>LR738545.1:24967500-27697500 GCA_902685375.1 Neostethus bicornis | reverse complement strand
AATTGTATGCCCCAAAATAAGAATTTTTGCCAATAACATAGCACAATAAACTATCTACTCTCTTCATTTCTTTCCATACATCTCTCTCAGTCAGAATAAACACACGTACCTGCTCTCCTCTTCCATCTTACTCAACCTTTATCCATACCTCTCTCTTTTTCCCTGAGGCTTCTTCTTAGTACATCACCACCCCCACAGAATACCTTCTGTTCCCAAACTGCACTCATCAACATTTTATTCTTCATTAATACACGTACACATGCATTGCACATGCACACCCACTCATCACCACTAAGGAGTGAGTCATTAATAAAGTCGTAAAAGGCATAAAAAAGACTCCGTATCTGCAAATCTTTTAGCGATGAGAAATTTAAAATGGAATTGAATAAGTAAGCTGAAATAGCCAGCTGTGTTCACGTGTGCGCCTATATGAATAAAAAAAACTCCATTTCAAATGTTTTCCTGTGGATCTAAGTTGAAAACATTCGTATTTAAGCCAGATATCAGTGACTCATAAAAAAGTCAGAAAATCTTCTTTATAAATTGTCAAGACTAAACAAGTTCGTCAAATAGATAAAGACTTTTTTAAATACCTCATAAAGGCCACAATCTGATTTAAACACAATTCATTGCACAATTTCATGCAAAAAATTTTAACTTTGAATAATCTAGACCAGGCGTGGGCAAACTTTTTGCTTTGCGGGCCGTAACAGGAGCAGATGGGTGGCTTGCTTTGGTAACCGCTAGATTAGACCGATGGAATGGCGCGCTAGATTTTAAACAAGCGCGCTAAATGTTACATGAAGAGTGTTAAATTTCAAATCTAGTGGTGCTAGGTCTAAAATCTAGTGCGATAGCGCTTAAAAACGTGCATTTTTCGCAGCCCTTGGTTTGAAATCTTAGCGCTTGATGTAACATTTTGCTTGTTTTAACATCTAACACGCTTGTTTACGTGCGTGCATTGGGCCCGATGGCTTTTCATATCTGTGCACACTGTTTATTTTGAAGGCGTAAGCATCACGAAGACACACACATTTCAATGGGAGCAGTGTTATTGTGTCTTTGGCGCCATCTAGTGGGGAAATATCAAATTTACAGGAAAAATAAAACATTAACAAGGTTTATTTGTTGAATTTTTTCCTATTTTGGTGGGCCGGGTTAAAACGTTTAATGGGCAGCATGTGGCCCGCGGGCCATAGTATGCCCATGCCTGATCTAGATAGACAGACTGGTGCGGCGACCTCAATAGTCAAGATGCTGCATCAGTCCAATGTGGTGAACAAAGAGCTGAGCTGAAAAGCAAAGCTCTCAATTTACCATTTGATCTACGTTCCAACCCTCACCTATGGTCACCAGCTGTGGGTGGTGACCAAAAGAATAAGATTGCGGATACAAGCGGCGGAAATGAGCTTCTGCCGCAGGTTGGCTGGGCTCTAACTCAGAGGTAGAGTAAGGAGCTCTGCCATCAGGAGGAGCTGGACAGGGAACACCTTGGGAAATACAAAGACTCATATTTCTCTGTCATAACCTTTGACTTTCCCGTTGCATATTCGCCACGAAAGATGCCACAGGGTTAAATAAAAGAACTCCAATCACAACTGGTCCAATATCTGAGTTACTGTAAGCTTTCTTTCACTTGTGATCTTTTTTTTTTTTTCTCCAGGAGATCAAATATGCAGGCACATATAGACCATAGTTTCAGCCAAACACAGCCAGAAGAGTTCATTTAAAAGCCGGCGCATCAGCAAAGACCGCACACACGCGTACACACAAATGGCTCCAAGAGATCCTGTTTTATTCATTACTGCAGTAGAGTAGGTGGCCCCCAGGTTCCAGCACCCAGGGAGAGTTATATATTAGGCACAGATGGAAGCTTGTTGTAGAGTGTATAAATTGAGGAACTTTGGGGAAAACAATCATTCACCTGTTAATAAAGACGTGCCAGGAAATCAAATTGCAGTTTAAAGCTTATTAGCATTGGCAACACTCGACAAATCGCACAATTAAAGTTGTGTGCCGATATTTAACTTTCCTTGTTTCCGCAAACCTTTCAGAAACTTTAAGAAAAGAAAGTAAAACAAAAAGAAATACAAAGAATATTTTTTGAATTGCACTACAGAAACTGCTGTGACAGAAATGGTCACCAGCTGTGGGTGGTGACCGAAAGAATGAGATCGCGGGTACAAGTGGCCGAAATGAGCTTCCTCCACAGGGTGGCTGGGCTCTCACTCAGAGATCTGGTGAGGAGCTCTGCCATTCGGGAGGAGCTCGGTGTCGAGCCGCTCCTCCTCCAGGTCGAGAGGAGCCAGATGGGGTGGTTCGGGCATCTGGTCAAGATGCCACCCGAACGCCTCGCAGGCGAGGTGTTTAGGGCACGTCCCACAGGGAGGAGACCAAGGGGCAGACCCCGGACCCGCTGGAGAGACTATGTCTCACAGCTGGCCGGGGAACGACTTGGGATCCTTCCGGGTGAGCTAGAGGATGCGGCCGGGGAGAGAGAGGCCTGGGCTACCCGTTTGAGGCTGTTGCCCCCGCGACCCTACCCCGGAACAAGCGGAAGATGACGGAACGGAACGAAACTACAGAAACTGTGCAAGAGGAAAGCTAAAGTAATTCATCTTCTCAACCACTTATCCCTAACAGGTTCGGGGGGTGCTGGAGCCCCCTCCAGCTGATCACGGGCAAGAGGCGGGATACTCGTCCAACAGGTCGCCAGTCTGTTGCAAGGCCACTTACACTCGTTTGTAGGCGCAGTGTCACAGTGGCCAATTAACCTAACATGCATGTTTTTAGGGGGGAAGGTAGGAAATCAGCATATCCAGAGGAAACCCACGCATACACGTGGAGAACATGCAAACCCCACAAAGAAAGACTAGTGATTCAAGCCTCATCCCCACTCCAGGACTTGAATCTGTGAGGCCAACATGCAGCCCTAAAGTGGTAAATGATCAATGAAATGAAAATGATGGATTATGGTTGACGGGGCAGATCCAAGGGGACGTAGCAGGCGCGCATGGCCCCGCCCCCTTTTTGGTCCAAAAAAAAAAGGAAGAAGAAAGGAAAGTGGACTAGAGACTAGTCAAGCGGCCACCAAAATGCAGGAGAATGACTCTTATTTTGGCTAAGGCCAAAACTATACTCTTGACACAACAGACAGGCTCAGATGAAGAAATCACAACCAGATTTATTAGATTGATAAAAAAGTCCAAATAAAGAAGACAAAAACAGATTAGTTAGGCAGGTTCTGACGTGGAAGCTGGAGCCAAAAACTGGATAACAGGTCAAGCATAGTAAACAATCAACCTGGCGAAGTGTGTCAAAAACTGTTCCATTTATGCTTCAGCAGATGAGTAGATGAGTTTCAGGTGTGACTAGTTGCACATACACAAACAAGATGGAGGAGGGAAACAGGACACAGAGGGGGAACAGACTATTCTCCTGACAAGTACAAGGCAGGACTGCTGTTTAAAACATATAGGGCTGCCCATTTCGATAGTTGGTAGCATTATGGTTTTAAATGTTGGCAAAAGAAATAAAAAAATCTTGGAAAGAGAGTTAAAAAAACAGTGGGTTGGTCATGTGTTTACATGTGTGATTATGATGGAGGGATCAAACAGCCCACCACATGCTATGTATGTTATTAAGATGACACAATAAATATGTAGAATCCAGTGTGATCCTGTGTGCGAGTGTCATTCTTCTTTTTATTTTGTTTTAATCCCATGTTTAATAAGAGGTTGAACAACACATGATCTAGCTAATTAAATGCAGCTAATCCGACCACCGAAGAGACAAATGTAAAATCATACAGACGCTCACCTCCTTTACCCTTTTAAAGCAAAATTAATTGTCTATGCAGACGTGAGGAGGGTTTAAACCCAGACATAGACACTAACGCTGTGTGAATAAGTCTTTTTCTCATTGCCAGAAGAAGCATGGCTCCCCTCAGCATGCTGATTAATTCCATTTACTGCTCCCAGAAACAACTCTGACTACTTCACCTACAGAAAAAAAAGACTGGATATGCCAGAGATGGTGGTCCACCAGGGTTTCCAGTAAGAATGACTTTTTAGGAAAATGACTTGTTTTTGACATATCTGTCAGAGTGAGATGGAGACAAAAGTTCTCACACAGACCTGCCACTTATCGGGAAGTGGTTGAGGGACAGCTGTGTGGATTGTCTGAGTTCTACTTTGTGTGCAGGAGGGGCTGCTAATCATTTCTGAGTCTCCTTGTAAAACAATTTATAAAGTATCTGGATTTCTAAAACTAACTCAGGGCATCACAAACTACTCTTTCTGAGACAAAGACATACCATTTTGATTTTCTTGAGTTTTCATCTGAACTAGGAATTATTGTTTTTACTATTATTATCATTATTATTTAATATACGATATTAATCCCTGACCGGGAAATTTGTGTGCTGTACTACACCTGCAGCAGGCTGCCACCTATGATCAATGGTGGATGAAGTACTCACTTTTTGTACTTAATTAAAAGTACAGATAATTAGGTCAAGAAAATACTTAAGTAAAAGTAGAAGTACCAATAAAAAAAATCTACTTAAGTAAAAGTACAAAAGTAATTAGTGTAAATTGTACTTTTAAAGTAAAAAGTAAAAGTATTCAATCATAATTCAAATGTTATTTGTTGTGCTATAGGGTGTCACCATGGTAACCAGGATAAATACTCTGTAGGGGTGTGACTCCCCCTCTCCCGCCTTTTTTGGTCCACAAAAAAAAAAAAAAAGAAGAAAGGAAAGGGGAGTCAAGCTATCCCCTTGCAGGGCCAGCAAATGGGCCACCTAAATGCAGGAAAATTACATTTGTTTTTAAAATGTTTTGGGGGGAAGGCCCCCAGTTACCCTATATTGGCTTTGTCAATGACCTCACGCCCCCCCCTCCTTTAGAAAATTCTAGATCCGCCCCTGCTCTGTGTAACGACGGCACAACCATCGAACAAACACAACGAACAACCATCTTTTGACTCTTTTATTTGATGTTATGTTTTTGGCGCTGAATGAATGCGGAAAATGTTTACTCTTGATTCTGATTGGTCCTTGATTCATGACTTCTTCTCCCGATCAACTGCTTCTTTTGATTTTGGCGATGCAGCTTCAGGATGCGCTAAAAAAAAAAACCTGTGTATTTTTCAAATTCCTGAACGAAAATGTAACGAAAAATGCAAAACACACTTTTAAAAGGTAGCGAAGTAAAAGTACAGATATTTACTCAAAAAATGTAGTGAAGTAAAAGTAAAAGTACCGGTCTTAAATTTTACTTAAGTAAAGTACAGATACACAATTTTTTTACTTAAGTACAGTAATGAAGTACATTTACTTCGTTACGTTCCACCACTGCCTATGATGGCACCAGTGGTGGGAGAAACAGAGGGTTAGGTGTCTTAATCGAGGAACATAGACGGGAACTCAGTGGAATGCGAACCATCAAACTTCCGGTTAACTTCCGGTTAACGAACGATCTAACCACTGAACCACCGTCTCAGATGCAGATTTCTCTCTTCAGGAGTTGATATTGTTGAAATCTTAAGTTCAATGTTCATGCATAATTTTGATCCTTTTTCGGGCGAAAGTTTTTCACCTTTCTTATTCTGAACGGGCGCACATGCTTTTGAACTAACCGGAAACTGGAAGTGAACACTTCTCCAAAAATCTCGTTTTCTAACGTCTTCTTACGTAAGTTGAAACGGATGCTTTCAGACATTTTGCTCGATATCTACTGCGACCGCTTTTGGCCGCAAACATTTTCCGCAGTCATTCACTGCCAAAAAATTAACATCATTTATAGCACAAATTGAAAACGGCTTGGGATCCTTCCGGGTGAGCTGGAGGATGCAGCCGGGGTGAGAGAAGCCTGAGCTTCCCCTTTGAGGCTGTTGACCCTGCGACCCAGCCCCGGAATAAACGGAAGTTGACAGAACGGAACAGAAAAAGAGTCAGAAGATCGTTGTTCGTTGTGTTTCTTTTAAATAAAAAGTATTTATCTCTGACACTACAGCGTAAAAAATAACATTTGTCGAATACTTTTACTTTTTACGTAAAAAGTAAAATTTACACCAATTACTTTTGTACTTTTACTTAAGTAGATTTTTTTTTTATTGGTACTTTTACGGAAGAAATTTTTTTTGCCCAATTAAGTGTACTTTTATTTAAGTGCAAAAAGTGAGTACTTCATCCACCACAGTATGTACTACACTTGAAACACCATCCAGATTAAATTGGCATGCAACCAACTCAGGAAGTGTCCTTATCAACAGCAACATACTGAGCTTGTTTGGAACCACCAGGAAAGAGGCGTAGAGGAAGACCAAAGAGGGGGCTCATAGATACATTGAAGGAAGACATGAAGATAGTTGGTGTGATCGAAGAAGATGCAGCAGATAGGGTTAGATGAAAGAAACTGACTTGCTGTGGCGCCCCCTGAAGGGAAATGCCGAAAGAAGAAGAAAATCCTCTAAAACAGGGGTGCCCATTACATCGATCACGATTGACTGGTCAACCACGAAGGCATTATGGGTAGATCGCATGGCATTAAAAAAGAAAGAGCCACTAGAGTTGCTAAAATTTAGGGACTCTATTTGTGTATTGGAACAATTTATGTATTGTGCCGCCGGGCCGGTAGAGGGCGCTAGCGATCTAATGTTTATTCTTGTTTACGAAGTAAGTATTCAGAGAGAAGAAGACAACGTGTTAAGCTAGCAGTGCCAGAGACCATCCTAGTTTGAATCTAATCATCAACCATCCACACTTTTCGAGCCCTTTGAGCGGCAATATGAGTGAGTAGTTTGTTATGTTCATGATAGTATGTTTGTTTGTAGCATTATTTTCAAATGTGTATGACTAGATGTTCATTTATTTGTTTTCTGTATGTTTACAGTTTCACACTTCTTTCTATTAAATTCTAAAAAAGCTACAACGGACTGTTCTTTGGAGGAATTGATGGGAAGGAGAGTTTAGCTAGCTGTGGATCCCAATTAGGACACTGGGTCACATTGGGCGCAACAGTACAATTTGTTTTCCCCAAAAAATGTGTCAATCCAGCAGATTTTCAGCTGTTACTGGAGATTTTTGCAGCCTGTAACGTGAAATCACATTATTAAGCCTGTAATCAATAAGCAGCCCGCAGTGCTGCTGTGGCCCCTCCCCCTCGCAAAGCGCTGAGTGTGTGCATGTGCGGATGTGACAAATCGTGTTGTAGGTGTAATTACAGCAGGCTGGAAACGATCTGTTGGGGTTTGCGATGGTAACATGGGACTGGTAGATCTCAGGAGGTTTGATATTTGTAAAATAAATTTTGGGACAAAAAAGGTTGGGCACCCCTGATCTAAAACATTATAACAACTTGACATTAAAATAAAACTGAATATTTAGTGGATATGCTTTCCAACAGATACCAATCTGCAAAATTTTTGGCAAATACTAATGTCTCATGAGAGAGTAAAATAGTCCGATTTTGTCCGATAGTCCGATTTGCTTTTAGGTAAAGCAAAACAAAAAAAAGAAAAAGCTGTTTGCTTCTTTTTTTCCCACCAGCTAATATGTGCATATGCTGAGTCTGGCTCTGTTAGAGAGAATGAATGAAAGATAAAAATAAATGTAGCTTAATCCCCAAATGCTGCATTTATATTTAAGGCGGATATAATCTGATACTCTTTGGTCACTCTCAGACTAATAGCTATGATACAGAACGGCGAGGGGAAAAAATAAACCGACTCGTGCAACAATAGACAATATTATGTTAAAAGCATATTCATCTGGGATTATTGTATTTCCAAAGCAATCTGTTTAGCACCACATGTAAATTAATCCACTAGGTTGTGTTTGAGCTGCCAATCTGCTTCCCCAATCTGTTTCGAGCTGAAGTCTTCCACACCCACTGATTTGGTCTTATTAGGGGGGCTTTGATAAATTCTTGGGCATATTAACAGGAATATGTCCAACTTCGAAGCAAATAATTCCCATAGAACTTGTCTAGTCAGGAGATCTGAACTTGGCAATGAGAATTTATGGAGTTCGACATCTTGGTAAGGAGCTCTAGAATATTTTATTTATCTTGTATAAACTTAGCCAAATTGCACAGCTCAGAGAAATGTTATTTGCCGGAGCCAAAACTCTGCAGGCGAATAAATCAGCTGCACAGACTTCAAGAAATTAACTTGTGAGTTTTGGCGGGAATCACCTGAATCAGAAGCACGATTATGAAATTACTAATAAGTTTGGAACATTAATTCTTTTTAACATTTGGTTTGAAGCCTTGACCACAAGTTTTTTTTTTATATAATTAAAATAAAATAAGAAATCAGAAAAGAAAACTGACGTGTTCACATTTATTTTTTACACTCATCCACCCAACCACGAACATATGCCATGACAGATTAGCACAGATCCTAAACCCGGCATGGGCAAACTACGGCCCGCGGGCCATGTGCGGCCCACTAAACGGTTTAATCAGGCCCGTCAGGACTTGAAAAAAATTAAACAAATAAACAATGCTAATGTTTTATTTCCGCTGTGATTTTTATGTTTCCTCACAAGATGGCGCATTCTAGATGGCTTTGTTGTGAAAACAACAACACTGCTCCTATTAAAAAGTGTGTGTCTTTGTGAAGCACACGCTGTCAAAATAAACAGTGTACACAGATATGGAAAGCCATTGGGCCCAATACACGCACGTAAACAAGCGTGTTAGATGTTAAAACAAGCAAAATGTTACGTCAAACGCTTAGGATTTCAAACCTAGCGCTGCTAAATTCACAATTTTAAGCGCTATCGCACTAGATTTCAGACGTAGCGCCGTTAGATTTGAAATTTAACGCTCATGATGTAACATTTAACGCGCTTGTTTAAAATCCAACGCGCCATTCCATCGATCTAATCTAGCGGTTACCAAAGCATAACATCCATCTGCTCCTGTTCCGGCCCCTTTGTCAAATGTTAGAACTCAATGTGGCCCGCTAACCGAAAAGTTTGCCCACCCCTGTCCTAAACTATGGGTTCACAAACTATCGCATGGCGGCCATAAGGAGTCTGTCAAATGTTTTCATTTGGCCCAATAGACTTGAGGAAATTCTGCATGGTGGCATAGTGGTTAGCAAAGTGGTCCCACAGCAAGAAGAAAACGTACCAAAGGGCATCAAAGTGCACCATATATCTGTTTTCGGGTTTGACTCTTTGTTCACATGACCGGATTCTTTGTGATCAAGGAGTCAAAAATTTTGCTCATCCCTTCCTTAAACCCTAGCTACAAAAAAAAAAAAAAACATGTTCCACAGCGTCACACACGCCCCCCCTGGCATAGCGCCGCCGCCTCAGCCCCCCAAGGGGGCACGCCCCACTATTTGAGAAGCACTGTTCTAACCCGAGTTAGAAGGAAAGCTCGGTAATGTTCGGCAGCACCAGATGACTTCGATCTCCACTCATGTTTATCTGGAAACTCCGTTAATCTGATGGTAAATACTGAATATATCGGAGCAAATAGAGAAAGAAAAATGTGAGACTGCACACTGATCGAAGATTGTGTTTGTTGAAGAGATTATCTTTGGATTTGAGATATTTATCATGGAAGTTGTGCATGTTTATTTTATTCAGTCTGGCATGGCTGTCAACAGCAACGGTGATGTTATGGCTTAGTAAGCAGACCTTCAGCAGCTCTCCTGTCTAAGTTCAAAGTGATTATGAAAGTGAATGTGCACGTCTTGATCTTACAGGCCATGCCACGCTCAGTGGGATTCGTCTTTCTTCCACTTCTGCCGTAGTGGTGTTTGTACACATTTTTAGGTAAAGCCTTGTGCAAGCGTGTTTCATCAGACGTCTCCAGGTTCAGTATTAGTTTATTCTTGTAAGATTTTTTTTTTATTTTTTACCATTTCCTTCTAGGATATGACAAGCGAAGCGAAATGGCGATCAATACATTCCTTTATGAATTAAATTTTGAACTGCTTACTTCCTGACGGGATCGCGGGAGCCTATCCCAGCTAATTCAAGACGAGAGGTAGAATACGCCCTGAACAAGTCACTAGTCTGTAACGGGGCCAAACACATACCATCCTCAAACACATTCATTCCTGGGGACAGTTTCGTATTTCGGGCTCAGAGACCCATGCATGTACAGGGAGGACAAGCAAATTCCAAACAGAAAGGCCAGTGTTCCAAGCCTCGTCCCCCACTCCCCAAGCACCCGGGATTTGATCCCTGACCTTCTTGCTGTGAGGCCACTGTGTTAACCCCTAAATTAAATATCGCTATACACGTTTCAGTCTGTTTTCTGGACTTGACAAGAGTATGAAGGAATGAAGAAAAAAGTAAACAATGTGAAAAAGGTTTGAAATGAAACTCAAGGGTCGCCACAGCAAGTCAGTTTCTTCAATCTAACCCCATCTCCTGCATCCTCTTCGGTCATGTCTTCCTTCACTGTATCCATGAACCTCCTCTTTGGTCTTCCTCTAGGCCTCTTTCCTGGTGGTTCCAAATCCAGCATCCTCCTTCCGATGTACTGTCTCTCTTCTCTGTACATGTCCAAACCATCTCAGTCTGGCTTCTCGGACTTTATCCCCAAAACCTCTAACATGTGCTGTTCCTCTGATCCTGTCCATCCTGGTCACCCCTAGAGAGATCCTCAGCATCTTCATCTCTGCTACCTCCATCTCTGTTTCCTGTCTTTTTCTCAGTGTCTCTAGACCAATCAGCATGGCCGCTCTCACCATGGTTTTGAACAATTGCCCTTTCACTTTAGCTGAAACTCTTCTATCACACATCACACCTGATACGTTTCTCCACCCGTTCCAGCCTGCCTGCACATGCTTCTTCACCTCTTTTCCACACTCTTCATTGCTCTGGACTGTTGATCCTAAGTACTTAAAATCTTCCACCTTCTTTATCTCTTCTCCCTGTAACCTCACTTTTCCATTTGGATCCCTCTGACTAATTTTCATTCCTCTTCTTTCTAGTGCAAACCTCCACCTCTCCAGCTTTTCCTCCACCTTTGCCCTCCTCTGACTTTGCTATGTAGAGAAAAAAATATGTGTCGGAGAATAACCTGCCATTCATATAGTATCCGAATACTGGGTATGCGCCATCGGGAATTTCTCAACCATGCATGAGAAATAGAAAACCACTTCAGGTATGTTTTTGATGTGGTAAAAATGTTCAAACATGGTAGAAACCTCCAAAAAAGTTCATATCAAACAGCCCCTTGAATGTAAATGGTTGGCTTTTGAGTGGTTATACTGTAAAAAAAAAAAAAATCAGTCAGTCAGTTATGACCGGCTGGGTTAGCCTCTCACTTATTTACATTCATAAAGAATAGATAAGTCAAGTCTCTTAAAACCCAAGCATTTAGATCATGAATGATGTATACAGTGTGTATGTCGCTCCTGCGTCCTGATTTCATTTCCACAAGATGCTTAGAACACCGGTTTGCCTGAAGGGAGAAATGCTTACTTGAATAAAGTTAAAGAGTTTGTGTGTGCTGTCTGTTTCTGTTAGCCTACGATGAAGCAGAAACTTGTCCAGAGTCCGTCCTGACTCTTTTAACGTCAGCCAGTGTAAGAATCTGCCCCCGGCGTGTTGAGAGGATGCCACAGGTATGAATTAGTGTCATCTGCAGTTTTTTTTTCTATTACAACAGGGAAAATGTGTTACTTGTGATCCGACAAAAAATGAATAAAACACCGGCTTTTTCTTTTTTTTTTTGCTTTCAAATAATAAATTCTTTTCCCTTTTTTTTTTTTATTTCAACATGAATAGTTATCACTGAAAATCAAATTTGACTGTTGTAATATTTTTAGATCATGTTCTCTCTACCAACCCCTACGCACCATGGAGGTGTAGTTTGAGTTACTGACAGTTTGGAAGTTAAATACTAGTATAAAAGTGGTTATTTGTGGAGTTTCCACATTGGGTGATTTTAGCTGTGCTGATTAACCATTACATTCCGTTGTCTTCCGTTTATCCAGGGCCGGATCCCAGGAGCGAAAGCCTCAGACGGGAAACCAAGGAGGAAACCTTCTCTATGTGTTGCGGCTGTGTGCATTCTTGAGCTCACCCGGGAGGATCCTGAGGCGATCCCTGTCCAGGTGGGAGACATAGTCTCTCCAGCGGTTTCAGGGTCTGTCTCTGGTTGTCCTCTCAGTGGGACGTGCCTGAAACACCTCACCAGCGGGGCGCTTGAGAGGCATCCTAGCCAGATGCAGCAACCACCCCATCTGGCTTCTCTGGACCCGGATGAGCAACAGCCCTATTCCGAGCTACTCCCGAATGGCAGAGCTCCTCACTCTATCTCTGAGTGAGAGCCCAATGAAATTGCAGAGGAAGGTAATTTCGATTGCTCGTATCCACAATCTTGTTCTTTCGGTCACCATCCTCAGATGGTGGTGAGCAACCAATTTATTTGAATTATTTCTGTGTTTAAAGGGATTCTATTTTTCTTTTTTTGGGGTGAGGGGGGCAATTCTCACACTTGTTTAGTATCGAAGATACATAAAAAGATTAAGTCTACGAACATTAAAAAGTATGGACTAATTCATAAAAGCGGAAAGTCACACATTAGAATCCAAGTGTGAATTTAACCCTCCTGTTATGTTTGGGTCAAATCGACCCATTTTCAAGATTAAAATAATTAAAAAAAAAACTTTTAAATTGTCTACATTCTTTTTTAACTTGTTTAACTAAAAACAATTATTCAACATATGTAAGTATATTTTGAATTTTGAGTTGATTTTTAAAATGAAGTTTTGGTTGACTTGACTTCACGTACTGTACATATTTGAAAATTCGGTTCCAAATAATGAGATATTGTGTTTTCAAGAGAATTTGCCTAAAGCAGAGTAACTTTTCCAACACTTGTGTTTAAAAAAACACAATCAAACTCTACTTTATGTTGTCTTGACGGAAAAAAAAAAGGTTTTTACTGTATTTTTGCAAAAAAATTAACAATCATTTTTTGGTATGATAAAATCCGTAAGAGATTTTTTTTTTTATGTTGTCCTCTGTCTCCTTGCCTGTTTTAATTGTCTCGTGGAAAATTACTGGAACTGTAAGTTTGTTTTTCCATTGTGGTCCAATGACAATAAGCAGATACACCACGGATGGATTGTAAGTTTGTTATATAACGACAATTAAATTTACCAATTTTTTTTCCTGGGATCTACCAGTTGATTGCGATCAATGTAATAAACACCTCTGTCCTCGTTTGTGCTATGTCTGATTTCATTCCTCATTTATTTTTCACTATTTATTTTGTTTTACATCATTATTCAGTAATCATATGGAAATATGCACGTACCAGGGAATCCTAAATCAGGCGACAACACTTTGTTTGATGCTGCTGGAACAAGTTCAACACAAATTCATTCAACGTCATCTTTGGTATTCCATTCAGCTTCGTATTTTAATGGCTAAAGGTGATCGTGTGGAAGGCTGCCATCAGTGCTGTAATGATGCGAGTTGAGTTGTTTGTGCGTGCTTGTGTTTTATAACAAGTTTGCTTCCTCATCACACAAGGACACCTATTAACTCATCAGGGCTGTAAACAGTAAGGTCCTGTCAGGTAAAGAACCACGAGGGCAATACATTACGCTGATTATGTGGAAGAAGGGTAATGGAAGGAATATATTGTTTTCGTTGCTATAGAAACACATTTTATCAGCGAGAAACAATCTAAAAAGTAAAATAAATAAGTTTGGACTGATTTACATTCGGGTCATTTTTTAGATGGGCTTTAAGAAAGAAAAGTCGTCCAAAGTAAAGAAATGCAGGTAGCATGGGACGTCGCTGGTTACCACATCTTTAGAAAACTTTAGAAAATATTTGACAGGACTTTTAGCATTTTAGCATTGGTGAGGAGGGAAAAAGCTTGGTTTTAAAAATCCAAGTATTTGGTGAGTAAAATTTTGAAATATTCCTAAATTAGAAGGGGGGAGATAGTGGCTCATTGGAAGGCGATTCGCCCGCGGACCGGAAGTCAACTGGGTTTGATCCCCACTGAATTCACGTCTAGGGTCCTTCGAGAAGACACCTAACCCCCTGTTTCTCTCACCATTGGCGCCATCATGGCAGCCTGCTGCGGCGTACTAGTGCGACACAAAAATTTCTCCGGTGAGAGATCAATAGAGTATGTAAAAACAAAAAAATAAATAACTTTATTACCATTTATGAACCTTTTATGCATTGTTTTCTTGTGGCCCAATGACAATAAAGTCTCCTGTTTCTGTATCACGGCTGTGCGCACAACTGAAGAATTTTTCAACACTTTTATTAAGGAACGACGTTTATTGTAGGTTCATTAATTTTTAATATGCAAATTAGACAATTTTCTAACCATAAAATAGTTACCGAGGGGCTACATAATGCAGATTGTGAACTACTGAAGGGATAAGTGTGAAACGCACAATTCGTCACTATTAGAATGTCGACCAACAAAGCTGGAATAAAGTTCTGGTGAGGTGCGTAAGAACTACTAATGTATTTGCCAAATTTTATCATACGATATACGTTAGCATTTCTTTTCTTTTTTTAAACTTTATTCATCCCTCAATGGGGAAATTTGTGTGCTGCATTACACCACAGCAGGCTGCCACAATGACGCCAATATTTGGAGAAATGGAGTAAGGTGTCTTCTCCAAGAACCCTAGACATGAGCTCAGTGGGATTCGATCCGGAGAACTTCCAGAGAACTTTCAGTCCAAGGCCGAACGTTCTAACACTGAGCTATCACCTCAGTGGTCGAAAGTTGAGTGAGCTATCGCCTCAGAGGTAGAACGATAATTGTTACATTAAGTTTTTTTAGGCGTCCCTAAATCTCAGGCTTATGATCGCTGAAAAGACACAGGGCAGCAGTTGGTTTTTTGTAGGTTTCACCTGAAAGCTTCATATATTTTGGTGTTGCTCTAATACCTACATGTCGATTGAGATCAGTCGTTAGCTCACAAAGATTGCTTTGGGAAATCAGTGTTAAAACAAACAAACAAAAAAATTTCAGTTAATTTATTTATCATTAATATAAAATGTTGTCATTTTATTTACAGACAGAACGGGCGGTCTGCGTATCACAAAAGATTGCCAGCTAGTCGTTTATTGTAACCAAAGCAACCAAACAGCCCAAACCTATAGGGGTCATCTCTGCCCATCCCCCGCTTGCATTGTTCACCCTTGCTTTTAATCAAATAATAAAATAGTTTGTTAATAAATTTGGCACTTGTAAAGTTTTATTTTTATTTTATTTATGTATATTTATACTTTATTAATCCCTCACTGGGGAAATTTATGTGCTGCATTTCACCGCAGCAGGCTGCCACCTATGACGGCACCAATGGTAGGAAAAACGAGGAGTTAGGTGTCTTCTCCAAGGACCCGAGACGTGAACTCAGTGGGATGCAAACTTCCGGTTGACTTCCGGTTGACGTCAGGTTTCACTTCCGGTTGACGTCAGGTTGACTTCCGAATTACTTCCGGTTGATTCCGATTTGTGGGTGAACGTGCTAACCTCTGAGCCACCACCTCCCCATTATGTAAATAATTCATAATTATTAGTTATTAGTTTTCCTGCGTCTTTTGTTTTGGAAATTTTATTAATAGTTAGCATTCCGAAGTGAACACCTTTGCTGTAAACCTATATTTGCAAATGTAGCTTCAAAAGCTGCAGATGAAACACAGCTTAATAACATGATCTAATGATATGCAAACACACACCCTTCTGGAGGGTTCCTCATGCTAATCAGCCAAGCAAAGCTATTTTCTGCCGAGGTCATGCTAAGTTGCTGCTAAATGAAAGGGAGGGGAGTGGTTTTCCTGCCAGTACTCTAAACTATGCCCTATCACTACTTTAGACTGCTTTCAGTCCTAGAAATGTTGCTGCTATCAATTAGAGTAGCTTTCAAGTATTTTCCATAGCGTAAAGAGGCTTGTTTGGAGATGTTACCACGGTGTGACTCAGACAGATTTCACAACACTGAATAGAAAGGTTAAAAGAGTATCGGGGGGCTTTAGTTTACCTTGCTGATGTGAATTTGTAACAACCTCTCATAATCTTTTCCTACTTCACTTTTTTCCCGCGCACTGCTCGCCTTTCTTTTATCTTATGTTTCCCCAGCTCTGGATTTTTACCCTTCTGACTCATTCGCTCTGACTCTCTGCCATTTTATCCCAACACACATCCCCGGTTGGCCCGACTCTGCTCCACTCTCACTGTCCTCCACTGTTGCATTTATAACACAGAGATGAGACAGAACTGTGTCGAGATGCAAGACACAGTGAATACTAAATTCGGATTAAGCTTTCTTTTTGGATTTGCATCGCCTCAGCACTAGAGAGGTGAAAATAGACCAGACCAAATGTGACATAAGCAGACAGACTCATGTCAGACAGACTCTTTCCACATCACTCTCTTCATTTCTAACCTCTTGCTTTCTTTCTTTCTCATTCTCATTCATCTCACTCTCTCTTCAGACGACTATCTCCCTTTATGTTTCTTTTCTTCTCTTGCTATCCCAGTTTCTATTTACTCTGTGTCTTTTGCACCAGCATTTCTCTATTGAGCATCTAATACTCGGCTTTACCTTAAGCTCTTTTATATTATCCTTCAAGACAAAGGATTCCGAATAAATCTACTCAAACAGAAAGTGAACTTAAAGTATATATGCAATATATGCATAACGCTAAGCTTGAATATGTGATGGCGTTTGCTTTTATTTCATTGCCTCAGGAAAAAAAATCTCATAATCTGCCAGATTATGTAAGCAACATGACTTCTGTCTGTTATGATAGAATCCTCTTAAAGTAATAATAGAATGAAGGATATCCCTCCATGAGGTCGATCTGATACGTCCCAATGTCCTTGATTTGATTCTGGTCATGCTTGTTCAACGTGATCAAGTAGATCTTGCATCCCACTTCTTGCTCATTTGCCTTTTTCTGTCCTTTGCCTTATTTCCTCACACCCAGTCACATTTGCAATGGTGTCTCTTCGCCTAGGGGTGTCTTGTCCTGTCTGGTCTGGTCAAGTCTGGTCCAATCATACCTGTCCAGGATGCAAGAACTACCCAGAACACAAGCCTACCCAGGAAACAAGCCTTACCAAGACTTCTCAGGCACTTGCCCGAGCTTCTTCCCTTACCACTTCAGTCCTCAAAAACTTGGCTATGGCTTTCGGTCTACATCTCCAACACCACAGTGAGCTGGGCACATATACAGTATCCAGCCTGATTTCAAGTTGACTCTGGATCCTTCCGGGTGAGCCGGAGGATGAAGATGGGGTGAGAGAAGCCTGCGCTTCCCATCTGAAGCTGTTGCCGAAGCGACCCGGCCCCAGATAACCGGAAGATGACGGAACAGGATGGAATTTCGGGTTGTACAAAAATTTTAAATTTGGTGAGAATTTCAGATTACCGTATTTTCCGCACTATAAGGCGCACCTTCAATAAATGACATTTTTAAAAACTTTTTCCATATATAAGGCACACCGCATTATAAGGCGCTACAGTAAAGGCTGTTCAACTCTGTCCTCTAACTGTGGCCATCTCGCTTTGTTCCCGCGGAAACTCTGTTTAGTCTTATTTACTTGGCGCAGCGCATCCTCTTGCTTCCTCCACTTCCTCACCATTGATTCATTGATGTTAAACTCTCTCGCTGCGGCTCTATTCCCGTGTTCTACTGCGTGACCGATCGCCTTGAGTTTAAACTCTGCGGTGTAAACAGTGTCTCTTGGTAGGAGCCATTTCCGGGTCTTTACACAAACACACAAATGGAAATGAGACGCCCTTTCATATATCCCAGCATGCACCGCACACTACTTCTTCTACGGGGGAAATGGAGTCAGCGGCTGCTTACTGCAGTTGCGACACCTGTTGTAGCTCAATATTAATCCATATATAAGGCGCTCCGGGTTAAAAGGAGCATCGTGGACTTTATAGAAAATTTAAGGTTTTTAGGTGCGCCTTATAGTGCGGAAAATACGGTAATCATGCAATTTATCCGGTAGGTATGCAAGGAGTTTCGAGCAGCAATTTGTTGCTCTCGGCTTGTAGTTTGACGGTCAAATGTTCATGGAGCGAAAGCATGGCAGGACTACTACTTGTCCGTTGGTTCTTACGCCATTCCATTGCACGTAAACCAACTACTATAATTGCAATCAGTCAATTCAATTTTGTTACAGAGTTGTGGTCCAGTTGAAACAAAACAGACAACTGCAACGTAAAACCTGGTCGTTCGTACTAAAAGACAGTTGTATCAGTGTTTTCATATGTCGGACTGAAAGCAAAATAAAATACAGAATTTATGAGCTATTGTATCTGCACAGAACTAGATGCTTTATCCAATCAAAGAAACAAAGTCCCCCAAAAAAAAGGAGAAAAAAAGAGAGGGACGACAGAAAGGAATCAGAAAGAATAGAGCCAAAGAACAAAAATAAAGACAGGGTACTTTTAGAGGATTTTAAGTACATTGTCCATCCATTTATCCAGCTTCCAGCATCTTTCTGGATCCCCCTGTCGCTAAGGCCTACAAATCTATTTTTAGCATCCCGCCCACCCTCCAGCACATCCATGTATATGTATTCCCACAGAGAGATGCTCAAACGAACCTATACCATTAGAGAGAGGAAACTACTTCCGTTCTGGCAGTCTCACTGATCCAAGTAATGATAAAAAAGGAAATATACCATATACTTTATGCATTTTTTACAGATAAAAGATAAAGGTATATAGAGCCAAGAAATCCTTCAGAAAATACATGGAAGCTTTGAGTTGAGACTACAATTGTTCACATGAGGACTAATGAAAGAAGCCCGGCGCCACAATTAGTCGCTTTGCTTAACAGCACTAAAAAGCAAGAGGGGAAGCAAGTCAGGAGAAGTTCTAGACCAGCTCATTAAGCAACAGATAGATAATTGAAACCGACTTCTGAATAGCTTCCGCTGTACATTAAGATGACTTTGCTGCAGTAACGGCACTGATCCAAACTTACATTTTAAATTGAGATAAAATACAGAATGAAACATCTATTCATTTTTTAAACCGCTTCTTGCAATGAGGAAAGTTTGAAGCAAAGCTTGGCTAGCAGCATAGCCTGCATGGATTTGTACGGGTTGGAAGACGGAGACAGCCCAGACATACACAGGAAGAACATGCAAAGATTTCATTTGTGGGATCAACAGTCCTGGGCAATGGAGAGTGTAGAAAAGAGGTGAAGAAGTGTGTGCAGTCAGGCTAGAACGAGTGGAGAAAAGTATCAGTGGAGTGATGTGGGATAGAAGAGTTTCAGCTAAAATTAAAATGGTACAAAATAGAAAAATATTTGGTGAGAGCAACCATGTTTTTTGCATGTTGAACATAGTGAGTGCGACGTCACTCATAGCATTTCGTTTAGAAAAATTGAGCTCTATGAAAGTTGCCATTTTCGGCCATTTTGAACAGCTCCATGTTGAATCCATAGAGCTAGAAATATGTAGTCATTGGTCCAGTCTGCTTTTGTGAGTGGTCTTTTATTTACTTAAATAACTTGTGTTATGGTGCAAATAAAGACAGAAAAAATATTATGAACTATGGATGATACTTGATAACTAAAGTAACAAAGCCAGACTGACAAAAATAGGGGCTTAGAAATGGTTAAAATGTTTAAGTAGAGTCAATAGGTATGGACTTGATGATGATAGACCAGAGGTGGGCAAACGTTTTGATTCGTGGGCCACATTGAGTTCTAACATTTGATCTGGGGGCCGGAAGAGGAGCAGATGGATGGCATGCTTCGGTAACCGCTAGATTAGACCGATAGAATGGCGCATTAGATATTAAATAAGCACGCTAAATGTTACATCAAGTGCGTTAAATTTCAAATCTAGTGGCGCTAGATCGGAAATCTAGTGCGATAGCACTTAAAAATGTGCAGTTAGTGGCACTAGGTTTGAAATCTAAGCGCTTGATATAACATTTTGCTTGTTTTAACATCTAACACACTTGTTTACGTGCCTGTATAGGGCCCGATGGATTTCCATATCTGTGCGCACTGTTTATTGATACAACGTGCGCATTACGGTGATACACACATTTTAATGGGAGCAGTGTTATTGTATCTTTGGCACCATCTAGTGACGAAACATCAGAATCACAGAAAAATAAAACATTAACAAGGTTTATTTATTTAATTTGTTCAAGTTCGCAGGTTGGATCAAAACGTTTAACGGGCCGCATGTGGCCCGCGGGCCGTAGTTTGCCCATGCTTGAGCTAGCCAGTTCTTTCTAATTGGCACACAGTGTGATACTGGCTTGATACCTCCAATTTTGATATATAGTTATTGGTTTGAGAGCAGTCAATAACTGTATAGTTCTGGCTGCAAAAATTCAACATTGAGCCATCCACAAGACAGAAAATGAAAACTGAACTGTCTTCATTCTAATAGGGCCAAATGTCGTAGGTGTTGTCACACTATGTCCATCCCGTCTACTGTGAATGTCATACGTGTACCGTTGGCTACTTTCTCGCACGCGAGTTTGTAATCAGAAGTTAAATCCTCAAATGGTCTACTGGAACTCTCTAATGTTCAGTGGTATTATCACCCAAGTGAAAAAGATTAGGTTTCCACTCTTTCATGCATCCAAATCCAGCATGAAATGCACGGCTAAATATCAGATAAAAGATGTTATCAAAAACGATCATTAATGTTTTATTTAATTTTACCACAAACTGTAGCTAATCAAAACTCAGGCTAATCAAAACTACACTCCGTCACAAGAAGACCAAACTGTTTTTTTTTATTTGATAAGTTATCAACTAAATCGGAGTTCAGAGATGTTCCGTTCTTGTCTTTATTCTCCTCAAAAGGAAAGCTACATAAAAAAAATCTGTCAAAACTTTCTTTCAGAAAGTGTGTATGTGTGTGTGTGTGTGCCCAAGAGACCTCGGGCAAAACATCCCAGATGATGTTTCAGAAACCCTAAAAACCATTTAAAAGTAGAAGGCGGCTCATTTTCTTCTTTACTGCACCGTGTAGAGAGAGAGATGAAGAACACGAGTGAGAAAGAGAGTGACCCAGTTAGAGAAAATTTAAATAGGGATTCCATTTAGAGGGCCACATTAATTGGAGCAGATGCCTTCTCAATTATTAAGAGGCCTCCAAGGGTGTTAGCACGAGCTAAATTTATCCCGCACGGCTTTGACTGGGCTTGTCCAATCTCATAGAGCATCTGCAGATGGAGAGGAGAGACGTGCATGGAGTTTCATACACCAGAGTACACACGTCAAGGTCTAAGAATCTCACTCAGACACTAAACACCCAAATGGCCTCAGTGACTCTTTCTGCTCTCGAAGTGCACAAACAAATCAATTATGCTTTTATTCGCACAACTACCTAAACACAGATCACCCGAGAGGTTCTCGCTTAAAATTTCACTCTAGAAGTCATGACCTTGCTCATGTTTGGATCTTTAACCGGTTTGGGCATAGATAGTTTCAAATGTCCCATCGTGGAATGCGTGAATCAAGAAGAAGAGAACAATCTCTTAAGGCTGACTCCAGAGAAAAATGGAATGGGAGTAGCACTGAGTGATTGGTCAGTTCCATTTTTTCATTTATTAATAAGCTCCCTCTTTTTTTGTATCTGAAGAAAGTGATGAATCAGAAAAATGGTGGATCCAAATCTGCAATGCCATCTCTTTCTGAGATAAAATGTCAGCTCATCATTCATTTATTGTCTTCATAATGTGGGTTAGTGGCCAAAAGATGGTCAAGTCAGTAGTATAACTCAATGTAAAGGTAGGATGATAAAAAAAATAGTCCTTGTAGAAGTAAATTTTTCATTTGTTTTTCTGTCTTTGATCCAGACCAGGTTTAAAAACTTTAAAACCCAATGAGTCCACCAAACTAGGGTGGGAGGGATTAAGCATGATTAATGAAAGCAAAACTATCATCAATCATGCTAAATCCCTCCCACCCTCTTCATGAATTTGTGGACCATCTGAAGAGCAGCTTTAGCAACAGACTCCTGCAACCCCGCTTCTCAAAGGAACGGTACAGGAAATCATTTCTGCCGTCCTCCATCAAACTATTCACAACTCCACACAGAAAGGCCAGTGTTCCAGGCCTCGTCCCCACCCTGGATTTGAACCTACGACCTTCTTGTTGTAAGGCCACTGTGCTACCCACTGTGCCACCGTGCCGCAAATTGACTTATATAGCCTACAATTGGCTATATTGTAGGCTATGAGCCAATTGTAGCCTACAACTGGCTACAATTGGCTTGTAGCCAATTGTAGGCTACAATTGGCCACAATTGGCTTGTAGCCAATTGTTCAAATTCGCGGGCTGGAAGCCTACAATTGGGGCTACAAGCCAATTGTAGGCTTGTAGCCAATTGTAGGCTAAAAGCCAATAAGTCAGTCTAATCTCAGTCGTTGCACTGACCTTCAATGGTCAAAATGAACAAAAAATACACACAAATATGCAAATTTTTGTCTTAAAATAAACAACAACTAATTGTGAACAATAGCTCATTCTTGAAAAAAAACAAGCAAACACAGAGCATTCCTACCCTTTGATTGTCCTTCTCGGGGAGGGAAAAGTCCTGACTCCAAACTACAAATAAGAGCCACAAGGTGAGGCACAAGGAGAGTTATATGCAACTACGGAGCGGCGGATTACTGACTGCTGGTCTTAACAAATTCACATTTTTAAAGAACTTTTATCACAGAATTTCCAGATGGTGGCAAGGTGTTGAAAAGAACTGGTTTGTCGCATTCAGCTTTGGATTTGCTTTTATGCAGATGGTGTGATTCTGTTGGTCTTCAACAGGGCGTGACTTCCTGTAAGGACTACATCTGTTAGATGAATGAATGGAGTTTATTCCCTTGGTAAACATAAAAATGTGGGTGCAAAATCGTCCAAATCCTCCAAAATATGCCCGACCTCAGTAAATCCAATACGTTTCGTCTGGAATAACTAACTGCTTATCACAAAGGCAATACCGCTTAAATGTTATCTCAAAGACTAAATTGCAATATTTTTTTTTCCAATACCGCACTGCAGGGAATTTAGTCAAGGCTGTTAGAATCCCTTTGTTATTAATAGCAAGAAAAGAATTAGAAATATTTTCCAAGATGAAATGAAACATCTGTGCCTCATGCTGTTCTACCAAAGAAAATGAGGTAAGCTGCTTTACACTGAAACCCAGAGCATGATGTGCAATTTAATGTTCATTTTCCACTTATTCGCTTTATGATACTGATTACATAGACAACTGGCACGGCACCTAAATTTATAGAAGCCAATTAATCTAAGTCAGACAGGTGAGCAGAAAGAGACGGAGTGTGTGAAAAGCCGCTTTCACATGAATATATAGACATAATGAAGTTAAACCAGGAATTTTTCGATCTATTTGTAATTCAGTGCTTCTCAAATAGTGTGACCCTGTGGAACATTTTTTTTTTTTTTTGCTGTACTAGAATAAAGTGTAATTGCACATCCACTACAGTAGTTGGAGCTCGTATTGTCAGAGTGTGTGCAGAGAGTATTAACTCTATGGTGTAGAGTTTTTTGCACCGAACATTCTCGAACACAGCACAGACCAAGGTATAGGCAGTGGAGTAAACAAACCCTAAACAGACACCATAAAAAATATTTAACAGCGATGAAAAGAAAGGCGGAGAGAGATGGCGATAACGAGTCAAACAACGTCTCCCGAAAGCTAAGACAAGGAAATATGACGAAGCATGTATCTAGCGCGTGGCTTCTCTGTGACTACGGTTTGAGATGAGAAAAGACCGGTGTGTTTACTGTGTCTAAAAATGTTCGCAGCGGACACCATGAAGCCAAATAAATTAAGGCGTCACTTAAAGACATTACACCCCAGTCATGCTAATAAACCGCTCGAGTTTTTCCTGCGAAAACGTGCCGAATATCAAATGGTTCAATTAGTCAAAAATGTTAATAGTTTAAATGAGAGTTAAAATTTTTTTAATTTCAAGTTAATTTATGCACTTTTAGTTTTTTCTGTTACAGACTAAAAAACAATGTTAAAAAGTTGTTCTTTGTTGCTTTTTCTTTTTTTGTTTTCTTTAATGTTAATGAGGACAAAATGTTATGCAGAGGTGTACTTATAACAATTTTATAGACAAATGATACTAACTATAGTCATGACGGAGAGTGGGGGGGGGGTGAAATATTTTCTTCTTCCTGAGGGGGCACGGGGGTGGCGCAACACAAAATAATTGAGAAGCACTGGTGTAATTGATTTAAGATAACGACTGTAAAAAATTTCTGTTTTTTTTGTAAACTAGTGATAATAGAAACAAACACTATAATTGATGCACTTTTAATTTTTTCTGTTACAGACTAAAAAACAACGTTAATAAAGATGTTCTTTGTTGCTTGTTCTTTTTTTGTTTTTTCTTTAATGTTAATGAGGACAAAATGTTATGCAGATGTGTACTTAGAACAATTTTATAGACAAATGATACTAACTATAGTTACGGCAGACAGTGGGGGGGGGGGTATTTTCTTCTTCGTGGGGAGGAGGGTGGGAAGCACTGGTGTAAATAGCCAAGACAATGACTGTGGAAAATCTCAGTTTTTTTCATAAACTAGTGATGGTAGAAACATGTGAACGGATTATTTGTTTTTAATCCATTTCCTCTACGCCCACACACAGATTACAGTCATTTTCTACTTTTGCTGTCTTTCATGCTCACAGAGCGGACAATAAGGACAAGGTCAGAACATATCTGGGCCATTTAACGCTCAAAATTGAACACCCCCATTCCGGTTTCCTTCTCAACTCCATCTTTTCTAACGTCAACCTTGACCCATTCCCCTTTTGTCTCATGCCTTCATACTTCTCTTTCGTTCAATTTTGGAATGATTGATGACAAGAATGCTATGCTCTTGGCCAGTTTATTAACTTCACGGTGCAGGACCTCACTTTTTCGGACTATTCTGCCCTCCCAATGTGCTTTCTACTTAGGTGATGCCCCTACTTTATTCTCTCAGACCCCTTCAATTTTTTTCCTGTTTCATAGAGATCTCTGCAACCTTGGTCTCTTCTGCTCTCCTTGACTGTCCTTTTCAGATAGAGAAAAAAGGAACAGATTTTTTTTCTATACGAGGGAGCATTTCTCAGCATATGTGTATGTGGACATGTGTGTGCTCCCATCACCCATTTGAGTGAATAGCATGGCTATAAACTTGCTTTATGTTGTCATTACTTACTAGGGAGCAGCAGTCACACTTCATGTGGAGTGCTAGTTGCATTCAGGGCATGAGTTATGAGAAGGTAAAGAATCACATTTCTTGACTTGTAAACCGGTGACTGAAAGCACAAATCCAGCCATTTAGATGGAACGCTATGCACACTTGTATATTAACCCAACCACACAAGCCGACAGACTTCTGTTTGAAAAAAACAATCTATTGGCCATTTATTATCATCGTGAAGGAGCAAGATGGTAGGTTGACAAACTACTGTGGGCAAACGGTATCATTTATTTTGTCTATACATTTCTGTCCATAAAATAAAATGCCCTTTTTATATGGAATTCGGGCAAATAAAAAGGCTGTATTTTCTCTTTGTTTTTAGGGTTTACAATGGGATAAATAATACTAAATCTTGAAATCTTTAGTGCGGATTCGGGAAAAAATGGCACATCTTCTATAAACATATTGATGCTTTCCACTGGACCTGCACCAGAAGGAGTGTAAAGAGCTTGCAGTTAATATGTGGATAAAATAAACCTTAGATTGTCAAGGCTAAACTATAACGTGGTCTAAGAGCCTTTGTGCTCATTTCTCTTCCATAGCAAGATCTGGACTTCTGCGGACTTACGCACAATTTCTTGCGGAAACACATCTGTGTATATTCTTATTCATCCAGGGCCATTTATTGGGGGGAATGGGTTGAACATTAATCATCTGGATTTGAGTTGAATTTGAAAGCCTTTCTTTCAAGAGCTTATGTCAGTTTTAAAGTTTACCATGGTAGAGTTTCAAATAGCAATGGCCAACATAGATGGAAAATTTGATTTTCATAAATTTTGGTTCTTAGAACAATAAAAAAATACACTAAACAAATATTCATGGAACTCATAGCAAGATCTGGACTTGTGCGGACTTATGCACAATTTCTTGCGGAAACATATCTGTGTATACGATTATTCATCCAGGATCATTTAGTTGGGGGAACGGGTTGAACATCAATCGTCTGGTTTTGAGTTGAATTTGAAAGCCTCTCCTTCAAGCGCTTATGTCAGTTTTAAAGTTTACCATGGTAGAGTTTCAAATAGCAAGGGCCAACATGGACTAAAAATTTGATTTTCATAAACTTTGGTTCTTAGGACAATAAAAAAATGCACTCAACAAATACTCATAGAACTTTTTTGTTCTATCGTTGTATCGTGAATGCGAAGCGGCACTGAGCAGTTGGGTTGCTCATGTGCCCATTCAGCTGAGTTTTTGATTACGGAATGATGGGTCTCCTTAACCACTGTAGTGATTTTAACAAAACTTTACCAACTTTAGATGAACTGATCAAAAGTCCGGATCAGCTAAGGTCACAAAAGTTGAGGTCACAAAAACCTTGTGAACACGGGGCAAACAGTTCGAAGTATGGTTCCAACACGTCAAACTATACTTTTTCTTATTTATTGGTAGAATTTCGCCAGTTTAAAAAACCCATGATGACTTCATGCCACAAAGCATTGTGGTTGCTCTGACAACAGCTAATTAGCTGGATTGCTAAGTCGCTAAACTCTAATTATGTGCAATTCTATCAAAACCAACTTTTCCATTTTCAGTCATAAGCGATTGTAAAATCAACTCGTCATGTCACGTTTATGCCACTGTCTTGTCAGAAATAAATTTTCGCCCAGCAGAAACTCGCTCTGATTCTACCCACTGCCTCCACCAGTCAGCCTGACCATAATAGGGTACAGAACCTTCCAGGCCATTGCCCCCTGATTCTGGGACAAGCTCTCAGAACTCCTCAAGGCCCCACAAAAGTGTGGACTTCAAAAAAGGAATTAAGACATTCATTTTTAATTAGGCTTTTAATTTTTGATTTTATGGTTCTTTGTTTTCTGAAAGTAAATTTTGTTTTTTAAATTGTTTTTATTGTTTTTACCTTGCCTAGTTTTTATGTAGCGCTTTCGGATTTTTTTCTTAATATGTAAGGTTCGTTATAAATAAAATGTATTAGTATTTTATTATTAAATGCAACCCTAATTTGACATATGGCCCATCCAAGTTTTAAAGTCTAGCCATGGAGGGAACAAGTTCTTCCGTCAAGGAGACGGAATGACTTACATTAACGTCTCTAAATAGTTTTGTCCAAGCGTTGATGGTTTCAAGTAGAAAAGCAGATTATTTGTTACTTTTTTTTTGACAAGCTGACAATGTATGGGGGAATTATGTTGTTGCGTTTATGTTCTTGTTCCTTCCTGTTCCATTTCCTAGATTAAATCAAAATAACCATCTAGTTTTGGGCAGTAAACCCCTCTTAAGATTGCTAATGTCTGTGCCATATCCACCCCAAGCTCATTCTCCTTTCAGGGATCGATGGCTCATTGAAGCTAGTCTCATTCAGACTCTCCGTCTCTCCACTTTAAAATTCCAAAGCTCTCACCATTGAACTTTAAAACTGACAAAGTTTTTCGGATGAATGGCTGAATGTCCTCAAACTCAACTCTTGTCTAGATAAGTGAAGTCCATTGCCTCAATAACTCATTGTCGTTTTTGACCATTAAAGGTTTACTGCTTTGCTTTTGATAGTTTGCTGCATGATTTGGTTTGAGTTTCACCTGTAAGACAGATGGCCTTACATTAGACCCGATACTTTCCACATTGGTTTACTGAGAAGTTCATGGCCGTTTCGGCATCCCGTAGGATGTCTGTATTTGTGATATTACCCTTCCATCACCATGACCTGATGGTTATGAGATGTCTATGTTGAAATGTTTCCACCAAACAACACTTTGCATTATGACCTCCGTTTTTTCTTCTTTCAGGCCATGTCCACACGTAGCCGGGTATTTTTGGAAACGCATATATTTTTATCCGTTTTGTCCTGCCATCCACACGAAAACTGACGTTTTTTTTACTCAAGACCGGCGTTTTTGAAAACTCCGGCCAAAGTGGAAATTTTGGAAAACTCTGTTCTTGCGATTGCATGTGGACGTTCGAAAATGGAAATTTGCGTTTTTTTGCGTCACTACCTGCGACAAGTATTGCACATACTGTATGTCATTTGTGTCCGTCCTTGTATCATTTGTCTATGAAGTATTGTTTTTTTAGTTAAACAACTCTAGAACATAACCTGTGGATTCTGGATTTGACAAGCTTTCTGCAGCAAACAAACCACCACTTTGGATTTGTAGTTTTGTGCAAATTGCATCAAAGAAAAAAAACTACAATCCTGCAAAGTTAATAGAAAGTATGCTAAATGTTTTAGGTTTGTTCTTTTATTTAAAACCATACATGTTTAATAAGCTCATTTCTGGCTTGCACCTATGTATAGAGTCACACTAAATTCCTAATAAGAACAAAAGGTAATTTCTACATCATCAATCTGGTGAAACTCCCTATAACGGCAACAAGAGGTTCAGTACTGCTGGTAATAATAGTGCTAATGGCAGCTACGCTGGATGTAATGGTTAGCGTAATGAAGATTTCATGGGTAATGGCCAACCTGACAAACTACTTTGTACATTGCACTTCAGGTGAAGGTGAGTGGACTGCTTAGGAGAAAGCAGGAACATATTAGAAGACATATCTCAAGGCGAAGCACGGAACTGACACGAGGCTGAACAGAAAGAGAGGGGAAATTTCAAATGAATAGAAGCAGAACAAAAATTAGAAAAAATAATTAAATGATTTATTCGAACAAGTTGTAAACAGTTTTGGGCAAATTATTTTAAAACTTGAATATGTTGTTCAGTATACTCTGTAAATTCAGTGTCTATAGTATTTGTAGTTAGAGAGACAAAAATGTTTCTTCAATATTTTTGCTTAAAAAAACACACCAGAGTTAAGCTACTTAAGCTACATTAAGCTACTTAAGCTACATTATGCTACATTAAGCTACTTAAGCTACATTAAGCTACATTAAGCTACTTAAGCTACATTAAGCTACATTAAGCTACTTAAGCTACATTAAGCTACATGAAGTTACATTAAGCTACATTTTGTGATATTTTGCTAATTAAAGATGCATTATATTAACATATTGTACCATATTAATCCTGATTATAGTCTGATAACAAAACTGATTAAAGAACCACAAAACTTGATATTTTCTTTACAACATACAGTATTATTCATCTTTGAATCAAATCAATACCACTTTTACATTTTATTAGTCGACTATCATTTAAACCAAATTAGAAAGCTTCTAATGAAATGAAATTTTCAGTCAAAACAAGTCATCGGAAATGTAAAATGTATCAATATTGAATCCAAAACAATGGAAATAAAAAAGCAAAGAATTGCATTTGAGTCTAAAAGCCTTCAAAGTAAATAAAATCTTGTAAACTCATGTCACAACAAATTAATTTTATGAAGTAACATTTAAATTAATTTTACAAAAAGACTTAAAAATACAAATATAAACACAAATGTGGAAGAAAATAACTAAATAAATGTTCATTCATGTTGGCACATTACTATTAGCAGCATGAAACAAAAAAGTTCCATTCTGTTCCGTCATTTTCTTGTCCGGGGTTCCGGGGTCGGATCGCGGGGGCAAAAGCCTCAACCGGGTAGCCCAGGCCTCTCTCACCCCGGCTGCATCCTCTAGCTCACCCGGAAGGATCCCAAGTCATTCCCGGCCAGCTGTGAGACATAGTCTCTCCAGCGGGTCCAGGGTCTGCCCCTTGGTCTTCTTCCGGTGGGACGTGCCCGAAACACCCTGCCCGCGAAGCGATCGAGGGGCATCCTGACCAGATGCCCGAACCACCTCATCTGGCTCCTCTTGACCTGGAGGAGGAGTGGCTCAATACCGAGCTCCTCCCGGATGGCAGAGCTCCTCACCCGATCTCTGAGTGAGAGCCCAGCCACCCTGCGGAGGAAGCTCATTTCGTCCGCTTGTACCCGTGATCTCATTCTTTCGGTCACCACCCACAGCTGGTGACCATAGGTGAGGGTAGGAACGTAGATCGACTTGTAAATTGAGAGCTTTGCTTTTCGGCTCAGCTCTCTCTTTACCATGACGGACCTATGCGGCTTCCTAGTTATTGCTGATGCCGCACCGATCCGCCTGTCTGTTAAATCCGCCATTTTACACATGGAGAAAAAAAAGTAAAGACTGTAATTCTTTTACCTCTACATCCCGTTTTAGCATTAAACTTTTCTGGATCCGTGATTTTAAACAGAGTTTCACAATATCAAGACAGGTTTTTTTTTTTTTACCATGAATGGAACTTGAGTTACTGAGATTGTGAGTAATATTTTACTCAAAATTACAATATATTACAGTAATATATTACAATTTTCCGTTATATATACTCGTAATACCCATCAAATCTTGTGCATTTTAATACTGCGGTTTAGAAAAAATTAATTTATTACTAACTTATTACACTTCTAATGCACGTCTCCCAACGCTAGTTACAAATGCACAAACAAAATTATTTTAAATACACATACATGCATGTTGCCAAATTTATGACTATCGTCTTTAACAAGTACTGTTGGCACTCAGTGGGCACACATTTCTTGTCAGCAGACATGAGAAACAATAAAATTTGCCAGTTTTTGCCTTTTAGCAGCCACACTGTTGACTTGCTATTCTGTGTGTAATTGACATACTATATATTATATACATATTACAGTAATATGATACTGTTTTTAGTTATATATTACTTGTTGTAGTACTCATCACATCTTGTCAACTTATTTCTCAGGAGTGCATTTTAATACTGCGGTTTAAATATATATACACACACTCGTGTATATATATATATATATATATATATATATATATATATATATATATATATATATATACATATATATATACATATATATATACATATACTGTATATACATACATATATATATACATATACTGTATATACATACATATATATATATATACATATACTGTATATACATACATATATATACATATATATATATATATATATATACATATATACTGTATATACATATATATATATACATATATATATATATATATACATATACATATATACACACATTACTATTTACAGAAGCTGGAAAAGGACGACTTGATTGATAAAGCTTTGTACTTCAGACTGTATCCTGGTGATGTCATTCCATGTATCTACAGCTTACCCAAAGTCCACAAACAGGATGTTCCTCTTAGACCCATTGTGTGCAGCACCGACTCTATAACCTACAACGTAGCCAAATACCTGAAAACCATCTTGGCCCCCTTAGTGGGTAACAAAGAACACCACGTGGAGAACACACAAGATTTTGTAGAGAAAGTGAAACATCTACATATAGACAAAGATGACATCATTGTTTCTTATGACGTTGTATCACTCTTCACCTGCATCCCTACAAAAGAAGCTGTAGCAGCAGTCAGACAAAGACTACAAGGGGACACCACACTGCAAGAAAGGACCAAACTGACTCTGGAACACATCTGCAACCTGTTGGACATTTGTCTCAACTCCACTTACTTTCAGTTTCGTGGTGGTTTCTACAGACAAATCCACGGCTGTGCGATGGGCTCTCCAGTGTCGCCTATAGTAGCTAATCTTTACATGGAGGAGGTCGAGAAGCAAGCCCTGAGCACATTCCCAGGAAATCCGCCCAGTCACTGGTTCCGCTATGTTGATGACACTTTTGTGAAGATCAACAAGCAAAATCTGGAAGCCTTCACTTCACACATCAACGTTGTGGATCCTAACATCAAGTTTACACGTGAAGACTCCAAGGACAACCGGTTGGCCTTTTTAGACTGCGCTGTGATCATAGGAGAGGACGGGAATTTGCAACTGGAAGTATACAGGAAACCCACTCACACAGACCAATACCTACAGTTTGACTCTAATCATCCTTTGCAACACAAACTGGGTGTCATCAGAACTTTACAACACAGGGCGGAGGAGGTACCCACGAGCACAGAGGCTAAAGAGAAGGAGACACAGCATGACCAAAAAGCCCTCTCGGTCTGTGGCTACCCCAAATGGGCCCTGAATAGGGTGAGAGCGTCCAAGAAACATGAGAAGAGGGAAACAGAAACTGAGAAGAGAAAAAATGGAGTCTCTATTCCCTACGTGTCAGGACTGTCCGAGAAGTTACAGGGAATCTTCAGACAACATGACATCCCGGTTTTCTTTAAACCGGTAAACACATTACGTCAAAAACTAGTACATCCTAAAGACAAGATGCCAACAGAAAAACAGAGCAATGTAGTTTATTCGATCCGGTGCAGTGAAGGGAGCTGCAAAGAACACTACATTGGGGAAACAAAGCAACCACTCCACAAAAGACTTTACCAACACAGAAGAGAAGCCTCTAGTGGTCCACAGTCTGCTGTACATCTGCATCTTAAATCCACCAAACACACTTTTGAGGACAGTGAGGTGAAGATTCTAAGTAGAGAGAAAGGTTGGTTTGAAAGAGGGGTGAAGGAAGCCATCTTTGTGATGAAAGAGAATCCCTCACTGAATCGGAGTGGAGGCGTTAGATACGTTTTGCCCGGTATCTATAGCAGCCTTTTGAAGCCATGGACTAAAGATGACACCTCGTGACTCAGTTTCACGCCTCTCGTTAGCAGGTTTCTCTATTCACTAGGCTTTTAGCATTTTTATAATAGGGTCATTTACTGGTCTGTGGCTACAATAGGAGCCATTCACGGCCATCTTAAGTAACACAGGCTCATTGGTCGAGCCCTTCTTACTTTTTTTACCCGTTACTCAGGTTAGTATAAATAGATCCAGGTTTCAGTCCATTTCATTCAGATTGAAAATGATTTCCGGATGGAAGTCGAAACGTCTCGTTGAAGAATTAAACTGTCCAGAAGACTTTTTTGAAACTTTTTCTACCATACACACATATATACATATATATATATACATATATATGTATACACACATATATATATACATATATACACACATATATATGTATACACACATATATACATATATACACACACATATATACACAAATACACACACATATATACACACATACACACACATGTGTGTGTATATATATATATACACACATATATACACATATACATATATATATATATATATACACATATATACACATATATATATATACACATATAGATATATACACATATATACAGATATACGTATATATATATGTATTACTAATATTACTAACTTATACACTTCTCCTAACGCTGGTTACAAATGCACAAGCAAAATTATTTTAAACACACAGACATGCATGTTGCCAATTTTATTACTATCCTCTTTAACAAGTACTGTTGGCACTCAGTGGGCACACATTTCTTGTCAGCAGACATGAGAAACAATCAAATTTGCCAGTTTTTGCCTTTTAGCAGCCACGCTGTTGACTCGCTATTCTGTGTGTGAATTTCACCCACGAGCTGTTTATCTCCCACAGGCTCCCTGCTGTATAATTCCCACAAAAAAAATAAAGAATAAAATTCTTACATAACTCAAACACGTACCGCTAATCGGACTACTATTTACCCTTACTTAAATCTGTCCCTATGCCCACACTCGTGTTCAGACTAATGGAGGTTGAATCCATTTGTTCCGGTATTAGTATGCAACTCGTTTGGAGTTCACTGTCTCGTATTAAAAAAGAATTTTTCCACAAATGAACAGAGATTTTTTGTTTCACAAAAGCAGCTCTAAACCTTTTTTTGTCAGTGTGAGAGCTAGCCTTACCCGCAGTTTTCCCTACTGAAAGCCGGCTGTATTACCTTGAGTTCTGTGGATAACAGCTTTGTCTAAAAGCATATACAGTCCATCATACAACACATTGGAGACACAGCAGGGCGGTGAGACGGTACTTTCCTATTATGTCTAATGCTCAGTCAGGGGTAAAAGGTTATATTGAACGGATGGAAGACATCAAGTTTATTTTTTCATGGTTTACCGGTGAAAAAGAGCGAGGAAAACCAAACGGATCTACGCATCTTTACGTTCTAAACTAATGTTATCCCCTCCTGCTCAAAATGTCTAACGTCTTTTTCCTCATTCGTTTCTTCACCGAGTGAGAATGGCTGAGTTTCCGAGAGTTGAAGCTTTTATTCCTCTGTGAGTTTCTTCCAAACCTTTGGGGACATTGTTTCATAACCCTCTGTCTTTGTGTTTCTTCTTTTTGTGCATCACAGAAATCTGTCCTTACTGGTGGCCATCCCCGAATGCTCCAAAGGCTTCTATGTCGACCAATAAAATTTTCGACTCTGAATACATAAAATAAATTTCAGCCAATATTAATTATAAAATATTTCCAATTTTTTTTTGCCATTTTCCTTCCAAGGCTTTCCCACATCTACGCAACCACCAACCATTTATTTGACCAATTACATTTCTGCCTGCCTTTGTTGCCAGGTTGACTAAAATAAGCCACACCTCCATAAAGGTCTTTGTATTTCACAAAGTTAACAGAGATAAAACTTTTTCTGTCACCAGTCTGATTTTAACTGGTGGTGAAGAAGAGGTGAAGAAGCATGTGCAGGCAGGCTGGAACGGGTGGAGAAAAGTATCAAGTGAGATGTGTGATAGAAGAGTTTCAGCTAAAATTAAAGGGAAAGTGTACAAAACCGTGATGAGACCGGCCATGAGGTTTGGTCTAGAGACAGTGGCACTGAGGAAAAGACAGGAAACAGAGATGGAGGTAGCAGAGATGAAGATGCTGAGGATCTCTCTGGGAGTGACCAGGATGTACAGGATCAGAGGAACAGCACATGTTAGAGGTTTTGGGACAAAGTCCAAGAGGCCAGACTGAGATGGATTGGACATGTACAGAGAAGAGAGACCGAGTACATCGACAGAAGGATGCTGGATTTGGAACCACCAGGAAAGAGGACTAGAGGAAGACCAAAGAGGAGGTTCATGGATGCAGTGAAGGAAGACATGAAGATAGTTGGTGTGACCGAACCAGATACAGGAGATAGGGTTAGATGGAAGAAACTGACTTGCTGTGGCGCCCCCTGAAGGGAAATGCCGAAAGAAGAAGAAGAAGTCTGATTTTATCTGTTTTTCTGGGCATTCAAGATGGCTCGTTTCATTACTGTTTTCAGACTTGCCGATTGGCTGGTTCACTTGCGTTAAACACCGGTTCTGGACGACTGGTGTCCAGAGTATCCCATGTGTTCTAGCCACCATACACCAGATGTCTGGTGCCAGGCTGTTGAGTCATTGTGCCAGCTTTTATTGACTGTTGGTTTCACTTTATGTGGGTCAGCTCTATTGAACCAAGAACACAATGAAAACCACATGGATGGTTTATGGAGGGATTTTTTGTGTAGTGGCTATATTTACAAAAAGAGACTTTTCACCTCTGGATTTTTGAGTAAGGTATTTTTTTTGTTATTATTATTAATATCTATGGTACCAAAACTTGTTTTTCTGTATTCATTCAGTAGCAAAAAATGGTCTTGGAGCCCAGATCGAAAACCATTTTCTTCTTCTTTTTTTGTGTTAAACCACACATAGTCCAGTTTGAAAAACGTACCGTTTCACAGTAGAAAAAGTTTCAAAAAAGTCTTCTGGACAGTTTAATTCTTGATCGAGACGTTTCGACTTCCATCCGGAAATCATTTTCAATCTGAATGAAATCGACAGAAAACTGGATCCATTTATACTAACCTGAGTAAAAGGTAAAAAAATAGTAAGAAGGGCTCGACCAATGAGCCTGTGTTACCTATGATGGCCGTGAATGGCTCCTATTGTAGCCACAGACCAGTAAACGAACCCTATTATAAAAATGCTAAAAGCCTAGGGAATATAAATTCCTGCTAACGAGAGGCGTGAATCTGGGTCACGAGGTGTCATCTTTAGTCCATGGCTTCAAAAGGCTGCTGTAAATCCCGGGCAGAAAAAAAAACAGTAAGAAGGGCTCGACCAATGAGCCTGTGTTACCTATGATGGCCGTGAATGGCTCTTATTGTAGCCACAAACCAGTAAACGATCCCTATTATAAAAATGCTAAAAGCCTAGTGAATAGAAATTCCTGCTAACGAGAGGCGTGAATCTGGGTCACGAGGTGTCATCTTTAGTCTATGGCTTCAAAAGGCTGTTGTAAATACCAGGCAGAATGTATCTAACGCCTCCACTCCGATTCAGTGAGGGACTCTCTTTCATCACAAAGATGGCTTCCTTCACACCTCTTTCAAACCATCCTTTCTCTCAACTTAGAATCTTCACCTCGCTGTCCTCAAAAGTGTGTTTGGTGGATTTTAGATGCAGATGTACAGCAGACTGTGGACCACTTTTACCGGTTCACAGTAAAAAGCAAGCATGCAAACATGTCTTATTTTTATTTAATAACTGTTTCATTATTCTCTTTACATTTGTACTAGAAACAGTTGGTGTGGTAGAGTAGGATCTAAAAAATGACTGCTGACTAAAGCAACAACAATATATCCTTGTGCACTCTGGCTTTCGCTTGAAAAATTGCTGGGACCAGCTCCAGCCCACACGCAACCCTGAATTGGATTAAGTGGTACAGAAATGAATAAACAATACATTTCCATGCTTGCATTGGTTGCAGATGAATAAAAAGGTGTTGAGTGGTGTTTACCCTCTCTCTTTTTCTGATTAGGGAACAGAGTGCTCGCAAAATGACAAACAAGCTCTTCTACGATTTGTTGTTAAAGCAGAATTAGAGAAAATACTATTGTTACTACTCTGCACTCATTTTAACCAAAAAAAAATGGAGTCAAAGTTGTTTTGAAGAGTGTATCATGCCTCATCCTCACAACCAAAAAATCTAGAAGAATGAGGAACTTATTTTGATTAAATCAAATTAGACAATCTTCTTTTTTTTATTTCCCTTTAGGGGGCGCCACAGCAAGTCAGTTTCTTCTATCTAACCCTATCTGCTGTATCCTTATTGGTCACACCAACTATCTTCATGTCTTCCTTCACTGTATCCAGAAACCTCCTCTTTGGTCTTCCTCTAGGCCTCTTTCCTGGTGGTTCCAAATCCAGCATCCTTCGGCCGATGCACTCTCTCGCCTCTGTACATGTCCAAACCATCTCAGTCTGACCTCTCTGACTTTATCTCCAAAACCTCTAACATGTGCTGTTCCTCTGATCCTGTCCATCCTGGTCACTCCCAGAGAGATCCTCAGCATCTTCCTCTCTGCTACCTCCATCTCTGTTTCCTGTCTTTTCCTCAGTGCCACTGTCTCTAGACCAAACAGCATGGCCGGTCTCACCACAGTTTTGCACACTTTCCCTTTAATTTGTGTCATACCTGATTAAAGGGTCACACCTGATACTTTTCTCCACCCGTTCCAGCCTGCCTGCACATGCTTCTTCACCTCTTTTCCACACTCTCTATTGCTCTGGATTGTTGATCCTAAATACTTAAAATCTTCCACCTTCTTTATCTCTTGTCTCTGTAGCCTCACTTTTCTACTTAGGTCACTTTCATACACATGTCACTTTCCAAATGTTGAATCTAATAATCGACCCAGCCATAAATACAAAAAAAATACAATGCGTGCATCCTTATGTTGATACAGTAGTATAGGTGCATGTTTAAATGTTTATGTCTTGGTTTTGTGGACCCATTCCAGACAACAACTTTTGGGTTGCCAGGTTAGATATAGTGCGACCGTACTGGGATATCGGGAATAGGGGCAAGAGGAAATCGAGGCATTTTGCACTGTAGCACTCAAATTTTCCTTTGTGGATTAATAAAGTATTTTCAATTCAATTATTGAGCTACACAGATAAAAAAAGAAGTGATAACATGCCTAATGAATTGACCAGAAAACTGTACCGTAATTTCCGCACTATAAAGCGCACCTTCAATAAATGACATTTTTTAAAACTTTTTTCCATATATAAGGCACACCGCATTATAAGGCGCTACAGTAAAGGCTGTTCAACTTTGTCCGCTAACTGTGGCCATCTCGCTTTGTTTCTGCGGAAACTCTGTTTAGTCTTGTTTACTTGGCGCAGCACATCCTCTTGCTTCCTCCACTTCATCACCATTGATTCATTGATGTTAAACTCTCTCGCTGCGGCTCTATTCCCGTGTTCTACTGTGAGACCGATCGCCTAGAGTTTAAACTCTGCGGCGTAACAGTGTCTCTTGGTAGGAGCCATTTCAGGGTCTTTACACAAACACACAAATGGAAATGAGACGCCCTTTCATATATCCCAGCATGCACAACACACTACTTCTTCTACGGGGGAAATGGAGTCGGCGGCTGCTTACCGCAGTTGCGACACCCGTTGTAGCTCAATAATAATCCACATATAAGGCGCTCCGGGTTAAAAGGCGCATCGTTGACTGAAGAGAAAATTTAAGGTTTTTAGGTGCGCCTTATAGTGCGGAAAAAACGGTAATAATGTTTTGTTTAATTAAAAAGGCTGCAATATCGTGATTTGAGCTCCAACGTTATTTTCCATTATGCTCTTGTAAGTTGGCGCTCCAAATAAAAAGGAAAACCTCCCACTGCTAGCTACAGCTGCTCCACCTGAGGTGATTATGGAACAAGCAACATGAGGGTGGTGCAAAAAAACAAAAGAATACGTTTGAGTCTTTGTCGACGACTGATCGTGCATTCTTTACTACGTTACTCCCACATGACCCATTTCTGTTAAAATAACACAAGGACTAATTGTCTGGTTGAGCCCTCTTCTGATTCTTCTCTTTCCAAGCAGTTTGAGATGAAAAATATGAAGATTCTTTGTTGTTATTTGGTTTTTGTTACAATTCATACGTGTTTGCGTGTGGCACAGTTTTCAATACGACATACCATAGTAGTCTACCCACTCGTTGCGTTCCATATTAATGCATGCACGTGCCATATGTGTAGGAAGGCATCTGCCACTAAATATTCATCATAGCATTAGGCAGACGACTACCTTGTTCTCTTTATTTATGAAACACAAGCAAGTAGCATTGTTTCCAGAAACCAAATGATTTATAACTGTTCCAGTTGTGTTGGATAAACTGGTCCTCTGTGGCGGTGCCAGCAGCTCTTCATTGTTGATTCAGACTTTAGTTCAGCACAGACTCTTCCTCCATGGCCCAGCGAGCTGTTTCACCAGAGCCGCTGAAGGTTAAGTGCCTTACTAACTTAAGGGCAGCGCTGCAGCAGAGGAGAACATAATTCATTCAATCTTCCCGACGAAGACTTTTCCCTCCGAGGTTCAAGGCTCTGATTTTTAGATCTTTAAATTGCTCGAGTCCTCAAAGCAAAAGTGATTTGACAACAGTTTGAGATAAAACAGACACCGTGAATATGATCTGAAGATTTGATGGAGATTATAAATATGGTCAATGATCCGTAATAGAATGTGAAATTATGCTTAGCAATAAGCCAATGGAAATGACGAGAGACTGCACCCAATGGGCTCGTTTATGGAGCTCAATCTTTTCTTTTTCTTTCTGTTCATCATCTTTATGGACAGAATATCTAGGCACAGTCGAGGCGTTGGAGGGATCGGATCTCTGCTTTTTGCGGATGATGTGGTCCTGTTGGCTTCATCGGACCGCGATCTCCAGCTCTCGCTGGATCGATTTGCTGCCGAGTGTGAAGCGACCGGGATGGGAATTAGCGCCTCCAAATCCAAGACCATGGTCCTCGCCCGGAAAAGGGTGTAATGCCCCCTACGGGTCAGGGTTAGGGTCCTGTCCCAAAGTGGAGGAGTTTAAGTATCTTGGGGTCTTGTTCACGAGTGGGGGAAGGATGGTGCGGCATCAGCAATAACTAGGATGCTGCATCGGTCCAGCGTGGTAAAAAAAGAGCTGAGCCGAAAAGCAAAGCTCTCAATTTACAAGTCGATCTACGTTCCTACCCTCACCTATGGTCACCAGCTGTGGGTGGTGACCGAAAGAATGAGATCGTGGGTACAAGAGGCCGAAATGAGCTTCCTCCCTAGGGTGGCTGGGCTCTCACTCAGAGATCGGATGAGGAGCTCTGCCATCCGGAAGCAGCTCGGTTTCGAGGCGGTCCTCCTCCAGGTCGAGAGGAGCCAGATGGGGTGGTTCGGGCATCTGATTAGTATGCCCCCCCGAGCACCTCGCTGGTGGAGGAGGAGTGGAGGAAACCAAGGGGCAGACCCCGGACCCGCTGGAGAGACTATGTCTCACAGCTGACCAGGGAACGACTTGGGATCCTTCCGGGTGAGCTGGAGGATGCAGCCGGGGTGAGAGAAGCCTGGGCTGCCCGTTTGAGGCTGTTGCCCCCGCGACCCGACCCCGGAACAAGCGGATGATGACGGAACGGAATCTTTTCTTTGAAGACAACGTCTTCACGTTCTCTTCAAGTTGCACTGAAATTCCCATCACTGCATTCATTCTGACAGCATTCGGTGCTAGCCTTGGAATTTTTTTGATGAAAGATATGAATAATGGGTTCAAATATAAAATAATCACCATAGTAAAAAAAAAAAAAAAAAAATACAAAATGTCTTATTTTTTCAGGACACCTCATCAAAAACATCGGCAGAAAACGACCCTGATCGCACAACTAATCAAAACCTAGCCAATGGTTATATTTTGGGCGATTATTATATTTATATGCTACATATGTGTTGTGATGTGGAAGGAGGAGGAGCCAAATGCAGGACAAAAACAGGATTTATTGAACAATTTTGGTAAGTCTGTAAATCAAAGGGTACAGGTTTCACTCAAGTTCAAATAATAAGTTCAATCATGGTCAGGAGACCTGGCTGGAAGGGATGGCGGTATTGGATGAAGTACTCACTTTTTGTACTTAAGTAAAAGTACAGATAATTAGGCAAAAAAATTACTTAAGTAAAAGTAAAAGTACAAATAAAAAAATCTACTTAAGTAAAAGTACAAAAGTAGTTGGTGTAAATTGTACTTTTTAAGTAAAAAGTAAAAGTATTCGATCATAATTCAAGTGTTATTTTTTGTGCTATAGGGTGTCACCATGGTAACCAGGATAAATACTCTGCAGGAGCGTGACCCCCCTCTCCCGCCTCTTTTGGTCCACAAAATAAATAAATAAATAAAAATAAAATAAAAGGGGACAAGTAAAGCTATCCTCTAGAAGGGCCAGTGAATGGGCCCCAAAATGGAGAAAAATGACACTTATTTTTTAAAATGTTTTGGGGGGAGGCCCCCAGTCACTATATATTGGCTTTGTCAAAGCCCTGCCCCCCTTTGGAAAATCCTAGAACCGCCCCTGCTCCGTGTAATGATGGCTCAACTTTTTATTTAGAAGTAAACACAACGATCTTCTGACTCTTTTTAATTTGTATTATATTTGATGTTAGGTTTTTGGCGCTGAATAAATGCGGAAAATGTTTCTCGATTCATTACTTCTTCTCCCGATCTACTGCTTCTTTTGATTTTGACGATGCGGCTTCAAGATGCGCTAAAAAAAACTTGTGTATTTTTCAAATTCCTGAACGAAAATGTAACGAAAAATGTAAAACACACTTTTAAAAAATAGCGAAGTAAAAGTACAGATATTTGCTCTAAAATTGTAGTGAAGTAAAAGTAAAAGTACCGGTCTTAAAGTTTACATAAGTAAAGTACAGATACACAATTTTTCTACTTAAGTACAGTAACGAAGTACATTTACTTCGTTACGTTCCACCACTGAGGGATGGTAATGACCCAACGTAGACGTCTGGGGTGATTGCCCCACAGGCAGCAGGGTCCACAGGTGTGTAGCATCAGAAATCAATTTCAGGTGTCCCTAATCAGGGTGATGAGGAAGGTCCAGGGCTCCGAGGGGATTAAGACAGTGTGACTGCGGACTGCACGGTGGCCCTGTGATTAGCACAATGGCCTCACAGCAAGAAAGTAATGGGTTCACACCCCGGGTGGGGACGAGGCTTAGAACGCTGGCCTATCTGTGTGGAGTTTGCATGTTCTCCCTGTGTATGTGTCAGTTTTTTCCGGGTGCTCCGGTTAGCTTCCATCCTCCTACAACATGCATGCTCGGTTGATTGGCCCTGACATGACTGCCCCTGGGAACGAGTGCGTATGTGTACGGCCCCGCGACAGACTGGCGACTTGTTTGTACCCTGCCCTTGGCTCGAATCAGCCGGGACGGGTTTCGGCACCCCCTGAAACTCTATGAGGGATAGACGGTTAAGAAGCTGACTGACTAACATGTGACTGTTGTCTTATTACTTTACGTAAAATCGAAAATACGTTTCCGACTCCTGAAAGCAAGTACCTCGTTTCTGCACAGGAGAAAAAAGGTTGCACCTCTACAGGAGGATTTTTACGGTTTCAGCCACCAACGTGTTTTTTTTTTTTTTATTCGGCTCATATGTATGGAAAGGGAAACACATTGTAATTGGTATGCAAACTTAAATGGTTTTGCGACGGAAGTTGTGCTGGGTCAGCAGGAGGGTCAGTGGTTATCAACCTCCTGCTTGTGAGCGGCGCCAGAGGAAAAGATACGCTGCACCGGCGCCGAATGAGATCAGAACCTCCTACGTGGTAGGGATGAATGTATTTGTAATAAAGTGGGCCCCCCTCGTTGGGGCTCATTTTTCATACGTTTTGGGCAATAAATAAAAGGTGCATGGGGGTGTGGATCACCAACTGAAAAAGGTTGTTGGCTTGGACATCAGTGACGGCTTTTATGTCCGTCCTTCCTGAGCCTGGATCGTTCTATCGCAACTTTTCCACAACGTTTCGGAAGCTACGTTTTTACCAAACATTCTACGAACAGTGTTACGTGATCTCGGACAGCACCATATTTGTCTTATCCTCCCATTTGTATGTATTTGATTCGTTTAATTATCGCAACAAACAAAAGTCCAAAATTTCCTTAAGTCCAAAAGTGGTTCAATATATCATTGCAGCAATATAAATAAATATATTTTATTATATTTTACTGACTTTGATTAATAGATCAACTTAAAAACGTCACAAATGATTGAAGAGATCAATTTTATTTCAATGAGTTGGGTCAGATCAGAAGGAACTTTATAATAACCTGCCAAATTGAACCCATTAAAGAGCCAGATTTGGACGCCAATAAAAATTTATCTTTATTTCTTCATCATAACCAGACTTCAGTTATCACTAAATTTGACCATTTTTTTAGATAAACAAGGTATGATTTTGTGAGAATATGATTTTCATCTCCTAGCATTTATAAATAAACATGGTGGCTCAAAAATGCGATATTCAGTAAAAAAAAAAAAAAGCTTATAACTACATTCAATTTTGACGGTTCTCTCTTTTCGTGCTTATTCCCGCCCAGCAGGCACATGCACAACACAGCGTAAAAGTCATTTGAAGTCACAGACCAAAGTGCATCAAATTAGCAATGCTGGTGAATATTTTAGGTGTAATAAAAAATTAACTCTGTGTTGGGACTGAGCATGAGCAGAGTTTGTGCAAACTACAAAAACACTGTGTGCTTAAGTTAGAATGTGGGCGTGGCAGAGAACAAAATCTATGGCCAAAAATAACTTAGCGTTCAAGCAGTATTCAAATACAGAGAGCTTGCAAATGGCTCAAACATCTTCCTCTTCTTCTTTCGGCATTTCCCTTCAGGGGTTCCCACAGCAAGTCAGTTTCTTCCATCTAACCCTATCTGCTACATCTTCTTCGGTCACACCAACTATCTTCATGTCTTCCTTCACTACGTCCATAAACCTCCTCTTTGGTCTTCCTCTAGGCCTCTTTCCTGGTGGTTCCAAACCCAGCATCCTTCTTCTGATGTACTCTCTCTCTCCTCTGCGCATGTCCAAACCATCTCAGTCTGGCCTCTTGGACTTTATCTCCAAAACCTCTAATATGTGCTGTTCCCCTGATGTACTCATTTCTAATCCTGCCCATCCTGGTCTTTCCCAGAGAGATCCTCAGCATCTTCATCTCTGCTGCCTCCATCTCTGCTTCCTCAGTGCGACTGTCTCTAGACCAATCAGCATCGCCGGTCTCACCACGGTTTTGTACACTTTTTCTTTCATTTTAGCTGAAACTCTTCTATCACACATCACACCTGATACTTTTCTCCACCCGTTTCAGCCTTCCTGCACATGCTTCTTCACCTCTTTTCCACACTGTCCATTGCTCTGGACTGTTGATCCTAAATACTTAAAATCTTCCACCTTCTTTTTCTCTTCTCACTGTAACCTCACTTTTCCATTTGGATCCCTCTCATTCACACACATGTACTCTGTCTTACTCTGACTAATCTTCATTCCTCTTCTTTCTAGTGCGAACCTCCACCTCTCCAGCTTTTCCTCCACCTCTACCCTCCTCTTACTACAGATCCCAATGTCGTCTGCAAACATAGTTGTCCATGGAGATTCCTGTCTAACCTCATCTGGCAAATGGTTCAAACAGGCATGAATAAAAAAGCAAAGAACTTTAGGCGTGCTATATCACCGCCTTTAAAGTGAAGCTATGGTTTCTGTAGTTTCGGTCCACATTATGTGACTTAATCCATGCCTGAAATGTACCCACTAAATCTCAGATCTATCTTCATCCCCATCCATCTCAACAAAAGCACACAAATAAAAGCCTCACGTTAAATAAGTCATATTTCCCAGAATTTCTCTTTTTGTATTCATGCCTGCTGCTCTGCTCAGTTTGGCCAACTTTTGTTTCTTCCACACTATCACTTGGTCAACCTGATCTTATAAAAGATTCACACACCGTTTACATGCACCAAATCACACCCCATTCATAATGCAGGAAAGCTAGTGGTGTAGCTCTCCAGCCCTTTTTTTTTTAATGCTCGGCGCACTCGGTTTTCTTTCCCTTCCTTTCTCGGTTCTCTCTTGCACCCTATGACTTTACACCTCCCTAAAACACACAGACTTCCATAGAAGAAAAAAAACAGAATTTGTTCTGAAATTTGCTGCCTTATCTTTGTCAACCTGCACACGTTTGCCCCCAACACAAACCCCTGGTTTTCTTCTCTGGTTCTTTTCTTTCAATAGCCAGAGGTGAAAGTTTCGCTCTTGATATTGCTGCGGTATCAAGTACAAAGTCAGACCACCCTCTGAGCTTGATCTGCAATTCTGTTTTCTCTCCTTCCCTCTCTGATGATCCCCCTTTTAGCACATAAATCTTTTTACCCTCCTCTCCGTGCACACTCTCTCTGCTGCCATCTGTCTATAGCAGTCATTTCCTCTGCTCTTTTCTTTCAACATCACAAGTCAATCTTCATTTCTTAATCCCGTTTTAGCATCAAACTCAAAGCGACTAGCGTGCGCGTGCATCGTGTCAGACATGTTCGCCTGCATAGTGTTTAGGATCGCACTCTGACAGGAGAGTCATTTGAGCTTGACCTATTGTCAACCTTTGTCTTTCAGCTAATTGACCCCCTTGTTCACACCGTCGCTTGTCTCTGTGTTAATTTGGCAGCAATCACTGGTGGCCATGTCCTTCAAACATGGGCAGTTGGAGTCAGCACAATGCACAGACAACATCGATCTTAAAAAACAAAATAAATATTGGACAACAATTTTGACACAATAGAAGGGTCCATGCCCCCATCAAATAGAGTAAGAGACACTTTCATAGACATATGAGGTGTAGAATTATCACTGAAATGAATCTAGCAGACAGATTGTGTGTCAGAACACATTATTATATTCATATGAGAACTATCCGTCCCGTTTTGTCATCTTCGGCTTATCCGGGGCTGGGTCGCAGGGGCAACAGCCTCAAACGGGTAGCCCAGGCCTCTCTCACCCCGGCTGCATCCTCCAGTTCACCAAGAAGGATTTCGACTCATTCCCCGGCCAGCTGTGAGACATAGTCTCTCCAGCGGGTTCGGGGTCTGCCCCTTGATTTTCTGCCATCCTGACCACATGCCCGAGCCACCCTATCTGGCTACTCTCGAACCGGAGGAGGACCGCCTCGAAACCGAGCTCTTCCCAGATAGCAGAGCTCATCATCCAACTCTGAATCAGAGCCCAGCCACATTGGGAAAGAAACGGAATGAAGGAAGGAAGGAAGGAATGAAACAAGAGAGAGAGGGAGCAAGCGAGGGATGGAGGGAGCAAGGAAGGAAGGAAGGAAGCAAAGAAAGAAAGCAACAAAGAAAGAAAGCAACAAAGAAAGAAAGAAAGAACACTTTTGTCAACGCAATATGTCCCAAATCAAGTAAGGGATTTTAATAAAACTGCTAACAATAACTCGGTACCAACTATAGATGAACTGATTTGGTGTTAGTATTTGGTATTAGTAATCAAAGGTAAAGTTCCCAAAGTTTGACACAACAAACCCTTGCAAATGAATTATCTTTCATACCACTGAGGGCTTTTTAATGAAACTGCCCCCAGTTACTAGGTACCAACTATAGATGACGTTAAGGTATCAACTCCATATCTGTCTACACTAATACCATATCCTTTGAAAAATTAAACATTAAGATATTATGATAAATTTTTAAAAAATAGCTGCAGCTTCAACCTACGTAGTTGACACGTAGACCTCAATCAATCATCGATGCGTATCGTTTCCGTTTCCGTTCCATCATCTTCCGCTTGTTCCAGGGCCGGGTCGCGGGGGCAACAGCCTCAAACGGGTAGCCCAGGCCTCTCTCTCCCTGGCTGCATCCTCTAGCTCACCTGGAAGGATCCCAAGTCTTTCCCCGGCCAGCTGTGAGACATAGTTTCTCCAGCAGGTCCGGGGTCTGCCCTTTGGTCTCCTCCCGGTGGGACGTGCCCGAAACACCCCATCTGGCTCCTCTCGACCTGGGGGAGGAGCGGCTCGACACCAAGCTCCTCCCTTATGGCAGAGCTCCTCACCCGATCTCTGAGTGAGAGCCCAGCCACCCTGCGGAGGAAGCTCATTTCGGCCGCTTGTATCCGCGATCTCATTCTTTCGGTGACCACTCACACCTGGTGACTATAGGTGAGGAGTTGGAATGTAGATCGACTTGTAAATCGAGAGCTTTGCTTTTCGGCTCAGCTCTCTCTTTACCATGACGGACCAATGCAGCGTCCTAGTTATTGTTGACGCCGCACCGATCCGCCTGTCGATCTCCCGCTCCATCCTTCCCCCACTCGGGAACAAGACCCCGAGATACTTAAACTCCTCCACTTGGGGCAGGACACTGTCCCTGACACGCAGGAGGCATTCCACCCTTTTCCGGGTGAAGACCATGGTCTCGGATTTGGAGGCGCTAATTCCCGTATCGTTTCCACTTCTTGGCATTGACTTATCCCTGTTGTGTTGTTGTTTTTCAGTCATAGATTTTAATTTGAATGTTTACAATATAACCAACACTTTTTGGATCATATTTTTTGGGGGTTTGGTTTTTTTTGCAACACTTGCATTTTTCTATAAAAACTAAAACTTTTTCCGACGCATTTTCAGCTGGATTTTCTGTTTTTCAGCCTGCACACAATTGTGATCATTTCCATGCATAAAAATAGACCCAAGCCATGCTGCTTCATGTGTTCCCACGCATACATATCCAAACGTCGTCCTTGGTGTGAAAGGCATTGCATAAATATGGTATCTGGGGAGCTTGAAAACCCCCCTACATACACACAAATAGACATTTACAAAGGTACACACGTACATGTCGGCCCAGCCCTAGATTTTTGACTTGGGTACAGAAGTCCCAGTTCTATGCAAACTGCTAATCAGGGCAACCAAAATAGAGCTCATCATCTTTTGGTTGAAATGAGGCTGAGACTGAGGTTATCTTTGGCAGTCCGCTGGGCAATAAGAGAAAAATCAATTTGCAATGGAGTAACTGACAGTGAGTGTTCATGTGATATGTGGAATACTGCAAAATGACATGATCCGTATCAAGCTGACAATATTTCCCATTCCCTCAGGTGGTTCACTTACACATGCAGGGATGATGGCCAAATCACTTTGAATTGACAAACTGGGCAGTTTTAAATCATGAATGAAAAAAAGTGATTGCAAAGCAATCAGGTTCAGATGAAAAAGACAAATCAAAGTGCCCTGACTGTAATAATAACAGAATTTCATAATAAATACTATATGCTATACCTAAAATTGACCTCAGTCAAACAGAAGTAGATCGTACAGTACGACCAATTGATCTTTAAAATACAATTTTTTCCCGGTCCAATATCTTCCGCTTATCAAAGCCTCAGACGAAAACTCAGGCTTCTCTCACCCTTGCTGCATCCTCCAGCTCACCCGGAAGGATCCCGAGGTGTTCCCTGGTCAGTTATGAGACAAAGTCTCTCCCGCATGTCCAGGGTTGGCCCTGGACCTACTCCTGGTGGGACGTGATCGAAAAACCTCACCAGCAAGGCGTTCAGGAAGCATCCTAACCAGATGCCCAAACCACCCCATCTGTCTTTTCTTGACATGGAGGAGCAACGGCTCTATTCCGAACTCCACCCGGGTGATAGAGCTCCTTACTTTATTTCTGAGAGACGGTGGTTGAGCATTCGCCCATGGACCGGAAGCTTGCATGTTCGATTACCACTGAATTTGCGTCTAGGGACCTTAGAGAAGACACTTAACCACCCGTTTCTCGCACCATTGGCGCCTTCGTGGGCAGCCTGCTGCGGTGTAAGGAGTGCAGCACACAAATTTCCCCGGTGAGGGATGAATAGAGTAAAAGTCACGTTCTGTTCCGTCTTCTTCTGCTCATCAGGGGCCGGGTCACGGGGGCAACAGCCTAAGACGGGAAGGCTTCTCCCACCCCGGCTGCATCCTCCAGCTCACCCGGAAGGATCCTGAGTCATTCCCCAGCCAGCTGTGAGACATAGTCTCTCCAGCGGGTCCGGGGTCTGCCCATTGGTCTCCTCCCGGTGGGACGTGCCCGAATCACCTCTCCAGAGAGGCGCTCGGGGGCATCGTGACCAGATGCCTGAACCACACCATCTCGCTCCTCTCAACTTGGAGGAGGAGTGGCTCGACCCCAAGCTCCTTCTGGATGGCAGAGCTCCTCACCCGATCTCTGAGTGAGAGCCCAGCCACCCTGCGGAGGAAGCTCATTTCGGACACAATCTCATTCTTTCAGTCACCACCCACAGCTGGTGACCGTAGGTGAGGGTAGGAACGTAGATCGACTTGTAAAGCGAAAGCTTCGCTTTTCGGCTCAGCTCTCTCTTTAACACAACGGACCGATGCAGAGTCCTAATTATTGCTGAGTAAAAAATTTTTGAGTATGTAGGAAAGGTTTATTTTTTTCTCTTAAGTTGCAGTAACTAAATATACCCCTCCCGTCTATTGATGGATAAAAAAAAAAGCAAAGATGCCATGCAAGTCACTGTTCGGCTATTAACCACCATTATGTGCAGAGTTTCACCAAACAAATGGAAGTTAGTTTGCTTTTAATGTCATTTTTATGTGAAAATTTTTTCCGAGCAAATGTTTTCTTCTTCTGAAATGCATTCAGACTGCAACATATCCTGAGTGGCACAGTCATTTAGCCGTGAGGTTTGTGACCTTTCTATTGGCAGAAAATTTCCCTTTAAATACAAACATTCAAAAACGTTCCCAAGCCACTGACATCACAAACCACATCGTTTTTCATCATTTTAATAATTTATCAAACTCTAAGCAAGAGGTCAAAATGCACTATTTATGCCTTGATTGAATCTTTACTTTCAGTCTGTTTTCTTCTTCTCTCGGCATTTCCCTTCAGGGGTCGCCACAGCAAGTCAGTTTCTTCCATCTAACCCTATCTGCTGCATCCTCTTTGGTCACACCAACTATCTTCATGTTTTCCTTCACTGTATCCATGAACCTTCTCTTTGATCTTCCTCTAGGCCTCTTTCCTGGTGGTTCCAAATCCAGCATCCTTCTTCCGATGTACTCTCTCTCTCCTCTGCACATGTCCAAACCATCTTAGTCTGGCCTCTCTGACTTTATCCCCAAAACCTCTAACATGTGCTGTTCCTTTGATCCTGTCCATCCTGGTCACTCCCAGAGAGATCCTCAGCATCTTCATCCCTGCTTCCTCCATCCCTGCTTCCTCCGTCCCTGCTTCCTCCATCTCTGCTTCCTGTCTTTTCTTCAGTGCTACTGTTTCTAGACCAATCAGCATGGCCGGTCTCACCACGGTTTTGTACACTTTTCCTTTCATTTTAGCTGAAACTTTTCTGTCACACATCACACTTGATACTTTTCTCCACCCGTTCCAGCCTGCTTGAACACACTTCTTCACCTCTTCTTCACCACCAGTTAAAATCAGACTGGTGACAGAAAAAGTTTTATCTCTGTTAACTTTGTGCAAAAAGTGCATGCAGAACGAAATACAAAGACCTTTATGGAGGTGTGGCTTATTTTAGTCTACCTGGCAACAAAGGCAGGCCAGCCTGCCTGCACATGCTTCTTCACCTCTTTTCCACACTCTCCATTGCTCTGAACTGTTGATCCAAAGTACTTAAAATCTTCCACCTTCTTTATCTCTTCTCCCTGTAACCTCACTTTTCCATTTGGATCCCTCTCATTCACACATATGTACCCCATCTTACTCTGAATGATTTTCATTCCTCTTCTTTCTAGTTCAAACCTCTACCTCTCCAGCTTTTCCTCCACCTTTTCCCTCCTCTCACTACAGATTACAATGTCATCTGCAAACATCATTGTCCATTGCAGTCTGTTTTAAGAATGGAAACGTGGCATATGCGTCTCTATTGAGAGAGCAATGTGCGTGTTGGCGAAGCTTTGTATAAAACCCATTAAAAACAGAGCGAGTGTGGTATCTTCGCCTGATAAATTGCCCACAGAAAATACAGTAAAAGCTTTGTAATTTAATAAAAAAAGAAGGATTATAGTTACAAAACATTTTAAAAACAGCAGTGAATTTTTAAATCTTTTAGAAAACTTTACGATCGTGAATAAATGATCTGACTCAGGGAAAAGGGTGTTTGTAAATAATAAAATATGACTGTTGATGACAAACCTTTATCCAAAATTTAGAAATAAATACATGAGAAGAATGTTGTGGAATTTTCTTAATAAGATGTCACACAAATGAGAAGAAAATAATGTAATAAAGTACAAAAACTAAATGCTGCAGCATAGAAAGTTCATGAAAATCAAAGTTTCATCAGCAGAAGTTCAAAGATTTTCCCCACACACACACGTTTTAAAGATCCCCGTTGTCAGGGTGGGCTTTTTTGTTGCTAGGCATTCTGATAGGCTATGCAACTTTGGTTGGGCTGAACATTATGTTTAATAGGCTGATAATTTATTAATATTTATTACTGGGGCTGATCAAAACTCAACATGTGCTTATCTTGCACCTGCAACTTGCTGGACGGAGGCTGCCTTATTTGGATAGAGTTTATACCATATTTTCCGCACTATAAGGCGCACCTTCAATAAATGACATTTTTTTAAAACTTTTTCCATATATAAGGCGCGCTACAGTAAAGGCTGTTCAACTTTGTCCTCTAACTGTGCCCATCTCGCTTTGTTCCCGCGGAAACTCTGTTTAGTCTTGTTTACTTGGCGCAGCACATCCTCTTGCTTCCTCCACTTCCTCACCATTGATTTATTGATGTTAAACTCTCTCGCTGCGGCTCTATTCCCGTGTTCTACTGCGTGACCGATCGCCTTGAGTTTAAACTTTGCGGTGTAACAGTGTCTCTTGGTAGGAGCCATTTTCGGGTCTTTACACAAACACACAAATGGAAATGAGACGCCCTTTCATGTATCCCAGCATGCACTGCGCACTACTTCTTCTACGGGGGAAATGGAGTCGGCGGCTGCTTACCGCAGTTGCGACACCTGTTGTAGCTCAATATTAATCCATATATAAGGCGCTGTGGGTTAAAAGGCGCAACGTGGACTTTAGAGAAAATTTAAGGTTTTTAGGTGGGCCTTATAGTGCGGAAAATACGGTATCTTTGCTTGTCCATGAAGAGCTTATAGTCTGTGTGAACAGGCTGGAACAAGATTCTCACCCCACAGATGTTAGATAGACGTCTTGTTTCAGCACATCACGTTAATTAAAGACACCCGTTGTCTTTAAGATGTTTTCAAAGTGAATATTAACTTTACTTAATCAGAAATTTTCTACCACAGGGCAGAAATGCTGAATTTGTCTTATAGCATAGCTCAGTGGCGAGCCGTCAGGGCCAGCGAGGCCTTCACTGCTAGCCTAACATAACCAGTCATCATTATCATAATTATAATAAAAGTGTATTTTATTTTAAATGTATTTTCCTAAATCTATATATATATATATATATATATATATATATATTTATATAAAATGCACTCCATGTAATTTTCGCGGGTACCCTGCAACCCGACCCCGTAACAAGCAGAAGATGACGGAACGGAATTCTCCATATTCTGTTTCTTCATGTCATATTGTATCCGTTTGACTATACTGCTTCCAGTGTTATAGTGTTATGTTAAAGTTTTTTTCCAAGTGTTTTTTTTTCTTGAGTCGTAAAATCTCATAAAAAAAGTGGCGTTCAATTACAATGCATTAAAAAAAAAAAAAAAAAACAGAAAAGTTTTTTTTTTTTTTTTTGCCAAAACGGTCCACCTATTTGAAATAAATCTTGTGCTTGAGATCAATTCAAGTATTTACACTTTATAAACCCTAATGTTTTTTGTTTAGGAAGAAAAAACTGTATCATGCTGCTTATTTGCTTTTAGCATCGTTTTGATTGCCTCTAGGAGTGAGTGTGTGGATGGTTGTGTTTGTGTGACCCTGGAAATGACTGGCAACCTGTGACGGAGCAGGCATAGCAGCGCACACACACCCACACACGTATGCGCACACACTCACCTCTGCCTCTTTCACTCCGACACCAGCGGCGGGTTTTACGGGACATATCAGGGATGCACACTTGATATTTCACCAGTGGAATGGTCGCTGGGTTTACACTTTGCACTATAGGAGTGTCAAACAGAGGCAACGCCCCAAACGGCTGTTTAAATTCCCTTTCGGATCGGCGGACGGAAGTGTCGTCACGGGGGAATTAATCAGGGTTAAGTGGAACCTCAGCCTGAGGGGAGGGGCGAGAAGTATATATTTGGGGGAGATTTTTCATTTGTGGAGGGTTTTTTGGAGTGGAAAGAGGTTTGTGTATGTGAAGAGATTTTTTTCATTGTTGGCATTAATATTCATAAATACTTGTAAAAAAGTCACCATAATTATTCATAAAGTTTTATAACTCAGAATATCAACAATAAACACCCTCACAACGGAAGCACAACTTTTACTACCCACGTCGCACAACCTTTTCAGAGTACACACTGCCTCCCGCCTTCAATCAACTGGGATGGGCTGCGGCACGCCCATGATCCCATTACGGACAAGCGGTTAAGAAGCCGAAACGAGACATTATCATAAACTTTGCAGCTTACTAAGATAGCTTGGGTAAATGTTGTACCTGCCGATGTAACAATAAGTTTAAAACTAATACAAGGAATGAGCTACATTTTTTAGCGCATCTTGAAGCCGCATCGCCAAAATTAAAAGGAGCAGTTGATCGGGAGAAGAAGTCATGAATCGAGGACCAATCAGAATCGAGAGTAAACATTTTCCGCATTCATTCAGTGCCAAAAAAACTGACATCGAATATAGAACAAATTAAAAAGAGTCAGAAGATCGTTGTTCGTTGTGTTTACTTCTAAATAAAAGGTTGAGCTGTCGTTACACGGAGCAGGGGCGGATCTAGAATTTTCTAAAGGGGGTCACGTGAGGTTATTGACAAAGCCAAAATAGGGTGACTGGGGGCCTCCCCCAGAACATTTAAAAAAATAAGTGTAATTTTCCTCCATTTTGGTGCCCATTTGCGAGCCCTGCTAGGGGATAGCTTGACTTGTCCCCTTTTCTTTCTTGTTTTTTTGTGGACCAAAAGAGGCGGGAGAGGGGGTAGGGGCCACGCCCCTGCAGAGTATTTATTTGGGACCCTACAGCACAAAAAAATGACATTTGAATTATGATCAAATACTTTTACTTTTAACTTAAAAAGTAAAATTTACACCAACTACTTTTGTTCTTTTACTTAAGTAGATTTTTTTTTTATTGGTATTTTTTCTTTTAGTTAAGTATTTTTTTTTCTTTTTCCTAATTATCTGTACTTTTACTTAAGTACAAAATGTGAGTACTTCATCCACCACTGGTAAAATCTGACTTGCAAGTATCTTTGAAAATATAAAGTAATGTATTCATTCATCCTCTGAACCGCTTATCTTTTGAATTTGAAGTAAAAAAAAAAAAAAAAAAAAAAAAAGCTCAAATTTTGCCAAAACAAGTTCTTTTTTTTTTACATTTAATTTTTTTTTAAAAGTTTTGTTTTGATGAATCCCGGAATTGATCAAAACAGCCAACGACAAAATGAAAAGAAGACTACTTTGTTGTCTCATTTATATACCAAACTAATAATACAAAAGTTTTATTGTCATGATGCCAGATTAATCTATCAATATGAAAAGATTTTGGCCAAAATTCTGACAGTTAATCAGAAGATTCCGTTATTGTTTGAAACATTAGTTTGGAGTGATGCATACAATTACTGTTCATCTCTACTTCATGAGCTCTTCCAGATGGGAAATTTAGATTACAAATATGGGTTGCTCTAGTTCAGTGCTTCTCAAATAGCGAGGCGCGCCTCACTGCCAGGAGGGGCGCGTGTGACCCTGTAGAACATGTTTTTTTTTTTGCCCTTCTAGAATTAAGTGTAATTGCACATCCACAACAGCAGAGGTCCCCAATCTTTCCTGCGCTACGGACCGATTTAGTGTTTGATAATATTTTCATGGACCGGTCTAAAGGTGTAGCAGAAAAACTAAATAAGACCAGCCTGAAAAAAATGTTTTCTTAAAATAAATTATAAAGTTTAATCATTTTTGTCTTCACGAGAAAATTTATTAGCTGCGTCTTCATAACACGGAAACATTCTCTCTGCTCGAACGTAATCTGGTTGCCTTGGTAACCGCAAACATACCTTCAAAATAAAGGAATTCGCAAAAATAAAGTGAATAAAAATACCAGTTAGTCTCCTCACAGTAAAACTAGATCAGTCGGAGTTCTGAGTTTGTTTTGCTGGAACCTGACAGTCCCATCTTGACCCAAAACCTGAAGAGTCTTTCTAAGGTCCAGTCTGCTTCGTAACTCTGTGTCCAGTCACTTTTCAAATTAAAACATCGTCATCAAGAATCAAGAAAACCTTTATAATAAAGGCTCAAACAATAAACCAAATAGAAATAATGGAAGTTATTTCTATATTCTATGCGGACCGGTACTACATGACCCACGGCCCGCTAGTTGGGGATCACTGCACTACAGTAGTTGGCACGTTTTTAATTTCAAGTTAATTGATGCACTTTAAATCTTTTCTTTTGTACGTTGTACTTTTTTTTTTCTTTAATGTTAAAGAGGATTCAATGTTATGCAGAGGTGTACTTAGAACAATTTCATAGACGGATGATACTAACTATAGTCACGACGGAGAGTGGGGGGGCGTGAAATATTTTCTTCTTCGTGGGGGGGGGCTGCTTTAGGTGAACATCCAGTGAGAACAAGAGGAAAGGAAATCAAATGTACAGAGAGAGAAAGCGGGCCTAATGGAAAGGCCGAACTCTGGAGCAAACATACTGAAAACACCCAGGAGAATTACTGCACAGCCTTCCGTGTCAAATAACACTTGTTCAAGGCTCTGAAGATCTTTACTGTTTTCACACTGACTTTCCCACCCATTCGGTCTTCTTCCTTCTCACAAGAAACACAGATCCAATCATTAAGATCATTGATCAAAATAATCAGAGAGCAGCACTGAGATTGGATTAAAAAACAGGGCGGAAAAAAAAAAAAAAAGAGTCGGAGCTCGATGCTGAAGCCAATTAATCTCTCATGAAGACGCATAGATGGGAAAATATTGTGCAAGTTATTTTATTTAGTTTGTTTTGACAAGTTTATGTTTTAGATGACTTCATTTCTGGATGGACGCGTTTCCAAAGAAATGCAATCAAGCAATGCACATGTTCTGACCTCGCCTGAAGATTTCTCTCAATTTCTCTAAAGTGCATAAGAGCTAATACAAAGCAACGGTAATTGAAATTTATAGAACATCCGGGAAATTGTGGCGTTTCAATGAGAAAAAAGTCCCCAGCAGTTTGTGTTGCCTCCTTTTGTCCGTGTGCCTGTGTGTACGCACTTTTTTCAGCACTAAACAGAAATGGCACCAACAAGGGACACGTGCAAACAATATATCCCAGTCTGACTGAGTGATAAACCTTTCAACAGGCTGTCGTGAATAATCCATTCCATTAATGTCCCGAACAATGGGCCTCTTCAGCTATGACCAATAGAACTTTGGTGCTTCCCATTGAAGGAGCTGGGCTTCCTTCGGCATTACAGCAGAGCGACCTTGACATCTTGTTAGAGCCCACATTAAACTTTATGAGCACAGCCTATGCTGTTTAACTACACCTAAGATATATATGGACTCTGCTCATATGGATATGAATGAGAAGTGGAATGAGGAACGGGAAGTCTCGGCATCTCGGATCGTTTGATCTGTTCAGCTGCTGAACTGTGCTGCGCTGGTCCCAAAGAAGAAAATCTCATTTGTTTTAAGAGCTTACAAACTGTAGAGAAGCTATGAATTAAATGGAGCCATATTGCCCGCCTTCATTGTCCTGGATGGGTGCAATCATTTTCGATGGACTTCTTAACTAGATGGCGCTCTAAAAATACAATGACCATTGCACAGCTGTGCATTAACGTAGTCAAAAAGTTGGGTTTTTAAGTGACATGAGAGGTTGTGCAAATTTCAGAAACACAATGGTCAATTTTTTCAACAAAACTTTAATGCATTGTTTTATTTTCCAATCTTCCGCTTGTTCCATATCGGGTCGCGGGGGCAACATTCTCAAACAAGAAGCCCAGGCTTCTCTCACCCCGGCTGCATCTTCCAGCTCACCCAAAAGAATCCCAAGTCGTTCCCCGGCCAGCTGTGAGACAGTCTCTCCAGCGGGTCTGGGGTCTGCTCCCTGGTCTCCTCCCCTCCTCCACTAGCGAGGTGCTCTGGGGCATCCTGACCAGATGCCCAAACCACCCCATCTGGCTTCTCTCGAACCAGAGGAGGACCGCCTCGAAACCGAGCAACGGGTACATTCGTGTGCTGCATTACACCGCAGCAGGCTGCCACGACAGCGCCAATGTTGGGAGAAACAGGGGGTTAGGTGTCTTCTCCAAGGACATCTACAGTAGACTTGAGCTCAGTGGGATTCGATCCCGTGAACTTTTAGAGAACTTCTGGTCCAAGGGCGAACGTTCTACCACTAAGCTATAGTGGACATAGAATAATACATTTTGGTTTTCAATTAAAATCAAAGTGATGTTTTGTATGTGTTACATGTTAGCTTTTTCACACTGTCTTTGCTTTTTGTTACTGTTTGTCCCTCAAGAGCAGAAAGATCAGGTTCCTCCTGGTTCTGTTTGGTTGGGTCGTTACTCAGGTTGATTGTGTTATGACTTATTGTTTTTTTATGCTAATTGTGTATGAAGCCATTCAACATTTGTTGTGATTTAATTGAATGGAAACAAATCAGAATTTAATTTAAAAGCTCTAAGATCTTCAAGAGTTACAAGTCATAGTCAATTAATAAATAATAATATTAAATAATGTATACTTTATTGATCCCTCAACGGCAAATTTGAGTACTGTATTATGCCTCAGCAGCAGTGGTGGAACATAACAAAGTAAATGTACTTCGTTACTGTACTTAAGTAAAAAAAATTGTGTATCTGTACTTTACTTAAGTAAAATTTAAGACCGGTACTTTTACTTTTACTTCACTACAATTTTAGAGCAAATATCTGTCCTTTTACTTCGCTATTTTTTAAAAGTGTGTTTTACATTTTTCGTTACATTTTCGTTCAGGAATTTGAAAAATACACAGGTTTTTTAGCACATCTTGAAGCCGCATTGCCAAAATCAAAAGAAGCAGTTGATCGGGAGAAGAAGTCATGAATCGAGAACATTTTAGTACAAATTAAAAAGAGTCAGAAGATCGTTGTTCGTTGTGTTTACTTCTAAATAAAAAGTTGAGCCATCATTACACAGAGCAGGGGCGGATCTAGAATTTTCCAAAGGGGGGTGGGGCTTTGACAAAGCCAATACATAGTGACTGGGGGCCTCCCCCCCAAAACATTTTAAAAAATGTCATTTTCCTCCATTATGGCGGCCCATTCACTGGCCCTTCTAGGGGATAGCTTGACTTGTCCCCTTTCCTTTTATTTTATTTATTTATTTTTTTTGTGGACCAAAAGAGGCGGGAGGGGGCGGGGTCACACCCCTGCAGAGTATTTATCCTGGTTACCATGGTGACGCCCTTTGGCACAAAAAATAACATTTGAATTATGATAGAATACTTTTACTTTTTACTTAAAAAGTTCAATTTACACCAACTACTTTTGTACTTTTACTGAAGTAGATTTTTTTATTGATACTTTTACTTTTACTTAAGTAAATTTTTTGCCTAAGTATCTGTACTTTTACTTAAGTACAAAAAGTGAGTACTTCATCCACCACTGCTCAGCAGGCTGCTGTGCGGCACCAATGATGGGAGAAACGGGGGATTAGGTGTCTGCTGTAAGGACCCTAAACGTGAACTCAGTGGAAAAGGAACCCGCAACACTTCCGGTTAACTTCCAATTAACTTTCGGTTTACTTCCGATCAACTTCTGGTTAACGTCCGGTTAACTTCCAGTCCAAGGACGAACGCTCTACCACGTTGAATTGACTGAAATGGTTACGTTTTCCCAACATGTGTTAAATGTGTGCATTCCTACTGAAAACAATACTTTTGTTTTTTAATAATACAACTGATTCATGGCGTGTTTGTAGGTAAAAAAGAAAATAAGATGTTCTAATATGGCGCGATAATTCTGCCTCCATTATTCCATTTTAAACAGACTTATTTCCTTACAGTTGCTACAATGTGTTAGGGCTGCAACTAACGATTATTTTGATGATCGATTAATCTGGCGATTATTGGCTCGATTAATCGATTAATCGGGTAAAATTGGCAACTTAATAAATAATAGTTTTTTGGCATTTTATTGAATGTAGTTATGCAAAACACAACTCATAACCACTTAAACAACACGTTGGGCTCATTCTAATAAGTAAAAATGTTAATCTTTCTGTTAAATAAAGAGGGAGAATATTACCATTTCTACAGCAAATATAAAATAATACATCTACTTACTGTATACAGTAAAGGTAAATCACGAGCACCCATAAAATGTGTTTTATAGTACTGGCTAAAAAAATATAAAATGTAAACTGTTGACCATCCAGGATCACATTTAAAAACAAGAAATCGTTAACAGTTTTAGATTTGCAAATTTAACCTTGTTCAGAGGTATAGTACCAAACAAAACTGGCCTAGGTTAACATTAGTAAAAATACACAAAAAACAATCAAGTTGTGTAATATTAAGTGCAGTTGACAGCAAAAACTTTCTAAACAATTAATCGATGACTAAATTAGTCGACAACTATTTCAACAATCGATTATAATCGATTAATTCGATTAGTTGTTTCAGCCCTACAATGTGTGACAAACTACCAACACAAACCTGTTATTCTTCCAGTCTGACTCCCTCCCGTCCACAGTAATTAGAATGAAATGTTAGCCTTTGATAAGGGATTTATACCAGGTGAATTAAAATGCCAGCTTCGTGAACCAGTAAGAAGATTTTGCTATCGTTAAGTCACTCGCCTGTGCTGTTTTAGATTCATATCACAATGGGAACTGCTTTATGAATATTAGATTTACATACTCCGAGAGAGGGAAACCTGATTGCACTTTTACAACTTCTGTGGATTAAAATGAAAAAAAAAAAAAGGCCTCTAGTGGAAATGAAAGTGGGCAGAGATGCGGGCGGAGAGCGTATAAAGGTTGATCAGCTACAATGTGCTAACTCAACCAATAAAGACTCTAATCAAGGCGTAATCACAAGAGGACAGAGCTTAAAAAACATAATTTAATATGCAATAGATTTTCTGTAATGAGCCTGTGAACGGAAGAAACTCATTTTGTATAATTCGATGAACTTAAAGACAAAACAGGAAGAATGTCTGTGAAATTTAATAAAATGATCATTTTAGTTTAATCTATGGAAAGTAGCCCATAGACATGTTTTGATGAAGAGTCCAAATGTCAGGAAATGTCATAATTTTATTGAAGAAGGAGGACTGCTGCAAATTCAAGGAATAAATGAATGTCATTATAAAAAAAAAAAAAGAAGAATTACCAAATTGGTTAATTCATATTGTTCGTTCCGTTCCGTCATCATCCGCTCAACCGGAGCCAGGTTGCGCGGGCAACAGCCTCAGACGGGTAGACCAGGCTTCTCTCACCTGGGCTGCATCCTCCAGCTCACCCAGAAAGAGGCCAAGTCGTTCCCCGGCCAGCTGTGAGACATAGTCTCTCCAGCGGGTCTTGGGTCTACCTCTTGGACTCCTCCCGGTAGGACGTGCCCGAAACACCTCACCCGCAAGGTGCTCGGGGGGCATCTCGACCAGATGCCCGAACCCCCCCCCCCCATCTGGCTCCTCTCGACCTGAAGGAGAAGCGGCTTGAAAACGAGCTCCTCCCGGATGACAGAGCTCCTCACCCGATCTCTGAGTGAGAGCCCAACCACCCTGCGGAGGAAGCTCATTTTGGCCGTTTCTATCCGCCATCTCATTCTTTCGGTAACCATATTGTTTAATGACCTTATTTTGTTTATATATGTTCTTAAGTAAAGAAGTCCAGATTTCAATGACTCCACTTCATCTTTTAGTCAGTTTTGGGTCTTTTAGGAATGAAAAACTCTGTTTAGTTCCATAAACTTTAAACTTATTTTGCAAAGCAGTTCTTACAAATTAGGGGGGAAAGTCTGATGTGTTTTCAAATAATGTTGTGTGACTCAACACTAAAACACTATTAAATATGTACTATCGTAATTCTTCTTGTCCTGCCGTGTCTCCATCATGAACATAAATCTCAGAATAACATGTTTTATGTGCATCGCTAATTTTGAGGAGACAGGAATAATTCATCACCCGGTATCGAACAACGTGGCTCTGCCAGCCTTGTATCGCAAACTGCATTAATAACGGTTGAAGCAGCATATGTGTAAGGTTTATAATTTCTGCTTTCATGTGGCCTTCCGTTCTGTTCTCTTCCGATTATCCGGGGCTGAGTCACAGAGGCAACAACCCCTGGTCTCCACCCAGTGAGACGTGCCCAAAACAACTCACCAGCGAGGCACTCGGGAGGTATCCTAACCAGATAGTAAGGTAGTGGTAAGCTACTGTTGTGGCCACAGCTGCACTGGTGCAGACTGAAGCAGGGCTGCAGTTTTTGCGCCACCGCAAAAATTGACCATCTCCAACCAATCACCCACACCATCCTGACAATGCAATAGGCAGGCTGGAATGGGTGGAGGAAAGTATCAGGTGTGATGTGCGACAGAAGAGTTTCAGCTAGAATGAAAGGGAAAGTGTACAAAACCGTGGTGAGACCCGCCATGCTGTTTGGTCTAGAAACAGTAGCACTGAAGAAAAGACAGGAAGCAGAGATGAAGATGCTGAGGATCTCTCCGGGAGTGACCAGGATGGACAGGATTAGAAATAAGTACATCAGGGGAACAGCACATGTTACAGGTTTTGGGGATAAAGTATGAGAGGCAAGACTGCGATGGTTTGGGCACGTACAGAGGAGAGAGAGAGTACTTAGGAAGAAGGATGCTGGATTTGAAACCACCAGGAAAGAGGACTAGAGGAAGGCCAAAGAGGAGGTTCAGTGAATGAAGACATGAAGATAGTTGGTGTGACCAAAGAGGATACAGAAGATAGAAAGAAACTGACTTGCTGTGGCGACCCCTGAAGGGAAATGTCGAAAGAAGAAGAAGAAGAATTGGCGCCCACATGATATTCAGGCAATACATAAAAATGAAAGCACTAAGGAAAGGATGCTGGGTTTGGAACCACCAGGAAAGAGGCCTAGAGGAAGACCAAAGAGGAGGTTCATGGATACACTGAAGGAAGACATGAAGATAGTTGGCGTGAAGAAGATACAGAAGATAGGGTTAGATGGAAGAAACTGACTTGATGGGGTGACCCCTGAAGGGAAATACCAAAAGAAGAAGAAAGCAATAAAAGAAAAAAAAAGTGAACGAAATAGAAAATAGAACTCAAGCAGCTGAAATTCTTTTCTTTTTAAGATTGCTTCAGCCAAATTATTGTGCCTCAAATAGTTGGAAGTTAGACCCTGAACAGAAATGTGCTCAGAATGGGATTGTCAGCCTCCAAGTGTAATTCCAAAAGTTCCTTGATCCAATCACTAGAGAGATTCCCACCTTTGTCCCCGAGGGGAAAACAAATGTTTTTAAACATAAATTTTCTTTGGAGTTTACAAGGCATTTTCTAAGAAAAAGCAAATGGCAGCTCCGTACTCAGCAAAGAGGTCTGACTGAGGTCTGGTTCAGCACCGTTTCCTAGAATTGGTGAGCATTTGTTACATTGTTTCTCAAAAAGTAGATAATGTCGTTCTTGTGGATGCAAATGAAACCCAACTAAGTGTTGATGAAACCAGAGGGCTTTTTTTAACTGGAAAAAAGGAAATAATTGTATTACAAATTTTATTCCGTACATTTTGTCCAAACAAACCCTCCAGGTTCTCGTCACAACTTTTCTTCTCTGTCTAACATGCTATTATCAGAGTCATTGGGGACGTGTGGGAGGTAGGACCCGACATGTTTTGGTCTGACCGCCCGCTCCTGCCTTAGGCTCCGTGACTTTCGCCTGGCCCTGCCAGTTTTAAAGCAGGTCCGCTTGTATTTCCTTCCATTTGCTGGCCTCTGTTCTCGATGCCAGTTGCTAACAATATGATATATGCAAACCAGGAGCAGTTCCGAATATAAGCTGATGCACTGTTGTATCTTACAAACACACTGCGGATAAAAACAAGCATTTTGATGATTACACTAAACACTTGAAATATACATTACTGTAATCTAGTGCTTCTCAATTATTTCCTGTTGCAGCCCCCCCTAGGAAGAAGAACAAATTTCACCCCCCCCACTCTCCGCTGTAACTATAATTAGTATCATTCATCTATGAAATTGTTCTAAGTACACCTCTGTATAACATTGTATCCTCATTAACATTAAAAAAAAAAGAACAGCTTTATTAACATTGTTTTTTAGTCTGAAACAGAAAAAATTTAAAGTGCATCATTTAACTTGAAATAAAAAATAATTAAATTCTTAATTAGAGTATAAACATTTTTGACTAATTGAACCATTTGATACTGAAAAATAAATAAAATCAGTTTAAATTGATCAGCATCATTACCTCAGGAGCACAAAATATAAAACACTTTAATCTACAAAACAAAAATGAATCTAACAATGTGTGCTGTTTTTTTATGAAAATAAGGAAGTCAGAGATAGTGGCGACAATGAGCGCGTTTTGCAGTGCACAGCTTTTCGGAGCCTATACCTTGCTCTGTGCTGTGTTCGAGAATGTTTGGTGCAAAAAAAAACTCTGCACTAGTGGTCCCCAACCTCTGGGCCGTGGACTGGTACCGGGCCGCGGGTCAAGTGGTACCGGGCCGCACAGAACTGTTATTTTTATTCACTTTGTTTTTGTGACGTCTTTTATTTTGAAGGTACATGTTTACCGTTACCATGGCAACAAGAGTGCGTTCAAGCAGAGAGAATGTTTCCACGTTATAAAGACGCTGCTAATAAATTTTCTCGAGAAGACAACGTGGTTAAGTTCATTATTATTGATTTTTAACAGCCATTTTTTTCAGGCTAGTTTCATCACCTTAAGACCGGTCCGTGAAAATATTGTCAGACACTAAACCGGTCCGTGGCGCAGAATAGGTTGGGGACCCCTGCTCTACACCATAGAGTTAATACTCCCTTCTCACACTCTGACAATGAGAGCGCCAACTACTGTAGTGGATGTGCAATTACACTTTATTCTAGTACGGCACAAAAAAAAAAAGAAAACATGTTCCACAGGGTCACATGCGCTCCCCTGGCATCGCGCCCCCCTGCGGGGGTGCGCCCCACAATTTGAGAAGCCCTGCTGTAATCTAAACTCTACCTGCAGAAATAAGGAAATGACTTGGTACGAGAGTCCCTAACACCAGGGAGTCTGTCACTAGAAATTTGTTATATTACTCCCAACAAATTGATGAAGATTCAAAGAGGTCACCTTTACTCCCTCGGAATTTTATGACAAGAACCAGATGCTTCCAAACGAATTTCTTTGTCTTCAAAATACAGCCAATCAAACTGAGGAGGCGGGTTATATCCAACAAATTTGGAAAATTAGCATCTCCCATCTCTAGGGTGTGATTTGCTGTTCGGTTGCCAAAAATCTGCATGTTGAGTTCACCAGATTTGCTGTTATGAATTTCCCGTAAAAGATGCATTTTTTTGATCATTCCTAGTCTGCCACAAGAATTGTTTTTCCCACCTGATCCTTCCATCTCTCGGTCACCGAAAAAAAGCCACCAAGGAAACCAAGACAGTGACATTCAGTGGCTCAGGTGCTCAGTGGAATAAAAAAAAATTGGGGCACTTTGTGTGGGATTGTACAGCCAGCTGCAGATGTTCAAAATGTGGGAAATGGAATAAAAAAAAAACACAAATATTAAAGGCACGTTTTCAATAAAATTTTAACAATTGATTTGTTTTACACACCAGTTTAAACAAAGCCAGACAGATGCATTATTTCAGGTGATGTCTTCAAGAACACAGTCATTTTGCCTTAATTTTCAAGACATTGTTTCAAATTTAAAAAGTGTTTGTTTTTTTTCACCAAGGACGCGGGGTGCAAATTAGTGCAATTATGGACCACACCGCAATGCAAAAAAAAAAATGGTTTATTCAAAGGAAAAAGGAAGAGTTGTAACAAAGACACTTATTCAGTTGCACTTCTGTTTTTGACACCGATATTCCCCCTAAATCGTAGTGCAAGGGTGTCAAAATTCGGTTCTCGAGGGCCGGTGTCCTAAGGTTTTCCTAGGCTGTGTTCCTGGTTCACTACAGCTGTTAAACATGAAGTGAAATCAACAGCCAATAAAATTTGGCACAATGACTCGTTAACCTGGATCAAGTGCGTAGATGTAAGAACACATGGAAAACCTTCAGGACACTGGCCTTCAAGGACCGGACTTTGACACCTGTGCCTTAGTGCGTGCAAATTGTGTTTGAAACTGTAAAACGCAGTGCAAACCTCATGAATTTAGCAAAGCTAATGTACACTTTTTAACATAAATATGATGGCGCATTTTCATAAAAATAGGACATTGTTGATGGAAGGGATTGAGCGTGAGCAGAGTGCGTGCACATTCTGTTTTAACGTGTCTGTGACTAAGAACAAAATTCCTGGCCAAGAATAAACTGCTATTCAAACAGTATTTGAATTCTGGACAGAACAGCTTGTAAATTATGCATGCATGAATAAAATAGAAATCATTTTAGGGATGTTTTTATTTGGGAACAAAATTCAACATGGTAGAAACATCCAAAAAGTTAATTTTGCATGAAACCCCTCTTTAATCTAAGAAGAAAAACACTTCTAAAAATGACTGCCATCCTAATTAGAATAAAGGAAACAGAAAATTTGGACAGAGCTGCTGTAGAAAAAATACCGTAATTTCACGGCTATAAGGCGTATATAAACGTCTTAGATTTTCTTCAAAATGAGCGGTGCGCCCTTTCGTGCAGTGCGCCTTGTGTGTGAGAAAAGGCGGACCTAAAAGAAAAAGCGGTGCCCGTGAAGCGAGGCGTACCTAAAAGAAAAGGCATGAGAACGTTAAAGAGTGAAGTGTGGGCGTGGATTGTGTATAAAAAAGGTATGTGCTGTATGCACAACATTGCTGTTTTAACCCTGAAAATGGTAAAGAGACACGCTTATGACGCTCAGTTTAAGCTGAAGGCAATCAGCTACGCGGAGGAACATGGGAATCGAGCCGCCGCGAGTAATTTCAGCATTAACGAGTCAATGGATTGTAAATGCTTGGACTAACGTGTCTGCTGGTACTGTTATCCGAGCTTTCGCAAAAGCTGGTATCCTTTCTGAGGAGCCGCACAGTACAGACAGTGACTTTGACTGCGAGAAGCAAAGTGGACCTGCTCTGTTGGATTTTACGCAGCTCTTCGATTCAGAAACAGAGGATGAGGACTTTGATGGATTTGAATAAAGACTATTACCGGTAATGTGCTTGTTTAGTATCGTTACTACTTAAATAAAGCACAACCAAACTCAGTTTTGCTCCCGATCTATTTTTTAATACGCACATTTGCACGCTTGCGTGTGTGTTGTTGTAAGGCGGTGTGTGGCTGAGACTGCACCTTTTCGTACGGTGCGCCTAATAGTCGTGAAATTACGGTACATCTGCACCAGTGGAGGATGGTGTCCGAGGAAATCTGAATAGAAAGTATTCCAATTTCAAATTAGATTTGTTTTTAAAAATGAAATTCTTTTCATCTTGAGAGCGTAATCTGGAGCTGGTGGAGAGAGATCAGAGGACTTCCCCTGTTTAAGTATCATCATAACCATCTGAAGAGGAAATTTAGTGAATTGCTTCATAATTCTTTGAAATGACTAGTTTATGCAGTTGTGAACTCCATTTGACTCGACTCCTAACACTTCGGTTTCGTTATTCTGATGCCGACTGTTTTCTTCAAATTATTCTTATGAATGAGTAATAATGAAGTTGCACTCTTCACGTTCCAATTTGCCGGCTCGAGTGCAGTCGGGCTGTTCTTTGTTTTGTTCTAAAGGTGCGTTTCAGCCCGAAGAATGCCTCCTGAAGAACAAGCCAATAAAAACCTGCCTCATATTTTCCTCCATTCCTACTGACGCTGTGCAAAAAGAGAGGGGAGAAATGAAGGTTTTACGAGTGCTGTAATTTATGAGAAATATTCCCCACTGAAGGTAATTTTGAGGGTTTGCATTGTAGCATATTGCCTGACACCTGATTTATACACTGCCTGGTCTGAAATGTCATTCAGTGTGCACAACGCTGGTCTAAAGTCCAGACCTTAACCTTATTAAGAATTTCTGAAATGTACTGAAGAAGACCGCATGCGGAGGGTGAATTCTTTTATTATTAATGATAAATTTTAGCAAAAAGCTTTAAAAAATCTGGATGGAAATGAATGTTATGACATTAGATGAACTGATTAAAAAGGTTTCTGAGCTAAAGTCTGTGAAAATAAAAACTATCATTTGACCCGGAAGAACCTGCAGCAGAGTTCTGTTAGTGGTTTTTAAGGGATCTGGTCGTTTCTTGTATTTTTAGTGCTCGTTTTCTACAAACTTTACTGAATCATTTTGAGTTGATTTGCAAATTAAATAAGTTTTGTATTATGTATGAATATTGTATGAGGAAGTCTGATGTGTTAGAGCGATTCAGGACATGTATGAGGGCTGTAAGACAGTGGTGAGATGTGCTGTAGGTGAGACAGAGGAGTTCAGTGTGGAGGTGGGACTGTGCCAAGCGATCTGCTCTGAGTCCTTTGTTGTTTGCAGTGGTAATAGACAGGCTGACAGACGAGGTCAGACAAGAATCTCCATGGACAATGATGTTTGCAGATGACATTGTGATCTGTACTGAGAGGAGGGAAGAGGTGGAGGAAAAGCTGGAGAGGTGGAGGTTTGCACTAGAAAGAAGAGGAATGAAGATTAGTCAGAGTAAAACAGAGTACATGTGTGTGAATGAGTGGGATCCAAATGGAAAAGTGAGGTTACAGAGAGAAGAGATAAAGAAGGTGGAAGATTTTAAGTACTTAGGATCAACAGTCCAGAGCAATGGAGAGTGTGGAAAAGAGGTGAAGAAGCGTGTTCAAGCAGGCTGGAACGGGTGGAGGAAAGTATCAGGTGTGATGTGTGATAGAAGAGTTTCAGCTATTATGAAAGGGAAAGTGTACAAAACCGTGGCGAGACCGTGATGATACTGCTTCCAAATATATTTCCCACACTCAAAAGCCTCTGACCAATGATTTTCCACCAGCCTTTGTTGCCAGGCAGGTACGACATCAGCATATTTTTTTCTACCGCCATGCCTTAAAAATCAGTTTTCCTGACCGTATGTAGCACAAAGAAAAACTTTTGCATCAATCACTCAGCTTTAAAGCTGAATTCTCTGGGTTTTCTGAAGTGAGCTACCCGAGGGGAAGTAGAATTGGTTGCGAATTTACCTTAAAGGCCATTTGCAAATCAGACTTTTGAAAATAAAGTCGAACAAGGTAAAGAATTTTAGATTGCATGGATGTAAGACAGATGTTCACATCTGTAGGAAACATGGACTAATCAGGGACGGATCCAGGATTTTCTAAAGGGGGGGGGCATGTGAGGTTTTTGACAAAGCCAGTATAGAGGGTGCTAGGGCAATTCACACCACCCCACCCCTTCTTGTCCCCCAAAATATTTTGAAAAGTAAGAGTCATTTTCCTGCATTTTAGTGGCCCATTTGCTGGCCCTGCTTGGGGATAGCTTGACTAGTCCCCTTTCCTTTCTTCTTCTTCTTTTGGGCCAAAACAAGAGGGGGTACTAGGCAGGGTGTGGGGGGCGTGTTACCTGAGAAATGTGCGGCTGTAGTGGGGAGAAACATGGACTCTGTAGGAAATGTTTTGGAAAGGAGGGCGATGGCTCTAATGCAAGGCATCCTGAAAAATCCCCATCACCCTCCGCATGCCTGAAGTAACAGGATCCTCTCACTGCACTGCATGACTAAGCGGTTTACAAGGTCGTTTAGCCCTTCTACCCTAAAGCAATTTAATCAAACAGATATGCCTGGAAGGAACTGAATCTAATGGGGTATCGTATTACTTTGTACTAACAATTGTAACTTTTATTAATGTAATGATTTGTAAGGTTTTCGTGGACGGTTTTGCACCTCTAATAAAAAATGCAAGCCTAATTTCACTCTTTAAGTGGGAAAACACACTAAATTGGTTGCCGACTATATGTGAAACGTGTATGTAAATAATATATACAGTATATGCCTAAGTTTGAAGGAAAAAAAACTCTCTGAATGTTTCAAACTCACATGAAAAGCATAAATGTGCCATTTGAATCCACAGTTTATTCTGTTTAAAAGTTGTAAAAAACATAAATGTGAAAGTTATTGTTATAACATTTTTATGGTTCCCTTTGAGGGAAAATGTTCCGAATTAATTGCGGTCATGATTACGTATTCATAGCACACTGACACTTCACCTCTTACTATTTTCTATCGGTGCTCAATTTGAAGATACTCCTAAAAATCACGCTGAAAATCGCCACAATCAGGATGATTCAGAGAATACAAAGCTGAGCGGCGGGCTTTGTGCATGTTGCCTGACCTCGTGCACAGTTGCAGCTGCCTTTTAATTAGGATCACATCTCGGGTCTGACAGATGAATAAGTGGCCTGCCTATTCCCTGGGCAAAAATAGCAGACTAATAAGTACCCAGTGAGAACAGAGAATATGTGTAAATGCATCGACGCTTCCATTAACCACCCATTTTGCACTCTTAAGTCATATTGATTTACGGTCAAATTTTGATGTTATTTCAATCAGTGTTATTCACCTGCTGATTATACATCAAATTAGCCTAAAAAAAACAGCAGGTTTACCCAGGGCAAAAAAAAATGCGACAGAATTTATATTATTTGCTACACACCAAATCATCAATAAAAACCTCACAAATTTTAATAATAAAACATATAATTTAAAAACTTAAATTCTTTTTAGTTAAAATTCAGTTTTCTTACTAATAGACTGGTTCTGTTCGGACTTCTTTACTTTGTTCAACTTCTCATTAAATCTGTCTTTGAAATGACGTTGAATAGAAATCAGACACTAAATCTATTTGTTTTCCTCCTTTGGTTGTTTTTCGCTATTACGAAAATGTTTTTTTAGCAACAAAACAATATTTCAATTCACGTAGTCCGCTATCGGCGCTTTTTGCTATCTTAGCGCCTTCACTTTGTGACTGACCAATCAACAGATCTGAAAACTGTGACGTACCCTGGGCTTAATGAAGGCTTCAAAGCATCCAAATCAAAATTTAATTTGTCAAAGAAAACGTTTTATTGCTGTTCCGTTCAGTTTCGTTGTCTTTCACTTATCTGGGGCCGGGTTGCCGGGGCAACAGCCTCAGACGGGAAGCCCAGGCTTCTCTCACCACGGTTGCATCCTCCAGTTCACCCGGAAAAATCCTGAGTCATTCCCCAGCCAGTTGTGAGACATAGTCTCCCCAGCGGGTCCAGGGTCTGCCTCTTGGTCTCCTCCTGGTGGGACGTGCACAAAACACCTCACCAGCGAGGCGCTCGGGAGGCACCCTATCCAGATGCACGAACGACCCCATCTAGCTCTTCTCGACCTGGAGAAGGAGCGGCTCAACACCGAGCTCCTCCTGGATGGCAGAGCTCCTCACCCGATCTCTAAGTGAGAGCCCATCCACCCTGTGGAGGAAGCTCATTTCGGCCGATTGTATCTGCGATCTCATTCTTTCGGTCACCACCCACAGCTGGTGACCATAGATGAGGGTTGGAATGTAGATCGACTTGTAAATCGAGAGCTTTGCTTTTCGGCTCAGCTCTCTCTTTACCACGACAAACCGATGCTGCGTCCTAGTTATTGCTGACGCTGCACCGATCCGTCCATCGATCTCCCGCTCCATCCTTTCCCCACTCGTGAACAAGACCCTGAGATACTTAAACTCCTCCACTTGGGGCATTATTTATTGGTGTTTACTTTTTTATTGAGAGTAAGCGGAACCAATTCTCAAAGCCTATATGGAAACTCTGCTGATTTTAATCTACCTGGCAACAAATGCTGGCTGAAATGTGATTGGTGAAATTTTCTAAGAAAAAATACACGCAGCTACCAGAAAAGTAATGAAAGTAAACTGACCATTTGGGAAAACAAAATGCTGAGTGTTATTTGTGGAAGTGTGATTAACACCAGTTCGTGATGGACGAACAGCGGAGCTCCTTCTCCAAGAGGCTCAGACAGCTCCGCTCGAGAACATCTCGTTACCGGAGGTCTTTCTTTCCGTACGTGATCGGGCTCTACAACGACTCACTTAGCAGATAGGAAGTTGTTGCTGTGACACACAAATTTCAAAATTTCCCATGTGTGGGATTATGAAAGTATATTCTGATTCCGATAACGAATTTAGGTCCTTACGATATTTTTTAGGCTGTAAGAAGTTACCACTGATTTCTTTTCTTTACAACTCCCACTTGCATGATAGCTTCAGGCTACTCACTGCTATTGTTGTGAGTTTTGGTGTTAGCATTTAATTCCAACATAAAATTTTTATGTGTTTGTAAAGGGTTAAATTAGTTTTACGTCCACAGAGGTTCAGCAGTAATAACAGCAACCTCAGCCCACATACATTTCAGTAGAAAAATGTGAATCCACTCCAGAGAGAAAGCAAAAGAGGGCTGGATTGGAGGGCTAAAGCCTTTTATCTGACCATTACTTGCTCCTCTGTTCAAAGCAACCCAATGAAACAAAGGCATATTGACTGGGGCCGAAATGCGTGTGTGTGTGTGTGCAGGCTGCAGACTTACAGCAACAATATCATATCTGTTTTCTCCTTTAATCTCACAGAACAACAAAAAAACCAACAAAGTACCATTTTTTTATATCTAAACATTACATGCTCTCACAAAGCAAGACATTTGTTTTTTTGAAAATAACCGAGCCCAAAATTTTAACGTCATTTACCACAAAAATGCATATTTGGAACCATCAATACATAAATAGATGAATAATTTCTTGAAATGTGACAAAACAACAAGAGTAAATTTGATGCACATCTAGGGTCCTTGGAGAAGACACCTAACCCCCCGTTTCTCCCACCATTGGCGCCATAGTGGCAGCCTGCTACGGTGTAGGAGTACCCCGGTGAGGGATGAAAAGAGTGAGTAAAAAAAAAAGTACAGTAAGTATGTGTATGTATGCATTTAGATATCGTGCGCATTATTGTTTGTGAGGTTGTAGCGAAAGGAGGAGGGTGGGAGGAAACCAGAGTACCTGGAGGAAACTCATGCGTACATGGGTAGAACATGCAAACTCTACACAAAAAAGGCTAGTGTTCAAAGCCTCATTCCGACCCGGGATTTGAAATCCCCGAGTCCGGAGGCTGCACGGTGGCGCAGTGGGTCGCACAGTGGTCTCTGAACAAGAAGGTTGGGTGTTTGAGTCTGGATGGGGACGAAGTTTGTAACACTGGCCTTTCTGTGTGGAGTTAGCATGTTCTCCACGTGTATACGTGGTTTTCCTCCAGGTACTCCGATTTCCTCCCACCCGTCAAAAACAACCATCTTAGGTTGATTGGCCACTACATGATTGCCCGTAGAAGTGTGTGTATGGCCCTGTGACAGAATGGCGACCAGTTTGGGGTGTAATCAGCTGGTATGAGCACCCGTACCCTCTGCAACACCGTAAGGCATAGACGTTCAAGAAGGTGACTGACTGACTTTTTATGGAGGGTGTTTGTAGATGATAAAATGTTTTTGTTTGAAAGAAACCAAAAGAAATTTTTTCCATCTTGTGCCGCTTGAATCCGTGATTTCATTCTTTCGGTCACCACCCACAGCTGGTGACCATAGGTGAGGGTTGGAACGTAGATCGACTTGTAAATCGAGAGCTTTGCTTTATGGCTCAGCTCTTTCTTTACCTCGACGGGCCGATGCAGCGTCTTAGTTATCACTAACGCCGCACCAATCTGCCTGTCGATCTCCCGCTCCATCCTTCCCCCACTCGTGAACAAGACCCCGAGATACTTAAACTACTCCATTTGGGGCAGGACCCTGTCCCTGACTTGTAGGGGGCATACCACCCTTTTTCGGGCAAGGACCATAGTCTCGGATTTGGAGGTACTGATTCACATCCAAGACCCAGAGCTTGGTCCGTATAGCCGGCAGTATGTCGATTCCATTTCCAATGAGAGTTGCACTCCGCCAATGCTGCCCTTTGTCATCGATTCAAACTAAGACATATTTTACAAAAAAGTCTCACCCATATGTTCGAAATTCCATAAAAGTTTTGTCAACAACGTAAACATCGGTATCGTGATGGTCAAAAGTTACCTTATCAATATGAATGGCTAAAAATATTCATAGCGGACTAAAAAAATTTAACGATGTGTTTTTGAGCCTTCGAAGTAAACTTCGAAGCTTTGACAGTTTGATTTGCATTTTTCCAGAAACTAAAAGGTCTTTGCTATATTTTGATGTAAAGTGCAAGAAGGAGGATTGAATGTTCCCGTTTTAATTAGTATTGGCATTTGGATATGTCAGATTGTGGTCCATGGACTCAAACACGGAAGGAATGAAGGATTCAAATTGTAAATGGTCAACGTTGGGAAGCAGTATGTCTGGTCTTGGCGAATCTTAAGGCATCGAGAGTTTTATGACGGAGAACTATATGTCCTCCGAACATGTGCCACCCAAAAATATATCTTCTAACATAATCTTTCATTTTCTTCTCATTTCTGCAACATATTGAAATCCACGTTTTCCCTGCAGACATCGTGCTCTCGCCCATCTCTGGCTAAATGTCTGGAGTCAATTTTCTATGCAGCTTCCATGATGAATTTTATCATTTTACTTTGTCTTTATCTCCAAGCCTCGGCTCATTCAATTAATTTATTTTCAATTTTCAGTGTTTCTCCATCTATCCTTTCCCTTTCAGCTCATCACGCTGTACCCGCGCTTCTACATAGGCAGTTATCTATCTTTAAGTCATCTGTCCCACTCGGTTTTATCTCCATCGTAACCCGGGCACCCGCACCGCCGGGCATAGATCTGTTTCTTTGCATTTGTTTGAATTTTGATGTCATCTTGTGTCACATCTTCATTTCTTTTCAGAAATCTTTTTAGTCCTTATTTTTTTCTTGGTCATGTTGTTGTCAGTACTTCTGTACGTTCCCTGCAGTATTTCCGACATATACTGTGGCCATAGTGGTCTGTCAATGCCGGGTTCCATCAGATCTCAGAAGCTAAGCAGGCAGAACCTGGGTAGTACTTCGATGGTAGACCGCTGGAACTTCAAGTGCCACAGTAGGAGGGCCATTGAGGTTACATTGCCACTGTGTCCTTAAACAAGACACTTCATCCACGTTGCCCAGTCTGGATGGTCAGAGGGGTTGATGGCGCAAAAATTGCAGTCTCGCTTTTGTCATTCTCCCACAGGGCAGCTGCGGCTACAACAGTAGCATACCATTACTTAGTATGGAGTCAATGTTTGAGTGTCCTGAAAAGTGCTGTATAAGTACAATGCAGTATTATTATACCTAATATGACGACCACAAAAGTATATTTTGAGATTTTTTTCTTGATTCTTCAAGAACACCAACTTCACTCCAATCACTCCAACTTTCTGATACTGCATTTCGGAGATTCAAACTCCATGTAAGACATGTAATGAGGTTTTAATGCTTGCCCGGTACTCACAAAGAGTTGCTGCACTGTCAGCATAGACAATCTTTCATATTGCCTTTAAACCAAATCACATCAAATAGCTGAGAAACACCAGACTTGCTCTCTGTCAAGGACAGACACACAAAAGCCCGCCTTCTGTTGTAAAGCGAAACAACAACAGGTATTGCGTCACTTTGATGACAGTAACTTCGTGTGCGTTATCTCCACTGTCACCTTGCACATTTCTTTTTATCTCATATCCCGTTTGGCTTCCGTCGTGACATCAAAAGCTCCGTATTAGAATGGAGATGCTGCCAACTCAAGTCATCTTTCTGGCATGCATGCCCTCAGAAAATCCCACCAACGTATGCATGCACACCAACACACACCAACTGCACACAAAACGCAACTTGTTTGAAATAAATAATTGGAGTTTTCTTCATTTCTGAGTAAAACTACTGAATTAAAACAATAATTAGCTGAAAAAGTGTTAATCTAGTGAAGAGTATGACTGGCAACAGACAAACCTCACTCTGTTGGTTTTTGTTGGCACGAGAGCCACCCCGGAGACTAAAATAATTATGTGTTTTTTATTAGCTTGCACGAACCAGTCTGTATATAAAAAATAACTAATACGCTTTAGCTTTTTTTCCTTCTGGGTGCCAAAACCATCCATATAAAGACAGAGAGCAATATGTTGTGTGTTCACACTGGACACTTGCCCGGCCATTCTGGAATGAAGCCAAGATCCAAGTTCATTGGAAACGCTGTCCAGTTCAGACACGGACGAATACCATGCAAACCTGTTGCATTGCGTTAACCTGGCAGATGTTTGCATGTACGTAAGTGGTGGTAAAAGCTTTTCCTGAATCAAGCGGTTATGCTCGCAATGTTGCAAATAATTTGCTTTTGAATCTATTTGCACTTGTTTGTCCAACCTTTCGAACCATGTTTGGTCACATAAACTAACTGGATTTAGTGCTAAGCATTGATTGATGATACTACACACACAATACAAATCCTTCGTTTGTTCGTTGTCTTCTGCTCATCTGGGGCCGGGTCGCAGGGGCAACAGCTGAATCAATAAGGCTCCTCTTAACCCGGAGGAGCAACAACTCAACTACGAACTCCTCCCGGATGTCAGAGCACCTCACTCTATCTCTGAGTGAGAGCCCAGCCATGTTACGAAAGAAGCGCATTTCGTCCGCTGGTATTGTGATCTTGTTCTTTTGGTCACCAGCCACGGCTGGTTATCATTGGTGAGGGTAGGAATGTAGATCGACTGGTAAATTAAGAGGTTTACTTTTCGGCTCAGATCTTTCTACACCCCGACAGATTGATGTAGCTTCCTGAGTACTGTGGCCAACGCACCATTCCAATTTCCTGGTCCATACTCCCCCATTCGTGAACAAGATCCTGAGGTACTTAAACTCCTCCACTTGGGGCAGGACCCTGTCCCTGACCTGCAGGAGGCATTCCACCTTTTCCGGGTGAGGACCATGGTCTCGGATTTGGAAGCTCTGAATCCCATCCTGGCCACTTCACAGTCGGCAGCAAATCAATCCAGCAAGAGTTGGAGATCTGGCTCAACAAAGCCAACAGGACCACATCATCTGCAAAAAGTAGCAATCTAATCCTGACGTCACCAAACCGGATCCCTCTATTGCCTCGGCTGTGCCAAAAAATTCTGTCCGTAGAGACAATGAACAGAATCGGTGACAGAGGGCAGCATTGACGAAGTCTATACAAAACCTTAAAAAGTTTATCTTTAATGAAAGTACATCGTTCTTTTTTGTGGGGAAAGTGGGGCACAATCTACTGGGATGTACAGTCGGTGTCCAGGTTTATGTATATACTACAAATACATTATGTCGTTTTGTCTTTAAACTGCCACACAAGCACACACAAGAGACACGGTCCATTTCTGAAGCAAGTTAGATGAAGACGTCACAAAAACACCTTCTCCGAGGTTGACAAAGTTTCAATCGAATTGTGTTTTCTTTACTTGATTCTTTCATTACGATTGCACATATTTTTAGCTGAAAATTCACACTTCGGAGCCTTGAGACGTCCGCTTAAGTGTGTTAGTCCACCTTGCTGTCAAAATTCATCAAAGTCAATCCGAAACTTGTGAAACAAAAAACTCCAATGGGATGGAGGAGAACAGCGCACTTGTCAGACTGCCAATTTTAAAAAAAAAAGTCAAATCAAAGCGAAGTACCTCAACCCCACAGCTGATAGACAAGCCGTCACCGGGAGACATCAGGAAAGAAGTAAAAAAACAAAAGATAAACTAAAGCCAATTGAAAGCTTAAAGAAAAGAAAGGACACACTTAAACTAATTCAAGGACCAGGTTAGACCAAAGAAAGACTTGGTCTTTTTTCAACTTGCTCTTTAAGTTCTCCGGGGAGAACTTTGACACTTTGATGGAGTTCAACCTGTCAGATTATCTGCTACTCAAGGACAAATCTCAGATGAATGGTTGAGGGAAAAAAACCTTAATAAGTACCGAGAGACAAAACTTGATAAAAACGGCATTCTCAATGATTGATGGACATAAAACTGCCCCTTCTGAGCGATACAGCTTCCCTCGCTTTAAGCCCCATTGCCATTAATTTGTACAAACTCAGAGTTTGTCGGTTACCTGGAGAAGTACTCGATACTTTATTTGCAGCTAACAACTGTGACCTGAATATGTCGCTACCTATTTTCAGATTGCAGCAATAGTGGCCGCTGAATGATGAGCGCCTTCTGAGGCTTTGCAAACGTACACATCTGCTGCTGGAAGCGATTCAGCACCGATTCTGTTCATTAGTCTGCATGTAGGATCTTCATAAAGTTTACTAAGATTAAAAGCTGACAGGAAATAAAAAAACATTTTGGGAAACTCATTAGGTACCATAACTCATTCAACCAAATACAAAGTGTCTCGCTCATTAAGCTGAGGAAGTCAAAGTTTTATTATTTTTTTGTTTTGCCTATTTAGAAATTGTTCAGAGATTAAGAATAAGCAAAAAATGATTAGTCAGCAGGTGTCTGTGTCACCCTTATGATGGAATAACTCTTGTTTTAAAACCTTAATATTACTTGCTCAGATTCGGTATAGGGTATTTAAGCAACAACCGCCATGGGCCACTTAACAAAGGGTGGATGGGGCAACCCCATGCTGACCCTCCATACACAGATGAAGGTTTACCGAGCGTGTGTGCTGAGCCCACTACTGAATGGCGGTGTTGCTTGAACACTGTATACCAACAAAGACTGAAGACTAAGACGTCTCCTATAGGCATCATCTGGCTAGATCGAGTATTCACCGCAGACGTCCTGACCAAGACGAGCATGTTCAGTATGTTCACCAACTCACAGAGGCGCCTGGCTGGCTAGACAATGTATGCAGGATGGGCAATGGCCACATTCCCAAAGACATTCTCTATGGAATTGCTCGCCATAGGAATGCGGTCAACTGGGCGACCTGCCCTTCGGTTCAAAGATGCCTGCTAGAGGAATCTGAAGTCGTGCAACATCAACGCAGCAGATCTCGAGTTAATGACTTCCGACCACTACAGGTGGCGTGCAGATGTCGAAATCGGTATAGAGCAGGCCGAGAAGAACAGAGAGATCCAGTGCAAGGCTTGCCACTGCTCCCCCCATGACCCATACCACATATCACATTTGCAACAAGTACAGTAGGAGTTGCAGCTACTGCATTGGCTTACTTAGCCCCAATCGATGCTGTACAGATAACTATCCAAGTGCAGACTTCAGTGTCTCTTGAGCAGGGATCACCAACCCGGTGCCCGCGGGCACCAGGTCGCCCGTAACAACCGCATCAGTCGCCCGCAGGCCAGTTCTAAAAATAGCACTAATCACAAATTAGCTCTGTCTAAAATTTTATGTAATTGTGTTGCTATTCTTTTTGAATTTCATTTACAGTGATGCGAGCGCTCGTGAGCGCTGCAAAGATGAGGTTACGGATGTGTTTTCTACCCACAAAAACATGGCAGAAAAAAAAGAAGAAAACTTATCATTTTCACAGTGAATGGGAGGAAGAGTTCTTTTTTACTAACGTGAAAGAAAACTGTGTGCGTCTCATCTGCGGTGCGACTGTGCGTCGCCACAGTCGCACCGTCCTTATTTTGAAAGGAGTAGATTTTTGTTAAATCTTACATAATTGATTATCTGTATAAACATGTTTCAGAGTTTATGATTTGATAACTGTTGGTGGCTAGTAAAAATTGAAAAAGATTTTCTGCACGTTCACACCGTCTACACAACACACCTGCAGCCACGAGAAAGTCACACACCATGGTGAAAACAGCAACAAAGGGGCTTGGTGGTCAGAAACTTAAAGTTTTCCACATATTTTGCGCGAACAGCACGCTAACTTCAAGCTAATGCTAGCTTGTGTGCGCTGCTAACTTCCTAGTTAGCTTGGTTGCGCTAACGACTGCTTTAAATGCATTCCAATGTTTACTTTGTTTACAGGGTTTTTAAGAGGTGTCATTTTTAAGTATACACAAGTTACAACGTTCCTCACTCATTGAAAAAAAATATATTTATTTTTGTTGTTTTACAATGTTCGCTGTTTTGCGCAAGTTACAGCTCGGCAGAGTTTTTTTTTTTAAACAAACAACCTGCATTATTCTCAGTAATAAAGACACGATTGTTAATTTTTTTTTTTTTTTTTTTTTACACTAAAACTAGACTAAAAACGTTCTCAGTCTTTCCTGACGAAAACTAGACAAAAACTCTTTTGGGTTTTCGTTGACTAAAACGTGACTAAAACAAAACTATAAAGAGATAACGAAAACGTGACTAAAACTTAAATTAAAATTCGTCCAAAGACGAAGACTAAAACGAAAACTTAGATGGCTGCCAAAAACAACAATTCAAAAAATGGTAGCAAATTTGCTGAATGACTACATTTAGAGCTTTGAATTTGAATTTAGAGCTTTCTTTCACTTTAACTTGACTTTTCTTCAAGAATATTGACTGTCAGTATAATTTTTTTGTAGCCAGTGAAAACCATAAAAAACCTGTCAGTTTGGGGACGGGTGGATGGGGACAAAAACACACACATGCTGAAGCAGATAAAGCTGCTTTATCTCAGAGAAAGCTGCCCGTGAATGTCTGAAATAAATATCTTGAATATGATAAATTTATGTGCGGTGGTGGAAAAAAAAAACAAACTTTCAGGAGCCAATTAAAAGGTGCAAATTGCTCCGAAATCTGTTGGATTTCGCATCTTTTTGATGGAATCCAACACCTATTTTCCTGACAGGCACCACACTGTTACAGTAAATGTTAAATCAATCTTTTTTCTGTCCAGTGGGCTTTGTTATGACACTTTCCCAGCATGCACCCAGCTTGCATTGACCTCTGACACATTGCAAATAGAATTTTACTGCAAAACTTGAAGCGGCAGCAAGAAGGAGGGAAAGGAAAGATGGAGAATAAAAAAAAGACAATATACAAATAAAAGGGAGTTTAGATTGAAGAAGAAGCCGAGGGCAGAGATCTGACAAAAAAGGGGAACATAAAACAGAAGATTGGTGATTTATCAGGAGTAAAAAAATCAAAACATGAAAGTGAAGACAAACAGCAGATGGAGGCGCTTCCATTTCTGTCCTGCATTTATCAAGCCGTGACTTTTTTTCTGTGATTAACTCGCTTTTTTAACGCTTTGTAGTTTTACCCACAAAGAAAAATATATTCTTTTTTAATTCAGAGTAAAAGAAAGTGATGTTGATGTGGTTTGCCCTCGAGCCGGTGACCTTAGCTTTGAAAAATATGCAGAGAAATAAAACCAGAGGAAAGAAAAAATGGAATTAACAATAAGAATAAATGAATAAGGAGAGGATAAACATGACAGAGGGGCTGAATTTAGCTTTCGAAACCAAAATGAAAACATTTGCATTTTCAATATGCAGCCTTAAAAATAAAAAGGTTGGCATTTCTAACTGAAAAAAAAAGCAACACAAAATTAACCTCCAATGTCGTTTCTAAAAAAAAAGTCGTTTCTAAAAAAAAAGCCGGGGATTCTCTAAAAAAGAATCCCCGGCATCTCCTAATGTTTGGACTATTTGATCGTAAAAGACAGACCTTTTACGTAACTTTCAACCCCACCAGTTACCCTTTCTGTTGTGGTTCCCTCAACCACCACCAGAGGGAGCCAGGGACCATTTCATCTTTCCCCCAATTCTGGCTGATTGGACCACCTGCACCTGATTGGATCACCTGCACCTAATCTCCCTGCTGCCTATTTAAAGGCAGGCTCTCCAGCATTCCTCGTCGGGTCTTCATGCCTTCCAGCCCTGGCTGACTCCTGACCCCGCAGATTTCCTTTGAAACCGAGATTGACTCTTTGATAACCATTTTTATCCCTTTTCTTTAATTACAGCGTTGCTGATCCTTGGCTTAATAAATCTTGTTTAAAGTCCTGCATTTGGGTCCTCCTCCTTCCACATCATAATACTTTCTACCTGGATTAAGTTCTTTTTCAACAAAATGAAGAAGAAGAATACCTTTATCAGTCCCACAATGGGAAAATTTCTGTGCTACATTGCACCTCAGCAGGCAGCTACAACAGGTAGCAACTTGGTGGATAAGTGTCTGCTCCAAAGACACTTCGGAGGCACAGTGTCACAGTGTCTCGTTAAATATATTTTTTAAATTGTATTTTATTTGGGATCTGTAATTTTATGTTCAGGTACCTTTATTGATAATTGCCGGGATAAGTAATTGAATGTGAAATAGATTAAAAAAGAATCGTAACTCTATGAAGTCCAGCTCTCTCAAAAAAATCACATGACAATTCAACACACAACATCACTCTTCCCTCTGGTTTGTACAGTGTGCTGTAGCAACACATGATGCACACACTGAATCCATACACATGCATCAGTAGAGCGTAAGCACACATGACACACATGAGCAACAAAAGAGCAAGAGTGCAAGAAGCAGAGCTCGAAAAGCAGAGAATAGTCAGGCTGAACAAAGCGGGTTTAACTGTCCAAAAATTGCAAGAGGAATAAAAGGCCAAGCATGGCCACCGGGGGGTTCCTGCTGATTTTAAATATCTACAAATGCCAGCTTAAGAAAAGCTATAAAAGGAGACAGGGCGTTTCTACATATGGTAAACTTCACACAGAGGACTGAGACCAATTGTCAACGACTGGACGTTATAAGGCATTGTACTTATATATCGCTTTTTCAGGGCGCTCAAAGATGCTTCACATATGCATTATTCATTCACTCCATACCAGGTAATGGTATGCTACTGTTGTAGCCACAGCTGCCAAGGTCAGACTGACTGAAGCGAGGCTGCCATTTTTGCGCCATCGGCCCCTCTGACCATCACAAACTAATCGCACGCACACCATCCAGACTAGGCAATATGGGTGAAGTGTCTTGTCCAGGGACTCGGCCACCCATTGTGGCACCTGGGGTTCCAGTGGTCTTCCATCCAAGTACTGCCCAGGCCCAACCTCCTCAGCTTCTGAGGTCTGATGGGTTCAGGCATTGACAGGTTGGTTTGGCCACATACCTCTTCAGCATGATTTGGACCACCATTTTCAATCTCTGACCCACGTCGCTAGAACAAAGAGGTCCAAATGAATTTGGATTTGCCTTAAAAGGTCATATCTTGTCAAATTTGTAAGCAGTTTACCCAAAATATTGTTTAGATAAATTTAATTTTATTCAAAATTTTTATACCTAAAAGTTGACACTCAAAAATTGCTAAAAATTGAAAGGCCGTACTGACTTTTTGATGATTAGAAATAAATCATTTGCTTTCTCTAAAGTCAATTTATAATTTCAACATTGGTTTTGAGATGATGGAGATTTTACCAGATAACATTTGGAGTCGTCATAATAAAACTTTAAAGAACAACTGTTTCTTTTCAGTCTTCCGTTCTAATCCATTGTCTGATCTTTTTGTGGAAGATGAAACAAAAGTAAGGAAAGAAATCAAATATTAAATTCTTTCTAGAAGAAACAGTTTTCAATCAATTCCAAAGATATAAAATTAAATGTTTCGCTTCAAATTTACATTCAAATATACAGAAATGAACTAAACAAAACATAAAAAAAATCAGAAACTTTTTTTTTTAATTATTTTCTTTATATGCGTGGTTTTTTTTATTATTTTTATTTTTTTTTTTTTACTTTCTTTGTTTTCGTGTCTTTTCTGTGGTCGCAGGGACAGCTTGGGCCCAGCGGGAATCGAACCAGTTTCTCCCGGTCAAAAAAACGGTATATCTACCACTAAGCCAACGCCCCCTGGGACAATATGCATGTTTTTATTAGTATTTTGAAACTTTTTGTGCATTTAAGTAAATGAATAGGAAACAATTTTTCCATTTTTTAATTTTTAAAGTGATTTTAATATGTTTTTGGTTTGTTTGTTTTTTTTTTTTTTTTTTTTTTTTTTGTCTTTAACGCAAAGCACTCTGTTACTTAATTATAAAATTGATTTTCATGCTGGTGTCCAACTCAATACTATTTCAACTAGGGCTGAAACAACTATTCGAATTAATCGATTATAATCGATTATTGAAATAGTTGTCGGCTAATTTAGTCATCGATTAATCGTTTAGAAAGTTTTTGCTGTCAACTGCACTTGATATTACACAACTTGATTGTTTTTTGTGTATTTTTACTCATGTTAACCTAGGCCATTTTTGTTTGCTACTATACCACTGAACAAGGTTAAATTTTCAAATCTAAAACTGTTAATGATTTCTTGTTTTTAAATGTGATCCTGGATGGTCAACAGTTTCCATTTTATGTTTTTTTAGCCAGTACTATAAAACACATTTTATGGGTGCTCGTGATTTACCTTTACTGTATACAGTAAGTAGATTTATTATTTTATATTTGCTGTAGAAATGGTAATATTCTCCCTCTTTATTTCACAGAAAGATTAACATTTTACTTATTAGGATGAGCCCAACGTGTTGTTTGAGTGGTTATGAGTTGTGTTTTGCATAACTACATTCAATAAAATGCCAAAAATCTACTATTTATTAAGTTGCAAATTTTACCCAATTAATCGATTAATCGAGTCAATAATCGCCAGATTAATCGATAATCGAAATAATCGTTAGTTGCAGCCCTAATTTCAACCAAATTTATTATGTTTTTGCGACAAAATGCAAAATTCTAGTTAAAAAAGAAGCATTTAATATCTAATGTGTGTCTGATTCAGTGACTCAAGCAAAGAGAAATGAGCATTAAAAACTTTCTAAATAAATAACTTAGAACTGGTGAGTCTGGGATAATTGCAGCAGGAAATTGATGTTCAGAGATAATGACGTATTGACTCATGAGTTTGCTGTATTTTTATGAGTTTTCTTCTTGTTTGTTTTCTCTTTGGTAAAGACACACATTATCGACTCAGCACTTCTTATCTGGGCAGCATTAATTACCGAGACTGCAGCTGTGGAAAGTAAAAGTGGTTCAGTTACAAAGATTAGCAATCGGAGTCTGATACAGCTTCCTTTGGTTTGTCACGAACTTAGAAGAAAACTGCGACATATTTTGAACATAGATGTATATTTTTAATATTTTCGTAATTGGGGAGACAGTAGAGCATTCGCCCAGCACTGGAAGTAAACCGGATGTTTGTGAGTTCGCATCCCACTTGGAGAAGACACCAACCCCCCCGTTTCTCCCACAATTGGCAGCCTGCTGCGGTGTAGAAGTGCAGCACAAAAATTTCCCCGGTGAGGGACCAATAGACTATGTAAAAATTTTTAATTAATTAAGAAATGTAGACAATTGAAGCATTTAATTAAAAAAATTAAACTTTTTTCCTTCTTTCATGTGATACTTTTGTCTCTCACAATAATCAAATTAGACTTTGTAAAGATTGTTGGCTCGCTTAATATTAATTTGTTCATAATTTATTTGTTCTGATAGTGCTTAGTTCTCTGAAACCATTTGCAAACCATTGATGTTCTCTTTCCTTTTATTTTGCTTTTCATCCTCCTTTTCATTTTCTTAATTTCTCCAACTTGTTAATGTTTTAAAAAAAATTTATGATTTTGGAAAGTAACACAAAAAGATTAAAAAAATGCCCTAAAGAAAAACGACTGACTAGCACATACCGTTCCAGAAACCGGATTGTTTAACAATGTTGTAGTTGATGTCATGATCCCCTTTCCTGCTGCCAGCGGGAGCCCTGGATGTTCCTAATCAAACTGATTAGGGTCGCCTGAGGATGATTCCTGATTCCACACATCTGTGCACCCTGCCATTTATTTAAGGGCAATCATCCCGAACTTCCCTGTCGGGTGATACCATCCCTTCCAGCCAGGTATCCCTGGTTGCTTGACCATGAACACATTTCTGACAGTAACTTTTGCCATGCCACTGAAACTTTGTTTTTCTTTTGCCAAATTCAAATAAACCATGTTTTCTGTCTGAAATTGGGTCCTCCTCTTTCCACATCCACATCGCCTTATGAGAGTAGAAAATCCTTTCAAAATACAGTTCGCTTGTTTTTTTTATCATTGTAGATCACGTCTATTTTTTATTTTAGCGACAGATCAGTGTGTGGCACTCACTCAATTAGTTTGGTGATCAATTTCCACTCCCCATTTTTTGACATTTAATAAAGAAAAACGAAGGATCAGAACTAACTGAAAAAAGCTGCTTTATTCATGCTTTAATTTTCTCTCAAATGTCTTGCTAAAATTTATGTCTTTAATTTTGGGCAAAACCCAGTTCGAACGTGACTAAACACATAATAAAATATTCAATGAAAAAAATTAAACAGCAGATGCTCCTGAATATTTAAGCAAAGAATTGTTATTAAAAGCACACAGAGAATAAATATCTTGTGAATACCTACATTTTCTCACAGGGGTTGAAATAACGCTTAAGAAACTAGAGAATTATATTAGGTTTGGTAATATGTGGGATTATGTAATTATATTATCTTAACACCAACGCAGTGTGTGTGTGTGCTCTATATTAGTTTTTGCTCTGCATTTAAATATTTTGCATTTCATTTAGGCGTGCAGTCATCTGTTGAGTGATTTTGAGGAGGATAATTATGCTAATAAATGTGAATAAAATGCAAATTATTGTTTTTAACAACATTAAATTAGAAAATGCACATGAGAAATCAGTGATAGCTCTTGACAGCAGTTTGGATTTAATGTAAATACAAAAATCTGCACATTGTTGTGTTTCTAGTGAAGTTTTATCATGAAAGTAAAGCTCTGAGTCCTTTGCTGTTTACGATGGTGTTGGACAGACAGGAATCTCCACGGACAATGATATTTGCAGATGGCATTGTGATCTGTAGTGAGAGGAGGGAAGAGGTGGAGGAAAAGCTGGAGAGGTGGAGGTTTACACTAGAAAGAAGAGAAATGAAGATTAGTCAGAGTGAGACAGAGTACATGTGTGTAAATGAGAGAGATCCAAATGGAAAAGTGAGGTTACAGGGAGAAGAGATAAAGAAGGTGGAAGATTTTAAGTACTTAGGATCAACAGTCCAGAGCAATGGAGAGTGTGGAAAAGAGGTGAAGAAGCATGTGCAGGCAGGCTGGAACGGGTGGAGAAAAGTATCAGGTGTGATGTGTGACAAAAGAGTTTCAGCTAAAATGAAAGGAAAAGTGTACAAAACCGTGGTGAGACTGGCCATGCTGATTGGTCTAGAAACAGTACCACTGAAGAAAAGACAGGAAACATGGAGGTAGCAGAGATGAAGATGCTGAGGATCTCTCTGGGAGTGACCAGGATGGACAGAATCTGAGGAACAGCACATGTTAGAGGTTTTGGAGATAAAGTCAGAGAGGCAAGACTGAGATGGTTTGGACATGTACAGAGGAGAGAGAGAGAGTACATTGGCAGAATGATGCTGGGTTTGGAACCACCAGGAAAGAGGCCTAGTTGAAGACCAAAGAGGAGGTTCATGGATACAGTGAAAGAAGACATGAAGATAGTTGGTGTGACCGAAGAAGAAGCAGCAGATAGGGTTAGATGGAAGAAACTGACTTGAAGTGGCGACCCCTAAAGGGAAATGCCGAAAGAAGAAGAAGATGAAAGTCAAAATGACACTCAGTAAATACTACCGCACAAGGCTGAAATCCATTTTTACACCATTTTTCTGGACTACTTTGTTCAAGAAGTCAATCTTGCCATTACCGGTCGAATGGCAGGGCACACCCTAGACTGGTTGCCAGTGTGTCGAAAAGCATTTGAATCATCTTTGAACTCTTATTAAAATATTAAAGGATAAATTAACATTTTGTCAGATATTTAAAAGGACAATTACGTTTAAAGATGGAGCAGTATCACACTTCCCGTTTAATTTACGATGTGAAGGCAGAGAACAAAAGGCTTGATTGAGAATAACTGGATGCTCGAATAGTATCGGAACACTGGAAAGGAGAGCTCACGAGTACCTCAAACGTGCATGAAGGAAATAGTCTAGACACAAACATCAAAATAGTGACATATTTTAAAAGATTAAAATTATTCAAACCAGCTGTGTCTTATTTTTAGCCAATTTTCAACGTAAAATGAATAAAAGAAAATTAATGCACTTTCACAAAAAAGTGTTGAGATGTCGGGAAGAACCTCCATGATCTGTCCCCGAGATGAATGAGTAGCTTTTACTTACATCAGTCTTTATTTAAACAGGTAAGTCGTTCCTTATGTCCAATAAATCATCAAAGTAGTAGGACAAGAGGAATAAGACGGTGTATTATTTTATCTTCGTCCTGATTTACTGCCTTCTTCATCGAAGAGTATCATTTATTTTATCTAACCAAAAACCATTTCCGTGGTTGTTTTCTCTTATTCTTTGTTTTGTTGAGGTTTATGTTCCTCTTTTCATTTTATTTTTAGTTGTATATGGTTACAGCTATAATAAAACCTTATTTTTTTATTCTTTTAAAAGAAAAGACCAAAGGAAAACCCTGGCAAACAACATACTGACTCAATACTTTGAGAAAAAGAAGTTCAAAGGAAAAAGTCATCTGAAAATGGCTCTCTGTGGTCTATCTTCTGTTTGTGTGTGTGTTTGCTTTTAACATATTTTCTTTTTAGTTTTCAGTTGAAAAAACCAAAAGAAGCAATATTTTTACTAACAGAATATGATGCTTCTTTACATGCTCCCTTTGGACCAAAGTGATGGAATTAAAATAAACAGGTCTGTTTGCTTAGTGTTTAAAATTTCCTCACCCGTCCTGAGAAGGAAGAGGTCCCACCTGTGCAATTTTAATTGGTTCATAGAATGACGAGGATTACACTGGTCGTTCTGCTGCATTACGTTCCTTTGTCTTCCGCTTCTCCGGGGCCAACAGTCTCAAACATGGTGCCCAGGCTTCCCTTACCTGGGTCACATCCTACAGCTCACCCGTGGTGGATCCCGGAGTGTTCCCCAGCCAGCTGTGAGACATAGTCTTTCTGGCCACTAGAGTCTAGCGAGTTTGGGGTCTAGCGAGTTTGGGGTCTACCTCTGCGCTAATAGTCTACCTCGCAGATTATTAGCGCACAAGAAAACCAACAAAGCGCACAAAATAAAACTCAACAGCCTCAAACAGGAAGCCCAGGCTTCCCTTACCTGGGCCACATCCTACAGCTCACCCGTGGTGGATCCCGGAGTGTTCCCCAGCCAGCTGTGAGACATAGTCTTTCTGGCCGCTAGAGTCTAGTGAGTTTGGGGTCTACTAATAGTCTACCTTGCAGATTATTAGCGCACAAGAAAACCTATCCAGCGCACAAAATAAAACTCAATTTAAACTAAATATGGGGAAATGAAACAGGGCTCTGGAACATTTTGCTTTCTTCTTTCTTTCTGAAACAAATTGCTTCAAACCGCTGCTTTGGCGTTTGGCTCGTCACTGCCACTGACGTCACAAAAGAGTAAAAGTTTTTGCTCAGTGCCCTTCTGCGCAGGAAGATTTCGTGTTTGCTCAAACACATAAAAAATTAGAGGGAACACTGCCAGCAAGGCGCCCTAGAAAGATACCCGAACTACCCCCATCTGGCTTTTCTCGATCCGGAGGAGCAGCAGCCCTACTCCAAGCTCCTCCTGGATGGTAGAGGTCCTCACCCAATTTCTGAGCAGGAGCCCAGCCACTCTGTGGGGGAAGCTCATTTCGGCCATTTGTACTATCTGTGATCTCGTTCTTTCGTTCCCCACCCACAGCTGGTGACCATAGGTGAGGGTAGGAATGACTGGTAAATTGATGGTAAACGGTTGTAGATGTCACATTATTGCTGCAGGCAGTTCTTTGTTTTTTTTTTTATGCTACCCACAGTTTGTGGAGCACGCATCACGTACAGTGGCTGTCTGTGTGTCCGTCTTTATGCACTTTTCTGAACGCCTTAGCTTCCAAACCACGGAAGGGATTTTAATGAAACTGCCCACTGCTACTCAGTGTATGGAATCAGGTTTTCATGATAAAGTGACCAATCACAAGGTCAACCGTGATATCTCCCAAACTAGGTGATGGAACTCTCTTCTGTTACTCAATACCAACGACATTGTGAAGTTCTAAGTATACAATCTATCGCAGGCAGAGACATATTATTTGATGCCTTGGGATTGTCTTCTTTCCCCTGTAAAATGTATGCCATGTTTTGCGTTGTCGACCCCCTCGGAAAAAAGGTGGTGCATCTCAAGACGCATATCACAAATAAACAAATCTACAGGGCTGGGTCTCATTCCTCGGAGAGCCTCACAAATGACCACAAAGTCATGGTCTAGGGTTAGGGAATTCCGGGCTTCCCTACTGAGGCTGCTCTGCCTCTTACCCAACCCTCGTGTAAGCTGCAAGAACACTAGTGACAACTCCTACTTACAAATATTTCAGCATGTTTAGTTTGATTCTGGCACAGATGTTTCTTTGATGTGCCATGCAGTGGAAGTAGATTACACCACGTTAAACGTAATCTGTTTTGTTGAGCTCTTATATCTCTGTATTGCACCTGTGCGGGACAAGTAAGAATCATTCCTCCGCGGTATTACTCGCGTACATGTGAAATGAGATCTACAATGCCAAATGCATCAGCGAGGATATTTCTACTTACACTCCAAAACTGATCTCAGCAACAGATTATCCATTGTGTCATCTGAAAGTTTAATTACTTGCTAGGATTATGTTTAGGAATAAAATGGTGTAGCGATCATCCATAGATTACGACTATCTGTATCTGTGTTTGGGATAAACATTTGGACTTGGTTTCCTTTTTAAATTCAATAAAAATACTTTGATTGATTTTGTACTTGTTATTATATTGAATTATTAATCAGAGTTTGGTTTCTTTTAAAGTCCTACTTCCCTTGATAAATGAGTTCTGTCCTCGACAATCGATGCCCAAGCCGGTCTTGTGACCTAGCACAATGAGCAGTTAAATTATGGTTGAATAATTTATATTTTTTACTAAACCTCCTTCTCTAATTACAGTCCAAGACTAGTGTATTTTGCTGTAACTGTGAATCACTATCAGTGACCAGCACGTTTATCTCTGGTGAAGTGTGCAGGTACATCTAGCAGTGAAGGAGAATCCACTGCACCACAGGCTCCCAAAGAAAGAAGCAAGTCTCTTAATGATGAATCAATCCTGCACTGTTTGTGTCATTGATCATCAATGCTTAAGTAGGCAGGTCAAGCTGGCTTATTTTACTGCTACACTTGATCCCAAAGACAAGCCCAACCAGCAGTGAAACTATATTTTGTCTCAGCGAGCTGCTGACAGCAACCATTAGCGTCTTAGCAGGCCTACAACGATAAGGACAAAATGCTTACCTGCACAATGGCGCTACCACTATTAGCATTACTTCAGTGGTTCTTGTTAGATTAACTTAACTGGTTCAACTCAAGTTAGAATGACTGATTTATTCACACAATGAAAACAATGACATTTAAATGAGAGAAATTAAAAATAAGCGTCACATTTGCTTCAACGTAATAGAAATATGGATGGAGAGTAACATTAGCAGTAAATTTAGTATCTTTCCAGATGATCCGTTCTGTCGTCTTCCGCCTATCCGGGGCCAGGTTGCGGGGGCAACAGCCTCAGGAAGCCCAGGGTTCTCTCACCCCAGCTGCATCCTCTACCTCATCCGGAAAGATCCCGAATCATTCCTCGGCCAGTTGTGAGACATAGCCTCTCCAGTGGGTCCAGGACCTGCCTCTTGGTCTACTCCCGGTGGGATGTGCCCGAATCACCTAACCAGTGAGGCGCTTGAATCACCCTATCTGGCTTCTCTTGACCTGGAGGAGGAGCGCTCGACACCACCAGATGATCCCTTTTCATAAATGGTGGACTTTATACAAGAACAACTTCCATGTTTGAACTTAGTACCACATCAAAAATTACCTGCAAAGTTCTCTATTTCCTTCATACTTGTTTGAGTCATTTGTGAGCTACCCCTAACTTATTTGGATAGTATTTGAACAGTAAATTGTTTTTTGTCACAGATTTTTTCTCCTCCCCACCCACATTCTTTTCACGGATTCTATGCGTAAGCTTGTTTAGCAACGAGTGCCATCTTTATCTTAACCAACCAAATTAGAATGTAAAAGTACTATTGTTGCTAATCTTTACATTGTATTTGCGCGCTCAAATAAAGGATATGCCGTGTTTTCCCTACATTAAGGTAGCAGGAGTTACAGGCCCATGGACGCTGTGTCACACTGTTTCTTGTCTGCTACGTCCCTTGCTGTCTAGCCACAATGTTGCTATGGAATCACCACATTGTCTTTTGGGTCCGTTGTAACATTCAATCTGGCCACCCAAAATTACAAGATAATTTGTGAATAAGTATACAAAGTACTTTTAAAAATGTATTTTTCTACAATTCTGTTGCCATAAGAAAAAAAATAAATAGATGTGATTAAAGAGAATTTATCAGTATGCAATGTTTAAAAATGAAGTTTTTTGAAAATTATGGTCCAAAATTGTTCTAAATTGGGCTCTTGTCATATCTAAATACTTTACTTTGTATATCAAAAATTCACTAAATCACAATGTGGCTGAAAAGTTTCCTTTTTAAAATGTTGAAACGAAGTTAAGCCTGAAGGCAGCAGGTGTCTCGGCTGATATGAGACGGTGATGTTGAAAGAATATTTACTGAACCATTTTGCTCTTATTCTGCCACGGTGTTGTACTCACACTTACGTTACAGTTTGTGTCTGCTGCATTACGTGTATAAAAAAATCAAGTACACAAACCAAAAATATCTGCCCAAATGTCTCAAGGCCATAAAACAGACACGCTGCTGCAACACAGAGAAGGAAAACGATCATTTTGATGCTCTATTTTTTTTTTTTTTAGATCAAGGTTAAAATTTTTGTTTTCCTCCGACCAAATCAAATAAAAACGTTCTCACTGATAAGTTACTGAATGCAATGGCAGCTGTCAAAGAAAACCGTCTGGGTGTCTGGGCTCTGTATTACTTCTTCTTCTTTAGGCATTTCTTTTCAGGGGTTGCCACAGCAAGTCAGTTTCTTCCATCTAACCCTATCTGCTACATCCTCTTCGGTCACACCAACTATCTTCTTTGGCCTTCCTCTAGTCCTCTTTCCTGGTGGTCCCAAACCCAGCACCCTTCTTCCGATGTTCTCTCTCTCTCCTCTGCTTATGTCCAAACCATCTCAGTCTGGCCTACCTACCTATTTGAGGCAAATTTGGATTTTCTAATCAATTTATGTTTAGAACATGAAAGTACAAATTGTAATAAGTTGTACTAGTAATGGTAGTTGGGGTGCTTGTAGTGGTAGCAAAGGGGTAGAAGATGTAATGGTTGTGAAAACAGTAGCAGAAGTAATAGTATGAATTACAAACTAGTAAAAAAATTAGAGTAGGACTTGTGATACTACTGAAAAAAAGGAGACATCGATTGATTTTGGGAGGCCATTGGGAAGTCATTTTCAAAATACATTTTGAAAAATATACCTTTAGTCCCATAGCATGCTCGTGGCAAGTGAAAAAGCTTGAACACACCATGTCATTTAAATCACACGAATGAGAACACTTTGGTTTTCGTCACATATTTTATTGATAAACAAAAAAGATTGGTAACTTTTGAAGCAACATCACTCGGTTGTTTCACTGTTGTTCCTAACCCTTTAACACCGCCACATACTGTATAAACAACTCCTTGTTTCACAATCCAATCCCGTTTTGGTGTGTTTACAGGCACATAAACAAGCCCGTACTCAGTTGCGCAAAATGAGATGAAAATATTTAAGCCATTTTGCAACATCCGGTTTAGCCAAATGGATGCTGAGAGCAGCCTTGTGAAAATTTCAAGTTATAACATGAATTGTAGGACGCTGCATCGGTCCATCGTGGTAAAGAAAGACCTGAGCCAGAAAGAAAAGCTCTCGATTAACAAGTCGATCTACGTTCCCTCCCTCACTTATGGTCACCAGCTGTGGGTGGTGACCGAAAGAATAAGATCGCAGATACAAGTGGCTGAAATGAGATTCCTCCGCATGGTGGCTCTCACTCACAGATAGAGTGAGAGCCCTATTGTTTCCCTTTTAAAAAAAATCATTGGTCATGATACAGTGTTACTTATAGGGCTCCCTTTTGTAGTTCTATTCTAAATGTATGACCAATTGTAAACCCAGTCTACCTTTAAACGCTGCAAATATTCACTTGCACCGACTTTGCAAGCATACACCTAAAGGGAAACTCAGGCGGGCAGTACACAGCCTTGTGCATGCAGTTATCTCTCACATTGCCCACACACAGTATCATGCACAGAGGCCTGATTTGGTTTGACTGCACAGTAATGTGCTGGTTTTGGATGGCTGTCCAGAGTGCATGTCCCTCGGCAACTACATTCAGATGGAAAAATATGACTGCCTGTTATGTTTTGCTGAAGCACACAGTGAGGCAGCAGATAGTAGAAGAATGTCTTAAGGTTTTTGCACATGTGCATTAACAGGTGGCAACCTGTTACAACAGGGAGTTTTCAAGTTAGCAGCACATTTCTGGCTTAAGGGAAAATGTTGTATGACAAGTTAAATTCAGGTGTGCACATAGCTAGTGTGCAAATGCGTTTGCGTTGTTAAAATGCAAACTTTTCCGCTGTATGTCAGAAAAGTTTGCATACAAAGCACTTTGGTGCACCAGCATTGGAAGCCATAATAAAATATATTATTATTAAAATAGGAAAAAAAAACAGCACCAATCATGCTGCTTATTTGCTTTTAGCAGCATTTCCGTTGCTGTTAAGACGGTTTTGATGTCAAATTTTTTAAAAACGTACCAGTAAAAATGTAAACATTATGTAAATGTTATGTTTTGGGGGGAGGGTTTGTTTTGGTTTATTTATATATACTTTGTTAATCCCTCACCGGGAAATTTGTGTGCTGCATTACACCGCAGCAGGCTGCCACCAATGAAAGTGCCAATGGTGGGAGAAACGGGGGGTAGGTGTCTTCTCCAAGAACTTTAGACGTGAACTCAGTGGGATGCGAACCCGCAAACTTCCGGTTGACTTCCGGTTTACTCACGGTTAACTTCCGGGTTACCCCGGTTAACTTCCGGTCTGGGGGCGAACGCTCTAACCGCAGAGCAACCGTCTCCCCATTGTCATTTTTTGCATGACAGTTTATTGTCATGCAGTACAAATGTTAGTGGGGTTTTTTTTGCATTTCTTGTGTTGATCCTAAACTTGAAAACATGTCTAAATAATCTCAAGTGCTCCTGTTTTTTGTGTCTAGAAATTCTTAAGTACAAATCAACAACAGTATGCACAGAAAGATTCATACATGTCTGAAGCATGATCATAACCCAATACGTGAGATTGTAAGCGTACATTCATTGCAGATCTCTGTTTAGCTTCTGGCTGGCTCTCGGTGCCTTCTAGGGTTGATAAAAATAATCCTCTCCAGCTTTCCCTCTTACCACTAAACCTTTCCTGAATTACAGCACTGTCCTATTGTGCCTGTCCTGTTTTAAGCTCCGCTAACTCCTTTAAATGTGAGTGTGTGCGAGATCAAGACTGTTTAATGCATACGTATTAGATTTTTTTTTTTCTTTTGTCGTGTGATGGAAAGACAATTGGTCAGAAAAATCAAATCAGGGTGACCTATTGTCACGAACGTTTACATCCATAGGCAGAAAAGTCATCCACTCACAACTCCTCCTGCACAAACAAACATACTCACAGGTCAATGGAAATCAGTCAGAATTAATAAGACCGAAAACAACAATATCCTGACGATTAGTGTTGGAACCTTCAGACTAAAGAGGATTTTCAGCTTAACTTTTTAAGATTTAGCCACAAGACTTATGCTCAGGACCACACTGTAATTGAATAAGACATTTGCATAAGGATTAACAGTGCCCTATTCTTCTTCTTTTTTTATTTAATGCTGCAAAAAGATACTTTGAGTCAAGTGAATAGAACATAAGAAACACAAAGAATGCCCATGCTCGCTCTGACGTGCAGTGAACAGTCAAGCGAGTTAGCAAATAAAAACATTGAGATTTTCCTTCCCCGAATACCAAATCAGGACCTTTATCTTAGTGCCCGAGATAAAGTATAAGCCATTGCTTTACAGAAAGCATTAATGTTCCGCCGCGAGCACATAACTTTCCCCAAAGCTATAAAAACAAAAACATGGTTGCATGTTGCACACAGCAACATTACATCTTGTTTTACGAGATTAAACGAGATTAGATCATACTTTAATGATCCCCTTGAGGAAAATAGAAGAAGGAGGGCCTGTTTAATGTATAGGAAAGATAAAAGAATAAAGTGAATAATGAATTGAATGTGCATTGACCTGGTTTGTGTAGGACAACAGAGAGATATTTCGTCCTTTGCATTGGCTAAGTTGGTCATTTTAAGAACAAATTCAGCTTTTTTTTCACCTGCTACAAACTTTTTTTTCTATATGCATAAATTAACTTTATTGTTGGTTGAAAAAAGACTACAGAAAGTTTCAGGTCTCATTTGTCAAAGGAACAAACTTAATTTCCAAGTAGTTGCGTTAAATTGTGGAGAAGGCAGTGGCTCAGTGGAAGAGCATTCGTCTTCGGACCAGAACTTCGTAGATTCGCATCGCACTGAGTTCACGTCTAGGATCTTTGGAGAAGACGCCTAACCACCCCCATTTCGGGCCGGCGGAAGGTGCCGGAACCCGTCCCAGCTAATTCAAGGTGATGGGCAGAGTACACCCAGAATATGTCACTAGTCTGTTGTGGGGCCACACACATTGAACCATCCACACACACACTCATTCCTAGGGGCAATTCTAAAGTGGCCAATCAACCTATCATGCATGTTTATGGAGAGAGGGAGGAAACGGAGTACCCGGAGGTAACCCACGAATACACGGGAGAACATATAAACTCCACTCAGATAGGCCAGTGTTCAAAGCCTCGTCCCCACCCGAGACTCAAACTACCAACCTTCTTGCTGTGAGGCCACTGTGCTAACCCCAGGCGCCACTGTGCTGCCAAGCCACATATAACAATATGAATCAGTTTTATCCCAATAGTGATCAGCATCACGATGCATGCAATTTAAGCATGTATACAGATATTCCCCGAAAAGTTTGACAACTTTTTCTACCATATGCTTTTCTCCAAATTTTTTTGGAGTAACATGTCTAAATGAACTGTAATGAGAAATATATCCTTCAGTGCATCAATAAAAAAAAATAAGTCATTCAGAGCCAGCACTGTCTCCGAAATAGTCAATCTTTGAACAGTTGTCTCTAGGATAACAAAATGACTAAAAGTGCTCACAAACATCTGAACACAAGAAAATATTTGTTTTTGTAAGGATGGCTCAGTGGGCCAGACTGTCCTGTAACCGAAGGATTGCCAGTTCGTGCCGAAGTGTCGCTGAACAAGACACCAAAGAACAAGATAAGACACCAAAGAAAAAGACAAGACACCAAAGTACAAGACAAGACACCCAAGAACAAGACACCAAAAGAACAAGACAAGAAACCAAAGAACAAGACAAGACACCAAAGAACAATACAAGACTCCAAAGAACAACCCAAGACACCAAAGAACAACCCAAGACACCAAAGAACAACCCAAGACACCAAAGAACAACTCAAGACACCAAAGAACAATACAAGACACTAAACCGCAATTGTTCCTGTTGGTGGTTTGCCCCTTGCATGATAGCGTCCACCATCAGGTATGAGTTAGTGGGTGAATATGAGTTACAACGCAAAGCACTTAGAGTACTAGCGCAGGTAGAAAAGTGCCGTATAAATAGAGTCCATTAAATCTGCATGGATGTAGGCAGTTTTTGCCACTTTATCAGCACATTTTATTTTGTCATGCAGACCTTGTGAACAGAGATTACAGAAATTATTTTTGCTAGCTGTCGATTTAGCTTTACATAGTGATGCATTGAGAGGTCAACACAGTAGCCTTTACGTTCTTTCAAAAGATACAGATATTAAAACTTAACTTTAACATATTTTCGGTAAAAGTGCTGTTCTGCCCAACGGATTTATTAGCTACTGCCCTGTTTGCTATCGCACCCTCATGAACCAAAATGGTAACATTTTTATCCGTACGTGCTATGAGATAAGCACTATTACCCCATGGAAAAACAAACCCACTCTGACTTGTTGAAACAAATGTTTCACAAACATTTATTTTGTGTTAGACAAGCAGCAGAACAGATTGTAAATGCTTTCAGGCAAATTGCGAAATGCTAAAAACACAGTTTACTGTTTTTCATCTGCAATGGAATAAAAGAATTTTATTGTCGATATCAAAAAGAGGTTGAATGAAAAAAAAAAAACTAAATTAAGACCTCTGTGTAGTTGCAATAAAACTCACTGGCAGGGATGAAAACAGCAACTAACAATAAAATGTGTAATAAAACTAAAAATGATAAAACTAGTCAAATAAACAATGTGAGGAAGTAAAATTAAACATGACGCACATCATAAAATGAGGATATTTTTTCAGGGGATACAGACGTTTGTTTGTGGTTTTATTCAAGCAGTTTTTTAACGTCTGATGGCAAAAAAGAAAAATATTTTTTTTTACTCTATTCATCCCTCACCGCGGAAATTTGTGTGCTACACTTCTACACCGCAGAAGGCTGATGCAACAGCACCAATGGTGGGAGAAACAGGGGCTAGGGGTCTTCTCCAAGAACCCTAGACGTGCACTCAGTGAGATGCGAACCCGCAAACTTCCGGTTGACTTCTGGTCCGCGGGTAAACACTCTAACCACTGAGCCGACGTCTCCCGCTTTTGCTTCTCCGCGTAATTACATATGGAAGTTTTTTTTATGTTAACAAAGATAAAATTGCAAGATTTATGGAATCATTCAAAACTACACAACAATATATCAGCTGGAGAATAAAAAAGATTGATTTAAAATGTTTTAAAAACTTTTTTCTCTATGAACAATTATTATGGAGCTTTGTTTTACAGTGCCGAGAAAGGCGCCTTATAAATAAAATGTATTATTATTATTATTATTACATAATAATCCAGGCCTGGCGAGAGGTCAATACCGTAGAGATAGATTAAAAGGGTACGAACCTTTCCACATATTACTTTTTAAAAAAAATAAAAAATAAAAGAGAAAAAGTTTAAGTTAAAGTTTGGATACTGTTATAGGTATTTTTAATGACATGTCATGTTTGTGGTCGCTTTAGTCAAGTCATTTATTTCTCTGGGTTTACCAGTCAATGTACATTCCTACCCTCACCATTGTAAACAAATTCTACGTTCCTACCCTCACCATGGTAACCAGGATCTATGTTCCTACCCTCACCATGGTAACCAGGATTTACGTTCTTACCCTCGCCATGGTAACCAAATTCTACATTCCTACCCTCACCATTGTAACCAAATTCTACATTCCTACCCTCACCATGGTAACCAAATTCTACGTTCCTACCTTCCCCATGGTAACCAAGATCTACATTCCTACCCTCACCATGGTAACCAGGATTTACGTTCTTACCCTCGCCATGGTAACCAGGATCTACATTCCTACCCTCACCATGGTAACCAAATTCTGCGTTCCTACCCTCACCATGGTAACCAAATTCTACGTTCCTACCTTCACCATGGTAACCAGGATCTACGTTCCTACCCTCACCATGGTAAACAGGATTTACGTTCTTACTCTCGCCATGGTAACCAGGATCTACATTCCTACCCTCACCATGGCAACCAGGATCTACTTTTGTACCCTCACCTATGGTCATCAGATGTGAGTGGTGACCAAAAGGATAAGATTCCAGCAACAACTGGCTGAAATGAGGTTCCTCCGCAGGCTCTCACTCATAGAAAGAGAGAGGAGTTCTGCCATCTGAGAAGAGCTCGCAGTTGAGCTCTTGCACCTCCGAGTTAAGAGGAGCCAGATGGGGTGGTTCAGGCATCTGGTTAGGATATCTCTCGAATGCCTCGCTAGTGAAATGTTTCAGGCATGTCCCACTGGGAGGAGACCCCGAGGCAGACCACGGACGCGCTGGAAAGATGATGTCTCACAGCTGGCCGGGAAACACCTCGAGATCCTCCCCGTAGCTGTGGAGGATGCAGCCGGAGTGATACAAGCTTAAGTTTCCCGGAGGCTGTTGCCCCCGCAACCCAGCCCCGGATACGCAGAAGACGACAGAACTAATAAATCTGATTTAAAACTTTACCTGTTTTTAGTGCAAGAAAGACTAGAGCTTTGATACTGAGAGAGACTTAATGATCTACCAAAAGTTTATCTGCGTACATGACTATTTAATTCATTTTAATTATTCACTGCCAGCAACATAAAAAGAGCCCTAAAAAGAATTAGTAAGAAGAATGAAAGTTTAATGGGTGTGAATAGAAGGCCTGCAGAGATAAAAGTGCATCACAAGCAATTCAGAGTGCAGAAAAGAAAGACAGACTAAAGAAAAAGGTTTTCAAAAAAAAGTGAGCCTGGATAGAAAACAGAACCCAGGAGGCGATCTACAATCTGACAGCTTCATGTGAGATTTTCTAAATAACCCATAATACTCCACACTGGCCATGATGACAGCTTTTTTATTTCAAGTTCACTATTCTATGGTACCAAGAGAAATATTTTTTATGAGTGGGAATAAATAGTCGTGTCACACAAGACATATAAAGAAGACTAAACTTGAAATGAGACTAAAATGTATTGCTCGAAATATGCAATAAAAATGACGATTGGTGCATGAAAAAGAGACATTAAAAATGCACACTAACCCCAACCCAAGCCCTACCCTAACCGTAGTCCTAACCCAAACCCTACCCTAACCGTAGCCCTAACCCAAGCCCTACCCTAACCGTAGCCCTAACCCAAGCCCTACCCTAACCGTAGCCCTAACCCAAGCCCTACCCTAACTGTAGTCCTAACCCAAGCCCTACCCTAACCGTAGCCCTAACCCAAGCCCTACCCTAACCGTAGCCCTAACCCAGGCCCTACCCTAACCGTAGCCCTAACCCAGGTGCTACCCTAACCGTAGCCCTAACCCAAGCTCTACCCTAACCGTAGCCCTAACCCGTACCCTACCCTAACCGTAGCCCTAACCCAAGCCCTACCCTAACCGTAGCCCTAACCCAAGCCCTACCCTAACCGTAGTCCTAACCCAAGCCCTACCCTTACCGTAGTCCTATCCCAAGCCCTACCCTAACCGTAGCCCTAATCCGTACCCTACCCTAACCGTAGCCCTAACCCAAGCCCTACCCTAACCGTAGCCCTAACCCGTACCCTACCCTAACCGTAGCCCTAACCCGTACCCTACCCTAACCGTAGCCCTAACCCAAGCCCTACCTGAACCGTAGTCTTAACCCAAGCCCTACCCTAACCGTAACCCTAACCCAAGCCCTACCCTAACCGTAGCGCTAACCCATGCCCTACCCTAACCGTAGCCCTAACCCAAGCCCTACCCTAACCGTGGCCCTAACCCAAGCCCTACCCTAACCGTAGCCCTAACCCAAGCCCTACCCTAACCGTAGTCCTAACCCAAGCCCTACCCAAACCGTAGCCCTAACCCAAACCCTACCCTAACCATAACCCTAACCCAAGCCCTAACCTAACCGTAGTCCTAACCCAAGCCCTACCCTAACCGTAGCCCTAACCCAAACCCTGACCTAACCATAACCCAAGCCCTACCCTAACCGTAGTCCTAACCCAAGCCCTACCCTAACCCTACCCTAACCGTAGTCCTAACCCAAGCCCTACCCTAACCGTAGCCCTAACCCAAGCCCTACCCTAACCGTAGCCCTAACCCAAGCCCTACCCTAACCGTAGCCCTAACCCAAGCCCTACCCTAACCGTAGCCCTAACCCAAGCCCTACCCTAACCGTAGCCCTAACCCAAGCCCTACCCTAACCGTAGCCCTAACCCAAGCCCTACCCTAACCGTAGTCCTAACCCAAGCCCTACCCTAACCTTAGCCCTAACCCAGGCCCTACCCTAACCGTAGCCCTAACCCAGGTGCTACCCTAACCGTAGACCTAACCCAAGCTCTACCCTAACCGTAGCCCTAACCCGTACCCTACCCTAACCGTAGCCCTAACCCAAGCCCTACCCTAACCGTAGCCCTAACCCAAGCCCAACCCTAACCGTAGTCCTAACCCAAGCCCTACCCTAACCGTAGTCCTAACGCAAGCCCTACCCTAACCGTAGTCCTAACCCAAGCCCTACCCTAACCGTAGTCCTAACCCAAGCCCTACCCTAACCGTAGCCCTAATCCGTACCCTACCCTAACCGTAGCCCTACCCTAACCGTAACCCTAACCCAAGCCCTACCCTAACCGTAGCGCTAACCCATGCCCTACCCTAACCGTAGCCCTAACCCAAGCCCTACCCTAACCGTGGCCCTAACCCAAGCCCTACCCTAACCGTAGTCCTAACCCAAGCTCTACCCTAACCGTAGTCCTAACCCAAGCCCTACCCAAACCGTAGCCCTAACCCAAACCCTACCCTAACCATAACCCTAACCCAAGCCCTAACCTAACCGTAGTCCTAACCCAAGCCCTACCCTAACCGTAGCCCTAACCCAAACCCTGACCTAACCATAACCCAAGCCCTACCCTAACCGTAGTCCTAACCCAAGCCCTACCCTAACCCTACCCTAACCGTAGTCCTAACCCAAGCCCTACCCTAACCGTAGCCCTAACCCAAGCCCTACCCTAACCGTAGCCCTAACCCAGGCCCTACCCTAACCATAGCCCTAACCCAAGCCCTACCCTAACCGTAGCCCTAACCCAAGCCCTACCCTAACCGTAACCCTAACCCAAGCCCTACCCTAACCGTAGCGCTAACCCATGCCCTACCCTAACCGTAGCCCTAACCCAAGCCCTACCCTAACCGTGGCCCTAACCCAAGCCCTACCCTAACCGTAGTCCTAACCCAAGCCCTACCCTAACCGTAGTCCTAACCCAAGCCCTACCCTAACCGTAGTCCTAACCCAAGCCCTACCCTAACTGTAGTCCTAACCCAAGCCCTACCCTAACCGTAGCCCTAACCCAAGCCCTACCCTAACCGTAACCCTAACCCAAGCCCTACCCTAACCGTAACCCTAACCCAAGCCCTACCCTAACCGTAGCCCTAACCCAAGCCCTACCCTAACTGTAGTCCTAACCCAAGCCCTACCCTAACCGTAGTCCTAACCCAAGCCCTACCCTAACCGTAGCCCTAACCCATACCCTACCCTAACCGTAGCCTTGCCCTAACCCTATTGAAAAAAAGATAACCTGCAAGGGTTGAAGCTTTTTCTACAATAGTGGTTGATGAAATTAAGCACCACCTTTCTAGAAGCAGCCAAACATCCTCAGGAGACACCTTGAAACCTCAAATTTCGGCTTATTTATAGATTCTGTAACAATAACAAGCGTGTAATCAGCCCAACAATGCAGCCGCAATCAATATGCAAGCCTCATTCTAACCACTCCCAATGGCTTCTATTGCCATAAATAACAACAGGGTTTACTGTACTAAGTAAAAAAAATTGCACCTGTAAACACCAGGCAGTTGGAAGTTTTAAAATATGCTAAATTTATTCAAGAAAGGATATTGCTTTTGAAGAAATCCAATTAAATGTGCATTAGTTCAAATGAGAGCATCATCTTTATTTTGAGATGTTAAAAGATTTAAACTGTTAAATGAAGTGTTTTAGTTTGACCCACAATACAGTTTTTCGTTTGTAATCCCGTCTGAATACCACGACCCAATTTAACATTTTGTTTTTCATGCCCATCCAACATTTATACCACTGCTGTTTACATTTCATGTAGTGTCTGAGTAAATCACTTCTGAGGATGCATTTTAGCCTCAGGATTCATGTTAACGCAAAGTTCTCTGTGTCGGTCTGCATGGGTGCACATACAACTGTTTTACAAATGCATGGTCGTGTATTGGAGAAATTTTAAACTATTAAGGTTTTTTTTTCCCACCTCCTGTGAATTGTGACACTACATAAAGTTCTTATTACAGTGAGAAGTAAATGAAAAACAAAAACTGAAATATTCTGTGTACACAACATTGAAAATATGCTTTAAAACCAAATCAATGAAAAAATAAACCATACATGTACTCAGATTTATAACTGCCATCATCCGTACTATACCAGGGGCGGATCCAGGATTTCCTAATGGAGGGTAGTGGGGCATAGGGGTATGGGGTATAGGGGTATAGGGGGAGCCTTGATGGGTCAATTTCCTAGGGTCAATTTCCTAGCGGCCAATCAACCTAACATTCATGATTTTGGAGGGTGGGAAAAAACAGAGTACCCAGAAAAAATCAACGCATACATGCAAGCTCCGCACAAAAAGGCCAGTGTTTCAATTTCTGCGTCCACACCGGGACTCAAACCCCAACCAGAGGCGGATTCATGATTTCCTAAAGGGGGGTGAGGTCATTGACAAAGCCAGTATAGGAAAGGCAGGAGGCATTTCCTACAGAACATTTTAAAAAACAAGAGTGCATTTTGGTGGCCCATTCGCTGGCCCTGTAGGGGAATAGCTTGAATAGTCCCCTTTCCTTTCTTTTTCTTCTTTTTTTTGTGGACCAAAAGGGAGAGGGGTACAACCCTACATTGTAATTAAGAAAGGTCTAAGCATGCCAAAGGGAATATGTAACACAGTACCAAAAAAAAAAATTGATCATGTAAGCATTAGCAACAAGTGCACCGCACGTACGTTGCAGCAACGTTGCTGCCATGGCTCTTCTTCTACGTACCACTTTGGCATTAACTTTTTGAGGCGATATTTTCTACTTTGTATCTCAATGTAAAATCATTTTGTTTAAATATTTGCGTATGCATGTAAGTTGTGTTAATGAGATTGTAATTGGTAATGAACGCTAAGCTTTTTTCTCGAGAATGAGTGACATTACAGAATTTGGTCTACATTACAGTAACTCATGGCAATAGGGGTTTTTATTTCCATGATTGTTTCTAACATAGATGCAAATACAGGAGACTTTATTGTCATTGGATCACCAGGGGACAACGAAACTACAGTTCCAGTACACCTGACTCGAGATGAAGACATACTAACAATTAAAACACAAGTTACAGAGCCCAGAGACTGATGACATGCAGGTGCTTCCTTGTCGTAGTGATAAATTCGCAAACATTAGGGAGGGGAGAGCAAGCACTTCATGTGAAGCATTTGTGTTTCAAATTGTTCGTTCAAAATTTACATTTTCAAGTCCAAGTTAAACAGTTATTGCATGTTTGTAAATTTTTCAGAACATTTTATGCAGGATTTTTTTGTTATAAATAAGCATTCATTGCGTTAACACTCGTTTTCAGTACCGCTTAATCCAATTAAGGGTCGCGGGGTGGGCTGGAGTCTATCCCAGCAAATTTGCAGCCGAGTGGCAGGCTAAGCCATGGACAGGTTGCCATTCCATCGCAGGGCCAAGACAGAGAAACAAACAAGCAATTATACTCGCACTCACCCCGAGCAAGAATTTAGAGTGGAAAATTGACCTAACATCCATGTCTTTGGCTGCTAGGTGGAAGTTGGGGTAGAGAAAGATAACCTCGGGCGTACATGGTGAAAACATGCAAACTTCACACAGAAAGGACTCTGTTTCATCCCCCAATGCTTGAAGCAACTTCCTTTCTGTGAAGCCACAGTGCAAACCACATAACTCTGCAGACCTGGTTTCAATAACTTTTTTTTTTCTTTTTTACCTCATTTGGTTAATGGATACCAATCATTACGTTAATCTGGTCCAGCCTACGTCTCCATCAGCCTGCAGGTGACATTGCTCACCCTGTCTCTACTTCACTGGGTGATAGTCATTTCTAATACTGGGGTAATTTGACAGTACATGTTTCAGCCATATAATAATTCACAATGAGACGGGACTAAATTACAGAACATTCTACTCAAGAAGATTCACTTTCTATTGATTTTCTACAATATTGGAAATGCTCGACTAACTTAGAGCTGTAAATCCTCAGTTACTGTTCCTATCCTATCGAATTCAGGCGAATTCAGGCTTTCTAAACACAAACAAATGCAATGAACAGGCGATACATGAAACGCCAAATATCCTGGGCAAACTGTAACGCACACATGGATACTACGGGATAATCTGACTAGCAGAAAAATTATATTCTGTGTTTAAAAGCCATTGATAATATCATCAGCACATAAGCAGTTTAATTGCTGCTTTGGAGCACAAAGTGACAACTGTTAAATTATGGACAAAATAATGAGCAAACATCGGCATCTAGGTGCCAAACGTGGTTTTAGCAAGGAAGGCAACTGTTTCCCATGCTCCATTTAAAAAAACAGAAATGTGCAATCAAGGACGGTATTAGGAACTTGCAACTAATCTAATAAATGCATATGGATTTGTGTACCTCTTAAATTTTTGATATCATAGATATAGTATGTACGCATGGATTTGGGAATAGGAATGATTAGTCAGAGTAAGACAGAGTACATGTGTGTGAATGAGAGGGATCCAAATGGAAAAGTGAGGTTACAGGGAGAAGAGATAAAGAAGATGGAAGATTTTAAGTACTTAGGATCAACAGTCCAGAGCAATGGAAAGTGTGGAAAAGAGGTGAAGAAGCGTGTGCAGGCAGGCTGGAATGGATGGAGAAGAGTATCAGGTGTGATGTGTGACAGAAGAGTTTCAGCTAAAATGAAAGGGAAGTGTACAAAACCATGGTGAGACCACCATGCTGATTGGTCTAGAGACGGTAGCATTGAGGAAAAGACAGGAAACAGAGATGGAGGTAGCAGAGATGAAGATGCTGAGGATCTCTCTGGGAGTGACCAAGATGGACAGGATCAGAAGAACAGCACATTTTACAGGTTTTGTAGATAAAGTCAGAGAGGCCAGACTGAAATGGTTTGGACATGTGCAGAGGCGAGCGAGTACGTCAGAAGAAGGATGCTGGATTTGGAACCACCAGGAAAGAGGACTAGAGGAAGACCAAAGAGGAGGTTCATGGATACAGTGAAGGAAGACATGAAGATAGTTGGTGTGACCGAAGATGATGCAGCAGATAGGGTTAGATGGAAGAAACTGACTTGCTGTGGCGACCCCTGAAAGGAAATGCCAAAAGAGAAAGAACATATGCATATATTTTGTCACCAATTCCTGACACTTATCTGAAACATCTAATTGGGGATTTGTCAAATATGATGTATAGCATAGCAATAAATAACAGTGTTTTTATGATTAGGACCAAACTTTTTTTATATCTCTAAATAACCTTTTTGTGATATTAAAAATATTGCAATTAGCCCTTTTTGCAGATTATTTTGTTCCGGCTAGGATCTGCACCAATTTGTGATTTTTGGTATACAGTGTCATGAAGCGGCTTGCAGGTGGAAAGAGGAGGACCCAAATGCAGGACAGAAAACATGGTTTATTTGAATTTGTCAGTCCATTAATAGGTCCGTGTAGTCCCTCATTCATCCAGGAGTGATCCATAGTAGAAAAAGTTTCAAAAAAGTCTTTTGGACAGTTTAATTCTTGATCGAGACGTTTCGACTTCCATCCGGAAATAATTTTCAATCTGAATGAAATGGACTGAAAACTGGATCTATATGGGGATCTATATAAGGAAGCCATCTTTGTGATGAAAGAGAGTCCCTTACTGAATCGGAGTGGAGGCGTTAGATACATTCTGCCCGGGATTTACAGCAGCCTTTTGAAGCCATGGACTAAAGATGACACCTCATGACCAAGTTTCACGCCTCTCGTTAGCAGGAATTTTTATTCACTAGGCTTTTAGCATTTTTATAATAGGGTTCATTTACTGGTCTGTGGCTACAATAAGAGCCATTCACGGCCATCAGAGGTAACACAGGCTCAATTGTCGAGCCCTTATTATTATTTTTTTACCTTTTACTCAGGTTAGTATAAATAGATCCAGTTTTCAGTCCATTTCATTCAGATTGAAAATGATTTCCGGCTGGAAGTCGAAACGTCTCGATCAAGAATTAAACTGTCCAGAAGACTTTTTTGAAACTTTTTTTACTACAGTCTATTAATACTGTGAAAAGAAAAACAAAGTTTTAAATAATAATAATTTTAGTGGCATGGCAAAATGGTGTATTCTTGGTCAAGCAACCTTGGAGCCCTGGCTGAAAGGGATGGTATGACCCGACAGGGAAGTCCGGGATGATTGCCCTTAAATAGATGGCAGGGTCCACAGATGTGTGGCATCAGGAATCAATCTCAGGTTTCCCTAATCAGAGTGATGAGGAACATCCACGGCTCCCTCTGGTGGCAGGAGAGGGTATCATGAAATACAGTATTTCTTTAGCCCATTAATTCGGCTACCTTTAATTTGTGTTATGGGCGGCACGGTTAGCACGGTTACTTCACAGCAAGAAGGTTTGGGGTTCAAATCCAGAATGGGCTGAGGCATGGAACACTTGCCTTTCTGTGTTGAGTTTGCATGTTCTCCACATGTATTTTCTCCGGGTACTCCAGTTTCATCCCACCCTCCAAAGAGGATGCATGGCCGCTACAAAATTGCCACAAGGAATGTGCAAGTGGGTGAATGGTTGTCTATGTGTGGCCCCAAAACAGACTGGTGACCGGTTCAGGATGTACACTGCTTCTTGATTTGAATTGGCCGGGATAGGCTCCGGCACCCCCCACAACCCTGTTCGGATGGACGATTCAGATAATGAACAAATGATTGTTTGTGTTATTTAGAAAAATAAGTGTGAGTTTTCATTGTTCTTCCGTTTGGGACTGAACGCACACATATTTCAACTGCTACTACCATGCGCCTCTGCTTCCAGACCTTCTCCTTGCTTATTTATTTTTTTCTCAAGCCCTTAAGGGGGATCAGATTAAAAGCTGTGATCCAGATGGGCACATGCAGGCAGTTTTGTGATGTGTTGGCAAGTGTGTCAGGCATCAAAACAAATAGCAAATTACAGTTTTACAACAACAATTGCCTCTCAGTTCAAAAATCTGTTTCTTCTAATTACCAGGAGCAAATTAGATGTTACATAGTGAAGAGCAACAGAGCAAAAGCTAGGTTCGGATGGACTTTTAAAGATGGGGAAAAAAAAACAATATTGGACTCCTCACTTAGTATGTCATACTCACTGTTGCTAAGTGATATTTTACAGATATTATTTTCCAAATAATTATGTGAATACACGTAAAAATAACACATTTATTTTGTGTATACATCTGTATTTATCACAGAAAGATGTTTTCAGGAGGTAAAATATGGGCCATCTTGTAGATAAAGTGACCCAAACTGGAGCAATTTGAAATAAGGTTTCTTAAACATGAGGTTTTGAGGTCTCTAGAGTAGTTTAGTCCGTCTTTTTCAGTACATGTAACGTCCCTTCAGCTACCAAGCTTCACTCTGCATCACCTAATTCAACCAACTTCAGCAGACACAAACACACTCAATGTAAAAAAAATAAATAAATAACCAAAAGGCTTTTTTTTAGCCTTGAAGGCAGCAAGTTTTCAAAGTTCTTTGAGGCAATACTGAATAGTCTTTCACAAGTTGCTAAGGTTGGGAGTGCCACATACAGCCTGCGTGACACCTGGAACACAGCAGGGGGGGAGAGCGAGGCGGGGGACGGGGGATTATGTGCATGCGCGTGTGCTGTGTGTCATGTGTTGAAGTGATGAAGCAAGAGGAAGTCGTATTGAGATTGCGTTAGCTCGCCTCATCCAACCACATTCAAATTAAATGGCGCGATTGATCCGGATTGGTTTTTAATGACTTTTTCTTTATTTTTAACGGTGACAAAATGGCGAAAGTAGCGACTACTTTTTAAAAAAGCAACGAAGTAAAAGTACAGATAACTGCATAAAAAAGTAGTGAGTAAAAGTAAAAAGTAGACAAAAAAAATTACTTCATTAAAGTAAAGATAATGAGATTTTCTACTTGAGTAAAGTAACGAAGCAGTTTTACTTTGCTACTTGACACCTCTGGCCGTGGGTAATGATCAGTATCTACCAGTAGTTCCCAAAGATTGATTTTCTTGATCTCGTGGTGTTTGTGTAAAAACAAAATGGGTTAAATTCAGTTTTAAGTCTTGTCATTTTATTAAGAGCCAGGTAGGTCTGTTCTGCGGTAGGTTGTCTAATGTAACCATAGCAACCAACTTTTCTCTGCTTTTTTGTTGCATGTTTCTGTCATTCCCTCCCAAAAAACTGTCCATCGACAGACTGGTGACCTATTGGGGTGTACCCTGCCCTTCACCTCGAATCAGCCAGGATGGGCTCTGGCACCCCTAGCAATCCAGGGGTAGATGGGTTGAGAAAGTGACTAACGAACAAGTCAAAACTAATTTGGAAAATGTATCGATGTGGCACAACAAACTAGTACCGAGCCATAAAAAAGCAAGAGACTGGCATTCTGTTTCTAGCTTTCTCTTAAAGCAACAACAACTATGTCTGGTTTTCTTCTGGCTGCCAGGGGATGCTAGCCACGGAGGGCCCAGGTTCAATCACCACTCCGGGGTTCCCACAGACTTAAGCAAAAGGGCAGGAAGTCTTTTTCTACAGCAGCCTCTGCCAAACCCCTTGATGCGTTGATCCAAACTGCTCGCCATCCAGAAGGTTAAAAAAAAAGACGATCAGATGAGGAATTTTGTTGCCAGATTGACTCTCAGCTGGCAGCACCCACCATCATTCGTGCCCTGAGCTCAAGTGAGAGTCTCTCACTCGTTCAACAGGGTGAGATTTATCCCAGAGTCCCTCTTAGTGTTGTGTAATAGACCATCTTGTTAATTGCATTCACAAGTTTGTGGAAGTATGAGTTGCCCCAGTGTTTCACAGTTTCTTTAACACCCTTCAGCGCACTTTGAGACCAACTCAAAGGGGCGAGAACTCGAGTAGTTCAAAAACAACAAGCAACATGGTTTTTCAAAAAAAAGTTTTCACTACCGCAACTAGACGTAATCCAGAGGGCAAAATGTCTTCCTACAATAAAAGAATAACGCTAGACTTTCAGTGCCGGGTAGTTTTTCCTGCAGCTTTTATGTGAAACACGACCCTAGAAGAACAAGAGGGGTTTTTTTTCTGTTTAAAAGAACCGGAAATGGAACGCCAGGATTCTTCCTGCATGCCAAATGTGGAAATCTCGTTGGCGCCAAGAAATTTCAGCACACATTACAGTCAATCATTTGTTCCAATGAGTCATTGGAATTATTCAAATGTCAGGAGATCTTACTGTCATGGTTCCCTCGCCCACCACCAGAAGGAACCCGGGGCCTTCTCTCATTTGCCTGATTTTAGACACCTGAAGGTCTTTGCGCAGCTGCCTTTAAATAGGCAGCCTGTCTTCCCTTCAAGTGTCAGGTCATACCTTCCATCCAGCCAGGTCTTCCTGGCTGCCTGATCATGATACACATTTAGAACAAAAACTCAATGACATTCCACTAATTCATGTGGGGTGTTTTTCATCACAGCATTTTTGGACTCCTTCATTAAATGAACCATGTTTCTTGTCCTGCAATTGGGTCCTCCGCCTTCCAACTGCACACCGTTTCATGACACTTGCCAGTTGAAAAAAAAAAAAAAGGAAGCAGACCCAGCCAGGAGCTGCAACAAGTCACACCTGAAACTCGTCTACTCATCTGCTGCAGCTTAAATGGATCATATTTAACACACTCTTTGCCAGATCGTTTGTTTACCATGCTTGGCCTGCTATTCAGTTACTACTCCAGAACCAACCTAATTAATCCGTTTTTGTCTTTTTCATCTGAACCTTTCATCAATCAAATAAATCTGTTTTGTTTTCTTCATCTGAGCCTGTCTGTTGTGTCAAGGGTATATTTTTGGCATCCGCTCCAAATCATGACCCGGTGGCTCAGTGGTAGAGCATTCGCTCTCGGACCGGAAGTTCGCGCGTTCGCGTCCCACCGAGTTCACATCTCGGGTCTTTGGAGAAGACACCAAACCCCCACCATTGGCGCCATTGTGGCAGCCTGCTGCGGTATAGTAGTGCAGCACACAAATTTCCCCAGTGAGGGATTAATAAAGTATGTAAAAATAAATAAATTTCCGGTGCCATCTCAATTTGACCTCGCTCATTGAAAAATTTAGTTGTTGTTTTTGCTTCTGAAACATTTTTGAGCCTGACGAATTTTCACGTGTCGGACAGTGTGTTACACAAACCAGCAGGTGAGTATTTGCTCTGTGCCTCTCTGCAGGCTGCATGTTAATGTGGAACAGTGAACGCCTGCTGTTGGTACACCTGGCATGTATACTCAATGTGCCCTATGGGTAACTGGTCACTAGGAGAAATTTAAAAAACAGACTCTGTTTATTGGTTTTGAAAAAATTAACCAATTGTCTTCAGATCTCTTTGAATCCAGCCTCATATTGGCGGTACACACTCTGGATGGTAGATCTGGTGAGTCCATCTGCTACAGCAGAGACTCAATGTCACAGGTTTACAGGCAGATTTTTCACTTCCATTCCAAGAGATTAAATTAATCCTTTCACATCCCGAACCTAGGAAGTCCTTCGTTGAAAGTAAACGAGATCATTCAGAACAACAGGGGGCAATCCACATTTTCTTCATGAGGGGGGATGTGCATTTTTAAGACACGACGTGACAGCAGAATAAAATTTTTTATTTTGGTTTTGTTAGGAGGATTTGCTAAAGTGTGTTCCACCATCAAAGTGTATTAAAAAGCTTTTCAGCCTCGTGTAGTGTGGAGGGATTCATTTTTATGACGCTTTACACCCTTTAAAATGGTGTTTCTGGCTTCGACAGCAGCAAAAAGAATTGGTAAGCTGCATAATTTGTCGCGCTCGGCGCATGCCTCCTAGTTGTTGTTTTCCAGATTTCTGAATCGTAGAAAAAGTTTCAAAAAAGTCTTCTGGACAGTTTAATTCTTGATCGAGACGTTTCAACTTCCATCCGGAAATCATTTTCAATCTGGTAGAAATGGACTGAAAACTGGATATATATATATATATATAATAACCTAAGTAAAAGGTAAAAAAAAAAATAGTAAGAAAGGGCTCGACAAATGAGCCTGTGTTACCTATGATGACCGTGAATGGCTCCTATTGTAACCACAGACCAGTAGACGATCCCTATTGTAATAATGCTAAAGCCTAGTGAATAGAAATTCCTGCTAACGATGAAAACATTCAGATTTCTGAATGTTTTCTTGCATTGTTACCATGCTTTCATGCTCAAGGTCACGGAGAATTCTAGCAGGTGTTTTTCCTTTGAGATGCATGAGTGTGTTTCACCATGGGGCAAGAAATGGTTTTATTTTTCTGGTTTTGCTCATTTTTAAAGCAGCAAAAAGAATAGAATTTGTATCCTAGCGGCTCTTGCAATGTGGGAGGACCTCTATCCCGCTGACTCTCTGCTTGATCGCTATCTTTTGTGCCGGCTCCGTCTCACCGGAGTAACTTAGAACAGAATAGAACTGCGTTATTGATCCCAGACCTGGGAAATTCTTTAGTGTTATACACAGAGGTGTAACATAGAGAACAAGAAATTAAAATAGAAGGAATAGATTAATTCCACTGTATGTACAGTACAAGCAAGCACAGTCATGGAGAGAGGCGTAAATTAGCTGATCCCAATACCTTAAAATGACAAAAAATAGTGTTTTTTTTTACTACTGTATGATCTTATGAATGCCACATTTTACAACACGTTGGTGCATTTGCATAAAAATGTCACACCCCGTTTCGGGGAGGAACTGAAAATAAATAGAACATGTGCAAAAAAAACCTCTGATGTTAGAATGTGGATATTAAGGGAAACGAAACCCAAGAAGAATCTTACAGTCAAATAATATCCGAAAACGAAATAGTTTACAAATCACTCAAACATGCACAAATGAAATAGAAAAATACTTCAAGAACCCTTTTTTTATGTGGAAATAATGTTTAAAAGCCGCAGCAGACTGGCGACCTGTTCGGGTGTACCCTGCCTCTTGCCTTAAATCAGACGGGATAGGCTCCGGCACTCCCCGTAACTCTGTTAGGGATGGACGTTTCTTTCTTAGCCGTCTATCCCTTACAAGGTTGCAGGACGTGCCAGAGTCTATTCCGGCTTATTTAAGGCGAAGGGCAGGGTACATCCCGAACAGGTTCCCAGTTTGTCGCAGGGCCACACACATAGAACCATACGCACACACACACTCATTCCTAGGGTCAAAAGTGATTTGAAAGAAAAAAATCTTCAAAATCTCTTTTAGGGTAAATAATGTTGGTCTTCTTTCTTTCTATATTTGATGTTAGTTTTTTTGGCGGCGAATAACTGCGGAAAACATATACTCTCGATTCCGATCGGTCCTCGATTCATTACTTCTTCTCCCTCTTGGAGACAGCACGCTGATCAACTGCTCCGTCTACAGGTTGATTTTGGCGATGCGGCTTCAAGATGTGCTAAAAAAAAAAAAAAAAAAAAAACTGTCTATTTTTCAAATTCCTGCCCGAAAATGTAAAAAAAAAAAAAAAAAAAAATGCAAAACACACTTTTAAAAAGTAGTGAAGTAAAAGTACAGATATTTGCTCTAAAAAATGTAGTGAAGTAAAAGTAAAAAGTACAGGTCTGAAATTTTACTTAAGTAAAGTACAGATACACCTTTTTTTTTTTTTTACTTAAGTACAGTAATGAAGTACATTTACTTCGTTCGATGACCCATTTTAGACAATCTTGATAAATTAGTTTTGGTCGTTTTTGTTCTCGCCGTTAATCGCATTCATTAAGTATGAAGACTTTGTATTTTATCTTTCATTAGACTTAGTTTCCAAATGAAGAACGCTGAAGGCCACCGTTAAAAAGACAAGATTTAACACAAGTTTATGATTAAATTTATGCTGATGACTATCTGTAAAATGTTCAATGCTGTGATTTGAGAGTCTAAAGTAGATGAACCAGCCTCTAAATTCCGGGGTAACAGTCATTGGGGAAGAATTATAGCATTAGCCTTTAGCGAGAAGCTCAAGCTAAAGACAAAAAAAATCCAAGAAGCTCAAAAAAAACATCAGAAATCTAAATGAACAGATTTGTTGTTGCTTTTTCTTTAATATAACTTCAACAAACCCAAACAAGTGTGTGACGGAATTACTCATATACAGTATATGTGTGTGTTTATGTGCAGAACTAACTTGTTCATGCATCCTCTTTATTTTATGTATGAGTAGTTCCCAACACGTTTTTTTTTTCATATTGAAGAAATAATGCAGAGGAGTGAAGGACACGGACTGCACACTAACATAAATAAAACACACACACACACACACGCCATACTCACGTGTGTCCCTACACACAGCTCATTGTCCACATGTGTGCCGACAAAGAAGCGAATCAAACCGTCCATCCCTAACACGCTGGCCTATCCCGGTTGATTCAAACTGAGAGAAACGGTACACCCCGAACAGGTCCTCAGTCTATCGCGGGGCCACACACACACACACACTCATTGCTGGGGGCAATTTTATATTGGCCAATCAAACTAACATACATGTTTTTGGAGGGTGGGGCGAAACCAGAGTACCCGGAGAAAACCCACGCATTCCCGGGAAGAACATGCAAACTCTTCATAGAAAGGCCAGGGTTCCAAGCATCATCCCCTCCTGGGACTCGAACCCGTCACCTTCTTGCTGTGAGACCACCGTGTTAACCACTGTGCCACCATGGAGCCCCCAATTCAGTCAGTCACTTTCCCAACCATCTATCGCAGTCGGCGTCACGGGGGATGCTGGAGCCTATCCCGGACGATTTGAGGCGAAGGGCGGAGTACACCCCAAACAAGTCACCAGTCTGTCACGGGGCAACACACATACAACCATACACTCATTCATAGGGGCAATTTTATACCAGCAATTCAACCAAACATGCATGTTTTTGGAGGGTGGGGGGAAACCGGAGTACCCGGAGGAAACCCATGCAAAGACGGGAGAACATGCAAACTCCACACAGAAAGGACAGTGTTCCAAGCCTCGTCCCCACCCGGGACTCGAACCCGTCACCTTCTTGCCGTGAGGCCACTGTGCCCCTGCGCCACCATGCAGCCCCCATTTAAACATGCCAAATCAGTCAGTAACTTCTTATCCATCTGTCCCTTTCGGGGTTGCGGGGGTGCCGGAGCCCATCCCGGCTAATTTTAAGGCGAAGGGCAGGGTACACCACAAACAGGTCGCCAGTCTGTCGCGGGGCCACACACATACAACCATCCACACACACTCATTCCTAGGGGCAATTTTGGCACCGGCCAATCAACCTAGCATGCATGTCTTTGGAGGGTGGGAGGAAGCCAGAGTACCGGAGGAAACCCTCGCAAACACGGGGAGAACATGCAAACTCCACACAGAAAGGACAGTGTTCCAAGCCTCGTCCCCACCCGGGACTCGAACTCACGACCATCTTGCTGTGAGGCCACTGTGCTACCCACTGCGCCACCGTGCTGCCCTCATTATATTCATTGATATTTAATGTTTGTAATTCATCAAATTTAAGTTTTCTTTAACTACATCTTATATGACCAACTTTTTAAAAGATTGCATCCTTGATAAAACGCACTCTCGCCATAAAGTAATGTCAATATTTTGTTTTCAGTAAACATTTTAAACTATTTCGAGGGGAACTCTGCTTTTTGCGGATGATGTGGTTCTGTTGGCTTCATCAGACCGTGATCTCCAGCTCTCACTGGATCGATTTGCTGCCGAGTGTGAAGCGGCCGGGATGGGAATTAGCGCCTCCAAATCCGAGACCATGGTCCTCGCCCGTAAAAGGGTGGAATGCCCCCTGCGGGTCAGGGACAGGGTCCTGCCCCAAGTGGAGGAGTTTAAGTATCTTGGGGTCTTGTTCACGAGTGGGGGAAGGATGGAGCGGGAGATCGACAGGCGGATCGGTGCAGCGTCAGCAATAACTAGGATGCTGCATCAGTCCGTCGTGGTAAAGAGAGAGCTGAGCCGAAAAGCGAAGCTCTCGATTTACAAGTCGATCTACGTTCCAACCCTCACCTATGGTCACCAGCTGTGGGTGGTGACCGAAAGAATGAGATCGCGGGTACAAGCGGCCAAAATGAGCTTCCTCCGCAGGGTGGCTGGGCTCTCACTCAGAGATCAGATGAAGAGATCTGCCATTCGGGAGGAGCTCGGTGTCGAGCCGCTCCTCCTCCAGGTCGAGAGGAGCCAGATGGGGTGGTTCGGGCATCTGGTCAAAATGCCCCCTAAGCGCCTCGCAGGCGAGGTGTCTAGGGCACGTCCCACCGGGAGGAGACCAAGGGGCAGAGCCCGGACCCGCTGGAGAGACTATGTCTCACAGCTGGCCGGGGAAAGACTTGGGATCCTTCCGGGTGAGCTGGAGGATGCAACCGGGGAGAGAGAGGCCTGGGCTTCCCGTTTGAGGCTGTTGCCCCTGCGACCCGATCCCGAAACAAGCGGAAGATGACGGAACGGAACTTTTGCTTCATTTGAATTCAAAATTGCATTTTTGGTGACAGAAAAATGGACATTGCAACAAATTATGGTGGAAAAAAAGAGAAACTTCTGATTGGCTGAACACCAGTCATGAACAGCGACAACCTTGAGACGCTGAACCGAAGACTCAGGCCAAGTATGATCTTAAAAGTGAACAAACAAACATTAAAATGGACAGTACCTCATTTATTACAGCCTAAAAAAGAGGAGTCGTTCACATAAAACTTCATCATCAGAACACTCTGTAAAACTGCACTCTAAGCACTTTTCGGGAAGTCTCCCTGCATACAAATGGTTCTACCCTACATTTACTTTTCACTCTATGCAACCGTGCTTTCTTTATATCTCTGAACAAATTATTCCCATCTGGTTTTCAAAAACAGGCTCAAAGTTTTCATGTACTTTATGCAGCTCTGCTGACAAAAAAATATCATTCACGCCAGAGGTAAGATCGGGCCTAAAAAATCCAGCCCGACCCGACCCGAGCCCGCGGATATTAAAACCCGACCCGGCCCGAGCCCGACCAATCAACGTGATTTGCGGGCCCAAGCCCGAAACAAGCCCGAAATGTCATATTTTATTTGTGAGGACTCGGGAGGAGGAGGGTTATGTATAAATTGGAACATTTTCAAGAACATGTTTTTTAATGAAAAAAAAAAAAAAATCACACTATCGGACCCCTAACGCACTTGTCTGTGATGTCCTGCTTAGCGCGAAGAGGAGGGACGGTCTTTGAAACAAATGATAAAATAGATCTTTAACGATCATCACTTTTGCCAGTCCAGCTGTTTAAATGCCTGCTCAGCGTTGAGGTGCCAGTCTTTTTGCTCTCATATGAAAGCAAAGCGCCACATTGACTACATTCAACGAAGCCAACGCAAGTTTCTGTAGCATTTAGAACAATAAATTTGAAGCTTTTCCACACCTCACTCTTACTGGTGCGTGTTTGTCTTTTCAGTTCTCCTGCCTTTAGTTTATTCTTAAATTCTTACTCCTTCATATCGGGGATACCAGTTCAAAATAAATAAAATAAAGACGTGCGCAGGGGGGGATTACCAAATTAAGAGGAGGCGTTCACGTGCGCAGAGCATGTTCTGGCTCTGCGGATCCTGTTTAGTAGTTAAACATTACTTCTCGTTTATCAAAAAAAAAAAAGTCAGCGAGAGAGAAGCCCGAACCCGATGCGAAGTAATGATTGACATTTTTAGGCCCGACCCGACCCGAAAGTCCTCTGACTCACGCTCACCAGTAGAAAACATAATCCTAAAACAACTTTAAATTTCCACTTTCAAAGTTTAATATGCAAACTGACTGAATGGAGACATTTAGCCTGTAGCTCGTGTTATTTGCATACAAACTATGAGGAACTCAACGATACGCATATTTTTTCAGTCAAATACTCTTTTTGGGTGGTTTTCGTTTCATCCAGTTGTCATCATTTTATTGGTCATGTACATTGGATACAGGCGGCCGAAATGAGCTTCCTCCACAAGGTGGCTGGGCTCTCACTCAGAGATTAGGTGAGGAGCTCTGCCATCCGGGAGGAGCTCGGTGTCGAGCCGCTCTTCCTCCAAGTCGAGAGGAGCCAGATGGGGTGGTTCGGGCATCTGGTCAGGATGCCCCCCGAGCGCCTCGCGGGCGAGGTGTTTTGGGCACATCCTACCGGGAGGAGACCAAGGGGCAGACCCCAGACCCGCTGGAGAGACTATGTCTTACAGCTGGCCGGGGAAAGACTTGGGATCCTTCCGGGTGAGCTGGAGGATGCAGCCTGGGTGAGAGAAGCCTGGGCTGCCCGTTTGAGGCTGTCGCCCCCGCGACCCGACCCCGAAATAAGCAGAAGACGACGGAACGGAAAGAATTAAACTCAGAAAGAATTTAATTTCCATCGTCTATGATCAACAATATCGTCAACAACAACAACAGATCTCAAGATTTCAGACACGTGTCCACCGAGTAAAAAACACAACATGCAACACAATCACAACCACACATACGTCTCGGTTGTGCTCGTGCCTCCCAGACCATCTGCTCTGTCCCGACAGCATCACTGACTGTTGCAGTGAGATGAAGCGCCTTTGCCCGGCCTGACCTGTCTCTCATCCTCTGATTTGCAGTCAACCTCTGACAAGAAACAAAACTTCTCTTCACAGTTACCTGTCAGTCCATCTCAACCTCAGAAACAGAAAACAGTCTCTTTTCCCTCCATCTGTGGCCTGGTTAAGTGTTCCGCCTCACTGGTCAGGTATGGATTTCAAAGAGTTCACATGAAGACACGTACCAGCCTCAAATAAAAACAAAAGTGTCTGAAACACGGTTTGATCATTTCATTCCAACTCGTGTACTTTAGCTTATATTTAAAAATCAGCTGCAGTAAAGACGGTTATTTGTGAAGATTATAATTAAATGAAGCGTTTAATACACACTGCTTAGGTCTGATTTTGTTGTGAGTGTGAGTGAATACAAATTATAATCAGTGTGTAAACAGAGAAAAAAGATAATTTGAGAGTAAATTGATGGTTATGATTGAAAATAAAGCAAAGAATTATAACAGAAAAAGTAAAAAGACCCAAAAGTTAGAAGTAACATCTTTTTTCTGTCATTTCTTCCCAATATCATGTTCTTTCAGATTATTATTGGGTTCATCTACCAGCTTTGATAGGCTGGTACATACTGTACACATGTATACATAGCGTATACTGCATATGGAGAGGGTCTCCATGTCCTGTTCTTCTCCACGATCTGTTGGGCCCCTGGTGTGGAGACCAAAGGACGCCAGAAAATTAAACTAGCTGACCGGGAGGGCTGGATCTCGGTTAGCTCGTAAATCATGTTGAACCCCTTCTACACCCTTTATGAATTTGTGGACCATCTTTAGAGCAGCTTCGTTGAAAGACTCCTGCAACCCCACTGCTCGGAAGAGCAGTACAGAGAATAATTTCTTCCGCCCTTCATCTGACCCCTTGATTGGCCTTTTATCCTCTCATCATCCTGTCTTTTTATTTGCACAGCAGCAATCAAATTTTTCTTCGGGAATCATATTTTCAATTCAAATTACTGGTAATCCACAAGTTGAGAAATGGTTTTCAGCGTTAATGATCCCTCACCGGGGATATAGTATGTGCTGCATTGCACCGCAGCAGGCTGCCACGACGGTGTCAATGGTGGGAGAATGGGGGGTTAGGTGTCTTCTCCAAGGACCACATGTGATTAGCTATTCACAAAAAAACAGTTTAAAGCGTCTCTCGCAGATGCACTTTGTGTGCACTCTGAGGAGCCAACAGATTGGTCAGGTAGTTCTTTAGCTAGCTAATTACCTGTCTATAGCAAGAGCAGGCGGTGTGGCCAGGTGACCTACACTGCTGGTGCTTTTAAAGAAAGTTAAATTAAAAAAAATACAAAAAAAACCACAAGAAATATTCATTATCAAATTGATGTTAAACAGAAAATTTCGTGATTAGATTTTTTTTTTTATGCAATGCAGCCCTAATTTAAATATTAATAAAAAGCTGCCCATTTGAATGCATGCCTGGGAACACTTCCCAGAATGCATGGCGGTTCTCGTTCTTCAATAAAATCCTGACATTTCCTGACATTTGGATATATTATAAAAAATGTCCATGTAGGCTACTTTCAATACATTGAACCAAAATGGTCGTTTTGGAGTTCCACATATAATCTTTATGTTTTATCTTGAGGTTGAAACTCCCACATCTCAATGTTGTCTGGGCTAGGTAGTACTGAAAGCTCATCAGTACAACTGAGCAAGAGTATGTTCTCATTTTTTTAGCGAGAACCAGACTCAGACACAAGTCAAATAAGCGAGCTTTTGCCCTAACCAGACTTTGACTTGTGTCTGAGTCTGGTTAGGGTTTTGGTTATCCTAACCCTAGGGTTAGGGTTATCTTAAACCTAGGGTTAAGATGGTTTAGGTCTGGTTAGGGTTAGGGTTATCTTAACCCTAAGGTTAGGGTTAGAATTATCTTAACTCTACGGTTAAGATGGTTAGGGTCTGGTTAGGGTTATCTTAACCCTAGGGTTAGGGTTATCCTAACCCTAGGGTTAGAATTATCTTAACCCTAGGGTTTAGATGGTTAAGGTCTGGTTAGGGTTTTGGTTATCCTAACCCTAGGGTTAGGGTTATCTTAAACCTAGGGTTAAGATGGTTTAGGTCTGGTTAGGGTTAGGGTTATCTTAACCCTAAGGTTAGGGTTAGAATTATCTTAACTCTACGGTTAAGATGGTTAGGGTCTCGTTAGGGTTATCTTAACCCTAGGGTTAGGGTTATCCTAACCCTAGGGTTAGAATTATCTTAACCCTAGGGTTTAGATGGTTAAGGTCTGGATAGGGTTAGGTTTGTCCTAACCCTGGGGTTAGGGTTAGAATTATCTTAACCCTAGGGTTAAGATGGTTTGGGTCTGGTTAGGTTTAGGGTTATCTTAAACCTAGGGTTAGAATTATCTTAACCCTAGGGTTAAGATGGCTAGGGTCTGGTTAGGGTTAGGGTTGTCGCAACCCTAGGGCTAGGGTTATCTTAACCCTAGGATTAAGATGGTTAGGGGCTGGTTAGGGCTAGGGTTATCCTAATCCTAGAGTTAGGGTTATCTTAACTCTAGGGTTTGGGTTAGATGGTTAAGGTCTGGTCAGGGTTAGGGTTGTCCTAACCCTAGGGTTAAGATGGTTAGGGTCTGGTTAGGGTTATCCTATCCCTAGGGTTGGGGTTAGGGTTATCTTAACCCTAGCGTAAAGATGGTTAGGGTCTGATTAGGGTTATCCTAACCCTAGGGTAAGGGATGGGGTTATTTCAACCCTAGGGTTATATTGTTAGGGTCTGGTTAGGGATAGGGTTAGACTAACCCTAGGGTTTGGGTTATCTTAACCCTAGGGTTAAGATGGTTAGGATCTGGTTAGGGATAGGGTTAGCCTAAGCCTAGGGTCAGGGTTATCTTAACCCTCGGGTTAAGATGGTTAGGGTCTGGTTAGGGTTAGGGTTGTCGCAACCCTAGGGCTAGGGTTATCTTAACCCTAGGATTAAGATGGTTAGGGGCTGGTTAGGGCTAGGGTTATCCTAATCCTAGAGTTAGGGTTATCTTAACTCTAGGGTTTGGGTTAGATGGTTAAGGTCTGGTCAGGGTTAGGGTTGTCCTAACCCTAGGGTTAAGATGGTTAGGGTCTGGTTAGGGTTATCCTATCCCTAGGGTTAGGGTTAGGGTTATCTTAACCCTAGCGTAAAGATGGTTAGGGTCTGATTAGGGTTATCCTAACCCTAGGGTAAGGGATGGGGTTATTTCAACCCTAGGGTTATATTGTTAGGGTCTGGTTAGGGATAGGGTTAGACTAACCCTAGGGCTAGGGTTATCTTAACCCTAGGATTAAGATGGTTAGGGGCTGGTTAGGGCTAGGGTTATCCTAACCCTAGAGTTAGGGTTATCTTAACTCTAGGGTTTGGGTTAGATGGTTAAGGTCTCGTCAGGGTTAGGGTTGTCCTAACTCTAGGGTTAAAATGGTTAGGGTCTGGTTAGGGTTATCCTATCCCTAGGGTTGGGGTTATCTTAACCCTAGCGTAAAGATGGTTAGGGTCTGGTTAGGGTTATCCTAACCCTAGGGTAAGGGATAGGGTTATTTTAACCCTAGGGTTATGTTGTTAGGGTCTGGTTAGGGATAGGGTTAGACTAACCCTAGGGTTTGGGTTATCTTAACCCTAGGGTTAAGATGGTTATGATCTGGTTAGGGATAGGGTTAGCCTAACCCTAGGGTCAGGGTTATCTTAACCCTCGGGTTAAGATGGTTAGGGTCTGGTTAGGGTTAGGGTTATTCTAACCCTAACTTTAACCTTAACCCTAACGTAACCCATTACAAACAAGACAAATATCATAATTTATGTCTTGTTTGTAATGCATGAAGAGCCAATAATTGAGCAGCTAAAAAACAGTCCAACTCCGCTGTGAGAACGCAATTATACTGTCTTACATCACAAGTCACACACGGCCATTTTTCTCTAAAACACAAACAGGCAGAATCCATACGAAGCTGTCTTTATAAAATAAAGAGCCATTGGCATGCTGAACGTGGTGCAGTGAGGGCTAAGAGGCAAGCGGACTCCCCCCTTCCCTCTGCATGCTGATCATTAGATAGACAAAGTGGGGTGAGCAACGGAGAATGAAAGAAGGAGCAAGATGGGAAATGCCGTAGTGTCTACTCCCCAGTGGTTCAATCGCATTTAATGCCTGGACAGAGCGAGATGAAACTGTCTGCTGGGCATTCCTGTTAATATCACCAAAATAATGGCAACTCTTCCCCACAGTGACAGGTTTGCAGTTTCAGGAAGCTAAAAATGATACGATGGCATAATGTCTGCCTCTCTCTGTGTCTCTCTGTCTTCCATCTTTTTTACTTTTGATATAAACCACTGTTCGTTTCTCCCTCTGTTCCCCTCTTTCTATCTTTAACAGCAACAAAGGGATTAAAAAAGGATTACTTTTGACATGTCAATGCAATGTGCTTGCTGAGTTTTGTTTTTTTTTTTTTTTTCAGGGTAGGGTGGTGAGGGGGGGTTCCCTTCTTAAGTCAATATAATCCACATGCAAAGAAAGAAGGTCAGCATTTTACAAGTTGGAGATGTGTGAAAACGCATGGGTTTTTAAATAGCATCTCCACGGAGCCATGTTAAATTGTGACTTTCTGAGTCACATCAGGGTCTTTTAAAGAGGGGTTAATTTACTTTTGTGGGGTGCCATATAAAAAATAGATAAACATGCAACCTGTTGTTCACTCAGAAATCAAATGAAAACCAAAATCAAAACAACTTCTACTTACATTTATTCAGTTTTACTTTAGTTTATGACTCTTTAAATTCCCCCTTCTTTCGCTACCCAATAGTCTTGCTTCTGCGAGGGATGGAGGGAGAGCAGTACCCGAATGGATAGACAGCACTATAACACAGAGATACTTACAGTACTGTTTAAAGTGCATTTGTTTTTAATAGTCTTATTTTGATACATTTACATTAAAAAATGTATCAAACCTCACTGAAGCGGGTCGCTGGTGAGGTGTTTTGGGCAAGTCCCACCGGGAGGAGACCAAGATGCAGACCTTGGACCCACTGAGAGACTATGTCTCACAGCTGGCCGGGGAACGACACGGGATTCTTCCGGGTGAGCTAGAGAATACAGCTGGGGTAAGAAAAGCCCGGGCTTCCCGTCAGAGGATAAGCGGCCCCGGATAAGCGGATGGCGACGGAACGAAACATTTAAAAAAAAAGAACACCCTGTTGAAGGTAAGGACTAAGCTAGGCACCAAAACACTCCCTGCTTATGCTAGAATGTGGTTGTGGTGAAGAACAATCTAGCATTTGGGCTTGAATATCGGACAGGAGAACTTGCAAAGTACTCAAAGATACTGTACGTGCCAAAGAAAACCCTTCAACTGCAGGAATAATGTTCAACCATGTTAAGGGTTACCTAAGTTGATTTTGAATTAAAACCCTTTTTAAGCAAACTATTTTATGCGGTCCAATTGCATCAAGTCAATTCAAACTCTGGTTTATCGGCTGTTTTCACGCTCTGCTGCACGTATGAAGATAAGCTGGAATGCTTGAGGGGCAGTGCGTCTGAAAGGAAAGAAGACAAGTATTGTTTTGGGGATGATCGCCTTTTGTTGTGACTCAAACTACTCGCGGCTACCTTGGAAATGAACTATTGATTAGAAATAAGGTGGTGGGGAAAGAGAAGAGGAAAAAAAGTCACTATGAGTGAATCTGCACCATCAAAACCAACCACCCACACTTTCTTATTGTCTATCAACACACACGCACGCACACATTTGTAGATTGTAAGTTATTTAGAAGTCATTAGTAAACAGGAAGTGTTTTGAATTATATTTTATTCCTCAAATGTTCAGGGAATGATGGAAAAATTACGGGATTTTTCTTAAGGTAGTGCCTTCATTCCGTGTTGCTGTCCCTGGCTCATTACGGGATGACGCTACCGACATATAGAGTCGGATTCCCGCCACATTTAAAGCTTAGATCAGTTCCTCTGCTAGTATCTGTTTGTCTTCACACTTGTGGAAGTGTCCGACCAAATTGGACACTTCCAACCAAATCGGAAGTGTCCGATTTAATAATAATAATTTTATATGGAGATCTCAAAGTGCTACAATGACCAAAAGGAACAACAAACAGCAAAATTACATAAAACTACGACACAAAAAAAAAAACACTAAAAATTTAGTTGAAAAGCCTTTAGAAATAAAAATGTCTTCAGTCTTTTCTTAAAAACTTCAACACTCTGTGGAGCCCTCAAGCTCTTGGGAAGAGTGTTCCAGAGCTGTGGAGCAGCTGCCTGGAAGGCCCTGTCCCCCATAGTGGAGAGTTTGGTCCTTGGTTGGTGCAGGCAGTAGGAGGAGGAGGAGGAGCGCATGTCTCGGACAGTGGTGTGGAGGGTTAGGAGTTCTCGGACAGTGGTGTGGAGGGTTAGGAGTTCTTGGAGATAAAGGTGCAGTGCCGTGAATGCATTGATGGGTATGGAGGCAGAGCTTGTACTGAATTCTGTATTTAACAGGTAGCCAGTGGAGGGATTTGAGGATGGGAGTGAAATGATCATATGTGCGCCTCCTTATCAGGATCTGGGCAGCGCAGTTCTGGATGTGCTGGAGCTTTTGTAAGCCCCTGTATGGGATCCCTACAAGGAGGGCATTGCAGTAATCCAGCCTGGAGGAGATGAAAGCGTGAATCAACCTCTCAGCATCCGGTTTGGAAAGACATGGACGTAGCCTGGCTGTATTTTTAAGATTTGGTCCGATTTGGTCGGAAGTGTGGAAGTGTCCGACCAAATCAGTGGTAGGTCTTCTTTACCACAAAAATAAAACAGAATCTGACTTGTTGTCCACCTTTGCAGTGCACCAACTCTTCCAAGTACACATTATTTTTATGGATACGTATACAGGGGGTACGTAACTGGTGCGCATGGGCTATCAAAATGCATGCTGCATTGCACATCAAACGAGGACTCTTGTCCAGCCGAGAGTCCCAAATTGACATTGAAATGGTACATTACCAAAAATTTGACAAAAGCATTGAATGTTTTTATCCATTCCCTTCCTTATTGTTTGGCTTTTACAGCTCCAGCATCTTTAAAGTTTATCAAATCTATTATTTAATGTTTCTCAATTTCCCACCAAACCCTTAGATTGATGCACTAGTTGCTATATTTTCACTTCAAGCTAAAAAGGAATGATTGTGTGTGTTCTGTCCTTAAACGTGTCTCTAGATTTGCTTTTTCTATGTGACATTTGCAATGATTATGTTAGAAATCTCAAGAGATTTGAAAGATTTTTCTTGTCTAAACATCATATCTAAGGAATCTAATGTCACTGCTGAAATTTAAAATTGTGTTACAAAAACCAAGACATCTAAAGGCATGCTTGACTTATAAATGGGTTTCGGTGTTTCGTGTCTTAATTCTTTTGTCAGTTTTTCTTCCTGCTTAATGTAAGAAGATAAATCCAATTCAAACATTACAACAAAGTAAAAATAAGAACCTTGTTTATATTAAACTGTAACCTATCAGTCTCAAAACATAATCAGCTTTATCGAAATTGTTCATGGTCTTCATAAAGTCGGCAGTGCTTCGCGTGTTTTCCTTAAATCTCTAGTACATATGTAAAGATACTCTCGGTCAGGATTCCCTTCCTGTCCCCAGGGGAATCCCTGGATTTTCTTAATCAACCTGATCAGGGTCACCTGATTCAGGTGAATCAGGAATCACCTGAGGATGATTCCTGATTCCACACATCTGTGCACCCTGCGTCTATAAAAGGGGATTCTCCCCGGACTTCCTTGTTGAGTCTTACCATCCCTTCCAGTCAGGTCACCCTGTTTGCCTGACCATGTTTTGAAATCTTGAGTTAACCCTGTGATTCTTTGCTTTACAGACTTCCTAATTTTGTTAATAAACCTTGTTTGAAGTCCTGCAATTGTGGGTCCTCCTTCTTCCACATCCCCTTAAAACCCTGGTACTCTCCACATAATTTGCGCTGTTTATCCATTTAACTCAAGCTGTGACAAAAAGCTGGTGGATTTTTTTAGTGTGTAAAAACCAAAAATGGCAAGGTTTGAAAGGCTGGCGTTTCTGTGTGGAGTTTGCATGTTCTCCCCGTGTATGACTTGGTTTTCTCCAGGTACTCCGGGTTCCTTTCACCCTCCGAAAACATGCACGTCAGGTCGATTAGCTGCTATAAAAATCCCCTACAAATGAGTGTGGTTGTGTGGGTCTATGGCCCGCAACAGGCTGTCGATTTGTTTGGGGTGCGCCCTGCCTCTCGCCTTGAAACAGACGGGATAGGCTCCGGCATCTCTTTCAACCCCACTATGGAGGCTAACCCTGACCCTACTATGGATGGAGGGTTCAGACGACAAACGAAAACCAAAAAGAATCATATTTAAGCAGGATAGGTACGTTTTGGTCGTGTGGACAAATAAATGCCCATCGAATCCCAAAAAGAGCACTGTATTGTGTCCAAACTTCAAAAATCCATCTTGAAAATAAACATAAAATTCACAAACACGTGTCTGTGATGAAGACTTTCACTCGGAGCCCAAGTTTGTATCTTTCAAAACTGTTGATCCGAGAAAAGCACAGGTTTTAAGTCTTGCTAGAAAATATCAACTGAAACTTGCGGTGATCAAACCATCCATGAACCCGCTAGAAAAAACCAACTGCTTCCCAAGACATGACCGGAAGTATCGTTTTATTTATGAGGTTAAAATTTTATGCACTTATATTGTGACAGAAATCCTGATCTTTTCAAAACAGTGCCATAAAAAAAGGAAATAAGTGGACATTTGAACCCTTTCGTGATTCAGTCCCAAATATTCCCTTTCCGTTCACTTTACCTCAAAAATCAGTCCCTCTCCTCTTAGAATTTAATCCCCACTTGACCAGATCTTCCACATTTGCTACTGTCATTTGAATTTGATGCATCAAAGTTGGCCTGCTGCCCAGAGAAGACCTGGACCTGATGCAGCATCCGGGTAGCCTTACCTAGGCTGACCCTAGCCAGCTGATTTACAAACAGGCCTCTCTGGCACAAAAGCAGGATTTAGTGTGTACGTGTGCGTGTGTGTGTAAATCTGGATGAAATCTTGGCCATGCAACTGCGGTCTAAAAAAAAAACAATTCAACACGGACAGGTGCTTATCAGGTGTCTTGGAGAGCTTGTGCACTTCCATTTTGCACACACACTTCTGTCTCTCTCTCCCACTAGCATTAAGGCCACCAAGTTGTGCAATGATTATGTGTTCCCAACTCCACCTCGCGCCCTCATCTCATCCTGCAAGGCATCTCTTTCCTCTCTCTCTTTTCTCTATCCTTCCCTAGTCAAAGCCAGACTCTACACAACAGTGCCACACTATGCCACTGCAGCAGCTTGTCTTTTAAAAAAAAAAAAGAAAAGAAGGCATTATATTGAAAGCAAATGGAAAAAGTAAAAGAACAAACGTTGGTTTTTATTTTTGTTCAATTTGGTATCACTCACACCCACATTCCACCTTCCAAACCACCTGTTTTCTATCACTCTGCACCCACGCAAACCTAGGAGCTGCATTCAGGAAACCCTGCCTTCACTTACATCCTTCCTAATCTGCTTTAATGATCTATAAGTAGGCTGTGATCGCTCATTAATCATCCCATAAAACAGCAACAGTGTGTGCATCTTGCACACATCCAACTTTGATTTAAACTTCATTTAAAATGTTCATTTGATTTGAACTGTTATTTTATATGAGCTTAAAAGAATGCAAGCGGTGAGATCTGGTTCAGTAAAAAATGAAAACTAGGGTTCGATTGATGCTGAAAGCTTCAAGTCTGCTTTCCACACGCACAGATAGCCAAGATGTGGACGCGCAAAGATGGAAAAGCGCATAAACTCACCGATGTGGATGATAGAATCCGAGAGCGCAGACTTCCACTGCTGGCTCCAAAACCCAGCAACAAGCAACACAACCAAGAGAACTTTCATGATGTCCAGAGAAATCCTTGTCCCAGATATTAAAAAAAAATAGATAGAAGCTCTCTGAGTGGGTAATCTCTGTTTGGATGTCTTCTAAACGCGTTTGGAACAGATTCCTTGGTATTCAGACATTGATGCTGAGGATGAGAGGAGATGCTGAGCTGCGGAGGAAACAAACCGCATCCAGAGGCGACGCGGCAGCACGACGCGGCCAATCATTCAGAAAAAAGACACATCCGCTACGTGAGAGGGGATCTCCTATGCAGGTCGTTCTAATGACCCAAGATCCCCCGAAAATCCCCCCACCCCTTCCAGCCGTTTCAGACCTGGAGACGCAGTTACCCCCGCACCCGCTTCCCTTCCTTGCACCAATCCAGCAGGCTCACAGGAGCAAAACTTCCATTCCTCCTGGGATTTCTTATTATTAATATTCCCTCAGAACAGACAGATCGGGATGTGAGGATGATGGAAAGCCTTGGCACATGGCATCACCGCGAAGAGGAATCCCAGAAGCTTTTTGAGGGGTGACAGAGAGAGATGGCAAGTGTTTAGTCAGAGACAGATTCAGAGCAAATTTGAAGCCAGTAGTCTGGGTGGAGGAAAAAAAATGAAGCACAGTCCAACAGTCCGCACTCCGTATGCAGGTCCTGCGCGCAGTGGATGCCGAGTGCGTGTGGGAGAAAGGCTGATGGAGGAGGAGAGAGAGAGGGAGAGAGAAAGAGAGAGAGGGCAGAGAGAGAGAGAGAGAGAGAGAGAGAGAGAGAGAGAGAGAGGAGTGTGCTGATGCCAACCAGTGAGCATCTTCTGATTCAGTCTGGGATTATTTGATGAAAACCTGATGAAGGACAGAGTGTGCAGAAATAGAATCCAACACACTGCTTTTTAAATTAAAATTTTACTTTGTTAAGCTTATCTGAAAGAGACAACACACACACACCTACATATTGATCTGAACAGCAGCGGAGAGCCAAATTTTTGGTCAAAATTTTTTTAATCAAACGGTCAGTTTGAATCCTTACAACAGACACGTCCAAAGTTTTTTTTTTTTCGAAATAAAAATAAAGAAAAAGTCCGGCCCGGGGACCAAATGCGGCCCGTTGTCATTTTTCATCCGGCCCGCAGCCTCCGTCATAAAATCAATAGCGCCTGGCCCGTGTGTAGAATTACGTAATACATTGGGCAGCAGCGCGGTTACCTGCGTGTTCTAAATGCTGCCATCTAGAAGCTAAAATAGGAACAGCAAATTAGTATGTGAGCCCCCCAATTTTCTAAAATGGCGGCAATTAATAAAAGGAGGAAAAAAAGAATCTAGCACGTCATTTAACCAGTGTATACTAGTGGTTACCAAAGCATGCCATCCATCTGATCCTGTTTTCAGGGGCGACTCCAGGATTTTCTAAAGGGCTTTTTGTCTATGACCTCACACGTCCCACCCCCACTCGGATCCACCCCGCTTGTCAAAAGTTAGAACTCAATGTGGCCCGCGACTGAAAAAGTTTTGCCACCCCTGCCTTAGAATGACTGATCCTGACCCATCCTGTCACACTGGATTTCAGATGCTAGGTCCCAAATTTGAGAAAACAAAATGTGCTGCGAGACGATCAGAACATAAATTTGACTAAGTATGGAGGCCATTTTTGACATTCTCAAACCTACCATTCACATGCTCAACAGACTGTGTATGTATGTTTAGGCTGCACCTCTAAGAATTTTTTTTTCTTACATACTCTATTAATTCCTCACCGGGAAAATTTGAGGGCTGCACTCCTACACCGAAGCCGGCTGCCACGACGGCACCAATGGTGGGAGAAACTGAGTTCCCTGAACGTGAACTCAATGGGATGCAAACCCGCAAACTTCCGGTTAACTTCTGGTTAACTTCCGGTTAACTTTCGACCAACTTCCGGTTAACTTCCGGTTGACGGGCGAACGCTCTACCACAGAGCCACCGTCTCCCCATTACTTTACTCTCTTTATTATTTTTATATTTTCACTGTTGTCATTGAGCTGTTGTTTTTACCAATCCAAATTAGCTAAGCTCTCGCTCAGTGATAGAGTGAGGAGCTCTGCTACCCGATTTGAGAGATCCCAGATGGGGTGGTTCAGGCTTCTGGTTAGGTGGTGGCCCGAACGCCTCATTGATGAGATGTTTCGGGCAGGTCCCAGCGGGAGGAGACTCAAAGGCATGCCCAGACTTTCAGTATTTATATCTACTGGACATATCCCCCCAGATATGTCCAGTAGATAAGAGACATTGTTTTTTTTTTTTTTTTGAAAAAAACGTCAAACACTTTACAGGAAGAAGTCATTTTTTTCTGAATTTGGTCCACTTTTTTAATTTATTCAGAAAGAGAACGTAAATATATACATATTTTCGGGCAGGACGTTTTTTCCCCACTTATTTTGAAAACCTGTTTAAAATTAAACCAAAAAAAAAGGGGGCGGGGGGAAACACAGAAACCAGTGGTGGATCCCAAACACCATCAACGACCTTGCTGCTGGTGTAAAAAATAAAAACATCTAAATCACAAACTGATGCTGACTATATTTCGGTCATTGTTTTTATTAGTTGTCCGTTTTCTTTCACAGCTTTTTGGATGGCTGTGTTGCTTCGAAATGTGTGTTTTCAAATTAAAGCATTTGGCCAATTGAATTTCAGCTTGCATTTGTTGCTAGCTAGCTTAAACTTGGCGAGTCGTTAAGCCAGCTCTGAACAGCAGTGGAAATTTTTCTTCAAGCAAATTAGATTTTGAGCTGGTCTCTGTGTTTTTAGATAAACCTATCTGCAACGGTGATTTCTTGGCTCATGATTGGGCAGTCAGATAGCCTAGCAGCAAAGTTAGCAAACCCTTTTTTGGCGGGTTGTGGGAATAAAAATTTTGTTTCGTTGCTGTCAAAAATAAAAAAAAAGAAGTTTAGGTAAAATGTTAAGGAAATAATTTGATTAATTTTAGATTAAGGCTGTAAAATACAAAAAGTGGTGAAAATGAGCCACTATAAATACTGTACATTCTGAAAGTACTGCAAACCAGAGTTCAACATGTCTCAAACTAAAAGAAAGAGCAGAAGCCTAGCAGTCAGCATTTGAACATCTTCCTAACCTCAAAAAACAGGATTCCTTTCCGGTAAATCTGAATTACAAAAAAAAAAAAAAAAAAAAAACATGACCGAAATAGTTGCCATTGAGGTCACTTGAGCACTATCATTTAAAAAACAAAAAGTGAGATGATCACCTTTAGCAGGGTGGAGGACGGTCAGAGAAACTAAAAAAGCCAGGACTCCTAGTGTTAAAGAACTAAATATTTGATGGCAGCTTTAGTTTTGAGGTAATCTTTTCAACCCACGTTGAACACAGTAAAGAAATCTGAGTAGTGTGGCCCAGGTCTGGTGTCCACATTTATGGAACACTTAAATGGGATAATGATGAGATGGTGGGGATAGAGAAAGATGTTCATTCACAACCAAACCAAGATATGGAGAATAAAATGTTCTTCTATTTTTATATATTATTGAGGTTCATGTGGTTTTTACGGATCATTTGTGTCACAATTGTGTGACCCAAAAAAATCCTTAACGAACTATAGACTTTATAGTTACATTTGTATCGATACCTGAGAGGATCTGCCAAAATCTTCCTTTTAGTGCAGGGGTGGCCAAACTTTTTCACTCGCGGGCCACATTGAGTTCTAACGTTTGACAAGCAGACCGGATCCGAGGGGGGGCGGGCGCGTGAGGTCATAGACAAAAAGCCCTTTAGAAAATCCTGGAGTCGCCCGGATGGCATGCTTTGGTAACCACTAGTTTACACTGGTTAAATGACGTGCTAGATTCTTTTTTTCCTCCTTTTATTAATTGCCGCCATTTTAGAAAATTGGGGGGCTCACATACTAATTTGCTGTTCCTATTTTAGCCTCTAGATGGCAGCATTTAGAACACGCAGGTAACAGCGCTGCTGCCCAATGTATTACGTAATTCTACACGCGGGCCAGGCGCTATTGATTTTATGACGGAGGCTGCGGGCCGTATGAAAATTGACAATGGGCCGCATTTGGCCCCCGGGCCGGACTTTGGACATGTCTGCTTTAGTTCACACTTTCTTACCTGTCGGACATCTCCTTTACCCCAAGTGGCACCATGTACAGATTAAAAAGTATTGGGCCCAAAATTGATCCTTGGGGAACCCCACATTCAATTTTATCATCATCACTCCCTTCTGAACCATCTTTTTCATGTTTCAGCAGCTTCAATAAATTTATGTCCTTCCACTTGTGATCTCCGTTTCCTCCCATCATGCGTCAGTGGTGACAATAAGCTGCTAATGTAATCAATTCCTCTCTGCAAATGTTTTTTCTCCTCTATCCGCACTCTAAAACTCGTATTGAGTTTAAGGGAATGTCATCGCATTCATCAATAATGATTAAAAAAATGTGTGAATTCTTCAAGATCGTAACACATCGTCTGTGCCAGGAGGTGTGGCCCAGGTCAGGCGTATTGTGTCCGATCAAAAATATTATTTTACCACGGGTGCCATTGTAAGAAGTTTATCTAAAGCGGCGACATGAGCCTGGGAAGTGCTGAGCCGCTGTGAGCATTAATCACCCCTCGGGGATTTATTTAAGATTAAGTTTCGTTTATTTACAGAAGAGGACTTTACGATTTTATCAATCACATGATTTACAATGTATAAATAAATTTAATCTCCACCTCTCCTACAAAAGACCTCGACCTTTGATTTCTTGATCTTGAAAAGTGTATCAGTTCATTTACAGTTGGTATTGAGTAACTGTATGCAGTTTAATTTAAATCCCTTCAGTGGTTTTGGGAGATGTCACATTCTCATGAATTTGTAACCTCAAACTTTGTGACTTATGTGAGTTTTATCTTTGGACGCATCATCCAGACAACCTAATCAGTTCATCTACAGATGGTACTAACTCGCCCACATTCTCATACATGTTAAGTCTCCCGCATTGGGCGGGAGACACCCGCAATTAGGACCTATCTCATGCGCACCCGCTAAGGCTAATAAAACTCCCGCATGATGAACACTCTAGTGCATTCCATGAACATGATCAGGTAAAACGAGGCTAAGCACATGGTATCTCCTGCAGCTGTGCATCTGAAAGCTACTAGTAGCAATCTGCATGGTCTATTGCTGGTATTGTTTTTGGTGAATGTATGAAAGAAGTCACTTTGAACATGTGACAGCTTATATGCGTCGCCGCAAAACAAAGCGTGAACAAGAAGTACGGGGGTGTATTCCTGGTTGTAATTCCTCTTCGTACTGATACATGACGCAAGGTGGTAACACACGTAAGACGGACAATTTTCTAGCTGCTTTCTCATGTTTTGAACAGTTTGTTTTACGTCAACTGAAATGGCCGGTGTCATCCATTGGCGGATGTGACGTCATGTTTTACAATAGCCCCTCCTCCTTTTGCCCCCGCCCCAAAATCTCCCTCTTTGTGAAGCCAAAAACTTAGCATCTGTGCATTCTTTGGGTAGTGGCATGAATTAGCCAGAGTTATCCAGGAAGCTGGTTGTCGTCTTGAGATCAATTATTTAAAAATTAAATATACCCACAACAGAAAAAAGATTGTCAAAAAAAGAAACCACTGCCCCAAGAGGAGGAGTTTAAGTATCTCAGGGTCTTGTTCATGAGTGGGGGAAGGATGGATCGACAGATGGATCGGTGCAGCATCAGCAATAACTAGGACACTGCATCGGTCCGTCATTGTAAAGAAAGAGCTGAGCCGAAAAGCAAACCTCTCAATTTACTAGTTGATTTACGTTCCCACCCTCACCTATGGTCACCAGCTGTGGGTGGTGACCGAAAGAATTAGATTGCAGATACAAGCGGCCAAAATGAGCTTCCTCCGCAGGGTGGCTGGGCTCTCACTCAGAGATCGGGTGAGCCCCTCTGCCATCTGGGAGGAGCTCGGTGTCGAGCCGCTCCTCCTCCAGGTTGAGAGAGCCAGATGGGATGGTTTGGACATCTGGTCAGGATGGCCCCCGAGCACCTCGCTGGTGAGGTGTTTCGGGCACGTCCCACTGGGAGGAGACCAAGAGGCAGACCCCGGACCTGTAGAAGAGACTATGTCTCAGAACTGGCTGGGGAATGACTCAGGATTCTGCCGGGTGAGCTGGAGGATGCAGCCGGGGAGAGAGAAGCCTGGGCAGAAATTCCCGTCTGAGGCTGTTGCGCCTGTAACCCGGCCCGGATGAATGGAAGACGACAAAACTAGGGCTGTGTGATAAATGGATCAATTTTACTTTACACTTAAAAACAATGTGTTTTCCCAAGTTTTGTGTGCAAAAAAATTAGATTTTACTTTTACAAGGTGTACCCCAGTCCTGATATACACAACCGACAAAACAGAGTACAAATGCCGACACAATAAAATACAATAACCTTTACAGCACCGTTAAAAAAAAATATATATTCTAAATATATATATTCCTCTATATAACACAAACAACATCAATGAATCTAATATTAAAACAACCGGCTGATTTTTTACGCCCGCAGTGTAAATTTATTTTGTGAAGAAGGAGTTTAACGTCTGGTGATACAGCATTCCACTCTCCAACGCCCGTAATTCAAATATCTAGACTTTCACAACAGTCTATCCCCACCATCCTAAAGGCAGAAAGTCCCTGGGGTTTTTTATTAATCTGCCCTGAAACTTGGATTAAGGATTAGAACAGTTTGAAGCTTCAGGCTGCAACAGAACTCATTTTTTTTCCCCCAATCTCTCTTTCAACCGGGTGATGTGATGTTTCTTTCTGGACTTCTGTGAAGTATTTTAAGTCCTTTATGTCTTACCAGATGAAGCAGGCCAACAGCTGATCAGACCAAGGACAAAAAGGAGAGCAGGAATTGAGACTGACAGGTGGATTGGGAGGGCTTCCCCCTGGTGAGGTGGATGTTCCACCAGTCTGTCAGGGTGACGAACGAAGAGCGGAGGTGCGAGGCGAAGCCGTCAATCTCCCTATTGATCTATATTCATCCTTCACGTGCATGTAAAACCTGCAAATGCACGGGATCACAAAGCCAGCGTGAAAATCTTGTCTTTGGAGTTCTTCATTCATTATTTCAGAGAATCGCTGCTCCTCTTCATCAGAAGCAACCTGCTGTGCCGGTTGAAGCATTCGCCAAGTCTTATTTCCAGAAAAATCTCCCAGTGGACGTGTTTCAGGCATGTTTGACCGGGGGAGGCCCTAAGGCAAACCCTGGACCCACTGGAGAGATAAGATGTTGGTATTTTCACTGACTCAGGAACATACAAGTATCATCACGGGAGAAGCAGCAGAAGAAAAAGGTCAAAGGGACTTTTTGAGTTTCACTCAAACGCTGTACTTAAATGTAACAGAAAGTTGATGGATAGATGGAAGAAGAGACGGTCGGATGGATTTATTGGTTAAGTACTAGATGGGTGGATTGATAGGGATTTTATTTATTTATTTATTTCGGTCACAGTGTAATTTCACATTAATGAAAGAAAGAAAAATAATTATATTTTAGCAAAGGTCCGAAAAGGTATTGGCTGAAGCAGACGCTTATTTCGGCGACCCTTTTTTTAAATCATCATAAAAGCAAAAAAACATATAAGTAAATACTCAGAAATCCATCATAATACATAAAATGAAAACTAGAACATCGGATGATGTTAGATTAGAACATTAGAACATTAGAACATTGATTGAATAGATAAATGAATGAATGAATGGATGGATGGATGGAAGATTGGATGAATAAAGGATACATAGAAATTGCGACGGAAGAATAAAAGAGTCAAAGCATTTAAACATTTTGACTTTCATATGAAAGTTTAAAGAAAACCACAAAAAAATAGCAAATAGGAAAAAAAAATAACAATGTATACTTTATTGACCCCACTCCGAAATTTGTGTGCTGCATTTCCCTGCAGCAGACTGCCACGATGGTGTGAGAAACAGGGTTGTAGGTGTCTTCTCCGAGGACCTTAGACGTGACCCAGTGGGAATCGAACCCATAAACTCCCGGTTAACTTCCGAGGGCAAACGCTCTACCACTGAGCCACCGCCTCCCCCCAAAAGATTATGTGCTGCATTACACCGCAGCAGGCAGCCACAACTATGCCAATGGTGGAAGAACTGGGGGGTATGGTGTCTTTTCCAATATTTACCTATTAGTGTAAAATCTTTCACAAATCGATTAAAACTTATATCAAATAGTGTCACTGAGACAAAAATAAAAAGGCCGCCTAATAAATAGAAAAGTTTGACAAGTGTTTTTTTATGTGGTCATCTCACAAAATCAGCTTTGATGTCTCAATAAAGAAAAAATTTTTACCAAGTGGTCAGTCAAAACAAGGACAATACATGTACTGAAGATTAGAAGATGTGTTCATCCCTTCATCAGGATGGTTTTTGATCTTCACGTAAATATTAGAAAGTAGTGGTATTAAGTTTTAGTGTTTTAGTTATAACTAATTAACATCCTGACTTACTCTGTAAGCATCGTACTTCTATAGCAAGGGTGTCCAAAGCCGGTCTTCGAGGGCCGGTGTCCTGATGGTTTTCCACACGTTCCCGGTTCAATACAGCTGATGCACAGAAAATTAAATCAACTGCCAATAGAATTTGGCACAATGACCCAAATAACTGGATCAACTGAATAAATGCAAGAACATATGGAAAACCTTCAGGACACTGGCCCTCGAGGACCAGATTTGGACACCCCTGTTCTATGGCGCTTTTCAGGACAGTGAAAGACGTTTTATACATAAGCATTATTCATTCACTTCATACCAGGTGATGGTAAGCTACTGAAGTAGCCACAGCTGTCCTGGGGCAGACTGACAGAAGCGAGGCTGCCATTTTTGCACCATCAGCCCTTCTGACCATCACCAACCAATCACTCACATCATCCAGACTAGGCAATGTAAGTGAAGTGTCTTGCCCAGAGACACAGGGGCAATTTGATCTCATCGACTGTCCCATTGTGGCACCTGGGTTCTAGTGGTCTCTCATCCAAGTACTGCCCAAGCCCAGCATGCTTAGCTTTTGAGATCTGATGGGATCGGGCATTAGGCTGGGCCCTCTGACCATCACCGACCAATCGCATACACACCATCCAGACTAAGCAATGTGGCTGAAGTGTCTTGCCCAGGAACACAGCGGCAATTTAATCCCAACGGCCATCCCACTGTGGCACCTGGGGTACAGCGCTCTCCCATCCAAGTACTGCCCAAGCCCAGCATGCTTAGCTTCTGAGATCTGCCGGGATCAGGCATTGACTGCCTGGCATGGCCAGATATGATCATCTACATTTATTTTACTTGTATCTTCATCTGCTGTTTTATCATCACAAAAAGATAAGTTACTTTAATTCCTTCTCGAGTTTTGTTTAGCTGATATAAATTTGCAAAGCAAACACACACATTTCTCAGCGAAAACTCTGTCTCCACTAACGGTAAAATATTTCCTCATATTAAATCTGTAAAACAAATTTAAGAAATGGATTTGTAGAGATAAAAACAAACCAGACGACAAGCCGGAACGAAACGCTCCTGTGGGTTTTTTGTGACTTTATGTAAACAACTAAAACTCAGCTTCACCCATTAATCTGAAAGTAGAGATTAATTACATAAACACACACACACAGATGTATCAAAACTTTAGGAAAACTCCAGTTTTTTATTTGAAAAAGTGCAGTGGTGGAACATAACGAAGTAAATGTACTTTGTTATTGTACTTACGTAAAAAAAATTGTGTATCTGTACTTTACTTGAGTAAATTTTGAGACCTCTACTTTTACTTTTACTTCACTATATTTTTAGAGCAAATATTTGTACTTATACTCCGCTACTTTCTAAAAGTGTTTTGCAGTTTCCATTACATTTTCGGTCAGGAATTTAAAGAATATACAGTTTTTTTTTTAGCGCATCTTGAAGCCACATAACCAAAATCAACCTGTAGAGGGAGCAGTTGATTGCCTGCGGTCTCCAAGAGGGAGAAGAAGTAATGAATCGAAAACCAATCAGAATCGAGAGTAAACATTTTCCGCATTATTTAGCACCAAAAAACTAACATCAAATATCGCACAAATTAAAAAGAGTCAGAAGATTGTTGTTCGTTGTTTTTACTTTGAAATAAAAAGTTATTCCATCATTACCCAAAGTAGGGGCGGATTCATTTTCCTGCCTTTTGGTGGTCCATTTGCTGGCCCTGCAAGGGGATAACTTGACTAGTCCCCTTTCCTGTCTTTTTTTTTTGTGGACCAAAAGAAGGGGGGGGGAGGGGGAATCAGGCCCCTACAGAGTATTTAGCTGTGACCCTACAGCACAAAAAATAACATGTGAATCAGGGTCGAATACTTTTTCTTTTGTCAGGAGAGTAGTCTGTTCCCCCTCTGTGTCCTGTTTCCCCCTCCCTCTTGTCTGTGTGTGTGCAACTAGTCACACCTGAAACTCATCTACTCATCTGCTGGAGCATAAATGGAACAGTTTTTGACACACATTGTTTTTCATGCTTTACTTGATATCCAGTTTTTTGGCTCCAGCTCCTACATTAGAACCTGCCTAATTAATCTGTTTTTGTCTTCTTAATTTGGACTTTTTATCAATCTAATAAATCTGCTTGTGATTTTTTTTCATCTGAGCCTGTCTGTTGTGTCAAGGGTATATTTTTGGCCTCAGCTCCACAGCATGACAACTTTTTACTTAAAAAGTAAAATTTACACCAATTATTTTTGTACTTTTACTCAAGTAGATTTTTTATGGTAGTTTTACTTTTACTTAAGTTTTTTTTTTTTTTTTGCCTAATTATCTGTACTTTTACCGAAGTCCAAAGAGTGAGTACTTCATCCACCTCTGATAAAGTGTGTGGCAGCAGTCACACGCTCCGTTCTTCTTCAGGAACTCGGTCTCCACTCACACACTTTAATTTATTCCTCCAGACAGACCCTGTTAGGTTTCTTCAGAATGGATGGCTGGAGTATGAACTACCACCTTCACTTCTCTCTGAAGATGTCCTAACTGTTTTCTGATTCAGACCATCCTTCCTCAGGGACCCCTCAGAGCTTTGGAAATGCATTTAGACCCCCATCCCTGACTTTCCATTGTTATATGGCAGAGCTCTCCGGGGAAACCTTCAGACTTCATAACTTCAAGAAACATCGGACCTTTGTGTACACAGGTGTGTGATTTCATTAAAAATGTCCGCCAGCTTGCCACAGGTGGCTTCCACTTGGCTTCTAGAAGCATCTCACGGATAATAGAAGCAAACAGAAAAAGCCCAAGCTGAATTTTAATTCAACCAGGAAAAGTCAGAAGATTTTTTTGCTTCCACTCACAGAATGTGGAAGAACCGTTAAGCTCTCAGGCTGTTTGTCTGTCCATCACTATGTCCATCTGTGTGTGCTTCCGAAACATTTTAGTGAATGCAACATTTCCCAAATGCCAGCTGTGAGACATAGTCTCTAGAGCAGGGGTGCCCGTTACGTCGATCGCAATCAACCGGTCGATCACGATCAACCGGTCGATCACAAAGGCTATATGGGTAGATTGCCTGAAATTGAAAAAATGTAAAAAAAAAAAAAACTTGGCGCCAGCCTATCATCAGCCTCACAATGACATCTGCCCTGAAGTCAGCCGCTAGAGTTGCTAAAATTTAGGGGCTTTTTTTTTTTATCCAAAAAAGTGTCAATCTGGCGGCTTTTCGGCTGTTACTGGAGATTTTTGGAGTCTGTGACGTGAAAGCACGTTGTTAAGCCTGTAATTAATAAGCAGCCCGCGGCGCTGCTGTGGCCCCTCCCCCTCGCAAAGCGCTGTGAGTGCGTGCGTGCGTGCGTGCGTGTGTAACAAATTGTGTTGTTGGGGTTACATAAGGCTGGAAATGATCTGTTGGGGTTTGCGATGGTAACATGGGACTGGTAGATCTCAGGAGGTTCGATATTCGTAAAGTAGATCTTGGGACAAAAAATGGTTGGGCACCCCTGTTCTAGAATGTGTGCACTCTATTCTCTGAATAGAGTGTTTTCCCCGAATTTTAGAGTGTATTCCCCGTATAGAATTCCTCGAAATGCCTCAACATCAAAGTACTTGGGAGGCATCCTAATCAGATACCCAAACCACCCCATCTGACTTTTCTCGACCCGCAGGAGCAGCAGCTCCACTCCGATGCTCTGCTCTACTCGATTTACAAGTCGATCTATGTTCGCACCCCCACTTGTGGGTGGTGACCGAAAGAACGAAATTGCGAATACAAGTGGCCGAAATGGGCTTCCTCCACCAGGTGGCGTGGTTCTTCAATGTTTAGAAAAATTGTAAGAAACACAAACAGCTTAAAATGGTCAAAACCCATCTTTGTTAGTTTTTTTTTAAACAACAGCACTCAGAGCTCGTTTGGCACAAAATTTAAGTCGACAATTCTAACCAAACTGATCTCAGATTGTTCACACAGGTTCATCCCTCGAAGAAAGTCGAACAATCTTTTAACAAGAAGCAATTTCTTGTTATTCTATCTTGACGGTATTTTTCTTACCGTGTGCATTCAAAGAACATCTTCCAAAGGTAAAGTGCTTTGTGAGTGCAGCTTTTTATATAAAATGGATATCAATAAGAATAAACATTAAAATATTCCTTCTTGCTTACCGGCGTTGATAATCTAAGCAAAGCAGACTAATTGAAATGATAGAGAATAAAAAAGTTCATGCATGTCTGCAAACTGTTACTGTTGGTTTAAAAAAAAAATGGATCTTGGGAATTTTTGTTCTGAATAAACCAGCAAAAAGCATCAAATTAAAAAAAAAATCAATAGAAGTAAATAAATAGGATCAGGAGTGTTGAGTTTTAACTTTCTTGTGATGCAGTTCTTATAAATCTGAGACCATGAATTCTTTTCTACAGATCGCCTCAGGTTGAGGAGTTTAATTCTCTCAGATTGAGAGAAAGAACGATGAAGGAGGTGATGAACCGTGGTGAGGCCGACCATGCTGATTGGTCTAGAGACAGAAGCACTGAGAAAAAGACAGGAAACAAAGATGGAGGTAGCAGAGATGAAGATGCTGAGGATCTCTCTGCGAGTGACCAGGATGGACAGGATCAGAGGAACAGCACATGTTAGAGGTTTTGGGATAAAGTTTGAGGGGCCAGACTGAGATGGTTTGGACATGTGCAGAGAAGAGAGACCGAGTACATCGGCAGAAGGATGCTGGATTTGGAACCACCAGGAAAGAGGCCTAGAGGAAGACCAAAGAGGAGGTTCATGGATACAGTGAAGGAAGACATGAAGATAGTTTGTGTGACCAAAGAAGATTCAGCAGATAGGGTTAGATGGAAGAAACTGACTTGCTGTGGCTCCCCCTGAAGGGAAATGCCGAAAGGAGAAGAAGAAGAAGAAATAACGTCATGTATTGCTCTGGTTCGCCTTCTCCCACTTTGAGTCCAACATGTTTTGTTTTTTTCAGATCTTTGTGCAGGGACGTTGCACTTCCGTGCAAAAACGTGTCAGTTTTGCAAACTTTGCATATTAACACGAGTTTTTTTCACATTTAGCGGAAAACGATCCCAAACATTGGATGATTTTGTTTTTCTTTTTCTTTCCGCCATCTTGTTGAATCTGCCTGATCATGTGAGGCGGGGTTAAATGAAGACCAATGATTGGTTGCTTTCTACTTCTCCTCTTTTGGTAGCTCATATGGTCAATTTGCTCTCTACTGCCCCACTTGGAGACCAATTTAAGTGCAGTTGACAGTAAAAACTGTTTAGACGATTAATCGATGAACAAACTAGTTGACAACTATTTCAATAATCAATTTTAATCGATTAGTTGTTTCGGCCTAATTTTGCTGCTTTTTTAACCCCCCCAAAAAAACATATAAAGGAGAACAGTCTCGTCCAATAGAACTCTGAATACAAACAGTGTTTTTTTTTTTTTTTTAAGTTATTTCAAAGCAGAATAAAACTACAAAAAAAAACTTAGTCAAAGAAAAAATTATTTCTTACTTATTTTATTCAATAAAAAACTGAACTTTGTTTCCATAAGAAATATTTTCACAAGGTTGTTTTTTGAAAATCTAAAAGTAATCACTTTAACTTTTGATTAATGCCCTGAAAAGTATTTCTTATCAGATAAATTGACAAAGTTAATAAGATTTTTGTGCAGAAACAGTTTCATTTTCTTTCTTTTTTTTTTTTTGTTGTAACCTAAAATAATTAATTGAATGAAACTAATTACAGAGGAAGCAATAAATTAAATTTTTAGATGCTGAAATTAAAATACTAGCTCATTAAAAAGGGAGACGGTGGCGGTTTGAGCTTTCGCCCGTGGACTGGAAGTCAACCAGAAGTTTGTGGGCTTGCATCCCACTGAGTGCACATCTAGGGTCCTTGAAGAAGACACTTAACCCCTCGTTCTGTTGCGTCATCTTCCGCTTGTTCCGGTCGCAGGAGCAACAGCCTCAAACCGGTAGCCCAGGCCTCTCTCACCCCTCTCGACCTGGTGGAGGAGCGACTCGACACCGAGCTCCTCCCGGATGGCAGAGCTCCTCACCCAATCACTGAGTGAGAGCCCAGCCACCCTGCGGAGGAAGCTCATTTCGGCCGCTTGTGTCCGTGACCTCATTCTTTTGGTCACCACCCACAGCCAGTTGACCCTAGGTGAGGGTAGGAATGTAGATCGACTTGTAAATCCAGAGCTTTGCTTTTCGGCTCAGCTCTCTCTTTACCACAATGGACCGATGCAGCGTCCTAGTTATTGCTGACGCCGCACTGATCTGCCTGTCGATCTCCCTCTCCATCCTTCCCCCAAGAACAAGACCCCGAGATACTTAAACTCCTCCACTTGGGGCAGTACCCTGTCCCTGAGCCGCAGGGGGCATTCCACCCTTTTCCGGGCGAGGACCATGGTTTCGGATTTGGAGGTGCTAATTCCCATCGTGGCTGCTTCATGCAGCAAATCGATCCAGCGAGAGCTGGAGATCACGGTCCGATGAAGCCAACAGGACCACATCATCCGCAAAAAGCAGAGACTTAACCCCTCGTTTCTCCCAGAATTGGTGGCGTTGTGGCAGCCTGCGGCGGCGTAGGAGTGCAGCACACAAATTGAGGGAGGAGTAAAGTAATTAAAAATGTAATTAATAAATGTTGTTTTTTACTGGTCTAATGTTTTTAGAGCCCAGAACTGAGATTTTTTTTCTTCTTAAATGACGATTAACCTCTGCACCAATGTCTTTTCGGGGGGTTCCTAACACCCCAAAACGACAAAAAGCCCATCTGTAATTGTTTTCGTAAAAGAACTTTGAAAGCTCGTAAGCTCGTCTTTTGTTCCTAAATGACTGTTGCCCTTTTATTTGTGCAAGCTAATAGATGAGTCACCTTGGAGGTGTTTAAGGGCTGCGAGTGTAAGTGAGATTTTATCTACCAGTCAGCTTACAAACCTAAGAGGTTCCCACACACACTCACAAAAGAAAGTGTAGAAGAACGCACTTATGCCTCAGTGATAGAAAGAGTAATTCAGGTGTGAGCAGGGTGGGCTTATTAGTATGCAAACCCGCTGCTGCCAACAGCTCTCAAGGACATTGTCTGTCTTCATGGGGGTTACAATAAGACGAAGCTCTATGTATTCATTTGATCGTGTTCATGTTTGTGATTTCAACTCGTATTTTTTTGCAGATTGTATAAAGCAACTATGTTTAAAGTAGGGCTGCAACTAACGATAATTTTGATGATCGATTAATCTGGCGATTATTCGCTCGATTAATCGATTAATCGGGTAAAATTGGCAACTTAATAAATAATAGTTTTTTGGCATTTTATTGAATGTAGTTATGCAAAACACGACTCATAATCACTTAAACAACACATTGGGCTCATTCTAATAAGTAAAAATGTTAATCTTTCTGTGAAATAAAGAGGGAGAATGTTACCAGTTCTACAGCAAATATAAAATAATAAATCTACTTACAGAATACAGTAAAGGTAAATCACGAGCACCCATAAAATGTGTTTTATAGTACTGGCTAAAAAAACATAAAATGGAAACTGTTGACCAACCAGGATCACATTAAAAAATAAGAAATCGTTGACAGTTTTAGATTTGCAAATTTAACCTTGTTCAGAGGTATAGTACCAAACAAAAATGGCCTAGGTTAACATGAGTAAAAATACACAAAAAACAATCAAGTTGTGTAATATTAAGTGCAGTTGACAGCAAAAACTTTCTACACGATTAATCGATGACTAAATTAGTCGACAACTATTTCAATAATCGATTATAATCGATTAATTCGATTAGTTGTTTCAGCTCTAGTTTAAAGCCATTAACTGTGCCCCCAGAGTCATTATATGACCAGCCGGTAAAAGCCAGAAGCAAACCCTGCTATCATGGCTAGCATCACCTAAGAGCATCAGTGTGTGTCGGCGTATATGTGTGTGTATTTCTCAACAAAAGACCAGACAAACATTAAGCCAGACATTTTTCAGACCCTATAGAGATGCTATTTTCACATACAAATGGAAATGGAACGTGTAAACAAAGCAAAAGCTGCACTTTTATTTGTTTCATCTCATTCAAACATCAAAGTTGATGATAAGCTACATTATATCTCTTCACGGAACCGAAAGTAAAGTTTGATTCATTTAAAAAAAAAGGATTAGTTGATTCTAATTAGAGCAATGTGAATAATTGTTTGCTGTTTGCGAGCCCATAAGTGGGGATTCGTTAAGGATTGTTTGATGATTTTTAATTAAACTTCATACGTGCGAATGAAACGGATCAGTGCAGCGCTTGCAATAATTAAGATGCGCTATTGATTAGTTGTTTTGTTCGTTATCTCGGTGAAGCAATTCATCTAAGCCAGGCATGGGCAAACTACGGCCTGCGGACAACATGGGGCCCGTTAAGCGTTTTAATCCAGTCCGCCAAACTAGAAAAATTTAAATAAATAAACCATGTTAGTTTTATTTTTCTTTAATTCTGATGTTTTGCCACTAGATGGTGCCAAAGAAACAACAACACTGCTCCCATTCAAATGAGTGTGTCTCAGTGATGCACACGCCTTCAAAATAAACAGTGTGCACAGATATAGAAAGCCATCGGGGCCAATACATGCATGTAAACAAGTGTGCTAGATGTTAAAACAAGTAAAATGTTACATCAAGCGCTTAAATTTCTAACTGTTTCGTTCCGTCATCTTCCGCTTGTTCCAGGGTCGGGTCGCGGGGGCAACAGCCTCAAACAGGCAGCCCTGGCCTCTCTCACCCCGGCTGCATCCTCCAGCTCACCCGGAAGAATCCCAAGTCGTTCCCCGGCCAGCTGTGAGACATAGTCTCTCCAGCAAGCCTGGGGTCTGCCCTTTGGTCTTCTCCCGGTGGGATGTGCCCGAAACACCTCGGCCGCGAGGCGCTTGGAAGGCATCCTGACCAGATGCCCGAACCACCCCATCTGGCTCCTCTCGACCTGGAGGAGGAGCGACTCGACACCGAGCTCCTCCTGGATGGCAGAGCTCCTCACCCGAAGTCTGAGTGAGAGTCCAGCCACCCTGCGGAGGAAGCTCATTTCGGCCGCTTGTACCCGCGATCGCATTCTTTCGGTCAGCGCCGCTAGATTTGAAATTTAATGCTCCTGTAACATTTAGCGGCTTGTTTAAAATCTAGCGTCATTCTATCGGTCTAATCTAGCGGTTGCCAAAGCATGCCATCCATCTACCACCCTGAACAGGTCGCCAGTCTGTCTCGGAGCCACACACAATCATACACACACACAGACTCAGTCTCGGGGCAATCATGTCATGACCAATCAACCTAACATGCATATTTTTGGAGAGTGAGAGGAAACCGTATTACCCGGAGAAAACCCACGCATACATGGGGAGAGCATGCAAACTACACACAGAAAGGCCAATGTTTCAAGCCTCGTCCGCACCTCGGACTCATACCCATGACCCTCTTGCCATGGGGTTAGATAAAAGTGAAGATTAAAATTTTTGTTTTAAGTTTTTTCCCCATTTCTTTTTTTACCTGATTTGTTATATTTAGGAGTAAAAAAAAGTAAGTAAAACATGTTCTGTTACAAATAAAAGACATACGTTAAAGAGGAAGCTTTAACGCCTAACCCACAACGCCTTGCTGCTGAACAGGCTCCTCCCACTTGAGGAGGCTCCTCCCACTTGCCGAACAGGCTCCTCCCATTTTTTCATTTTTTTCCGTCCAATCGAGTTTTTTTTTTTTGTTTTTTTGTTTTTTTTTTATGTTTATGATTCAAACCTTTTAAGAAACTTTCTTTGATTTAATTTTTTGCAAATAAAATGTTTTTTTTAAGAAGTAAAATTATTTTTTAACTATTATGTTAGCTGTGTTGCACGTCATAGTTCTTGATTTTATGAGCTTCAACAAAAGATTATAATACATAATATCAATATATTTAAAATGCCGTTCAGGTCAACTTTGGACACCGTCAATGGTTTTTAATAAAACATTAAACACAATAGACATCACAAGACATAATCAATACCACATAAATCAATAAGTCAGAGCATAAGAACATGTTTAAAATGAAAAATGAAAATGAAATATTCTATTCATCCCTCACCGGGGAAATTTGTGTGCTGCACTCCTTACACCGCAGCAGGCTGCCCTTCGACGGCGCCAATGGTGGGAGAAGCGGGGGTTCTCCAAGGACCCTAGACGTTCTTGGGTCCTTAGAGTCCTTAGAGAAGACACTAAATTAAAGAGGGGATATTGTATTTTAAAAATCTCATGGCATATATAGTTAAAATTGTTTGCTCAGGAAAACAAAATTACCCATAAAAAGCTCATAAATACATTTATTCCGTTTCAACCCCCTTTAATGAGTGCATTGAGTTTAAACTGATAAAATGGTAAAATCTTGATCACGTACATTTTCTCTTGCTCTTAATTGACACTATTAACCTTTTTTATGATGTCTGAACTAAACTGAAGTATTCCAATGAGAGTCATAAACTGCAAGCCCTTTATCTATTTGATTCCCCTAAACCAACGAGATAGCATTAAAGTATAGGGATGGGGAGGGCTGGGCTGGAGTGAAGCCTCAGATGTGATGGGCACTGGCAGTCAGAGATTGAAAGATTGAGAGAGCAGAAGAAAAACTGAGACAGAGGTAGATCCTAGCCTGGAGGCTCATATCGGTCTGACTCTGGGTGTAGATAAGATCCTCTCGAGTGTAATTACATGGGAAGACACCTTTTTTCCCACCCTCTCTTTTTCACTTTAGCTCCTATAAAATACCCGACAAAAATCATCCACAAAAAAAAAATGACACAAAGCCCAGTTTAAGTACGTGAAGATCGTGTCGGATCATGACGGTTGAAATAAAAATATAAATTTAAGCAAATAATTAATCAGAAATGTTGCGGAATGATGGGAAATGATTGGAATTAGTGCCTCCAAATCCAAGAGCATGGTCCTCGCCAAAGGGTGGACTGCCCCCTGCGGGTCAGGGACAGGGTCCTGCCCCAAGTAGAGGAGTTTAAGTATCTTGGGGTCTTGTTCACAAGTGGGGGAAAGATGGAGGGGAGATCGAGAGGCGGATCGGTGCAGCGTCAGCAACAACTAGGACGCTGCATCGGTCCGGCGTGGTAAAGAAAGTGCTGAGCCGAAAAACAAAGCTCTTGATTTACAAGTCGATCTACGTTCCCCTCCCTCACCTATGGTCACCAGCTGTGGGTGGTGACCGAAAGAATGAGATCGCAGGTACAAGCGGCCGAAATGAGCTTCCTCCGCAGGGTGTCTGGGCTCTCACTCAGAGATCGGGTGAGGAGCTCTGCCATCAGGGAGAAGCTCTGTGTTGAGCCGCTCCTCCTCCAGGTCGAGAGGAGCCAGATGGGGTGGTTCGGGCATCTGGTCAGAATGCCCCCGAGCGCCTCGCGGGCAAGGTGTTTCAGGCACGTACCACCAGGAGGAGACAAAGGGGCAGACCCCGGACCCGCTGGAGAGACTATGTCTCACTGTTGGCCGGGGAACGACTTGGGATCTCTCCGGGTGAGCTGGAGGATGCAGCCGGGAGAGAGAGGCCTCGGCTACCCATTTGAGGCTGTTGCCCCCGCGACCCGACCCCGGAACAAGCGGAAGATGGTGGAATGGAACGGAAAAATAATAGGTAAATTAATTAAATTCTTAAAAGTCCCTCTTTTTATCACCTCTTTTTTCACCCCTTTCCCGTTTGATGGGGCAAAGAACCGCTGTTATGACTCATATGGTCTAGAGTTAGGCCGATATGTAGACGGATGTTGTGATTAAGACCCGGGAGTGGAACACAACTGAAGAATGAGGCAAGATAGGGTGTTGAAGAAATAAACTATCAATTTTAACAACTTAAAAGCTTCTTTTGGGAGTGCTGCAGATGGGTCCTCTCTCAGCTTGGCACCAGACCTTCTTAATCAGCCACCTAGCAATCATCTGTAACTGCCAACAGGTGGGGAATATTGGGAGCCTGGGTGGCAGACGTAAGAAAAAACACAAGAGGGTGATGAGGCCACACTGAAAGCCCAATGTTTCCAGTCTCGTCTCACCCAGGGCTCAAACTGCAACCTCCTTGCTGTGAGACCACTGTGCCACCATGCTGCCCTTCAACAAAGTTGTGCTTTTAATGATTCCACTCTGTTTTATTCACCTCCCGTACCAGACATTTGATCCACTTTTGTTTTGTTGCTTAAATAAAGCAGTGAGGGGGGTTTTTGGAAGTTTTTCTCGGGTGTTGTTGCTTGAATATGAAGTTGGTTAGCACTGAAGACCTGCAACTATCTTCCAACTTGATGCCGGAATCAAAACTCAATCATGTGAGTTTTCCTTTCAAATGCAAAATTACAAAACCAAATACCGTATTTTCACGACCAAAAAGCGCACCATAGTCAAAGGCGCAGTCCCAGTTTCCTGTGCTCTGTATTTAACACACACATAAGGCGCACCTGATGATAGGGCGCGGGTTTTACATACATGTCCTCTACTACGCACGTCCACCTTACAACAACATACTCAAGCAGATGAGTGTGCGTATTTAAAAATAGATCGGGAGCAAAACTGAGTTTGGTTGTCCTTTATTTAAATATTAGTTACAGTCGTCATAAAGTCATTTATCAAATCCATCAAAGTCCTCATCCTCTGTTTCAGAATCTAACAGGTGCGCTAAATACAACACAGCGGGTCCACTTTCCTCGCTGTCAGAGTCACTTTCTGTACCGTGCGGCTCCTTGGAAATTATGCCGGCTTTTGCGAAAACTCGGACAATGGAGCCCAGCAAACTGTGGCGTAATTCGCTCGGCGCTGCCTTCAACCCTTTGTGAAGCTGGGGTCTCCTCTAGTCATCCATCGCTCCCACGCCGCTCGCAGCCTTACTTTGAACGGCCAGTTCACGCCGATGTCCAGCGGTTGGAGTTCCTTTGTCAGACCTCCCGGAATCACAGCAAACGTAGCGTTCATCTTCTTCACTCGTTTTTTTTTTCACAACACACATAAGGCGCACCGCACGATAGGGCGCGCCGCTCATTTTGAAGAAAATCTAAGACTTTTACGTGCGCATTATGGTCGTAAAAATACAATACTAGAAAAGTACACGCAACAAGTGGTGCACGTCACTTAAAAACTTCTAGACATATTACTTAATCCCAAAAACAGAAAACGTACGGACTCTGTTATCATTTAATGTGGTATTAGTTTAATAAAGTACGCAGTGCTTCTATATGAAAGCTATTTTAGTCATAAATTAACGGTGGTTTTGAAATTTTTTGCAGTAATAAGAGGATTTCAGATCAACGACCAGCTGAGTGTCTAAGGTGTAAATCCGTTTCTATGGCGACGTCTGTTTCATCCTTACGGTGTGGTCTAATTTTATACAAGTTATTAAAGCCTAATTCTGAGAGTGTGTTCTTCCTGTGAACATGAAACATGATGGAAAGTTTCCCACGTTATTAATGATGATCCGTGACTCAGTTTCGACCGGATTCGACTCGGTCGTGTATATTATTGGGTGAGACGGTGGCCACGTGGTCAGAGCGTTCGCGCGCGGACCGGAAGGTCGCGGGTTTGCGTCCCACGGAGAGCACGTCTAGGGTCCTTGGAGAAGACACCTAACCCCCGCTTCTCCCACCATTGGCGCCGTTGAAGGGCAGCCTGCTGCGGTGTAAGGAGTGCAGCAAACAAATTTCCCCGGTGAGGGATGAATAGAGTTATTTATTTATTTATTATGAGACTGCCTTCGAGCTTTATCGCAAAGGAAATTTTAAATCTATTTCAAACAGAGACAAAACACTTAGTAGAATTACCCAGCCACGGGTAGAGTCTGAATTCTTAAATGGATCTAAACTTTGGAACAGAGATTGATATACACACATAAACGTTCCCTCTATTTGCTCTCTGATTTTTATTCATATCCAGCAGTTACCAGCATGGGAAATATGCAATGCAGTGTTAAATGGGAAGTTTTTCCTTTGCCAAGTTTAAAAAAGTTTTTTTTTTCTTCCATATCTAGCCCAGACAGCCCTCAGCACTGGAACATTTCACCATGGATGCTGTTGAAGTTGCCACATTTCATCCATTTAAAGTGACTAACACTGTAAGTGCATGTATTCTACAAATGATGCTCGGTGGGAATGCAAAGCATAAGCTGAGCTGGATCAGGGGGACTCTCTCCGCCTGTGGGCTTACCAACACATGAAAACTGTCAATAAGTTCTGTATTCGACTAAATGCTCGTAAAATACGGTCAAAGATCCATTTAGAAGATCCAAACAGCATCAGAGAAAACTTCCACTTTGCCTTAAGTAGGAAATTATTAACTTATAAGCCACCGAAATTTTGGATTTTCATCCTGAAGACGGTGGAAAATAGTAATTTTTATCAAATAAATGTGATTTGACGGATGCGTTCCGTCATCTTTCACTTGTTCTGGGGTCGGGTTGTGGGTTTCTCTCACCCCGGCTGCATCCTCCAGCTCACCCGGAAGGATCCCAAGTCGTTCCCCAGCCAGTTGTGAGACATAGTCTCCCCAGCAGGTCCGGGGTCTGCCTCTTGATCTGCCCCCAGTGGGACATGCCCGAAACACCTCACCTGCGAGTCGCTCGGGGGTCATCCTGACCAGATGTCCGAACCACCCCATCTGGCACCTCTCGACCTGGAGGAGGAGCGGCTCGACACCGAGCTTCTCCCGGATGGCAGAGCTCCTCACCCGATCTCTGAGTGAGAGCCCAGCCACCAGGTGGAGGAAGCTCATTTCGACCGCTTGTATCCGTGATCTCATTCTTTCGGTCACCACCCACAGCTGGTGACCATAGGTGAGGGTTGGAACGTAGATCGACTTGTAAATCGAGAGCTTTGCTTTTCGGCTCAGCTCTCTCTTTTTCACGACGGACCTAGTTATTGCTGATGCCGCACCGATCCTCTCCATCCTTCCCCCACTCAAGAACAAGACGTTGAAATATTTAAACTCCTCCACTTGGGGCAGGATCTGTCCCTGACCCACTGGAGAAGGCATTCCACCCTTTTCCGGGCGAGGACCATGGTCTCGGATTTGGAGGCGCTAATTCCCATCCCGACCGCTTCACACTCGGCAGCAAATCGATCCAATGAGAGCTGGAGCCAACAGGACCACATCATCCGCAAAAAGCAGAGATCCGATCCTGAGGTCACCAAACCGGATCCCTCCAAAGCATCGGCAGCGCCTCGATATTCCGTCCATAAAAGTGATGTGATTTGACGGTAATCTTGTAAAACGTGTTGCCTTTTTTTACCAGCTTTCCAACCGAAACATGACACTTTGTGACAATTTGGCATCAAAGCAAGAGACTAAAGATCAAAATGCCAGCTTGCTAATTGTCCAAATTGTTTTTTTAAAAACCCAACGTGTTGCAAACGACGGTGGGTGACAGCCAGCGGCAGAATACGCCAGAGAATCCATGTTATTTTCTATTTTCAGCTGTCACAAAGTGTCAGGATAAAATCCAGTTTAACAGATTACACATGTCCAGGTTCTTTTATCAAGTGAGAGACAAACGTTTTTTAGAATACAAAAGAGGGTACCTGTCAAAGAATGCAGCTGAAAGAATGCGTCTGTCCCTTTTGGCGTTCTGGGGGGTGCCGGAGCCCATCCCGGCTAATTTAAGGCGAATGGCAGAGTACACCCTGAACAGGTCGCCAGTCTGTCGCGGGGCCACACACATACAACCATCTACACACACATTTATTCCTGGGGGCAATTTCGGCACCGGCCAATCAACCTAGCATGTATGTCTTTAGAGGGTAGAAGGAAACCAGAGTACCCGGACGAAACCCACCCAAACATGGGGAGAACATGCAAACTCCACACAGAAAAGACAGTGTTCCAAGCCTCGTCTACACCCAGGACTCGAATCCACAACCTTCTTGCTGTGAGGCCACTGTGCTACCCACTGCGCCACCGTGCTGCCAGAAAAAATTGTGTAAAAAAAACAAAAACAAACAGAGAAAACAGCATCTAAAAACCGTTCCGTTCCGTCGTCTTCTGCTTATCCCCGGGTCGCGGGGGCAACAGTCTCAGACGGGAAGCCCAGGCTTTTTTTCACCCCGGCTGCATCCTCCAGCTCACCCGGAAGGATCCCGAGTCGTTCCCCAGTCAGCTGTGGGACATAGTTTCTCCAGCAGATTTGGGGTCTACCTTTTTGTCTCCTCCCGGTGGGACGTGCCCAAAACACCTCACCAGCGAGGCGCTCGGGGGGGGCATTCCGACCAGATGCCGGAACCACCCCATCTGGCTCCTCTCGACCTGGAGGAGGAGCGGCTCAACGCCGAGTTCCTCCCAGATGGCAGAGCTCCTTACCCGATCTCTTAGTGAGAGCCAAGCCACCCTGTGGAGAAAGATCATTTCGGACGCTTGTATCCGCGATCTCATTCTTTCGTAGGGTAGGGTCACCAAAAATGAATTTATGAACGTAGATCCATAGTCTGATTCGGATGAAGGCTAAATAAGTGTTGTAGATAAAAAGGAATCCGGATACTTTGATTTCCTCCCACCCCGTGCATGTTCTTCTCATATACGGGGAAAACATGCAAACCACACACAGAAAGACTAGTGATGACCAAATCTGATTGATTTAAATGTAAAATTTGGAATTCTCTGTGAATTTAGATTAACGGATTTATTCAGGAAATAATCTGTCGGCAGTATAAATTATTTTTTCTTAACACCCACAAGAGTTGCAATTGGTATTGATCGATGGGTATAATATTGCATGCCATAAGAGATGCTCCAAAATGAAGATGATTTGGTTCTTTTGTAAATAGACACACTGTCTGATAAGCCATTTTCTATCAGAACTCGAACACACAGAGAACATTAACAACTCTCCCCTGCTGTTCTCTATCATAGCTCGATTGCAGTCCTCCAGTCTGATGTGCAACACCATCCCATCTGAAGCCCATTATCACATTAAAGCAGCTCGCTGCAAAGACAAAGCCAGCAGAGATGGAACACAACGTCTGAAATCCCAATGCACAGCTAGTCAGAAAACACACTTTGTAAAAAAAGAAAGTCCAACTAGCACAAAACATGCATAAAATACAGACTACGGCTGAAACAGTTAATCGATTTAATCGATTATAATCGATTATCAAAATAGTTGTCAACTAATTTGGTCATCGATTAATCGTCGAAAAAAGTTTTTACTGTCAACTGCACTTAAATTGGTCTCCAAGTGGGGCAGTAGAGAGCAAGTTGGCGATGCCAGCTACCAAAATAAGAGAAGAAGATAGCAGCCAATCATTGGCCTTCATTTCACTCCGCCTCACGTGATCAGGCAGATTCAACAAGATGGCGGAAAGAAAAGTTTGGATCATTTTCCGCTTAATTTGAAAAAGACTTGCGTTAATATGCAAAGTTTGCGAAACGGACACGTTTTGGCACGGAAGCATAACGACGCTGCACGAACATCTGAAAAAAAAAACATGTCGGACTCGAAGCAGGAGACGGCAAACCGGAGCGATACGCGATGTTATTTCTATTAAAAACAATTTTACAGGTCGCTAAATACACTTTTTATTATCTGCAAAAACACAAAAACAATCCAACATGGACTATTTTCTGTGGAAAACAGTTGTACTCCCCCGTAGAGCACTTCTCTCAGGGACTCTTATTTTGGAAATGATCGTGTCCGATATGAGGCCGCTGTCAGTAGGAAGAAGAGGAGTTTTAAAAAAAAAGATTGCTAAATTCAATCCAAAACAAGATTCCCTCCTCTACACCGCAAAGCACAGTTTTTCCCACAAAAAAAAAGAGTGCTGTTAGTTGGGCACCCCTTTACCGATTAGTAGATCTGTGTTTGTAATATTATAAGTGGTAAAGATGGACCCAGGTCATTATATTTTTTTAAAGTAACTATTTTTACAGTAGAGATCATGTTTTTTTTGTGGGTTTTTTTTGCACTAAAACTACACAACTTGAATGTTTTTGTATGTTTTTTACTCACGTTAATCTGGGGCCTTTTTTTTGTACAATACTTCTGAACAAGGTTAAATTTGCGAATCCAGAAGTGTTAAAAGTTTCTTGTTTTCAAATGTGATTCAACAGTTTACATTTGATGTTTTATTAGCCAGTACTACTAAAGCACATTTTATGCATGCTTATGAGTTACTTTTACTGTATACAGTAAGTAGATTTATTATTTTCTAGAAATGATAATATTCTACCTCTTTATTTGACAAAAAGAATAACATTTACTCTTACTGGAATAAACCCAACGTGCTGTTTATGTGTTTATGAGTTGTGTTTTACACAATTACATACTATTATATGCCGAAAAACTAATATTTATTAAATTATCATTTTTATCCGATTAATCGAATAATCGACAGATTAATCGATTACCAAAATAATCGTTAGTTGCAGCCCTAATACAGACCAAATCATTTTTAGTCACAATAAAACAAAATAATTTTCATCTACTGTAACACTATCAGAGACAGCCTCCCCGAGCAGTGAGCAGATCACTCAGTCTGCTGTACATAAAACCACCAGGCTTGTCCTCTGATTGTTGGATCATTTTCAACTTTAGTTCACAGAGGAATCCAACAGATCAGCTGGAGGCAAATGGTGTTGTATGAAATCCGTGTGAACAAAAGACTACAAGCTTTATTGAAACATCGCAAACAATTGTTCAATCATCATGCAACGCATAAAGGAAAAGAAAAATGTTGAACACTGTGAACATATGCTGCTGTGCTTCATAAATAGAAACATTACCTCCAGCCAGTAAAAAAGCAGCAGAGCCTTCAACTGTGACTTAGAACAACAGATGGTCTTGTTCTGTTCTGGTTCTCACGTAGGAGGAACATGACCAAATGTACAGTTTTATGTCAAATTTAACTTTAGACTTAAAAAAAAAAAAAAGAACATGTAAAGTTCATTTTAGTAAGTTAAAAAAAAAAGCATGAATATAAGTAGTATTTTTAAGTGCTGTGAAGACCTGGGCAGGGTGTAACCTGCCTTTCACCTGCTAGCTAGTCGTGATGAACGCTGAAAACCTCTGTGACTCATATATTCTTCTTCTTTCGGCAGTTCCCTTCATGGTTCGCCACAGCAAGTCAGTTTCTTCAATCTAACCCAGGCGTGGGCAAACTACGGCCCCGTGGGCCACGCTAAACGCTTTAATCCGGCCCGCCGAGACGAGAAAAAATTACATAAATAAACCTTGTTAATGTTTTATTTCTACTGCAGTTCTGATGTTTCCACACTAGATGGCGCCAAAGACACAACAACACTGCTCCGACAAAAAATGTGTGTGTCTTCGTGATGCGCACACTGTCAAAATAAATACATAATGGAAAGCCATCGGGTCCAATACACGCACGTAAATAAGCGTTTTAGATGTTAAAACAAGCAAAATGTTACATCAAGCGCTTAGATTTCAAACCTAGTGCAATTAAATGCAGGTTATTAAGCGCTATCGCACTAGATTTCGGATCTAGTGTGCTAGATTAGAAATTTATCACTCTTGATGTAACATTTAGCACGCTTGTTTAAAATCTATTGCGCCATTCTGTCGATCTAATCTAGCGGTTACCAAAGCATGCCATCCATCTGCTCCTGTTCTGGCCCGCTTATCAAATGTTAGAACTCGATGTGGCCAAAAAGCAAAAAACAAATCAACCAAAAAGTTCTCCCACCCATGATCTAACCCTATCTGCTGCATCTTCTTCGGTCACACCAATTGTCTTCATGCCTTCCTTCACTGTATCCATGAACCTCCTCTTTGGTCTTCCTCTAGGCTTCTTTCCTGGTGATTCCAAACCAGGGCTGCAACTAACAATTATTTTGGTAATCGATTAATCTGTCGATTATTCATTGGATCGATTATGCGATTAATCGGTTAAAATGGCAATTTTATAAATATTGTAATCGAGTAAAACACAACTCATAACCACATAAACAACACGTTGGGATTGTTTAAGTTAGAGCAAACGTTAATCTTTCTGTCTAATAAAGAGGTAGAATATCATCTTTGAATGTTTACTTGATGTCACGACTTTTCATTGGGAAACATGTTGAGGGGAGATGGTGGCTCAGTGGTTAGAGCGTCCACTTCGCAAACTGGAAGTTGTCATGTTCGCACATCTAGGGTCTTTGGACAAGACACCTTGCCTCATTTCTCCCACCACTAGCACCGTCATAGGTGGCAGCACATAAATGCAGCACATAAATTTCCCGGTGTGGAATTAATAAAGTAAAGTATACATAAAAAAAAAAAAAAAATTTAAATAAGTGTGTATCAGAAATGCTCCAGAGATTGAAATGTGATTGGAAATAATTCAGGATTTTTTTTTTTCAGTCCTTTCTTTATTTTGTGTCTTTTTCTGTGGTCCTACGGACAGCTTGAGCCCAACGGGAATCTAAGCAGGTTCTCCTGGTCGAAAGACAGTATCTCTACCACTAGGCCAACGCCCTCTGGGACATTAATGAAAAAAGTATAGAAAATAGGGCTGAAACAACTAATCAAATTAATCGATTATAATCGATTATTGAAATAGTTGTCGACTAATTTAGTCATCGATTAATCGTTCAGGAAGTTTTTGCTGTCAACTCCACTTAATATTACACAACTTCATTGTTTTGTGTGTATTTTTACTCATGTTAACCTAGGCCATTTTTGTTTGGTACTATACCTCTGAACAAGGTTAAATTTGCAAATTTAAAACTGTTAACGATTTCTTGTTTTTAAATGTGATCCCGGATGGTCAACAGTTTACATTTTATGTTTTTTTAGCCAGTTCCACAAAACACATTTTATGGGTGCTCGTGATTTACCTTTACTGTATACAGTAAGTACATTTATTATTTTATATTTTCAATTCAATTCAATTCAATTCAATTTTATTTGTATAGCCCAAAATCACAGAATGTCCGTCTCAATGGGCTTCACAAGAAAAAGAGGAATGTATTAACACAAATACACAACAAGAAAAATAACTAACAAATGCTAACTAAACAAGACTAGCACATTAATGCACTTAGACTCTCCTTCTCGGTGAGGAAAAACTCCTAAAAAACCCATCAGTGGGGAAAAAATAAGAAACCTCATGGGGATCCACGTGAAAGAGAGATCCCTCCCCCGGGACGAGCAAACAATGTGTCAAAGATTATTGTTTAAATATTAGCTTATTCTAATCTACAGCTAAATATCTAAAGAAGTCAATAAATGTTCTTCATCCTGATGGAAACACGGGGGGCTCTTCAGCCCGGAGATGTCAAGTACGGGGATGAGTAGATGTTCTTCATCCTGATGGAAACACGGGGGACTCCTCAGCCCGGAGATGTCCAGTACGGGGATGAGTAGATGTTCTTCATCCTGAAGGAGACACGGGAGACTCCTCAGCCCAGCGATGCCCACGGCAGAGATGAGTAGATGGATTTCGTCCTGATGGAGCGGGGATGAAGAAGCGCGGAGGTCTCCTCGGTGTGGCCATGCCCAGGACAGGAACGCAGAGTCCTGGATGGGGCTCTCTCCCAGAGAGGAGGGAGAGAGGTGGACAACATGTGAATTGTATTGTACCAACTAGCAGTGTAATTCTAAATAATCAGACAATTTAGAACAATGAATGAGATAGCAAGCCAGGGGTTTAGGGTAGAGGGTTAGAGTAGGGGGTAGGGGGAAAGAGCCAAGACAGTCTGGCAGAGAATAGTAGATAGAATTAGAGGACAGAACCCCAATGTACCATACTTTCCCCAGCTTTTACTATCTAGCAGCCAACTATTAATTATATCAGCTAAATGAAACTGTTTCTATCTGGCCTGTTGATAAGCTTGTTCAAACAGGAATGCTTTAAGCCTCCCTTTAAATGTAGGAACACTGTCTGCCTCTCTCACTTGAGCTGGGAGCTTATTCCATAAAACTGGAGCTTGGTAGCTAAAGGCTCTACCTCCAACTGTACTTTTTGAAATCCTAGGAACCACCAACAGCCCTGCATTTTGTGAGCGGAGTGTTCTGCTTGGTTGATAAGGTACTATGAGTTCACTAATGTAAGATGGAGCCATGCCGTTTAGGGCCTTGTAGGTTAGTAAGATGATTTTAAACTTGATCCTAAACTCAATAGGAAGCCAATGGAGAGACGCTAGCACGGGAGTAATATGATCTCTTCTATGAGTTCCTGCTAATAGTCGTGCTGCTGCATTTTGAACCAGCTGAAGACTTTTTAGGGAAGACTTAGGGCATGCTACGAGCAAAGCGTTACAATAATCCAATCTCGATGTAACAAATGCATGGATGAGTTTTTCAGCATCACTTTTACATAAGATATTTCGGATTCTAGAAATGTTGCGAAGGTGAAAGAATGCAGTTTTACAAGTCTGTGCTATGTGAGCTTTAAATGATAAATCTGGATCAAATAAAACTCCTAGGTTTCTAACGGTGAGGTCAGAGGCCACAGTTACTTCGTCGAAGAAGACTGCTTGGTCAGTAAAAACATCTCTCAGATTTTTAGGACCTACTACAATAACTTCAGTCTTATCTGAGTTTAAAAGGAGATAATTGATTGTCATCCAAGTCTTTATGTCCCTGATACAGGTATTAAGTTTTTCTATATGGTCACTCTGGTCAGGTTTGACTGATAAGTACAATTGTGTATCATCTGCGTAACAGTGAAAATTAATACTGTGTTTTCTGATTATGTTTCCCAGAGGCAGCATGTAGAGCATGAACAGAATAGGTCCAAGAACTGAGCCCTGAGGCACACCAAAACTAACTTTGGTAGAAGTAGAGGACTGATCATTTACATGAACAAACTGGTATCTATCAGATAAATAAGATTTAAACCATTGAAGAGCTGCTCCTCTGATCCCTAAGTCATATTCTAATCTTTGAAGTAAAATGCTGTGGTCAATTGTGTCAAAGGCTGCACTAAGGTCCAAGAGAACTACGATTGAAACCAGTCCCTTTTCTTTGGCTAATAAAAGGTCATTTGTCACTCTAACTAGCGCAGTTTCTGTGCTGTGGTGTGATCTAAAACCTGATTGAAATTCTTCAAAAAGACTATTTTCCTGCAGGTGACGGTTCAGCTGCTTAACTACAACTCTTTCTAGAATTTTAGACATAAAAGGTAAATTTGATATTGGTCTATAGTTGGCCAGAATGCTGGGATCTAAATTGGTCTTTTTTAGAAGCGGTTTAATAACTGCATGCTTAAATAACTGTGGAACATATCCTGTTTCTAGGGAGGAATTTATTATAGTTAAAATAGGTTTGTTAATTACAGGTAGCGTTTCTTTGAAAAGCTTGGTTGGAATTGGATCTAAAAGACAGGTTGATGTTTTGGAGCATGTAATAACATCTGTTAGCTCAGTTTGGTCTATAGCAGTGAAACAATCTAATGTTACAGAAGTTTTTAGAGAAGCTTTCATTTCTGCAGCTTCAGCCTGCTCTGGACTAATTGTAGGAATAAGTTCATTCAGTTTATGCCTTATATTTGAGATTTTATCATTAAAAAATGTAAGAAAATCTTCACAGCTTAGAGTAACTGGGATAGAAGGCTCTATTGTGTTGTGACTGCTGGTCAGCCTAGCTATAGTGCTAAAAAGAAATCTAGGATTATTTTCATTCTCCGCTATTAAAGTTGAATAGTACTGGTTTCTAGCCTTACGCAAAGATTTTTTATAATCTAGGAGGCTACGTTTCCAGGCGTTCCGAGATTGCTCTGATCCAGAACGCCGCCATTCTTTTTCTAGCTTACGGGTTTCTTGTTTAAGAGAGCGTGTATCAGAGTTAAACCAAGGTGGCACTCGGTCCCGTCTAATAACTTTGGAATTTAAAGGCGCGACAGAATCTAGTGAGTCCCTAAGACTTTGGAAAGCACTATCGACATACTGGTCATGAATACTGCGACTAGAGCTGCAAGAGGTATTGTCAGTAAATTCATTTAATATGGTACTAAGTATTGGCTGAATTTGACATTTAAACTCAGACACAGATCGCTCAGATAACGTTCTTCTAAGTTGTGTTTTTTTCATTGGGGCAGACACATTTTTTAATAAAAACTGAAACGTAATTAGAAAATGGTCTGAAAGTACAGGGTTATGAGGAAAGACGCTAAGCTGACTAATCTCTACACCATAGGTTAGAACTAGGTCCAATGTGTGTTTGTGAAAGTGAGTAGGTTCATTTACATTTTGTGTGAAACCAACATGATCTAGTAAAGCAGTGAAAGCATTTCCTAAGCAATCGCTAGAGTCATCAACGTGAATATTAAAATCTCCTACTATCACTATTTTATCAGAATCTAAAACTACACTGGACAGAAAATCAGAGAACTCGGTTAAAAATTCTGAATAAGGTCCTGGCGGACGGTAGACAATTATAAATAAAATTGCTTTTTGTTTTTTCCGGTTTTGCTGGTTAATAGATAGTACGATACTTTCAAAGGAATTATATGTGTATTTTATTTTAGGGGTAAGAAGTAAGCTAGACTGTGATATTACTGCTAAACCACCACCTTTCCCAGAGCTCCTGGATTTTAGGTAGTTATTGTGACTTGGAGGTGTTGCTTCATTTAGCCTTACATAGTCATCTTGTCGTAGCCAAGTTTCAGTTAGCGCTAGTAGACTAAGTTTGTTATCACTAACTAGTTCATTGACTAGAAGGGACTTTGAAGAAATTGATCTGATGTTCAGTAGGCCACATTTAACTATATCAAAATTCTGCTCATTGTTACTGAGACTGTTGGTGGTTATCACTTTTAAGTTTCTGGGTCTCACTCCTTTCACTTGTCTTTCTGTGTATAAGCTAAAGCTAAGTCCTGCTGAGCTAAGCCTGTGTTGGGTTTGCACCAGCGCAGAAGGAAGCTCAGAGGAGAGTTTTAAACTACAGCTCTGTGCCTGGGTCTCGTCTCTGGATTGTCAGGTTGAACGACTAAGGCTGTCACGAATGTTCCTAGAAAGAAGAGAGGCACCTTCCAAAGTGGGATGGATACCATCTCTCCGCATGAGACCAGGCTTCCCCCAGAACGCACTCCAGTTATCTATAAAACCAATGCCGTTCTCTGGGCACCATCTAGCTAACCAGCGGTTGAATGATGAAAAGCGACTATACATTTCATCATTGACTAAGTTCGGCAGGGGACCAGAGAAAATTACAGTGTGTGACATCGACTTAGCTAACTTACACACCGACTCTACGTTTGATTTGAGAACCTCTGACTGTCTCCGTCTGGCGTCGTTACCACCCGCGTGGATCACGACTCGACGGAATCTAGACTTACTCTGGGCTAACATCCTAAGGTTTCCCTCGATGTCACCAACTCTGGCCCCCGGATAACACCTGACTGTCGCCGCTGGGAGCTCCACATGTCTGACTATAGAGGAGCCAATAACCAGAGTTGATGGTTCAGCGGGTGCGTCGCTGAGGGGAGAGAACCTATTTGACATGTGGAGCTTTGGGTGCTCTAAGGAAGTGCGTTCAGAAAAATGCTTCTTATTCTTCACCGGTACAAACCCATCCTGTGTATTCCCCGGCTGCAGAGGAGGTGCTGGGGTTGAAGCTAGCTGCGTGCGGCTGACACTCCTAGTAACAACCTGGCTAGCTACCTTAGCATCTTTCGTGCGCAGCCGCGTTTCTAACTCCTCTAACCTGGCTTCCAAATCTAAGACAAGGCTACACTTTACACACCTGTCACTATCCTCACTAAAGGAGCCAGGATCCTCACTAAACATATGGCACATGGAGCAGGAGAGAGGAGAAGAAGGAGAAGAAGCAGAGGAGGAAGCCATGCTAATGCTAACGGTAGCGCTTAAGGTAAACAACAAAGTCAACAAAGGGTTAAACAGCGGGATTTATGGTTGGAAAACTAAAGACAGAACTTAGATTATTTATAATCTAAAAACAGATCAAATCACTGAATAAAATGCTGAGTTAACAGCAGCAAAAGGACAACAAAACTTTTCAAGCTGAAAGCGACTCACCCGGAAATGACCCGAATCAGCATGGCAGCTCTCACCACACTGTCTCTAGACCAATTTGCTGTACTCCATTATATACATACATATAGACTACATTTCACAAAAAGATTAACATTTTTACTTATTAGAATGAGCCCAACGTGTTGTTTAAGTGGTTAGGAGTTGTGTTTTGCATAACTACATTCAATAAAATGCCAAAAAACTATCATTTATTAAGTTGCCCATTTTACCCGATTAATCGATTAATCGAGCGAATAATCGCCAGATTAATCGATCATCGAAATAATCGTTAGTTAAAGCCCTAATAGAAAATAAAAAATAAATAGACAGAAGACAAAGCCATTAAAATTGAAAGAAAAAACAGAACATAACAGAAGAAAATGCAAACAAACAGACAGACAGACTGCGGGTCGGGTGGATAGATAGTAATTAATCTAAGCCACCACCCTCTGTTAAGCTGTTGTGATGCTCCAGGATGATAAACTGGACCTCTTTGTACTGTTCAAACAAAAAAGTCCTAATCCCAGTTTAGTTCTATTAATACTCTCCAAATATGTTTACATGTGAATATTTACTCTCTATGATGCAGAGTTTGTATGTCAGCTCAGGGCGGGTAATTCCTCTAATACATTCTGTTTTTTTATGGATTTACTCAGCTATGTTTTTGATGTTAAAAATAGTCTAGTATGGGATGACATCTAATGCAGTGCCTGCTGAATCACACTTATTGTCTAAGGCTTAGTAAACCTGACATACCGCCCAGTAATTAGCATGTATTGATTGCTTTTGGATAGCTCTCTAACGTCCTTTCTGTCTGTGCACTCACTTTTTTGCCATTAAAATGCCAATCCTCTCCCTGTAATGTAATCACAGCTGGAAGCCTCTCTCCCATCATGCATTGCACTTTTACTTCACTAAACAATAAAAAGGTAAATTACTCAAATCTTGCTCCGTTCCGTCATTTTCCGCTTGTTCCGGGGTCGGGTCGCGGTGGCAACAGCCTCAAAGAGGTAGCCAAGGCCTCTCTCACCCCGGCTGCATTCTCCAGCTCACCCGGAAGGATCCCAAATCGTTCCCCGGCCAGCTGTGAGACATAGTCGAGTGTGAAAATTACATGCATTTTAATAATGTTTTACACCGTTTTATTTTATTTTCTTACTTCCTGTGAAAACCGGAACGAGGGCGAGGTACCAACGCCCCACCAGGAAAACATATGATTGTATATGTGGCTTCCAGTTTTTATGGAAAAAACGTGACGTCAGCTCTAAAATTTTTTCCATTCATGTGTATTGCAAACCATAACCACGCCCGTGGGGTGCATTTTTTTCCGCCCTTCGGGCGTGTGATAGGTTATCATCTTTGTCAGTCTGTTACATGAACCAATCAATTAGCTATAAGCTGACCTATAAATCCCACCCACGCCACACCCTTTGTTTTCACTGCGGAATTCTGGGAAATAGTCTTCCCCCTCGTGAGACCCCGAGATACTTAAACTCCTCCACTTGAGGTAGGACCCTGTCCCTGACCCACAGGGGGCATTCCACCCTTTTCCGGGCGAGGACCATGGTCTTGGATTTGGAGGCGCTAATTCAAGTCTTGCTGATAAAAAAAAAAAAAGAGGTTGGGTAGAAAAGTTCAGCCAAGACATTAAAACCCAAACAAACACAATGCAGACATTTTAAAAATGAACATTAGAGCTTTATTGATTTCTAAATATCAAGTCATAAGTCAAAGCACTTTGTGACTCATCTTTGAATAGCTCCTTCACTCCGAAATTGATTTGGAGCGACTCACAAAAAAAACACATAATTGGTCTTTTTTATTTGGTGTTGTTGTTCTAATCCAGATAAAAGTTGTGTGTAGAGGCCGTCTCCACAGCTGGCCCGCAGATTGAAATTTTTTATGCATCTAAAAATGAGAAAAAAGAGACACATAGGGACAAAACAGAAAAAGATTTTTCCCTTTCTTGAAAACCGTTTTTCATGCCGGATGTTTTTGTGAGTCTAGGTAAAATGATTGCTGCTGGTTATTCTGGCACTTTCCGCCATCTGGTGTGATGTGTGACCATGCCAACTGGGAACTGGTTCACATGTGGGAAGCTGAATGACCTTTCCAAAGCCCAAAGGTAATGTAAAAAAAAATAACATTAAAAAAAACAGGCGAGGTAAAATGAAGGTATTTTAGGATGAACGGTCACAGCTGGAAAGAGTAAAAAGGAAGAGGTAAGAAAAATGTTTCTATCATCACGGGGAATGACAGATAATGAGCTTCATGGACTTCTGATGGTATCAGGAAAGTAGCAATATGGCTGCAGTTGTTTTCAGTTGCTTAACAAAACAATTGGTGTCAAACGTAAGGTCCGCAGGTCAAAATCGGCCCTGTGGAGGATCTAATCCGGCCCATAAAGACCAATTGTGTAACTGCAAAATTTTCTTAGCAGAAACTAATACCGTTCCGTCATCTTCCCTTTGTTCCGGGGCCGGGTCGCGGGGGCAACAGCCTCAAACGGGGGGGGCGGGGGGGGGGGTTAGCCCAGGCCTCTCTCTCCCTGGCTGCATCCTCCAGCTCACCCAAAAGGATCCCAAGTCTTTCCCCGGCCAGCTGTGAGACATGGTTTCTCCAGCGGGTCCTGCGTCTACCCCTTGGTCTCCTCCCGGTGGGACGTGCCCGAAACACCTCGAGTGAAAGAACGGGAGCCGGAAGGCACGAGAGCCGGAAAGAAACAAGAGCCGGAAGGAATTCACAGTGTCAAAAGCAAAATTGAAACTGAATAAATAATTTAAAATCTTTAAGAGTGAATATTATATTTCTCTCTAAATAAAGTGTCACTTTTTCTTAAAATCTCATATTAAATAAAATAGTAAACTAATTACAACTAATTTCCCAGAAACAGAGCAATTATTGGTTGTATTTGTACCTAAACGAACTAGAAATCTTGGGTACATACGGGCTGACGGGCAATTTTTTCCATGATGAAGATTAGGAGGGTAAAAAATTAATGAGCGATACCAAAATACACTGTTGTATTTATTTGATCATCACACATCCTTGTTCTACTTTTCACCCTTGTCCTCCACAGCTAGGGCCAGACTGGCCATCTGGCTTCGGTTTATCGTTCCGACTAATCCCTGAAACTTAGTAGATTGGCGTCCCAATCAACACAAGATGAGCTTGCTAAGTTTTTACTGTTTCCTTCTTTTACCATCGTCTCCGTGCTGGGGTGATTTAACCATTCAAACAGTCGGCAGACATATCTCTTTCCTGAACGCCAGGGCCTTCAAACACCTTGATCTGAGGTCCATTGGCTTTCTTCCAAAGCAACGTCAGGCTGAACCAATCAGATCCTTTAAATCCCGCTTGGCGCTGAGTCAGTTGATGGAGCTATCTGTCAAACCCAGGACAGGAAATTAAGAGGAAGTGCAAAAGGCATTTTTCTTTTTTAAGACGTGCCAACTGTCCGAAGATATTTGACATGTTAGCTGTGGCAGGGCCCTCATTGGCTGTTCTGAATGTTGATGATAATTATGTTTTCTGTGAAAAGCTAGACTGTTCTAAAGTACTGAAACGGAGGACTCGAGGGGGACACACTTCAGATCCACTTTTCAAAGGAACGTCATTCTTTTTTCTGTGTACGCAACTTAGAAAATGTTTGATTTGAAAGCTCGTTTGTTCGGATGTCCTCGGAGTCCTGAGTTACGGAGGTAAATTTCTTCTTCCTACGATGAACAACCAGAGATAATCACTTGGTGGCTTTTACTCTCTTTCACTGATCTAGTGAATGTCAGAGAGGCCAGACTGAGATGGTTTGGACGTGTGCAGAGGAGAGAGAGCGAGAGAGTACATCGGAAGAAAAATGCTAGGTTTGGAACCACCAGGAAAGAGGACTAGAGGAATGAAGATTAGTCAGAGTAAAACAGAGTACATGTGTGTGAATGAGAGGGATCCAAATGGAAAAGTGAGGTTACAGGGAGAAGAGATAAAGAAGGTGGAAGATTTTAAGTACTTAGGATCAACAGTCCAGAGCAATGGAGAGTGTGGAAAAGAGGTGAAGAAGCGTGTGCAGGCAGGCTGGAACAGGTGGAGAAAAGTATCAGGTGTGATGTGTGACAGAAGAGTTTCAGCTAAAATGAAAGGAAAAGTGTTCAAAACCGTGGTGAGACCGGCCATGCTGTTTGGCCTAGAAACAGAAGCACTGAAGAAAAGACAGGAAACAGAGATGGAGGTAGCAGAGATGAAGATGCTGAGGATCTCTCTGGGAGTGACCAGGATGGACAGGATTAGAAATGTGTATATCAGGGGAACAGCACACGTTGGAGATTTTGGGGATAAAGTTTGAGAGGCAAGACTGAGATGGTTTGGGCATGTACAGAGGAGAGAGAGAGAGTACATCGGAAGAAGGATGCTGGATTTGGAACCACCAGGAAAGAGGACTAGACGAAGACCAAAGAGGAGGTTCATGGACGCAGTGAAGGAAGACATGAAGATAGTTGGTGTGACCGAAGAAGATGCAGGAAATAGGGTTAGATGGAAGAACCTGACTTGCTGTGGCGACCCCTAAAGGGAAAAGCCGAAAGAAGAAGAAGAAGAAGAAGGAAAGAGGACTAGAGGAAGACCAAAGAGGAGGTTCCTGGATACAGTGAAGGAAGACATGAAGACAGTTGGTGTATTGGAACAATTTATTGTTCCGCCGGGCCGGTAGAGGGCGCTAGCAATCGAACGTTTATTCGTGTTCAGGAAGTAGGAAATAGGAAGTAAGAAGTTAAGAGTTAAGCTAGCAGTGCCAGAGACCATCCTAGTTTGAATCTAATCATCAACCATCCACACTTTTCGAGCCCTTTGAACGGCAATATGAGTGAGTAGTTTGTTATGTTCATGATTGTATGTTTGTTTGTAGCATTATTTTCAAATGTGTATGACTAGATGCTCATTTATTTGTTTTCTGTATGTTTACAGTTTCACACTTCTTTCTATTAAATTCTAAAAAAGCTACAACGGACTGTTCTTTGGAGGAATTGATGGGAAGGAGAGTTTAGCTGGCTGTGAATCCCAATTAGGACACTGGGTCACATTGGGTGCAACAGTACAGTTGGTGTGACCAAAATGGATTCAGCAGATAGGATTAGATGGAAGAAACTGACTTGCTGTGGCGCCCCTGAAGGAAAATGCCGAAAGAAGAAGATGAAGATACTGATGTAGTGAATGAATACGGGCAGACCAGCTTTGTCCAAAATCTCAGAGTCAATTGAATCCTGGTCCAACCAACGTCTGGTATGCTTTGAAAACTCATTTTTCGTCATGTGTGATTTTTAGTCAATAGGTTTCAGTGTTGCCTCCTCGCTTTACGTCTCGTCTCCAAGGGTGATTCTATATTTCAGACGAAGCTTGCTGACATGTGGATGGTACAGGTTGACTAAATAATTTTATAAATAAAAACTCTGTAGAAGCAGGAAGGAAACGAACAAAAGTCCAAATAGAAAAAAAAACTGTCAAAGTGACAAAATAAATACAAGCAAACTTGGCAAAAAAGTGACACAAGACATCGGGGGAAACATCTTCAAAAACAAACAGGAAAAAACAAAACTAAAATACAGACGGCAACAGGAAAAAAACCCAAAGGCAATTTCATCACGTTTTTTTTTTTTTTTTTTTTACTCTGAATATAAAACCTGCTTCTGGATTAGCATCGTGTCTTTCTGTTTACTCGTAAACCCCCTCACACCTCATCCAGTTCTACATACAGAGAGGTGTAACAGAGATTTAACAAAGCATATGTTAGAATAAAAAAGATTTTTGTCTATAGTACAGGAAAGTTTAATCAGGATTTAAAATTTGCTTTATCTTCGATAACAGCAGAACATTTTATTTTTAAATCATGATATCTCTCCAAGGCCGCAGGCACCAAGGCACCGTGCCAGATCTACCAATGAAATCCTGAACATACTGGAAAGTAAGAAGAGGTTGTTTACACGTTGACTTTATAGATTTATTTTTGCCCAATTTAGTGATGTGTGCCAAGAAATAATTGAAATCTGGCTCTCTTTGCTTTTTGTTTTTGCTTTTTTTTATTTAAAAAGTGTTGTTTTCATGATACGATGACCTTTATTGTAATTGCAACATTGTACAGTGGAATACATTTCAATAATATTAGAATGAAAAAAAGCACAATAAATAGTATAAAATCAATACAACACCAGAAAAAGTGAGGATAGAGCGGGCATGGGCAAACTACGGCTCACGGGTCACATGCGGCCCACTAAACGGTATAATGCGGCCCGCCGCACAATTTAAAAAAAATAAACAAACCTTGTTTCCCCAGCAATTCTGATGTTTTGTCACTAGATGGCGCCAAAAATACAACAACACTCCCCCCATTAAAATGTGTGTGTCTTCATGATGCCCACGCCTTCAAAATAACTAGAGTGCATAGATATGGAAGTGTGTCAGATGTTAAAAACCTACAAAATGTTACTTCAAGAGCTTAGATTTCACGACAATTTGATTTTTTTTTTTTTTTTTTTTGTGGATAATTTGTTATTTCTTCCTGAAACTTGTGAAAACATAAGATTGAATTTTATGATCGTTTTCTTGAAAGTCTTAGCTTCAAAATGAGGTATAACTTACTGGAGTTGAACAAAAAAGTAGTATCGTTATGAGTGCAGACATTTTCAAAACACAAAATGGTCCATCGACAGGCCGGTGGGTGTTAAGAGGTTTTAAAAAGGAAATCATGATTTTGTGGGGTAATAATTTTTATAGCACATATAGACAGAGAATTCAAATCCATTTAAACAAGGACCAATGGATTTCATAGAAATGTTATCCCACAGCTTCTTCTTCTTCTTTCAGCATTTCCCTTCAGGGGTCGCTACAGCAAGTCAGTAAAAAAATTCTGGAAGTATCTGGAAGTACTAGAAGTATCCAGTGTGTACTTGCATCATGGCTACATGATTGGTTTCTTATCATCTGAACAAGCATTATAATTGGTTCTCAGCTTATTTATGTGGACCAGAAGGTCCCTCAACAGGTCATTGTCATCCATTCACACCACTGATCGAGAAAAACTCCAAATTTATTCCAACAGGATTCGTCGATCCCCAGGATTACATTCTAGAAAAACAACTTTCTGAAATTTGAAATACTTGGTTGAAGTTATATTATGTGATAAATTGTGAAAAGCTGATGAATTTTCATAGACTATTTCAAATATTTTGTGTACTAGAACTTCTGTAACCTTTCATCTGGATGATGAGATTTTTTTTTTTTTTAGCATGGTGCAATAAAACCCAAAGAAGTAGTTTTCATCATTTTCTTGGTTTTAGTTTGTGCACGTCAACTTTTTGAAACACATTTGTTTAATCAAACTGAACATTAGTCTATGCATTTCATCAACATCCTGGTGTCACATTTTCAAGTTCTGTTCGTTCCGTCGTCTTCCGCTTTCCAGCCTCAGAAACCCCAGCTGCATCCTCCAGCACACCTGGTAGGATCCCGAGTCGTTCCCCAGCCAGCTGTGAGACATAGTCTCTCTAGCGGGTCCGGGGTCTACCTCTTGGTCGCAAGTTGCCCTTGCCCGGACACAGGTCACCAGTGCCTCCCCCTTGGAGCCAGGCCCGAGGGTGGGGCATGAGAGCAAGCGCCTGGTGGCCGTGCTTTTATCCATGGGGCCTGGCCAGGCTCAGCCCGAACAGGGGACATGGACTGCCCTTCTAGTGGACTCACCACCTGCTGGAGGGGCCAAAGGAGTCGGGTGAAGGAGGAGAACAACATTTTCAAGTATTTCAATAAAAAATATTTTGGATTTTATAGTTAGTTTTGTCACAGACTGGTGACTTGTACAGGGTGTATCCTGCCTTCCACCTGTACACTGGCAATAATAAGCTCCAGCACTGCTTGTAACCCTACATTAAAAGAAATCGTTTGGAAGATGAATGGATCATTTAGTTTTAAACTATCGCCATAACCTTCATCTTAACATTTAAACTTCCCTTCAATAAAACTGTCTTCTGAATTTTTTTTTTTTCTCCAGGGAGACTAAAAGGTTCGCCCTGGCTTCGGTTCATCTTTAATTTGGAATTTGAGTTCTACAAAAGCCAAGCTAATAAAAGGGTTGTTTTTTCCCAGAAACATGAGAAAGATCCCATGTCATGATACTCCCTCCGCTTGGAAAATTTCCTCCTTCTTAATCCCGCCGTGGGCTCTAATTCAGCATACCTAGTCCCCATTGCTTTTCTCAGATGTCAGCACCTGTGTCTCATCCTCCCCTTGGTGTCCGTTATGAGGCGGTGTGCAAGTGGAAAGAGGAGGACCCAATTGCAGGATGGAAAACATGGTTTATTTGAGAAAGACAGTCCAGGCTGTGAAAGAAAAACAAATTTTAGTGGCATGGCAAGAGGTTATTGTCAGAATGTGTTCTTGGTCAGGCAACCTGGGAGACCTGGCTGGAAGGGATGTTATGACCTGACAAAAATTTCTGGGGTGATTGCCCTTAAATAGGCAGCAGGGGGGATGGCATCAGAATAATCACCCTCAGATGTCTCAATCAGGGTGATGAGGGGAAGTCCTGGGCTTTCTCTGGTGGCAAGTACGGGGATCATGATTGTGTCCATCACTTTATTGTCAGATCATCTGCCTTTCCGCTCTTCTGCTGCAGCATTGATGGTGTTCCTCCTTGTCTGGTCCCTCGGTCTCCATTTCCCATTTAATGGCTCCTCTGTCTGGTCCTGCCAAGTCTGCACAGGTTACACAAGCCGTACAGGTAGTCTTCTTGGCTGCATATGCCTACCCCTCCTCTCTAACTCCCGATTAACTGCTATTAACTGGTTAAAACTGGCCATGCGTCTAGGTCCTACATCTCCACCACCATCTCCACCGTCACCACCTCATGACAGAGTGAACCCTTTACAAAGCAAGAAAATATCTTTGACCACCAACCGTACCTCAAAAAATGCTCTAGTTTTTCTCAGCTTTGATGAATTGGCTGAAATGTTGTTTCTGTTTAATTTTCAGAATTACAGATGAAGGCTTTGAACAAGTACGTGATCCTTTATTTGACCAAACGAACTGACATAAACGTGTACCCTTGTTAATTGAGAGTAAAAAAAAAAAAAAACGAGAATAAGTCAGTGCCAAGGTGTAGAACGCCTCTGCCTACTCTATAAATTTGTGACCATGACCTCTGGTTACATGACGTTGAAAACCTACAGAGTTCTTTAATAGTTGTTATTGAGTAACTGTGGGCAGTTTTTTTCCGTTTCCGTTTCGTCATCTTCCGATTGTTTCGTTGTCAGGTCGCGGGGGCAACAGCCTCAAGTGGGTAGCCCAGGCCTCTCTCTCTCCCTGGCTGCATCCTCCAGCTCACCCGGAAGGATCCCAAGTCATTCCCCGGCCAGCTGTGAGACATAGTTTTTTTTTTTTATTATTTTAAGAAATACAATTTGAAGGTCTACATCTCTATTTCCGGCTGCGATTAGGCGGTGCCATTTTTTTTTTTACCGGAATGAGGGGCTGGAGGACGTCATCGCCCAAATTATATTCCTTAAAAAAAAAAAAAAAACTAAAATAGCACAAACAAAAAAATTTACAGCACAAACGATTGACACCATTTTTAGGAGTTTTCTCACATTTTTAAGCAAAATATATCATTTATATATATATATATATTTTAAGAGGGGTTAGCTTTACGGAGGTACCAAGAATGGGCAATTTCAGATTAAAAAAATCTAAAAAAAAACTCCCCATGTACAGTAACTGATGGACCAGATTGCAAAACATCCTGCGCAGAAGTACGAACAAAGAAAAAGAAACTTGGTGACGGTTTTGAGGTCTACTTCTAAGCAGATGTACATACGATTACTGTACATGCTAACTCTGACCATGTACCCCTTTCCATAAGAAATTCACCCCTAAAAATTCAATTAGATGGATTTTTTTAGATAGGTGAGTCGGCCTTTGTGACCTTTTTTGTAGACACATGAGATGAGTTATGAGATCCTTCTTGCATCACATAGGTGTGAGATGTTTGGTCTATAATCGTATAGAGTTATGACACAGACGTGAAGAATGAAAGTTTTTACCCCCTGCTTTGGATAAAAGTGATGAACTTTTGGCCTGTAATTTTCTGTTTCTCTACAGGAAACCTTTTTAATGTGAAAAAATAAAGTCAGTCTTCAAATTGCCCTCTTTCAGACCCCCACTTACCTCCGACCCCCTGCAGCCGCCTTGGTGGTGACCTTTTTCAACAAATTGACATTTTTTTATTTTTAGTCAGTTTAAAAACATTTTTTCTTTTAATTAAAATGATTTTGTTGGATGAAAAAAAATAGCGCGAATGTTCATGTGAAACAGCGATGGTTTGTAAGATTCTAGAAACTAAAAGATAAAAATTATTGGGGCTTTTTTTCTTCTACTTTTTTAACTGCATTTTTAAAGTGTTTTTTAAAAAAATATTTTATGCTCAAATCTGAGGTTAACAAACCATTCCAAGTGAGGCCATCATGCTAACCACTGCGCCACAGTGCCAACCATCTTGTGATATTGATGGGTGGCACTGTGGGTGGTGCCACCACTGTGGTCTTGGGGGTGCCACCTCTGTGATCTTGGGGGTGCCCAATCACCCCCAAGATTGGGCACCTCCAAGTGCCCAATCTTGGGGCACTTGGGGGCCCCAAGATTGGCCCCCAATATCCTGCAATCTTGGGGGTTTGCAGGATATGGGACAATATCCTGCAATCTTGGGGGTGCCCAATCAGTCGATCACGGTCTACTGGTAGCTCGCTGGCTGATTTCAAGTTGACCGCCAGGTGTTTGGGGGGGGATTACCTCAGTGTTGCCAACTCTGAAACTTTGACGCTAAATTTTGTGAGTATTCAGACCCTCTTTTTTCTTTTTTTTTCAAAAAAGTGTCAATCGAGCAGCTTTTTCTACGGATTTTCGGAGTCTGTGACGTAAAATCCCGTTGCTGCGCCTGTAATCAATAGTCACCCCATGGTGCTGCTTAGGCTCCTCCCCCTCTTAAAGGGCTAGGTGCGCATGCGCAGAAAATGTCCATCTGTGTGTGTTAGAGAAAGAAAAAGAGAGCAAGCGACAGAGAGTATTTTGTTGTTGTGTGTGTCTGTTTGTTGTTTTAGAGGGAGCGACAGTAAGGAATTTGTCTGTGTGTTTGAGAGAGAGGAACTTGTCTGTGTGTCTGTCAGAGATAGAAAAAGAGGGCAAGTTAGAATTTTGTCAGTAAGTGTTTGTGTGTTTCAGGGAGAGAAATTTGTGTGTGTGTTTGAAAGGGAGAGAGGAACATTTGTGTGTGTGTGTGTGTGTGTGTGTGTGTGTGTGTGTGTGTGTGTGTGTGTGAGAGAGAGAGAGAGAGAGAGAGAGAGAGAGAGAGAGAGAGAGAGAGTGTGTACAATGAACTGATGCACATTCCTCATCCATCAGGTCTCGTCTATTCCTCCCGTACCGAAATAGTTAACACCATCAGATTTTGCACCTCATCAGTAGAAACCACTTTATTTTTTTTACTCTACGTCTTACATATAATTAGTATTCATTTGCATAATTATACACACTTATGAAAGAGAAAACACTAATTGATTGAAGTGATAATTTTGTTCCGTCACTGTAATTACATGTTTGTATCTCTGAACAAAAACAAAAGAAAAAATCCTCACATTTCTCACCTTTTTGATAATCCTCTGAATATTATTATTTATCTTCACAATCTAATTCATCTGACGAGTCCCGAACCAGCAAAAAAATTGATTATTTGTTGGGAGTAAAGACAGCTTGCCAGAAACGGATATTATTTTGTGAGATAGACCTTGTTGCTCTCTGTTGAAATAAGCCAACCCAGCTTTTGGCTCAGCTGTGGCCCACTTTCATGTAGCTTCACCACACAGTCTCTGAAACCTCTCCATCCATCCATCTTTCTCCGTTTCATATCTCATACCTTTGATTTCTCTGTCCCCCCACACTCTCCTTTTTTTTTCCTCTGACCTCTTTCTCTCTGTTTCGTTGCACATTGAGCAGAGAGCAATTAGCTCATCTCATGGTGGTTACCGGGGAAAGTTTTTACATAAAAAGTCAAAGAACAAAAAAGAAAACCCCAAAAAAGTCTAATTGCAAGAACAGCCATATTCACTGATGTGGTAATGACCACAGAAAAGACGATAATGACCGCCATGACAGCATATGGCTACACACACCTCAACGTGAAATACGCAGTGGTGGATGAAGTACTCACTTTTTGTACTTAAGTAAAAGTACAGATAATTAGGCAAAAAATTTACTTAAATAAAAGTAAAAGTACCAATAAAAAAATCTACTTAAGTAAAAGTACAAAAGTAATTGGTGTAAATTGTACTTTTTAAGTAAAAAGTAAAAGTATTCGACCATAATTCAAATGTTATTTGTTGTGCTATAGGGTGTCACCATGGTAACCAGGATAAATACTCTGCAGGGGTGTGACCCCCCCTCTCCCGCCTCTTTTGGTCCACAAAAAAAAAAAAAATAAAATAAAAGGAAAGGGGACAAGTCAAGCTATCCCCTAGAAGGGCCAGTGAATGGGCCGCCAAAATGGAGGAAAATCCATTCTAGATCCGCCCCTGCTCTGTGTAATGACGGCTTAACTTTTTATTTAGAAATAAACACAACAAACAACGATTGTCTGACTATTTTTAATTTGTACTATATTTGATGTTAGGTTTTTGGCGCTGAATGAATGCGGAAATTGTTTCTCGATTCATTACTTCTTCTCTCGATTCATTACTTCTTCTCCCGATCAACTTCTAACCCTAACCCCAGGGCTCATGCTGAGGGGGCATCTTGGGCGGCTGGCCAGGGTGCTGAGGGGGCATCTTGGGTGGCAATGCGGCTTCAAGATGCGCTAAAAAACCTGTGTATTTTTCAAATTTCTGAACTAAAATGTAACGAAAAATGTAAAACACACTTTTAAAAAGTAGCGAAGTAAAAGTACAGATATTTGCTCTAAAAATGTAGTGAAGTAAAAGTAAAAGTACCGGTCTTAAATTTTACTTAAGTAAAGTACAGATACACAATTTTTTTATTTAAGTACAGTAACGAAGTACATTTACTTCGTTACGTTCCACCACTGGAAATACGACATGACAAATTGGTTAAAAAAGCCTGGTATTCTGCGAAAGCTGATCCCACAAACCTTTGCAGGGTTTTTGAAAGAAAAGCATAAAATCCCGACATAAAACTGGCAGTCTAAATTTAAACGACATTAATCAGAGTGACATTAGAACGGAGGATATATCAATCTGGTTATAAAATGTGCCGTATGTGAATACGATGTAAAAATGGCCGTGCTGGATTGGAAAACAGAAGAGGAAACAAGTAAAAACAGCTCACTGACTCATGCTGCTCCATCACAGCTGCCAAGAAGGGAGGCGGAAGGTAAGGAGGAAAATTATCAGAGAGCCAGAGAATTCACCTGTATGTACGGCACAATTTGTTCAAAGTTAACGACGAATTGCAAAATTAAAATATCAATTAGAAACTAGTGGTTTTTAAATTCACATCTGCAAAAATGGTACAAAATGAAAATTATAAATTCTACACCTGGCGGTCAATTTAAAGCTACCTCAGATCCCTTTTTATGCAAAGTTAGACCTAAAATCATTTGTTGGTTTCCATGGCAACTAAATATTTTCATCAAATCTTACGATATTAGAACGTAAAGACTGATTGCAAAAAATCTTTGGGTCCTTGTAGCTTCTTTTTCGAGATACATTTATGAATGGTTTCCTTGCCTATCTCCAGAGGAATCCCAGGCCCTTCCCTCATCTTCCTGATTCGGGACACCTGAGGGTGATTGACCTGCTGCCTATTTAAAGGCAGCCTGCCTTTCCTTCATGGTCGGGTCATCATCCCTTCCAGCCAAGTCTTCCTGGCAGCCGGATCAAGACATGCAACTTAACTTTTATCATTAGACATTCATCTTAACCATGTGTTTTCCTTTCGGAGTCCAGTTCCATTCCGTCATCTTCCGCTTGTTCCGGGGTCGGGTCCTAGGGGCAACAGCCTCATACGGGAAGCCCAGGTTTCTCTCTCCCCAGCTGCATCCTCCAGCTCACCCGGAAGGATCCCAAGTCGCTACCCGGCCAGCTGTGACACATAGTTTCTCCAGCGGTTCCAGGGTCTGCCCCTTGGTCTTCTCCCTGTGGGACGTGCCCGAAACACCTTGCCCACGATCGGGGGGCATCCTGACTAGATGCGGCTCGACACCGAGCTCCTCCTGGATGGCAGAGCTCCTCACCCAATCCTTGAGTGAGAGCCCAGCCACCCTGCAGAGGAAGCTCATTTCGGCCGCTTGTATCCGCAATCTCATTCTTTCGGTCACCACTCACAGCTGGTGACCATAGGTGGGGGTTGGAACGTAGATCGACTTGTAAATTGAGAGCTTTGCTTTTCGGCTCAGCTCTCTCTTTACCACGACGGACCGATGCAGCGTCCTTGTTATTGCTGACGCCGCACCGATCCGCCTGTCGATCTCCCGCTCCATCCTTCCCCCACTCGTGAACAAGACCCTGAGATACTTAAACTCCTCCACTTGGGGCAGGAACCTGACCCGCAGGGGGCATTCCACCTTTTCCGGGCAAGGACCATGGTCTCGCATTTGGAGGCGCTAATTCTCATCCCGGCCGCTTCACACTCAGCAGTTAATTAAATCATGTTTGTCGTCCTGCACTTGGGTCCTCCTCCTTCTACACCCACATCGTGACACACTTCTCGCTTACGTCAGAATGTGGGCGTGGCAAAGAACAAAAGGCGTGGCGGAGAACAACCTGGCGTTGAATGCTGCATTAAAAAAAAAAAAAAAAAACAGAAATGACTCAAATGTACGGATTACACAGAAAATTCCTTCAGGAACATTTGTGATAGATATATTTTTTAATTTGCATCCTACACATAATGATAATACTAGTAATATTATTAGCACATCAAGCTGGAATTACGTGGACTGCCTCCAGTGGTTGATATTGCTGTGTGTGGGAGGAGGAAGAAGATCCAAATGCATGCGGAAAAAACGTTTATTTTAACAAAAAAAAAATGGCATCCATGTAGGAGTGGATACGATCCAGGTAAGACTGGGTGAAACAAAAAAGAACAGGGGGACCAGGGAGAGCAGTTCATGAGGGGACCTATGAGTCATTTAAAAACGGACCATGATCTTTTATGGCACGAAGTAAGATGCCTACAGAAAAACAGAGCAATGTAGTTTATTCGATCCGGTGCAAGAACACTACATTGGGGAAACAAAACAGCCACTCCACAAAAGACTTTACCAACACAGAAGAGAAGCCTCAAGTGGTCCACAGTCTGCTGTACATCTGCATCTTAAATCCACCAAACACACTTTTGAGGACAGTGAGGTGAAGATTCTAAGTAGAGAGAAAGGTTGGTTTGAAAGAGGGGTGAAAGAAGCCATCTTTGTGATGAAAGAGAGTCCCTCACTGAATCGGAAGTGGAGGCGTTAGAAACATTCTGCCCGGTATTTACAGCAGCCTCTTGAAGGCATGGACTAAAGATGACACCTCGTGACCCAGATTCCTGCCTCTCGTTAGCAGGAATTTCTATTCACTAGGCTTTTAGCATTTTTATAATAGGGTTAGTTTACTGGTCTGTGGCTACAATAGGAGCCATTCACGGCCATCATAGGTAACACAGGCTCATTGGCCGAGCACTTCCTTACTATTTTTTACTTTTTACTCAGGTTAGTATAAATAGATCCAGTTTTCAGTCCATTTTATTCAGATTGAAAATGATTTCCGGATGGAAGTCGAAACGTCTCGATTAAGAATTAAACTGTCCAGAAGACTTTTTTTAAACTTTTTCTAATAAGTAAGTGGATATAGGTGAGCCTAATCTGTCTAGGCTTCACCAAACAGCAACCAAAATCCAATGCCAACACTGGAGAAAGTGAGGTGAAAAAATAAAAAACACGGACATAAATACAACGCCTAAGGGTGTCACACTACGGGCATGAATTCCTGGTGCACAGCTACTTTCTAATTGGTTTCAATTTTAAGATCAGACCACTTTTCTGTGTCACTGACAAATCTGTGTGTGCCACTCACAAATTTGTCACCGAGATCACATTCGACTCCATTGTTTTTGATATTTTCAAGACGTGGTTGTGAGGTGCTGAATAGTGAGATTTATCACAGACGTGATCTATAAAGTTGATTTTCGGAAGTTTTTATGAATCCCACATTCGTATGGCATAGGCCCAGTCCACACGTAGCCGGGTATTTTTGAAAATGCATATTTTTATCCGTTTTCAAAAAACTGAGTTTTTTTTCACTGAAAACCGGCGTTTTTGAAAACTTCGGCTAAAGTGAAATTTTTGGAAAACTCCGTCTTTGCGTTTGCGTGTGGACGTGTGAAAACGGATATTTGCGTTTTTATGCGTCACTACCTGCGACATATAATGCACGTATGTCATTCGTGTGCGTCCTTGTTTGGATCGTCTATATTTTTCTGTGTTTTATTAACTTTATAGTCGATGACGACTTTAAAAGAAATTCCACCTCTTTGTCGGTCCACACAAACGAGATGCCTGGCGCCATGTTTGAGGTTTTGCGGAAATGACGACAGAGGAGCTCTGATTGGATAGCTCAGAACTTACGTTTATATCAATACTGCCATCTACTGGTCTGGCATGCTCATAACCGCACTCAGAAGCGTATTTATACGGCTCCGTGTGGACGTGGATATTTTGAGAACGGTTACGTGTGGACGGGGCCATAGGCAAGATGAGCTGAACATAAAACCTTCGCTCACCTTAAGATCTGCGTAAGTCTTTATAAATGAGACCCCTGATTGATTATAAATGAATAAACCAGGCTTTTTAGAAATTAACTATTTTTAATTAATTAATTAATTGTTAAAGAGAGAGCTCAGCCGAAAAGCAAAGCTCTCGATTTACAAGTCGATCCACGTTCGTACCCTCACCTATGGTCACCAGCTGTGGGTGGTGACCGAAAGAATGAGATCGCGGGTACAAGCGGCCGAAATGAGCTTCCTCCGTAGGGTGGCTGGGCTCTCACTCAGAGATCGGGCGAGGAGCTCTGCCATCCGGGAGGAGCTCAGTGTCGAGCCGCTCCTCCTCCAGGTCGAGAGGAGCCAGATGGGGTACCCGTTTGAGACTGTTGCCCCCGGCGACCCAACCCCGGATAAGCGGAAGATGACCGAACAAACTATTTTTATCTCTTCTAAGTTCTATTAGTGATAAATGAAAAATAAAAAGATTACTGTAGAACTTTTTCACAACATTTTCACACTCATGATGTTATCAGTCCTACAATAATCCTCCACTATAGTAACTATAGACATATTTTTTTAATATTTATACTCATTAACTGAATAAACTCCTTGATTTTTAAGCAATTAAAGCCACAATGTGTTTTAAATTCCTCCACTGCAGAGACAAAACACTATCTGTCTCTTTCTCCCTCTCTTTGCAGGGTATGATCTAACAGGCAATTACAGCCCAGTCTTTGTACAAATTAGCTCATCAAAAAGTGTGAAAAAAAAAGCAAAGGATGCTTGTGTAATCCCATCCTCTGGTGTCTGACCACCAACTACCAGCAGAGGTCTCTGCTATGAATGACTGAATCCGGTCATAAACAATTTTACACTTTAATAAATAAAGAAAACAGAAGCAGGATTTTTTTAAATATACATAACATAGGGATTTTTTATGAAAAAAAATTGATCTACTCTTCTAAAAAAAATTTTGCAACTTTTAAGCCACTCTTTAGAAGCTTTGGGGACCTTTTTCCAAAAAAAAAAAAAAAAAAAACGCAAAAAAACTTAATTAATTAAATGAGCGCGGGTCCGGGTTGCGTGTTTCTCTGCCTCCCTTGTTCCAATCTTTTGGGGCTGGTGAAGATCTGTTGGTCCTAATGCGCACATGTTAACATCGAGCATGCATGTACTTTAGCTCACACTCGCACACTGTATCACACTGTTTACTGTCCGCTATGTTCCTTGCTCCTCTTCAATATTATTATAAATCTGGTAACGTGTTTTTATTCTACATATTTTTAGAAGGTTTTCTTGTGTTTGTCAGCTTTATTTCTGGTTTAAACTGTTGTTTGTACTTTTTTTTTAGAATTCAGCAGGTTGGTCAGGATGCTGAATACCGTAACCCCTAATTTTCTCTTCACTTTGTCCCCCTCTCTTCTTCTGTGCCCTGTACCTCTTCTTTTTCATTTCTGCCCTCCTTTTCCACCTCCCTCCCTCTCTCCTCAAGATTGCCTCTCAGGTCCAGCAAAAAAAAGTACAGAAAGCACGGACATTTTGGTTGTAAAACATTTTTAAAAAAAACTATATTATTTTCTCTGTGTGAAATTGTTTCTCAAAAAAAAAAAAAAAAAAAAGCACACATACAACTTACGCTCAACTATGTCAAAGTATTTTATGGTTGATTTTCATGTGTTTCAATTTTAAAAAATGTTGTTGTTTTTTTACTTTTTACTTTATAGAACCAATATTCTGTATAAATAGTGACATCAATCGCATCTAGGGTCCTTGGAGAAGATACGTAACCCCTCGTTTCTACCACCATTGGCGCCGTCATAGGTGGCAGCCTGCTGCGGTGAAATGCGGCATATAAATTTCCCGGTTCAGATCAATAAAGTATATTAAAATAAAAAATTTAAAAATCAGCCTGTAAACCAGAGCATATCAGAGACTTGTAGCTCATCTTGTTTTTTGTCTGGGTTTAGGTCAGACCTGAGCATCTCCACGTCTGTGGTGACATCAGGACCGGAGCTGCACCCTAAAACAAACCCAAAATGGGAAAAAAGGAAGGTTCAATTAGTCTTTTTGGATTGTATGTTATGCTTTTTGAATAAATTAGATTTGTGTGGACATTATGGGCAACCAAATACTTAATGAATTATGAGGAAAAATGGCAGAAAATCATTTTTATCTGCTTTTTCATGAGATGCACCTTCAGAAGCATCCAACATGCAAACACCTCTTGGATTTACAGTAGAAAAAAAAAACATGCAGTAGTGTCGTTATGAAATAAAATTGTAGATTTCCCTTTTTGTAACTATATCAACAATTTGAAGTTCAAGATATGTGAGGCATGGATTTAAAAAAAAAACCCAGTTGTTTTCTTTTTTTCAGAAAACTATGCCTTAATAGCCAATAAGTAGAATTATGTTGACCACGGATGACGAAAAAAAAGTATTTTGTTTTTATTCATATGCTTTTTGTCATTTTAGTTTTTTCAACAATAAACTGCTGAAAATTTTCAATCGTCCTTGACCGGCATTTTTGAGCTGCGTCATTTTCAAAGCACTCCAAAGTGTTTTTTTAAAGCGGCACAAACAAAAAAAGAAAGACGAAAACGTCTTCAAACGTGTCGGCAATAAAGACAAAAAATCCAAAATGACACTGTTGTTTTGAGCAACTTCTTTATTAACAGCCACCAGTCACCCTATATTGGCTTTGTCGATGACCTCACGCCTCCGCCCCTTCGACCCCCTTTTTTAGAAAATCCTAGATCCGCCCCTGCTCCGTGTAATGTTGGCTCAACTTTTTTATTTAGAAGTAAAACACAACGAACAACGATCTTCTGACTCTTTTTCAATTTGTGCTATATTTGATGTTACAAATCCGTGTAGTCCCTCATTCATCCAGGAGTGATCCATAGTAGAAAAAGTTTCAAAAAAGTCTTCTGGACAGTTTAATTCTTCAACGAGACGTTTCGACTTCCATCCGGAAATCATTTTCAATCTGAATGAAATGGACTGAAACCTGGATCCATTTATACTAACCTGAATAACGGGTAAAAAAAAGTAAGAAGGGCTCGACCAATGAGACTGTGTTCCTTAAGATGGCCGTGAATGGCTCCTATTGTAACCACAGACCAGTAAACAAACCTATTATAAAAATGCTAAAAGCCTAGTGAATAGAGAAACCTGCTAACGAGAGGCGTGAAACTGAGTCACAAGGTGTCATCTTTAGTCCATGGCTTCAAAAGGCTGCTATAGATACCGGGCAAAACGTATCTAACGCCTCCACTCCGATTCAGTGAGGGATTCTCTTTCATCACAAAAATGGCTTCTTTCACCCCTCTTTCAAACCAACCTTTCTCTCTGCTTAGAATCTTCACCTCACTGTCCTCAAAAGTGTGTTTGGTGGATTTAAGATGCAGATGTACAGCAGACTGTGGACCACTAGAGGCTTCTCTTCTGTGTTGGTAAAGTCTTTTGTGGAGTGGCTGTTTTGTTTCTCCAATGTAATGTTCTTTGCAGCTCCCTTCACTGCACCGGATCGAATAAACTACATTGCTCTGTTTTTCTGTAGGCATCTTGTCTTTAGGATGTACTAGTTTTTGACGTAATGTGTTTACCGGTTTAAAGAAAACCGGGATGTCATGTTGTCTGAAGATTCTCTGTAACTTCTCGGACAGTCCTGACACGTAGGGAATAGAGACTCCATTTTTTCTCTTCTCAGTTTCTGTTTCCCTCTTCTCATGTTTCTTGGACGCAATCATTCAGATTGAAAATGATTTCCGGATGGAAGTCGAAACGTCTCGTTGAAGAATTAAACTGTCCAGAAGACTTTTTTGAAACTTTTTCTACTATATATTTGATGTTGTTTTTTGTCTTATTTTTGGCGCTGAATGAATGTGGAAAATGTTTACTTTCGAATCTCTGATTGGTCCTCGATTCGTTACTTCTTCTCCTGATCAAATGCTTCTTTTGATTTTGGTGATGCGTCTTCAAGATGCGCTAAAAAAAAAAAAACTGTTTATTTTTCAAATTCCTGAACGAAAATGTAACAAAAAATGTAAAAGACACTTTTAAAAAGTAGCGAAGTAAAAGTGCAGATATTTGCTCTAAAAAAATGTAGTGAAGTAAAAGTACTGTAGGGCTGCAACTAACGATTATTTTGATGATCGATTAATCTGGCGATTATTGGCTCGATTAATCGATTAATCGGGTAAATAAACTTAATAAATGATAGTTTTTTGGCATTTTATTGAATGTAGTTATGCAAAACACAACTCATAACCACTTAAACAACACGTTGGGGTCATTCTAATAAGTAAAAATGTTAATCTTTCTGTGAAATAAAGAGGGAGAATATTACCATTTCTACAGCAAATATAAAATAATAAATCTACTTACTGTATACAGTAAAGGTAAATCACGAGCACCCATAAAATCTGTTTTATAGTATTGGCAAAAAAAACATAAAATGGAAACTGTTGACCATCCAGGATCACATTTAAAAACAAGAAATCGTTAACAGTTTTAGATTTGCAAATTTAACCTTGTTCAGAGGTATAGTACCAAACAAAAATGGCCTAGGTTAACATGAGTAAAAATACACAAAAAACAATCAAGTTGTGTAATATTAAGTGCAGTTGACAGCAAAAACTTTCTAAACGATTAATCGATGACTAAATTAGTCAACAACTATTTCAATAATCGATTATAATCGATTAATTCGATTAGTTGTTTTAGCCCTAAAGTACTGGTGTCAAATTTTACTTAAGTAAAGTACAGATACACAATTTTTTTACTTAAGTACAGTAACAAAGTACTTTTACTTTGTTACGTTCCACCATTGTTAACAGCACGTGTTCCGAAGCGGGAATAACATGAGTATGCTAGCAAGTGTATTCCACAGAGATCTGGAAAAGTATAAATTGGGACTCTTCTCAGAAAATGTTGAATGCATTTTTTAATTATTATGTTTTGTAAAAGAGATAACTCAAAAATTTCAGAAGAGAAGCAGCAGATTGAAACTTTGGCAACACAACTGTTCATTCTTGGACCATCATAAACTGAACCACATGCAGGATGGTCGGAAAATTACATCGGCCTTCGTTCACCCAGCACAACATACATCCCGTCACAATACTTGGCATTCTGCTTCATCTACTTTTGCTAAACTTTAAAGCCAGTTTGTGTTGTGCAACCCCCACGTCGATGCCAAAGCTGCTTCCAAATGTGATTTATTGCAGCTCCTGTGGAAATACATGCAAATATATGGGCAGAAGATTAGTCAGAGACCTCTTTAACCTTTTAAATGGGGCGACTCTGCCAGTGTTGTAAAAGTGCTTGTTTCGCTTTGTGCTGTTTGAGCATGAATGTGACTTTTATACAGTACTTCAAAACAGTAGGACAGGGCAGTTTGTACATTACTTTTGTGGAATTTTCTTAATAAGATGTCACAAAAATGAGAAGAAAAAAAAATAAAGTAAAAAAGATTAAACGCTGCAGCATTGGAAGTTCATGCAAACCAAAGATTGGTCGCCAGAAGTTCAACGAACTACCCCCACACACATGTTTTAAAGATCCCTGTTGTCAGGGTGGGCTTTTTCGTTGCTAGGCATTCTTTTAGGTTATGCAACTTTGGTTGGGCTGACCATTATGTTTGATAGGCTGATCATTTATTAAGATTTATTACTGGGTGGAGCAAACTTAACATGTCCTTATCTTGCACCTGCAACTTGCTGGACAGAGGCTGCGTTATTTGGTTTCCGTTCGTTCCGTCATCTTCCGGTTGTTCCGGGGTCGGGTTGCGGGGGCAACAGCCTCAAACGGGGGCCTTTGTCACCCCGGCTGCATCCTCCAGCTCACCTGGAAGGATCCCAAGTCTTTCCCCGGCCAGCTGTGAGACATAGTCTCTCCAGCGGGTCCGGGGTCTGCCTCTTGGTTTCCTCCCGGTGGGACGTGCCCCAGTGGACGTACCCGAGTCGCTCAGGGGGCATCCTGACCAAATGCCCGAACCACCCCATCTGGCTCCTCTCGACCTGAATTTGGATTGCGTTAGTAAAATGTATCTTTGGTTGTTCTTGAGCAGCTTGGAGTTGGTGTGAACAGGCTGGAACAAGATTCTCACACCATGGATGTTAGATAGATGTCTTGTTTTAGCATTTCAAGTTAATTAAAAACACCCATTAAGATGTTTTCAAATTGAATATTAAACTTACTTCATCTTAATTTTTATACCACAATTACACAAGAGAAGAAACATGCTGCCTTGGAGGTTTTTTTTGTGCTATTTGCTTCTTTAAAGAATTATTTTGTTCTTTTTCATAGTTGTCATAAACTCGACATGCCACAACTTTTGCAGAATCTCACGTGTAGACATTTATTGGATAAATAACATCCCTTTCTCTACTTGACAGCCACAAAAAACCTACATATAGACATGTAGATGTTCAAGTATCCACCAAACAGCAAAAAATTTCACTTGTTTGTCAGATGGATGTGTGACTACCGCCTCACTGTGACTCATGACTCATACGAGCATTAAAAAAGCGCCAACCTGAGGATGGGGCTACTGTTGTATCAACAATACATAAACAAAGTACGTAAGTGGCTAAATAAGTGGAAAAAAAAAAAACTTAGCAGATAAAAATTAACGCAATTTCATGACCATAAGGCGCACCGTACGAAAAGGCGCAGTCTCACTCACACACCGCCTTACAACAACACACACGCAAGCATGCAAATGTGGGTATTAAAAAATAGATCAGGAGCAAAACTGAGTTTGGTTGTGCTTTATTTAAGTAGTAACGATACTACACAAGTACATTACTGGTAATAGTCTTTATTCAAATCCGTCAAAGTCCTCATCCTCTGTTTCGGAATCGAACAGCTGCGCAAAATCCAACGGAGCAGGTCCACTTCGCTCCTCGCTGTCAAAGTCACCGTCTGTACTGTGCGGCTCCTCAGAAAGCATAACAGCTTTTGCGAAAGCTCGGACAACAGTACCAGCAGACACGTTAGTCCAAGCATCTACAATCCATTGGCCAACTGTAGCATAACTCGCCCGGTGCTGCCTTCCACCCTTCCACGGCTTGATTCCCATGTTCCTCCACGTAGCTGATTGCCTTCAGCTTAAACTGAGCGTCATAAGCGTGTCTCTGCCACTTTCAGGGTTAAAACTGCCATGTTGTGCATACAGCACATACCTTTTTTATACACAATCCACGCCCACACTTCACTCTTTAACGTTCTCATGCCTTTTCTTTCAGGTCCGCCTCGCCTCACGAGCACCGCTTTTTCTTTGAGGTCCGCCTTTTCTCACACACAAGGCGCACCGCACGAAAGGGCGCACCGCTCATTTTGAAGAAAATCTAAGACGTTTAAATGCGCCTTATAGCCGTGAAATTACGGTACTTAGAAATTTTCACATTAAAAATGGATTTTGGGACGTTTTTGGAAATTTCAAAGAAAAGTTTTGTCAACAGAAAGTCAGTTCTCTTTTTTTGGCACGAAACCATACTACTGCTCACAAACGTTCAACTCTGGCCTCAGTCTAACTTCAACAAGCCTTTCCTATAACTTCATTGCATGGCTCATCAACTTTATTCCTCTGTAGTTACCACAGCTCGGTCGTTCCTAAAAAAAATAAGCCCCGGCACAGCACTTCATTCATCAGGCATCTTCTTCCTATTTAATATCCTGTTAAACAACCCAGTTAGAAACTCTACTGCCACCTCACCAAAACACTTTCACACCTCTACAGAATCATTAGGAGAAAGAGCCATTCCAATTTTATACCCTTCAATGCACCCCTTCGTTTTTTCATCTTAGTCCACAGCAGTAAGCTCTTCTTCTCTTTGTCCTCTTCCATTGTCTTTGAATTTGTTCCGAAGTATCCTTTCCAACCTCCCATCACAATAAAACACACCCATTCCTGTCTTTAATCCAGTGGTGGATGAAGTACTCACTTTTTGTACTCAAGAAAAAATACAGCTAATTAGGCAAAAAAATACTTAAATACTTTTTAAGTAAAAAGTATTTTGTGCTGTAGGGTCAAGCGGTAGATGACGGAACGGAACGGTCACAGATAAATACACTGTGTAATGATGGCTCAACTTTTTATTTAAAAGTAAACACAATGAACAATAATCTTCTGACTCTTTTTCAATTTTTGCTATATTTGATGTTAGTTTTTGGCGGTGAATGACAGCAAAAAATGTTTACTCTCGATTCTGATTGGCCCTCAATTCATTACTTCTTCTCCCTTTTGGAGACCGTAGGCGATCAACTGCTCCCTCTAGAGTTTGATTTTGGCAATGCGGCTTCGAGATGCGCTACAAAAAAAAAAACTGTATATTTTTCAAATTCCAGACCGAAAAAGTCACGAAAAATGCAAAACACACTTTTAAAATGTAGTGAAGTAAAAGTAAAAAGTACAGGTCTTAAATTTTACTTAAGTAAAGTACACAATTTACTTAAGTAAATACACAATTTTACACAATTTTTACAAGATACACAATTTCTTCCTAAAGTACTGTAACAAAGTACATTTACTTGCCATGGTCATTGAAGAGGATCAGAGATGAGGAACTTGTTGTGGTACTAGTGTGCAAAAAAATAAATTAATAAATTTTAAAAATTAATAATTTTAACAAAACTAAGATTACTCCGAAAGCAAAAGAAAAGTAGTGCAATGGCTTAGAAAATAATAGAAAATAATAAAGACAGTAAGGTGACAAGAGCGAAGTGACTAAGAGATGTGGAGATCCAGGTTATACAGTCCAACGGCAGAAGGGAAGAAGCTGTTTTTGTGGCGGTACGTTCTGGTCAAAAAGGACCGGAGCCTTCTGCCCGAGGGGAGTTGCTCAAAAAGTCCACGCCCAGGGTGGGAAGGTTCAGCTACTATCCGACCTGCACGCCCCCGAGTCCTAGAGACGTACAGATCATGGAGAGATGGAAGGCTGCAGCCAAACACCTTCTCCGCAGAGCGCACAATGCGCTGCAGTCTATGTTTGTCCCTGGCTGTGGCTCCAGCGTACCAAACGGTTATGGAGGAGGCTTGGCTTTCTTCAGCTGCTGCAGACAGTACATCCTCTGCTGGGCCTTTTTGATCAGGGAGCTGATGGACGGTCCTCACTTTAGGTCCTGTGTGATGGCAGTGCCGAGGAAGAGAAAGAGTCTACAGTGGTGATGGGGGAGTCTATCAGTGCAAGGGGGCTGAATGAATACGGAAAATGTTTACTCTCGATTCATTACTTCTTCTCCCGATCAACTGCTTCTTTTGATTTTGGCGATGCGGCTTTAAGATGCACTAAAAACCTGTGTATTTTTCAAATTCCTGAACAAAAATGTAACGAAAAATGTAAAACACACTTTGAAAAGTAGCGAAGTAAAAGTACAGAGATTTGCTCTAAAAATGTAGTGAAGTAAAAGTAAAAGTACCGGTCTTAAATTTTACTTAAGTAAAGTACAGATACACAATTTTTTTACTTAAGTACAGTAACGAAGTGCATTTACTTCGTTACATTCCACCACTGCCTGCTGGCAACTATTAAGCAAAAGACTAGACTGGACCATGGACGCCCTCTTTCTTGTCAGTAGTATATGGTCTTTTTCTTGAGAGTCTCCCCTAGATCGTCAACCAAAAGCATTGCAATAAAACCTAGAATAAAGTGTAAAAAGGGTGAAAAAAAGAGATTCAAGGGAAGGATTTGACACAAAAAATGTGCAAAGAGACTCCCCATGTGTTTCCTGCTCTTATTATTTGAAGGGCATGCAGGTCTCCGATAGCTACTTACTCAGTAAGTGCAGATAAATCAGGAGCTGTCTTTCAGATGAGTTCACTTTCCACCAACACGCACACAAGCAAACACTCTCAATCATTGTCAGAAAATGCGATTGTCTGACGAAGCCAGGGGAAGAAACGTAGTTTACTATTCAACGTTTTTCTTTGCCCTCTGTCTCCTCATTGGCTTAGTGTGATTAATGTATCTTCCCTACCTCACAGCCTGGCTGTGTGTGTCTGTATGCATGTGCATGAGATGGACCAACACTGATCTGAGATTAAATGGTACACTATGTGGAACTACTAAGAAGGCTTTTCCTCACCCGGAAAAGGTGGAATACCCCCTGCGGATCAGGGACAGGGTCCTGTCCCAAATGGAGGAGTTTAAGGATCTCGGGGTCTTGTTCACGAGTGGGGGAAGGATGGAGCGGGAGATCGACAGGCGGATCGGTGCGGTGTCAGCAATAACTAGGTTTCTGTCGGATTAACTTTGGAGAGACTTTGCTGGGAAACAGGGATGTAGTCTTAAAATCGAATAGAATCCTTGTTCCAACACAGTTGAATAAAATCAATGAATTGTTGTTCAGAACTTCACAGACTGTTGGATTTAATCATCATGCATGCTGGAGCAGGAACACACTCGACCAGCCACGGCTGGTTATGGAGGAGGCTTGGCTTTCTTCAGCTGCCGCAGACAGTACATCCTCTGCTGGGCCTTTTTGATCAGGGAGCTGATGGACGGCTCACACTTTAGGTCCTGTGTGATGGTAGTGCCGAGGAAGCGGAAAGAGTCTACAGTGGTGATGGGGGAGTCTATCAGTGCAAGGGGGCTAATTGGGGCTGTGACTTTCCTGAAGGCCACGATCATCTCCACTGTCGACGATTATCAGCTCTCCTTCCTTCCGTATAGGCAACTTGTTTATTTGCCACTTTTATCTCCACCCTATCTGAACTCTTCTCCAGTCTCAAAACAAAAAAGAAAGACAGCAGAAAAAAACTATTCCCAACATTATTTTCGCATAAAACCCAATGTTTCCTCAGAGACAAAAAGAATGGTGCCATCTTTGTGAACTCAAATGCACCACCCATTCTGAAAATTAATCCAATGGCAGAAGGGAAAAAGCTGTTTTTGTGGCGAGACGTTCAGGTCCGAATGGACCGGAGCCTTCTGCCCGAGGGGAGTCGTTCAAAAAGTCCATATCCAGGGTGGGAAGGGTCAGCTGCTATCCAACCTGCACGCCCCCGAGTCATGGAGACGTACAGGTCATGGAGAAATAGAAGGCTGCAGCCAATCACCTTCTCCGCAGAGCGCACAATGCGCTGCAGTCTATGTTTGTCCCTGGCTGTGGCTCCAGCGTACCAAACGGTTATCAAGGAGGCTTGGCTTTCTTCAGCTGCCGCAGAAAGTACATCCTCTGCTGGACCTTTTTGATCAGGGAGCTGATGAACGGTCCCCACTTTAGGTCCTGTGTGATGGCAGTGCCGAGGAAGCGGAAAGAGTCTACAGTGGTGATGGGGGAGTCTATCAGTGCAAGGGGGCTAATTGGGGCTGTGACTTTCCTGAAGGCCACGATCATCTCCACTGTCGACGATTATCAGCTCTCCTTCCTTCCGCATAGGCAACTTGTTTATTTGCCACTTTTATCTCCACCCTATCTGAACTCTTCTCCAGTCTCAAAAAAAAAGAAAGACAGCAGAAAAAAACTATTCCCAACATTATTTTCGCATAAAACCCAATGTTTCCTCAGAGACAAAAAGAATGGTGCCATCTTTGTGAACTCAAATGCACCACCCATTCTGAAAATTAATCCAATGGCAGAAGGGAAGAAGCTGTTTTTGTGGCGAGACGTTCAGGTCCGAATGGACCGGAGCCTTCTGCCCGAGGGGAGTCGCTCAAAAAGTCCATATCCAGGGTGGGAAGGGTCAGCTGCTATCCAACCTGCACGCCCCCGAGTCCTGGAGACGTACAGGTCATGGAGAAATAGAAGGCTGCAGCCAATCACCTTCTCCGCAGAGCGCACAATGCACTGCAGTCTATGTTTGTCCCTGGCTGTGGCTCCAGCGTACCAAACGGTTATGGAGGAGGCTTGGCTTTCTTCAGCTGCCGCAGAAAGTACATCCTCTGCTGGACCTTTTTGATCAGGGAGCTGATGGACGGCTCCCACTTTAGGTCCTGTGTGATGGTAGTGCCGAGGAAGCGGAAAGAGTCTACAGTGGTGATGGGGGGGTCTATCAGTGCAAGGGGGCTAATTGGGGCTGTGACTTTCCTGAAGGCCACGATCATCTCCACTGTCGACGATTATCAGCTCTCCTTCCTTCCGCATAGGCAACTTGTTTATTTGCCACTTTTATCTCCACCCTATCTGAACTCTTCTCCAGTCTCAAAAAAAAAGAAAGACAGCAGAAAAAAACTATTCCCAACATTATTTTCGCATAAAACCCAATGTTTCCTCAGAGACAAAAAGAATGGTGCCATCTTTGTGAACTCAAATGCACCACCCATTCTGAAAATTACCCTCTTTACGCAGGTTGTGTTCCCTGTGTTCCTCAGCCAAGTAAGAGATTATTAAAAACCACATCTACTGCAGACAGCAGCCAACTAAATGTTTTACCACTGCACTCAGGAGTCAGATGCTGGTATTGTAAAACATAAAAGGAGCTTTGTTATGTTCAGACAAATAGGAGGGGGAGAAAAAGAGCCCTCCACCCTCATCAAACAAAAGTCTACAGTAGTTCTAATTTTGATTCAAAGGTCTAAGATTTTAACTTTTGTAAACTTTGTATTCTGACTCAACATCACTGTCGTCTTCAAACTCTTTGAAAACAAAACAGCCTTCTTAGTTCCGTTCCGTCATCTTCCGCTTGTTCCGGGGTCGGGTCGTGGGGGCAACAGCCTCAAATGGGCAGCCCAGGCCTCTCTCACCCCGGCTGCATCCTCCAGCTCACTCGGAAGGATCCCAAGTCGTTCCCTGGCCAGCTGTGAGACATAGTCTCTCCAGCGGGTCCGGGGTCTGCTCCTTGGTCTCCTCCCGGTGGGATGTGCCCAGAACACCTCGCCCACGAGGCGCTCGGGGGGCATCCTGACCAGATGCCCGAACCACCCCATCTTGCTCCTCTCGACCTGGAGGAGGAGCGGCTCGACAGCGAGCTCCTCCCGGCTGGCAGAGCTCCTCACCCGATCTCCGAGTGCGAGCCCAGCCACTCTGCGGAGGAAGCTCATTTCAGCCGCTCGTACCCACGATCTCATTCTTTTGGTCACCACCCACAGCTGGTGACCATGGTGAGGGTAGGAACATAGATCGACTTGTAAATCGAGAGCTTTGCTTTTCGGCTCAACTGTTTCTTTACCACGACGGACCGATGCAGAGCGGGCCCGGTTCTAGGCATGGGCAAGGGTGGGCAGTGCCCACCCAAACTGATGGCTTGCCCACCCAATCAAAAAGTCACAGAGAATGAGCAGCATCCTATTGGGTGTTTTTAAACACAAATAAATGTTGCGTTACATACATAGGCCTATAGCACTGTTTGGTCACGCCCCCTTTGACATAAATACACAAGTTGTCAATTTTCCCACACTCTGCTGCTCAAAGCACACGTTAACTTCTGAACGCGGAATTCGGATTCCCTGGTTTTCCTCTTAGCGTTTAGGTAACTTGATATTTTTATGAGAAAATGCATCGTTTCTTCAAGTCTGTAGTCAAGCCCACGCCCAGCGGCTCTGCGGCTCGCTCGGACACTAGTGGTGTGACAGACAGCCGTCAATCGGGCTGTTGCACCTCTACCTCCGCCGCCCCAGACACGGCTCGCGCCTCCGCCGCCATAGACACGGCTTGCTCGGCGGGCCTCACGGAGGGTGTATTTATTCACACAAGCACCACAAACATCAGCCCCTCTGTCAATTGTCGACAAGTCCAACCTCAACAGGCCGTTGCACCCCCGGACTATGCCGGTACGGGTCTTTTCCTTACCGCCCCGACGCAGCCCGTGTTAGCTAGCTACCCAAAACGCGCATTTGGCGGTACATTTCGTTCGTTTAACCCGGCCTGGTACCACACTAGACCCTGGCTGGAGTATTCTCTGGCTATGCTTCACAATAGAAAAAGAAATCTGGTGATTTTGGCCCACGAAAAGACCATCACAAATAAATTAGACATGGATGAATTTGTGACAATCTTTGCAAAAAAAAAGTAGGCGACTGATGCTGTAGAAGTTTTCCTGTTATCTTATATATGCATCAAAAACAATAAAAAGACAAAAAAAAAAAAAAAAAAAAAAAACCAAAATACACACACACACACACATACATATAATTCAGCCTCAGAGAGATGCAAGTGCACCTTCTGTGATGGTCCCAAGCCCACAAATTGAAGAGGGTATATATGTGTTTTTTGTTCGCCCACCTTCAAATGTATTCTGCCCACCCAAAGTTTGAGAGCTAGAACCGGGCCTGATGCAGAGTATTTATCCTGGTTACCATGGTGACACCCTATGGCACAAAAAATAACATTTGAATTATGATCGAATACTTTTACTTTTTACTTAAAAAGTACAATTTACACCAACTACTTTTGTACTTTTACTTAAGTAGATTTTTTTATTGGTACTTTTATTTTTACTTAAGTAAATACTTTGCCTAATTATCTGTACTTTTATTTAAGTACTTCATCCACCACTGCTAAAACGAAAATATAAAGAGATGACGAAAATGTGACTAAATCTTAAATTAATATTTGTCCAAAGATGAAGACTATAACGAAAACTTAGATGGCTGCCAAAAACAACAATGGGTCACTCCTTACTTATAGGGGGTTTTCCTCACTGAAAAGGAGGGTCCAAGGACACAAAAGTCCCACTTCTGTTTATTTACCCATTACTTGGATTCCTTGTGTTTCTGTCGGATTAACTGCAAAGCTTTTTGGAAGAACTTTGCTGGGAAACAGGGATGTAGTTTTAAAATCGAATAGAATCCTTGTTCCAACAAAGTCGAACAAAATCAATGAATTGTTGTTCAGAACTTCACAGACTGCCCCAAGTGTAGGAGTTTAAGTATCTCGGGATCTTGGTCACGATTTGGGGAAGGATGGAGCGGGAGATCGACAGGCGGATCGGTGCGGCATCAGCAATAACTAGGACGCTGCATCGGTCCGTCGTGGTAAAGAGAGAGCTGAGCCGAAAAGCAAAGCTCTCGATTTACAAGTCGATCTACGTTCCAACCCTCACCTATGGTCACCAGCTGTGAGTGGTGACCGAAAGAATGAGATCGCGGGTACAAGCGGCCGAAATGAGCTTCCTCCGTACGGTGGCTGGGCTCTCACTCAGAGATCGGGTGAGGAGCTCTGCCATCCGGGAGGAGCACGGTGTCGAGCTGTTCCTCCTCCAGGTCGAGAGGAGCCAGATAGGGTGGTTCGGGCATCTGGTCAGGATGCCCCCCCGAGCGCCTTTTTCGGGCACGTCCCACCGGGAGGAGACCAAGGGGCAGACCCCAGACCCACTGGAGAGACTATGTCTCACAGCTGGCTGGGGAACGACTTGGGATCCTTCCAGGTGAGCTAGAGGATGCAGCCGGGGTGAGAGAGGCCTGGGGTGCCCGCTTGAGGCTGTTGCCCCCGCGACCCGACCCCGGAACAAGCGGAAGATGACGGAACGGAACGGAACTTCACAGACTGTTGGATTTAATCATCATGCATGCTGGAGCAGGAACACACTCGACCAGCCACCACTGAGGACTGTTTTTAATACACCTGCCCCGAAATCTATTCATAGGTTGGAAATTAGGTGTTGAATATGCCTACTGATCCACTCAACATCTCCACCAAACCCGCCACCCATCTCCTCCTTCTAAATTACTGTTCTGCTTCCCCTCCATTTGTAAGACCGCTGCGAGGAGCAGGCTATTAAATCCTGGATATATGAAGCTGAAAGGGAATAAAGAGCTCATGTAAATTATCCAAATATTTGCATTCGGGTTTCGCCGGGGAAAAAAAAGGGGTCATCACTTCCAGCGGCACCATCCAATTTCATCCTGCAGATGATTTTTATTTCAAGCAGAAGAGTAAATTCTATCAAAAGCTTCCATCTCATACAAACCATCACACTTCCTCTCACTCAGTTATTATTTCAGGGGAAGGAGGTAATCTTTGTTTCTAAATTTACTTTTCTTATTTCCACCGGGGTTGTTGGTTTTTGATGCAGTCACATCTGCATCTACACATTTAGAAGACAGGGTGAATAAAATTTTTACATTTAGCCTGCCATGAGGCGGAGTGCAGGTGGAAAGAGGAGGACCCAATTGACCCAACAGCATTTCCCTTTAGGGGGCGCCACAGCAAGTCAGTTTCTTCCATCTAACTCTATCTGCTGCATCCTCTTTGGTCACACCAACTATCTTTATGTCTTCCTTCACTGTATCCATGAACCTTCTCTTTGGTCTTCCTCTAGTCCTCTTTCCTGGTGGTTCCAAATCCAGCATCCTTCTTCTGATGTACTCTCTCTCTCTCTTCTGCACATGTCCAAACCATCTCAGTCTGGCCTCTCTGACTTTATCCCCAAAATCTCTAACATGTGCTGTTCCTCTGATCCTGTCCATCCTGGTCACTCCCAGAGAGATCCTCAGCATCTTCATCTCTGCTCCCTCCATTTCTGCTTCCTGTCTTTTCTTCAGTGCTACTGTTTCTAGACCAATCAGCATGACCGGTCTCACCACGGGTTTGCACACTTCCTCTTTCATTCTAGCTGAAACTTTTCTGTCACACATCACACCTGATACTTTCCTCCACCCGTTCTAGCCTGCATGCACACGCTTCTTCACCTCTTTTCCACACTCTTCATTGCTCTGGACTGTTGATCCTAGAGACTTAAAATCTTCCACCTTCTCTATCTCTTCTCCCTGTAACCTCACTTTTCCATACTTTCTAAAACTGTGGAAAGAAAAACAAAGTTTCATTGACATGGTAAAAAGGTTATTGCAAGGAATCGATTTTGTCAGGCAACTAGGGAGACCTGGCTGGAAGGGATTGTATGACCCGACAGAGAAGTTTGGTGTGATTGCCCTTAAATAGCTGACAGGGTGCACAGATGTGTGGAAACTGCAATCATCCTCAGGTGACCCTGATCAGGTTGATGACAAACATCCAGGGCTCCCTCTGGCGGCAGGAAAGGGATCATGACAAAGCCACTAACTGAATTCAATTTCAAATACTTTATTAATCCCCGAAAGGAAATTTGATGCTGTGGTGCTAACACCTCGATGCCTTCCCGGTCCGCTTATATGGTGTAAAAGCTGGCGACTGAACGGTTTAAAAAACAGTCCATAATGAGTTCACGAAGTCAGGCTTCAATGAAGCACACCAAAGTGGCCCCTCCCCATTCCTGCTGGGTCAGAGCAAGCGTCCGCAGTTCCTCCATCTTGCCAGCGAGCGTCCAGATGTTACCCATGATAACCGCAGGGACACTGGGCTCAAAGCACCTCCTTTCTGATCGTCTCCTTCTCAGTTCTGTCAGGACTGGATAGACTCCTCCAGCCACGGTGGATTGTGTTCCGAGAGCTAGCTGCTGGTTGAGTTCATGCTAACAAAACGAAACGACTCCATGACCAGCAAAACGAAGAGCTAGCCATCGAAACCGAAAAACGGCAAGCCTAAAAACAGTCGTCTGAAGTCCAAAACAGTACAGTCCAAAACGACGCCCAAAGAGCACACAAAGTCACATCTCCAGACCGGGACCAAACACAGGCAAAAGACAAACAGGAACCGAGTGGAAAAAATGCAAAAATAGACGACAAGACGCCAAAAAAAAAAACAGGAGACACCGCAGCAGGCTGCCGCCCGGGCAGCGCCTTTCATCTTAATTCATTTCATTAAGAATTTTTTGTTTTTGGAGCCCGGCTTTTTAAACAAAAACAGCTACAATCACGCTTCTTTTCTTCGTGCATTTTGATCAATGATGAGGCCATTTTTACCCAAGAACAGGCTGCATTGTTGACAGGGTCATGACGGAGTTAAAGATCCAGGACTGAGATACACAGCCATTTTTTCAACAGTTCATTGAGAACAGAAAAGGTGAAAGAAGAGGGGTAGGCAGGTGCAACCTGGGCAGGCTTTGAGGCTTTTGGGTGATCGAACAGGGACAAGACACCATAATAACAGCAAATCTGACACAGGAGTAAAGAAGACCGCCAGTGCTCAATTAGACAGAAGTGCAAATATTAAGAAGAGGCAATTGGGAGGTATTAGGACACAGAGGAGTCCTAACCCTAGGACACCAGGAGGAAGAGAAAAGGGTCAGAAGGATGGAGAATCAAGAAAATTTCCCACAGTGGGGAAATTGCAAGAGTTAAAGCATGCTGCCAACAACGGTGCTACTTTTGTAGAAGAGATAGAGATACAAAGGATCACAGAGAATCACGTCAGATTTAACATCAGATAATAAATTAATGCTCTGTTGAAGAATGTTTTATGTCGTCTGATCCAAGATATTTAGTTCTAAAACATGACACTATAACGATTCCGATCAAACTCACCTCTGGAGCCATGATATTGTTTTCAGTATCAAACCACCTTTGGGAAATACCCAACAAAGAACCTCTAGGGAACGTTAGCCTGAGGTTCTCTAAAAGTTTGTTTTTACCTAACTAAAAACTAACGTTCCCTAAACGTTACTTGGTGGTTATGTTAGAACCTAACTATTCCAAAACGTTGAGAGAACCAATTTTCAAACATTATGGTTAAAATTAAGGTTAGAGGAATGTTCTGAAAACCAAAAAAACAATGTCTCATAACCGGCATAAAATTTTCCATTTGAACCTTTTGAGAACCAAAAATAATCTTTAAGGAACGTTCTGCTAACCTTTGAAAAACTTTTCCAGAACTTGCTGGGAACCAGTGGCGGTCCGTGCATTTCACACCTAGGCCTTCGGTGATGTGCTACTTTGTCCGACTTGAATAAATACCCCTCAAATACCATCATTAATGACACCACGGCTGGAGAAATTATATACAGAAGCAGACGTTGGCACTACTGGGCGTTGCATCACCTCAATTGTGTACAACAAGGATCCTCAACCGTTTCTGCGCCCCGAACCGGTTTAGTGTCTGACAATATTTTCACGGACTGGTCTTAAGATGATGAGACCAGCCCGAAAAAAATGGTTTTTAAAATCAATAATAATAAACTTAAATCCACTTTGTCTTCATGAGAAAATTTATTAGCAGCGTCTTTATAGCGTGGAAACATTCTCTCTGCTCGAACACACTCTTGTTGCCATGGTAACGGTAAACATGTACCTTCAAAATAAAAGACATTAAAAAAAAAACCAAAGTGAATAAAAATAACAGTTCTGTGTGGCCCGGTACCACATAACCCGCGGCCCTGTACCAGTCCGCGGCCCAGTGGTTGGGGACCACTGGTGTACGACACAGGCTATTTTCAAGAGCATTTAAACATCAATAAACCCGCATATAAAACCTATACTCACCAAAACGGCTGTCCCCCAAAACACTTATTTCAACACAAAATCAATTCTCCTTTCTTTCCTCAAGAAGACGTGAATGACTCGGTTTTACAGTTTGTCTGTTCGTTTCAGTTTGAACAATAAATCCTTTTCTATCGACATGTGGAAGCCAATGGAAAAGGCTGTTTTGCGAAAATTTTCTCTGGTATGTCTAAAAGTGCTGAGAGTCGAGAAGGTAGAAAAACAGTCATATTTTGTGGTCTGGAAATCGATTCTGCAATTCTGAAACCCTTCTGCCATTGTTGGTGAAAAAAAACGAGTAGAAATTTTAGATTTTTCTGTTAAATGTTCTGGGTCTGGCTCTAGGGTAAGTTTTGTTGACATGCTGAGGGTTGCTTCCGCTTACGTCAAGTGAGTATCCAATCACAAGACGCGTACATGTCACGCATACATGTCACGTTCAGGACCTTTGTGAAGGTGTGAACGTCCACAACTCATGATCTGATTGGCTGTCAGAAACTACAGATGCCCGTTTACTATGCAATAAGCAGAGCCCGCACTGCTCGATCTGAAGGCCTAGAGGCAGATTTTATACAGCCTTGCGACACCAGCGAGCTGAATTCTGATTGGATAGAAACTTTAACCTGACGTTATAACACTGGAAGCTGTATAACCAAATGGATATAATATGACATGAAGAAAACAAAATATAGAGAATAATTATATATTTATTTAGGAAAAATGCATTTAAAATGAAATTGACTTTTATTATAATTATGATAATGATGTCTGGTTAAGTTAGGCCAGAGAAGGCTCTGCTAGCTCTGACCGACCGCCACTGCTGGGAACGTTAAATTGTTTGCTAGGTAAAATCAACCTACATAAAAACACGACCATAAAGTCACTTTGACGTCAAACACACCCTTATATTAAATTTTTAAAAATTACATTTATGAGTAATATCTTAAATGGGGAGACGGTGGCCGCGTGGTTAGAGCGTTCGCGGGTTTGCGTCCCACGGAGAGCACGTCTAGGGTCCTTGGAGAAGACACCTAACCACCTCTTCTCCCACTATTGGCGCCGTTGAAGGGCAGCCTGCTGCGGTGTAAGGAGTGCAGCAAACAAATTTCCCTGGTGAGGGATGAATAGAGTAATTCTTTTTTTTTTTTTTTTTAATTTATTTCAACTGAATAAATATTTTTACAATACGTTATACGACCAAGTATCCCTTCTTGTTTCTGTGAGACAAGTCTTAACTCAGATACCCTGTGAAAAGAAAAAATGATGAACTCCTATTTCTTTCCGATGCTGGTGTCTTTCTGGTCCCTCGATGCATGGACACACTCCCACATATGAATACGTGTACGGTGTGTGTGTTTCTCCTAATGAAGGCTTAATTGTCCGTCTCGCCAGCTGACCCTGAAAGCTGCAGATAAAGTGAGAAAGGAGGAGTGGATTAGATCAAATTAAAGTGGACTGTCTGGTCTTTAGGACCTCTGTGGAATAGACACGGAGGAGTCACGAAGGACTCAGTGACACTCGCCGGCCAGATTTCCGACTCCTGATAAGGGCTACAACTAATGTGGAGATAGTTACAGATTATGTGGGAGAGCGTGAGGTTTGGAAGCAGTCTGGCACTTTCAGCACCTGTGTTAGAGTCCTCATTGCCAAGGGCAGTCTTTATTTTAAATGAGCTGCCACTGCAAGGGATGGTTGAGTACCCCGAAATATACACGCAGCTAAAAAGGATGAAGTGTTGTGAAAAAAGAGAAATATTTAGTACTTCCAGCTGTTTTAGAAATAAATAGGAAATTGTTCCGCACTTAAATGTTGTTTTTATTCCAATTTGTTCTGCAATATAACATATAATTTAATGTTTTTTATTTAGTTTGCTTTGATTCATATTTTTTACCATTACCACGGTTCCATATAATCTGGTCCTCGTTGGAATTTAATGTTCCAGTAATTATCTAATGAGAAAATAATGATTATTCTGCAAAACTCTTTAGGCTACAAATTGTTTAAACAAATGCTATTTTAAAGCAAATGTGTGCAAATTCAAATTACTGTGAAAAATTACTGTGAAAACGTGCATTTAAAAGTTTGTCTAATCGCTGTTTTTTTTTTGTTAAAATACCCGCTCTGATCCGCAAAAAATGAACAAATGGTGCATCATGTTCATTGACATTCGTTTCTCAAATCTTCATCTCTTCTTCTTTCGGCATTTTCCTTCAGGGGGCGCCACATCAAGTCAGTTTCTTCCATCTAACCCTATCTGCTGCATCTTCTTCGGTCACACCAACTATCTTCATGTCTTCCTTCACTGTATCCATGAACCTCCTCTTTGGTCTTCCTCTAAGCCTCCTTCCTGGTGGTTCCAAACTCAGCATCCTTCTTCACGAAGGGTGGAAGGCAGCGCCAGGTGAGTTACGCTGCAGTTTGCCAATGGATTGTAGATGCTTGGACTAACGTGTCTGCTGGTACTGTTATCTGAGCTTTCGCAAAAGCTGGTATCCTTTCTGAGGAGCCACACAGTACGGACAGTGACTTTGACAGCGAGGACCGAAGTGGAACTGCTGTTTGATTCTGAAACAGAGGATGAGGACTTTGACGGATTTGAATAAAGACTATTACCGGTAACGTGCTTGTTTAGTATCGTTACTACTTCAATAAAGCACAACCAAACTCAGTTTTGCTCCCGATCTGTTTTTTAATACGCACATTTGCATGCTTGCGTGTGTGTTGTTGTAAGGCAGTGTGTGACTGAGACTGCGCCTTTTCGTACGGTGCGCCTAATGGTCGTGAAATTACAGTACTCTTTCTCTCTCCTCTGCATATAAAGATAAAGAATTACTCTATTCATCCCTCACCAGGGAAATTCATGAGCTGCACTCCTTACACACCGCAGCAGGCTGCCCTTCGACGTCGCCAATGGTGGGAGAAACAGGGGTTAGGTGTCTTCTCCAAAGACCCTAAACGTGCTCTCTGTGGGATGCAAACCCGCGAACTTCCGGTCTGCGCGCGAACGCTCTAACCACTGGTGGTGGGTTGTGTCTTCGCCTTAGACATAGGAAACGGCTTTTGCCAAGGTTTTCCCAGTCTATAAGCTACGGACGGCAATTTGCCGTGTTTCCCAAAGCCTTAACGGAATCAGACATTTTAATCTGTTCTTTGGTCCAAACCATCTCAGTCTGACCTCTCTGACTTTATCTCCAAAACCTCTAACATGTGCTGTTCCTCTGATCCTGTCCATTTTGGTCACTCCCAGAGAGATCCTCAGCATCTTCATCTCTGCTACCTCCATCTCCGTTTCCTGTCTTTTCCTCAGTGTCACTTTTTCTAGACCAATCAGCATGGCCGGTCTCACCACGGTTTTGTACACTTTTCCTTTCATTTTAGCTGAAACTCTTCTATCACACATCACACCTGATACCTTTCTCCACCCATTCCAGCCTGGTTGCATACTCTTCTTCACCTCTTTTCCACACTCTCCATTGCTCTGGACTGTTGATCCTAAGTACTTAAAATCTTCCACCTTCTCGATCTCTTCTCCCTGTAACCTCACTTTTCCATTTGGATCCCTCTCATTCACACACACGTACTCTGTCTTACTCTGACTAATCTTCATTCCTCTTCTTTCTAGTGCAAACCTCCACCTCTTCAGCTTTTCCTCCACCTCTTCCCTCCTCTCACTACAGATCACAATGTCATCTGCAAACATCATTGTCCATGGAACCTTCACATCTAATGTTTTTGAAAGACTTAAAATCACCACAATCATCCAAAACTATCAAAAAGCCTGAAAGAGAAAGATTTCCTCCAGAATTAAGTCGAGAAAGTCTACCTGCCAGCAGCCGTGTTGGTCCAGCTCTACTCCTCTGTCATAAAGCTCTGACTCACACCATCCATCACTGGTCTGTAATGAATCCAAAATGGACGATTTCCAAAAGGATTAAAAAAGTTTCAAAGAACTCCAAACGATGCAAACAGAAAGTCTGAAAGTAAAACAGAACCATGTTTTACAGTTTAAGTTAGAACAGACCAGACGTTCACCAGACTGTATTTATAAAAATAAAGTGGCAATAGCCGTGACAGACTGGCAACCTGTTCGGGGTGTACCCTACCCTCGCCTTAAATCAGCCGGGATGGGCTCCGGCACCCTCTGCAACCCCGTAAGGAATAGACGGATAAGAAGGTGACTGACTGACTCTATCGCTTACGGGGTTGCGGAGGGTGCCGGAGCCCATCCCGGCTGATTTAAGGTGAGGGGCAGGATACACCCCGAACCGGTCACCAATCTGTCGCTGGTCCACACACATACAAACTCATTCCTAGGGGCAATTTAGCACCGGCCAATCTACCATGCATGTTTTTGAAAGGTGGGAAGAAACCGGAGTACCCGGAGAAAACCCACACAGACACGGGGAGAACATGCAAACTCCACACAGAAAGGCCAGTCCCCAAGGCCTCGTCCCTACCTGTGACTTGAACCCACAACCTACTTGCTATGGGGCCACTGTTGCTATCCGTGAGATCAGTTAACGAGGCATTTCAAAGTTTCAACTCTTTGAAATGCCACGTTGGGCGTAAAGCACTCCAACCATTTCGTGTGGTAGGTATAATTCATTTTGACTTTGCATGCCCACTGGCACCCCCCTCATGGGCACCTCCAATCATGTAGTTTGTCCCTCGTCTTGTGTCTGTTGAATTTCATGGCTTTTACGTCTATTTTGTCACAATTTGACAACTTGAACGTACAAGTAATTCATGAACCCACTGGCTTCAATTCCAAGCTTAAAAAGAACAAAAAAAATGGTTCCAAAGCCAGCTGGTTACTGTGATGAAGGTAGACTATTAAAAATACTGGTTGTTTTGGAACCGATGGGCGGAGTTTGCTCCGTTCCGTCCGTTCCGTTCCATCATCTTCCGCTTGTTCCCGGGCCGGGACGCGGGGGCAACAGCCTCAAACGGGCAGCCTCTCTCACCCCGGCTGCTTCCTCCAGCTCACCCGGAAGGATCCCAAGTCATTCCCCGGCCAGCTGTGAGACATAGTCTCTCCTTCGGGTCCGGGGTCTGCCCCTTGGTGTCCTCCCACGAGGCGCTCGGGGGGCATCCTGACCAGATGCCCGAACCACCCCATCTGGCTCCTCTCGACCTGGAGGAGGGACTCGACACCGAGCTCCTCCCGGATGGCAGAATTCCTCACCCGATCTCTGAGTGAGAGCCCAGCCACCCTGCGGAGGAAGCTCATTTCGGCCGCTTGTGCCCGCGATCTCATTCTTACGGTCACCACCCACAGCTGGTGACCATGGGTGAGGGTAGGAACGTAGATCGACTTGTAAATCGAGAGCTTTGCTTTTCGGGTGGAGTTTGCTGTCAACTTAATTCCACCCTGACGTGTACAGATCTGAACACGTACAGATGACTTTTGGACATTTGGAATTTTTTGTTTACATGCAATTTTCTCAATCTGCACCATGTTTTAGGAGGAAATGCACGTACTTCTCGGTACACGAGCTCCTTGATCTTTCTGTGTGGAGTTTGCATGTTCTGTATGCATGTGTATGTGTGTGTTCTCTCCAAATTCTCTCCGAGATTCTCGCAAAATTTCCCCAACCAGTGCGTGGGATTGTCTTTCAATGTGGCTTTGTGAAGGACTGGTGACTTATACAGGGTGTACCCCACCTCTTCCCTTATTACTAATTAAATAGACTCTACCCATCTCCTTTGGACATTCCAAGTTCGACCAAAGACTTTTATAAGATGAATCAATGTTTATTTGCAACAACACGGATTAAAGGAAACTACCTACAAGTGTAATGTCTTGTGTTTTGCACTTCCTGTTTTATTTTGAAAACGAACTTTCCTCTTGTTTCATGTTTGTTACTTCCTGCCCTAGTGTTTTTCCCACAGCTGTGTATGTCTAATTGTCCCTCATTGTTTCCACCTGAGATCCCCTTCCTTCTGTGTTAAATAGTCCTTGTCTCCCCTTGTCCTGTGTCAGAGTGTTTTGGATTATGTTCATGATCTTCCTGTTGGATTAAACCTTTGTAAAGATCTCTGCATCTGAGTCCTACTTATTGTTGGTTCCTGACATTACACTCTGACCACCATGGACTCAGCAGAGAACAAGCAACTGGCTGCTGTGCTTCAAAACCTGGAAGCCCGCCTTGCGCAGCAGGAGGATTACCAGAAGAACCTGGCATCCCATATGGTCCAGATTTCCTCTCACATCCAGAATCTTCCTTCAGGTCAGCTATGGAATCCCATACCACCGGGTCTCTCCTCAGCAGCACCAGCTCATCCTCTCACCATGTCTACCAGGAATGTTGAGGATAAGATCGCTCCTCCTGTGAGCTACTCTGGAGAGCCGGGATCTTGCCAGGAGTTCTTAACAGCTTGTTCAATACATTTTGAACACTCTCCTCACGGCCTGGGATCTGACAGAGCCAAGATTGCCTTCATGATCTCCTACCTATCAGGAAGAGCTCGTTCTTGGGCCATGACGGAGTGGGCTCGCGATTCTCCTCTCTGCTCATCACTTGCTGCTTTCAAAACCGCCCTGCAGAACACCTTTGATCCGGTGTCCACCAGCCGGGAGAAGGGCCGAGAAATCACCGGGATAAGACAAGGCAAGGAAACGGTTCGTGATTACGCCATTCGTTTCCGCACGTTGGCGGCGGAGAGCGGGTGGGGTCCCACTGCCTTGTATGATACCTTCCTGAAGGGACTGGCTTGGCACATTCAGGAGCTGTTGGTGCCGCTGGATCTACCACCGGACCTGGATTCTCTCATCGCACTCGCGATACGTACAGATAACCGGGGACGTCAGCTGTCTCGCCAACAGCATTATAGATCTACTGATGTGGGGTTGTCTCACACCTCAGCTGAACAAGGAGTCCACCATTCTCAAGTCGACCCACATCGCCGTTCACCCAGGGAGGGTGAAACTGAACCCATGCAGGTGGGTCGGGCGCGACTGTCCACTGAGGTACGGAGATTGCGCCGGCGGGAAGGTCGGTGTTACTACTGTGGGGAGCGGAATCACCTTGTTTCCTCCTGTCCGATGAAGAAATCTACAACGGTGAGTCAGTTTTCCACTACTGCTCATTCCACACGGAGCTTCACGTCTGTAGAGATAACTCACCACAACAACACCGTAGAACTACCAGCACTCATAGATTCTGGCGCTGATGAAAGTTTGATGTCTTGGGAGTTAGCTAACAGTTTGGGACTGTGTACTAAACTGCTAAGAAAACCCATCCAGGCCAGAGCTCTCGATGGGAAAGGACTGTTTAACATAACTCACGTCTCTGAACCTCTTCTGGTTTCCATTGAGAAACACAAAGAATTGATGAACTTTTACTTGTTCAGATGTCCGTCTAAGACTCTGATTCTGGGATACCCGTGGTTGTGCAAGCATAATCCCCAGATAGACTGGAATACAGGAATGGTTTTGAGATGGGGGCCAGATTGTGAGAAACAGCATAATTGCCTCACTAACCTGAAACAATGCATTACTGTTTGTAATCCAGTCTCTGCTCATCCCACTTCAGGTCCAAGAACCGCAGACCTGAGTACGGTGCCAGTCTGCTACCACCATCTGGGAGAAGTCTTTAGTAAGTCCAAAGCTCTAAGTCTTCCACCTCATCGCCCATATGACTGTTGTATAGATCTGGTTCCAGGTTCCACCATTCTAAAGGGGCGTCTTTTCTCAATCTCCGCTCCTGAACGAGACGCACTGAACGAATACATCGACACATCTCTCGCAGTGGGTCTTATACGTCCGTCCTCCTCTGCAGCAGGAGCGGGATTTTTCTTCGTGGGGAAAAAGGATGGATCTCTCAGACCCTGCGTTGATTACAGTGCTCTCAATAAAATTACAATAAAGAATCGATATCCCCTTCCTCTCATGTCATCTGTCTTTGACCAGCTCCAGCAGGCCAAGGTGTTTACCAAGCTTGACCTACGCAATGCATACCACCTGGTCAGGATTAGGGAAGGGGATGAGTGGAAAACTGGATTTAATACCCCTAGGGGTCACTATGAATATCTGGTCATGCCTTTTGGCCTCACAAACGCTCCTCCAGTTTTTCAAGCGATGATCAACGATGTCCTAAGAGACTTCTTGGATCACTTTGTTTATGTTTACCTGGATGACATTCTCATTTATTCCCCTGACTTGGAGTCTCACAAAATCCATGTCACTAAGGTCCTTCAGCGTCTCTTGGAAAATGACCTCTACGTCAAGGCTGAGAAAAGCGAGTTTCATGCCATGACAATCTCCTTCCTCGGCTTTATAGTGTCAGCCGGTAAGGTAGAGATGGATCCTGGCAAAGTGAGTGCTGTGATGGATTGGCCAACGCCTGTGAGCCGCAAGAAACTACAACAGTTTTTAGGCTTTGCTAACTTCTACAGACGGTTTATCAGAGGTTTCAGCACCGTGGCCGCTCCGCTCCATGCTCTCACGTCTCGTCAAGCGTTGTTCAGATGGACACCTGATGCTGAGACAGCATTTCAGACTCTTAAGCAACGCTTCTCTTCGGCTCCAGTGCTCACACTTCCAGATCCTCGCCGCCAATTCGTGGTTGAAGTGGATGCTTCTAACGAGGGGATTGGTGCGATCCTTTCCCAGCGTTCAGAAATCGACAGCAAAATCCACCCCTGTGCTTTCCTGTCTCGGCGACTGTCTAAGGCTGAACGTAACTATGATGTTGGCAACCGGGAGTTGCTGGCAGTTAAGGTGGCTCTGGAGGAGTGGCGGCATTGGCTGGAGGGAGCGGCCCATCCCTTCATTGTCTGGACGGACCATAAGAACCTTGAGTATATCCGCAATGCAAAGAGACTTAATTCTCGCCAGGCCAGGTGGATGTTATTTTTTAACCGCTTTTCTTTCTCTTTATCTTACAGGCCGGGGTCCAAGAACATCAAGCCTGATGCCCTGTCTCGTCTATACGACCCCGAGCCTGTTGCCAAGGAACCAGAGCCTATCCTTCCACGAACCTGTGTGGTTGGAGCGGTGACTTGGCAGATAGAGAATGAGATCAAGCAGGCCAACAGTGGGACGCCTTTGCCTACTGGATGTCCGGACAATCGTCTATTTGTTCCTCCGGCGTTACGCTCAAGGGTGATTCATTGGGCCCACGCCTCACTACTTTCTTGTCATCCAGGCGTCCGGCGGACTATGTACAGCATCTCGAGGAGATTCTGGTGGCCCTGCATGGAGAAGGAGGTCCGGGAGTACGTGGCAGCATGTTCAGTCTGTGCCAGAAACAAAACCTCATCCAGGGCCAGCATTGGGACTGCTTCAACCACTTCCCATTCCCTCTCGCCCATGGGCTGAGATATCCATGGACTTTGTCACAGGGCTTCCGGTTTCTCAAGGTAACAACACTGTACTAACTGTTGTTGACAGGTTTTCAAAGATGGTCAGGTTTATTCCCCTGTCCAGACTGCCTTCGGCCAAAAAGACGGCTGAGATAATGATGAACCACGTCTTCCGATATCATGGTTTCCCTAAGGACATTGTATCTGACCGGGGGCCTCAGTTTGTGTCCCGGTTCTGGAGGGAGTTTTGCCAACTCATCGACCCCAGGGTCAGCTTGACCTCCGGTTATCATCCGGAATCCAACGGCCAGACTGAACGCCTCAACCAACAGCTGGAAACTGGTCTCCGATGTTTGGTCTCCCAGAACCCCTCAACATGGAGCAAGAACCTGGTCTGGGTGGAGTATGCCCACAACTCCTTGATTACCACAGCCATGGGTATGTCTCCATTCAAGTGTGTTTTTGGTTATGACCCTCCCCTTTTTGCAGACCTGGAGCCGGAGGTCTCTGTTCCATCGGCCCACGCCCTAGTTCGGCGCTGTCGCAGCATTTGGGCTGCCGCCCGCCAAGTTCTGCTTCGCCAACGAGATCGTGTTAAGAAGGCTGCCGATCGTAGGCGTTGTCCTGACCCAATCTATCGACCCGGACAGCGGGTGTGGCTCTCCACCAAGGATCTCAACCTACAAGTGCCCTGTAGAAAGCTGGCTCCACGGTTTGTGGGTCCATTTCCCGTTACCAAGGTTGTTGGTCCGGCCGCTGTTCGCCTTCGTCTGCCTCGGTCCTTTCGTGTTCATCCTACATTCCACGTTAGCAAGGTGAAGCCAGTGGTGGATAGTCCACTTGTCCCTCCAACTGTGCCCTCACCGCCGCCCAGAATGATCGGGGGTGGCCCAGTGTACACTGTGCGGGAGATTCTGGATGTCCGTCGCAGGGGTCGGGGGCGTCAGTTTCTGGTGGACTGGGAGGGGTATGGTCCTGAGGAGCGGCAGTGGATTCCAGAGCGGTACATTTTGGACAAATCTTTCATAAAGGACTTCTACAAGTCTCGTGGTCCTGGACCGTCCAGTGCCGGTCTTTGAGGGGGGGTACTGTAATGTCTTGTGTTTTGCACTTCCTGTTTTATTTTGAAAACGAACTTTCCTCTTGTTTCATGTTTGTTACTTCCTGCCCTAGTGTTTTTCCCACAGCTGTGTATGTCTAATTGTCCCTCATTGTTTCCACCTGAGATCCCCTTCCTTCTGTGTTAAATAGTCCTTGTCTCCCCTTGTCCTGTGTCAGAGTGTTTTGGATTATGTTCATGATCTTCCTGGTGGATTAAACCTTTGTAAAGATCTCTGCATCTGAGTCCTACTTATTGTTGGTTCCTGACAATAAATATGGCAGTTTGCTAAGTGTGTGTACACACACACACACACACACACACACACACACCGATCTGCAAGCACTAATTCAGTCACTCACACAGACACATATCAGATTAAAAAAGCCACGGGCTGAAAAGCAACAAACAGCAGGAGTTTAATTGAAGCGGGCAGGAACCAAAGGATGTCCTACGTGTGTCAAACACACTCCTTCACCACTGAGATCACGGCACGCAGTTTTCAACCGATGGGTCATCAATATGTAATAAAGCCATGACTCACGTACCCCAACGCGGTCTCCACATCCATCCTCATCTCTACTTTTTGATATTTTCAGGGAGAAACGAGACAAGCTCAGAAATGAAAAACATCAAATGAAGTGAAATATTTTCAGAAAAAAAATGGAACCAGAAGGAAAAGTAAAGCAAGATGGATCGTGTGTTTTACAATAAGTGTATTACTAGATAGGCAGTGTTGTTTTCGTCAACGATGACGAAAACGAAATGATTTCATTGACGAAGCATTTTTTCATGACGATGACGTAATGATAACGAAATAAATGCGACATTTTGGTGACGAAAATGTGACGAGACGTTTGCAAGTTTCTGTTGGCGAGATGAAAATGTAACGAAATGGGCGTCAGACTTTCACATTTCTGTCTGAAAAGAAAAAGCACAGCGGCTGCATTCTGTCTCTCACGGTGGCACGCCCCCAACGATGCCGCGCGTTCACACCGTCTACACAACACACCTGCAGCCACGAGAAAGTCACACATCATGGTGAAAACAGCAGCAAAGCGGCTTGGTGGACAGAAAATTAAAGTTTTCCACATATTTTGTGCAAACAACCAGTGGTCGATGAAGTACTCACTTTTTGTACTTAAGTAAAAGTACAGATAATTAGGCAAAAAATTTACTTAAGTAAAAGTAAAAGTACCAATAAAAAAATCTACTTAAGTAAAAGTACAAAAGTAATTGGTGTAAATTTTACTTTTTTAGCAAATAGTAAAAGTATTCGATCATAATTCAAATGTTATTTTTTGTGCTGTAGGGTCACAAATAAATACTCTGCAGGGCGTGAGCCCGCCCCCCCTGTCCCGCCTCTTTTGGTCCGCAAAAAAAAAAAAGAAGAAAGGCATGGGGACAAGTCAAGCTATTCCCTAAAAGGGCCAGCAAATGGTCCACCAAAATGCAGGAAAATGACACTTATTTTTTTAAAATGTTCTGGGGGTGCGGGGAAGCCCCCAGTCACCCTATATTGGCTTTGTCAATGACCTCACGTCCCCGCCCCCCATCCCCACCCCATCTTCAGAAAATCTTAGAACCGCCCCTGCTCTTCGCGCTGAATGAATGCGGAAAATGTTTACTCTCGACTCTGATTGAGCTTCGATTCATGACTTCTTCTCCCGATCAACTGCTCCTTTTGATTTTAGCGATGCGGCTTCAAGATGCGCTAAAAAAACGTTATTTTTTCTTAAATTTCTGAACAAAAATGTAACAAAAAATGTAAAACACACTTTTAAAAAGTAGCGAAGTAAAAGTACAGATATTTGCTCTAAAAATGTAGTGAAGTAAAAGTACTGGTCTCAAATTTTACATAAGTAAAGTACAGATACACAATTTTTTTACTTAAGTACAGTAACGAAGTACATTTACTTCGTTATGTTCCACCACTGCAAACAGCATACTAACTTCAAGCTAATGCTAGCTTGTCGGTGCTGCTAACTTCTATAGTTAGCTTGGTTGCGCTAACGACTGATTTAAAGACACAATGCAGTGTTTACTTTATTTACAGGGTGTTTAAGAGGTGTCATTTTTAAGTATACGTAAGTTACAACGTTCCTCACTCACTGAAAAAATATATTTATTTTACGTTGTTTTACGATGTTCGCTGTTTTTGCGCAAGTTAAAGCTCGGCAGAGAGTTTTTTTTAAACAAATAACCTGCATCATTCTCAGTAATAAAGACACGATTGTTAAAGTAAGTTGTTGGGTTTTTTTTTTACACTTAAACTAGATAAAAACTTATTTGGGTTTTTGTGACTAAAACGAAAATATAAAGAGATGACGAAAACGTGACTAAAACTTAAATTAATTTTCATCCAAAGACGAAGACAAAAGAAAAACTTAGATGGCTGCCAAAAACAAAAATGCAGATGGGTATGCATTTATAGTTTTGTTTTCATGTCATTGAAATGCTTTTACATGTTGGCGTGTTAATGGGCAGATGAGCCCTCATGCCCCCCCACCAGATCTACCCCTGCGACTGTCTCATCCACCTTAGCCTAGTCCATTTCTGTTCCGTTGCCAGCGTAGGCGGTGTAGCATTGTCGAGAAAACTACGGGTCCTTCAATGGGCCAAAATTCAAATGCTCAAGCATTGGCTCACGACGTTAATACTTCATAATTAGTCAGTCAATCAGGGGTTACGTAAAGGATGGACCCTTGTGACCGAGGGAAACACCACAACACCTGGCACCACAACGCCTTGAATAACCTCATCCCGGCTGATTCAAGGCGAGGGGCAGGGTTCACCCCGAAAAGGTCGCCAGTCTGTTGCAGGCACTCACATACAACCATCCACACACACATTCATTCCTACAGGCAAATTTGGCACTGGCCAATCAACCTAGCAAGCATGTTTTTGGAGGGTGGCAGGAAACCGGAGTACCCTAAAGAAACCCACGCAAACATGGGGAGAACATGCAAACTCCACACAGAAAGGACAGTCCTACAAGCCTCGTCCCCACCCGGGATTCGAACCCACAACCTTCTTGCTGTGAGGCCACTGTGCTACCCACTGCGCCACCATGCCACCCACTCAATATTTTATCGCAACAAAATGCGGCATACTTAATTAATCCAATTAACACGTTAAAATGACAGCATTACTTTTAATGAAACATTACTGTCAAGAAGTTTATTAGTAATTTAAATTGCAGATGGGCTTCATGCAGATAGTGAACTGGGGGTCAAATAGCAGTTCAGTTTTGACACTGCTATCAAAATTTGAAAGTGTTTTTACGTTTGATTAACTAAGCTTTTTTCAACCTTTTTAAAGCCAGGGTACATTTTTAAATCTGAAAAAATCTGGAGGTACACCGCCAGCAAAGATGGTGGAGTAGGTTGCTATGGTTACAGTAAACAACCTATGTCATTTGTAAATAAAATGAGGAAATATTTCACTGAGAAAGATTTAAAATACGCTTTAATCCATTTTCTTAACACAGCTAGTTATTTCGTACGCTGGCCGACATCTAATCTCCAATGGTAATTGTATTTGGGGTACAAAATTCCTGCACGAGTGGTCACATCTGCTCACTGCTGGAACAAGAACTAGTCATGATTCCTTTGTTCACCACCAGGAGGAGCCTAGGAGCTTCTTTTATCTCCCTGATTTGGGACACCTGTTGGTGATTGACCAGCTGCCTATGTAAAAGCAGTCTGCTTTGCCTCCAAGGTTGGGTTATCATCCATTCCAGCCAAGTTTTCCTGGCTACCTGACCAAGACATGCCTATTTGATCCATTTGTTTTCTCCTTTGCAGCTTTAATGGACTCCTTTTTAAATAAATAATGTTTGTCATCCCGGACTTGGGTCGTCCTCCTCCTTCTGCACCTTCATTGTGACAGAACTAAGTTTGGATGCGAAGGCAAAGTTTTACACAAATTGCTTCAGAAGTATTAATGTATCTGTTTGTCTTCCCAAATCTTTTTGTGTGTTTTCTGTCTTGGTGTGGATTGTTTCTCTCACATAAGGCTCTTTGATGGTTTGTTCCAGTGAGTAACTTCAGAAAGAATTGGCTGCTCCTTCATGGAGTCACGACACTGTGGTTATGAGGAGAAAAACATGAACAAATAAAAAAGGCGGTAAAAGAGGGCAGGCTGTAGGGTCAGAGAAAGGACAAACGCACACACTCGACTGGAACACAAAGAAAATCCCAACGGAATGTGGTGAGATTGTCCAGAATTATTTGATTTGATTAATTCATATCAAATTGCTGCAATTGAGAAAATATTTTGCATATTTGTATTTATTCGAATCTATTTAAAATTTTAATTTTTGGCTTGAGCTATGGTATTGTATGAGGAAGTCTGGTGTGACAGAGAAGTATGTTAGAGTGGTTCAGGACATGTATGAGGGCTGTAAGACAGTGGTGAGGTGTGCTGTAGGTGAGACAGAGGAGTTCAGTGTGGGAGTGGGACTGCACCAGGGATCTACTCTGAGTCCTTGGACAGGCTGACAGACAAGGTTAGACAGGAATCTCCATGGACAATGATGTTTTCAGATGACATTGTGATCTGTAGTGAGAGGAGGGAAGAGGTTGAGTAAAAGCTGGAGAGGTGGAGGTTTGCACTAGAAAGAAGAGGAATGAAGATTAGTCAGAGTAAAACAGAGTACGTGTGTATGAATGAGAGGGATCCAAATGGAAAAGTGAGGTTACAGGGAGAAGAGATAAAGAAGGTGGAAGATTTTAAGTATCTAGGATCAACAGTCCAGAGCAATGGAGAGTGTGAAAAAGAGGTGAAGAAGCGTGTGCAGACAGGCTGGAATGGGTGGAGAAAAGTATCAGGTGTGATGTGTGATAGAAGAGCTTCAGTTAAAATGAAAGGAGAAGTGTACAAAACCATGTTGAGACCGGCCATGCTGATTGGTCTAGAAACAGTAGCACTGAGAAAAAGACAGGAAGCAGAGATGGAGGTAGCAGAGATGAAGATGCTGAGGATCTCTCTGGGAGTGACCAGGATGGACAGGATTAGAAATGAGTACATCAGAGGAACAGCACATGTTAGAGGTTTTGGAGATAAAGTCCGAGAGACCAGACTGAGATGGTTTGGACATGTGCTGAGGAGAGAGTACATAGGAAGAAGGACGCTGGATTTGGAACCACCATGAAAGAGGACTAGAGGAAGACCAAAGAGGAGGTTCATGGATACAGTGAAGGAAGACATGAAGATAGTTGGTGTGACCAAAGAGGATGCAGCAGATAGGATTAGATGGAAGAAACTGACTTGCTGTGGCGCCCCCTGAAGGGAAATGCCGAAAGAAGAAGAAGAAGAGGGGTTTACAACAACTTCTTTGAAAAAAAATCTGAACCGTGTGGTACAGCATGTCACCATGCTGGGCAGCACAGAGGAGAGAAGAAGAATAGAACATAATGTCCCTGTCCTGTGTAGCTCTACTGATAAGACCTGGACATTCAGAGAGCTGAACATTAAGATTTCTGCTTTAATGAGCTGACATCCACTCAATTAGCTCAGATGATTTAATTTGCTCTTCCCTGAATCATCAACTTAATTTGGCTGGTTTCCTGCCGCCATCAAATAAAATCGGAGCATTTTAAGAGAGGGAATATTTCTCTGTGCGTAAAATGGCTTTGAACTGCAGATTCCTCCAAACTGCTTTAGATGAAAACATAAAACTGACACCTTGTTTATGTTTTAGTGTAAGCTCACTGGAACATAGTAACCCTGATATTAGCATCCTAGTTAGCCGGTGGTTCGGGTTTTATTTATACCAGAGTGTACTGTATTTGAACCGTCATAATTTAGCATAGTTTTTCCAAGTTATTCTTCAAAGTTAAAACCTTTCCATTTTGAGCAGACTCAGTTTATAACGAAAGTTTTGGTTTTGAGGTTACACACCGTCAGTGGTGGAACGTAACGAAGTAAATGTACTTCGTTACTGTACTTAAGTAAAAAAATTGTGTATCTGTACTTTACTTAAGTAAAATTTAAGACCGGTACTTTTACTTTTACTTCACTACATTTTTAGAGCAAATATCTGTACTTTTACTTCGCTACTTTTTAAAAGTGTGTTTTACATTTTTTGTTACATTTTCGTTCAGGAATTTGAAAAATACACAGTTTTTTTAGCGCATCTTGAAGCCGCATTGTCAAAATCAAAAGAAGCAGTTGATCGGGAGAAGAAGTCATGAATCGAGAAACATTTTCCGCATTCTTTCAGCGCCAAAAACCCAATATCAAATATAGTACAAATTAAAAAGAGTCAGAAGATCGTTGTTCGTTGTGTTTACTTCGAAATAAAAAGTTGAGCCATCATTACACAGAGCAGGGGCGGATCTAGAATTTTCCAAAAGGGGTGCGGCTTTGACAAAGCCAATATATAGTGAGTGGGGGCCTCCCCCAAAAACATTTTAAAAAATAAGTGTCATTTTCCTCCATTTTGGTGCCCATTCACTGGCCCTTCTAGGGGATAGCTTGACTTGCATTCATTTTGCTTGTACCCTTATAACAGCATCTGTTCCGTCATCTTCCGCTTGTTCCGGGGTCGGGTCACGGGGGCAACAGCCTCAAGCGGGCAGCCCAGGCCTCTCTCTCCCCAGCTGCATCCTCTAGCTCACCTGGAAGGATCCCAAGTCGTTCCCTGGCCAGCTGTGAGACATAGTCTCTCCAGTGGGTCCGGGGTCTGCCCCTTGGTCTCCTCCCGGTGGGACGTGCCCAAAACACCTCACCCGCGAGGCGCTCGAGGGGCATCTTGACCAGATGCCCGAACCACCCCATCTGGCTCCTCTCGATCTGGAGGAGGAGCGGCTCGACACCGAGCTCCTCCCGGATGGCAGAGCTCCTCATCCGATCTCTGAGTGAGAGCCCAGCCACCCTGCGGAGGATGCTCATTTCGGCCGCTTGTACCCGCAATCGCATTTTGTTCAAAATTTGGCCAGTTTTTAATATCTCGGACTTCCGATCCGTTCCGTTCCATCATCTTCCGCTTATCTTGGGCCCTGTCATGGGGGCAACAGCCTCAGATGGGAAGCCCAGGTTTCTCTCACCCAGCTGCATCCTCCAGCTCACCCAGCCCGAGTCATTCCCCCGCCAGCTGTGAGACATAGTCTCTCCAGCAGGTCTGGGATCTGCCTCTTGGTCTCCTCCCAATGGGACGTGCCCTGAAACTTGTGATCTGTGTAAAATAAATATTAAATTGCAGAAGGAATGCATCTAAATGTTGCATGATGGTGTCCCTCAAAGTCTGTACCTGGTCCCACTGTAATTCTTAACAACTCAACCTGAGTCCAACAAAAATCTCATTCTAAACTTCATCACAAAGGCCAAATTTAGTCATCAGACATCCTTTTATTATAAAAGGATGTCTGATTTTTTTATAAAGCACTGTTTCTCTTTCACACCATTGAGTGTCTGTGAAAAGAATTATTCATTTACGTGCACAGTTTTTCAGACTGACTTCTCAAACATTCATGTCAAATCTTGCACTGTGTTGGCATGAGAGTGACAAGTGTTGGTGTAAGCTGCGGACACATCTAGTCATAGAGCACCGCACCGCACACTGACAAGCAGCTGGGTCACACCTCGTGCTTCATCTCCTGTTGCTATGTTACATCAGCAGCAAGTTCACTCAAGGATACAATTTATTATTTATACAACAAAGCAGTAAAAAAAAAGAAATCCATTCTTTGGTTTAAAAGTGTTACTAGTTGCATACGTGTCTAGGATTAAGCAGACATTTCCATTTTTCTTTTTAACTGAATGTTGGTCGAAACCAATGACTCTAGAAAGCAGATGGAAACAGAAAGTTTATTCTGACTGAGTGCCAAATAAAAAGTACTGGCTGGCTCCAAAAAGTCTCAGTGCCCATAAAATTCAATGGAAAATTTAGCAGCCAATACGCAGTCACTATTGTTGAAGTCCATTTGGACTGATCTTTCCCCTTTGTCGCTATTCGACCTAACAGGTTATTCAAGTTAAAAACTGGTCAACCAAAATGCAGCAGACCAATTAGACAATGTAGCAGCTCGTTAATCCACATAGGGAGATTTGATATGTTCGATGGACAGATTCGACTTTGGGGAGCAGTGGGTCTGGAGATACGAAGTCCTCCATACTTGTAACTGCCTTAAGTATATGAAGAAAAACTAGTCAGCGGACAAACTCTTATCCCTAATGGGGTTGTGGGCGAAATGGCTGCTACAAAACTGTCCTCAAAGGAGTGTGTGTGTGTGTGTGTGTCAATATATGGTTGGCTGCCTCATCAAATTCAGAGCTGGTGATTGGATAGTCAGTGTACCAGCTCGGATCTGTGGCTAACTACTAAATGGAAATGGCATGAGGTGGTGAAGGTAGGGATGTAAGACCCAGATGCATATTTCTGTAACCAGAAATAGCTTGCCTATAGCTATAGGCAAGCTATAGCTCTTGCCTATAAGCTATAGGCATGCCTATAGGCTAGGTATAGCCTATAGGCAAGATCTAAAGATCAAATGTAACTTTAGAAAATAACCAGAGCGAGAGAATTTTGGTCTGCTTTTACTGTCAAAGAACTTTTTTTATATACAAACAATGAGAATAAACTAAGAGCTTAAATTTTCCCTAAAAGCACCTTCTTTACTGCATGTGCCATCGATAAGAAGAACTTTTTAATTTCCATACCTATAGCTCTTGCCTATAGATTGCATAGGCAAGAGCTATAGGTATAGGGAGCTATAGGTATAGAGCTATAGGTATGTGGCAAGGGATGTGAAGGGACCATACGTGGAAGGACGCCATCATGGCTGCAGAAGGACAACAAAGTGAAGGACCAGAAATGGGGGGACACCATCATGGCTGTAGTGGAAGTGCGTGACAGCAGTACGCAGATGATCCGACACTGCAGTCATGGACACTAGGGTACTGGGGAAGACAACTCGGGGAAGACGAGACACAACTGGAGAAATCAGGGAGAGCCAATTGGAACCCGGTGGTATGAGTCAAGGCATATGACCAGATTTGATGAGAGAAAATGTTCTAGACAACGCTAACACTTCTAGAACAATGCCTTCTCTCCGAGCTATGGTCGCCTTTTTATTTTTTGAAACCACAGGGGAAGTTTCGGACCCCTGATTGTCTCTATTGTTGCTCCTACGGAAGACACGTAGAGCGGAGGGAACATGGGAAGAAAAGCCCTTCGTCTTTTTCTTTCGGCATTTCCCTTCAGCGGTTCGCCACAGTAAGTCAGTTTCTTCCATCTAACCCTATCTGCTGCATCCTCTTCGGTCACACCAACTATCTTCACACCATGTCTTCCTTCACTGTATCCATGAACCTCCTCTTTGGTCTTCCTCTAGGCCTCTTTCCTGGTGGTTCCAAATCCAGCATCCTTCGGCCAATATACTCTCTCTTCTCTGCACATGTCCAAACCATCTCGGTCTGGTCTCTCGAACTTTATCTCCAAAACCTCTAACATGTGCTGTTCTCCTCTGATCCCGTCCATCCTGGTCCCTCCCAGAGAGATCCTCAGCATCTTCATCTCTGCTACCTCCATCTCTGTTTCCTGTCTTTTCCTCAGTGCCACTGTCTCTGGACCAAACAGCATGGCCGGTCTCACCACGGTTTCGTACACTTTATTCATTCTAAAACTATTTTTTTTGTGGGAGGAGGGAGCGTAAAGTTGTTTTTTATGAGCCACTTTTGATGCGCTTTAGTTTGAAAAATTTTGTGAAGAAGCAACAAAGTTTGTTTGCAGACTTTCCAAAATATTAGACAAAAAATGGCAGTCATGCTAACTGGGAAATAGTCATAAACGACATATTTACATACATTTACATATTAGTGTCATGATCCACTCACCTGCCACCAGAGGGAGTCCTGGACCTTCCCTCATCACCATGATTGAGACATCTGAGGGTGATTATTCTGATGCCACACACCTGTGGACCCTGCTGCCTATTTAAGGGCAATCACCCTGATCCTCCACGCTGGGTCATAACCATCCCTTCCAGCCAGGTCTCCCTGATTGCCTGACCATGGAACACATTCTGAACAATAACCACTTGCCATGCCACTACAACCTTACGTATTTCTTTTTCAGCATCACTGGATTGCCATACTCAAACAAACCATGTTTTCTGTTTCATGTTTTCAATTGGGTCCTCCTCCTTCCACCTGCATCCACGTTTATGACAATTAGTTCTGCGAAACAATGACTCTAATTTGGTTTTATATAGACTAGAAGAAATTTAGATTACTCTAGTAATAGTATTGGTATTTTAGTTACTTTGATTGGGCCTTCGTGTAATCCATTCGGTGCCTGTGAGTGTCAATACTTCCATTTAACACCGAGATATTTAGCGGTCTACTCTTAGAACAAGAGTGAAAATAAATGAATAAGAAATCTACAAATCAAACTTTTTTAAAAAATATTGCGTAGAAACGCTTGCTAAACAGAGTCAGATATTCAGGCTGAACTTTTAGTACACAGCGTCATGTTCTGCATGACTTTAGTACAGTGGCAGCATCCGTACATAGAGCATTTCTAAACTAATGCATTGTGTGGACGCCATATGGTGGCCGGTTAAAGCAGGAAACAACATGTGGAGTGGGTGAAAAAACAAAGGCGGTCCTGTCCATAATCACACAGCAAATGAACCTGCTGTTGTTACTATGGTTCCTTGACAAAGCAAATGCAAGGGGATCACACACACCCATGCACACACATCTACTCTTACACACTCAAAATAACACATAAACACAAGTGCATACACTTGACGCACACATACTTTGTACATCACTGAGATCCACACACATACAAACTTGCAAAGACCCCAGTTCAGGTATTTTTAAACCATTTTATTCCAAAAAAAAGAAAGATTTTTTATTTTCAGTTAAAAATCTGTGATATGAGACGTACTGTCCAATCACATGCGGGCACGTAGAAAAACATTAATACATTCCAGCCGATACCATCCAGAATATGGAAAATAGAGAGAAAAAAATTCTTTCCTTCAGGGACCACCACAGCAAGTCAGTTTCTTCCATCTAACCCTATCTCCTGCATCCTCTTTGGTCATGTCAACTATCTTCATGTCTTCCTTCACTGTATCCATGAACATCCTCTTTGGACTTCCTCTTGGCCTCTTGCCTGGTGGTTCCAAACACAGCATCCCCGCTCTCTTCTCCAACCCATCTCAGTCTGCCCTCTCTGACTTTATCTCCAAAACCTCTAACATGTGCCTTTCCTCTGATCCTGACTTATAGGTTTTAAACTTTTTACAGTAAAAAGAAGCTAAGATCATTTTTATAGAGTATCAGACAGACAGAACGTCTCAATAGAATTTATTAAAGTTAAAAAAGATTAAAAACTGGAGCATTGGAAGTGCAACCAAGGTTTGATCCACAGAAGTTCAACGATTCAAAGAGGAACAGATGATTTTAAGGACATTTGTTGCTAAGTTGGACACTTTCTTTTGCTGGACTGGACACTTAATTTGATTGGCTGTCAGTGGCGGCTGGTGGTAAAAAAACTGGGGGGGCGCACATTTTTCAAACACACAAGAAATTTTTTTAGATATATTATATAAAAGTATATATAAATATATATATATAATAAATGTAAAATTATTCGTGACAATATGTGTCTGTTTTTGGTGATTTCTTCATTATGTTTCCTTATGCCAGTTCGGTAGCCTTCATTTAATTGTGCCAGGATGTTACTACTACCAAAAACACCTAGCTTATAGCTACTATCAAGATGGGTGCGGCAAGTTTCATGACGTTTGCACTTTTCAGACAAATGCTTCAAGTCACTCACACCTGTTGATATCCACACCTTTTCAGTTGCTGCTGAACTAAACAATAAGCAGGGGAAACAAAAAAAAGTGTTTCTCATGTTGCATCCAGTTAGCCACCGCCACTTTTCATAGACAGCAGGAAAAAATCCTCACATAAAAAACGGCCGCAATCTCAACTGTTTTGTTGCACAGTCAAATCTGGGGTGTCCAGTCCAAGCTCCTTCACTTTCCTTTTTTCTTCTTCAGAATGCTTAGAAAACGGATTCTGTAGAAGGGACGACACTGAATTCTCTTTAAAAAAGCCACTAGCGTTGTTAGCAACTGAACTAGCTTCCGACGCCATGATGAAGACTCCCAGAAGTCCGCAGTGAAAAGAGAGGGCGTGGCGTGGGTGGGATTTATAGGTCAGCTTATAGCTAATTGATTGGTTCATGTAACAGACTGACAGAGAGGATAACCTATCACACACCCGATGGGCGGAAATATCTGCGCCCCGCGGGTGTGGTTATGGTTTGCAATACACATGAATGGAAAAAAAATTAGAGCTGACGTCACGTTTTTTCCATAAAAACCGGAAGCCACATACACACTAATACGTTTTCCTGGTAGGGCGTAAGTACCCGGCGCCCTCGTTCCGGTTTGCACAGGAAGTAAGAAAATAAAATAAAACGGTGTAAAACATTATTAAAATGCATGTAATCTTCACACTCGACAGTTTTGCATACTTATAAACACATACATGTTTGTATATATGTATATATATACATATACATATATATTTTTTGGTGATCAGGTGGGGGGGCGGTGCCCCTACGCCACACGTCACCAGCCGCCACTGTTGGCTGTACATCTGTTGCTGGACCGAACAAACTGAATACATCCATGTTTTAACTGCAAATAAAATCCATCAAATGTATCTTTAAGTCTGTTTGTTAGCGAGCACTCGTTAGTCAGGAGACTAGACCATTTTTCTAAAGTGATGGCCAAAGTGAATAAAAACTCTTCAGTTTTCTACCACAATAAGCATCTGCTTCCCCCAATGTTTTCCCATAGAGAACATCCTGGATGGTTCTGGGTTAGAAATCTTCCAACACATCTGGTTAGTGCCTCTTAAGTTTATCTGGCCACTGAGCCGGAGCGTTAGCAGCACCATAAACTCTACCGTCTGCTTTTAGAGGCTGACATGTAAACTTTTTACCTTCAGGGTAAAGTGAAGACGTACAAAGCTATACATAAACCTGTAGCTCATTCCTAATGGGTTGCCAGGGTGCCGGAGCCAATCCCAGCTGATTCAAGATGAGAGGCAGGGTACACCCCAAACAGGTTGCCAGTCTGACAACTTGACACAAACAACCTCCCACACACACTCATTACTAGGGACAATTTCCGTTCCGTCATCTTCCGCTTGTTCACAGGGTCGCAGGGGCAACAGCCTCAAACGGGTAGCCCAGGCTTCTCTTACCCCAGCTGCATCCTCCAGCTCACTCGGAAGGATCCCAAGTCGTTCCCAGCCAGCTGTGAGACATAGTCTCTCCAGCGGGTCCGAGGTCTGCCCCTTGGTCTCCTCCCGGTGAAACGTGCCCAAAACACCTCGACCGCGAGGTGCTCGGGGGGCATCTTGACCAGATGCCCGAACCACCCCATCTGGTTTCTCTCAACCTGGAAGAGGAGCGGCTCGACACCGAGCTCCTCCTGGATGGCAGAGCTCGTCACCCGATTTCTGGGTGAGAGCCCAGCCACCCTGCGGTGGAAGCTCATTTCGGCCGCTTGTATCTGTGATCTCATTCTTTCGATCACCACCCACAGCTGGTGACCATAGGCTCTGGATGGTATTGAGCTGTCTTGGCTGACACGCCTTTGCACCATTGCATGGACATCGGGGACAGTGCCTCGATTGGCAGACTGGAGTGGTGGTCCCTCTTTACAACAAGGGGAACGGAGGGTGTGCTCCAACTACAGGGGGATCGCACTCCCTGGGAAGGTCTATTCGGGGGTACTGAAGAGGAGGGTTCGTCGGATTGTCGAGTCTCAGATTGAAAAGGAGCAGTGTGGTTTCCGTCTCGGATGTTGAACTACGGACCAGCTCTATACCCTCTTCAGGGACTATTTTAATTTTCTAAAAAATTTTACCCACTCTATTCATCCCTCACCAGGGAAATTTGTGTGCTGCACTCATACACCGCAGCAGGCTGCCATGACGGCACCAATGCTGGGAGAAACGGGGGGTTATGTGTCTTCTCCAAGGACCCTTGACATGCACTAAGTGGGATGCAAACCCGAGAACTTCCGGTTGACTATGTTGTGGTTCCCTCAACCACCACCAGAGGGAGCCAGAGACCATCTCACCTTTCCCCCAATTCCACCTGATGTGGACCACCTGCACCTAATCTCTCTGCTGACTATTTAAAGGCAGCCTCACCAGCATTCCACGTCGGGTCTTCATGCCTTCCAGCCCTGGCTGACTCCCGACCCAACGGATATCTTTGGAACTGAGATTAACTCTTTGAAAACCATTTTTGACCCCCATTGATTTCTGTTTCTTTGCTTACAGCCTTGCTGATCCTTGGTTAAATACATCTTGTTTGATGTCCTGCATTTGGGTCCTCCTCCTTCCACATCACAACAGACTTCCAGTCCAAGGGCAAACGCTCTAACCACTGAGCCACCGTCTCCCGTCCATTGGCGCCTTATAGTGGCCAATCAACTGAACATGCATGATTTTGGAAGAAACCGGAGTGCCCGGACAAAACCTATATATACATGGGAGAACATGCAAACTCCACACAGAAAGACCACTGTGCCTTGACTCGACCCCACCAGAGACTCAAACCCTGATCTTCTTGCTGTGAGGCCACTGTGCTCCGACAAACTGAAGCAATCGTTACATCAACTTTTTGATAAAATCACAAAAACAAGTAAAAAAAAAAAAAAAAAAAAAGGAAAAATATTTTCTGGGGTTTTTTCAGTTGGATTTTAGCGGACTGAGATTTCTGTCAGATTTGTGTTTGGAGGTCATCACAAGAAGATTCCTGAACTGAGAAAACACATTTCTTTAGAAGAAAAGACGAGCTGATGCAAAACGACTGGTGAAGGATTACCGAGCATGACACCAAACATCCACACATATCATGTAGCTGAGCGCCAAAGTGCCCATAAAAGGTTTTATGGGGATTATTTGGAGAGAATATGAAACTAGAATCATGGTGGTTGTCACGGCGATCTGACCGTTATCCATAAAACATCTCTGGAAGCAGTGCAGTCAATTCAAACTGCAAAAGATAAACATGAAAACAGACGAAAAAACAAATCAAACGATGCTCAGTTTGATTTCTGAGGATTTTTTTTTCGTAAAAGAATGTGAAATATATTTCGAACATGTTGTTATTGTAGAAAATGGAAGCCTGTGGTGGTCAGTGAAGTACGTGGGGAACATGGGTTGCTTCCAACACACTGCCAGCGTGGATAGGGTAAGGGGGCATCAACGGGTCACGTCCTTGTTTCCACCAAGCTGACACCCACTGGGTGGTTTGAGATCTTCTATAAATGTAGGAGATGAGAGAAATGGCAGGAAAGTCAGCAGGCAGCTCAGCCAGCACATTACGACCCCCCACCAACTGGAAAGAAAAAAAAAATCATCTGGTGGGTACATGTGTATCCACTTACAAACCACACGGGGTTACCATGGCACCAGGCAGAGTACGAAGGTCATCATCAGGGGAAGATGGACGTTTAAATAAAAGCAAGAAAATCGAACAAACTGGGACGTTTTAATCCAATTTATCTGTTTTGTTCAAGATAAACAGAAATATTTTCATATTCACGGTTAATACGACCCCGAATAAAAGATCTCATCTGAAAAGTAACACTGGAGAGAAATTATTTTAAGAGATTTAATTCAGTTAAAAAAAATGGAGTGAAAATTAACTTTGAAATAAATGGTCCTGTTGGTTTCGTCGGGCTATGAACTCCAACTCTTGCAGGACCGATTTGCTGCTGAGTGTGAAGCGGCTGGGATGGGAATCGGTGTCTCCAAGTTCAAGACAATCGTCCTTGCCCTGAAAAGGGTGGAATGCCCCCTGCAGGTCAAGGACAGGTTCCTGCCCCAAATGGAGGAGTTTAAGTATCTCAAGGTCTTTAACAAGGACGCTGCATCAGTCTGTCATGGTAAAGAGAGAGTTGACCCGAAAAGCAAAGCTCTCAATTTACAAGTCGATCTACGTTCCAACCCTCACCTATGGTCACCAGCTGTGGATGGTGACCGAAAGAATAAGATCGCGGGTACAAGCGGCCGAAATGAGCTTCGTCTGCAGGGTGGCTGGGCTCTCACTCAGAGATCGGGTGAGGAGCTCTGCCATCCGGGAGGAGCTCAGTGTCGAGCCGCTCCTCCTCCAGGTCGAGAGGAGCCAAATGGGGTGGTTTGGGCATCTGGTCAGAATGCCCCCCGAGCACCTCGCGGCCGAGGTGTTTTGGGCACGTCCCACCGGGAGGAGACCGAGGGGCAGACCCCGGAACCGCTGGAGAGACTATGTCTCACAGCTGGCTGGGGTGCGACTCGAGATCCTTCCGGGTGAGCTAGAGGATGCAGCAGGGGTGAGAGAGGCCTGGGCTTCCCGTTTGAGGCTGTTGCCCCCGCGACCCGACCCCGAAACAAGCAGAAGATGACGAAACGGAAAACTTAAGGCTGGGATGCTTACAAATCAATGCCTTCCCGGTCCTTTACACCGTGTAATAGCTGGTAACTGAACAGTTACAAAACAGTCCGTAATGAGTCCACGAAGTCAGGCTTCAATGAAGCACACCAAAGTGACCCCTCCACATTCCTCCTGGGTCAAAATGACCATCCCCAGTTCCTCCATCTTGGCACCGAGCGTCCGGATGTTACCCATGGCAATCCGCAGATTGCGGAAAAATCAGATGCAGCCAAAATTAAATTCTTCCATAATGACAGTGACCGGGCTCTCTGTCAGAGATAGAGTGAGGAGCTCTACCAACCGGGAGGAGCTCGGAGTAGAGCTGTTGCTCTTTTGGGTCAAGAGAAGCCAGTCGGGGTGCTAGGGCCATGTGGTTAGGATCCCTCACAAACACCTCGCCGGTGAGGACATCCCATCGGGAGGAAACCCGGATCCGCTGGGAAGACTTTGTCTCACAGGTGGCCGGAGAACACGTTGGGATCCTAAAAGGTGAGCAGGAGGATGCAACCAAAGTGAGAGAAACGTGGGTATCCCGTCTGAAGATGTTCTACCGCGACCTGGCCCCAGATAAGTGGATAAGAGAACGGAACGTTCTTTTAACTTTAAACTGGTCCAATTGTTTGAAACTTTTAGTCCTAACTAGATTAGCACAACCAACTTTTCTCTCTCTTTTTTTTACAATGGTAGACCATAGCTACGACCTTGTAGGCATTGCTAATAGGATGGAGGACTGTCTTGAGGAAGTGTTGAATTAGAAGAAACTCATCAATTTGTGTCTAAATCTTGAATAAAACTAAGATAAAACATCCATTTTCTACATTTGCATTTGGCAGTTTTGGTCTTCCGTAAAAGTAAACCAAAAAATATATATATATTTCAGCATATCTGCAAAAAATTTAGTCCGAAAAGGTAGGTTTTTAATTTGGTGACCAAAGAGTTGAGCGACCGGATGTATTGAACAAATACCATAATGAAGCACTTTTTGCCACCAATCTGCAGATAAATTGTGTTGTGATGAAGAGTATTGTAATAAATAAATATCTATTACAATCAAAATTGTATTGTTGGTTATCGCAGGAAGTATGTTGGAGTTACAGTACATGTTGTAGTTTTATTTCCTCACTAAGTTCCACAAAATCACCTCCTTGTTGGTGTTGTTGAAAAATGGCCACACTATCCTCGTCATGGCGACTCTACATCACCTATTAAATTTTCCAGCAGACTTATCCGACTGTTTCTACCTGCTGCTGTCGGAGCTGTCGGAAGGTGGACATTAGTGAATTTTGGACATTACTCTTTATTGGAAACCTTGTTAGCTTAGGACATGGTGCGGCAGTGAAACGACGGGAAAGCGTGTGTATCACTTTAAAGACTCTGTACTACCTCAGTACTACAAACTATTTATGAAGCAGGAATCCAAAAAGATTATTCTGCTAAATCTGTTACTTCAATTGCAGGACATCAAACAACGTTTATCAACTTAATTCAGAAAAGTTTGTAAAGCAAGAAGCACAGAGTTAGCTCAAGCTTTCAAAAATCCAAATAATAAACAAGTTCAAACATGGTCAGGTAACCAGGGTAACCTGACTGGAAGGGATAGTAAGACCCGACAGGGGGGTCCAGGATTTTCATGACGATGACGTAACGATAACAAAATAAATGCGACATTTTGGTGACGAAAATGTGACGAGACGTTTGCAAGTTTCTGTTGACAAGACGAAAACGTAACGAAATAAATCGGCGTCAGACTTTCACATTTCTGTCTGTGAAAAGAAAAAACACAGCGGCTGCATTCTGTCTCTAACAGCGGCACGCTACCACCTACCCCCCCGCCCGCCACACACACACGATGCTGCACGCTCACACCGTCTACACAACACACCTGCAGCCCGAAGAAGTCACACATTATGCTGAAAACAGCAACAACAAGACTTGGTGGTCAGAAACTTAAAGTTTTCCACATATTTTGCGCAAACAGCATGCTAACTTCAAGCTAATGCTAGCTTGTCGGCGCTGCTAACTTCTTTAGTTAGCTTGGTTGCGCTAACGACTGATTTAAAGACACAATGCAATGTTTACTTTGTTTACAGGGGTCTTTAAGAGGTGTCATTTTTAATTATTCGTAAATTACAACTTTCCTCACTCACTGAAGAATTTGTATTTATTTTACGTTGTTTTACAATGTTTGCTGTTTTGCGAAAATTAAAGCTCAGCAGATTTTTTTTTTTTTCCAAACAAATAACCTGCATCATTCTCAGTAAGAAAGCCCCGATAAAGGAAGGTTTTTTGTTTGTTTGTTTTTTTACACTAAAACTAGACAAAAACTCTTTTGGGTTTTCGTGACTAAAACGAAAATATAAAGAGATGACGAAAATGTGACTAAAACTTAAATTAATTTTCGTTCCAAAGACAAAGACTAAAACAAAAACTTGGCTGCCAAAAACAACAATGATAAGAAATCATCCCCAGGTGATCCTAGTTGGCTTGATTGGGTACATCTAGGGCTCCCTCTGGTGGCAGGTGAGCAATCCTGACAGATAGAACGCCAAACTATTGTGTAACTTCTGTTCTAATGACCATTCAAATGGGGAAACCATCCAATAACAACCGTTTCATCTGGCTTTTTATGAATGATGTGCTGCCCAAACCGGTAAAATGTTGGCTCTGCAAAGCAATCTTTAACGGACAAGATTAATTCACTCCCTTGTCTTAAAATTTGTAAAGACAACCAAAATTGTTCATATGGACTGAAGTCTAGAAAATTTCTGGCAAATGAACATTTTGGCTTCTTTTCGAAGAGCATCAACTGTTGGCAGGAAGTGAGAGAAAACTTCTTATGAGTAAACTAAATTTATCTACTCTGTTTTAGCTGATGCTGTGATGAAATAGTGATAAAAATAAAGATTAGAGCTAATAGTTCAAGCTCCAGAAACATAAGAACCGCTAAATCTGTGCTCAACAATGTCCCCAAAAACGTGACAGTAAGCTGGACATCTGGCACCCCAGCCTCCTCACTGAAGCCACTTCTTTAAGTTAGCTTACTTATGTGCCACAGAAACAATCTGTTTTCCCGGATAATGGCCGACACGGACTGGAAATGCGAGCAGTTTGTGGTCAGCTGCTTGTGGCGCTGCTTGAGGCCTTTTGCCCAGCGGCATGAGCAGCAAACAGGAGAAAGAGAGGAAAAAAACCATGCCCTCTCTCACTCGCTGTATCTCTCAGATAAACGGCTGGAACAGTGTGTGTTTAAAATAAGTTTAGAGGCAAACCAAGCAAACATTACGACTGAAGAAGGAAGCCTGCTGCTCGGCATCACTTCACCCTGGCCGAGCATCACAGCACGGCTTGCCTACTGTGTGGGAAAAGCTGAGATTCTGGCTCTCAGAGAAGAAAATAGGACTGGCTGATAGTTACAAGTTAAACACTCTTTCATGGTTCTGCTGTACAAAGAGAGTAGGGTCCCAATGGTCGGTCAAACCTATCAATGTTTGGAGTTATTAGCTTTATTACTCTGATGACAACCACCAAGATAAATAATGGATCTTGCAAAACGAAATCTAGTGTCGTAGGCTTCTTCTTCTCCTTTCGGCATTTCCCTTCAGGGGGCGCCACAGCAAGTCAGTTTCTTCCATCTAACCCTATCTGCTGCATCCTCTTTGGTCACACCAACTATCTTCATGTCTTCCTTCACTGTATCCATGAACCTCCTCTTTGGTCTTCCTCTAGTCCTCTTTCCTGGTGGTTCCAAACCCAGCATCCTTCTTCCAATGTACTCTCTCTCTCTCCTCTGCACATGTCCAAACCATCTCAGTCTTGCAATGTCTCTAATCTCTAACTTTATCCCCAAAACCTCTAACATGTGCTGTTCCCCTGATGTACTCATTTCTAGTCCTGTCCATCCTGGTCACTCCCAGAGAGATCCTCAGCATCTTCATCTCTGCTACCTCCATCTCTGCTTCCTGTCTTTTCTTCAGTGCTACTGTTTCTAGACCAAACAGCATGGCCGGTCTCACCACGGTTTTGTACACTTTCCTTTTCATTCTAGCTGAAACTCTTCTATCACACATCACACCTGATACTTTCCTCCACCCGTTCCAGCCTGCTTGAACACGCTTCTTCACCTCTTTTCCACACTCTCCATTGCTCTGGACTGTTGATCCTAGATACTTAAAATCTTCCACCTTCTTCTTCCTACCAGGTCAATCTTCAATGTTTAGTCGTAAAAAGGCTTCAAATTTGTCTTCTGGACAGAAGACAAATCTTGATCGTGTATTTGACGATCAAGATCTTTTGACTTCAATCCTGAAATCCTCTTAAGAAGGGACATTGGAACTTGTTCTGTTCAAACTAATAATAATAATAATAAATTTTATTTGTAAATGCACTTTATATCTCTAGTGGAGATCTCAAAGTGCTACAATGACCAATCTGAGTCGTCCGACCCCTAAGAAGGCGCTAACCCAACAAACATATTAACAAACTGTTATTTTGAACGGTTATATAACTTATTAAGCAAAGCAGGGTGAGTTCTTGGCAGGATTCCCTCGCCTGCCACCAGAGGTTGCCCAGGATCTTCCTTTATCTCCCTGATTTGGGACACCTGTTGATGATTGACCAGCTGCCTATCTAAAGGCAGTCTGCTTTCCCTTCCAGTCAGGTTTTCCTAGCTGCCTGACCAAGAGATCACTTTGAACGTTTACATTGAGACATTTCTTTTGAACCATGTGTTTTTTTTTTTTCCTTTTCAGCTTTACTGGACCGCCTTACTAAATAAATAATGTTTGTCGTCCTGCAATTGGGTCGATTTAAAATGCAGATGTACGGCGGACGTTGGACCTCTTGACGCTTCTCTTTTGTGTTGGTTTAATTTCTCGTGAAGTGGCTCTTCGGTTTCACCAAAAATACTGTTCTCTAGGGATGCCGTCACTGCCCCAAATGGAATGAACTTTATTGCTCCGTTTTTCTGTAGGGATCTGTCGTAATGTGTTGAGGTTTCAGAAACCAGGGGTGTCATGTTGTCTGAAGATTCTCTGTAACTTCCCAGACGGTCGTGACACAGGAAATAGAGACTCCATTCTTCCTCTTCTCGATTTCTGTTTCCCTTTCCCCCCATTTCTTACTTATTTTCACCCTGCTCACCTAGGGTATCCACAGACTGAGAGGGCTTTTTGGGTATGCTATGTCTCTTTCTTCTTAGCCTTAGTACTTGTGAGAACCTCCTCAGACCCATGTTGTAATGTTCTAATGCAGGGGTGGGCAAACATTTTGGTTCGCGTGCCACATTGAGTTCTAACATTTGACCAGGGGCCGGAACAGGAGCAGATGGATGGCATGCTTTGGTAACCGCTAGATTAGACCGATAGAATGGCGCGCTAAATGTTACATCAAGAGCGTTAAATTTCAAATCTAGCGGCGCTAGGTCTGAAATCTAGTGCGATAGCGCTTAAAAACGTGCATTTAGTGGTGCTAGGTTTGAAATCTAAGCGCTTGATGTAACATTTTGCTTGTTTTAACATCTAACACGCTTGTTTATATGCGTGTATTGGGCCCAATGGCTTTCCATATCTGTGCACACTGTTTATTTTGACAGCGTGCACATCACAGAGACACACACATTTTAATGAGAGCAGTGTTGTTGTATCCAGAGTGTGCCATCTAGTAAGGAAACATCAGAATTGCAGGGGAACATTTACAAGGTTTTTTATTTTAATTTTTTCAAGTCTTGACAGGCCTGATTAAAACATTTAACGGGCCGCATGTGGCCCGCAAGCCGTACTTTGCCCACGCCTGTTCTAACCACACCTAGATTATGCTGCAGTGGATGGTTGGAGTCAAACTGTAGGTATTTGTCTGTGTGAGTGGGTTTTCTGTATACTTCAAGTTGAGATGATGAGAAGAAACACGACATGTGCTTTGCTTCCTGTTTTGTTTCATTCCCTTTTTGTCTGTAAATTGTTTCTCATATTGTAGCGTTGTTAGATTTAGCCCATGTCTGCTTTTTTTTTGTACCACTTCCATCTGTTACTGGAGCAGAGCAGAAATGTTTTTTTCTCCTCTCCCTAATCCACTGTGTGTGCTCTTTATTTTTGTCATTATTTTTTGTGTGATGGTGGCGTGTCCTGCAGAACATTCTGACTGACTTGGGTCTTTTTTTTTTTTTTTAAGAAAATGGATGTTTTTTTTTAGTGTTTCCACATGTTTGTTTGAAAATCCTGATCAAGTTGAACTACTATTTGTTCAGGAAACTGAGACAACAACGATAAAATGTGTCTTCCTCTTGATGTGCATGCCAATTAAAACCATTGCAGCTATAAAAACATTTAATGCTCTCTGACCAGCGACATATTTACAGATGTGTCATCTTCAGCGTATCTCCATGTTTGAATTAAGACCCGAATCTTACACGCAAAAGGTCGGTTCTGCAAACACGCTCACAGAGCTAAGTGTCTGGCTTTGCAGCAAAGCAAGCAATCTCCCAGCCTCTCAGCAATCCAGGACAGTAATAACGTTTGCTTTGGACAGTTAGAGGGGACAACAAGAGTGATTCACTGAGAGGTACCAAGGGAAATGATGACAGAGGACTGGAAACATTGGGGGGAAATCAGATGAGGGGACGAATGGCTTACGGCTCCAAAACATCCTCATGGACTCTGCTTTGGAACGTGAGCTCATCAGTCGTTCGGATGAGTTTGCAATAACTTGTAAATTACATGGGAATGTCTGGTAACAAGTTCAATTGGTCAAAATGTGTTTGGGACGAGTTGCTGAACAAATTGAAACAGAATAAAAATTTATTCTTTGGGACACCAATAAAATCATGAGGAGAAGAAGAACACGGAAAAAACAGATTGTCATCAGATGATCACCTAATCTATATTTAGTATATAGAAGACAAAACAATGACTTCAAATCAGTGATAACCCTCCCCTCTAAAGTAGGCGTGGGCAAACTACGGCTCGGGGGCCAAATGTGGCCTGTTAAACATTTTAATCCGGCCCGCCGAACTTAAAAAATGAAAAAATAAACCTTGTTAATGTTTTATTACTGCTGCAATTTGGTGTTTCCTCACTAGATGGCACACTCTAGATATATTGGCTTTGTCAAAAAAACAACAACACTATTCCCATTAAAATGTGTGTGTCTCCCGGATGCGCACGCTGTCAAAATAAACAGTGTGCACAGATACGGAAAGCCATCAGGGCCATTACACGCACGTAAACAAGTGTGTTAAATGTTAAAACAAGCGAAATGTTACATCAAGCGCTTAGATTTCAAACCAAGCGCTGTTAAATGTACGTTTTAAGTGCTATCACACTAGATTTCAGACCTAGCGCCGCTAGATTTGAAATTTACCGCGCTTGATGTCACATTTAGCGCTTGTTTAAAATCTATCGCACAATTCGATCGGTCTAATCTAGTGGTTACCAAAGCATGCCATCCATCTGCTAGTGTTCCGGCCCCTTTGTCAAATGTTAAAACTCAATGTGGCCCGCTAACCAAAAGGTTTGCCCACCCCTTTCCTAGAGGATGAATAAAGTATACGGTGTATTTTGTGTGGTATTGATCAACCAGTCACCAAGAATTGTTTTTGTAGATCAGATGGCGTTTTGCGTTTAAAAAAATACTTTTTTTTTTAATGTATTCTGAGTTTGAAATGTTCTTTAATTGACACGCAAGGTTGTCTGGAAGTTTGTTTACTGTAACTTTATAATTTTGAGACGATAAGAAAAAACAAAGTTTTTTGTTGCAAATGAGAAAAATCAAGAGCTTTAGTTTTATTTGTCATATTCTTTTCAGCATTAAAGTTAGAGAAAGTTCTTCCACTTTTCAAGTGTAGTTTATCATGTTGAATAAATGTTTTTTTTATTGGTAGCTTGCCTTTCAAAACAAAGTGGGTACCCCTCTTTAAGGGCCAGATTTTATGGTGGGAGATAAGTTGTTATTTTCAGTTTCATCATTTTCAGGAGAATGTAGAAATAATTCAAATGGGTTCACAAGACAAACAGAATTTGTGATGCATAAAGAGACGCTCATTTCATAGCATTGGTTTCAGCGCCTCCAAATCTGAGACCATGGTCCTCGCCCAGAAAAGGGTGGAAGGCCCTCTGCCGGTCAGGGACAGAGTCGTGCCCTGAGGGGGCTTAAGTATCCTGAGGTCTTGTGGGAGCGGGAGATCGACAGACAGATCGGTGCGGCATCAGCAATAACTAGGACACTGTATCGATCCGTCGTGGTGAAGAAAGAGCTGAGCCGAAAGCAAAGCTCTTGATTTACTAGTCGATCTATGTTCCCACCCTCACCTATGGTCACCAGCTGTAGGTGGTGACCGAAAGAATGAGATCGTGAATACAACCGGCCACAATGAGCTTCCTCCACAGAAGTGCAGTGGAGCTCCACAGAAGTTCCACTCCTGAGCAGTGGAGCTTCCTCCACTGCTGGGCCTCTCACTGTGGAGGTTCCCTGGCCAGGACGCTTGGGACGCATCCTGGCTACCAGATGCCCAAACCACCCCATCGGGCTTCTCTCGACCTGGAGGAGGAGTGACCCGACACCGAGCTCCTCCCGGATGGCAGAACTCCTCACTCTATCTCTGAGTGAGAGGCCCAGCCATCCTGCGGAGGAAGCTCATTTCGGCTGCATGTATCCGCAATTTCCCTCTTTTGGTCACCACCCATAGTTGATGACCATAGGTGAGGGTGGGAACGTAGATCGACTTGTAAATCGAGAGCTTTGCTTTTTGGCTCATCTCTCTCTTTACCACGACGGAGCGATACAGCGTCCTAGTTATTGCTGACGCCGCACCGATTCGTCTGTAAATCTCCTGCTCTATCTTTACCCCACTCGTGAACAAGAGCCCGAGATACTTAAACTCCTCCATTTGGGGCAGGACCCTGTCCCTGACCTGCAGGGGCATTCCTCCCTTTTCCGGACGAGGACCAGGGTCTCAGATTTGGAGGCCCTCCTCCTCCAGGTCGAGAGAAGCCAGATGAGGTGGTTCGGGCAAGTGGCCAGGATGCGTCCCGAGCGTCACGCTGGTGAGGTTTTTCGGGCACGTCCCACCGGAAGGAGACCAAGAGGCAGTCCCTAGTGTCTCTCCAGCTGGCTGGGGAACGACTCGGGATCCTTCCGGGTGAGTTGGAGGATGCAGCTGGGGCAAGAGAACCCTGGGCTCTCGTCTGAGGCTGTTGCCATTGCGACCCGGCCCAGGATAAGCGGAAGACGACGGAACGGTTTCAGTCAGTTAAACACATGCAACTTTGTGTTGAAAAAAAAAATCTGATTACAGTTCATTTGAAATCCATAAGCCCTTGATTTGAAGGTTCAAGCTCAATTTTCATTTTGATATTTTGTGATTTTTTTGCGCACTCACATGTAACTTCTAATAGTCTGACATGGATTTTTCTTGGTTTGCTTTGTGCCCGTCATCTGCTGATCACAACAGAACAAACTGAATGAGGAGTCGTTCTATTTTCCTCCTTAAACCAGGGTTTGATAACTGCTGTGTCTCTCTTCGACACTTCCCTGATGTAATACACTTGATTCCACATAAATGAGTCTCCAACAGCTTGTGAAGCTTCAGCAAAAGCATCGTAATGACCGTCTCATCCGAGCCATGTGTGCCACAGCAGTCTAACGAGTAAAACCTGCAGGTTATTGGTCCAGGAGGTCTGCGGTTGGTGATCCCTACGTGACCATTAGCAAGCGAGCAAAGGAAAGCCAGAGCTGCTACATGGTCGTAACAACATCCACAAAAATCTTAACTGGTGTCAGACCTAATAGAGACTTTTAAATTATCTTAAACCTCAACAACTCTCCGTTCAGCCCCATCAAACACATCATCATTGTTTATTCAATCTGCTTTAAATGTGTTTTCTCGTTTTCTAATTACTTTTAGTGCTTTTAAGAGTGAATGTTATGTAAAATCATGTATGAATGTGTCAAGATATGGAGCTGAGACCAAAAAAAATACCCTTGATGCAACAAACAGATTCAGATGAAGAAGACAAAAACAGGTTAATTAGGCTGATTCTGGATTAGGAATTGGAGCCAAAAACTGGATAACTGGTCAAGCATGGTAAACAAACAATCCGGCAAAAAGTGAATGAAAAACTTATCCATGTATGCTGCAGCAGATGAGTTTCAGGTGTGACTTGTTGCAGCTCCTGGCTGGCTCCGCCCAACTCCACACACACACAGACAGACAAACAAACAGGGACAAGAAGGAAGGGGGAAACAGGACACGTAAGGAAGAGACTACTCCCCTGACAGAATGTAATTCCAACTTGTTCCCTGTACTTCCTTCCCATCCAGTTTTTGGACACCGTCTGAATGCAAGGTTCTCGGCCATGGATTTTGTTCTCTGCCACGCCCACATTCTAATTTTAGCAAGAAGGGTTTTGCAATTGTGGCGACCGAAAGAATGAGATCGCGGATACAAGCGGCCGAAATGAGTTACCTCCGCAGAATGGCTGGGCTCTCACTCAGAGATCGGGTGAGGAGCTCTGCCATCCGGGAGGAGCTCGGTGTCGAGCCGCTCCTCCTCCAGGTTGAAAGGAGCCAGATGGGGTGGTTCGGGCATCTGGTCAAGATGCCCCCCGAGCGCTTCGCGGGCGAGGTGTTTCGGGCACGTCCCACCGGGGGGAGACCAAGGGGCAGACCCCGGACCTGCTGGAGAGACTATGTCTCACAGCTGGCCGGGGAACGACTTGGGATCCTTCCGGGTGAGCTAGAGGATGTAGCTGGGGTGAGAGAGGCCTGGGCTGCCCACTTGAGGCTGTTGCCCCCGCGACCCGACCCCGAAACAAGAGGAAGATGACGGAACGGGTTTTGCAATTTAATTGTAATGCAAAACTGTTTGACTGCACCCTCTACATAAATAAATAAATGAATTACTCTATTCATCCCTCACCGGGGAAAATTGTGTGCTGCACTCCTTACACCGCAGCAGGCTGCCCTTCAACGGCGCCAATGGTGGGAGAAGCAGGGGTTAGGTGTCTTCTCCAAGGACCCTAGACAGTAGTCTCAATGGGAATCAAACCCGCGACCTCCCGGTCCGCGGGCGAGTGCTCTAGCGCTGATCCACCGTCTCCCGTCTCTCCTAAGTGGACATTCTATTCCATATGACCCTCTAAAATCGAAAGCAGGTCAAGAACAAATAAGTGCGAGAACAGTTCGATTTTAATACAACAGACATTGAAAAGGAGGGTCTTCTCTGGGAAATAATTCCACACTAACACACATGGACAGCACTTGACAATCCTCCTCCAGAATCTTTGTAGCTTCAGATAGTCTTTTCTTCATTTGATGCTTAACCCTCTCCATCCTCCCCTCGTTCCCCTTCACTTCCTTCTACAGTAACATAGAAACCGTACGAGATGAAAGAGCTTTTTAGCTCTATAATGACTAAAATACCTTCTGCATCCCATGATCACCAGTCACTGTTGTCATGGAGATCTAAAAAAAAAAAAAAAAAGTCATGCGTGAGGGTCAAACCATTTTTATTTCTTTTTATTTCTACCTTCAATTAAAGACTCCATGTGATCATCTCTGAATAGTTTAATTTGTTAGAGTCAATAAGTTAATTGGTTGTGTCTTTTTCACCCTAATTTTATGGAGCTACAACTCCGCAAGTGCTTTCAATTCCCTTTATCTGAATGAAACACCTCTGCTTCATTTTACAAACCTGAACTTTACTGTTGTAGATAAACTCGTCCTCAATGGACAAGTCTAGAGATTTTATGTCAATATTTGTTGGCATCCTTCTGTCTCCAGAGACAATGAAGTCTACATCTGGAGCATTGGGCGGGACACAACCAAAATTAGGACCTATCCTGTGCTCACCTGCCAAGGTTAGTAAAACTCCCGCATGATGAACACTCTAGTGCATTCCATGAACATGACTAGATATAATGAGGCTAAGCACATGGCATCTCCTGCAGCTGCAGTTGCGCATCTGAAAGCTACTGGTAGCGATCAGTACTGTCTATTGCCAGTGTTGTTTTTGGTGAACGTATGGAAGAAGTCGGACATCCGGGAACTTTGGTCATGTGACAGGGTATGTGCGCCAGCCGCAAAACAAACCGCGAACAAGCAGTACAGGGGTGTGTTCCTGGTGGTAATTCCTCTTCGTACTGATACATAATGCTAGGTGGTAACACAAGTAAGACGCACAATTTCCCAGCTGCTTTCTCATGTTTTGAACGGTTTGTTTTACGCCAACTGTCATGACAGGTGTTGTCCATTGGTGGATGTGACATCATAGTCCCTCCCATTTTTGGCCCCGCCTCAAAATCTTCCTCTTTGTGAAGCCAAAAACTTGGCATCCCTCATGGATACGTATCTGTTTGTTCAGAATTGGTTGGGACTAAATAAGCCAACGCGGGAGCTGCAGCTCCAACTACACTTACTGCAAGTGTGATAGGTGGTTATGGGGGGAGCAGTGGCAGACTGACTCTTTTGCCGTTTACAGCCTAGCAACGGATCTTTTTGTTCTTTTCGGCCTGCTTGATACTGATTTTGACAGTTGCACGCCACCTATGGTGGTCAGAGATCACTGACTCGAGATCTGCTGCGTTGGTGTTGCACAACTTTAGATCCCTCTTTAGGCATATTCGTACCATAGGGTAGGTCGTCCAAGTTGGCCCCATTCCTGTGGGGTTATGGTGCATGAGGTAATCATTCATAATCTTGTATTTAGATAAACAGGATACATTTCTTACAGCTTAGAAATGTAATATTCATCAAGTACGGTACTGAGTAGGGACATGTCCTGAAAATAATAAAGATTATTACAACTCAGAAAAACAAATATTCTTTTCATTTCTTTTATTTGCATTAAATATTAACATTAAAGACATTTTGGACAAAAATGATTTGATAAAACGTGTCAAGTGAGCAGTAAAAGGATGCGTGGAAAAGATAAACTCTGGGTAAACTTACACGGCAGTGCACGAGGAAACATTTTGATTTTCCACATCTCGGGAGTCACATATCAAGGTTTACCCAGAAGTGGTTTTTTTTTCCACTTTCAGAACAAATGAGCTGCTTTTTCAGAGTTTAACATTCACCTTTATGATAAAAGATTAAAAGATTTTCGACGAAGGATAAAAGTAGTGCAAAAGCTGATTTTCTGAGTGAAATAACATGTTTGATTTAACCTCTTAACACCCACCTATTTTCGGGCTGTGCACAATAGTTGGACATACCCAAATGCCATTGCTTATTACAGCAGCATCTTTCAAGTCACATGCTTGTACTATACATCAAAATAAAGCTTAGACCTTCTAGTTTCTGTAGATATGTACATGGAGAGTGTCAGAATTTCAGAGCCTATCCTACAGTAGTTCAAACATAAAAAAAATTGTAGAATTTTAGCCTCGCCTAATTTTTTTCATTTTCCAATGTCCCTAGCCAAGACATACTTCTTAGTAGGCATAATTCCTTCCATTTGTATGACAAAAATCTTGTTGACAACAACTGTGTAAAGTTTCAGATCTCTAGGTACAAGTGTTTTTGACCTATTGACCTTTTACTATAAAAAGTGTCCATTCGGCACAAGCTGTCCAAATCTGTGCCAAAATGTGCCAAAATGTGCCAAAGTGAATTTTTGCCATTCTATCACTTTTTTAGTCATAAAAAATGCATATTAGTGTTTCTGTGACTTTGAATGCCTCCCACAGATATTTTTTTTTCATAATTTTTTAAATGTATATTTTAATATTTTTTACTGTAATTATAAATTTTTCCATAAAAATTATGCACAAGAAATGAAATATACAACTGGATAAATGATATGTTGTGTATGACAACAACTGTGTAAAGTTTCAGATCTCTAGGTACAAAAGTTTTTGATTTATTGACCTTTTAGTATAAAAATGTCTAATCTGAACAAGCAACAAATTGAATTTTTGCCATTTTATCACCTTTTTAGTCATAAAAAATGCATATTAGTGTTTCTGTGACTTTAAAAACCTCCCACAGATCTTTTTTTTTCCTTTTTTTTTTTTTTTTTATTATTTTTTTTTTATTTACATAATTTTTGCTGTAATTATAATTTTTTTTCATAAAAATCATGCACAATAAAAATTTTTCGGATAAAAAATATGTTCCAAAACCCCAGAAATATAGTTTGCTAAAAAAAAAAAGTTGAAAATAAACTAAAAAATCTTTCAATCTGTGATCACCTCACTCACTCAGTGTCTGCTCCTCATTCGCGTCATGACGCACAAAATGGCGCCGTTTGTTTTGATAAAATTTCCCGTTACGCAGTTGAATAACACGCGATTCTATTGGTCCGGTTTTGAACCAATCCCCTCGTTTTGAAGGTGGAAGTATCAGCTTTCTTTATAGGCTAATCATATATTTGTAAGTGACGTCGTTAGCCCGCTAGAAGCTAACATGCTAGCAGTGCTGTTAGCTGAAGGAGAAGCGCTTGCTTCTTTCAAAGCCTTGTAAAAACCAAACTCTTTATCGGAATATTTTGCGAACGGTCTCAGTTTGTAGATAACTTCGTAAAGAAAATAAACATACCCAGGATGAAGTTAAAAACACAGCTAGGCAGTTATTATGGAGATTGGAACGCGACCGCTACTATTTCTCGCAGAAAACAAAATCACGTTTTCTGGAGTTTTTCTCCAAACTGGTTTACTTTTGAGAAAATACAATTTTATATAGTTATTCTGTGGATTGTTACGGACAAAATGAGACCAATCAGATGAAGATTGAACCTGTCTGAGCCCATTACGACTGGATCATAGGTGAGAAATGCGCTCCAAACAGTTTGATTTTATTTGCGAATAGTTTGCTATTTCTTCTTGAAACTAGTGAAAACATAAGAATGGATGCTATGATCGTTTTCTTGAAAGTCTAAGCTTTAAAACGAGGTATAACTTAGTGGAGTTGAACAAAGAATAAGTGTCTTTATGAGTGAAGAAAAAACAAAAACCCACAAACGTACCGTGGACGGGTCAGTGGATGTTAAGAGGTTAATAAGATTGTGAAATGAGGCAGATTTGCTTTGCGTTGAATCACTAAGGCCTGCGACTCTTTGGTTCCAAGTCAGACCTCTGACTGCGTTATCATTTACCCACAATGATTGTAGCGTTTTAACGTCAAGTGTTAAAGTCAACCCATTATCATCATTTACACAAACAATTTATACACAAATATTACAGATTATTAGTTACAGTCATTTAAAAAGAAAAAAAATTCAAATAACATAAAATCTCATTAAAAAAAACAATGATTATCATTCATATGTTAATTCTTCATACCATTAATTCCATTGATAATTAATTAAATAGTGCCAAAATGCTCGTGAGAAATATTTCCTATGATAATAAATAAAATAAGGCAAAATAAAAAGCTTTCCGACAACTATCCTCAAAGCCAAGTGAAGATGGAGAAGTGATGTTTACGGGCAGTGTCTGCTTTCTACGACCATCTATCACAAAACTGAAGCTTCAAATCTCTTCATTCCTCCCATTTGAAAAAGGAAAAGATGAGTTTGTAAAAGATCCAGAGGCCATGTTTGACCCTTTGTCACATTTTTTTTTTCTTGTCAGGTAAGCAGCTGCACCAAGAAGAAATGAAGCTCCCACGGTGTCGGATACGGTTTAATCTCTATGTTACAGCAGCAATGAGACACAAATCAGAATACTTAGAGAAACATCAGCCGGTAGAAAATAAAAAAAGAAATGATGTGTCAGAAGGTTTGGTTCATATTTGGGCTGCAGATGTTGGAACAGCTCCTGAGGCGCCAGATTACCATTGCCAATCCATCCTACCAGGCCACTAATTACATTTACCAGGTGTAAAATTACTCCCTGATTAGAGAGCTGGAATGAAAAGAGGCAGCACTGTAGGTCTGAATGCCCAGGACGGAGACATTGTAACAGGCTACAAACACACACAAACCCGTGGGAACGAAAGAAAGATGCACAAAGAAAAGATAACGAGTCAAAATAATAATAAAAAGATGCTGTTCAAGAGCCAGTGAAAAAGTTTCCCATCATGTTTCCTCTTAATTTTTTACGAGTCTTTCCTCTCTGAGACTCTACGGGCACGTTTTCAGTCTTTGTTTAGAAATAAACTGTTGATTGTGTTCAGTCTGATTAACGGTGTGTGAAGCCCTTCGAGACGATGTGATTTACAAATAAAATTGAATTCAATCTTATTTCCTTTCAAAACTATAACCAGGCCAGCCAGATGAATTCTCACAATATTTGTATGTTCACAAACTCCTGAGAACCCATCTGGCTTTTTTACAGCAGATTTGTTTGCGGTCCTAACCATCGGGTTAACGACCCAATCACATAGCAGCAGGCTGGGACGTTGAACAAGTGGTGTCTAATCTCTGGAACATCTTTTGAAAACACGTTTAAAACACGTTTAAGTTAAGCTCCTTTACTCGGTTAAAACACAAGAAATGTTTTTCTGTTCCGTTGTCTTCCAATTTCAAGCGGGGCCAGATCCCGAGGGCAGGGATACCTATGTATGCTTTCTTTGCCCTAGCCATATCCTCGAACTAACCCAGGAGGATCCCAAGGCATTCCCCGGCCAGCTGTGAGACATAGACTTTCCAGCAAGTCCTAGGTCTAATTCTGGGTCTCTTCCTAGGCCTTTGAAAGGAATCCCTACTAGATTCTGGACCACCCTATCTGGCTTTTCTCAGTCAAGATGAGCAACGGCTCTACTCTGAGTTCCTCCACAATGAGAGCTCTTCTTTCTATCTCCGAGAGCCCAGCCACCCTTGGTAGGAAGCTCATTTCCCGCTTGTATCCGGGACGTCGTTCTTTCAGTCATCACCCACAGCAGGTGACCATAGTTGAGGGCAAGAACGTAAATCATGGTTACCATGGTGAGGGTAGGGATGTACATTGACTGAAATCAAGAACTTCCCTTTTTGGCTGAGCTCTTTGTTCACGACAAACAAAAGCAGCGTCATAATTAGATGGCAAATGGCGTACGGATCCATCTGTTGATCTCCAGCCCCATCCTTCACCATCGTGATTAAGACCCCAAGACACTTAAACTCCTTCACTTGAGGTAGGACTCTGTCCTTGACCCGTAATGGGCACTCCACCCTTTTTTGAGCGAAGACCATGGTTTCGGATTTGGAACTTTTTTTTTGGATTCAAGCCACCTTTCGCCTGCAAATTTTTGTTACAAAAGCACACTTTTTTTTTTTTTTACGGACAATAGCTTCTAAGTCCAACCTAGAGTGTAGTTGTTGTTGACCGTCTGTATGAATGAAATCGAAAATCTTTTCAGGTGTGTTTTTGATGTGGGACATGGTCGTAACCTTCAAACAGTTGCAGTGATTTTACATGAGACTTCACATTTAACCAAAAAACCCCCCAAACAATTAAAATGGAATTACAAGAAGGTAGAAAGAGGCATACGGGATGTACAGAGAAAGCATGGAATCCTGGGGAAAATCCTGTTGGCTAGGTGACGGTGTTTTCCTAACAGTCCAGGTAGTTTTCACAGTTAATAGCAGAGAGCTGTCGTCCTTCAGGCTTTTCTTTCACCCCTACCAGGTTCTTTCCCTCATGAGGTGTGCTTTACAGCACACACACGTGATTTACACAACTCCCCTAAAGCCATGTGCTATTTAGAGACCGACAAGGTCAACAATCTCTCCAACATCTCACACGGTCTGCAGACACCAGCAGCCTGCAATAAGCAACCACCCCCTATGCTCCCCATGCTGTGTACCCTACCAGCCTACACTGTGGGGTCCGTTAACCTCCAGACCGGCATGATTGTTCAACAACATCACAGGGATTATGTCCCCCAAAATAAAACAAAATTGTTCATTTTTGCATTAAAAACCGTCAAATAAATACATATTTAGAATAAACTTTTATATTTATATATTTTTTAAATGTACACCTCAGCAGGTCCCGACATAAAATACAGTAAACATGTTAGAATTTCAATGTTAAAATGATCTGTTCCTTTTCTTTCAGGGCTTTTTTGATAGTTGCATTGCTTCAAAATGAGTGTTTTCAAATCGAAGCTTTAGAGCAACCATTTATCAGCCAGCACTTGTTGCCGGGTAGACTAAAATCAGCAGAGCATAAGTAGAGATCTTCAAAATCCATTCAGCTGGCTTTCTTTAAAACAAAGTGAACAAACAAAACTTGTTTCAACCAATCAGATTTCGACCGGCCCGCTTGTTTTCTGTGGCTACGTCACCCTTTCAGACCTTTTGATTGGCTGGTCAGACAGGATGCCAGTTAAACCAGCATACATATACAGTGGTGGACTACATGAAAATAATCATTTTTTGCATGTACCTTTTTTAAAATCTGCAAACAGAAACTCAAACAGAACAGAAATATTCGGTGGTTGATTTACTTTCAATCTCCTTGCATGGCAGACTTTTGAATAGAAATTGAACAAAGTAAAGACATCTGAGAAGTAGATGATACCTGTCCACGTATGGATAAAATTTTATACAGAAATATAACAGAACAAGTTGGACTTTTTGCACGGGAGAGAAGAAAGATGAATTTAATCTCAAACTATTTCAAGTTTTAGGTACGCTATGTAAAATATTATGTTTTTAAATGTAATTGAACCTTATGAGGTTTACAGATAGTTTATTTCTGATGCCCAAATTTTTTTTCTTGTGTTACGTCAGTATAGACCGTCAGTATATGTTGGTTTTATAACCGTTAGATGGTTATTAAAATGGCTGATTTTGTGCTGATCGAGCACTACTAAAGGTGCAAAACGCACAGTCCACCACTGTTATGCACGGTACCGCGTAAGCAGATTTATGGTACCATGTTTGCATGCCACGCCGTCTAGAAATAAAAGTCGTGGCTTATTTTGCAACAACTTCACGTAAACTTTAAAATAGTTCGTTAAAATCTACTATTAAATAACTGGATTTTGTAGAAGGAGTCTCACATGTTCAACATTTAAAAAAAAAGATCATCTTTACATTTTTTGTTTTCTTCTTTCATTCTTTTTGGATAAAGTTCACAACTTTTTGTGCAACATTTCTACGTAGATCGAAGGCTAAACTGCAGCTAAATGATTGCTCAAGTCGATAGATCGTAGAAAACAGCTTATTTACGTTACATTAAAAGGTTCTTTATATTTTGTTTAAATTGTGGCTATAATTCAGCTTTAAACGCAAGAGTTTTATAGATTAATTCTATCTTATTTTTTAGAAAATTGAGACAAATCTGTGAATTTTCTACATTACAACACAACATCTGGTCTGGTTGTGAATTGTGAAAACACTCAACTATTAAAATGATTCTTATTTTAAAAAAAAAAAAGAGATTATAGCTTGTTGTGTGTGAGTGGTGGCTCATTGTTGTACAGTACCTTGGAACCTCGTTCAACAGTAAATCAAGAAAGAACGTCTTTCTGTGAAGATGACGGAGTCTTTGATTTGTGTTTGAAAACTTTGAGATGAAAGACTCACTTTGTTAAAACAAAAAGGAGTTGAAAAGGTGGCACAGTTTTGTTGTTTCCAAACTCATGAAAGCATGCATTAAAAGGATCAGTAGAATGTTTCTAAACGTATCCTCTGGTGAGAGGCAGGTGGATCCGGTGCAGGTGGTGGGAATGTATTACACAACGCACAAATTACGGTCAGTTTCAGTTCCTAAACAGAGAAAAAAGATCCATCTTTAACTGGCTTTTCATTAACATCCATCAGCACCATTGTGCAGATGGAGAAGCAGAGATCCTCTCTGTGTGTCACAAGTGTACGTTTTTGTGTGTGTACCCGTTTGTGTTAGCGTGCACGAACAAGCACTTGTGAGTCTGTGTGCACTTTTGTGCGTCCGTGGGTGTAAGCTCATCTGAATTGTCAGCGTGACACGACGTGGGAGCTCTGATAGACGGGTGTGTGCCTTTTCTCATTCGCTCAGTCTGCTGTGTGTGTGTGTAAGCCAGCAAATTTCCAAACAAAGTGTGAGTCAAGAGTTGGTCGGGATTGCTAAGTGTGATTGTAAGCATGAGCAATGAATATAATTGAGGAGGGGAAGGTGCAAAAGAAAAACATGAGCAACTTCCAGCCAAAAAGCAGCAGTTCGTCCCTTTTTTTCCCCTCTTTCATTCTTTCCGATCCCCATGTTTCCGTATTCAAATGGATGACGAGGTTGTTTGGATGACGTCCTCATCCGTCTCTCTGAGTCAAAGCCTGCAGCTCAGCCGTGTGAAGCGAATGCTGGAGGAAGACATTTTTACGGCTGTAGCTGTGCAAAGATAGAGGACCTCGGGGTGGCTGTCCCAAACGGCCGGTGAACGATGAAGAGGAAGTGGAGGGTGGAGTAGGTGGTGAAGGGGATGAAGACGTGCTCTGAGAGGGACTGCCTCTGCTTGATCCAACTGCACGAGGAATACAACTCGGTGGATGGTGATCTCCACCCCCTCTCCTGACCACACACCCTCCATCTCCTAGAGTTAGGGATTCAGAAGAGGACGACACAACCTTGGGCTGCTTGGATAGAGACAGGGTGGCGGTGTTATTAGCCGAGTCGGCGCCCGGGCATTGTGACTGAGAAACTTGAATCTGGGCCGGAGGTGCCTGACTAGAGGGCAGGGTGGAAGGAATCAGGGTAAGATTACGAGCTGCCTGTTGGGACAAAACAACTTGGTGGTGGCGCTCTTCTCTCACAGCGAGAGGCCGACCATGCAGAGATAGGTGGTGGTGTTGGCTAGAGAGGTCCCCTGCGTGTGCACCCCGCAGCACCCTTCGGTCCCTTGGAAACAGGATGCTGCTGCTGCTGCTGCCTGGTCCGGACCACCGGCCTGGAGGATTGATCTGCGAGAAGAAAACAGAGACAGAATAACAAAAATGATTATTACAGAGATGCAAACCGGGAACAAGTAAACAACTCTGTCTGCACTTTAGTCTCTGACACAAGCTGCCACTTTGCACAATCCCCATCAGTGAGCAAGTCTGGAGAGAAAAGAAGTTGATGAGAGGAAAACAGAGACCGAAGGAGACTAGAATCATAAAAAAGTTCACCACTCTTTATATCGGAGCAGCTGCTCTCTTTGGCATTCGGTACCTTTGGGCAGCTAGAATTTCAAAAAGCCAGAAAGTAACATTACATATCAAAATAAACATATGAGAGGTACAATTAACTTCTCCCAAATTACAACATCTCTTCGGTAGAAGTTGTCTTATTAAGCTGTACCAACCAATCAGAGCACATAGCTCACTTAATGTAAGGTGCTAGTGGGTTCGGGGATTTCTAAAAGTCCAGTTGGAGGTAGAGTCTTAGGCTACAAAGCTCCTATTTAATGGACTAGATTCCTGGTTCATATGAGAAAGGTCTCTTCATCTAAGATCAGGATTAAAACATTCCTCTACAGAAAAGTTTTCTAGCTAGCTCACTTAATGTAAGGTCCTAGTGGGTTCGGGGATTTCTAAAAGTCCAGTTGGAGGTAGAGTCTTTAGCTACCAAGCTCCTGTTTAATAGAATAGACTCCTGGTTCATGTGAGAAAGGCACACAGTCTCTTCATCTAAGATCAGGATTAAAAGATTCCTTTACAGAAAAGTTTTCTAGCTAGCTCACTTAATGTAAGGTGCTAGGGGGTTCCGAGATTTCTAAAAGTCCAGTAGGAGGTAGAGTCTTTAGCTACCAAGCACCCGTTTCATGGAATACACTCCTGGTTCATGTGAGATAGGCACAAGGTCTCTTCATCTAAGGTCAGGCTTAAAAGATTCCTCTACAGAAAAGCTTTGTAGCTGACCAGCTGGAACCTGAGTTAGCTTAATAGTCACGAGAAGGATGCCAGGAATCAGAATTTGGGGAAGTATGACGCATTGAGACTCTGCAATTTAGTTTAGTCGACTTTACCTCTTTAATACCTCTATTATTAAAACCATTTTGTTCATTTAATATTCCATGCCAATAATTAGTAGAGAGATAATCACAAATTGCTCTTCTCTCTAACTCCGGAGTTAGGACAGTACTAGATGTCTGGCTTACGGTGGATGACCCTCAAATGTCTGTACCATGGCAGATCCTTTAAAGGTCCCTTTCCCAACCTGTAGGTCTACTCCATTGACTGAATGTGTGGATATAATGAGTGTGATGCACTCAAAGCGTTCAATTCCAAACAAATGAAGCCTATTCAGTCACTATTTTCTTCCAATATAGACTGGGCCATGTTGAATTTAGAGGGGAAAATATACAGTTATTGGTCCATTCTACTTTCACATCCTACCATCCTGCCAACCAGGAGCGAGCTTTTTGAAGGTATACATCCCTGCCAAGCTTGGACCTCAAGTCAATCTGTATGACTAATGGTCAGGCGCAGAAGTTGAGGTGCCTTGTACACATGTAGACGTAGATTCTGGTCCCAAACGCTTGGGATAAGTACGAAAACCTTACTTTGAAACTGGATGCTTTTGACACCAAATGGTGGTTTGGCTTGAACGCACTGGAGAGCAGGGGATGCATTGTAACCACGATAACGATCATGACACCAATTGTGACTGAAAAATAGCTGTTTATCAGAAATCTTTCGGTGCTGAGACTTTCGCCTTTCTATTTGGCACATGGGGGACGCTGATTGGCTATGTACGGTACCTTTATACAGTCACTAGTCCAATCTCAACCCATGTACCACAACCTTACAAACATAACCCGTTTTAAAATTAGATGAACTCATCTGTAATTCCCAGTCTGAATTCTCCCCTCAACAGGTTTCCAACAGACTTTTTTTTCCCCCTTCGACTGGGTTTTTTAGGATTTTTTTCCCCCCTTCGACTGGGTTTTTTAGGAGTTTTTTTTCCCTTGGGAAAGAGCCTCCAAGTACAAGAATGTCTTTGTTTAGTTGAGTTTAGTTATTACTTGTGATACGTTTGTGTGTTTCTGTCTGATTAACTGTGTGTGAAATTGTTTCAGATGACTTTGTTGTGATACCGAGACATAGAAATAAAATTGAACAAAATGAGGGTGCTCACAAAACCTACTTTTAAAGTATCGGTTCCCACTCTGACACACACACACTCAATGGGGAAGATGGCGCCGAAGCTAGATGGCAGAAAAAAGAGCCACCTGTTCTCTTTCACACTCCACTGCGTCCCCTTATGCAACATATCTCATGGCTTCCCCCTCTTCTCGCTGTAACTCTCAGTCTCACACACATAGAACCAGACTCACAGTGGGACCGAGTGCGTTGTGTTCACTAAAGAAACACAATCTCATCTGACACTAAACCTCTAGGGAAAGTAAGCGGAGTTGACATTTGCCAACACACTGGCGGTGTGTGTGTTTTTCTTGTGCGTAATGTGCATATGCATGAGCATGTGTCTGTAATCGTATATGTGCACACGCAATGTGTGTGAGCAACTTGATGCTCATGTGATTTAATTGTGTTTTTGTGTTCAGGCATGCAAAGGAACAGTAAGGAAGAATTGTGCAGAGAGTGTCTGCAGAAATTTGGTGAGAAGAAGAAGTGTAATTAGCCAGAACACGGAACACCGAATACACACTATCACAATGGGACTGCTAATTCAGTGAAACCTTTTTAAATGCATGAGCTAATATGTGAACCGGCAATTAAAAGAACGAGGGAAGAAAGAGATATTACAAAGAAGTTGAAGGAACAAGGGTGTGCATTACAAATTATGCTTTCGGGCAGGAACATAGTAGGTGCGCTGTGTAACTACCATTACACGTACGACAAAAAAAAATGACTCAAGCTGTTAAATTTATATCAAATAGGTTTTTAAATGTAATTTTTATCCCAATTTATCTCTGACATTAACTGAAATATGAGAATTGTGTTTATGGGGTTTTTTTTAGGTCTAAATGCACATTTTTAAGAGTGTTTTCAGGTGAGTTATGCTGTCCTGATTTACAGTATCTGTGCCATAGCGTCGTCCTTTGCTTATTCGGGGTCAGGTAATAGGGGCAGCAGCCTAACTAACAGAGCCCAGACTCACCACTACCAAGACACATTTTCCAGATCATCAGGGGGTTCCCAACACATTTCTAGGCCAGCCTTAAGAAACAATTCATCAACGATACTAATGATAGGACGTGCCTACGACGCCTCACCAAAGAGGCAACATGAGTAAGCTTAAGAGTATCAAAGAGTAAACAAGGGGATAGATTTTTTTTAAAAGGTATTGTTTTAGTGGAAAACTTAAAAAAAAAAAAAAAAACTGGTTATAACCTGGTTACCTGGTTATTGGTGCGGCATCAGCAATAACCAGGATGCTGCATCGGTCTGTTGTGGTAAAGAGAGAGCTGAGCCGAAAAGTAAAGCTCTCAACTTACAAGTTGATCTACGTTCCCACCCTCACCTATGGTCACCAGCTGTGGGTGGTGACCGAAAGAATGAGATCGCGGATACAAGCGGCTGAAATCAGCTTCTTCCGCAGGGTGGCTGGGCTCTCACTCAGAGATAGGGTGAGGAGGTCTGCCATCTGGGAGGAGCTCGGTGTCAAGCCGCTCCTCCTCCAGGTCGAGAGGAGCCAGATGGGGTGGCTCGGGCATCTGGTCAGGATCCCCCCTGAGAGCCTCGCGGGCGAAGTGTTTTGGGCACATCCCACCGGGGTAAACCACGGGGCAGACCCCGAACCCACTGAAGAGACTATGTCTCATAGCTGGCCGGGGAACGACTCGGAATCTTTCCGGGTGACTGGAGGATGCAGCCAAAGTGAGGCTGTTGCCCCCACGACCCGGCCTCGGAACAAGCGGAAGATGACGAAACGGAAAAAAAAAAAAAAGCAGAAAAAGTTTGGATCAGTGACAATTTCTAAAGTCTATCTCTTAAAACTTTGAAAAGAAACAAGTTTTTGTTATAAATTCAATCAAATATGAGAGGTTTTTTTTTTAAAAAATTTAACAAGAATAGTTAAAAAGTTAGAATTCAATTTATTTCAGTGATTATATTGTATAAAACTTTAAATTATTTTCACATTTAGCGGGGAGGCGATGGCTCACTGGTTAGTGAATTCGCCCACGGACCGGAAGTAATCGGAAGTTCGCGGATTCGCATTCCACTGAGTGTCTAAGGTTCTTGGAGAAGACATCTAACCCCCATTTCTCCCACCATTGGTGCCATCATAGGTGGCAGCCTACTGCGGTGTAATGCAGGGAATAATAAAGTATCTTAAAAAAATTTTATTTATTTTTTTTTTACCAAATTCCAACCGAGAGCATGATTTAACCATCACATGGGTCGTTTTTGGACCTCATGTTTGACACTTGTGCTTTTACTTTTTTTCTTTTGGCCATCTTCCTGGTATTTTGCACATCTGTCTCCTTGGCTGCATCCACCTTGGGAATTCCGCTTTTGTGCCCATCTGTAACCGTAACCTTAGTTGTACTTTTAGTGTTTTGTATTCTTTTGCCTGTATTTTGTCCTGCTTTTTTTTTTTTTTTTTTATCAAAATTTGATTGATTTTTTAGCTCTTCTGCTGTTGTGATTAAGTTGGAGCGCTATCTCTAAAGTCCACAAGCTCTGCTGGGCCATTCATTGGATGTGAAATCGCTGTAAACCGTGGTGAACGCCTCAGCCTGTTGCGGATCAGGCCAAATGACATTCATTAGGATATAGGCCTACGAAGAAGAGGATATGGAGCTCGAATGTGTATTTTTGCCACATAAAAATGATAAAATTTGAATAAATATTTGTGAGAATAAAAACCGGAATTCAGTTGAGAGCCGTCGAGTCTGGCAGTACATGGCACCTAGAGGAACAACGTTGTAGCGGAATCTTGTATCGGTCTACAGCACCAGCAACCATTTTTCTTTGGTTACAAACCATGATGTGTCCCTTTTTTTTTTTTTTTTTTTTTTAACATACTCTATTCATCCCTCACCTGGGAAATTTGTGTGCTACACTACTACATCGCAGTAGGCTGCCACGGTGGCACCAATGGCGGGAAAAACGGGAGGTTAGGTGTCTTCTCCAATGACCCTAGATGTGACCTCAGAGGGAATCAAACCCGCGAATTTCCGGTTAACTTCCGGTCCGCTTGCGACCGCTCTACCACTGAGCCACAGTCTCCCCAATTATTGTAAATGCCGCACTGATATTACTATCGATCTATCGAGGTAAAACCTCAAGTTCCTTAAACTTCTCCATTTGAGGAGAAGAAACCTTATCCTCAACCAAACAAGTCTACACTCCCTCTTATCTGGGTACGTTAACAGTGACTGTGTATTTATGGTGTGAAATTATTCCTTTTTTGACATCACCTAATGCAACATACTGCATACCAGCGTGTTTTTAATGAGGTTGTATTTTGTAGTCTGCGCTGGCTTTTGAAAATGTCTCTTTTTTTTTAGTTGTTCTGCTCATTAAAAGCAATACCAATTTCTTTTAAACACAAGTTCAGATGTCTGAGTGAGAAAATGTGAAAGTTAAACCGAAAGAGAAAAAATTTAAATACTATTCTCATCTTCAGGAAGATTTAATTAGGTATTATGTTTCATGTCATAAATAACAGTAGGGCTAATTAGACTGCTGTATATGAGTTGGAAAATTTGTTAGTCCACTAGTTTATGAAACCAGCAACTCCTAAAACCAGCAAACTTTAAATGTATAGTTCTGACGTGCAATTTCTGGCGTTTTGCATTTCAAAGTATGAACGGATTCAGAGAGGACTTAACTGTGACTGTGCTGAGCTCTAATTTAGTTGGAGGCAGCATGAGGTGCACGATGGGGTAAATATGGACATATAAACAAGGTCTCAAGACAAGAAAAAGTAAACATGAACGACCCCACTGTGAACTTAATATTGATCTCAGAGCTGAGGAAACAAGTATTTCCCTCAGTACTTCCCCAGATAGCAGAGACATGGTGTTTGTGTTACTTCCATTACCTTTATTGGTTTGCAAGCTTCTTTTTTCTTTCTAACATGTTGGGGATTCTGCTAATTAAAAATCTTGACAACACAAGTGGTTAAATCGTTGCAGCAATGTTTGTAACAATTTCATCTACAACATACGTACAAGACAGTACATGCTAATTATTTTGATCAATAAAAGAAGCAATTCAATGTCTGGCACGGTGTTGCAGTGGTTAGGAGAGTGGCCTCACGGCAAGAAGGTTGGGGTTCGAGTCCCGGGTGGGGACGAGGAATGAAACACTGGCCTTTCTATGTGGAGTTTGCATGTTCTCCCTAGCTCTCCGAGTACTCTGGTTTCCTCCCACCCTCCAAAAACATGCATGATAGGTTGATTGGCCGCTATACAATTGCCCCTTGGAATGAGTGTGTGTGGCCCCGCGACAGAGGGCGACCTGTTCGGGGTGGCTGCCCCTTGAATCAGCCGGGATGGGCTCCAGAACCCCCCGCAACTCAGTAAGGGATGGACAGATAAGAAGGTGACTGACTGACTCTGGTTTCCTCCCACCCTCCAAAAACATGCATGTTAGGTTGATTGGCCGCTATAAAATTGCCCCTAGGAATGAGTGTGTGTGTGTAGCCTCGCCACAGACTGGCGACTTTTTCGGGGTTCATCCTGCCCCTTGCCTTAAACCAGCCGTGATAAGCTCCGGCATTCCTAGCTGCCCCTGTCAGGGATGGACGTTCAGAAGACCGAACAAATTCAATGTAATATACTTAGGATTTTTTTTTTTTGGTGTAGGAGTACACGAGGACTAAAGCTTGCCATATTTTTATGTGCACTACAGCCTTAATTTTGTCTTAACCAGATGTTTGTTTCACTTTCTGGAACTCTGAGCTCATGTCTGGTGCAAATCCAAAAGAAGAGGCAAAGGAGAAGAATGAGATAGAATTGTGTTGTTTAGTTGCTATGGTTACAGTTGAACGTATTCACAGGTGTTTCTTTCATCCGAATGTAAATAAAATGCCAAAATTTTTATACTGAGGAAGAAAACAATTGGGCTGATGATGAGATGAACCAAAACTTTCCCAGGAAGCTACCGACCAATCACAATCTGAGTAGATCACCATCAAATTTTTCAATTTAGAAGCTTATGTGTCCCCGCTATCCTTCCAGTTTTTGGTGATGCGTTGGGAAGTTCTTACCCCAATTTTAGTAGTTTTTGCAATTTCCTTAGATATTTTTCTGTGCATGATGTCAAAGATCTGAACCTTCTCAAACATAACAACATCACACACATGATGACCTATGCAGTAGTTAGGGAGGCTTGGACCACACATTGATGGGAATCCACACATTTCATCTACATTTCAGCACTTTAATCTTCGACCAAAAAAATGCAAACACAGTCTGTGTACACGCAACTTCAAACTCAGAAAATAATTTCTGCTTTCTAAAAGGTTTTAATGGGAGGATAAATGGCACAAGACTTCCCACAGATTCCTTGATCTAATTAAGAGAAGTGAGAATATCATTGCTGCTAAATATTCAACATGGGGTGCTGTGAAGAAAAACACGAGAGAATAGTGTTGAATATTCACCGAGGTTTTGCAGACTTGTACAGGGTGGCTTAATTAGTGCTAAATCGCTTATCTAAAAGGAAAGAAAAAAAAACGTGATGTTTTTCTATCATTAAACATGTGAGAAAACAACAGAAGGTGAGGCGATAACTGGCAGACAACTTTGAGAGGAATAATTACCAATCACAGCAAGAGAGTTGAACGTGGGAACATATGCTCTGCATCAAAGGGATATTTCTGATTCAAGTTGGGATGACAGACGCAATGAATCAAATAAAACTAAGTGGTAAAACATGAAGGATGTGCCTGCGAGCAAACACGAGGGACTGAAAAGCCAGCAAATGTGTAAGCACAGTGCTGCTCGAAACTGAGCAAACAGAGGCGAAACGGAAAGCCAGGAGAGTAAGAAATACGAGAGGGAGAGAGAGAGAGTGATTAAAAAGAAGAGATGAAGTCAAATGACGGCAAAACTAGAACAGACAGCAGGCCGCAGAGAACCAGAGCAGGACTGATTTACAAACTCAGGTGTCCTTTCTCAAGAGCACGCTCTGCGGCAAGCGAGTGGTCTCTCTGCCAGTTACAGCACGACCTGTTTGTGCAAACACACGGGAGATATCCCCTACGCATGCTCTTATTAATACACACACAGCTAAGTAAATCAGAGTTACTTAAGTGGACCCATTTCTTATAACCTTAGTTTTTATGGAACAGTGAGAAGACGGAACGCGTTTTCACGAGATGCATCCTGACCATATCTTACATTTAAACTTGCTAGCATTCTCAGCAAGCAACCTGACAGACGAGGCTAGACAGGAATCGCCGGAACAGTGATGTTTGCAGATGACATTGTGATCTGTAGTGAGAGGAGGGAAGAGGTGGAGGAAAAGCTGGAGAGGTGGAGGTTTGCACTAGAAAGAAGAGAAATGAAGATTAGTCAGAGTGAGACAGAGTACATGTGTGTGAATGAGAGGAATCCAAATGGAAAAGTGAGGTTACATGGAGAAGAGATAAAGAAGGTGGAAGATTTTAAGTACTTAGGATCAACAGTCCAGAGCAATGGAGAGTGTGGAAAAGAGGTGAAGAAGCATGTGCAGGTGGGCTGGAACGGATGGAGAAAAGTATCAGGTGTGATGTGTGATAGAAGAGTTTCAGCTAAAATGAAAGGGAAAGTGTACAAAACTATGATGAGAGCGGCCATGCTGTTTGGTCTAGAGACAGTGGCACTGAGGAAAAGATAGGAAAGATGGAGGTAGCAGAGATGAAGATGCTGAGGATCTCTCTGGGAGTGACCAGGATGGACAGGATCAGAGGAACAATACATGTTAGAGGTTTTGGAGATAAAGTCAGAGAACCCAGACTGAGATGGTTTGGACAAGTGCAGAGGAGAGAAAGTACATCACAAGAAGGATGCTGGGTTTGGAACCACCAGGAAAGAGGCCTAGAGGAAGACCAAAGAGGAGGTTCATGGGCGCAGTGAAGGAAGACATGAAGATAGTTGGCGTGACCGAAGAAGATGCAGCAGATAGGGTAAGATGGAAGAAACTGACTTGATATGGCGACCCTTGAAGGGAAATGCCGAAAGAAGAAGAAGCATTCTCATTATAAAGCAAACTTTATTTGGACTAATTCTTTCCTACAGCCAAGTTTCTAGGCAACCTGAGAAGATCCTGAGCAATCATTTGAAATTCCTGCAAATTACTGATTGGTCAGTGAAGGAACATAGGTCTCATTTCTGAAGCAGTTGGAGAAAAAAACGGATGCGGATGTCCTTATTCTCTTAAGCGAATTAGATTTTTAAAAATAATACATATAGAACTTTGAGATTCTTCATGTGGTTACAATTGAATAAACCACGCACGAATAATAAACACTCACTAACAGTTGTTTTAGTGTTTACGAACCAGTGGTGAGCTCTTTTAGCTCATTATACAAGACACGTTGTACAGTTTTGTATTCAGAGCGAGTCATGGTAATCAGCTAATGATCCAACCCCCACTGAGACAATATTACCTGCAGTGGGGAAAAAAAAGCACAGAACTCAAGCAGAGTCCGGCCCAGTCAAGCTATTATATGCTATGGAAAAACAGCACAGGTAGTGCAGAGCTTAATCAAGGTGTAATGAGCCCGACATAAGCCAAACATCTCCAACAGTTATTCTTATTAGTTTGGTACAATGATCCGGGCACTTCACACCCATGTGCCGAACTGTAATGAAGCCGAGAGTTGAAACACATTAGAGCCGAGATTAGACAGAAAAGTTTGTCAATGTAAATTTGTTCTCATCCACGACACCTACATAGTGTAGATGTGAACACAGTCACCCTGTGGTTTGAGGAGGTGTGAAACGCTAGGGTGTTTGGACAGAGTTAGCACTTCGCTTGTTTTACGGAATAAGAAAAAAAATCTATCAAAGTATTGTTCTTTATTTTAATGTTGTTATCATTTATGTTAAAACAGTTTGAGAAGAAAATGTGTGAGTGTGAAGTAAGAAACAGAAATAAATAAATAAATAAATAAAACTAAAAAGATAAAGAAACAAAAATGTACTTTATTCATCACTCAACGGGAAAATTTCTGCGCTACTTTACACCGCAGCAGGCTGCCATGACGGCGCAATTGGTGGGAGAAACGAGGGGTTAGGTGTCTTTGGGGAAGACACCTAGAGATGAGTACAGTGGGATTTGAACCGGCTTCTTCCGGTCACAGTGCAAAGATTCTACCACTGAGCTATTGACTCATCCCAAGAAAAAAAAAATTGTGTGCTGCATTACACCAAAACAGGCTGCCATGACGGCGCCAATGGTGGGAGAAACGGGGGTTAGGTGTCTTCCCTAAGGACACCTAGACATTGGCTCAATGGGATTCAATCCCGCGAACTTTCGAAGAACCTCTGATCCAAGGGCGAACGTTCTACCACCTAGCTATCGCTGAAGCCAGGGGGGAAAAAAACCTTAGACAATTGCTTTGTAGAATTTAATCTACAAATTTTAATCTGTAAAATGAAAGAAAAAACAGTCTACATGTGACAGAATAATTTTGAGTAGAGCTGAGTAATATTTGTCATGTATGATATACAGAGGTGTCAAGTAGCGAAGTAAGACTACTTGTTACCTTACTCAAGTAGAAAATCTCGTTATCTTTACTTTAACGAAGTAATTATTTTTTTGTCTACTTTTTACTTTTACTCACTACTTTTTTATGCAATTATCTGTACTTTTACTTCGTTCATTTTATGAAAAGTAGTCGCTACTTTCTCCATTTTGTCACCGTTAAAAAGCCGCGACTGTTTGTCGAGTTTTTTTTTTTTTTTTTTATGAACCTTGAATGCATCAAACAATGGAACAGATGAATGATTGGCTGAAAGGTCCAGTCAATCATCACTTTAGTCCGAGTAGCCCCGCCCACAAACTTTTAAAGAGCAGGAACGTTAGTTTGCGTGTTTAAGACTTGTTACGGGCTCGGAAATCAAAGTGTTTCTGACGCAGCAACACTGAACTTTGATTGAATTATCAGTTTTAAAAAAAAAAAAACAACAGCAAAGAAATGTTTTATTATTATTTTCAGTCTGCGGTTATTGTAAACATCTTTGCTGAAAATGTTGTAGATGGTATTTTTATAAAAATAACTTTGATCTGTGTATACTATTTTATCTTTAGAAACAAAGCTAATTGAACTGAGTAATCCATAAATAGTAGTGGATGAAATATTTGTGCGTAAAAGCATCCAAAATGTTATTGATTAGTTTATAAAGACTGACTGAGGAGATTAAAACTACACATCGCTTAGATTTTGTATAATGTAGATGTTTTAGTTAACATTAAAAAAACCTTATATGTACACATATACTATATGTAGATATGAATTTATATAAATTTATATATACCGTCTCCTAAGTCCTGTCCCTACTGGTTTCTTTCTGGGTTTCTTCTCTCTTTCTTTCTTTCTTTCTTTCTTTCTTTCTTTCTTTCTTCTTCTTTACAGTTCTTAAAATTTTAGAAAAAGAATCCAAGGATTTTGCCTCATGTGTGTTTCCTTCACTCCCACTGCCTTACGAGTGCATGAAAAGGGTGTTATTTTGTTAATGGGCGTGGTTTTACTGGGTGTACAATATTTTTTGTAAAATACAATAATTTTACGTCATTAGTACGATAATCCAGCACCTCCCACCTGGCAACGCTGCCCAGGCTGTATGTGGCACTCCCATACTTACCAACTTGTTAAAGACTATTCAGTATTGCCTCAAAGAACTTTGAAAACTAGCTGCCTTCAAGGCTTAAAAAAGCCTTTTGGTCATTTTTTTTTCATTTATTTATTTTTTTTTAACATTGAGTGTGTTTGTGTCTGCTGAAGTTGGTTAAATTAGGTGATGCAGAGTGAAGCTTGATAGCTGAAGGGACGTTACATAATGCCCTGCTTATGATAATACATTTGATTGTGTTCATTAATCGATTTCCAATAAAGATTATTAAGAAATAAATGTTTCTGATTCATGAAGTTTAACACCAAAACACTTTCATTTATTATCATATTTTCTGCTCCTTAAAGCATGTGATAATAGTTAAAAAATATGTTCATACGCTTTTGTTAACAATAGTCCTTTTTTTCTGAAAATTACTTTTACTTTTTTACTTTAAGTAGTTTTAAAATAGGTTACTTTTTACTTTTACTTAAGTAGAAAACTTGAGTTGATACTTCTACTTTTACTAAAGTAGTTTTTTAACTCTGTATTTATACTTCTACTTGAGTAGGAAATGTTGGTACTTTTGACACCTCTGATGATATATCGCCAAGAACATTTCCTGCGGAAAAAAATTGCGGAAAGACTTAAAACCTAACGCTAGTGAACAACAATGATGCTGCAGGTAAGGTACACAATGTTGTGAAAAGCTTATTCTGCAACCCGGCTTGAGTCCTGTTATCTGGACATTTTAGGTTTTTGGTGATAGACTCATTGTTAAAAAGTTCAGACTGTGTACCCACCACTTAACCTTTGTGTGGTGGTGTCACGACTCTGTCCAGCAAGTGCTACCGGGAGTGAAATACTCAAAGCAACTGTAAAAAGGTGTTAGAGGCACACAATGATACACTCATAGCCAGGACCCACAATGCAACCTGTTTTTCTAAACTGGGGAAAGTGCTATCAGCGTTGTACTAAAACCAGCAATTATTGGGATGTATTGTTTATTGGGATATACTATTTAGTCCGTGTCACCCGTTCCTAGTTTTACAGTGTGCTGTAGGTGTGAGTGAAGAGTTCAGAGTGGAGGTGGGACTACATTCGGGATCTGCTTAGAATCCTTTCTTGTTTGTAATGAAGGCTGACAGGCTATGATAGACAGGAATCTCCATGAACTGTGACTTTTGCAGATGACATTGTGATCTGCAGTGAGAGGACGGACCAGGTGTGGGGAAAGGAAAGAAGAGAAATGAAGAATAACCGTAATAAGACAGAGTTCATGTGTTTGAATGAGAGGAACCCAAATGGGAGAGTGAGGGTGAAGGGAGAAGAGGTAAGAAGATGTGGAGGATTTTAAGGTCTCAGGATCAACAGTTCAGAGAAATTAAGAGGGTGGAAAAGAGGTGAACAAGCATGTGCAGGCCGGTTAGAGGTTTTGGTGATAAAGTCAGAGTGGCCAGACTGAGGAACTGAGTTTGGAACCACCAGGCAAGAGGCCCATGGGCAGAACAAAGATGAGGTTTATGGATGTAATGAAAGGGGACATGAAGGTCGTTTGAGGGAAAAAGAGACTGCAGAAGACAAATTCAGGACACTGACTTGCCGTAGCACCCCGTTGAAGTAAAAACCAAAGATGATTAACTACCAGCCTGAAGTTTTTTCCTTTCTAGTCACATAAAAGAACAGTTCTTCTTTCGGCATTTCCCTTCAGGGGTCGCCACAGCAAGTCAGTTTCTTCCATCTAACCCTATCTGCTGAATCCTCTTTGGTCACGCCAACTATCTTCATGTCTTCCTTCACTGTATCCATGAACCTCCTCTTTGGTCTTCCTCTAGTCCTCTTTCCTTGGGGTTCCAAATCGAGCATCCTTCTTCCGATGTACACTCTCTCTCTCCTCTGCACATGTCCAAACCATCTCAGTCTGGCCTCTCTGGCTTTATCCCCAAAACCTCTAACATGTGCTGTTCCCCTAACATATTCATTCCTAATCCTGTCCATCCTGGTCACTCCCAGAGAGATCCTCAGCATCTTCATCTCTGCTACCTCCATCTCTGCTTCCTGTCTTTTCCTCAATGGCACTGTCTCTAGACCAATCAGCATGACCGCTCTCACCACGGTTTTGTACACTCTCCCTTTCATTTTACCTGAAACTCTTCTATCACACATCACACCTGATACTTCTCTCCACCCGAGCCAGGCTCCCTGCAAATGCTTCTTCACCTCTTTTCCACACTCTCCACTGCTCTGGACTGTTGATCCTAGATACTTAAAATCTTCCACCTTCTTTATCTCTTCTCCCTGTAACCTCACTTTTCCATTTGGATCCCTCTCATTCCCACACATGTACTCTGTTTCACAGTTAAAAACATAATTTGATAGAAAAAAAAACTAAACATAGTGTCACATAATCATTACAAGGGGCTTAAACAAGTAGACAAAAGTATTGAATAAACCGTCAAACCTCACATTGTTCTCCAAGTTTCCCTGTCCTCCAACGAATGACTCTTCACATACAGGCTGTGTACAGATCGCTCTGTGAGGGCGGCTAACTGGATAAATTATAGGCAAAAAATCAAACAAGAAGAGTAACTAAGCCTGGGTCCGACATCTGAAGGCCACAAGATGCCTTTAGTTTGAACTCATCAGTTTCCATCAATACACAACTTGCTCAGGAAGAAAGTTTCTCGTAGAGCTTAAGAGAACACTTTCACCTTTTGTCTCTTCTAAAGAAGACTTGTTTTAATCTTTAATCTTTGTTTGTAGTTTTGTTTTTCCTAAACTTTAACTTTATCTTGAATTCTCTACACAATGGACACATTTAGACCTCGTGGGCATTTTGAAAATATAAATTTTTTAAAAAAAAGAATGACTCTATTCATCCCTCACCGGGGAAATTTGTGTGCTGCACTCCTTACACCGCAGCAGGCTGCCCTTTGACGGCGCCAATGGTGGGAGAAACGGGGGTTAGGTGTCTTCTCCAAGGACCCTAGACGTGCTCTCTATGGGACGCGAACTCACAAAATTCCGGTCCACGCGCGATTGCTCTAACCTACCGTCTCCTCCCTTAAATTTAACATAATTAAATAACATAATTAAATTTAACATAATAAGATGATCTTCTCCTTTCGGCATTTCCCTTTAGGGGTCGCCACAGCAAGTCAGTTTCTTCCATCTAATCCTATCTGCTGTATCCTCTTTGGTCACACCAACTATCTTCATGTCTTCCTTCACTGCGTCCATGAACCTCCTCTTTGGTCTTCCTCTAGGCCTCTTTCCTGGTGGTTCCAAATCCAGCAAATCCAGAGGACAGAGAGAGAGTACATAGGTACTCTCTCTCTGTCCTCTGTACATGCCCAAACCATCTCAGTCTTGCCTCTCGAACTTTATCCCCAAAACCTCTAACATGTGCTGTTCCCCTGATGTACTCATTTCTAATCCTGCTCATCCTGGTCACTCCCAGAGAGATCCTCAGCATCTTCATCTCTGCTACCTCCATCTCTGCTTCCTGTCTTTTCTTCAGTGCTACTGTTTCTAGACCAATCAGCATGGCCGGTCTCACCACGGTTTTGTACACTTCCCCTTTCATTCTAGCTGAAACTCTTCTGTCACACATCACACCTGATACTTTCCTCCACCCGTTCCAGCCTGCCTGAACACGCTTCTTCACCTCTTTTCCACACTCTCCATTGCTCTGGACTGTTGATCCTAGATACTTAAAATCTTCCACCTTCTTTATCTCTTCTCCCTGTAACCTCACTTTTCCATTTGGATAACATTTAACATAATAAAATGATAAAGAAAACATAAAGAGATCATTACACCACAAAGTAGCATCTTTAATCCACTATGCAAGAAGAAAAACACATAAAAATAATTGATGTAACAGTATTTTAAAAACCAAGTACGACTAACATGTTCAAATATTTAGTCTCTTTTATTGAAACGGATCTGACCAGAGAATCCAATTCAAACATTCACACAAATCCTGGATAAAAGTTGACTTATCTAATAACTGAGTAAAAGGGTTTACTTTTATCTATTTGAACTTTTTATTCTATTCATTCATTTCAGGGTCCCACAAGGACTTGAGCCTATTTTGCTTGATAAAAATTTCATTTCAATAAATCCTAATGCTTTAAACTGGCATTCATCTTGTTACAACCTGACACATTTCTTCTCAGATTTCACCTTCCTTCCTCCGTGTCCTTTCTATTGTTCGCTCCTTCTGTATGCTGTAATTTGGTGGTTAAGTGTGCTAGTAGCAGACAGACTGAATAGAGTCTGACATCCTGAGGATTGATTGTATACCACATCAGTCATCAGACCACAAACAAGAAGGAAAAAAACCTCACCCCGTTTCATGGATGTTTTGTATTTTTCTTTAAATTTAAGCTAAACGCGGCACTGCTTTTCGTGATGACAGAATTTAGTTCATAGCTACTGGTACAACTGATTGGCAGATGCGTTGCCTAGTAACAGCAGGAAGCTTCTCACTGATAAAACACATCAGTAATCAGCAACAGTATCACTGGCGGAACTGAAAGCACCACCCTTCACCTCAGATTAGACCCTTTCATTGTGATCGGTGCCAGGAAGTGGAGTTGCTGAACAAGGGTCTGATGAGGGATTCTCAGTCACTTGGTATGATTGTGGGGGTTGAGTAGTGTATGGCCGCAGGGCTTCAAATTCCTCCCAGAGTGAAAAAGGCAGGTTGGCGAGTATCAAAGCCTGTGCCATGCTGTGGCCAGGAGGCCTAATGAGGTTTTCTTGAGCAGCACTGATGGGCATGGATGCTGAGAGTCTGGCATTGCTCATCAACTACCATCTCCAACAGGTCTGCCTTCGCACGCAAACACACTTGTACCAGTATGTGTGTGTGCGTGTAATCATGGCAAAAAAAACTCATTGACCACCAGCCTGTGCCAATATGTTTGGTGAACATTGCCCAGAACCACAAGCAAGTGGTGAGACAGAGAAAGTAAAGTGAGTGAACAAGTAAAGATCGGGAAACAAAATGAGGGACGACAAAAGAGGGAGGTGGGAAAACGGGGGACAAAAGTGATGGAGAACAGAGGTGTCAAAAGTACTAACATTTTCTACTCAAGTAGAAGAATAGATACCGAGTTAAAAAATACTTTAGTAAAAGTAGAAGTATCAAGTGAAGTTTTTACTCAAGTAAAAGTAAAAAGTAACCTATTTTCAAAACTACTTAAAATAGAAAAGTAAAAGTAATTTTCAGAAAAAAAGGAATATTATTAACAAAAGCGTATGAACATATTTTTAACTATTATCACATGCTTCAAGGAGCAGAAAATATTATAATAAATGAAAGTGTTGTGGTGTGAAACTTTATGAATCAGAAACATTTATTTCTTAATAATCTTTGTTGGAAATCGATTAATGAACACAATCAAATGTATTAACATAAGCAGGGCATTATGTAACGTCCCTTCAGCTACCAAGCTTCACTCTACGGCAACTAATTTAACCAACTTCAGCAGACACAAACACACTCAATGTAAAAAAAAAAAAAAAATTACCAAAAGGCTATTTCAAGCCCTGAAGGCAGGTAGTTTTCAAATTTCTGTGAGGCAATACTGAATAGTCTTTCACAAGTTGCTAAGGCTGGGAGTGCCACATAGGTGTCCCCCCCTTTGTGGCACTCTACCAAGCTACCAAGCTTCTCTCTGCATCACCAGATTTAACCAACTTCAGACACAAACACACTCAATGTAAAAAAAAATTACCAAAAGGCTATTTCAAGCCTTAAAGGCAGGTAGTTTTCAAAATTCTTTGAGGCAATACTGAATAGTCTTTCACAAGTTGCTAAGGTTGGGAGGGCCACATAGGTGTGTCCCACTGCGTGACACCTGTAACAAAGCAGGGGGGGAGGGTATGTGTGCATGCATGTGCGCATGCTGTGTGTCACACGTTGAAGTGATGAAGCAAGAGGAAGTCGTATTGAGATTGCGTTAGCTCGCCTCATCCAACCACATTCAAATCAAATGGCGTGATTGTTCCGGATTGGTTTTTAATGACTTTTTTCTTTATTTTTAACAGTGACAAAATGGCGAAAGTAGTGACAACTTTTTTTTATAAAAGTAACGAAGTAAAAGTACGGATAATCGCATAAAAAAAGTAGTGAGTAAAAGTAAAAAATAGACAAAAAAATAATTACTTTGTTAAAGTAAAGATAACAAGATTTTCTACTTGAGTAAAGTAACGAAGTAGTTCTACTTTGTTACTTGACACCTCTGATGGAGAAAGAAGAATAGAAAAGTGGGAAGAAAAAAAATAGAGGCCACGGTTGAGAGAGAAAGAGAGAGAAGGTAAAGGTGACAGAAAGCGGGGATATGAGATTGAGAGCAAAGACAAATAACATAATAAGGAGAAAAGAGCAGGTCAAAGAATAAAGCTGGGGGAGTGGGGGTTAGGGTGAGGGAGGGTAGGCATCTCTGGGAGCATTAGGAAAAAAAAAACAACAGAGAAGATCGCCTAGCGGATGATTGGAACTGGAAGAACCAGGTGAAAGTAAAAGGTGACAGCAAAGAGCCAAAGTTACCGCAGATAAAAGAGAGAGATAATTAGAAAGCTGGAGACGGGGATGGAGAGAAAAAAGCAGAGAGAAAGGAAAGTGTGAGAGTGTTAGCATCCTTACACGGTGGACAGGGACTGGAGAATCTAACACCAATTTCTGTCTCACTGGTATCTAAAGAATAAATTGGTTTCATATCTGTAAGGAACTTGAGACTCACTAATAAAGATCTTATTATAGAGGCACCCCGAGGACGCTACATTGAAGATACTAACTTTTTTAGCAGTAGCTACATTTCTCTAAATTAATTTTGTGTTAGAAACACTAATTCTTTTTTTATCTAATATGTTTTAATGCTTTATTTAATTATCAAATTAACTTCTAAAACAGAAGCTTTAGCTGCTCTTTAAACACAATCGCGTTGCTAATCCAGATTAGTCCAGGTAGCTGACTCTCTCGCCCAGCTTCTGGACTGATGGCTAATCTTGGCTGCGTCTGTTGTGTCAACATGACGCTCATTACTTCTGTCTCATTATGCCGAAAGCATAATGTCTCATAGTATGTTTCATATCTTTTTAAAGCTTTGTGCAGTGTTTGATAGATAGATAAAATTTTTATTAAAAGCTGTACATACATAGCTGTACATGTAGAGGATGACGGGGGTTATTCAGGATACCCTGCATTAAAGCCCTCATCCTCCCCTCCAAAATAGCTCCCACAGAGTTCACATTTCCCAATCCACATTTGTGCATTGGGCATTAGCTCAGATAATCACAGAGGACAATGACGCATGCTGAGTGACGTTATTGAACAAAACACAGACGCAAATTAAAGCTAAGTGTGTGACTATATTTTTCGTGTCATACATTTAATGTATTCTAAAAATACAAATTTGGTCCATGTTCTCAAACAATATTCAAAATCAAATGACTGACTCGGACCCAATGCAAAAAAACCCCAAAAAAATACAATTGGTACAATCTTATCCCAGTTACGCAGATGACATAAAACTTTATGGGACTCTGTGACCAGGTTCGGTATGTAAAGCACTTTGAATTATCTTGTACACAAAATGTGCTTTATAAATTAACTAGTATGACATGCGCTTTCTCGGAACTGCAAGAGAAACCCCATTCTGTCCACCGTCTGAGCTGTGTTGTCAGTTTTGTATTAGCAGGAGTCTTTATGATGAGGAATTCTGCACACCGAGTTGGACCTGTGTCAAAGTCTGTTCTCCTAGTTTGATGTTTCTGTTCTACCCATAGACCTGGCAGAACACCTTAGGTTATTCTACCTTAATAGAGCACCCAGTGTGAGGCTCTCTTTGTTACATCGGTGTCCCCTCCAAACCCTCTATATGCATTACCAGCAATCCCAATCTATCCAAACATTTTATTTTAATATAGATTCTACAAACTTTTAAACTATCACTTTGAATGCCCCTCCATCTACTCCCCAAGTGAGGCCATGGGCGTATGCGGTTTCGGCAACCTGTCAAGCCACCGAGTAAAAAATCCAAACATCTTTTATTTAGACTGTGGACTGTCACCCTAAAACAATGCACCACCCTCCCAAGAAGCATCTTAAGGACAGCCAGTTTATATTCCAAAAAATCTCCTCTAGCTCAATATTTTCTGTGTATTCTCAGTGGACTCCTGGCGAAGCCAAAAAAAAAAAAAAAAACGACAAAGAAATCTTCAACTTATCCCAAAAACCTCAACTTCCTAAAACTTTGACTTTTCCCATGAGCTCAGCATCTGTTTAGTCTCCCTAAACACCTCCATCTTTTCAATCGCACACTCACTAGCTTTAACGTCATCAATATCACTGTATGCAACAATGTGCATGGGATCAACGTGACCAAACACAAATAAGGGATCATAAAAGGACCATAAAGCGTAGCGGCATGACAGTTTGACAAAACAGATCCAAACACTGACGGGAAGGAAGACAATGAAGAATGAAGCTGTGACAGCTCGGCACAGACTGTCAGGCTGTGGGAGAGCTCAGGAATCGAAGCGGCGGTGTAGGAGTAGCTTGTATTTTTTTGGTGTAGGCATCTTCACACATCTGTGTACATCTCCAGATGACATGTGTGGTCTGTAACACCATACCGAGCACTTACAAGGTGTGAAGCAAGCATGTGAAAATGAAAAAGATGTGCAGCAGCAGATACTTCCTAAATTAATAGAAACATCCATACGCTTGTAAAAAAATTACAAGAAGAGGTGGGCGATACTCGGGAGGGATGCGGTAACCCTTAATACCAATTATTACTTTATTTCACACACTGTCTGACAAACAGAGACTCGCTGCCATCCTGTCAGGAGGTACAGTTGATGAGCTGCTTTCCCCATTTCCCAACTTGTACGTGACAGGCCAGGCGGGCTGACAGAATACAGGAAATGTAAAAGGAGCGGACGAGGAAGTGGAAGGCGAAAAAAAGATAGAAAAACAATGGATGAAGAAAAAAAAAAAAAGAGTGGAAGGAATGGGTAAGTTCTTCGATCAGATGTCTGGAAGCCCTGATGATAATACCGCAGCTGCCACCTGCTTCATCACAATTGAAAACAAGCGAGTGCTCCGGTGCACCCACTCTCCACTCAACAGGACAGAGAGAGGAGGAAGAGACAGAGAGTTTTCTAATGATAGACTGAAGCCACATATTTAACACCCCCCCCGTTCTAAGCGCTTGGATTATAGAGAATTATATTTGTTTCCTTCTTTCTGGGCAGCGATTCTTTCCTTCACCTGTGAGTTTCGTGCAGCGATAACGGCTTAAAAATGATTACCTATGAAAGTTTTCTCAGCTTTGTGATTCTATAAAAAAAAAACTTAATGGGTTTCTTTTGATTTTTATATTTAGAAAAGTTTGATTTCTGTTAAGGAGAGAGCTGAGCCGAAAAGCAAAGCTCTCGATTTACTAGTCGATCTACGTTCCAACCCTCACCTATGGTCACCAGCTGTGGGTGGTGACCAAAAGAATGAGATCGCGGGTACAAGCGGCCGAAATGAGCTTCCTCCGCAGGGTGGCTGGGCTCTCACTCAGAGATCGGGTGAGGAGCTCTGCCATCCGGGAGGAGCTCGGTGTCGAGCCGCTCCTCCTCCAGGTCGAGAGGAGCCAGATGGGGTGGTTTGGGCATCTGGTCAGGATGCCCCCCCACCCCCGAGCGCCTCGCAGATGAGGTGTTTCGGGCACGTCCCACCAGGAGGAGACCAAGGGGCAGACCCCGGACCCGTTGGAGAGACTATGTCTAACAGCTGGCCAGGGAACGACTTGGGATCCTTCCGGGTGAGCTGGAGGATGCAGCCGGGGTGAGAGAGGGCTGGGCTGCCCGTTTGAGGCTGTTGCCCCTGCGACCTGACCCCGGAACAAGCGGAAGATGACGGAACGGAACGGATTTCTGTTAAGAGTCCATTTTTGATTGAAAAATACACTAGTTTCTTTTCCGTTATGAGCCTGGTCTGAATTTTGAGCTTCAATATGTGTTTGTCAGAGAGCCAGAACAGGTCCACACCACTTTACAGAAGATCAGTTGATTTGATCGGCGTCGGCAGAGGACAGTTTTTAACACACTACTGATTAATTCCTTCTAACATAACCAAATTTTGCATCTGCACCCATGCTGCATCACTGCTGCTGCATCATCATCAACTCAGGCCAGAAAAATAACAAGAATCCTTTTTTGTTTTCTGATCTCCTGAGCCTAAAACGGTGAGCTTTCGTTTCACAGTGAGGCTAAATTAACACATTCAAACAATCTTACTTGTTAGAAATGGATTATATTATTCAAACCTGTTGCCTCTCGTTCATTAACTAGGGATGCATAACATTGACAAAATATCAAATTGCAATTATTCTGTATTTTATTGCAATTCTGATAATAACACAATGTTTTGCAATGATTGTAAAAGTTTAAATATGGAAAATATTAACAAGAAAAACACTCAGAGGCTGATATTAATTAATGCGCCCCTAAAAGTCAATTTTTTTTTCAAATCCACAATGACAACTTTTAGAGAGGTTCAAAAAAAGTGAGGTTACAGGGAGAAGAAATAAAGAAGGTGGAAGATTTGAAGTACTTAGGATAAATAGTTCAAAGCAATTGAGAGTGTGAAAAAGAGGTGAAAAGGCATGTGCAGGCAGGCTGGAACGGGTGGAGGAGAGTATCAGGTGTGATGTGTGATAGAAGAGTTTCAGTTAAAATGAAAGGGAAAGTGTACAAAACCGTGGTGAGACCGGCCATGCTGTTTGGTCTAAAACAGGGGTGCCCAAACTTTCTTGTCCCAAGATCTACTTTTCAAGTAGCAAACCTCTTGAGATCTACAAGTCCCACGGCAACATTGCAAGCAACAACAGATTTTTCCAGCCTATATTAAAACTACTATCGGTCCTGAGTACTTCCTCCAGATCCACAGCTAATCTGAAAATTTATTTAGAAAAACCACTGGTGATTATCCAATCAACATTCATGTGAGACGTCATCAACCCGGAAGTATGCATCCACTCCTTTATTAGCCTTCCGATTTGCAGCTGAGTAGAAATTTGGGGTGAATTGCAGGCATCAAATCGGGATTGTTCGAAAATAAATAATTTAGAATTGTATAAGGATCTCGTCCCTAGAGCTAGCTTATGCAGCCGAGGATCCGACCGTCTGGGTCTCCGCCGTTGGCTGCCACCCATCTCCTCCTTCACCCAGCCCCTATGGCCCCTCCTGCAAGTGGTGAGTCCGCTGGAAGGGTGGCCCATGTTCCCTGTTCGGGCTGAGCCTGGCCGGGCCCCATGGGTTAAAACCCGGCCACCAGGCGCTCGCACGCGTGCCCAACCCTCGGGCTTGGCTCCAGGGGAGGCCCCGGTGACCCGCGTCCGGGCAAGGGCAACTTGGCCATGTTTGATTTCTTCATAGGGGTATTTTTGAGCCACGCTTTGTCTGGCACCTCACCTAGGACCTGTTTGCCTTGGGTGACCCTACCAGGGGCATTAAGCCCCGGACAACATCGCTCCTAGGATCATTGGGGCATTCAAACCCCTCCTACGCGTTAAGGTGGCGGCTCAAGGAGGAGCCGCCACCTTAACCTTAATGATCTTCTCCACAAGTCAACAAAAAATATCGCTTTGATAGTTTCATCCTGATTCTGGCCGACTTCGGGTTTTAGTCACGTGGCTAAAAGCGCTCTATAAAACAAGAAAGGCGCTAGATTGTTAGTAGTCGCTTTTTTGAGCAGCTGAATGGTCACTAAATTTAGCACCAAAGTTGCTAAATTGGCAACACTGATTTTCTGTCAGTGTTGCCAATTTTTTTAACACGTCTCGCGGTCGACTCAGGACCATTCCGCGATCTACTGGTAGACCGCGGTCGACCGGTTGGGCACCTCCGGTCTAGAGACAGTGGCACTTAGGAAAAGACAGGAAATAGAGATGACAGTAGCAGAGATGAAGATGCTGAGGATATCTATGGGAGTGACCAGGATGAACGGGATCAGAGGAGAAGCACATGTTAGAGATTTTGGAGATAAAATGTCAGAGAGGCCAGACTGAGATGGTTTGAACATGTGCAGAGGAGAGAGAGAGAGTACATCGGAAGAAGGATGCTGGATTTGGAACCACCAGGAAAGAGGTCTAGAGGAAGACCAAAGAGGAGGTTCATGGACACAGTGAAGGAAGACATGATGATAGTTTGTGTGACCAAAGAGGATGCAGCAGATAGGGTTAGATGGAAGAAACTGACTTAATTTGGCGACCCCTGAAGGGAAATGCCGAAAGAAGAAGAGAAGTTAAAAAAACATCATTTTTCCTGCCAGGTTTCGGCATAAAATACCCCCCTTTCTTTAAATAAACACGTCTTTACGACACTACGATGTGTACATAAAGCCGCTTCTATAAAAAAACCCAACTTGCTGTAAAAGAAAGTGCCAATGCAACACAAACACCTCATTATATTTAAACGAGGATTAAAGCCAAGGTCCATTTACAGCTCAATTAGAACATTTAATTGGAGTAATGTCCTTGCGCCAGCATGACAACATGGATAAGGAATCAATTTATTGCGGATGTCTGACACTTCTACAGTTAAAGCGCCGGCACTTCCTTTCAGCCTTTGTTAACTAATCTGCTAAATAAAGAACCAAAACACCTGCTGCGTTAAAGGCACGCTGAGCATATGCATTGATCCAATCAAATTATTGGTAAATTGAAGCTTTATGAGCGCAAACTCAAACAAACAAATATCTTCAGATTAGGGCTGCAACTAACGATTATTTTGATGATCGATTAATCTGGCGATTATTGGCTCGATTAATCGATTAATCGGGTAAAATTGGAAACTTAATAAATAATAGTTTTTTGGCATTTTATTGAATGATGTTATGCAAAACACAACTCATAACCACTTAAACAACACGTTGGGCTCATTCTAATAAGTAAAAATGTTAATCTTTCTGTTAAATAAAGAGGGAGAATATTACCATTTCTACAGCAAATATAAAATAATAAATCTACTTACTGTATACAGTAAAGGTAAATCACGAGCACCCATAGCATGTGTTTTATAGTACTGGCTAAAAAAACATAAAATGGAAACTGTTGACCATCCAGGATCACATTTAAAAACAAGAAATTGTTAACAGTTTTAGATTTGAAAATTTAACCTTGTTCAGAGGTATAGTACCAAACAAAAATGGCCTAGGTTAACATGAGTAAAAATACACAAAAAACAATCAAGTTGTGTAATATTAGGTGCAGTTGACAGTAAAAACGTTCTAAACGATTAATCGATGACTAAATTAGTCGACAACTATTTCAATAATCGAGTATAATCGATTAATTTGATTAGTTGTTTCAGCCCTACTTCAAATTCAGCTCATTTCCACATATTTAACACTAGAAGACCCAAACCCACAAAATTTTTCGTCTAACAAACACCCTCAGCACGGAGCCCCCGCGAACCATTCGCAGGTCATCGGCATGCATTTTAATGTGAATTCTTTCCTAAATACCACCCTCCATGGCAGAGCCATTTTCAGACCGCTCCAGAGATGTTCATTTTTTTCTAACATTTATTTTTAGTTGAATAAATTTGCCACAAGTTCAAAAGAATTTTCTTTTATTGTCATTTTGGGGAAGTTTAGGTAAAATACTGAGCAAATGATTTGATTAAATTTAGAATAAGGCTGTAAAATAAAAAAGTGGTGAAAATGAGCCACTGTAAATGCATTCTGAAAGCACTGTAAACCAGAGTTCAACATGTCTCAAACTAAAAGAAAGAGCAGAAATCTGGCTGTCAGGATTTGAACATGTTCCTAAACTCAGAAAACCAGGATTCCTTTCCAGCAAATCTGAATAACGAAAAACCCTGACCTAAAAAGTTGGCATTGAGGTCACTTGAGCACTATCATTTAAGAAACAAAATGTGAGGTGATCACCTACAGCAGGGAGGGGCGACGGTCAGAGAAACTGAAAAATCCGGGACCCCTAGTGTTAAAATGGAGCTTTGCTGCAGTTACAGTCAAACAACTACTTGAGCAAATCCCAAAAAAAGAAAAAAAAAAAAAACATCATTTTTTCCAAATGAAACACATTTTCCAAATGAGGTTGGTCATAGAAAACGAGTTTGCAAAAGTTATTTTGCTCTAATTACGTTTTAATGAACTATTTTTGTTCGGAATAATTGAATCTTTCTAAACGTAAAAAGCCACAGAGATCATTAGCCTACATTCTACAGTCATCATTGTTTCTGCGCTCAGTCCCTTTTCTCATCGCACAGCAAATCCCAGCAATCTGAGATGATTGTCTACAGAAAATGGAACAAAAGAAAACTGAATGGTTTTTAAATAACTTGAAAACACGTGATTTAGTTTAATTCTTTCCTAAATTAGACCAGACTAGTGGTGTGAGTCAATTAAAAAAATTTAACAAATTAATTACAGGCTTTGTTATTAATTAATCGAATTAATGACATTTTAACGTCATATTTATTTAAAGGTGTTCAGATAAAAAATTTGAATTCTAGGATATTAAAAAAATGTACTGTATGATTAATCAATTGAATACAGTAAGAAGAGAAGATTTTAAATCCAATTTATTATTGGTGAACTGTGCCTCATGAGGCCAGGTGCATCATAAAAAAAAGTAAAACAAGAGTTAGGGTTCGTTAGAGTTCGTCCTTATCTTCAACAATAGAAATTGTCCTGCAATCAGCAGCAACCCACTTTGCAGTTGTATTTGTTAATTTCTCTGTTGTAGATTTGCTCATTCACTTGCCAAATTCAGCTAGCTTGGTTTGGCGGAGCGAGCTCCCGGTAGCAACAATAGCTATAGAGGAACTTGCCTGAACATGTTTTATGTTTAGATGGTATGTCAGACTGGAGTTGCTCCGGTGGTAGGAGAACTCCTTTTTGAAAAAAAACTACACATTACTACGTTTTTATTTATTGTCCCATCTTTATTATTTTTGTATAAAAACTTGCCTTTCAGTGGCTCGACTCTGGGGGGAATCCAGAATTTTCTAAAGGGATGCGGGCGTCAAGAGGAATCCCGTCCTTCCCCCCTCAAAACATTTTGAAAGATGAGTCCTTTTTTTGCATTTTGGAGCATATTTTGCCCAAAGTTTATAATAATTAAAGTAGTAAGAACACTTTTTTTTGTGGACCAAAAGGGGTGGGGCTTAAGGTGGGGACGTGCGCTCCCAGTCCCCCCTTGGATCCGCCCCTGCGACTGTCTCATTCTCCTGAATCTTGTCCATGTGTGTTGTGTTGGACCACTGCTGCCTTCTTAATTTTCCAACGCAGGCAATGTAGGACGGCCGAGAAGACTACGGGTCTTTCGATAGGCCAAAATTCAAATGTGCAGGCATTGGCTCGCCACTGTTATGACGTCATAATTAATCGCGTTATAATTAATAAATCAAATTAACGTGTTAAAATGACAGCACTAGACCAGACATTTCTGGTGTAAAACTCACGAGTTTTTGAGACGTTAGAACGTGGAAATTAGAAGTCAAACTGTCTTGTTAGTGTGAGAAACTTGGGTTTATTTCACCTATAGCTCATTTTTAAGTATGACTGCATATGGCAGGAGCTTGTACTTTTGCAGCTACACTGAACATTAGGAAATGCTTCCTTTTTACATCTGACACATTGAAACAGACTACGGGGATAAAAAGCAGACGACTGGAAGAAACACAGACAGGACATTAAAGAGTATGCATGAGAATAATTTCACAGAGCTGATGTGATATAAAGAACTAAATAATGGAAAGAAAAGACACAAAAGAACGCTTGTATTATTAATTATCCACATTTCTACTAAGAACGGAGGAGAGATAGAAAGTCACATAGTGACACGTGCGGTTATGCAGAGGTGCTAGAGTTGGAGCAGTTTTGTTTGAAAGGTCTTTAGACTCCCCTGGAGTACACAAGAAAGAGACAAACTCAAAAAGCAAAAATAAAAATACGCAGCTGGGGTTTTAACAGAGGTCACCACCCCCTCAGTTCATGAGGTGAATAAATAGATCAAGTAGTCTCTGGGAGATTTTTTTTTTTTTCGCAGCTTTGCTTTCAACACCTTTTAGAAATAAAAACGCTTACTTTGTTTTTGACAAGATTCCTCTTGAGTTTTAAAAAGTATCTTAAAAAGCCTCCAGCACACTAACAAACAGTTTTAAACGGGAATGCAAGCAAACAAAGAGGTAACGGAGAGAGTCCGAGATCAAACCAACCTGACTAAAAGACCATGCACCACGCTATGCATCATGGGAAATCAGATTTAGGATAGCTATGGAAGAATCTTTCATGTGTTCTTGCTTTTACACGCAGGAATTTAACGTCTGCATTTAACACGTCTGTGCTTCACAATCACATACTAACAAGAATGAGAAATTCTAGGAGACAAAAAATATGGATAAACGGAATCCAGGCTGGGAGTTGTTGCTATATTGTTTTGCCAGGATTGATCTATTTAGGCTAAACAGTCCAGAGCAATGCAGAGTGTGGAAAAGAGGTGAAGAAGCGTGTGCAGGCAGACTGGAACGGGTGGAGGAAAGTATCAGGTGTGATGTGTGATAGAAGAGTTTCAGCTAGAATGAAAGGAAAAGTGTACAAAAACGTGGTGAGACCGGCCATGCTGTTTGGTCTAGAGACAATAGCACTGAAGAAAAGACAGGAAACAAGAGATGGAGGTAGCAGAGATGAAGATGCTGAGGATCTCTCTGGGAGTGACCAGGATGGACAGGATTAGAGGAACAACACATGTTAGAGGTTTTGGAGATAAAGTCCGAGAGGCCAGACTGAGATGGTTTGGACATGTACAGAGAAGAGAGACTGAGTACATCGGCAGAAGAATGCTGGATTTGGAACCACCAGGAAAGAGGCCTAGAGGAAGACCAAAGAGGATGTTCATGGATACAGTGAAGGAAGACATGAAGATAGTTGGTGTGACTGAAGAGGATGCAGCAGATAGGGTTAGATGGAAGAAACTGACTTGCTGTGTCGACGCCTGAAGGGATATGCCGAAAAAGAAGAAGACGGATTGAAAATAAAGCAGGTGTTATCAGCCACTCAGTGACTCACTGTCTTTTCTTTTTATTTAGACGTGGGAAGGTTTAACCTCTCTGCATTACTTTGAAACAAGCGTGTCTCCTCTTTCAGTTCAGGTACAGCTCTGCAAAGCTCCTGCAGGACTACAACCAGGTCTACAACCAGCTATTTTTATTGCATGGCCTTTTGAATTTGATTTTATGCATAAAAATTGGCAGTTTTAGTAGTAAAATATTACAAATGTAATTAGTTACTCTAAGGCAATGGTCCCCAACCATGGGCCGTCGACCGGTACCGGTCTGTGGGTCATGTGGAACCGGCCCGTACAGAAAGACAAAATAACTTTTATTATTTTCATTTGGTTAATTATTCGAGCCATACTGATGTTTTAATTTGAAAAGTCACCGGATTTTCCTCCTTACATCCGTCAATGACTCACCAGTGACATATAAATTACAAATGATAAATTACATTTAAACTCCTAAACTAATAAAATGAGGAAAAAAACAAAGATCTACAGGAATTATTGAATTACAAAGCAGACTGTACTTTAGAAACACTCTTCAGGTTTCAGGTCAAGATGGGACTGTCTGGTTCCAGCAAAACAAACTCAAAATTCTGATTGATCTAGTCTTACTGTGAAGAATCTAACTAGTATTTTTATTCACTTTGTTTTTGTGACATCCTTTATTTTGAAGGTATGTTTACCGTTACCATAGCAACCAGTGTGCATTCGAGCAGAGAGAATGTTTCATTGTTATAAAGACGCTGCTAATAAATTTTCTTGTGAAGTAAAGTGGTTTTAAGTTTGTTATTATTGATTTAAAAAGCCAGTTTTTCAGGCTGGTCTTGTTTTTTCTTTTTCTGCTACACCTCTGTTGAAAATGACAGCTCAAATGACTTGCTGCCTGGGTAGTCCTATCCCTGGGAGTGTGCATGACACAGCGTAAATTCAGTTTGAAGTTGTGAATGCACTCTAAAGGGCATCAAGTTAGAAAAACTATCAAATATTTTTTATATTCCTATTTTGGTACTCCATGTTGAGGGAGGCGACCGAGCGCGAGTAAAACAAATACACTAAAGAACTTCCTACTAATGTCAAAAGTGGGCGTGGCCGAGAACAAAATCTTTGGCAAAGATCAAACTGGCAGTTGAATAGTATCTGAATACTGAACAGGAGAGCTTAAAGATTACAGCTATAAGTATGGATGGGGTACCAAAACTGATGCTGTTTGACACCGGTATCCCCAGAATAATTTTTTTTTACCACACCGAAAACTTTACGCCTTATCGGTATTCTTAACAGTATTGATGGAGGGGCGGGGCTAGAGACCAAAGTCAGCGCGCATTACTTTTTTGCCTCAAACTAGCTGATTCCAAATTTCGCGTGAGCACCGTGCCTGGCAATGCTTCGCTAAATCAAAAAATAAGTGCATATAATTTTAATAAAAATAAATACGGATAGCAGCGTGTAAAAACAATTACATGCTAACAGGTTGGTCGTTCATATTATCTCATTATTTCTGATTAATTAGGGGTTTTTTGTTGTTGTTTTTGCCTTCCTGTAGTTCCAGGGATTGCTTGGACCCAGTGGGATTTTTACCAGGTTCTTCCGGTCGAAAAACAATAACTCCACCACTAGGCCAACGCCCTCTGGGACCTTGCTTAATTTTTTTATTAATGTGGGAATAATTTTCAAACATTCAAAGAGTTGCTTCAGCCTGAAATTCATTTTTGTTAAAGTAAAAAAAAGTTCAGCATATGAGCGATAACTGTGGCCAGGGTCGAGACGTCACAGTTAAGTCTTTTTAAATCATAACGTTAAGCAATGAAGCGACAGATTATTAGCCATTCCTTTTATTTTTAGTATAATCTCATGAGTAAAAAAAAAATAATTATTCATGTAACATAACTGCGTCATCACTTTAGGTGGCATTAGATGTGTAATGTGCTGGATTAGTGAGCTTTAATGCTGCTGCGGGGTTCGGGATGAACTTTTGATGCTGAGCAAACAGATATGAAAACACTTTTAAATATCAATCATTTAAACATGTAGGTCAAAAAGTTTAATGAGGTTAAAATAATGCACCGTTACATCATCGTTTACTAGAGAGATGCTCAAAATAGTACTGAAATCGTAGGGCTGCAACTAACTATTATTTTGGTAATCGATTAATCTGTCGATTATTGGGTCGATTACTCGATTAATCGGGTATACATGACATGACATATTATCATTTCTAAAAAATAATAACTTACTGTATACAGTAAAAGTAAATGATAAGCACCCATAAAATGTGCTTTAGTAGTACTGGCTAATAAAACATCAAATGTAAACTGTTGGATCACATTTGAAAACAAGAAACCTTTAACACTTCTGGATTCGCAAATTTAACGTTGTTCAGAGGTATTGTACAAAAAAAGGCCCCAGATTAACATGCAAAAAAATATACAAAAACATTCGAGTTGTGTAGTTTTAGTGAAAAAAAACGAAAAAAACAAAAAAAAAACAATCTCTACTGTAAAAACAGTAACTTTAATAAATAAAATGACCGTCTTTACCACTTATAATATTACAAACACAGATCTACTAATCGGTAAAGGGGTGCCCAACTAGCAGCACTCATTTTTTTTTTGAGGGAAAAAATATGCATTGCAGCGCAGAGGAGGGGGTCTTGTATCCTGGATTGAATTTAGCGATCTTTTTTTTTCAAACCCCTCGTCTTCCTACTGACAGGGGCCTCATATCGGACACGATCATTTCCAAAATAAGAGTCCCTGAGTGAAACGCTCTGCTCCGGAGTGCAACCGTTTTTCACAGAAAAGAATCCATGTTGGGTTGTTTTTGTTTATCTGCAGACAATAAAAATTGTATTTGCGACCAGTAAAATTATTTTTATTAGAAATAACATCGTGTATCGCTCCGGTTTGCCGTCTCCCGCTTCAAGTCCGACATGGTTTTTTTTTTCAGATGTTCATGCAGCGTCGTTATGCTTCCGTGCCAAAACGTGTCCGTTTTGCAAACTTTGCAGATTAACGTGAGTCTTTTTCAAATTTAGCGGAAAATGATCCAAACTTTGGAAGATTTTGTATGTGGTTTTCTTTCCGTCATCTTGTTGAATCTGCCTGATCACGTGAGGCAGGGTGAAATGAAGGCCAATGATTGGCTGCTATCTTCTTCTCCTATTTTGGTAGCTCACCTCGTCAATTTGCGCTCTACTGCCCCACATGGAGACCAATGTAAGTGAAGTTGACAATAAAAACTTTTAAGACGATTAATCGATGACCAAATTAGTCGACAACTATTTTGATAATCGATTATAATCGATTAAATCGATTAACTGTTTCAGCCCTATGAAATAGATTTCTTTCTTTGAGGGAAAACTCCGTTTTGGACAAAACCCGACTGGAGCGCTCGTGTCTGAGTGAGCGGGGAGAATTGTCTCACTCGGAGGGTGGGAGACATGAGAACCCATGTCAATTTCAGATTTTATGTTGTCTCTGAATATTCATTCGGGATATTTGTCAGAGAAATATTCCATCGTTGTGTGCGAGTGCGTGCAAGTCTTACTATTTAGCCTCCGGGCCATCCGGAATGTGCAGATTGCAAAAGAATAGCTCATCAATATTCATGCAAGTTTATGCTTTCATTAATGTTGCAGCAAATTGTCTCAGATCAAACTCACAGCTTGTATCTGTGTCCACAGTTGTGTGTCTCACAGACCAGCAGAGAAAAAGAAACTGAACGAAGTGAGAGTTATCAGAGGAAGGGGGGCAGAGATGGAGAGAACAAAGGGAGGGTTCGGACTGCTACAGATGGTCTTATGTTTCCAGCACATGAAAAGCAGACTTTGGAAAAAAAGATGGAAAAGATCATACAGATGAGGGAAGATGGAGCAGAAATAAGTGGGAGGTCAAGAGAAGAAAGGAATGAAAGAGAGGAAGAGACTAAGTGGGAAAGAGGTGGAGGAGAACAGAAGAGACAACGAGAGTTAAGTTCTGAAAGGTATCTGGCCTACTTTGATCTGGCTAATGAACCAAAAGTGTCCCGAATCTGTCCTGAATAACCAAAGTCCTTGTTAGACCACCCTGTGCTTACAGTGTGTGTGCGATCTCTCCCCCCCAGCGTGTGTGGAGGCCTTCTATGCGTCTTTGAAAGGGAGTAACTCTGGATGTGCGCTTGATTTAATATGCTCTCTCCCCACAGTATCCTGAAGCTGTGTGAGTGAGTTCTCAATGCCCTGCATGTGTTCAATGAACCACTGTCTCTTCTAGTCATCTGGCTTTACACCGAGCCCCACACACACAAACACTTGCGCAGCATGGCCGTGTATCGTCTGACATCGCATTACCGTGGGACTCAGTGAGTGTTTAGACCTGCAGTGCCAGAAACAGAACAGCCAGATCATGAACTGTCCACAGACATTAGACCTGCACCCGACCGGGGAGAGGACTGGTTGGTCGCGTTGCATAATTACAAGTCGGATCTCACACCAGCATTTTTAACGACTCTTTCTCAGAAATCTTTGAATAAATACTCCCCAGTGCCTCTACGTGTTTCTGCGTGTGTGCTCATGCTTCCTAATCTCTATCCTCTTGCCACTCCATGCATGATTAACAATGTTCAAAGGGGACAACTAGGAGTTAATGAGAGCCATGTAATTTGCTTTTATGTGCCAGATAGGGTGTGAGGCTGTGAGTGGGAACAAACTATAACTGTCTATAATAAAGTCAGAGACCCCAAACAGACATCAGGGAAAAGGAACTTCAAGTAGGATCATGGTTTTCTTCTATTAAATAAAAAATGGCAGCGTGACAAATACATAAACTTTTATACGACTTTCCTTTTTCTCTGGCTTCTAATTACCGTAAATTCCAGACTAAAAGTGAACTTAAAATTCTTTTTTTTTTCCTCCTTGCAAAGTCAACAGTGCACCAATCAACACAATATGGAATATATATCAACTCTAATAGTACTTCTTGCCCCCATACAGATTTTATGTGATGCACAGTTCTCGTACATCTGTCAAATTTTTGAGCAAGACGTAGGTATGACTAATCAATTGAATACAGTAAGAAGAGAAGATTTTAAATCCAATTTATTATTGGTAATCTGTGCCTCATGAGGCCAGGTGCATCATTAAAAAAAGTAAAACAAGGGTCAGGGTTCGTTAGGGTTCGTTTTTATCTTTAACGATAGAAATTGACCTGCATTCAGCAGCAACCCACTTTGCGATAGTATTTGTTCATTTCTTTGTTGTGGATTTGCTCATTCGCTTGCCAAATTCAGCTTGCTTGGTTTGACGAAGTGAGCTCCCGGTAGCCACACTAGCAACAGAGGAACTTGCCTGAACATGTTTTACGTTTAGATGGTATGTCAGGCTGGAGTTGCTCCGGTGGTAGGAGATCTCCTTGTTGAAAAAAACTACAAATTACTACGTTTTTATTTATTGTCCCGTCTCTATTATTTTTGTATAAAAACTTTCCGTTCAGTGACCCGACTGTCTCATCCTCCTGAGTCTTGTCCATGTCTGTTGTGTTTGACCACTGCTGCCTTGTTAAATTACCAACGCAGGCGATATGGCACGGCCGAGAGGACTACTGGTCCTTCAATGGGCCAAAAATTAAAATGCGCAAGCATTGGTTCGCATTTGCTTGCGTAAATGCAAATGATAAACGTCATAATAGTTTGCATTTATTTTTCATAACGCATTAAAATCCGTAAATGCGTAATTAACTAATCGAATTAACGTGTAAAAATGACAGCACTAATGACAACTTATGTAATAAAGAATAATGTTGGGGTATTTTTTACCGTACTATACAGATCCCTCAGCAAGCAGCCATGACACCAATGGTGGGAGCAAGTAGGCGGTTAGGTGTGTACTTGAAGGACACCTAGAGGGCTCAGTGGGAATCAAACCGGCCTCTCCCGGCCCAACAACGGACACTATATCGCTGAGCCAACACCTCACATATCAAGTTATTGAGTAGAAGTACTTTTTCAGTGTTCAGCCTAGCTAACAACAGCTCAGCCACAAAAGCATTCATTCATTCATCTTTTGAACCGTCCGTCCCTAACAAGGTTGTGGGGGATGCCAGAGCCTACCCTAGCCAATTCAAGGCGAGAGGTAGGGTACACCCCAAACAGGTCACCAGTCTGTCGCGGGGTCATATACACAGAACCATCCACACACAAACACATTTCTATGGGCAGTTTTATAGCGGTAAATCAACCTAACATGCATGTTTTTGGAGGGTGGGAGGAAAACGGAGTACCCGTAGAAAACCCACACATACACGGGAGAGAACATGCAAACTCCACACAGAAAGGCCAGCGTTCCAAGCCTCGTCCCCAACTGGGAGTCAAACTCTCGGTCTTCTTGCTGAGAGGCCACTGTGGTAACCACTGCGCCACCATGCTCTGGCACAAAACCAGATTGTTTTAATTGTGTGTCAGCTGTAAATGTGTTTAGAAAACTGTTACCATGACTGCTACGATTGTTGTGTTATGGATGCTGACAGTTGACAGCGGTTGTTGTTTATTTTGAAGAACAACTAAACTTAGTCGTTGCTAACTGTTAGTAGTTTGTTAGTTTTAAAAATGTTGAACTAGCATGAGTGTGGTATGATACCTATGAAGAGCTGTCTTGGATTAAATTCATGTTTTGACTCTACCCTGAGTGTGGTCTCCCTGCGAAACAGAACCTGCTAAGAAATCTGTTTGTAACCACTCGGCCACCGGTAACAAACTGGCGTTGTCGGCAGGATAGTAAGAAACTGGCGTTGTCGGCAGGATCCCTGAAGATATGTTTTATTTCTCATGCTAAACACACTTGATCAAAGGACGTTGATTTAAACAAGATTTAATTTGCCTGCCTTAATGTATGTATTGTGTGGTCTAACAGAAATAGTTTATGAAGTCTTAATCCTTCCCAGAAACTAAATCAGAGTTGTTTTTATCGTCTCCATCTGTTCCGCTCTACATTTACATTAGATTTCCTGTTTTAATGCTATCACACTTCTTATTTTCAAGTCAGAGTTTGGTGATTTCTGTTGTTTTCCCCACAGAAGAGGCTTTCTGTGAACTAATTGCTTTTCGATAGATTGTATCACAGCTTTACGTGTCCCACTGAGAGTTCTGGTGTGGATCACACATGAAGCAGTGAGATAACTGGAACGTGGAGAAAAAAAAATGTTGCAATTTAAGGGCGGAGACGATGGCTCAGAGATTAGAGCGTTCGCCCACGAACCACAAGTCAACCGGAAGTTCGCATCCCATTGAGTGCACGTCTAGGGTCCTTGGAGAAGACACCTAACACCCCGTTACTCCCACCATTGGTGCCGTTGTGGGCAGCCTGCTGCAGGGTAGGACGGCAGTACACAAATTTCCCCGGTGAGGGATAAATAGAATGAGTGAAACAAATAAAAAAAAAATTTGTTTTTTTGCCAACAATACAGGGATGTCCAACCTTTCTTGTCCCAAAATCAACTTTTCAAGTAGCAAACCTCTTGAGATCTACCAGTACCGCGGCAACATTGCATACCACCACAGATTTTTGCAGCCTGTATTAAAACTACTATTGGTCCTGAGTACTTCCTCCAGAGCCACAGCCAATTAGAAAATGTATTTAGAAAAACTACAGTTGATTATCCAATCAACATTCGGGTTGACGTCATCAACCCGGAAGTATGAATCCACTCCTTTATTAGCCTTCAGATTTTCTGCTGAGTAGAAATTTGGGTGAATTGCAGGCATCGAATTGGGATTGTTCGAAAAAAAGTTATTTAGAATTGTATAAGCATCTTTTCCACCAGTCAACAAAAAATATTGCTTTGATAGTTTCATCCTGATCCTGGCGTACGCCCGGGTTTTTAGTCACGTGGGTGAAAGCGCTCTGTATAGCAAGAAAGGCGCTAGATTGTTGCTAGTCACTTTTTTGAGCTGCTGAATGGTCACTAAATTTAGCGTCAAAGTCGCTAAATTGGCAACACTAACTTTCTGTCATTCAAAAAAAATAATGTCATAGTTTTTTTTTTTCCCAACACGTCTCGCGGTCGACTCGGGACCAGTCAGCGATCTACCGGTAGACCACGGTCGACCAGTTGGGCACCCCCAATCCATTTGATGTTTCTGTAAAGCCTGATGGTAAGATATTTAGAAAGACAAGGTGGACTAACCAATTCTTATCCATAAACCAGGTCGGATTGGGTTAAATATGGATGCGATATTTTGATACGGTTTAATAAAGACAGTATTTTTTTACTTTTAATCTCATCGTTTTGAATAAAAACCGTGCAATGAATAGAAACACTAAAGGCTTCAATAAAATTTCTTAATCCAACAAGAAAAAAAACACGTTTTTAGATAAAATTGAGAAAAAACATTTTTTGTGTTTTTTTTTTTCTTTGCTAAATTTAAAAAAAAAAAAAATATGCGCAGAGGGTTCGATCATTAATTATTTGTCCCTAACCACCTACACAGCAACTGTTTATTTCAACCTTTTCTTCCAAAAGTAAAAAAAACAAGGCAGAGAAATAAAATTTAAAAGCTGGTGATTGTAAACGTTACTTTTCGGACGATTAAGGTCAGAAAGACATGAAACTAAATTTAAGATCTGCTGTTTTAATGCGATCGTTAGACATGTTAGCTAATTTTATCAACATAAAAAAATAACCACGGGTGTGTTGAGTGTGTTTGCAGCCTTCTATCTTTGACCTCAGTAGCGCAGCTCACCACAGCTTCAATCATCATCATCGTCATTACCCACAGCAGTTGATGGAGACCCTGCTGGGCCAAACATATCAATCATATTTGGACATGTGGCAAGTTTTTTTTTTCCTCGTTGGTTCAAACACATTCAAAAATGTCTATTTATTCTCCTCCAACATCTGTTTACTGATAAAAACGTTGTAAACAACAAAATCTCTGAGCTCTGAAGCACATACCGATCCTTAATTATGAACTAGGTCAAATTAAGACACGCTAATATAGACCTGCTCCAATAATTTTAACCTACTTGGCAACAAATACTGGCTGTATGATTGTTTGAATCTTTTGAAGCGGCATCGCTGTTTGAGAAGACACACAAGTGGGGAAGGATGGAATAGGAGTTCAAGAGGCGGATCGGTGCGGCGTCAGCAATAACTAGGACACTGCATCGATTTGTCGTGGCAAAAGAAAGAGCTGAGCCGAAAAGCGAAGCTCTTAGTTTACAAGTCGATCTACGTTCCTAGATCGATCACCAGCTGTAGGTGGTGACCGAAAGAATGAGATCGCGAATACAAGCAGCTGAAATGAGCTTCCTTCACAGGGTGGCTGGGCTCTTACTCGGAGATCGGGTAAGGAGCTCCCATACGGGAGGAGCTCGGTGTCGAGCAGCTCCTCCTCCAGGTCGAGAGGAGCCAGATGGGGTGGTTCAGGCATCTAGTTAGGATGCCCCCGAATGCCTCGCGGGTGAGGTGTTTCAGGCTTGTGCCACCAGGAGGAGACCAAGAAGCATACTCGGATCCGCTGGAGAGACTACAGTATGTCTCTTGTCAAGGTGTCCTTGGAGAAGACACCTAAACCCCGCTTCTCCCACCATTGGCGGGTGGAGACAGTGGATCAGCGCTAGAGCGCTCGCCCGCGGACCAGAAGGTCGCGGGTTTGATTCCCATTGAGACCACCGTCTAGGGTCCTTGGAGAAGACACCTAACCCCCGCTTCTCCCACCATTGGCGCCGTCGAAGGGCAGCCTGCTGCGGTGTAAGGAGTGCAGCACACAAATTTCCTTGGTGAGGGATGAATAAAGTAACTCATTTTTTTTTCATTTTTAACAGCTGGCGGGGAACGACTTCGGATCCTTCCGGGTGAGCTGGAGGATGCAGCCGGGGTGAGAGAAGCCTGGGTTTCCTGTCTGAGGCTGTTGCCCTCGGGACCCGACCCAGCCCCGGATGAGCGGAAAATGACGGAACGGAACAAATAAACTAAACATTAGCGTGTGCATTTCAGAGCAAGGCTTGACATGTAACCTTCAGATACATCAAAAAGCCGGTGTTTAGTGAGAAAAAAAAACAAAAACGTAACATCAGAAAGAAGCTTGGGTTTTAAAAAAACAACAAAAAATTTAAAGTGACAAAGAATGAAAGAGTGAGGTTTGAACAACATGGTGGATTTCTAAAACTAGGGTTACTTCAAAGGAAAATGGCCTTTCATCACGTCAACCTAACCGAACCTCCAAAGCTCTTCTGTTTACACATCCAGCTTTTTAAAGCAAGTAGTCATCTCCCACAGAGTTCTTGTTTTATGGTTGACTGTTACACAGCAAGTGTCATTAAAATCATTTTCACTCACATTTATTTTAAAAAATGCAGTGAGAAAAAAAAATGAATGGAAGAAAACAAATCTAAGCAACTCAAATTTCTATTTGTTCCATTTAACATCACTGTTTCACTTTCGATCTGTCTTTTCTGATATCCTCATGCCCCAGTTAAAATTTGACAATTTAACTAGCTTCAAGTTTGCTTCCAGGTGTACCGAAGTGAAACATGAAGCAAGATTTATGGAGTGTTACTCAGAAACACGATGATTTCTCACACGGATGTGGTAACGCAGGACCGTGTTGAAATCTAACCGAGAAAATGAGGACAGCAAGACTCCAAGGTTCCGAGTGATTTGGGCTGATTTGGTGGTTCCAATCTAATTTACAGTATGTCTGTTAAAAAGCAGCAGAGCAGGTTTTACTCAGAGTGTGTTGCTGTGTTTTGCAGAACGCCTGCACTGAGAAGAGGTTCTATTTAAAAATGTTGACTGAACTTTGCATAGTCGCTCTCCTGAGCATGAGTCAATGTTGTGGACGTGATGCATCTTAAACCAGGACGGAACTAAATGTGGACGTTATGGGGGGAAAAGTTTCAAGCCCGCTTATGAAACCTTCAATGTGGCTTATTACTTGCTATTTTTAGACTTGTTATTTTATTGTTATAAAACTACCTTACAAAACTGTACTAATTTAAGGGGGAAAAAAATAGAACGGACAGCAATAGGGGGAAAAAAACACCCACTAAATGCCTTTTTTTAAAAACAAACCAGTGGTGAAGACAATTTGTTGTGCAATCTTTTTCTTCTTCTTTCAGAATTTTCCTTCAGGGGGCGCCACTGCAAGTTGATTTCTTCCATCTAACCCTATCTGCTGCATCTTCTTCGGTGACGTCAACTATCTTCATGTCTTCCTTCACTGTATCCATGAACCTCCATGGCCTTCCGGTAGCCCTCTTTCCTGGTGGTTACAAACCCAGCATCCTTCTTCCGATGTACTCTCTCTCTCTTCTGCACATGTCCAAACCATCTCAGTCTGACCTCTCTGACTTTATCTCCAAAACCTCTAACATTTGCTGTTCCTCTGATCCTGTCCATCCTGGTCACTCCCAGAGAGATCCTCAGCATCTTCATCTCTGCTACCTCCATCTCTGTTTCCTGTCTTTTCATCAGTGACACTGTCTCTAGATCAAACAACATGGCCGGTCACATCACGGTTTTGTACACTTTTCCTGTCATTTTAGCTGAAACTCTTCTATCACACATCACATCTGACACTTTTCTCCACCCGTTCCAGCCCGACTGCACACGCTTCTTCACCTGTTTTCCACACTCTCCAATGCTCTGGACTGTTGATCCTAAGCACTTAAAATCTTCCACCTTCTTTATCTCTTCTCCCTGTATGTAACCTCATAACTATCACCGAAATACAATTCAGATATTTTTATGCCAGCAGAAAAGGTTTTGCTAATCTGACATGCTAAAAATAAAGTTACAAGACGGTAAATGAAACTTTAAGTTAAAAAATAATAACATAATAAATAACCTAATAAAGACTGAATTGGTTGATGCAACCATTATTCACATGCAATCTCTTTTTCCAAATAGGCAAATAGAAACTCTTGGGTTTTATCCATTACGCAATAAATGGCTGGAACTCAAAAGTACAAGCAGACCTCCACCTCGGAGCCTTTTGGAGTGTGAAATTCACATGACAAGTACATCTTTGGACAATCAGGGGAGGCGGTTGTCTGTGCGTGATCAAAGAAAGCAACACTTCAAGTGATCTAGCTGCAAGCATTTAGGGCTAAATTGCTCATGAAATTGTGACCTGATGTAAGTGTGCATCCTGCGGTATCTATCTGTTTCAGTATTGTTGTGAGCCTTGCAAAAAAAAGAACTAAATAAAATTGTACCTCCTGGGAATTGCTTTTGAGAGACTTCAGGTTAAAAGCCTGCAAGAATTTTTAGAAATAGTGTATGCCTAACACTACGGGGACTCGTCTTTCCTTTCCAATGGTGCCATGGCAACTCAGAGATTTTGTCTCTGTCCCAGTTCTCCAACTTCTTCTAAATATGTGTCCTAAATCTCCTTCCTTCCTGACAAATTGTGCCCTAAATTACCTCCGTTATTACTGCCGTTTTATCCTCACGTACTGTATGCACCCTCATGCCGTTAATTTCATGAGAAAGTCGGTAAATGTGCCGGAAGATTGTAAATGCTTTGCAATCTCATATCTTTTCATTTTAACATTTAAAATGAGAGATGTCAAGGGCTGAATACAGACATTTACACAACCCTAAAGTGAATCTATAGTGACCAATTAGCTTAAAAATGCATGTTTTTTTGGCCGCTGGAAGCCAGAGTAAAGGAGAAAAACTGCTTCCACATTTGCAGAACATGCAGAAAGGCATGTGTTGCGAGCCAAAGAGCACTCGGACTTTAGGGTGTAAAGTCGCGATAGCATGGTAACCCTGAACTAGTCTGGGTACAATCACTGCTTGGCCTACACTCACATATGGTTTCACCATTCGTGCTGAAAAGTACACTTTTGGCAGTATGGTGAGACAGTTTCTAGGTAAAAAAGAAAGCAGCATTCTGCCTGAACACAATTAAAAGGTGTTGCCCCAGCTGTCTGCCTGCTGCATTGTCTACTGTTTTTTGGTGTCTGGTCGTCTGTTTTGCATTTTTTCCACTCGGTTTCTGTTCGTCTTTTGCCTGTGTTTGGTCCCGTTCTGGAGATGTGACTTTGTGTGCTCTTTGGACGTCGTTTTGGACTGCACTTCAGACGTCTGTTTTTAGGCTTGCCGTTTTTTGGTTTCAACAGCTAGCTCTTTGTTTTGTTGGTCATGAAGTTGTTTCGCTTTATTAGCGTGGACTCAACCAGCAGCTAGCTCTCGGAGCAAGATCCACCATGGCTGGAGGAGTCTATCCAGTCCTGACAGAACTGAGAAGAAGACGGTCAGAAAGGAGGTGCTTTGAGCCCAGTGTCTCTGCGGTTGTCATGGGTAACATCCAAACGCTCGCTGGTAAGATGGAGGAACTAGGGACGCTCGTTCTGACACAGCAGGAATGTGGAGGGGCCACTATGGTGTGCTTCATTGAAGCCTGACTTCGTGGACCCATTTTGGACTGTTTTTTAACCGTTCAGTCACCAGCTTTTACGCCGTCTAAGCGGACCGGGAAGGCATTGAGGTGTTAGCACCGCAGCATCAAATTTCCCTTCGGCGATTAATAAAGTATTTTCAATTCAATTCAATGCAGTCCATTGGTCTGGACTGCCAATGGAGTCCAGACCAATTGGCACTCCATTGGCCAATTGGTCAATATGGTCGCTATGGTCCATATGGTCGCAAATGGTCGGTCCAAACCGACCATTTGCGGTTTGGACCACCGCAAATGGTCCAAACCATTTGCGGTTTGGACCACCGCAAATGGTTTGCGGTGGTCCAAAGCACTCTTATAGCCTGCTGCTAAAAAGGTAAATTGCTATTGAGCAAGAAAAAATTATTTTGGAGCCGACTGCCTAGAGTGAGCACACCCTTGAACCAGCAACCTGCTTGCTGTGAAGCTGCATTACCAACCACAATCCAGCCCCTCACAACCTCAGCATTCCTACATAAAAAAACGTAATAAATATTACCACTTTTGAAAAATCCATATATATTCATGGCCTTTACAATAATAGTCAAATTTAAGTATGAAAAAAGGCAAATTGGTTTGCTCGGTCATAAAAACACTGTGGAAAAAAGTCAACAACCTAATTTACCCCATTTTACCTTCAATATAATAGAAAAAAAACACTCATATCCTTTACAACTGAGTCTTTTATGAGCAGCTGCTCCTTTTAACCGTTTTTTCAAAGACATGGAAAGTTGAGGCTTTATTGATTTAACTTTACACTTTGCAAACACACAGTTTTTCTTATTTTCAAAGGGTTTGCCAACATTGTGGGCTTTACCAAGAATAGCTGCATTCCTACGTAATTGAATCATCAAAACATTAAAGACAAATATAAATTTAAGTTGATCTAAATGAATTTTTAAATGTGTGATAAACGCATGCGTATAGAAAGCCCTTGAAAAGGGCAACCATCCAACGGACTAACAGTCACATTTTTCTGAGAGCAGCAGAGATAATATGACCTTTTGAGAAAAAAAAACCCTCAAAAGATCCATTCATTATTAAACAATAGAAAACCCATTAATGCTGTTGAGGCCCACCTAATGGTGAGCTTAATGAGTTGGTCTTTGAAAGACCTACAGCAAACAACGCAAAGCAGAGATTACATCAACATAGAGCTTTATTGATCTCCAGTGGGGACTGAAAGAGTCAGTGTTGGGAATAATGCCTTTAAGTAGAACGGAATCACAAACAACTTCACTTTTTGAGTAACAGAGTCATCTACGTAATTAGTTACTTTTTTACTTTTGCTGCAGTAACAACGGCCCTACGTTACTAAAAATATGTTTTGTTAAAATAAAGCTGCGTGAAGCAATTTTTTTCAGCAAAAAGTATGCCCCCATTTGCCCAAAGACTTTGTAGGTGACGAGACAGGGTCGCAAAATCGAGACATTGATTAGCTACGGAGAAGTAGGTTCCTTAAAACGAAGAAAAGGTTTCAAAGTAGTCTTCTGGACAGTGTATTTGCTGATTGAGACTTTTCCACTTCTATCTAGATATCACTTTCAGTCTGATAAAATGGCCTGAGAACTGGTTCTGTATGAACTAACTTGAGTTTACCCTAACCCCTAAGGGTAGGCTAACCCCAACAAGCCTGTAACCCAGTGGTCCCCAACCACTGAGCACCAGACAATTACTGGGCTGTGGGTCATGTGGTACCAAGCCCCATAGAAAGAAGAAATTACTTCCATTTTATCCATTTGGTTTATTATTTGAGCCATGACAATGTTTTAATTTGAAAAGTGACCGTATTTTCTTCCTTAATTTAAACCCCTAAACTAGCAAAATGAGTAAAACCCAAAGATTTATAAGAAACTTCTTTGCTAAGGGGAAGTACAGAGTTGCGAAGTAGACTGGACCTTAGAAACATTCTTCAGGTTTCAGGTCAAGATGGGACTGTCTGGTTCCAGCAAAACAAACTACTTACATTTTAAAAATTTACATTTTAAAAACTTGATTTTAGTCAAAGCCTTGAATAACATCTGAAAAATATTTCTTTTCCTTCTTTCTTTCTTTCTTTCTTTCTTTTTTTTTTTTTAGATATTTACACTCATAATTGGAATTGTAGTTCGTAGGTTTCAAAAAATTGAAATGTTCCAAAACATCCAATGGTGTAATTTTTTAATGTAAAATATTTTTAAGATTTTAAAATCATAGTTACAGTTTTCAAAAATAATTTGCTGTGAGCTTGATTTTTCTAACAAGAAGCTATTTAGAAATTAAAAAAAAAAAAAAAATGTTTACAAGGCCACATTCTTTTTTTAAATTTTTTTTGGAATCTCTTTACAACTAGAAAACGAGTGGAAACTATTCAGAGATGGTATTTTAATCATTCTCAGATTAAAACACTTCTGAAAACCCTATTGGGAAAGCGATAGCCTTGGACCGGAAGTTTGCCTGGTCAAATCCTACAGAGCTCGTGTCCAGGCGTCTTTGTGGAAGACACCTAAACCCCCGTTTCTCCCACCATTGGCACCGTTGTGGCAGCCTGCTGCGGTGTAATGCAGCACACAAATTTTCCCATTGAGGGTTAAAATATGTAAAAAAAAAAATTATTTCAGGATGTGTTGAAGACCAAATTTTATCAATAAAAAATTTAACATCTAACGGGAGGAGCTCCGTGTCGAGCCGTTCCTCCCCCAGGTCGAGAGGAGCCAGATGGGGTGGTTCGGGCATATGGTCAGGATGCCCTCCCGAGCGCCTCGCGGGCGGGGTGTTTCGGGCACGTCCCTCCGGGAGGAGACCAAGGGGCAGACCCCGGACCCGCTGGGTCGGGGGACGACTTGGGATCCTTCCAGGTGAGCTAGAGGATGCAGCCGGGGAGAGAGGGGCCTGGGCTGCCCGCTTGAGGCTGTTGCCCTCGCGACCCAACCCCGGAAGATGACGGAACGGAACATCTAATGTTACGATTAACTTACATATCCAATATCAATCTAATTTTTTTTTAAATAATAACTGAGTTCTGTGTTTTTGTAGAAAATAAGCATTAAATGGAATTCTTTAAACATAATTCTAAGAATGTTATTTTGCATAATAAATTCACCATGCATTGGTAAAATAATAGTTCTGGGTCAAACGTGTCATGATTTGCACATAATTTAAATCTACTGCCTTATTTTACACTAACAAGTGTTGCTTTTTCTAGTAATACATCGTAGATCATTTCTGATGCAAAGAAAGCATTAAAAGTAAGTAAGAAATTAAGGTCACCTGCAGCATTAAACCACGAGGAGTAACCGGCAGATGGGCACGGCTGTTAATGGAGGCTACCTGATGCTGGAACGTGTCTGAGATTAATCAACCGAAGAGATGAAAGAAAATGAGCAGAGAGAAAAATGCTATTTAATTTCTAATGTAAAGTACATCCTGGGGTTTAAACAATTAAAACCCCAGGACCTTAAATCAGACGCAGATTTTTTATAGATAATCTTTTCTTTTTAATCAAATAAATCTAAAGAATTTTTTTTTACAGTAGGGCATATACGTCAAACAAAAGCCTTGATCACTGACTTAGAGGTTTTAATTCAGCCTCCAAAAAGTAGATGGAAAATATAAAAATGATTAGAGGTAAGATGATATTATTGACGGTAATCTGGTTCTAATTTATACACATTTGCTTGGATTTTCTTCGGATTTTTTTCTGAGCTTGGTCCACATTACAGTTAGTAGGTCAGATCCAACTCCGGTGAGAGTCGGACTTCGCCAAGGCTGCCCTTTGTCACCGATTCGGTTCATTACTTTTAAAGCCAGAACTTATTGGTAGAATTTCTAGGCATATTCAAATCGGTGAGGGGTTCGAGTTTGATGACCTAAGGATTCTCTGCTTTTTGCAGATAATGTGGTCCACTTGGCTTCATCGGGCCGCGATATATAACTCTTACTGGACTAATATGCAGTCATCTATGAAACTGCCGGGATTTAGTGCCTCCAAATTTGAGAACATGGTTCTCAAGTGGAAAAAAAAAAGTGGAACGCCCCCTGAAGCTCTTGGAAAAGGGTCCTGACCCAAATGGAGGATTTCAAGTATCTTGCCTTTTTGTTCATGAGTGAAGTAAGGATAGAGAGGCAGATCGAGAGACGGAACTGGTGCAACTTCCGCAATAATTAAGACTCTGCATTGATCTTTAGTGATGAAGAAAAGTCTAGCCAAAGCTTTCAATTTACCAATTGATTGACTTTCCAAACCTCACCTTTAAAAAAAACATATTTATTACACGTAATAGAAAAGCACTTCCTCATTCTGAGACAAGGGAAGGCTAAGCTTCCCTGTTGAGGCTGTTTACTTATCCTGGACAAACGGAAGATGACATTACGATAGAATAAAAAATGTTCAATAACTAGATTGTTCTCCATTGGTCGGGACATGTGCAGAGGAGAGAGAGAGTATATCAGCAGAAGACGATATACGGTGACGATATATGTAGACGTTGGCTCAGTGGTAGAGCGTTCGCCCGCAAACTAGAAGTTAACCGGAAGTTCACAGGTTTGATTCCCACTGAGTTCACGTCTAGAGTTCTTGGAGAAGACACCTAACTTCCCGTTTGTCCCACCACCAGGAAGAAGCTAGACAGAATCATCAAGAAGTCCAGCTCTGTCCTGGGCTGCTCCCTGGACTCAGTGTGGGAGGTGGGTGACAGAAGGGTCCTGAAGAGACTGACATCCATGCTGGACAACAAGTACACGGTGTCTGCACTAAAAAGCAGCTTCAGTGGCAGGCTGCTCTACCCTCACTGTCTGAAGGGGAGATGCAGGAGGTCTTTCCTTCCTTCTGGTGTGAGACTCCACTATGCACAATTTTAACCATGAAAAAGCTGGACAGAATCCTCAAAAAGTCCAGCTCTGTCCTGGGCTGCTCCCTGGAGTGCGGGAGGTGGGTGACAGAAGAGTCCTGAAGAGACTGACATGAATGCTGGACAACAAGTACACGGTGTCTGCACTAAAATGCAGCTTCAGTGGCAGGCTGTTCTACCCTCGCTGTGTGAAGGAGAGATGCAGGAGGTCTTTCCTTCCTTCTGCTGTGAGACTCCACAATGAGCAATTTTAACCATGTGCTCTTTTTGCTTATTTCTCACCAGAACTGTGCGGTAGCTCACTCACTTTGAATGCATGTTTTTGTCCTTAGTCTATTTTGCCTTTTTTGTTTGTGCACACGTGTTGTGACCTTTTTTTTCTTCCTGTTTCGATTCTACCCTCGCTGTGTGAAGGGGAGATTCAGGAGCTTCAGTGGCAGGCTGCTCTACCCTCGCTGTGTGAAGGGGAGATTCAAGAGGTCTTTCCTTCCTTCTTCTGAGAGACTCCACAATGAGCAATTCTAACCATGTGCTCTTTTTGCTATTTCTCACCAGAACTGTGCGGTAGCTCACTCACTTTGAATGCATGTTTTTGTCCTTAGTCTAGGCAAAAGTCTTTTGCCTTTTTTGTTTTGTTTGTGCATACTTGTCGTGACCTTTTTTTTCTTCCTGTGCCGATTCTGTTGCATACTGCCATTTCCCCATTGTGGGACAAATAAAGGGTTTTTTTACTTAAAAGTTCAAATGAACATCAATAAAAAGATGTTATTATTTAAAGGTTGTCATGCTGGATTTAACTGGCCAGCTTTCACTTTTTTTCCAACACTTGTGAAGCAGACAATTTTTTTTGTATTTGCAGGGAAAGTGAAACATAGCAGGTATTTTAAGAAATAAAAATATTCATTTTGAATACCCGGCTGAGCAATATCTATTCTACACAGGTGACATCCGGACTGATCTGAGAAAGTAGAAATAGCCAGCGGCATCATAATTCAGTGGAACAGGTCCTGCAGAGCTAACTTAGTTATCTTTCACGGTGCTGCATCCATATCACATGGTTAATCCATCCACCCACCCCATCTCTGACTGACTGAAAAAAGCCTTTAAAAACCAGTAAAACAGAATCACTAACAGGCTGCATGTTGCATTTTCAGAGAGATGCAAAGCAGCTTGACACATCCTCTTTAACTGGAGCTATCGCATGTTTAAAAGCAATAAATTACAACCTGGTTTTGAGATGTAAAAAAATATATATATGTATATTTATTAGGGCTGCAACTAACGATTATTTTGGTAATCGATTAATCCGTCGATTACTGGATCGATTATTCGACTAATCGGATAAAAATAAAAAATAACAATTTAATAAAACATCAAATGTGAACTGTTGGATCACATTTGAAAACAAGAAACCTTTAACACTTCTGGATTCGCAAATTTAACCTTGTTCAGAAGTATCATACAAAAAAAAAAGTTTAAGTGCAGTTGACAGTAAAAAAATTTTAGGCGATTAATCGATGACCAAATTAGTTGACAACTATTTTGATAATCGATTTTAATCGACTAAATCGATTAACTGTTTCAGCCCTAATATTTATGCAGTTTAACATTCAGGGATTAAGTGGTAAATAAAAAAAAAATGTCATTTACGTTTAAAGACAAAAATCCATACAACTATCGGCTTTATTAAGTTGTCACATCTTTTCCAGCTCGTGACATTTCAGCTGCTCGACATCACTTTGAAACCCATTAAATACTTTAAGAGGATTCACTTCTGAAAATACAAGAGATATCATTTTCTTTAACATTTGATCCACCTTTATTAAATACTGAGCGTGTTCGTGGGTCAAAAAAAAAAAAAAAACCCGACAAGAGAAGAAGAAACATTTCTCTACACCTCTGATTCTTGCATACTATTTCACTATTCTTTCTATTCCTTCTCCCCGATGTGCATGTCACAGTCTTTCCTTTACATGTCATTTTCTTTCATGTAGTTCACTTCTAAGACATTTAATCCTGTAGAAAGTGAAGCTGTGGGCGAACAGTTGCATGTGTGGGTGGGTATGAGGCCAACTGAGTCACGGGGGTTGCGTTGCTGCTAGAATTTAGGTGGGTATAGCTTTAGCTTCAGGGCATTAAAACAGAAATTTACAGTGTTTAGCGATTTAAAAGTTTTTTTTTAACTGCCTTTAGAAAAGTAGTTAAAGCAGGGATTTTAAATTAATATTCAAATAAATGTGAAGCTGTAAAATAAATGTGTGCATCTTAAAGAGTTGGTACCATAAAAAAATCTATTTTTTAGGGGATTCCGTTATGTTTGAACATCATTCCCACATCAAAAACATATCTGATGTGCTTTTCTATTTGGATCATGTCTGTTTGAGTCATTTTCAACCGGATTTGGATACAATTTGAACCGCAGGTTGTGGCACACGTAGCATTTGGGAGTAAATTTAAGACACCATGCTCCGTTCTGTTCCGTCGTCTTCTGCTAATCTGGGGCCGGATCGCAGGAGCGAAAGCCTCAGACAGGAAGCCGAGGCTTCTCAAACTCGGCTGCATCCTCCAGCTCACCTGGAAGGACCCCGAGCCGTTCCCCCGCCAGCTGTGGGACATAGTCTCTTCAGCTTGGTCTCCTCCTGGTGGAACATGCACGAAACACCTCACCAGCGAGGCGCTCCTCCAACTCATCCGGTAGGATCCCGAGTCATTCCCTGGCCAGCTGGTCCAGGGGGTCTAGGGTCTGCCTCTTGGTCTCCTCCTGGTGAGACATGCCTGAAACCCCTCACCAGTAAGGCACTGACCAAATGTCCTAACTACCCCTTCTGGCTCCTCTCTACCTAGAGGAGCAGCGGCTCGACACCGAGCTCCTCCCAGATGGTAGAACTCCTCATCCGATCTCTGAGTGAGAGCCCAGCCACCCTGCGGAAGAAGCTCATTTCGGCTGCTTGTATCCATAATCTCGTTCTTTCGGTCACCACCTACAGCTGGTGACCATAGGTGAGGGTAGGAACGTAGATCGACTTGTAAATCGAGAGCTTTGCTTTACGGCTCAGCTTTCTTTCTTTATCACGACAGATTGATGCAGAATCCTAGTTATTGCTGACGCCGCACCGATCTGCCTGTCGATCTCCCGCTCCATCCTTCACCCACTCGTGAACAAGACCGCGTTTCACGCATCACATAAAAAATTATTACCTCACAAAAGCGCAATATCGCCTCCATTCAAACATAATAGTCACATTATGCTGTCTGCACTAAAAAGCAGCTTCAGGGGCAGGCTGCTCTACCCTCGCTGTGTGAAGGGGAGATGCAGGAGGTCTTTCCTTCCTTCTGGTGTGAGACTCCACAATGAGCAATTTTATCCATGTGCTCTTTTTGCTATTTCTCACCAGAACTGTGCGGTAGCTCACTCACTTTGAATGCATGTTTTTGTCCTTAGTCTATTTTACCTTTTTTGTTTTTGTTTTGTTTGTGCATAGTTACCATGACCTTTTTTTTTCTTCCTGCGCCTATTCCGTTGCATACTAATAGTCACATTAGCAGGAATCGACTTTACTCTGATATAATTAGATCTAAAAATCAGCCGCTTCGTAAACACACTAGCGCTATTTTAAAGACGATTGACGTGTTGCTGCAAAAACTTGACCTGATCCTACAACAGCATGACATGTTGTAAAGTCAGATTAAAAAATGTGTAACACCTAACTTGGCCGTATCTCACCAACACCTGCCTGTCAGCACGGCACATCTCCTCATGCACTAAATGCCTGTCTTTTTCTCTCACTCATGCATCCATCACTCCCTTTAGTCTCACCCTAATTAATGCTCTTTGCCTACCTGCCTCTCACCCACCCACCCTGCCCCTCCATCCGTCACACTTGATGTGAAGCCCAGGTCATTACCCACTGTGATGATGGTTTTGTTGCACTAATTAGGCTAATTATAGTTGTCAGTTATAACCTGGTCCTCTGCAGGGACCTTGCGATCCCACTGTGACTCTACCCTGACCTTGGCCGTCGAATGTGTGCTTGTGTATGACATCTTTGTAGCCACGGCTGACCTCAACCCGGTACATTCCGTCCCTTTTTTTCACTTTCTTCTTCTTCTTTCGGCATTTCCCTCAGGGGTCGTCACAGCAACACAGTTTCTTCCATCTAACCCTATCTGCTGCATCCTCTTTGGTCACACCCACTATCTTCATGTCTTCCTTCACTGCGTCCATGAACCTCCTCTTTGGTCTTCCTCTAGTCCTCTTTCCTGGTGGTTCCAAATCTGGCATCTTTCTTCCTATGTACTCTCTCTCTCTCCTCTGCACATGTCCAAACCATCTCAGTCTTGCCTCTCGAGCTTTATCACCAAAACCTCTAACATGTGCTGTTCCCCTGATGTACTCATTTCTAATCCTGGCCATCCGGGTCACTCCTAGAGAGATCCTCAGCATCTTCATCTCTGCTTCCTGTCTTTTCTTCAGTGCTACTGTTTCTAGACCAAACAGCATGGCCGGTCTCACCACGGTTTTGTCCACTTTCCCTTTCATTCAAGCTGAAACTCTTCTGTCGCACATAACACCTGATACTTTCCTCCACCCGTTCCACCCTGCCTGAACACGCTTCTTCACCTCTTTTCCACACTCATCATTGCTCTGGACTGGTGATCCTAAGTACTTAAAATCTTCCACCTTCTTTATCTCTTCTCCCTGTAACCTTTTTTTCACTTTATCATAACTTTTTCTTTTTGTGGCTAAGTTTATTTCAGTTTAAGTCTCTTCTAACAACTTTTTTCTCATATATATTTTCTCACTTTAATTGTCTTTTGTTTCATACAGCAGTGAGGAACAACGTCTTAAAAGCACCCATGTGGTTAGAGTAACTGCTGGTTCTCTTTATTCCATTTGTTCTGCATTACCGTCATTTCACAGCTTATATACCCACTAACCTTATGTGTTTTATTATTTCCACTTGAATAACTCTTCCTAATGCAAGCTCGAGTCTTCTGTTTGCTTTCATTTCATTCATTTTCTCATATGAGATTATTTGTGAGCCAAATACAAACCCACCAGCAGCGGCCATCGGCTTTAAAAGTACAGTCGAAATCTATAAAACTATTTTTATAGTCTATCAAAGTAAGATATTAAGCTGGTATTTTCGTCCGATTTTTTCTTGATATGCCTTGTAATAAATCTAAGCAAAGTCAAAAGCTGCCGTGTGCAAAAGACGACACTTGTGAATAGAACCTGTAATGAATTGAGGACAGTGGAATAAAGCAGTGGTCCCCAACCTCCGGGCCGCAGACCGGTACCGGGCCGGCGGTCATGTCGTACCGGGCCGCACAGAAAGAAGAAATAACTTCCATCATTTTCATTTGGTTTATTATCAAGCCATGTTTTATTTTGAAAAGTCGCCGGATTTTCTCCCCTACATCCATCAATGACTCACCTTTTACGCATCACCCCATTAAATTTAAACCCCTAAACTAGCAAAATGAGTAAAAAACAAAGATTTATATGAAGCTTTCTTAAGGGGAGTTACAGAGTTACGAAGTAGACTGGAACTTCGAAAAACACTCAGGTCAAGATGGGACTGTCTGGTTCCAGCAAAACAAACTCAGAACTCTGATTGGTCTAGTCTTACTGTGAAGAATCTAACTAGTAATTTTATTCACTTTGTTTTTGTGATATCCTTTATTTTGAAGGTATGTTTACCATTGCCATAGCAACCATAGTGCGTTCGAGCAAAAAGAATGTTTCCACGTTATAGAGATTATGCTAGTAAATTTTCTCATGAGGAAAAAGTGGTTTAATGATTATTATTTATTTAAAAACCCCGTTTTTTCAGGCTTGTCTTATCACCTTTAGACCGGTCCGTGAAAATATTCTCCTACACTAAACCGGTCCGTGGCGCAGAAAAGATTGGGGAACTCTAAATAAAGCATTTGAAGCAGCGAGGAAACAATTAGAAAGCAAACAAAGATGCCTCTTATAAGAAAAATGGACCACATCAAGGATGAAATTATTAAATAAAATATACGCATCCTATCCATCCCACATTTGAACTCATTCTGTGGCGCCGCCTCCACATTAAAATCCAAGTCCCACACATAACGATGATTAATAATAGTAATAACATTGTTAGTAACAAATCAAGCTGTGATTTACTCGGACCAAACTCAATGGCTAACTTAGATTCCCAGTGCACCGCTAGTGTATTTTTGTTTTTTTACTTGTGAGCAAAGCTGTTGCTTGCTAGAGTATTGCTGTAAGCATCGCTGCATTGGTGCAATTACACTTCCTCACCATTGTGCATGAGTAACGACAGGCGGCACCGGCACCATTTTCAAAACATCTGCATGCAAACAGTGACATTCTTAACCGTCTATCCCTAAAAGGGTTGCAGGAGGGAGGGGGTGCCGGAGCCTATCCCGGCTGATTTGAGGAAAGGAGCAGGGCACACCCTGAACAGGTCACCAATCTCTTCGACAGATTGGTGACACGTTAAACACACATTGCAAGGGGCAATCATGTAGTGGCCAATCAACCTAACATGCATGTTTTTGGAGGGTGGGAGGAAACTGGAGTACCCGGAGAGAACGTGCAAACTCCCCACAGAAAGGCCAGTATTCCAAGCCTCGTCCCCACCCGGGATTTGGAGCTACGACCTTTTTGCTGTGAGGCCACTGTGCTACCTACTGCGCCACTGTGCCGCCTAGAGCTGAACGAAAGAGGCTGAATTTGTTGTACTGAAATATGAGAAAACTTCAAACTTATTTCCAAATTCTTCTCTAATGTCTGTAAGTGCCAGGCACGATGGCCCAAGAGATACCATCTTTTGACCGGGTGAACGGGGTTCGATTCCCACTGGGCCCAAATCTTCCCTGGGACTATTGGAAGTTACATTTATTGCAAATTAACCGACAAGTTTGCTGGAGCTGTTTTTATTCTTCTCATTCACACGTAATTAATTATGTCGTTAAATCGAAGTGAGATATCAGCCAGAGAAGTTGCTGTTTGTCTTTGCCACATTTTTTTTTTTTTTACACTTTAAATCTGTGAAGTTAAAGAATCACCATTGTTAATGAATCTTAAACTTCATTGTATTTCTGTTGTTGCATGTTCATTTATTTTTGGCAATCTTTAATAAACGATTTTCACACATCCTCCACATTTGGAGAGTAAGAAAACCAAAGTTTAAAGATTCTTTACAACGCAAGAAGCAGATCATTACGGAGATATTTCATTATTTTTGTTTTCTGGGGAGGCAATAGCTCAGTGGTAGAACATTCGCCTTTGGGTGGAAGTTCTTGGAAGTTCGCAGGATCGAATCCCACTGAGTTCATGTCTGGGTATCCTTGGGGAAGACACCTAACCCCCGGTTTCTCCCATCATTAGCGCTGTCGTGTAATCCAACCAGTGGTGGATGAAGTATTCACTTTTTGTACTTAAGTAAAAGTACAGATGGTTAGGCCAAGAAAATACTTACGTAAAAGTACCAAAAAAAAAAAATCTACTTAAGTACAAAAGTAATTGGTGTAAATTGTACTTTTTAAGTAAAAAGTAAAAGTATTCGATCATATTTCAAATGTTATTTTTTGTGCTCTCCCGCCTCTTTTGCTACACAAAAAAAAAAAAAGAAGAAAGGAAAGGGGACTAGTCAAGCTATCCCCTAAAAGGGCCAGCAAATGGGCACCAAAATGCAGAAAAATTACACTTATTTTTTAAAATGTTTTGGGGGGGAGGCCCCCAGTCTCCCTATATTGGCTTTGTCATTGACCTCACAGCCCCCCCTTTAGAAAATTCTAGATCCGCCCCTGCTCTGTGTAACAATGGTTCAACTTTTTATTTAGAAGTAAACACAACGAACAACGATCTTCTGACTTTTTTTAATTTGTTCTATATTTGATGTTAGTTTTTTGGCGCTGAATGAATGCAGAAAATGTTTACTCTTGATTCTGATTGGTCCTCGATTCATGACTTCTTCTCCCGATCTACTGCTCCTTTTGATTTTGGCGATGCGGCTTCAAGATGCGCTAAAAAAAAACTGTGTATTTTTCAAATTCCTGAACGAAAATGTAACAAAAAATGTAAAACACACTTTTAAAAAGTAGCGAAGTAAAAGTACAGATATTTGCTCTAAAAATGTAGTGAAGTAAAAGTACCGGTCTTAAATTTTACTTAAGTACAGATGCACAATTTTTTTTTACTTAGGTACAGTAACAAAGTACATTTATTTTGTTACGTTCCACCACTGAATCCAACACACAAATTTCCTCAGTGAGGGATGAATAAAGTATATTTCTTTCTTTCTTTCGTTCCATATGTTGGCGATGGGAGGTAAGGCAGCGGAATGATCTATATATAACTAAACTACATTTAACTGGTCACACATACAGTATGTAGAAGATCAATGTACAGTAAAAGGTACATGTAGTTCTTCCCACGCGTCACTATTTAGACATTACATGTGCTGTGTTAAAGAGGTGACAAGAAAACTGTGCAAACATCTAATGAGAAGATATCAAATCGAGCTTCTATTATAAATCCCGTGCTGCAGTGAATGTGTGGAAGCAGGTTATTACTTCATTCCTCATTTAAAGTATCCTCGTTCCTATAACAAATAGAACCACATCATCTGCATATATCTTTATAATCCTTCCAGACCATGTCCTCCTGTTTAACGTGTTTAAAATTAAAGAATAAAAATGGATACCGTTTAAAAATGTTCCTTTTTCTATTCTGTTTTATTTGCATAAATCATTTTTGATACTTTTTTTTTTTTTTATAATTAAGACAAATGTAAAGCTTTCTGGCTTAATTGTGACTTTGTTTGTGGGTGCATTTACATCCGTGGCAGTTTTGTTATTGTGATATATGCGAGGTACGACTCTATATCAGTCTTAATGAGAGGATTCCTGCCTAAAGGTCTGACATCTTTTCCTGCTTTCTCTCTTGCATGTCGGTTTCATTTTGCTTTTTATTTCCACTTACTGTGCCTAAAACCCCCGGCAACCACAAAGCATCTCGCCATATCTGACCCTAACTCTGCATGTGCTTCCTTTTACAGCCCTTCTATCCTTTCCTCTCCCAGGCATCTTTCTGCCTTAATGAAACAGATGTCCCTTCATTAATATAGACCTGGTCTACCATAATAATGAAAGGCTGAAGAACAGAGAGGGAGACCTCACACAGATATGTGGTGAGTTATGCTGGTAGCTAACACATGCTGGACTATTTCTATGGGTGCACATGATATTTTTGACCCAGATTATTTCAAATTTATCTAACCAGGATCTAAAGTCAAAGTTTAATTGACTATATTTTTGTTAACCCCTTTGATAAGTACCAAAAAATTGGACGTGTGCGTTACCATATATCGGCCAAATTACCAATTTTCGTATTCTGCGATATAATCTAAATTTTTATTTTAAATTAAGTTGGAAACATAAACATTTATTAAATGCACATTTTTAACAATATTTTTTCATTTTACTGAAAAATACCCAAAAATAGCAATGAAAAATGTGTAAAAAAAAAACACGTAAAATAATTGAACGGCAGTGGGCGGAGCTAATCTCCATAATTTGAAGCCTTTAAAATTATTATTTTAGTAAGTAATTTGTTAAAAAAAAAAAAAGGCGTTTCTAAATTTTCTAAAAGTTTTTTTCCATATATAATTGAGTATTTAATTCTATAATCATCGTTACAAAAAAAAAAAAAAAAAAGTTCCTACTTCACGGATTTTGCCTATCACGAGTTCTTTTTGGAACCTAACCCCCACAAAAAACAAGGGTATCCTAGCTAAGAATTTAATGTCCCCAGAACGTTCTGGGAAGATTTTTCAAAGATTAGCAGAATGTTCAAATGGAAAGTTTTATGATGGTTGCGAAACATTTGTTGGTTTTCAGAATGTTACTCTAACCTTAATTTTAACCATAACCTTTGGAATCTGGATCTCTCAATGTTCTGGGAAGGTTAGGTTCTAACACAGGCATGGGCAAACTACGGCCCGCGGGCCACATGTGGCCCGTTAAACATTTTAATCCGGTCTGCCGAACTAGAAAAAATAAGCAATAAAATTAGCCATGTTAGTTTGATTTTTTTTATGTTTGTCCTAGATGGCGGCAAAAATACAACAACACTGCTCCCATTAAAATGTGTGTGTCTCTGTGATGTGCACACTGTCAATATAAACAGTGTGCACAGATATGGAAAGTCATCTAATCCAATACACGCACGTAAACAAGTGTGTTAGATGTTAAAACAAGCAAAATGTTACATCAAGCGCTTAGTTTTCAAACCTAGCGCCGCCAAATGCACGTTTTTAAGCGCTACCGGGCTAGATTTCATACCTAGCGCCGCTAGATTTGAAAATTAACGCTCTTGATGTAACATTTAACACGCTTGTTTAAAATCTAGATAGGCATTCTATTGATCTACTCTAGCGGTTACCAAAGCATGCCATCCATCTGCTCTTATTTCCAGGGGCGAATACAGGATTTTCTAAAGTAGGGGGCGGCGGGATCGGTGGGCCCCCACCTCTCGGGTTCGGCCCGCTTGTCACATGTTAGAACTCAATGTGGCCCGCGGGTCAAAAAGTTTGCCCACCCCTGTTCTAACATAACCAACAACGTTAGTTTGTGGTTAGGTAAAAACAAACCTTTAGAGAACCTCAGGCTAACGTTCCCTGGAGGTTTTCTGTTTGTCGGGATACTGTATTTCTGAACGTATCTTAACCTACTTTTACTAAGAGCTACTCTCGGCCAAACAACACCAAAAAATGGGGGAAAAAAATTAAGTATTACTGATGGCAAATGACACACGGAATTTTTAGCCGGCCAATTTTGGTTTTGAATGACTAATTACGGCGCCCTCCCCATATTTCCCCTCATGGCCAGTAATGGAGCTAAAAGTAGTGCCGGGTTCGTTTTTTAGTCGAGTTTAAGGAGCTTCCTGTTGTGCTCTAAAGATAATCTCATGTCTTTTCCCCTTGAGTAGAACACATGCTGAGACATGCCAGCTGTTCTAGCACTTTTCGCACCACAGACACTTTGCAAATATGGACACCATTTCACACGAATGCACGCACAGATGCTTAATCACACATGCACGCACAGACGCATCGAAATGATGGCACAAATTTATACTTTTAATACACATCCTAGACCTCGATGGGTTAGCTGCAGCTAAAGCTGATTAATCAATTCCAATTTTAAATATTTAAACCAGCCCGTGGTAAATAAAATAAGTTCATTAGCTAAGGGCAGATCAATCAAGCAGTGAACGGGGAATAAGCGTCAGGGGAAAGCATGAGTCATGGTTAAATTAGGGGGTAAAAACGACGCTTTCAAGCCGACATGCTTCAGTCTGTTAATAGGTTAGAATAGATGCATGTTTGGGGATTACATTATTTATCCGAAATTTATGCGTATTACTTTTTTTTTTTTTTAGCTTTAAGTACTTTGGGGTCTTGCTCACGAGTGAGGGAAGGACGGAACGGGAAAACGACATATATAACGGCATTAAAAAGCAAAGTTTGTTACAATAGATTCATTTAGGGCTGCACGGTGGCGCAGTATTTTGGCACAGTGGCCTAACAGCAAGACGGTCGGGTTTCAAATCTCGGGTGCGGATGAGGCTTGGAACACTGTCTTTCTGTGTGGAGTTTGCATATTCTCCCAGTGTATGAGTAGGTTTTCTCCAGGTACTCCAATTTCTTCTCGCCCTCCAAAAACATGCATGTTAGGTTGATTGTCCACTATGAAATTACCGTATTTTCCGCACTATAAGGCGCACCGCATTATAAGGCGCTACACTAAAGGCTGTTCAACTTTGTGACCATCTCGTTTTGTTCCCGCAGAAACTCTGTTTAGTCTTGTTTACTTGGCGCAGCGCATCCTCTTGCTTCCTCCACTTCCTCAGCATTGATTCGTTAATGTTAAACTCTCTCGCTGTGGCTCTGTTCCCGTGTTCTACTGCGTGACCGATCACCTTGAGTTTAAACTCTGCGGTGTAACAGTGTCTCTTGGTAGGAGCCATTTCCGGGTCTTTACACAAACGGAAATGAATCGCCCTTTCATATATCCCAGCATGCACCGCGCAATACTTCTTCTTCAGGGGAAATGGAGTCGGCGGCTGCTTACTACAGTTGTGACACTTGTTGTAGCTCAATATTAATCCATAAACAAGGCGCTCCGGGTTAAAAGGCGCATCGTGGACTTTAGAGAAAATTTAAGGTTTTTAGGTGCGCCTTATAGTGCGGAAAATATGGTACTCCTAGGAATGAGCGTGTGCATCGATCCCCAGTTATTGTGTCCTCGCAGCAGCATCATGCCAGATGCTTATTTTTATTTCAGTTAAAGAGACAGCAGCTAGCGGTTCTGGTGAAATGAGGGTTGGGGAAGCATGGGCATAAGAGGGGTGAGGTGGGGGGCTTTAAGAACGTCTATGGATGTGTGCTGTGTTTTTTGTGAGTGTGTGATTTTTGATGGATGCTTGTTTTTGGACTTACTGTTTTGTTTTTTTTTAATGATCTGGATTCTAATGTTGTTTGGGGTTTTATTTGTTCTCTTTAGCACTTTGTAAGACTTTGTGTTGGAAAAGTGCTTCCGTTCCGTCATCTTCCGCATGTTCCAGGGTGGGGTCGCGGGGGCAACAGCCTCAAACAGGTAGCCCAGGCCTCTCTCACCCGGCTGCATCCTCCAGCTCACCCGGAAGGATACCAAGTCGTTCCCCGCCAGCTGTGAGACATAGTCTCTCCGGCGGGTCCGGGGTCCGCCCCTTGGTCTCCTCCCAGTAAGACAAGCCCAAAACGCCCCGCCCGCGAGGCGCTTGGGGGACATTTTGACCAGATGCCCGAACTACCCCATCTGGCTCCTCTCGACCTGGATGAGGAGTGGCTCGACACCGAGCTCCTCCCGCATGGCAGAGCTCCTCACCCGATCTCTGAGTGAGAGCCCAGCCATCCTGCGGTGGAAGCTCATTTCGGCCGCTTGTATCCGCGATCTCATTCTTTCGGTCACCACCCACAGCTGGTGACCATAGGTGAGGGTGGGAACGTAGATCGACTTGTAAATGGAGAGCTTTGCTTTTCGGCTCAGCTCTCTCTTTACCACGACGAAAAAAGTGCTTTATAAATAAAATTTGATTTGATGAGCATGTATGTGGATGGTTGTGTGTGTGGCTCCGCGACAAAGTGGCGACCTGTTCGGGGTGTACCCGGCGTCTCGTCTGATCCAGAGGCGACCCCAAGAGGGAATAAGCAGTTCAGAAGGCGAACGAACGAAGATTCATTTGTTCTTTCACAACCATTCTTTTTTTTTTTTCCTCAAAATCCACCACCGAATCCGTCAAACGAGCACCGTCCTCTTCAGAAGACCTGTACAAGCAGGTCGTCCAGAAAATCAGATTCACTTTGACAGTTTTATCCAAAAGCGGCTAATTGACAGAGACACTGTTATCTGCTTTGGATGGAAGTCAAACAGTGTCTCACACGGACAACTGAATGATAAAAAGCTGGAAGAAAAGAAAGACAGGCTCACATTTTTTAACCAGTGTGTAGTTGTGATTTTATGCGTGCGAGTGATCTAAATATATCTAGAGACAATCAGGATAAACACACTCATTATTTCAGATGATTTGCAGCAGGAGACAAAAAATCTGTCCTCTGTGTCCTCTTTTAAAGAATAACAAATATCTGCAAACACCTCGGTGGATGATTTCAAATGCTGCCTGGTGATTTATGGACCTACCTGATTCGTACCAACCACATTGTGCAAACATCAGAGTCATAAAATCACCTGTCATTAATCAAACGGGCCTACCTGTGGCTTCTCTGTGATTTACTTTTACAAACAGTTAAGACATGCAAATCAAAGCTCCAATTAATTTCACCCTTTATAAATCATAAGCGAGTCCTGCGCAGCATTTCTGACATTGGACGAATACCGATTAGAAATTAACACCCCGATCAACATTAAATGATAGATTGAGATTAAAATGGAGTTAATAAGAGTTCATTTATGAAAAACATCTGATTTGAGCTCCGTTCCGTTCGTTCCGTCATCTTCCGCTTGTTCCGGGGTCGGGTCGCGGGGGGAACAGCCTCAAACGGGCAGCCCAGGTGTCTCTCACCGCGGCTGCATCCTTCAGCTCACCTGGAAGGATCCCAAATCGTTCCCCGGCCAGCTGTGAGACATAGTCTCTCCAGCGGGTCCGGGGTCTGCCCCTTGGTCTCCTCCCGGTGGGACGTGTCCAAAACACCTCGCCCGCGAGGCGCTCGGGGGGGCATCCTGACCAGATGCCCGAACCACCCCATCTGGCTCCTCTCAACCTGGAGGAGGAGCGGCTCGACACCGAGCTCATCCCGGATGGCAGAGCTCCTCACCCGATCTCTGAATGAGAGCCCAGCCACCCTGCGGAGGAAGCTCATTTCGGCCGCTTGTACCCGCGATCTCATTCTTTCGGTCACCACCCACAGCTGGTGATCATAGATTAGCGTTGGAATGTAGATCGACTTATAAATCGAGAGCTTTGCTTTTCGGATCAGCTCTCTCTTCTTCTCGGACCGATGCAGCATCCAAGTTATTGCTGACGCCGCACCGATCCGCCTGGCGATCTAACGATCCATTCTTCTCCCACTCGTGAACAAGACCCCGAGATACTTAAACTCCTCCACTTTTAAAATATTAGCGTTAGATTTTAGTCGATGCTCCAGCCAATCAGTACGTAGTATGAGTTTTAAACATCTGTCCTGGACCAGGTTTCCTCCTTTTTCTCCTTTTTTTTTTTTTAAACACATGCTGTCAGACACTCCAGATGGAATTTGATTTTCATCTTTTAAGAGAGGAGGAGAGAAGAGGAAACTTGGCAAGGAGGAGAGAGGCACTTGAGAGCAGCCAGACCTACACAGAATTAGAATGCCTCGGATTACACCCATGGGGTCAGATTTACCATAACGAAGGTAAATCAAATGTTCAGCCGTCTTGATTGGAGTGAGAAACAGGCTAAGCAATGAAGGGTTAGAAAAAATGATGGATCGCTGACAGATGGAACTCGCAAACCTAGGCCAGTCGTGAGCTTATCTCCGCCTGGAGGGCAAATAAACCATTACATAGTCTACGGCCTGCCAGACCAGATCATTCAATTACAAAAAAATAATGGAGAGATGAAAAACGCCAAGATAATCATATAGATTTCACATCTTGTTTCTATCATAATACCCGAAATAAAATATAAAAGATCTAGTTTAAAGGCCCCATCTCATGCTGAATCAACTTTTCAGAGCTTTCTACCTTCTAATACTAAAGTCTAATACGGCCATGGGCAAACTAGGGCCCGCGGGCCACATGCGGCCCGTTAATTGTTTTATTTTGGTCCGCCGAACTTGAAAAAATGAAATAAATAAACCATGTTAAAGTTTTATTTCCCCTGCAATTCTGATGTTTCATCACTAGATGGCGCACTCTGGACATATTGGCTACATTGAGAAAACAACAACACTGCTACCATTAAAATGTGTGTGGCTCCGCTGTCAAAATAAACAGTGTGCACAGATATGGAAAGCGATCTGGGCCAATACGCACACTTCAACAAGCGCGTTAGATGTTAAAACAAAATGTTACATCAAGCGCTTAGATTTCAAAACGAGCACCGCTAAATGCAATTTTTAAGCGCTATCGCACTAGATTTCAGACCTAGTGCTAGATTTGAAATTTAACGCTCTTGATGTAACATTAAGTGCTTCGTTCTGTTCCGTCTCCTTCCGCTTATCCGGGGCCGGATCGCGGGAGCAACAGCCTCAGACGGGAAAACCAGGCTTCTCTCAACCCAGTTGCATCCTCCAGGTCACCCGGAAAGATACCGAGTCGTTTCCCACCCAGCTGCGAGACAGTCTCCCCAGCGGGTCTTGGGTCTGCCTCTTGGTCTCCTCCTGGTGGGACGTGTCCGAAACACCTCACAAGCGAGGCCCTCGGGAGGCATCCTGACCAGATGCCCGAACCACCCCATCTGGCTCTTCTCTACATAGAGGAGGAGCGGCTCGACACCGAGCTCCTCCCGGATGGCAGAGCTCCTCACCCGATCTCTAAGTGAGAGCCCAGCCATCCTGCAGAAGAAGCTCATTTCAGCCGCTTGTATCCGCGATCTCGTTCTTTCGGTCACCACCCACAGCTGGTGACCATAGGTGACGGTGGGAACGTAGATCGACTTGTAAATCGAGAGCTTTGCTTTTCAGCTCAGCTCTTTCTTTACCACAACGGACCGATGCAGCGTACTAGGTATTGCTGACGCCGCACCGATACGCATCGATCCAACATTGAGCGCACTTATTTAAAATCTAGCGCGCCATTTTATCGGTCTAATCTAGCGGTGACCAAAGCGTGCCATCCGTCTGCTTCAGTTCCGGCCCCTTTGTCAAATGTTAGAACTCAATGTGACCCGCGAACCAAAACGTTTGCCCATCTTTGGTCTAATAAATGTTCCAAAATCCAAAGACTTATTTTGCATGAGATGGGACCTTTAAAAGAAATATTAAAGAAACTATAGAAAGCATTTCTATAGAAAGCTTTTTGCGGATGATGTGGTCCTGTTGGCTTCATCGGACCGTGATCTCCATCTCTCACCGGATCGATTTGCTGCCGAGTGTGAAGCGGCCTGGATGGGAATTAGCGCCTCCAAATCCGAGACCATGGTCCTCGCCCGGAAAAGGGTAGAATGCCCCCTGCGGGTCAGGGACAGTGTCCTGCCCCAAGTGGAGGAGTTTAAGTATCTCGAGGTCTTGTTCACGAGTGGGGGTAGAATGGAGCGGGAGATCGACAGGCGGATCGGTGCGGCATCAGCAATAACTAGGACACTGCATCGGTCCGCCGTGGTAAAGAGAGAGCTGAGCCGAAAAGCAAAGCTCTCGATTTACAAGTCGATCTACGTTCCTACCCTCACCTATGGTCACCAGCTGTGGGTGATGACCGAAAGAATGAGATCACAGATACAAGCGGCCGAAATGAGCTTCCTCCGCAGGGTGGCTGGGCTCTCACTCAGAGATTGGGTGAGCAGCTCTGCCATCCGGGAGGAGCTCGGTGTCGAGCCGCTCCTCCTCCAAGTCGAGAGGAGCCAGATGGGGTGGTTTGGGCATCTGGTCAGGATGCCCCCCGAGCGCCTCGCAGGCGAGGTGTTTCGGGCACGTCTCACAGGGAGGAGACCAAGGGGCAGACCCCGGACCCACTGGAGAGACCATGTCTCACAGCTGGCCGGGGAACGACTTGGGATCCTTCCAGGTGTGATAGAGGATGCGGCCGGGGAGAGAGAGGCCTGGGCTACCTGTTTGAGGGTGTTGCTCCCGCGACCTGACCCCGGAACAAGCGGAAGATGACGGAACGGAATGGAAAAAAAGATGGGACCTTTAAAAGAAATATTAAAGAAACTATAGAAAGCATTTCCCTGGCCCAGGTTTGTAGGGTGACCACCATAAAAAGCCATACCTGCTGCATTCTTCCTTCACACCATGCTGCTTACTGCTTCCGGACAAATGGATGTGGACATGCACAGATGGAGAAACAAACAAAGAAAAAAAAAAAGACATGGTATACTGAGATGAATATGAAAATGAAAAACACATTATTCAGCATGAGCGATGAAAACGAGCAGGAGGACAAAGGAGAACAGAGATGAATAGACAGGAAATAGCTTGTGTAAATGTGGTCAGAGAAGAAAATGTGCTGATGATCCGATGAGGGGGATGCATTTTAAAATGAACTGGAAGTAATATTTATCTTTTGTGTTGCCAAATGAACTAATATCAAAATGCATGAATAGCTGAAGAAACTCGATGTCAACCACATTGGTTTATGTGTCTTTTATTGGACGGTTTTTAATTATCTAATAGTGCTTTTGTTTGAAACCTGCTTTTCTTCACACATATAAAACATGCACAGAAAATTAAGCATTTTAAAAAACACGATCGGTGTGAAAAAAAACATTCGCAACCGATTGTTCTCAGTGATAATAAAAAAACAGCAACTGCACAGTGGGTGACGAAAAAAAGTGGATCTTCAACTGAAAATACACAAAAACGTGTGCATGTGCACGTAAAAAAAATGCATCATCTGTAAGGTAGACATGGGACGTGAAATTGGTTTCAGGTAGAAGGAAAAGAAAGTGGGAGGGGACCATGAAAGAGATGGACAAGAGCAAAAGAAAACTGCGACACCTCGAGAGGAAGCCAAGACAGTAGGAGGTCTTAAAAAGAGACGGTGGAGAGAAGAAACAGATGAAAGGAGGATTAAAGAGCAGGATGGAGAGAATAACAAGAAGAGATGCCAATTCCAGAATACTTCTTCCAACTCTTTACTAGACACTGGGCACACTGTTCTACACTCTGTAGGACTACTATCATAACTGTGTTACTTTTCAGTTACACTCACTTTAATCCATTGGTTTTATGACAGTGTTGTTTTCATCAACAATAACGACAACAATATAATTTTGTTATTCTGGTCTTGTCTACATTGAGCAGTAGGTGATTTTCTCCCGCTCACACCACAAATCCATCCACCACCCTCCTGTACTCCTCCTCCTGCCCACCACTTATACACCCTACAACTGCATCAACTGCATAGTCATCAGAGTCAGACTTTCACATTTCTGCCAATTGTGCGTGTACCCTGTGAAAAGAACTAGCAAAGCGGCAGCATTCTGTCTCTCACGGTGGCACGCCCCCCACAATACTGCACGTGCACACCGTCAGCACAATGAAAAGTCACTTGGGCTGCTACATGTACGGAATTTCCGTTCCGTCATCTTCCGCTTGTTCCGGGGTCGGGTCGCGTGGGCAACATCCTCAAACGGGCAGCCCAGGCTTCTCTCACCCCGGCTGCATCCTCCAGCTTACCCGGAAGAATCCTAAGTCGTTCCTTGGCCAGTTGTGAGACATAGTCTCTCCAGTGGCTCTGGGCTCTGCCTCTCTGTCTCCCCCCATGGGATGTGCCCGAAACACCTCACCAGCGAGGCGCTCGGGTGGCATACTGACCAGATGCCCGAATCCCCCCATCTGGAAGAGGAGCCGCTCGACACCGAGCTCCTCCCGGATGGCAGCGCTTCTCACCCTATCTCTGAGTAAGAGCCCAGCCACCCTGCGGAGGAAGCTCATTTCGGCCGCTTGTATCCGCGATCTCATTCTTTCGATCACCAACCACAGCTGGTATCCATGTGTGAATACATATTTATACAGTAAATTTAAATTGCCTTGGAATAAATAGCTTGCTATAAATGTGGGATAAAAAGTAGGGAATGAAAAAGCAAAAAAAAAAAAGCATCTCGACACCGAATCTAAATTTTAATCTATTTTTGACCTTTTAGAAAATTTCCAAAGTGGACGTAGCTGATGAAGCATTTCTCATGGTGGCAGGATGCCTTCAGACAAGATGAGGACGCACTAGCAGTAATATTGAGATGTTCCTTAGAGGGTGGAAGCTATACATTGTACACTTCTGATTATTGATCACTCTGAATCAAGAGGAATGAGGTTTGAACCGTAATGTTCACCACAAAACACCACTGGGAAATCAAACGGTAAATTATTCTAAAAGAAACTTTTAGCTGCTTTTCCACAAACTAAAATTGCTATTAGATCCGGAAAATATTTTTTGAAGCACAGTAATTACTTTGGCACTTCTGTGCGACCTGCAGTGAAAAGACAGAGAAAAACAATCTAAAACTCGTGCACACTCAGTCTGGTTGATTCATCGGCTATTATTTCTGTCTAAATTCACATTACCTTCTTTTTTTTTTTGTATTTTAAAAATCAACGTTATAAATCTAACGAAGTGGCTTTAAATCCAAACCACTTTTGCTACTGAATCAGATGTGATGTTTTTACCAACTTTGATCAATCACGTCACATTTCTTTTTTCTTTTACGAGAATGAAATGAGACAGCTGTAATAAGAGGTGGCGCAATCGGACGTAAACAATGAACAAAAGCTTGCTTTGCTTGCACAACCACAACAAAATCAATACCCTCAAAGTGACATGTGTGGCATCTATATTTACTTCTGTTCGACACATAAAAACTCCTGCAAACACAAAAAAAACCAAGCAATACAAATCTAAGCAGGGCGCAGCGTAACTTAAACCCTTTTTAAACGGGATTAGTTTTACCTGGGGATCTCAGGTAATTTGGAATAGGACCTATCTCACGCTCACTCGCCAAAGCTAATAAAACTCCTGCATGATGAACATATGATTAGGTGTAATGAGGCTAAGCACACGGCATCTCCTGCAGCTGTGCCTCTGAAAGCCGCTAGTAGCAATCTGCATGGTCTATTGCCAGTATTGTTTTTCGTAAACGTATGGAAGAAGTCAGACATCCGGAAACTTTGGTCATGTGGCAGCTTATGTGCGTGAGCCGCAAAACAAAGCGCGAACAAGCAGTACAGGGGTGTATTCGTGGTGGTAATTCCTCTTCGTACTGATACGTAACGCTAGGTGGGAACACATGTAAGACGCACAATTTTTCAGCTGCTTTTTTATGTTTTGAACGTTTTTTTTTTTTTACGCCAACTGCCATGGTGGTTGTTGTCCATTGGCAGATGTGATGTCATATCATAGCCCCTCCTTCTTTTGGCCCCGCCCCAAAATCTCGCTTTTTGTGAAGCCAAAAACTTGGCATCTCTGAAAGTCAATCTGGGACTTTTATCTTAAGAAAATGAACCATGTCCATGAAAGGGTCTGTGAAACTGCCCAAAACTGACTTGTCGTAGTTTGTCCGACGTTGAGTCTAATGGTAATTCTAGGTAATTCTAAGTCGTCCTCGTGTGTCATTGCTTTAGATCTGTTTTCTATGGTGGTCCATAGGTGCGAAAGAGAATAAAGTACCACCTCTAACAAAACCAACCACATTTCAATGTCATGGATAGGGTATGGAACCGTTCTCATTTCTGATTGGTTAGAAATCAATCTGGTCTTCATTTCTTCTTTTTCACTGCACACTGGACGTATGGAAACGATACTTGTAAGGAATTCGATTAAGAACTTTTCAACTGAATGAAACTGCAAAGTATTGACAATTTTAAACACGCAAAATTAAACGATTTGTCGTGGTAAAGAAAGAGCTGAGCTGAAAAGTAAAGCACTCAATTTACAAGTCGATTTAGGTTCCCACCCTCACCTCTGGTCACCAGCTGTGGGTGGTGACCAAAAGAATGAGATCGCGGATACAACCGTCAGATACAAGTGGCTGGACTCTCACTCAGAAATAGAGTGAGGAGCTTTGCCATCCGGGTGGAGCTCAAGGTAGAGCCTGTTGCTCCTACAGATCAAAAATAGGGCCAGATGGGGTAGTTCGGGCATCTATTTAGGATGCCTTCCAAGTGATTCACTGGTGAAGTGTTTCGGGTATTTTCCACCAGGAGGGAGACCCAGAGGCAAACCCTAGACCAGGCATGGGTAACCCAAGGCCCGCTGGCCGCATATGGCCCGTTAAATGTTTTAATCTGGCCTGCCGACCTTTAAAAAATTAGATAAATAAACCTTGTAAATTTAGTTTTGTTTCTGCTGTAATTCTGATGTTTCCTCACTAGATGGCACACTTTATGTTATGGAAGGCTATCGGGTCCAATACACGCATATAAAGAAGCGTGTTAAATGTTAAAACAAGCAAAATGTTACATCAAACACTTAGATTTCAAACCTAATGCCGCTAAATGTGCGTTTTTAAGCGCTAACGCACTAGATTTCAAATTTTAAATTTTAGATTTAATGTTCTTAATGTAACATTTAGCGCTTGCTTAAAATCTAGCGTCATTCTATTGGTCTAATCTAGCCGTTACCATAGCATGCCACCATCTCCTCCTGTTCCGCCCCGCTGGTCAAATGTTAAAACTCATAGTGACCGGCGAGTCAAAAAGTTTGCCCACCCCTGCTCTAGACCCTCTGGAAAGACTATGTCTCACAGCTGGCAGGGCAACGCCTTGGGATCCTCCTGGATGAGCTGGAGGATGCGGCCGAGGTTAGAGAAGCCTGGGTTTCCCATCTGAGGCTGATGGCCCTGTGACCCAGCCCCGGAAAAGCGGAAGACGATGGAACGGAACATAAAGTATTTTCACAAGATGTTTGTAAAGCTTATCAAACTAACGAGGACGGAGGCGGTAGGTTCCAAATCACCGGGTCCTGTCTCCATTGCAATTACGGGAGAAAGCAGGTGACTTGTTCAATTTCAATTCAATTCAATTTTATTTTTTTAGCCCAAAATCACAGAATGTCCGTCTCAATGGGCTTCACAAGAAAAAGAGGAATGTATTAACACAAATACAAAACAAGAAAAATAACTAACAAATGCTAACTAAACAAGACTAGCACATTAATGCACTTAGACTCTCCTTCTCGGTGAGGAAAAACTCCTAAAAAACCCATCAGTGGGGAAAAAATAAGAAACCTCATGGGGATCCACTTGTCTGTGTAAAGTTACATACCCGTTGCACACAGACACTTTATTATCTTACCTATAACTTATATGTTTTAATAAATCTCCACAAATAAATTACTAGTCAGAAGCACCAAGAAAAAAAAAGAAAACACTGAAGGTGAGGCGGTAACTGACGAGGTGGTGTCAGACTTGAAAAGGGACGGAGGATAAGACAGCTTTGAGAGGAAGCTAAGAGCTCCTCTCTTCATTCATTACAGATAAGAGTAATTACAGGTCAACGTGCAGCGCGTACTCGTTTAGAACGACATGCTTGATGCGGATCTAAAACATCTCTGGTTTTTATTTGCCTGTCACCTTTCCTTTCCAAGCACTCGTTCAGTTCATCTCTCCTTCGGTTTCTCTTCTCACTTTAAACCTCTTCTGTATCAGAGTAAATTTAGATTCGTCTCATCGTCTCGTCATGTCTGAAGGTTTGTCCTCTTTGATCTCTTAAACTGCTGATGTTTTTACAAAGTTTAACACTTGTTTTCTGATGGATTCGTTTAGTTTTTTTTGTGGCATCTTTTATCAGCTTTTGATGCAAAGCAATGAGAAATAAAGTCCTCGAATACTCTATGTTGGGGGGTTTTTTTGGTCCAATCAGTGAAGACAGATTTCATATTTCCGTTACCATTCCGTCGTCTTCCGCTCATCCGGGACCGGGTTGTGGGGGCAACAGCCTCAGACAGGAAACCCAGGATTTTCTCAGCCCAGGTGCATCCTCCAGCTCATCTGGAAGGATCCCGAGTCGTTGCCTGCCAGCTGTGAGACATAGTCTCTCCAGCAGATCCGGGATCTGCCTCTTGGTCTCCTCCAGTCGGGCCGTGCCCAAAACACCTCACCAGGCGCTTGGGAGACATCTTGACCAGATGCCTGAACCACCAAATTTGGCTTCTCTCAATCTGGAGGAGGAGTGGCTCGACACCGGGCTCCTCCCGGATGGCAGAACTCCTCCCGCGATTTCTGAGTGAGAGCCCAGCCACCCTGCAGAGGAAGCTCATTTCGGACGCTTGTATCTGTGATCTCATTCTTTCGGTCACCACCCACAATAGGTGACCACAGGTGACGGTAGGAACGTAGATCGACTTCTAAATTGAGAGCTTTGCGTTTCGGCTCAGCTCTTTCTTTACCACAACAGATCGAAGTAGCGTCCTAGTTATTGCTGACGCCGCACCGATCCGCCGAACTCCCACTTCATCTTTCCCCCACTCGTGAACAAGATTCTTTTAAACTTTAGTTTTATTCTAAAGCTTCAAGCTCTTTTCTGTATGATTTATTGCTGTTTTTATTTACTTTTTTAATTTCCCAAACTTTTCTTGCTCTTTTTCTTCGGCCTTCCTCCGATCCTCATTTCACCTTAATCAACATGTTACCCCCTCTGCAGCCCCTCCTCCGTCCGTCCCGTCGACCGTTTACTCCGATGTACCCTGTGTCATTGTTCAGATAATTATTTATTAATGTGTTTATGTCACAGCCGTCCCCGTCTGTCTGTCGCTGCCATCTGTGCCCGGTTAGGTGCCCACCTCCCTGTGCTGCTATGTTCTGCCCGTGAGGGGGAAAAAAAAGAGCCGCGCATGGGGGCACAGATCAGATATTCAAATGAACAAAGCAACTCACACGCAGGCGTTGCGATGACAGCTCCGCACTGCCCCTGGGCTAGGTGGGGTTAGCAGGGATGAGAGGCGCGCAGCAGTGGGCACCACAGTCCCTTCTGTGCTGTCCTCTTTACTTTGTTCTCTGTCAGCACTACGTGTGAAGGAAGGTGGTGGGAGGAGTTCTTACCTTGATAAACTTATTTAGAGGACACGGTGAGGGAGGGAAAAAACAAAAGTAGAGCTAGGGAAACTAATTGTAGAAGGGAAATGCTTTATCAAGCTTAGAGGACCAAATGTGGTACCAACGTTGCATTCAGGATTTAAAAAGGTTCCGTTCCGTCATCTTCCGCTTGTTCCGGGGTCGGGTCGCGGGGGCAACAGCCTCAAACGGGCAGCCCAGGCTTCTCTCACCCCGGCTGCATCCTCCAGGTCACCCAAGTCGTTCCCCGGCCAGCTGTGAGACATAGTCTCTCCAGCGGGTCCGGGGTCTGCACCTTGGTCTCCTCCTGGTGGGACGCAAACCACCCCATCTGGCTCCTCTTGACCTGGAGGAGGAGCAACTCGACACCGAGCTCCTCCCGGATGGCAGAGCTCCTCACCTGATGTCTGAGTGAGAGCCCAGCCACCCTGCGGAGGAAGCTCATTTCGGCCGCTTGTATCTGTGATCTCATTCTTTCGGTCACCATCCACAGCTGGTGACCATAGGTGAGGGTTGGAACGTAGATCAACTTGTAAATCGAGAGCTTTGCTTTTCGGCTCAGCTCTCTCTTTACCATGACGGACCGATGCAGCGTCCTAGTTATTAATGATGCCGCACCAATCCTGTCGATCTCTCGCACACAATAATTCGTGCTTCTTTCACTGAAACAAAACCTGATTTTGGCAAGAAGTAGCCTCTTAGTGTTTTAAGTGGGGGGGGGGGGCGGGGGAGGATTTTATAATGAACAGCAAGCATCTCAAAAGATCCAAACCACAGTGAAGCAGTGGTGGAACGTAACGAAGTAAATGTACTTCGTTACTGTACTTAAGTAAAAAAATTGTGTATCTGTACTTTACTTAAGTAAAATTTAAGACCGGTACTTTTACTTTTACTTCACTACATTTTTAGAGCAAATATCTGTACTTTTACTTCGCTACTTTTTAAAAGTGTGTTTTATATTTTTTGTTACATTTTCGTTCAGGAATTTAAAAAATACACAGGTTTTTTAGCGCATCTTGAAGCCGCATCGCCAAAATCAAAAGAAGCGGTTAATCGGGAGAAGAAGTAATGAATCGAGAAACATTTTCCGCATTCATTCAGCGCCAAAAACCTAACATCAAATATAGTACAAATTAAAAAGAGTCAGAAGATTGTTGTTCGTTGTGTTTACTTCTAAATAAAAAGTTGAGCCATCATTACACAGAGCAGGGGCGGATCTAGAATTTTCCAAAGAGGGGTGGGGCTTTGACAAATCCAATATATAGTGACTGGGGGCCTCCCCCCAAAACATTTTAAAAATTAGTGTCATTTTCCTCCATTTTGGCGGCCCATTCACTGGCCCTTCTAGGGGATAGCTTGACTTGTCCCCTTTCCTTTTATTGGGTCACACCCCTGCAGAGTATTTATCCTGGTTACCATGGTGACACCCTATAGCACAACAAATAACATTTGAATTATGGTCGAATCCTTTTACTTTTTACTTAAAAAGTACAATTTACACCAATTACTTTTGTACTTTTACTTAAGTAGATTTTTTTTATTGGTACTTTTACTAAAGTACAAAAAGTGAGTACTTCATCCACCACTGCAGTGAAGCATCCAAAACACAGACCTGAGAGATTTAAAGATAAGATGGAGTGTCGTTCTCTAGTCTACATGCTTTAATTTTACTCAAGGTGAAGGAGGAAGGAGGACAATAAAAAAAAAGAAAGGAAAGAGGGAGAGATAAACGGGAAAACGAGCAGAGGGAGGGTGGATCATAAACATAGGGGGCGACTGGAGGAACGCCTGTGGAGCTGTAAGAGGATTGTGATCATGCATCTTGGATCTCAATAAGTAAACAGAACAAATATCCTCCATCTTCTCTTCTACTTTTTCGCTCGTCTCACAAGTCATTCCAAGTCCCCCGCCGTCCATTCCTGCAACACAATCTCTGTCTTCTGGCTTCTTCTCTTGCTGGCAGTCCATCTTTCTCATGTCCTCTGCTCCCTACGGCAGCTCTTTCATCGCCCTTCTTTTTTGCTTCATTTCTCACTGTTTCTTCAGCTTTCCCCATCTCTCTCTCTCTCTTCTCGACATCACTTCTTCTCTCTTTACACTCCCCCAGTCACTAAAATATTTTACAACCTGTCCCCAAGTCCGTGCAGGGCGATATGTCCCGATATGGGTAATTATAAGTATCACTAGGATGATACTTATCATAATAAATCACAATCTAAGCACATTTGCAGTTATTCTCTGAAGAGTTTGGGGTTTTTTCCAATTAATTTGAAGTGACATTTATCTGACCGAGCTGTCAGAAATGAGAAATGTATATTTTAGTGGAACAAAATTGTATTTTTATTTATTTAATAAGGATTTTTTATTTTAAAAAAAGTTATTGAGATTAAAAACCTGAGTAAATCAAATAAAAACAACAGTTGTGCTTTGAAATTAGAAACAAATTTTTAAAGAAAAATAGACAAAAATAAACTACTGGAAAATAGTTGCAGCTTAATTTTATGACCCCGCAACCGATTGATGACCTGTACGGAGTGTACCCTGCCTCTCGACTGAAATCAGCCAGAACAGGCTCCGGCACCTCTCACGACCCATCAGGGATCATCGGTTCCGAAGACCAAACAAAACTTTGATTTTACAATGTTGAATATTTTTATTTAAAAAAGGAGTAAGAGTAAAACATCTACAATTTTGAGGATCATTTTTTTGTTTTCTTCAGAGTGAGTGCTTTTCTTCAATAGACAATCTTTGATGTCTTTTCCATTGATACAAAAAAATGACTTAATGTTTTCACAAACATCTGACCTGGAAAAAAAATAACTGGCATCGTAAGTCATTTTTATTTATACATATGCCATTTGTAAACATATAACTGTATTTGTCGGATAATTTTGCATAGGCGTTGTGAACAGTTTCTTCATGTTTAGCTTCATACTACACGAGAGCAGCAGAGCAGCTATATTTAACATTGTTCTAAAAAGTGACCTTAGCCTAAGTTTGTAGCTCTCTCTGGTTTGTTGTGGTTCCAAACGTGAAACTTTAACTTGAGTTAAGTGACATAAAACAACTCACAATCTTCTGTGTGGATTAATGAATATAATGCAGTGTCGTGTCGTGAAATTGAGAGACCATGTACCGTATTTTCCGCACTATAAGGCGCACATAAAAGCCTATAATTCTCTCAAAAGCCGACAGTTTGCCTTTTCTATTGGATCAATACTTGTTCGTTGTGGCTATCAATGTTTTATTTGAAAAGTCACCGGATTTTCTTCCTTACATCGTCAATGACTCATCTTTGACATGTCATTTCATTAAATTTAAACCCCTAAACTAGCAAATTGAGTAAAAAAAACCAAAGATCTATAGGAAGCTTCTTTGTTAAAGGGAGGTACAGAGTTACTGAGTGGACTAGACCTAAGAAACACTCTTCAGATCAGATTTCAGGTCGAGATGCGACTGTCTGGTTGCAGCAAAACACACTCAGAACTCTCTCTCCCCGGCTGCATCCTCTAGCTCACCTGGAAGGATCCCAAGTCGTTCCCCGGCCAGCTGTGAGACATAGTCTCTCCAGCGGGTCCGGGGTCTGCCCCTTGGTCTCCTCCCGGTGGGATGTGCCCGAAACACCCTGCCCGCGAGGCGCTCGGGGGGCATCCTGACCAGATGCCCGAACCACCCCATCTGGCTCCTCTCGACCTGTAGGAGGAGCGGCTCGACACCGAGCTCCTCCCGGATGGCAGAGCTCCTCACCCGATCTCTGAGTGAGAGCCCAGCCACCCTGCGGAGGAAGCTCATTTCGGCCGCTTGTACCCACAATCTCATTCTTTCGGTCACCACCCACAGCTGGTGACCATAGGTGAGGGTAGGAACGTAGATCGACTTGTAAATCGAGAGCTTTGCTTTTCGGCTCAGCTCTCTCTTTACCACGACGGACCGATACATCGTAAACAATAAAATATCGGCCATTGCTACGGTGAATGTACGTTATCTTCAAGATGAGAAAATTGAGTTTTTTGCAAATGGATGTGAGAAAGGTGGTCTGCATCAAGAAGTACAGAGGGGTGTAGGACACTTCCTCAGGGAGTGTTCCTCATTAGTGTGAACAGCACACAGGAGAGCATGTACAAACTGTGTGTATATGTGTCTGTTTGAGTGCCTCTGTCTATAATTAGGAGTCACTGTTTGTAGCACGGTGGATCACAGTTAGATAAGTGCTTTGGCGATACGCCAACATCGTGCACAAACACACACACACCTACATGGTTCTTGAATAATACAACTACAAGTGAACTGGCTGAAAAACACCACCTACATACAGATGGACCAGTTAGAGGTATCTGGGTTTACCTTAAAACACACCTGCAGATTAAAAACACCCACACATCTGGACTTTTTCATCATTTGGTCTGTGCCAGGCAACAAGGGAATCACGATTGGTAGCTAGAAGAACAAATCAAAGCACTGACACAGTCACATATGCATGTATGTACGTAAAAACGCACATAACGAGGAGGAATCTCATCTTCTTTCAACTTCTGGGTGACACATAAACAAGTACAAATCGTACACAATTTTCCAACATGCAACCTCCATTTGAGTAAGAAAATCTTTCATCTCAGCATGGGAGCCACCGAGCAGGCTCTTACACACACACAGAAAGAGAGAGAGGCAGTTCCTCTATCACTCCCTCCACCTGCTACCCCATCCTACTATGGCACTATCAGTGGACCACCTGCACAACTTCGTGCACGGCTAGATGCAGATGTATGCTTCACAAAGCACTTAATCACAGAGTCAGTGGATTTACAATTCAAATGAATCCTTAGAGGCCCCAGAGCGCCTGGAGAGTCTTGTGCTGAAGCCTATACGGGGCACTGAAAACACTTCATCCTAATGTCACTGTACTTGATTTTCAGTCAGAGCTCCGAATGCCTTTCCCATCATCTCTGGCTTTATGAGTCATAGGCTTCAACTTTATCACTCTGTGCCATACCGCTGTTTGTTTGGAAGATGAGAATGCAACGTCTTTAACATTCAAAGAAAGATCTGTGCAGCTTTTTTAAAAAAAATGGAGAGAAAGTTGCGGACTGTGCCTGCAAACATGGTAAAAAACTATTGAGTAAAATACTCAAATTAAAACAAAGGTCGCTGGACATGATTTAAAAAAAAAAGTTCCAACTGTGTACTCACTAAAAATGGACGACACTGGCTGCAAATATTTCTTGTTCATTTCAAGTGTTTTGTCGGTTACGACAAAAAATTCCTTTTTTTGTACGATTGGGCCCATGACGTGATCAAAAAATTATTTGACTGGAGCGATAACTCCGTATCATGCCACGCAAATAGTTTTACGAGTAGCATCAAAAGATGGAACGGTCCACTTTACACCCTTTGGTTAAGTCAGTGCTTCTCAATTACTTTCTGTTGCGCCCCCCCACACACACACTTTCCGCCGTGACAATAATTAGTATCATTCGTCTATTAAATTGTTATAAGTACACCTCTGCATAACATTGTATCCTCATTAACGTTAAAGAAACCAGAAAAAGTAACGTCCAAACAATGAACTACTTTATTAACATTGTTTTTTAGTCTGAAACTGAAAAGATTTAAAGTGCATCAATTAACTTGAAATTAAAAGAGCGTCAACTACTGTAAAGCAGTGGGTCCCCAACCACCGGGCAGTGGGTCATGTGGAACCGGGCCGCATAGAATGAAGAAATAACTTCCATTGTTTCCATTTGGTTTATTATTTGAGCCTTTATTATAAAGGTTTTCTTGATTCTTGATGACGATGTTTTAATTTGAAAAGTGACCGGATACAGAATTACGAAGCAGACTGGACCTTAGAAACACTCTTCAGGTTTCAGGTCAAGATGGGACTGTCTGGTTCCAGCAAAACGAACTCAAAACTCCAATTTTTTTGTTATTTTTTTTATTTTTTTTGTTATTTTGAATTACTCTATTCATCCCTCACCGGGGAAATTTGTTTGCTGCACTCCTTACACCGCAGCAGGCTGCCATTCGACGGCGCCAATGGTGGGAGAAGCGGGGGTTAGGTGTCTTCTCCAAGGACCCTAGACGTGCTCTCCGTGGGACGCGAACCCGCGACCTTCCGGTCCGCGGGCGAACGCGCTAACCACGCGGCCACCGTCTCCACCAATTGATCTAGTCTTACTGTGAGGAACCTAACTGGTATTTTTATTTACTTTGTTTTTGTGATGTCTTTTATTTTGAAGGTATGTTTACAGTTACCAAGGCAACCGGATTACGTTGGAGCAGAGAGAATGTTTCTGTGTTATAAAGACGCTGCTAATACATTTTCTCGTTAGAACAAAAAGGATTTAAGTTTATTATTTATTTTAAAAACCTATTTTTTTTTCAGGTTGGTCTTATTTTGTTTTTCTGCTACACCTTTAGACCGGTCCCTGAAAATATTATCAGACACTAAACTGGTCTGTAGCACAGGAAAGATTGGGGACCTCTGTTGTAGTGGATGTGCAATTACACTTTACTCTAGCATGGCAAAAAACAAAAACATGTTCCACAGGGTCACACAGGGTCTCAAATAGTAGGCGCGCACCACTATTTGAAAAGCACTGGCTTAAGTAATGATAATTAAATCAACCTGGTAAACGTTGCTGCTTCTGTTATTGGTACTTCTCTGTCGACAGGGCATCCGACAAAGAATATCTCATTCTGGTCTTCAGAACAAACTAAAATGTTCTTCATGATAAATGGCTGCTTTCAGCCCTTTGTCATACAGGTTGCCACGGTACGTCTGTAAATTAAGTTTGTCTCATTAATGACCTGCAATAGGTCCAAAAGTGACTAATAATTCAGCGGTACAGCGTTATGGTCGGTACTCACGCAGTTTTAATGAGTGAAACGATTTACCAACACACACACACACTCACACATGCTTAAGTGTACAGACATTTAAAGGCACACATGCACATATATGACTTTGTTTTCCATTTACGCGTTTGTGTAAAATAATTCCCTCTCACAGATTCAAACGTACATGAATGCCCTTGTGTAATTGGAGCAAACAACTGACAGCCTAATGGTTCTCACTGGCTATTTAGACTTTAACCTTCAACACAGTTATTTTCTTCTGGAGCGCACGTAAACACACACTTCATTCAAATCGTCCTCACTAAATTATGTAGAGCCTTCAAACATAGATTGCGTCCTTTTTCTGAGGACTTTGCTCTTTCTGTGCATGTTTTCTGTGCATTTCTGCTTCATCTAACGCTTGTGCGTTTGCGTTCTTTGAGTGTGTCTGAGTGGATGGCACGATCGAGCTGATGAGTTCATGGCTTACTGAAGTCATTAAAAGGTCAAAGGGGGATTGTAACAAATAGGACAGCAGATCAAAGTGCAATGACAAGCAGGGTTCAAGTCTACACAGCGAGGGAAGTCTAAAACAATGCATTCAGACACGGGGACTGATTCTTACAGCATGCTCCAACTACAATCCGATTACAGGGCTGGTAGGTATGCAGGAAACAGACATTTCAAAAGGTTTTCCTCCCAAGAGCATTTTCACTTAGGGAAAATCCTCAATCCCTGATGACATCAAATTTTCTGTGGAGTATTTCAAGCTTTGCAAATCTATATTTTGTTCCTTGTAAAAGTGGCTGTCGCTGTAAATTTATTGTGAAACTAAGCTGCTGTGACAATGTCATTAAAGTTAGTTTAAAATTCTATTCACACGGGAAAAGGGTTGTTTGGAATTACCCCCTTCGACGTTTGTGTCTTTAGTGGTTCATTTGCACGGGAAAATAAATACCGGTCATTTCTGTAAGTTTATTCATTTTATTTGGGATGTAATTTCACGGTTCCGTATAGTCCAGTCATCTCCAATCATTAGAAAATAACTTCTTTTTTTTTACCGTATTATATTGATCCCTCAACGGATAAATTACTTTTGCACCACTGCACCACAGCAGGCAGCCATGACGGCCCCAATGGTGGGAGCTTAGGGGGTTCGGTGTCTAGGGGACTCAGTGGGAATCGAACCAGCTTTTTCCGGTCCAAGGAAGGACACCCTACCACTGAGCCAACGCCTCACCTTCGAGCCAGATTCGAGATCTCCTTCGACCCAGATTACAGAACTCTTTCGAACCCTACTGACTTAACTCGAAGATAAAAGTTGCCTATATTTTCTAAGACTTTATGTGAAGCTAAAACCTCTTGGTTTATTAATTCTATCATAAAAAAATGATTGTATGCTTTAAGTTTCCACTGAAATTGTGTTTTAGATCATTAAAATATCCATAATGACTTCTAGAATCAGTAGGAAACAATAATCTGACTTAAAACACCTTCAACCAAAGACACGTTTAAAATCTCAAAAAGACCTCGTAATCGGCTGACTTCGTCCCGTCTTGAACAAACACCAGAGATTAATATTAACGAGACTGTAGTCTTTAGATAAAACTAGCCCTGTGCAAATAGGAATTTCAAATAAACACCTCCCTCATTAAAATTACTGCTATATAGACTTTAAACCAGGGGTGTCCAAAGCCGGTCCTCGAGGGCCGGTGTCCTGATGGTTTTCCACACATTCCTGGTTCAATACAGCTGATGCACAGAAAGTGAAATCAACAGCCAATAGAATTTGGCACAATGACTCAACTAACTGGATGAGGTGTGTAGATGTAAGAACATATGGAAAACCTTCAGGACACCGGCCCTCGAGGACCGGATTTGGACACCCTTTCTTTAAACTTTGACAAGTTGGAAAATATTATTTAATCACTAATTACTCATTGATATGGTCCTATTTGCTTTTCACTTATTTCTATTAGCACATAAAACAGGATAAAAATATCTCAAACTGATAAATATCTCTATTTTAAATTGCACGTTTTGTTTTGCACGTATATTTGTGTTCCTATTTTCTTAATCTCGCTAATGTCATCAATTTTTATTACTAGGAGTTTTATGCTTCGTTTTTTACCTACCGGTACATGTGTACTGTTGAGCAACAACAAATTTTCCCAGATGAGGATTAATAAAGTAATCAGTTATAATCAATTTATCTATCTTGGTTTCATATTTCATTTAATCTCAATTAGCTGTAAACGAGCTATTGTTTTACACGAATTACAACAATAAATAGTTTTTAATATGTTTTACTGATTAAAGTTTTTTATTCTATTGTTTTATTCTGTGTTTTATTCCAGTGTTTCCTAATAGGGATTCTCCATCCACAGGCTCTGCCTGCTCAGTCTGTGGGGTCTTCTCAGTGGGGGTCTGACTGGCCTGGGTGGTGCGGGTGCCTCACTTTAGCCAGGCGGCTTCTGTGGATGCTCGTTGTATTCTAAAGCTGGGTGGACCCCTGTGGTTTTGGCCGCTGCAGTCATAGGCATGCCGAATTCCTGGTGTGGATCGATCCCCAGTTATTATTTCTTCGCAGCAGCATCAGGCTGGATGTTTATTTTATTTCAGTTAAAGAGACAGTAGCTAGCAGTTCAGGTGAAACGGGGGTTGGGAGCAAAGGTAAGATCTTAAGCCCAAGCCCGAACCCGACCCGAGCCCGACCCTCGGGCCTAAAAATCTCAATCATTACTTCGGGTCGGGTTGGGTTCGGGCTTCTCTCTCGCTGACTTTTTTTTTTTTTTTTTTTAAATAAATATATGTTTATAAAATGTAAACTAAAATGATGTGTGTGTACTAAACTAATAAATACTTGTTATAAAATTAAAACAGAGAAGTAATGTTTAACTACTAAACAGAATCCGCAGAGCCAGAGCATGCGCTGCGCACGTGAACGCCTCCTTTTAATTTGGTAATCCTCCCCTGCGCACGTCTTTATTTAATTTATTTTGAACTGGTATCCCCAAAATGAAGGAGTAAGAAGTTAAGGATATACTAGAAGCAGGAGAACTGAAAAGACAAACACGCACCGGTAAGAGTGAGGTGTGGAAAAGCTTCAAATTTACTGTTCAAAATGCTCCAGAAACTAGCGTTTCGGTTTCTGCGCTAAGCAGTGCGTTAGGGGCCCGATAGTGTGATTTATTTATTTGTTTTCATTAAAAAACGTGTTCTTGAAAATGTTCCAATTTATAAATAACCCTCGCCCTCCCGAGTCCTCCCAAATAAAATATGACATTTCGGGCTTGTTTCGGGCTCGGGCCTGCAAACCACGTTGATTGGTCGGGCTCGGGCCGGGTCGGGTTTTAATATCCGCGGGCTCGGGTCGGGCTGGATTTTTTTGGCCCGATCTCACCTCTGGTTGAGAGTGTGTGGTGTGTGATCTTTGATGGATGCTTGTTTTTGACTTACTGTGTTGTTTTTTGTTTTTTAATGATCTGGATTTTAATTTTGAGTTTTTATTTGTTCTTTTCAGCACTTTGTGTAACTGTGTTGGAAAAGTGCTTCACAAATAAAATTTGATTTGATTTGATTAGACTAGATTACAAAATTTAAGCCTTTAAACCAAGGATTATGAAGTATATGCTGAACATCGTGCTGCATATTTTGTTAGTCAAATATTAACCTACAAAATCATCTGCGACAATTGTGTTGAAACTGATCCATTGTCTGAATCACTAACTAAACTGTGAAGGGTTTTTTTTTTCTTCTTTTTCCTCTTTTGTGTGAAATAAACCACAGAAAATATTACGTTGGTTTTGTAGAAACTTTCAACCGACATCTGTCTTGTTTTACTGACTTTAGAAAGCAGACACGAATGATCTTACATCAAAGATCTGCTCATGTCTCCGTCCCTTTGGGTAGGATTAACTCAGCTACGTACAAAAGGCAGCATTCTTGTCTACATAACAGGACAAGGCAGTGCAGGTGGCATTCAGAACACAAAAGGTCTCCATACCAGGACTTGATTCATGTTCCACTGTCACATCTGACCTTTCACTCTGATTTTACTTCACATAATCAGCATTTATCTAGTTTCCTTTGGAGATGTGTCATTTTTTAACGCTTTTTATTGAGAAATTATTGAGAAAGGACAATTTTACACTTGAAATAGTTGTTTTAATTACATAAAATCAAACCGTGAAGAGAAAAAAAAAACTTTTTTATATCACCTTAAGATTTCTTCTCGTTCTAATCAGGAAAAAAACGCAACATAATTGTATTACGCTGATTTGTGAAGTAAAACAATTGTAGATCTCGGCCTAATCAACCTTGATTAGACTTGCAGATTAATCAAGCCTTAGTGAAAAGACCTCTGTTCTTCAATCTACTACATCAAAGTAGACCACTACAAGACACAGTCACGTCCAGTCAGGTGATATCAGAACAGAGACACTCACTCAGCTGTCTCCTTGATGACAAAGTGGCGCCTCCATGCGCCTTGATGCCCTGGAAACAAAAGACATGATGACACAGAGAGAAACCTAATAACAGAAAAATAAAAGTATATTTAAAAAAAAAGGAAAGCAGAGGGACGAAGTCATGGAGGACTTCTTTTGAATTGAAACAAATCCATCGTCGCCAGTAAAAACAATTCATTTGAAACAGTGAAGGGAAAAAAAATTAATGCCAAAGTTGAAAAGTGTCATTGGCAAACGTAAATTTAAAAAATGGCTAAAACAATCCACCGTATATTTATTGATTCAGCTATGACTTCATCTACAGTGTGGATCAAAGGTTTAGACCAGAGGTGCCCACATTTTTTTGTCCCAAGAACTACTTTACAAATATCAAACCTCCTGAGATCTACCAGTCCCATGTTACCATCGCAAACCCCGCAGATCGTTTCCAGTCTGCTGTAACAACCCCTACAACATGTTTGGTACATATGACCAGTCGGTCGCGATCGACCAGTTGATCGCGATCGACCAGTTGATCGTGATCGACCAATTGATCGCGATCGACCAGTTGATCACGATCGACGTAATGGGCACCCCTGGTTTAGACACTATGTTGCAAAATGTGTCAAATTACAAATGAGACGTTAAGGTTTTAAAAAAGTTATGTTTGATTTCCATTATTTACACTTTCAAAATAACCAAGAACAAAATAATTGTGTCTGCGAAGGTTTGGGCACCCATCAGAGTTGATGCCTTGTACATACCGCCCCATTTGCAAAGTATTGTAGCTTCCAAATATAAAGAGACTCTCACGTTTTTGCGAAGGGCATCTTAACCCATTCTTTCTAATAATTGTCTTCCAATTCTCTGATATTTTTGAGCTGTTACATACTGCTCATTTAAAATCTATAAAACATAACTTTTCAATTATGTTGAGGTCAGGAGATTGTGAATGCCATAGAAAGACCTTCGTTTTACACCATGTGATGTAACCCACCGTGCATTAAGAAATCAGCCTCTATTAAAATGCAGCTTTTGAAAAGATGGCATCAAGTCAGCGTCAGAAAATTGCTTAAATTAAACTGATTAAATGTTCAATACAACTTCATAAGGTGATTGAGTCACCGTAACGCTGAACAATTGGACACAGGTTCTTTTTCCCTAAATACCCCAATAGATTGGTGACCTGTTCAGGGTGTATCCAGCCTTAAATCAGCCGGGATAAGCTTCGGCACCCCCTGCGACAAACTGAAACAAATAAAATTGAATCAAATATCTTTCAATTAACTCTGTAACGGGAAAAAAAAGAAAATTTTGGAACAACACAGCTAAACAGCAGGGTCTTAATACTCATGGTAATTCTTTTTTATTGAAGGTATTGTATTCGGCGCACCCCCCGAACCCCCGGTACACCATAAGGTTCTCACAAAAAAAGAAAAAAACAACAGTTGCTAAAAACTACAAATGTTACAAACAATTCAAAGACAGTGTGCTTCAAAGCAAAGAGAACAGGACACAAAATTCTGGCACCTGTGTAAACATGTGGGCCCGATGCCCGGAAAATATTTTGTTTTTTTTATCCTGTCTCTTTGAAATTATGTTATTCTTACTAGTGTTGCCCAGCTGGCCACGTCTCCTAGTGTTTCTCAGATAAAGTAATCAAAAATGCACGAAAGGTGAGATACAGTATGATTAACCATCGCTACATTTCTTTGTTGCAAAAACTTTTATGCAACTTTAATTTTATTTCTCCATATATGGCATGATGGAGTTTGGGAAAACTGGGAATTAGCGCCTCCAAATCCGAGACCATGGTCCTCGCCCGGGAAAAGGGTGGAATGCCCCCTGCGGGTCAGGGACAGGATCCTGCCCCAAGTGGAGGAGTTTAAGTATCTCGGGGTCTTGTTCACGAGAGGGGGAAACATGGAGCAGGAGATCGACAGGCGGATCGGTGCGGCATCAGCAATAACTAGGACGCTGCATCGGTCCGTCGTGGTAAAGAGAGAGCTGAGCCGAAAAGCAAAGCTCTCGATTTACAAGTCGATCTATGTTCCTATCCTCACCTGTGGTCAGCTGTAGGTGGTGACTGAAAGAATGAGATCGCGGGTACAAGCGGCCGAAAAGAGCTTCCTCATTTCGGCCCGAGAGCTGGGCGGGTGGCTGGGCTCTCACCCGAGCTCTGCCATCGGCTCCTCGGCTCTTCCTCGATCCAAGGAGGAGTGGCTCGAGGAGTGTCGAGCCGCTCCTCCTCCAGGTCGAGAGGAGCCAGATGGGGTGGTTTGGGCATCTGGTCAGGATGCCCCGAGCGCCTCGCTGGCGACGTGTTTTGGGCACGTCCCACCGGGAGGAGACCAAGGGGCACACCTCGGACCCGCTGGAGAGACTATGTCTCACAGCTGGCCAGGGAACGACTTGGGATCCTTCCAGGTGAGCTGGAGGATGCAGCCGGGGAGAGAGAGGCCTGGGCTACCCGTTTGAGGCTGTTTCCCCCGCGACCCGACCCCGGAATAAGCGGAAGATGACGGAACATATCTGGCATCAGATTTTGTAGATGTTTTGTAGCTGTTAACCTCTTAAGAAGCATCAAGTAAACATCACCTTGAACTGAGAAAGAAAAGAGTTAAGAGAAGTTGGTGAGAAACTGACACAGAAAAAGAGTGATGAGAAGAGCAGAGGAAAAGTGAACGATTGGAGTAATAAAAGATGATGAAGAAGAGAGATGCGATACAGTTGAGAGGTTGATTGCTCCACTGGGACGGAGAGAGATAAAATGAACACACATCTAAAGATGGATGCAAGAGTAAAAGAGATGATGATGATAGTGGTGAAAAGACACAACAGCAGGAGGGGAATCAAAGAAGTTTAAGAAGTACAAAATTGAGAGAAGACTACAGAATGGAAGGATAAATCTTCTTCTTCTTTCGGCATTTCCCTTCACGGGTCGCCACAGCAAGTCCGTTTCTTCCATCTAACCCTATCTGCTGCATCCTCTTCGGTCACACCAACCATCTTCATGTCGTCCCTCACTGTGTCCATGAACCTCGTCTTTGGCCTCCCTATAGTCCTCATTCCTGGTGGTTCCAAATCCAGCATCCTTCTTCGGATGTACTCCCTCTCTCCTCTGCACATGTCCAAACCATCTCAGTCTGGCCTCTCTGAGTTCATCTCCAAAACCTCTAACATGTGCTGTTCCCCTGATGTACTCATTTCTGATCCTGTCCATCCTGGTCACTCCCAGAGAGATCCTCAGCATCTTCATCTCTGCTACCTCCATCTCTGCTTCCTGTCTTTTTCTCAGTGCTACTGTTTCTCGACCAAACAGCATGGCCGGTCTCACCACGGTTTTGTACACTTTCCCTTTCATTTTAGCTGAAACTTTTCTGTCACACATCACACCTGATACTTTTCTCCACCTCTCTAACCTGCCTGCACATGCTTCTTCACCACTTTTCCACACTCTCCATTGCTCTGGACTGTTGATCCTAGAGGGATAAATGTGGGTGGAAAATAAATGTGAAAAAAAGTGGTATAAACAGTAAATGCAAAGCTGGATGCAAACTATTCACATTCAAACTAAAACTGAAACCATAAGCAGAGAGGAAAACTCTAGTTTCATGTTGTAACAGATGATTAATGAACCTAATCAAATTAAGAAGAATGTTAAAGAGAACTTATGTAGGACGGAAAACTGCACCTCACGCTTCTCCTTATTCTCTCCAGAACTCCTTTTTATTTCTATCCCTTAGCAGCACCATTACTCAGTCAGGACGAGGCTGAACAAAATGATCTAGTTTACAGGAATAGGAGAGGAAGACCTACATAACCGTGCTCAGCATTGGACCCTTCATTCCTGTTAGAAAAATGGCACAGGCGTGAAGAGCAATGTGAAATCATGTGATCTGATCTCATTGTATTTATTGATTTTGAGCTTTCAGCCTCAGAAGGAATCATAAAGAGTTCATTAGGAAATCTGTTTGCAGAGACATGTTCTGTGTCACCTCCTGTAACGCAGCAGTAATAAGTGGACGTAGGTAAAGCTGTGCTAGACCAAAAGATTCTCTTTGCCGTGACTCACCGGATCAATAATTCCAGACAAAAACACCAACAGAACAAAGACAAAGAAAAAGAATCGATACCAGCACAGCTTGTGTTTCAGCTAGCACAGGGATGGTAATATTTATATTTATGAAAGCTGACACCTGTTAGTGGTTTCGCTTCAACACAGCGAACTGCTTCTGCAAACATTTAACTGCTGAAGATCATTCAAGCTGGCTGGCTGATTGAAGTACCGTGAATAAGCTGTAAATAAATCTCATGACCATCGGCTGATAAAAGCAGCTGCAGAAAGAAGCAGCCCTTGTATATGTTTGCAACTTTTCCCCCCCAAAAAAAAGTCGAATCAGATTTTGTTCAGTTCAATTTTACTTAGTAACTCTTTTTATTTGTCACCTTCTAAATCGTCTATCTCTTTCGGAGTTACGTGGGGTTCCGGAGCCTATCCTGGTCGATTCGAGGCGAGGTGCAGCATACGCCCCAAACAGGTCGTCAGACTGTCACGGGGCGCGACGAGAGATGTTTCATTTAAGGCCATAACACTCAATCAAAGGTCAGGTTCCTCATTTGTAAAATGTGCTTACACTAAAATCTGGGTGCCACTGCTCCCCCAGTCTCATACTGCCTATCACATTTGCAGTAAGTGTGGTAAGAGCTGCAGCTCCCACATCGGCTTATTCAGCCGACTCATGTTATACATAAAGATAATTAGTAATAATAACACAATTAAAATATGAAGCCAGGAATTATTTGGACCACATCTGTGTTTGACATGCATTCCCATTTTAACGTCGGACCATTTCATTTTTGTCAGTGATAAATCGGTGTTTACTACTCACAGAGTTGCCATGGCGACTGCCTCCCACTTGGAGGGAGATGACACCATGACTGTAGTTTGTAAAATAAACTGCTTTATGCTCCTCAACTTGGGTGACCAGCATCTCCATCTCTGCTTTGGTGAGATTACGCTTCTTGTTCATTGGGGATGAGTAATGACAGGCGGCATTGGCTCATATGAATGCCATTTTATATGCGTGACATCATTGGCATAATCCATATTTGGACTTCAAGAAATGCGGTAGGGGTTGGGATGGAGATTAAGTTGGCTTACACCTGAGATTTGTTTCAGATGTGATCTATAAAGCTTAAAGGTCCCCTATTATGCTTTTTTTCCCTTATTTTATCCTGTGCTATGTATCTGATATGCATAATTTTACATTCCGCCACAATCTCAACACAATAGTTTTTAAATACTACCCTGTTTAGGAGCGCAGTTTCAGACCCGGAAGTCAAAACAGCTTGTTTCAGTCTTTTTTTTTTTTTTTTTTCCCGGGACCCGCCCCGTTGGTTGCGATTGGTTGTCATTCATTGTGATTTCCCCACCCACCCAGCACAGCGTGGAGCGGGAGGGGCGAGGTGTGCTTCACAGTAGAGTGAAGCACGGAAATGGGTGGATATCAGGGTGGAGAGCAGGTAGAAGTGGGTGAGGGTGTTTGAGCTGCAGGGGGCTGAACAAAAAACAGATGTACGTCACTATGTTACACCAGTCGTTAGAGGTTTGGAGAACACGCCCCTTACTTTGACTTTAAATATCTCAAAATAGCATGAATCACAATAAAACACACTTTGGGGGATTGTTTGGGGTAGTACTAAGTAAAATAAAAGGTTAAAACCTCATAAAAGTCAGTTTTGCATAATAGGGGACCTTTAAGCTCCCCAAAAGGAGTTGGGGAGGGGTATTATTTAATAAAAATGCCAAATTTGCGTAGCAAGTCTCTTAGTTGAGCAAAAATATTTGCTAAGTCAGAGATCTATACAAGTCCTTTTAAATCAGGCCCCTACATTTAAAAAAATAATAATAATAAAAACAGCGAACCTCCTCCAGGTCGAGAGGAGCCAGAATGGGTGGTTCGGGCGTCTGGTCAGGATGCCCCCGAGCGGATTTTGATTTTGACGGATCTTGTGATCATCGACAAAAATCTTGTCATTTTGATTAAAGGGCAAAATTGTAAATTTATTCCATCTTTAAAACCATCAGTCGTCCAAGGAGATCCAGAAAAAAAACTGAAGGAGAACATCAAGGTCATCGGTGAGAAAGAATAAGATAGACGAGGCAGGATCAAATTGGGTTGCTTCTTATTCACAACATTTGCCCATTATTCAAGTATTTCTTTTCATCGGGATCACACAGTCTGATAGAGATATTCTGTCTTTTGCGGTCTTCTAAAATCAACAAGCAGATCATTTCTTTTTACAAGTTACCGTATTTTCATGAACAAAAGACGCACCGTATTAAAAGGCACAGTCCCAGTTTCATGTGCTCTGTATGATCATAGGACGCGGGTTTTGTACGTCCGCCTTACAACAACACACACACAAGCAGACAAGTGTGCTTATTTAAAACTAGATCGGGAGTAAAACCGAGTTTGGTTGTCTTTATTTAAATATTAGTTACAGTTGTCATAAAGTCATTTATGAAATCCATCCAAGTCCTCATCCTCTGTTTCAGAATCTAACAGCTGCGCTAAATCCAACATAGCAGGTTCACTTTCCTCGCTGCCAGAGCCACTTTCTGTACCGTGTGTGCTCCTCGGAAATGATGCCTGCTTTTGCGAAAGCTCAGACAACAGTGCCAGCAGACATGTTAGCCCAAGCATCTACAATCCACTGGCAAACTGTGGCATAACTCGCCCGGCGCTGCCTTCTATCCTTCGCTGTGGTCTCTTTCGGTCATCCATCGCACCCACGCCGCTCGTAGCCTTACTTTAAACGGTCAGTTCACGCTGATGTCCAGCGGTTGGAGTTCCTTTGTCAGACCTCCCGGAATCACAGCAAGCGTAGTGTTCATTTGCTTCACTTGTTTTTTCACATCGGCGGTGAGATGAGCACGCATAGAGTCATGATCTGTGATGCATGGAAAAAACCAGCCGGTCTCCCTAACACACATAGGGTGCACTGCACAATAAGGCGCACCGCTCATTTTGAAGAAAATCTAAGGCTTTTACAGTGGTGGTCAAAAGTTTACATACACTTGTAAAGAACATAATGTCATGGCTGTCTTGAGTTTCCAGTTATTTCAACAACTCTGATTTTTCTCTGATATAGTGATTGGAACAGATCCTTCTATGTCACAAAAAACATTCATGAAGTTTGATTCTTTTATGACTTTATTATGAGTAAACTGAAAATGTGACGAAATCAGCTGGGTCAAAAATATACATACAGCAACATGAATGAGCAATTTTGGAGACTTAGAAAGTTGTGTCAATGACATGAGCTTCATAGCATGACCTCTTAACTTCTTGTGAGTGATTATGAGTGACTACAGCTGGTGACTTCTCTGAGGCCATTTAAAAAGGGCTCATTGGATAAAAACACCCACAAACGCTACAATGGGAAAGTCAAAGGAGCTCAGCATAGATTTGAAAAAGAGAATCATTGACTTGAACAAGTCAGGAAAGTCACTTGGAGCCATTTCAAAGCAGCTGCAGGTTCCAAGAGCAACAGTGCAAACAATTGTTTGTAAGTATAAAGTGCATGGCACTGTTTTGTCACTGCCACGATCAGGAAGAAAACGCAAGCTGTCACCTGCTGCTGAGAGAAAACTGGTCAGGAGGGTGAAGAGTCAACCCAGGAGCACCAAAAAGCAGATCTGCCAAGAATTAGAAGCTGCTGGAAAACAGGTGTCAGTGTCCACAGTCAAGCGTGTTTTGCATCGCCATGGACTGAGAGGTTGCCGTGCAAGAAGGAAGCCCTTGCTCCAAAAGCGGCACCTTAAGGCTCGACTAAAGTTTGCTGCTGATCACATGGGCAAAGATAAGACCTTCTGGAGGAAAGTTCTGTGGTCAGATGAAACAAAAATTGAGCTGTTTGGCCACAATGCCCAGCAATATGTTTGGAGGAGAAAAGGTGAGGCCTTTAACCACAAGAACACCGTGCCTACCATCAAGCACGGTGGGCCTGTTTTGCTGCCAATGGAACTGGTGCTTTACAGAGAGTCAATGGGACAATGAAGAAGGAGGATTACCTTCAAATTCTTCAAGAAAACCTGAAGTCACCAGCCCGAAGGTTGGGTCTTGGGCGCAGTTGGGTGTTCCAACAGGACAATGACCCCAAACACACATCAAAAGTGGTAATGGAATGGCTAAATCAGGCTAGAATTAAGGTTTTAGAATGGCCTTCCCAAAGTCCTGACTTAAATCCCATTGAGAACATGTGGATAATGCTGAAGAAACAAGTCCATGTCAGAAAGCCAACAAATTTAACTGAACTGCACCAATTCTGTCAAGAGGAGTGGTCAAAGATTCAACCAGAAACTTGCCAGAAGCTTGTGGATGGCTACCAAAAGCGCATAATTGAAGTAAAAATGGCCAAAGGACATGTAACCAAATATTAGCATTGCTGTATGTATATTTTTGACCCAGCTGATTTCGTCACATTTTCACTTTACCCATAATAAAGTTATAAAAGAATCAAACTTCATGAATGTTTTTTGTGACATAGAAGGATCTGTTCCAATCACTATATCAGAGAAAAATCAGAGTTGTTGAAATAACTGGAAACTCAAGACAGCCATGACATTATGTTCTTTACAAGTGTATGTAAACTTTTGACCACCACTGTATATGCGCCTTATCGTCGTGAAATTATGATATAAAATTATATTTTAAAAAGTTTAACATACCTACGTTAATAAATCTGTATGAGCAAAAAAGTTTATATTTTCCCTTGTTTTATTCATATATCATATGCATGTGGGTACACACACACACACACACACACACACACACACACACCATCTACTAAAATAATTCTCTATTTAAATATAAAACAGAGACAAAAAGTGACCCATTACAGTCCATCTTCTTCATCTTCACAGGAAAGAAAGACTGAGAAGGGGACCAAAGCAAAAAAGAGGAAAAGGAATAGAAATAAGAGGTCAAAAAGAAAAGTTGCACAAATCTCCTGAGTATAAAAATATAGAAGAAAAGAGAGGAGCTGAAAAAGCGAACATGGCTGAGCCACCGCCAGGAGCTTTTGATTCTGTCATAAAACGCTCCTTTTTAAGAATGCCCATGAAATTAGCTCGCTGAAAGAAAGGCAGAAATCTCAATCGATTCACTCCCGTCTAAAAAGAAGGAGGGAAAAAAAACATTCAAATAGCCACCATACCTTCAAATCTAAAGAGGCTCTAAAAGGACATAAAATAGCTCCGCGTCAGTTCTTTCTGGCTCCCCCCCACTATTTTTATGCTCTTTGTCAGCCTTCTTTTCACCTTTCCTGCCAAAGCTACTCAGACGAAATTAAAGAAAGAGAAATATTTAAGTCTAAAGATGAGAAAAACTGAATATATCAGAATATAGATCAAGTTTTAGGTGCTAGTGTGCTTTTCTTTCTGGCATCTTTAATAAAGTGAATGTTAATCACTTGGTTAAATAGTTTGGGGCACGTTTATAAATCTCTGACCCGCATTAGAAACTGTGATGAAGGTCAAGATACAGTTTTAACTTATATTCCGTTCCGTCGTCTTCCGCTTATCCAAGTCCGAGTTGAGGGGCAACAGCCTCAGACGGGAAGCCCATATTTTTCTTTATAAATCTTAGGCAGGGTCGCACAGTGGCACAGTGGTTAGCACAGTGGCCTCGCAGCAAGAAGGTCAGGGTTTAAGCCCTGGAGTGGGGGCGGTGCTTGAAACACTGGCCTTTCTGTGTGGAGTTTGCATGTTCTCCCTGTGTATGTGTGGGTTTTCTCTGCGTACTCAAGTATCCTCCCACTCTCCAAAAAGATGTGTACAAGGTTGATAGGCCTCTAAAAAATTGCCCCTTGGAATGAGTGTGTGTGTGTGGATTGTTGTCTCGGTGTGACTGGCGACCTGTTCTGGGTGTACCCTGCCTCTCGCCTTAAATCAGCCAGGAGGGGCTCTGGCACCCCACGCAAAAAGGTTAGAGATAGACGGTTCAGAAAACGAATGAACGAACATCTGAGACGTTAATCTATGAGAGAGAGAAAAAAAAACTAACTTAATTGAAATTTTCTAAACAAAATTGCAAAACAGTTGCTGGTTCGAGCACAATCTTGGCTTGTGAACTTAAGTGGTTGGCTATTTGGAGTTTTCAAGTGTGTTTACAGTAGGTTCTCTTTGGGTACTCCGGTACGCTGGAGCCACAGCCAGGGACAAACATAGACTGCAGCGCATTGTGCGCTCTGCGGAGAAGGTGATTGGCTGCAGCCTTGTAAACTATAGTTTATATTTTCTTCTGCGCAGTCTTAGTGTTGTTAAAATTATTATCATTTATTTTATTTTTTTTTACCATAGTACACTTCCTTTTTTTTATGTTCATAATTGCACACTTGTACCACAGCAAGTTCGTAGTCTCTGATCCTTTTCATTGACCATGGCAGTAAAAGTATTTCTGATTTTGATAATAAGACATGTCCGCTTTGTCGTTGAATATTTGTATAAAACATCATTTTCTCTGACTGTGAACACAAGGACACATTTTTGTGACCTTCCGCCAACACAGCTTAAGACAATCCTGATAAACTAGATTTAAAAAGGAACAGAAGTTGCATATCAGTGGGATAAAAACTTTGGGAGAACAGGCGTTCATAGGACAGAGTGTCCGAGGCATGAAAACCAGGACAGAAGCATCCCTGATGAATTCCTGAAGCCCCAAAAACTTAAGCTAAGAAAAAAATAAATCAAAAGAGGAAAGAAAGAAAAACAAAAAAATTGACAGTACTTCTAAACCAAAAGCGTCTCAAGGATCTGCGAACAAAAGCAAAGGATGAAAAGACAAAAAAAGAGAGTGAATAAAGGTAAAAAAGAAAGGGTTGTTCCAGAAAAAACGCGGGAGATGGTCGACCCTGAGAAGTGGTATGAGCAGTAGAAATAGCTGCCCCACTTGTAGACATACTTTTTGTTGCTTGCTGACTGTCCTCGATGCACTGGGGTAGCTATAACCTATTTAGGCTTCCTCCGTGCACACTCACCAACATACATGAACTGCTTCAGTATCTCGCTCTGACAAACACACATGCAAGTCGACATAGGGGTGGGGCCGAGGTGAAATCAGGCTGCACATGCTTGAAGCTACTGCTGAGTTAAGTCACCTGTGCTGCTAGCGGGCAGCCAGCTGCTCCTCTAATTAAGAGCCCATCTTCTTGAAGGGCCGGCATATGGAGGACTCAATAGTCGGGTGATGGTCTCATAATGGATAGCAAAGTTATGCAAGACGGTGTGTACGGAATACAGAAGGTAAAGATACGGTGCATCTGACCACCGGAATTACTGAAAACATACAGTGGGTCATCGCACTGAGAACATTGGCATCATACCCTGGGGCGTTCTTGTTTTTAGTGGACTAAAAATATTTGCTTTACGTCATTTTATAACGATAAGTGGAACTTAAATTTCTGCTAACATTGACATCAGAATTTTAAAAATAAACTTGACACGTAAAAAAAAGACTCGTAAAAGAATGTATTTTGGGAGGAGACGGCAGCTCAGTGGTTAGAGCGTTCGCACGCGGACCGGAAGTTCGCGGGTTTGCGTCCCACAGAGAGCACATCTAGGGTCCTTGGAGATAACACCTATCCCCCGCTTCTCCCACCATTGGCGCCGTCGAAGGGCAGCCTGCTGCGGTGTAAGGAGTGCAGCAAACAAATTTCCCCAGTGAGGGATGAATAGAGTAATTCATTTTTTTATTTTTTTTGGGGGGGCGGGGTATCGGTCGATGGTCCTGGCAGAATAAATTATGATTAGTTCAAATCAGTCTAAACCAAGGGTGGGAAAACTTTTTGGTTCTAACATTCGACAAAGGGGCCGGAAGAGGAGCAGATGGTTGTCATGCTTTGGTAACCGCTAGTTTAGACCGATAAAATGGCGCGCTAAATTTTAAACAAGCGCGTTAAATATTGCATCAAGAGCGTTGAATTTCAAATGTAGCGCGCTCGTTCTGAAAGCTAGGACGATAGCACTTAAAAACGTGCATTTAGCAGCATTAAGTTTGAAATCTAGCTTGTTTAAACATCTAACACGCTTGTTTACGTGCGTGTATTGACCCCGATGGCTTTCCATATTTATGCACACAGTTTATTTTGACAGCGTGCACATGACGAAGACGCACACATTTTAGTGGGAGCAGTGTTGTTGTATTCTCAACAAAGCCAATATATCCATAGTGTCCCATCTAGTGACAAAACACCAGAATTGCAGGAAAAATAAAACCAACATTGTTGATTTATTTCAATTTTTTTCAATTTCGGCGGGCCAGATGGAAACATTTAACGGGCCGCATGTGGACCGCAGGCCATACTTTGCCCATGCCTGGCCTACACAAAACTTGTTAAAATAAATTGGGATGGGAAATAAAAATGAAAAAGATGAAATTTTTATCAAAGCCTCTATTATTTTAATGACATGAACATGATGATGTGCACCCTAAACTACACAAGCCATTAGAATGCATTATAACGCATCAGAAAGAGATGAGTTCTAATGTGTGGGATCTAAATGTGTTTCACCGAAGCTACTTTGACACTTTGAACAGCATGTTATTGACTTTTCTCTCCACAACTAATGGGTGCTTCACAAAACAAACACACACAATGACACAGACGTGGACATGCAAAGAAACGTACGCACTAATACGTCAAGCACACAAAGTCTCACATTTATTTAGTCACAGGAAAAAAAAAAAAAAATCAATCATAGGGATTGTTTTAGCCAGCTTGCAAATGAAGCACATGGTGTGTGAGCAAAAAATCATATATCGAGGTACAGATAAAGGAAATTTGGCAGGTAACGATGGGCATAATAACACTAGATAATCATGGGTTATAATTTCACCCTGGTATAGCAACGCAGTGGCATTTTTATGAGGCACATAAGGAAGATTTCATGTTGCATCTGCTTAGAAATACATAGTGAATCATAAAATAAGTCTGTGTGTGTGTCTGTGTGTGTGTATGGGGTTGACTCACTTCCCCCTGCATAACGATTTGAGTTCATACTCACTCCACTCTGGCCTGTCTGTGAACTTTTACAGGCTAACTGACCAAATATGACAAATTATACTGATTTTTTTTAACAAATAAGAGCATATTTGCTCAAAATGAGTAAAAATTTCAAATTTATTTGAACTAAAATGATTAATAGTAAGTTTATGATAATAATTGTACTTTATTGATCCCTCATGGGGTAGTTTCTGTACTGCACTGCACCGCAGTAGGCTGCCATGACGGCGCCAATGGAAGAGTAACAGGGGGTTAGACGTCTTCTCCAGGGATACTTTCGCATGAGCTCATCAGAAATCGAACCTACGATTATCCAGTCCAAATATGGCGATTCTACCACTGAGCAAGTTACTACTTTTTAAAGAGAGAGAACTTATGAGACAGTTTGCCAAAGTTTTTCATTTCAAGGTCAGAAGACGAGGACGATTGAAAAAAAAAATTATTTTAACATTCATTCAAAGGTCTTTTACTTGGTTTGTGTTAGACTGTGTAAACCAGGGACAGATTTAGGATCAACAAACAAAATACATCGTCTCTCGTTTATCAAAGTTGCGCATGCCAAAATTTACTGTAGGTGTACAGGTAGTGTTCGATTAAAACGGTGCGATCATCCTGATCCATCAAAACAACATGACCGCACAAGTACCAGCTGTAAATACACCCCAAAATCAAATCAGCTCTGGAATGATGACAGTCATTGTCACCAAATTATAAACTTATCCCAACATGTTTGACCGGATCATGCATTCTAATACTTAACAATTCAGTGATGACGCCCTCCACATTGGATGCACAGCCATTTTTAAATATTAAAACCTGCCTAAATATGCAAATACAATCAAACACAGAAAACTCACATTTATAGACTGGCCATTTTTTGGCAGGGAGTTCAATTCAATTCAATTCAATTTTATTTGTATAGCCCAAAATCACAGAATGTCCGTCTCAATGGGCTTCACAAGAAAAACAGGAATGTATTAACACAAATACACAGCAAGAAAAATAACTAACAAATGCTAACTAAACAAGACTAGCACATTTATGCCCTTAGACTCTCCTTCTCGGTGAGGAAAAACTCCTAAAAAACCCATCAGTGGGGAAAAAATAAGAAACCTCATGGGGATCCACGTGAAAGAGAGATCCCTCCCCCGGGACGAGCAAACAATGTGTCCAAGATTATTGTTTAAATATTAGCTTATTCTAATCTACAGCTAAATATCTAAAGAAGTCAATAAATGTTCTTCATCCTGATGGAAACACGGGGGTTGCTTTCTAGCAGACCACCGTTGTTGAAACAGAAAACAACTCCCTGCCAAAAACTGATCAGCCAATAAACACATAACATTGTTCATAAAATTGCCGATTTACATTGCTTTCTGTCATAAAATAAGGGTTTGATGAGGCTGAATCTAAATAGATATAGGCGTGTTTATTGAAATTACATTTGTTTTTATCCACCACATTTATCAAGATCACAGCTTTCATTTCATTTAACTCTAAAAATTAAATTTTTATAATTACACATGAACGTTTTAATCCTAATGTTGTACAAATTCTGAGATTAAAGTAGTCTGTAGTAAAATAGAACAAGAAGCTCTCGATTTACAAGTCGATCTACGTTCCCACCCTCACCTATGGTCACCAGCTGTGGGTGCTGACCGAAAAAATGAGATCACGGATACAAGCGGCTGAAATGAGCTTCCTCCGCAGGATGGCTGAGCTCTCATTCAGAGATCGGGTGAGGGGTTTTGCCATCCGGGAGGAGCTCGGAGTAGAGTCGCTCCTAATCCAAGTTGAGAGAAGCCAGATGGGGTGGTTTGGGCATCTGGTCAGGATGCCTTTTGTGTGCCTCTCGATCTGCAGGAGGCGCAGCTCTACATCGAGCTGCGTCTCCTCCAGATCGAGAGGCGCCAGATGGGGTGGTTTGGGCATCTGGTCAGGATGCCTCCCGAGAACCTCACTGGTGAGGTGTTTCGGGCACATCCCACAGGGAGGAGACCAAGATGCAAATCCTGGATCTGCTGAAGAGACTATGTTTCACAGCTAGCTGGGGAACGACTCGGGATCCTTCCGGGTGAGCTGGAGGATACAGCTGGGGTGAGAGAAGCCTGGGCTTCCCGTCTGAGGCTGTTGCCTCGGTGACCCAGCCCCGGATAAGCGGAAGACGATGGAACGGAAAATTTCTTTCATCTTTGACAAAAGATATTTTAATTTGTGTCAACTGTGTTACTCGTAATTTACACATTTATTGTCATAATTTACCCCAAAAAAAATTTAGTTATGAAACAAAAAAAAAGGAGATAAAATTGAATAAAATCAGAAAAGTAACGTTCGTTCTGATTAACGATGATGTTAATCAGAACTAAAACTTCTGCTAATTAAAAATATAGACGTATTTTTCAGTAATTATATGATTTAACTAGTGATACGTTGTTAATATTTTCAAATTTTACAAAAAAATTGCACAATTTGATCATAAATGTTTTATTAAATATTCTAAAGTAGGCTCAAAGAACCACATTTTCAGAACCAACAGAAAACAAGCTGTTTCCACATCTTGAAGTAAAAAATATTTTAGTCTCCAACAGACTTTTACACATTCACAGGAAACACGTGCACACAGTTTGCCTCATTTCTGTTCTGCGAGCAGAAGTGCTTCATTGTGACCTTTTGCACATGCAGCACTTGACTGCTCTTTAACTTAATCTTTCCACAAGTATTTGCAGCTGCTGCCTCCTTCTGTTCGCCTTTGTGACTCGTGCACAGTGGCAACCGTCGTGCCAGCGATCGCGTGAATGAGAGATTATCATTTTGGACGACTCGAGGAGAATGATAACGCATTGTTGCTCATAAAAAAAAAACGCTTTCTGTCACATCTAAATAATGCATTTAGTTTGTATGACTGAACCGTGGCACCACGGAATGTTTCGGAATGTTGATATTTTGTGTCTAAACATTTTCTCTCTAAGTGTTTTTTGCCAACTTTAAACACACGGGATTAAAAGTACGTTTTCAAATAAATCTTTAGAGAAGTGTAGAAGATGAGGAGGGTGTTTGTAAAGAAAAAAAGAACAAAGACAGGGAGACGGGGCTTGAAACTTTGCTCCTGTTTGGGTTCCAGGCAGCCATTTTTAGACAGTCATCCATTAAGTCTGCAGCGTACCCATACTGTCAGCCCTTAGAGAAGCCAAAGAGGCCATGTCAGCTGAGGGCGTTCTGCAGGCAGAAAGCAGCAAAGCACTCGTTCTGTGGGAATTTGGAGGATGAAGGGGGAGGCGGTGGTAGACTAATATTATGCAGCAAAAAACTCTGACTGGCCCAAAATGTTTAAAAGTAGAGTTGGTGACCCAGCTCTAATACCTATGTATTAGAGCTGGGGGGCAACTTACACACCCCTGATCACCCAGTGTTTAAAAAAAACTACCCTATTTTAACAACTATTTTACAATTCCAGTGAGAAAATGTGAAATAGGAACATTTTATTTTCCTAATCGTTTCTTTGAGTGGGGGGACGATGGAGCGGGAGATCAACAGACGGATCGGTGCGGCATCAGCAATAACTAGGACGCTGCATCGGTTCATCCTGGTAAAGAAAGAGCTGAGCTGAAAAACAAAGCTCTCAATTTACCAGTCGATCTACGTTCCCACCCTCACTTATGATCACCAGCTGTGGGTGGTGACCGAAAGAATGAGATCGCGGATACAAGCGGCCGAAATGAGCTTCCTCCGCAGGGTGGCTGGGCTCTCACTCAGAGATCGGGTGAGGAGTTCTGCCATCCGGGAGGAGCTCGGTGTCGAGCTGCTCTTCCTCCAGGCTGAGAGAAGCGAGATGGGGTGGTTCCCCAAGCGCCTTGCTGGTGAGGTGTTTCGTACACGTCCCACCAGGAGGAGACCAAGAGGCCGACCCCAGACCTGCTGGAGAGACCATGTCTCACAGCTGGCTGGGAACGACTCCGGATCCTTCCGGGTGAGCTGGAGGATGCAGCTGGGGTGAGAGAAGACTGGGTTTCCCGTCTTAGGCTGTTGCCCCCGCGTCCCAGACCTGGATAAGCGGAAGACGACGGGACGGAACGAAAAAATTTTTTGATCCTGCGTACGATCTGGCGACTGTCACATTTTTCCCATGAAGAATAAACATGACAGATTATATTTTTATAATCAGAAAAAAATCCTTAAAAACAAGATAAAGTAGCAGCAAATCTGGATTTCCAAATCTGATCAGATCTAGAATAACCAAAATAATGACGAAAACATGGCAATAAAGAATGTTAGTAAATCCGAGTACTGCTTGTTAAAAACCCAAGTCATATTTCTGAAACAGAAGTGTGTGTGCATGCTTGTGTGTTTCTGTGAAAAAGAGAAGCTGTACGCGGTGTGTGTGATCATCTCACCTCTTGGCCCGTGTGCTCCGTCTGTGTTGTGCGATCAGTCATTTGGCAGTCTTTCATCTTCAGGGCAGCTTTGGCACTCTCCTGCACACAAAGTAAACACACACACTCATTAGCTGTAACCACGCCTCGCCAAATAAAACACACACACAGGTGTTTTTTCTCATTAGAACTGTACTTATTTAGAACCATGGACTGTAGAAAAGGGGGATCAAGTGAGAGCGACGTTACTCTTTCAAATGAAGCCAATTCAGCCTAATTTTTTAAAATCAGAATTAAAGTAGAGCAAAATAAACCATTTAAAAAGATTTCTAAAAATGAGAGAGTCCTGTAATTTTTATCATAGGTAAACATCAACATATATTGTATGCTTTCCAAAGAATTTTTTAAATCGGGGGATCCAATTGGCACCGTATAAACTAGAATAACCTGTAACAAGAAAACAAAAACCCTTGCAAATGCATTTTAACTTTAGTTTAAAAAAAAAAAGAGCCAATTGTTCGGATTTCAGGACTTTGCTGATGTTTTTGTCGTAAGCAGTGGGCAGGTGGAAAGAGGAAGACCCAATTCCAGACAGAAAACATGTTTTATTTGAATTTGGCAGTTCATTAATACTGTGGAAAGAAAAACAAAGTTTCAGTGGCATGGTAAAATGTGTGGAATCTGTAATCATCCTCAGATGACCCTGATCAGGAGGATGAGAAACATCCAGGGCTCCGTTAGGAAGCAGGAGAGGTGACCGTGACACTTCCTCTCTTATTTTGAAATACTGAACTCCCTCTCATTCCAGGTGTCTCGACTTTTGCTCCTTGTGTTATCCCCTCATTCCGGTGATTGCCTTCTCCTTCCTAATATGTCTCACATATATCTCATTGTCTCTCTCGCTTCTGTATTTAATGTGTGTCTCCTTCACTCATCACCAGGTTTTCTGATGTCCTTCTTCAGACTACAAGTTACCTCCGGTTTAGAATATTTGAAATATTTTGTGACCAACAGCAGGAGAGGGGATCGTTATACTTCCTCTCTTATTTTGAAATACTGAACTCCCTCTCATTCCAGGTGTCTTGACTTTTGCTCCTTGTGTTCTCCCCTCATTCCGGTGATTGCCTTCTCCTTCCTAATGTGTCTCACATATGTCTCATTGTCTCTCCTTCGCTTCTGTATTTAATATGTGTCTTCACTTGTCGCCAGGTTTTCCGATGTCCTTCTTCCGACTACAAGTTACCACCGGTTTAGAATATTTGAAATATTTTGTTCCGTTCAGTTCCGTCATCTTCCGCTTGTTCCGGGGTCGGCTTGCAGGGGCAAAAGCCTCTCTCAACCCGGCTGCATTCTCCAGCTCACCCGGAAGGATCCCAAATTGTTCCCCGGCCAGCTGTGAGACATAGTCTCAAAGTCCGAAACACCTCGCCCGCAAGGCGCTCGGGGGGCATTTTGACCAGATGCCCGAACCACCCCATCTGGCTCCTCTCAACCTGGAGGAGGAGCGGCTCGACACCGAGCTCCTCCTGGATGGCAGAGCTCCTCACCCGATCTCTGAGTGAGAGCCCAGCCACCCAGTGGAGGAAGTTCATCTCGGCCGCTTGTCCCCGCGATCTCTTTCTTTCGGTCACCACCCACAGGTGAGCTTGGTCCGTATAGCCGGCACTATGTCGATTCTATTTCCAGTGAGAGTTGGTCTCCGCCAAGGCTGCCCTTTGTCACTGATTCTGTTCATCACCTTCATGGACAGAATATCTAGACGCAGCAGAGGCGTTGGAGGGATCCGGTTTGGTGACCTCAGGATCGGATCTCTGCTTTTTGCGGATGATGTGGTCCTGTTGGCTTCATCGGACCGTGATCTCCAGCTCTTGCTGGATTGATTTGCTGAAATATTTTGTGACCAACTTAAGTTACCTTGCTTTTGGATTGTTTGTTTCGAGGTTAAATCTGTTTTTTCTTTTGTTGTTGTTCAAACTGACAAAGTGTCCTACGCGTGTGTCGTCTACACCACACAGTATGGCTATGTTGGCAACAATACCAACCGACTGCCATTTTTTCAATAGAAATCTACGGATGCTGAAACTTGAAGGACAAACAGTGATTGTACACAACCTGTATATTTGCATTCAATCCGACTTAAACTTGGCTCAGTTTAAACTTAAAACAATATTAATCATTTCCTTTTTCTTGTGTGTCGTGGAAATACAAGCCGTCATAAAAACGAAACTTCAGGGTAACTTTAATAAAAAACCCAAATATTAGAGCAAGACTTCCACACAAAGTGGATAAGTAGAGAAAGATTTATAAAAAGTGACACCTCGAGCTGGCCAACACGCTCGAAAAGGTCCTTCTAGGAGATAATTAATAGGTTTCTTCTGGCAGATTTACAGGCGGAGGTGTTCAGAGAAGAGCACCGGCCATTTCCTTCAGAATACACTGCTTTTACCTTGACCGAGGCGCCCACAAACTTTTCTCCTCCGTCTATGTGATCATTCTAAAAACGAAGTTTGCGAGCCCTTAGAGGGACCCGGAGCCATTTCCACCGGGAGGACTTTATGACGGTGGTACCAATCATTCTGACATGCTGGTACTACGCAGCTAAAGGGCTGGCGGCAGGATGAGCCGAGTGTCAAAGCGGCTGTGATATATTGAGAAATTCATTCCTCTTGATTGAAATTAATCAACCAAACTAAGACAAGGTGTAAGTATGGGTTTAAAGTAAAGGACGATGAAAAAGAAGTCAATGTGGTAGAGCTCGAAACTCACATATGCTTTTAGGATGTCGTAAGGTCACAAATTGAGGTAAAAGGGTTTTATTTTATTATTATTCATGACTGATTGCATTAAAGTCCAAAAAGGATTTTTTTTTTTTGTGCTAAGCACCGTCCGAGAGAGAGAACTCGTAAAAATGACACCTAATGATGGGTGGTCCTTCTATAAGAAAAGTAATAGGTTTTTTTTCTGGCAAATTTACAAACGGGAGCTAAATGAAGAGCGAACGTCTACGGGTTTCCCACTAACGCAGCACTTTCACCTTTCTGCAGGAGTTTTTGCTTCAAAACTCACACAAATAAACATCTGTACAGAACACACAGATGTTTTAAAAAAAAAAAAAACAACAAACTGAAAAAAAAAGTTAAGAAAAGTCAATTCTAATAAAATTTAGTTTTAATGTTTTGTTAGCAGATCCACTTTATTTTTATAAAACATTCAATTCGTCTGCTTCCGTTCCGTTCCGTCGTCTTCCGCTCATTTGGGGCTGGGCCACGGGGGCAACAGCCTCAGACCGGAAGCCCAGGCTTCTCTCACCCTAGGTGATTCCTCCAGCTCACCCAGAATGATCCCGAGTCGTTCCCCGGTCAGCTGTGGGGCATAGTCTCTCCAGCGGGTCCGGGGTCTGCCTCTTGGTCTCCTCCTGGTGGGACGTGCCCGAAACAGCTCACCAGCGAGGCGCTCAGAGGGCGTCCTGACCAGATGCCTGAACCACCCCATCTGGCTCATCTCGACCTGGAGAAGCAGCGGCTTCTCCAGGCCGGATGAGGAGCTCCACCCGGATGGCAGAGCTCCTCATCCGAGCTCTAAGTGAGAGCCCAGCCACCCTGCGAAGGAAGCTCATTTTGGCCGCTTGTATCCATGATCTCATTCTTTTGGTCACCAACCACAGTTAGTGACCATTGGTGAGGGTAGGAACATAGATCGATTTGTATGTCGAGAGCTTTGCTTTTCGGGTTAGCTCTTTCTTTACCACGATGGACCAATGCAGTATCCTAGTTATTGCTGACGCCACACCAATCCGCCTGTTGATCGCCCGCTGCATCCTTCCCCCACTCGTGAACCCTATCCCTAACCCGCAGGGGGCATTCCACCCTTTTCTGGGAGAGGACCATGGTCTCGGATTTGGAGGCGCTAATTCCCATCCCGGCCGCTTCACACTCGGCAGCAAATCGATCCAGTGAGAGCTTGAGATCACAGTCCGATGAAGCCAACAGGACCACATCATCCGCAAAAAGCAGAGATCCGATCCTGAGGTCACCAAACCGGATCCCTCCAACGCCTCGGCTACGCCTAGATATTCTGTTCATAAAGGTGTCCATTCGTCCGCTTACGGAAAAAAAAAACTACATTTCCTGCTGACATTAAGATGACTGAGCTGATGGGAGGACACCAATGATGGAGAAGAGTGGAAAAAAAAGAGCTGTAAGCGCCAAAAAGTGATCAAACAAACAGATGCTGCATGAGCAAAAGTTGGGGGGCTGTACTGGCATCACTCACAATGTAAAACTGGCACATTATTCTGGTAAAAGCTGGCATAATGTCTGCATTCCATTATTCTGATAGAGCAGGTGACAAATTACAGACATGCGGATGAAGCAATGAAAGATTTAGCTGTATAAAGCATTTTGGCAGCTGTTTCAAGATTCTCGCTTCCAAAACACAGAGGAACAAAAAAACAAAAAAAAAAAACAATGACAAGACGATATATCTTACATTTAAATCCCAACATTTGATGGGAATGGAGCAGATGATCAGCAGGGACAGAACTCCCTGCTTTTCATCCTTGTCTGGTAGAGACAATTTTCAAAAAGCATCTAGTTTTCTCGTCCAAATGGAATTCCAATAATCCTCTTATTAAATTACACGAGCAAGAGTGAGAAATGGAGATGGAAGGGGGCAGCTTTCCACTGTGATGTAATACCAAAGACCACCTTCTCCTCATCACTTCAATCTCCAGTATGTAGCCTCTCAAATTAAGAAAATTATGAATAAAAAGAAACTAACTTTTAAAACTTTTGACTTAAATTGGTCCATTAATTTTTAAAATACATACTTAGTTCTTTAAAGAGTTGGATTTTTTTCTGCCTTAAAGCCTTTTTTAATTTAATTTTTATCTTCAAAACAATAGATTAAGAAACATTAAAGAAGTTTAAATGATTCATTTCATAGTTTAAAACGAGAATAAAAAAACAGGGATAGCTGTAGATGAACACGTCTTCTCATTCATTCTGTTTGATGCAATGAACCGTTTCTTTTAAGCGTTTTGAGAACATAACATTCTTTAAAAGAATAATAACCATCTACTTATGATCATCATCAAGAGGACCTCTCTCTTAGCGCACAATAACCAGCCTTCTCCTTTTTCTTTAGGCATTTCCCTTCAGGGTCACCACAGCAAGTCAGTTTCTTCCATCTAACCCTATCTGCTGCATCCTCTTCGGTCACACCAACTATCTTCATGTCTTCCTTCACTGTATCCATGAACCTCCTCTTTGGTCTTCCTCTAGGCCTCTTTCCTGGTGGTTCCAAACCTGGCATCCTTCTGCCGATGTACTCTCTCCCTTCTCCTCTACATATGCCCAAACCATCTCAGTCTGGCCTCTCTGACTTTATCTCCAAAACCTCTAACATGTGCTGTTCCTCTGATCCTGTCCATCATGGTCACTTCCAGAGAGATCCTCAGCATCTTCATCTCTGCTACCTTCATCTCTGCTTCCTCCATCTCTGTTTCTCCATCTCAATTTCTTTATAAAATTCGAGCAGCACTCTTCTTTTTTCAGCTTCCACCATTCAGTCTTCTGCACTCCATTTTCTTAAACTTCCTCACTGCCAGTGTCATCCTACACACCACCATCCTATGTTGTTTCCTGTTGCAACTTTGCAGTCACTAATCTCCTTCAGAAGTGCCACTATCTCCAGACCAAACAGCATGGCCGGTCTCACCACAGTTTTGTACACTTTCCCTTTCATTCTAGCTGAAACTCTTCTATCACACAACACACCTGATACTTTTCTCCACCCGTTCCAGCCTGCCCGCTCACGCTTCTTCACCTCTTTTCCACACTCTCCATTGCTCTCCTAAGTACTTAAAATCTTCCATCTTCTTTATCTCTTCTTCCTGTAACCTCACTTTTCCATTTGGATCCCTCTCATTCACACACATGTACTCCGTCTTACTCTGACTAATCTTCATTCCTCTTCTTTCTAGTGCAAACCTCCACCTCTCCAGCTTTCCCTCCACCTCTACTCTCCTCTCACTACAGATCACAATGTCATCTGCAAATTTGGGTTTTACATTGAAAAATAGATGGACTTATTAACATGTCTTAGTAATCCACTGCCATTCTTCGAGTTAGCCTTCCAATTTAAATATGCCAAATTTAGCATTAGCGGGTCGTGCACAGGCCTTCAGTGGTGCTCCATCAGATCCCATTCCCCTCTCAGTAGCAATGCAATGGTTTTAAAACATCTTAACACTGTTGTTACATGGAATTACTTTCTTTTGCAAGACAAAAACTACTGAAGCTCTGGTTATTCAGTAGTGCTGCCAAGAGGATCTTACCAGTTCACTTTGGAGTTTAAGAATCAGCTCGTCTTTCTCTCTCAGTTGCTGCAGCAAAGCCTCCTCTCTGCTGATATCCTAGACATAAAAAAACAAGTGTTGTATTAAAACGCTGTGCAAACAATGATTTATCTAACAGTCTTTTTCAAAAAGCTGCACATGCAGCCCGCTAAGAGGGTGACTAAACTCCATCTATCACGGCATGTTTGTAAGCATTTTGTTTGGTTACGAGCATATTTGTTGCTAGCAGAGCCGGACTGTGTGTGTAATAAAGTTGTCATTTTGTGCATGCAGAAGGACCATTTTCTTTACATCTGTGTGATAAACTTGTTGTGTCCTATAGCAGAGCCCTCCAGCAAACCGCACGTTTAATGTGACCTTGTATTGTCAGGGAATATTATTGTAGGCGAGATGGAGCTTCACAGACAGAGGACATGCATTACAGAATAATGATAACAGCAGTAAAAATAACTTTTATTCTTGCAGCGCCTTTCACGGGATAGAAACTAAACAGATTGAGCCGAGGGAAATAGAAATTACAAATGGCTCTCATCCTCATTTTCACGCTTTTGTAACACCTTGTCATCTTTATCTTTTGGGCCCGGACAACATAGGGTCCAACACAGGATGACCCTTGGGGAAAGTCAATCCAAAAAGGTCACATTTAGGAGCTTTCAAAACACAATCCAACGTCATTATGAAAACAGACTGGTGGTAAATCGGCAGACAAGGAGCTGCTGAGTGAGGAAATGAGAGCGAGTGGAGAGATGAACAGGACGAAATGACAGACGGTCGTTACCTCTTCAAGGACATTACAAGCAGGAGGGAAGAAGATGGGCCAGGTAATGGTAGGAAAATGAGGGGGAAACACAAGAAAAGAGGGGTAGTGACAAAAGGTACAAAAGGACAGAGAGGGCCTGAGGCTTACCATGATGGTCCGAAACTACAGGGAGCAATCTGGCTAAAGGACAAAGAGAGAGAGACCATGGGGAAATGTACCGCCCTCTTTTAAATGACCAAAAAAACAGACACCTTTCATCACCCTGGAGGAGTCAAATCTAAACGATACCACTGAATGATAAATCCAAAAATAATGGAGTGGGAAATATATATTATTTATTTCAAGTTTGAGTGAAAAATAATAGCAAATTTACTTATGAACAGGGGTGCGCATAAATTTTTTGGGGCCAATACTCAGGGGATCCCCTGCAGATGCTATTGTTACTGTTTTTCACAAACGTCTTTTAACTTCAACAGTCACATCAAATCAATTACATCAGCAGCCTTTTACCACCTTAAAAACAGCCAAAATCAGAGGTTTGGTTTCTAAAACAGACTTAGAGGTTCTTATTCATGCATTTGTTCCCAGTATGTTAGATTATTCCAACGGTTTACTCACTGGTCTGAAAAAAAAGGCCTTAAAACAGCTGCAGTTTATTCAAAATGCTGCTGCTCGAGTCCTAACAAGAACTAGAAAATATGATCACATTAGTCCTGTGCTCAGGACTCTGGACTGGCTTCCTGTGGCTCAGAGAATAGACTATACAGCTGCTCTGCTTGTGTTTAAGTCTCTCCATGGTCTAGCGCCAAAGTACATCTGTGATATGTTAGTACCTTATGAATCATCTAGAACTCTGAGGACCTCCGGGACCGGCCTCCTGCTGGAGCCTGGAGTCAGGACTAAACATGGAGAAGCTGCATTTCAATTTTATGCTGCAAAAGTCTGGAACAAACTTCCTGAGGCCGTGAGACAATCCTCTACTGTGACAATGTTTAAATCTATGCTGAAAAAAGTTCTGTTTAATTGTGCATTTGATTGTTCTTCTTCTTTTGGCATTTCCTTTAGGGGTCGCCACAGGAAGTCAGTTTCTTCCATCTTATCCTATCTGCTATATCCTCTTTGGTCACACCAACTGTCTTCATGTCTTCCTTCACTACGTCCATGAACCTCCTCTTTGGCCTTCCTCTAGTCCTCTTTCCTGGTGGTTCCAAATCCAGCATCCTTCTTCCTATGTCCTCTCTCTCTCTCCTCTGTACGTGCCCAAACCATCTCAGTCTTGCCTCTCGAACATTATCACCAAAACCTCTAACATGTGCTGTTCCCTGATGTACTTATTTCTATGCCTGTCCATCCTGGTCACTCCCAGAGAGATCCTCAGCATCTTCATCTCTGCTACCTCCATCTCTGCTTCCTGTCTTTTTTTCAGTGCTACTGTTTCTAGACCAAACAGCATGGCCGGTCTCACCACAGTTTTGTACACTTTTCCTTTCATTTTAGCTGAAACTCTTCTATCACACATCACACCTGATACTTTTCTCCACCCCTTCCAGCCTGCCTGCACACGCTTCTTCACCTCTTTTCCACACTCTCCATTGCTCCAGACTGTTTACCCAAATACTTAAAATCTTCCACCTTCTTTATCTCTTCTCCCTGTAACCTCACTTTTCCATTTGGATCCCTCTCTTTCACACACATGTACTCTGTTTTACTCTGACTAATCTTCATTCCTCTTCTTTCTAGTGCAAACCTCCACCTCTCCAGGTTTTCCTCCATCTCTTCTTTCCTCAAACTGTGCATTTGATTAATTACTCTATTTATCTGTTTTAATAATTTTATTCATTTTATCTTTTTTTAAAACATTTTGATTCTATGTTTTTGGGATTTTAATGCATTTTCTTTTTCCTTCTTGTGAAGCACTTTGAATTACGTTTCGTATGAATTGTGCTACAAATAAACTTGCCTTGCCTTTAACGGGCAAAAGTTTTTCACCTTTCTTACTCAGAACAGGCGCACACGCTTTAGAACTAACAGGAAGCCGGAAGTGAACTGAGTAATCTCATTTTCAAACACGAGTTGCGATGGACGCTTTCGGCCATTTTGCCCGATAACTTGCGCAGCCACTTTTAGCCGCTATGCCTTGTAAAGGGTGAAGCACCAGGTTATCTGACATTTTTTGTATTTTAGATAAAAGCAAAAAGAAAAAAAGTTTTTACATCCTATGTTGTTTTCGGAATAATTTAGGGTAACTTTTTGCTCGATTGGCGCGGTATGTTGGAACGCAAAAGCGTCTCTACTTGGTTAAATGTGTCTCGCAGCGTGCATTTTGACAAATCATGCACTTGTTAGCCAGTTATGCACTTTTTATTGCATATAAATATTATTGAACGTAAAGTAAAATCATTTAACCCCTCACTAAAGCCATCTTTAACATAAATATGATTTATCCCGGTTTAATACATTTAATGGGGGTCAAATATGGTAAAAACACAAGATCTTTACGTGTGGATTTTAATTTACCTTCAGAGCTCCCAAAGCAGCTAACATTTGACAAATAAATCTACCTCCAGTTTCAGCGAGAGTTCAATTAAAATGTAGCTTATCTCAAACTGAGATGATAATAAATCAGAGCGAAGATTAACTTGATGGAAATAATAAGAACAGATTTTAAGATGTGAGTCTTTAAATATCACAACCTGACATAAATGGTTTTTTACCAAAAATAGCAGTTAGAGTTTCTCTTCCGAATGCAACGAGTCAACGGTACATTTTGTCTTTGCGTTTGGCTGCATATGACGGTGGTATTTATCTGGTATTCAGACATAGTATATAAAGGAGGAAAGAAAGCAATAGAAAAATATAAAAACATTCAAATACTAGTGTTTTGATTTTATAATGACTAAATTGGGGGTGCCCAACCAGTCGATCGCGGTCTACCGGTAGCATGCGGACTGGTTCCAAGCTGACCGCCAGGTGTGTCAGCAAAAAAATAAAATGAAGTCACTAATGTCAACTCAGCAACTTTGATTTTGTATTTAGCGAGTATTCAGACCCTCTAGTTCAGGCACGGGCAAACTACGGCCCGCGGGCCACATGCAGCCTGTTAAATGTTTTAATCCGGGCTGCCGAACTTGAAAAAAAAATTACATAAATAAACCTTATTAATGTTTTATTTCTCCTGCAATTCTGATGTTTCCTCACTAGATGGAGCACTGTATGAAATGGAAAACCATCTGGACCAATGCACGCACGTAAGCAAGCGTGTTAGATGTTAAAACAAGCAAAATCTTACATCAAGCGCTTAGATTTCAGACCTAGCGCTGCTAGATTTGAAATTTAATGCTCCGGATGTAACATTTAGCTTTTGTTTAAAATCTAGAGCGCTAGATGGTGGAGACGGTGGCCGCGTGGTTAGAGCGCTCGCCCGCGGACCGGAAGGTCGCGGGTTCGCGTCCCACGGAGAGCACGTCTAGGGTCCTTGGAGAAGACACCTAACCCCCGCTTCTCCCACCATTGGCGCCGTTGAAGGGCAGCCTGCTGCGGTGTAAGGAGTGCAGCAAACAAATTTCCCCGGTGAGGGATGAATAGAGTAATTTATTTATTTATTTATTTATTGTATCGGTCTAATCTAGAGGTTACCAAAGCATGCCATCCATCTGCTCCTGTTCCAGCCCCCTGGTCAAATGTTAGAATTGAATGTGGCCCGCGAACCAAAAAGTTTGCCCACCACTGCTGTAGTTGCTAGTACCGCTAAAATTTAGCAACTCTGTCTTTGTTTTTCCCCAAAAGGCGCCTTTTTCTAATGTTATTGACCAATTTCGGATTCTGCGACATGAAATTGCGTCAGTAAGAGTGAAATCAACAAGCACTATCGATTGCTCTTGTGGCCGCTAACCCCTCCCAAAGCAATGCGTGTGCGCGGAAAAAGTCTGTGTGTGTGTGTGTGTGTGTGTGTGTTTGAGAGAGAGGAACTTGTCTTGTGTGTGTATTTGTGTGTTTGAGAGTGAGAGAAAGCCTGGTTGGAAACAATTGCCAGGGGTTTGCGATGGTAGCGCCATACCAGTAGATCTCAGGAGGTTTGATATTTGAAAAGTAGATATTGGGACATAAAAGGTTGGGCACCCCTGGACTGAACATGTAAGTTTTTTTCACAATTTTTTAATTTAGATTCAGCCGCCAACTCAACTTTAATCTGGAATCTGAAATCTGAATAAAACAAACCTGAAATGATGAGTGAGTTTCAATCAAACAACTTTAAATGGAATTCTAAACATAATAGACTAAAAAAATTCGACTTATTTTCTCAGATTCTTTCTTAAAACCCCAATGTCAGAGGGACCTAAAGGCACCCCAACATGCTGCTTTTGTGGTTATTAAAACCTACAAAATACCTTTCAATGGAATAAATGAGTAAACAATTAACAAAAACAGAACGCAGCGGGGTCGGATTTAAATGCACCTCATTTCCTTGCCTTTACCGGGGAGATAACGTTATTTATAGATGATAAGGATGTATTTTTTTCGAACTGTCGCACGCAGGCAGCAGCAAATTGACAAGCATAAGATTTGGATGGGACTGAAAAATCAGTAACATGCTGTGACAATTACGACATTAGTCAGCCTTTAAAATTAATCTCATCCCCGAATAGCGACAGAGGCTTTGCAAAATGCGCTCTCTGGCTAACACCACACAGCAGGTATCCTTTTGAACTCTTTTGGGGGAAAAAAAAATCACAAATGCCCAGAGAAAGCTTATATTTACAAGATTCCTAAATATAACGACTAATTTGGTATTCACAAGTAAAAGAAAAAAAAAAGCATACGCACAGTTAAGTACTGGGAAACTAGAAAGAGCCATTTAACTTGGTGGTGCAGTGGTGGAACGTAACAAAGTAAATGTACTTCGTTACTGTACTTAAGTAAAAAAATTGTGTATCTGTACTTTACTTAAGTAAAATTTAAGACCGGTACTTTTACTTTTACTTCACTACATCTTTAGAGCAAATATCTGTACTTTTACTTCGCTACTTTTTAAAAGTGTGATTTACATTTTTCGTTACATTTTCGTTCAGGAATTTGAAAAATACACAGGTTTTTTAGTGCATCTTGAAGCCGCATCGCCAAAATCAGATCGGGAGAAGAAGTAATGAATCGAGAAACATTTTCCGCATTCATTTAGCACCAAAAACCTAACATCAAATCTAGTACAAATTAAAAAGAGTCAGAAGATCGTTTTTTGTTGTGTTTACTTCTAAATAAAAAGTTGAGCCATCTTTACACAGAGCAGGGGCGGATCTAGAATTTTCCAAAGGGGGGTGCGGCTTTGACAAAGCCAATATATAGTCACTGAGGGCCTCCCCCCCAAAACATTTTAAAAAATAAGTGTCATTTTCCTCCATTTTGGTGCCCATTCACTGGCCCTTCTAGGGGATAGCTTGACTTGTCCCCTTTCTTTTCTTTTAATTTTATTTCTTTTATTTTTTTTTGTGGACCAAAAGAGGCGGGAGAGGGGGGTCACACCCCTGCAGAGTATTTATCCTGGTTACCATGGTGACACCCTATAGCACAACAAATAACATTTGAATTATGGTCGAATACTTTTACTTTTTACTTAAAAAGTACAATTTACACCAATTACTTTTGTACTTTTACTTAAGTAGATTTTTTTTATTGGTACTTTTACTTTTACTTAAGTAAATTTTTTGCCTGATTATTTGTAATTTTACTTAAGTACAAAAAGTGAGTACTTCATCCACCACTGGTGGTGATATTCAGTAGTGTTCCATCTGCATCGATCAGCCCCTAAGTGACTTTTCTACGGTTAAAAACAATTGTATCATAGCAAATTTATACAAGACAGAAATGGTTCGGGCTCATAATAAAACTTCTACTTCACAAACAATCCAATGGTTAAAAAGTCCCAGATTCTGCAGAAAGCTGCAACACAAAATCATCAATTAAGACATCATAGACATTAATAACTTTGTTTTCCACATATCCGGGGCCTTCAGACTACCCCTGGCTACACCTTGCAGCTCATCCGGCAGGATCCCGAGGTGTTCCCTGTCCAATTGTGAGACATAATCAGGGGTCTGAAACACCTCAACAGTGAGGTGCTCGGGAGGCATCCTAACCTGATGCCCAAACCACCCCACCTGGCTTCTCTCAACCCAAAGGAGCAAAGGCTCTAGTTCGAGCTCCTCCCAGATGGCAGAAGTCCTCACTCGATCTCTGAGTGGGAGCCCAGCCACCCTGCAAAGGAAGCACATTTCGAACACTTGTATCCGCAATGTCGTTCTTTCAGTCACCACCCACAAATGGTGACCATAGGTGAGGGTGGGAATGTAGATAAACTGGTTGTTTGAGAGCTTTTCTTTTTGGCTCAGCTCTTTCTTCACCACAACAAACCGAGCATTAAATAGAGCATCCTGATTACTGCTGATGCCGCACTGTCGATCTCGTACTTCATCCTACCCCCTCGTGAACAAGACCCCGAGATACTTAAACTCTGCCTTTTTTTTTTTAACTCACTCTATTCATCCCTCACCGGGGAAGTTTGTGTGCTACAATCCTACACCGCAGCAGGCTTCCACGACTGCACCAATGGTAGGAGAAACAGGGGGTTAGGTGTCTTCTCCAAGGACCCTAGACGTGCATTCAGAGAGATGCGAACCCATGAACTTCCGGTCCGCTGGCGAACGCTCTAAACACTGAGCCACCGTCTCCCCAATTTTTGTGTGCTGCACTCCTACACCGCGGCAGGCTGCCACGATGGCGCCAATGATCGGAGAAACGGGGGGGTTAGGTGTCTTCTCCAAGGACCCTAGACGTGCATTCAGTAGGATGCAAACCCGCGAACTTCCAGTTAACTTCCGGTCCGCGGGCGAATGCTCTAACTACTGAGCCACCGTCTCCCCAATTTTTGTGTGCTGCACTCCTACACCGCAGCAGGCTGCTACGATGGCGCCAATGGTGGGAGAAACGGGGGGTTTGGTGTCTTCTCCAAGGACCCTAGATGTGCATTCAGTGGGATGCGAACCCGCAAACTTTCGGTTAACTTCCGGTCCGCTGGCGAATGCTCTAACCACTGAGCCACCGTCTCCCCAAATTTTGTGTGCTGCACTCCTACACCACAGCAGGCTGCCACGACTACGCCAATGGTGGGAGAAACGGGGGTTTGGTGTCTTCTCCAAGGACCCTAACTGTGCACTAGTGTACTTTGATGCTTAAACTTCTCCATTTGGGGCAGGACCCACACTTGGCAGCAAATCGTTCCAGTGTCTTCAATAGTATTTAATAATATTAACTTTTTACTCGCCAAAATCTTGAATTGTTTGAAGATCAAATCAGTCTTTCTCTCTCCTCACCAATCTTTAAAGTCCGACCTATCCTGTCGTATTTCTGCATAAAATTTTTACAGAGGTAGTTCATGCCCCATGCTACTTGGGTTTCTTTACTTTGTTCAATTTCTTTTGAAAAGACCATCTTGCAATGAATCGGATCATTTTAGACCAGCAGAGAGGAATGTGTGAGCATTAGCGGTTTAATCTTTTTAATAACACATCTTCAGGTTATTTAGCTCGTATGAGCTCGTATATACCCTTCCGTGCCTCACTCTAACGTGCACTAATCTGCGAGGAATTCTTTAAAACATCAACAACGGGTCATTAAAGTTTACTCTGGGATTGAAAGAAGAACTGTAAGGGTATTAAGTCTCCCATTAAGTGGCGTTCGACTCGATTTTTCAAGACTGAATTGAATGAAGAAAGCTTTGGAAGAAGAGTGGGGCATAAGGATTTATTTTTCATGTGATTGGAATGGCCGCAGTGGGGATAAATCTGATCAAAATCATTGGAGTGCATCCACTTTTGTAAAGAGATGTGCTTGTGAATAGAGGTTGAAGCCTCTTTATGCTTGCAATCAGTGACCAGCCGAAGAGCCATAGAGATGGTTTCTAATCCCCTTGTTGACAGAAATTATTCATTTTCTTTATTTTTAGGTCTATCAGGCTTGTTTATCTATTAATTCAGCAGCCGCCCACTGGCCCATTTTTGTTAAAAAAGTGACAGGTTGATTACTTTGATTAAATGCTTTGCTTGGCACCTTTATAACGTTAAATTCTAAAGTAGAACACTGAGTAGGACGATGTATGCAACACATTTAAAGATATGTAAGGACTCTAACAAATAAAAAATTGAAATATTCTGCAGATAAATTCCTATGCATGTTAAGAAATACTGTAAATTAAATAAAAGGATGCAGGAGATAAGGTTAGACATCAAAGACTTTAAACCTGATTTCAATTAAATTGCACTCCATTCTGTCGTCTTACGCTCATCTGGGGCCGGGTCACTGGGGCAACAGCCTCAGACGGGTAGCCTAGCCTTCTCTCACCCCGGCTGCATCCTCCAGATCGGGATCCCGAGTCGTTCCCCGGCCAGTTGGGAGACATAGTCTCTTCAGCGGGTCCAGGGTCTGCCCCTGGGTCTCCTCCCGATGGGACGTGCCCGATCCACCTCACTAGCGTGGCATTCTTGAGGCATTCTGACCAGATGCCCGAACCACCCTATCTGGCTTCTCTCGACCCGGAGGAGCAACGACTCGACACCGAGCTCCTCCTGGATGGTAGATCTCCTCACCCGATCTCTAAGTGAGAGGCCAGCCACGATGCAGAGGAAGCTAATTTCGGCCGCTTGTATCCTTCTATGGTCACCACCCACAGCTGGTGACCATAGGTGAGGGTAGGAGCATAGATTGACTTGTAAATCGGGAGGTTTTCTTTTTGGCTAAGCTCTTTCTTTACATTGTTGTTTTTGGCAGCCATCTAATTTTTGTTTTAGTCTTCGTCTTTGGACGAATATTAATTGAAGTTTTAGTTACGTTTTCGTCATCTCTATATATTTTCGTTTTAGTCACAAAAACCCAAGAGTTTTTGTCTAGTTTTCGTCAGGGAAGGCTAAGAACGTTTTTAGTGTAGTTTTAGTGTATATATAAAAAAAAAAAATCTTACTTTAACAATCGTTGAATCTTTATTATCTTTATTACTGAGAATGATGCAGGTTATTTGTTAAAAAAAAATCTCTGCCGAGCTTTAACTTGCGCAAAACAGCGAACATTATAAAACAACATAAAATAAATAGAAATTCTTCAGTGAGTAACTTAAGAATAATTAAAAATGACACCCCTCCCTGTAAACAAAGTAAACATTGCATTGTGTCTTTAAATCAGTCGCTAGCACAAAAACGCTAACTAAGGAAGTTAACAGCGCCAACAAGCTAGCACTAGCTTGAAGTTAGCATGCTGTTTGCACAAAATATGTGGAAAACTTTAAGTTTCTGACCACCAAGCTCCTTTGTTACTGTTTTCACCATGGTGTGACTTCCTCGTGGCTGCAGGTGTGTTGTGTAGACGGTGTGAACGTGCAGCATTGTGGGGGGGCGTGCCGCCGTGACAGAGAGAATGCACCAGTTGTTTTTTTTCTTTTCACAGATAGAAATGTTTCGTTACATTTTTGTCTCGTCAACAGAAACTTGCAAACGTCTCGTCACATTTTCGTCACCAAAATGTCGCATTTATTTTGTTATCGTTATGTCATCGTCATAAAAAAATTCTTTGTCAACTAAATCATTTTGTTGTCGTCATCGTTGACAAAAACAACATTGCCTCAGACGGGTAGCTTTTCTCACCCCGGCTGCATCCTCCAGATCAGGATCCCGTGTCGTTCCCCGACCAGCTCAGAGATATAGTCACTCCAGCGGGTCCAAGGTTGCTCAACCCGAAGGAGCAACAACGAGCTCTTCCCAGATGGTAGAACCCCTCACCTGATCTCTAAGTGAGAGGCCAGCCACCATGCGGACAAAGCTTATTTCGACCGCTTGTATTCAGTCGCTTGTATCCGTCAATGGTCACCCCCCACAGCTGGTGACCATAGCTGAGGGTAGGAACATAGATCGACTTGTAAATCGAAAGCTTTGCTTTTCGGCTCAGCTCTTTCTTTACCACAACGGACCCATGCATCGTCCTAAATTGCACTTAAAGATCAAAATGTTTCAGTATGACTTATGAATTGACAATTCAAAAGATCTCAAAAAATCCTCATAATCAGAAACTTTGCGAAAAAAATGTGTTCTTTGACATTTAAAAGTATGAAGTGTGTATAAGACTTCTCGTTCAAATCTCTGTTAAAATAACGAATCATATCTCACTGAAAAGCTCAACATTCAGCTTTAGCTTAGGGCTACAAGCGTTAATGATCAATGCGTTCAGCTTATCTAAACTTAGCACATCAGGATCAACTTAAATGTAAAAAGCTTTACATAGTGTCCCTGAATGCTTCACAAGCCTGGCCGAGTAATGAATGATAAGTAAAGTGGAATGTGTGTGAAGGACAGACGTGGAGAAATGAGATCGCTTCAGGTGATAAAAAATAAGAGCTAACGTGTGATTGGTTTTTATTTGTGCCGTGACGTTCTTTAATAAATGGCTCTCAGGTGGGGCAACAAGTCTGTGTTGATGTTTGGAAACACTGCATTTGTTGTGTGAAAGAAGAGAATCTAGAAGACAAAGTTAGCCAGTTAGTTGGCTTGCTGTGGCGCCCCTTGGAGGGAAAAGCCGAATGGAAAAGAAGATGATTTACTGAAGAATGTTGAGAAGAATTGGACATTAGTTGTATGAAATTTGATCCATTTGTTATGTGGTTTTTGTACGAAAATAGAACAAATATGATAACCCAAAGCAAAACAATGAAACCTTCTTCTTCTTTCGGCATTTCCCTTCAGGGGTCGCCTAGTCCTCTTTCCTGGTGGTTACCCAGCATCCTTCTGCCGATGTACTCTCTCTCTCTCCTCTGCACATGTCCAAACCATCTCAGTCTGGCCTCTCTGACTTTATCTCCAAACCTTCTAACATGTGCTGTTCCTCTGACCCTGTCCATCCTGGTCACTCCTGGTCACTCCCAGAGAGATCCTCAGCATCTTCATCTCTGCTATAATGTGGTATATTGTTTAGTGTGGCTAAGAAAGCCACAAAGGGGGGAATGTGGTATATTGCTTCAATATCAGGCGGACAGGCTGACCCAGAATCAGGGGGTCAGCCTGACCCAGAGTCAGGGGGAAAACAACAGGTGACTATGTACTGTGTGTCAGTGAAATGTCTTCATGGAAAGTCCCTGGCAAAGATTAGCAGACTAAGAGCCACTGATATTAAGAAAGCAATGTTAATGAATCTATATTTAGGATGGCTGAGAGATGAAAAGGGCATCAGCAGGACAGATATAAGGAGGGTGATTACGGACAGCGGGGCTCTCCTGTCTGCCTGTGCCCCAGCGTGAGTGTGTGTACAGACTTCTAACAATAAAAGCCTGCTCTGGAAAACCAGTCCCTGTCCTGGTTATTTGCCGTATCCACGACTTCTTTGAGGATCGGACGGATGGCCGAGGACACATGTCAGATACAACACCTCCATCTCTGTTTCCTGTCTTTTTCTCAGTGCCACTGTCTTTAGACCAATCAGCATGGCCGGTCTCACCACGGTTTTGTACACTTTTCCTTTCATTTTAACTGAAACTCTTCTATCACAGATCACACCTGATACTTTTCTCCACCCATTCCAGCCTGCCTGCACATGCTTCTTCACCTCTTTTCCACACTCTCCATTGCTCTGGACTGTTGAACCTAAGTACTTAAAATCTTCCACCTTCTTTATCTCTTCTCCCTGTAACCTCACTTTTCCATTTGGATCCCTCTCATTCACACACATGTACTCTGTTTTACTCTGACTAATCTTCATTCCTCTTCTTTTTAGTACAAACCTCCACCTCTCCAGCTTTTCCTCCACCTTTTCCGTCCTATCACTACTGATCACAATGTCATCTGCAAACATCATCGTCCATGGAGAAAGAATAGCAGTAAAACAATAATCTAAAAATGAAAAATGGCTCTGAACTTTTTCTGGGTGGCGCAGTGGGCTCACACTAGAAGGCCGGGATTCGAGTTCCTGGTAAGACGAGGCTTGAAACACTAGCCTTTCTGTGTGGAGTTTGCATTTTCTCCCTGTGTATGTGTGGGGTTTTCGCCAGGTACGCCGGTTTCCTCCCACCCTCCAAAAACATGTATGCTAGGTTGATTGGCCACTATGAAATTGCCCCTAGGAATGAGTGTGTGTATGAATTGTTGTGTGCGTGACCCCGCAGTAGACCAATGACCTGTTCAACGGGTACCCTTCCTCTTGCTAGAAATCAGCCAGGATAGGGTCCGGCAACCCTTCTTTAGACCACTAAGGAAACTTTTTGAGTTTTGCTCACAGCCATGTATGTGCAGATGAAACTATCCTGTGTATCGATGTTTCAGTATGTGAACACTAGACTCGCTGTGTATCCTCATGATGCAGAAAACGGAAACAAGAAGTGTCGTATCAAAGGGGCGACCAAAGCCAAATGTCTGGTTATAAGGTGACATGGCACCAGTTACAGATTTCAAATCTATTTCCAGTCTTTCATGTGATTTATCTCGTGTTATCAGCTGAAAACTGTTCACAGCACAGAATCAAAGCTTTTGTGAAGAATATAGCAACTCTCTTTCTATCTTATCTCTTGCTGTGCATATGACTGCTCAGACAATCCACGATACCTCTTTTTTTATTAAGTTTTATATCTATGGATGAATTCAAAGGGGAAAACTACACACACACACATATTCTCAAAGATATCTGAATTCAAATAAAGCACAAAGTTCCATTCTTTATCTATTTGTACAGATATATTGTATCTTTTTGTCCATGTTTATTCACTATTTTTCTGTCTAGCTTGTTTAAATCTGAGCAAAATACGACTTTCCAGTCCTAAGAAAGAACACAAACAAAGCTTTGCATACAGAATCCACTGAGTTACACAAGTTTTATAGGCACACACATTCTTCTTCTTTTGGCATTTCCCTTCAGGGGTCGCCACAGCAAGTCAGTTTCTTCCATTTAACCATATCTGCTGCATCTTCTTCCGTCACACCAACTATCTTCATACCACGGTTTTGTACACTTTTCCTTTCATTTTGGCTAAACCTCTTCTATCACACATCACATCTGATACTTTTCTTCACCCTTTCCAGCCTGCCTGCACACGTCTCTTCACCGCTTTTCCACTCTCTCCATTGCTCTGGACTGTTGATCGTAAGTACTTAAAATCTTCCACCTTTTTTATCTCTTCTCCCTGCAACCTAATTTTTCCATTTGGGTCCCTCATACTATTGAAACAAGTGTAAATTTTGCGATTGGTTCTTCTTGTCAACCCCCTGAGGCTCAGCCTCATTTTGAGAATATACGTAAATTTTTCTAGAGGAATTTTGTCTTATACAGAAAAATTTCACTTGTTTTTAAAGATGAATTATAAAAATGTTTCAAAATTTCAGTTTTGTTTGGTCACAGATTAATTGCACTTTAGTACAAAAATCACATTTTAATTGAGGGACAGTTGAAAGTGTGAAAAATGACAAACTACAACTTTCTTGTGATTTTGTGAGCATTCGTTGTGCTTTTAAAGAATAGCCAGGATTTTTCTAACAATATACTCGGTAAGACCTTAAGTTTTTCAGTTTCTTCCATCTAACCCTATCTGCTGAATCCTCTTCGGTCACACCAACCATCTTCATGTCTTCCTTCACTGTATCCATGAACCTCCTCTTTGGGCTTCCTCTAGTCCTCTTCCCTGGTGGTTCCAAATCCAGCATCCTTCTTCCGATGTACACTCTCTCTCTCTCCTCTGCACATGTCCAAACCATCTCAGTCTGGCCTCTCTGACTTTATCTCTAAAACCTCTAACATGTGCTGTTCCTCTAATCCTGTCCATCCTGGTCACTCCCAGAGAGATCCTCAGCATCTTCATCTCTGCTACCTCCATCTCTGTTTCCTGTCTTTTCCTCAGTGCCACTGTCTCTAGACCAAACACCATGACCGGTCTCACCACGGTTTTGTACTTTTCTTTTCCTTTTAGCAGAAAAAACTTAGTATAAAACTTTGTTTTATTTTACAGACTTTATTCTTACTAATTTTACATTATATTTTACTAACTTTGATCTAGCTTTTACAAATGTTATTCCAGGTTTACCAACTTAATTCAGTCCCTATCGGACTTGAACCCCAAACCTTCTTGCTGTAAGGCCACAGTATAACCATGCAGTCAATAAGCAGATCAGAAGATGAATGATTGAAAAAAAAAAAAAAAGTGGATGTTGCAAGAAATGGCTTTATTTGTTGTTTCATTGATGACCTTCCAAGTCATACTTCTGGATTATATTTTTTCCAGTTTTTTTTATTCTCACATTTACTGCAAATCAAAACAATATTGCACAAAGGAGCACTGGATCTTGTACAGTTTTTCATCGTGTATGGATAAAAATATCAGTTCCTTTTCCGTTCCGTCATCTTCCGCTTGTTCCCGGGTCGAGTCGCGGGGGCAACAGCCCCAAACGGGCAGCCCAGGCCTCTCTCTCCCCGGCTGCATGCTCCAGCTCACCTGGAAGGATCCCAAGTCGTTCCCCGGCCAGCTGTGAGACATAGTCTCTCCAGCGGGTCCGGGGTCTGCCCCTTGGTCTCCTCCCGGTGGGACGTGCCCAAAACACCTCGCCTGCGAGGCGCTCGGGGGGCATCCTGACCAGATGCCCAAACCACCCCATCTGGCTCCTCTCGATCTGGAGGAGGAGCGGCTCGACACAGAGCTCCTCCCGGATGGCAGAGCTCCTCACCCGATCTCTGAATGAGAGCACAGCCACCCTGCGCAGGAAGCTCATTTCGGCCGCTTGTACCCGCAATCTCATTCTTTTGGTCACCACCTACAGCTGGTGACCATAGGTGAGGGTTGGAACGTAGATCGACTTGTAAATCGAGAGCTTTGCTTTTCGGCCCAGCTATCTCTTTACCACGACGGACCGATGCCGTGTCCTAGTTGTTGCTGATGCCGCACCAATCCGCCTGTCGATCTCCCGCTCCATCCTTCCCCCACTCGTGAACAAGACCCCGAGATACTTAAACTCCTCCACTTGGGGCAGGACCCTCTTCCTGACCCGCAGGGGGCATTCCACCCTTTTCCGGGCGAGGACCCTGGTCTCGGATTTGAAGGCGCTAATTCCCATCCTGGCTGCTTCACACTCGGCAGCAAATCGATCCAGCGAGAGCTGGAGATCACGGTCCGATGAAGCCAACAGGACCACATCATCCGCAAAAAGCAGGGTTCTTTTTAATGATAATAATTTTAAACATGTAAAAACATAAAACTTTGTGCCAAAATGAATGCATTTAGAAGTGTACTTATAAAAGTACTCTTAAATATTTTAAGTAGGACTACATGACCGTGTGTCGAAGGAAATTTGGTATTTTTGCAAATTTAAAAAACCAAAGCGTAAAATGTTGTGAAAGCTGTGAAGAGTCATTAGAAGTAATAGGAAGGCTGTACCCTCGGGCGGGGGGAACCAGATGGTGTTTCTAAATATTGAAGGTGTGCAATAAAAGTATTTGCTTTCAATATGAATTCAGTCATTTCTGCCTCTTAAAAATGAAAATAATACACATTATAATATTTTTAAAACTATGGAGATACTAAAAACTAATTGACGAACTTTTACATTTTTGAAAGTTCGTTTATACTTTGATACAGATGGCAAATCAGTCTAACTTTCAAAACCAGCCTAAGGCTAAGAAGGTTTCATGAGATGCTGGATTATTAAATTATGCAAGATGTAAGAGGGACTCTTTAAATTTAAGTAGGAAGTTTTTTTGATTGAATCTCGGGAAGACCTTTCAAAAACACGCTGGTATGGAGAAAACTTTTAATAAGAATGATATAAAATTAGAGAGATCAAATCAGGGGAATGTTCAATCAAACCCATAGTGTCTTTTTTTTTTTTTTTTTTTTTTACATTAAATCATTTCAGTTTGTGACTGTGTGAGAAGAACTGCTCATTCTGGATGCAACAAATAGAAACCACAGAAAAAAGTTTTAATTCTAATAAAACAAATATTTTGAAGCCACAAACTGCTTACATTACATTGTAAATTGAATTGAATATATTTTATTAATCCAAAACAGAAATTTGAGTGCTGCAGTGCAAACACCAGGTGCATTGTGTCCAACCTGGAAACCAAAAAGTTTGAATCCAGAATGGATCACAAAGCCTGCCCATAGTGAAGGACACCAAACTGGCTTCTTTGTATTTCACTGGGTCTGAGTGTGCGCATCCAGTTCCTCAAGCAAGCAACCGAATGTTTCCATGGAAACTGCAAAAACACACGCCCCGAAGCACCTCCTCTTGACAGTCTCCTTCTCTGCACCTCCTCCAGATTGTCGTCTTCTCCTCAGCTCCCCGGGACCAGTATTTTATACCCAGTATTTCTTACTTTCATGGTTACTGTGCTGCTGTAACCAATAAATTTCCTATGTGTGGGATCAATAAAGTAATTGTGATTCTGATCAGGTGCCCCCGCTTTTACAGCCTGCGAACTACCTACATAATGACCAAAATTTGAGTGATCTACCAAAAATAATGAGTAAACTCTTTAGATAGGCAATGAAAATTACAAATTATTAATGGAATATTAATTGTGACATATCATGCTTGACTTCTTTTTTTTTTTTTAAATAAATAAATAAACTATTTTGTGTAACAATTAGGTCATATTTTGCACCAAAAGTTGAGCCTGTAATTTTAGAAAAATTTACCCAGAACGCAAAAGAATTTTTTTTTATACTTGAAGTGTAACAAAAAAATTGTGAGCACAAGACAGCATGTAGTTTTTATAACCTCTGTGATGTTTGTGTTTGAAGCAAACAATCTAATTCTAGTGAAAGAAAAAAAATACATTTTTCATAGCAGATGAAAGAACACGCACACGGCAGAAAGAAAAGAAAAAGAACGTGTGTTTGTCATGGTAACAGCAAATTAGTCAATAAGAGAGCCTTTTGTGTTGGACAAAAATACAATGGAAAAAATATATAGTGAAGATAGATTACAGTATACACTGAAATTTTTGTTTTTATTCAAACACCTAGAAATTTTTCTGACAACTATTAGTTGATCTCGTTTGACGTTTGGAGCACCCTTATTTTACAAACAAAAGCAGAACTCTTCCTTTTTCAGCTTCTACATTTTAGTCTTCTGCGCTACCTTCATCTTCTTAAACTTCCTCACTACCAGGGTCATCCTACACACTACCATCCTATGTTTGGGGGGCATCCTAACCAGATGCAAGAACCGCCTTATCTGTTTTCTCTCGACCCAGAGGAGCAACTGCTCTACTCCAAATTAAATACCGTATTTTCCACACTATAAGGCGCACCAAAAAAAAACTTAAATTTTCTCTAAAGTCCACGATGCGCCTTTTAACCCGGAGAGCCTTATATATGGATTAATATTGAGGTACACCAGTGGTGTACCCGGTGTACCAACGGTGTCGCAACTGCGGTAAGCAGCCGCCGACTCCATTTCCCCCGTTGAAGAAGTAGTGCGCGGTGCATGCTGGGATATATGAAAGGGTGTCCCATTAGGTGTGTTCGAGATGACACACCCGGACGCAGTTCTGACCGGCATGCATTGCACACCAATCTGCGCCGATCAGAACTGCGTCCGCCTGTATCATCTCGAACGCACCTATTTCCATTTGTGTGTTTGTGTGAAGACCCGGAAATGGCTCCTACCAAGAGACACTGTTACACCGCAGAGTTTAAACTCAAGGCGATCGGTCACGCAGTAGAAAACAGGAATAGAGCCGCAGCGAGAGAGTTTAACATCAATGAATCAATGGTGAGGAAGTGGAGGAAGCAAGAGGATGCGCTGCGTCAAGTAAACAAGACTAAACAGAGTTTATCTCCAATGGAAGATAAACTGTGTCACGAAAATACTAATACTTTATCTCGGAGAAAATAATGAAACAGCTGTTTATTCATTTTGGGAGTAAAAACAGTATATGTGGAAAAAGTTTTAAAAAATGTCATTTATTGAAGGTGCGCCTTATAATTTAGTGCGCCTTATAGTGCGGAAAATGCGATATTCTATTCCGGATACAAGCAGAAACATATTGTGGACGGAAAAAATCATATTAATATAGTCCCATCACCTGATGCTTAACTGAGAACAATATCACCTTTCTGACGCTTATGCTTTGCTTACACTGCATGGAAGTATTTGCCATGGTTATTGGTCAAAGAAATTCCTCCGTATTGTAAAGACAGGTCTTACGAGCGACGTACTGTATACTATATGGTTTTAAATACATTCATATATTTCTTCAAGTCTTTGGCTCTGATGGTACGACATATTTCTAGAAGATATGAAACATCTTCAGGAGATATTGGATGATTCTCAAGAAGTAGACTTTGTCGTTTCATTTAAATTCTATTTCAACTCGAGCTTGACCTCATTGCTTTGATTTATTTCAATATGAAAGATGTTAAGATATTAATGAAAATGACCAATAAATCTAATTTAAAAATGAAGAGCAAAGTAATTGAGACAAGAGAATTTTTTTTAAGTTTTAAGAATAAAAACTAAGCAAAGAAAAACAACATTTTTAGTCGCTAAGCTTTGACGACCAATTTAACGCTGTAACCTTTATCTTTGGCGTCAATATCTATGAATAAGTTAGAATAATTTGCTTGTATCTTCTTTTGAAGGATTAAGTAACATGCAAACTTTCCTCTTGTAGTCCTGTTTTAGTTTTTTTTTTTTTCAGTCAAAATAGGAAGGGACGTCTCGGGAAGGAATTCGATGTGTCGCGCGGTCTCAGCAGTGAGTTTGGAACATTACTGAGAAGGAGGATCAGAAGCTTTCATGATTAACCTCCTGAAATTGAATTTTTTTAAGTCATGTCACTGAATAATTTCAACAGTTGCTCTTCTGCCTGTCCAGCGAAGAGATTAGGAGTCACTTGTTGAAGTGGATGGATTTAAAACTTGTGTGACTGGACACACACACACTACTTGAAACCTCTCATATGGGGCTCTCTAAATTTATAATTATAGAAAAAGGTCACAAGAATTCTACATTATTCATTTAAAATATTGCAACATCTGTCAGAATTACAAACATTTCACTGGGAAAAGAAGTTATTCACGCCGGGAGGAAAAAAGTAAAGACACAAAACTGTTAGTTTTTATGTTGCTGAAATTAAAGTTGTTTGTCAGAGTTGTGGGGATCCACCTATGACAGCAACTCCAGCACATTTTGTCTTGTTCTTTCTTCTAAAATACAGTAAGAATTTTAACTGGGACAAAATCGTGTCATATGCGCTGGGTTTAAATGAAACTAGGGCGCACTGTGACACTACAGCCTCTCAGGTGGCTAACGTAGATTATTTTTACACCCACTGAGTCGTTTTCTGGATTGCCAGGACAAACTCTTTTCCTCTCACGCCTTCCTCAATTCCTTTCTTCCCTCAACCTTCTTACCATCGTTCTGCTTCCTTTGTTTTTCTCCCCGTCATCTCCGTCAATACATTCTTTTTTTGTCTTATTTCTTACTTAAAGTAAATAGAAATAATTCACATTTGTGCTTTAAAAACTATATCACCTATTATTACATTCTTAGTATGGTCCTTGGCTTTTACGTTGAATTCTGTTGTGTTTGATTTCAGCTTAATTACCATATTTTTCGCACTATAAGGCGCACCTAAAATCCTTAAATTTTCTTTAAAGTCCACGATGCGCCTTTTAACCCAGAGCGCCTTATGTATGGATTAATATTGAGCTACAACAGGTGTCGCAACTGCGGTAAGCAGCCGCCGACTCCATTTTCCCCGTAGAAGAAGTAGTGCGCGGTGCATGCTGGGATATATGAAAGGGCGTCTCATTTCTGTTTGTGTAAAGACCCGGAAATGGCTCCTACCAAGAGACACTGTTACAGCGCAGAGTTTAAACTCAAGGCGATCGGTCACACAGTCGAACACGGGAATAGAGCCGCAGCGAGAGAGTTTAACATCAATGAATCAATGGTGAGGAAGTGGAGGAAGCAAGAGGATGCGCTGCGTCAAGTAAACAAGACTAAACAGAGTTTATCTCCAATGGAAGATAAACTGTGTCACGAAAATACTAATACTTTATCTCGGAGAAAATAATAAAACAGCTGTTTATTCATTTTGGGAGTAAAAACAGAAAGCTGTTTTGTAATTGTTAATAAAGTTTGACTGACCTACCTGACTGTTTTTTTTTTTTTTATATTCCCTTTAGCGCAGCACCATTTAGTGAATGCAGAACATAACCGCAGCCTTTACTGTAGCACCTTAAATATGGAAAAAGTTTTTTAAAATGTCATTTATTGAAGGTGCGCATTATAATGCAGTGCGCCTTATAGTTCGGAAAATACGGTAAGCTGACGACAAAATATCTATATGCAAATAAAAGTTTCGATCAAGTTCTATCTAAATATGCTATGAAATAAGAATTATTAATACAGATCTCTTGATCAGATTTGAATATCTTCTGATACTGCTACCGGATCCGATTACAGACATGAATACATTAACACTACGACCGCCCCAACAATCAATTTGACCGCACTTCACTTTAATGTGCTAATTAGAATAAATAAAATGGGGAGACGGCAGCTCAGTGGTTAGAGAGTTCGCGTGTGGACCAGAAGTTCGTAGGTTTGCATCCCACAGAGAGCACGGCTAGGGTCCTTGGAGAAGACACCTAACCCCGTATCTTCCACCATTGGCGCCGTTGAAGGGCAGCCTGCCGCGGTGTAAGGAGTGCAGCACACAAATTTCCCCAGTGAGGGATGCATAGAGTGATTCTTTCTTTCTTTCTAAAACACAACGTAGGAAGTTGAACTTTTATGACTTTTAATATAAACATGTTTTTCTAATTTATCATGTATTTTTTTGTGTTCTAAAAATGAATATTTCAAAATTTATAAGCATTTTATCTCCTCTAACCTGTTGCGCCTCGCAGCAGCTGGGAGGAAGCGCACATTGGAAGTTGTTGCTATGTTGCCATGGCAACAAACACATTGCTATAGCCTCAAGTGTGTGTGTTTATATTTTTGGAGAGAGACAAGGAGTACTCTGACGCCATTACAGAAACATTTTAGAAAGGTTGAGTGAGATAATCCTGAAGAGATACCATGAAGAGAGTAAGAAAATTATTGTCGGAGTAAAGTATTCCACGTTTTGTCTTGAAAGTTCAGGTAAACATTTTGGAATATAGCCTAGCCAATTTATAACGAGGACATTTTTGAAGCAGCAGCGCAAAATGCGCTTTTCTTTCATCTATTAAGAAAGAAATAGATGTTATAGGGCTGCCACGCTGTTTTAAAAAGGATGCTTCTCCATGATCTCTGAGCGAGAGCCCAGCCACCCTGTGGAGGAAGCTCATTTCAGTCGCTTGTATCCGTAATCTCATTCTTTTGGTCACCAACCGCAGTTAGTGACCATAGGTGAGGGTAAGAACGTAGATCGACTTGTAAATCGAGAGCTTTGCTTTTCGGCTAAGCTTTCTCTTTACCACGACGGACCGATGCAGCGTCATAGTTATTGCTGACGCTGCACCGATCTGTCTGTCGATCCACCGCTCCATCCTTCCCCCACTCGTGAACAAGACCCCGAGATACTTAAACTCCTCCACTTGGGACAGGACCCTATCCTTGACCTGCAGGGGGCATTCCACCATTTTCCGGACGAGGACCATGGTCTCGGATTTGGAGGCGCCGATTCCCATCCTGGCCGCTTCACACTCGGCAGCAAATCTATCCAGTGAGAGTTTTTCGTTTTCTTTTTTTTTTTTTAAATCAAAACAGTAACTCCTCCATCTGTCCACAACTTCTGTCTGCCCATCTGCATTTCTATGAAGGCAACAAGCTGCTGTTTTCAAGCTGCGTCCCACCCTACATATTTAATTTTTCCTTATCATCTAGCTGCCACTGATACTACATGTGGGTCAGTGAGGAAAGCCCCCCTAAACCTGTTTCTATTTTCAACACACAAACACATATTACTAGAAGACCGCCTTTAAAACAGCCTAATATTAAAAACTGGTAATGAATGATAAAAATCCACATCACACAACTTTCACTAATGATAAATATCTTATTATCAGAAAGACGAATATTGAAGCTGAAAAATCTTTGCTACAACATGTCTTTTTATACTGTATCTGAAAGAACTCCGATACAGTGTAATGAAAAGGAAAAAGAAGAAAAGCACCACCACAGGCAAACACTACAGAGCAGGGACTATACTTTCTCTTCTGACGCTGTAACGAGAATTCTGCAGCGACCTAACTATATCTTAGAGAAAAGCTTGCCAAAACCCCTCCCCTGGTAGACTTAAACCCTGCTCTCACACTCGCATACAAGCAGGCACTTCAGTAGCGGCTTACACCCATGCTCCCTGCAGAGATTAATAAATCTTATCCAGATTGTACAGCTCTGATGGACTTGCATGACAGAGAGAGAGAGAGAGAGAGAGAGGAGGTTGGGGGGTTGAGCTTGTCACAGCAAGCAAATCACTTCACCCCTTTTTTATTCAAGTTATCTCAATCTATGATGTTCCTCATCACCTTTTTTTTTTTTTTAAATACAGCCCTTTTCACTATTTCACATCCCCTCCAGGTCGACATGAGACACCATCAAAGAATGGTTCAAGTTTCTAGTTTGGGATCGCAGACATGCTGCTTTGCTACACTAACTGGCCACGTGGAGCGTGTGTGACTGTGTGGTTTGATTGGTCTCAATGCAAAAATGCACAACGGCGATTATTAATAAGACAACTACCAAAAAAAAAAAAAAAAGTGGAAAAGAGATTCACACCACTGATCCGCTCAGACTGCGCCTTTTTTTCATCCTCAACATGTTACATCATGTTTATAAAGTGAATAAAGTACCGTAATTTCACGACCATTAGGCGCACCGTACGAAAAGGCGCAGCCTCAGTTATGTGCGCCATTGCTGTATTTAACACACACATAAGGCGCACCGTACGAAAAGGCGCAGTCTCAGTCACACACCTCCTTACAACAACACACACGCAAGCATGCAAATGTGCGTATTAAAAAATAGATCGGGAGCAAAACTGAGTTTGGTTGTGCTTTATTTAAGTAGTAACGATACTAAACAAGCACATTACCGGTAATAGTCTTTATTCAAATCCGTCAAAGTCCTCATCCTCTGTTTCGGAATCGAACAGCTGCGCAAAATCCAACAGAGCAGGTCCACTTCGCTCCTCGCTGTCAAAGTCACTGTCTGTACTGTGCGGCTCCTCAGAAAGGATACCAGCTTTTGCGAAAGCTCGGATAACAGTACCAGAGACATGTTAGTTCAAGCATCTACAATCCATTGGCAAACTGTAGCGTAACTCGCCCGGCGCTGCCCTCCACCCTTCGTGAAACTGTGGTCTCCTTCGGTCATCCATCGCTCCCATGCCGCTCACACTTCACTCTTTAACGTTCTCATGCCTTTTCTTTCAGGTCCGCCTCGCGGGCACCGCTTTTTTTTTTAGGTCCCCCTTTTCTCATGAGCACCGCGTTTTCTTTTAGGTCTGCCTTTTCTTACACCCAAGGTGCACCGCACGAAAAGGCGCACCGCTCATTTTGAAGAAAATCTAAGACTTTTATATGCGCCTCATGGCCGTGAAATTATGGTATTTCAAGATCAAGAAAACCTTTATTTGTCCCGTTCCGTTCCGTCATCTTCCGCTTGTTCCGGGGTCGGGTCGCGGGGGCAACAGCCTCAAACGGGTAGCCCAGGCTTCCGCCAGGGTCCCCGCCGTTGGCTGCCACCCACCATCTCCTCCTTCACCCGACCCCTATGGCCCCTCCTGCAGGTGGTGAGTCCGCTGGAAGGGAGGCCCATGTCCCCTGTTCGGGCTGAGCCCGGCCGGGCCCCATGGGTAAAAGCCCGGCAACCAGGCGCTCGCTCTCGTGCCCTACCCTCGGGCCTGGCTCCAAAGGGGGACCCCGGTGACCCGCGTCCGAGCAAGGGCAACTTGGCCATGTTTGATCGCTTTATAGGGGTATTTTTGAGCCACGCTTTGTCTGGCCCCTCACCTAGGACCTGTTTGCCTTGGGGGACCCTACTAGGGGCATCAAGCCCCGGACAATATAGCTCCTAGGATCATTGGGATACGCAAACCTCTCCAAGGTGGCGGCTCAAGTAGGAGATTTATTTGTCCCACAGTAGGGAAATTGCAGTATGCAACAGCATGGGCACAGGAAGAAAAAAAGGGGTCACGACAAGTATGCGCAAAAAACAAAAACACTATCTAAGAACCCTTCTATGTATCTATTCATCTCTGTATCAATCGATGTATAACTTTAATCCAACAACCAATCATCTATCTATTTATACCGATCTTCCAATCTTGATAACAGCTATGGCGCCGCCCTGGGTGGCTGCATGCTGCAGTGCTTTCTGTTACTTAAGTGTTTAATCGCCAACTTTCGCTGAGTTTCTGTCCCTTCTTCTGGGTATGAATCTTTCTGAAGATTTCATTTTGAGCGCACTTTAGTCGTCATTTTGGACTTTGTTGTTTTGTGTCGGACAGTGGATTTTTCAGAAATCGTCCAGCTAGCTCCAACGGCTAGCTGGTTCTGGATTCATTCAGCTGTTGATATGCATGTTGCCGTGCGAGACCAGCTGCTGGCTCTCACAGACACATCCATGTGTGGCTGGAGGAGTTGGTTTGGTCCCGGGGAGCTGAAGAGAAGGAGTCGATCTGGAGGAGGTGCGGAGAAGGAGACTGTCTGGAGGAGGTGCTTCAGGCCTGGTGTTTTTGCAGTTTCCATGGAAACGTCCGGATGCTCGCTTGAGGAACAGAATGCGCTCACTCGGACCCAGTGAAATACAGAGAGGCCAGGCTTTGTGACCCATTCCGTACTCCAGTTTTTGGGTTGCCAGGTTGGACACAGTGCGACCGGACTGGGACGCCAGTGTATAGAGGTAAGGGGCATCGAGGCATTACACACCTGGTGTTTGCACTGCAGCACAAAAATTTCCCTTCGGGAACCAATAAAGTATGTTCAATTCAATCTACAAGAGTTTAGTGGCTATAACGACCCAGCAGTGGTGGATGAAGTACTCACTTTTTGTACTTAAGTAAAAGTACAGATAATTAGGCAAAAAATTTACTTAAGTAAAAGTAAAAGTACCAATAAAAAAAATCTACTTAAGTAAAAGTACAAAAGTAATTGGTGTAAATTGTACTTTTTAAGTAAAAAGTAAAAGTATTCGACCATAATTCAAATGTTATTTTTTCTGCTATAGGGTGTCGCCATGGTAACCAGAATAAATACTCTGCAGGGGTGTGACCCCCCTCTCTCCCGCCTCTTTTGGTCCACAAAAAATAAATAAATAAATAAAAAGAAAGGAGACAAGTCAAGCTATCCCCTAGAAGGGCCAGTGAATGGGCCGCCAAAATGGAGGAAAATTACACTTATTTTTTAAAATGTTTTGGGGGGGAGGCCCCCAGTCACTATATATTGGCTTTGTCAAAGCACCACCCCCCTTTGGAAAATTCTTGATCCGTCCCTGCTGTGTGTAATGATGGCTCAACCTTTAATTTAGAAGTAAACACAATGAACAACGATCTTCTGACTCTTTTTAATTTGTACTAGATTTGATGTTAGGTTTTTGGCGCTGAATGAATGCGGAAAATGTTTCTCGATTCATTACTTCTTCTCCCGATTAACTGCTTCTTTTGATTTTGGCGATGCGGCTTCAAGATGCACTAAAAAACCTGTGTATTTTTCAAATTCCTGAACAAAAATGTAACAAAAAATGTAAAACACACTTTTAAAAAGTAGCGAAGTAAAAGTACAGATATTTGCTCTAAAAATGTAGTGAAGCAAAAGTAAAAATACCGGTCTTAAATTTTACTTAAGTAAAGTAAAGATACACAATTTTTTTACTTAAGTACAGTAACGAAGTACATTTACTTTGTTACGTTCCACCACTGCGATCCAGTATGTATAATTTGAGTGTTTAAGAATACTTTCATACAGTTTCATTCTTACTTTTGCTGTGAAGCTAAAATATTTGACCGTTTCTTTAATCCCCAAATAATTCAGGGATGAATTTAGTCCCGAAATAAGACTGCCTGAGTGTAGAGTCTGTCTCTTTGTGAAAGCCAAAAACACAGCAGCACCGTAGGGTTGGGGTACTGCTTCCTGTAGCTGTCCTTACAGGAATAGAAATCCTTCTCTCGGTGCATCTGACCACACAGATGGTGGGCTAAAGTGCCTTTCAAAATTCCCTGCCATGTCCAGTTTTTTATTAATTACATCCATAAAAAACTGTCTTCATTACCTGATGAGATCCCGTTCCCAGAGATCAAGTTGCCTAGCGACAATTAAAGGCGGTTTTTATAACCACGCAGTGCGAATTTAAAAAAAAAGGAATCCAACAGTTTGGCATTTTATTAAAAGCAATGATCAGTTTTTTTTTTTAATCGCCAATAATTTTCTTTATAAATAGTTTTTATTTTACTAATTAATTGTGTTTGATTGGAATAAAGTTTTTTTTTTTTTTTTTTACTATATTTTTGTCTGAATAAAAATAGAGTGATCAAAGATATTTTAACCCCGTCGTTGGCTGCCACCCATCTCCTCCTACACCTTCACATTTTGCGGATGATATGGTCCTGTTGGCTTCATCGGACCGTGATCTCCATCTCTCACCGGATCGATTTGCTGCCGAGTGTGAAGCGGCCGGGATGGGAATTAGCGCCTCCAAATCTGAGAGCAAGGTCCTCTTCCGGAAAAGGGTAGAATGCACCCTGCAGGTCAACGACAGGGTGCTGCCCCAAGTGGAGGAGTTTAAGTATCTCGGGGTCTTGTTCACGAGTGGAGGAAGGATGGAGCGGGAGATCGACTGGCGTATCGGTGCGGCATCGGCAATAACTAGGATGCTGCATCGGTCCGTCGTGGTAAAGAAAGAGCTTAGTCGAAAAGCAAAGCTCTCAATTTACAAGTTCAATTACGTTCCCACCCTCACCTATGGTCACCAGCTGTGGGTGGTGACCGAAAGAATGAGATCGCGGATACAAGCGGCCGAAATGAGCTTCCTCTGTAGGGTGGCTGGGCTCTCACTCAAAGATCGGGTGAGGAGTTCTGCCATCCGGGCCATCCGGGAGGAGCTCGGTGTCAAGCCACACCTCCTCCAGGTCGAGAGGAGCCAGATAGGGCGGTTCGGGCATCTGGTCAGGATGCACCCCAACCGCCTCGCTGGTGACGTTTTTTGGACACATTCCACCAGGAGTAGACCAAGAGGCAGACCCCGGACCGCTAGAGAGACTATGTCTCACAGCTGAATGGGGAACAACTCAGGATACTCCGGGGTGAGTTGGAGGATGCAGCTGGGGTGAGAAAAGCCTGGGCTTCCCGTCTGAGACTGTTGCCCCCGCAATCCAACGCCGGATAAGTGGAAGACGACGAAACGGAAATAGATAATAGAGTTGCGTTCTGCATGAACAAAGTGATTTAAACTGTGTTGGTTTTTTTGCTTGTTTTCTTTCATAAATACATGAGACATACGTCATAAACGAGAAAGAAGTCATTGTAAAACATCTAAGAGGAGCACCAGCAGGACACCAGGGATGTGTTTGGATGGAGTGGATACAAGAAAAAGTATGTTTATTTAGGAGCATAAACATAGAAAATAGGGCAGCGTCAGGGGGCCAACTGCGTTGTGTTTTGGAGGTTGTAATTGCGAAGATGGCCGTTTCAACACGTGTCGCTCAGCACTGTAACTCCGTCGTTAGGTGGTACTTCATCATACATACATTAATGTGTTTTCAGCTATTCTAAGGAGCGTGACACAACGGCATAAGAACTGATTCTCTCAGACGAACTCACTGCACTCCTAAATAATTCTAAACTCCTATATCTGGGGTTCAGCTCATCTGCTGAATCCTACAAACATAAACTATATCATAGTTCCGATCTGTTCCGTTATGTTCTGCTTATCCGGGGCCAGGTCACAGGGGCAACAGTCCCAGACAAGAAGTCTAAGCTTATCTCACCCTGGCTGCATCCTCTAGATCAACTCGGAGGATCCCAAAGTGTTTCCTGACCAGGTGTGAGACACAGACTCTCTAGCGGGACCGGGATCTGCCTCTGGGTCTCCTCCCGGTTGGACGTGCCCAAACAACTCACCAGGGAGGTGTTCGGGATCCATCCTAACCTGATGCCCGAACCACCCTATCTGGCTTCTCTCGACTCGGAGGAGCAACGGCTCTACTCCGGCCTCTTCCCGGATGGCAGAGGTCCAACCATATAAATAAATAAATAAATAAATGAATTACTCTATTCATCCCTCACCGGGGAAATTTGTGTGCTGCACTCCTTACACCGCAGCAGGCTGCCCTTCGACGGCGCCAATGGTGGGAGAAGCGGGGGTTAGGTATTTTCTCCAAGGACCCTAGACGGTGGTCTCAGCGGGAATCGAACCCGCGACCTTCCGTTCCGCTGGCGAGCGCTCTAGCGCTGATCCACCGTCTCCCCATATACTGGACTATGGTAAACTAACTTGTAATTCCCCATTTTTCTTGTCAATTTTGGAAGAGCATCTCTTCTAATATTCAGTCTCCATTAGGTTTATTTTCATTTTTTATAACAAAATATAATTTTTAGGAGTATTTCCTATCCACTAAGGAGAATCCAAGAACAGGGATGACCCAGGTCTGTTTCGTTTAGTTACTACTTGATGTATTACCAAACTGTGTGTGAAACCCTATGAGACAACTTTACGGAGATACTCGCCTAAAAAAATAAAAATTAAGTAAATTTGAACCAATTGCGATGAGACATTAGGAGCAGATTGATTTTATTTAGCTTTCTTTGGCCAACCGGGACTGTTTATATAAACTTGTAACTTTTTCTCAGCAATAAGCAGAAAAAAAAACAGACGAGAGAGGGATCTGCGATGAGTTACCTTGAGTGGAAGAGACTTTTCACTGCATGGGCTGATGGGTAGCGATTGGAGGCTGCTTGCGGGGCTCGTCTCTGTGCTCTGTAAACACAGCAAAAGGAGAAAAGCGTCAACATGAAGCTTCTCAATATCCTTCATTAAGCAGTAATATGCAGTACATGACCCTTTCCAGAGAGATCTCAATTAGGTTCTTTGTGACTAAAGAAAGTTTATATAGTATGTGGGGGTAAACGGCACGGTTCATAAAAGAAAAAAAAAAGCATGCATCAGATAGGCAACGTCTTATGTATGATGTAGAAAAAAATCATCTCTAGATCAGATCAGTCAGTCAGACATTGTTCATTGGGTCATTGTTTTGTTGGTAGACCCAGCCACACCCCAATAAGGTCAGTTGTCATGTTGCATATGCAGAAAACGCTTCCAAACCATGATGCGACCACCCCCGTGCTTCACAGTTGGGATGATATTCATTTTTCTTCTTTTGCTAAAAAGTGGAATTATTTTGTTCTAATCTGGCATGACTTGTAATGTAATTTATCTGGTCGATCTAAATGGTCATTGGAAGAGCTTGAGCACTGGTTTACTGGTTTAAGCAAGGTAACCATCTGTGACACGCATGATTTTAAACCATGACATCTTTGTGAATTACCAACAATAACCTTGGAGACAGTAGTCTCACTTCTTTTCAGATCATTGACCAGCTCCTCCCATGTAGTTCCAGGGTGATAAGATCATTGAGACCCCACTAGGTGAGCAAGGAGCCCTAGCGTCAGGAAGATCAACAGTCATTTTTAGCTTCTTCATTTTCTGATAATTGCTCCGACAATGGATCTTCTTCATCTATCTGTTTGGATTGCCTTTTCCAGTCTTGTGGAGGTCTACAATTTTGTCTCTGGTGTTTTTTGGGAGCTGTTTAGTCTTTGCAATGTCAAAAGTTGGACGTAGGGGTTTTTAAAGGTGGAAGAAAGGGTCTTTTAAGGTCAGAATTCTAGCTGATCGACCGGTGTTTACATATTTTTTTGCAGCAGTTACAATTGCAGCAATTTCAGATTTGATTATTTTTAATAAACGCAATTATCCAAGATGAACATTTCACATCCTCTAATTTCTAAGCGGGAAAACTTGCCAAATTACAGGGTGTTCAAATACTTGTTTACCTGACTGTAGAACACACTGAGTTTTTTCTTTTTTCTTTACTAATTCCAGAAGGAAGAGAGATAGCTTTCTGTTGTTCACATGCTTTCCTACATCATTTGTGAAGAGTCAACCCAGATCAGACACATTTCAGCAATGCTCTGCGACACAGCTAACGAGAGGGCAGAAAGCAACTTGAGGGGACTCCAAAACACAGACACAAACACACACCGAAAAACCCAGACAGGTGAATGTGCAGACAAACAGAGAAACTTTTGGAATCCAGCAATGAGCACGAACTGCTCTAAATGTCACCTTAAAGATGGCAGCAGGATAGACAAGAAGCCGAATGGAATAAACCAGGTGTTGAGTTAGAACATAATGCTGTGTGGCAGAGACATGACATAACACGACAAAGCCAGGGGGAAAACGTGAGAAAATCAAAAAGGTTTTTTAATTAGTTATACTTTATACCACACGTTATTTTTACTTGGTTTTTTTTTTTTATTCTTCACAATTTTAAATGATTTTTAAAAAATTCATTCATTATGAATTCCCATGTTTTTGCTTCCTGTGAAAAGGGTGATGTGTACATGGCCAGGAACAACCTGGCATGCAAGTAGTATCCGACTAGTGGACTTGAGAGCTCACAAAATACTCAAACATGCATAAATTAAAGAAAAAGAAACACTTTGAGTATGTTTTTAAAAAGAAACAGCGTTTAAACATGTGGTAGAGAGAAATGTGGACTCTGCGGGAGCTGTTTTGGAGGAGAGGATGAGGGCTTTCATGCACGGTATCCTGAATAACCCCCGTCACCCTCTTCATAATGTTATCGCGATTCAGAAGACGACCTGTAGTAACAAGTTCCTCTTACTGCGCTGCAGGACTGAGCGCTTTAGGAGGTTGTTCATCCCTTCAGCCCTCAGGGAATTTAATCGATCAGATGTTTCTGGAAGGAACTGAGTCCTATTTTATTATGTATGTATGTTGTTTTTACAGTTTGTGTGATTTCTGTTGCTAATAGACACTAGAATTTTTCCTGCAAAAGATTAATAAACTTTTTATCTATCAGTTAAACACAGTAAACGGTGGGAAGGCAAATAGCTCAGTGGTAGAACGTCCGCCCTTAGACCGGAAGTTCGCAGGATCAAATCCACTGAGTTCATGTCTAGGTGTCCTTGGGGAAGACACCTAATTCACCATTGGTGCCATCCTGGCAGCCTGCTGCGGTGTAATGCAGCACACAAATTTTACAGTTGAGGGATCACTAAAGTATCCTTCTTTCTTTCTAAAAACTTCAGAAAAGTCAGAAAAGATCGCTCCTTTAAGCTAAAAATCTCATTACAAAGCGCTTTAAACTTATTTGACCTAAGTTCTAAGACACATTGGAGCCCAAATCTTTACACAGCATAAAGTTGATGGTTTATTGGTTTGGCTGACCTTTTAAAGACGTACACCTCCCTATCAGAATTATAGGTGTACTATGGCGCCAGGCCCTCAATGTGTCATCAGTGATCAATGCCTTTCCCTATGTACGTAGAGAGACAGGCGTGCACTCACTGACACCCTCACACACACTCTTCTTCTCTCTAACACAAACACATTCTTTAAGGTCACCCCTGTCCCACAGGCCTAAACACACAACTGTCCCCACAATTAGATGTGGCTCAGTAAAAAGCCTCTCAGATTTAAGAATTGGCTGCTGGGGAGCAATGAATTTAATGACTTACACTAGACTGAAACTGAATGTCTACAGATGATAAATGGTCTTAGGAGGGAAAGCAGGTTTTGTAGTTGATGCACACCTTTAATCACGCTCACACATCACCTAAATCAGGAAATGAAATCCCTCAAATAAGAAAAGAGATAAATATTCTCACTCCCTTTTGATGGCGTTTGGTTTTACAGGAACCCAACCCCCTGTCATCTAACGCAGCAAGAACACAATAAACTGGAGCTTCTGTATTTACAACTTTTCTTCAAGAGGCTCTTTCTTCACATTTACGTTCAGCATGACTCAAAATTTCACCTAAACCTTCAAAAACATGGTGCAAGCGTCTTTGTTTTTCTCAAATCCAATTACAGGACAGCAGTTGCCTCGAGGATCAGAGAATATTGAACTGCTCCTAAACGTGTGAATATGGTACAACGTCCGAAAAGCCTTCAACAAATGAGCCATTATGGTTTAGCTGGCATCCATGGCTGACAGTGATAAATGGGGATAATTGTGTTAGGCAGCGTGATATTAAGTGGCAGCTTAGAAATGTTCTTCTGTGAAACAAACATATGCCAAAAGAGGAAAAGCAAGAAAATCTGATCCAGAACAAGCTGAATAAATAAAAGACGATGTCAAATCTATGATAAAACAAAAGATTTTATGAGTGAAATGATCTGATTTGTTATTATTGATGTTCATTAGACCATCTAAATTGACTTGTGCAGAGGTGAGAGAGAGAGTACATCAGCAGAAGGATGCTGGATCCGGAACCACCAGGAAAGAGGACTAGAGGAAGACCAAAGAGGAGGTTCATGGATACATTGAAGGAAGACATGAAGATGAGATAAGTTGGTGTGTCCGAAGAAGATGCAGCAGATGGGGTTAGATCAGGGGTGGGCAAACTTTTTGGTTTGCGGGCCACATTGAGTTCTAACATTTGACCAGTGGGCCGGAACAGGATCAGATGGATGGCATGCTTTGGTAACCGCTAAATTAGACCGATATAATGGTGCGTTAGATTTTAAACAAGCACGCTAAATGTTACATCAAGAGCGTTAATGTTCAAATCTAGCGGCGCTAGGTCTAAATCTAGAGCGATAGCGCTTAAAAACGTGCATTTAGCGGCGCTAAGTTTGAAATGTAAGCGCTTGATGTAACATTTGTTTGTTTTAACATCTAACACGCTTGTTTACGTGCGTGTATTGGGCCCGATGGCTTTCCATATTTGTGCAGGGGTTTTTTTGACAGCATGCGCATCACAAGAGACGCACACATTTTAATGGGAGCAGTGTTGTTATTTTCTCAACAAAGGCAATATATCCAGAGTGCGCCATCTAGTGAGGAAACATCAGAATCACAGGGGAAGCAACACAATTACAAGGTTTATTTATTTAATTTTTCCTAGTTTGGTGAGCCGGATTAAAACATTTAATGGGCTGCTTGAGGCCTGCAGGCCGTAGTTTGCCATTGCATGTGTTAGATGGAAGAAACTGGGCATCGGATTGTAAGGCGCACCTCCAATAAATGGCCAATTTTAAAACTATTTTAGTGGATGGGGCATCACTTTATAAGAAGCATAGATCAGAACCAGAGGTTATTTTGTTGCTTCTGGACAATATCAAGAAAATGAATGGAATTACTATCAAGTTACAAGTGCTTGTTAGATTTCAGCCAATGACTGTGTGAGGGGTAAAACTTGTGAATCCATTATGAAGCCAATTCAGTTGTCCTTTTTCATTCTGTTCCGTTGTCTTCCACTAATCTGGGGCCAGTTGACGGGGACAACAGCACCAGATGGGAATCTTGGGCTTCTCTCACCCCGGCTGCTTCCTCGAACTCACCCGGGAAGATCTTGAGGTGTTCCCTGTCCAGCTGTGAGACACACTTTCTCCATTGCATCCGGGGTCTGTCCAATGAGGTGTTTCGGACATGTCTGAAACACCTCACCAGAGAGGCATTCGGGAGGCATCCTGACCAGATGCCCGAATCACCTCATCTGGTTTCTCTTGACCCGGTGGAGTAATAATGGCTCCACTCCGATCTCCTCCCAGATGGCAGAGCTCCTCGCTCTATCTCTTGTCATTTTTCGTCAAGTTAAATTGCTTCCGTTCCGTTCCGTCATCTTCCGCTTGTTCCGGGGTCGGGTCGCGGGGGCAACAGCCTCAAACGGGCAGCCCAGGCTTCTCTCTCTCCCTGGCTGCATCCTCTAGCTCACCTGGAAGGATCCCAAGTCGTTCCCCGGCCAGCTCTGAGACATAGTCTCTCCAGCGGGTCCGGGGTCTGCCCCTTGGTCTCCTCCCGGTGGGACGTGCCCGAAACACCTGGCCTGCGAGGCGCTCGGGGGCGCATCCTGACCAGGTGCCCGAACCACCCCATCTGGCTCCTCTCGACCTGGAGGAGGAGCGGCTCAACACCGAGCTCCTCCCGGATGGCAGAGCTCCTCTCCCGATCTCTGAGTGAGAGCCCAGCCACCCTGCGGAGGAAGCTCATTCTGGCCGCTTGTACCCACGACCCCATTCTTTTGGTCACCACCCGCAGCTGGTGACCATAGGTGAGGGTAGGAACGTAGATCGACTTGTAAATCGAGAGCTTTGCTTTTCGGCTCAGCTCTCTCTTTACCACGACGGACTGATGCAGCGTCCTAGTTATAAATTCATCACCATGATGAATTTATAAAGCCTGAAATATGAAGTAACTGGTCCAAGTTTGTATTTACATGGCAACCACCTTGCCAACCAGAGTTTTGAAGGCACACACCACTGCAACTGGAAATCCTAACTGTTGCCACTCTGTCTGGCTTCCTGCTGTCAATGGCAAAATAAAATCAGTCGATCATAAACGTGTCAGGCATAGCCAAGAGAGGGTGAAAAAGATCCTGACTTGCTATGTCCAGTTTCTATGTTTGAGTTTGAGTTTATTTTTATTTTTTTTCAGTGTTTTTTACATGTTTAACAAAGAACAAAGAAAACAAACAAACAGAGACTGAAAAAGGGGTTTAGGCAGAAGTAAAAAGAAACTTATTTTAAGCCTAACCCCATTTTACAAAGCTATTAAAGACCTAAAAAACAAGCATTTGACTGGACTTAAATTATAATAATGACAAAAACAGTACGTCCTGAACATAATAATAACAATCACACATGAACACATATACAAAAAAGTAGAAAAAATAAAGTTTTCTGGACCTGATCTTTACCAACCAAGTTTCCTCTGTGTTTTATTTTTTTCTTACTAATTAAGTTGATATTTCTAGTGTTTTATAATCATGTATTATTTTGTTTTTATACTTTATTTTAAATGTTTTTAAGGAGGTTGAGTTTTTTAGAGATTCCTCTAGACTGTTCCATAGAGTACACCTCTGATTGATACACATCTACTTTTTGTATTGGTTCTGACCAGATTTTGTTGATACAGATTTTTTCCTCTTAGGTCATATTGTGTTTCTTTAACTTTAAACCTGTTTTGAATACATTCTGGAAGTTGGTTATTATGGACTTTATACATTGCTATTGCTGTTGTGAACTCGACTAGATCCGGTAATTTGATTATATTTAGTTTTATAAACAAAGGGTTTGAAGGAGCATAATAATTTGCATTGTTAATAATTCTGATTGCCTTTTTTTGTAAGTGAAAAATGGGTTGTAGAGTTGTTTTATAATTGTTTCCCCAAATTTCTAGAAATATAAGAGAGTTATACAGTAAGTGTAAAGAGTTTTGATCCAAGATGTCTTTAAATTTACACAGTATTCCTACAGTTTTAGATATTTTAGTTTTGAGATAGGCTACATGTTCCTTCCAATTTAATTTCTCATCAATATTGATGCCCAAAAATTTTATATATGTGACTCTCTCTATTTCAGTATTATCAATTTGTATTGTAGTTTTTTCATCTATTTTTCTGTTTCCAAACACTATATATTTTGTTTTGACCCAGTTTATTGATAATTTGTTATAATCACACCATTTTTTTAGTATTTCAAGATCTTTTTGGGCAGTGTCTAAGAGCAGGTTGAGATCAGGTCCAGAGAAGTACAGACTGGTGTCATCGGCAAATAAAATGCAGTGCATATTTTTAAGTTGCTTTGAAATGTCATTTATATACATTATAAATAACTTAGGTCCCAGAATGGAACCTTGCGGAACACCATGAGTAATAGTTAGTTTTTTGGATTCAAAGTTTTGCATTTGCACATATTGGTCTCTTTCACTGAGATAGCTTTTCAGCCAGTCGTGAGCAAGACCTCTGACACCATATCCGTTCATTTTCTGTAAAAGCAATTTGTGGTCAATGGTGTCAAAGGCCTTGCTCAGATCTATAAATATTCCAACTGTGTATCCACTTTTATCTACTGCAGTAGATATGTCCTCCACTAACTCCATGACTGCCATTGAGGTTGACCGATTTGACCTGAAACCAAACTGAAAGTCACTGATAAGATTGAACTTATCCAGGTAGTTATCAAGACGTTTTGCATAGAGTTTTTCTAAAATTTTTGAAAATTGGGTTAATAATGAGATGGGCCTATAGTTTGTAAATTTATGTTGATCTCCGCTTTTAAAGATGGGTATCACCTTTGCAGTTTTCATTTTTGATGGAAAAATACCAGTATTAAAAGATTGATTACATATGTAAGTGAAAGGCTGAACAACACAAAAAATAATTTCTTTCAACAACTTCATATCCAGTCCCAAACAATCAGTTGATGTCTTATTCTTGAATTTGTTTACAATGTCCATGATTTCATTACTTTCAACATTTCTTAGAAAGAAAGAGTTTACATGTGGGTTGGAGATTTTTGAGTCAATTTTGTTCGTTAGAGTGGAAACAGTCATTTCATTGGCCAAAGAAGGACCAACATTAACAAAAAAAATGGTTGAAAGCATTTGTAATGTCCTCCAGTTTGTTTATAATTTCACCATTTTCACCAATAAAGTAATCAGGGTATGGAGATCTTTTAGTTTTGTCATTTTTGATGATACTGTTTAAGACTTTCCAGGTACCCTGAGTAGAGTTTTTATGCCGTTCTAATAAGTTGTGATAATAGTTTTTTTTCCTAATTCTTATTATGTTTGTTAACATATTTTTGTAAGTTTTATATTTGATCTCAGACTCTTTGGTTCTGTATTTTATGAACTGGTTGTACAAATGTCTCTTCTTCAACCATCAATTTCAGCATGTGTTATATTTATTGACAACACAGAGATTTAGATCAGACAGCCGCATGTTTCAAATCTTTTGGTAAAAGTAAAATCCTCACTGTGTGGTTCTGACTAGCAACCGAGTTCATTTCCATAATGGTGTGAAAGCTGGCGGTGCCGGAGCTCCTTCACAGCGAGAAAGTCTGAAACCCTACTGAGGCTTAACTAGGTGAAAATTTACTGAGCATACCCGAGTGTTCCTCCAGGTTTCCTCTAACAAACCAAACGCACCCACATCGGGTTAGATTCAGATTCTAAATTGAGTCTAGTCGTGAGTGAGACAGTGCACGGTTATTTATCTTAGTTGTTTCTGTGGTAGCGCTGTCATGGACTGATAGCTTCTCCTGGGGGGACCCTGCATCGTACCCTAGTGACTCAAGACCCCCCGCAGGACTGAACAGGATGAATCACGGTGAGAAAGGTGAATGGAGAAAAGGGGGAGCCCACTTCCTAAGAACTGATTCATATTTAAGCGCACTTTAGAAACCTGAAAGAACATTTTTAATGGAGACGGAAAAGTTAAAAGCTTCTTAACATCAGACAACAAAAAAAAGGTAAAGACTGGAGCTCGCTGCGTGACGTTTATGCAAATAGAGCAGACATGCCCTCGTTGGTCAACATAATTAGCTAATTAATGGAATTATGCAGACGAAGATGAGGGCAAAGTGTCTGTTTTCCAGTATTCATGTTAAGCTGCTGTTCGTTCTTTCTCTCTTAACCCAATAACGCCAAACGTATCATTTTTGATACGCAATTTTTATTATTATTAATTAATGAATTAATAATTATTAATTCATTAATTCATTGTTAATGTATTATTTGTATTATTATTATTTATTATTTTTCCAAAAAATTAGAATTTTCTGACATTTATTTCTTTGGGTGGGCTTTATAGGGTTAACATCACCACTTAAGTTTAAGGCTATGTCCACACGTAGCCGGGTACTTTTGAAAACGCATATCTGCTGTCCTCCATTTTAGGAAAATGCCGTTTTCAAAATATCTGCGTCCACATGGAGCTGTATAAATACTAGGGGTCTGCGATACCGCAAGCTATGGTATCGATCCGGTACCAAGTAAACACCAGACCGATATCGCCAATACCAATACCGATATTTTATTTTTTTAAACTGACTATTTTTGCATCAAGGGTTAGGGTCATACATATAGTATGACCAAGTATATGTACATACACAGGTTGGTAGGTAGATCGATAGAAGTGCCCAGTTGCACGCAAATAAATGTTAACTAATATTAAAGATGATAATGTTGTACTTTCATAATTAAAATTGGAGCGTCTCTGTGAATGAGCGCTGCCTCTGAGAAACAGAAAGGGTCAGGGTTTTCTCCTTCACTTGCCGTTTCTGAAGTTGCTCATTTTTTGAGGGGTGATTCTTTAATTTGTAGTGTTACCACTATATTTAACAGTCTTTCTGCGCATGGTGCAGGTAGCCTCAAAGTACAGCCACACGGTACGTCTCTTTTTTCCTTCTATCGCTCTCTACTTTTACCGACTTCCGTTTTTGTTTTTTTGTTTACTGGCCCCGAGTCGCTGAGTCATGTGACAACTCAAAGCGAAAAAGAGGAGAGAGGAGGCGGGGTTGCCTCACTTTAGCATACAGGCACACAGCATTTACGCATATTTTGCAGACGGATAAGCTAGGCTTTCTTTTTGAAAAAAAAAAAAAAACGGAAGCAAAGTGCGAGGGGGTAAAACTTCAACCAAAGTATCGATATTTTAGTTGGAGTATCGATCAATATCAATACTAGCGTTGGTAGCGATATTATCGATATTAGGATCGATCCACCCACCCCTAATAAATACACTTCTGAGTGCGATTATGAGCATGCCAGACCACTAGTCGGCAGTATTGATGTAAACTATCCAATAATTATTGAGCTATCCAATAATAACAATACATTTTATTTCTAAGGCGCCTTTCTAGGGCACTCAAGGTCGCCGTACATCACATTAAAAATATAAAGAAATACAGCAAGAATTAAAAACAACATGAAATATTAAATACATACAAATTGAAAAATTTATCAGTATAAAAACGTAGATTTAAGAAAGAGAATCCGCAAAACCTGAAACATGGCACCAGGCGTCTCGTTTGTGTGGACCGACAAGGAGGTGGAATTGCTTTTAAAAGTCGTCATCGACTATAAAGTTAATAAAACACAGGAAAATATAGATATAGAAAAGCAAATCTCCGTTTTCGCACGTCCACACGCAAACGCAAAAAAGGAGTTTTCCAAAATCTTCACTTTGGCCGGAGTTTTCAAAAACGACGGTTTTGAGTGAAAAAAAACTCCATCTTCGTGTGGACGGCGGGCCAAAAACGGGTAAAAATATATGTGTTTTCAAAAAATACCCAGCTACGTGTGGACAGGGCGTACGTCGCTTTACTCATGATTATTTAATGTTTTTTTATGTCTTTTTTTATGTCCGGTGAGAAAAACAGAGATGGAACTTTCAACGTTTACATGTTTTGGCCAACTGTGATTCAAAGCTAGCTTTAATCTTTTATAAAGAACAAAGGAATGTGATGGAGTTGTTTTTCTTACAAGCCAATCTGTGGGTTTGTTTTTCTACCACATTTGTCATGCGTCTGAATCCATGTAAATATCATAAAAAGTCAATAGCTGTTTTTAAAATACCAGTTTTATTAAAAGATTTGATCAAAAACTTTCTAAAAAAAAACAATTTAGACCTTTTATTCTGGAGCCATGTGGAATTTTCTTTCAGGTCAGAACTAAATACACAAAACAATGTTTAATTACATGCTTTGTCTTCTTTTTGTCGGATGTCTGCCTCTGTAATGAACCACTTTTACTCCCACACTATAGTGTACGCGAATTGCAATTAAAGCCTCCTGATCCCTAAAACACTGTGAATAAAATTCATCTTTTAGACTTCTAAGAGCAAGAAACTTAACCTTTTTATTTCAAAATTTCAACGTGTCAAAGAGACTGTCTGACTGTGTTATTATTAATGCCTCCCTGGTTTACATAGTTAAGCTCTGGGCGGCTATTTTAACGTGTCAGTGATTTACTAAATGACCATAATAGCCAATCATGGCTCCCATAATTTCAGTGGGTTCCAAACATTCACACTTAGACGGATCCATAGCCCAGGGAGAAACTAGGTGGTGTTTGAAGTGGCCAAGAAGTAGAGAAAGACAGAGAGCAGATTTGTAGACTGTGACGAGTTAATTAGTGAGTGCTCTGTTAATGTGTGTATAAGAGGTCCCTTTTCCACCTTCAAATCTAAAATCAGTTGAAATCACCAAATTGCAACAAAGAACGCGAGGATTTTCTTTCAAATGAACTTTTTCCAGAGCAAAAACATACCTAAAGTTCTATTGTCTGGGATTTAGAAACTATTCAAATCCCAGGTTGTTCTTAGCCACACCCACATTCTAACATAAGCATGAAGGGTTTTAGTTCTTAGCCCCGCCCATCAACAAGGAGTGCCATTTTTTGTACCAAAATAAAAATATAGTTAAGCTTTGCTAAGTTTATGCTCTTTAAAACTCAAATACTGAGTTTTTTCACAACTCCACTGATTGATCACACGTGTTACTGGTCTGTCATTTTAAAAATATTGTCATTAACTATTGGTGTTCTTCTTCAATCCAACACAACGATGGTGATACATTTTGTATCAACAAACAGATGACACCTTTCAGTGTCATGTGTGTGAACGAGAGGGATCCAAATGGAAAAGTGAGGTTACAGAGAGAAGAGATAAAGAAGGTTGAAGATTTTAAGTACTTAGGATCAACGATCCAGAGCAATGGAGAGTGTGGAAAAGAGGTGAAGAAGCATGTGCTGGCAGGCTGGAATGGGAGGAGAAAAGTATCAGGTGTGATGTGTGATAGAAGAGTTTCAGCTAAAATGAAGGGGAAAGTGTACCAAACCGTGGTGAGACCGGCCATGCTGTTTGGTCTAGAGACAGTGGCACTGAGGAAAAGATAAAGTCAGGGAGGCCAGACTGAGATGGTTTGGAAATGTGCAGAGGGCAGAGAGAGAGTACATCGGCAGAAGGATGCTGGATTTGGAACCACCAGGAAAGAGGACTAGAGGAAGTCCAAAGAGGAGGTTCATGGATACAGTGAAGGAAGACATGACTTGATGTGGCGACCCCTGAAGGGAAATGCCGAAAGGAGAAAAAGACAGATCCCTCCTTTCAATGAGTAAATGAAATGTCCCTTGTGAGAATGTCTCTTACGTTCAGAGGGTGGGGTGACGATGAGTTTGTTTTTGTTATTGAGGGGGGAATTACAAAGAAGCATTGATTGTACAATTTTATATTTTGTGTCTATATGTTCGAGCTTTGCGCTGATAATGTTTAAATCTGGAGGAGCTTCATCTAGATGGAAGCAAAAGGTGGATGGGGATCAAATTAGTGGGGTCAAAGGGGCTCACAGGTTAGGTCAGCAGACCAGATGAGACCAGCCAGGGTCTAATATACCAGAGCGACTGACTCAAGCTGTTCTCTAAAACATATCATGTGCTTTATTTTTATCTCCTACTCATAGTTGTCAAAAAAAAAAAGTGCCTGTTTGTCTCAAGCTGTGTGAATATACACCACCCACCTCCTGCAGCGTACGCCTTAGTCTTAAAAGCAGAGTCTTGACAGCAGTGCAGTCCTGCTGCATCAGTCTGAGAGGAAGCGTCTCCAGCCCGGGCACCAGAGGGTCTTCTTCTTTCCCGAAACTGAATCCCGTGCTCCAGTCAGCAGGAAGCAAGCTGGTTGGTCGGCTCGGTTCCCTAGAGCAGAAACAAAAACGTGATCAGTGACCTCTCTTCACCTTTCTTGCTGTGCTCATCATTGCTATTGGTGGGAGAGAAGGTCCGGGTTATACATTACACAGCATTTATTTAAAGGCATCCTAGAACTCTGTGTAATTTCATGTGTACCCATGAAAATCCCCTTGGGTAAAAAAGTATCTGAAACAGCTCTGTGTGTGAATCTGATGGAGTGTAGCAACTTTAAAACAGTCAGCACTGCTAACAGATGTATTTCCTATGCTTCGTACACTTTATGCTTTCGCTGTAATCATGTCGGTAACATCTTGTCTGAGGATATTAAAAAGTGAAGTACTCATCACAAAATCTTACAATATTCATGTAAAGAAAAAAATAATATAGTAATAATTGGTGGTGTCAGTTGATTAAAAAAATAATTGAATTAATTACAGAATTTTGTAATTAATTTATTGCATTTTAATGTCATATTTGTTAAGGGTCTCCTGATAAAAATTTGAATTCTAGGATATTAAAAAAATTGTACTGTATGACTAGTCAATTGACTACAGTGAGAAGAGAAAATTTTAAATCCAATTTATTTTTGGTGAACTGTGCCTCATGAGGCCAGGTGCATTATTGAAAAAAATAAAACAAGCTCCTGGTAGCCACACTCGCAACTGAGGAACTTGCCTGAACATGTTTTATGTTTAGATGGTATGTCAGGCTGGAGTTGCTCCGGTGGTAGGAGAACTCCTTTTTGAAAAAAATGATATAAAATAAAAATATTTTATTTGTCCTGTCTTTATTATTTTTATATAAAAACTTGCCTTTTAGTGGCTCGACTCAGGGGCGAATCCAGGATTTTATAAAGGGGGGCTGAGAAGGTATTTGCCCTTTCCCCTCTTTCCCAAGAACATTTTGAAAAATAAGTAATTTTTCTGCATTTTGGTGCATATTTTGCCCAAAGTTTATAATAATTAAAGTAGTAAGAACTTTTTTTTTTTGTGGACCAAAAGGGTCTCATCCTCCTGAGTCTTGTCCTAGTCTGTTGTGTTTGACCACTGCTAATTTGCCAGCGTAGGCGATGTAGCACGGCCAAGAAAACTACGGGTCCTTCAGTGGGCCAAAATTCAAATGTGCAAACATTGCTCGCCACTGTTACTACATCATAATTAATTGCGTTAATTTATTTAACGCATTAAAATGCTGCATAATTAATTAATTGAATTAACGCGTTAAAATGACAGCACTAGTAATAATTAGATATCTAGCAATAAAATAATTTTTTGAGGTCTCTACAATATTTGAACATTATTCTCACATCAAAACACATCTGAAATCATTTTCTTGGATATTTGAGTCATTTGAAAGCTTTTTTCATCAATATTTAGATATTACTTGAACGATAGGTTGCTCTTGGCCAAGGATTTTGTTTTTCCGACACGCCCACATTTAGAGTAAGCAGGAAGTGATTTAACTTGGTCCCTTCTTTTGGGAATTCAGAACAACAGAATAAACATATTTCTAAGATTTTTATTGGCAAATATCATATCTGAACTAACAAAAGGTCTCAAGAAATCCCATTAATTAGCCACCAAAAATGACCCCTTATTTTTAAGAAAAGTGTTGTTTATAATTAATTCATCTTGTGAGCCGCTTATTTTTAACGGAGTTGCGAGGTGGGAGTGGGGAGCAGCGATTATGGTGGGTGATTACAGGCGAGAGGGAGGGTACACCCCGAACAGGTCGCCAGTCAGTTGCAGGGCCACACACACACACACACTCATTCCGAATAAAAATGTCATAGTTGGCTAATCAACCTAACATGCATGTTTTTGGAGGGTGGTAGGAAACCGGAGTACCCGGAGGAAACCCACACAACCCACGGAGAAAGACTAGCATTTCAAGGCTTGCCCCACTCCGGGACTCGAACCCCTGACCTTGTTGCTGTGAGGCCACCAGGCGAACCACTGTGCCACCGTGCAGCCACTTATTATTTGACAGATAATTTCTTCTTATTAAAAGCTAGATTCCAAAAAAACTTTGAAAAGCGATGCAACCCTGCAGCTGTGACTCTGCCTTTGTGGTTTTGGGTCAGATTCAAACACATTACCACAAACAACAGGAGGGAAATCAGCTAAACCACTGGTTTAATTAACTGTCCCTTTTGGAAACACGCTCCATTAAAACACAAACAGGCATCTCGAGTCGATTGTCTGTAGATTCTGTTTCACCTTCAGGACAAATGCCAAAGGAACTGGAAAGTTTGGACCCAGATTTGAGGTCCTCGTCTATCTCAGACGTCCAGCTAGCACTAAGCCACAAACAATCAGAATTTAAACTGAAACATTGTTTAATAAAAGCATGCTCATTTGAGATTTGAAGTGTAGTTGTAATTCGGAGTTGGATTAAAAACCAGATTTTCCAGCCATTTGTTTACACTAAAAATATAGAATTAAAAAGGTAAAGAATATTTAGAAAAACTGTTAGGAGCTAGTCTACCGAGCCAGCTTCCTGACCATCCGACGAGAGCAAGCCTCCAATTCAATCCCAAAGTCACAACCTGGAACGGACCAAGAGGTAAGCCCCATACTCGATGGCTCAAAATCATTGCGGGCAACCTCAAACAACTTGGAGCTCAACGCCCAAGTATTGAACATATCCCGTTTTGCTTGAGTCTTTGATTGATTATTTGATTAATTCGTTAGAAGGTAGTAGAAAATATAATAGTAGGAAAAAAAATAAGCTAATTGACATTTTTGGGATTAATAATTTTTACAGGAATAAAAGACAGCGCTAGAAAGAATTCTACAAATCTATAAAAGTGAACAGTGTTTTTAAATTGATGATTAAGTTCATTAAGGTTTCAACTAACTGACAAATTATCACAATTACCGTAATTTCAAGACTATAGGGCGCATATAAACGTTTTAGATTTTCTTCAAAATGAGCGGTGCGCCCTTTCGTGCGGTGCGCCTTGTGTGTGAGAAAAGGCGGACCTAAAAGAAAAAGCGTATGAATGAATCTTCAAAAGGAGACCACAGTTTCACGAAGGGTGGAAGGCAGCGCCGGGCGAGTTACGCTACAGTTTGCCAATGGATTGTAGATGCTTGGACTAACGTGTCTGCTGGTACTGTTATCCGAGCTTTCGCAAAAGCTGGTATCTTTTCTGAGGAGCCGCACAGTACAGACAGTGACTTTGACAGCGAGGAGCGAAGTGGACCTGCTTTGTTGGATTTTGCGCAGCTGTTCGATTCCGAAACAGAGTATGAGGACTTTGACGGATTTGAATAAGGACAACGTATTACCGGTAATGTGCTTGTTTAGAATCGTTACTACTTAAATAAAGCACAACCAAACTCAGTTTTGCTCCCAATATATTTTTTAATACGCACATTTGCATGCTTGCGTGTGTGTTGTTGTAAGGCGGTGTGTGACTGAGACTGCGCCTTTTTGTACGGTGCGCCTAATGGTCGTCAAATTACGGTACTTGTAAAATACACGGTTACTAATGATTTGAACATTACCAGGGAAGATTCTTGTTCAGAATTTAGCTGCTTTGCCGAGTTTGGTCCTGATTCTAGAAACAAATAAAACACTTACTCCTGAGGTATCACAATCTAAACTGGTTCATTTGGGGCAAACATATCAAGAAGTAACAGAGTTGGTCCCTGGGGCGGTGACCTAGTGGTAGAATTTCCCCCTTTCGATCGTGAGAACCTGATTCGATTCCCACTGGGCCCAAGATGCTCCTGAGACTACCTGACCAAAGAAAACAAAAGATAGAAGAAAAAAGAAAGACGACAGAAAGTAAAAAAAAAAAAAAAAAAAAAAGTGACTGAGTTGATAAAATCCTTGTTCCAATCAGAACCCGAGAACCAGGTTCTTCAAATTTCTAAAAGCTGAATTCTCAAGTCCACAGAGACTACCGTTACAATGGTCTGTGCATGAAGCATGAAGAAATCTTCCCAGGTCTGATTTAGACATACGGTATATTTAATTTTAAGTGTTTCATAACTCGTAAAAATCTGCTAATGTGATCAAACTGTAATCATGAACTCAAGTTAAGATCTGAGTTCATGATTACAGTTTGAACCTGGCTTAGAGAAACAGGTTTGAGTAGACCAAAGACACTTTCATTCCCATTCATCATTAGTCAGATATAAATCAGAGCATCATCTGCATAATGTGGTAGTACACTAAACTAATATTCACAATTAAAGTTTTTTATTGAGATGATTTATGTGAAAAATTACCTAAACTTTACTGATTTAAAAAAAAAACATAAAAAGCCGGTTAATTAGACTTGCTGGTCATCGAACGCATGGTGAGGAACTCTAGTTACAAACAGCAACATGTTTCTTCTTCTTCTTCTTTGGGCATTTCCCTTTAGGGGTCGCCACAGCAAGTCAGTTTCTTCCATCTAACCCTATCTGCTGCATCCTCTTTGGTCACACCAACTATCTTCATGTCTTCCTTCACTGTATCCATGAACCTCCTCTTTGGCCTTCTCTAGTCCTCTTTCCTGGTAGTTCCAAATCCAGCATCCTTCTTCCGATGTACTCTCTCCTCTGTACGTGCCCAAACCATCTCAGTCTTGCCTCTCGAACTTTATCCCCAAAACCTCTAACATGTGCTGTTCCCCTTATGTACTCATTTCTAATCCTGTCCATCCTGGTCACTCCCAGAGACATCCTCCGCATCTTCATCTCTGCTACCTCCATCTCTGCGTCCTGTCTTTTCTTCAGTGCTACTGTTTCTAGACCAAACAGCATGGCCGGTCTTGCCATGGTTTTGTACACTTTTCCTTTCATTCTAGCTGAAACTCTTCTGTCGCACATCACACCTGATACTTTCCTCCATCCGTTCCAGCCTGCCTCAACACGCTTCTTCACCTCTTTTCCACACTTCCCATTACTTCGGACTGTTGATCCTAGATACTTAAAATCTTCCAACTTCCTTATCAGCAACATGTTTGTTACGTGATTATTTTCATTTTGCAAACACTCTAGAATATTACCAAAAAAAATTAACCAATCAATTAGTAAACCCGTTTCAATAGATCTCATTTTTTCATTGACATTTTCCTCCAGCGTTGTGATATTTTGACAGGAGAGCATAAATGGGAACTGTGCATCTTAACTTCCTTATGACATTTTCAAAGGTGAGCAGAGGAATACCAGGCTCCTGTCTGAAACGCGCACGTATCGAGGAGTTCACAGTCTGCATAGCAAGAGGAAGATGGGAGGTGGCGATTGCAGACATAGCAACCAGCAAACAGCTCTTTATCATCAAGAGTACCTGCTCATTTTTACCGATGGCCATTTAGAGAAGTGTGAGGAGAAATAGGAGACCTTTCTAGAATAATAGTCGAGTAAACAGTGGCGAGACGCGTTAAGTCAGACAGTAAATTCTTCTGAACGATTCTTGAAGAAAAACAAGATGATATTTTAAAAGTATCCATCACCACAAGCAATTTAAAAGAATATTTGCTGAAAAGGTCGGGTGGATGTTTTTTTTTTCCCTCACATTTTTCTCTTTCCCACTCCGCTGACCAACCTTTTATTATTTTTTTCTGCTATGCTTCATCCATTCACCTCTTTTCCATCAATTTCCTCAATCTTTTTTTATGGATTAGTGTCAAAACCTTCAGTGGTTTCTTCATGCTTGCCTTCCCTCTCTCCAGGCTCCATTCACCCTTTCATCAGAGCCCTTGTCTTCATTCTCGACAGCTCTCACTTTGCCCTCTCTCCATTTTTTTTTCCCTCTTTCATTGTGACAGCCACTACACTAAACCGATGGAGTATCAGAGCCTTAGGTGTTCCCTCAGGAATTCTGACGAGTACATCAGACAAATGTCAGGGAACAGGTTGCTTTGGAGAACAGGTGAGGGCTGGATGTCAAACCCCACCTCCTCCACATCCCTTGTTTCCTAAATGGTTTTGTTTTGTAGGTTGTTTTTTTTTTTTCTCTCTCATCTTGTGTCTGAATAGAGTGAACTTTCTTCATTTGTTTTCTTCGTCGGCCCACTCGTGATTCAGGTGGGACGAGCCGAGGGTGCAGTGTCTGTCGCGTGGTACAGTCTGGCGCCTGAACAAAGCGGATTTTTCATTTATGTTCTTCCTCCTTTTTTTGGCACAAGTTTATTTTGTATTGTTGTCGTCTTATTTCTCATCAGAATTTTTTGTGTTTTTCTCAGACAGAAGAGAAATGACTTTGTCTTACTTCTATATGGGGTATGAATTTTTGTTCCCCCTGTTTTGTGAATCCACAAAACAAAAGAGATGTGAGTAGGAGGGGTTTTAAGCCAAAAAAGAACAAAAATCAAAGGAGACCTTGTGCATAACAGTCAGACTATTAGGAATCTAGAGCTTTAAAAGGGAGAAAGTTAAGAAAATATTATTTTAATTTCGAACAGAAAAATCTTGAATTGGAAATACTTTATTAATTCCTGAACGGAAATTTGATTCTGATTAAAAATCATCTCCGGATGGAAGTTGAAATGTTTTTGTCAGCAAATATACAATCCAGAAGATAAAGTTGAAACTTTTTCTACATCTTTATAAATTAATTTTATGCATTAGCTTCACCTGTTGGGCTTGTGCTTTTAAATAAACTAAAGGAAAAGCACTAAAAATAATATATATTAAACTGCGGGGGTAACTGAAGAGGAATAAAGATTAGTCAGAGAAAGACAGAGTATATGTGTGTGAATGAGAGGAATCCAAATGGAAAAGTGAGGTTACAGGGAGAAGAGATAAAGAAGGTGGAAGATTTTAAGTATCTAGGATCACCAGTCCAGAGAAATGGAGAGTGTGGAAAAGAGGTGAAGAAGCATATACAGACAAGCTGGAACGGGTGGAGAAAAGTACCAGGTGGGATGGAAGAGTTTCAGCTAAAATGAAAGGTAACATGTACAAAACCGTGGTTAGACCAGCCATGCTGATTGGTCTAGAGACAGTGGCACTGAGAAAAAGACAGGAAGCAGAGATGGAGGTAGCAGAGATGAAGATGCTGAGGATCTCTCTGAAAGTGACCAGAATGGACAGGATCAGAGGAAAGGCACATGTTAGAGGTTTTGGAGATAAAGTCAGAGAAGCCAGACTGAGATGGTTTGGACATGTGCAGAGGAGAGAGAGAGAGAGTACATCGGCAGAAGATTGCTGGGTTTGGAACCACCAGGAAAGAGACCTAGAGGAAGACCAAAGAGGAGGTTCATGGATACAGTGAAGGAAGACATGAAGATAGTTAGCGTGACTGAAGCGGATGCAGCAGATAGGGTTAGATGGAAGAAACTGACTTGCTGTGGTGACCCCTGAAGGGAAATGCCCAAAGAAGAAGAAGAAACTGCAGGGGTATTAAAAACCTAAGCCAATCATTTTTCTCTGGTGAACAAAAACTATTGGAACACAACCTGTCTAACACTATCAGTCTAACTTTCTGATTTCTACGGCAAGTATTTTTATTAGTTGGAGACACAAACACAGAAAACTCCATGAAAGACCAAAGTAATTCTTAACATTTACCCAGTATCCACAAAGAGTAGCTGGACTGCCACCATGAGAAGATATTCCATTCTGTGTTTAATGCACAGAGAAGTGAAAGCCATTTGTTTTTTTTTCTCCAACTGTTACGTCTAGAAAGTCATTGTGAACCAGTGTTAAGTGTTCAGAATCCAGCTAACGACACTATGTGTGCCCATGTGTCTGTATGTGGCCGTGCATCAGCATGTCACAGCATATATACTTTGACTGCACTTACAGGGCAGGTCAGTCGCTTTCCAGCTAGGCATGACTCTCATCTACAGGCAATTACACTCCACACACCGTAACACACATACACACACTCACATAAAGGGAACTGCACTGCACAGTGGAAGACAAGTCTGTTCAGTGATGATAGATGTTATACAGGCAGGGAGGCCGTTCCTCTACTCTGGGTCATCTGTCTTTTCACTGTCATGAGCTGGTAGCTGGTCGCTCTCACTCTATTTCTCTTTGCTAGAGCTTTCTCTTTTTCTCTCTCTCCGTCTGTCTTCTAACACACACATAAAGAACCATCAAGGCGGTTCGGCACAGTTTGCAATTGTAAAGGTAAGTCTGAGTGATTGCGTTCAATTAGAATGTTACACAAATAGTAAGTCCTGATTTAAATTGAGAGAGATGTACAACTGCACCTACTTGTGGATGAAAATGGTACTGTATGAATAAATCCAGACAAGTACCATATTTCCAAACTATAAGGCGCCTAAAAACCTTAAATTTTCTCTAAAGTCCACGATGCGCCTTTTAACCCGGAGCGCCTTATATATGGATTAATATTGAGCTACAACAGGTGTCGCAACTGCGGTAAGCAGCCGCCGACTCCATTTCCCCCGTAGAAGAAGTAGTGCGCGGTGCATGCTGGGATATATGAAAGGGCGTCTCATTGGGTGTGTTCGAGATGACACAGGCGGACGCAGTTCTGATCGGCGCAGATCGGTGCGCAATGCATGCCGGTTAGGTCTCGAACGCACCTATTTCTATTTGTGTGTTTGTGTAAAGACCCGGAAATGGCTCCTACCAAGAGACACTGTTACACCGCAGAGTTTAAACTCAAGGCGATCGGTCAAGCAGTAGAACACGGGAATAGAGCCGCAGCGAGAGAGTTTAACATCAATGAATCAATGGTGAGGAAGTGGAGGACCTCACCTATGGTCACCAGCTGTGGGTGGTGACCGAAAGAATGAGATCGCGGGTACAAGCGGACGAAATGAGCTTCCTTTGCAGGGTGGCTGGGCTCTCACTCAAAGATCGGGTGAGGAGCTCTGCCATCAGAGAGGAGCTCGGTGTTGAGACGCTCCTCCTCCAGGTCGAGAGGAGCCAGATGGGGTGGTTCGGGCATCTGGTCAGGATGCCCCCGAGCGCCTCGAGGGCAAAGTGTGTTGGTTACGTCCCACCAGGAGGAGACCGAGGGGCAGACTCCGGACCCGCTGGAGAGACTATGTCTCACAGCTGGCCGGGGAACGACTTGGGATCCTTCCGGGTGAGCTGGAGGATGCAGTGGGGTGAGAGAAGCCTGGGCTGCCCGTTTGAGGTTGTAACCCCAACCTTTACTGTAGCGCCTTATAATGAGGTGCGCCTTATAGTGCGGAAAATACGGTAGTCACACAAACTAAAGTGCAATTAAGTTGTTTTTTTATTTTCTTCTTTTTGTTTTACAGCAATCACCGTGAGGCTAAAATGAGAAGACAAATAAACAGAAGGAAGTGATATAAAAATAAAAAGCCTTCTCTGTTGACATTTTTATCTTTGCCCTCTGTTCTTCCCCACTCATCTCCTCCCTTCGTTTTTCGCTCATTCCCTTTCGTGCCATAAATTTTCGCCGCTTCTCTTTTAATCTCAGCTTGGTCTTTAATATATAGGTTTTTCACCCTGCCTCTCTTGAACTTTACACTCTTCTCTCCATCTGTCTGACTCGTTCTTTTCCTCTCAGAAGCCATTTCTCAACAGCTGTGTTCCAAGCGATCCATTTCGCCGAGCTAAAGAAAAAAAAAAAAAGCCAATTATCTGCCTTTTTATGACTTTCATTATTTTATCTGTGTTTTATCGCCGAGCCGTTGGCCACGAAAACACACCTGCACGTGCACACGTTCGCCTCACACGCAGGCTATAAAACAGTACACTACCATTTTGGACATGCATGTTCACGTATGGATTAATGTCTCGTGATGTGTAATGTTCAGACAGCATGTAAAGAGACTATTAATAACTGCATGTCAAATAAATAACGTAGAATCCTAGTATATTATCTTTCAGAGCGATGACACGCAATGAGTCGCGTTCTTCGTCGATCATCAATTTAAAATAAAAAGTGTATTGTTTCATGAATAATGGCGACACTTAACAACTAAGACATTTTGAAGAAGGAAGTCAGCCCCTTCTGCCAAGTCCTCCTCATTAAATTTTTACTAACATCAAGAAGCATATTTATGGGGACTATTCAATTTGTGTCTATGGCAGAGATCTGCGTGGTATGGGAGTGCTAGTCTGCCAGTGAGAGTGAAGTACAACAGTCTAGCACGGCTAAGAGAGAATGATCACCACCATTTGTCACTCCTTCTTTCCACCTGACAGACAGTGCAGTCATCTGCATTCAGCACCTGAGGCTATGGATGTTTAATGCTGCTATTAAACTCATCTCCGACATAAAGTGCATCTGTGACTAAAGAGTGAGCACAACCCAAGCTGCAGGCAGTGAATCTAATGTCGAATTGAACTTTCCAGACACAGAGAAGAAGAAAATATGAAACTAATGTGATATGGCAGGGTTAACTTTCTGATTAACCCAAATGTCCTTTCTGCTTTCCTTTGCTCTCTGCTCTTTTGAATCTTTGCCTGGTTTGCAAGAAAAATCTGTTTTTGCATCAGCGTCTATTACTCGTACTGACATTACACCTACAACTCCTTTCTCTGTATTTGAAAGAGACGACTCAAAACATGATACTGCCACTTCTGTGCTTCACTGTTGTAACCATTTTAGTCAGGTGATGTGAACAAGTACCTGGTTTTCTGCAGGTATATGAGAGTGGGATCTGAATACTTACGATTATGTCATACCTTTTTCAAAGTTTTTAACCAAGTTTTTCAGAAAATATCATAGAAGTTGCCAACTTGTTTTTAAGTAACAAATACTTTGATTTTTAAAGAGGAGTATTTGTGTTTACTCTTAAAGTTGTCTAATGTGAGGGAGAATCCAATTAAAGTTGAAGGAACCAACAGAAAAGATGTTCAGTAAATTGTTAACCAGAAATTTTCTCCCATGTTTTGTCCCTTTTGTAAATTCTAAAAAGGGATTTAAAGCAAAATCAACTTTTTGGAGATTTCTGATTGGAGTTTGAACATTATTCCGAAATCAAAAACATATCTGAAGTCATTTTATATCTCATTCATAAATATTTGAGTAATTTGTGAGCTTCCTAATCCGGTATTTGGATATCATTTAAACGCAAGGTCATTTTTGGCAATGAATGAACATAAAAAAAATTCTAACGCGTTTTTATTCAATTCGGTTAAATTTTTTTAAAAAGCCCAATAACACAATATAGTTGTAACTATTGGCTTCACAAAGTAAATTGAACAAAATATAAACACCCTTTTGTGTGCGTAATCTGCTCATGCTCAGTGCCATGGCTCAGTTCTGATCAGATCTAAATTTAAGTGCTTTATTTAGAATGGAGTAGAAACTCAATTTATTTAAATAGGTTAATAAATTCAAGTGACAAATACAATAAACCTCATTTAGTCTATAAATCCCATTCGCTTAACCCCAAATTTAAACCTTGCTGTTTTCACATTTACACGTTGCATAGCTCCAGAAGAATGGAGTGTGTGAAAAAGAAGTGAAGAAGCATATGCAGGCAGGCTGGAATGGGTGGAGAAAAGCATCAGGTGTGATGTGTGGTTGAAGAGTTTCAGCTAAAATGTACGGGAAAATGTACAAAACCATGGTTAAACCGGCCATGCTGTTTGGTCTAGAGACAGTGGCACTGATAAAAAAGACAGGAAACAGATGGAGGTAGCAGAAATGAAGATGCTGAGGGTCTCTCTGTGAGTGACCAGGATTGACAGGATCAGAAGAACAGCACATGTTAGAGGTTTTGGAGATAAAGTCCAAGAGACCAGACTGAGATGGTTTGGACATGTGCAGAGGAGAGAGAGAGAGACTACATCGGCAGAAGGATGCTGGGTTTGGAACCACCAGGAAAGAGGCCGAGAGGAATACCAAAGAGGAGGTTCATGGATACAGTAAAGAAAGACATGAAGATAGTTGGCGTGACCGAAGAGGATGCAACCGATAGGGTTAGATGGAAGAAACTGACTTGATGTGGCGACACCTTAGGGGAAATGCCGAAAGAAGAAGTTGAACAAGTAAATTGAACAAAAAAAGAACAAACAAATAAACACCTTTTTGTGTGCGTAATCCAGAGGTGTCAAGTAACGAAGTAAGACTACTTCGTTACCTTACTCAAGTAGAAAATCTCGTTATCTTTACTTTAACGAAGTCTACTTTTTACTTTTACTCACTACTTTTTTATGCAATTATCTGTACTTTTACTTCGTTAATTTTATAAAAAGTAGTCGCTACTTTCGCCATTTTGTCACCGTTAAAAAGCCGCGACTGTTTGTCGGAGTTTTTTTTTTTTTATGAACCCTGAATGCATCAAACAAAGGAACAGATGAATGATTGGCTGATAGGTCCAGTCAATCATTACTTTGGAGCGAGTAGCCCCGCCCACAAACTTTTAAAGAGCAGGGACGTCAATTTCCGTGTTTGAGACTCGGGCTCGGAAATCAAAGTGTTTCTGATGCTGCAACACTGAACTTTGATTGAATTATCAGGGTTTTTTAAAAAAAAACAGCAGCAAAGAAATGTTTTTTTATTATCATTTTCAGTCTGCGGTTATTGTAAACGTCTTTGCTGAAAATGTTGTATATGGTATTTTTATAAAAATAACTTTGATCTGTGACGCACTATTTTATCTTTAGAAACAAAGCTAATTGAACTGATTAATCCATAAATAGTAGTGGATGAAGTATTTGTGCTTAAAAACATCCAAAATGTTATTGATTAGTTTATAAAGACTGACTGAGGAGATTAAAACTACACATCGCTTATATTTTGTATAATGTAGATGTTTGGGTTAACATTAAAAAAAACCTTATATGTACACATATACATGTAGAGACGTATATATATATATATATATATATTAATTTATATATACCGTCTCCTAGGTCCCGCCCCTACTGGTTTTTTAAAATCTTGTTTCCCTGGTTATTTTTTCATTTTTACAGTTCTTAAAATTTTAGAAAAAGAATCCAAGGATTTTGCCTCCTGTGTGTTTCCTTCACTCCCACTGCCTTACGAGTGCATGTAAAGGGTGTTATTTTGTCAATGGGCGTGGTTTTACAGGGTGTACGATATTTTTTGTAAAATACGATAATTTTACGTCATTAGTACGATAATCCAGCACCTCCCACCTGGCAACGCTGGTTCCAGGTGTCACGCAGGCTGTATGTGGCACTCCCAAAGACTATTCAGTATTGCCTCAAAGAACGTTGAAAACTAGCTGCCTTCAAGGCTTGAAAAAGCCTTTTAGTCTTTTTTTTTTTCATTTATTTATTTTTTTTTAACATTGAGTGTGTTTGTGTCTGCTGAAGTTGGTTAAATTAGGTGATGCAGAGTGAAGCTTGATAGCTGAAGGGACGTTACATAATGCCCTGCTTATGTTAATACATTTGATTGTGTTCATTAATCGATTTCCAATAAAGATTATTAAGAAATAAATGTTTCTGATTCATAAAGTTTAACACCAAAACACTTTGATTTATTATCATATTTTCTGCTCCTTAAAGCATGTGATAATAGTTAAAAAATATCTTCATACGCTTTTGTTAACAATATTCCTTTTTTTCTGAAAATTACTTTTACTTTTTTTACTTTAAGTAGTTTTAAAATAGGTTACTTTTTACTTTTACTTAAGTGGAAAACTTCAGTTGATATTTCTACTTTTACTAAAGTAGTTTTTTAACTCGGTATTTATACTTCTACTTGAGTAGAAAATGTTGGTACTTTTGACACCTCTGGCGTAATCTGCTCATGCTTAGTGCCACGCCTCAACAAGGAATGTAATTTTTATGTAAATATACCAAAATAAGAATACAGTGTTGAAAACCTAAATTAAACTGAATAAATCCATTTGTAAACTTTACAGAGAATATCAAATTTTTAAAGTAAGAAAAGTAGTTTATCTATGTAGGCTTTTGTTAGAATCGTTACCCCATGAAAGCACAAAACCTTTATTAGTCCCACCGTGGGGAAATTTCAAGAATTAAGGCATGTAGCCAACAACAGTGCTACCTTTGTAGAAGAGATATAGATACAAAAGGAAGGGGGGGAAGATTCGGTGTTTAAAAAAATAAGTCACACGGCTTCCCCGCCAAGGTCGATGCAGCTGGGCAAGTACAAAAAAAAAACCACACCAGTTACTTAGCGAAAACATATACAGACATAAACATGCTGAGGAAAGCGTTGATTTGAGGAGAAGGCCGGGGGCTAAACAAAGCAGTCGCTTAATGTGGAGCTTCTGAGAGGATGTGGGATAACCAGCTTTGGCTAAGGCCGGTCACAGAGAGTCCAGACTAAATTATCAGATTGTTTCGATTCTGGCATAAACGTTCTCATGCCTTCAGTATGTCAGAGGACTTTCAAAAAAGGAGCATTCTTGCTTTTATAATCAACACCCCTGCCTTAAAGTTGTCCACTGCCAATGTATTGCCTCATGGGATCTGACACATTATCATTTTGAGTTTATAATTTTATGACCTAATGGATTTCGAATACCGTTCTTGCTAAGTGTTAGTAATGCGTTCAAGCTTACAAGAAGTTCCTGCTACACTGCTAAATGCCAACACCAAGCTACTGAAGATTAAACTTCCTGTTTATCTGGTTGGTGGAGAGGTAGATGGCATGGCTGTTGTTGCTGTTTTTTGTCGTTCAGTTCTTTTTGAAACTGCCACGCTTTTTTTTTCCAAGAAGCCAATTTCCAAAAATGAATCATAATCCCAATTTGTTAGGCTGTTGCATTTTTGTCACCTCTGTTCAAAATCACAACAATGCATAAAGAAATGTGTGCGCGTGCACTGAGTCATGGTGAAATAATAAACCCAGCTGGAGTAATTTAAACCTCTGTGAACATTTTTATTTACAGCAAATCGTGCATTTAGATCAGATTCTCGTCAAATGTCCATTGCTAATTTTTATGTAGATTAAGTGTAGTAAAAAAAAAAAAAAAAAAAAAAAAAAGCTGCTTTTTATTTTGCACAAGCCCATTAAATTTGGCTGGGATTGTGGAAAAGTGTTTGATTGGGAGTGTGGAAAAGAGGTGAAGAAGCATGTTCAGGCAGGCTAAAACGGGTGGAGAAAAGTATCGGGTGTGATGTGTGATAGAAGAGTTCTAGCTAAAATGAAAGGAGAAGTGTACAAAACTGTGGTGAGACCAGCCATGCTGTTTGGTCTAGAAACAGTGGCACTGAGGAAAAGACAGGAAACAGAGATGGAGGTAGCAGAGATGAAGATGCTGAGGATGTCTCTGGGAGTGACCGGGATGGACAGGATCAGAGGAACAGCACATGTTAGAGGTTTTGGAGATAAAGTCAGCGAGTCCAGACTGAGATGGTTTGGACATGTGCAGAGGAGAGAAATGAGAGAGTACATCAGCAGAAGGATGCTGGGTTTGGAACCAACAGGAAAAGAGGCCTAGAGGAAGACCAAAGGGGAGGTTCATGGATACTGGGAAGGAAGGCATGGAGATAGCTGGCGTGACCAAAGAATATGCAGCAGACAGGGTTAGAGGGAAGAAACTGACTTGCTGTGGCGACCCCTGAAGACAAATGCCGAAAGAAGAAGAAGAAGACATTAAATTTGACTGGGAATAAAATGCACATCCGATTGGTGGCTTGTCCAGCTTGTACCCAATTTTTTGCAGAGATAAAAGTAGCTACAGTAAATTGTCCAACCTTGTTTTGGATAATTGGTCAAGAAAATTAAAGAAAAAAAATGAACATAATGAACATTGTATTCAGTCTATTTCAGTTCTGATCAGATCTAAATTCAAGTGCTTTATTTATGATGGAGAAGATACTCAATTTTATTTAAATGGGTTATTAAATTCAAGTGACAAAGTAAACCTCATTGAGTCAATAAATCCCACTCACTTAACTCCAAAATTTAAACTTTGCTGTTTTCACATTTACACATTGCATAGCTCCAGAGCAATGGAGAGTGTGGAAAAGAGGTAAAGAAGCGTGTGGGCAGAGTGGAATGGGTTGAGAAAAGTATCAGGTGTGATTGAAGAGTTTGAACTAAAATGAAAGGGAAAGTGTACAAAACCGTGGTTAGACCGGCCGCGCTGTTTGGTCTAGAGACAGGAGAAAAAGACAGGAAACAAAGATGAAGATGCTGAGGATCTCTCTGGGAGTGACCGGGATGGACAGGATCAGAGGAACAGCACATGTTAGAGGTTTTGGGGATAAAGTCAGAGAGGCCAGACTGAGATGGTTTGAACATGTGCGGAGGAGAGAGAGAGAGAGTACAGCAGTAGAAGGATGCTGGATTTGGAACCACCAGGAAAAAGACCTAGAGACCCAAGAGGAGGTTCATGGATACAGTGAAGGAAGACATGAAGATAGTTGGTGTGACCGAAGAAGATGCAGCAGATAGGGTTAGAATGAAGAAACTGACTTGCTGTGGCATGCACTAAGCAGTCTCTTAACAGTTCAATTAAAATCAAACAGTCTTTATCTAATCATAGATAAAGTTTTACTTAACTTAAAACCTCAATTTTGCCACTTTATGAGCTCTTATGTACAATCAAAGCTCGCAGTGTTCACTTTGCATGTTGCAACCAGCTCATGGAACCAATCTATAAGTAAAAGAATACACACAAATATTGTGGATGTTGTGCCTCACCTGGCTGCTATGAGAAAAGATGTGCAAAATTCCCACAGGGCCAAGACTAAACCGTGACAAAGACATTGGATTAAGCCCTCCAGATATTGTCCAACTTTTGAAAATGGATAAACTGTGTGTGCACAGGTGCACCGCATTAACCTTTTATATAGCAAGATTTAGAAAAGAATAAATGATTCTCTTTTTTTTTTTTTTTTAAGCTCAATATTTTGATTGCATGACATTGCATGATTCACAGTCCAAAACAATCCTTAGTTATCTCATGCAGGCTGTTATGCGGACCCTCAGCTCAGCTGCTGCCTGTAATATATAGCCTCGGGCTTTTTAAGACCCATAAAAAACCCTATTTTCTTCTGACTGTCACGATTTGTGGAAGCATGCTGAGGGGCAGTGCCTGGTGGACACAAGGAAAGCCTCATCTTTCCGCTGGTGAAGCTTCCACCAGCCAATTGTAAACCTCGCAAATATTAGTGTGTCATTCTTCTGTTAAAGGGCAACTTAGGCACGTTTTATGCCAGAGAATTAAAAAAAAAAGATAGGAAGGTTGTGCTAAATCATTCAGATTTAGACCGTGTAGTCCCTCATTCATCCAGGGGTCATCCATAGTAGAAAAAGTTTAAAAAAAGTCTTCTGGACAGTTTAATTCTTGATCGAGACGTTTCGACTTCCATCCGGAAATCATTTTCAATCTGAAAGAAATGGACTGAAAACTGGATCTATTTATACTAACCTGAGTAAAAGGTAAAAAATAGTAAGGAGGGCTCGACCAATGAGCCTGTGTTACCTATGATGGCCGTGAATGGCTCCTATTGTAGCCACAGACCAGTAAACGAACCCTATTATAAAAATGCTAAAAGCCTAGTGAATAGAAATTCCTGCTAACGAGAGGCGTGAATCTGGGTCACGAGGTGTCATCTTTAGTCCATGGCTTCAAAAGGCTGCATTTTTATAATAGGGTTCAGATTTAGAGTTTTAATCGTCATAACAAAATGCACAAGACCGATCACGACAGTAAAAACAACAGTTCTCTGCACAAAACAATACAAATGGGAAATAATCAGCTTTATGTTTCTGTTATTTTATTACAGCACTGTCACATTTCAGTGTAGTGTCGTTACATACCAGATGAGAATATGTTCAATAACAAATAAAAAAAGATCAAGAGGACTATTAAAAACCACATATAACCCTTGTCATTTCTTAATAACTGTGAATGTTAAATTAAAGTGGTAGCCGTGGTGAAACGTGGACAAAGTCGTTTTTTTTCTCTGAGTAACAAATTAGATTTACATTATTCTGTTTTGAGTCGAGGCGAAAAAACACAAAACGGTTGGATTTAATTAGTTTTCTTTTCGCAAACATTTCCTGCACCGGAGAATGTGAACAGGGACTGAAAAATAATTCCCAAAACAAACACACATTATAGCAAAGAAATACAAAATAAAACTATTCATAATCAACTATATTTGCCTTAACATGTGAAATATTGGAGTTTACTTTATGGTGAAGGCGTTTCCGTGCCAATATACGGAGCAAAAAAAAAGCAATAAAAATAGTACTTTTATAAAATAACTGTTTCTATAAATTTGAATTAGATGATTTTATTCAAATCAAATATACTCAAATATTTTAAAAGGAAAACAATCCCTTTAAATGAAATTTATTAAAACATACATTTCTAAAGAGTGCGGTACTGTAATCTAATTGGCATGACATTTTTATTAAAGACCAATATGTGTAAGTCTAATTAATTACCTCCACCAAGAAGGTTGTGTGATGAGAGTGCACGTGCGTGAACAAGGTAAGTCAAATACTTACGGGTACATTTCCATGACATATTCAGGACATATTCACAATTAGAAGATGAAGAAGTAACTAATTTTGAGGTGATCTGGGTCACCGTTTAGGTCCAAGACAGTTTTAAAGGTTCTGTTTAAAGTCTAAAATCTTGTCACGTCCCGGCACTTTAAGAGGCGGAGCAGAGAACATTGGAATTCTGGTCACTATGGAAAACTTATAGAATGTGTCAAGTTCCTGTTGGTTCCAGTATTTTAATCTGTCCCAATTGGCTGGCAGGAAAATTGGGTTGGACTAGGAATGTATTGTTTGTTAATCTGCACTGATTGGCCGGTCAAACATTCAAAGATGAAAATGTCGTGATGAATCTTTATGTCTTTTACGATCTTTGAATGTCTCAATTATTCCCATAGATCAGGGGTGTCCAAATCCGGTCCTTGAGGGCCGGTGACATTTCTACTTATTTTTTATTATTATTTTTTTTATTTATACATACTCTATTGATCCCTCACCGGGGAAACACCGCAGCAGGCTCCCACAACAGCGCCAATTATGGGAGAAATGGGGGGTTAGGTGTCTTCTCCAAGGACCCTAGACGTGAACTCAGTGGGAATCGACCTCGCAAACTTCAGGTTAACTTCCGGTCCATGGGCGAAAGCTCTACGACTGATCCACCATCTCCCCATTACCCCTTATTTGGTCTTAATATTTGCAACCAACATAGTGGTGACTGGTAATAATCATAACTCAACAGAATTATCACTGAAGTGGTGTTTCTTTTCTGTTAAAGCAAAGACAAGGTGGGGGCTTTTTTTTGTTATCACCACATTATTTTTTTCTAACTACAACTGCACATGTTTGTAAATGACTTTATGTCGTTGTAAGAAAATCTAATAACTTGGAGTATTACCACTCCAGGTAATCTGTGGTGTGAATCTTATCAACATTACGCTGATTTGTTTAAACAACAAGTGCGTTTAATCACATTTTTCAGATATCTGCAGGTGACTACGAGACCACTGAGAATATCAGCATGAACCTTATCTATACAAATAAAAGGATGTCTTGGGAATAAGTTAATGACTTCTCTACTATTGCTTCTCCCACAAACTGCAGTTAGGGCTTTATTATCAAACAGCATGCGGTATTAAATTCAAAGAATTTAATCTCATGCTTTTAACAGCATATGAATAGTGACCTTATTTTATTTTACACAATACAACACATACAAACTATTGGGAAAAAAATTCTTACAAAAGAGAACAAACTGAATATAGTTTGGGGATAAATGTCTCCACCTCTCAGACTATCAGCACATGATCTCCACAGGGCACCAACTGCTGCACCTCCAGCCATGACTCTGTCAAACTGATCAAGTTTGCGGATGACACCACCCTCATCGGGCTCATCTCTGATGGTGATGAGTCGGTCTACAGGATGGAGGTAGACCAGCTGGTGTCCTGGTGCAGCAGCAACAACCTGGAGCTCAACGCTCAGAAGACAGTGGAGATGAGCTTGGACTCTAGGAAAGTCACAGCCCTTATTTTTCCCCTTGCATTGACAGACTCCCCCATCACCACTGTAGACTCTTTCCGTTTCCTCGGCGCTATCATCACACAGGACCTAAAGTGGGAGCCGTCCATAAGCTCCCTGATCAAAAAGGCCCAGCAGAGGATGTACTTTCTGCGGCAGCTGAAGAAAGCCAAGCTGCCCACCCAGATGATGGTGCAGTTTTACACAACCATCATCGAGTCCATCCTCACTTCCTCCATCACCATGTGGTACTCTGGAGCCACACCAGGGACAAACATAGACTGCAGCGCATTGGTGATTGGCTGCACCTCTCAGACTATTAGCACAGGATCTCCACCAGGCTGTGTCCTCTCTTCATGCTCTTCTCCATGTACACCAACTGCTGCACCTCCAGCCATGACTCTGTCAAACTGATCAAGTTTGCAGATGACACCACCCTCATTGGGCTCATCTCTGATGGTGATGAGTCGGCCTACAGGATGGAGGTAGACCGGCTGGTGTCCTGGTGCAACAGCAACAACCTGGAGCTCAATGCTCAGAAGACAGTGGAGATGATCATGCACTTCAGGAAAGTCACAGCCGCCCTTCCCACTCTTGCACTGACAGACTCCCCCATCACCACTGTAGGACTCTTTCCGCTTCCTCGGCGCTACCATCACACAGGACCTAAAGTGGGAGCCGTCCATAAGCTCCCTGATCAAAAAGGCCCAGCAGAGGATGTACTTTCTGCGGCAGCTGAAGAAAGCCAAGCTGCCCACCCAGATGATGGTGCAGTTTTACACAACCATCATCGAGTCCATCCTCACTTCCTCCATCACCATGTGGTACGCTGGAGCCACACCAGGGACAAACATAGACTGCAGCGCATTGGTGATTGGCTGCACCTCTCAGACTATTAGCACAGGATCTCCACCAGGCTGTGTTCTCTCTTCATGCTCTTCTCCATGTACACCAACTGCTGCACCTCCAGCCATGACTCTGTCAAACTGATCAAGTTTGCAGATGACACCACCCTCATTGGGCTCATCTCTGATGGTGATGAGTCGGCCTACAGGATGGAGGTAGACCGGCTGGTGTCCTGGTGCAACAGCAACAACCTGGAGCTCAATGCTCAGAAGACAGTGGAGATGATCATGCACTTCAGGAAAGTCACAGCCGCCGTTCCCACTCTTGCACTGACAGACTCCCCCATCACCACTGTAGACTCTTTCCGCTTCCTCGGCGCTACCATCACACAGGACCTAAAGTGGGAGCCGTCCATAAGCTCCCTGATCAAAAAGGCCCAGCAGAGGATGTACTTTCTGCGGCAGCTGAAGAAAGCCAAGCTGCCCGCACAGATGTTGGTGCAGTTTTACACAGCCATCATCGAGTCCATCCTCACCTCCTCCATCACCGTGTGGTACTCTGTAGCCACAGCCAGGGACAACCATAGACTGCAGCGCATTGGTGATTGGCTGCACCTCTCGGATTATCAGCACAGGATCTCAACAGAGCTGTGTACTCTCTCCCATGCTCTTCTCCCTGTACACCAGCTGCTGCACCTCCAGCCATGACTCTGTCAAACTGATCAAGTTTGTGGATGACACCACCCTCATTGGGCTCATCTCTGATGGTGATGAGTCGGCCTACATGATGGGGGTAGACCGGCTGGTGTCCTGGTGCAGCAGCAACAACCTGGAGCTCAACACTCAGAAGACAGTGGAGATGATCGTGGATTTCAGGAGAGTCACAGCCCCCATTCCTCCCTTGCACTGACAGACTCCCCCATCACCACTGTAGACTCTTTCTGCTTCCTCGGCACTACCATCACACAGAACCTAAAGTGGGAGCCATCCATCAGCTCCCTGATCAAAAAGGTCCAGCAGAGGATGTACTTTCTGCGGCACCTGAAAAAAGCCAAGCTGCCCACCCAGATGTTGGTGCAGTTTTACACAGCCATCATCGAGTCTGTTCTCACATCCTCCATCACCGTGTGGTAAGCGGCAGCCACAGCCAGGGACAAACATAGACTGCAGCGCATTGTGCGCTCCGCGGAGAAGGTGATTGGCTGCAGCTTTTCATCCCTCCATGACCTGTACGTCTCCAGGACTCAGGGGCCTGCAGGTCGGATAGCAGCTGAACCTTCCCACCCTGGGCGTGGACTTTTTGAGCGACTCCCCTCGGGCAGGAGGCTCCGGTCCATTCGGACCAGAATGTCCCGCCACAAAAACAGCTTCTTCCCTTCTTTTTTTTGCCCACTAGTAGTACCACAGCAAGTCCCTAGTCTCTGATCCTCTTCATTGACCATGGCAATAAAAGCATTTCCGATTCTGTTGAGATCATATTTTACCAAAAAGGCGTTTTGTGTGGTCGAAGTAAAATAATCTCAATAAAAAGAGAGCATTTAAGTTTTTAAAAAAATCTTATAGAAGTCTTTAAATATTAAATAATGCTGTCGATGAGCATTTAGTGGATAATGTTCAACATATAGTTGAAACAAGAAAGAGATGAATGTCATGGAAGTGCTCAACGAGCGAACCGCTGTTGCTATGGCAACAGCCACGTTATATCTCCCAGTGTCAAAATTTAATATCCTCTAAATTATTTTCATAGGAGAGACAAAAGAAGAACTGGTGTCTTGACATGATGTGAAACACAAGTGTTTAAGATATGTCACAAAAATATCCAACAGAACGTTCTGACAAACCAGGAGAGCCTGGTCGCTCTGCAACAGGTGGAAACTGCGCCGCAGACTGAACGCATCTTCATCCACTAATTAATTCAGTTATTTTCTACAAATTACTTGATGCAGTCTTTCTTTATTTAAATAAGCACTGTTAGGCAAGAAAAACATTGTAAATGTATTCTGTTCGGTTCTCTAACGCTTTTCTGGGACCAGGTCACGGGGACAACAGCCTCAGACAGGAAACCCATGTTTCTCTAACCCAAGCTGCATCCTCCAACTCACTCAAAAGGATCCCAATGTTTTCCCTATCCAGCTGTGAGACATAGTCGGTCCGGTATCTGCCTCTGTGTCTCCTCCTGGTGGGACGTGCCGGAAACACCCTACCAACAAGGTGCACGGGGGAGGGGGAGCATCCTAACCAGATGCTCGAATTGCCCCATCTGGCTTCTCTCAACCTGGAGGAGTAACAGCTCTACTCTGAGCTTCCCCTGGATAGCATAGCTCCTCTCTCTATCTCAGAGTGAGAGCCCAGCCACCCGCCACCCTGTGGAGGAAGCTCGTTTCAGCTGCTTGTGTCCACGATCTCGTTCTTTCGGTCACAGCTGGTGACGATAGGTGAGGGTAGGAACGTAAATCGACTGTTAAATCAAAAGCTTTGCTTTTTGGCTCAGCTCTTTCTTCCCCACGACATTTAAAATTATAAAGCGATCTACGCTCCCACCCTCAAGTGTGGTCATCAGCTGTGGGAAATGACCAAAAGAACAAGTTCATGGATACAAGCGGCTGAAATGAGCTTCCTCCGCAGGGTGGCTGAGCTCTAAATTCAATTTTATTTGTGTAGCCCAAAATCACAGAATTAATGTCTCAATGGGCTTCACATTGCAGATTAAGAAGGAAAAAAACAAGAAAAAAGAGGAATGTATAAACACAAATATACAGCAAGAAAACTAACTAACAAATGCTAACTAAACAAGACTAGCACATTTCTGCCTTTAGACTCCGCTTCATGGTGAGGAAAAAACGCATCAGTGGGGAAAAAATAAGAAACCTTGTGGGGATCCACACGAAAGAGAGATCCTTCCCTCCAATGTGTCTAAGACTATTGTTTAAACATTAGCTTATTCTACTCTACAGCTAAATATCTAAAGAAGTCAATAGATGTTCATCATCCTGATGGAAAAACGGGAGGTAGAGGGAGGAGCTTGGAGTAGAGCCATTTGCTCCTCCGAATCGAGAGAAGCCAGATGGGGTGGTTTGAGTATCTGGTTAAGATGCTTCGCGAGCGCCTCGCGAGCGCCCCTGCAGCCCGACGCCAGATAAGCAGAAGACGACGAACGAACGAATTTGAATATGAAGATGTAGATGTCATTACTTACTTACTTACATATCCAGTTCCATTAAGCCCCGAGGATTTCAAGATCTCGATCAACTTTGATCTTGCAAAGTTTACATGAAGCAATAAGTAGTATGTGAAATAAATAAATAAATGAATTACTCTATTCATCCTTCACCAGGGAAATTTGTGTGCTGCACTCCTTACACCACAGCAGGCTGCCCTTCGATGGCGCCAATGGTGGGAGAAGCAGGGGTTAGGTGTCTTCTACAAAGACCCTAAATGTGCTCTCTGTGGGACGCCAACCCGCGAACTTTCGGTCCGCCCGCGAACGCTCTAACCACTGAGTTGCCGTCTCCTCCCTTTCACTATATATTATTTCACTCAGTCACTTTTTAACAATCCAAAACACTTTTACTTGTGATTTTTTTGTCACGTCTACTTCCCTGTGCAGTCATGAGAACAAAAAACGGTTTTATTTAGCAGATGGAAACGTACTCTTTCTTCACCTTTTTTTTTTATTTGCTTTCAATCGAACATTAATATAAAAATAAACAAACACTTGCGAAGATTATTCAAGTGTCAAATAACAAAAAGGGTGTGTGTGTTTGTGTGCAGCAGATGTTTTGTACGACCTGTCAGGCAGGCAGCAGTCCTCTGCAGCTGATACTCTCTTAGGATAGGCTGACTGAATGACAGTTGTGTGTGTGCATGAAATTGTGTTGCACATTTTGTGTGGCTATGAAATGTGTTTACCGGGACATTATGAATTTCAATTTTGCCAAAAAAAGAAGACCCAAATGCCCCCGGTGCAAAGATCCAACTCCACAAAAAGTGTAATTCTTGGTCAGGTTAAGTAATTTTTAGTATTGCAGTAAGTTTAAAGGAAATAAGAGTAAGTCAGAGTAATGTCCTCTGAAGTGATTGAAACACTACTGTGTGTGTGTGTGTGTGTGTGTGTGTGTGTGTGTGTGTGTGTGTGTGTGTGTGTGTGTGTGTGTGTGTGTGTGTGTGTGTGTGTGTGTGTGTGAGAGAGAGAGAGAGAGAGAGAGACAGAGAGAGAGAGAGAGAGAGAGAGAAAGGGAACTTGCATTGCCTCCAGCAAATCAGTGTCCCCTCCAGGGAATGAGGAACCTGAGACAAATAGCAAAAGTGACTTGGAGAAAAAAAAGCAGACAGAAAGAAAAATAGCGGAAGCCTTGGCCAAACACATTTTGCTTTTCCACCTCTCCACTCAGAGACTTTACATATTATCCAGCACAAATTGCATTTGTTAGGAGAGATCTGCTGAGATGCTGGACTAAAACTGTGGGAAATTAACATCTGCTTGAATCAGTGTCTTTTAAACCTGTCTTACGCAAGCAGCAGAGTTTTTACAATGAATCAACCAATCATGTAATGATTATTATAATAGTAATTATAAGAGGTATGAAGATTAGTCAGAGTAAGACAGAGTACATGTGTGTGAATGAGAGGGAAAAGTGAGGTTACAGGGAGAAGAGATAAAGAAGGTGGAAGATTTTAAGTACTTAAGATTAACAGTCCAGAGCAATGAAGAGTGTGGAAAAGAGGAGAAGAAGCGTGTGCAGTCAGGCTGGAACGGGTGGAGAAAAGTATCAGGTGTGATGTGTGATAGAACAGTTCAGCTAAAATGAAAGGGAAAGTGTAGAAAACCGTGGTGAGACCGGCCACGATGTTTGGTACAGAGACAGGAAACAGAAATGGAGGTAGCAGAGATGAAGATGTTGAGGATCTCTCTGGGAGTGACCAGGATGGACAGGATTAGAAATTAATATATCAAGGAACAGCACATGTTGGAGGTTTTTGGAGATAAAGTCAGAGAGGCCAGACTGAGATGGTTTGGACATGTGCAGAGGAGAAAGAGAGAGAGTGCATCGGCAGAAGGATGCTGGGTTTGGAACCACCAGGAAAGAGGCCTAGAGGAAGACCAAAGAGAACATTCATGGATACAGAGAAGGAAGACTTGAAAATAGTTGGTGTGACTGAAGAGGATTCAGCAGATAGGGTTAGATGGAAGAAACTGACTTTTTGTGGTGACCCCTGAAGGGAAATACCAAAAGAAGAAGAAGAAATATATAGTAGTTATAATAGTTACTAAAATAGTCGAGGCAAAAACACTTCTAGCTTACGATACCATGTGCTCGTGGTGGAGAACAAAATTCATGGCCAAGAACAACTTTGTGCTTGAATAGTATCTGAATACTGGACATGAGAGCTTGCAAATTACTCAAACATGAATGAATGAAATAGGCACGGTGGCGCGGTGGTTAGATCAGCAGCCTCACGCCAAGAAGCTCAGGATTCGAGTCCTGAGTGGGACAAGGCTTGAAACACTGGCTGCTCTGTGTGGAGTTTGCATGTTCTCCTTGTGGAGTGTGCATGGGTTTTCTCCGCACACTCTGGTTTCCTCCCACTCTCCAAAAACATGCGTGTTAGGTTGATTAGCCACGATAAAAATAGAAGAAATACTTTATTCATTCCCAACAGAAAAATTTGTGTGCTAAATTACACCGCAGCAGGCTGCCAGCACGTCGCCAATGGTGGGCGAAATGGAGGGGTTAGGTGTCTTCCCCAAGGACACCTAGCGATGAGTTCAGTGGGATTCGAATCGGCGAACTCCCGCTCCAAGGGCGAACATTTTTACCTCTGAGCTATCGCCTCACCTAGGTGCCCTAGCTTGCCCTAAATTGCCCCTATGTGTGAGTGTATGTGTTGATGGTTGCATGTGTGACCCCACAGCAGACTGGCGACCTATTCAGGGTGTACTCTGCCTCTCACCTGCAGTAAGCCGGGATAGGCTCCAGTTTTAATGTGTGCTTTGGACTTATCCGCTCCGTTTCGTCATCTTCCGCTTGTTCCGGGGTCGGGTCGCGGGGGCAACAGCCTCAAATGGGTAGCCCAGGCCTCTCTCTCCCCGGCTGCATCCTCCAGCTCACCCGGAAGGATCCCAAGTTGTTCCCCGGCCAGCTGTGAGACATAGTCTCTCCAGCGGGTCCGGGGTCTGCCCCTTGGTCTCCTCCCAGTGGGACGTGCCCGAAACACCTCGCCTGCGAGGCGCTCGGGGCGCATCCTGACCAGATGCCCGAACCACCCCATCTGGCTCCTCTCGACCTGGAGGAGGAGCGGCTCGACACCGAGCTCCTCCCGGATGGCAGAGCTCCTCACCCGATCTCTGAGTGAGAGCCCAGCCACCCTGCGGAGGAAGCTCATTTCGGCCGCTTGTACCCGCGATCTCATTCTTTCGGTCACCACCCACAGCTGGTGACCATAGGTGAGGGTTGGAACGTAGATCGACTTGTAATATGAGAGCTTTGCTTTTCGGCTCAGCTCTCTCTTTATCACGACGGACCGATGCAGCGTCCTAGTTATTGCCGATGCCGCACCGATCCGCCTGTCGATCTTTGGACTTATCTTAAAAACAAAAAAAATAAAAAATTACGTAGATCATTTTTTTTCACTCATAATTGCCTTATTTTCAAAATAATTGTTCAGATACCAAGAAAAAATGGGATGTGAGGCTTATGCAAAAAGAGGGTGTTTCTGTTTCCATACATGAGTATTAGAATGTTCAATCATGTGCACAGTTCATCTATAGTTGGTAACTGCAAGTTTGATCCCTCTCCTGTAGCTCACGTCGTGATGTCCTTCAGCAAGATATACCGAGCCTCTGATTTTTTTTTTATGGTGGTTTGAACCTTTCATGCCGGCTTCCAAAAAGGCTGAATGTGAGCTACACTTTAGCACTTTCAGTTCCGACCTACTTTGGACCGAAAAGTGCTGTATAAGTCGAGTCCATTCACCATTTAACTTTACTGAAAAACATTTATAGTTAGGTTAAAGTGACCGTCACATTTCCACCTATTCACCTGTCCAACGCGGCTTTCACTGGCACCATGCTGGCGCTGAAAGCCTGTGATTTTTAGCAACTTTTTCCCCATAAAATCTACCATCATTCACTCGAGGAAAACTCCAACTACTTTTACAGGGTTGGCTTGACGACTAACTTTTTGAAAACTTCACAAAGAAACCAGGACAGGTAAATGCTTACTAACTTACGTTTTGTTACGACATCAATTTGAAACTTTTGGCCGCTGGTTCAAATTTTTTAAAGTTTATAAACGTGTCAGTTTTATTACAAAGGACGTGTAATATACCCTGCTCAATTTGGTCTTTCATAGCTGGACGGTCAGTTCTATTTTATAGCTTTTATCAAAGTCTTTTCTAAGTAAATTGAGCAATGTTCCGGTGCAGCTTGAACGGAGACAAATGGAATTTGTGACAGAGATAACGAAAAGAGTCACATAAGTTATCAGAGGAGGCACCGATAACTGCTAGCATCCATGATAAGTCACAATAGAAGCTTTCCAAACTCAATATCAGTGACAACTAAAATATTAGAAGCTCTAAATCATTTTTGCAACCGATGACAAAAAATAAAATTGAGGAAGAGGGAGGCATTGCTTTTGTTTTGTTAGAAAAGGAGAACTTGATGGTTAGAAGTCTCTATTTTCACTCTTTCTTCTGGTGGATCAATTTTTCCTTTTGCTCCAGTTTCCGTGTGAATTTATTTTAGTTATTGTGTGACGCAAAGTGAAGAATCAGAGTATCTCGGCTCTTGTTCACAAATGAAGGCAGCATTCAGTAGGAGACAGGAAGGTTGGTGATGCATCTGCATTAATTAGGATGCTGTATTGGTCCAAAAAGCAAACGTCTCAAGTTTATCTGCATTAGTTTTATTGTGGCGACCGAAAGGTTTTGGGGAGATGGTGGCTTGGTGGTTATAGAGTTCGCCCGCGAACCGGAACTCAAACAGAAGTTCGCGGGTTCGCATCCCACAGAGTGCACGTCTAGGGTCCTTGGAGAAGAAACCTAACCCCTCGTTTCTCGCACCATTGGCGCTGTCATAGATGGCAGCCTACTGTGGTGAAATGCAGCACATAAATTTCCCGGTGAGGGATTGATAAAGTAAATTAAAAAAAACAAACAAAAAACTAGGACGCTGCATCACTCCGTCGTGGTAAAGAGAGAGCTGAGCCGAAAAGCAAAGCTCTCGATTTACAAGTCAATCTACGTTCCAATCCTCACCCATGGTCACCAGCTGTGGGTGGTGACCAAAAGAATGAGCGGCCGAAATGAGCTTCCTCCTGGCTGGGCTCTCACTCAGAGATCGGGTGAGGAGCTCTGCCATCCGGGAGGAGCTCGGTGTCGAGCCGCTCCTCCTCCAGGTCGAGAGGAGCCACATGGGGTGGTTCGGGCATCTGGTCAGGATGCGCCCCGAGCGCCTCGCGGGCAAGGTGTTTCGGGCACATCCCACCGGGAGGAGACCAAGGGGCAGACCCGGGACACGCTGGAGAGACTATGTCTCACAGCTGGTCGGGGAAAGACTTGGGATTCTTCCAGGTGAGCTGCAGGATGCAGCCGGGGTGAGACAGGCCTGGGCTGCCCGTTTGAGGTTGTTGCCCCCCCGACCCGACCCCGGAACAAGCAGAAGATGACGAAACAAAAAAAACAAATAAAGGCCAAGATTCTGAATTTAAGCGGCCGAAAGTATTTTTCCTTGAAGATGATATCTTCATATAATCATTCTATGAAACAACTATTTCCTAAATTAAAGGCATCTAAATTTTATGATTATTTCAATCGCAATCCTGCACTTTTTATGTTAAAAGATGAAAAACAATTTAGATTGGGCACATCGTATTGGGGAAGCCCTTCAGACGGGCCTTCCTGAAGGTCTCCTTCTACCGTCTCCTAGGTGGGGAGACAATGTATCAGTGGTTAGCGCATTCGCCCGCGGACCGGAAGTCAACCGGAGGTTTGCGAGTTCGCATCCCACTGAGTGCACGTCTAGGGTTCTTGGAGAAGACACCTAACCCCCCGTTTCTCCCAGCATTGGTGCCGTCATGGCAGCCTGATGCGGTGTAGGAGTGCAGCACACAAATTTCCCCGGTGAGGGATGAATAGATTGTGTAAAAAAGAAAAAATATATATATAATATATATATCGTATTTTCATGACCATAGGGCACATTGTATTAAAAGGCGCAGTTCTAATTTTGCGTGCTCTGTATTTAACACACATATGAGGCGCACCTGATGATAGGGCGCAGGTCTTATATACAGATCCTCTACTATGTACGTCCACCTTACAACAACATGCATGCACGCATATTTAGAAATAGATCAGGAGCTAAACTTTTTTCGTTGTCTTTATTTTGATTTTAGTTACAGTCGTCATAAAGTCATTTATCAAATCCATCCAAGTCCTCATCCTCTGTTTCAGAATGTAACAGCTACGCTAAATCCAACATAGCAGGCTCACTTTCCTCGCTGTCAGAGTCACTTTCTGTACCGTGCAGCTCCTCGGAAATTATACCTGCTTTTGCGAAAGATTGGACAACAGTGCCAGCAGACACGTTAGCCCAAGCATCTACAATCCACTGGCAAACTGTGGCATAACACGCCCGGCGCTGCCTTCCACCCTCCGTGAAGCTGTGGTCTCCTCTGGTCATCCATCGCTGCTGGAGTCTTTCCGCCAACTCTGGCCACCTCGCCTTATTTCCGCGGAAACTCAGCTTTGTCTTCTTCACCTGTCGCACCTCGTTTTCCAGCTTCCTTCACTTACGAATGATCGACTTGTTCATTTTAAATTTTCTTGCGGCGGCTCGATTCCCACGTTCCTCCGCGTAGATGACTGCCATCAGTTTAAACTGAGCATCATAAGTGTGTCTCTTTTCCATTTTCATGGTTTTTAAAACAGCGATGTTCTGCATAAAGCACATACCTGTTCATTTATACACAATCCACGCCTACACCTCCCCTGTTAACGTTCTCATGTTCTCAACTGCGTCCATTTCGTGGTTCTCTAATACGTCCGAAAATCACAAATCAGATAGGGCGCACTGCTCATTTTGAAGAAAATTTGAGACTTTTATGTGCGCCTTATGGTCGTGAAAATACGGTATACATATATACCGCTGGCCTAGGAACACTCCTCCTAATGAGGAGATCTGGATCTGGGACAAGCAAAGGACATCAGTGCTATACAGTTTGGTACGTACGTGTGTATACTTAGCGATACCTATAAATGGATGTCATAGAGCATTACAAAAAGAAAAAAATCTCATCATACATCCAGTTCTGAAAGTCACAGCTGAATGCTTGTTTCTTTTATTCTCTCATTACAGATCAGTGGCTGTCTGAAGTAAAAGCAACAGATGTTTTCCACCAAACATCAGACGTTCTTATAACTGAATCAGGTCAGTTTTATTTTTTTTTTGGTATAGTCCAAGAAAAAAAAAATAGACGTGACATTTGGATCATGTTTAAATGAATAACAGACCAGATTTAGACCTGAGTTAACTCGGCACAGTTAAATAACGTCTGTCGCTGGTATCCTGCAAACTCCTCGTGATCACCACATGCACTCTCTGCTAAAATGGAGCACAACTTCTGAAAAGAGTTTGAAATTTTTTTAATAACTGCCCCTTTTTAGAAATGACTTAGAAAACATTCCCACAAAGAAACTCCTAGGGAGAATTTTGATTAGCCAAGAAAACCTCACTATGCATGACTTAAGCAAGAGGGAAGAAACCAGGGAACTAAAATAAAACCCATGCAGGGAAAACATGCAAAATCACAGGAAAAGCTGACCTCGAAACTCAAATCTAGATTGAATTGAATATACTTTATTAATCCCCGAATGGAAATTTAAGTGCTGCAGTGCAAACAACAGGTGTTTAACACCTCGATGCCCCCTCACCCCTGACCCAGTCTGGTCGCACTGTGTTCAACCTGGCGACCCATAAGCTGGAGTCCTGAATGGGTCACAAAGCCTGGCTGCAGTGAAGAATACCAAACTGGCCTCTCTGTATTTCACTAGGTCCGAGTGTGCGCCTCTAGTTCCACAAGCAAGCAATTAGATGTTTCCATGGAAACCGCAAAAAGACCGGGCCCAAGGCATCTCCTCGTGACAGTCTCCTTCTCTGCACCTCCTCCAGATCGTCTCCTTCTCTGCACCTCCTCCAGATCGTCTCCTTCTCTGCACCTCCTCCAGATCGTCTCCTTCTCTGCTCTTTCTCCAGATCGTCTCGTTGTCTGCACCTCCTCCAGATCGTCTCGTTGTCTGCACCTCCTCCAGATCGTCTCCTTCTCTGCACCTCCTCCAGATCGTCTCCTTCTCTGCACCTCCTCCAGATCGTCTCCTTCTCTGCACCTCCTCCAGATCGTCTCCTTCTCTGCACCTTCTCCAGATATTCTCCTTCTCTGCACCTCCTCCAGATCGTCTCCTTCTCTGCACCTCCTCCAGATCGTCTCCTTCTCTGCACCTCCTCCAGATCGTCTCCTTCTCTGCTCTTTCTCCAGATCGTCTCGTTGTCTGCACCTCCTCCAGATCGTCTCGTTGTCTGCACCTCCTCCAGATCGTCTCCTTCTCTGCACCTCCTCCAGATCGTCTCCTTCTCTGCACCTCCTCCAGATCGTCTCCTTCTCTGCACCTCCTCCAGATCGTCTCCTTCTCTGCACCTTCTCCAGATATTCTCCTTCTCTGCACCTTCTCCAGATTGTCTCCTTCTCTGCACCTCCTCCAGATCGTCTCCTTCTCTGCATCTCTTCCAGATCGTCTCCTTCTCTGCACTTCCTCCAGATCGTCTCCTTCTCTTCACCTCTTCCAGATCGGCTCCTTCTCTGCACCTCCTCCAGATCATCTCCTTCTCTGCACCTCCTTCAGATCATCTCCTTCTCTGCACCTCCTCCAGATTGTCGCCTTCTCTGCACCTTCTCCAGATTGTCTCCTTCTCTGCACCTTTCTCCAGATTGTCTCCTTCTTTGCACCTCCTCCAGATCGTCTCCTTCTCTGCACCTCCTCCAGATCGTCTCCTTCTCTCCACCTCCTCCAGAGCGACTCCTTCTCTGCACCTCCTCCAGAGCGACTCCTTCTCCTCAGTTCCCCGCGACCGAACCGACTCCTCCAGCTACACACAGATGTGCCTCCGAGAGCCAACAACTGGTCGCGATCATCTACATACATACATGTCAACGGCAGACTTACTCCATAACCAGGTCGCAGTTGGGAGCTAGCCGGACAATTTCTGAAAAATCCACTGTCTGACACAAAACAACAAAGTCCGAAATGACGTCCAAAACACGCTCAAAATGAAATCTTCAGAAAGAGACAAAACACAGCCAGAAGAAAGGGACAGAAACTCGGCCAAAAATGGCGATTAAACGCTTAAGTAACAGGAAGCACTGTAGCTGTTTTACACTAAAAATCAAATATTAAACATTGACAATTTCAATCCAACTATTTTTGCCAGAAAATGATGCATTTGGGAGGTGGAACAATAGCACCACATGCAGGTACATTAAAACTGTCATGGTTGTTGAGGTTATTCAGGTAAGCCTCCAAATTGCTTGAATACAGCAGCCATAATGCAAAAAAATGAGACCTTTTATTTTTAGAACTCATCTTTTATTTGTTTTGAAAAATGTGTCCTCACCTTTCACATTTTTACCCTGCTGCACGCGGTGAAGTGGTTAGCGCTGTTGTCTCATAATTAGAGAGTAGCTTGTTCAAGCCCTGTCTAGACTGTGTGCCTCCACATGTTCTGATAATGTGTGACTTCTCTCTGGGTTCATTTGAGGTTGGGAAGTTTGCATGTGAATGAAAAAGTGAGCACTTTAAGATAAACTCTGGAATGATGGCGTTAAATGGTTGAGATATATTTTCCATATTTTCCATGCCTTAAAAATATATATCAACCTAATTCCGATATTGATAAAATGCTAAAAAAAAATTTAAGGACTGTTCTGTACTTGAACTGGATTGGTAACTAATCTGATTTTGCTTCAAATGGATTTTGTTGTAGACATTCAGAGGCAATACTGTTGATGCAACAATCTTCAATGCAGGTTACAATTCCAATCTCACTCTTTTTGGACCAAAAATGGAAATTCCCTCAATTCATTTTTGAACTGTTCACCAATCTCCTGCTTTTGGGGGGATGTGACCTATCTTGGCACGGTATACCAACGATGAGAGACTACTCTGGTGGTGCTTAAAATTAGCAACAGTATCAGCTTTAATCAGTCATTAAAAAGCAACACTTTAACAATATAAGACATAGGTATTAAATATTTAAAGTCACCAAACCTACGTTCAATAGCACTTTCATGTAGTTGAGTTTTCAGTTTCATGTTTCAATTCAATTCAATTTTATTTGTATAGCCCAAAATCACAGAATTTCCGTCTCAATGTGCTTCACAAGAAAAAGAGGAATGTATTAACACAAATACACAGCAAGAAAAACAACTAACAAATGCTAACTAAACAAGACTAGCACATTTATGCCCTTAGACTCTCCTTCTCGGTGAGGAAAAACTCCTAAAAAACCCATCAGTGTGGAAAAAAAATAAGAAACCTCGTGGGGATCCACATGAAAGAGAGAACCCCCTCCCGGGACAAGCAACCAATGTGTCAAAGATTATTGTTTAAATATTACCTTATTCTACTCTACAGCTAAATATCTAAAGAAGTCAATATTTTCAGACAACTTCTATCGAGAAAATATGACACTAAAAACATTTAAGACCACTTATGCTCAAGTTACTTCCTGTAAAAGTCACTAGTCTTTCGAGGGGACATAAAAAAAACGCACTCACACACACTCACTTACTCCTAATAGCTAACTGATGTTATCCAATCAGCTTAAAAATCCCATTCCGTTCCGTCGTCTTCTGCTCATCCGGAGCTGGGTCGCCGGGGCAACAGCCTTAGACGGGAAGCCAAGGCTTCTCTCACCCAGGCTGCATCCTCCAGCTCACCCGGAAGGATCCCAAGTCGTTCCCCGGCCAGCTGTGAGACATAGTCTCTCCAGCGGATCCGGGGTCTGCCTCTTGGTCTCCTACCGATGGGACGTGCCCAAAACACCTCACCAGCGAGGCGCTCGGGGGGCATACTGACCAGATGCCCGAACCACCCCATCTGGCTCCTCTCGACCTGGAGGAGGAGCGGCTCGACACAGAGCTCCTCCCGGACGGCAGAGCTCCTCACCCAATCTCTGAGTGAGAGCCCAGCCACCCTGTGGAGGAGGCTCATTTCGGCTGCTTGTATCCGAGATCTCATTCTTCCGGTCACCACCCACAGCTGGTGACCATAGGTGAGGGTGGGAACGTAGATAAAAATCCTTAAAAATCCCATCTCATGCAAAATAAATCTTTTCTCATTATGTCTCATGCACAGTAACATCTATAATTTGAGTTTTGAAACATCCATTAAACAATAGTTATTGAATCGTACTTTTTTATAGAGTTTTATCACAAAGTAGGAAGTGTAAACTGCTGATTATTGCTCATCCTCTAACGGCCACCCAAACCAAGAAAGCACAAGCTGTCCTGAAGACAATGTCAATATTGCGTCCAATTCATAGAGAAACGATGAGAAGTATTGGGGAAGGAGAGCGTGTATGAAATACTTCCGCTCCATTGTCTTCCGCTTATCAGGGTTCGGGTCGCGGGGACAACAGCCTCAGACCTCAGCTTTTCACCTCACCCTGGCTGTATCCTCCAGCTTACCTGGGAAGATCCTGAGGTGTTGCCTGGTCAGCTTTGAGACAAAGACTCTCCAGCATTATTGCTGTAGCAAGAACCCTTTTGTTGTCACTTAGTCATACTTTTTTTTTTTTTAATCTGCCGTTTCATTCTAAAACCAACATGAATGGCCTACAAATCACAATTAAAAAGGCAAAAGCTCTGAAAACTCTATTTTGCATGAGATAAAATCTTTAAAATGCATGAGACAAGAAGGTGAGAGGAACCCAGAAAGAACACACACACACACACACCACACACACACACACACACACACACACACACACACACACACACACACACACACAGGAAGAACATGCAAACTCCTGTAATGAAACACTTTTATTTATTTTGTAGGATCGTTGGAAGTCGGCAAAGAATGACACACAACACGTCCTGAGTATCCAACAGCAAATGTGTTTATTTGGCCTGAATATCACAGTGAAGTAAGCATAAAAGTGGATAATAGCACTTTAGGTTTCTATTTCTTACCGTAACACAAAGTTGGAGAGCCCACAACCCCGGTAGAGCGTGCATAAAATCCGGCTGGGCGTCCTGATCAACGAACGCGCAGCGGACTCTACCGAGTATCGAGGAACTCCCGCTTTTCTACCTCATGACAAACAACATTCCGTATTTCTTTCTCATAACAAACACATCTTCTGAACTTCTTTCTCATAACAAACACATCTTCTGTACTTCTTTCTCATAACAAACCCATCTTCCGTACTTCTTTCTCATAACAAACGCATCTTTCGTACTTCTTTCTCATAACAAACGCATCTTTCGTACTTCTTTCTCATAACAAACGCATCTTTCGTACTTCTTTCTCATAACAAACGCATCTTTCGTACTTCTTTCTCATAACAAACCCATCTTCCGTACTTCTTTCTCATAGCAAACGCATCCTTCGTACTTCTTTCTCATAACAAACGCATCTTCCGTACTTCTTTCTCATAACAAACGCATCTTTCTCATAACATACAACATCTCATAACAAACAACTTTCTCATAACAAACCACATGCCACGCATCTTTCTCATAACAAACAACTTTCATAACAAACAATATTGAATGAGAGCATTTGACATTAAAAAAAGTAATTCCCAATACAACTCCAAATAAAAAGAACAATACTCAAAAGCTAAGACGAACCTCTCACCCGTGATCTTCTTACTCCAAGACTACCGCTAAATGTTCATGCCACCGTACAAAGACGAGGTAATTGAATAAAAATCTTTTCGCTGTCTTAGAAGCCGCTAACAGGTTAACTTCCATCATCTCCACAAACAAACAGGAGCACATCAAGTTTATCTAAGGCCGAGCGTGTTTATACAGATATATTTACTTGGTTGGTACCAGAGGCAGTTATGAAATAAATTCAGCTAGCAGGCAGAGAGAGGAATAGTGAAGACTAAATCATCCGCAGGCCTGTCAGACAGACCACCAGACGACACTACTGCTGATACAACCTTTTATTACAATCTGGCTCCATAAAACCAAATAAGCCCTATCCACAGAGCTGCTCCATCTGAGTGTGTGTCTTAAAGACGAGTGTCTGTGTACGCACAGTTGTCTATGTCAAACAAGATATGTTCTGCTTTCAAGCAAAGAGAGATAATCAGTGACCAAAGCGTCTCATACATATGAAGGAGCGGCTGACTTCATCCGTACATGTTCTGCATGCCTTTTGTAGAAAGCAACAGAACAAAGGGACAACTTGGGTATTTGTTGAGCACCAAGTTCATTTATTTATTCATCCTTCCCTTTTGTCTCACCTCACAAGGAGGAGACGGTACAAAACATGGTCTAATTACGCAGAATGGTGAAGATCAGCAGTTCCAAGAAATGACACCAACCGACTGGCTTTCTGGTTTTGTTTTATGAAAAAGAAATAAGGAGCAAACATGAAAAAAACTACCCTGCGGACAAAGGACTCAAAGCTACCCCTCAGTATGATCAACTTGTATAAGATTGGGGGTCTATTTCAGGTCATTTGAGACCAGAACATGACCTGCTTTGCTTTCGTTTTATTTCTCATCCTCCCACAATCGAACAGATGGTTTTGTTGATCATCAAAATGTTAAAAAAAAACTAATCGCTTGGAAATAAAATTTATGGTAATAAGCACCTCCAAATCCGAGACCATGGCCCTCGCCCGGAAAAGGGTGGAAAGCTTCCTGCGGGTCAGGGACAGGGTGTTGCCCCAAGTGGAGGAGTTTAAGTATCTCGGTGTGGCGTCAGCAATAACTAGGACGCTGCATCGGTTCGTCGTGGTAAAGAAAGAGCTGAGCTGAAAAGCAAAGCTCTTCATTTACGAGTCGATCTACGATCCAACCCTCACCTATGGTCACCAGCTGTGGGTGGTGATCAAAAGAACGAGATCGTAAAAACAAGCGGCCGAAATGAGCTTCCTCCGCACGGTGGCTGGGCTCTCATTCAGAGATTGAAGCTCTGCCATCCGGGAGGAGCTCGGTGTTGAGCCGTTCCTCCTCCAGGTCAAGAGGAGCCAGATGGGGTGGTTCGGGGATCAGGTCAGGATGCCTCCCCCTGAGCGCCTTGCTGGTGAGGTGTTTCGGGCACGTCCCACCGGGAGTAGACCAAGAGGCAAACCCCGGATCCACTGGTGAGACTATGTCTCACAGCTGGCTGGGGAACAACTTGCGATCCTTCTGGATGAGCTGGAGGATGCAGCCTGGGTGAGAAAAGCCTGGGCTTCCCGTCTGAGGCTGTTGCCCCTGCAATCCAGCCCAGGATAAGCGGAAGACGACGGAACGGAAATAACATTTTAGATTTTTTGCTAGATCTAAATTGTCACTGTTAAAATCTGCACTTAACTACCAACACTTACTTTCTAATCCACTTCAGATTCACGTTGTTTCCTTCTTTAGTCTTCTCAAACTCAAATGAAAGAGAGTATTCCTAAATTGTTCATTTCAGCAATTAGATCCTCGTTACTGAGTCCAAAGACACTTGTAAGAAACGAGTTGGTCCAACATCTAACGCTGTCTCCAAATAAACAGATGGCGTCAGATTAGACATTTTTGTTTGTTTCTTCCTGCCATCTCTTTACAGTTTAAAAATAAGGACTGCACACTGATGATGCCAAATGATTATTGTTGGCTTAAATTATTAGATTCAGATTATGAGAGCTTTAATTTGAACATAATTAAGTCAGAGGTGACGTCAAGAAGTACTTGTAGAAAGTACAAAAAACTGCAACAAATGAGACCAACGACGCTTCTAAAGAGACTTAATACACCCCAAAAGGACCAGTTTCACCAGTTGCATACTATGATCATCTTGCACTTGGATTGGCCAAGTGCCCTTTTGAAAGTTCAGGGTTTTTTTTTTAAGAATTTAATGTTGTATGTCGATTCCATTTCCAGTGAGAGTTGGACTCCGCCAAGGCTGCCCTTTGTCACCGATTCTGTTCATCACCTTCATGAACAGAATATCTAGGCGCAGCCGAGGCGTGGGAGGGATCCGGTTTGGTGACCTCAGGATCGGATCTCTGCTTTTTGCGGATGATGTGGTCCTGTTGGCTTCATCGGACCGTGATCTCCAGCTCTCACTAAATCGATTTGCTGCCGAGTGTGATGCGGCCGGGATGGGAATTAGCGCCTCCAAATCCGAGACCATGGTCCTCGCCCGGAAAAGGGTGGAATACCCCCTGGGGGTCAGGAATAGGGTCCTGCCCCAAGTGGAGGAGTTTAAGTATCTCGGGGTCTTGTTCATGAGTGGGGGAAGGATGGAGCAGGAGATCGACAGGCGGATCGGTGCGGCATCAGCAATAACTAGGACGCTGTATTGGTCCGTTGTGGCAAAGAGAGAGCTGAGCCGAAAAGCAAAGCTCTCGATTTACAAGTCGATCTACGTACCAACCCTCACCTATGGTCACCAGCTGTGGGTGGTGACCAAAAGAATGAGATCAAGGGTACAAGCGGCCGAAATGAGCTTCCTCCGCAGGGTGGCTGGGCTCTCACTCAGACATCGGGTGAGGGGCTCTGCCATCCGGGAGGAGCTCGGTGTCAAGCCGCTTCTCCTCTAGATCGAGAGGAGCCAGATGGGGTGGTTCGGGCATCTGGTCAGGATGGGGGGAGGAGACTTAGAGGCAGACCCCGGATCTGCTGGAGAGACTATGTCTCACAGCTGGCCAGGGAATGACTCGAGATCCTTCCAGAGGATGCAGCCGGGGTGAGAGATGCCTGGGCTTCCCGTTGGAGGCAGTTGCCCCCGCGACCTGGCCCGGATGAGTGGAAGATGATGGAATGGAATGGAAATGGTAAAACCTTTATGAGTTGGAGGTTTCTAAATTACAGTTTGCATGAAACTCCCCCTTTAAACAATGTGTCCTGATAAAAACAAGATAGATACATGCATTCAGACAAAGATCCTTTTAATTACACAAGACAAGGCATCTGATTCCATGTGCAAAATCATTTCATTCCTCCACTTTTTTTTTCTTTTTAAATCTTTTTGCCTTGTGAGTATGCATAAATAAAATTATTTACCTTGGACTGTTTTCCTTTCCTACAATGCGATCTCCCGATGTGTCCATAGGGGATGGAAGCAGGTTGAGACAGGAAGCCAAAGACTGGCTCGAGTCTTCTCTGGACACTGCAGAAGAACCCAAATTCACATTTTCACTACATTTAGTTTAGCTTTATTGCCACATTTAAAGTGATACTGCTAGCTATCGTTGGGGGAAAAAAAAAACAGCCAAAATAATTTACAACTCTTCATTTGGTATTTCTTGCTGTCTTTGCAAAAGGTCGCTCAGTTTGTCTGTGTGATTTCAGCCCTGCAGCTGAACACTGCTGACCATAAATTGCACTGAAACAGCTTTCTTTTTAATAAAGGCCTCAACAGGCCACATGAGATAGGTTAGATTCAGTGAGAGTGTGTGTGTGATCAGTGGTGGAACGTAACGAAGTAACTTCGTTACTGTACTTAAGTAGAAAAATTGTGTATCTGTACTTTACTTAAGTAAAATTTAAGACCAGTACTTTTACTTTTACTTCACTACATTTTTAGAGCAAATATCTGTACTTTTACTTCGCTATTTTTTAAAAGTGTGTTTTACATTTTTTGTTACATTTTCGTTGATTTGAAAAATACACAGGTTTTTTTGCGCATCTTGAAGCCGCATCGCCAAAATCAAAAGAAGCAGTTGATCGGGAGAAGAAGTCATGAATCGAGAAACATTTTCCGCATTCATTCAGTGCCAAAAACCAAACATCAAATCTAGTACAAATTAAAAAGATCGTTGTTCGTTGTGTTTACTTCTAAATAAAAAGTTGAGCCATCATTACACAGAGCAGGGGCAGATCTAGAATTTTCCAAAGGGGGGTGGGGCTTTGACAAAGGCAATATATACTGACTGGGGGCCTCCCCCCAAAACATTTTAAAAAATAATTGTCATTTTCCTCCACTTTTGTGCCCATTCACTGGCCCTTCTAGGGGATAGCTTGACTTGTCCCCTTTCCTTTTATTCTATTTATCAATTTTTTTGTGGACCAAAAGAGGCGGGAGAGGGGGGGGGTCACACCCGTGCAGAGTATTTATCCTGGTTACCATGGACACACTCTATAGCACAAAAAATAACACTTGAATTATGATTGAATACTTTTACTTTTTACTTAAAAAGTACAATTTACACCAACTACTTTTGTACTTTTACTTAAGTAGATTTTTTTTATTGGTACTTTTACTTAAGTAATTTTTTTGCCTAATTATCTGTACTTTTACTTAAGTACAAAAAGTGAATACTTCATCCACCACTGTGTGTGATACAGGTAGTGCATCTCAATGTACATGTATGCACACGGGTACGGCATTGCATATGCTTCTTCTAAACATGTGCCTTTAAATGACTCACTTTCAGTGTGTTAAAAAAAAAACTTTTATGGCACACACAGACCTTGCTCCTTGGCTTTATGAGAACAATTTATCAAAGCTTTAATTTCATGCTACAGTCTGCAAACCATTAGGTCTAATGACTAAGCATCCACACTTGTAAGCTAGTATGTATTAATGATGGTGCCTTCTTTTTGCTCCACAGCAACCAGGGCCTGTAGAGATGCTATCAGTGTGTGTGTGTGTGTGTGTGTGTGTGTGTGTGTGTGTGTGTGTGTGTGTGTGTGTGTGTGTGTGTGTGTGTGTGTGTGTGTGTGTGTGTGTGTGTGTGTGTGTGAGTGTGTAAACATTTACTTAAAACATCTTCGTGTCCGAAAACCCTCTTAAACCTGCAAGCACATTAAATGTGTATTATTAAAGCTCCTATTTGTAGCCTTTACTCCTCAGTTATTGAGCTTTTTACTTTATTTGTCTGCAACTAAACCACTTCATGAGACCACCGGGGAGCTAAATGCCGCCTATAGCTGGACTAATCCGTCCTCGTGTTAATATATGCGGCGCTGCCTCGTGTCTACCATCAATCATGCAGTTTCAGGGCAACGTAAAAGAAAAAAGAAAGCAGGATTGGTGGATGATTACATTTCAATCGTAAATCTAATTGAGTAAATACTCAGCAAAAAAAAAAAAAAAAAAAAAACTGCAGGTTGAGTTAATCAGAAGTATAATCAATACAGATAGTTTTTACAAAAAGCAGCAAAATGGTGCCATTTTACAGGAACATGTGCTTTTAAATCACACGTCCTTTTAACGGCTCAACTAACGCAATGCAGACGACATTGTGATCTGTAATGAGAGGAGGGAAGAAGTGGAGGAAAAGCTGTAAAGGTGGAGGTTTGTACTAGAAAGAAGAGGAATGAAGATTAGTCAGAGTAAGACAGAGTACATGTGTGTGAATGAGAGGGATCCAAATGGAAAATTGAGGTTACAGGGAGAAGAGATAAAGAAGGAGGAAGATTTTAAGTATCTAGGATCAACAGTCCAGAGCAATGGAGAGTGTGGAAAAGAGGTGAAGAAGTGTGTTCAAGCAGGCTGGAACGGGTGGAGGAAAGTATCACTGAAGAGTTTCAGCTAAAATGAAAGGGGAAGTGTAGAAAACCGTGGTGAGACCGGCCATGCTGTTTGGTCTAGAAACAGTAGCACTAAAGAAAAGACAGGAAGCAGAGATGGAGGTAGCAGAGATGAAGATGCTGAGGATCTCTCTAGGAGTGACCAGGATGGACAGGATTAGAAATGAGTACATCAGGGGAACAGAGGTTAGAGGTTTTGGGGATAAAGTTCGAGAGGCAAGACTGAGATGGTTTGGGCACGTACAGAGGAGAAAGGCAACACAGAGCCTGTGTTGCCTATGATGGCCGTGAATGGCTCCTATCATAGGCAACCCAGGCTCATTGGTCGAGCCCTGCCTTACTATTTTTATTTTTTTTACCTTTTACTCAGGTTAGTATAAATTAGATCCAGTTTCCAGTCCATTTTATTCAGATTGAAAATGATTTCCGGATGAAAGTCGAAACGTCTTGTTCAAGAACTGAACTGTCCAGAAGACTTTTTTGAAACTTTTTCTACTATGGATCACTCCTGGATGAATGAGGAACTACACAGACCTACATAGGAAGAAGGATGCTGGATTTAGAACCACCATGAAAGAGGACTTGAGGAAGGCCAAAGAGGAGGTTCATGGACGCAGTGAAGGAAGACATGAAGATAGTTGGTGTGACTAAAGAGGATACAGCAGATAGGATTAGATGGAAGAAACTGACCTGCTGTGGCGACCCCTAAAGGGAAATGCCGAAAGAAGAAGACGAAGAACGGCTCAACTAACGACAATAGGAATCAACCCGTGAATGTGTCAGAAGACATTTTAAAAATTCTCTTAAAATATTTGGACGTTAGAGCCCAATGCTTTTAGTCAGTATAATAAAATCTTTATGTGTTGCATGAATAGAAGCTACGGTTGCACTCGATCCAGACGCGAGGAACTATTTTACTTTGACAGTCACTTTTCAGCCGTGATGCGTGATAGTGGGACTGAAATGGCAAAAGAACAAAAGGAGATAAATCATAGTAAGTAAGTCAGCTCATCAAAGTCACAACACTTGTAAAGAGAGGCAGGGAGAGTGCTCGTTTTTATGTTTTAATGTGATGCAATTTAATGAGAAAATAGAGTCGGAGTGACGGCAGATGGAAGGAGGAGGCAAAGACAGGGCATCGACGCAAATACAGGGGCATGTGTAGATGGACGTATGTAAAAAGAGGGTGGATAATTCAGCAGAAAAATGATCCCAACCGCAGGGTCCTTGAAAAAGATCAGTTGCGTGGGTCTCATTTCTAAAGACCAGCGTAGATCCTGAACCAAGCAAGCTTTTTTATTCAACTTTAGGATCTTGGTTATGCCATGCAAATTAAATTTTTAAAACACTCGGCAACTCCCTTGACATAGCCTAAACGTGATTTAAGTCAACTTGATCTCCATCCCTCCCCAACCACATCTCTAAAGTTTCTATAATGGAACATACATATGAAATGGTCCTCTAATGAGCTGTTGCCACCTGCAGACATGCCAAGTCTACCGCATTGGGCAGGAGACACCCGCAATTAGGACCCATCTCATACTCACCCACCAAGGCTAATAAAACTCCTGCATGATGAACACTAGTGCATTAGGTATAATGAGGCTAAGCACATGGCATCTCCTGTTGCTGCAGCTATGCATCTGAAAGCCGCTAGTAGCGATCTGCATGATCTATTGCCGGTATTGTTTTTGGTGAATATATAGAAGAAGTCGAACATCCGATAACTTTAGTCGTGTAACAGCTTATATGCGTGAGACGCAAAACAAAGCGCGAACAAGCAGTACAGGGGTGTATTCCTGGTGGTAATTCCTCTTCGTACTGATAAATAACGGTAGGTGGTAACACCTGTAAGATGCACAATTTTCCAGCTGCTTTTTTAATGTTTTGAACAGTTTGTTTCATGCCAACTGTCATGGCGGGTGTTGTCCATTGGCGGATGTGACGTCATGTCATAGCACCTCCTACTTTTGGCCCCGCCTCAAAATCTCCCTCTTTGGGAAGCCAAAAACTTGGTATCTCTCCGCCTGTCATAACTCATGCAAAATGCGAAATATAATTTTACCAAAATAGAAGAGGACATGCTCGTCTCCCAAAGGCAGGAGTGTAAAGCAGAGGTGTTTAAGCCTCACCAATAGTGGGGCTTGTTTGTCTCCCACACGACCACAAAGTGGGAGTTGGTCACCACAGCAACTTGTAAGTTGCATTTTCCAATCTGTCACTGAAATAAATTTTAAAAAATGGTTCGGCCTTTAAAAAAATAAATAAAAATACCTGAATGGGCATCTGGAATTCATCTCAGCCATTAAAGGTGATTCAAGTGTTTCCTAGTTTGATGTTTTAACATTATTTGTTATTATTAATTATCTTTGTAAGTGGGTTGTGAAATATTGTGTAGAAGCGGGTGCCCGACAATGCATGGTTTCAAAATGAATTCAAGTATGCATAAATTTATGGGTGAGATCGTGGCTCAGTGGTTAGAGCGTTCACCCGCTAACCGGAATTCAACCAGAAGTTCGCGGATTAGCATCCCACTGAGTGCACGTCTAGGGTCCTTGGAGAAGACACCTAACCGCTCGTTTCTCCCACCACTGGCGCCGTCATGGGTGGCAGCCTGCTGCGGTGAAATGCAGCACATAAATTTCCGGTAAGGGATTAATAAAGTATATTAAAAAATATATATATTCAACAGACAATTTTTTTCTGACGTTTTCGACTTTACTTATACCGGTAATTAGACCCACAATTACTGTCATTTATGTGGGCTTTCTAATTGTTTCCTCGCTGCTTCAATTCAAATTCATTTTACTGACCTCGGTTCCCTATGGGCAGTGGTGGGTGAAGTACTCACTTTTTGTACTTAAGTAAATGTACAGCTAATTAGGCCAAGAAAATACTTAAGTAAAAGTAAAAGTACCAATAAAAAAAATCTCCTTAAGTAAAAGTACAAAAGTAATTGGTGCAATTTTTACTTTTTAAGTAAAAAGTAAAAGTATTCGACCATAATTCAAATGTTATTTTTGGTGCTGTAAGGTCACAAATAAATACTCTGCAGGGGTGTGACACCGCTCCCCCTCTCCCGCCTCTTTTGGTCCGCAAAAAAAGAAGAAAGGAAAGGGGACAAGTCAAGCTATCCCCTTGCAGGGCCAGCAAATGGTCCACCAAAATGCAGGAAAATGACACTTATTTTTTTAATGTTCTGCGGGGAGGCCCCCAGTCACCCTATATTGGCTTTGTCAATGACCTCACGTCCCCACCCCATCTTCAGAAAATCTTAGAACCGCCCCTGCTCTTGGCGCTGAATGAATGCGGAAAATGTTTACTCTCGATTCTGATTGAGCCTCGATTCATAACTTCTTCTCCCGATCAACTGCTCCTTTTGATTTTAGCAATGCGGCTTCAAGATGCGCTGAAAAAAAACGTTATTTTTTTTAAATTCCTGAACAAAAATGTAATAAAAAATGTAAAACACACTTTTAAAAAGTAGCGAAGTAAAAGTACAGATATTTGCTCTAAAAATGTAGTGAAGTACAAGTAAAAGTACTGGTCTCAAATTTTACTTAAGTACAGTACACATTCACAATTTTTTTACTTAAGTACAGTAACGAAGTACATTTACTTCGTTACATCCCACCACTGCCTATGGGATCAGTTCACAAGTGTCGTCTTTATTTCTAAGTCTTACTGTTTGTATACGGCAGTTTTAGACGTTACTTAAAGTGTTACATGGTCATGGTCAAAGCTAGTGGAGTACCATGGATTGCTCAGTTTGTGAGGAAGTAGTTGCACACACAGATTTTAGAACAAGCAGGGTTCTATAAACAAAATGTTATGCATAGACCTTCATTGTAGCATCGAGCCACGTGAGAACTTTACCATGTCTGTGTCGCTGATCATCTGAAAGATCCAGGTCTAACATAAGATCGTCCTCATCCAGTTCTGAAGAGCCCAGGTTGTTCAGTACATCCTGTTAAAAAAAAAGAAACAGAATTTTTTATTTGTTTTAAATCTTTATCTGCTGCACGGTGACACAGTGGTTAGAAGCTCAGGGTTTGAGTCCTGGAGTGGGACGAGGCTTGGTACACTGGTCTTTCTGTGTGGAGTTTGTATGTTCTCCCCGTGTATGCATGGGGTTTCTCCAGGTCCTCTGGTTTCCAGCCATCCTCCAAACACCTGCATGTTAGGTTGATTGGCCACTATGATTTTTTTTTTTACTTTTTTAATATACTTTATTAATCCCTCACCGGGAAATTTATGTGCTGCATTTCACCGCAGCAGGCTGCCACCTATGACAGCGCCAATGCTGGGACAAACAAGGGGTTAGGTGTCTTCTCCAAGGACCCTAGACGTGCACGCCATGGGATGCGAACCCACGAACTTCCAGTTGACTTCTGGTTTGTGGGCGAACACTCTAACCTCTGAGCCACCATCTCCCCCTAGAGATTGCCCCTAGGCAATTGGTAGGTACCTTCCCCTATGTAAATGGGCCCTAGGAATGAGTGTGTGTGTGGCCCCGCAGCAGAGTGGTGACTTGTTCGGGGTGTACCCTGCCTCTCGCCTGCATTCAGCATGGATAGGCTTCGGCATCCCACCTGCGACCTCATTAGGGATTAGTGGTTCAGAAGACGAAACAAAAAATGGAGGTATGACGAGACAAATGTTACTTTAAAGCAGGAAATATCAAAATGGGTTACTGGTGCTTTAAACTGGGTTCAAATTCTTTTAATTTTAAATCATTCAACTACTCTTTTAACTTGCTACCAGAATTACACGTTACACATTACGTTACAAAAAACCAAGACCTACTGCAATCAGATCAAGCGCTGTCTGGGAGAGAACTCAAACCAGCAACTTTGTAGCTTTACCCTAACAATGATAAATATCGTAATATGTAACATAGCACCCACAATCATGGACAAAATGGAAATAAATGCATCATAACAGACATTTGGGTCCTACTACTGTGAAAACAAAAAGTACGACTAGAGCTGAATTAGAAATAAACTCAAAAGCTTTTGCATAAAATAAAGTTATAAAAGTCTTAAAGCTTCACCCTAACTTGACTCCTGGCATCTCTGCCGCAGAGTGAGATGCTTTGCATGTTTTGTTGTGTTCGTTTCTGCTTCGTAGGTTCATGTGGTAACACAACATCGTGCGTGCGTAAGTGTTGGACTCGTTGATTTACTTTAGGTTTTTTGCATTAGTAAAAAGAAAAAGCAACGCTCTCGATTTACAAGTCGATTTACTACGTACGTCCCCCCCCCTCACCTATGGTCACCAACCGTGGGTATTGACCGAAAGAATGAGATCACGGATACAAGCGGCTGAAATGAGCTTCCTACGCTGGTTGGCTGGGCTCTCACTCAGAGATCGCGTGAGGTGCTCTGCCATCCGGGAGGAGCTTGGTGTCGAACCACTCCCCCCTCCAGTACAAGAGGAGCCAGATGGGGTGGTTCGAGCATCTGGTCAGGATGCCCCCCAAGTGCCTCGCTGGTGAGGTGTTTCGTGCACGTCCCGTAGGGAGGAGACTGAGAGGCAGACCCCGGACAAGCTGGAGAGACTATGTCTCACAGCTGGCCGGGGAATGACTCTGGATCCTTCCGGGTGAGCTGGAGGATGCAGCTGGGGTGAGAGAAGTCCGGGCTTCCCGTCTGAGGCAGTTGCCCCCGCGACCAGGCCCCAGATAAGCGGAAGACGACGGAACAGAAAAAAGGCAAAACCTTTAGCTGAGTATAAAACTCAACTCCTTTTTTGATCACGGACTCTAAATTTAATGAGAACATGATTAATTAAACCCTTTTCTTTTCACAGCAAAACTATTTCTGATAATCATCAAGGACAGGCAGGCATAGTTTTGGGAGGGGTGTGGGTTCTAATGACATGCTCGTTTCCTCCTTCTCACACAGTGGATAATAAAAACACACTGAAAGAAAGCTGTGGATGAGTCTGTAGTTTTTAGCAAACATCTGTCTGCTTTGCCTCGTGCTCGACAAGCAGAAATCTTTCTGCTGAGCAAACGAGAAAACAACGCCAGACGGCAAGATCTGACAAAGTACAGCACTACATTTCTCTGTCGAGTGATTTATTTAAATAAATAACCAGTTAAAATGATTACGTAAAATAACTCAGACAAAATTGTCATTCTTCCTGCTTCTTTAAAGACTAAAAAAGATTGAAATAACTCAAAAAAAGACACAGTGCTACAAAAATGATGTTTTGGAAATATTTCCTGCCTTGAATGGCCGTTTGGTACGAGGTAAAATCGACACTGACATGGTTTTTAAAAATTCCCTTTTTAAAACAATCTCAGGTGTGTGTGTGTATGTGGATCAAGCAACGTCTATTGGACCTCTGTGAGTCATGCTGCATCATCTGCTGCCAAACACCTCACACACACTGACAAGCTTTCAATAAATCCTTCCATGTTGTTGATTTTATAATTCTGGTGATAACGACGCAGAGAGATGAGATTTTTTTTTTTTCATTTTATTTTGCCTTTGATTTATTCCAAAGGTTATTGCTGCCATCTAATGGTCATAAAACATCCACTCTACCCAAAAAAAAAAAAGTTCTCAGAAGCAAGAGACGCTATAAATCAAGTCAAACACAGCACAACTTTTTATGTAGCGCTGTAGCTTTTTTTTTTCTCCACCTCTTATGAACTCACACAATCAGCAAATTTATCTCCTAGAAATAAAAAAAGAACCAAAAGGTTAAAATAAAACTGAAATATATTTTATTTTATAGATTTAAGTAGAGTGGATGGATTACAGCTGCCGCCTGGTTTGTCTTCACTATTGTCCGAAAATTATTAATCCATTTTAGAAATTGATTTTTTTAAGAGTTGACCGCTTGCGACAAAGCACACTTGTCCTGTGTGCTCTTAGAATGAGGGTAAGCAGAGAATCTGCACTGAAACACTTCCTGCTTACATTAGAAGGTGGGGAGGTGGGCGTGGCAAAGAACAAAAGGCGTGGTGAAGAACATTCGAATGATATCTGATTACTGGTTGCAAATTACTCAGAGCACGTACAGTACCTTTTGTTAGTCCAGAAATTTGATCATTGCCAAAAATTAATTTTCATTTCACTGTCAGTTTTACAGTGCTGCCAAGTTTTTGGCTTCACAAAGCGGGATTTTTATTTCTTTTGTTTGGGAGGGGGGCTTGCAGGGATTTGAGGAGGCAGGGGCAAATGGTGGAGGTGCTTGACATCCCATCTGCAAAAGTACAACATCCACAATGACAGTTGGCATAACAATACTGGCAATAGACCCCGCAGATCGCTACCAGCGGCTATAGATGCACAGCTGCAGCAGCAGGAGATGCCATGTGCTTAGCCTCATATTACCTAATCATGTTCATGGAATGCACTAGCGTGTTCATTATGCAGGAGTTTTATTAGCCTTGACGGGTGAGCGTGAGAAAGGTTCTGATTGCGGGTGTTTCCCGCCCAATGCGGGAGACTTGGCATGTCTGGTTTTATGACTATTTTTGACACTAAATTCCTCCTGTTTTGACTCCCCGCTTAATCCCACCCACTGAGGGTGTGGATGACAGCATAATTATTGTTTGAGGCAGCAAATAAATTTTAAACAGCATCAAATAGGCAAAGTTAGTGCCTTATTTAAACAATCTTACTTTCTGTTTACGCTAGAATGTGGACGTAATGGAGAAGAAAATCAGTGGACAAGAACAACTGACGTTCAAATAATGTATATAAAAACCAGACAGTAGAGTTTGCAAATTATTCAAACATGCATAAATAAAATAGAAAACCATTTCAAGTATGAATTTGAAGAGCAAATAAAATTCAAACATTAGAAACTTGCAAAAAAAAAAGGTGGTTTTGCATAATAAACTTAAAAAATAGAAAAGAAATGAGTTCCATTCTGTTTCGACTTCATTTGAAGCTGAATTAAAACATTTTAATGTAACCCTCCAGCCATAGAAGTACAAGAATATGAATATACTGCCTCACAGTGTCAGATTTATAAATTTAATCAACTGAATTATTTAGTTAGAAGATGGATCATCGCTTTAAAACCTGATTTAATCTCTCTGAAGAAAACGATACCCAAAAACAAAAAGAAGAAGACAAAACCAGTTTTTATCAGTTCTTAAAAAGACAACTGGTTTTTGTTCACACTCTGTCTAAATCATACATCCAGCTGATCGGAATTACGCATTTATACTGCTTTAGGGTGGCAAAATGTATTAAGATCAAGAGAACGCAATTTGCCTTTGTGGCCAGGTATTATGGCCTCCGGCACTGGAAAATATACAGACTAACAAATGGGTTTCATTCTGTCTGAACAGGCACTTCACAGGCAGTTGTGTTTACAACGCACCTAAGGGCCACGCAGAATTGACTGTCCAGTCAAATTGGAAATGGGTGTTGAATAAAACCTACATGACAAAAAGAAAATATCGACGCTGTCCAACAGTTTATTGCAGAACATTTTTCATTTTCTAACAACTCCGTCTGTCAGTGAGCAGTAATATCTAATCCCAGAACTGAACAACTTGCATGTGTCTGCTTTCTTTACTGTGAAACCTAAACCTGTATTTCTGTGCCTAAATCGACACCAGCTATTTTTATCAACCTGATAAGTTTCAATTTTAATGGTATTCTTAACGGTAGCGGCGTAGTGGTGTCAGAATAGTGCAAACATAGCATTCACTGCTTTGTTTTGATGTGGATTTAAAGATGGACCATCTATTTCTCTTAGTTTTTAACTTTCCTGCTCGAGCAAAGAAAGGGCTGATTGGGCACAGAGCAACTGTGATTAACACTAGAACTACCAGGGACGTCAATTTGACGGTTCACAGAAGTTGACATGTATTTACTGTACTTATGTTGATCTTTGACGTTCCTGGACTTTCGATTTTTTTCTATATTTTGTCGGATATTTTTTGTAATTTAACTGAAATAAAACACTAACAACAAGTTCTAAGAAATTCTTCCTCCAACACCCACACCCGTCAATTTGACACCGTCAACTTTTCTCCGCGCCTGACCGTAGCATGGTTGTGTTGCGTAGTAGCCGTTGTGGCACCATTCAGGTGAAATCTAGGTGAGCAAAAATGGATTTGAGAAGACGTTTGTCAGTCATTAAGGCACTTCAATGTATGAGGCCATCGCCACAGCGCTAACCTCATACGCTATGAGGTTAATAGCGCTATGAGCTATGGCACTAGCTCATAGCGCCATAGCTAGCGCAAGTTCAGTAGTTCAGCATTACTAGAACTACTGGTAGACCTTTTAACACTAGGACTACCAGAATTCTAGAACTACTGGTCCAAGTGGATCCAGTAGTAGAACTACTGGAACTTCTGGAACTAGTGAAGTATAACTACTGGAACTACTGGAACTTCTGGAACTACTGAAGTATACTACTGGAACTACCGGAACTTCTGGAACTACTGGGGTAGAACTACTGGAACTACTGGAACTACTGGAACTAGTGAAGTATACTACTGGAACTTCTGGAACTAGTGAAGTAGAACTACTGGAACAACTAGAGGTTCTGGAACTAGTGAAGTAGAACTACTGGAACAACTAGAGCTTCTGGAACTAGTGAAGTAGAACTACTGGAACAACTAGAGCTTCTGGAACTAGTGAAGTAGAACTACTGGAACAACTAGAGCTTCTGGAACTAGTGAAGTAGAACTACTGGAACAACTAGAGCTTCTGGAACTAGTGAAGTAGAACTACTGGAACAGCTAGAGCTTCTGGAACTAGTGAAGTAGAACTACTGGAACAGCTAGAGCTTCTGAAACTAGTGAAGTAGAACTACTGGAACTTCTGGAACTAGTGAAGTAGAACTACTGGAACAACTAGAGCTTCTGGAACTAGTGAAGTAGAACTACTGGAACAACTAGAGCTTCTGGAACTAGTGAAGTAGAACTACTGGAACAATTGGACCTTATGGAACTAGTGAAGTATACAACTAGAACTTCTGGAAGTAGTGAAGTAGAAATACTGGAACTACTGGAACCAATGAAGTACAACTACTGGAACTTCTGGAACTACTGAAGTGTACTACTGGAACTACTTGAACTTCTGGAACTAGTGAAGTAGAACTACTGGTACTACTGGAACTTCTGGAACTAGTGAAGTAGAACTACTGGAACTTCTGGAACTAGTGAAGTAGAACTACTGGAACCTCTGGAACTAGTGAAGTAGAACTACTGGAACTTCTAGAACTACTGAAGTAGAACTACTGGAACAACTGGAACTTCTGGAACTAGTGAAGTAGAACTACTGGAACAACTGGAACTTTTGGAACTAGTGAAGTAGAACTACTAGAACTTCTGGAACTACTGGAACTAGTGAAGTAGAACTACTGGAACAACTGGAACTCCTGGAACTAGTGAAGTAGAACTACTGGAACAACTGGAACCTCTGGAACTAGTGAAGTAGAACTGCTGGAACAACTGGAACTTCTGGAACTAGTGAAGTAGAACTACTGGAACTACTGGAACTTCTGGAACTAGTGAAGTAGAACTACTGGAACTTCTGGAACTAGTGAAGTAGAACTACTGGAACTTCTGGAACTAGTGAAGTATACTACTGGAACTTCTGGAACTACTGGGGTAGAACTACTGGAACAACTGGAACTTCTTGAACTAGTGAAGTAGAACTACTGGAACGTTTGGAACTAGTGAAGTAGAACTACTGGAACAACTGGAACTTCTTGAACTAGTGAAGTAGAACTACTGGAACGTTTGGAACTAGTGAAGTAGAACTACTGGAACTTCTGGAACTAGTGTAGCATACTACTGGAACTTCTGGAACTAGTGAAGTATACTACTAGAACTAGTGGAACAACTGGAACTTCTGGAACTAGTGAAATAGAACTACTGGAACAACTGGAACTTCTGGAACTACTGAAGTAGAACTACTGGAACAACTGGAACTTTTGGAACTAGTGAACGAACATGTACAAATAAACATGCTATCTGTTGTCAGCTCACAAATCACTTCATGTATGTTTTCGATGTGGAAATAATGTTTTAACTTGTTAAAAACCACAACAAAGTTTATTTTGCATAAAAAATATCATTTGTAATCGAATAAAATAATTCAATGGGTATCGTAGAAATTTTGCATTTTTCATTAAACTTTTTAAAATATATTCATAATCTCAACTACTTGCAAACATCAGTGAAGTCTGTCAAATGTCTAGTTGTATTTTTTTCTCAGAAACTAAATCAAATCTGTTTCTGGTATAGATTATTATAAGTGTCACTCATAATAATTAGCTTTTACAGTGCTGCAATCAGACGAGAATGAAAACAAGAAGCACTCTAAATTATGTCTTCCAAGCTGCAAAAAAACTGCTGAAACGCAGAAGTAAAACAAATAATGTAGATTAGAGCGTACAGTGTGTCACAATGCAAACAATGGTGCACGTTTCAGTCTGTGAAGCTTCTCACTGAGAAAAGACAATTCATGACAGTTTTGGATGTTTTTTCACAAGTAGGTTTTAAGCGTAATCACTGTCAACCTGTCAAGGTGCCAAATGAAGGCTTGTCTCACTTTATGAAAGCATTTTGGTCTCTAAACAAAAAAAAAAAAGATATATTGTCACTTCAAATCTAATCTGATTTGATCTGAAGGAGTCAAACTCATTTTAATTTAGAGGTGACGTAACGTCAGAGTAGACTGATCTAATAAATGACATTACAATACATGCATATTATTTTTGGTCATGAAATCAGCACCTGGAGATGTTTTTGTAAGTTTTCACCAGGACAGCGTGTAAGAATAACCAAATACCCGAATTAAGCAGATGCTAGTTTTATCAGCAGTCACTGGAAGGAATACTTCATATGCAAGAAAAAAAGAAAATGCCACCCATATGACTGTAAAAATTCAGTCAAATATGGAGTAGTTCTACATGAAATAATCAGTCAGTCATCTTCTTATCCGTCTGTCCCTTTCGGGGTTGTGGGGGTGCCGGAGCCCATCCCGGCTAATTTAAGGCGAAGGGCAGGGTACACCCCGAACAGGTCGCCAGTCTGTCGCGGGGCCACACATATACAACCATCCACACACACACACTCATTCCTAGGGGCAATTTGGCACCGGCCAATCAACCTCGCATGCATGTTTTTGGAGGGTGGGAGGAAACCGGAGTACCCGGTACACAAACACGGGGAAGAACATGCAAACTCCACACAGAAAGAACAGTGTTCCAAGCCTCGTCCCCACCCGGGACTCGAACCCACGACCTTCTTGCTGTGAGGCCATTGTGCTACCCACTGCGCCACCGTGCTGCCACATGAAATAATACAATTATATAAAAGGCTCATGGGGCAACAGCCTGAGTCGGGAAACCACTGACTTCTCTCACCCCCGGCTTTATCCTCAATCCTTCATCTCGAGGTATTCCCTAGCCAGCTGTAGGCGATAGCCAGAACCCAGACCACTTGTCCGAATCTGCCTCTAGGTCTCCTCCTCCCGGTGGGACATGCAACAAACACCTCACCAGCGAGATGTTTAGGAGAATAAGATTGCGGATACAAGCGGCCGAAATGAGCAGGACGGCTGGGCTCTCATTCAGAGATTGGGTGAAAAGTTCTGCCATCCGGGAGGATATCGGTGTCGAGCGGCTTTCCTTTCAAGTTTGAGAGATGCCAGATGGGGTAGTACGGGCATCTGGTCAAGATGGCCCCGAGTGCCTCGCAGGTAAGGTATTTCGGGCAGTAGTTCCAGTGAGGAGACAACGTCTAATGGGCAGACCCCGGACCCGCTGGAGAGACTATGTCTCACAGCTTTCCGGTGAACAACTTGGCATCCTTCCCGGTGAGCTGGAGGGTGCACCTGGAGTGAGAGAACCTTCGGCTTCCCGTCTGAGGCTGTTGCCCCTGCGACCCGGCCCCGGATAAGCGGAATACGACGGAATGGAAATTGTATTTACTGTGAATCTGTATGTAAAAAAAAAAGAAAGCTCGGTAACAAAAGACAAAAGACTTTGACTCTCAACCAATAACTGGCTGATTTCAACAAGACATTTTTTTTTTTACAAGATACAAAAGATCATGTCACACAAAGATGGCTCTACACCTACCAGACTTCCCAGTTTGGATGAAGAGGAGTTATTTCTGTGTTTGAGCAGCCCACATCCCTCCATGCCTGCGGCATCCCGGTGGTTTCCATGGATACGGGGCCCACCAGCCCCCTCGGATGAGGAGCGGAGACGCCTTTCCAAGCGCATCACCTCATGAAAGGGGCTGGCACTACTACACAAAGAAGCTGGAAAAGAATCAGACAAGCAGAAAAATTCAATGATCTTAAATGAAACAGCACGTATTGGATTTGATTTTTATCATTGTTGCATCAAATTGTCCAGCTTTATATTTTTGTTTTTAATCACACTTAACTTGCAAGCCTGAAACGTTAGATACAGACAGTACCATTAAAAGATTTTACTGGAATTCTCCCTGATTGATCATTTCTTTGCTATAATTTGCAATTTTTCACATAATGTTAAAAACTTATCCTCTTTTTGATAAAAAGAAGTTAATTTCTTTTTTATTTTGCATAATTTCTGTCTAAAAAAAATATCAAAATGTTCAATTATCTGACTAATTAAACAGAAATTATTTTCTTTAAAACTATGAACATTTAAACCCACATTAAAGTTATTTAATTAATCACTTTAGCTTCGTTTAGGACGATAAAGCAGAAAAAAAGTAAATAGATGTAGTTATAGTTTTTCTTCTTTTTATCTGAAACATCTGGAAAAAAAAAATCATACTTGATGAAGAAAAAAAAAACACATTTCGATCTACTCGTGAACAAGACCCAGGCGGATAGGTGCGGCGTCAGCAATAACTAGGACGCTGCATCGGTCCGTCGTGGTAAAGAAAGAGCTGAGCCAAAAAGCAAAGCTCTCGATTTACAATTCGATCCACGTTCCAATCCTCACCTATAGTCACCAGCTGTGGGTGGTGACCGAAAGAATGAGATCACGGATACAAGCGGCCGAAATGAGCTTCCTCCACAGGATGGCTGGGCTCTCACTCAGAGATTGCGTGAGGAGATCTGCCATCCGGGAGGAGCTCGGTGTCAAGCCGCTCCTTCTCCAGGCTGAGATGAGCTAGATGGAGTGGTTCGGGCATCTGGTCAGGATGCCCCCCCGAGCACCTCGTTGGTTTTGAGGTGTTCCGGGTATGTCCCACCGGGAGGTTCAATAGGACGTGCATACCCCAGACCTGCTAGAGAATCTTTGTCTCGCAGCTGGACAGGGAACGACTTGGGATCCTTCCAGGTGAGCTGAAGGATGCAGCTGGGGAGAGAGAAGCCTGCCCTTCCAGTCTGAGGCTGTTGCCCCCACAACGCGGCCCCGGATGAGTGGAAGATGACGGAACGGAACATTTCTATCTAAACATTACACACACATACAATCATATGGCTTTTTATCACTAGTATATAAAAATAGATTGGGAAAGAAAGGCTTTTAAAGAGTCATCTGAACACATTTGCAAATTCTTATCACTTATAGTAATAAAAATGGCTATTTTTCAAATTGGAAAAAAAAAGCCTGCAGGTAAAATGATAAAAATGTAAAATCAGCTTTGAGGAATGAAAACTTTTCTGATAATAACTCTGCAGGTATAAATTTCAGTGGAAGGAAACTTTTGGAACAAGCTTCCTAACTTCATCATCGCTCCAGCTGCTCTCGCGGCGTTTTGAGACAACGTGCAGATGATGAACTATAATCCCGAGCTTCCAAATCAGTGTGTGTATATTTACTCAGCTCTCCACAGACCTGCTGGCTTTCCAACCAGTCACTTTCTGCCTCTGGTCCACTTTGTTTCCAAAAAAAAACCATGACAAGAAACTGGTCGTGAACAAAACCCCGAGATACTTTAACTCCTCTACTTGAGGCAGGACCCTGTCCCTGGCCTGCAGGGGGTATTCCCCCCTTTCTGGGCAAGGACCATCGGATATGGAGACACTGATTCCCATCCCGGTCACTTAACACAAGGCAGCAAATTGGTCCAGTGAGATCTGGAGATCACTGACTGGGTGGGTGCGGTGTCAGCAATAACTAGGACGCTGACACCGCACCCACCGGTCACCTATAGCTGGTGACCGAAAAAATGAGATCACAGATACAAGCGGCCGAAATGAGCTTCCTCCGCAGGGTGGCTGGGCTCACACTCAGAGATCGGGTGAGGAGCTCTGCCATCTGGGAGGAGCTCAGTGTCGAGCCGCTCCACCCCCAGGTCAAAAGAAGCCAGATGGGGTGGTTCAGGCATCTGGTCAGATTGCCCCCCAAGCACCTTGCTGTTGAGGTGTTTCGGTCAGGTCCCAACGGGAGGAGACCAAGAGGCAGACCCCGGACCCGCTGGAGAGACTATGTCTCACAGCTGGCTGGGGATCGACTCGGGATCCTTCCGGGTGAGCTGGAGGATGCAGTCGGGGTGAGAGAAACCTGAGCTTCCCGTCTTAGACTGTTGCCCCCGTGACCCGGCCCCAGATAAGCAGAAGACGAAGAAACGGAAAAGACTAACTGTTCACATCTCAGACTTTTTTTTCACAGAAACGTCAGTATCAATTCTTTTTTTTTTTTATAATAAATTCAACAGAAATTTTAATGTGACATTTACAGTCACTTGTTGGATTAGTTTGAGTTTATCTCAAACCCAAAAATCAGGGTTTATAGACCAACACAAACCAGGAGAGCCTCACTTTGAAACTACATGTACATGGCATCATCTGTATTAGATTTGCATACCTGCATGTGGTTTCCTGAAGTGAGAAGCTCTGGGTTCATGGCAGCCACAGAAGCTTCCTCTCTCTTGAAAAGAAAGCGTTGTTCTTGCCCTCCTTTCAGGTTGCTCGGGGTTAGAGTTGCCTCCCTCACTTCGCACCACACAGGCTTCACTCTCACTAGTGGTTTCTGTGTGATAACCCTGGTTTCTCTGCTCTGATTCTTCTTTGCTTTTCTCTACTGATTCCTTCTTCTTTGCCTCCAATCTTTCCTCCTCTCGCTCCTTCTTCTCTGCAGGGGACTGATCCTGCTCAGGAAGGCAGGGTACAGCTGTCTCTGGTTCTGAGAGGGAAACAGCAGTTTCATAGTCCGTGTTGTTGGCTAAGCTGGTGTCAGGAAGAAGGGGCTTCTCTGCGCTGGACTGGGCCGGAGTGAAAAACACCTGAAAAAGAAAACGGAACACAGAAAAATAAAATTTACTGAGAGACTAAAAATCTTTCAGAAAACATGCAAAAAAATTTATTTTAAAACGACAAATCGTCTCAAAATTTTAGAGAGTAAATGGGTCATTTTTTTTTATGTTGGAATTCTTTCACTAAAACCGATGTCATCAATCTTAATTTTGTGTCATATTTCCAAAAAGTGGTGATTAACGTGTCCTAATTTGTTCACTTTGCTTTTAGATCATTAACAACATTATTGTTATTTTAATTATTATCAATATGAATCGAAATTAATTGGATTAATCTTCATTTAAAATGCTGAGTTTGACGGAGTTCTGACCACTTACGTATGTTTAATACTTTTAATGCAGATTACAATTAATTCACTGGAATCCATTAGAATTGTTCACGAGTGGGGGAAGGACGGAGCGGGAGATCAACAGGCGGATTGGTGCAGAGTCAGCAATAACTAGGACGCTGCATCGGTCTGTCGTGCTAAAGAAAGAACTGAGCCGAAAAGCAAAGCTCACAATTCACAAGTCGATCCACGTTCCCACTCTCACCTATGGTCACCAGCTGTTGGTGGTGACCGAAAGAATGAAATCACAGATACAAGCGGCCGAAATGAGCTTCCTCCACAGGGTGGCTGGGATCTCACTCAGAGATCGGGTGAGGAGTTCTGCCATCCAGGAAAAGCTCGGGGTTGAGCCACTCCTCCTCCAGTTCGAGAGAAGCCAGATGTGGTGGTTCGGGCATCTTGTCAGGGAGCCCCCACCCCCGAGCGCCTCGCTGGTGAAGTGTTTCGGGCACGTCCCACTGGGTGGAGAACAAGAGGCAGACGCCGGACCCGCTGGAGAGACTAAATCTCACAGCTGGCCGGGGAACGACTCAGGATGCTTCCGGGTGAGCTGGAGGATGCAGCTGGGGTCAGAGAAGCCTGGGCTTCATGTCTGAGGCTGTTGCCCCCACAGCGCGGCCCCAGATGAGCGGAAGACGACAGAACAGAATTAATCCAGTAATGGAGTAAGTGTTCTAATTTCGCTCAACAAAACACCCTCGTGAGTTTTCAATAGTTCATAGTTTTTAATTTTCTGCATCTTTGTTCAGGTAATAAAAGCAAGGGTGCTTATAAACTGGTGCACAAATGTGCATATGGTGTCTAAATGCCTCTTGGTCTCCTCCCGGTGGGACGTGCCCGAAACATCTCACCAGCGAGGTGCAGACCATGCTCCTCCGGGATGACAGAGCTCCTCACCTGATCTCGGAGTGAGAGCCCAAACACCCTACGGAGGAAGCTCATTTCGGCCGCTTGTATCCACGATCTCATTCTTTCATAGGTGAAGGTGGGAACATCGATTGACTTATAAATAGAGGGCTTTGCTTTTCGGCTCAGCTGTCTCTTTACCATGACGGACCGATGCAGTGTCCTAGTTATTGCTGACGCTGCACCGATCCGGCTGTCGATCTCCCGCTCCGTCCTTCCCCCATTCGTGAACAAAACCCCGAGATACTAAAACTCTTCCACTTGGAGCAAGAGTTAAACATCCTGGTAATAAACTTTTTTAATTCCCATTTTTAAATGTGACCATACCTGGGAGGTAGAGACTGCCATGCTGAAGTTTTCCGGTACAGACGGTGGGGCAGGTAAGTTGGCATCAGGCACACTGGCACTGCCAGGACTGGGAGCTAGAAGTGCATCTACTTCAGACACAGAGTCCTCTGTGATAGGGATGAACTCTGACGGGGTTATGGCTGTGGTCCGATCCTCTGATATCATCGGGGACTGGAGCGAGCTCTCAGGCCCCGCTCCGATCAGTTCTCCGGTCCACGAGCCTGGAGTGAGTCCATCCTGCCCTGGAGTGATAGTGATGGAGCTTGAAGGTTCCAAGTTGGCGTCTGGAGGTCTGTGGTGATCAGACGTGCGGGAGAAGCGATGGTGGGCAGAGAAAGATTTCGGCAGCAGTTGCTTTTTCTGTCTGGAGGATCGTTTGTTGTTATTACTGAATCCGCTAAAGTCATCGAGAAAGCCGGAGTCGTCTCCTTCGTTGGTCCCTGAGCTGCTGATGCAGTTAATAAATACATTGCGATTGGCTGTGGAGGAAGAGGAAGATGCTTTGTCGAAATCCTCCGTCTGGGAGCGGGGAATTTTCTTCTGCTTATGGCTACCAAACCCAAAGGAGTGGCGGGATTTGGGACGGCCGCCTCCCTCGCTGAAACCTGTTGACACCGAAGTCGGTATCTGCTGGTTATTTCCGTTTGCATCGGTGTTCTGTGTTAAAGGAGGGCTGAGGTTCAAATTGACGGGCTGTACCCGCGGCTCACTGTTCCTTTTCGCAGTAAAACCGAGAGACGGAGTGCGAAAGAGGCTGCGGCGTTTCCCAGTGCTGCCGGAACTGGAGTTGGTACTGGACGGCGAAGAGGTGTGGACGCCATTGCCCACCCCACCGGAGGATGGAGATGAGGGGAGAGAATCCTGCCTCTTACTACAACTGCGGCGGAAGATGGGCAGGCGGGACACGAGGGTGGAGCGGCGCGACCCTGATTCACCCATCTGAAAGCTGAGGAAGCAAAAAAAAACAAGAAGCAAGTCAATAACATCTCAGAAAAAATCCTTTTCACACAATTAAACCCCTCATCAAACCACAATCCGGTACATGACGAGACGGAAGAAGACAGTAACTAAAACATTAAACCTCAATACAATAGGCTGATGTATCCGATGTATCAGATGGTTTCTTTCAATCCGACCTAGCACACACTGTTGAGTGTGTTCCCTCAACAGTGGTTGGATACTTTTTTCTTTGATAACCAATCACTGCTTTTTGGTTACACCAAGTGAGATGTGTTTAATGTGCCCAAACAAGCCATCCCGAAAGGAGAACTTTTCTTAAATTCGTTAAAATTTCTTTAAACTCCTTAAATTCTCTGTGGCTGAGTTCCAGAAATGCAATCCAGAGATGGCAGAAAGTTTGCAAAAAAAAAAAGACACACAAGGGGTTTCCAGACTGTTAGAGAAAGATTCTCTGGGTGAATGGAGCATGCTAATTCTAATTTGTGCAGAAAACACTGCTCGTCTACTGTCTAGTACTGTCACAACAGTAAAGCATGGTGGTGGTAGGATCATGCTTTTAGACTCCTTTAGCTACAGAGTCAAGTTAGCTAGTAATGATTTACGTAAATTTGAATGCAGCTAAGTTTAGAGATTACCTGGAAGATGACATCCTGTGGACAATAAGACAATGAACCGATGTACACAACCGATACGACAAAGAAAGGACTTTGGCATGACTTCTCCATTCCTAACTGGCCCTGCCAAAGTCTTGACCCAGATGACTATCTCTGAAGAAACCTAACGATGAGTGCCCACCAACAGTCTGCATCCAACCAGAAGGGTGCTTCTTTGCAATACTGAGGAAAAGGTCAAGTACGTGATATATTCGTTCCGTTCCGTCATCTTCCACTTGTTCCGGGGTCAGGTCGCGGGGACAACAGCCTCAAGCGGGAAGCCCAGGCCTCTCTCTCCCCGGCTGCATCCTGTAGCTCACTTGGAAGGATCCCAAGTCATTCCCCCGCCAACTGTGAGACATTGTCTCTCCAGTGGGTCCGGGGTCTGCCCCTTGGTCTCCTCCCGGTGGGACGTGCCCAAAACACCTCGCCTGCGAGGCGCTCGGGGGCATCCTGACCAGATGCCCAAACCACCCCATCTGGCTCCTCTCGATCTGGAGGAGGAGCGGCTCGACACCGAGCTCCTCCCGGATGGCAGAGCTCCTCACCCGATCTCTGAGTGAGAGCGCAGCCACCCTGCGGAGGAAGCTCATTTCGGCCGCTTGTACCCGCGATCTCATTCTTTCGGGTGAGGGGCCAGACAAAGCGTGGCTCAAAAATACCCCTATGAAGAAATCAAACATGGCCAAGTTGCCCTTGCCCGGACGCGGGTCACCGGGGCCCCCCCTTGGAGCCAGGCCCGAGGGTGGGGCACGCGTGCGAGCGCCTAGTGGCCAGGTTTTTACCCATGGGGCCCGGCCGGGCTCAGCCCGAACAGGGGACATGGGCCACCCTTCCAGCAGACTCACCACCTGCAGGAAGGGCCATATGGGTCGGGTGAAGGAGGAGATGGGTGGCAGCCAACGGCGGGGACCCTGGCGGTCAGATTCTCGGCTGCTTAGGCTAGCTTAAGTAACTGTAACTAAATAAAATTCAGCGGAGATACAAGGCGACCGATGCAACGTTTGAGGTAAGAAACCTCAGTTAGGATTCAAGCAGGAGGACTCACACACTTGTGTCACATTGAGATTTACAAAGTTAACGAGACATACCGGTATACAGACCCTGTAACATTTTTTGCTCTTGTATTACCGCTATTTGCCAAAATCGAAACGGTTCACTTTAATTTGTATCAGTCTGCACCTTAGTCTATCTTGGCAAAACTGCGCAAAAATGTAGAAAATATTGCAAATTTAATTGACAAACTAAAATATTGCATTTTCAGTCTGGGTATATTTAATCAAACCTCTTGGACTTGGAATGAAAAGACACACTTTTGTATTACTCTTTATAGTTCTCAGGGTGTATCAGACCAAATAAGAATCAAGAGGTCAAAAAAAATTACCCAAGAAGCTCAAAAACAGAGATGTGGCAAAGCACTAGCCTTGGCCAAGGTTACAAAAAATTCTAAAGCTTGTACGAGCATTGTTACATCTAACTTAACATGAAAGAAAATTGGAACTTTTGCTCCTAAACTAGGCTGTTAATCTGAACTGAGCAACCGTGGGAAAGGAACCTTGAGAGATAAGTGAAAGAGGGACCCTAAAATCTCTGTGGCTGAGCTCCAGAAATTCAATCCAGAGATGGGAGGAAGGTTGGAAAAATAAAAAGACACTCACTCACACACACAAGGGGCTTCCAGACTATTGGAGAAAGTGGGCGAATGTACGCGTGCCAATTCTAATTTGTGCAGAAAACACTGCTTGTCTACTGTCTAGTACTGTCACAACAGTAAAGCATGGTGGTGGTAGGATCATACTTTTAGACTCCTTTAGTTACAGGGACAAGTTAGGTAGTAGTGATTTACGTAAATTTGAATGCAGCTAAGTTTACAGATTACCTGGAAGATAACTTCCTCAGTACAACAAGACAATGAACCGATGTACACAACCGATACGACAAAGAAAGGACTTTGGCATGACTTCCCCATTCCTAACTGGCCCTGCCAAAGTCATGACCTAGATGACTATCTCTGAAGAAACCTGACGATGAGTGCCCACCAACAGTCTGCATCCAACCAAAAGGGTGCTTCTTTGCAATACTGAGGAAAAGGTCAAGTACGTCCTATATTACTTTCTTTTTTAAATTCATTTGCAACAATTTCTAGATTTTTGTTTTCGTGTCAAGCTAAGGCGCTGAGTGCAGATTGGTGAGAATTAAGATAAACTATTCTTGATTATAGAAATAGCTCAAAAAGGTCAAAGGATCTGAATATTTTCAGTAACCACTGTATATTTCAGTTGTTTAAATAAAAAAATATATATTTTATTCATCCCTTGACGGAGAAATTTGTGTGCTGCATTACACCGCAGCAGGCTGCCACAACGGAGCCAGTGGTGGGAGAAACGGGGGGTTAGGTGTCTTCCCCAAGGACACCTAGACATGAGCTCAGTGGGATTCAATCCCGCGAACTTCCGGAGAACTTCCAGTCCAACGACGAATGTTTTACCACTGAGCTATCGCCTCCCCCTTTACTTTAACTTGGTAATACATGTACGTACAGCAGTGATGCCTCTCTGCGATTATATCGCTACATACCAAGTATACTGAAGATGCCATCGGAGGAATGACATAAGACATATTTTCTTTTGTTCACTTTAGATTTATTTTTAGAAAGGATTAAAGAGGTTAAAAGCTGCGACAGAAATAGAAAATTACATAAAGGATTTCAGTGTTCTGACATATTTATGTATTTGTTTGTCACTGATTCTCGTATTTTATTTCAGTTTCAATCTGATCACTGCTGACAAAATGTGTAATGGACTTTTGTATGAATGACCGTGTGACGCTCTTTGACAATGATCCAATCATAATGCACATGTGCTGTAAATACTGTATGTAACACGAAGGGTTAACAGGTTGTATCTCGTTTGAGATGAGTAAAGTTCCCGTTTTGACTTGCAGATTTGAGGGAAATGCTTTTTCGCTGTGGGCACACGCTTCCTCTTCCTTTTTTTTTCATAATCGTTCCATAATAAGATTAACTTACAACTAAAAGATTGAAAAAGCTGTATTTTAAGCCGACATTATCAACCTTCACCGAAGTGGTTCGTTAGAGTGTCGCCTCCTTGACAGTGAAATTAATCGAGTTCAAGCAATGACGTGGATCTCATTTTTATCAGACTGGAAAGTTTATGTAACACAATGTCCATAGATTCCGATCCGTTGCATTGTCTTCTGCTCATCCGGGGTGGGGTTGCGGGGGCAACAGCCTCAGACGAGAAGCCCAGGCTTCTCTCACCGCGGCTGCATCCTTCAGCTCACCCGGAAGGATCCCAAGTCGTTCCCCGGCCAGCTGTGAGACTGTGTCTCCAGCAGGTCCAGGGTCTGCCTCTTGGTCTCCTCCCGGTGGAACGTGCCAAAAACACCTGTCCAGCGAGGCGCTCGGGGGGCATCCTGACCAGATCCCCGAACCACCCCATCTGGCTCCTCTCGACCTGGAGGAGGAGCGGCTCAACACTGAGCTCCTCACCTGATCTCTGAGTGAGAGCCCAGCCATCCTGCGGAGGAAGCTCATTTCGGCCGCTTGTATCTGCGTTCTACTTTCGGTCACCACCCACAGCTGGTGACCATAGGTGAGGGTTAGAACGTAGATCGACTTGTAAATCGAGAGCTTTGCTTTTTAGCTCAGCTCTTTCTTTACCACGACGGACCGATGCAGTGTCCTAGTTATTGCTGACACCGCAACGATCCGCCTGTCGATCTCCCACTCCATCCTTTCCCCAATTGTGAACAACACCCCGAGATACTTAAACTCCTCCACTTGGGGCAGGACCCTGTCCCTGATCCGCAGGGGGCTTTCCACCCTTTTCCAGGCGAGGACCATGGTCTCGGATTTGGAGGATATCGATTTGTTCATAAATAATAGAGTTAAAAGCCTTTTATTTACGATAGTGAACATGCTTAAATTAACACGTGTCATGCGTAGAAATGCTGCTGGTGGATGGACGTGTGTTCGACGTTCCACACGGCTCGTACAAAAAGAGGAAATATAAATAGTAGAGTACAGTAAGCACATGGACCCGTTTAAAATACTTAGAAGACCCAGTTGACAAGACAACAACTTCCTCTAACACGGAGCCTTCCCTGGAAAAGCACTGATCTCCTCTGACATAACAACGAGCCGAGTCATTTGACCAGGCTGCAGCCCTTTGACCCGTTTCACAGAGATAAGCTTTACATCCCCATGGATTAGAATAGATTGAGAACACCTTTCTTGTCTGGAAACAAGTGCCAACAGGTTGGAAAGGTAAACAAGAGTTATAAATAACCATCCGGGTTCAGGCTGGGATAAAATCGAAGGTACATATACACTCAAGACGTTATCAGTTGTGGATTTAACAATAAATAACGTGTGGGTGTGCCAAATTATTTCAGTACGGGAATTTTCACAAATGATTCTGTGCATTTTGTGTGTCTACAATCCACCACTGCATGTGTATAGATGTGTAGAAGGCTTGGCTCATGGGGAACCAATCACAGACGAGTTTCCTTAAGGATGACAGAGTTCTACCGACCAAACTACCCTAGGCATTCAGACACATGTTGGTGTATGCCAGTGCTTCTCAAATACTGGGGCGCGATGCTAGGTGGGGTGTGTGTGACCCTGTGGAACATGTTTTTTTTTTGTTTTTGTTTTTTTTGCCATACTAGAATAAAGTGTAATTGCACATCCACTACAGCAGAGGTCCCCAACCTTTCCTACGCTGTGGACCGGATTAGTGTCTGATAATATTTTCATGGACCAGTGTAAAGGTGTGGCAGAAAAACTAAACAAGACCAGCCTGAAAAAAATGGGTTTTTAAAATAAATAATAAACATAAATCCTTTTTGTCCTCACGAGAAAATGTATTAGCTGCGTCTTTATAACACGGAAACATTCTCTCTGCTGAAGGTAATCTGGTTGCCTTGGTAACGGTAACCATACCTTCAAAATAAAAGACATCTTCAAAACAGAGTGAATAAAAATACCAGTTAGTCTCCTCCCAGTAAGACTAGATCAGTCAGAGTTCTGAGTTTGTTTTGCTGTAACCAGACAGTCATATCTTGACCTGAAACCTGAAGAGTGTTTCTAAGGTCCAGTCTGCTTCCCAACTCTGTGTCCGGTCACTTTTCAAATTAAAACATTGTCATCAAGAATCAAGAAAACCTTCATAATAAAAGCTCAAATAACAAACGAAATGAAAACAATGGAAGTTATTTCTTCATTCTATGCGGCCCGGTACCACATGACCCGTGGCCTGTGTAAAGGGTCCGGGGCACGAAATATTTTCTTCCTCATTGGGGGGGGCGCAACAGAAAATAATTGAGAAGCACTGCTGTATGCACCACTTAATGCACATGGGAGGAGTAACCCCACATAATTAAGCAGATTAATATTTCCTCCTCCAAGTCGAGAGGAGCCAGATGGGGTGGTTCGGCCATCTGGTCAGGATGCACCCCGAGCGCCTCGCTGGTGAGGTGTTTCTGGCAAGTCCCACTGGGAAGATTCCAAGAGAAGGACCCCGGACCTGCTGGAGAGACTATGTCTCACAGCTGGCCGGGGAACGACTCGGGATTCTTCTGGGTGAGCTGGAGGATGCAGCCGGGGAGAGAGAACCCTGGGCTGTTGCCCCCGCGACCCAGCCCCAGATGAGCAGAAGACAACGGAACGAAACAGAAAATATTTCCAGCAATCTGGGAAAGAAATTATCTCTACGGCTGAAAAGCAGAAAATACGTTGATGAAACGTTGCATTATTCACAGAAGCATAAGTATTTAAAGAGATTTGTATCTGATTCTAAGCTTAAACTGTGCCATGCAAATGATGGCATGATGCGGAAGGATTCGGTCAGACAAAAATGCAGCTGGTAAAATGACATTACAAAGCAGCAAATAGGAAGTATTTTCAATCTACCAGAGGCGGTTCTGGCTGAAACATCTACAGAAAAATCTCAACTGCATTAGGATTTCGAACTGCTGGCAAGGCTGCATCCAACCTAGCATTGACCTGAAGCACGCACCCCGGGTAGCCAAGAAGCGACTATGTAATAGCATATCATGGTTCTGAAGTAGCTTGGCCAAACTCATGATTAAAGTCCAAACCATTGGAGGGAACCGGAACGCTGTTTCTCAACAACAACCCTGAAACCTAAGCGATCTAGAAAAGGTGAGTGTGGAAGAGTCGGCCCAAAATCCAAGAAAATTCAAGAGTTCGGGCTAAAGTGAAAAGGAAAGTGTGCAAAACCGTGGTGAGACCGGCCATGCTGTTTGGTCTAGAGATAGTGGCACTGAGAAAAAGACAGGAAACAAAAATGGAGGTAGCAGAGATGAAGATGCTGAGGATCTCTCTGAGAGAGACCAGGATGGACAGGATCAGAAAGAAGTGGAATGAAGATTATTCAGAGTAAAACAGAGTACGTGTGTGAATGAGAGGGACCCAAAAAAGTGAGGTTACAGGGAGAAGAGATAAAGAAGGTGGAAGATTTTAAGTACTTAGGATCAACAGTCCAGAGCAATGGAGAGTGTGGAAAAGAGGTGAAGAAGCGTGTGCAGGCAGGCTGGAATGGGTGGAGAAAAGTATCAGGTGTGATGTGTGATGCCATGCTGTTTGGTCTAGAAACAGTAGCACTGAAGAAAAGACAGGAAACAGAGACGGAGGTAACAGAGATGAAGATGCTGAGGATCTCTCTGGGAGTGACCAGGATCAACAGGATCAGAGGAACAGCATATGTTAGAAGTTTTGGAGATAAAGTCAGAGAGGCCAGACTGAGATGGTTTGGGCATGTGCAGAGAAGAGAGAGAGAGTACATAGGAAGAAGGATGCTGGGTTTGGAACCACCAGGAAAGAGGCCTAGAGGAAGACCAAAGAGGAGGTTCATGGACGCAGTGAAGGAAGACATGAAGATAGTTGGCGTAACAGAAGAGGATGCAGCAGATAGGGTTAGATGGAAGAAACTGACTTACTGTAGCGACCCCTGAAGGGAAATCCCGAAAGGAGAAGAAGTGTGAAATCTTGCCAAATATCACCAGGGGTTTAAATACTTACTTTGTATTAAAATTAAGTTAAACTAGAACTTCGATTTAAAAACCTGCATTCGAAAATCTGAGCTAAAGTTTTCTGCAAAGTGTTGATTTTAGAAACAAAGTAGGTTTAATATCTTATGAAACTTGTTTTTCAGACAGTGAGAGTTTAGCTTTGATGACTAGTAGAAACATATTTACCTGGAGGTAAGATTTGAAACACTGGTCTTTCTGTGTGGAATCTGAATGTTCCCTTTGTGAATGAGTAGCTTATTTCACTGGATCTAAACTGGGTACGTGACGCTGACGTAGGGAAGGCCAAGTCAGGCTGAGAAAAACACATTGTTTAGACCAATGTGTGATTAGTAATGAATAACAAATTTAAAAACATAACCCACATACTCCAGTTTTATCAGAACCTCAGCAGTTAAAGTTCTTTGATCAGTGTCTGGAATAAAATTTGTAATCTTTGAATTTTGGCCACATTTTTTCTCGTGATCATCTTCAAAAGATGGTTAGATTAAAAGAAAAATCAGAAAATATGGTCCCCGCCCGGAAAAGGGTGACAGGCCCCCTGCGGGTCAGGGACAGGGTCCTGCCCCAAGTGGAGGAGTTTAAGTATCTCGGCGTCTTGTTTACGAGTGGGGGAAAGCTGGAGCGGGAGATCGACAGGCGGATCGGTGCGGCATCAGCAATAACTAGGACGCTGCATCGGTCCTTCGTGGTAAAGAGAGAGCTGAGCCGAAAAGTAAAGCTCTCGATTTACAAATCGATCTACGTTCCTACCCTCATCTATGGTCACCAGCTGTGGGTGGTGACCGAAAGAATGAGATTGTGGATACAAGCGGCCGAAATGAGCTTCCTCCGCAGGGTGGCCGGGCTCTCAATCAGAGATCGGGTGAGGAGCTCGGTGTCAAGCTGCTCCTATTCCAGGTCGAGAGAAGCCAGATGGGGTCGTTCGGGCATCTGGTCAGGATGCCCCCCGAGCGCCTCTTGGGAGAGGTGTTTCAGGGACGTCCCACCAGGAGTAGAAACAAGAGGCAGACCCCGGACCTGCTGGAGAGACTATGTCTCACAGCTGGCCGGGGAACAACTTGGGATCCTTCCGGGTGAGCTGGAGGATGCAGCTGAGGTGAGAGAAGCCTGGGCTTCCCGTCTGAGGCTGTTGCCCCTCGACCCGGTCACGAATGAGCGGAAGATGATGGAACGGAACGGAATCTTCAAAAGATAAAAAGATGACAGAAGAATGCACACAAAACAGAAGATGTTACGACAAAAAAAAGAAAAAAGGGCGAGCAAAGGAACTGTTTATGTTAAAGTGTGGGCGTGGTAGACAACAAAATCCGTGCCCAAGAACAACTTGACACAATTGACCACGGATATAAAAATACTTAAAAATCAGAGAATAAGAAACTCATTTAGTGGTGGTCTCAATGAAGAAAGACAAATAAAAATTGTCGAGCAGCACAAAGAGCAAAATAAAAAGAATATTAAGTATCTATTAATATTGTTTACCAAGGCTGGTCTCCTCTACAGCCCGTCTGCACGTCCTGCTGTAATGTACTCAGCCTGGGCTCAGGGTCTAGGATTTACTCTAAAATCTTAGTATTCGTATGTAAGACATTCTGTTTTTTCTGTAAAACTGGGGTCACAGGGGGTGCCAGAGTTTATCCCTTATGATTCAAGGCGAGAGGTAAGGTACACCCCGAGCAGGTCGCCAGTTTGTTGCGGGGCTACAGACACACACACAACCATCCAAAAGCACTCATTCCTAGGGGCAATTGTCATTGGAGCCAATTAACCTAACATGCATGTTTTTGGAGAGTGGGAGGAAACCCAGAGAAAACCCACACATACACAAGGAGAACATGCAAACTACACAGAGAAAAGCCAGTGTTCCAAGCCTCGTCCCCACCCGGGATACAAACCCCGACCTTCTTGCAGTGAGGCCACTGTGCTGACCACAGCGTCGCCCAGATTTGTTGTTTAACGGTGGCTCAGTGGTAGAGCATTCACCCGCGAACTAGAAGTTAACCGGAAGTTTGCAGGTTTGATTCCCACTGAGTTCACATCTAAGGTCCTTGGAGAAGACACCTAACCCCTTGTTTCTCCCACCAACGGCGCTGTGATAGGTGGCAGCCTGCCGCGGTGTAATGCAGCACATAAATTTCCCGGTGAGGGATTAATAAAGTACTATATTAAAATAAAACAATGATAAAATAAATAAGTAAACTTGTTTGAATTCACTTTGAAATATTTAAATATTTTATCCGATCCATAACGTTCAGGTTGTTCCCCTCTGCAGCTTCTGTTTCAATTGTTCCCTTTTTATCTAGATTACACCATATCATCTGTAAACATCATACTGAATGTGGATTCCTGCTTAATCTCATCTGTCATCACCATAGTAACAAGAAGCCAAGTTCAAAAATACATGAAGGAATGTGGGGATATTTTAACTTGTCCAACTGTTTTTATTTTATGCTGTTCTTTCACACCATGAAGATGTAATTGTATCTCCTGCTTAAGTGATTTTTTGAGTGCTTAAGTGCTGGACCCCAGGAAGACCATCGTTAGCTCAGTGGTAGAACGTCCATGCATGAACTGGGAGAAGCCGGTATGATTCTCATTGGGCCCATTCCTATTTGCTCCCATCATTGGTGCCATCATGGCTACAGTGCAATGCAGCAAAAATAATTTCGCCATGAGGGATAAATATGCTACGATCACCAGCTGTGGGTGGTGACCAAAAGAATGAGATCGCAGATACAAGCGGCCGAAAAGAGCTTCCACCGCAAGGCGGCTGGGCTCTCACTCAGAGATTTAGTGAGGAGTTCTGCCAAACGGGAGGAGCTCAGGGTCGAGCCGCTCCTCCTCCAGGTCGAGAGGAGCCAGATGGGGCGATTCGGGCATCTGGTTAGGATGCCCCACGAGCGCCTCGCTGGTGAGGTGGATCCTTCTGGGTGAGGTGGAGAATGCAGCTGGGGTGAGAGAACCCTTGGCTTCCTGTCTGAGGCTGTTGCCCCCCCGACCCGGCCCCGGATAAGCAGAAGTCGACAGAACGAACAAATATACTGTGACACAATTATAATATTAATTACATGGTAGCTGGTGAGGTGTTTCGGGCACATCCCACCGGGAGGAGACCAAGAGGCAAACCCTGGACCCCCTGGAGAGATTATGTCCCACAGCTGGCCGGGGAACGACTCGGGATCCTTCCGGGTGAGCTGGAGGATACAGCTTGGGTAAGAGAAACCTGGGCATTACATCTGATGCTGTTACCCCGGCAACCCAGCCCCGGATGAGCGGAAGACGACGGAACGAAACATGCATGGTAGCAGCTGATGGGAACACATTTAAACGAATTAAACAAATATTTTCAAACATCTTATGTCCTGTTTTGAAGCACCAAGAAGGAGAGTCTAAGGGCATAAATGTGCTAGTCTTGTTTAGTTAGCATTTGTTAGTTATTTTTCTTGTTGTGTATTTGTGTTAATACATTCCTCTTTTTCTTGTGAAGCCCATTGAGACGGAAATTCTGTGATTTTGGGCTATACAAATAAAATTGAATTGAATTGAATAGATTTAATTTTTTGGGGCTCGAACTAATCACAAAAATCTGATTTCAGGAATCCAAAAAAACACTCCAAATACAATCCTGATCAAGCAGAGCAATATTGTTCATGACATTTTGCATAGTAATTTGCTCCGCTCCATCAGGATGAAGAACATCTACTCATCCCTGTCCACGGCATCGCCGGGCCGAGGAGCCCCCCATGTAACCATCAAAATGAAGAACATCTATTGACTTCTTTAGATATTTAGCTGTAGATTAGAACAAGCTAATATTTAAACAATAATCTTTAACACATTGGTTGCTCGTCCTGGGGGAGGGATCTCTCTTTCACGTGGATCCCCATGAGGTTTCTTATTTTTTCCCCACTGATAGGTTTTTTAGGAGTTTTTTCTCACCGTGAAGGAGAGTCTAAGGTCATAAATGTGCTAGTCTTGTTTAGTTAGCATTTGTTAGTTATTTTTTTTTGCTTTGTATCTGTGTTAATACATTCCTCTTTTTCTTGTGAAGCCCATTGAGACGGAAATTCTGTGATTTTGGGTTAAACAAATAAAATTGAATTGAATTAATTTGGAATGGTTCAAATTTGACCATCTTTATCTACAAAACAGGTGCAGGTTAAGCAATAATATACATGTTTAACCATTAAAAATCATCATTTTAAACATATTTAAACAGCATATTCAAACAAATCCTGCAGCCTGTGGGCCTGATAGAGTCATCTCCTCTTTATACTTCAATAATAACCGGTTTTATTTAATTATTTAAAACATTTTATCCATAATTTGTGTTTTATGTTGTAACCTGAAGAGCTCCAGAAGCAGCGCCCTGAGGGATACCTCAGCTGTCAAACAGAAAACAACGCAGCAAAGCACTTTAACACAAACAATTTAAACCAGCAGTCTCTTCTCGATCAAAATATAATCTAATATAAAATAATTTGCTTTAATTTATCGCTGTAAAGGTCATCATGATGTTGAGGAGAAGCGGTGCAGCAGAGCAGCGTTATGCTAGCAGGTAGCAGAAAAAAAAACAACAAAAATGTCCGATAAATCTACTTTACCTTCAGTTAAATGTCACCGGAAGCTCTTCAAATGTAGGAATTAAATTATTAATTATTTCCTTTCACTTGGAGGAGGTAATTTGAGTCTTAGGAGGTTGTAAATGATTCAGGAAGATGGTGAAGAAGAAGCACCTTGTGCGGCGTTCATATCAATACACACCTCAGTGACGTGGAGGCTGTCCTACTTCCGCATGACGTCACATGACGTCATGACGCAGAGCAGCATCCTCAGCAGGTAGATGAGCTGGACCAGAGGTGTTCAACCTTTATGGTCCTATGAGCTGGTTTTCAATGATCAAACCTCCTGAGATCTACCATTCCAGTGTCAACATCACACACAGACACACACACACACACACACACACAGAGGGTTTCCAGCCTGCAGTAAAACTACCCTCACAACACATTTTGTTGTTACACAACCATTACACATCACAAACACACCCTCTCTCGAACACACACACACAGATGGTTTCCAGCCTAGAGTGATATTACCCTCACAACATGTTTTGTAGTTGTTACACAACCATTATACATCAAAACACATCCTATGTCAAACACATACACACACACACAGACAAATTCCTCTCTGTCAAACAGACAGACAAATTCCCTTCTCTCTCAAACATATACACAGACAATATGTTTGAGAGAGAAAAAAAACTTTACAGACATTTGACTTAGTAGTTTTTCTTAAAAATGCAATATATGTTCCAAAAATAGACAATACAGACAAATTCCTCTCCGTCAAACACACAGAGAAATTCCCCTCTCTCTCAAACATACAGTACACACGGACAAATTCCTCTCTCTCGCTGTCTTTCAAACGCAAACACAAATTCCTCTCTTTGTCTCAAATGCACACACAGACAAATTCCCCTCTCTCTCAAACGCACACACAGTCAAACTCCCCTCTCTCAAACACACATACACACAAATTCCTCTCTCTCAAACACACACACACAGACAAAAACCTCTCCCTCTCTCAAACACACACAGATACATTCCACTCTCTCTCTCAAACGCGCAAACAGACAATTTCCTCTCTCTCAAACGCACACAAATACCCCTCTCTCTCTCGAACACATACACACACAAATTCCTTTCTCTCAAACGCAGACACAGACAAATTCCTCTCAAACGCACACAGAAACATTCCTCTCTCTCTCAAACGCACACACAGACAAATTCCTCTCTCTTGGTCGCTCTCTTTCTCTCTCTAACACACACAGACTCTTTCCGCGCTCACGCATTGCTTTTGGAGGGTGAAGGGCCACACAGCAGCAGATGCTGCTCATTGAGAACAAGCTTAACAACATGCTTTCACGTCAAACACTAGAAAAAACGTAAGATTGTCGCTTTGTGAAAAAACAAGAAAAAAAGTCGTTACATTTTAGCGACTCTAGCAGTTAGCGGGTGTGCAGACTCGTTAGATATAGTGTCCAAGTCACTTAGTTGGCGAAACTTTTTTTTTTTTTTAAACACAATAATTACTTTGCAAAACAAAAATATCAGATTCACTTAATGCATTTTCCAACAGATCTTTCACAAATTTTATTAATCATACAGCTGCACCACATTTATTCTATAAACCACACAGAAAACATACGGTAGATTTAAAAAAAATTTATTTGTTGAAACCCATACAGAACAAAAACGAAAAAAAGAAATCTTTCCAGAAATCAAACAAGAGGACAATATTTCCACATCTTTACATTATATAGCCACAAATATCCACCGCACGGTCCTCAAAAAACACATACACTGTGATCAGAATTCAGAAAACTAATAATGGGAAAATAACTTTTACTTTAGTGTTAAAACTTTTAAAATCTAAAGAAAAAAAAAAACTCACTTTAAACTAGAAATTTAACCTTTTAAACAGTGCAAAATACCCTCTTTGGACGTACATCCTCTTTATTCATATTGCACACAAGTTAAAATGTAACACACACACACCTGCAAAGCCAAACATGTGCAGACATGCATTTGATTTCTAAAGTGCTAGCTTGCATGAAGATTGAGAGCCAGCCTGCAAATGCTTTAGTATCAAATTAAATTGTAATTTTTTTTGCTGAGTCGATTATAAACATCTCATGTTACTACTACCTACAAGTGTGCTGAAACTTGTGCCTAAATAAAGAGGGAAAATGCTTCACATTAAATACTAAAGAACATTCAGACATTTTTTTGTTATCGATGATACATTCTGTGTGGGAGTACAGCAGAAGTTAGAATTAAATGCATAGAATCCGTATAATATAAAACGATTAATGTGGAGTGTATAGAAACACAAAGACACAAAAATTTAATATTTCACTTTGAAGCTAGAAAACAATTACAGAAAAGTTTAATAGATGAGTGAAGCTAATTAAAACAATTATACCCAAGAGGAAAGAGACACACTAAAGCGTTTTAAAACACCAGAAAGAAAGAACAAAGGTGGGTCCATCTGTTAAAGACTCTAACAAGGCAGCTGAACATGTTTACAGTAGTTTCTAACACCTGCTTACAGAGACATGTATGCACAGAAAAGAATATAATCTGGATTAATTATCATTTAAAAATCAAAACATCACAAGAGATCAGCTTATTGTTTGAAATGCAATAAAAACCTAAGATGTAGAATAAAAAAAACGACTTATTTCTGTGAGGAAAGCTACAGTAGTTAAGGTTTTCCAGGCTTGTCTGATAGAGGTAGGTAATATTGAGCCTGAAGAGAGGCCGAAACCTGAAAAAAAAACACGTCAACCGATAAGCCTAACCCTCCAGAAATCTAAATCTATATGAATACAAACATGTGCAGGCACGTATACAATATGTATTAAGAAAAAAAAAAAAGAGGTGTGGTTGTCCCAGCGTGGATAACGTGCTAACCAGTCACTAGATGGATCATTTTTCCGACGGACGACCCTTTGTGTTTGTGTAGTGCAAGAAAATAGTGTCCAAAAACATGTACCATTTGTGAAGTAGCACTTTTTTTTTAGAAAATAAACCTGAATGCAAGTTAAAAAAAAGCTGCAGTGTAACTAAAGTAAGCACCAGAGCCAAAAGGTTTGGCTGTGAAAAAAAAGAAGTTCTCGGTCAATTATTCCCATAAAACAAATGTGAGACATCCAATCCAGCATCGCAGTTAAGCAGAAGTGGAAACCAGTGTGTGTTTGTGTGTGTGAGATGAAGGTTGTACATTTGCATCTAAAAAAACAGAACCTATTTGTGGGGAAACTTGAAACGTAACGATGGGACTGGTCGGTAAGGGATTGCACACCTATTTCAAAGTGGACCCGACATCTCTGGTGCCGAAACCCGGGACCCAAGATCTGGCATGTTATGCTCAATCAATAAAACACATTAGTAAAAATGTGATGAAAATCCAAGTGTTTGACCCAGTTTGTGCAGTGACACCATGTGATCAATGTTTTTACAGTGAAGGGGAATTTGTTTTTTGTTTTTTTTAAAAAAAGGCACAAAGGTGCTTTTGTTAAAAGTCGTTTGAGCTCTTTCAAATCTAACCTGTGCTGCTACGTTAGGAGAAAGAGGAACTAACCAACAGGACCGTTCAAACCGCACCGCACACCCAGAAAAGCAGGAAGTTTTTAAGCTTAGCCATGTTAAAAATGAACAATTCAAATATTAGTTTGCTTTTAAAGCCGGAGACTTTGGTATGTAAAGAGGAGTTATTATAATCATACCAAACTCTGCAGATGACAGCCTGAAAGAATCATGTTCTCACAAAAATGCCCAAAGAATAAAACTAATCTGTTAAAATGAAAAAAAAATATTTGGTTCCTGCTGACAGGGTGACGTGAAACCTCAGAACGCCAGTCGTTTAGTAGTGATAAACTCCTCAAGCTGGACTTTCCCACTGCCCATGAACCCAAAAGCTGGGTACATGATCCCAGAACAATCCACCTGCCTCTCGTAAAGGCACCTCATGGTGTCGGCATCATAGAAGTAAACCCGGCACGCCTCGTAATCAAGGCACACGCCAATCCGTTGCGGCATGGCCAGCACGCGGTTGCCAGAGTCCCCGGATGAGGAGATGGAAGATGAGGAGGTCTTTGGGATGAAGAGTTTGCCCATGCCTAGTGTGAGGAGGGTAAACGGCTGGGAGACCTCGTAACAAGCGTCTTCACTGCCGCTGTCATGGCCGCTGTCGTGATCGTACCTACAGGTAGAGGAAAAAAACGAACCATCATCAACAAGACTTAAAATCTTTGCTTATGTCACTTTCCATTTTCCAAGAAACACCTTTCAAGTAGAGGTAAAAAAAATAAAGACAAGTTCCTCCAATTCCAGGTTGTTTAGATTCTGATTTAATTAGCATAGAATTTGTTTTGATTTGTATAAATAATGTACTCGTTTACATGAAGGGATCCTGTGAGAAAGCCCGGCTTTGTGTGGGAATAAGCTGATTAGGAGTTAATCCACTGATGTAAGAGAGTTGGTTCACGTTCAAACTGAACGGACTGGAAGGTCTTTAAGAAAAAATCTGAAAAATTTTAACCCTAATTAAAGACTTTAAGTGTCCTGGTAGATAAAAATTTTATGATAAATAAATATACTTAAAATGAATAAATCATACTTTATATTTTTTGATGGTGCTCTTTGTTGGCACGGTTAAAAATTTTAATTAAAGTTGATCTACGTTCCTACCCTCACCTATGGTCACCAGCTGTGGGTGGTGACCGAAAGATTGCGATCGCGGATACAACCGGCCGAAATGAGCTTCCTCCGCAGGATGGCTGGGCTCTCACTCTGAGATCGGGTGAGGAGTCCTGCCATCCGGGAGGAGCTCGGTGTCGAGCCACTCCTCCTCCAGGTTGAGAGGAACCAGATGGGGTGGTTCGGGCATCTTGTCAGGATGCACCCCCGATCGCCTCGCTGGTGAGGTATTTTGGGCATGTCCCAATTAGTTGATCGTAAGAAGCTGCTTTTTTTTTTTTTTTTTTTTTTTTTTAATTCTGTCCCCCCTCAGGTTTACAGTATGTAATATGTACAGGAATGTGCACAGGGAGTTCCCCCCTCCTCTCGCATGTTCTCAACTTTGCACATTTATTGCAAACAATATCTGATATGCGATCACAAGCTGAGACCAATAAAAGTGCATGAAATAAACAGAACAATTGCAATTAAATAATTGATCAATTTTGTGCAAACAGAGTAAAACGTAAATTCAACTAGGTTGGTGACTAAATGACTGAAAATATTTTAGGATGTTATGGGCAAAGCCATTTGGGGGATGTTTGGGTTTTTGTTTTTGTCACCTTCTTGTGTTTTTCCCCAACCTCTGCCACCCAGGCTCCCAACCTTCCCCACCTGTTGGCAGTTCCAGATGATTGCTAGTTGGCTGTTTAAAAAGGTCTGGTGCCAAGCTGAGGGGGGATCAGTCTGCAGCACTCCCAAAAGATGCTTTTAAGATTGATTGTAAATAAATAGTTGAAGAATGAGGCAGAGTAGGGTGTTGAAGAAATAAACTGTGTTCAACTCCCGGGTATTAATCATAACATCCGTCTACGTATCGGCCTAACCCTAGACCGAGTCGTAACAAATGGGGGCTCGTCTGGGATCTCCGTTCGTAAAACTTTAGGACATCATTGTAATTTATTAGCAGCATGCTAAAGAAAATGTTCAAGTTTTAATGTGACGTTTGAGGGATGTTGTGCTGCTGAATGAATAGTGATTTACTTTTGTTATCTACACGAGTACCCTAAATCCTGAAAAAGAGTTGTGGTTCGTCCCAGACATATTTTTTTATTTAAAGAAAAATAATCAAAGGACTCAGAAAGAGCATGTGTTTAGAGATGGAGTCATGCTGCAGGTTACCTCGGGCTGCTGGTATCTCTCGGACTGTGAAACCATTCAATCAGCTTTGTGTCTGAGGCCACTCCAACTTTAACCATGTACGAGTACGGCTCCACCTTAAACGCCCAATAATGTCTGGAAAGAAAAAGTTTTAGCAGAAACATTCAGCATGATCCATAAACTCACTGATCCACAGCACATGGCTATGGATCAGTAGAACTGAGCCGCTACGTCTCATCAGATAGTCATTGAGCCGATTTCAATTCATCAAAAACAGAATTTAAATACATACCTTCCCTGGGAGATGCCCGTGTCCCCGATGATATAATCCAGACTGATGTAGCTGCCTGTCTGCACACGCTCAGCAGCGAGCAGGAAAGCCATCCCTGCCATGCTCTCCACTGTGTCCCGCCGCTTGCTCAAAAACAGCCGTTCGGTGCTGAAGCCGCATTTATCACTGAACAGGAAGCCAAAAGCTGAAAGGAAACAGAACGGATGAGATTAGAGAGCAAGAAATAAATCAAAGGTAGAAAACTAGAATAAAAGTTTAGTTTCAGCCTCTTCCAGTGGTGGAACGTAACAAAGTAAATGTACTTCATTACTGTACTTAAGTAAAGTACAGATACACCATTTTTTTACTTAAGTAAAATTTAAGACCGGTACTTTTACTTTTACTTCACTACATTTTTAGAGCAAATATCTGTACTTTTACTTCGCTACTTTTTAAAAGTGTGTTTTACATTTTTTGTTACATTTTTGTTCAGGAATTTGAAAAATACACAGTTTTTTTTAGCGCATCTTGAAGCTGCATCGCCAAAATCAAAAGAAGCAGTTGATCGGGAGAAGAAGTAATGAATCGAGAAACATTTTCCACATTCATTCAGCGCCAAAAACCTAACATCAAATATAGCACAAATTAAAAAGAGTCAGAAGATCGTTTTTCATTGTGTTTACTTCTAAATAAAAAGTTGAGCCATCATTACACAGAGCAGGGGCGAATCTAGAATTTTCCAAAGGGGGGTGGAGCTTTGACAAAGCCAATATATAGTGACTGGGGGCCTCCCCCCAAAACAATTTTTTTAAAAAAAAGTGTCATTTTCCTCCATATTGGTGGCCCATGCACTTGCCCTTCTAGGTGATAGCTTGACTTGTCCGCTTTCCTTTTATTTTATTTATTTATTTTTTTTTTGTGGACCAAAAGAGACGGGAGAGAGGGGGGTCACACTCCTGCAGAGTATTTATCATGTATCAGTTACCATGGTGACACCCTATAGCACAAAAAATAACACTTGAATTATGGTCTAATACTTTTAACTTTTTACTTAAAAAGTACAATTTACACCAACTACTTTTGTACTTTTAGTAGATTTAAAAGTAGATTTTTTATTGATACTTTTACTTAAGTAATTTTTTTGCCTAATTATCTGTACTTTTACTTAAGTACAATAAGTGAGTACTTCATCCACCACTGGCCTCTTCTCACACCTCTGCAGGAGTTTTGTTTCAGATTGCTGATCGTCCCTGCCCTGACCGAGCAGACTTTGATGCTTGACATATTTCCATTACCCTTGTTTAATTCTGGTTTCCCCATCCTGTGCCCTCATCATTTTTAATTCCTCCACTTGTGCCCACAGCTACTGCTCATTTTCCACAGTGTTGTGATGTTAGAGCTTTTTACAAAAAAATAATTGCATTTATAAGATTTGCCACAAGAGAGCGACAAAACACAACCTAAAAACCAAACCGTTACTTTTCAGAAGTTCGGATCTTTTTACGACGCTTGTGCTTGTGATTAAATACCTGCTATAAATACTCGAAGGATTAAAGGTCATGATTATCATAATCCACACAGACCAGGAGTGTGCTTTCAGCTTACAGAAAAAACTCATTTGAATACCTGTGGGAAGTTAAACATTGGTAAATAAACCAGTCTAAAAGGGGAACAGATGGTTTATGGGATGTTCATGTAGAGAACTGGGTTTTCATAGTTGTCTAGGCAACTACGTCATGCTGATCCAGACATTTTTTTGGAATAAAAATAGAAATGAAAGTCACATAAATGTTGTTGGGGTTAGTCCACCTGCAACATGACTGCTCTAAAACATCTGGTCACATCGCCTTCTTTAAAAGCAGACACAGCATTTTGGTTGAATTTGGGGGGTGAGGAGAGGAGACAAACATCATTCAAAGATATAAAAGATATAAATTATGACTAATCTTTTACTTGCGAAGGGCTGCACGGTGGTGCAGTGGTTAGCACAACTGCCTCACAGCAACAAGGTCCAGGGTTCAAGTCCCAGAGTGGGGGCGAGGCTTGAAAAATTTGCCTTTCAGTGTAGCGTTTGCATGTTCTCCCTATGCATGTGTGGGTTTTCTCCAGATACCCTCCAAAAACCTCCTCCCACCCTCCAAAAACATGCATGTTAGGTTGATTGGGCTGTGAGTGTCTGTGGATTGGCCCCCCAAGAGACTGGCAACCTGTTTGGGGTGTACCCTGCCTCTCATCTGAAATCAGCTAGGATAGGCTGAACCAAACATTTCAAGCTGTAAGGTCTAAATTCCAGTCTAACAGATGGTTTGGGACGGGGACCCCCACCTGGTGAGCCCCCTCTGGCATCCCATTGCCAGCAACAGACATGATGGCACTCTTTTTTTTTTCAACCCGCAGCTCTCCTCCCACTCACAGAAAAAGCCATGCTCCTTTTTGGCCATTTACGCAGGCCATCACCATGGTAACCAACCAAAAATGGCCTGGTTTAGTCTTTCCTTCAAGAGGGGAAAGAATTTAATAAAAGAGAGGCATCTATCACTTATTATTCTTCCTGTAAGAGCCCAGAATGTTCTGTGAGGAGGTAAAGAAAGCTGCTGGAGCAACAGAAGAGGCCCGTTAGAGGCGGCTTTTGTTTCACAATTAATGTCATTATATGCACACACAAAAAATATCTAATGCTTTTCCAAACATCTTTATCCTGCATTTTTCTTCCATCTAACTTTCAGTCTAAAAACTCATCTCAAATAGTTTTGATTATTGGAACAGGACATGCATATAAAAACAAACTTTTAAATCATGAATTACGAAGTTGTGTCAGTGCCAAATGATGAACGATGATGTTTGCAGATGACATTGTGATCTGTAGTGAGAAGAGGGAAGAGGTGGAGGAAAAGCTGGAGAGGTGGAGGTTTGCACTAGAAAGAAGAGGAATGAAGATTAGTCAGAGTAAAACAGAGTACATGTGTGTGAATGAGAGGGATCCAAATGGAGGAGTGAGGTTACAGAGCAATGGAGAGTGTGGAAAAGAGGTGAAGAAGCATGTGCAGGAAGACTGGAAAAGGTAGAGAAAAGTATCAGGTGTGATGTGTGACAGAACAGTTTCAGCTAAAATGAAAGGAAAAGTGTACAAAACAGTCGCAAGACAAGCCATGTTGTTTGGCCCGCGGGCCACATGCAGCCCGTTAAACGGTTTAATACGGCCCCAAAAAAAATTAAATAATTAAACCATGTAAATGTTTTATTTTCCCTGCAATTCTGATGTTTCCTCACTAGATGGCACACTCCAGATATATTCGCTTTGTTGCAAAAACAACAACACTGCTCCCATTAAAATGTGTGTTTCAGTGATGTGCATGTTGTCAAAATAGATAGTCAGGAGATTTCAAAGCTACATTTTATCATCAAGCACCTTAGCTCTTAAAAAGATGTGCATCTAGCGCACGTCTTTTTAAGCGCTTATGTGCTTGATTTTAACGTTATTGCACTAGATTACGTCCGTGTAGCGGCCCCAATGGCTTTCCATATCTAGTGCGCTTGTTTACCAAAGCATGCTATCCCTCTGCTCCTGTTCCGGCCCGTTGGCGAAATGTTGGAATACAATGTGGCCCCCAATCAAAAAGTTTGCCCACCCCTGATCTAAAGACAGTGGCACTGAAGAAAAGACTGGAAACAGATATGGAGGTAGCAGAGATGAAGATGCTGAGGATCTCTCTGGGAGTGACCAGGATGGACAGGATCAGAGGAACAGCACATGTTAGAGGTTTTGGGGATAAGAGAGGCCAGACTGAGATGGCTTGGACATGTGTGGAGAAGGGAGAGGGAGACTACATCGGGAGAAGGATGCTGGGTTTGGAACCACCAGGAAAGAGGACTAGAGGAAGACCAAAGAGGAGGTTCATGGAAGGAAGATAGTTGGTGTGACCAAAGAGGATGCAGCAGAAGGAGCTGAGTTGCTGTGGTAACCCCTGACGGGAAATGCTGGAAGAAGAAGTCTGTGCCAACTGAATATATGGCCATTTCCTCCCAGAGCCATTTGAGCCACACTTCAGATCTGAAGTAGCAGGTTTACTGCAGTGATGCTGCATGGAGAAGAGCTTACCTGATGCAGGAGGTGTGTGGAAGGTCACCTCTGGGCTGTACGGGCTGAACATTGAATTCCTGCAGCTTCGGACTCTGAAAGAGTAGCGACTGTCCGGCTCCAGGTCAGGCACCACCGTGCTAGACCCATACACCCTCTCTGTGGCCCGCCAGACATCACCGCCGTCACCATCCTCCTGTGATGGAGACTCCCTTGGTCCTCCGAGCCTGGGAGAAGAAATAAAAAAAACAAGCAATGGTTTATTTCTGAATAACAGAGCTCTTCTTAGATCGGCCGTCAGTAAGACATGTATGTTAAATTGTGACATTACGTGTTCTAATGCAGGATCCCAGGAGGTGTAGCTGGCTATAAAACTAAAAAACAAGCACAAAGTCCGTTCCGTTGTCTTCCGCTTAACCCGGGGCAACAGCCTCAGACGGGAAGCCCAGGCTTCTCTCACCCTGGCATCATTCTCTACAGCTCACCTGGAAGGATCCCGAGGTGTTCCCTGTCCAGCTGTGAGACATAGCCTCTCCAGCGGGGCTGGGGTCTGCCTCTTGGTCTCCTCCTGGAGGGACATGCCCAAAACACCTTACCAGCGAGGCGCTCGGGAAACATCCTAACCAGATGCCCAAACCACCCCATCTGACTTGTCTCGACCTGGAGGAGGAGCGGCTTGACACCGAGCTCCTCCCAGATGGCAGAGCTTCTCACCCGATCTCTGAGTGAGAGCCCAGCCACTCTGCGGAGGAAGCTCATTTCGTTCGCTTGTATCCACAATCTCCTTTAGGTCACCACCCACAGCTGGTGACCATAGGTGGGCAAGTCATTTATTTTATTGAATCAACTTCCAAAATTTCAAATTTGTTTCCATTTTAAAGCACATTTAATAAATCAAACCGTAAAAAATTTTTAGATTTGAGAAATAATCAGAGATATCCTTAAAATGCACGTTGCTGCAGAAGTTGCGCTACGTGTCAAGTTCCATTTCCTGCCTGATTTGAAAATGTAAATCCTTATCAATACTTCTTATTTAATCATTCAAATGTGTCTTAGCTTACTATTAGCTATCTTGCAGATTTCCATTTTCTTATGATTCCCAGCATAGTTTGTGACCCACCCAGCTGTGTGACAGTGTTGTCTATTAACTTTGAAATGTGATAACAACTGTTGCTGAACACCCCCACTTTCCTTACCATCTGTAAGCGGGGGTCTGTAACCTTTTATCCACACCGCTCTGTAAAAACACACCTCTTTGTTTTTACAAAGAGGTGCTGTAGCACAACAGTATAAATAAACCCTTTGAAGTCATTCTGGTAAAGTCTGAGAGTGCTACCCTATTCTGACAAGTAAAATTGAGATTCTCTTGTTTTGTTCTCCAAAACGAGAGACAGAACTCTCCCTCAAACAGGTACTGTTTATGTGCTTGTACACGAATCCCCAAGAAGCGAGCGCACAGTTTTCTGTTCAAGTTTAGTTCAGAATGGATCACTTTGTACAGAACAGATGGGGCAACAATCTTTTTAACTGCCAACGTACAGGTGGATTATATTTATATTTGTCTTACTAGATTTTTTTTTTTTTTAACAAATCACACAATAAAATAAGAAAACTTAAAAAAAAAAAAAAAAGTAATGTCATTTCAGGGTTTTTAGTTTGCCTTCATTTGCTTTCAGCTTGTTTAGGTTATGAGTGGCTTCGAAGGGCTCATTGGATTTTAAATGATGCCTTGGGGAAATAAAACATTAACAAGGTTTTTTTTTTTTTTTTTTCCCCAAGTTCGGTGGGCCGGAGTAAACCGTTTAACGGGCCGCATATAGCCCGCGGGCCGTAGTTTGCCCATGCCCGCCTTAAACTCTTAGGTTTTTTTCTGTTATCTTTGTGTTAAAACTCACTTGCGATATGCCAGCACATGGTGATCAGTGGGCAGGTGGTCCTCAGACAGCCTCCAACAGATGGATGCTTCATTATAGACTCTGCTGTGAGACAGGTCGATCAGAGGAGGGTCAGGAACTGCAGAAAGAGAGAGAGAAAAAAAAAAAACAACATGTTGAGTGAAAACCTCAATGGGTGGGTCTAATCTTAGATAAATAACATGCAGTCATCAGCAAAGAAGTAGAGATTAGATTCATTTTTGGACATAGTCTCATTCACAGCTCTAGAGTTTTAACTTGTTAGAAAAGAACTAGTTATGCTGAAGAGATTAGTGTTGTGTTTTCACTCAGGAGTATGGATGGGATGTTCCAGGATGGAGCCTAAAGAGGTTTCAGTCTGACTGGAAATGCTCTTTGTAAAATGAGTCCACCACTATCTCTCCTCACCTTCCCTCCACTCTACACACTTCCTCTCACTTTTATACTCATTGAGGGGATGGAGGAGCTGGACGAAAACAGAGAGGGAGACACATCGGGATAAAGAGAAACGGACAGATACAGATAAAACCGGACAGAGACGTCCAACAGAGAGAAATCGAGTAAGACAAGAACAAGACAGACCGTTTTTTTCTTCGTTGTAAATCTGTCTTTGAAAAGAGAGCGTTTGTAAGGTGTCTATGTGTAAACCCTCAGAGGCGGCTGGTCTCCAGGCTGACATTTAGAGGAAACCTGACTTTGGGATTCAACACAATTGAGCATTTAGAAGCAACAGAGCGGCCTTTCACATGAGAGCAGAGGGTCAAAACTCTAATCTGTGGCTGTATTTGTATGAAAGAAATGTACCATAGAGTCATTACAAACACATGTACTCCAACATGGAGTAATAGAAAACATAGGAAACTTTGTCGAACCCTCACAGCAAACCAGCTTGTAACACGATGGCATTTTGTGACTTTCTGCCGTTTCTTTTCTGCATAATCTGACAGATTTAAACTCAATGACTGCAGCAGATAAAATGCTTCCACTGCATCTTCTCCCTCACAGTTCAGTCAGTGTCACTGCGGACACTCCTGCAGCTTTTAGAGATTAAAGTCATTAGAATGACTCTGAGTTGCTGCTGTGCACAGCATGTACACATGCATGCAGACGATTGCTATAAAAGTGAGAAACAAAAAGACTATGAAGGGTTTAAAAAGCGGGGCAGAGCATGTTAGAGGTTTTTAGAGATGCAGTCAGAAAGATCAGACTGAGATGAGAGAGAATATGAGTTTGAAACCACCAAATTTTACTAGATAGGGTTTTTCTTTGGATTACCGTAATTTCCGTACTATAAGGCGCACCTAAAAACCTTAAATTTTCTCTAAAGTCCACGATGCGCCTTTTAACCCGGAGTGCCTTATAAGTCATTTATTTTATTGAATCAACTTCCAAAAACAATTTACGATTAATATTGAGCTACAACAGGTGTCGCAACTGCGGTAAGCAGCCGCCGACTACATTTCTCCCGTAGAAGAAGTGGTGCGCGGTGAATGTTGGAATATATGAAAGGGCGTCTCATTAGGTGTGTTCGAGATGACACACGCATTGCGCACCAATCTGCGCCAATCAGAACTGCGTCCGCCTGTGTCATCTCGAACGCACCTATTTCCATTTGTGTGTTTGTGTAAACACCCGGAAATGGCTCCTACCAAGAGACACTGTTACACCGCAGAGTTTAAACTCAAGGCGATCGGTCACGCAGTAGAACACGGGAATAGAGCCGAAGCGAGAGAGTTTAAGATCAATGAGTCAATAGTGAGGAAGTGGAGGAAGCAAGAGGTTGCGCTGCGCCAAGTAAGTAAGCCCAAACAGAGTTTATCTCCAGTGGAAGATAAACTGTGTCACGAAAATACTAATATTTTATCTTTGAGAAAATAATAAAACAGCTGTTTATTAATTTTGGGAGTAAAAACAGAAAGCTGTTTTGTAATTGTTAAAGTTTGACTGACCTATCCGACTGTTTTTTTTTTTTTACATTCCTTTTAGCACAGCACCATTGAGTGATTACATAACGTAACCCCAGCCTTTACTGTAGCGCCTTATAATGCAGTGCGCCTTATAGTCCGGAAAATACGGTAAATTCTCAAAAGTTTGACTTTACTGTCTGAAAAGAAAGAAAGGAAAAGATTAAACGTGCAAAACCATGTAATACCCAAGTCTGTCACGAAGGTAACCACATATTTGTTTAAGAAAGTTTTCCTGTCTGGACACATCTGATCACTCCTAATGGGTCTGCTCATCAGGTAGTCATTGGGTTTCTTTAATGAGCCATTACTTTCAACAAGGTGTGCTTAAGCAGGAGTAAAAACTATGTACTGGTGTTCATGTCGGGGTGGGGAAGATTAGACCACATACTGAGTCTAAGCGGGAGGAGTGTCTAAGCAGACATGTTGAGTTCTATAAACTGAAAAATACAAGATCAATTATTTTAATGCATTTTACAAAACAAGTCATTTACAAAACTTTCTGGAAACCAAAACAAGGTCTTGAAAATGAAAGCCAAAATTTTAATTTTGAACTTGTTCTAACACCAACAATCTAGTTTGTTCAGGATTCTTCAGAGCGTAAGGACACATTGGCCAATTCAAGTATTTTATGCTGATCTTAATGTGACAAAAAATTTTTTTCACTAAAATCTTTGGATGCTGCTTTTCAACTAACTGACAGAAAAAGAAGCTTCAGGGACCTCCGGAAAGCTGGCAACCCTTTTAAAAAATATATATAAACAAAAAAAAAATATGTGAATCGTCTGTGCCGTTTCGTACTGTAAAAATTTTAGTTTGTGCTAGTTTAGTTTTTTATTTTTATGTTAAGAAATACAATTTGGACAAGGGCGGCACGGTGGTGCAGTGGGTAGCACGGTGGCCTTACAGCAAGAAGGTTGTGGATTTGAGTCCCAGGTGGGGATGAGGCTTGGAACACTGGCCTTTCTGTTTGGAGTTTGCATGTTCTCCCCATGTCTGCATGGTTTCCTCCAGAGACTCCAGTTTCCTCCCACTCTCCAAAAACATGCATGTTAGGCTGCTTGGCCGGTGCCAAATTGCTCCTGGGAAAGAGTGTGTATGTGTATGGTGTATGTGTGTGGCCCCGCGACAGATTGGCGACCTGTTCGGGATGTATCCTGCCCCTCGCTTTGAATCAGCCGGGATGGCTCTGGCAACCCCCGCAATCCCGTAAGGAAGAGACGGTTAGGAAGGTGGCTGACTGACGATTTGGACGATGACATCAACCAGCCCCTCGTTCTGGTTGGAAAAAAAAAAATGGCGGCGCCCAATTGTAGACCTTCAAATTGTATTTTTAAAAAAAAAAAAAACTAAAACAGCACAAACAAGAATTTTTACAGCACAAACAATTCACATATTTTTTTTGTTTATATATTTTCTTTTTAAGAGGGGCCAAATTCACGGGGGTGCATCCAAGATTTAGATATAGACTAATACTTTTCTGTACCGATGCGCAACATGTTGCAGACATGTTTATGCAACGTAGTCTACATTTTGACAACATGTGCATCACTTGGCACCAGTTATATACATGTATTCCGCTACAACCTGCTCTAACCAGCTTCTTCGTTACGTCAGTACTCTAAGAACATTCCTAATCTTCATCAGCAGACCAGTACAACACTTGCGGAGCAGAACAATCTACCACTAGTGTGAGCAGTGTGTATCCTCGGCTCAACCTGCTGATCCTATTTAGTTACCCACAGATGATCTCTAACTTCTCACCAGGCAGTGCATGTGATGTGTAAGTGATCCCAGATAAGTTGGGATGGTTTTAGGAGACCAGAAGAGGGAAAAAGTCACATGACCAGAGAGCATCTTTATAACCACCAATCAGCACAAGAGAAATCCAGAAGTTTTATAACTTCCTTTTTTTAAATCAGTTAGTTTTATACCTCCACCGAAGCACATCTCTTTAAGTAGAGTTTCTTCTTTAGATGTGTCCAGGACAAACTCATCAAAGCAGGGGTCAGCAGCAGGATGGAACGTCCTTAGAGACTCCGTGGCTTTCTGGATCCTTAAAGTAGATCAAAAAACAAATGGAACAATATTTTAAACAAAGATATTTAAACAATAAGCGGCCCTAAAATGATAAATTCCTTTAAAAACTTTTACTCATCGTGGATTTCTTCGTCAGCTTAAAGCAGAAGATATTCTAATGTACAGGTCTGACTGACTGGACACGGGTCTCTTCTTAATGGGACATGAGATTAGAGTGTGTTTGTGTTACTGGTAAACCACCAAGCACGTGGCGGACTGATAAGTTTGAAGCTAAAATAAACAGCAAATCCGATTCATTAGATCTGAGGACAATCTAAGTTAATTTGTTTGCATAAGTCTAATTGATTTCTTTTCTAATTTAAACAAATACAAATCTTCTTCTCCTTTCGGCATTTCCCTTTAAGGGTCGCCACAGCAAGTCAGTTTCTTCCATCTAACCCTAACTGCTGTAACCTCTTCGGTCACACCAACTATCTTCATGTCTTCCTTCCCTGTATCCATGAACCTCCTCTTTGGTCTTCCTCTAGGCCTCTTTCCTGGTGGTTCCAAACCCAGCATCCTCCTGCCTATGTACTCGGTCTCTCTTCTCTGTACATGTCCAAACCATCTCAGCCTGGCCTCTCTCACTTTATCTCCAAAACCTCTAACATGTGCTGTTCCTCTGATCCTGTGCATCCTGGTCACTCCCAGAGCGATCCTCAGCATCTTCATCTCTGCTACCTCCATCTCTGCTTCCTGTCTTTTCCTCAGTGCCACTGTCTTTAGACCAAACAGCATGGCCGGTCTCACCACGGTTTTGTATACTTTTCCTTTCATTTTAGCTGAAACTCTTCAATCACACCTGATACTTTTCTCCAACCGTTCCAGCCTGCTTGAACAAGCTTCTTCACCTCTTTTCCACACTCTTGATTGCTCTGGATTCCTCATACAATACCATAGTTCTTCTCTAGGTACCCTGTCATACGCTTTCTCTAGATCTACAAAGACACAGTGCAGCTCCCTCTGACCTTCTCTGTACTTCTCGATCAGCATCCTCAAGGCAAATACTGCATCTGTAGTGCTCTTTTAGGCATAAAACCATACTGCTGCTCACAAATTTAAATAAATACATATGCTATAAATAATATCTAAATGACAAAAAAACACATTCATCTTTCAGTTTTTATTACTTTCATTTGTGTTTTTTCATTTTCACGTTACACAGGGCCTGAAAACATTTTAGAAACCTTTTGAAAGTACCATCTAAACAGCTTGATCTTAATTTATTAAGTGAAATATGTATCCGATGTCGGGTTTCTTACCTGACATGAAGCTGCTTTGCAGTTTGAACAAAGCATGACTGATCGGTCTCTTTTAAAACCTCCTGGGCGTAACCCACCAGACCACTGTTCTCCAGCATACCCTGATACTCCTCCACCTAGGGAGTAAATGAAAGGCATAGAAAACCAACATTGTTTACCCCCAGGAGTTCATCTAGGGTCAAATGTGAGTTTATTCTGAATGGACTGTAGATTGAAAGGTGTCTGGAATCTACCTGGCCTCTCAGTTGACCAAGGCGTCTGTTACGAGACTGTTCGATGGATCTCAGCATCTCGGATTTCCGTTCTTGCAGAGTCTCAAACAGACGCTCAAAGTGCTCGTTAGCTTGGCGCTCTGCCAACTGCCCATTTTCCTGAAACGTTAAAATCAATTAGAAAGGAAATCCTCTTCATTCTGCTTTCGTAACATTTTATCAAAGAAAAAGATTCCATAAAACTATTTGGAGAGTAAAATAATCATTTTAGAAAAATTCTCAAAAATAAAGTCTTGTGTTTAGAAACTTTTAGAAAGTGTTTAGAGAAGGGATAGCTTACCATAAACCACTATGACAGGGGTGGGCAATTAATTTTTATCAGGGGCTTCATGAGAAGCCTGAATTGTGTCAGAGGGCCACCAACTTACTTTCATTGTAAAGTACTTAAATTAAATATTTTGAATAGCTGGTACTAATAATCAGAAGAATAAAGCACTCTGTAAATATGTATATTAGGTTATGTGAAACTTGTTAAATAAGAAAAACAATTATTGAACCAGTGCAATTTATTTTTTAACTTGTTAATCTCCACAAACAATAACTTGTAATGCTTTCCACCTCATATTACCTCTTCAGTGAGAATAATCCAGTCTGTTCTGGTCTTGAACATTGAAATCTGGAGGAATGTCTGAAGTGGCTATGTGAAGGACAGCTGAGAGGTGGTCATCAGTCATAGAGGATCTGTGTTTGGATTTGTTGAACTTCATAACTGAGAATGTCTGTTCACATTGATAGGTAAATCAAAGAAGACTAGGATCCTCTGAGCATGCCTCCTAAGGTGTGGAAAGTTCTCCTCTTTGAGGGCAGAGTAAAAGTCTACAACGTGCATACGTAGCGACGTAACGCTTTTCAAAATAAAATAAAAATGAAATTTCAAAATAAAAGTTAAAAAAAAAAAAGTTTAATTTATGGTGTGTATGATTGGCCTCACGCGGGCCGGACAGGGACGTACAAAGGGCCGGATGTGACCCACGGGCCTTAATTTGCACAGGTCTGCACTATGAGGATTAAACCTGCTCAGTCCAGTAGGTCATTACTTGGGGATGTACTTGTTAGCAGCACAATAAATAGCATGTCGTAGTTAGCAAGTCCTAGTTAGCTTGTCGGAGATAGCAGCACGTAGTTAGCATGTCACACTTAGCAGCATGGTAGTTAGCATGTCACACTTAGCAGCACGGTAATTAGCATGTCACACTTAGCAGCACGGTAATTAGCATGTCGCAGTTAGCAGCGCGACAGTTAGCTAGTCGCAGTTAGCATCGCGACAGTTAGCTAGTCGCAGTTAGCATCGCGACAGTTAGCTAGTCGCAGTTAGCATCGCGATAGTTAGCTAGTCGCAGTTAGCATCGCGATAGTTAGCTAGTCGCAGTTAGCATCGCGATAGTTAGCAAGTCGCAGTTAGCTAGTGGCGGTTAGCGAGTCACGGTTAGCATCCCAGCGTGTCCAGAACAAGTTAGTCTCTACTGGTTTTGACCTTTGAGGAATGATTCTTTTATAAATATGTTCTATAATAAAATTTAATTTGATTAATGAAACTACAGTCATCAACCAGAAAAGAGTGGAGGAGAGTATGAGCGACCGATAGATCGGTGCAGCATCCGCAACAATTAGGATGCTGCATTGCTTTGTTATGGTGTGATGCAGCCAAAAAGCACTTTCGCTCAGACTTCCTTCTTTCTTTTGTTTCGTTTTCTCTCTTTGGTTGTGTGCATGCTTTACAGGATTATTTTCTGTTATATCTTTTATTCCGTTTAAAAATTACAATACAAGTTGGATCTTTTGGCCTGTGGATGTCGTTTTTTTAACAAATACGTTTTCCAATGAAAGCGGAGGTTTATGTTTGCTTTAAACACTTTTACTGTGCTTAACTGTTCCTTCGTGTATTTTTATCTATAAGGCTTTGTTTGTAAAAATTCTTTACACAGCAACGTGTGGTTTAAAATGTGCTCCATTAGCATTTCATTCTAAAAACAGACGGTGACATTTACGGCTTTCCGTAGGAGCTCTGATGAATCAAAGAACTCTATTCAGGTAGAAATGAGGAACTAGTAAAACTGAAATAAACTTGCAAAGTTAATCCGCTTTCCTTTTTATTTTTTGCATATAGATTTGTTAATAGGGATCCTTCCTCGTTTGGACACAATGCCAAACTGTCTCTTTGCACAGCCTGGTTTTCAAGAAAGCTAAACTTAGAAAAAGATTATACTCAGAAATATTTAGAGGTTTAACTTGGGTTGAATCATTTTTATTTTAGGGGTGGAGACGGCAGCTCAGTGGTTAGAGCATTCGCGCACGGACCGGAAGTTTGTGGGTTCGCGTCCCACAGAGAGCACGTCTGGAGTCCTTGGAGAAGACACCTAACCCCCGCTTCTCCCACCTTTGGCGCCGTCGAAGGGCAGCCTGCTGCGGTGTAAGGAGTGCAGCACACAAATTTCCCCGGTGAGGGATGAATAGAGTAATTCATTTATTTATTTAAAAGATTTCAATTTGGAGAGATTAAAGTTAGAAAAGAAAAGTTTAGCTGACATGGAGAAAAAAAAAAGCTGCCGGTCTCACCTCCGTCTGATTGATGAGAACCTCGAGCTCAGTAATCTGAGTCCTGACCTGGTCCTCTTTGCTGATGAGGTAATGGATACTCTTAGCCAGCTTCTCCTGAGGAGAGAAGAGATCAGCAGGGTTTAAACTCCTGATTGTTCTAAAACCTGCAGAGAACTATTGAGACATGAGGATTTCTTGACATTATTCACCACTCGGATGCACAGAACTGCACTGTTTATCAAAAAATGGAGCAGTCCTACTTTTATTTACATAGTTCAGATCAATATTCATTTTTCACTAAGAAGGTGATGAATGAAAACTTTCACATCCGTCAGTGAAGCGGATGAAACTCAAACCACATCCCAGAGCTATCAGTACATCTGATACACATTTCTCCGATGCGACGTCAAAGCGAACAAATGGTCTGATAAATTATTAAACGGTGGATTGTTTGAATCGGGACAAACAAGATACCAAGTTTCAGGCTGTGCTCGGACTCATTAAGCTGCAAGCAGGGGTGTGAAGCAGCGTTTTGGCTGAATGAGACTCATTAGGCAATTTTCTATCCTGTTTGAGCTTGAGATATTCCATTATCTTTAATGTCTCGCTGATGTAGTCATGGTAACCAAAACCAAAGCTTAAGCCACTCAGAGAAACTGAGTAAAAAAAAATCTGGCAACACAGTTGTTGCCGGAGTAGATTTACGTTACCTAAAAGAGATTGTTACATTGGTGTCCAGGTCAATTGTAAATTTTATATGAGGTAGAAAAAAGATCTCTTTTTCAAGTTAGTCTGTCCCACATCGAGACAAATGGCTCAAATCAAAGCTAGGGTTACACATAAGTTGGTGAATGGAGACCAACTCATCAGCTTGTCATCATTCATATTTTAAGATCTTTTAGAGGCATCTAATTTGTCTAGAATTATCTGATCTAGCTCCAGGGATGTTCGAGCATACCACGGATACAGACTCTAACTTCAGGAAGGGCTCTCTATCTCGAAGATTGTGACCATTTTTGTTGTCGACCTGTATTTTGTAGACATTAGTTTTAACTACAATCCTCAGATTTAACCCACAGTGCATTGACTCAACAAATTGCCATCCGGTATGTCTGATTTTTTTTAGGAATCTCAGGGTTTTTTTAAAGGTATTATGTTCATTTTTGATACTAAACATTGTATACATCCGACTAGACAGATCGGTGCGGCGTCTGCAATAATAGAATTCATAGACCTTAAGAAAGCTTTCGACACCATAGATCATAATATATTACTGAGCAAACTAGACAGATTTGGTTTTCGAGGAGCTGCATATACATGGCTTCAGAGCTACTTAGAAAATAGATATCAATATGTACAAATAAAGGAGGAAAAATCTGATTTATTAAAAGTCATATGTGGAATTCCACAAGGCTCAACGCTGGGGCCTAAACTCTTTATCCTGTACATCAATGATTTGTGTTACACATCCAAACTAATAAATTATGTACTGTTTGCAGACGACACTACTCTTTACTTTTCAGGAAAAGACCTGAACCAAATGATACAATCAGTTGAAAGAGAATTGAGTAAAATAAAAATATGATTTGACATAAATAAATTATCATTAAATATTGAAAAAACGAAATATATAGTATTTACAAAATTAAAAGTACCTAAACAAATTCAAATTATGCTTAATAACACCCCATTGGAACGAGCTTACGACAGTAAGTTCCTTGGAATGATTATAGATCACAAATTAAGCTGGAAATCACACATAAATTATACAAAAAATAAACTGTCTAAAGTAATAGCAATCATTTATAAATTCAGATTTGTCCTAAATAAAAAAAGTTTGTTTATGTTATATAATACATTAGTACTTCCATATATAACTTATTGTATCGAGATTTGGGGAAATACGTACAAAACTAACACAAAACCGATTTATATTTTACAAAAAAAAGCAATACGAGCAATAACATTCTCATCTTATAATCAACCTACCAATAATCTATTTATAAATTTAAAAACATTAAAGTTCTATGATCTAGTGGAATTACACACTTTAAAATTTATGTTTAAGATAAAAAAAAACATGATGTCAAACTCTCTACAAAATATGTTTATTATTAGGAAAAGTCCATACGAACTAAGAGGAAATGATGTGTTCATTAAAAATAAATTTAGAACAAATGTTAAAAAATTCTGTATTTCTATTAAAGGTGTAGATCTTTGGAATAATTGTAATGATGAACTTAAATTGTGTTTAAATCTTTTATGTTTAAAAAAGAAATTTAAGTTATTAATACTTAAAAAATATGCAAGTCTTGATGGTTAAATTCAAGCTTATATAAAAAGTAAACAATTATGATGTGTTATGATTATGTTATGTGTTACGATTATGTGTTATGATTATGTTATATGTTATGATGTGTTATGATTATGTTATGTGTTACGATTATGTGTTATGATTATGTTATATGTTATGATGTGTTATGATTATGTTATATGTTATGATGTGTTATGATTATGTTATGTGTTATGATGTATTATGATATTATTATGTTATGTGTTATAACAATTATGATGATTTAGTATTTACTTATGTCTTTTTGCTTTTATAATGACATAAAAAAAATAAAATAAAAAAAAATTTAAAAAAAGGGTCGGCGTAATAAGCGTTTGCTTCAGCCGTTACCTTTTCGGTCCTTTGCTGGAATATGGTTGTTTTCTTTATTTCATTGATATGAGGTTGCACTGTGACCGAAATAAATAAATAAATAAATAAAATAAATAAATAATCAGGACGAAGAAAGAGCTTAGCCGAAAAGCAAAGCTCTTCATTTACCAGTTGATCTACGTTCCTACCCTCACCTAAGGTCACCAGCTGTTGGTGGTGACCAAAAGAAAAAGATCACAGATACAAGCGGCCAAAATGAGCTTCCTTTGCAGGGTGACTGGACTCACTCAGAAATAGAGGGAGGAGCTGAGAGTAGAGCATTTGCTCCTTTGAGTTTGAGGGAACTCAGATGGGGTGGTTAGGGCATCTGGTTAGGATGTCTTCCAAACGCCTCATCGGAGAGGTGTTTCAGGTACGTTCTACCACGAGGAGACCCAAAGGCAGGCCCAGACCTGCTGGAGAGAATGTGTCTCACAGCTGGACAGGGAACACCTCGGGGTACTCTCAGGTCAGCTGGAGGATGCAGCCTGGGTGAGAGAAGCCTGGGTTTCCCATCTGAGGCTGTTGCACCGATGACCCGGCTCCAGATAACAGGAAGACAACAACAGAACGAAATATTGTCTGACCATGAGCCTGTAAAAAAAAAAACATCTAAATCGACCTTTTCTTTACAGGTTTGAAGCTTGATTACCTTCAGGATCTTGTAGGCACTGCTCATAGATGTGACTTTGTGGTTAGCATGGGACCCTCCCAGTTTGCACAAATGACACACCGGTCGTTTGCAGACCTCACAGTACATGTTCACCTTCTCCATCTCGTGTTCTGGACACATGAGCACCTGAGAAACATTTCAGAAAACAACGCCTTAGTTCTACTGAGACATTCATCTTGGTCACAACTGCAGAACACAGCTGTAGATTCTAAAGTTACTGAAAGCATATCATCTGAAGAACAAAATGTTAAGATTAGACCAAAGAATGCATGCTTAAAGTCAGGGCTTCGTGAATTTTGTTAACCAAGATCCAGACTTCTAACTAGTTGAAGTGAAACAGAAAGAGGACCTAAGCCAAGATGGTTCTCAGAACCATTTCCTGACAAATCTAAAATAGATGTGAAATCAGCATTTTTTTTTAAAGCTGAAAAATCCCCGACATGAGGTCAGACATGGTTATGGTGCACAGCATGGACGAAGTTTGAAGTAAAGAGTAGAAAAACATTTAAGGAAGAATAATCGTTTTCTATTCCAATTAGTTTTCATTTCTGCAGCAATAACTTGTGTGAGAATATCAGAAAAAACCCCACCATATCAAATACATAAAAAATTGTAAACCCTTCTACTTTCTATGTTGGGAATGCCCTTCCATCTCAGGGGGCAACAGCTGTTCACCTCTGACAATTTGCAGACAAATGGACAAGACTTTAAGTCAAACCTACCCCCAACCTCTAGGCCAGTGCTTCCCAAATAGTAGGGCATGCCCTGCAATACCAGGGGTGGGGCGGCGCGTTTGACCCCGGGGAACTTTTTTTTTTTGGTCGTACTAGAGGAAAGTGTAATTGCACATCCACTACAGTAGTTGGCAGTAGTGCTCTTATTGTCAGTGTGCACAGGTAGTTTTAGCTCTATAGTGTTGTTTTTTTACGCCAATCAGGTGGTAGGAAGTGCTGTAGACAACCAAGCGGAGCGGGGCGAAACAAAAAAAAAAATAAATTAAGAACTGCAGACATGCCAAGTCTCCCGCCCAATGCGGGAGACACCTGCACTTAAGACCCACCTCCCACTCACCCAACAAGGCTAATAAAACTCCCGCATGATAAACACACTAGTGCATTCCATGAACATGATTAGGTATAATGAGGCTAAGCACATGGTATCTCCTGTTGCTGCAGCTGTGCATCTGAAAGCCGCTAGTAGCGATCTACATGGTCATTTGCCAGTATCGTTTTTGGTGAAAGTACGGAAGAAGTCGGACATCTGGAAACTTTGACCATGAGACAGTTTATCTGCGGGAGCCGCGAAACAAAGCGCGAACAAGCAGTACAGAGGAGTATTCCTGATGGTAATTTGTCTTCATACCGATACGTAACACTAGGTGGTAACATACGTAAGACGCACACTTTCCAGCTTCTTTCTCATGTTTTGAACAGTTTGTTTTACTCCAACTGTCATGGCGGGTGTTGTTCATTGCTAGATGTGACATCAAGCTCCTCCTTTTTTTGGCTCCGCCTCCTAAAATCCTCCCACCCTCTCAAAAGAAAAAACTCCCGCTTTGTGAAGTCAAAACCTTGGCATCTCTGGAACTGCACTGCTCCAGGGATAGGGAAACATTTCCCCTTGAGTGCCACAAACAGTGAAAAAAATCTAATACCCACATCTCAATCTGGATGAAGTCCATCTGTTATTTAGATTACTTTTCAGTTACTTACAGTTCAAATCGAATGGTCATCAGTCTCAAGAAAGCATGATCAATCGACCCTACTGTAGAGTGACTACTATGAAAACAAAATTCAAAACCTACGTAGAAGTCAAACTTCTTACCTTGGGTCTAAAATTTGTCGTCGGACCAACATACTCATGCTGGGCCTTCGGCGTGCCCCAGGGGTGGTGCAGCTTGAAGCACTCGTTGCAATAGCTAGCCTTGCAGTCCATGCAGCTCTTTGTGGCCTCCTGCGGCGGAGGTTTGCAGATGTTACACATGATTGCCACAGCGGCTCGGGCAGCCTGTCGATACCGCTCCACGATGCTCTCTAGGGTGAAGTTACGGAACAGCATGCTGATGCCACGTTCGCCCAGATCGATGTCGTGCTGGCATCCGGGGCATGGGATGGTGGTGACCCGAGGTGTGACGGACCCTCTGCGCCAGCCAGGGGAGGAGATTGAACCTAAAGGTGACACCAAAGAGCATGAGGGATCAAGGAAGTAGATCTACATCATTACACCCCCCAGTTTTTTTTTGGGTCCGAAGCCCTATTTGGAAATGCCGAATCATACAAATTAAAGCAAAGAAATTGCTTCCAAGATGTTTTCCAAATGATCAAAGTTGAATTCTGAGCCAGATTACATCATCTTCTCTGGCTTGCCAAGTCTGATTTAAAAAGACAAAAATGCCAGTGAACAAGCTGCTCAAATAGGGCCTCGGCATATTTCCCTTTGTGCTTTATTTCCACAATGACAGCTACTCGATAGAGGCAAAGTGTGGAAGGGATGGAGGGAGCACACGACACCAGAGCAGGCATGAAGTAGTGTCATTCAGCGGAAAAAAAAGCTCAACAGGAGAAAACGCCAAAAGTGGACTGGAGCGGTCAAAAAGGAGCAGGTCCGAACAAGGACAAGCGATCCTAAGAAACAAGTTACAACATTAATAATAGACACAATGGAGACTTTTCTAAGAGCAAATCATGATCGATGTTCTTTACATTAAAAAAAACAAAAAAAAAGCAAAACAAAACAAAAAAACAACTTTTGACCAAAAAAAGCAACTAAAATAGAGCAAACTTTTTTTAATAAAAAGGCAAGCAAAAAAAAAAAACTTGTTTCTCTTCAAGCATCAAGGCTTGAGAGTTTCTCCCAAAAATCGTCTTGTTACTGATGCATCAGAACAAGACCGACGCACAACAAGACGGGCAAATAAAAAACATTTTGACAGGCTCACGGCAGACACAAGCAGGTAACACGTTAAAATAAACTCAGAATGTTGGGGGAAAATAAAAGATATTCCTTCACGTTTTGGGGTTTGAGGGGAAGAGAGGAGTGCTGGATTTATCTCATTTTGTTTGCCAGCATTCCCACTCCGTTTCCGAGGACCTGGAAATTAAATCAAACACTCCTCAGGTAAGCAACACACACACAAACACACACACAGAAGCTACAGCAAATAACACGTGTGCAAAAAAAAGAAAGAAAGCAGAAATCTAACATCAAGCTGGAGGAAAGCAGTGAGCAGAACAGCTGGTGTGTTGGGATGTGTGTTATCTCGGGTTTCCAACGTCAGGTTAAAACTTTCTGCTTATTAATCAAACTCAAGTATCAAAATCAATTTATGAAACATTAATTGGGCGAATCAGTGAATGGGTGAATGAATAGGACGAAAAACTAACTTAAAATGATAATGAAGCAGATTTTTTTCCCTTCCTGCAAAAGGCAGCAATTGCCGATTCAGGTGTCTGTGCACGTTTTTTGTGGACGAGTAAAAACAGAAGGTGTGAGAAGGCAGGAAATGAAGCCTGCAGTGTGTTTGTGTGTGTGTTTGTGCTGATGTGTGAACCTGCAGACGGAGAGCTGAATCAGAACTAAACAAGACTCTTTTCTAAACTAATTCAATGATGCATGAGAAGGTGCGTCTAAAAGTTGATTTATTTTCAGACTTCTTTCGGCATTTCCCTTCAGGGGTCGCCACAGCAAGTCACTTTCTTCCATCTAACCCTATCTGCTGCATCCTCTTCAGTCACGCCAACTATCTTCATGTCTTCCTTCACTGTATCCATGAACCTCCTCTTTGGCCTTCCTCTAGTCCTCTTTCCTGGTGGTTCCAAACCCAGCATCTTTCTTCCTATGTACTATCTCTTTCTCTTCTGCACATGTCCAAACCATCTCAGTCTGACCTCTCTGACTTTATCTCCAAAACCTCAAACATGTGCTGTTCCTCTGATCCTGTCCATCCTGGTCACTCCCAGAAAGATCTTCAGCATCTTCATCTCTGCTACCTCCATCTCTGTTTCCTGTCTTTTCCTCAGTGCCACTGTTTCTAGACCAATCAGCATGGCCGGTCTCACCACGGTTTTGTACACTTTTCCTTTCATTTTATCTGGAACTCCTTTCATTTTACACATCACACCTGATTCTTTTCTCCACTCGTTTCATCCTGCCTGCATATGCTTCTTCACCTCTTTTCCACACTCTCCTTTGCACTGAATTGTTGATCTTAAGTACTTAAAGTGTAAACCTCCACCTCTCCAGCTTTTCCTTCTTCTCCTCCCTCCTCTCACAATAGGTTACAATGTCATTTGCAAATATTTTTTTTTAGACTTTTTAGACAAATCTGGATATTTATGCAAACTGTCCAATCATGCAAAATTGCAATTAAATCCTCCTTAAAGTTATTTACATAAAAATTAATGATTAGCGCCAATTTACAAAATAGCAAAGAAAACTAAAAAAATTGCATTTGGATAAATTTATTTTTGCATAAAAATGTGAATTACTTTGCAAAAAAAAATCTCACATAAATATTATGTTTGATCAAAAAAATTCTTTCAGCTATTTTTTTATCATAATAATATATATACTTTTTTAAACGTTAATCCAGATTTCTTCCAAAAATTTTCAAACTGCGGGATACGTACTTGTTCAAGTTGTGTTGATCGTGTCTTATTCCCCTCAAAGTTCGTTCCTACTTAAAATAATTATCCCCAAAATAATTACAATGTGGTCAAACATGTCTGTGCTTCTTCAAAGTTTAATCAAACCCTCGTAATTACAGGTTAAAACGTTCCTGCTGAGCAGACATGTTCCAGTCTGTGTAATAATTAAACCTCATGAGGTGGTAAACTATATTTCATCTGCTTCTTTTTCTTTTAAAAATAACACAATCAGTTGGTTGTTTGTAGAAACCGGAGTGCAGAAAGCTTAGCCAATGAACACACACACATTCCTGTCCCATTTCCCAGGGAACTTCCTAATCCCTGCCTTTTTACATCTCATTTACAACCATTTCTTTTCAAATAAACTCGACATCAATCGGAGTAAAAAAATCCCATTTGCTTTAAATTGGTTTGTAGTGTGTGTGTGTGGATGTGTGTAGAAGCCTGAGGTGAACTAAGCAGAGAGAAGGTAAGACTAAAAGTTTCACAGGGTTTCTATGGTAACACCGTACTCACTACGATAGCTACTCAAAACACGGTGCCCGCGTCTACCTCGACTTCCAAACGACCTTCGCAGTGTGGCTGCAAGCAATGGAGACAGGTGAGACCAACAGGAGGAATGAACACAATGCATCGTGATAATGTCAGAGAATCCAGTTTGGAACATCATGAAAAAAAATGAAAGTCAGAGAGAAATGACTTAAAGAAATGAGTGTGTAAAAACAGAAACATGGTGTGTTTAAGTACAAACAAACTCTGGATTTTTAGCCATTTTTCACCCCATTTGCAACACTTTTAGAAATTAGTTAAAAACATAACTATGTGAAACAAATCCATGTAATCCCTCATTCATCCAGGAGTCATCCATCGTAGAAAGGGTCTCAAAGTTGTCACCTGGACAGTGTGTTTGATGACTGAGACGTATCAACTTCAATCCAGAAATCAGATTGAAAAAGGATTTCAGGATGGAAGTGCTCAAACGGTCGATCGCAATCTATTGGTAGACCGTGGACTGATTCCAAGTCAATTGTAAGGTGTGTTAGAAAAAAATGAAATGACTGGAAGTAATAAGAGTTGCCAACTCTGTGACTTTGACGCTGTTTTTAGCGAGTATTCAGACCCTCTAGCGCAAGCATGGGCAAACTACGGCTTGCGGGTCACATTCAGCCCCAATAAACATAATCCGGCCCACCAAACTTGAACAAATTAAATAAATAAACCTTGTTAGTGTTATATCCCCTTTGCAATTCTGACGTTTCCTCAATAGATGGCGCACTCTATATATAATAGCTTTGTTGAGAAAACAACAACACTGCTCCCAATAAAATGTGTGGCTCTCAGTGATGTCACCTGGCCCAATACACGCACGTAAATAAGCGTGTTAGATGTTAAAACAAGCTAAATGTTACATCAAGCGCTTAGATTTTAAACCTAGCGCCGCTAAATGCATAATTTTGACGCAATTTTGAGCACTATCGCACTAAATTTCAGACCTAGCGCTCTAGATTTGAAATTTAACGCTCTTGATGTAACATTTAGCATGCTTTTTTAAAATCTAGCGTACGATTCTATCTGTCTAATCTAGCGGTTTCTAAAGCGTGCCACCCATCTGCTCCTGTTCCGGCCCGTTTGTCAAATGTTCCAACTTGATGTGGCCCGCAAACCAAAAAGTTTGCCCACCCCTGCTCTAGCACTTCCTTTTTTAAAAATAACTGACAATCTAGCAACTTTTTCCAATGTTTTAGGAACATTTTTGAGTCTGTGACATGAAGGAAAGTTGTTAAGTCTGTTCTCAATGAGCAGCGCCTGCTGCTGCACAAAACATATTGTGAGGGTAGTTTTATTGCAGAATTGAAACAATGTGTGTGGGGTTGATACTGGATTGGTAGATCTCAGAAAGTTTGAGACCTTGTACCCATGGATACAAGGGTGAATTGGACTTTGAAACCCCTTCATTTGAAAGTGTCTTGGGTTTTTTTTGTTAGTTGTTTTTCTAAATACCCTTTGATTTCATTTTATTTGCGCTGAAAAAGTACATTTTTATGCTAATTTTTCAAACTTAACTTACTTTCGGAGCCTGAAGCAGCTTGATAAATATAGCTGTAAGTCTTTCTTTCTCTCCATCTAATCCTCATTCATTCCTCCACTGGCAGTCTCCATCACTATGGTTACTGTTGATCTAATCTCCTGGAAGTCGCAGCGAGTTTCTGTTCAAAGTTTGCTAATTTACTCAGAGTTCCCTCAACAGAGAAGTTGTGAGTTCTAAATCTGCAGATTAAAATACATTTAAAGGGCAAATTTATGAAATAATCTGAGAGGGAATTCCACGGCATCATTGAGAAGGCATAAGCCGACTAAAACTAGACGTTAAACACATTTTAAGTGATTTAGAGAGACGTTAATAAAAAAAAAAAAAACTGATAGAAATGACGATCAAATAATCCACCTTTCAGAAAGACGAGGTATTTGTTTAGTTAAAACCAGAATATGATGATTTCTTTTGTCAGTAGACTCGATTCTGTGACTGAATAATGACCTCTTTCAGTGTTTAAACCAAGGCTGCATAGCAGACAAAAACCTGTCCCCCTTTCTCTCAACTCCAAGGATTTCTTGTTACTCCGACCTTCTGGTGCAGAGTGTCTGAGCCGTTCTGAGACGACTCGGCGACTAAATGGAATACCAACTAACTGAGATGCGAATAAAGACGCGAGAAACTCAGAGTGAAGAGAAAATACAGGATTTCAAATCAAATGAATTTTCAATTCAAGTGAGATCTGCTCAATTGATGTGGGATACCCAAAACAGGATACAACCCAAAGATTGTTAATTAAGCTGAAAATGTCATTTAAAAGAAGTATTTCTGGATTAATTCATTGTTATAAAGGGTTAATAATTCAAAATTTTAAAATTTTGATCAAAACTTTTTGGACCCAATCTATATTTTCCGTGTTTTATTAACTTTATAGTCGACGACGACTTTTAAAAGCAATTCCACCTCCTTGTCGGTCCACATAAACGAAAGGCCTGGCGCCATGTTTCAGGTTTTGCGGAAATGACGACAGAGGTGCTCTGATTGGATAGCTCAGAAGTTACGTTTACATCAATACTGCCGCCTAGTGGTCTGGCATGCTCATAACCGCCCTCAGAAGCGTATTTATACGGCTCCGTGTGGACGCGGATATTTTGAAAACGGTTACATGTGGACGTGCGTTTTCCTAAAAACGTGGGACAGCGGATATGCGTTTTCAAAAATATCCGGCTGCGTGTGGGCGGGGCCTAAGGCAAATCTGAGGCTGCCGTAGAAATTGTAAGACATTTGAAAAGGCAACACTTTAGGACGGAGTCTGAAGTTGAACAGAGGTGTGGACTGGAGTTTAAGAGGCGTGATTGGGGTGGGACAAATTTTTAGTTGGTTTGGGATTTATTAAAGGTGTGATTTATGAAGCTTGCGTTGCGTAAAGAACGTAACAACAGATTTGATCAATTTTAAGTTTGCGTTGTATAAGCTAAGCAATAACGCTTGCTCAATCGAAGACCTGTCCTGTAACCATAGCGACCCACTCTTCTTCTGTTTTTTTTTTCTTGCAGGTTGCTGCCCATGCTTCCCAAAAACTCCCCCAAGTGGATTGTATTTTATACAAGTTCTTGAGATATTATGAAAAAATTTAGGTTGTGTTTTAAAGCAGAAAAATTGTGGATTTTGTGTCAAAATTTCTGCAAGAAATTCAAGAGGAAAAAGTAAGCCCGATTTTCCCGGGCTTAGACGTTAACCTGTCATAACCCAGCTGCAGAACAACCACGCGTTGAACTGAAAACTTGGACAATGTAAGAGTTTAATCTCCACGCGGCGTTCTTTCGCCCAGCTCAGCTCAGTTTAAAGAGTTTAAATGCTATTAAAGCAGCTTACAGATGTGTGTATACATAGAAACTAAACTGGATTAAATGAGCGCAACCGTTGAGGGTTGATGCTTGATTCCTTCTCTTGAACATTTAAAAATGAATGCATGAGCGTTTGCATGATTAAAATAGATCGTTAGAAGTTTGGAGGCATTCAATCCAGACTATGTCCATACCTGGATGCGCTCGTTCACTCTTACAGGATGAGAAATGCTGACGAGGCGTTAAAGCAGGATACCAAAATTATTACAGTCGCAATTCTGTTTTTGCTAGTTTATCTGGGACAAAAGAAAAAAGGGGTGGGAGTACACCCACATTTACAATACTTGGCCCATTTTCTGCCAAGCTAACTCTTTTTAAGCCTATTCATGCTGAAACATTCATTTACATCTGCTTAGGATTTGTTTACTGGTGCATTTAATCCTCTTCACTGATGTTACATTTTTTTCCTTTAAGGAATCAGATTGATCCTTAAAGGCTCTGTTTACGTTGAGTTTAACGACTTTATCGCGTCTCTTATTGGAGACTGAATAAAGAGATAAACAGGAAGTGCTTTTGTTTTTTTTAAAGATGCTAAAAGCCTCTCATTGAAAAGTGGACGAGCATACGTTTGATCACATCATCCGACTGTTAGCGTCCATTATCTTACAAATCAACCCGGTCACAGAACGTGCTACGGAAAGAGATCCATTTCCTTAACAAATCAGCTCAACACAATCCATTTTTTTGCATCTAGAAAGGAAGGAAATCATAGGTGCCTTACCCCGAGACCCACCTGATCTCACAAGCCTGTCTAGCCTCTCTGTTGAAGGAGAGGGCACTCTGGACCTGGGGCTACCAGGTAAGGAGCACTCTGATCCAGCGTCGAAGGAGTCGTCGTGGTTCAGCATGAGCAGCTCACGCACACATTTGTGGCAGACGCTGTGCTGACAGGGCAGGATGAGCGGGTGGGTGAAGAGCTCCTTGCAGATGGGGCAGATCAGCTCCCTTTCGATGTTCTTGATAGGAACCTGGAGAGAGGAGACGTGATTACTAAACCCTGCCGTGTTGGGTCACGTTATCTGATGAGGAAGCTGCACAGCCAGGGTTGTCATTCTTTCGTGGGAGACACACAGGAGACAGATGAATGTGGAGAGATAAGTCAGGGAAAATCTTAAATCAAGGATAGGGTTATCTTGAAAAAAATGGCAAATGTAGTCGTTTAAAAGGACATTTTTGCTTCCTTATTGGTTTAAATTGTCAATAAGTAAGTGTGTGGCAGTGCATTGAACTGGTGACCTGAACAGGATGTACCCTACCTCTACTCACATAAATATCCACCATCCTAATGGTACATTATCAAATACTGAAAGATAGTGTGTAAAATATTTTAGTCTTGAGAATCGTAAAGACTTGCTCTGATTTATTCAGGCTTCTCCTCCAACCAATAGAAATGCTTGTCACCAAAACACAGGAAGTAAGTAGTGATTTAAAGACTGTGGGCCGATGGGTTTTGTGCACCACCCAAAAATGACTGGCTGAGTCCATGGATCATTGATAAATCTAAATTGTCAAGCTTTCGATTTACAAGTTGATCTACGTTCCTATCCTCGTCGAAGGAACAAGATCACGGATACAAGCGGCTAGAATGAGCTTCCTCTGCATTTCAGCCGCTTGTATCCGTGATCAAGCAGCCTCAGTATTTCTCACTGAGAAATAGATCGAGGAGCTCTGCCATGCAGGATGAGTTCATGGAAGAGCAGTGTCTTCTCTGAGTGAAGAGAAGGCACATTGGGTGGTTTGGGCATCTGATTAGGATGCCTCCAAAACGCCTCGCTGGTGAGGTGTTTTGGGCACGTTCCTCCGGGAGGACACCCAGAGACATACCAGACCCGAAGGCTAGGTTTCCCATCTGAGGCTTTTGGTCCTGCAAGCTAGCCAGCCTCGGTCAAGCGGAAGATTACAAAACCAAATGATAAAGTGACGCTACTTATACAGCGCTTTTCTATCTGGCATCTTGGGTTGGCATCTTGCTGTAGAACAGCTAGGCGTGAACTCCTAATGGGGGATTGAACCCACAACCCTCTGATTACAAGACGCTTGCCCTTACCCAATGAGCCAAGATGTTTCATAAATCCTTTAATCAAATATGTTTGCTTTCTGATTGGTTTAAATAGCTCAAAACTGATTGCATTTTACAACAAACTGGTGACTTATAAAGGATGTACCCCTCCTCTGCTTACTTCTTACTGTAAACTTAAAAAAAGTTACAAAATGATCCAATCTAACCACAAAAACAGTCCAAAAACATTGTCACGATGGTTTTAATCAGGATCAACTGGGTTTTAAACCAAATAAAGTGCACTTTAACGATAATTTAAGTGAATAAATCAAAAGATAGAAACTTTTTTAGGAACAACTGATTAACATTTTCCTGCAAAAAGAAGCTGATTGATGACTTATTTCAGGTGGGGGATGAAATCCTTATCAGTTACAAACTCAGAAACACTTTTATATTGAAAGAAACTGCTTTTAATAAATTGATTTCTCCTTAAAGTTGAATTTCAGAACAGGTTTGAATGAATGAAGACTTACTGAGCCCATGCTGCTTCGCCTCATCTCCGTGTTCATGATGGATGGAGGGATCGGCAGGAACCAGGGAGAGTTTTAGAGTTAAAACAGAAAATAAAAACCTAACTCCAACGTTTGGAACACAAACCGTCTGTTTCTCTCTTTCTGATCACAGAATCAGCTCTGTGTGTGAACGGTGTAAATTTAAATACTCTGACGTCACACGTGGTGAATCAGCAGAGAGAGAGGGGGCTGGTGATGCCTTCAGGGACTACTCGTAAAATTCAATTACTTTTCCAATTCTTCTTTTTTTATTTAATTTGTTAGTTTATTTTGGCAGAATAGCTCGGTGATAAAGTGGCTATTTTTAGATAAAATAATCACAGGTTTTATTCCTTCTACATGCTGAAATCTCCATTAAAAAAACACCTAACTGATCCTCAACGGCTCTTATCAGTAGTGCTGTTTCCAGCACTCTGCTGTGGTCTTAAATGCAGCACCGATTTAGAGAATAAATCATGTTAAAATTAGTTTAATTATTGAGGAATATATTATAATTTTCTTCATTATATTAAAATAATAACCCAAGTTTGTTTCTTGCTCTTTTGGTGTTAAAAAATGATTATTAGAGCAGGTCTGAATAGTTTAATTTTCCCAAATCCAGAGCAGACAAACAGTGTGAATTGATTAAAAAAAATCTAAATATAAAAAATATTTTAATCAGTTTTTTTTTTTTTTATAAAATGCTAAAAAAATTTTATTCACTTTTAGTTTCTTTCATTTCCCCAATATTTACAATGAACCACCATTTTATGTGCACGTTTGCAGGGGCGAATCCAGGATTTTCTAAAGGGGGGCGGGCGTGAGATCATGGACAAAACGAGCACCTGTGGTGCTGGTCTGGGGGCGTCCCCAACCCCGACCCCTAGAACATTTTGAAAAAAAAGTAATTTTTCTGAATTTTGGTGCATATTTTGCCCAAAGTTTATGATAATTAAAGTAGTAAGAACACTTTTTTGTGTGGACCAAAAAGGGGAGGGGGCGCGCGCCCCCATGTCCCCTCCTGGATCCGCCCCTGGTTTGAATGAAACTATTAAGATGATCTTGTGGTGTTACTGGTTTTAAAAATTCTAATTTATTTTTGAAAATAGTATGATGTGGCAATTTGAGAATTTTCTGAAAATTTTACCAAGAAATGACACACAAAGACTTGATTTTAATGAATAAATATTTAAAGGAACTATTAACTTAGCTGATTATTTACCAGTTTGATTGTATAAACTGACTCTTTTGAGTTAAATGCTTTAACAGTTGTTCAAATTTTGACAGTGTTGGTAAAATGACACCATCTGTAACAGCCTTGTATACGACACAACCCTTTGTCTAGTTCTTTATTCTCACTGCATAAACAAAGAAGAGATTCAGTCTTCTGGGAAGATTTAGTTCCCATAAGACGTGTTGTTTCAACCCAGTTTCAGTCCATAGTCATTAAACCTACTCCACCCTTATCTTCCCTATGTTCCCTCCATAAAACGACTATTTGACCACCACCCTGTAAAGAAATTGAGACTTTTTGCTCACTGAACCCAAAAAATTAAACAAAAAGATGTAAAACAAAATGTTAAAATGACAAAAAAGGCTAAAAAGTTTGCTTTGTCCTAAAAATGTATTTATGTACTCCCAACGTTACTTTCTTTCAGATTGACTCGAGTACTTTAAGGTGTAAACAAACTGCAGAAAAATCCTGGAATCGGAAATCCGGTACACATACTGTAAATCATCCCTGCACTTCCAGACGTTCCTCTCTGCCTGGCTACTGCTGAGTGATGAACACACACACACACACATACTTTCTCATTCCTCATTCCACTTTCTCAAACCACTTTCTCAAACCAGTCAATTGCAATTTGCAGAATAAATTTTGAAAACTAAGCAACCAATTTTTTTCAAATAATTATTTACGAAGCAGGCAATTTAATCAAAGCAAGTCAAGCATGCCCAAAAGCATTTGCAATTTGATTAAATTATGGAACGGCCATGGTGATGTGCGCAGAGGGCTTAAATGCTGTTGAGGTTCAACTAACCGTTGCACAAATGAGCATACTGTTTGTAAAAAAGCACCAAAGCAACGGAAAAAAAAATTGTAAAATGAATTTAATTTTTAATTATAGATGCCAAAGTTCATTTTACTTGAAAACCAACTCTTTTATCCAAGATTACTTTGGTTTACTTTAATCGTTCAGATTAAACACAATTTGTTTGCATTTGTCTCTGAAATTGATAATGTATTATTCCGTTCCGTAGTCTTCCGCTCATCCGGGGCCGGGTCGCAGGGGCAACAGCCTCAGGCAGAAACCCAGGCTTCTCTCCCCCAAGCTGCATTCTCCAGCTCACCCAGAAGGATCTCGTGTCGTTCCCCGGTCAGCTGTGAGACATAGTCTAGTGGAACGTGCCCGAAACACCTCATCAGCAAGGCGCACCCCATCTGGCTCCTCTCGACCTGGTGGAGGACCGGCTCGACACCGAACTCCTCCCGGATGGCAAAGCTCCTTACCCAATCTCTGAGTGTATTATTCCATTTTTTAAAAAAGCGTTTTATAGAAAAAATATTGTTGTTGCAGCTCATCAAGATGTTTCCAAAGTTTTAGCTAGAACAAAAAGATCGGCATAAATTCCATCAGTTTCTTTTTAAATTGTACACTGCTTTCCAGTTAGTCACAAAGCCTGATGTTGGTTTAAAGTCTAACGAACGCATCTGTGATGTTCAAAGACCATAAAATCTGAGATCCGTACAGTTAAAACTGTTAGACTAAACAAGAGACCAGACTAAACAATTGAGAAGCAGCATTTAGACGTTCTGCATCAAACAAATGCATCAATTCCTTCATTCATTCTTCTTTTGAACTGCTTATCTCCAATGACGATACAGAGGGTGCTGGAGTCTACCCCGGCAGGATACACCCTGAACAGGTCACCTTTGTGTAATTTAAAATGTAGGATTCACAAAAGGGTGGAGTCTCAAATTTTACTTTGTTTTCTCTAGTGTGCATGTCTATCTCTTCCATGAGATAGCATCACAAGCAGAGCTTGCTTCATCAACGTGTACCCCTCGCCAATTCATCATTATTTATTTAGTCAAAGCTGAAGCGCCAACCCTCCTGCATGTGGTAGATCTGATGCCCTGTATTCAGTTTATGTTGTGCACATATGTGTAACTCTTGTTTCTGCAGTGTCATCCTCCCAGAGAGTACCGCAGTTAATCATCTACATTCCTAGTCATGCCACATCTTTTCTCCTCAGATGCAGGAGGAAGAGATGGAGGACGGGTACATAAGCATTAGCTTCGACTTTCTGTCTGCAAGAAATGCTAAAATGAACATGTACTTGTTTGCAGCCTTAATGTGGGGCACTCACTACAGCGAGTGATGCATTGGGACCCTGCAGCACGATGACCTTCCCTTGGGTGTACCCTATTTGTCACTTGCTTACGAATAAGTATAGGTTCTGAAAACATTGTGGCCCAATGACGGATTAAGAAATTTGAAAACTTGATCAATTTGTTGATGAATATTTTGATATTTTAATAATGTAAATATAATTACTTTCAGACCTACTTTTAGAACATTTTTACTTCATAGATTCATTCAATATTCTTTTGGCAATGGCCGGATGAGACAGCACCTGCTAGGTAAGAAAGAGTTTACATCTTCCTCATAAGGCATGTTGTTTAACTTTCTTGTATAAGCTTCCAAGGTGTGTTTCAATGACTCATTTTCCCCAGGAGTCTCCGTAGAACCGCAGTGATAATGTCATCTTGCTGTTACCTCACGAAGGAGGGCACTGGGTTCACATAGTGTGTGTTCTTGCTGTGCGGATGCTGCAGTGTCGCACTACTAAGTATGCAGGATGCTTTTATTGACAGCAATGCTGCATGTTGTCTGCATGGTGGCGTTGTGGTTAAAACTGCAGGTTCACACACCCAGTCCTGGATCGCAGCCCAGCCGAAAGTAGAGACACAGGTCTCCCTGATGTATATGTGGGTTCTCAACGAGACTCCGGTTTCATTCTTTCATTTAACTTCTAAACCAGGTTTAGCTAAGAGGGTCGCAGGGGTGCCAGAGCCTATCCCGGCTGATTACACGCAAGAGGCAGGATACATCCCAAACAAGTCACCAGTCTGTTGCAAGGCCACACACAGACAAGCACTCACCCTCATACTCATTCCTGGGAGCAATCTCAGGGTTCAAACAGTCTAACATCCATTTCTTTGAAGGGTGGGAAGAAACTGCTAAAAACATGTAGGTTAAACCAATGAATCGCTGAGAAATCGCTCCTAGCAAAAAATGTGTGAGGTTATCTGTCGCATTGGCCCTGAAACAAACTGGTGACCTCTTCAGGGAGTACCCCGCCTTTTCGCTAACTTTGCCTTCCAACGGACTATTGGTTTAAGCAGTTCAGATGATGATGAATGAATGAATGAATGGATGTTGCCTCTTGTCTTAAATGGGGTAAATTTTCACAGAAAAAAGACTTGCGGTCAACTGGCTTGATATGGCCGATAACGAGCCGATTGTTGAAGCATTCGGGGAACATCACGTAAACATTAACAGTGACAAAGCATTTACAGTAAACAAACCTACATAACGCATAATTATACTCGTTCATTTGCAGTATCATAAGATATTTTTAATGTATTTGTAGGCAATGTGCAGATGCTAAAAATAGATATATTTTTTTTTTAATATTGAAAAGAAATAAGAATAATTTCTTGTAATGCGCTGTACTATTTAAGTTATTTCTTGAATCTATTTTTACCACGTATTACTTGGTCATTTTTATTTGATGATCATTGAGAGTCCGATTGCCTGCATGCGCATAGGGTTTCACCTTTCCTGGCAAAGCAAGCTAACATCACACACAGAAAAAATACCTTAGAGGATTCTTTTGGGTTTGATAATCAGAACTTTTAGAAAGCTCCTGACCATGTAGCATTTTAAGTGATTATTTTTAGTTTCTAAAGCGCTATACACCCAACTCCCCCCTTACTTTTCCAGTCTAGAACCGCCCCTGCGTTTTGACACATCACACACACCTCAATAACCTACTGCCAGCTTTCACACACATATGCTTCCAACTGGCCTACATTTTGACATATCAGTCATCTCCCTGCAGCCTTACCAACACATACACACAACCACACACCGCTAATTAAAACCCCAAGTGGTATTTTCATCCTCATCTCCTAAAATGAATGGAAAAAGGGGGAACCATGATTACAGTAAAGAAGCTGATGTTGCAAAGATCTGGTGTTTCTAATTCATATAAATTACGATCTCTCAAAAATCACCATGTCAGGGTGAAATAATGAGAGCTGTTGATCAAATGGATGTTTTGTACATGATGCAATTTTTTTTTCAGAAATAGATGATGATAGTATTAAAATCACCGGGTTATTCTTCATTTAGATCTCATGATAGATCATAATAGATCGTTATATATCATGATACATTGATAGATCATGAAAGATTGATCATAATATATCATGATAGATTTATAGATCATGATATATCACGATAGATCATGATAGATTGATAGGTCATGATATATCATGATAGATTGATCTATCATGATATATAATGATAGATTTGATAGATCATGATAGATTAGGATTATTTATGATAAATTGAGAGATGACACCTAACTGTAAGAACCCTTCCTGCTGCCTCCTGTCATCTTAAATCATCCAGATTAAACTCACCTCGCCCCTCTCAATCCGCTCCACGATGCTGGCAAACTCTGTCATATCCTCGGAGTCCGACATGACTGCAGATGGTGGTAAAGATCCAGGAGATGGAGTTGGTTAGATGTCGGGAAAAAGGCATAAACCGTCAAAGAAGATGAAGGAGGTGAGATGGGCATGAAGAGAGAGGAGCTGCTGCCTGCCTGGGTTACATCCCCATCCTCTGTGAGTGTGTGTGTATGTGTGTGTGAGCTGATCCACAGTTCATATGAAGGCTGTTTTTTTCGGTTTAGTCTTCTTGGAGGGAAAACCCCGCCTTCCATCTCTCCTCCATCTCTCTCTTCCATTCCCTCCTCCTGCATCATCCGCGATGTCTCCAAACACACAGCTCTTTGTATCCATCTGGGAATTAGTCCTCTTAGGATAAATATTCATAATAATTCAGTTAGCATTAAAATGAATCCTGACGTGGAAGGAAGGGGTTAAATCTGTACCGTCTATTTGACTACAAAGGATATTTTGATATAAAAGAATGGTATTTTTGGATTATTTGTTGATGTAGAAATGACAAGTCCGTTTCTATCTAGTAGTTTTGTGGATTTTATGATAAAAAAAATTAAATCTGAATTGTGTTTTTTTGTTATATTTTGTGGCATTGCCACTTGTTCCATGTCAGCAGATGTCCTCTCAGCTGCACAGCGAGGTTTCCCGCCAAACCACAGAGCAAACAAAGCATCCACAAATTAATAGAAATCTATTTAAAAACTCAGTTAGATGTATAAAAGATACCTTATGGAACCCAGTTAGAACAAATAACAAGAGCCTAGTTTGTAAATAATCTGCTAATTAAACCAGAGAACATATAAAATGCCATGTTTTTACCATAAAGAGCCACAATAAGTCAGCTTATTCTGTTGGTGTCCTTATATCACCAGAGAAAATGGAGTCTGCACCTAGATACCTGTTTGTGCAGTGTCATCTGTGGCAGGATAAGCCGATGCGGGAGCTGCAGCTCCTACCACACATGCTGCAAATGTGGTAGGTGGTATGAGTCATGGGGGGGAGCAGTGGCAGACTGACTTTTCTGCTGTTTCTGGGTCTTTATTGCCACGCACTGAATCACATTAGAGATTATCAGCATTCTAAAATTTATTTACATCTTTCTAAAAGCTATTATAAAAAAGTAGCATAAAAAACAAAGCAGTTTTAAATGTTTTCTTTTGTTTTTAACACTTTTGGATGCATTTTGTCACCTTGTTGTACCTGAATTGTTGTATCACAGCAATTTTAGACTATTTGTCTTTATTCCAAGCTGGCTATACTCAGCTGTGATGTCATACGTTCCAGCCCTATTTCTTCCAGCGACGGTTCCAGCTCCATTCCACCAAGCGGCTGTTCCAGCTCCATTCCACCAAGCGACTGTTCCAGCTCCATTCCACCAAGCGACTGTTCCACCTCCATTCCTCCGAGCAACTGTTCCACATTTGTTGCTTGCTGTTCCCATTAGTACCCAACTTGGCACAAGCTGGCAGCTGTTCAGAAGCTGATTTTGATTTATTCAGGCAGATACATTATTTAAAAAACTACAAATATTCTTCATAAAAATGAAAAAAAAAATGAAGTAATTATTAAAGTCTGTGGATCAAAAGGCAATGTTACAGAGTCAACAGCAGCTCATCAAGTGGTTCTGAGAGCATGAGCTCCTGTGTAATATCTGTAGAGGACTCACTTAACTGCCCCATAAAAAGCAAATGAACCGCAGTCCGCTCCAGCTAACTGCAAAATCAATATAACACATGGCATCTTATCAGAGCCTCTGTTAAATAACACACTAAATGCATACTGATGACTAAACATCAGCTGTGTGAGATGGTGCAAAAAAAGACACACAGCATTTCCTCCTAGTCATGCATTATCAATACACTACTGAGCGAGTGGGACACACTGTTTGCAGTCTGACTCACATCTGGAAACTTCTTTGTATAAAATTTTGGAAAGAAAGATGTTAAAGTCTATTATGTTTTGAGTTAAAAGACTTTTGGGATGTGATGGAATCACTCTGCTGTGCTGATTCTCAGGTGGAGATGTAGAAAATGTGTGAAGCAGCCCTTCCTCCACAAATTTTAATTAGGCCTTAGTCACTGACCTAGTAAAAAAGAAAAAAAAAGATCTCCAGCCTGTTAGTCATAGCATGATCTGTTCATATTGGAGGAAAATAAAAGGCAACTGGAGCGAAACAGGGGGGAGAAAAAACAAACTAAGCAGCTGCTACGTTAGAATTTAAAAATAGAAAAACAGTAGACTGAGACCCTTTCAAGCTCAGCTGTTAGTGGTTGAAGAGGTTAGGAGCACCAATTTTTTTTTTTCCTAAATGAAAACGTGTCTCCGTCACATCAAAAATTAGGAACGATGAAACTCTATTCATAAATCATTTACTAAAAAATATATTTGGATGAAAATAAAATAGCAAATTAAACACAACAAGAGGATTTGCATGAGTTTGATTTTCAAAATTTGATTGTAATCAAATCCCTGTTGAGAAAGTGAAATATTTTCAGGTTTATTAAGTACAATTCAGATTGTTCACATGTTTCCTGTTGACATTTTCATCTTTAAACCAATTTAAAGGGGACCAATCAACAGTCCAGAGCAATGGAGAGTGTGGAAAAGAGGTGAAGAAGTGTGTTCAAGCAGGCTGGAACGGGTGGAGAAAAGTATCAGGTATGATGTGTGATAGAAGAGTTTCAGCTAAAATTAATTGTAAAATGAATTGTAAAATGTACAAAACACAAAATAAGACTCCAAAACAGCTAAAAGTTAGTATTCATTTTATTCAACATAAATACAGTTTGTAAATCAATCCCAGAATTAAAACTGGTTCCAAATTCAAAGCGGACATAATAAAATAAATCCACAACATCTTTACTTTCGGCCGTTTTCTCCTTTGATCCTGATTTGAAGCACTTGCATGATAGAAGTTACATATTTATAGAAATGTACAGCCTATTCTACAAAGCTTAGAAAAAATAAACTCCATTTGATTTGATTTGATTCATTTATCATTCCATTATTTGAAGGAGACTAAACGATCTGGAGTCACAACGTGGAGCGTTTTAATTGCATCTGTTTTCGGCTTGAACAACAAATTTGAACTTTATAGCAAAATAATGGTTTCTCTTTACAACTGGCGAAAAAATACAAATAAAAAAAACATTAAAAATCACTTATTTGCAAAAAAATGACAAATCTATGTGTAATTAGCTGTATTTTTAATTAATTTAGACATGAGTAGGTTAAACTTTTTCAACCAGTTTTTTTCCAATTTGGTAAGTTAAAATATAGTTAGACTTCTCAGAGTCTTCGCTGCTCATCCAAACGTGCACGTACTCTTTTCAGGTAACACTGATACTCGTTGCTTTGAGGGCTGCATAAATCCAAACCGATACAAAAGCTTCCGGAGAAGATAAATCAGCAGAAAAGAACCAAATCAGTGACCCAGAAAAGTACCGCGAGGCACGTTCCAGCAGCGGGATGGACTGATAGTTTGATGCCATCTGACTCAGTCCATGTACATTAAAAAAAAAAAGGAATAAACTTCACATTACAGGATGCACAGACAACAATAGCACAAATTTTATCTGCTTTGTAAATGGTGCAGCGATTTAAAAAAAAAGTGGCCTTTTTATTCCTTTGTGATTAAAAAAAAAAAACGACAGTTTGGTGGAAAAAATTAAACCGTTAAAAATCAATCTGGAATTTGCAATTAAAGTAAAAAAAAATTATTAGAAATATTGATTTTTAAAAAATATGATCATTTAACAAGAAAAATAAAAAAGTATCCCTTGAGTTTTTTCGGAACATGTTTGCTTAAAAAAAAAAAAAAAAACGCCCAGCTTTAGACCATAGGGGACACGTCATGTGTTCCGAGAGGAGAATCCAGTCAACCTTTAATAATAAATGCTTCAGATTATTTATTTATTCCCTCTCTCCTTTCAAGCTAAATCTAGAGGAGAAAAAGAGACAAGGGCAGAAGTGTGTGTTGGGACAGGAAACTCTGGCAGGTGAAAAACACGGCTACGTCCAATCGAACTGGTGTGTTTATGATCATTGTTCTGCATCACAGTTCCTACAAACACATTTCCTGCAGTTGTTTCGTCTTTCTGTTTTTAGTTTAAGCAGCTGGACATCATGTCACAGGATGGACGGCAAAAAAAAAAATCACACCTTCATTTTCTTTGCCTTCAGGTTTTTTCTTTCTTTTTTTTTCTTCTTTTTACATTAAAGCACTTCTGAATGAAAAGTGCTCTATAAATAAAATTTGATTTTTGTTAAAGCAGTGGTGTCTAGCTGCTTCTCATCCTGATAGTTTTAAACATCCTTGTACACCATACGGTTTATGGACCGTATTTTCACGACCATATAACGCACAAAAATGTCTTAGATTTTCTTCAAACTGTGCAGAGTCCCTAGGCTGCACTGTGGCACTATGGTTAGCACAACAGCCTCGCAACAAGAAAGTCGCGGTTCAAATCCCAGGTGATGACATGCCTTGGAGTGCTGACCATTCTGTGTGGAGTTTGCATGTTCACCCTGTGTATGTGTGGGTTTCCTCTCACCCTCCAAAAACATGCATGTTAGGTTAATCGGCTGCTATGAAATTATCCCTAGGAATTAGTGTGTAGATGTGCGAGTGTGGCCTTGCAACAGGCTGGCAACCTGTTCAGGGTGTACCCTGCCTCTCGCCTTGAATCAGCCAGGATAGACTTTGACACCCATCATGACCCCATCAGGGAATAAGCAGTTCAGAAGATGAAATGTGCAGTGCGCCCTCTATGTGTGTGGAAGACCGACGGCGACCACAGTTGTACCAAGAGTTGAAGAGTTTTTTTTTAATATACTTTATTCATCCCTCAATGGGAAATTTGTGTGCTGCATTACACCACAGCATGCTGTCACCTATGATGGCGCCAATGGTGGGAAAAATGGAACGGGGACCCTAGACGTGAACTCAATACAAAGCAAACCTGCAAACTTCCGGTCCCCGGACGAATGCTTGAACCACTGAGCCACCGTCTTCCCCCGCATAATATAACCCAGCCCTTATAATGTGTATGTGTTAGATACAGTAATGACACACGTAGCTGAGACTGTGGCTTTTAGTACGGTGCACCTTGTGGTCGTGAAAATACAGTAAATTTACCCTCTAAAAAAATTGAGGTTTTCTATCAGTTACACCAATTCCAGGTTGTTTAAGCCATCTGATTGGAATGAGTTGTTTGAAATGCTTCACCGAAAACTTGAGGATTGTTGGGAGAACGGCAAAAAAAAGATGAACATGAATAAAAAAACAAGTTGAGATGATGTAGAGACGTCCTACATGTCGCCATTGAAATCCTATTGGTTAGACATGATTGTTAGAGGTTCTACCTGATGATTAATGTCCGTATGTAACAGGTCCGTAGAGCGATCTTGAGGTGCTGATCATGATCACAAGGCTACTGTGCAGTAAAGGCCTTTATCTTGATCAGTATTGTTAAGGAGGAAAGTAAAACTCAGGCATCTGGTTCAAGTGTCCAGTGATTACACTCGACTTTCTGGCACGTTATTGTTATCTTACAAACTGTGTCGCACACAGTTATCGACAAATGTACAAATGATCTTTTTTTTTTGTTGTTTTCTTTTTTAAAAGGCAGCGATAAGAGGCAAATATTGCTCAGTGGTGAAATTGCTTCAAACGAGGAGCTCAAAGTAACAAACTTTGTAACTTAAGAGTTTTTAAAAATGAGGAAATATCGACCGGTTAAAATGATGTAGAGACCGTAGCAGAAATCAGGCTGTGAAGATTTTCCTCACACGGTTCGGGACGTTTCAGCTGTCAAACGAGCTCACAGCTGCCGGTGCTCTCCCTCCACGTCTGCTGCAGCTGTTGGAGGTGCTCAAAGGCTCGTTGGGTGATGTTAAGAGCGGGGTGGACTTTCCTCAGATTGGGCTCTCCGATCAGAGACAGACCACACAATCCTAAGTAGGCATGAAGCGGATCTAAAGAGATAAAAAGAGGACAGAAGGGGAAAAAAAATACTGTCAGACGCGGACGTGTTAAATCTATGCATGCATTTCACAAGTAGATCTCTAGAAGTGCTCAATCTGCAACCATCACCACCTCAAAAAACTACTTGGGCATCACACACCAGAGGTAAGATCTTAAGCCCGAGCCGAGCCCGACCCGAATGTCCACGGAGCCAGAGCATGCGCTGCGCACGTGAACGCCTCCTCTTAATTTGGTAATCCTCCGCTGCGCACGTCTGTATTTATTTTGAACTGGTATCCCCGATATGAAGGAGTAAGAAGTTAATGATAAACTAAAAGCAGGAGAGCTGAAAAGATAAACACGCACCGGTAAGAGTGAGGTGTGGAAAAGATTCAAATTTATTGTTCTAAATGCTACAGAAACTTGCGTTGGCTTCGCTGAATGTAGTCAATGTGGCGCTTTGCTTTCATACGACACCAAAAAAACTGGCACCTCGATGCTGTGCGGGTATTTAAACAGCTGGACTGGCAAAAGTGATGATCGTCAAAGATATATTTTATAATTTGTTTCAAAGACCGTCCCTCCTCTTCGCGCTAAGCAGGCCATCAAAGACAAGTGCGTTAGGGGTCCGATAGTGTGATTTTTGAATTCTTGAAAATGTTCCAATTTATAAATAACCCTCCCCCTCCCGAGTCCTCACAAATAAAATATGACATTTCGGGCTTGTTTCGGGCTCGGGTCCGCAAATCACGTTAATTGGTCAGACTCAGGCTGGGTTTTAATATCCGCGGGCTCGGGTCGGGCTGGATTTTTTAGGCCCGATCTTACCTCTGTCACACACGCACACACTCACTATTAAAACACTTTTATTAAAAAAAAAAAAAAAAAAAAAAAAAACAATCCCGTAATTATAACTCTTCTATAGTCCATACAGCCACAACACACAAAATTGTTCAGAAACCCCTCAAACGTTAATAATATGCAAGGGGGAGGCTTTGGCTCAGCGGTAGAAAGTCCATCCTTCGACCAGGAAAAGCCGATTCGATTCCAACTGGACCCATGCCTTGGAAAAGACACCTCGCCCTCCAGTTACTCTCACTATTGGTATCATCATGGCTGCCTGCTGCGGTGCAAAGCAGCATAAGTAAATTCCCCACTGAGGGATGAATATAGAACGGTAAAAAATAAATAAAGAACAATATAGTCACTTAAATTTCTTGTAGATACAATCCATCTTTCATCTCGTCAATGCCATATTTCTGTATAAGTTTCTTAAAAATGTGAACACGCGTCCTGTCAAATGCCATTTGGGGTTCTTTACTTTGTTCAACATCTTTTGAGAAGATAAAATTTACTATAGAAAACCAGCCACCATATACAGTATATTTGTTAAACATACATGCATCAACATGGATCTAAATAATGCATACAGGGCGCCCCCTGACTGACTGTTTCCTTCCCTTGGGGCAAGCTTAAAAGCAGCATATACCCATAAATGGAACGGTAATTGCATTATAATGAAATGACAGATGTTTGAACAAAGCCATCGGAATCAATCTCTGCACCATTAGCTGCATCAGTCAGGACTTCCTGACAAGCTTGTACAGAGACGATGTCTCTGTTTAAAGTGTAATATGATTAAGAAGGTCATTTTCAATTAATGTTTCGATCAAAACATTGACGACGAGTACTTCCGAATCGAGCGTGCAAAGAATACTGACATGTAGACGACCCTGAGTAATACTCAAAGGGGGAAAGTTCTAGTTTAAGTTTGAGATGACTTTCATTGAATTTAAAAACAAACTAAATCAAGAATTCCGTCCAGATGCACAAGCTGGCGAAAACACAAAAATCTCCACATTTAGAGGGCAGAGAAATTTAAAAAAATTGTCAAGTGGGCTTATTCGGGAGCCTTCATCGTTTCAGGAAGAAATATGGTCTTAAAACAAAGTCAACTACCGTAATTTCACGGCTATCAGGCGCATATAAACGTCTTAGATTTTCTTCAAACTGAGCGGTGCGCCCTTTCGTGCGGTGCGCCTTGTGTGTGAGAAAAGGTGGACATAAAAGAAAAAGCGGTGCCCGTGAGGCGAGGCGGACCTGAAAGAAAAGGCATGAGAACGTTAGAGTGAAGAGTGGGCGTGAATTGTGTATAAAAAAGGTATGTGCTGTATGCACAACATTGCTGTTTTAACCCTGAAAATGGCAAAGAGACACGCTTATGATGCTCAGTTTAAGCTGAATACAATCAACTACGCGGAGGAACATGGGAATCGAGCCGTGGAAAGGTGGAAAGCAGCGCCGGGCGAGTTACGCAACAGTTTGCCAATGGATTGTAGATGTTTGGACTAACGTGTCTGCTGGTACTGTTATCCGAGCTTTCGCAAAAGCTGGTATCCTTTCTGAGGAGCAGCACAGTACAGACAGTGACTTTGACAGCGAGGAGCAAAGTGGACCTGCTCTGTTGGATTTTGCGCAACTGTTCGATTACGAAACAGAGGATGAGGACTTTGACGGATTTGAATAAAGACTCTTACCGGTAATGTGCTTGTTTAGTATCGTTACTACTTAAATAAAGCACAACCAAACTCAGTTTTGCTCCCGATCTATTTTTTAATACGCATATTTGCATGCTTGCGTGTGTGTTGTTGTAAGGCGGTGTGTGACTGAGACTGCACCGTCTTTTCGTACGGTGTGCCTTATGGTCGTGAAATTACGGTACATTTTTGGTGAGATCAAAGTGAAGAAAAATAACAGTTGAAATGACAATTATGTTTGATAACAAAAGTAAGTAGTCAAAGAATAGTTGAAAAAAACTCCAAGGGTTGATGACAGCTGTGTAAGTATTAGCAGAAAAAATATAAACATACAAAAATCCTTTGAAATGCTTTACCGTATTTTTCGTACTATAAGTCACAGTTTTTTTCAAAGTTTGGTTGGGGGCGCGACTTATAATCCAGACTTATATGATAAATTATTAACACATCTTTATCATCAATTCACGTTATTTTCACAATATAATGCAGGAGGGCGCTCAAGTTTGAACTTTGCCAGTAAGATAAAAACAACTGAAGAGGAAGAACAAAAATGGGACTGAAAAGGACTAAAAATAATACAATATGCAGCTGAAAACGGTATTCAAGCAGCAGAAAGAACGTTTTTAGGTAGTGAAAAACTTGTAATGGACTGGAGAAAAGCGGAGGTTTCTCTAACTGGAATGAAGAAGACAAATAAAAAGCTAATCGTGGGCTAAAATATAAGGCCACAGTTAGAGAACGAGTTCATAGATGGGTCTTTTTAACAATGTGCTACAGGGAGAGTCGTTGTGGACGGATCAAGCATTGAACTTACAGCTCACATTGTGCTACGCTAAGCGTCACGATGGCTTCTTTAGAGCGCGCAATGCTCTGCTTGTGATAGCTAGCATGTGCATAGAGCGCACATTACACCACAGTTCAAAACTAGAAGTTTTCAACTCCATACCTGGCATCATTCCTGGAGGCTTAACCAAAATACTCCAGCATCTTGATATTCCCGTGAATAGGTTTTTTAAGACAGTCTAGCGTAACCTGGCGGAAGGATGGAGAGCGCGGCTTCACGGTAATCGGGAGAATGCGACGTGCAACTTTCCTGGAAGTCATTGGCTGGATCGACCACATGCACGTTCTCAGTTTGTTTATGTGTCATGTGAAGGTAGTGTACTGTACCGCCTGTTGGTCTCCATTTTATTTACTTTTGAAAATGCCTTTAAAATAAACATGTCTGTTTTTGGTGTTGAACTTTATCAAATAAATTTCCCCAAAATGTGACTTATACTCTTGTGCGACTTTTATGTGATTTTTTTTCTTCTTTTTTGCATTTTCCACCTGGCACGACTTATACTCAGGTGCGACTTATAGTCCAAAGAATATGGTAATCCAGATTTATCCAGTTTCAGAATGATACATCACGATAAGTGGTAAAAATTATATACTGATTAAATATTAACGAGAAAAATGAATATACATGAAATTCTTTTCTGAAGGAGAAAAATCTACGTTGGTTTCTGCGTTTTAATCAGACACAAACATCTTCTGGTGAAATCTTTACTCAGTTACCCTCACAAGGCTTTATTCGTCACAGTGTTTCTTCCACCCGGTCTTACACCGGTAACCTGAGGAGCAGAGTCTCTCATGTCCTCTGGCCACCGCCAAACAATCGCCTCATCAATTACACACTACAAGGGCGGGCAAGAACACAAACATACGCTTGCAAACACACCATTCTCGTTTAGGGTTACAGGAACTTTTTTTTTCCATTGATCTAAAGTAAAACTGGCAACCACAGCTCCACCCTGACCCCAACGCACCTGTGGAGGGCATGCCTGAAGAAAGAAAGGAGAATACACAGAAACTGCTTTAGATCCACCACCTCTTTGAAGTTGATGCTGAACTCTTCAGTGTTTCTATATGTTTAGAGATTAATTAACCCCTATTCATTTTGCTGTAGGATCTTCCTAATAATAAAATCCCACATTGTTTCCATTTCTATGTGAAAGTACATGTATGTTAAGCTGAATAAATTTGCTTTCAGGTTATGCTTTTATTCTTTTCTGATCCACCTGTGCATATATGCGCACATACCAAAGTACGCAAACAAAAACTATCCACACATATACAATCATAACCGGATGATATGAGTTGATACCAATTATCAAAAGTAGTTTAAGGTGACCCCTCGTCAATTATTAGGATGAAAATTCATTTAGAAATTGTGGTAAAAATGGATATTTATAATTTATGCAAGGATAATTGTTGATCTGAGCGTAATTAAACTCAACCTATAGCGCTTAAATTGGGGGTGTCCAAAGACAGTCCGCGAGGACCGGTGTCCTGATGGTTTTCCACACATTCCTGGTTCAATACAGCTGACGCACAGAAAGTGAAATCAACAGCCAATAGAATTTGGTACAATGACTCAATTACTGGATCCGGTGTGTAGATGCAAGAACATATGAAAAACCTTCGGGACACCGGCCCTCGATGACCAGATTTGGACACCCCTGGCTTAAATGAACCTGCAAGATAAAATATGACATTATTTCATTGCAATTTTATTTTCTCATCTTTCTCTGTTTAGGGTGTACCCTGCCTCTTGTCTGTAATCAGCCGGGTTAGGCTCCGGCACCGCCCAATGATCAGATCATTGGACAAGGAAGCGCACGATAATGTTAATAGTTCGTTCCGTCGTCTTCCGCTTATCCGGGGCTGGGTCGCGGGGTAACAGCCTCAGATGGGAAGCTCAGGCTTCTCTCCCTCCCAGCTCACCCGGAAGAATCCCGAGGCGTTCCCTGGCCAGCTATCCAGAGGCTCTGGAGTCTGCCTCTTGGTCTCCTCCCGGTGGGACGTGCCCAAAACACCTTACCAGCGAGACGCTTGGAACGCATCCTTACCAGATATCCAACCACTCCGCCTGGCTTCTCTCGACTTGGAGAAGGAACGGCTCGACACCGAGCTCCTCCCGGATGGCAGAACTCCTCACCCTAACTCTGAGTGAGATGCCAGCCACCCTGCAGAGGAAGCTCATTTCAGCCGCTTGTATCCGTGATCTCGTTCCGAGTTATAGTATGTTACAAGACTTTAACACTCTCACTTTCTCTTGCCATATGTGCCGAGGCTAAATGTGTTGATAGCAAGAAGCTGGTGTGTATTGACGGTATGAACCTGATGGCAGAAAGCTCCCGTGCAAGGCGCTAACCACGACCTATCAAGAGCAATTACAGGTTAGATGTCTTGCTTAAGGACTGGCCTACATGAACTCCTGGGGCGGAGAGCCCTCCGGTTCCAAGACAGCTTCTTTCATGGAGAAAACTTCCCTCACTTGGAGTGTGTGCGTTAACTTCAAAAGCTCCCCCACTGCTGCTTAACCAATCAGAGGACACAGAGTTACAAAAAGTTTAAAAAAAAGAGATTTCGTGTGGATCTGGTGATCTGCACAACGCTTTATAAATCATACCAGCGACGAACCAAAAGGAATAACCTCATCTGAAACCAATCTGCCCCAAAACACACCTCCACATTTTGTAACCGTCACAATAAGGGACTGTTGCTTTAAGGACTTTAACCGCCCGCTACTTGTGAAGTCATCAGACCGTGACTAGCAGATGGGGACTGACACGCTAGGAACTGAACTGTTCCTCTCCACTTGACCAGTCTCTTTGTAACATGCGGGTTATGTCATGTATGATCTGTTCAGAGTGGGGCACTCTCCTCCCTTTTACACTGTCTAGGCCACCGTTTACCATCTGGCACAACTCATATCTGTCATAGACTCCAAATATGGATCATGCAAATGACGTGATGCATATGCATTGGTCCTCAAACGAACCAGTGTTGTGTGGTGGGGCGACTGATTATGCAACAGTAAGATGAAAAAGTGCTTCATTAGATTTTTTTTTTAAGTGACAAAAAAACTTACCAGGATGGCTATCGGGCCATTTGGCGAATCCCCCCACCAGGCGGTCTTGCGTGGATAAAATGAAACTCCTGTTCTTTTCAAAGTTTGTATACTTGAAAACGTCTAACAGCTGCAAAATAGAATAGCAATGAGGAAGAGGAGAAAAACAAAATTAGTTTGAAGGAAGCAAATCACTTTTAAAATAGGTAAAAACATCAGAGAAAGTCATCTTTTGACCCAAAATAATCCCTCGCTTTCTTCAGTAGTGTCACATTTTATCTGACATGTAAGGATAGACCAGGCATGGGCAAACTGCGGCCCGTTAAACGTTTTAATCAGGCCCGCCGAACTTGAAAAAAAATTAAATAAACCTTGTTGATATTTTATTTTCACTGCAATTCTGATGTTTCTTCACTAGATGGCACACTCTACATATATTGGCTTTGTTGAGAAAACAACAACACTGCTCCCATTAAAATGTGTGTGTCTTCGTGATGCGCACACTGTCAAAATAAACAGTGTGCATAAATACAGAATGCCATTTGGCCCAATATGCGCACGTAAACAAGCGTGTTAGATGATAAAACAAGCAAATTGTTACATCAAGCGCTTAGATTTCAAACCAAGTGCTTCTAGTGACCAGAAATAATTCACCAAAGACTGTGTGTACAATGTGACGTTGTGGTTTTGGATTAAAATTTTACTTGGATTCGTGTGCTCACTCCTTTTTTGACCAAATCCACTGCTAAATGCACGTTTTTAAGTGCTCTCGCACTAGATTTCATTCGGCAATTTGGAATAGTCGGCTACCTGTGTATAGACCAGGCATGGGCAAACTAGAGCCCGCGGGCCACATTTGGCCCATTAAACATTTTAATCTGGTCCGCCAACTTGAAAAAATTATATGAATAAATCTTGTTAGTTTTATTTTTCCTGCAATTCTGATGTTTCCTCACTAGATGGCGCACTCTAGATATTTTGGCTTTGTTGAGAATACAACAAAACTGCTCCCATTAAAATGTGTGTGTCTCCGTGATGCGCACGCTGTCAAAATAGACATGTTAAATGTTAAAATAAGCGAAATGTTACATCAAGCGCTTAGATTTCAAACCGAGCGCCGCTAATCTAGCAGTTACCAAAGCATGCCATCCATCTGCTCCTGTTCCGGCCCCTCTGTCAAATGTTAGAACTCAATGTGGCCCGCGAACCTAAAAGTTTGCCCACTCTGGGCTAGACGATTAAGAAGGTGGCTTAAATTTCTACCATCAAATAATTTTTTTTTTTTTTCAGATATAACAAATGAGCAGAACGTGTCCTTGCATGTGGGACGGGTTATTGGGTGGGTTTGCGTGCTGCACCAGTCCTAACCTCCAACGTTGCTCCCACCCAGAAGGAATAACAAGTGTCTACAGGCTTGTTTGGCCGACCGTGGAAACCAGTCTGTTGTCTCATGATACACCAACGCCGAATCCTGTCCAGCTCCCGCCGACTTAATGCCTCCTCCAGCCGACCCATTAAACACAGAGAGGCGATGGCGCAGTATGTCCAGCCGCCTGCACGCATACACACACACACACACACGTCACACAATTTTTTTCCGGACTGCTTTACTTGAAACTGCTTTTTTATAGTAGATTAAAGCAGCAGCAGCGCATGTGCTAACTTTGTTAACTTCACACTGTCATTACAGCCTCAAATGAGATTTACGCTTTCATGCAGTGAGTGGGTCTAAGCGGGGAGCGAGAGGAGCGGGAAATTCAGTTACAAAAACAGATGTGGGACCGAATAAATTTATAAGCTTTTTTTCACTCATGAAACCATCGCATTTCAGAGATGATAAACTAGATTCATCAACGCTACGAGATAAGAATTAATTACCGCCTCTTTAAATTAGATAAAAGCTAATCAAACAAATCTGTGGTATTTGTTGATCATGAACAAAGAGGTGATGAAAGAAAAACAGAAATATTTGTACCTCCTATTTGGAAATACATTATAAAAAAATATCAAAATAACTTGTTTGAGTTCTAAAATATTTGTAGCTATTTTTCCACACATATGCTGATCCTTCTTTCGTGTGGATCCCCACGTGGTTTCTCACTTTTTCCCCACTAATGGGTTTTTTAGGAGTTTTTCCTCACCGTGAAGGAGAGTCAAAGGGCATAAATGTGCTAGTCTTGTTTAGTTAGCGTTTATAATGAATCCCATTGAGACGGAAATTCTGTGATTTTGGGCTATACAAATAAAATTGAATTTAATTGATTTGTATAGTTTGTGGTTATGCTGCAGCATCTCGCTTAAGGTCACGAATATGTAATGGGGAGGAAGGTAAACCACACATGACCGTGTAGACGTGCATAGGCAAGAATAATGTAAGAAGAAATGTAAGCATCCAATCATGTACCAGTTACTTCTAATTAAATTCAACTCTGTCCTAAAGGCAAAGGAAAGAAGAAATAATTGATGATAAATTTTGAAATCTAAAATCTTCTACTTCAAACGGTCGGTTAGGAAGAATTAACCGAAAAAATGCAACAAATCTTTCTTGAGAGCTACAGCATGTAATTTATAGGGCAGTTTGGGAAAGTACGGATCAGGAGGGGCTTCCAAATCTAAAGTATAGACTTTGTAATTTGAAGAATAGCGATATGAAAAGTTTTTTCTTGCCCAGACAGTTAGGTTTGCATCCTCCTCTTTTATGCATGAAGCACTTCAATGCAAGGGTTTGTGCATGTTGAAAAGAGCACAATACGGGAGGTCTGAACTCTGAACAAACACACCTCAAAAGAAAATCTCTTGATGTCAAATCAATGCTCAGAACCGAATCATTGAGTCTATGATCATATCGGAATAAAAAAACCATGAGCTTCTCTTAGATGAGATGTTTTTTTTTTTTTTTCCCTAAAACTTTTCTCTCTTCTAACAGGTTTCACGCCTTAAACACAAAAAAGATTAATGAGGACACATCCCTAAAGCAGGCTTTGAAGTAGAAGAGTGTGATGAAGGCTTTGGTTTAAGCGAGGGAGGGATTAGTAAGAACAATGTCCCGAATCTATACAGCTGGATTTCAGAGGCTAATCTTTTTAAAAAGCAGTTATTCCCACCAGCCACTTCTAACTCTACACCCAGAATTTGGTGCACCATAAATCTTTCTAGTTGAAGGTCTAATTGAATCAGAAATTAAAATCCCCTAATTGCATTTAATTGCTTCTAAACTTATCTACATTTCCAGCCAGGAGCGGATAATGTTTGATCTATAAAAAAAAAAAAAAGACTCACCGTGAGACTCTCTTCCAGCTCCTTGGCCAAAGCCGTTGTCGTACGACTGCAAAAAGAAAATAATAAGTTTAATAATAAGTCAAATAAAGTTATCGCAAAAAAGCTTGAATATTGTGTTTGGATATTATTTTTCATTTTTAAGCCAATGTTTTGTGATTTTAGTTCAATGTCTATGGCTACAAAAAAATTCCTTTCCGTTATCTTCCGCTTATCTAGGGCTGGGTAATGGGGACAACAGCTCAGGCTCCTCTCCCCCGGCTGCCTCCTCCAGCTCACCAGGGAGGAGCCCGAGGAGTTTCCTGTCCAGCTGTGAGACGTAGTCTCTCCAGCATGTTTAGGACCTCTTTCAGGGTCTCCTCCTGGTAGGACATGCCCGAAACACTTCACCAGAGAGGTCTTTAGGAAGCATCCTAACCAGATCCCCGAACGATCTCGTCTGGCTTCTCTCAAAAAATTCCTTTCCGTTATCTTTCGTCTTCCGCTTATCTAGGGCCGGATAGTGGGGACAACAGCTGCCTCCTCCATCTTATCCAGAAGGATCCTGAGGCGTTTCCTGTCCAGCTGTGAGACAGTCTCTCCAGCTGGTCCGAGGTCTGCCCCTGGGCCACCTCCTGGTGGGACGTGCTAGAAACACCTCATCAATGAGGCGTTCAGGAGGCATCCTAACCAGATGCCCAAACCACCCCATCTGGCTTCTCTCGACTCGGAGAAGCAGCGGCTTGATTCCGAGCTCCTCTCTATCTCCGAGTGAGAGCCCAGCCACCTTATGAAGGAAGCTCATTTTAGCCGGCCGTATCCACAATCTCGTAGGAACGTAGATCGACTGGTAAATCGGAAAGCTTTGCTTTTCGGTTCTGCTCTTTCTTCACAATAACGGACCACAACAGGGTCTTAATTATTGCGGACGGCACGCCGATCCACCAGTCGATCTACCGCTCCAACCTTCCCTCACTCGTGAACAAGACCCAGAGATACTTAAACTTATCCACTTGAAGGACCTAGTCCCTAATGGGGACCCTGGCAACAAAAAATCTCAGATGGAAAAGGAATTTAAAATCAATTCTAATGGTTTTTCGGAGCTTTAAAATAAGACTTTTACCAATTTAAACTTCTTGTTTTGGCCGTATTTTTGAGTATTTTCTCTTTTAATCAACCAAATGAGCAAAAACCAAGTGTGAATGTCCAGATGGGTGTTACACTTTTCAGTCAAAATGACCTAGAAAAAACTTTTCTGACCCAATTTTGAAACTGCAAATTTGGATAGAGTTTCACAGCAGGTCTCTTGGAACTGTAGCGCGCACAAAAACACACACGCATAGACACAGGGACACACGAACACACGCTGAATAACAGATGGCAGTCTGTCTCCTTTGATCGGAACTTGTAAAAGGATCTCTGTCGCGTCCAAATGGAAGCGAAACTTTAAACATGTCTGATGAGCACGCACTCACTCCTGCTTTTTATTACAGGTCTGGGTTTGTTTGGAAAAAGAAATCCTCGGAGTAAAGAAATATTCTTTTCAGTCATAATTGAAACACATCTTTTCTTTCTTTTAACCTGGGTGTGTTACATACACACCCATCAAACAATCACTGAGGGTAATAAAACACTCTTTTACGCCACGTTGGACCTCATACAAGTCAGAATTTCTCTGGGGACCAGATGAGTAGAAGAAAATATCTCACAGTCCTAGGACGAGATCGGCATGGTGCAGACGCCTTTGCAGCATCGCCCCATTTATTATTCATGAACTATTTCTGGGCATACTGCCTCCTGCTGACGGTGAGTGGGTGGAAAAAATAGTGATAACGTGAAGGTTTCGGTCTAATAATTGAAGTGTTTTATGTACAAAGTTTCCAGGATTTTTACGACAGATTGATGAATGTGTAAAGGCAGTCGACGATATGAGTCACGATCATCGAGTGGGGTACATTCTCAAAAATTATTATGATAAACAGCCTCTAATAAATCGGAAATTTAATAGACCAATCTGGATTTTTCTCTCAATCGTTTTGAAATAATCCGTTGTGGTAAAAAAAAAAAAAAGAGCTGAGCGGAAAAACAAAGCTCTCGATTCACAAGTCGATCCACGTTCCCACCCTCACCTATGGTCACCAGCTGAGGGTGGTGGCCGAAAGAACGAGATCACAGATACAAGCGGCCGAAATGAGCTTCCTCCGCAGGGTGGCTGGGCTCTCACTCAGAGATCAGGTGAGGAGTTCTACCATCCGGAAGGAGCTCGGTGTCGAGTAGCTTCTCCTTCAGGTTGAGAGAACCCAGATGGGGTGGTTCGAGAATCTGATCAGGATGCCCCCGAGCGCCTCGCTGATGAGGGGTTTTGGGCACGTCCTACCAGGAAGAGACCAAGAGGCAGACCCCGGACCCGCTGGAGAGACTATGTCTCACAGCTGGCTGGGGAACGACTCGGGATGTTTCGGGGTGAGCTGGAGGATACAGCTAGGGTGAGAGAAGCCTGGGCTTCCTGTCTGACGCTGTTGCCCCTGCAACCTGGCCCCAGATAAGCGGAAGACGACGGAACGTTTTGAAATGCTCTTTGATTAACTCGGGATGATTCATTTAATCTATGTTTCTTATTTTCGTTTCTCACCAAACTTCCTCGGATGTACTCGATGGCTTTCTGGATATCCATGCCAGACCAGTCGTCCAGCATGTAGCAGATACTGGCTGCACAGTAAATGAACCGGATGTCGTTTTCACTTCCCTCCGGCACGGCGTAGAAGCTGCAAGCAGAACGGCAGACACACCAAATGTTAGCTTACTGCGTGCGGTCAGGAGATGGATCCCGGATTCTGCCTGTCAACTAAAATGATATTTATAGGTTGGAAGATGCTTCTAAGTCTTTCAGACATGATGAAGTTCAAGAAAATGTTGTGTGTGTTTGCAGGAATGGAGAACAAAACACTTGCAAAGATCCGGGAGAAACACTCAAATCAACACTTAAGGCCATAAATTGATTTTTTTTTTCCCCTCTTATCTCTTTTTTTGTCGTTACTCAAGTTCAATAAATCTTAAACGTCCCAACTCAATGCTACTGACCGGCTGAGGAATGTAAAAATGATCCATAGTGTAAGAACAAAGGATTCGTTTCCGTTTCATTTTGTATTTAACATCCTATTTGCAGCTGTTTTCATTATTCAAAGAAAAGGAGTTTAAAACATACAGTATCTGTTGTTTAAATTAAATTATTATTTAGTTCAGAAATAACCCTTCAGTTCCTAACAAGAACCAGAAAATATGACCATATTAGTCCTGTGCTCAGGACTCTGGCTTCCTGTGGATCAGAGAATAGACTTTAAAGCTGCTCTGCTTGTCTTTTAGTGTGAAATGTTAGTGTTTTATGAACCATCTAGAACTCTGAGGACCTCTGGGTCGGCCTCGTACTGGTGTTTAGAGGATTAAATATGGAGAACAAACTTTCTGAAGCTGTGACAGAAATGTCAGCATTTAGAGCCTCTTCCTTTTTCAGCCTCCCCATTTACCTCTTCATCTTCCTCACTACCAGAGCCCTTCTACACACCACCATTCCACGCAGTCTCGCTAAATATACAGGCCAATACTGTGACAATGTTTAAATCTAGACTGAAAACAGTTCTGTTTAATCATGTATTTGACTAAAATGAATCACTCTTTTAATCTTTTAACATTTTTCTTCTATATTTTGTTATTTTAATGTATTTTATCTGTCCTGTTCCAGTTTAATTGCCTTGTGTATGAATTGTTCGACAAATAAACTTGACCGGAAGTTCGCGGGTTTGCATCCCACAGAGAGCATGTCTAGGGTCCTTGGAGTAGAAACCTAACCCCCGCTTCTCCCACCATTAGCGCCATTGAAGGGCAGCCTGCTGCGGTGTAAGGAGTACAGCACACAAATTTCCCCGGTGAGGAATGAATAGAGTAATTCATTTTTTTTTTTTTTAATTTCCTTCATAATAAAACATAAAAATAATCTCACAAATTATTTGCTCGATTTATAATTTTTTTTAACATACTGTACTCATCCCTCAAATGGAGAAATTTCTGTGCTGCATTGCACCACAGCAGGCAGTCACGACAGCACCACTGGTGAGAGAAACGGGGGGTTAGGTGTCGTCCCCAAGGACACTTAGGCCTGGGCTCAGAAGGAATCAAATCGGCTTCTCCCAGCTAAGGACGGCTATTCTACCACTGAGCCAACGCCTCCTACCCTGACTATGTGTAATTTTACCTGTAAACATGTTTAAAATGTAAAAATAATCACTGTTAATTCATTTTATTAATAGCTTTTTTTTCACAATTAACTTTTGATTCATTAAAAGAAGAAATATACTGTATGTGTTAAGTTTCAAATATTGTGTCAATATTGCAAATATACAACAGAAAAATTGGATCTAGATATTTTGTCAGTACTAACCTGCCATCTTCCAGTTGCAGCGCTCTGAGACCAGCGAGACAGGCCTGTTTGTCGACCCGGCTCAGGTCATCTCCTAGTATGAGCAATGAGCATAGCCCGGTGTAGGTCATGGCTACGTGGCCGCTATCATAAGGATGGAGAACACCAGGACCCTGAGGGGATAGCAGAGACATGCAGCAGCACAGGAAAAGATGAAAAAAAAAATAGCTTATGATGGCTAAAGCCGTCATATCCTTGTCCTGTCTGGATGAGCTCTGAATAACTCTGACCCCCGCAGTGAGACAGCATGAGATCAAAACAGAAACTGTTATTTAAATCTAAAGAAAACTACAAATAAAATGACTAAAAGTGGAAATGATAAAATATTCTGGAAATAAAGACACATATGTAAAGAAAAAAAAAGAAGTACCTTAACGCTGTAAGGAATCCCAATATGTGAGGAACCCCGAAAACCACACCGGCTTAGATTGGATTCTGGGAAAATGACAACAAAATAACATTTAAAAAAATGCTGCAAAATAAAAACAAAGAAAAACTGATCCATTTATTAAAAAAAGTGAAACATTGCTGCCGCCTACTGGCCAAACTCAGAATAACAAGATAACAAATTATAGAAGAAAATCTAAGTATTTCTCTTGTATTGAGAAATTTTTAGAAAGTTGAGAAAATATTGAGCTTGTAGAGCTGTCATTTACCACGCAGAGTAATGCAATAATAACGATGTTTCCTTTATAAATTAAACAAAAAAAAAACAAGATGTGGGGTTTGTGTATTGGGCCAACACTTGGACTCTTTTAAACATCAACAACATGCACATCAACAGCAGCTGAAAGTGTTTATAGTTAAAAAATTAACTATAGTATCGCGCTGATGACACATTAGGCAAGCACAAGTGTGTTTTATATCAATAATAAGAAACGCTATGTCAGCATGACAGTCACGAGGCTGCAGCCAAACCGAGCTCAACTGTGGCTCTACAATTTTAAATAACGTCTTGAATGTGAAGGTTTGAACAAATAAATGCACAACACAGCGTAAATTTTGTTTGTGGCTGCAAACACATTGTAAAGTGTATCAAGTTGGTAAAACGAGTGCATATTTTTTATAATTTTGTTTTGGTGCATTTGCTTGAAATATCATTTCCTGTAGTAAAAAGATTTGAACGGGAGCTGAGTATGTGCAAAATACTTCCTGCTTGCTTAAGAATGTGGGCATGAGAAAGAACAATCTGATGTTCAAACGGTATCTGTAAGCGAGAGCTTGCAAATTCGCAAAAAAAAAGTATGAAGGAAGTATAAAAACACAATTATGGTATGTTTTTTTTTTTAAATATGGTAAAAAAACATACAACAGCAGCTTGTTTTGTTCCACCAAGCTGCTGTTCCAGCTCCACCCTACCCAAATCAACATCACCAAGCAACTGTTCTGGAGCTATCTCTTTGATTCTGGAGGGCAACCGAACACACAAATTTCTATATCTATAACTATCCATCTATAACTACAAGTTTGAGATGGTGAGGCAGTAGCTCAGTGGTAAGAGCGGTCACCTGAGGACCGGAAGTTAACCGGAACATTGCAGGTTCGCATGCCACCGAGGGTCCATGGAGAAGACACCTAAACCTCCATTTCTCCCACCATTGGCGCCGTCATAGGCGGCAGCCTGCTGCGGTGTAGTGCCGCATGCGAATTTCCGGGTTGTTGTTGTTTTTGGCAGCCATCTAAGTTTTCGTTTTAGTCTTCGCCTTTGGAACGAAATTTTTTTTAAGTTTTAGTCACGTTTTAGTCAGCAAAAACCCAAGAGTTTTCGTCTAGTTTTCGTCAGGGAAGACTAAGAACGTTTTTAGTCTAATTTTAGTGTAAAAAATAAAAACTTACTTTAACAATCGTGGCTTTATTACTGAGAATGATGCAGGTTATTTGTTTAAAAAAAAAAAAACAACCTTGCCGAGCTTTAACTTGCCCAAAACAGCAAACATTGTAAAACAACGTAAAATAAATAGAAATTTATCAGTGAGTGAGGAACGTTGTAACTTATGTATACGTAAAAATGACACCTCTTAAAGACCCTGTAAACAAAGTAAACATTGCATTGTGTCTTTAAATCAGTCGTTAGCGCAACCAAGCTAACTAAGGAAGTTAGCAGCGCCGACAAGCTAGCATTAGCTTGAAGTTAGCATGCTGTTTGCGCAAAATATGTGGAAAACTTTAAGTTACCGACCACCAAGCCTCTTTGTTGCTGTTGCCGCCACGGTGTGTGACTTTCTCGTGGCTGCAGGTGTGTTGTGTAGACGGTGTGAACATGCAGAATTGTGTGTGGGGGGGAGGGTAGGGGGGTGTGTGCCACCGTGAGAGACAGATGCAGCCGCTGTGTTTTTTCTTTTCACAGACAGAAATGGTAAAGTCTGACGCCTATTTCGTTATATTTTCGTCTCGTCAACAGAAACTTGCAAACGTCTCGTCACATTTTCGTCACCAAAATGTCGCATTTATTTAATTATTGTGTTGTCATCGTCATGAAAAAATGCTTCGTCAACAAAATCATTTTGTTGTCGTCATTGTTGACAAAAACAACACTGTTCCCAGTGAGGGAAAGTTAGAAATAAAATGAGGAGCTCTGTCATCCAGGAGGAGCTTGTAGTAGAGCCGTTGTTCCTCCAAGTTGAGAGAAGCCAGATGGGGTGACTCGGGGGTCTTATTAGGATGCCTCCCGAACACCTCAGTGGTGAGGTGTTTCGGGAGCGTCCCCACAGGAGAAGACCCAGAGCCAGACCCCGGACCTGCTGGAAAGACTATGTCCCACAGGTGGACAGGGAACACCTTGGGATCCACCCGAATGAGCTGGAGAAATTCATATAGACACAATAACTAAAAATTTTGAAAGAATTGTGGAAACCAACTACTTAGTTGTGGGATTTTTATCTAAGTTAGGTGCAACTTTTTTTAGTGATTTTAAACTTAAAAGATAAAAGACTTACTATCCTCTGTAGGCAGGACTTGGAGTGAATAAATCCACTCAATCATGATGTCTTTATCAAGTACATCTAGAGAATCCAACACATCCAGACCAGATAGAGCAAAAAAGATCACAGTTAACCTGCAGAAAAGAAAAGTTAGCACAGATTTAAATGATCATTTCAGATAAGAGTAGTTCTGAAAATAGCATGTGAAACATAAAAAACAAGCATATTATACATTTTTAATGGGAAAACAGACTTTTAATGATAATTATATTAGCTTATGTAGCTTAATTTAATTAATTAAATAACAAATAGCAGCAGTTTTTTAAAATTTCTCTGTAATTTAAAGTGTTTTTGGTTCCATTCAAAGTGCTAGTTAGCCTCAGCTAGCTAGGATGCTAATCAACTTCTACAACAAAACTCATCAACTACTGACTTCATTTAAACTTTCGGTTATCTCACCTTGTTGTTTCTAGTGACGCGTATCTCTCAGGTAACACCTGGAGAGTTCTCTGAAAGAATCGTACATGTCGGTCTTTTAAAAAGTCTATTTGTTCAAATTCTTCTGACTGGTTCTCCTCTTCCGCCATCTTTGTTTCCGCAGTTATGAAGAAATCCTTCCTGTGTGACCTCTTTCAAAATAAAAGCTTCTCTCCAGAAGAGACAAGTTTCCCTCCTTTCTCATTAATGTAGTTAATGAGAGACAAGTTTCATTAACTACATTAATAAAAAGTAAATACATGTCAAGGCATTCCTCCTGCCTCCCTTATCGGGAAGGCTTTTATACCGTACTGAGTACCTGTAACTCATATTCATCCGCCATTTTGAAAATTACGACAGATTGCGCATGTGCTGTCAGAGTGACGTAAGGTGAGATAAACAGTCTAGCTCTGACTGCGCTGTACGAATAGCCGCCTGGACGATACCATAATTGGCTTAAAAGTTAGCCCTTTTGTAAGTGTTTAAATGTATGATTCACTTTGACAAAATGCTTTATAAAATAAACAATATCAAATACTGCCTAAAAATACTATAAAATATTATACAATATATTTTAAGTGGGGTTTTTTTTTTGGCCATAAAGAATTGTCAATATGCCCATATTTGCCTAAATCACACCTTTCCTGTATTAAAATATGGCAAAATTGTATAAATTTTGCCGGAGCTGTTCCCGGTTGCTTTTAGGCAAAAGGCAGGTCGCCAGTCTGTTGTGAGGCCACACACTCACAACCATCCACACACACACTCATTCAAAGGGGCAATTTCGCAGTGGCCAATTTGCTTAACAGGCATGTTTTTGAAGCATGGGAGGAAACCGGAGTACCCAGAGAAAACCCTCACATGCTCGAGGAGAACATGCAAACTCCACACAGAAAGGCCAGTGTTTTAAGCCTCGCTCTCCACAGTGGTTATAGCACAGTTGCCTCACAGCAAGAACGTCGGGGTTCGAAATCCAGAGTGAATTGAAGCGAATGCTGTGCTGCTCTCCCCGTGTATGTGTGGGTTTTCTTCAGGTTCTCCGATTTCCCCCCACCCTTCAAAAAACAAGCATGTTAGGTTGATTGGGTGCTACGAAATTGCCCCTAGGAATGAGTGTGCGTGTCGATGGTTGTCTGTGTGTGTGTGGTGCCGCAACAGAAAGGCAACCTGTCCGGGGTGTATCCTGCCTCTAAATAAAACACAACACAGCTTGATTAGTTTATTTTGAGGGGCGATAAAAACAAAAATGTCTTTTTTCTTGTGACTTCAGCATGTTACAAACCACAAATTTAGGAGATGAAAAACAAGATTTGTGTGATTAAAAATTCAAACAGATCCCAAATCTGACAACGTGTTTAATTCACCACTTGGTTTGCAGATCCAATCAACAGCAAAATGTTCTGGAAAGTCTTGAAATGAAAGTCTTAAACATGGAAATCATAAAAGCGTACGTTCAGGTATAATGCCTTGTCTCCAAGTTGGTATGGCTCTGCAACACAACAACACATTGTCAGCACATCAACAATTCCTGAAAAAAAAATAGATTAAATAATTCAGGAACCAAACCTGTGAGATATTTGAAAAACTTGTCCTCCTCCAGAAGGTCCGATGTGTTTCATCCGCTCCTCCCATCCCTTAGTAGGACGGACGACTCTGGAGCGGTCTTTAGTGACGTGACTGTCCACCTGCAGGAAAAAAAAAATCATACTCTCATATTTAACATAAACATGTTTGAATTGTTAAAAGCATATTTTGTGATCTTTTTTATTTCCCGTAAATTTCCCGTAAATTTCACAAAATGATTAATACTCGTTTAATGTATTAAATGATTAAACGGTTATTAATCGTTTAATCGTTTCGCTTTCTGAACCGCTCATTCCTAACAACGTTGCAGAGGGTGCCGGAGCCTATCCTGGCTGATTTTTTTTTAGTTTACAGTTTTACATACTCTATGGATCCCTCACCGGGGAAGTTTGTGTGCTGCATTACACCACAGCAGGCTGCCATGACGGCGCCAATGGTGGGAGAAACGGGAGGTTAGGTGTCTTCTCTATGGACCCTAGACGTGAAATCAGTGTGAATCGAACACGCGAATTTCCGATCTGAGGGCGAATGCTCTACCACTGAGCTACTGTCTCCCCGATTTAGGGCGAGAGGCAGTGTAAACCCTGAACAGGTCGCCAGTATGACACAGGGCCTCAGACACACACATACACACACTCATTCCTAGAGGTATTTCCTCACTAGTCATACAACTTAATACCAAAATTTTTGGAGGGTGGGAGGAAACCGGAGTACCAGGATAAAACTCTCACATACACAGAGAGAACATGCAAACTCCACACAGAAAGGCCAGTGTTCCATGTATCAAGTTTAAAGACCCGGGACTTGAACCCACAACTATCTTGCTGTGAGGCCACTGCACTAACGACTGCGTCATCATGTGTTTTAATGTTGTTAGGGCAATTTTTTTCTAGCTTTAAAAATAATTCGTAATGTCCACAATTTGATTTGTTTCAATTGGAATAATTTTGAATAAACAAACAGGTTATTTGAATGACTCTAAATTTATTTTTGGGAACAAGAGCTTTTTCCTGCAATAATTTTAAAGAATCAATGTTGATTTTGTATGCGTTACCCCATATTTTAACGTAAAATTTAAAACAAAGATGAACCATTGAACTGTATACCATTTGGCTGGACAGGGTGTAACATATTCAGATTTATTGGAAATGTTTCATAAGCAGAAAAATGAGTGTCATCGGCAAATAATACAACTGTAATTTGGAAGGATTAACTACGTAAATTGTTGATGTAAAAGATAAACAGTATGAGTCCTACAATCAAGCCCTGTGGAACACCACAGTTGATATTCTTAAAATTTGACATAAATTTTCTTTCTTTGTGGTTATGTGAAGTATTAAATAATCATTTTAAAGTTTCTTTTTATTAACACACACCTTCTCCTTTAGTTTGGCAGCAATTCTCTTCTGTCGTTCTTCTTCTTCTCTTTTTATGTACTGCTTATGGTAACGTTGTGCCTCCACCTTGAGAAGATCCTGCAGCGTGAGAATGTCCCAGTTAAACAGTCTGGTTTTTTTATATTTAGGAGTAAAAATAACAAACCCTTTCGCTGAAGCGTTTGATGACTTTCGTTGCCACCCTTTTCCTCTGTTTTGTTTCTCTTTGTTCCTCCTCTTCTTTTCTCATCCTCTCTTCCCTCTCTTCATCTCTCTTCATTTGGCGCTGCTCCTCCAGAGCCAGTTTCACCTCTAGCTGGCGCCGGCGCTCTTCCTGACAAACACAAGGTGAAAGACTCGACTTTCAGCTGGTACGTGGTGTATTTTAGCAGGGTGTTTTCACAGATTACTGATGTCATCGCCTTTGCAAGACAATTTTTCATTCATGAACGGTTCTATATTTTGATGGAAAAATTATTGTAAACAAAGAAACTTTACTTTTTACAATTTTTTTTGGTCCTATTTATGATTTGAAGAATACAAAGAAAAGAAATAAATACAAGGCGGATTTGACAAGTTGTAAGAGATGAGAGTTCCGTTCCGTCGTCATCCGCTCATCCGAGGCCGGGTCGCTGGGGCAACAGCCTCAGACGGGAAACTCAGGCTTCTTTCACCCCGGCTGCATCCTCCAGCTCACCCAGAAGGATCCCGAGTCATTCCCCAGCCAGCTATTCCCCAGACATAGTCTCTTCAGCGGGTCCGAGGTCTGCCTCTTGGTCTCCTCCCGGTGGGACATGCCCGAAACACCTCACCAGCATGGTGCTCGGGCAGCAACCTGACCAGATGCCCGAACCGCCCCATCTGGCTCCTCTCGACCTGGAGGAGGACACCAAGTTTCTCCTGGATGGCAGAGCTCCTCACCCGATCTCTGAGCGAGAGCCAAGCCACCCTGCAGACGAAGCTCATTTCAGCCGCTTGTATCCGCAATCTCATTCTTTCGGTCACCACCCACAGCTGGTGACCATAGGTGAGGGTAGGAATGTAGATCGACTTGTAAATCAAGAGCTTTGCTTTTCAGCTCAGCTCTCTCTTTTCCACGACGGACCGATCCTAGTTATTGCTGGTCCGATGAAGCCATCAGGACCACATCATCCGAAAAAAGCAGAGATCCGATCCTGAGGTCACCAAACCCGACGGATCCCTCCAACGCCTCGGCTGTGCCTAGATATTCTGCCCATAAAGGTGATGAACAGAATTGGTGACCATCGGTGAATCGGCCGCACGCCCCCTGGCCCCGTTTTTGGTCCACAAAAAAAAAAAAGAAGAAGAAGAAAGGAAATGGGACTAGTCAAGCAATGCCCTCACAGGGTCAGCGAATGGGCCACCAAAATGCTGGAAAATGACCCTCATTTTTCAAAATGTTCTAGGGGGCAAAGCCCCCAGCCTCCCTTATACTGGCTTTGTCAATAACGTCACGCCCCCCTTTTAGAAAATCTTGATCCGGCCCTGATTCTATCTAGGTATTTTTCTGTAAGGGTATAAAAAATAAAATAAATTGTGATGAACCCTAAAACTTGACATACACTGTAGATAGCCAACCAGGTCACAATAGCCCACATCTGGTCATAATAGTCCCTGAATAGCTCAGTCCTTGTTGATGCGTTTAATGGATTCTCTTCTTTAGGATAATAAAAAGCTTCAACAAAGCGTCACCTTCTCTTGTCTTCTTTTTTCAATCGCCAGTGTCAACCTCCTCTCGTCTTGTTGTTCCTCTCTTTTCTTCTTCTCTTCCTTCCACTTAACCAGCTGCAGAGCTACTTCCTTCTTCTCTCGACTCCTGAAACAGAAAAAAGATCCAAACTAAGAGTTGATTTCTTTTAAAAGAAACAACAATGGTGACAGAATTTTTTTATTCTGTTTATTCCTTAAAGTGCTTTACCTCTGTCTCAGAACCGGACTACTTTCTTTTTTTTTTGTCATTAGGGATAGTTGTCTTTCCTGTTCTAATCGGAGTTGGCGTTCTTGATTTTTTTTGGCTTTCCAAGCCTTGATAGCCTGAATAGTAGGAACATTTGGACAAAATATAATAAAAAATCAGTGCTTAATTTCAATGTATACACATATCATATAAGATATAAATTCTGTCATCTTCTGCTTATCTGGGGCCAGGTCGCGGGGGCAACAGTTTCAGGCGGGAAACCCAGGCTTTTCTCACCCCGGCCAAATCCTCCATCTCACTTGGGATGATCCGTTCTTCGGCCAGTTGTAAGACATAGTCCTTCCAGCGGACCGGGTCTACCTATTGTTCTACTCCTGGTGGGATGTGCCCGAAACACCTCACCAGGGAGGCGATTGGGAGGCATCTGAACCAGATACTCGAACCCCCCATCTAACTTCTCTCAACCTGGAGGAGCAACAGATCTACTCCGAGCTCCTGCCGGATGGAGGAAGCTCATTCCGGCCGCTTGTATCGGTGATCGTGTTCTTTTAGTTACCAACCGCGGCTGGTGACCATACGGGACGGTGGGATTGTAGATCGACTTGTAAATCGAGAGCTTTGCCTTTTGGCTTAGTTCTTTCTTTACCACGCCAGATCGATGCAGCGTCCTGATTATTGCGAACGCCGCACCAATCCATCCGTACATAAAATATAAGTATATGTAATTAAACTAATTGTTTTTCTGTGGATAAATGATTGTTTCTCTACCTCTTTCTTTTTATTTTGTAGGTCCAGCAGCTCCTGGAACCAGGCTCCATGTTGCTCAATCTCTTCCATGGATTTACTCGGTACATAAAGTTTGACATCATTCTTGTAAGAGGAGTTCCCACCATGCTTTATCCAGAACTGTGAAACCCAATATGGAAAAGCAATGGTTACAGATTGCACACTTCTAGAACATGCTAAAAACAAAACTTATTAAAACGAACTGTAGCTTAATTTACACGTATGAATATTTTGTGGTCAAACTCGTCCCAGTCTCCAGTAGGACCTCCTGTCCTCTGCAGGAAACTCTCCAAAGCTTGGACTTCTGGAGGAAGGTCTGTCTCAAAGAGTTTGCCCTGTGTAGAAAATATAGAGCAAAGAATAAATCTTTGGAGAGGTGGAGGTTTTCACTAGAAAGAAGAGGAATGAAGATTAGTCAGAGTAAGACAAAGTACATGTTTGTGAATGAGAGGGATCCAAATGGGAAAGTGAGGGTACAGGGAGAAGAGATAAAGAAGGTGGAAGATTTTAAGTACTTAGGATCAACAGTCCAGAGCAATGGAGAGTGTGGAAAAGAGGTGAAGAAGCATATGTATAATCAAGTTTTATCTATCTATATGCAGGCAGGCTGGAACGGGTGGAGAAAACTATCAGGTATGATGTGTGATAGAAGAGTTTCAGCTAAAATGAAAGGGAAAGTGTACAAAAGCGTGGTGAGACCGGCCATGCTGTTTGGTCTAGGGACAGTAGCACTGAAGAAAAGACAGGAAACAGAGATGGAGGCAGCAGAAATGAAGATGCTGAGGATATCTCTGGGAGTGACCAGGATGGACAGAATCAGAAATGAGTAAATCAGGGGAACAGCACCTGTTAGAGGTTTTGGACATGTGCAGAGGAGAGAGAGAGAGAAAGAGAGCGAGAGAGAGAGAGTACATCCGAAGAAGGATGCTGGGTTTGGAACCACCAGGAAAGAGGCCTAGAGGAAGACCAAAGAGGAGGTTCGTGGATACAGTGAAGGAAGACATGAAGATAGTTGGTGTGACCGAAGAGGATGCAGCAGATAGGGTTAGATGGAAGAAACTAACTTGCTGTGGCGCCCCCTGAAGGGAAATGCCGAGAGAAGAATAGGAGCAAAGAATAAATCTATTTATTCTGTTACTACTGATGGAAAACAAAAGAAATAAGCCAACTAACCCTTGGAGCTGGAACAGTGATCTGTTTGAAGTATGGTTTGTCAGCAAGGCTCCAGTTTTCAAACTTCTTTTCACACGCAGCGACCTCCTGCTTGCATATTCTCTCCTCTTTCATGTATTCCTCAACGCTAAAAAAAGAATAGTACATTTTTAAGTACAGATTTTGTCAATTTTCCTAGTCTATAAGTATGTTTTCAGTTTTTTCCACCCCCCGTTCAACATCTTTCCTTTTTACTCGCAATTTGATTCTTTTTTATCTTGCTCAGTGTTAAACGTAATCTTGGCAGCAGATGGACTTCATCCAGACATGGATATAAGAGTGAAGCCCAATGCCGAGACGAATGGAATTTTAAAAAAAAAGGAATATCAAATGGAAAAAAATTGATTTAAAACCTATATTTTCTAACTTATCTCATGCGATCGATTTTGTTTGGTCAAAAACAAACCAAACCCGTAACTTTTTTTTTCCAAAAGTGACCCGATAGAAGCCTCTATGGACCATGAGTCGAAAAGCTGTATCTTCCTGCTCACCCGGGAGGATCCCAATGCATTCCTTGTCCAGCTTTGAGACATTGTCTCTCCAGTGGGTCTGGGGTCTTTCTGGGTCTCCTGCTGGTGAAATGTACCAAAAAACCTCATCAGCGAGGCATTTGGGAGGCATGCTAACCAGATGCCTGAACCACCCCATCTGGCTTTTCTCAATCTGGAGGAGCAACAGCTCTACACCAAGCTCCTCCCGGATGAAAGAGCTCCTAACTCTTCCTCTGAGTGAAAGCCGACTGAGTAGAGGAAGCTCATTTCGAATTTTTGATCCGTTCCGTCGTCTTCCGGTTATGCAGGGCCAGGTCACAGGGGCAACATCCTCAGACGGGAAACCCAGGCTTCTCTCACCCTGGCTTCATCCTTCAGCTCACCCGGGAGGATCCCGGGGCGTTCTCTGTCCAGCTTTGAGACAAAGTCTCTCCAGTGGGTCCGAATCTACATCTGGGTCTCCTCCTGGTGGGACGTGCCTGAAAAGCTTCATCAGCGAGGCATTTTGAAGGCATCCTAACCAGATGCCTGAACCACCCCATCTGGCTTCTCTCGATCTGGAGAAGCAAAGACTCTACTCGGAGCTCCTCCCGGATGAAAGAGCTGGTAACTCCACCTCTGAGTGAGAGCCCAGCCAACCGGCGGAGGAAGCTCATTATGACTTTTTGTAATTCTTGTAATAATTAGTGTCACTTTAAAGTCTCCTGTTGTTTCTTCAGTTCCAGTTTACAGGTTTTACTTGACTCACCTTGACTGCTGCTGTTCTTTTAAGTTGTTTACTGAAACTTCCACCTCAGACATTATTTCCTTCAGCTTTTCAACCACTATTTTTAAAAATAAAAGAAAAAAACAGAATAATTTTTAACTAAATTCTTTTGAATGTAATTGATTTAATTAGAAATAAACTTGTCAACGTAAAAAAAACACTATTGGTTGTTACACAAAATAGTTGTTTAACTTAATTTTTTAATTTATCTTACTATTTTGCGTTGGCTTTACGTCCGACAGATGTTTCTGAAAAACCCCCACGACGTTATTAATTTTTGCCAGCTGCTTCTGTTGGTTTCTTCCTGCAGAGGAAAAGAAAATAGTGAAATCTCAATATCAATGAAATGAATGGGTTTTTTTTTCCCCCACTCGGCAGATCGGTGCAGCATCAGCAATAACTAGGACGCTGCATCGGTCTGTTGTTGTAAAGAAGAGCTGAGTGAAAAGCAAAGCTCTCGATCTACAAGTCGATCTACGTTCCTACCCTCACCTATGGTCACCAGCTGAGAGTGATGACCGAAAGAATCTGATCGCGGATACAAGCGGGAGAAATGACCTTCCACCGCAGGGTGGCTAGGCTCTCACTCAGAGATCGGGTCAGGAGTTCTGCCATCCGTAAGGAGCTTGGTATTGAGCCGCTCCTCCTCCAGATCGAAAGAAGTCAGATGGGGTGGTTCGGGTATCTGCTCAGGATGCCCACCCGAGCACCGTGCTGGTGAGAGTTTTCAGGCACGTCCCACCGGGAGGAGACCAAGAAGCAGATCCCGGACCCGCTGGACAGACTATGTCTCGCAGTTGGCCGGGGAATGACTCGGGATCCTTCCGGGTGAGCTGGAGGATGCGGTTGGGTTGAAAGAAGCCTGGGCTTCCCGTCTGAGGCCGGATAAGCGGATGACGACAGAACGGGATATTTTTTGTTGCTCTTAAACAAACCAAACAGGACTTACTTTCAGCATTTCTTTCTTTTTCCAACGTTTTCTTGTACTCCTCCAGTTCACCAGATATGTCTGTCCACCCATTTTTTTTGCACTGAGAGATCAATGTCTTCCCTTTCTCCAGTCGTTCAATCCTATAGTGTATGAAAAACAAGTTAAGCCTTTTAAACAAAGCAAAAATCTAAATTTTTGGTTAACCAAAACAGAAATTAGTTACTAAAAACAAAGCGTCTAAAGAACCCTAGAACTGACTACAAATATGGATTCTTATTCATTCTTTAATGCTTTAGACATAAAATAACACAAATGGTTTTTTTTTTAGAATCAGAAATACTTTCTTAATCCCGGCGTTGGAAATTAGTGTGGTACATCAGCAGGATGGTAAACATGAAAAAATAGAAAGTAAATATACAAAGATAAGAAATCATTTGAAAAGTAAGAAATAACAAAGTTAAAGGAATAAAACAAGTGATATAATTTCAAATCTATTAACAATAGAAGAAGAAAAGGAGGAAGACGCGTACATCGGAAGAGAGAAAAGAGAAACGTCAAGAGTCTAGACCATGGGTTGGCAAACTTTTTGGTTCACGGGCCACATTGAGTTCTAACATTTAACTAGGGGGCGGAACAGGAGCAAACAGGTGGCATGCTTTGGTAACCACTAGATTAGACCGATAGAATGGCGTGCTAGATTTTGAACAAGCTTGCAAAATGTTACATCAAGCGTGTCAAATTTCAAATCTAGCGGTGCTAGATCTGGAATCTAGTGCGATAGCGCTTATAAACGTGCATTTAGCGGCTCTAGGTTTGAAATCTAGGTGCTCAATTTTTGCTTGTTTATGTGGGTGTATTGGCCCTGATGGCTTTCCATATCTGTGCACACTGTTTATTTTGATAACATGCACATCAACGACACACACACATTTTAATATGCACAGTGTTGTTGTTTTCTCAACAAAACCAATACATCCAGAGTGCACCATCTAGTGACGAACCATCAGAATCGCAGAGAAAATAAAACATTAATAAAGTTTATTTAATTTTTTTTAGTCCTGACGGGACGGATTAAAATGTTTAAGAGACTGCACGTGGCCCGCGGACCATAGTTTGCCCATGCGTAAAGGTGTAGAGGTGTAAAGTGTTGTATTGCGAATAAAATGCAATATTTAATGCAATATTTTGCAATGAAATGCAATATTTAGATATGGAAAATTAGCACCAAAAGAAGCCTTTTTTTTTTTTATTTTACAATACAGTAACATGATCAACTTCATTCTGATGTAACCGATTGGATTTAAACTTTCAATCGAAAGCAATAAAATTTATGATTATAAATAAAAAAATATTAACTAATTTTTAACTGTTTAAAGTTTTTATTTTGTTTTGGAAAAAAAATGACAAAAAAATGACAGAACATTTGTAAAAAACACATTTTGTAATTGTGTGTGTGTGTGTGTGTGAGTGTGTGTGTGTGTTTGTTTGTTTGTTTGTTGGTGTCATCCTTCTGTCTCTAGAGACAATGAAGCCTGAACGTGGATACTTATGTTTGTGCAGCGTTGGTTGTGGCTGAATAAGCCGATGCGGGAGCTGCAGCCCCTGCAACACTACCATACTATTTTGTGTGTACATATACTTTTGTGTGTGTACATATAATACCATTAAAATGATTAATTAGATGAGTGATTAGTGATAATTATATGTCTTCATGTTTTCATTCTTACTGTCTCTTGTTTTTTTCTGCTTGTCGTAGAAACTGTTGGACTCTGTGTTTGTCCACTTTTCCAGGAAGTAATGAAGAGATCGGTTTAACATGGACTGCTCCTTCACCCTAATCAAACACATTAAAAACATCAAAACTATACTTTAAATCTGTTAAAAAAGAAATTCTAAGAAAAAAAACCCTCACCGATCCATCTTCAGCGTTGTGTCTAACGGTTGCTAAGGCGGCCATTTTTAAACAAAACTAACAAAACATTTGATTTTAAAAGATCTTCAGTCGCTTGTCCTGTAGTTAAAGACTTCTAGCAACAGAAGGCGCTGGTTTATCCATTAATTCCATCCGACTGATCCTTTCAAAGCCAGAACATTTGCTTGATTGATTTAATCTGCGCTCCTCTCAGGCTGGTCGAACCAACCCAGTGTTTCTGAGAGATGGTTACCATGACAACAGACGCTTTCAGTTCAGTCACATGTTAGAGCTATTTTTAAAAATAAAAACAAAAAAGAAATATTTTTAAACCTTTAAATCAAACTGAATCAAATCTGACTCTAAAGAGGAGACTTTTCATTCATAAATTAATCATTTTGCTTAATCTCGACCCCGCCCCCCTCCTCGCCCCCCCCACACACACTTTTTTTTACTGTGTATAAATAACATCAACTTTGGACAAGTGGAAGAGTGAGGTTACAGGGAGAAGAGATAAAGAAGGTGTAAGATTTTAAGTACTTAGGATCAACAGTCCAGAACAATGGAGAGTGTGGAAAAGAGGTGAAGAAGCGTGTGCAGGCAGGCTGGAATTTATTTTGGAGATAAAGTCAGAGAGGCCAGACTGAGATGGTTTGGACATGTGCAGAGGTGAGAGAGAGAGTACATCGGAAGAAGGATGCTGGGTTTGGAACCACCAGGAAAGAGCGCTAGAGGAAGACCAAAGAGGAGGTTCATGGATACAGTGAAGGAAGACATGGAGATAGTTGGTGTGACCGAAGAGGATACAGCAGATAGGGTTAGATGGAAGAAACTGACTTGCTGTGGCAACCCATGAAGGAAAATGCCAAAAAAAGAAGAAGATATCGGTCCGTCGTGGTAAAGAGAGAGCCGAAAAGCAAAGCTCTCGATTTACAAGTCAATTTACATTCCCACCCTCACCTATGGTCACCAGCTGCGGGTGGTGACCGAAAGAATGAGATCGCGGATACAAGTGGCCAAAATGAGCTTCTACCGCAGGGTGGCCGGGCTCTCACGCAGAGATCGGGTGAGGAGCACTGCCATCCGGGAGGAGCTCGGTGTCGAGCTGCTCCTCCAGGTTGAGAGGAGCCAGATGGGGTGGTTCGGGCATCTGGTCAGAATGCCCCCCGAGTCCCTCGCTGGTGAGGTGTTTCGGGCACGTCCCACCGGGAGGAGACTTAGAGGCAGACCCCGGACCCGCTGGAGAGACTATGTCTCATAGTTGGCCAGGGAATGACTCGGGATCTTTTCGGGTGAGATATAGGATGCAGTTGGGGTGAGAGAAGCCTATGCTTCCCGTTTGAGGCTGTTGCCCTCGCAACCCGGCCTCAGATGAGCCGAAGACGACGGAACGGAACAGATTTCAAAACAGCTAAAAGAAACACAGTGTTGTTTTTTTTTTTTGGTTTTTTTAATCTTTACGCCCTTTTTACAACTTCCTAAATTAACAAAAAAACCTTGTCCAAGACTGGATTTGAAGCTTTCCGAAGAAACTGCTGAAATCTCAGCTTGACTTTTTTGTCAGATCTTAAAGATTGGCATTACCTGGCACTCTTCGTTCTCTCTGATAACTGCTTTTGCATTGTGCAGAGGCCTTAGTTATTCCTGGAACAGCTTTTTTTTCAAGATGGCCAACAGCTATAATTACGTATTATGTGAGCTGGCAAAGTGATGGAGAGAACATGGCTGAAAGAAAGAAAGAGTGGAGGAAGTATAAATAGCAACCGGAATCCATTATTGAGTGCAGAAATTGGGGATGGTCTCTCCCTTGGGTGCAGAAACAGAGTTGTCATCACAACATAAATAACATGTGCTCTTCTTAATTTAGAGTTTGATTATCTCCCATCTCCTCCTTGAGGGTCTAATGCAGGGGTAGGTAAACTTTTTGACTCGCTGGCCACATTGAGTTCTAACATTTGACAAGTGGGCCGGACGAGGGGGTTGGGAGGTTCCCCTCTCCCCTTTAGATTGACAAAAAAATGTGTTATTACTACTTTAATTATTGTAAACTTTGATTAAAATATGCACAAAATGAAAAAAATTACTTACAGTATTTTTCAAAAAGGTTCTGGCGAGCACCATAGGTGCTGATTTTGTGCCCGCCCACCCCCTTTAGAAAATCCTGTATTTGCCCCTAGGAACAGGAGGATGGCATGCTTTGGTAACCAACCGCCAGATTAGACCAATAGAATGGTGCTAGATTTTAAACAACCGCTAAATGTTACATCAAGAGTGTTAAATTTCAAATCTAGCAGCGCTAGGTCTGAAATCTAGTGCGATAGCGCTTTAAAACGTACATTTAGCGGCGCTAGGTTTGAAATCTAAGCGCTTGATGTAACATTTAGCTTGTTTTAACATCTAACACGCTTGTTTTACGTGCGTGTTTTGGCCCCGATGGCTTTTGATATCTGTGCACACTGTTTATTTTGACAGCGTGCACATCACGGAGACACACCCATTTTAATGGGAGCAGTGTTTTGTATTTTTGGCGCCATATAGTGACGAACATAGAAATCAAGAAATTTAAAAAAATCAAACTAACATGGGGTTTTTTTCCAAGTTCGGTGGGCCGGATTAAACCGTTTAACGGGCCGCATGTGGCCCGCGGGCCGTAGTTTGCCCATGCCTGGTCTAATGCATTGAGTGAAAAGACAATTAAACGTTTTATTGGTTTCTAAAACAAACAAGCAAATACGGCTCAAACATTGGATCAAATTGGTTTGTGTTTGCAAAAAAACACACAAAAAAAATGGGTTTGCGATTTAAACAAATTCTTTAATGACTGCAAATTTAACTTTCTGTGTGTGTAAGGTTGTTTTGAGCCTCAGAGCTTGGAAAGCAGCCATCTTACTACCAGTCGTCTCAGCTTCACCTCATCGTGACTTCTTCACCAGTCAGACTCGGTTTACCCAGTTGACTTAAATCAACAGGTGCTTGCATAACTTCTCTCACACTTCTACTGGAAGGAAAGAAGAACTCTGCACACTTACTCCAATATCACTGTCTGGTCGAAATAAAACCACAAAATACAAAAAAAAATTGTTATCTTCATTTAAAGTTTTAACCAGACAGATTTGACCATTTTTTAAAAAGTTTTCAGCCCTTTTTTTAATCAAAAAAGAGATCTTTTTTAATCGATTACACTGCATTCCCATTCAGTAAACAAAGAAATATTTGAATAAAGCCAAAGAAATTCGCAGAAAAACTTCGTTCAGTTCCTCCAAAGAGCTAATGACATTTTAGGGGGATGTTATGAGACGTGATCTCTGTAAGATGAGAGATGAATTTTCCTTTGGAGGAGGGTGGAGAAAAAAGGAAAGTACACAGTTATTTATGTCGTCTGCCACCATGTTTATGTGTGTATTTCTAGTGCAAGCATCTGCTGTGTTCCTGTTCTTATCAAGTGTGTTTACTTGTGGACCGATGGCTGTCGCCCGATTGCTAAACGGGGTTTTCAATCAACATGGCTGTGCTTATCTGGACTAACACGTTGTTTTACACCCAAGTACAACGCAAAATCCAAACGACGAAAAAAAGAAACTCATTTGGAACAACCTTCTGATAAATACCAATCTAGGACATTTGGGTCACAAAACTGCAACCTAGGATATTTGGGCCATGTGGGCCACTTGGGATGGATTTTTGGGCCACGAACACCCTAACCCTTCGTGGAGGACAACCCAACTTGTAAAAAATGGTGATATTTTCTTGCATTTCACAAAATAATTGCTTTTAGTCAGTTTTATCCCATGGCCCAAATATCCTAGGTTGCGGTTTCTTGGCCAAAATGTCCGTTCACCGATAAATACCAACCAATAGCTGGACATTTTGATTGGTCCTAGTTTCTTGTTGCAGGAGAAGCCCTACTGAAGTCCTAGGTCCTCTACTGCACATTACATTATAATTGTTACTTCAAACAAGATTTACACTGTGTCGTGCACACTTCTCGGGAGTGCCACTCAGCAGGGAGTGAGAGGAATGACGTTTCAACATTCCTCTTGGCAAAAGCTGTATTCCTTAGCAACAGTGTTGTTTTTGTCAACGATGACGACAACGAAATGATTTAGTTGAAAAAGCATTTTTTCATGACAATGACGAAACGATAACGAAATAAATGCGACAATTTGGTGACGAAAATGTGACGAGACGTTTGCAAGTTTCTGCTGACAAGACGAAAATGTAACAAAATAGGCGTCAAACTTTCACATTTCTGTCTGTGAAAAGAAAAAGCACAGCGGCTGCATCTGTCTCTCACGGCGGCACGCCCCCCACAATGCTGCACGTTTACACCGTCTACACAACACACCTGCAGCCACGACAAAGTCGCACACCATGGCGGCAACAGCAACAAAGAGGCTTGGTGGTCAGAAACTTAAAGTTTTCCACATATTTTGCGCAAACAGTATGGCGACTTCAAGCTATAGCTAGCTTGTCGGCCCTGCTAACTTCCTTAGTTAGCTTGATTGCGCTAACGACTGCTTTAAAGACACAATGCAATGTTTACTTTGTTTACAGGGTTATTAAGAGGTGTGATTTTTAATTATGCATAAGTTATAACGTTCCTCACTCACTGAAGAAATTCAATTTATTTTACGTTGTTTTACTATGTTTGTTGTTTTGCGCAAGTTAAAGCTCGGCAGAGTTTTTTTTAAACAAATAACCTGCATCATTCTCAGTAATAAAGCTACAATTGTTAAATTAAATTTATTTTTTTTGTACACTAAAAAACTAGACTAAAAACGTTCTAAGTCTTCCCTGACTACAACTAGACGAAAATTCTTTTGGGTTTTTGTTGACTAAAACGAAAATATAAAGAGATGACGAAAACGTGACTAAAACTTAAATTAATTTTCGTTCCAAAGACGACGACTATAACAAAAACTTAGGTGGCTGCCAAAAACAACAATGCTTAGCAAGCAAAGTGTGCAAAATGTATCAGTACCATGAGACCACAGAAGCCCAATAACCACTCCATTTACACATCTTTTAAACTCTTCCTAATGACTTCTCAGATAAGTCTGTGTGGTCTGAAGCCCGTGGCTCACAGCCAGGTGAATGCATGCTTGCACACAAATACACACGTTTTTTTTCTGACACTTCTAATCGTGTCAGGTGTTGCAACGCAACATGATCTTACAGCCTTCTGCACAACTTGTTGCACATATCAGACTCTGAAGTGCTGCTCGCCAACAGACACACACGTGAGAACAGTTTTAGTGAACTTTGATTGAGCAAGAAGAGGAAAAACGAGTAGGTTAATTGCACTGAACCGTTTTAACACATCTTAGAATCTTATTATTTATCACATGAAGTAATATTTCCGTCTATACTTGGATGTTTTTGCACTTTTTCATTTGTGTCTCCACATTTGATTTAAAGAGACCTTTTTAAGACAGCCAATGGTCAAATTTTCCAGCATAAACTCCTGTTTTTGGTCTTTCTTTCTATGAATCATGAAAGCATAATTTAACGTCCACGTATTTGCAAACCTCAGAACTAATTTAGCCTCGTTAGAAAGAGTTTGGAATCATTTTTAACTTCAGGCATCTCACCTTTGATCTTTCACCCAACACCACTAGCAGGCAGACGTGTCCATGTAGACATCAGCTCCGCTCAGATGGGACAGCATGCATGTTTCTCTAAGTTGCTGACACATTCTACGCATTTATTTGTTTTGACCTACTTTAGTTTTTAACGACTTTTTCTGAAGTTAAATTATGATAAGTTTATATTTACTTTCCCATATGTTTGTCATATTTCTATGTAAAAAAACACTTTTTTTCTCAAGTAAGTACTCAGAATCAACAGTCCAGAACAATGGAGTGTGGAAAAGAGGTGAAGAGGCGTGTGCAGGCAGGCTGCAACGGGTGGAGAAACGTGTCAGGTGTGATGTGTGATTGAAGAGTTTCCGATAAAATGAAAGGGAAAGTGTACAAACCCGTGGTGAGACCAGCAATGCTGATTGGTCTAGAAACAGTGGCACTGAGGAAAAGACAGGAAACAGAGATGGAGGTAGCAGAGATGAAGATGCTGATAATCTCTCTGGGAGTAGCAAGGATCAGAGGAACAGCACACGTCAGAGGTTTTGGAGATAAAGTCAGAGAGGTCAGACTGAGATGGTTTGGATATGTGCAGAGGAGAGAGAGAGAGTACATCGGCAGAAGGATGCTGGGTTTGGAACCACCAGGAAAGAGGACTAGAGGAAGACCAAAGAGGAAGTTCATGGATACAGTGAAGGAAGACATGAAGATAGTTGGCGTGACTGAAGATGATTCAGCAGATAGGGTTAGATGGAAGAAACTGACTTGCTATGGTGCCCCTGAAGCGAAATTCAGAAAGAAGAAGACTTAAAAATAAATAAAAAGTACAACATTCTTTGTTGTTTTTGTCATTAATCATAATTTTATTAAACACATACATTGACGTAAGCCTCACAACAAACTGGCGATCTGTACCGGGTGTAACTCGGTTCATATTTGTAATCAGCCGGGATATGTTACGGCACCCCCCACATTCCCGACTGGGACAACTAGGCTAGAAGATGACAGACTGATACCAGTACAAGGTGACTTTACCAGCTAATTTTCTAAATTCATGATCATTTTTGGCTTCACATCCAGTGTCCAGTGATTTGAATCTGGCAGTGTGGTCAGTTTCAAATCCCTCAGTTTAAACAGACAAAAAAATTTTCTTGCAAGTGGGTCACCCCTCCCATCAGAAGTGTGTGTCTGCTCCAGCTCTGACTAAAGGCGGACTTCTCTTGGCGCATCATCTACTGTCATGGGATACACACAATCTGATTACCAGCAGCCATGTAGGCAGCGGGGCTTGAATTTTTCAAGTATACTTCACAGGCTTGTTAAGAGCTTTCTGAGCATTTGCCAACTAAGTTTAGCACACAGAGAGGCAACACCACAGCAAATTAAAGCCTATCAATGAGTAAAAGAGCGACATGTTGACGGTGATGTTGCTGATTTATAACAAAATCGACAAGAATTATTCCTTTAAAAGTCCCAATTTGCCTCGGTAATAAACTGATTGCCCTCAAAGTGTGAGATTATGAGGAAACGAGTTCTTAATGTGTTAGTTGAATTGAGTTTAACACATATGGAAGATGCACACAACCTGACCACTGACACCTTTACAGCTTCATAATTAACACATCAACTCGATTTAATCTGGATTGATGTGCAAAGTGTGCCAGAGTCTTTGACTTGAGTAGGCAAGGAAGGAGAGACCTACAGGAAGCTGATTGGAAATTTTTTAACGTACTGTAGTTATCCCTCAAATGAGGATATTTATGTGCTGCATTGCACCGCAGCAGGCAGCCAGGATGGCGCCGATAATGAAAGAAACCGGGGGTTAGGTGTCTTTCACAAGGACACTTAAGGGCCTTGGACCGGATTCTCCCGGTCCAAGGGTAGACATTCTACCGCTGAGCTTTTGCTTTGTCTTTTTTTTAAAAGCTCAGGATACTTCAGGATCTCGCTGAGTGAACTGTAAGAAGAAGGTCTGGGCTGCTCCCAGATAAACAAAGAAAAATGGATGATAGTTGAATGAATAGGAGATTAATGTAGATGAAGATGAATTGATAGAAACATGGAAGGATGAATGGTCGAATAAAGTGAGTTCACAGAAGAGATGAAGAAGGTGAAGGATTTTAAGTACTTAGGATCAACAGTCCAGAGCAATGGAGAGTGTGGAAAAGAGGTGAAGAAGCGTGTGCAGGCAGGCTGGAAGGGGTGAAGAAAAGTAACAGGTGTGATGTGTGATAGAAGAGTTTCAGCTAAAAGGAAAGTGTACGTAACCGTGGTAAGACCGGCCATGCTGTTTGGTCTAGAGACAGTGGCACTGAGGGAAAGACAGGAAGCAGAGATGGGGTTAGCAGAGATGAAGATGCTGAGGATCTCTCTGGGAGTGACCAGGATGGACAAGATCAGAGGAACAGCACGTTAGATGTTTTGGAGATAAAGTCAGAGAGGCCAGACTGAGATGGTTTGGACATGTGCAAAGAAGTGGTCGAATAAATGGACAAATGGATGAACTGATGAATGATTAATGAGTAAAAATGAGGAGGTGGGATCGATGAATGAGGAAAAAATACATCTTTACTTCCTCTGTTCCACAAAAGAAATCACATCTTTTTCTGTTTGCATCTGCAGCAAAAATATTCAGTGTGAAATGTTTTAAACCCACCAGCTTCTAAGATCTCTTCCCACCAGTTATACTTGAACACCAATAGTTCTTTCTTAGCCTCCAATGAAGTGGCAAGCACCTGTTGACAGTTTTATCTCACTCTGAACTAACTCCGACAGCAAAGTAGCTGTCGAGCATTTTCTGCAAAAGTATTTCCATCACAAAGGTAGCTATTGGTGGATTAGGACTCTCCAAATTGTGGTTCCATAGTTTCAGTGCACGTGTTTTTCCCCCTCCACGATGGTTCAGAATTAAAAAAGCCCAAAAAGTTAAATATTTTTTTTATGTTGCCGTTTTCAAACTGTAATATTCTCGTGGTACATGAACCACTCTTTCAAATTAAGAGCCGGGTTAAATCAAGACATTGCTATCTTGAGTTCATCTGGGAAGAAAAAACAAATTTACTGATGAACTAAACAGTTTTTTTTTTGGTAAATTCAAATTCTTAGCAGACTGTCGTGGTTTGGAAGAAGGAGGAAGACCCAATTGCAGGACTTCAAACAAGGTTTATTAACTCATTTCAAGTAAGTCTGTAAAGCAAGAAGCACAGGATTAACTCAAAGTTTCGAAAGTCCAAATAGTGACAAAGTTCAAACATGGTCAGGCAAAAAGGCTGGAGTCCAATATTTACGCCCGCTAGCACATTAAAGCCTTGTTTCTGGTTAGTGTCATCGAACAGCGGTTTTCTTATGGCTACAAAGTTTCTCGGTCCTAATCTCTTGACTTCCATTCACATTGTTAGCGTCGGAAAATACACTTACTTTCACACTTAAACAAAACCCAAAGTTCCACTGTCGTTTTTATTTTATTTGATTTCACCAAACGTTCAAACTATTGTAGATCAAAGCTTAAGATTTTTTTCTGGCCACATTTTGCTGAAATTTTATTCTAAGTTATGTGTCACGATGCCCCACTCATCTGGATCACTCCTTCCCTCCTATTCTAACCTCAGCACTAATTTGGTACACCTGGTCTCAATCTCTAGGTGTGCCTTATTTTCCTTTGGACTATTTAAGCCCTGGTGTCCCTCACTTCCTGCTGGAACATTCATCTGCATCCGCTTCATTCCCCGTGGCTCCTGGTGCACCATGCCTTCCTGTTGAGCTACATAGCCCTGATCCTCATCCTGCTGAGCTCTTACCCCTAGCTCCTGGTGCACTATGCCTTCCTACTAAGCTTCTTCCTTCTGGTTCCCCATCATCCTGCCGAGCTTCTACACCTGGTCCCTTTCGTCACCTAATTGATCTCCATCCCACTGGTCCCCTCAACGTCCAGCCGGGGTTTTCTGTGGGTCATTCATCGTCCACAGTTCTGTTTGGTTCTTCACTTCCTCCAAAAACTGCCATTGCTTATGGGTCGTACTACACACATCACCATCAACTTTGACATTATGGACCTTTTTGGAGCTCTGAACGAACTGGTTTTAGATAATCTAAACGTAAAATAGTCTTTACAATGGTAGCAAGCAACTTACTGTAAATTGAGTAGTAGGCTGCTACAGCAATTCCAGCACAGTCCCTATCATGTACCTCTATTTGTTGCTTTTATAAGGAAGAGAGAAATTAATGTTCCTTTTTTAGAGATGACCTGCCTGGCTGAGAGGAGTTTATTGCACATTAGCCTTCTCATAGTTCACAGCATGTGAAGGCCAAGGCTGCGGGTGTCACCCAACTCCTTCTGGATTATCAGCGCTGTCGTCAGAGCAAATGCACAGTTCACCTACAGTGGCTGAAAAGTCGGTTTGTTACTTTTTATATTAAAAAACTCAGTCATTTTATATGCACAAGTCATCTCTTCTTTTTATTTTCAAAGTGTCTGAAGAAGTTTGAGCCTCTCAGACTTCTGAAGTAGTCAGAACATTCCGGCTCTCAGTGAAACTCTATGACTGATAGTGACTTTGACAGGCATATTGGGGATTCCACTTTTATTCCAGGTTGGATAAAAGCCTCCAACTTCACTCTGACTTTCTCTCAGATGCTCTGAGACGGCAACGAAAACATCCAAGAGAAATTCTTTCAAAGCAATGTCCATCAGGTTATGAAGTTACTGTGACAACCACAAGAAAATTTTCTGCAAAGCACAATTCTGTCTTTTTTTGGTGCTAAAAACAAATTAAAATAAGAGTCATTTGTTTACAACATCAAATTAAAAATCTTGCTAAATCCAACACAAAGTGTCACTGGGACAAAATGAAACAGAAAATAGACATCCATCTCTACTCATCTGCACATCTACTCATGCACTCATAACTTTTTGAGTTTTCTTGTTCACTCATATACGCGCTCGCTATCGAGGTAATAACCATCAGCTAAACAAAACCAATTTTTTAAAAAGCTGCAGAGGGACAAATAAAAATAATTTTTATTTGTTCCTCCCCTAATCAGTTTGATCTAAACTAAATATGAATTCATTTATTTGTTTTTTTTTTTTTTTAAAAGAACTGCATACTAACTGTAAACCACAGAGGTGGAAGTGTCATGGTTTGGGGATACTTTGGAGATTATTTGATGCATCTTTTGAATCATCCTGTGGCGGGTTTTTGGTTCTGCTTCTGAACCAAATACCGACCATAAAAGAAGTGGTCCTATTGAGTGTGACATTACCCCCAGCGTTTGGCTCCAAAAAATGAAGCAAATTCTGTCGCCATTCTGTCCAAAAACGTGGGGGACACGTTTTTGGAGCGAGGAGTTTCTTCCTATTGGCACGCATGTCAAAAACGACCTGCTATGTCCAGTGCAATCATGTCACCATATTGTAATCTCTGTGATAGAAGCTGACCAGCACTTTCTGACCGACAGTGCTTTTACTTTGCTATTTTGGGGGTCTTCATTTAACTAAATAAACTGAACAAATAAATAAATATAGGGTATTAAATATCAGGGTAAAATGATCCTTTGTGTTATTTATAGATGTTGAGAGGCTCTGGGTGACCCTTCCAACACTGGATCTGTTCCTGTCCGGCCCTGCCAGCTTTCCACTAACAGGAAGGTGCTTTCTGATAAAGACATCCTACGTGTCTTTATGGGAGCGTCTTCAGCAGATCATCGCAGAACATTGAGAGAAAAAAAGGACAGAAATGCAATTAGCAATGCATAATTCTGTGTTCACACATGAATGAGGTTGTGGTGATGACAGAATTATTTTATTTGCCACACTTTGCACCCACATACTCTCACTTGTGTCTGAATCAGTACAGTGAAACAGAGGAAGGTGCAGAGCTGGGTATTAGACAGAAAACAAGGTACATTGTGAAAATTATGGATCCACTGAAGAGCGTGGGCCTGCATGATGAGTCAGCGTGGTTAAAAGCAGATGGTTCGACCATGGCAACAAATGTGGGCACAGCCAAACTTTAAAAAAAATCTGAAGGTAAGATTGCAGCTAAATGACAATATTTTACTCCTGGAAGGTGATAAAAAAAAAACTGTTTAAAAGAGTTTTAATCTGAAATAAATTCAAGATGGCAAGTAAAACTCCTACGAATATGTTAAGGGGAAAAGTTTTTTGAAAAATAGTCCAGGAGACAGGTGTTTAGTTTAGGTGTCTCGACTTCCCTGACTCGTGTTCTCCCTTTATTCTGGTGGTTGCCAGCTCCTTCCTAATGTGTCACACATGTGTCTCATTGTTTCCCCCTTCCTGTCTGTCTGTGATGTGTGCTTCATCTTTGCTCTATGCCAGGTTGTCTTGTGCCTACTTTTTGCGTGTGATTGATCTTCTAAAGACGTGTTCCACAACCTCACACCCAACCTGACACATAAAAATTCAATAATAAGTTGAACTAAAATCTTCTTTTAATCGTGTTACTCTGAGATATTGGTAAGAAGATGCAGTAGCATCTGTGTTTGTTGTGTTGAGCGTCTGAGGACCTCAGTGGGATGTGAATCAGGTCAGTAAGGAAAGAAAAATTCTGCCAACAGGCCTTGGCGCTGAAGCGTTTAAAAATCCTCGCTGCTACAAAAATGAGCCAATTTCTTCATGCTGCAGAATGTCTAAAGAAAATTCTTTTCTGATCTATCAAAGTGAGACCTCATTTCTCATCAAACCTCCCACAGCCATCGTGTGTATAAATAGAAGTGTGTGAAGCACATGGACAAACAGGGTACGGTAGAGGTTATCTTTGTGCAGAATGGTTATTAGTTCTTGTTTTAAATGGATGGGACCGGATGTCCCGATCAAACAAAGTAGCTGTAAAAAATAGACACGTGTTGGTATGTGTGTGTGTGAATGTGTGTGTGGTTACTGTACATTCAAATGTTTGTGCATGGCCTTTTTAAAATTTCCTCCAGGGTCTAATAAAATTTGTGCAGCTGGTAATTAGTGACAACCTTTGTGAAGCTGTGTGTCGGCAACGGATCAGCCTCACGTACATGTTGTTTTGAAGTGAGTTGAATTTGTGTATTTGTTGTTATAGTCACAGCAATGCTGGCTAATTCACTATCTATTTATATGAGTGTTGTTTTGACAGCTGACTCAAAGTAGAAAGTGTGCTTGGAGACCAGTTACCAGGCGTTCACACACACATACACAATTATCACACGTACACGTATTGTACACGTGTTTGTGGGACAAAAAAGAAAAGGGTCACACTACTAACACTACTTGGACGAGACTGTTATGTAATCCGTCACATCTCTTTCGAACAGAAGGGTTCGATTCAGTTCAATTTTATTTGTATAGCCCAAAATCACAAAAAAATTTGTCTCATTGCAGGTTTAAAAAGTACCAAAAACAGGAAAAAATGAAGAATGTCTAAACACAAATAAACAGCTAAATGCTAACGAACAAATGCTTGCTAAACAATTTCCACGGTGAGGAAAAACTCCTAAAAAACCATCAGTGAGGAAAAAATAAGAAACCTTATGGGGATCCACACGAAAGAGAGATACCTCCCCAGGACAAGCATCCCATCTGTGTAATACTATTGTTTAAATATTAGCTTATTCTACTCTACAGATTTAATGTCTGAAGAATCAATAGCGTAGGAACTGAAGAGGCTTCCTACCCTCACTTATGGTCACCAGCTGTGGGTGGTGACCGAAAGAATGGGATAGTGGATACAAGCAACTGAAATGAGATTTCTCCGCTGGGCTCTCACTCAGAGATCAGGTGAGGAGCTCTGCCATCCGGGAGAAGCTCGGTGTCAAGCCACTCCTCCAGGTCGAGATGAGCCAGATGGGGAGGTTCGGGCATCTACCCACTGTGCCACCATAGTGCCCGGTCTACAAACACAGGAAGAGAGACCTACAGGATCTTCAAACACAGAGCGTAAACACATTTTCGCTCATGTTAGAGTAGTGGGAGATTGTGAAAAAAAATCCAAGGCTAGGAATGCATTTGAATAGGATCCAAATACAGAATGGTCGAGCTCATAAGTCAAACATGCATAAATGACATAGAAAACTATTTCAGGTGTAATTTGGATGTGAATATTAGGTTCAAACGTAGCAGAAACCTCCAAAGTTAACATTGCATAATACCTTCTCTTTCAAATGTTTGCGCTTAATCCAGACGGAAGAAGGATGAGAAAATGAGGAAGTCAATAAATTGAGTTTGATAAGTGATTGTTACACTTGTAAAATGTCTGCAAAACTCGCTGACGACTGTTAATAGATTAAGTAATTCAGTGTACTGATGCTGCTAAATAACAGAAATGGTGTCAAACGCGTCATCACTCTGACACGAACAAGCTGAATAATGTCCAAACAAAATAGATGATAAATAACTTTACAAACAAAGTGTTTTAGATTTTCTGTTTTTTGCACTGTATCCCAAAATGAAAGAGAAATATGTGACCGGTAAGCTGCCATCAGAAAGATCTCATTGCTTCTTCTTCTAATAAATGAAATGCACAGGAAATGACTTGATTTGGTAAAGAGGAGATTGAAGTTTAGGAACTCAAACAGGAACGTCTTCTTCTTTCTCCTAAGACACTTCTTCCAGCTTAATCAGAAGATTGAAAAGCATTCTGAGGCCAAACACAAGACAAAGTCCTTCTAGCCTAGGGGTGAGCAAACTTTGACATAGGGGTCAGAACAGGAGCAGATGGATGGCATACTTTGGTAAACAAGCGCAGTATACAGTATATGGAAAGCCATTGGGGCCGCTACACACACGTAATCTCGCGCGCCAACGTTAAACCAAGATCAAAAAAATGTGCATCTAGCACGCTAGGTTTAAAATGTACCGTAGGTTTGAAATCTCCTAACAATCTAGTTTGACAACGTGTGCATCACAGAAACACACACATTTTAATGGGAGCAGTGTTGTTGTCTTTGCAACAAAGCCAATATATCTAAAGCGCAGTCTAGATAGGAAACATCAGAATTGCAGAGGAAATAAAATATTAACATGGTTTATTTGTTTAATTTTCTTGGGCCGGATTAAAACATTTAACGGGCCGCATGTGGCCCACGGGCCGGAGTTTTCCCATGCCTTAATGTGGCCACATATCAAGACTTACCAGGTTGGACCAGTTTGGATTTTTCTCTCAGTTGGACGGTATTAGAACATCTCATCAGTGGGGCTCACAGACCAATATGGAAAAGCCAACAAGCCACTTGTAGCAGAGGATCCACATATTGGATAACTCTCACACGATGTTAGTTGGTTTGCTGTGGGATACACTTCAGTGTGAGATGAAACTGTCTTTGGAAGGACAACAGGTGGTTGCTTTTTAGTGTAGGCTAAGAAAAAACTACTGTCGTGCAAGTGTTGCTGGTGAGATGGGATGTTAGAAGCGGGTGTGTTAAAAACATCTCACACTGAATATTTCTGCTACAGGAAATTATGTGAAAATATTTTATTACATAAAATGAGCCGATACATGAAACGATGCTTGTATAGTCATCTATCTAATCCCTACTTTAACCATTCACCTATCGATCCATCCACCTATCCATCTATCTACTCTTCCACCTATTCTGTCGTGAAAAGGTGTGCAGGTGGAAGGAGGAGGACCCAATTGTGAGACAAAAACATGGTTTATTTGAGAATGGCAGTTTGGTATTGCTGTGAAAGAAAAACATAAGATGTTAGTGGCATGGCAAGAGGTTATTGTTCTGAATGTGTTTCATGGTCAGGCAACCAGGGAGACCTGGCTGAAAGGGATGGTATAACCCGACACCAAAGGGTAGACAGACTGCCTATTTAACAGCTGCAAAAAGATCTTCAGGTGTGTAAAATCAGGCAAATGAGGGATGGCCCCGGGTTACCTCTGGTGGTGGGCGAGGGAACCACGACATAACCATTCACCTACGTATATATCCATCCATCTATCCATTCATCTATTTATCCATCCATCTACTCATCCATCTGTCCCTTCACCTATCTATCCATCCATCTACTCATCCATCTGTTCATTCACCTATCTATCCATCCATCTACTCATCCATCTGTCCATTCACCTATCCATCCATCTTGTTGTGGTTCCCTCAACCACCACCAGAGGGAGCCAGGGACCATCTCACCTTTCCCCCAATTCTGGCTGATTGGACCACCTGCACCTAATCTCCCTGCTGCCTATTTAAAGGCAGCCTCTCCAGCATTCCTCGTCGGGTCTTCATGCCTTCCAGCCTTGGCTGACTCCCGACCCAACAGATATCTTTTGGAACTGAGATTCACTCTTTGATAACCATTTTGATCCTTTTTCTTTGATTACAGCTTTGCTGATCCTTGGTTTAATAAACCTTGTTTAAAGTCCTGCATTTGGGTCCTCCTGCTCCTTCCCCATCACAACACATCTACTCATCCATCTGTCCATTCACCTATCTATCCATTCATCTAGTCATCCATCTGTCCTTTCAGCTATCTATCCATCCATCTACTCATCCATCCATTCATTCACCTATCTATCCATCCATTCATTCACCTATCTATCCATCCATCTACTCATCCCTTTATCCATTCACCTTTCTATTCATCCATCTATCCATTCATCTATCTATCCATTCATCTACTCATCCAAATATCCATTCACTTATCTATCCATCCATCTACTCATCCATCTGTCCATTCACCTATCTATCATCCATCTACTCATCCATCTGTCCATTCACCTATCTATCCGTCTACTCATCCATCTATCCATCCATCTACTCATCCATCTGTCCATTCACCTATCCATCCATCTACTCATCCATCTATCTATCCATCTACACATCCATCTGTTCATTCCCCTATCCATCCATCTACTCATCCATCTGTCCATTCACCTATCTATCCATCCATCTACTCATCCATCTGTCCATTCACCTCTCTATTCATCCATCTACTCATCCATCTGTTCATTCACCTATCTATCCATCCATCTACTCATCCATCTGTCCATTCACCTCTCTATTCATCCATCTACTCATCCATCTGTCCATTCACCTATCTATCTATCTATCTATCCATCCATCTACTCATCCATCTGTCCATTCACCTGTCTATTCATCCATCTACTCATCCATCTGTTCATTCACCTATCTATCCATCCATCTACTCATCCATCTGTCCATTCACCTATCCATCCATCCATCCATCCATCTACTCATTCATCTGTCCATTCACCAATCCATCCATCCATGTACTCACCCATCTGTCCATATACCTATCTATCCATCTAAAAATTCTCTTCTGACATGTTGTTTCCATACAAACCATCTCAGATTCTGAAAACCTCAGGAGCCAAGAGCTTTCACTGATGACCAGTATCAACTTCTAACTAAATTTCATTTACTTTTATATTGATTTTGGTTTTTACTACACTTGCATGACGAAGACATGAGGAATGAGAGGGTGTGTGATGGTGAGTTCACCTCCAGGTATCCAGAGATGGAGTTGCACAGTTTATGTAGGGCAGCTTTCCAACAGGGCATTATTCACCCTAAATATAGATGGAACAGAAGTAGGCTGAGCCGACAACACTGCCAGAGGCCAAAAGAAGATGTGATGAGGAAACTTTGGAGTAGGAAGGATTTCATTTTTATTCCAAAACTTTGTGTTGATGCTTGATGCGAACTTGAAATTACAGTATAGAAGTGAATTTAGCAAATGCTTTTTATCCCATCCTTTGGCGCTCACACTATATGTGAACTGTGCCCGAATCCAACTGAGCCGTACCCTGACACATGTCTTTCAAGTGGGCCAGCAACAGCTAAACAAACTGGACACGGTTTGGAACACTCACACTAGTTAAACAAACTGTGATTTGGAGATCAAATGCACTTGAACACAGTTCAAATTGCTAGTGTGAGTACACCCTTAGTGAACACTGAGTGGAAAAGTTTGCCCACTCTTGGTTTAATACCTCAAAGTTAGGAGCATGGAATTGTCCAGAATATTTTAGTAAGGTGAGACATTCAAGGTATTTTTTACTGGAATTAAAGAGCTAAATCAACCAGCTGAAGAATAACACCATGATAGTCCCACCATCATGCTTTAAAGTCACAATAATGCAATCATGGAAGTTCAAACAGCTCATTGTCTAGGGTTCTGCAAGGGGGCTGCAAGGTAGCACAATGGTTAGCACAATGACCTCACAGTGACAAGGTTGGGGACGAGGGAACAATAGCCTTTCTGTGTGGAGTTTGCATGTTCTCTTCATGTAAGCGTAGGTTTCCTCCGGGTATTCCGGTTTCCTCCCACCTTCCAAAAAACATGCATGTTAGATTGATTGGACTACATGAAATTGCCCCTAGGAATGAGAGTGTGTGAAAAATGTTTTGTGTATTGCCAAGCGGTAGACTAGCAACCTGTTCGGGGTGTACCCTGCCTCTCACCTGGAATCAACCAGGATTGGCTCTGGCACCCCCTGCAATCCTGTTAGGGATGGACAGTTCAGAAGATGAATGAATAAATGAGTTGTATGTGTATACTGTTTTTTTTCTTTGGACCAGATTGGTTGATCAGGACGGTTCGTTTTTCAGCCCCTGAACCTTATGTTTGACATCAATGCGTCAAACTGTGCAAACCAAGGCTGACACAGATTTTAAAAAGGCCAAGTTTTTAACAGAACAATACAATTGGATGTGAAATATCTAAAGCAAACCTCCTCTGTAATACCTCACAGACATGCATTTATTTTGGTGACACATTAAAAATGTCCTCTCTGGGTTTTGTTCAAACTTCTAGTTGTGAGTCATCACAGCACATTCAGCATAGGTGTGACATTCAGGGATCAACTGCTGGTGTGTGAGTGTGTGTGGGAAGCAGGTGAGATCTTCACTGCAACAAAAGATAAAAAACAACAAATTTATTTTACATGTAATTAACAATCAAAGCACAGCTTATGGTTTACTTTGTATAGGAGAGTGTGTGTGGATGGTTGTGTGCCTGCGCAACAGACTGGCGACCTATTCGGGGTGTACCCTGCCTCTTGCCTTAAATCAGCCAGGATAGGCTCTGGCACACCTTGCAACCTGGTCAGGGATAAGTAGTTCAGAAGATGAAAGAAAATTTTGGATAGGAGATCAAGTTCGTCCAATACATGTCATTATGGTTTAAGTCAAGATGGAGTTTTTTTTTTTTTTTTGGGGGGGGGGGTTATGCATCACTGTCTTCCTATTTTCTAAAATGTCTGGAAAAGAGACTTACCAAGCCTTCTTTATCTGTAGGACTCCTGAAGCAGCTGAAAGACCTTGTCGGTCAAATTGGAATGCAGCTTCGATGGCCTGGGCTTTGGAGGCCGGAGAGGCCATGAGAACAACCTTCAGAGGCCTTACTTGTCCACCACCCTGTGGTTCAGGAACTGGAAGCAGTGCACCATCAACACATTCTTAAGGAACAAGAACAGTTTTTCTTTTCTAAATGTGCTTAGCCAATGTTTTTGCAACAAATAAACTATTAACTTGTTAAATCTTATTGATCACTCAAGATTTGAATGTACACCCCTTTGAAGAAATACATGATCAATACCAAGACATCAACGAGTAACAAACCAATGTGTCTCCACCTGCACAGGATTTGTGACAATGAGCCATATAACCTAATCAGTTCAGCCATTGTTGGTACTGAGTCTTCTTCTTTTGGCATTTTCCTTCAGGGGTCACCACAGCAAGTCAGTTTCTTCCATCTAACCCCATCTGCTGCATCCTCTTCGGTCACACCAACTATTTTCATGTCTTCCTTCACTGTATCCATGAACGTCCTCTTTGGTTTTCCTCTAGGCCTCTTTCCTGGTGGTTCCAAACCCAGCATCCTTTTGCGGATGTGCTGTTGCTCTCTTCTCTGCACATGTCTAAACCATCTCAGTCTGGCCTCTCTGACTTTATCTCCAAACCGCTCACATTTGCTGTTCCTCTGATCCTGTCCGTCCTGGTCACTCCCAGAGAGATCCTCAGCATCTTCATCTCTGCTACCTCCCAGTGCCACTGTCTCTAGACCAAACAGCATGGCCGCTCTCACAACGGTTTTGTACACTTTCCCTTTCAGTTTAGCTGAAACTCTTCTATCACACATCACATCTGATACTTTCCTCCACCCGTTCCAGCCTGCCTGCACACTCTTCTTCAACTCTTTTCCACCCTCTTCATTGCTCTGGACTGTTGATCCTAAATACTTAAAATCTTCCACCTTCTTTATTTCTTCTCCCTGTAAACTCACTTGATTTTACCACTCTTTTATCCAATTCTCCCAACCATTCATCCTTTCATGCTTCCATCAATCCATCTTCAACTCCAAAACCTCTAACATGTGCTGTTCTTCTGATCCTGTCCATCCTGGTCACTCCCAGAGAGATCCTCAGCATCTTCATCTCTGCTACCTCCATCTCTGTTTCCTGTCTTTTCCTCAGTGCTACTGTCTCCAGAAAAAAAGCATGGCTGGTCTCATCACGATTTTGTACTCTTTCCCTTTAACTGTTAATATCTCATCAGTTTTTCAGTAGATTTTGTTTTTATGAGTGTTGCAGAAGCATGAACAGCCTGAGTGGGTGGATGATTATACATTTATAGATATCATACTCATTGAAACAGGAGACAAGTGCAACATGGTTTATTGTCAAAACTGTTAAGACATGAACTTGATTAATGCCACATCAAAATCTTAAACTCCACTGTAGTAAAGTGCAGAATAAAATCAGGTTACCCTGGGATTCCTCATACATTTTCCATGTCTGCTTTAACTGGGATATAAAGTCCTTACAGATGATGAAAAGCCCTTTTCTTTTTTTTTTTTTTGCTCTTCAACCCACACGTCTTAAAGCTAATGTGCAAACAGGATCATTGAGAAAGCTTCAGCACTCTGGAAACGCCATCCCACTCACAAGATGGTGCTGCTTCACATGAGGGAAGGGTGGGAGCAAAAAAAAAAAAAAGATGGAAAAAAAATGTTCTTAATTATTCTCAATTTTTGATCTGGATTGTTAAATTATCAGTTTGATGAGAGGTCGTTTGTTCTGTGGACGCTGTGGGGTTTTTTCCTCTTGTGACAGTCGTGTGCAACGTGGGATCTCCATCTCCTACGCTCATAAAAACTGTTTAGAGGAAAAAATTCTCACACACACACACACACACACACACACACACACACACACACACACACACACACACACACACACACACACACACACACACACACACACACACACACACACACACACACACACACACACACACACACACACACACACACACACACACACACACACACACACACACCACTATGAATCTGTTTGTCAGGCCACACCTGCCCTCCCTGTGTGGGATGCTGAAGGAAGCAATGAGGTAAACACATAAAACTCATGAGATATTGCACAGACAAGTGCCGGCACAGAATACAACAGTCCACCACCCGCACTCCAAACAGCCCCCGCCTGTGCATAGGAAGAATAAAGCACTTATGGTGGTCGCACACATTAACCCTTTCCTGTAAAGCTTCAACAACTTAAAACCATGAACGAGTCCAGATTTTTATGACAAAAAAAAAAAAAAAAATCTGCATGTGTTGTAAACGTACAAAAACTTGAACCTAATGATGACTGAGGGGAGGCTCCGTAACCGTTGGCAACAGTGACTGGACAACCAAAAAAAAAAAAAAAACCTGAAGTCCCAGCGTATGCAAAAAATGTGGGATGAGACTGGGTTGGAGCCAGCATGGAGACAAATCTCTCAAGTTCTCGTCAATAAATAGCATCGTGGACTTTGATTTGATAAAGAAAAACGTTTTTTTTTTCTCCCCATCAAGCAAAGTTGTGTGAAGCCCTCGGGATCGGTTCATTTTAAAGATACAAACATTTGTCCATGTTGCTCCTGATGCATCTTCTGTGTATCCTTTTTCCAGTTCATGCTGGTTTCATGACCACATGCTTCTTAAAAAAAACCTGCAAACCTAACGCACAGAGCGGTCCTACGAAGCTTCATCCATCAAGCCTTCCACAGTCATTATCTGTGGAGCAGGACGAAGGACTCAAGCATCCGGGTGATGTTTCCCTGGTAGTCTAGACGGTGCTTGATGATAGCCCTGGCAGCGAGGCACTGCAGCGTGGTGTGGTTAATGGGCTGGATGACGTTCCTGGCCAGCTCCTTCTCGTCCAGAAGGTCGCAGGCCGTTTGCTGGAAGGCGTTGGTGCTGTCGAAGTGAGTCCCGCAGGAGACGAGCAGGTTCATGATCTCAGGGTGGCTGTTGGATGCAGCAATGTGGAGGGGGCTGGAGGATAAGCAGATCAAACATGACCACTTGAATATGATGTCTGAAATATTTTGAGACCTAGAATATCGTAACCCTCTCTACGATATAAGGATAAATATTGTACCGTGAGGTCTGGTTACATCTCGAGTATCACGTCTAAAACGCTGCAAAAAACTTAACAACAGATTCCAGACAAACCTGTTATCATCTTCATCTCTGCTGTTGACGTCTGCTCCGCACTCGAGGAGAATAGAGGCCACGGTCAGCGAGGGAAACTTGCAAACAGGGTAGCGCCCCACGCAGGTGGTGTTTCGGTCCACAGCCAGATGAAGCGGGCTGTAGCCGTTCTTCCCACGTGGCTGGAGCTTCAGGAATCTTGGAGAGGGAAAAAAAAAAAACATACAAATTTACAAAGATGAAAAGTGTTTGTTTGGTTCTTGGGATCTCCAAAAGTCTTGGGATTTCTAAAAGTCCAGTTGGAGGTAGACCCTTTAAACACAAACTTTTTGGTTTGCGTGCCATATTGAGTTCTAACATTTGACAAACGGGGCGGAACAGGAGCAGATGGATGGCATGCTTTGTTAACCTCTAAATTAGATCAATAGAATGGCACGCTAGATTTTAAACAAGCGCTAAAAGTTACATCAATGGCGTTAAATTTCAAATCTAGCAGCGCTAGGTTTGAAATCTAAGCGCTTGATGTAACATTTAGCTTGTTTTAACTTGTAACATGCTTGTTTACATGCGTGTATTGGGCCCGATGGCTTCCCATATCATACAGTGCACCATCTAGTGAGGAAACATCAGAATTGCAGGGGAAATAAAACACTAACAAGATTTATTTAGGGTGGCTGGGCTCTCACTCAGAGATTGGGTGAGCAGTTCTGCCATCCGGGAGGAGCTTGGTGTCGAGCAACTCCTCCTCCAGGTTGAGAGTAGCCAGATGGGATGGTTTGGGCATCTGCTCAGCATGCCCAACAAGCACCTCACTGGTGAGATGTTTCGGGCACGGGGAGGAGAACTAAAGGCAGACCCCGGACCCGCAGGAGAGACTATTTCTCACAGCTGGCTGGGGAATGACTCGGGATCCTTCTGGGTGAGCTGGAGGATGTAACTGGGGTGTGAGAAGCCTGGGCTTCCCGTCTGATGTTGCCCCGTGACCCGCCCCGGATGAGCGGAAGACAACAGAATGGAATAAACGGAACGGTTCATTTATTTAATTTTTTCAAGTTCGGCGGGCCGGATTAAACCGTTTAATGGGCCACATGTGGCCCGCGGGCCATAGTTTGCCCATGCCTCCTTTAGACACTAATCATTTGTAGAGTAGTCTCCTAATTTATGAGAGTTTAAACATTCCTTTTATTAGCGCGCAAGCTAGAAACAGACTTAGCTTGAACGCTGATATGAAGAAGCTAGGAACCAGAACCTGGGGGAAGTGCACTGAGACATTCTTGTTCTGGTTTCATCTACACCTTTTAGAACATCATCCTTCCTTCTATGTGATACTTCACACTTATAGTTAGTATCGTCCTACTTACAAACTGCCCCTCTGGATGAGGCCCATAGACTGGATCCAACAACCAACTGCGATCAAGGGTCTCATTTTGTGGCCCTTAAATGATTCATTTACAGTCCTGTTTAACATGAAAATCTAATATAGCTGTGGTCTAAGGAGTTGATACGAACAACGTTGTAGTCAGAACTGACTGAACTAAATAGAGGGTATCACCGCATCCTAATCTGAGACCATGGTCTTTGCCCGGGAAAGTGTGGAATCCTCCCTGCAGGTCAGTGACGGGTCAGTGAGACCTGCAGGGAGACCTCCTCCCAAATGGAGGAGTTTAAGTATCTTGGGGTCTTGTTCACGAGTGGGGGAAAGATGGAGCGGGAGATCGACAGACGGATCGGTGCGGCATCCGCAATGATCAGGACGCTGCATCGGTTTGTCTTGGTAAAGAAATAGGTCAGCCAAAAAGCAAAGCTCTTGATTTACAAGTCGATCTACGTTCCCACCCTCACCTATGGTCACAAGCTGTGAGTGGTGACCGAAAGAATGAGATTGGAGATAAAATCGGCAGAAATGTGCTTCCTCTGCAGGGTGGCTGGGCTAGAGGGTAGAGTGAGTCTAGTGGATAGAGGGAGGAGCGCTACCATATGAGAGGAGCTCGGTGTAGAGCAGTTGCTCCTCCAGGTCAAGAAAAGCCAGATGAGGTGGTTCAGGATCTGGTTAGGATGCTTCCCGAAAGTCTCGCTGGTGAAGTGCACCGGGCACAACCCACCGGGAGGAGACCAAGTGGCAAAGCCTGAACTATGTCTCACAGTTGGCTGGGGAACGACTCAGAATCCAACTTGGGTGAGCTGGAGGATGCAGCCGGTGTGAGAGAAGTCTGGGTTTCCCGCCTGAGGCTGTTGCCCCTGAGCCCTGGCCCCGGATAAGTGGAAGACAACGAAACAAAAAATACTATAAAATCTACAGAACACACTTAAAATAAAGAACAAAATAAATTTTAAAAAATGATCAGAGGGAACCTCAGCATTGGCGCCGAGATGACTAGGCTTATTATGTCAAGATGAAACCATCTGAAAAAGGCTTTCCTCCAGAACCTCTAAATTTTAATATCCACACTGCAGGCCAGTTTATTTGACCAAATAATATTGCAACAAATGTGAGAGATATCACAATCCTGTGAGGCATCAGCAAAAATAGTGCCGATCCCACCGAAGGACTCCTGTCAGATGTTCTGACAAACACTCAGACTGACAGAGTTCCTGTGAAGACCACCATGTACACATTCCAGAACTGACTCTACGTCAGGGGTGTCAAACTTCGGTCCTCCAGGGCCGGTGTCCTGAAGATTTTCCATGTGTTCCTGGTTCAATAGAGCTGATGAACATAAAGTGAAATCAACAGCCAATAAAATTTGGCACATTGACTCAATAACCTGGATCAGGTCTGTAGATGCAAGAACACATAGAAAACATTCAGGACACTGACCTTCGGAGACCGGACTTTGACACCTGTGCTCTAGGTGAACATTAGGAATGAAAGCAGAAACAAACGTTTTACATATTTTTCTTTGTTTTGTGCGTTTTTATGAACAAATAAATACGTTTTGTTATAACGTCGGGTTATCTAAATGCAAAAATACCCAACTTTAGTTTTGCATAACGTTCCGTTCTTCCGCTTGTTCCGGGGGCGGGTCGCAGGGGCAACAGCATCAGACGGGAAGCCCAGGCTTCTCTCACCCCGGCTGCATCCTCCAGCTCACCCTGGAGGATCTTGAGTCATTCCCCAGCCAGCCGTGAGACATAGTCTCTCCAGCGGGTCTAGGGTCTGCCCCTTGGTCTCCTCTCGGTGGGATGTGCCCAAAACACCTCACCAGCGAGCCGCTCGGGGGGCATCCTAACCAGATGCCCGAACCACCCCATCTGGCTCCTCTCGACCTGGAGGAGGAGTGGCTCGACAATGAGCTCCTCCTGGATGGCAGAGCTCCTCACCCGATCTCTTGACTGAGAGCCCGGCCACCCTGCGGAGGAAGCTCATTTCGGCCGCTTGTGTCTGCGATCTCTTTCTTTCGGTCACCACCCACAGCTGGTGACCATAGGTGAGGGTTGGAATGTACATAGACTTGTAAATCAAGAGCTTTGGTTTTCGGCTCAGCTCTCTCTTTATCACGACGGACCAATGACGATGTATAACGTATGTGTTAAAATACGAGATGATGTCACCACGGATTGACCCATGTGCTAACGCTAACAACGTTATTTGTTTCCTCAATTTAAATAAAGTTTCATACAAGTGTGAACCGCAGTGAGCAAAATGGAATAAGAAGCGTGCAAAAGCACGCAAAAAAAACCCCAGTTTTTTATTATTCATGAACATTCATGAACTTGTTTTTTTAAATGGAAACCGTCCTTTCTCGGACCCTTTAAATTGGAATCAGCATACGTCCCAAAATACATCATCTGTTGGGTCCTAGCATTCACACACACACATACATACCTGTAGACGGTTTGCTTCTTGAAGTGGTCCTGCTCTTCAGTACATGGCACCTTCTCCAAGAGACAGATCAGATGAAGGATGATAGAGAGAGCTTTGCTAAGCTGAGCCGGATCCGGAGGCATCGGTCCACCTTGTTTTACCGCTCGCTCTATCTCTAACACGCTCTTAGACAAAATCCCCATCAAGTCTTCAAATGACACAGATGTTCCCAGCAGCCCTTTGGCCCTGTCCTGCAGCATGAAGGAGAAAAGCTCTGCAAAGGAGAGCAGGCTGGAGGCCGTCATGGGACTGAGAGGGTCCAGGTTGCTCTGCTGCATGTCCAGAGCGTACTTCCACAGGTTAATGCAACGCTCAAAGTTTCCAGAATCTGCGTAGACTGCTCCTCTGTAACGGATGTAGTAGGATGTGTCTGGATGCTGCGGCCCGAGGATTCGCTCTCGGATCAGCAGTGCTTGCATTCGCATCTCGTCTGGGTCAGAGATCAGCCCGTCCAGTTCTTCTCCATTAACAACCTGAGGAGCAGATGGAACATGGATAAACACAAATATGGCAGTTGGGGTTTTTTTTAAACAAGCTGTGGTTTTAAAAAAACTATTTAAAAGTCTTTTATAAATTGTAATGTTGACTAAATTAAAAGATCTTCAAGCAAAATTTTTGTCTTTGAAATACTGTACATGGATTTCAAACCAAACCCTGTTTTACAAAAAATTTACATCCTGTTTTCCCCATTTTTATGTTCCGTTCCGTCCTCTTCCGCTTATCCGGGGCTGGGTCGCAGGGGCAACAGCCTCAGACGGGAAGCCCAGGCTTCTCTCACCCCAGCTGCATCCTCCAGCTCACCCGGAAGGATCCCAAGTCGTTCCCCAGCCAGCTGTGAGACGTAGTCTTTCCAGCGGGTCCGGGGTCTGCCTTTGGTCTCCACCCGGTGGGACGTGCCCAAAACACCTCACCATCAAGGCGCTCGTGGGGCATTCTGACCAGATGCCCGAACCACCCCATCTGGTTTCTCTCGACCTGGAGGATTGGCTTGACAACAAGCTCCTCCCGGATGGCAAAGCACCTCATCCGATCTCCGAGTGCGAACCCAGCCACTTTGCGGGGCGTCTCATTTCGGCCGCTTGTATCTGCGACCTTGTTCTTTCGGTCACCACCCACAGCTGTTGACCATAGATGAGGGTGGGAGCGTAGATCGACTTGTAAATCAAGAGCTTTGCTTTTCGGCTCAGCTCTTTCTTCATCATTTTTGTGTTCATGGTGATAAAACTGCGTTTTTAGATTTAGAAAAATGTTTTTTTTTTTGTTGATGAATAGTCGCATGCTCAACACTCCGCACACAGAATAGAGAAGGCTGTAAGCGTTATGGCTTCCATACATCTACCGTAGCACCTAAACCTTCACACGCACATCGCTGTTTACATAGTTATCCTGTCTACAATCTAAACCCTTCAAATCTGAACTTTATTAGGAATTAAATACATTCCAGGAGGATAAATCTAGCTCACCTCTCTGGCGTAGTCGTATGCCATGATCAGCTGCTTTGGCTCTGGTTTATGAACCACGTTGTTGCTGTCCAGGTATCTCAGATCCATTGCTCTTTTCCAATACTTTAACGCTCCCAGGAGGTCTCTCTTTTTGTCAACAAATGTGGCTCCAAGAAGCTCCAAGGCATCGATACGTTCCTTGTGGGTCGTCTGGAAAAGAAAGAAAGTGAGCATTTAGAACATGTTTTGTTCCTTTTTAAAACACTGCAATAGAAAAGCTGACCTGGTGGTGTGCGGTCAGGAAATCCACAATGTTAGTGTGGCCGGTAACACTGGCAGAAAGCAGCGGCGTCATGCTGTAGCCATCCTGCTCCATGGTGGCACCATATTGCAGTAACATTCGCATGATTTCCAGGCTGCCGGACTCGGCACAGTCATGCAGGGCCGTGTTGCCTGTGAAATGAGATCAAACAGATTTTGAGATAAAAGAACATGTTACTTGATTGAAATTTAACCAGAAAATAATAAAAATATTCAAGTCTGAAACGCTGAAGAGAATTATTGTCTGAAATGTTTGCAAATGCAACACAATGTAAGATTATTTTTGAGTTTCTGCAAGACTAGCTGAGCCCTTCTGTCCCTAAATCTGCTCTTTTTTGTGTTTGGATGAAGCCCATCAGCTCAATCTCACTTAAAAATGTTATTTCATACTTAAATAAGTTCATTTTTAGTTGCCAGTTCCAAACAGAGGTCTTAAAATAACCACAGTATAAGTTTAGAGGAAGTGTGTGTGTTTATGAACAGAAAAGTTCATAAAAACTAGAAAATGAGTTGTACCGACTAAAGAAAAACAGATCCCCCTTAATTTTATCTACGCCACATCTTTGGACATCAGTCGAGTATTCTGATTGGATGAGGTTTGAGAATCACTGCATTTTTTCAGCCATCCTTTTCCTGACTTTAATGTTTCGGAAAATGAAGACTCTGGCCAGAACCTGAATATTTTAGATGTGAAACTACCATAATTTTCTTGAACATTTCAAAGACATGTATTAAAGAGTCACAAGCTTGGTCGGCTTTATTTGGGAGGTAAAGCATGCGGCACAGAAGAAAAATGCAAATGGCTTGTGCTTTTTGGTCGCTATGATTACAGAAAAACGAGCCAACAGACTATCTTTCTCATCGATAGAGCCTGTCCATAAAGAATACGAGAGAATAATTTGAAGAATAAGAATTTAAAGCCAGGGCAAAGATCATTTTAGGTAGTTTTATTTAGAATAAAAGCGTAGTTGCCATCTGAGAGGAGCTCGATATCGAGCCGCTCTTCCTCCAGGTCGAGAGAAGCCAGATGGGGTGGTTTGGGCATCTGGTCAGGATGCTGCCCAAGTGCCTTACTGGTGAGGTGTTTCGGGCACGTCCCACCGGGAGGAGACTAAGAGGCAGACCCCGGACCTGCTGGAGAGACTATGTCTCACAGTTGGCTGGGGAACGACTCCGAATCATTCAGGGTGAGCTGGAGGATACAGCTGGGGAGAGAGAAGCCTGGGCTTCCCGTCAGAGGCTGTTGCCCCTGCGACCCGGCGCCAGATAGGCGGAAGACGACAGAACCGAAAAAAGGGTAGTTGTACTACTGCCAAAGGGATCTGGATCAAGTTTCATTTTTAAGTTAGTCCCTTTAGACCATTACACACATCACGTCTGGTTCTAAACAAAAAGCAGTTTTTTAGTTATTTCTTGTCTTGATCATATCGGTCTGATCGTGTGCTTCTGTCTGATTAACTGTGTGAGAAGCTCTTTGAGACAACAGTTGTAAAACTAGTTCCGTCATCTTCCGCTTATCCGGGGCCAAGTCAGGGAGGCAGCAGCCTCAGACGGGAAGCCCAGGCTTCTCTCACCCTGGCTGCATCCTCCAGTTCACCCATAAGGATCCCAAGTCGTTCCCCAGCCAGCTATGAGACACAGTCCCTCCAGCGAGTCCGGGGTTTGTCTCTTGGTCTCCTCCTGGTGGGATGTGCCCAAAACATCTCACCAGCAATGCGCTCATGGGCCAAACCACCCCATCTGGATTCTCTCGACCTGGAGGAAGAGCGGCTCGACACCGAGCTCCTCCCGGATGGTCGAACTCCTCACTCGATCTCTGAGTGAGAGCCCAGCCACCCTGCAGAGGAAGCTTATTTCAGCCGCTTGTATCCGTGATCTCAGTTTTTTTTGGTCAAAGAGTAAAACAAGTAAATAGAGAAAAAAAAAACGCCATTGGCCCGACGTAACTGTTCCTGAAATATTTTCAGGAACTGACTCAGCTGATTGTTCAATGATTCAGTTTGAAATTGTGCGAGGTACGTATCACACAGTCTGTTCGACTAGATTAAAATCCCTAGGACAGGAAGTCAGAATGGTTTAGAATCTAAAGGTTGAAGGCTCAGTGGTGAAAAAAAACTTCTACAAACAATTTCTAATAATTCAATGATCTCATAGGAAAACAAAACGACACCGCAAACCGCATCATCACATTCCACTGCTAGAACTAAAGTATCTACTCGTCTAAACTCGTAGCTTGAAAAAAAAATCTGTGTCAAAGCTGTTCCGGGGAAACACCTCATACTCAGGAATTATATTAGAGTTCTAACTAAACTATGGTAAGTAGATCTTTAGCCAAATATTAACTGCTAAAGCCTTCAGAGGCTGAAATCGTTCTGTATTACTGCACCGTTAAGTGTTACAGTATATGTGTGTGATCCCCAAAGAATGACGTGCAATATCTAGGGCACCTCATAATAGAGTATCTTATACGAAGTGTGCTTCCATGCATTTTGTCTGGATGCCAACTCATTTCCATGATTTAAATTTTCATAGTTAAGACCCTGGAAATTCTATCCAAATACAGGGATTATGCTGGATGGAGCAACAGCGCAACAAGACATGGGGGCACCTTATACTCACATAAAGAACCCACATAAAACGTCATTTGGTTTATCAGGCATATTTAAGATGAGAAAATCTAAAGGCAAAGAGATGCAGGCGGTGTGTAATTTAACCCTTTGAGCTATTTTAAGTGTCATTTAATAATTTTCAAAGCAGCTAAATAATTAAGAATAATTGTATGAAACACGAGATCGTCCTCGTCATCTTAAGCATCTCTGTTAGAACTTTTTTTGGAACCAATCCGGTAATCAAATCAGCCTGAGTGTTCATCTAAGAAAAAAACAAGTTACCTGAATACACCCGAAAGTGTTGTGAAACCAGAACTTCGTGTTTGAGTGATGAGTCATTACAGATAGAAATATGCAAATGTTTCAAGAAGTCATGTGAACTTTTTTTTTTAGCTTAAAGTCACGTGTCTGGGTATGAGCTCACTTTCCCCTTTGATTCAGGATTTCTAGGAAATTCTATTATTTAATCCCATAAAATTTTATGACTAATTTTTATGTTTGAACATTATCCTCAATTAAAAAAAAAAAACACCTGAAGTGATTTTTCTATTACAGATTCAATTTTAATGCCAGTTGTTCTTGGCTACAGATTTTGTTCTCTGCCCGGCTCACATCCTGACGTAAAGCAGGAAGTTGGCACCCTAAAGTCTTGTTTCAATCAGGATGAAGAACATCTACTGATTACTTCAGATGTAGCTGAAGCTCATATTTAATTAACAGTTTTGGACACATTTGCCGATTGTCCCGGGACGGAATCCCTCTCGCTCTTGTGGGTCCCCATGAGGTTTCTTTTTTCCCCCTCTGATTGTTTTTTTGGAGTTTTTCTTCACTATAAAGAAGGTTCTACAGGCAGGATTGTGCAGAAGTAATCTAGCTAGCTTTAATTAGTTAGCTTTTAACTGTGTATTTGTGTATCTACATTTTTGTTCTCCCCACCCCAACCTGCAATGTGATTTGAAACGATTGTTTTATAATAATGAACAGACTCTACTTCACAATAAGAAAAAAAAATGCCAAAAATCCCAACAGTAGGGAAAAAAGAAAAAGAAACCTCATGGGGATCCACAAGAAAGACAGATCCCTCCCTTGGGAGGAGAAGCCAATGTGTCCAAAACTTATTCTACTGTACAGCTACATATCAGAAGATGGGCTTTACAACTGTAATCGAATTTAACTTGGTTTCTTTACACTGTATTTAAAGCCTATAATGAGATTTACACTGTGTTGTGCACAAGCATGTGAGGCTTGATCGGGTAACAAAGGGTACAATGTTCATTGATACACATTTTGAGAAAGGAATGATTATCGGTGCATGTTTTAGAAGCTAGAGCAGGGGTGGGCAAATGTTTTCGTTCGCGGGCCACATTGAGTTCTCACATTTGACAAAGGGGGCCAGAACAGGAGCAGAGCGATGGCATGCTTTGGTAACCGCTAGATCAGATTAGACCGCTAGAATGGCACGCTACATTTTAAACAGGCGCGCTAAATGTTACATCAAGAGCGTTAAATTTTAAATCTAGCACCGCTAGATCTGATATCTAGCACCGCTAGATCTGATATCTAGCGGCGCACATTTAGCAGCGCTAGGTTTGAAATCTAAACATTTGATTTAACATTTTGCTTGTTTTAACATCTAACACGCTTGTTTACGTACGTGTATTGGGCGCGATGGCTTTCCTTGTCATGCAGTGCGCCATCTAGTGAGGTAACATCAGAATTGCAGGAGAAATAAAACATTAACAAGGTTTATCTATCTAATTTGGGAGACGGTAGATCAGCGCTAGAGCACTCGCCCGCGAACCGGAAGGTCGCGGGTTTGATTCCCACTGAGACCAATGTCTAGGGTCCTTGGAGAAGACACCTAACCCCTGCTTCTCCCACTATTGGCGCCGTCGAAGGGCAGCCTGCTGCAGTGTAAGGAGTGCAGCACACAAATTTCCCCGGTGAGGGATGAATAGAGTAATTCATTTTATTTTATTTATTTAATTTTTGCAAGTTCGACAGACCGGATTAAAACGATTAACGGGCCACATGTGGCCCGCGGGCCTTAGTTTGCCCACACCTGATCTAGAATGTAGTCCATGTCGGTGGTTTTTGGGGTGTTCTTTTTGACTTACCTTTAACACTCTTTCTGTTCACATCTGCCCCTTTTTCCAAAAGGTACTGAGCGATCTCCTTGTGTCCCTTATAGCAGGAGATCATCAGGCAGGTGTGTCCATGTCTGTTGGCTACTTCCAGGTCAGCTTTGTGTTCCACCAGATATTTCACAATATCTAAATGACCATCAAAGCATGCTGCTCTCAGGGGGGTTGAGTTAGTGAGGGTGGTGCTGTTCACAGAGGCTCCATGACCCAGTAAGGACTGGACTACTTTCAGATGACCAGCTGCTGAAGCTGCCCAAAGAGGGGGTGCTCCTTCTATGGTCTCCCCATCAAAGTTAACAGATCCTCCAATCTCCACAGGAGCACAGCAGCACTCCAAGAGATACTCCACCAGGTCTAGGTGTCCATACCGGGCGGCCATTAGCAGCGGTGTGGCTCCGTTTGTTTTCTCCTCGATTAACTTAATCACCTCGTTTCCATCTTTGTTTTCTAATAGTTTCTGAAGTAAACGAAGCTTGCCATCTCTGGCTGCGTTAAAAACTGCTGTTTTTAAATCCATTATTTTATTGTATTTGAAACAAAGCCTTTGTTTACAGCTAGCTTTCTGTTAGCAGCGGAACAGTTAGCATGTAGCTACCTGCTTCATTAAAAACCTCAATAAACTCACTTTAAACATGTCATTTTCCACAAATAATTACACCAAGTCAGCATTTTAAATGTGGAAGTAAAAAATAAACCAAGTTGTTTAAGATTATTCTTATTTGTTGGTAGATTTGAGGTTGATTTAGCAAGACTTAGCAAGCTAACTTCCTACTAGATAAATGGAGCTTCTTTACCCCGAAACTCTTTCTTTGACAAGTCTCCTCTTGTCAGATCTGTTTCCTTCGCTTGTCATCGTTCCACAGCATAGTGTTACTCCACAGATGTTATTTATATTCGCTCTCCGTGGGCCGAGATGTGGAAATACACCCCCTCCTCCCGTGCTGCTATTAGCTTAGCCTTGGAAAACAGCATTCAAGCAGGGGGATATCCCCAGTTCCCCTACCGCTTTTTTTAATCATACACCCTCACAAAACACAGCCATGTCCATCTTCTGGTGATAATCCTCCATGAAGCACTTCTGTAAACTGATAAAAGGAATAAAAAACGGGAGGTTAAACCACCCACGGCTCAAACGAGTGATCGCGACTTGCTTTCTGTCAGATGATCCCAAACCGAACGCAGTTTCTTTCTCTCTCTCTTTAAGGGACTGAGTGAATGACAATTTTACCGTCCAATCAGAGAGCGGGAATCCCGTGACGTCAAAAACAATCAGGAAGAATGTTGTGCAACGATTTCAAAAATTCCAAAACTTTCGCATCGCTTAAAAAACAACAAGAGGAATGATAAAAAAAAATAAAATAAGAAAAGACTTCCTTCACTGAAAGAATTGTTTCATAAAATGTAAGCAAAGTCAAACTAATCTAGTTACATAGAATTAAGTTTGATTATCTTGATTATGTCACCCCCTGCAGGATGCAAGTGGCATAGCACTACTGTTCATGAGTAAAAATAAAATTGTTTTACAATAAAATGTAATTCCATCATTCTAAAAACAAGAAATCCAATCAGTACCCAGCTAATAACAATCCACACACGAGATGACAACATAAGAAATAAAGCAGAGCAATAGGATAAGAATTAACTAAAAAAAAAAATGTAGTTACAGTGTGGATTAAGTTTGCAATTATTAACCAATATTCCTAAAAGAATAAGACAAAGTGGGGCTTTGAGCTGAATTCATTAACAAATTAAATTTTATATGAGGTTAGTGTAATTATGAGAAACGAATCAATCTTGAAAAGTAAAAAAAGAAAATAAAACACACCTGGGTTTCAAACTGATCCGATACACCCACTGGTGTGTACTGTAAGAATTGTAAAAAAAAAAATCAATGTAAATTATGTAAAGATCTTCAAAATGATAACAAAGAAGTTCAAATAAAAAGACATGTCACTGCTGACGGAGAATCGCATGTCGAGTTTAATCACATAACTTTGAAAACAAGTGGTATTTTTAACTAAAAATCAACATTTTTTTCCACCTCAACAAACTAGTGGAAGTTTATCTTCTTCCTCTAAAAATCTGAGTTTGTACATGGATTTATTCTAACTTAAAGGTAAGTAAAATTGCCTGATATTTAAGCATTGGTGACATTTTCAACCAAAAAGATTCAATAACACAACATAAATACACCATCACACTTAACAAGAAAGCAAAAACCCTACAAAAAAAAAAATGGTAAAAACTTGCATTTAAAAGCATCAGAACTGCCACCTTTAAACTCAAATATTAATGTTCAAACAATCAACTTCTGGTGACTTTACTTCCTCCAAACGTGAGAAATTTACTAGCTAATTGAATATATTTTAATTGACCTCAGTGATTTTCCTATCAAAAAAATTTCACGTTCCAATCTTTAGTAGCATACTTAGAAGTTGATATTTTTTTTAAGAATCGTGCCATGCAGAGATGAGTTAGAAGATTGTTTATCTGTATCCAGCAAACTCCTCTTTAAATGAAGAAAATTGGTAAAGAAAAACAAAATCGTGGTGAAAAAACAGGAGATTATTTTCAGAAACAACATGAACAGCAGATGGGCATAAATTTATATTTAAAATGTATTCATTTTTGCTCATTTTAGACGTCAAATTGGGCTGAAAAATATGTCTAATCACAGAGTGGGAAAAGATAGAGAATAAAATAAAACACAAATATAAACAACAAAAAAAAAACTTAACTCTGCTTTAACAACTTTTTCAAATTCAGTTAGTTTGAAGAAACACAACCAATCTCCCCTTTATTTAGTTTTTTTTTCCCTCTTAGCTGGAACCCAACTTTTCAAAACTAACTTGCGCAAAGTTTACAGATCAGCAGTGGTGAAAGGGAATTGTCGATGTGACTGAAATAGTAAACACTGCTGCTCTCATGAACCAAAATGTACAGACAAAAACAGTATCCTGCAGCCTGTTATGATCCAACACGTGTCATAGTGGTCTTCTTATCGGAGAAGAAGCTTCTCAGCAGGACCACCTGGCTGATGCTGACCACCAGCAGGATAAGAGCTTCGCCAATAGACCAGAAAGCCACGCGCGTGTTGAGATCTTCAGCTCGACTGCGTCCCTGGCCCTCACGGAGGCGGAAGTGGGTCTGGTAGTCGATGACTGACTTCAGAGCCTCGTGGATGGAAACACAGGCTGACTCCATCTGGAAATGATGAAAAGGAAAATTCCAAAACTAAATATTAGACCAAAAGTAGTAAAATTCAGATCATTTGTTCTTTTTGTTTTACATTGATTTACTTGTAGATGCTTGTTAAACGTGTGTTTCTATTTGTGTTCACAAGATGTCAAGACTATCTTGTGCATTTAATTCCTGTTTTGTCAACTAAATAAATAAAGAAATCAAATAAAAAATTACCGTATTCTCCGCACTATAAGGTGCACCTAAAAACGATGTGCCTTTTAACCCGGAGCGCCTTACATATGGATTAATATTGAGCTACAACAGGTGTCGTAACTGCGGTAAGCAGCTGCCGACTCCATTTCCCCCGTAGAAGAAGTAGTGCGCAGTACATGCTGGGATATATGAAAGGGCGTCTGATTTCCATTTGTGAGTTTGTGTAAAGACCCGGAAATGGCTCCTACCAAGAGACACTGTTACACCGCAGAGTTTAAACTCAAGGCGATCGGTCACGCAGTAGAATAAGGGAATAGAGCCGCAGCGAGAGAGTTTAACATCAATGAATCAATAGTGAGGAAGTGGAGGAAGCAAGAGCATGCGCCGCGCCAAGTAAACAAGACTAAACAGAGTTTCTGCAGGAACAAAGCGAGATGGCCACAGTTAGAGGACAAAGTTGAACAGTCTTTACTGTAGCGACTTATAACGCCTTATATGTGGAAAAAGTTTTCAAAAATGTCATTTATTGAAGGTGCGCCTTATAATGCGGAAAATACGGTATTTGAAATACAAACAGTTTCATTACGCAAGAAAAGTTTGTCTCATGAACGGAGCTTTGTTTAGCTTTCAAACAGTCATACTGCACAGTACACCGAGAAATGTGTTCTTTTCTGTTTCACTGTTTGGAGAGATGGTGGGAAATGGACAACATGTTAGTTTAGGAGTCGTGTCATACTTGCTAAACTGGTATTTCTTAGAAACTAGGATGGAATGTACAGCACCGCTAAAAGTGATGATGGAATGGTTGACAGCCTTTAAAATGTAGGTTAAAAGGAATAAAATGTTATATTCCAATATTTTCAGTTTTCAGCTAGTTTTTATTTGCATTATGAATAATTTTTATCTCAATTGATTAAATTAAATGTGTAATCTCAAGAATAATGTGTACACAGTGTCCTTGACAATTTTATTCTTTGGATGCGAATGAAAATGAATAACGTTAAATTTTATCATGGATGTGAAAAATTTTTTTTTACACGACCAAATCTCTAATTTGCAAATTTAGCATATTAAAATAAAAACATTACAACATGAGGAGATGGGGGCTCAGGCGGTGGCTTAAAGCCTTCGCCCGCGGACCGGAAGTCGACCGGAAGCTTGCAGATTCGCATCCCACTGAGTACACGTCTAGGATCCTTGGACAAGACACCTAACCCGTTTCTCCCACCATTGGCGCCGTCGTGGCAGCCGTCTGTGGTGTAGGAGTGCAGCACACAAATTTCCCCGGTGAGGGATGAATAGAGTTCCATTCTGTCATCTTCTGCTCGTCCTGGGGCCGGGTCGCGGGGGCAATAGCCTCAAACGAGAAGCCCAGGCTTCTTTCATCTCGGCTGCATTCTCAAGCTCACCCGCAAGGATCCCAAGTCGTTCCCTAGCCAGCGGTGAGACACAGTCTCTCCAGTGGGTCCGGGGTCTGGCCCAATTGTCTCCTCCCGGTGGGACGTGCCCAAAACACTTCGCCGGCGAGGCGCTCGGGGGGCATCCTGACCAGATGCCCGAACCACCCCATCTGGCTCCTCTCGACCAGGAGGAGGAACGGCTTGACACCGAGCTCCTCCTGGATGGCAGAGCTCCTCACCGATCTCTGAGTGAGAGCCCAGCCACCCAGCGGAGGAAGCTCATTTCGTCCGCTTGTATCCACGATCTCATTCTTTCGGTCACCACCCACAGCTGGTGACCGAGTGAGCGAAAATTAAAAAAAAAAAAAAAAAGCTTTAGTTCTGACTAGTCACACTTTCTTTCTTCTCTGCTGATAGCAAACGGAGCTCACCTGAGTCAGAGCGGACACCCTGTTCTCGTTGGGGAAAAGTGGAGGGTCATCGCCAACTTGGAAATCGAAGTAAACAGTCTTGTGCGTGAACGTGGAGAACTCATTGCTGAAGCAGAACTTGTAGGTTCCGTTCTTTGCTGCTGTGAAGGTAAAACTGTCGTACTGCTTCTTCATCTCTTTGTAAAGAGTCGTGCCATCTGGATCTTCCAAACGGCAGTCCACATCGTAGTGACCGCCGGTTACAACCTGGAAACAAGAAGCCAGGAGTATTAATATCAATTAAATGATTATAAGACAACTTGACATTCAAATTGTGTCCGAATACCAGACAGGAGTGTGTGGTGGAAAACAAGTTGGGTGGAAAAAAATTCATCTGCTTTCTTTACAAGTTTATTGCATGAACCAGATGTGCACAAGTGAAGAGTTGGAGAGATCTGTCCCTAAATTTCTTATTGTACACCTTTTAATGCATTGCTTTACTGAGGGTTTGACCTGCCTCTACACAAGATCACTCTGAAGTACAGATTGATCAGAGCATTGTAGTCAGATAAGAAACGGAGGATGGGGATGATACTAATCTGCTTCTTCACACTCCCTAAGACACCTAGTATTCCAGATAACAGAGAAACATACATAGCAGAACACAGGATCATTGTTACGTTACAAGTGTTTACAAAGTGCTAAAATATGACAAATTGTAATTTCTTGGAATGAAAAACATTCTAAAAGTGGTGTTTAATGATCGCCAGCTTGCAAGCAGGCAGCTTATTTGTTGGGACAGTTTCTCCATGAGAATAGTTTACATGTGACTAAAAAAAATGACTATAAGAATAACAGTAAGTGGGGTGCAAATGGGGCTAATGACTTCCAATCATATTAAAACAAATGATAGATTGTAATGATGTGTTACTTCAGATAGAGGTCAATCAGGACAGCTGATCCAGGGTATTTCATTCTGAAAAATGAAGTGTTTGATTATACACAACGATTCAGCTCACTAATTAGCTTTAAGAAAAGACAAAAACATGAGCATAAAGTCAATGTGATGGAATCAAACCACTTTCCGGATCACATAAAGTAGTTCTGGAAAATTAAATGTGAATAATTTAGAAGATTCATCAAGAAATTTTTTTTCCGTTCTGTCATCTTCCGCTTATCCGGGGCTGGGTCACGGAGCAACAGCCTAAAACGGGAAGCCCAGGCCTCTCTCACCCCGGCTGCATCCTCCAGCTCACCCGGAAGGATCCCAAATCGTTCCCCAGCCAGCTGTGAGACACATTCTCTCCAGCAGGTCCGGGGTCTGCCTCTTGGTCTCCTCCTGTTGGGACGTGCCCGAAACACCTCGCTCGCAAGGCATCATGACCAGATGCCTGAACCACCCCATCTGGCTCAACTCGACCTGGAGGAGGAGTGGCTCGACACAGAGCTCCTCCTGGATGACAGAGCTCCTCACCTGATCTCTGAGTAAGAGCCCAGCCACCCTGCGGAAAAAGCTAATTTCGTCCGCTTGTATCCGCAATTTTATTCTTTCGGTCACCACCCATAGCTGGTGACCATAGGTGAGGGTAGGAACGTAGATCGACTTGTAAATCGAGAGCATTACAATTTTTTTTGTTGCAATTTATTAAAACATGGTGAGAGTGAACACTGTATTCTGATAGACTGTGGGATGATGGCTCTGAAAGACGGTCTGGTCAAAACGTTCTAGATAATCGCGCCCACCCAAATGCCGGCCGGTTACCATAACAACAGAAGCTTAAAATAAACATGATGGTAAGTTATTATGGTTATTTTTTTACGTAAATGTTTCACTTAAGCATTTAGGTCACTTTCTCCTGCCGAGCTGTGGACTAGCTGAAGGTTAAGGCTGTTACCATGCCAACAAACACCAACAAATAGTCCTCCATTGCTTTTTATGAAAGAAAAAAAAAACTACTCGACTAAATAAAAGGTACTTTGATCAATTTCATATTTATGTTTCTTTAAATGAAAAAAAAAAGGGTAGAGCATGATTACCACACTCATTGCTAAAAGTATGAGTGTGGTAATAATGCTCAACGAGCTCTACTTCTTCTTCTCTTTTTGGCATTTCCCTTCAGGGGTCACCACAGCAAGTCAGTGTAGAGCTCGTTTATTCTTAAATAGTGAACTTCGTGAAGAAACTGTTTGATGTTGCCGCGTCATCCATTAACTTTGAATAATGCACACGTGGCTTGTTCAGCCATCCTACCAGACAGGTAGTAATTAAGGTGTTCAGCGAGCAACTAGAATCATCTCCCTAAAATAATGTGCACTATTTACAAAACAGTGAGCGTACTTTTGATTCACTATGATGGTTGTTTTTTTAAGAAGGTAGGTCACGGGGCAAAACCCTCAGATGGGAAACCCCGGCTTCTCTCACCCCCGGCTGTGTCCTCCAGCCTATTTGAGGGGATCCTGAGGCGTTCCCTAGTCAGCTGTGAGATGGTCTCTCCAGTGGGTCTGGGCTGTGCCTCTGGGCTTTCTCCAGGTTTTCTCCTCTGGGACGTTCCCGAAACACCTCACCAGCGAGGTGCTCGGGAGATTCTTGAACCACCCCATCTGGCTTCTCTCTCCTCTTTGAGTTGCCATCTTACCGTGTTGGATGGGGTTGTGTGGCTCTATGATTGTAGGAGCTTATAGGGGGCATTAAGGTCACCAAGAGGCAAACAGGTCAGAGGTGAGGGGCCAGACAAAGTGGGGATCAAATAACCCTAATGAAGAATAACACTGTGGAGAAGTTTCTCTTGCCTGAGAATTTTAATTCATCATATATGTGTTCATTTGTGTGTCATAATTTTGTGTATGAGGGTCATGCTTGATGATTATTTTTTTTTACTTTTTTGTTATTCTGCTGCAACTCTAGTTATTTTTATTACTTTAACACAACATATCTTTATGGTAGTGATTATAAAAAAGACAAACCAACCTGAAACTCGAGTGTACACTTGGTTCCAACGATGATCTCCTCATAGAAACACTGCTTAGCGTTGTCTGGTAGTTCAAAAGTCAGCTCAGATCCTAGAACCCAGGCAGTCAGCAGCTGGGCCCACAGCACCAACACCCGAAGAGATACAACCATCTTACACACTGAGAACCAACAACGATCAAAGAAAACCTGTTACCAAGGAAACAAGAAAACAACAACAACAAAACACATTCAAGTTTATTTAAATTATGATAAACCCTTAAACTGCCAACGAAGCAAAGGCTAACCAGTTAGCATTAAGCTAACTAGCCGGTTTATAATAGTTAAATAAACACCACTAGCTTTTGATTTGTGAAGATTTTATGAAACGTAATGAGTTATAAGTAATTATTAAATGAAAAACTATTGATTTAAAGAAACAACAAATTAAATAAAAGTATTATTTACTTATTTTCTCTCAAACTGAATTTGCTTCGGACTTACCCGGATGCAGGAAATGAAAAGAAACGTAGTACAAAGCAGGCTCCCCATTGGCTGCTTTCCTAAGACCCGCCTTTTTAACATTGTGATTGGACAAAAGGAATACGTCATCAACGCGTCTTCATTCCTACTGCGTCCAACGTGGACGGAGAGACAGACAGACAGAACAGACATCTCTCTTGAGGGATAGACATACAGCATATCTCTTCTGAGGGACAGGCATATAGAACAGACAGAGAGAGACAGACATACATAGAAACATACGGAGAAAGAGACAGACATACAGACATACATAGAAACATATGGAGAGATAGACAGACAGACAGATAGACAGAAAACATAGTTGCAGACAGATAAAGAGATAGACATAGAGACATACATACAGATAAAGCGACAGACAGACATAGATACATACAGACAAAGAGACATACGAAAGACAGAACTGACAGACATAGAGACAGAGAAATATACATATAAAGACAGACAGAGAGACATACATAACGGTAGAGAGGCATACAGACAGAGAGACATGCATACAGACAGAGAGACATACATACAGACAGAGAGAGATACATACGGGTAGAGAGACATACATACAGACATAAAGACAGACTTAAAGACAGACAGAGAGACATACATACGGATATAAAGACAGATAGAGGGACATACATAAAGGTAGAGAGACATACATACAGACATAAAGACAGACAGAGAGAGATACACACGGGTAGAGAGACATACATAAAGACAGACAGAGAGAGATACACACGGGTAGAGAGACAGACATAAAGACAGACAGAGAGACATACATACAGACAGAGAGACATACATACAGGTAGAGAGACATACATACAGACAGAGAGACAGACATACATACAGACAGAGAGACATGCATACAGACATAAAGACAGACAGAGAGACATACATAAAGGGAGAGAGACATACATAAAGACAGACAGAGAGAGATACACACGGGTAGAGAGACATACATAAAGACAGACAGAGAGAGATACACACGGGTAGAGAGACATACATACAGACATAAAGACAGACAGAGAGACATACATACAGGTAGAGAGACATACAGACAGACAGACAGACAGAGAGACATGCATACAGACATAAAGACAGACAGAGAGACATACATACAGACAGAGAGACATACATACAGGTAGAGAGACATACATACAGACAGAGAGACAGACATACATACAGACAGAGAGACATACATACAGACAGAGAGACATGCATACAGACATAAAGACAGACAGAGAGACATACATACAGACATAAAGACAGACAGAGAGACATACATACAGACATAAAGACAGATAGAGAGACATACATACAGACAGAGAGAGATACATACGGGTAGAGAGACATACATACAGACAGAGAGACAGACATAAAGACAGACAGAGAGACATACATACATGCAAACATAAAGACAGACAGAGAGACATACATTCAGGTAGAGAGACATACATACAGACAGAGAGACAGACAGACATAAAGACAGACAGAGAGACATACATACAGGTAGAGAGACATACATACAGACAGAGAGACAGACATAAAGACAGACAGAGAGACATACATACAGACAGAGACACATACATACAGACAGACTGAGAGACATACATACGAACAGAGAGAACTGAGAGACACACGGACCGAGAGACATAGATATAGAGAACAGACAGACATACAGAAAGAAATAGAGACTTACAGACAGACATAAAGAGAGTTACAGACAGACCGATAGTTTGAATTGAAAATACTTTGTACTTTATTAATCCCCAAAAAGAAGTTCTTTCAGAAAGATAGATAATCTTTTTATTATTTAAAGAAGTAATAAAAGACTGGTCTCATATCACTTCAAAATATGAACATGTATCTTCAAAATATGTGTCAAAATGACACTTTATACACACTTAGTTGATCACTATGTGTTCACTAGTTAACAAATGAATTATAAAATATCTATATGTTTAAGAGTCAATACGTCATTTTGTCTATGTAGTGAAAAGATATCTAGCTATTATTTACACTAGATCACAGGTAGACCCAAAAATAAAGTATTTAACTTGTCATCAGGTAAACCAAAAAGCTTATTATTTAGCTGGTAAATGTACATTTACATCGTACTAGTGAAAAAAAATGGGAATAGAGATTGCTTTATTTGCAACTAGTAACGCTCTCTTCGGTCTCTGGCGTGACCAAAGACTTGGCGTGACCAAAGATGATGCAGCAGATAGGGTTGGATAGAAGAAACTGACTTGCTGTGGAGACCCCTAAAGGGAAATGCCAAAAGGAGAATAACACTCTAAATTCTTTCTAGTAACACTAGTGAGAGACATTTTTTCTCTGCTCGTGAACATTTTTGTCTTAAATGTGCTCACCAGTGAACTAGTACAAATTCTAGCACTTGCTAGTTCAACTGGTTGCACAAGATGCAAATAAATAGGAGGGAGAAAAGGGCTCACTGAGCCCCGCCAAATGTTTCCTACTCAAAATTTAAAATGCTAACCATATTAATTTTTCGGACGGTGACATCTTTTTTTTTGCTTTGCAAGACACTCGTTAACTTGCTCGCTGGTGAAGTGTTTCGGGCATGTCCCACCACGAGGAGACCAAGTGGCAGACCCCGGTCCCGCTGGTTAGACTATGTCGCACAGCCTGTTGGGGAACGACTCGGGATCCTTTTGGGTGAGCTGGAGAATGCAGCTGGGGTGAGAGATGCCTGGGCTTCCTGTCTGAGGCTGTTGCCCCCGCGACCTGGCCCCGTATAACCGGAAGACGATGGAACGGAATGGAACTTTGCTAGCGTCCATTTGAATGCTGTGTGTTTACTAGTCAGTATAAAACACATAAAAAAGGAGTCTTGCCACATCCAGTAGAATATGAGCATATATTAAATAGTACTGTATGTGCAGGTCACGAACTAGTGACCAATTCAATGTTTAATATCAAAGATCTGGAATAAATGTGCGTAAAAATAGGGGTGTCAAACTCCGGTTCTGTAGGACTGGTGTCCTGAAGACTCTACTGTACACACCTGGTCCAGGTTATTGAGCCAAAGTGCCAGATTTGATGGTTAATTTCACTTTATGTGCATCAACTGTATTGAACCAAGAACACTTGGAAAACTGTGAGGACACTGGGCCTTAACGACCAGATCTCGAAAGCCCTGCTCTAACGGCTTGCCGTATGGATATTTGACTGATGCCAAACAAAGTTAAACATTTCGCAAACAATTAAAAAAGCTTTACCCCAGACCTAATAGTATTTCTAATTAATTTTATTGGGGGAAATGTTTTGAGTTTGAATTGAAGATACTTTATTTATCCCCGAAGGGAAATATGAATGCTGCAGTGTTACAATCACACAATGTCATACAACAACATCATTTTATTTTAATCCATTGTGAGTGAAAGTTTAAAGGTTGAAAGAGAAAGGTTGAATATTTTGATGGAGGACGGCAGAAATGATTTTCTGTACCGTTCCTTTGAGCAGCCGGGTTGCAGGAGTCTGTGGGAGGGATTTACCTCTGTCTGATAGTAGAGGCAGAGAATAGAGGCAGAGAAATGCCCAAAGTAGTTTTTGGCCTTCTTGAATGAAGCTTCCAGATAATAGAGAAGCGATGGCAAAGTTTTTGTCTCATAGGTCACAAAGGGTCCTTTCATACAGGCAAAAGACCCAAACCCAGAACAGATTAATTGTGTGGATTGATTAATAATATTAACAGAACAAAAATGAAGATAAAGAGAAATCATTGGATTCAATTGAATTATTTTCATTTTCCACATTCAGAAAATGAATGATTTCCATCCTAAATTTTTTCCTCTTAACTAAAATTTACAATCAACTTACAGTAATTCTATTTGCATATCTGGATGAAGCTGTTAAGATTGTCTTTTTAATATGAGTCAGAAATGAAAAAGAAAATGTGTCTAAGTGGGGTATGAATAGTCTGAAATTATGTGGAAATAATGAAGAAAAATCCCAAAAACACAATTAATGTTGAAGAAAATTAGCAGAAAGTCAAATATTCTAACAACAAATCAATCTAGTGATAAAAAGTGGGGGAAAACTGACTGAAACAATCTTTTTTTGGGTAAAAATACAAATTAATGTGGATATTAGTTATTGTATCACTGTCACTAAAGTATTTGTACATTAATTTGTAATTAAAAGTTAATTATATAATTAAAAAAGACCATTTATTGATTAAAAATGAGTAAACGTGATTTTTTTTGTAGCATTGAGCGGCCACACCTTCCTGTCTGCTGACCTAAAACCAAAGTCTCGCGTGATTTCCAGATAACGCAGAGAGCACAACAAAAGCCACACGCTACATCCAATCAGGCGCTGGTCGCTTTTTATTTTACTACTTTATTCATCTTAATTCCACATTAATTTTTTATTAAAAGGCAATATTAAAGCTTTTAGCACGATGCCTAGTAGCACGTCTTTGCTTGAGGCCGATGAGGGAGAATCTGAGGTACCGCCACCGCTACTGCATGCTTTCACCGGCATGGGCCTTGAGGAACACCGCGACGCCTCCAACCTCACAGAACAAACAGATGAGAATATTTCTTTTCAACACCAGATCGCTCCTGTTTCCCATTTCAATCTGGTTGGTACTGTTCTTGATTTAAAGCCGCTATCGCTGCATGGACCTCCCGCAGGAGAAGAAGCTAGCAACATGGCGATGCTACCTCCAGGAGTGTACGGAGAAGCGGGATATGAAACAGAGGCTGTGCTGCTAAACCGGCGAAAGAGCGTTAATACCACCGAATGCGTGGCTGTACCGAGTTCCGAACATGTGGCAGAGATTGTAGGAAGACAAGGTAATTGTTTGAATAATTTTTATCTTAATTAAATTCTGTTTTTAACATAAAAATTAATTAAACTATGATTAGCTGTTAGCTTAGCATTAGCTAACTGGGTCACCACCACCACCCTCACTTAACAACATTAAAAAGTTTACATTTTAACCTTTTTTAGATGTAATCCAACTCAGATTATTCTAAATCTGAGATGCATCTTGATTTATTTTATATAAAACATATGTTTAAGTAACAATTAACCGGTTGGTTGTGTGTTTTTTCAAGTTAAACCAGGCTTTGCTTTGTCTCAGGATCGAACATAAAGAACAGTGTTGATCACCCTTGCTCTGCCACATCAGCCCTAGTTTAGATTTTCTCAAGACATCAATTCACTTTCCACAAGTATTTTTAACAATATTCTTAGATATTTGTGATATAGATTTGAAATGGAAGTAAAGTTTGAGTAGATTATGGATGGATTGAAGGGTCTGATGTGATGGGGGGATGGTGCAATGTGGTCTTGACAACAGGAAATGGCTCTGAAGATGTTGGACCTCTCAACCACTGAAAGGAATATTTAATTCATAGGCTGGGCAACTTTTTTTTAAATGGAATTAATGACAGGAAATGGGACTGGCAGATGCACGAGGGGAGGAAACATTATTCTATACTGAATGTTTCTGCTTTGATGTGGATGGGACACAGTATAGATGGTCATGATTTGTTGAATTAGGAGACAATTTTCTACACATTGCACAGGTTTGACCAAGGATTCATGCATACATGAAATACTTGATCACATTAGCAATTGGTATTTCTTTTTTGTTTGAATTGCACAAGTGATTTAATTGCTTTTAGTATTTCCCAAAAGAAAAAGAAAACTTTTGTTGCACATAATTTGTTTCCTAGTTGGAAAAGATGCACATCAAACCTTCCGTTCCGTCATCTTCCGCTTGTTCCGGGGTCGGGTCGCGGTGGCAACAGCCTCAAACGGGTAGCCCAGACCTCTCTCACCCCAGCTGCATCCTCCAGCTGACTCGGAAGGATCCCAAGTCGTTCCCCGGCCAGCTGTGAGACATAGTTTTTCCAGCGGATCCGGGTCTGCCCATTGGTCTCCTCCCTCAAAAAAAAAAAAAAACTGCACAATAATACCAATTCAACATAGTAATTAACTTAAAAGTATTTCAAATTGATTTATCCTATTTTATTTGTACATATTGAATCTTTTCGTGACAATGGAGAAGGCATCAGATTCGTCCGAAAGAGACTAACTACCATTTCTGCTCATAGCAGTCTCAGAGATGGTAATTAGCTCCACATGTATGGGTCTGGACTGTGCGAGGGAGTTGCAGAGAACAGGGGTTGTGTGGGGATAAAATCAAGGAACAGACTCAGTGGAAATAGTTGGTTTGGAAGTTGTTTTTTTAAAACCTGAGCTGCCCCGATTGGGTCACAAACATGCTAGTTTTAAACCTCATTGTTCTCAAAAGATGATAGCCGTTTTAATTTTTTAACTTGGATAAGTTCAAGATGTTGAATCATCAATCAACTCTTCCTTTCATTCCTGTAAATCCCTCCTAACAGGTTGTAAGATCAAGGCCCTCCGAGCAAAGACCAATACCTACATAAAGACACCGGTGAGAGGTGAGCAGCCCGTTTTCGTCGTGACGGGCCGTAAAGAAGACGTGACCATGGCTAAGACGGAGATCCTTTCGGCAGCCGAGCACTTCTCGCTTATCAGAGCCTCACGTAACAAGACAGGCCCTCTTTCAGCTGTAACTGGCTTAGGAACCCCTTCTCTACCTGGGCAGACAACCATCCAGGTCAGCACACATCTAATTATGATTCATGTTGATAATTGCAGACATTTGTTTGCTGTGAAAGCCGCTGAGAGCTGTTGTTATAGCAACTAAATGCAATCCAAACGTTGTCGGAGTCTTAATGGGTATTGTTTCACCACAGGTGCGTGTGCCATACCGTGTCGTTGGATTGGTTGTGGGTCCCAAAGGTGAGCATTTAATGTTGTGTGATGGGATTTTATGAAGAAGAGATTTTAATCACGACTTTAAACACAATTTGAATTTATGCCCAGAGTTACACACACAAACAAAAAATTGCAAGTAAGTTGCAATACTGTTCTCCTTCCACGCTGACGATCCGTTCAGCCTTTTGTGACTTCCTGAGAGAAAAGCAGATCGCCGTGTGCTTGATGAATACCTTACTGTGCCTTTCAGCTTGCTGCATGTTCAACCCTTCACCCCAGTGACATTACCAGCAGAGAGTGTGAAAGCCCCGGGTTTGTGAGGAATGAACTTTGCATGTCTTGGCGCTGTGCCAGCAACTTGCAGAGAGAGGAAAAATAGTTTTTGTATAAATATCCCAGATTTATTAAAAAAAAGAATATATTTTTCAGAAAAGTGATGATCTGTGTTCGCTTATTTTCTCTTAAACTGATCACAAAAGAAATAGTTCTATTGAGTTTTTTGTCGTGTTGCTTTACATTAGAGATAAATTTGGTGTTTAGGAAGGTGACTCACCAGAACAGCGAGCAGTCGGGGGTGTAATTATGGCACAGCTGTGTCTTCAGTCAGCTTTTATTATTAGGCCCAAAGTACTGTAATAACTGTTTATCTCTGATGTGGATGTGAAGTCTGTATTTGACTTCTTTCTGCTTTTTTTTCTTCTTTATCTTAAATCTCTACATGCTGTTTTATATCCTACTTGTTCCCCTTCAGATGTAGAAGTTTGGTTCTTTATTCTTTAGATAAACTGGTCAGAAATGCTCAAAACAGACATCCTCTAAATGTTGAAACATGTTTTAAATAGAATAGGAAGAAAAAAAATCTTATATAATCGGTAGTTTTTCTTAAAATGTCTTACATGGTGAGGTTCGCTTTAGGATTGACCGGATCGGGAAGGAAGACATCAGAAGGATGACACGTTAAATGTTTTGAAGATAAAATCAAAGCAAAGACTGGCATAGAGGAAGAAGTATTATATCGGAGTAATGTTGCAATATTGATTTGATGTAATTTTTTTTTTAAATGTGGTTTTGCAGCAATTATTAAAAGTTAAATGAAAAATTATTGTAGCGTCCAGTAGAACTGAGTTGGCCGGTATCGATGGTTAAACAGACTATTGTTTCTGTGCCTTGTCATAAACAAACGTAAGAACTAAACAAGAAAAAAAACAGAACATTATCACAGTCCAAAGCAATGGAGAGTGTGGAAAAGAGGTGAAGAAGCATGTGCAGGCAGTCTGGAATGGGTGGAGGAAAGTATCAGGTGTGATGTGTGATAGAAGAGTTTCAGCTAAAATGAAAGGAAAAGTGTACAAAACCGTGGTGAGACCGGCCTGTTTGGTCTAAAGACAGTGGCACTGAGGAAAAGACAGGAAGCAGAGATGGAGATAGCAGAGATGAAGATGCTGAGGATCTCTCTGGGAGTGACCAGGATGGACAGGATCAGAGGAACAGCACATGTTAGAGGTTTTAGAGGTAAAGTCAGAGAGGCAAGACTGAGATGGTTTGGACATGTACAGAGGAGAGAGAGTACATCGGAAGAAGGATGCTGGATTTGGAACCACCAGGAAAGAGGACTAGAGGAAGGCCAAAGAGGAGGTTCATGGATACAGTGGAAGAAGACATGAAGATAGTTGGTGTGACCGAAGAGGATGCAGCAGATAGGGTTATATAGAAGAAACTGACTTGCTGTGGCGATGGCTGAAGGGAAATGCCAAAGGAAGAAGACTCAAAAATGGATTCAAATAAATCAAGCTTACAGTACAATGGTTTTTGTGATCTTTTTCCCGCCTTTTTCTGTCTATTTTAACAATAACCATAGCTTACATTGTCTTAAATCCTCCTTGTTAAGCTATTTCCCTTAATTAAGTTTCAAACATTTATTTCCTGTCAACCAGGAAGTCACCAAAATAAAACAAACTCCGAATTTACTATCAAAATGTGTATGGTAAAACCTGAGCTTTACAAGCACCACTTTTTTTTTACTTTTAGCTATAGACAAATTTATATGTGATGATTACATTTTAATTTGTCCTAATTAGATATTTAATGTCTCTTTGGGACTATTTGTGGATGTCATTTCTAAAATGATACATTTTTAACATTTAATTTGTCAGAATTGTAAACTTCTATTTTGTCTTAAGATTTTTTTAAAGGTTATTTCAAATAAGAATTAAAAGTACACTTTTTTTTATTCAATATTAAAAAAAAACATTAGAAGAACTTCCTTTTTTAAAATTCCAAATAGTTCGCTTCTGCTGCAAAAACACTTCCTGCTAACATTAGAATATGGACCTGATGGAGAATGATATCCATGGCCAAGAACAAACTTGCGTTCAGTTAGTTTTGGATGGGAAAGCTTGCAAGTTGCTCAAACATGCATTAATAAAATAATACAATAAAAAACTCACTTCATGTGTGTTTTTGTATAAATCTTTAATTTATTTTCCCTACGCATTTTAGGAGCGACCATCAAACGCATCCAGCAGCAGACCCACACCTACATTGTGACACCAAGTCGTGATAAGGAGCCGGTGTTCGAGGTGTCAGGGATGCCGGAGAACGTGGACCGGGCTCGGGAGGAGATCGAGGCTCACATCGCTTTACGTACAGGAACCTGTGGCGGCATCGAAGCTCCAGGTGTTGACAACAGCGACTTCCAGTTCAACGGAACCGACGTCAGCTTCGAGGCTTCTGCTGCAGCACCCGCCGCTATGGGGGAAGCCGGATGGCTCCCCGCAGGTGCCTCGCCAACAGGAGGCGCTAACATGCTGCCGGTTAGCATCAACGGTACGCAGAGAGCCAACAGCAATATCAGCAGCGGCATCCGGATGTCTTCCACCTACCGCAACGACAGTTCCAGCTCGCTGGGTAGCGGCTCCAGCTCTGCCGACTCCTTCTACGGGGGCGGGAACGGAAACCGCATGGCAGACTTCAGCCCCACGTTTCCTTTCAATGCCAACGCTAATAACAACAACAACAGCAGCAGCACAAGCTTCTGGTTTGGCGAGAATCTCCTCGGCGTGGGATCCGAAGAGCTCATCGGCCTGGGAGGCTCTTCCTCAGGATTCGATCCGTTAACCATTTCCACTGCCCCCCAACCCACTGCACAGCCACACATCTGGAGCCCCTTTGTGGACCACCAGCCTCTCCAGGCCTTCGATGGCCTTCAGTCTCAGGTACGTCTGCAACTAAAACAAAAAAAAATAGGAATAAACTCAAATTTTTTTTTTATTTCGTCTTTAGAAGATTTTTTTCTTGGCTTAAAAATAATAAAAACTAGGAAAAAAAAACTTTATACACAATAATAATAAAAAACAATTATAAAGCTGGTGTGTGAAACTTCTAGAATAATACACACAGGGGACCGTTCTAAACCACCTACATGGTTATAATTAGACCAACTAACTGAGATAATTTCAGGGTTTAAACTTCTGAACTGCTCATTTAACCACCTACAGTAAGAAAAAAGGGTCCATTCAACATCAAAACTAAGAAAAATAATGAGAAAAAAATGTATGAAAGCAAAAATATCTTAATTAAATGAGAAAATTAAGTCATGGAAATGAATTATGATAACGTTTTTAGCATCAGCAAGTGCGGATAGTCTAACTAAAGCGATGAGCAGAGCAAAGAGAAGTTTTCTGTGTTCATGACTGGCTGCTGTAATCTGATCTCCCCATACACACTCATAAATATCTTAAAGGTGAAATACTGTTCCTTTGGAAATTAATCAGTGCCGATCTGCAACATTTTACTGATGCTGTTTGTTCAAAATCGGCTGATTTAATTGACTAGGCGATGAATCGGTTGGGTCTTAATCGTCACCCAATGAACCCACACTACCCCCCTTTTTAATAATAATAATAATGAATTACTCTAATCATCCCTCACCGGGGAAATTTGTGTGCTGCACTCCTTACACTGCAGCAGGCTGCCCTTCGACGGCGCCAATGGTGGGAGAAGCGGGGGTTAGGTGTCTTCTCCAAGGACCCTAGACGTGCTCTCTGTGGGACGCAAACCCGCGAACTTCCGGTCCGCGCGCGAACGCTCTAACCACTGAGCTGTTTTTCTCCCAGTTGGATAAATTTGTGTGATTTGATGATGTTTCGCTGACCTTTAACGTTGATTATGAATCATCTGTGTCCTCAGACGAGCCAGCCCGGCACTCCCCGCCTCTCTCCAACCTTCTCTGGGACCGACGCCTTGGAGCATCCTCAGGCTCAGCGTGTTCACCGAAGACCTTTGAGCTCCACCGGAAACCTAGACGCCCACCGCTTCCCCTCCTACAGTTCGGCCTTCTCCTCCTCTAGCGAAAGCACCGCCTCCTCCTCTTCTCCTCCCGATTCCACCTTCTCCTACCGCCTGGCTGCCAGAGGACAGGAGATCTGTATCCAGTGCATGGAGACCCCGGTGATCGCTGCCTTGGTTCCCTGTGGCCACAACCTCTTCTGTTTAGATTGCGCCACCCAGATCTGCCAGAGTCCTGAGGCGGTTTGCCCGGTGTGCCTGTCCCCAACCACGCAGGCCATCCAGCTCCGCAATATGTGATCCCCCCAGTTTTTTTTTTTTACATTTTAAATCCACATACCCTGACCGCCGACAAGAGATCCGATTCTCCTCCACTTCTATCTCACTTAGAGGAGATTTACAAAGCTGAGCTCGAGTCTTCGGTCAGGCTGACAAAGGTGCAGAAATGGAGGATGTGTATTTAGGGCATGGCTTAGGGTTCAAGCCCGTTCATGTGCCTGCTATGTGAAGTCTTCTTCCTCGATTGATCAACGGGAGGGTGGGATTGCCCTCCATGTAGCATTGGGAGGGGGTTTAAACGTGTTTCATTTGCTCATCGTTGTTTTTTTTTACTTTTCTTCCTATAGTTTTATTTTTTATTGCGTTGAGATTTATTAGAATGACATCGTTGACGTTCGGTTGACACTTTATTTGTATATTTTTTATTCAGATTTTTTTACAATTTTTTTTTTTTGGGTTGTGTATTTTATGTCGACATCTCATCAAAGTTGCACCGTTCAGGAAATTTTTAGAAGAAAACGCACGTTTACTTTAAATCCATCTCATACTTGATTTTTTATCGGACGTAATTTCGATTTATTCCCGATTATTTTACATAAAAAAATCAAACTATTTCCCAGATTATAATTTTTAAATGAGTGTTTCTGCTGACAGCTTCCTCACACGACCGCGCACACACACTCAGAAAACTAAGTTTCAAATCACGACACTCCTTAAAAACAATTTTTTCTTTTCCTCCGAAATCGAACCGACACAAGTCTAACTCGTACATTGCACCACAACGGTTCCAGTTCCAGCCATGTTGTTTTCCGTTTCTCTACTGTTTACGGTAAAATTGTGCCTATTTTTGGGTAAACAAAAAAAAAAACGCTGATTCAGCACATTTCGGCGTGGCCTTTTTTTTTTTTTCAATCCTAATTTTCTCGACACTATTTGGTTCAAATCATGAGAACACAAGCTGACAGACGGAATTGTTAAGTTTTTTTTTTTTTTTTTTATCAAAACAAACATTTCCACGTGACCCCGTTAATTTTTATTCTAAGCACCAAAACACTTTTTAAAAATTTTTGTATCTTTTAATTTTCCTCATTTTAAAGTCGAAAAAGCCGGAAAGTCGCGCACATCTTAATAGTTTTTTACATTCCTTTTTTTTTAAAAAATATTTTAGCGTACGTATGTTAGCTCCTCTTGCTAATCCAAGTTTATCACGGTGCAAAAAAACATCTGGAATTAATTCTTTTAAAGCCATCTCAGAAAAGTCCTTTTTCTCACACTTGAATGTTATTTTTTTTTTTTTTTTTTAACTCGGGCTTTTTGGTCGCCCTGTTAAAAGGAGATGAGGCAGCTCGCTCTGATCTCACACCCACATCTGCCAGGCCTATGCAAAAAAAAAAAAGAATCCCCCTCTCAGTTCGCTGAAAAGGCAATAAATGCCTGTGTTAAATCTTGATTTCATGTGTTGATCCCGATCTGCTCGATGCATGACGTGAAAACTTTTTTTTTTTTTTTCATCCATGGTTCTTCTCACACTATCGATTCGTAAGGACAAGCACACGGATGTGTGTGTTCATTTTTTTTTTTTATATCTTCCTGATGAAGCGTGAAAAAGAAAAAAAAAAAATCATGTCAAGTCTTAGCTTTAAATCAGCAGTGTTTCTCTTCTTTACGAAACTGAATGGATTTCATCTTCAAGAGAAAAAAAAAAAGCTGGAACGATTTCACTCACTGACACTACAGAAGGTTGAAAGTTGTTGCTCTACTGGTCCCTCGATCATTCCAGCTGGACTTTACAGTATTTTGGGATCTTTTACGTTGCTTTACTACGTCTGTAATATACATTTTTTCGCCTCTCATGGGTGATCGAGTCTTCGGGAGAAGACGGAACCAAACAAATCCCGAAAGTGCAAAAAAAAAAATATTTTTTTTTTAACTCCTGGGATTTATCCGTCCCTTTTTTTTTTTTTTGATTCCCAATCCGTGTAGGGTACCTTTTCCTCTTTTGAGGGAATGCAATACACACCCGGTTCCTCTTTTTTTTTTTTTTTTTACCCTCACCACATTTTGTGTACGTCCCCCTCTCTCTCGTTTTAATACTGTTAATGACTGATGAATATTCTACAGAAGTTATTTTTTATTTTGTTACATTTCATATATACTTAAATATATCTATATTCAAATGTTTACAATAAGATTTTTAAAGTTGTTTTTTGTTATTTTTTTCTTGATTTATTTTGATTAATTAATTGAATGAAGAGCTGGAAGTCCAGAGATGTTGCAGGAGTGTCAGCGCTATCTGCTTGTAGTCTAGTTCTTAGTTTACAGTATTGATAATATCGATAGTTGCCGTTAAAAACCTAGTCGAAAGTGGAATGTGCATCACGAGCATGTCTTCATAATTTTTACCGCCATTGTAAAACATCACTGCAACTGTAAAAAGGCCAAGGATTTGAGCTGCCTGTTGTGTCTGTACACCACCAAAATAAGAACGGTATACTATTAAAATGTATCTTAGATTATCTATATATATATATATAAATACATATATTGTTAAAAAGCTGTTCCAACAGTTTCAAAGTATTTGCTAATTTTACTACACTTTTGTTATGTATATGTGTAGGAGGAGTCTTAAGGCATATAAATTCTTCAAATTAAGTCAGGAGTTTAAAGCAGACTATATTTTGTAACGGCCTTTTAAGTTATTGCGGCCAAAGCACTGATATTATATATTTGCTGTAAAGAGAATTTTAAGAGTTTTATTTTTCTGATATTAAAGTTACTTAATAAAGACGGTTTCGTTCAAAGCCATTTCTGACTGGTGTCGTTGTTGAATCACTTTAAAAACCACTGAAGAAATTGTAATAAAACTGCCCACTGTTAATCAGTACCAACTAGAGATGAGCTGATTTAAGCTTTGAGGCTCATACCAGGTATAACTCGAGTAAGCTGGACTAGTAAATTAATAACGATCCGTTCTGTCGTCTTGTGCCCATCTGGGGCCGGGTCGGAGAGGTAACCGTCTCAGATGGAAAGCCCAGGATTTTCTCACCCCCGAAGATCTCAAGGCGTTCCCTATCCAGCTGTGAGACAATCTCTTCAGCAGGTCCGAGGTCTTCCTGTGGGTGTCCTCCCGGTGGGATGTACCGAAAACACCTCACCAGGAAGGTGTTTGGAAGCCATTCTAACTAGATGCCGAAACCACCCCATCTGGCTTCTCTCGACCTGAAGGAGCAATGGCTCTACTCTGAGCTCCTCCCAGATGGCATGGCTCCTCCCTCTATCTCTGGCTGAGAATCCAGTCACCCTGCAGAGGAAGCTCATTTTGGTCGCTTGTATCCGTGATCTCGTTCTTTCGGTCACCACCCATAGCTGGTTGATCGTAGGTGACGGCAGATCCACTGGCAATTCAAGAACTTTGCTTTTCGACTCAGCTCTTTCTTTACCACATAGGACCGATGCAATAACTTAAACAACTTTAACAAAAAATTTTGTTTCGTCTTCTGAACCGCTTTTACCAATTGGGGTCGCAAAGGGTGTCAGGGCCTATCACGGCTTATTTCAGACAAATGGCACCTCATTCAGGTCTCCAGTCTGTCACGGGGCCACATACGTGCAACCACCCACACACTTTCGTTCCTAGCGGCACTTTCATAGTGGCCACGCATACACCGGGAGAACATGCATACTCCACACAAAAAGGCCAGTGTTTCAAGCTTCATCCCATTCGGGACGTGAGCCCTGACCTCCTTGCTGTAAGGTCACTAAAAGGCCACCTCCAAATAAAATTTTTAAAAGTTTAATTTTTAAAAAATTTGACTACTTATTCTTATTGAAATCTTTTTCATCCAAAACGTTGGAAAATAATTTCTGACTTTGTATAATATGAATGTTTAGAAAATGTTTTTAAAATAAAAAAAAAACAATTGTCTTGCTCCAAATAAAATATATAAGGAACTTTAAAAACTTCATTCATTCAAAGAAATCAGGGGTAAAAAAAAAAAAAAAAAGGAGAAAATAATTTAATTCTACCTTTTTCCTTTTGGGGACTGGATTGGACATTCTGAAGGACCATTTTCGGTCCACGGGCCACATGTTTCACAACTATATTCTAATCTGTAATTTCTTCCAACTGCATTGAAACATCATAAGTGAATATATTTACATCACAGTTTACAGAGTTTTCTGGACTCATTTGACCTCTCTAGTCACCAGATCTTTATCTAATTAAGCTGAGAGGTTGTAGAGCAGGAGGTTCTCATCATGGATGTTCTTCTCACTGATATGGGGGAGTACAGGAATTCTTTTGTCATAAATAAGAATTAAAAAACCCCCCAAAAAAGTTGTTTTGGGTTAAAAAATAGCTCCAACCTAATAAAATGTGAGGGAAAGTTTGTAAAAATCCCTAAAGTGGTGGATTTGGACTTAAAAATGTGTCTAATAAATCATCCAGATTAGAAACCTGTAAGTTTTCAATGTGTTCTCCTCCAACATCTCCCACTCTAATGAATGAGTCTTTGTCCTGAACATCTGAGTCTTAAGATGAACTTGATTCAGCTGTGCTTCTGGTCTGGATTTAGTTATTTACTGGCCTGGAATAGATTTTCTCAGGATATAATATTTGAGAAGCAGCTAAAAATGTTCACTGAAGAGCACACAAGAGACCAGTTTTATTTGATTTCTTCTTATAGGTTGTAATAAAAGTCTTTTTTTTCTTTCACAACTGGGTGTATAGAAATGAGGAGGTTCCTGTTTTTAGATTCATGTGACTTTATTAAACCAGAGGATGGACTGAGAGCTCCCAGTCTGCCCACAAGTATTTGGTTAGAGATTAATGTAAGACTGCACTCACTCAGGTGACCTGAGTTCCTGGCCTTATTTAACCTCTCAGAACAGACTGGGTTACACTTATCCTACTGTGCTGTTCATCACTAAATGTTAGGATTTAAGACCATGGAGAAGTATGTGGGAGCTTCACAGCACATGTATGACGACTAAGAAAATAGGGAGATGTGCTGTAAGAGTCCAGGGTATGGAAAGCCCTCCGGGCCACAACACGCACGTAACGGTCCGTTCCGTCATCTTCCGCTTGTTCCGGGGTCGGGTCGCGGGGGCAACAGCCTCAAACGGGCAGCCCAGGCCTCTCTCTCCCCGGCTGCATCCCCCAGCTCACTCGGAAGGATCCCAAGTCATTCCCCGGCCAGCTGTGAGACATTGTCTCTCCAGCGGGTCCGCGGTCTGCCCCTTGGTCTCCTCCCGGTAGGACGTCCCCAAAACACCTCGCCCGCGAGGCGCCCGGGGGGCATCCTGACCAGATGCCCGAACCACCCCATCTGGCTCTTCTCGACCTGGAGGAGGAGCGGCTCCTCCCGGATGGCAGAGCTCCTCACTTGATCTCTGAGTGAGAGCCCAGCCACCCTGCGGAGGAAGCTCATTTTGACCGCTTGTACCATTCTTTCGGTCACCACCCACAGCTGGTGACCATAGGTGAGGGTCGGGTGAAGGAGGCGATGGGTGGCAGCCAACCGCGGAGACCCTGGCGGTCAGACACTTGGCTGCACAAGTACATAAATGACGACTAAAAGAATAGTGAAGTGTGCCGTAAGAGTCCAGTGTATGGAAAGCCATCCAGGCCACTACACGCACATAACCTAGCGCGCTAAATTTGAAATCTAGCACGCTAGATTTCAAATTTAGCGTGCTAGATTATGTACATTGCCCATCATAAATGAGTACACCCCCATTGAAAAGTAAAATTTTCTACAATATGTAAATAAAAACAAAACTAAATATGTCCAAAATATGGTGTAAAGAAATGATTTTCTTTCGCAGATCTAATGTCCAGTGTATAGAAAGCCATCCGGGCCACTACACGCACATAACCTACCGCGCTAAATTTCAAATCTAGCACGATAGATTTAAAATTTAGCGTGCTAGATTATGTACATTGCCCATCATAAATGAGTACGCCCCCGTTGAAAAGTAACATTTTCTACAATATCTAAATAAAAACAAAACTAAAAATTTCCAAAATCTGGTGTAAAGAAATGATTTTCTTTCGCAGATCTAGTGTCATTTCTCTTCCATGTGGTGCCATTGCGGACAGCAGGAAATGGGAAGGGGTGGTTTGCTTTAGGTAGCACCCTTTTATTTCCATATTTATAGCCACGTGCCTGATGAACACCTGTGTAGTGACTAAATAGACTCACCTGTGGTTGAGTGCTTGTTCATTTACCCATTGGGAGCCTAAAATGTAGCTTTGCTCAGAGACCTACAATGGGGTGTACGCATGTTTGCACCGCACTAATTTGACTAAAACTGAAAAATATGTCATCTAAGTTAACTTTCGTTTTAAGTAAAAAATTCAACAAATGGTGTATTAAACTTAGTCTGTGCACATTTTGGAAAAATTGTTTGTTTTCAATGACATGTTAAAATGTTACTTTTCAAAGGGGGTGGACTCTTTTATGCTGGGCACTGTACGTGTAGTGGCCCGAATAGCTTTCCATACCGGAGAGGAGGTTCTGCATTGATTGCCAAATTAGTCTCAATGCTTTTCGGAAATGATCAAAATGGTTATAACTGTACACTATGTGGTAGGATCAGTGTAAAATGTATTTGCTCTGCAATAAAACACCATGACAACCTTGGGTTGGGGGGCATGGTGGTGCGGTGGTTAGCACAGTGGCCTTACAGCAAGAAGGTTGGGGCTTCGAAGCTTGGAACACTGGCCATTCTGTGTGGAGTTTGCATGTTCGCCCCGTGTGTGCGTAGTTTCCTCCCACCCTCCAAAAACATGCATGTTAGGTTGATTGGCTATAATGAAATTGCCCTTAGGATTGAGTGTCAACCCTGTGACAGACTGGCGATGTACGGGCCATATAAATTTTTAAAGGCGGAGGTGTTGGCTCAGTGGTGTGGTGTTTGTCCTTGAACCGGGTGCCACAGGTTTGAATCCCAGAGTCCCCTAGGTGTCCCTGGAGCAGACACCTAACCCCTAGTTCCTCCTACCTCTGACGCCGTTGTGTGGCTTCCTGCTGCGGTGCAATGCGGTACAGTAAGTTCTCCATCATGGGACTAATAAAGGAATTCTTCTTCTTCTACACTGCCTCCCGCCAACCCCATTAGGGAATAAGTGGTTCAGAAGAGGAAACAATGTCAGGTTGCTTTTAATCATAGACTCTCACATAGGAAACACAGGTAAACTTCATATTGGTTTTGCTGTAGTAGTCAACATCAACTTCACTGAGTTCCTACAGTAAATCCAAACATTAGGAACCATCTATCCACCATAAAACATCAGAAATTATGATTTATTTTCATCCGAATACATTGTTGGTAGATTATGAAATTGGGAGCCCTGCCCTAGAGAGGTTTAAACTTTAAGATGAGAAAGAAATTAAAAGAGACAACATAAACTGATTTTTGTAAAAAAAAAAGTTTGAAAAACTCAATTTAACAGGAACCCAGTGCATGTCGGTCACAGCACACGAGGGAAACACTTTATAATCAAATCATTAGGGTTGAGAGAAACCAGATAGGGTGGTTTGGGCATCAGGTTAGTATGCCTCTCAGATGAAGGGTTTCAGACACGTCCCACTGGGAGGAGACCCAGGACTATGTCTCACAGCTGGACAGGGAACACCAGAGGAATTGCTCCTTCGGGTCGAGAGAAGCTAGATGGGGTAGTTTGGGCATCTGGTTTGGATACCTCATGCCTCGTTGATGGGGTTTTTTGGGCATGTGCCACCGGGAGGAGACCCAGACATAGACCCTAACCTGCTGGAGAGACTATGTTTAACAGCTGGACAGGGAATACCTCAGGATTCTCTCGGGTGAGCTGGAGGATGCAGCCGGGCTGAGGCTGTTGCCCCCGTGACCCAGATCAGCAGAAGACAATAGAACGGAAACTCATTTCACTAAAATTGCCCTGCTTGTTTTAAATTGGTGTAAAAACCTCATTTTATTCACTAAAACTTTCATTTTGATTGTTTGTTTCTTCTTTGCTGCTTAAATAGTTTCATTCACATCTTCAGATAAAGTCATCCTAAAGTTTCCCTCTATATGTCTTTAATACATTTTGGTTTCCTTCTTGCTTTAACTGTCGTTCAAGAAGTTTCTCCTCTAGATAAAAATTCATGCAAACATTTACATGCATCTAAAAAAAAAAAAAAAAAGAAGTTTTTATATACATAATGAATAAAAAAAAAAAGGTGTTTCAGTGTTTAACACAGTCTGTTCTTAAAATGTTAGTTCAACCTACACTGATTTAAACTGGTTGTCATGGTTACTGGATTAAATCAAGAAAAATAAAGTGCTAAAACTATACAAATCATTTAGTAAAATAGAACGCAAAAAAAGTAATTTAGCAGAAAATTTAAAATAAACAAACTGGATTGCATGGTTTAGGTCAGGGGTGGGCAAACTTCTGGTTCGCGGGCCACATTGAGTTCTAACATTTGACCAGCGGGCCAGGACAGGCGCGGGTGGATGGCATGCTTTGCTAACCGCTAGATTAGACCGATAGAATGGCACGCAAGATTTTAAACAAACGCACTAATTGTTACATCAAGAGCGTTAAAATTTAAATCTTGTGTTGCTAGGTTTGAAATCTAAGCGATTGATGTAACGTTTAGCTTGTTTTAACGTCTAACATGCTTGTTCATGAGCGTGTATTGGGCCGGATGGCTTTCCATATCTGCGCGGACTGTTTATTTTGACAATGTGCACATCACGGAGACACACACATTTTAATGGGACCTGGGTTGTTGTTTCTTTGGCGCCATCTACTGACGTAACATCTGAATTGCAGGGAAATTAAACATTAATAGGGTTCATTTATTTAATTTTTTCTAATTTGTCGGGCCGGATTAAAATGTTTATCGCACCTCATGTGGCCCGCGGGCCGTAGTTTGCCCATGCCTGGTTTAGATGTAGGCGTCAATAAAAAAAAATAAAAAAAACACCCTCATTTTTGTTAGATTTTTACAATAACTGCTCATGTTTTCAGTTACAGTATCAAACTATTTGACCCTAATTTTGCATCATTATCTAAAAAAAATCTGCAATAAACATACATGACTGATAAAATGTCTGTAAAATAACAACCAAAAACAAGAATTAAAATGCAAAAAAAATCCACATTTTCCAGTGGAAAAAGTTCATTCACTGCAATTTTCTATCTTTAAGGTGTAAAAACCGGTTGTTTGAAACACTGATTAATTCTAAACTCTGCACTCCACAACCCGCTTAAGTTTACTTTCTTGCTCTAATCAGACGGATCTGAGATCCTCTGTGTCTAGGAGCGTAAAAATAATTTAAAAATTAAAACCAATTAGAGGCTATAGATCATTTTCAGGGCAGCGCAGAAGAGGATTCATCGAATCGGCAGCCATGAGAGGAGGGGCAACAGACTGAAAAATATTACAATCACATTGAATTCACCACACTGTACACGTCTACATGAGTTCAAACACTCCACGTAAAGGTGTGATGTGTCGATGGAATACTTTTCTCATTTTGTCCAGCGGGTATGATAGAAAAATGATCTGGTTTTCCATTTGGGTGGTGTGAACATGTCCTGGTGGAGCTGAGAAGAAGCAACAAGGTCCTCACAGTCCTGTCAGCTCAGCAGAAAACGAGTCAGTGTAACACACACATTTGCTCTTGTCAGGTCCTCTATGCGCATCCTAAAACCTGGTGGTCTGCGGCCAACCTTCCAGTCAGAAAATCAAAACCATTTATCACAGTTAGAAGTATTTAAATAAACAGCTTTGGCAGAAGATGAAGCCACAGATTGGATGCTTTCTCGCTGAGGAAGACTTTCCGTGCACCTGAACCGGACATGTCTCAATCCAGAGGCTGGGGGTCTGCTATGGGCATCGTGTGAAGAACCTCGTCCAGTAGCTGCAGAGCTCTGTGCAGGTGGATTTCAATCCAACACGGGGTTTCCTTGATGCTCTGCCGGGGGTAATCGGGGCCCCATCCTTTCACAAAACTCATTCTGAGAATACATAACCTCCGCAGGTCGTCCACTCCGATACCAGCAGCTGCTGAGAGACCTGAGGGGACAGGAAGTCACACGTAAATAACACTGACGATCCAGTCTGTTCACCATTATTAATGCAAAAAGAACAGAAAAATTTACGATAACTGAAAACGCAGTGTGTGGACTCAAAAGCTGCCGTACGCAAATCATAAGATGTAGGGAAACGAGGACACTTATGAACAGAACCTGAATTGAACTGAGGGCAGTGAAATGAAGCATCAGAAGCAGCGAGGAAACAATTAGAAAGCACACATAAATGCCTGCTAGCGTAGAACTATGCATAAGAAAAATGGACCACATCATGGAAAGGATTATCAAATAAGATAATTATCACCAAATTTCAACTCATTTTCAAACTCTCTTACACCCACTTCTACATCTTATTTCACATCCTAGACATAAACATATTTAATGATATGGATTCCCTGCATACGGGTTGTTTTTTTTTTTTTTTTTTTTTTAAGGTCAAACCACTTCGTTTTATTTCACTGATGGATCAATGTGTGCCACTCACAACGTTTACGTGGTGACCGCCTCTCACTCCACTGATTTTTGCTTGTGTAAAACGCCAAAACAGCTGCAGTACTTCGCCATTGTGCAAAAGAACGACAAGCGGCACTGTTTCATTTGAGCTCTGTTGCACAAGCATCACGTGATTTGTATGATTTATATTTGGAGAACTATGAACATGTGTGTGAATGAGGGGGATCCAAATGGAAAAGAGAGGTTACAGGGAGAAGAGATAAAGAAGGTGGAAGATTTTAAGTACTTAGGATCAACAGCCCAGAGCAATGGAGAGTGTGGAAAAGAGGTGAAGAAGCATGTGCAGGCGGGCTGGTGTGATGTTTGATAGAAGAGTTTCAGCCAAAATGAAAGGGAAAGTGAACAAAACCGTGGTGAGACCGGTCATGCTATTTGGTCTAGAGACAGTGGCACTGAGGAAAAGACAGGAAACAGAGATAGAGGTAGCAGAGATGAAGATGCTGAGGATCTCTCTGGGAGTGACCAGGATGGACAGGATCAGAGGAACAGCACATGTTAGAGGTTTTGGGGATAAAGTCCGAGAGGCCAGACTGAGATAGTATGGACATGTGCAGAGGAGAGAGAGAGTACATCGGAAGAAGGATGCTGGATTTGGAACCACCAGGAAAGAGGCCTAGAGGAAGACCAAAGAGGAGGTTCATGGGTACAGTTAAGGAAGACATGAAGATAGTTGGCGTGACCGAAGAGGATACAGCAGATAGGGTTAGATGGAAGAAACTGACTTGCTGTGGTGACCCCTGAAGGGAAATGCCAATAGAAGAAGAAGATATTTGGAGAACTAAAGTCGCAGTTGGGGCGGGATGGAGATCAAGTTTCCTAGGATTGATGGGTGTGTGATTTATAATTCTTAAGATGTGTAAAGGACTTACAGAGATTATTATGAATATGTATTTTAAAGTATGGTCTATTACAACTTTCCTTGAGTAGACATTTGTGTCCACCTTGAATAGGGTTTTTAAAAACTGTTCCAGGATGTCCTGGCTCTGTTTAGTCATTTCTGTGCTGATTGTGTGTTTTTGTCGGATAAACCGTGTTTCTTACTGATAGCTGGTGCGATCCCTCCCACTGATCCAGGTCCCGGTATGTTACCGGCCACCGCTGCTGCTTGAGCTGCAGCTGCTGCCTGCGCTGTGGCGGCCTGCTGTTGCATTTGTCTGTGACACTGGCGAAGGTCAAACACCTGCAGGAACGAGTGGGAGTTCAAAGATATTATTAGATTTTTTTCTGTAAAGATTGAGAAGACGTTGCTAAAGAATCGCAGCCTGTTGGCAGTACCTTGATGTAAGCACTGGGATAGATTTTATGAACTGCGTCTCCAGGAGCTCGACCCGCTTCCCTGTCCAGGTAGTAACTCTGAACGAACACGGCGTGATCACTGAGGCAGCGCACCCATACGTCCCCTTCACCTTTACACTCCAGCTGGACCCCTTTACCAATGTGGAGCCTGAAACAAAGAAAAGAAGCACGTTAAAAACCAAGTTGGACTTCACCTATTTCAACACAATTTTTTGATGTTCGTATTTTTAGGGGTTCAAAAGCAAATAATTTTCTAGATTTTATTCATTTTATTTAAGATGTGACATCAGTACTGCACATCACCACAAAAAGCCTCCAATTTTTCTGATTGGGTCCGGGGTTTGCTTCTGGGTCTCCTTCCGGTGGGACGTGCCCGAAACACCACGCCAGTGAGGCGCTTGGGAAGCATCCTGACCAGAAGCCCGAACCACCCCATCTGGATTCTCTCAACGTAGAGGAAAAGCGGCTCGACACCGAGCTCCACCCGGATGGCAGAACTCCTCACCTGATTTCTAAGTGAGAGCGTAGCCACCCTGCAGAGGAAGCTCATTTCGGCCGATTGTTTTCAAGATCTCGTTCTTACGGTCACCACCTACAGCCAGTAACCATAGGTGAGGGTAGGAATGTAGATCGACTTGTAAATCGAGAGCTCTGCTTTTCGGCTCAGCTCTTTCTTTACCACGACAGATCGATGCAGTGTCCTAATTATTGCTGACGCTGCACCGGTCCGTTACAATCAAAGATAAAAGTGGAAAATGATTAACTCCACATAAACTGTTGTGAACATGCAAAAAAATGTCCACATATTAAGGAACGCAGACGTGTAGAGTGGGTCTATAAATGCAGAGGTGTCAAAAGTACCAACATTTTCTACTCAAGTAGAAGTATAAATACCGAGTTAAAAAACGACTTTAGTAAAAGTAGAAGTATCAACTCAAGTTTTCTACTTAAGTAAAAGTAAAAAGTAACCTATTTTAAAACTACTTAAAGTAAAAAAAGTAAAAGTAATTTTCAGAAAAAAAGGAATATTGTTAACAAAAGCGTATGAACATATTTTTTAACTATTATCACATGCTTTTAGGAGCAGAAAATATGATAATAAATGAAAGTGTTTTGGTGAAACTTTATGAATCAGAAACATTTATTTCTTAATAATCTTTATTGGAAATCGATATATGAACACAATCAAATGTATTATCAGAAGCAGGGCATTATGTAACGTTCCTTCAGCTATCAAGCTTCACTCTGCATCACCTAATTTAACCAACTTCAGCAGACACAAACACACTCAATGTAAAAAAACACAAACACACTCAATGTAAAAAAAAAAATAAATTAAAAAAATGACCAAAAGGCTTTTTCAAGCCTTGAAGGTAGCTAGTTTTCAAAGTTCTTTGAGGCAATACTGAATAGTCTTTATCAAGTTGATAAGTGTGGGAGTGCCACATACAGCCTGCGTGATACCTGGTACCAGCGTTGCCAGGTGGGAGGTGCTGGATTATCGTACTAATGACGTAAAATTATCGTATTTTACAAAAAATATTGTACACCCAGTAAAACCACGCCCATTGACAAAATAACACCCTTTACATGCACTCGTAAGGCAGTGGGAGTGAAGGAAACACACAGGAGGCAAAATTCTTGGATTCTTTTTCTAAAATTTTAAGAACTGTAAAAATGAAAAAATAACCAGGGAAATAAGATTTTAAGAAACCCAGAAAGAAACCAGTAGGGGCGGGACCTAGGAGACGGTATATATAAATTTACATATATATATATCTACATATATATGTGTACATACATATAAGGTTTTTTTAATGTTAACCCAAACATCTTCATGATACAAAATCTAAGCGATGTGTAGTTTTAATCTCCTCAGTCAGTCTTTATAAACTAATCAATAACATTTTGGATGCTTTTAAGCACAAATACTATTTATGGATTAATCAGTTCAATTAGCTTTGTTTCTAAAGATAAAATAGTGCGTCACAGATCAAAGTTATTTTTATAAAAATACCATCTACAACATTTTCAGCAAAGACGTTTACAATAACCTCAGACTGAAAATAATAATAAAACATTTCTTTGCTGTTGGTTTTTTTTTTTTAAAAAACTGATAATTCAATCAAAGTTCAGTGTTGCAGCATCAGAAACACTTTGATTTCCGAGCCCGCAACAAGTCTCAAACACGGAAATCAGCGTTGCCAGGTGGGAGGTGCTGGATTATCGTACCAATGACGTAAAATTATCGTATCTCACAAAAAATTATCGTACACCCATTAAAACCACGCCCACTGACAAAATAACACCCTTTACATGCACTCGTAAGGCAGTGGGAGTGAAGGAAACACAAAGGAGGCAAAATCCTTGGATTCTTTTTCTAAAATTAAAAAAAAAAAAAACAAACAAAAAAAAAAAAAACAGGGAAATGAGATTTTAAGAAACCCAGAAAGAAACCAGTAGGGGCGGGACTTAGGAGACGGTATATATAAATTTATATATATACATATATATATAAAAAAAACCCTGATATGTACATGTACATATCAGGGTTTTTTTTATGTTAACCCAAACATCTACATTATACAAAATCTAAGCGATGTGTAGTTTTAATCTTCTCAGTCAGTCTTTATAATCTAATCAATAACATTTTGGATGCTTTTAAGCACAAATACTTCATCCTCTACTATTTATGGATTAATCAGTTCAATTAGATTTTTTTTAAGATAAAATAGTGCGTCACAGATCGAAATTATTTTTTATAAAAATACCATCTACAACGTTTTCAGCAAAGATGTTTACATTGACTGCAGACTGAAAATAATAAAGAGATTTTTTTTTTTTTCTTTGCTGTTGTTTTTTAAAACTGTTAATTCAATCAAAAGTTCAGTTTTTCAGCATCAGAAGAACGCTTTGATTTCTGAGCCCGCAACAAGTCTCAAACACGGAAATTGACGTCCCTGCTCTTTATAACTTTGTGGGCGGGGCTACACGCCCCAACGTATGCAATCGTTAGCCAGAATGATTGACTGGACCTGTCAGCCAATCATTCATCTGTTCCTTTTTTTGATGCATTCAGGGTTCATTATAAAAAAAAAACTCCGACAAACAGACGCGGCAGATGAAAACAACTCACACAATTACACAGACAAGAAACGTTCAAATTATCGTATTTTGAGCATTTTTTACAATTATTGATCGTACATCGTACGGAGGGCAAAAAAATCGTACAAATACGATAATTATCGTACACCTGGCAACGCTGACGGAAATAGACTTTCCTGCTTTTAAAAGTTTGTGGGCGGGGCTACTCGCCCCAAAGTAATGATTGACTGGACCTTTCAGCCAATCATTCATCTGTTCCTTTGTTTGATGCATTCAGGGTTCATATAAAAAAAAAAAAAAAAAACTCCGACAAACAGTCGCGGCTTTTTAATGGTGACGAAATGGCGAAAGTAGCGACTACTTTTTATAAAATTAACGAAGTAAAAGTACAGATAATTGCATAAAAAAGTAGTGAGTAAAAGTAAAAAGTAGACAAAAAAATAATTACTTCGTTAAAGTAAAAATAACGAGATTTTCTACTTGAGTAAGGTAACGAAGTAGTCTTACTTCGCTACTTGACACCTCTGTATAAATGTTGGCCGGTTAAAACAAGCAGCTACTGTTGGAATAAATTTATATATGCAGTAATATGTACGGTCTGCAATAAAAGCCGCATATGAACAGAAGAGAGGAGTTAATAAACATCACACCAGCTTATTTTACCGGAATTCTGCACAGAACTGTGACGCTTTGAGCAGCATCCAGCAAAACAGATCAATTTTAGTGTTTTTCCAGTTTCATCTGAGCCTCATATCTGACATCACCAGGATGAAGCCGGACTTTTACAGGGACCATGTTTTGCTCGGTTATATTTATCTAAGCTAACTTCAGCCACTTGCCTTGCTCTCTCGATAGCCTCGGTGCGGTGAACATTACTAAGCTGACCCAAACAAAATCGATCTCCTCCAGAGGGGTCAACGTAGCCGTCTACCGTCACAATGGGGCAGGAGGAGGGAACCTTGAACGTTTCCCCAACCTGAACGTCCATCTCAAAATAAGCAATGGAGCACCAATAATCAGGAGCTAGAAAAGAAAAAAAGAAGGTTGGCATCAGTTTACAGGTATAAAATGCAATTTTTATTCCTGTAGATGTGTGTGTGTGTGTGTTGGTCTCACCTGGATGATTAGATATTGGAGGTTGAAAGGCGAGCTCGTTATGCACCGGCCCTAAAAGAGAAAGGAGATAATTGTAACTGATTCTGACTAGAAAAAGAGGCGTAGCTGTGTTTATGTTGGTGTATACTTACAATAATGGGTGGGATGGGGCATAGGAGGGTGGTGCTGGAGATGACCGTTAGTGTGGTGGGGTATGGTAGGGGTGAAACTACTGTTTCTGGACCAGTTGGAGCTGGCACCTATGGAGAAAACATCGCATGTTAGCAGAAAAAAGGAAATATAAACACATTATTTTTAAGTTAAAAGTTCTAATTTATCATCAAAAACATGCAAAAAAGTGGCATTTAAAAAAAATGCATACAAAAAAATGTCAAAAAAAGGTCTAAAAATATATTTTTTTCACATTAACAAGAATTTATGCACAAATTTACACATAAATAAACATCAGAAACAAATATTCTTCATCTTACTGCTTGATCCCGCAGCGATGGCTGTGAAGGACGACGTCGAAGCAGATGTGGACGCCTCGGTGGGTGGGAGCAGGTTTGGGGTTGGAAAGGATTCGGGTGGAGCAGTTCTGCTACTGGATGGAGGATGCTGAATGGTCTGGAGAGAGTGTCCGCTCTCGACAGATGGCATACTCTGCTGCCCATCGAAGTCATACTCGTCTTTAACGATCAAAGTCGAGCTCGGTCCGGAATTGGTTAGAGTCAGTCCTGATAGGTCTGCAAAGAGCACAGATGGATCATTTTAAAAAAATCAAAGATAAGTACAACTACAATCATTTATTTACTGTATTTTCCACACTATAAGGCGCACCTAAAAACCTTAAATTTTCTCTCAAGTACACGATGCGCCTTTTAACCCGGAGCGCCTTATATATGGATTAATATTGAGCTACAACAGGTGTCGCAACTGCGGTAAGCAGCCGCCGACTCCATTTCCCCCGTAGAAGAAGTAGTGCGCGGTGCATGCTGGGATATATGAAAGGACGTCTCATTAGGTGCGATCGAGATGACACAGGCGGACGCAGTTCTGATCGGCGCAGATTGGTGCGCAATGCATGGCAGTTAGTTTTTGAATGCAAAACCTAAGCGGCATGCATTGCGCACCGATCTGCGCCGATCAGAACTGCGTCCGCCTGTGTCATCTCGAACACACCTATTTCCATTTGTGTGTTTGTGTAAAAACCCGGAAATGGCTCCTACCAAGAGACACTGTTACACCGCAGAGTTTAAACTCAAGGCGATTGGTCACGCAGTAGAACACGGGAATAGAGCCGCAGCGAGAGAGTTTAACATCAATGAATCAATGGTGAGGAAGTGGAGGAAGCAAGAGGATGAGCTGCGCGAAGTAAACAAGACTAAACAGAGTTTATCTCCAACGGAAGGTAAACTGTGTCACAAAAATACTAATACTTTATCTCGGAGAAAATAATAAAACAGCTGTTTATTCATTTTGGGAGTAAAAACAAGAAGCTGTTTTGTAATTGTTAATAAAGTTTGGCTGACCTATCTGGGTTTTTTTTTTTTTTTTTTACATTCCCTTTAGCGCAGCACCATTTAGTGAATGCATAACGTAACCCCGAGCTTTACTGTAGCGCCTTATAATGGGGTGCGCCTTATATATGGAAAAAAGTTTTTAAAAAATGTAATTTATTGAAGGTGTGCCTTATAATGCAGAGCGCCTTATAGTGCGGAAAATACGGTACACTAAAACTTTTTGTACTTACCAATGCCCGGCGACACAACCCTCTCGTAGTGATACGGATTAACACAGACGCTGTCACACTTCAAATCGAAGGCAAACTGACAGTATTTCACATGCTTCAGTTCGTTCTTGTGTAGGTCGGGCCATCTCCACAGGCGGGCGTAAATCACATGGGGGAACCCTTTACGTCCAGCCACCTTGAAACGACACAACAGGTTAGAATGCTGACTCGGTCACTTTTTGTCATTGTTCGTAGACTTAGATCTACTTCGATCCATGGACAATGAGAAATTGAAAAGACAATTCCAACACCAAGTGCTCTGATTGGTCCTCTAGGCCTCTTTCCTTTTTGGTCTTCCTCTAGGCCTCTTTCCTGGTGGTTCCAAATCCAGCATCCTTCTGCCATTTTACTCTCTCTCTCTCTTCTGCACATGTCCAAACCATCTCAGTCTGGCCTCTCTGACTTTATCTCCAAAACCTCTAACATGTGCTGTTCCTCTAATCCTGTCCATTCTGGTCCCTCCCAGAGAGATCCTCAGCATCTTCATCTCTGCTACCTCCATCTCTGCTTCCTGTCTTTTCTTCAGTGCCACTGTCGCTAGACCAATCAGCATGGCCGGTCTCACCACGGTTTTGTACACTTTTCCTTTCATTTCAGCTGAAACTCTTCTATCACACATCACACCTGATACTTTTCTCCACCCGTTACAGCTACTCATTATAAATGTAAAATGATAGATTTTATTCTATGTGTTGACACATCAAAACTTCCCCACTGAGGGACAAATTCAAAATAAAAAAAAAAGTATTAATGATAAATCTACTTCCATCTTGAGCTTAAAGAACCCAGTTTCTGCAGACGTCACAAATTTTTTTACGTGTTAACATACAACGCATGCTAAAGGTACAGTTACTTCTACCCCTGTCTGGTGCATGGCTGTGACATTCCACCTGCTTCTAAGACTCCACATTATCCTAAAGTAGTGCTTTTAGTAAATACATGTGAAGTATTATAGGCTGGTCTTTTTCTGGGAGGATCTACTGGCAATTATATAGAAATTTAAAGCTGGTGCAGAACTTGTTGAATATGTAACATACATGTTTGTAATTGCCTCAAAGTTTTTGTGTTGAAGGAATTCTGGGTCTTGTTCCCGAATGAGGGAAGGATGGAGCGGGAGATCAACAGGGGATCGGTGTGGCGTCAGCAATAACTAGGACGCTGCATCGGTCCGTCGTGGTAAAGAAAGAGCTGAGCAGAAAAGCAAAGCTCTCGATTTACAAGTCCATCTACGTTCCCACCCTCACCTATGGTCACGAGCTGTGGGTGGTGACCGAAAGAATGAGATCGCAGATAAAAGTGGCCAAAATGAGCTTCCTCCGCAGGGTGGCTGGGCTCACACTCAGACTTTGGTGAAGAACTCTGCCATCTGGTAGGAGCTCGGTGTCGATCCCAAGTCGGCCGGGGAACGACTTGGGATCTTCCCCGGTGAGCTCAAGGATACAGTCGGGGTGAGAGAATTCTGGGAAGCTAATGAGCATTTAATTTTTTTATAGATAACTCGATGGACATTTTTTATTGACTCAGTTAAAGCAAAATAAAATAAAAGTCTGTTTGTATAATTTTATCAAAATTGCTTTAATGAGAAGAAGAACAGTATTTTTTTTAGACTCAAATTTCTGACCTGCAGTCGTCCATCGAGCGTCCTTTGAATGGTCACACACTTGCTGGGATGGGCTCCGTTGGTGGTGATGGCAGTGATGAGGGAGTCCAGCTCATCTTTCTTCTCTTTTAGCTTCTTCACCAGGCTCTCTATGGCTCGCTTGGCGAATGTTTCGCTCTCGCCGCCCTGTCTGTGGCACATCAAACTGTGCACGATGCTCAGGCAGGCATCGTTGCTGGTGGGTGTGTTGGTGATGGACATGTTGATTTGTGTTTTCCTTTTTCAGAGGCGTTTGACGATTTCACATAGTCTTCATGAAGCGGTGGGGTTGGGTAACATTGATCCTGGAAAGATGAGATCTAAAAAAAGAGACAAAAGCAAAATATGAAAATTAAAACTTAGTGTAAGTTGAATCATCAACTTTGGTTGTCTTCTGCTTATCTGGGCCTGATTTGTAGGGGTAACAGTCTCAGACGGTAAACCCTGGCTTCTCTTACCCCTCCAACTCATCTGGGAGCATCCCGTGGCATTCCCTGACCAGCTGTGAGACATAGTCTCTCCACTGGGTTTGAGGTTTCTGTGTCTCCTCCCTGTGGGATGTGCCTTAAACACCTCACCAGCGAGGCATTTGGGAGGCATTCTAACCAGATACCCGAACTACCCCATCTGGCTTCACTCGACCTTGAGGAGCAACGGCTTGACACCGAGCTCCTCCCGGATGGCAGAGCTCCTCAACCGATCTCTGATCGTGAACCCATCCATCCTGCAGAGGAAGGTTATTTTCTTGGGATTGCAAATACAGGAATGATTATTCTTTTCTTTTTTTTCTATCTTGTTTTCTTGAGTTAGGTAGTCCCAGGGACGGCTTGGCCTCAGTGGGAATCGAACCAGGTTTTCCCGGTCGAAAAGGGGGAATTCTATCACTAGGACAACGTCTCCTGAGACCAAGAATGATTATTCTTTAATATAATTTTAAACTGTTTTGATTGTCTGGGGAAACAGCCTTAGACGGGAAACCTAAGGTTTTTTTCATCCCGGCTGCATCCTCTAGCTCACCCGGGAGGATCCAGAGGTGTTCCATCTCCAGCTGTGAGACATAGGCCATGTCCACATGTAGCCAGGTATTTTTGAAAACGCATATATTTTTTTTAACCGTTTTGGCCTGTTGTCCACACGAAAACTGAGGTTTTTTTCACTCAAAACCGGCGTTTTTGAAAACTTCGGCCAAAGTAGAGATTTTGGAAAACTTTGTTTTTGCGTTTGCGTGTGGACGTGCGAAACCGGAGATTTGCGTTTTTATGCGTCACTACCTGCGACAAGTCATGCACATACGTCATTCGTGTGCGTCCTTGTTTACAAAAGCAGACAGTAGGACATGGATCCACGAAAACAGGCATTACTTTTGATCCTGTTGCAGACCCTCTTTTCTTGCCTTTTTGTCCACTCTAAACTGCTCTTGCTTCTTGTTGAGGAGCAAAGGAGGGGAAATGCATTGCAATTGATTATAATTCATCACGTAAGCTTTCCTAGCTCAGAGCTAACGTTTAAATACCGTAATTTCACCATCCCCCGCGTGTTTAGAGCGTTCGCCCGCGGACCGGAAGGTCGGGGTTAGCGTCCCACGGAGAGCACGTCTAGGGTCCTTGGAGAAGACACCTAACCCCCGCTTCTCCCACCATTGGCGCCGTTGAAGGGCAGCCTGCTGCGGTGTAAGGAGAGCAGCAAACAAATTTCCCCGGTGAGGGATGAATAGAGTAATTCATTTATTTATTTACAACAACACACACGCAAATAAATACTGCCCACTACTGGTCTGGCATGCTTACAACCGCACTCAGAAGCGTATTTATACGGCTTCAGGTGGATGCGGATATTTGGAAAACGGTTATGTGGGGACGCAAGTGTTTTTCTAAAACGGAGGACAACGGATATACGTTTTCAAAAAATACCCGGCTACGTGTGGACAGGGCCTTAGTGTTTCCAGCGGATACGAATCGACCTCTGGCTCTCATCCAGGTGGGACATCCCCAAAACACCTCACCAGGAGGCATCTTAACCAGATGCCTGAACCACCTCATCTGGCATCTCTCGACCTGGAAGAGCAACAACTCTACATAACTTAAAACCTAATCTGATTGAAAAACAGACTCATCTTCAGTGTGCAAAAAACTTAAACAAACCATCAGATTAGTTTGATTTGGGAGTTTAAAAAGCTGGTTATCTAAAAAACTAAACATCCAATCACCTTTTCTAATTACAGCAACTAGCTTTAATATAAAAACAGAGCATTTCTGTTTAAATTGAAGTGTTGATCATCAGAAAAAGAAGAAGAATGAGAGTTTGTGTGGATCTAAAATCCTGATGGTGCTCTCAGGCTAACTAACTAGCGGCGCCAGTCTGGCTGGCTTTTGTTGGGGGGGAGGTGCAGAAAGTTACACCAAGCAGGAGAAACACTGCACAGGAACAAGATTTAACATTTAAAATCAATCTGAAACTACACAAGAACACTATTCTAAGTAAAAATTTACATTTTAATCAAATCAGATCATCAGATAGTTTCAAACTCACAACTAAAACACACTTCAGAGCCAAACTAGTTTAAATTATTTTTAAACTCTGAAAATTTTAAATAATTTTCTTTGAAAGGAGAATAAATTGTGTTATTTAACGGTATTTAAATGTGTTTTGAATCCATAAAATAATAAATAAGAGTGTAAAATGATTGTTGATCGATGATGTTGCTAACTTAGCATGATGCTAGTAGCTAGATGCTAACCTGCTAGCACAGATATTTTGCCGTACTCGCAAGCGTTAAAATAAAAGTAAACAGTTGTTATTGTTGCAAACTAATAAGATGTGTTTGGTATGAAAACACAAAGTGGTTCTAGGTGTTATAAAGGTGTTGTGGTTAGCTGGTGGATGCTAATAAGTAGACCAACTTACCGATCCAGCGGTGAGCAGGAGGAATCCTTCCAGAAAATACCTCCTGTTTGGATCGAATGAGTCACTAAAGCCGCATTCCTCTCTATTTAAAATTTATATATACAGCTAAGAATGAAAAAACTAAGAGAAACTGAGCTCAAAATCTCAGATTTTGTTTTAACTCCCACTTCCTTCAATAGTTTCCGTCCTCTGCGATGTGCGCATGCGCAGGGTCAGACAAGGGTTCATCAATCACAGCAACAGTAAGTTTACAGTCACAGAATCCATCTATTAATCAAAATCCACCCGTGTGGGCAAGATTAAAATATATATATATATTTCTTACAATATCACGTTATTCTACCTTCACTGGGTGCACTCTCACTTATAAAAATGTGTACAAAAAAATTACTTTTTTATAAATGTCTTCCTCCTCCGGCACTTTCTGTGTGGAGTTTGCTTGTTCTCCCCGTGTTTTCATGGGTTTCCTCCCACGCTCCAAAGACATGCATGCTAGGTCGATTGGCCGGTGTCGAAATTGCCCCTAGGATTGAGCTTACTTTACTTTTATTTTATTGAATGTCGCGAGATACCGGTGTTGGTATATTACGCCTAACAGGAAACCGAAATCCCGAAATTTGGTTTGCACTAGAAAGAAGAGGAATGAAGATTAGTCAGATGTAAAACAGAGTACATGTGTGTGAATGAGAGGGATCCAAATGGAAAAGTGAGGTTACAAGGAGAAGAGATAAAGAAGGTGGAAGATTTTAAGTACTTAGGATCAACAGTCCAGAGCAATGGAGAGTGTGGAAGAGAGGTGAAGAAGCGTGTCCAAGCAGACTGGAACGGGTGGAGAAAAGTATCAGGTGTAATGTGCGACAGAAGAGTTTCAGCTAGAATGAAAGGGAAAGTGTACAAAACCGTTGTGAGACTGGCCTTGCTGTTTGGCCTAGAAACAGTAGCGCTAAAGAAAAGACAGGAAGCAGAGATGGAGGTAGTAGAGATGAAGATGCTGAGGATCTCTCTGGGAGTGACCACGATGGACAGGATCAGAAATGAGTACATCAGGGGAACAGCTCATGTTAGAGGTTTTGGGGATAAAGTTCGAGAGGCAAGACTGAGATGGTTTGGGCACGTACAGAGGAGAGAGAGAGTACATCGGAAGAAGGATGCTGGATTTGGAACCACCAGGAAAGAGAACTAGAGGAAGGCCAAAGAGGAGGTTCATGGACGCAGTGAAGGAAGACATGAAGATAGTTGGTGTGACCAAAGAGGATACAGAAGATAGGATTAGATGGAAGAAACTGACTTGCTGTGGCGACCCCTAAAGGGAAAAGCCGAAAGAAGAAGAAGAATGATCAGAGAGATTGACCGGCCGTAGCCGGCAACCTTAATGTCAAGTCCCTAGGAATGAGTGTGTGTGTGTGTGTGTGTGTGTGTGTGTGTGTGTGTGTGTGTGTGTGTGTGTGTGTATGGTTGTATGTGTGTGGCCCCGCGACAGGCTAGCGACTTGTTCGGGGTGTACTCTGCCCTTCACCTTAAATTGGCTGGGATGGGCTCCGGCACCCCCCGCAAACCCGTAAGGGATAGAGGGATAAGAAGATGACTGACTAATCTTCCTCCTACTTGGGAGAGAGTTTCAGATTCCTGATGAGTCCTCTGTGTTCCTGTCCTGGGTGTTCCCAAACTGAGGAGGCCCTCAAGCTTGATCTACCATCCTGTTTGAATGAGTTTACGCTACTCTACAGCATTGTAACAGAATAAATCAGTAGATGGGCCTGATTTCTTCTGTTACAATGCTGTAGAGTAGCGTAAACTCATTTTAATTTACAGTCTTAGACACATTGGCTGCTCATGTCAGGGGAGGGATTCCTCCTTCGTATGGGTCCCCATGAGGTTCCCCCTGCCCCACTGGTGTTTTTTTTTTTTTTTTTTTTTGAAGGTTAGACTCCAAAGTCTTTTGAGACTCGCAAAGGAGAGTCCAAGGCAGGGGTGGGCAAGCTTATGGTTCGCAGGCCACATTGAGTTCCAACATTTGACCAGGGGGCCGGAACAGGAGCAGATGGATGGCATGCTTTGGTAACTGCTACATTAGACCGATAGAATGGCGCACGAAGTCTAAAATCTAGTGTGATAGCGCTTAAAAATGTGCATTTAGCAGCACTAGGCTTGAAATCTAAGTGCTTGATGTAACAATTTGCTTGTTTTAACATCTAACACGCTTGTTTACGTGCGTGTATTGGGCCGGATGACTTTCCATATCACAGTTTATTTTGACAGCATGCGCATCACCGAGACACACATTTTAATGGGAGCAGTGTTGTTGTTTTCTCAACAAAGCCAATATTTATAGAGTGCGCCATCTAGTGACGAAACATCAGAATTGCAGGGGTTTTTTAAGTTCGGCGGGCCAGATTGAAACGTTTAACGGGCCACATGTGGCCGCAGGCTGCAGTTTGCCCATGCCTGGTCTAAGGAGAGGTTGTGCTGGAATTGTTTAGCTAGCTTTTTTTAGTTAGTTTTTAACTGTGTATTTGTGTATCAACATCTTTTTGTACTTTGTTTTTTTTTCAATCTACAACGTGAAGCCTGTCGAGACTATTTCTTTGTAAAATACAAAAATAATTATATTGAATTTACATTAAAGAGGGGGTACTAGGCAAAATGAACTTTTTGGAAGTTTTCACCATGTTTGATTGCTATCTCCATAATTCCATCCTTTCCAGTAGACCTGCAGGGAGGAAATAACTGGATGCACCTGCCAGGCTGATGAGCCACTGGAAAATAAAAGTTTGGACAGAGCATTGATGAGATGGCCTGGGTGCTCGCTGCATTGTTTTCTGTAATGCTAGATTATCTCTCTCCTCCTCCAGGTCGAGAGAAGCCAGATGGGGTGGTTCAGGGATCTGGTCAGGATGCCTCCCGAGCGCCTTGCTGGTGAGGTGTTTCAGGCACGTCCCACTGGGAGGAGAGGTAGAGGCAGAACCTGTACCTGCTGGAGAGACTATGTCTCACAGCTGGACAGGGAACACCTCAAGTTCCTTTTGGGTGAGCTGGAGGATGCAGCCAGGGTGAGAGAAGCCTGGGCTTCCCGTATTAGGCTGTTACCCCCACGACCCGGCCCCGGATAAGCGGAAGACGAACGGAAAGGACAATCTTACGAGATAGAGGATGCTCTGGAGTTTAGTTTGAATGAGCTTAATTAATAATTCTAATTTAATTCATTACCATTAAGGACGTAAACAAGAGCTTAAGTGACATTTAACATGTAGATCCCAATCTATCCGATGCTGGGTGCAAATCTAGTCTAGCTTTGAACATCAACAAGGTACATCATGTTTATTCATAATGAGTTTTTTTTATCACCAGTCTGGTTTGAAAGTCTCCCTTTTTACTTCAATTACTCTTGTTCTCATGTATAAGATTTTTTTTTTTGTTGTCATCAATACTTTTAATCAGTCTTATAAAGGTGATGGAGGGACTTTGTTCACCAGCCCTAGGGCTGACATCTCCAACTCTCACCGGACCAATTTGCAGCCAACTGTGAAGCGTCCAGAATGGGAAATCTATGACCACGGTGTATCTCACGATCTTGTCTATTAGTGAAGGAAAAAAGGAGCTAGAGATCGACAGGCGGATCGATGCTGCATCCTTAATAGTGGGGACACTGTAGTGTCTAGCACCAGCATTATTTAGAGCTGCGGTTCCACTGCGTTGAGAAGAGCCAGCTTAGGTGGTTTGGGCTTCTGGGTACTCATTTACTGAGAATTTTTGCAGCGTTCTTTGGCTGAGAAAGGGTTATTGCCCAGCTCAATGGGGTTGCTTTACGTCATGCAAACTAGGGATTTATCAAAATCATCATAATTCTCTTTACGCAATGTAAGCATCATAAATAATACGTGAGATAAATTATAGATGTAGATGAACTTAAAATCCATCGTGCTCCAACAACGCCTCTAGAACTCTAAATACAGATTTTCAAAACTCATTTCAAAATAGGGAAGAGACGGCAGCTCAGTGGTTAGAGCGTTCGCGCGCAGAGAGCGAGTTCGCATCCCAAAGAGAGCACGTCTAGGGTCCTTGGAGAAGACACCTAACCCCCCGTTCTCCCACCATTGGCGCCATCGAAGGCCAGCCTGCTGCGGTGTAAGGAGTGCGGCATACAAATTTCCCCGGTGAGGGATGAATGAATAGAGTAATTCATTTATTTATTTATTTAAAATGAGTTGAAATGTGTTGATTGAAAATGTGCATACCGGATATTGTGGTTGACATTTTAAATTCAGCTTTTATCCAAAAAATTTTGCTTTTGTCCCACATCTCGAAATTGACGTTCAACAGCTCGTAAGTTAAATTTACACAACAGTTCACAAAGTCTGACCCTTCAGGTCAGGGACTGGGTCCTGCCCCAAGTGGAGGAGTTTAAGTATCTCGTGAAGTCGCTCCTTTACTTTCCAGTTTCTTGTAAATGATATATAGACTAATTCCTACAACAAGTGTATGTTTAGTTTGACCTTGCTGTGCCCTAATGCCCCAACTCTGGAGACCTCCTGTGCATCCCAACAGGTCACACAATGTGTAGTTCCCAAAACTACCCAGCAGAGGTCAGTAAAAACCAAGTAATAAATATCCTTTCAGAATGAACCACTTGTTCAGTCCTTTTAGGACCCACATCTGCTCCCCTTTAATATGTTCTGTGTACAATTTAAGGGTCTGAGGTATTAATAGTGACTACAAAAACAACATGAATAAAATAATGGTGTTAATGTGTGAGTGAGTGGTTGTTACTTTCTGCGTGGTCCTTCGACGTACTGGCAACTTCTTCAGGGTGTAACCCTACTAACCTGCTTACAAGCCGAGATTGCAACCCAGATATGGATCAAGTGGATCGGAAAATGAAATAATATAGACGTATGTGCAATAATATACTATATATATTTTTATTTGAACCTAGGATAGGTACAGTCACTCCTTGTCAGTGGTGGAACGTAACAAAGTAAATGTACTTCGTTACTGTACTTATGTAAAATACAGATACACCATTTTTTACTTAAGTAAAATTTGAGACCTGTACTTTTACTTCGCTACATTTTTAGAGCAAATATCTGTACTTTTACTTCGCTACTTTTTAAAAGCGTGTTTTACATTTTTTGTTACCTTTTCGTTCAGAAATTTGAAAAATATAAAGTTTTTTTAAGCGCATCTTGAAGCCGTATCGCCAAAGCAAAAGGAGCAGTTGATCGTCTGCGGTCTCCAAGAGGGAGAAGAAGCAATGAATCGAGGACCAATCAGAATCGAGAGTAAACATTTTCCGCCGCCAAAAAAACTAACATCAAATACAGCACAAATTAAAAAGAGTCAGAAGATCGTTGTTCGTTGTGTTTACTTCTAAATAAAAAGTTGAGCCATCATTACACAGAGCAGGGGCGGTTCTAGGATTTTCTAAAGATGGGGGTGGGGCGAGTGAGGTCATTGACAAAGCCAATATAGGGTGACTAGGGGCCTTCCCGCCCCCAGAACATTTTAAAAAATAAGAGTAATTTTCCTTCCATTTTGGTGCCCATTTGCTGGCCCTGCAAGGGGATAGCTTGACTTGTCCCCTTTCCTTTCTTCTTTTTTTTGTTGCCCAAAAGAGGCAGCAGAGGAGGGTCACACCCCTGCAGAGTATTTATCTGTGACCCTACAGCACAAAAAAACATTTGAATTATGATCGAATACTTTTACTTTTTACTTGAAAAGTCAAATTTACACCGATTACTTTTGTACTTTTACTTAAGTAGATTTTTTTATTGGTACTTTTACTTTAGTACTTTTACTTAAATACAAAAAAAGTGCGTACTGCATCCACCACTGCTCCTTGTAGAAAATGTGGAGTCCGTCTCTCTATCTGCAGGGATTCAACTTAACCTGTTAACCTAACATGCATGTTGTGAGTACTGGGAGGAAGTCACAATGTGGCCAAGAAAGACGGGATAGCTCACGTTATATTGATTCGCTCCATCCTCTTCTGAATGTGTATTTAAAAACTGTGAAGCATGGCACTGGTCCGAGTAGTCGCCGTCTGAATTTACCCAACATGTCAGAAATGGATCCAAAACAGAACTAAAGCCGCTGAAGATTCAGCGCTATCTATTCATCTGACAGCTCTGTGTCTGGATGGGTGCCCTGATACTTTTCACCATCAATTTGCCATGTCATCCTCACTAAGCTGCATCTTTTACATTCTGTCAGATTTAACATGGCACGTATCTGAAAATAGCACAAGTCTGAATCGACACTTGGACACAGTCACACAATTTCACACTTCACTAGTTTTTCAGAGAACTCCAGCAGATCATAATTACACATGTGGAGAGGAACTGCTGCTGGATTGTCACCCATTATCTGTCTTTTTGATACTATATCTGACTTATGGTTGCGGTTGTATCACAGTTGTTGATGCGTACATAAAGCACACGTCCAGGATGCACAGAACAACGTGTGAGATAGTGTGGTGCACTGTAGTGATGGACAGTATCACAAATCTGGTGAAACTAATTCTGCCTGATTAATGAGATTAAACATTAGAAAAGGGACAAGTTCGTCTTATTTAATCTGACAGTTTATGTTTTACAAAGCCAGTGGATCTCACATGCATCTTCATACATAATCTGAATCATAATTCTAGACTGTTGTGATGTGGAAGGAGGAGGAGGATCCAAATGCAGGACAATTTGGGTAACTCTGTAAAGCAAAGGGCACAGGATTAACTCAAGTTCAAATACTAACAACGTTCAATGATGGTCAGGCAACCATGGTGACCTGGCTGGAAGGGATGGCATAACCTGACATAGAAGTCTAGGCGTGATTGCCCTTTAATAGATGGCAGGGTCCACAGATGTGTGGGATCAGGAATCAATCTCAGGTATCCCTAATCAAGATGATGAGGAACATCCAGGGCTCCCTCTGGCGACAGGCGAGGGGATCACAACACTTTCAGCTTTAGTTATGGGAGGAGGAGAGGGGTATTGTAAGTGTCGTTTTGTGTGTGATGATTGTAGCTGCAAGAGAATGATCCCCCGCTCCCGCCCCCCATTGGTCACTTTATTCGTTAAGAAAAATCATTAGTTATTGAATTACGTGCTGCCGCTGATTATTCTGTATTTCTGCTTAACAAGATGGTATTATAAAATAGTTTTAGGAGTTAGATTGATTCAGGTGGAGAACTACTGAAGGTCGAAGGGTGACACATATCGCCCACCACTTCTGTGCTTGTGTTAAAGACAGATTTCTATCATGTTGGAATTTGTGTGGGATCAACGAAGTACTTCTGATTCTGAATGTTATTCCACATCAAAAACATACCTGAAGTTTTTCTGTTTCATTCATGCATGTTTGAGCAATTTGTGTCCATAATTTGGATACTATTGGACGTCTTGTTGTTCTTGGCAACAGATTTTGTTCTCATCCAATATAAATGCAAAGTAGTTTGTGGTACCAAGTGTTGTTTCAACTTCTGAACCACTTAATCCTAACGGGATCGCACACGGTGCTGGAGTCTATCCTGGCTGATTGAAGGCGAGAGGCAGGGTATACCCAGAACATGTCGCCAGACTGTGACAGGGGGCACACACAATCATCCACACGCACATTTATTCTTAGGGTCAATTTCATAACCAATCAACTTAACATGCATATTTTTGGAGGGTGGGAGGAAACTGGAGTACCCAGAGAAAACCCACACAGACACAGGGGGAACATGCAAACTCCACACAGAAATGCCAGCATTCCAAGTCTTGTTTCACCTGGGACTCGAAGTCCAACCTTCTTGCTGTGAAGTTCATTCTGTGCTAACCGCTGCGCCACCGTGCAGCGCTGGTTTTTAGGTTATTGCTACAAAATACTGGGCTCGTGTATTTTGTAATAGTGGGCATAAACAAGACATACAGGGGGAAGGATGGCTCACTGAGTAGGGCAACCCTCCTGTAACTGGAGGATTGCCAGTTCGATCCCCCACCAGGAGTTCATGCTAAGATGTCCTTGAGCAAGACACCAAACCCCGAATTGCTCCTGATGGTGGTTTGCACCTTGCATGTCAGCTTCCCCATCAGGTATGAATGGATGAATGTGAGCTACTGTAAAGCGCTTTGAGTGCCAACACAGGTGGAAAAGTGCTGTATAAGTAGAGTCCATTTACCCTCCGAAAAATGATGAGTTTCAGAATAATACAGAAAAGGAAACACGCAAAACCCTAGAAAAAAAAAAATTCGCAGAGCACAAAACCTGTAAAAAGAAAAACAAAACAACAACTTTAAATATGACATTTTTTTTTTGGTTTTGAATGGAATTGACGCTCTATAGGGGATTAGTCCTGTAAACCTCCTCACACCATCTTCCTCTCACTACAACCCTAGAAGCCTTAACACAACATTAATGGAGGATGTATTAAATCTGAAATATTTCCACATGAGTGGGTTCAGGAAATGGCCCACCCCATGGGGCAGGAATGTAGATGGATGGATGAAAACAGGCAGAGAAGGATGGGTGGATAAAATGGGACGGAGGGGATGTGTTTGGGAAGGTATTTAGAAGAATGGTAGTAAACACGAGAGAGAGAGAGAGAGAGAGAGAGAGAGAGAGATGGAAGGAACGGATGGAAAAAGACGAGAAGATGAGTAAGCTGTCAGTTTGATGTTAAGTCAAGAAGGCACAGCGGTGAAGATGTATACGACTATAAACACACACAAACAGATGTGTGTGTGCCATCACGGTTGGACTCACACACATGCAAACACATACACATTTTACCCCGTGGCGAGGTGGTAAAAGGCCACGGCTGATTGGCTGCTGCAGGCCGATTTCACCCCGAGTGGAAAAGCAGTGCATGTAGGGATGTTTGGATCCAAACGCATTCATCCATGAAGCCATAAGATAGGTCAGCCCCTCTCGCTCCTCTCTCTCTCTCCGTCTTTCTTTCTCTCCATCTCATCCCTTCTTTTTAAAAATACATCCTCTAACCTTTCTTTCGTTAGGCTCCCTTTCCCATTCTTAGGCCCCTCACCCCCCATCCTCTTTAAATTTTCTCTCCTCCATCATCTTTCCATCACAGTTCTGGCTTCATACACCCACAAGGCTTCCAACCATCTTTACCCTTTCCTCTCCTCTCTCTCTCTCTCTCTGTGTAATAACAGCCCTTCTCTTTTCTGCTCATTTCTCTGGCTCAATTCATTTCCATCTGTCATCCATTCCTTTAAAATCTCTCTTTTCCAGCCCTCCCTGACAGACCCGCTATGCTAACAAACACACATACACAAACATCCCGCAGACATGCACACTTTGTGTCCCCGCAGTGTGGTGTGCTAACAGAATAATTAGTCGCGCTTGATGTCTCTGACAGCTCTAATCCTTCTAAATGGCCACCACATGCCTCGCCTCACCAGCCCATGGCTAGACACACAAACCACACACACGCAAACCACACATACACACACTCTGTTGGATAGCAACACAACTACAAATGTGTTGCTTCCATCTGCGTTCAAATCGTTTTAAGATGTTTGTATGCAAGAGATGTTGTGATCTCTAACTGTGTGAATTTAATATTATATTACAGTGGAGTGTGTTTGTGTGTACTGTTCCGTTCGTTCCGTTGTGTTCCACTTATCCGGGGCAACAGCCTAAGATGCAAAGCCCAGGCATCTCTCACCCCAGCTGCATCCTCCAGCTCACCCGGAAGGATCTTGAGTCGTTCCCCAGCTAGCTGTGAGACATAGTCTCTCCAGCAGGTCCGGGGTCTACTTCTTGGTCTCCTCCCGGTGAGACGTGCCCGAAACACCTCACCAGCAAGGCGCTCTGGAGTTATCCTAACCAGATGCCCAAACCACCTTGTCTGGCTTCTCTCAACCTTGAGGAGGAACGGCTCGACACCAAGCTCCTCCCGGATGGCAGAACTCCTCACCCGATCTCTGAGTGAGAGCCCAGCCACCCTGTGGAGGAAGCTCATTTCGGCCGCTTGTATCCGCGATCTCATTCTTTCTGTCACCACCCACAGCTGGTGCCCATAGGTGAGGGTATGTGAGGGTTTGTGTGTACTGTGTGTTTGTAAAAGCCCCATCATGGTGTGTTTTGTTCAGGAAGCATTAGAACATTGCTGATGAAAACACATACTTGTGTTGTTTCAGTTCATCACACGTGTGCTCTGCGATATGTGTGTGGGGTACATGTCGCCCCATGTGTGTTCGCTTATTTACTGTGTGTGTTTCTGCGTAAGGAGAGTTCTGTAAAGCAAGATAAGGGACGGAGAAGCACAGGAGCTGTGTGCTGCTTCACCGTGAGATTCCCTCAGAGAAAGGATGATCAGGAAATGTACCAAGGACGGGGGGCAGAGTCAAAAAGGATCTAGGACTGAATGATTGGCCGAATAAGAGAAAGCAGAGGTGTAACAACAGTCAGGAGGTGGGTTGAAATGAAAAGTAAGAAAAGGTAACTGTGGAAAGTTGAAGAAAAGGTCTGAAGGTGTGGGTAAACGTTAACGTTACAGAGTAACACCAGGAGTTTGAAAGTGTGACAAAAGAACCAGATCATGAGAACATATGTGGTGGGTTTTGGTTTACATGTCATAAAAAATGATGTACTATTTCATATAAACATAATCACATCTTAACATATCATCATGTGCTGTTCGAATAAGGAGGAAAATTGGAGGAGGCATTGGCTCAGTGGTGGAATGTCAACCCTTGGACTGGGAGAAGCCAGTTCGATTCCCTCTGGGCCCATACATAAGCGTCCTGTGGGAAGACACCTAACCCCCTGTTTTTCCCACCATTGGCACCATCGTGGCTGTCTACTGCGGTGCAACGTAGCACAGAAATTGAGGGATGTGAGGGACGAATACAGTACTTTTAAAAACCTAAAACTTTTCAAGTGGAAAATTTATTTTCCAAAGTGTGAGCTTTGATCTCCGCTCTTACCAAAAATTAAACAGTCTAATCGTCAAAAAAACTATTTTTTAAGCAATTACATTAAACATGGTGGTACAAAAAATAGTCCTTGAGGGTAATGTGGTCCAGCCTGCGTTTGCATGGTAACCACCATGCTATAAGGCTGTTAGCATTCAGGCTGTCTGTATGTCCATCCGTGTATTTGTCCGAGTTCCTGAAATATTTTCCGTGCTTTTGAAACCCAATAGCCTCCAAAATCGCTCGTGGGCTTTTGATGAAAACACTTGGTACCAACCATAGATGAACTGGTTAGAGTTTCAGGGTAATGTGACCAATGTTCCCTGTAATTTTTGGGTCTAAGCAAACACTCGTGCTTCCTGAGCAGAAGGGGGCGGAGCAAAACTTTGACTCGTTTGTGACGTCATGAGCAGTGGCCCGCCAAACTCCGAAGCAGCGGTTTGAAGCAATTTATTTCAGAAAGAAAGAAGAAATAGACATTCTGGAGCTCTGTCTCATTTTTTCATCTTTAGTTTAAATAAAGTTTTATTTTGAGTGCTGCATAGGTCTTCTTGTGCGCTTTTAATCTGCAAGCAGTGCGCAATTGCGCAGGCGCGGAGCTCAGAGGGAACACTGCATGTAACCAAATGTGAAGGTCACAAAAAATGAGGTGACAAACTTTTAATATTGATATTATTTGTGTTATAGAGCAGGTTGGGGTATATTGTTCGACGTTAGCGTTGACATATCTTGTTTAAATTGTCTCCTGGGCATGGCCAGGCCGAGGAAACCTCGCGCTTCATAATCCCCGCTCCATCAGGATGAAATCCATCTACTCATCCCCGTCCTGGACATCGCCGGGCTGAGGAGTCCCCGTGTTTCTATCAGGATGAAGAACATCTATTGACTTCTTTAGATATTTAGCTGTAGAGCAGAATAAGCTAATATTTAAACAATAATCTTAGACACATTGGTTGCTCGTCCCGGGGGAGGGATCTCTCTTTCATGTGGATCCCCACGAGGTTTCTTATTTTTTCCCCACTGATGGGTTTTTTAGGAGTTTTTCCTCACCGTGAAGGAGAGTCTAAGGGCATAAATGTGCTAGTCTTGTTTAGTTAGCATTTGTTTGTTATTTTTCTTGTTGTGTATTTGTGTTAATACATTCCTCTTTTTCTTGTTGAAGCCCATTGAGATGGAAATTGTGATTTTGGTTTATACAAATAAAATTGAATTGAATCTTGTTTAGATTTTCACCTCTTCTAATATCATTTTTTTGATCGCAAAGAAATTTGCTTGATTCTTAAAACATATGAGACCAATCAAACTCTTTTATTTGCAATACTAATCAAATGTTTTCTTTCATTTAAAACTTCTTTCGCATTTTTAGTGAAATACCGAAGGCAAACTTTTCAATGTTGACTTTGGCTTGTTTTTTTAGCGGCTGCTTATTTTAAACGAAACCTTTCAGCAGCATAAAGTTTAATGTGGTGATTTAAAAAAAAACTTTTTACCTGCTCACACTTCTGAAATAATTGCTTAAAGATGGCAAAACCTCAGCAAATTTCTCAGAGTCGTTTCCCCGTGACCAGGTTAATGTTACCGGACTGGCAACACTTTGCTCAAACTCACAACTTCACTCCAACCGCTCTCTGGTTTTTGTCTTATATATGTGTGACCATTAACCCAACACATGTGTGAAGAGAACGTGTGACCACACACACCGTGACACACACAGCTCGCTGAGATCAAACACTAGGGCTCTCATGTGGTTTGAATTAAGTCGGGTCCTCATGTTTCATCATAAAACTTCAATAACACATGCTTACCACACCGGGTGTTTGCTTTATGTGACTAATGTTTGTTATGATGTGTGTCACACTGTCAGGATTTCTCTCTCCTCAGTGTGTCTGCTTATGTAGTTTGGTGAGTTTGTGCGGCCATGTGTGTTGTGGTGAGCGTGTGTGTATGTGTATGATTGTGGTTAGGAACATTCTTTCCTAAACCACTGACCCATCAGCTATGAAAGGCTGTGGGCTAATGGGCCCACCCACAATCAGGAAACATCTACTGACAAACACACACCTGCACTACTACACATCTGTAGTGTGATTAGTTTTACATACATGATTGTGTGTTTGCTGGATTTTTTTTGGAATTTCCATTTAGTTTTGTGTTTGATATGACACACATGAAACACGACTTCACGTGTCCCTTCCGCAGCTTCTGTACTAATCTGCTTAGTCATTTCCTTCTTGCATTAACCCAGTCGTCGTGCGGGGAGGTGAATCAGTACGGGACAACACAACTCTTAAATGTACCATGTATCTATACTTTTGCCCTGTCTGCCAAACATTTGTTGCTTTCGGGTCCCAGGGGGCCAGGGGCCCAGGGGGCTTTGGCCTAGTGGTAGAGATACCGTCTTTCAACCGGGAGAACCTGGTTTGATTCCCGTTGGGCTTAAGCTGTCCCTGAGACCACAGAAAAGACACATGAACAAAGAAAATAAAATCCCTGAAAAGACAAAAAAAAAAAGAAATAACTCGCTTTAACCACAAAATTATTACTAAAAATCTCCGCACGGAAACATGCTTTAACTCCGCTTTGGAATTTTAATTTTTTTTTACTGATGTCATCAGACGTTTCCTGGTTTGGAAGATATTGCTTTGTGATCCACAGAAATGCATTTGTTCATTTAAGTACCAATAATTGGTACCAATAATTGGTACTTAAATGCATCAATCCGTGGACAGAGGTGAAATAGTCATTTTTCACATCCACCCGCAGCAAGCCATACATTTGTCCATCCATCCATCCATCCATCCATCCATCCATCCAATTACCCAACCAAACAAATAATCCCACCTGCCAACCAACCAACCAACTAACCAACCATTCATTCAATCATCCATCCATTCATCCAAACCCACAAAAATTGTTTTATCATTGACCCTAACACGTGTACCCATTTTGGTTCCAGGCATTTTGCGTCCAGGTCCAGGCTCTAAAGCCTATGGGAAGTCAGATTTTCCTTTTTATGGCTGCTTCTTCCAAGTGATCTTGGGTCATTTTTATGACAATTAGAAAGACAAAGTCCATTCAGCGTGTCCTTGATCATCCCAGGGGTCACTTCTAGGTCTTCATACTCGCTTGGAAACCAAGCAGACCAAGCCATCTCTTCTGTCTCCTCTGAATGTGCAGGATCAGCAGCCCTACTCTGATCTTGTTCCTAATAAGGAGCTCCTCTCGGTATCTCCAATGGAGAACCACAATAAACTGAGGCAGCGTCATAGTCAGTGCAGACGCGGTGCTAATCCCCCTGGCCAGGTATCTTATGGTCAGACGGACTCTGAGACAGTAGCACCTGTTGATTTGTGCATGGAGCTCGTTCTTGATCGTTCTTAGACTGCTGCCTTTCCAGTTGGCTAAGGCCTAACCCCAACCAAGACCATACAAATTGATCAGAGAAGCCCCAAAAACAGACATATTTTGTTTAAACTTTTCTCCCTCTTCTTTTCGAAAAAATAAAACCAATTTATTTTCTATACATTTAAAAATCAACGAGCACAGAGTGAGATTCCTGCTTCCGTCCACAGTCTTACTGCAATCTACTGTTGGTACCCATTCTGTTTTGAGTTAAATTTATTTCAAAGGCAGCAAAATTCCTGACTATGTTGTCAAGCCACCACACAGCCAGTCTGAAGCGGTAATCTGTCTGGCTTTTATTAGTTCCTAGTTCTACCAGGGGGTAACATGGCCCCTTCTTAGTGCGTCAGCTGAGTGTGCTGCATCCTCTTTGCCACTGTACCGCTTTGTTCTACGCATGGAAAATCTCCTTTTAATGAACCACAAGTGCAGTCGCTTCACACGCACACATTCAAAGAAGAAGTAATGTTCGTATTGTGAATCCTAATTTTTATATCCATTCTTTACTTGCTTTGATTAAGAAAGTCTTAATCAAATTGAGAGCGGGAGCTGTATTCGCGTACTTGAAGAAAATGTTAAGATTAGTCATCATGATGAGCGAAACCCTTCTGAATTATAAGGATTTAGTATGGAATGATTCATTTGAAATCTGAAGGCAAAACGTGATAGTTGTCAGAATTTACAGGGAATCCTAGACTTATCTGGCGCACCTACTACAAGAACTACATTTTTTTTTTACTAAACAAGAAGTGCAACATAAATTGTCATAAAATGTGTTTTTTAATGTTTAAAGGTTGTGTTCCAAAGTAGTGAAGTAGTAGTAGAGGATAGACACAGTGTCTGCAATGATTAGAAAGCATCAGCCCATCATGGCCTGGTCAAATAATGGCAAATGTCACTTCAATAGAATATTAAGCTGTATGTGCACAGACTGCCTGAGGCCTCTTAGCAAAAAAGTTGCTGGTCCAAATCCTGGTTAGAACACTGGTCTGTTTGCGTAAAATGTGCATGTTTCCAATTGTATTCCCTGGTTGACTCCAAAGTAAATTAGTCAAGCAATTAGTAATTATAAATGTTCCCTAGAAGTGCACTGAGGAAAAGACAGGAGACAGAGATGGGGGTAGCAGAGATGAAGATGCTGAGGATCTCTCTAGGAGTGACCAGGATGGAGAGGATCAGAGGAACAGCACACGTTAGAGATTTTGGAGATAAAGTCAGAGAGGCCAGACTGAGATGGTTTGGACATGTGCAGAAGAGAGAGAGAGTACATCAGAAGAAGGATGCTGGGTTTGGAACCACCAGGAAAGAGGCCTAGAGAAAGACCAAAGAGGAGGTTAATAGATACAGTGAAGGAAGACATGAAGATAGTTGGCGTGACCAAAGAAGATGCAGGAGATAGGGTTAGATGGAAGAAACTGACTTGCTGTGGCGACTCCTGAAGGGGAATGTCGAAAGGAGAAGAAGAAATGTTCCCTAGAAGTAGAGTTGTCAGTCTTTGTGTGAACATTATTGACCCATCCAGGGTGTGCGTTGACTCCCACCTGCCGATCAGCAAGGGAAGGCTCCGGCAACTCTCGAAATTCAAGACTGGGACTGGGAAATGTTTCCGAACTGAATCACTGCTACAAATCTAATGGTCCTTCTTCGGACTTCTTAAAAGGTGGTATGAAAGATCTTAATAAATTCTTTTTGGCTATTGTACTTTGTACTTTTCTTCACTTAGAAATAGCTGTACTGGAAAAAAAACAACAGACTCTATGGAACATTGAACACAGAACTCATGCTGGCCTAGGACGCAACCTTGCCCAGGTTGGCTATCAGCATCACTTACCTACCTCTCTTCCCTCAACACTTTTAATAATAATAATGCATTGTACTTATATAGCGCTTTTCCAGGATGCTCAAAGATGCCATTACCAGGTAATGGTAAGCTACTGTTGTGGCCACAGCTGCCATTTGGCAGACTGACAGAACCGAGGCTGGCATTTTTGCGTCATCAGCCCCTCTGACCATCAGCAACCAATCATACACACACCATCCGGAGTAGGCAACGTGGGTGAAGTGTCTTGCCCAGGGACACAGCGAAAATTTGATCTCAACGGCTGTCCCACTGTGGCACCTAGGGTTCCAGCAGTCTCCCATCCAGATACTGCCCAGGCCCAGCCTTCTTAGCTTCTGAGGTCTGACGGAATCAGGCACCGATGGGCTGGTGTGGCCAGCCTTTTGTTCTTAATAAACTGGTTACAACTGGCTGTGCATCTTGGTCCTTCCTGTACCACCACTACCCTTCTCTCGTTGAAAAATACTTCAGCCACAAAAGAGTTTTTTTAGCTTGCGGTAACGTCTTCAAACAAGCAGCCTTTATTTGCAAATAATGAACCTGTGTCGTAATTTTTATTGTGAACTGAGTCTGGGAACCAAATGGAGTTGCTATAACACAATGTTTTATTACTATTTACCTCCAGACGGAGAGAACAATGATTGTATTTGTCACTGTTGGCGTCTGATGTTTTTCTACCTAAATAGCCTCGCAATGGGTGTTCACACGTGTCGTCCAAAGGATTCAAGAATTTTTTTTTAGATTTTTAAAGACATGCTAACAGTTTGAATTGAATAGAAGAAACAACCAGTTTGTTGAACCCAAACCTGTAAAATGTATCCACTCTAAAACTTTTAAAATCCAATATCTCTGCATTTATTCTTTAAATGGCCCAGCAGGTTGATTGGTGAGTCCCAACAAAGTCTTGAGGCCTTGAACATCTGGCAGTTAGACCGTGTGTCCGCAAACATTTTGAATAGTGACACACACCCTCTATCTGATTAGCAAATGTGCCTACTGGTATAAATAAAACCAACTGACCTGAACTGAGTTTACTCATGCTAACACGTTAGCATCAGCAAACAGTCTGTCACAGTAAAACTCAAACAGGAAGTCATTCGTCATCTATTTTTTTCTTCATTTTTGCTTTTGCAATAGTTATGCAGTTCATTTAAATATGCGTCTAACTTGCATTTTGTCATGATGCCCTCCATCATCACCAGAGGGAGCCCTGGACCTTCCCTCATCACCCTGATTGAGACATCTGAGGGTGATTATTCTGATGCCTCCCACTTGTGTACTCTACTGCCTATTTAAGGGCGATCATCCCAGGCATTCTTGTCGGTAGGGGTGTGCGATACCGCAAGTTTTGGTATCGGTCCGATACCAAGTAAACACCAGACCAATATCGCCGATACCGATATCGATACCGATATTTAAATTTTTTAAATGACTATTTTTAAATGACTAATTACTATATTTAACAGCCTTTCTTTAAATGGTGCAGGTAGCCTCAAAGTGCAGCCACACGGTTACTCTCTTTTTTCCTTCCATCTCTCTCTACTTTTACCGACTTGCGTTTTTTTTTTTGTTTCTTGGCCCCGAGTCGCTGAGTCATGTGACAAGTTAAAGCGAACGAGAGAAGGGGGGGGGGGGGCGCCTCGCTTTAGCATACAGGCGTAACACACAGCTTTACGCATATTTTGCAGACAAATCAGTTAGGTTAACTTTATAAAAAAAAAAAAAAAAAAAAAAAAAAAAACGGAAGCAAAGTGCGAGGGGTAAAACTTCAACCAAAGTACCGATATTGTAGTTTGAGTATCGATCGATATCGATACTAACGTTGGTATCGATATTATCGATATTAGGATCGATCCGCCCACCCCTACTTGTCGGGTCATACCATCCCTTCCAGCCAGGTTTCCCTGGTTGTCTGACCATAAAACACATTCTGAAACAATAACCTTTTGCTATGCCACTAAAACTTTGTGTTTTTCTTTCACAGCAATATTGGACTACCATACTTAAACAAACCATGTTTTCTGTCTGCAATCGGGTCTTCCTCCTCTTTCCACCTGCACACCGCTTCATGACACATCTCTATGATAGCGACAAGTAAACTTTGGTCAATTTTTGTTTTTGGTAATGCGCTCAATAATGTTTTGTCTTCTGAACTGCTTATCCCAAAGAGGGTTGCGGGGGTGCTGGAGCATAACCCAGCTAATTTAAGGCAATAGACAGGATACACCTCGAACAGGTCGCCAGGCCACACAGACAACCATCCCCACACACACCAATTTCTAGGGGCAATTTTTTTTCATATTGGCCAATCAATATAACATGCATTGTTTTGGAGGGTGGGAGGAAACCCACGAATGCATGCAAAGAACATGCAAACTCCACACAGAAAGGCCAGTGTTCCAAATTTTGTCGTTACTGAAAAACAAATTTACCGCTGCAACACATTACACGAATAACGTGTTATTTTGTTTAACACTCTTGCCGAAGACTCTGTATTGGTTCATTGGTGGTGGGGCCACATTTCTATCCTCACGTCTGGTCGCCAACTAGCCGTTTCTCCAAGTGGCCCAAATAAGTGTCTCTAGTGGGGCAGGGTGCAAGTTAGAAGGGTCACCACTTCATCATTTTGCCAAAAAAAAGCAGAATTTCTCTAATCATCAAAAAACATTAAATGCATTTACAAAAGCACCCAACTTGGACCTTCAAGGCTATTTCTTTTACGTGGATTAACCACCAAAATGTAACTGGAATGAATGTTTTTCTCCGGGCCATCCATGTGAATGTTGCTGTAAATGTAACCAGTTTACTGGTAAAAAATAAAAAGTGGTTTGTGGTTTTTCCATTTAAAGCCACAAAGTTCCTGAACTTACCCCTTCATCTTCTGACTGCCTCACTTGTTTTTTTTCTTCATCGTCCATCTCTGAATCATCCACATTAAAGGCTGGCTGCTAATTCGAAGTGGTTTGACTGCTGCTTTCAAGTCTTAATACCTTCAATATCCTGTCTGCGTTGGCAGAAGACCACTTAAAGCATCCGTAGTCTAGTGCATAGTCTGAATTTGGGAAATACTGAGTAAATATTTGCATTCTTGCAACTATCACCTCTGTCTTAATGCCAGGCATCGTCCACCTGCTGTCTCTGCAGTGTGACCTCAAAGCCTCATTAATGGCCCACAAGTGCTGACCTTAGAGCTGCCTGGGTTTTATAATGGCTTTCATCTCCGGCACGGCTGGTCAGATGCCAATCCCAGCATTAGGGCGTATGTGTACTTACACCTGAGATCCCTACAGACACGGGGATAGCCATTACACATTACCGTAATGCTAATCTCTGCTAATAGATTTAGCATTGATCTGTAAGGCTGTAAAGCAGTTAGGAAGCTTCAGGAAAGGTCAAGTACACTGTAAGCAAAGGAGAAGCCGCTTGTCTGTAGGGGTTTGTTTGGATATGTTCTGTCTTTTTCTTCATCTTGTGTTGTTTTTTATGATATGTTATTTGCTATTTTTACGTAGTGGACAGAAAAAGACATTTTTCTTTTGACAGGATATATTCCAATTCTCAGTGATTTACCACCGACAAATATGCCCTTATTATTATCTGTAGCATTTGTACCAACTACTAAAAACCGAGACTTGTTTTATACAGCTCCTTTTAAATGCAAATGGCATACTTCAATTCCTCCCCTGCTGCCATGTTTTTAACTCACGGGTGGGCAAACATTTTGACTCGCGGGCCACATCGAGTTCTAACATTTGACCAGGAAGCCGGAACAGGAGCAGGTGGTTGGCATGCTTTGGTAACCGCTAGATTAGACCGAGAATGGTGCGCTAGATTTTAAACAAGCACGATAAAAGTTTCATCAAGCGCGTTAAATTTCAAATCTAGCGACGCTAGGTCTGAAATCTAAGCGCTTAATGTTACATTTTGCTTACTTTTTACATCTAACACGCTTGTTTACATGCGTGTATTGGGCCCGATGGCTTTCCAAATCATACAGTGTGCCATCTAGTGGGAAAACATCAGAATCGCAGCGGATATAAAACATTGACAAGGCTTATTTATTTAAATTTTTTTAGTTCGGGGGCCAGATTAAAACGCTTAACAGGCCGCGTGTGGCCCGCGGGCCGTAGTTTGCCCATGTCTGTTCTAACCTCTGCAAACGTAGACAAAAGATCACTAGACTTTCAATCAATTTTATTGTCAGATGTTCAGACATGGTCCGTTCCATCGTCTTCTGATTATCCGGAATGGGGTCGCAGGGGTAACAAGAAGGATCTTGAGGCGTTCCCTGGCCAGCTATGAGACATAGTCTCTTAAGCAGGTCAGGGTCTACCTCTGGGTCTCCTCCCAATGGCACATGCCCGTAAAATCTCACCAGCAAAGGGTGAGGTATCCTAACAAGATGCTCGAACCACACCATCTGGCTTCTCTCGACCAGGAGGAGCAAAAAGTTTTTATAATGATACATTATGTATCATAGTTCTCAAGTGGATGACAGGAACATACAAAGCTGAGCCACTCACATTGTCAATAACTGTATTCGAAGGAATAACAACTTTTTGGGGTCACTAAATTATGTTTCCCATGATGAGTAGTTAAAAAATGTAGTTAAAAATGTACTAGAAAAGTACAGTTAATTATGAGTCTCTTGATCACACAAAGTCCAATGACGTAATGAGTCAATCTGCAGGAGTTGTTTGAGTATCACGCAGCACAAATCATGCTTAAATTGAGCATAGAATTACATCATACAACATTAAAAAAAATGGTTCAGCCACAGGGCGGATGATTAATATTTATGAGAACACATAAGGTTTAAAATAATCTTAATGAGAAGCATGATGAAAAGTGTTTGTGCGGTTAGAATGTAAGATTAATGAAGGCAATGTCATAATCTATGAAAAGCAATTCTTCAAAATCAACATTTAAGAAAATAATATTGTAAATATGAGGCTGTGATTTTGTTGTTTACTTTTTAATTCACAGTTTGCATCATTTCAAATGTTTTTTTACCATCTGGAAAAATCTTTGTTCTCAATGAGTCATGGATCAAAACAGAAAATGTCTATCTATTTTTGGACGTGCCATTTATGCCATGATTGCCAGAACATGAAGGCCAGGGATTAAGTAACGGAATAAATGCCAAAGGCCAGTTTTTTCTGTCACAAAGTGGGACTTTGCTTGGTGTTCAACAGTTCAGTTTTGTCACAACAGATTAGTTTTGGGTTGGTTATTTAAAATTTCAATGACCAACCCAACCTTCATCCTGGTTGTTTTCTTCAGGCTTGGGTGTAGAAAACCCACCATTCTGTGGTGGAGGTGTTCAATTGGTCTTATTCATGAGTGAGGGAAAGGTGAAGCCGCAGACATTTTGGAGAATCAGCATGGCGTCTGCAATAATTGGGCATCTGCTTTGGTTTGTCATAAAAACAGAGCTGAGCAAAAAAACTGAAGCTATCGGTTTACTAGTTGCTACTTTTACCTGTGGCAACAAGTTGTGAGTGGTGACTAAAAGCAGTCGTTAATGTTTTGGTGTTGAAGCTATCCAAAGTGGAGCTGACCCCCTGTGAGGGGTTAATCCCGCTTACACACAAAGTTTAAAAATACCACATAAAATTGGACGCTGAAAGACATGGATGGGTATGCCCATGTGTGAAGGATTGTCTGGGTTTGTTCAGTGCTACAGTTACAGCTAACATAATTCATAACATGCAGACTGCGGGTGCTTTTTAACAAATATTTTCTCGGACAGAGTTTTTGTTTACTGTTGTTGTGAGTTGAAAGGAGTCAGACGGGGTGGTTAGGGTATCTGGTTAGGATCGCCAATAAAAAAGAATTGTTGCACACTCTCAGATATAGTATTTGATTGGAAGATGTTAATCGAGAAGGTCAGAGGGGGCTGCACTGTGTCTTTGTAGATCTGGAGAAAGCGTATGACAGAGTCCAGAGAGGAACTATGATAGAGTATGAGAAAGTCTGGTGAGAGAGAAGTATGTTAGAGAGGTACAGGACATAAGACAGTGGTGGGATGTGCTGTATGTGTGACAGAGGAGTCAGAGTGAAGGTGGGACTGCACCAGGGATCTGCTCTGAGTTCTTTGTTATTTGCTATGGTGATGAACAGGCTGACAGATGAGGATAGACAGGAATCTTCATGGACAATGATGTTTGCGGATGATATTGTGATCTGCCATGAGAGGGGGGAAGAGGTGGAGGTTTGTCCTGGAAAGGAGTGAAAAAAGATTAGCTGCAGTAAGATAGAGTATCTGCGTGAACTTGAAAGACATTAGTGAATGAACGAGTGTACATGAAGAAGAGATAAAGAAGGTGGAGGGGTTTTAGTACTTTGTGTCAACAGTCTAGTGCTTTGGAAAGTGTTAAAAAAGAGATGAAGATGTGTGTACAAGCAGGTTGGAAAGGGTGGAGTAAAGAAACCTGGTGTGATTGGCTTGATAGCTGATGGCAAGCTGGTGGAAGCCAATATGGCGCGCTTCACCAACAGTTTATCCACTGGTTCTTGATTACAGGGTCATTCATAGAATGAGAAATTTAACTTGTGATTATAAATGTCCCAAAAATATTTCAATGACAAATCTGGTGTGTGTGTGTCTGTCCACGAGTTTCAAGTTTTTGCCATAATCGAAACAGTGTAAACAAAACTGAACTGAAGTGTGGCTCTAGGAGTTATTATCATACCTCAGACTTCCAGCACAACTCAGAGCCATGCCACCTACAGAAATTCTCTGATGACTCTGCAGTTGTGGGTTGTATAAGTGGTGGGCAGGAGGAGGAGTACAGGAGGGTGGTGGACAGATTTGTGGAATGGGCTGGAGAGAATCACACGCTTCTCAAAGTTGACAAGATCAGGGAGATGGTGATTGACTTCCTAAAGAAGAGGACTGCCTTGCGGCCCCTCTGCATTCTGGGTAGGGATGTGCATGTGGTGGATGAGTACAGATACCTGGGAGTGACTATCAAAAGCAGTCAGAGCTGAAGGAGCAACAGTACTGCTGTGCCCAAGAAGACCTGCAGCCGACTTTACTTCCTAAGGAAGCTGAGGTCCTTCAATGTGTGCAGCAAGATGCTGGAGATCTTCTACCAGTCTGTGGTGGCCACCACCTTGTTTTTCTCTGTCGTCTGCTGGGGGAGCAGCATCGCAGCCAGTGACGCCAACAGACTTAGTAAACTGATAAGAAAGGCTGGCTCTGTCTTTGGCTGCAATCAGGACACACTTGAAGCAGTGGCGGAGAGGAGGTCACTGAATAAACTTTAATCCATCATGGACAACCATGACCATCCTCTCTACCCACTTCTGGACAAACAGCGGAGGTCTGTCTTCAAGAGGCTCAGACAGCTCTGCTCAAAAACTGGAAATCTTTCTTTCCCTACACCAGGGGTGTCCAAATCCGGTTCTTGAGGGCCGGTGCGCCGAAGGTTTTCCATATATTCTCGCAACTACACACGTGATCCAGCCTATTGGCTGTTGATTTCACTTTCTGTGTATCAGCTGTATCGAACCAGGAACGTGTGGAAAACCATCAGAACACCGACCTTCGAGGACCGGCTTTGGACACCCCTGCCCTGCACGATCAAACTCACAATAACTCACTGAAAATTAACAGATGACTGGTTGCTGTAACACGCACAATTTTTTTATGTGTGGTATCAATAAAGTATTTCTGATTCTGATATTTCACTTGTTTTTGGAGAGGCATTCCTACACACACACACATTCTGACACATCAACGGCACAAGCAAACAGTCCTATGACAGAGTATTTCCTGTGTTTGTGTCACTGTGTGTTTTCTGTGTTTCTGTATGTCACTAGGTGCATTTCTGAAACATAAGCCTCTTCAGCTTCAGCATTGAATAACTCAGTTACGGTGAATAATCTCCTTAGGCCCCCATCAGTCCGTTTTCTCCACCCTCACAACCGAGATCCCTTTTTTTTTTCTTCCTTTCTATCCTTTCATCCAAAGTCTGGCTAGCTTTTTATTTCATTTTAATCATCTCATGTTTCCACCTCTCCATGTTTTTGGAGAACACAGCCAAAGAGCGATAAAAATTACAATTCAATTCTCCAGTAACAGATAATAAATGAACTCTTTGGGCTGAAAGGATTTCAGTGAGGCGTTTCAGCTTAGGTGAGGGGTAAACCATTTTCAGTATGAGATAAGATAAATTAGACTCATTATTTATTCTCTAACAACATGCAAAGAGACTGATGCAGCCTGTGGGCTTTCTGACCAGCTCAAGGACACGTGAACAGTTCTTTATTTTGATTTGAAGCCCATTTGGGCCTTTTTGTGCCACTAAACAATGACAAAAGAGTTTTAAAAGACGTTTAATTCTTAGATTTAATTAAAAGTTCTGTTCCGTCATCTTCTGTTCATGCGGAGCCGGGTCGCGGGGGCAACAGCCTCAGACGGGAAGCCCAGCTTCGCTCACCTGTATCCTCCAGCTCAGCCGGAAGGATCCCGAGTCGTTCCCCAGCCAGCTGTGAGAGATAGTTTCTGCAGCCGATCCGGGGTGTGCTTCTCAGCATCCTCCCGGTGGTACGTGCCCAAAACATCTCGCCAGCGAGGCGTTTAGGGGCATCCTGACCAGATGCCCGAACCACCCCATCTGGCTCCTCTCGACCTGTAGGAGGAGTGGCTCGACACCGAGCTCCCCCCAAATGAGGGCTCCTCACCCGATCTCTGAGTGAGAGCCCAGCCACCCTGCGGAGGAAGCTCATTTCGGCTGCTTGTATCCGCGATCTCATTCTTTCGGTCACCACCCACAGCTGGTGACCATAGGTGAGGGTAGGAATGTAGATCGACTTGTAAATCGAGAGCTTTGCTTTTCGGCTCAGCTCTCTCGTTACCACGACAGACCGATGCAGAGTCCTAGTCATTGCTGATGCTGCACCGATCCGCCTGTTGATCTCCCGCTCCATCCTTCCCCCACTCGTGAACAAGACCCTGAAATACTTAAACTCCTCCACTTGGGGCAGGACCGTGTCCGTGACCCACAGGGGGCATTCAACCCTTTTCCGGGCGAGGACCATGGTCTCGGATTTGGAGGCGCTAATTCCCATCCTGGCCGCTTCACACTCGGCAGCAAATCGATCCAGTGAGAGCTGGAGATTACGGTCCGATGACACCACCAGGACCACATCATTAATGATAATAATAATCATTAATTAAAAGTTTATCAGGTAAATGTGTAGATGCATGTGTGTGTGTGAGAGAGAGAGATAGAGAGCGCTCACACATGACTTCTATCTTTATCTGCTCTCTCAGTGTGTGTAAGAGCTCAGTTGTGGTTTAACGGTATTAATGCTTGCTTAAAGGGTCGCAAGAGTCTCAGTGTCTAAGCTTGTCTCTTGGATTAGCTCAACAGCCAAAGGGAATGTGAACATAGCAGCCAAAAAAAACACACTGTGCACGTATAAACATACACATATAACCATACACACCGTCTTCTATTTGCATTTCTTTACACACACAGATGATTGTCAAACAAATTGTGTGCAAATTATTTAACAAAAAAATTTCAACGTCAAACTATCTGATAGAAACACATGTGGGCTGATGAAATATAAAACACACCTTCACCACACAGTTGCACACACACCCACCAACACACAAAACTGGTATTTGCATTCCCATGACCATAACAAGCGTCTGATTATTCCCTCATTGTCGGTACTTCCCCCAGCCCACTTCTATGGGTGTTGGTGTATCTAGAGAGGCATCTTTGTTCTTCTTTTTTTCACACAAAGGACCTCCCATGAATAAATAACTTCCACAAACAATCGAGTAATAATTCTCGGTAAGAAAACACTCCTGCTGACCGTGAACACACACCTGACACCTACTTCCTGCCGGCATAGCCTCACAAACAGAACAAACAAATGTGGCGGGCACATGCAACTGAGATTATGAATAAAATAACACTGAGGAACAACAAAGAGAATCCATTTAAACTTCTTCTATTGTCTCAAATTTAGTGTCTGTGGAAGATCGACTTCATCTTTCATGTTGCAAACGACTCGCCAGCAACGAATTTTCTGTCTGTTTTTTTTTTTCCTTCATGAAATGTAGGGAAAACTAGAGAACAGTACTTCAAAAAGAATAGACAGATCAAACACGCAGATCAAAAAGACAGATCGAAACACCCGACTGCTGTAAAGCTGGCCTATCTGCCTCAGACTTTGAACATTCAGAACTGCTAAAATCAGCCGATGCAACACTTTGAGATCATTGTGCGAACATAGTTGCACAAAACCCTACAAAGCAGCAACAAAGCTTCTCGAGAAAAGTAAAACCTTGATTAGACATGCACAAGTTTTCTTTCTTGGCTGTTCGTATCATGTTCACAAGCACAACTAGTTTATTTATCAGCAACGTTTGAGGAACCTCCAACAGGAACAGAGATCATCAGAAGAAACAAAGCGGATGGCATAACCACCTTCCACCAGACAGTCTGTCAGATTTACTTTGTCAGCATCTAAAAAGAAAGGAGTCAAAATGCAAAGCTCTCAATTTACCAGTTAATCTATGATTCTTCCCTCCTTTATGGCCTCCAGCGGTGTGTGGTGACTGAAAGGACATTATTGCAAATACAAACAGACAAAATTGAACTTTCTGGCTGGGCTATTGCTGAAAAATGGTGGAATAAACTCTGCTGTGCCATCTGTGGAGGAGTAGAGCCTGACTTCCCCACCCTCAAAGGAACCACCCTGGTTTGGGCATCCAGGGTGGTTCCCCCTCCCACCTGCAGGGGTCACAGAGAGATGCCCAGTAGCTGCTGAAGGCACAATGTCTCACAGGAACCAGGAGTGGTGTTGGCAAGGTTTGGGGTCCAGTGGCAAAGAGATGGAAAATTACCAGAGCCGGGACTGAACAGGAAGGCAAGACAACAGACGGACCAACCATGAGAGAAGAAGAACAGGGCCTAAATATAGGGGATAACGAGACACTGGTGTGACCAATGTTGTTTTCGTCAACGATGACGAAAACGAAATGATTTTGTTGACGAAGCATTTTTTCATGACGATGACGTAACGATAACAAAATAAATGTGACTTTTTGGTGATGAAAATGTGACGAGTTGTTTGCAAGTTTTTGCTGACGAGACGAAAATGTAACGAAATATGCGTCGGACTTTCACATTTCTGTCTGTGAAAAGAAAAAAACACAGCGGTTGGATTCTGTCTCTCATGGCGGCACGCCCCCCACAATGCTGCACGTTTACACCGTCTACACAACACACCTGCAGCCACGAGGAAGTCACACACCATCGTGAAAACAGCAGCAAGCGAGCTTTCTGGTCAGAAACTTAAAGTTTTCCACATATTTTGCGCAAACAGCATGCTAACTTCAAGCTAATGCTAGCTTGTCGGCCCTGCTAACTTCTTTAGTTAGCTTGGTTGCACTAATGACTGCTTTAAAGTCACGATGCAATGTTTACTTTATTTACAGGGTGTTTAAGAGGTGTCAATTTTTAACTATTCATAAGTTACAACGTTCCTCACTCACTGAAGAATTTGTATTTATTTTACGTTGTTTTACAATGTTTGCTGTTTTTGCGCAAGTTAAAGCTCGGCAGAGTTTTTTTTTTTTTAAACAAATAACCTGCATCATTCGCAGTAATAAAGCCACGATTGTTGAAGTAAGTTTTTTTTTTTTTTTTTTTACACTAAAACTAGACTAAAACATTCTAAGTGTCCCCTGACTACAACGAAACAAAAACTCTTTTGGGTTTTCGTTGACTAAAACGAAAATATAAAGAGATGACAAAAACGTGACTAAAACTTAAATTAATTTTCGTCCAAAGACGAAGACAAAAACAAAAACTTAGATGGCTGCCAAAAACAACAATGGGTGTGACAGGGCAAGTAACAGGAAACACGTGGGGACAATCAAAGTGAATACAAGTGTAGAGAGAAAGTGCAGCCGGGGTACAGGATGATCCATGATAGTTTTAAGGGTCAAACCTGGGTCAACTGAGAGACCTTAATCATCTGATTGAGATGATGTTGTGACGTCAAACACAACCACCCATCCAGGTCTGTCTGTAGCTCGGTAGCTATAGATGGAAGTCGGCCAACCCACAAGGTCCGTGTTAGCAATGATTCTAACGCTCTTTGGTCATGCCAACTATCTTCATGTCTTCCTTCACTGTATCCATGCTCTTCTCTCTCTTCCGATGTTCCTCCTCTTCGTCTTTGACCACCAGTAGTTCAATTTCCACCGGCACCCTGTTGGTCAACAGTACCAATGGCGGTCGTTGTCAACCTGGGCCATGACCGATCCGGTATGGTATTTCTCAAACTGACTTGCGTATTTGTATTTGGTATAGTTTTAAGTCGGATGCTCTTCCTGACTGTTCCTGATTGTTGAAGCAAAATTCTGGATCCAACCAAGAGAATGTCGGAACATCAAGCTCCACCCCCGTGGAGCGGACCAACCTCAATTCTGCTTGGCCAGACTGCACAGGGTGAAAGAAACTGATGTTTTACGCTTCGTCTCTCCAGTATAACACATTTTATACTACTCTGCATGAATCGTACTGTGTAATAACCCTGTTTTTCTTCTGGTAAATTTGTTTCCAGTCACCAACACAAGGAAAAGCATGATGCAAGTAGGACGTCATTTTTACTCTGGGGATTTCTGTCTGTCTTGCCTTCACTTCATCTCCCACCATGGTGGACATACACAAAAACCACTGGTCACTTCCAGTTGCTGTTATGTGATGATCAAATGTGATGTTGGGACGCAGTAATATTTTTTTTCCGCCTTGGGATTTTGCAGAGTGATGACAGCTTTAGAAATGTGTGTAATGAGTCTGAGTTTGCCTTCAAAATGAATATGTCGTTCATGGTTTTAAGGTGGAGAAATTTATTCAGCTTTGCTTTAAAATTGTCTCAGCAACGGGATTAAATGAAGGGGATCACTATTGCCTTCAGTCGTTCACTTTAAATTTTACGCAGTTTTTGTAGACCTATTAACATTCATATGAATATTAATAATCTAGAGATATAAGAGGGCCTACCAACAACTTCTGAAAATTTAGAGCAAAAAAATCATCCCGCTCTGTTCCATCGTCTTTCGCTTATCCGGGGCCGGGTCACAGGAGCAACAGCCTCAAACGGGAAGCCCAGGCTTCTCTCACCCCAGCTGCATCCTCCAGCTCACCCAGAAGGATCCCGAGTCATTCCCCAGCCACCTATGAGACATAGTCTCTCCAGTGGGTCTGGGGTTTGCCTCTTGGTGGGACGTGCCTGAAACACCTCACCAGCGAGGCGCTCGGGGGACATCCTGATCAGATGCCCGAACTACCCCATTTGGCTCCTCTTGACCTGGAGGAGGAGCGGCACGACACCAAGCACCTTCCGGATGGCAGAGCTCCACACCCGGTCTCTGAGTGAGAGCCCAGCCACCCTGCGGAGGAAGCTCATTTCGGCCGCTTGTATCTGCAATCTCATTCTTTCGGTCACCACCCACAGCTGGTGACCATAGGTGAGGGTGGGAAGGTAGATCAACTTGGAAATCGAGAGCTTTGCTTTTCGGCTCAGCTCGCTCTTTACCATGACGGATCGATGCAGCATCCTAGTTATTGCTGATGCCGCACCGATCCGGCTGTCGATCTCCCGCTTCATCCACCCCCCACTCGTGAACAAGACCCCGAAATACTTAAACTCCTCCACTTGGAGCAGGACCCTGTCCCTGACTTGCAGGGGGCATTCCACCCATTTCCGGGCGAGGCCCGTGGTCTCGGATTTGGAGGCGTTAATTTCCATCCCGGCCGCTTCACATTCAGCAGCAAATTGATCCAGTGAGAGCTGGATATCACCCATTTGAAAAATCCCATTCTGAAAATCATCCCATTTGAAGAAATAATATTGTCTGCCATGATGTGCTCAATCCACTTCTGGTTTAGAGTGAAAACCCCGGGGTCCTGGTTAAAAATGAAGAACAAGCCTATCCACAAGGTTTAGGAGGTACAATATCCATAAAATTTGTGAGGTTTAGGAGGAACATTGTTCATGAAGTTCAAGAGAAAGAAAATTTGTGAGGTTTAGGGAGAAGGCTTTTTATGAGGTTTTAGGGGTGTGTTTATGGGATTGTTTGATCATTCTTCCAGAAAAACATCTGTGAGGTCACACTAATAGAGGAGAAGGTCTGGCTCTCCCAGTTTTCACTCTGATTCCTTCCAAAGCTGTTCTATCAGGTTGAGGTCAGGACACATTCCAGGTCAGTCCCGGTCAGATTCTTTCCTCCAGGTTTTTATGGACCCCACTTTGTGCTGATGTGCAATCGTATTAGAAGAGGACAAGACCGCCTCCAAAATAGACCCATTGGAGTATGGAATTATTCCAAAATGTTTGATAGGGAGCATTACTTAGTGTCAGGATTCCCTCACTTACTGCCAGAGGGATCCCTGGATGTTCCTAATCAACCTGATTAGGGTTGAGGATGATTCCTGATTCCACACATCTGTGGACCCTGTCGTCTATTTAGGGGAATCATCCTGGACTTCCCGGTTGGGTCATGCCATCTTTTTCAGACAGGTCTCCCTGGTTGCCTGACCATGAACACATTTCTGACAATAACTTTTTGCAATGCCACTGAAACTTTGTTTTTCATTCCACAATATTAATGGACGTCAGAATTCAAATACACCATGTTTTGTGTCTGCAATTGGGTCCTCCTCTTTTCACCTGCACACCGCTTCATGACACTTAGAAGCGATGTGCATGACCGCAAACATCCTACACCTTCAGGTTCCAGAAGCACCTGCAATTTCATGTACATGTTTTACTGCCTTGCATTGGCATTCAAGCAGCTGCTTTCTAAATTTGACATACAAGTATTTGTCCAGCAGACACCTCACTCATGAGGCCTTTGTGATCGGGATAGGGTGTGTGATCTGAATAAGAAACAAGTGCGATGATTGCTTTCAAGTTTTGTGAAATATTAAAACCCTTCCGTGTTTTTCCTCAAGCATTAAATAACTTCTTGTTTTTTAGCAATAGAAAGTCTTTTCAACTATTGATTTGTCTAATAATCTGCAAAGAGCTCTGAGACTCAATACCATCCTCAATTTTAAATGTACCGTAATTAACAACACACACGCAAGCATGCAAATGTGCGTATTAAAAAATAGATCGCGAGCAAAACTGAGTTTGGTTGTGCTTTATTTAAGTAGTAACGATACTAAACAAGCACATTACCGGTAATAGTCTTTATTCAAATCCGTCAAAGTCCTCATCCTCTGTTTCGGAATCAAACAGCTGCGCAAAATCCAACAGAGCAGGTCCACTTCACTCCTCGCTGTCAAAGTTACTGTCTGTACTTTGCGGCTCCTCAGAAAGGATACCAGCTTTTGCGAAAGCTCGGATAACAGTACCAGCAGACACGTTAGTCCAAGCATCTACAATCCATTGACTCGTTAATGCTGAAATATCTTGCGGCGGCTTGATTCCCTTGTTCCTCCGCGTAGCTGATTGCCTTCAGCTTAAACTGAGCGTCATAAGCGTGTCTCTTTGCCATTTTCAGGGTTAAAACAGCAATGTTGTGCATACAGCACATACCTTTTTCACACACAATCCACGCCCACACTTCACTCTTTAACGTTCTCATGCCTTTTCTTTCAGGTCCACCTCACGGGCACCGCTCTTTCTTTTAGGTCCGCCTTTTCTCACACACAAGGCGCACCGCACGAAAGGGCGCACCGCTCATTTTGAAGAAAATCTAATTTCACGGCATATAGCCGGCATATAGCCGTGAAATTACGGTAAACAAAAAATTCTCTTTATGGGATCAACATCTACTCATCCCCGTACTTGACATCTCCGGGCTGAGGAGTCCCCCGTGTTTCCATCAGGATGAAGAACATCTATTGACTTCTTTAGATATTTAGCTGTAGATTAGAATAAGCTAATGTTTAAACAATAATCTTTGACACATTGTTTGCTCGTCCCGGGGGAGGGATCTCTCTTTCACGTGGATCCCCATGAGGTTTCTTATTTTTTCCCCACTGATGGGTTTTTTAGGAGTTTTTCCTCACCGAGAAGGAGAGTCTAAGTGCATTAATGTGCTAGACTTGTTTAGTTAGCATTTGTTAGTTACTTTTCTTGTTGTGTATTTGTGTTAATACATTCCTCTTTTTCTTGTGAAGCCCATTGAGACAGACATTCTGTGATTTTGGGCTATACAAATAAAATTGAATTGAATTGAATTGAATCAACAAAATATCAGTGTGAAATAGATCAAAATCTAGAACATGGTGCATGTATTTTTTTTAATAGACGTGTCCACTCTTTATATTCTTACTCAAACATTAAGAAAGCGTCTTAATTGAGTTCCCTTTGATGTGTTTGGAGGGTGCTGATCACACTTTTTTATGTGACGTGCCATCTGTTGTAGATCATGGCCCTTTACAACACTACACATGTTAGGGCTCACAAAGAAGCCGCTGAAACCTCTCAGGGAAACATCCGCATGCTCTACAAAGTTCTATTCTCTCATGGTTATATCTCGTCCCAGTTTGGTTTGTTATCTTTGTGATCAGAGACGCAGACGGACGTCCTAGTGGCCCTAAGCCAAGATACACAACACACGCTGAGTTTGAACCGACTCGTTGCTTTTGTTGTTCATCACCCCCGTTGTTCCTGTTTGAATCCACAAAAACTGGAAAGCCACAAATGAAAAGAAAGTGACAGAGTAGAGGAGAAAAGATCAGACTGGAGGCCAGAGCAATGTATAAAGTAACAAAGGCAGATACAACAGCAGAAGTGAGCAGGTCTGTGAGAGCGAATGAAACCCATCTGGACCTGATCTGCTCTGCAGCATCACAGCACTGCTCCTCATGCTGCCTTTGATTCGACTCTGCACACAGCTGGACCTGATAAAAGTGCTGGTTTTGTGGTACTTTGGGTTTATTGTGACTGTGTGTGTGTGTGTGTGTGTTCATGGCTCAGAGTCAGCATGTTTGTGTTTATATGCATTTGAATTTTGCCCCACACTCTGTCACTTCCTCATTGTCTTCCTGTGAACCCTACGTTCATGCAGACACACACTCAGCCTCACATGTTTTTCATTTATGTTTTTAATTTCCCTGCTTCCCTCCTTTTCCTTTTGTCTGTTTAAACAGCCGGCAAGCGGCCTGTAAAAGCCCTGATCTGTTTACATGATAGGCTGCCTGGTGCTAGGCTGTTTAACGTGCAGTTGTAAATTATACAAGATCTCAGCACACAGGGAATGAACACCACACTGCGGCTACGATGTGCCAAAAAACCTGTTTCGCGTTGTTTGAATACAGGAAACTGTTCCACTACAGAAGAATCCACAGACCAACAATGAAATTAAAACCTCTTATGTGTTAAAAACTGAATTTATTCCAAGTGGGATAAAAAGACAGGAAACAGAGATGGAAGTAGCAGAGATGAAGATGCTGAGGATCTCTCTGGGAGTGACCAAGATGGACAGGATTAGAAATGAGTACATCAGGGGAACAGTACATGTTAGAGGTTTTGGGACATAAAGCCCGCGAGGCCAGACTGAGATGGTTTGGACATGTGCAGATGAGAGAGGGCAAGTACATCAGAAGAAGGATGCTGGATTTGGAACCACTGCTGTTGCTGTGAGGCCATTGTGCTACCCATTACGCCACCGTGCCGCCAGTGTGCAAATGCCTTTCATAATAATGTATCTTATAATTTGGTAAAAACTGGAGTATCATTTTTGTAAACTTTGACCAATAAATATGACTTTTCCCAAATTCTAGAGGCAAAGTTTACGGGGACGTATCTTACAAAAGAGAGGTCTCTCAGCTTTCATTCACACATGTTATCACCATCATCTTTTGTGCTGCCTCTGTCACCGTATCCCTTGGAAGGCCTGAAACCAGAGCTGGTCTAGGTGATGTCACTTGAGGAGCCAAACTGAGTGGAGGATACCGGGAACAAGTGACAGCAGTGATTTACCTTCAGGGAAGACTGATTAAGAAAGGTTTCATATTAATGGGTGGAATCAGCAAGTGTTCAGCTTCTCAAGTTTTATTCAACAGTATGAAAAAGTTAAGGACAGACGAATTGACGGATTGTTGATCTGTTGTCCGTGTATCCCAAACCACTAAAGCAGTGGTCGATCACGATCAACCGGTCGATCACGATCAACCGGTCGATCGCAAAGGCATTATGGGTAGATCGCATGGCATTGGAAAAAGTGCAAAAAAAACTTTTAAAAAAGTGTCAATCTAGCAGCTTTTCTGCTGTTACTGGAGATTTTTGGAGTCTGTGATGTGAAATCACGTTATTAAGCCTTTAATCAATAAGCAGCCCGCAGTGCTGCTGTGGCCCCTCCCCCTCGCAAAGCGCTGTGAGTGTGTGCGTCATCACATGACGTTGTGGGACTGGTAGATCTCAAGGGGTTTGCTAGTTGAAAAGTAGATCTTGGGACAAAAAAGGTTGGGCACCCCTGCACTAAAGGGATTTTAATCAAACTGTCTACGTTTACTCACTACCAGCTATGGATGAACTAATTGGGTTATCAGGGTCAGGCTACCAAAATTTCAAAGACACAAAGATCAATGTAACAAATTTTGTAGGGCAGGCTTGGATATATTGTTCAACCCTCTGTTGTCGATTTAATTTTGTTTTAAAAATTTTCACCACAAATGAACGTTAAAAATCTGACATTTTTTTTTGTGCCTTAAACAGTGTTTCAAAAATTATAAGCAACATTAAAATTGGATCAAGTACTTCTGCTCTAACTACAATTTAGCTCCTGATCCATTTTTTCCCCCTAAGTCAAAACATAATGCCACATAATGCGTCTACTGTGTCATCTGAAAAGACAGAGAGAGGTAGGGCATGGGGGAGGTGGTTGCATGATGATTGGAGGTGGGTGGAAGTTAATTATTCACTGATCCAGAAAAGGAGGTGAAACTGAGGTGAAACAGGTTATTCAGCTTTGTAGTACTGTACACTCACACGCTGGCGTTAGGAGTGTGAAACCCGAGCGCGTCACCTTTTAGGTGTTCCCACCTGTTAGCTCAACCTGAATGAGTCTCTTTAGGCCTCAGGGATGTTTTTCATTCATTGCATATGAATCACAAAAAGTGACAAGGATGTTTTCAGGAAACATTTTAAACCTGTTTTCAAACCCATTTATTGATCTGCCATCATTTTTAACATGTGTGAGTCAGCTTTGACTTTCAGTTTGATCTATAGGGAGCGTCACACCAAACCTGTTTTATACATTCTTTTTCACAACATCCGTAATCCTCCTCTTCTGGACATGTCCAAACCATCTCAGTCTGGCTTCTCTGACTTCATCTCCAGAACCTCTAACGTGTGCTGTTCCTCTGATCCTGTCCATCCTGGTCACTCCTAGAGACATCCTCAGCATCTTTGTCTCTGCTACAAACATATCTGCTTCCAGTCTTTTCCTCAGTCCCAATGTCTCTAAATTCTAGACCAGGGGTGGGCATACTTTTTGGTTCGCGGGCCACATTAAGTTCCAACATTTGACAAGGGGGCCAGAATTGGAGCAGACGGATGGCGCGCCTTGGTAACTGCTAGATTAGACCGGTAGAATGGCGCGCTAGATTTCAAACAAGTGCTAAATGTTACATCAAGAGCATTAAATCTAAAATCTAGCGTCTGAAATCTAGCATGATAGCTCTTAAAAAGGTGCATTTAGCACCGCTAGCTTTGAAATTTAAGTGCTTGATGTATCATTTTGCTTGTTTTAACATCTAACACTCTTGTTTATTGGGCCCTATGGCTTTCCATATCTGTGCACACTGTTTATTTTGATAGCATGCACATCACAGAGACACACACATTTTAATGGGAGCAGTGTTGTTGTTTTCTCAACAAAGCCAAAGATCTAGAGTGCGACATCTAGTGAGGAAACATCAGAATTACAAGAAAATAAAACATTAACATGGTTTATTTATTTGTTTTTTTCAAATACTAGTGGGCTGGATTAAAACGTTTTACGGCCCAAATGTGGCCCGCGGCCCATAGTTTGCCGATGCCTGGTTTGGACCAAACAACATGGCTGGTCTCACCACAATTTTGTACACTTTTCCTTTTCATTTCAGCTTAAACTTATGCACTCATAGTTTTACTTTTTTGGCCATATCACAAAAAAAGTGATACATTCACGGAACAAGTTACCACAGTTTCATAATTTCTGATTGCTCTTGCATAAAGTTAAAGATCAAAAAGGCCAACAATAGACATAATGATACAAACTCTCTTTTTTTTTTTCTTGAAATTTTAAACAAACAGGTTATTCATGACAAGCGTAAGGAAACAATGAAGACTAAATATGTCCTAGCTAATCTCAGCTGAAAGGAAAAGACAAACAACCTGAAACAACCAGCGTCAGCTTGTTTTTGTCACTGGAAACTCCTTCTGCTGTCTCCACAAAGTAAAGATAATAATGAATATTGTCAAAGAGTTGTAGATTATAATGTTGGAAGATTGGACTTTTGGAGTTGTTTTCAACCAGTAGTGTGGAACGGCATTTTAATTTTCCCAGTTTCTAAAGCTGTGTTAAAGACTTAAACTCCCATTCAATTCAATTTTATTTGTTGTCTCAATGTGAAGCCCATTGAGACAGAAATTCTGTGATAAAATCACAGAATTTCTGTGGGCTTCACATGAAGGATTCAGAAGAAGAAAAATAAGAAAAAAGAGGAATGCATAAACACAAATGCACAGCAAGGAAACTAACTAACAAATGCTAGCTAAATAATATTAGCACATTCCTTCCCTTAGACGATCCTTTACGGTGAGGAAAAACTCATAAAAAACCCATCAGTGGGGAAAAAATAAGAAACCTTGTGGGGATCCAGACGAAAGACAGATCCCGGCGCCGTGACGAGCATCCAATGTGTCTAGTTCACCATTATAACCACCAATGTAGAGACAACACACCACCTGCCCAACACTCACCCGCCAAGACTAATAGAACTCCCGCATGATGAACACTCTAGTGCATTCCATGAACATTAAGTATAATGAGGCTAAGCACATGGCATCTCCTGTTGCTGCAGCTGGGCATCTGAAAGCCGCTAGTAATGATCTCCACATTGGTGGTTTACATTTTGTACAATTCAATTCCCAGTTTCACAGCTAAGGTTGTTAATTTTAGATTTTAGATTGGCTTAATCCAGACAGGAAGTATGTGCTCCACCTCTTTGGATTTGAGTCTGTATTCACACTGGGCAGTTCGACCCATGCCCTGGTACTGTATGTGTGATCAACAAAGCATGGTTTTTTGGACTAGTGGGATTGCTCCGAACCATGCCTCAGTGTGGTTTGTTTAGCTGTCCCTGGCCCGCTTGGAAGGGGTGTTCAGTTGGACTCCAAACTATATTTATTGCCCCAAGAGTGGGAAACTTTTTATCAACAGGCTATGAGAGGTCTGGGGTTCATCATGAACCAAACAACTTAAAATTGTCATCCAAAAAGTAACCAGAGTGATGGACTTCATTACGTACAGTAGGATCCTGTCTATCCTGAAACTGTTGCACCATACTGACATAAGTGAGCTTGGGTATTAACAGTGAAACCCTATGCAAGTACAGGCCGTAGGGGGAGGAGGGACAACCGTACTTGGGCTCAGTTCACGGCATCTGTCTAGAATGAGTACACCCTTTGTCTCCAGCATGTACTGTCATCTCCCAGCTGATCAGGCCAAATATGAGCCGGAAGCTGAGATCCTCCGCTTTATGACTAGATAACTTTACTCTCCAGCCACTTTTGTGGAAGAATAAATTATTATCCTCTCTGAGCAGAACTTTGTGCCCATCTGTGTATGGTAAAATTAGGTTTGGGCATGTAGACCATGAATCCCACCAATCTATCCACACTATCACCACCGATCCCAACACAGAGAGGCACACAGACAGGAAGGGAGTCAAATCATTTCCTCAGTTCCCCATTAAAACCAGAAAAGTTAAGAGAAAACAAAAGAGCTCCAGTGGTCAGCTCGGGCAGAAGCCTCACGCAAATCATCTGCTGTTTACACACACCACCTCATGACCATGAATACACTCTTTAACACCAACTCCTGAAACACACACACACGGACACTAACTAAGCTAACCAAATGTGTATATATACACATTCAAATAGCATACAGCCCAACAAAACACACATGTTTGCATACAAGATCACACACACAGACACACACACACAGACACACACACCATTCAATGCTCTTCTTGTGTTAAGTGGGACGAGAGTGGGATCACTCCATTTGTCATCCCACACAAAGCTGCTTGTTCAGTCATTATCTGGGAGAGCCTCTTCTCTCCTCTAGAGGCAGAATGACCAGGTCACAGCTACCCCTCCCACCACACCCCAACACTCCCACCCCCCCTCCACTGCCATAAACAAAGAGCAACCATTTGTTTTAGTCACTAAAATCAGAAAGAAATTGGACATTTGCAAAGCAAATGAGGCTTATATGGCGGGTTCTTGCCCCCCATCCAAAGCAGAAGCTAATTGTGTGCTTGGCCACTTTAAACAAATGGGGCAAAGAGGAGGGAGAGACTTCGGAAGAAAAGAGGGGGTGGACATTTGATAAGGAAATCAGGAGGCCAGTGAGCTCATTGTGCGCTGGTTTGATGTCGCTGTCCATCACTGAAGCGTAACACAAAGGATTGTTGAGTTTTAAGCCAGCTCAGAAGCACGGGATGCACACATGTTGGGGGATTTGGCACACAGGCTGGGGGCATCGAACCACTCATATGGAAAACCATATGACTATTTTATTTCAATCTTAAACTGGAACAGCAACAATAAAGAATTTAAAGAAACAAGTGTATTATAAGCAATTTTGGAGTTATTTCTTCACGGTCTGCTTTGTTGTTTAAGCGGAGAAGTTCGTGAAATGTTAAACTTGTTTCAGGCTTCTTGTGTCGTCCAAGCCGTTTATTTTAAAGCTAAAATCATCCCGGTCACTTGAGAAAACTTCTATAGCCGTATCTCTGCTTTCTTCAACAGTAAATGAAAGTGTCGAAAAAAAAGCAACAAAACACACAAGTAAGAAATTAAAATGATGAAACCACTGAGCACCAACATGTTTTATCTTCATTGAACTCAATACAAAGAAGGTCTATAGGTGAAAGTCATAAATGAAACCTGCTATTCTCATCCAGACATGCCAAGTCTCCCACATTGGGTGGGAGACACCCGCAATCAGGACCTATCTCACACTCACCTGCCAAGGTTAATATAACTCCCGCATGATGAACACTAGTGCATTCTATGAAAATAATTAGGTATACTGAAGCTAAGCACATGGCATCTCCTGTTGCTGCAGCTGTGCATCTGAAAGCCGCTAGTAGCGATCTGCATTGTCAATTGCCAGTATTGTTTTTGGTGAACATATGGAAGAAGTCGGACACCCAGGAAATTTGGTCATGTGACAACTTATATTTGTGTGAGCCGCAAAACAAAGCACAAACAAGCAGTACAGGGGTGTATTCCTGGTGGTAACTTCTCTTCGTACTGATACATAACGCTAGGTTGTAACACATGTAAGACGCACAATTTTCCAGCTGCTTTCTCATGTTTTGTGCGGTCTGTCATGGAAGGCGTTATCTATAGGCGGATGTGACGTCATGACATGTCATAGCCCCTCCTCCTTTTGGGCCCCGCCCTAAAATCTCCCACTTTGTGAAGCCAAAAACTTGGCATCTTTGCTTATCTGTCCATGACTCCAAAATTATGTAAAGATACACTCATCTAATGATTCAGTTATTTATTTATCTTCTATGCCACTTAACCAACTCAAGAAAGTGAGGGACCGGAGTCTGTCCTGGCTGGTTCAAGATGAGATTTTTAATAATGGTAGCGTTAATGGTGGTCTTTACTGGCTTTTTAATTCTCACGGTATCACGCTGTGTTGTTATCATTAAAAAGAAATGCTAATTCAAATTGCAGAGTGGGATTTTACATTTCAACCAGCTGAAAGTCCAACGCAAACCTTAATGCTGTAATGGGCTGACATTATGGCGTAATCTGATTGGTCTACTCAAATACCATCAGTGCAGGTGACAGAGGGGAAGGTCAAGACAAAAGTCAAACACTTACCGAAGATGATCTGGGATCAAACACATGGAAAGTACTTCATCGTTTCCCATTAAAAGCCACCAGTGCCCCCCTACCAAACTGCACCTGTGCCTGTGCGCGTGAGAGGGGGAAAAAAAGCCTTCAGGTCGGCCACAATTTGGAGTCTCTCGTAAGGACTGGATCAGCTGCTGCAGAGGTCAGAGGTCCTGAGGTCAGGGGTTGAGCCCTTTAAGCCAATCACAGGTCAGCACGGGGCTCAGGAGCTTTCCATGGGAAGTGGAGAGTGGTTAGATAGGATAAGAGGAGCGAGGAATACTCTTAGGCTGCTTAAAATGGGTTTCAGTACCTCACCAATCATTGCGTTGGTGTTGTTAGTTTAAACACCACGTTCAGAAGCCAATATATCTTGTTTGGGATTAATAATTTTCTAATTTAATCTATCTGCCACATTTTACATACAGGGCTGCACGGTGGCCTCACAGCAAGAAGGTCGGGGGTTTGAGTCTAGGGTAAGGGCGAAGCGTGAAACACTTTCTGTGTGGAGTTTGGATGTTCTTCCCATGTATACATTGGTTTTCTTTGGGTACTCCGGTTTGCTCCCACTCTCCAAAAACAGGCGTATGAGGTTAATTGGCTGCTAGAAAATTGCCCTTAGGAATGAATGTGTGTATTGATGGTAGTTACCTGTGTGTGGTCCCGCAACAGACTGGTGACCTTTTCAAGGTGTACCCTGCCTCTTGTCTAAAATTAGTCAGTGTAGCCTAAGCGTAAAGAAATGCTAAAGCGTAGATAGTATGTTTATTCATTGAAGAATACCAGACTTTTAAAGCAGAATTAGATTCCATAAAGAAAGTTTTATATGTTATTGGAGCTGTACAATCCACATTGAAGCCACTACGTCTGAACTCGCTCGCTAAAAGGAGGATCCCTGTGGTTGGAATTTTTGTTAGTTTTATTAGTAGTTCGTTCATCTTGTTAAACACTCATCCCTGATGGCATTGAAAATGATGCCAGAGCGTAACCCCGCTGATTTCAGGTGAGAAGGAGCGTCACCAGAATGTTGCAAGAGCCACACAGACATTTAGTCCTAGGGGCAATTTCGTAGCGGCCAATCAACCTAACCTGCATGTTTTTGTGAAGGTAGGAGGAAAACGGAGTATCTGGAGAAACCCACACGTACATGGGGAGAACATGCAAACTCCCCACTCTGGTATGGAAAGTCATCCAGGCCTCTACACGCACAAAATCTAGTGCACTAAATGATACAACTAGCACACCAAATTTCAAATCTCGAGCTAAACGTTCAATTAGAGCGCTAAATGTTTGAATCTAGCACACTCGGTTGCACGTGTGTGGTGGCCCAGATGGCTTTCCATACAATGATACTCAAATCCTACCTTCTTTCTGTGATTTTTATGGTATAATTCCAGGTGGAAAATAACACACGTCTAGTTGTGTCTACAGTAGCGTTACGGTGATCAGCCACACAAGTGTTTTTTTTTTCTCTCTTCAGATTACGCGTTAACGCGAAAGTTAAACAGAGTAAAGTTAAAAACTTGCTCTGAGCCTTCTTATCACGTTTATTTGCTTTGAGTCGATTAAAAAACCCAATTACAATCCGAAATTGAGTTTTGTGTAAAAAAAAAAAAAAAAAACTCAAAGATTTTATTTTTTAGGTCTCTAAGATTCTACTTAGAGTCACTGAGTTCATGTCTAGGGTCCTTACAGAAGACACCTTACCCCCGTTTCTCCCACCATTGGTGCCGTCGTGGCAGCCTGCTGCGGTGTAATGTAGCACAAATTTCCTCGGTGCGAGATGTAAAAAAATAGATAAAATTGGTTGTTTTTCGGTTATAATGTGTAAAATATTAAAATTTTCCACCTCCAAAATTGCTAACAATGTATGTTTCTGTTTAAAATGAGACGAAATAGATTCAAACTTTATGGTAAGTAGGTTGTATGTTTTCTAGAAATATTTGTTTTTGTTTTTTTTAAAGGAGGTAAAATGAGTTCAAATATTTGCTGAATGTTTGCAATATGTGCAAATAAAGAAAAAAAGTACAGATTGTAAAAAAAAAAAAATCTTTGTTTCTGATCATTAAAAAAGTTAAATCTCTTTAAATAATGAGCCCACGTTACTTTGAGTGACAGGTATGACACAGACCAAGCTCCACCCACAGTGCTTCCTAAGTGGCAGCTTTTTATCAGACGCTGATTGGCTAAAATACACGTAGCTCAGTGAGTCGGAAGTTGACACAACAGCTATTGGTCAAATTTAACCTCTACGTCACGACTCCCACGTGGTTTAAGATGTGTGATTGGTTTAAACGATCTGAGGGGGCGGGTCTTTGATGTTGGTTAGGTAGTGAGTGTGAAACCGCGTGAGAAAGTTGCCAGTTTGGAAAAAGCAGAAGATAGGAGAACATCGTCTTCGTTTTTTATCTTCTTCATTTTTATCTTCCTGCTTTCTGGACGCGGACATTTTTTACACAAACTTATACATGGAATTAATTTGAATTTTTTTTTTTTATTACCTGTTTTAACCGCTAACTTTACAAGCAAGCGGCGAGTCAAGCGGAAACTCCACTGTGATTAACTCGTGTGGATTTGTTTCTGAGGCTAGTCACTCATTTGGTGGCTAGTTTAAAAAAAAAAAAAAGAAAACACCATTTTTTTTTTTTTTAGTTTTATCGCTATTCCACTTGGATTAATCAGAAATCAAACGGATTTACCTCAGCGTTGCTTTATTTTATTTTATTTTTTACATTTTTTTTTCTGCCTCAAGCTAATGAACCATTTGCTCTGTTTTTCCACTTGATTTACAGAAATCTACCGGGAAAAATCCGGTTAAACGCTCGGTGAAACAGGGACTGAGCTCTTTTTTTGTGGAGAACTAGTATAAAAAAAACAAGGTGGATGGATTCTTGTTTGTGATCAGATTTTTTAAGACATTCCTCCATCTGATTCCTCCTAAAAACCTGGAGTAAACATGTTTCCTCAGGGGAGACACCCTGTAAGTTCATCTGACTCATTCTACCTTTTTTATGACTTTTATAACCATGCATAGTTTTTAAATGTGATCATCAAGATCTTTCAAAATGTTTTTTTTTATAGCATGATCATGTAAAAATTTATTTTTTGCCATTATCAATTAAAATTGCCACACTAGAAACTCGATTTGCGGCTGGGATGGAAATCAGTGCCTCCAAATCCCATACCATGGTCCTCACCCGGAAAAGGGTGGATTGCCCCCCCTGCGGGTCAGGGACAGGGTCCTGCTTCAAGTGGATGAGTTTAAGTATCTCGGGGTCTTGTTCACGAGTGGGGGAAGGATGGAGCAGGAGATCGACAGGCGGATCGGTGCGGCGTCAGCAACAACTAGGACGCTGCATCCGTCCGGCGTGGTAAAGAGAGAGCTGAGCCGAAAAGCAAAGCTCTCGATTTACAAGTCGATCTACGTTCCTACCCTCACCTGGTCACCACCCACAGCTGGTGACTGAAAGAATGAGATCACAGATACAAGCGGCTGAAATGAGCTTCCTCCGCAGGGTGCTGGGCTCTAACTCAGGGATTGGGTGAGGAGCTCTGCCATCTGGGAGGAGCTCGGTGTCGAGCCGCTCCTCCTCCAGGTCGAGAGAAGCTAGATGGGGTGGTTCGGGCATCTGGTCAGGATGCCCCCGAGCGCCTCGCGGGCGAGGTGTTTTGGGCACGTCCCACCGGGAGGAGACCAATGGGCAGACGCCGGACCCGCTGGAGAGACTATGTCTCACAACTGGCCGGGGAACGACTTGCGATCCTTCCAGGTTAGCCGGGGTGAGAGAGGCCTGGGCTACCCGTTTGAGGCTGTTGCCCCCATGACCCGACCCCGGAACAAGCGGAAGATGACGGAACAGAACACTACGAACTTAATTCTGCATGGTGTGAAACATCAAAATCTGTCTAAAATACTATCAACTAAACATCCCTCTGCATGCATTTAAAACATACCACTTCTTTACAACCACAGATGCTCTGGAAAATTGAAGTAGATTTTAATAACAATCTGTGGGCATTAAAAAGCTCTGCCGTTTCGCATGGTGAGCAAAACTGATCAATCTCTCCATCATCCTGTTGAAATATTAATGTTTGGAAATGATGAAGAAGACCGAACAGTGTTTTAAAGCATGGGAATAATCATGGATTTTAAAGTTGGGTTCTTAAGGAGAATTTTAAAACCATCTGCAAAAAGGTCAAGTACTTTTGTGTTTGAGGAAGTTGGTACTTTGTTCTACAGAGTCTACAGCCAACTTGTTTTATGTTTGTTTTTGTTTTTTTATGTTGGCTTGCTTTCTAGGATTTAGATTCTCTGCAGCAGGTTAAAGGGGTCAAGCAGACTGGTGGATTTGCCCCAGTTTAGTCTTACAGAACTGTCCGCCACACGACACTTGAAGATTCTAGACCGAAAGCATCCAATGAACCCAGAGTTTAAACTCCATCACATTAAAGATCAAAGCTTTTAGGGACATTTTGAGAAAAGTAAGCAGTACAGGGTCAGTTTTGAGATGCCAAGGAAGAATGGTGGGGTTCAAGGCATTTTTTTTTATGTATATATGTAAGTGTAATATGACATATTTAACCTTCCCCAAGCATGTCCAACAAATTTTCTAGATATAACAAGAAAAGTCCGGACGTCCCTGTCTGCAGATCCTCCTCAAAAACTTGTAAAAATCCAATTTGTATGAAGGAGGGGGGAAAAAAAGAGAAACTTTATGGGAGACTCAGTTGAATGACCAATTCACTCCTAGGGTAAACAGGTAGAGGGGCTAGTATCACCTACTGACTCTGCTCAATTTAATTGCACTCCAGCAACTAGATCAGGGACTCCGGGTATTTGTTTATGATTGCAGCGATTGGAAAACGTCCAGCCGATCAGCGAACATAGAACACATAGATATCATGACGTGAACGCAAGCGACCGTCTGTGTCACATTTGTAGTTCAACATGATGCTCAACCAAGGTTCAAGCTAAAAAAGTTTCCACCGATTGTGGAGCAAAAAAAATGCTGTGAGGTCAGACTGTTTCCACGGAAACAAAGCAAGGCCTTCTCCGTCTTTTGACAGTCCAAATAACCACTAAAAACAACTATTTGTATAAAGAAAAACAAAAAAACCTCCTGGGATACTCCAATTCAAGATCCTATCCTTGGATGAACAAGCCCAAAATGTCAATGCCAGAGCCTATCCCTGCTGATTTCAGGTGAGAGGCAGAGTACACCCCAAATAGGTCACCAGTATGTTGCAGGGCCACACAGACAGACAACCATCCACACATACTTTTGTTCTCGGGGCAATTGTAGTGGCCAATCAACCGAACACGCAATTTATGACGGTGGAAGAAAACCACCTTTCATCACTGTATCGTAGTAGAGTCAGGGGGCGTGGCCAAGCGACCCTTGGAGGAAATAATTCTGCGCTAATACAACATATTCAGATTGATATTTTAATATCAGGTAGAAAATAGAAATTGAATATTTTGTCAATACAGTTCTTTGGAGGATGCAGCAGATGGGTTTCATCCAGACAGATGAAACAAATCGGGGATTAGATAAGCTCCAATTATCAGTGAGACGTCCAGCCTGAGCGAAGCATCTGAAACAGTTTGGGAAGGGCAATGTACTAATTAGAATCATAACGCATTCGTTAATAACAAGAATAAGAACACGATATGTCTCCGTCTGGCCTTTAAATTTGTGACGTGGTCTTTAGTCGAATAATTGCGTTACAGACTAAAATAGACGTTATAAATTATGATGTTGATCGTTTTGTGTGTTTTTTTGTTTTTTTTTTCTACCAAGACGCCCCACCAGGCTCCAGGCCAACCCTTCAAGTTCACCATCCCAGAATCACTGGATCGCATCAAGGAGGAGTTCCAGTTTCTCCAAGCGCAGTACCACAGGTGGATAAAACAAACACACATTTAACAGGGAGGAGTGGACAAATTTCTCTCATTGTCATCTACCCGCTAACGCTAACCGCAGCCATAATGATAAAACACCATGTCTGGCCTCAGACTAACCCATAAACCTGGATTAGGCTCACACACACATCGACACACACACACAGAAACGCAGCAGACATGAGTGTTAGCATTTACACTGCGGTAGGTCTAAGTCTTTGGTGATGGGTGAGAGCCAGAGGGGTGGCATGTGGGCTCTGGCTTTCATAAATCACTGCTTATTCCCCCCCTCCTCACTTACATGTGGAGTTGTATTGTTTACATTTTTTTTTTTTTGTCTTTCAAGCAGGTTGTTTTCAGTTGTTTGTTCAGGTGGGATTAACCACACCAGAATAAAACCAGTGACCCAAATACCTTCAAATGTTTTTTGAATCACATCACAAGAAAACACACCTCGGCTTAAAAAAAAAAAAAAAGAGAGCACGAATCAATGGATTTGATGGATAATTTCTATTATGCTGCGAGACCTGGAGAAAAAGCGGAATCGATTCAGAGAAAACTCGCGAAAACATTTTTAATAATAAAAAAAATGCCTCGTTTTGTTTGTCTTTTCAGTCTCAAGTTGGAATGTGAAAAGCTGGCCAGTGAAAAAACGGAGATGCAGAGACACTACGTGATGGTAAGATCTCTGCTCCATTTTCCCACACAATGATACATTGCTGCCCAAGTGTCCTTGAGCACGGGCATGCTGTGTCCTTAGCAGCTGTACTCTTAAACTTTAATCTTTCCGGAGACTGATAAATGAATAATCTGTAACATGAAAGTAACACCTGGTTCTACTCTGAAAAGATGTTCCTCCTTCACTTATTTTGGCATCAAAACAAGGAAAACAATCAAAACAAGTTTTCGATCGTTTTGACCTCGTTATTACGAGTACAACTTAACCCTGATTTTACAGTTTAAGCAAACAAACTTTGAGTTTGTTAGTTTTATATCCATTTAATTCAACTTTCTGATCTCATTTTAAACAAAAATGACACAAATCTTCTTATTTATTCGGTGTGAATGTTACGTTTAATCGTTACCGATCAGGAGCCTGTCTGATAAAAATCATCCGTCATATTCCGGAACAGGTATCCCCTTTGTCATGTTTTACTGGCTGAACGAGTCTGCTGATGTATGTATGCTGATTGGATGATGTGCTCCATTTATTTTAGATGAATACAATAAGATATCCTTCATCATAAAGGAAGGAAACGATGCCAGATAGAAAATATTAAAATACCTCCTGTCATGTTTGCATGTACGTTTCGTCGTCTTCCGCTCATTCGGGGCCGGGTTGCGGGAAGCCCAGGCTTCTCTCCCCGGCTGCATCCTCCAGCTCACCCGGAGGGATCCCGAGTCGTTCCCCGGCCAGCTGTGAGACATAGTCTCTCCAGCGGGTGAGGGGTCTACCTCTCAGTCTCCTCCCGGTCTCCTCCCGGTGGGATGTGCCCGAAACACCTCACCAGCGAGGTGCTCGGGGGGCATCCTGACCAGATGCCCAAACCACCCCATCTGTCTCCTCTCGACCTGGAGAAGGAGCAGCTCGACACCGAGCTCCTCCCGGATGGCAGAGCTCCTCACCCGATCTATGAGTGAGAGCCCAGCCACGCTGCGGAGGAAGCTCATTTCGGCCGCTTGTATCCGCAATCTCATTCTTTCGGTCACCACCCACAGCTGGTGACCATAGGTGAGGGTAGTGTTTGCATGTACCCTCAAACATGGTTCAGAAAATGATGTAAGCTGGATAAAATGGCAAAGAAAATAATGTTAAATGAAAATAACGTTAAATTTCTGACCTGTTTTGATCTGTTTGCATCGTGTTTTTTTTTTTTTTTAGTGGTTTGAAATGATTGTCCTTCTTTCAATTGGTCCGTTCTTTTTTTACTATGATTTTAAAGCTTACTCGAACCCTTTCCGACCTTCTGTTTTTCCCCTCCTACAGTATTATGAGATGTCTTACGGGCTCAACATTGAAATGCACAAACAGGTAGGTCCCTCATCTCCCTCCATATTCTAGTTTGAACGGTGTCTTCTCCTTCCGTGCCGTTTCCTCATGGCCAGATTTTAAAGTACTCTCTGTGTGTGTGTGTAGGTGTTTTACTGTACGCCTGTGCCAGGATGTGTGTTTATTTGTGATCGATGGGGCTCTGTCTCCATTTCCCAGTTAGGGCCGGCCGGCTGAGCCTGCAGGCAGAATGAATGACTCTGTAGATTGATTGGTGCTGTCTAGGGGAGCGGTCTGCTTTATTACATTAGAGGGGCAGGGCCGGGAGGGCAGAGGAATTGATCAAACGTGTGGCTGACAGAAGAGAGACAGTGTTGCTCTCCTTTTTCAGAAGCCGGGAGGGTAAAGCAGAAAGAAATGAAATCCAGAAAGAAACACTTATTTGCATGAATGTGCCGCTCATTTCGGTTGCCTGAAGTGGTGCGTGAGGACGAGGTCAGGTAGAGTTTTGTGCAGGGTGACACAAAAAACATACCATGTTCATGCGTCGATGCACATGAGAACTATATGATACATCAATATCAAATCGATTTTGCAAAATTAGCAACTGTAATTTACTGAGAAAAAACAGACCTGGTGGAAAATTGAAGTCATGTTTGGTCATTTTAAAACAATTTATATCTCAAAATGATAAAAGTCTATAATTGCACCAAAAAAAAAAATTATAGAATGCGAAAACAGCTTATTTTGTTAAGTTTGTCTTTAAATTTCAATTTTATTAAGGAGCTAAGAGTTACTCCTCCGGTTCGAGAGAAGCCAGATTGGGTGGTTTGGGCATCTTTTAAGGATGCTTCTCAAACGTGAGGTTAGGTGTTCCGGGAAGAGACCCAAGGGCAGACCCCAGACCTGCTTGAGTGACTATGTCTTACAGCTGGTTGGGGAACACCTCGGGATCCTCTCGGGTGAGCTGGAGGATGCAGCCGGGGGAGAGAAAAGCCTGGATTTCTCGTCTAGGGCTGTCTGCCCCCGCGACCCGGCTTGGGTTAGCGGAAGATAATGGAACTTTTTAGAGAGGGTTAAACTTGTTAGACAAATGATTTTTGAATGTTTTTCTCGATTTATATTTTCCAATTGTTACCACATTGCATCTCAAACAAAAAGCACCACCAACTTCGAGAATGAATATTGCAATATCAAACAAAAAAAAATTGCAATTTGAATTTATATCGGCATCTTTCAAGTGTTGTAGAGATGGTGGAAATAAAGAGGGGATTTCTTTAAAGAAGGGATTTCAAAATAAAAGTGGAACTGGATGTTCATAAGCTTTGTCTATATTAGCTTTTTTTTGTGAGAAATATCCCATTTCTGAGTTTATTCATGTATGCTGTGAGATAAAGATTATTACCCCACACTCTTTAAGTAGCTGAAACTTTCACCTCCTTCCATGCACACATTCTCCCCTAGGACTGGTGCAGGGCTTGCAATGGTTACCAGTAATTACCACAGATATCGACCAGTTAGACTTGAGGAAATTGGAGGTGGATCGGCTTTGCTACTTCGCTGATAAATGGGGACGCTCTACTACTTGCCCTGTCTCTTCTCTCGTGTTCCCAATCTCCTCTTATTTTCTCTTTATACCCCCGAGTTCTGTATTTTTTCTTCCTCACTCGCCAATAACAGTCATGGGATCTCTTCTTTCTAGTTTCACACAGACCTCCACCCACCTCCTTTTACTCTTTACTTTTTCTTTTCCATGGCTCCTTTTTCAGTTTATGTCTATGTGAAGCGGCTGTTCTTTCATTGTGAGGGAGATGCATCTCTTCCTATTGTCCACACACGCATAAACAGACACACACTAAAGCTCCAGGGGAGGTCATTAGCTTGGGGCTGCAGTTGTCAGAGCAACAAGCTTCTGTGGGTGGAGGTACGGGGGGGATACAGACTATCAACCAACCTCCTGCTGTGGATGCACGAGGGGGGTTGTGTGTACTACGGCAGTAATGCTCCAATTATATTTGTAATGGAAAGCCTGTCTTTTAGGGGGGTTTGTGTTGGCGTGCATGAGCCTAAATTATATATATATATATTTTTTTTTTTACTGTTCCGTTCCGTCGTCTTCCGCTCTAAATTAGCCATTGTTAGCAATTCTCTGAAGTTTTTGTAAATGTGTGTCTCCTAAGAAAATGTAGGTTTGATGTATTTATTTTTGCAATAGCCAATCACGTAATAGCTTACTGTCATAAAAAAGGGGTAATTCCTACCGGAGATGCACGTAACTGGTGCAAAAATGCACATGCTTTGTCCAAATGCATGCTGGTTGGTACATCAAGCAGGTTGGAACGCTTTTGCACGCCAACACGACAACCTAAAGAAATCAAAAATCAACCTTAAGAGGGGTCGTTAGAACAAAAAAGGCGAGTAATATATATATATATATATATATATATATTTTTTTTTTTTTTTTAAAAGATCCTTTTTGTATTATTTAAAATGGTTCTCTAAAAAAAAAAAAAAAAACCTTATTTGATGATGCCACGTTCAAAGATTGGGATACACAGACCGGTAAACACGATGCTTTGTTACATTCAGATGCACGCGAAATACTGAATTCAGCTGAAGCGTCTCAACACTGGGTTTTGTCCACAAACAAACTAGGTTCTTTTTGTTGGCATGTTTTCAGATCTGTTTTGGTTGTAACTCGTTATCGAGTACCACTAAAAGCAGCGGTAATGATCCTGATCACTGATTATGATGATGTGGAAACCCTATGAAACAAAAAGCATGATGGATTAAACTCTGACTTTAGATAATAGATGGATCGGTATGGTGTGTTGCTGATTGCACGAAATCAGAAACACATGATATTAGGATATCATGGATCAGCCGTCATGACAGATGATCCAAAGTATTTCATTCTTAAAAATGAATAGAATACGCACTAGGTGTATATTGATTATGGTATCAAACTAGCTCTAGGGAAAAAACGTGCTGCATTTTATTTGGCTGTGCACGTTGTAATTCAAGTGCTCGGTAAACACTAAGTAACGTCTCCAAGCGCTCATTGGTAGATTTGTTTTGTCCAAAGAACCGTTTATTCCTAATGGGGTCGCGTTGTGTGCCGGAGACTACCCCCGGCTGATTTAAGGTGAGAGGCAGGATACACCCCAAACAGGTTGCCAGTCTGTTGTAAGGCCACACACACAGACAACCTACCACACACACTCATCCCTCTGGGCAATTTTGTAGCAGCCAATCAACCTAATATGCATGAATTTGGAAGTTGGGAGGAAACTACATAGAGTACTCAGAGAAAACCCAGACTGGACCAAAATAATTAGTCAGTGGCTACGGGTATGGATATTTGTACCACTAACTGACTTCTTCTTTTTTTGGCATTTCCCTTCAGGGGTTGCCACAGCAAGACAGTTTCTTCCATCTAATCCTATCTGCTGCATCTTCTTTGGTCAGACCAACTATCTTCATGTCTTCCTTCACTGTACCCATGAACCTCCTCTTTGGTCTTCCTCTAGACCTCTTTTCTGGTGGTTTCAAACCCAGCATCCTTATGCTGATGTACCGTATTTTCCGCACTATAAGGCACACTGCATTATAAGGCGCACCTTCAGTAAATGACATTTTTAAAAAACTTTTTCCATATATAAGGCGCTACAGTATAGGCTGTTCAACTTTGTCCTCTAACTGTGGCCATCTCACTTTGTTCCCGCGGAAACTCCGTTTAGTCTTGTTTACTTGGCGCAGCGCATCCTCCTGCTTCCTCCACTTCCTCACCATTGATTCATTGATGTTAAACTCTCTCGCTGCGGCTCTATTCCCGTGTTCTACTGCGTGACCGATCGCCTTGAGTTTAAACTCTGCGGCGTAACAGTGTCTCTTGGTAGGAGCCATTTCCGGGTCTTTACACAAACACATAAATGGAAATGAGACGCCCTTTCATATATCCCAGCATGCACCGCGCACTACTTCTTCTACGGGGGAAATGGAGTCGGCGGCTGCTTACCGCAGTTGCGACACCTGTTGTAGTTCAATATTAATCCATACAAAAGGCGCTCCGGGTTAAAAGGCGCATCGTCGACTTTAGAGAAAATTTAAGGTTTTTAGGTGCGCCTTATAGTGCGGAAAATACGGTACTCATTTCTAATCCTGTCCATCCTGGTCGCTCCCAGAGGACCAGGACGAACCTGGTCCTCCTTGTCCCTTTAAATCTGTTTAAATAACTTGTAAAAAGTTCCTGAAGTGCTGTTGCTATTTGTGTGTCGTGCATTGCCATGATATCATGTCGCGCTAAGGCATCGTAACATGGACTTTGTCTCGTTAGTCAGATTTACTTATAATAGAAGCTGGCCAAACTATTCTCAGACAGCTTAATCACTTAACCTTAATACAAAGCTAATTATAGGCTTACAACAGGATCCTAGAAAAAGACGTGCAGGTATGCTCTCCCTTTATTTAAAGCTCTGCTGGGGCATGACTTTGAGTGTTTGTGTACAAGAGCCAAAGACTCTTCGGCTTGCCAGCTGGTAAATGTTTTAAGGTTACTCAATCCCGATTAAAAAGTTTCGACACAACAACTCATTCACAACTCGGTGACCGGGTCATTTCGATGTAGTGCTAGCCTCGGATGTTAAGATGAGCCGGGAGAGTTTACGGCCTAAAAGATGAATTAGATTGTTTATATATCGTATAATACATTTAAAATTCCTTATATTTTTCTCGTGTAAACTAGTATTTCATGCTTAAACCCTCTCAAAGACTACATAAGCAATCAGGCGGGTTAAATTCCTCGTCTTTCCTGCCTGATAAACGGCTCGGGTTGTATTTGGTGCGTCTGATCCTCGTGAAGATTCAATAATAGACCCATAATTGGATAAATGAATAAAAGTATGCTCCTCCAAGTTATTACTCCACTAGAATTTTTCTAGGTAGATAAACACTGGTAATTAAGAAAGAACTTGATATGATTTATTCTGATGTGCTTATGGCAAGTTTTGGTACATAAAATTCCAACAAATCCCACAACCTTGTCTGTCGTCTTTTTCACATTTTAATTTTGTAATCTCTTGATGATGTTATTCCAATTTGTTGTACTCGAGATTCTATTTTAGGTTAAGCAATTTCTCGTTTTAGTCAAGACTAATTGAGAATACACAGGCGTTTGTGTAAGCCTATTCAAGTACATAATTGGCTGAACCACGGCTGGGTTGGTGGTTTGGTGAGCTGCCAGGTGGTGTATGTGTGTCACGGCCTCTCAGCAAAGCCAAGTATGTTTCTGCTAAAAACAAAATCTCCTCAATCGCTTTCTAGAATTCTCAAGACTAAAATATCTCTGTCACCAGGTGGGCGGAAATGCTCACGAGAGACATGGTGAAAGATTATAAATTAGTGGTGTGTTGTAGTTCTCCAGTTCAGGCTCCTTTCAGGGAGAATGAAAATTAATTTTAGTTTTCCTATGATGTCAAATCTCTTGTCGCACGGGGTCATGTGTCAATGGTAATTTGTAAGGATCGCCCACAAACCTGAAAATTTCCCTTAAAATTACCTTCTGTTTTTCAGCTGAAACCAAGGTCCCCTGATGATTCTGATCTTGTGTGAATCTTTATGTTGCATTCTTAGCAATTATACGTATTAGTGATCGTCACAAGTATTTTAGCCTTAAAACTAATCCAACGACGTTCTTGACATGGTTCTACAAAATAAAATAAACAGCAAGAAAGTTCTCACATCTTGGACTAGTGCAGCGTTGGGCAAACTTTTTGATTCGCGCGCCACATTGAGTTCTAACATTTGAAACGGACCGAGACAGAAGCAGATGGATGGCATGCTATGGTAGCGTCACCTTATTGGGGGAAAAAAAATACACATTTTGGGGTATGGTGAAAATACATGCTTTAATTTCCAATGAAAATGAAGAAAAGCATTACAAGCCCGCTTGTTTACATGCGTGTATTGGCAACAATAGCTTTCCATATCTGCGGACTGTTTATTTTGACAGCGTTGTGCATCGTGGAGGCGCACACATTTTAATGGGAGCAGTGTTGTTGTTTTCTCAACAAAGCCAATATATCTATAGAGTACCATCTAGTGAGGAAACATCAGAATTGCAGGTGAAATAAAACATTAACATGGTTTCTTTATTTAAATTTTTTTTCGGCCCGGATTAAAAAGTTGAAGGGGCCGCATGTGGCCCGCGGGCCGTGGTTTGCCCATACCGTGGTTTGCCCATTCCTTGTAACGGTGCAATCGATCCATGAATCACAGAGGCAAAAAAGAACGCTTGAGGCGTTTGCAGTTTGGTTGCCATAGTTACAGTATGCTAACGAAGTGATTTCAAAAATAAAATAAGACTTCAAACGGAGAGTAAATAAGTTAGTCTAATTTTTCAAAGTTCGCGGGTTTGCATCCCACTGAGTTCAAGTCTAGGGTCCTTAGAGAAGACACCTAACCCCCGTTTCTCCCACCATTGGCGCCGTCATAGTTGGCAGCCTGCTGCGGTATAGTGCAGCACACAAATTTCCCGGTCAGGGATTAATAAAGTATTTTAAATTTTTTTTTTTAAATTATCTTAAGTTCACAACTTTTAAAAGTGACTTTAGATCCAGTTTAGTCACCCAGATTGTTTGTACATTTGGACCCAGAATGGATTCATAGCTGGATGGGTTTTACGTCCCCTGAAGGTTGAGTTTTACAAGCCAGTTTAGAAGTCGTGTTCCAAACAGGATAATTCATCCAACATTTCCTCGGCACTCGTTCAGCAACCAGAAACTGTCCTTTAACTGGATTCCACTTAGCGCATGCAGATGTTTTCTGTCTGCTGGACCCTAAACGTTTCATGGATCGTCTACTTCTCTCTATTTACTCTGGATTCTGTATCTATTTGATTGGATGATATGTAATACGAATCCCTTCATCTGATTTGGTGCCACTGCGGGGGTATCTGCTTTCAGCCAATTGTAGCCACCTCCGGGCTTTAGGGGACAAGCGGATGTGTTGGCATGGATACAGGGGGGTAGAAAACTAAGTTAGGAGCTGATTAGATTAGGTTGAAGTGCTGATGGGAAGAGGGACAAGAAGGAAAGAGAGATGGAAAGCAAAAAAAAGGGGAGAAACATGAGATCACAATGGCAATTAGAGGGAACAATAGATTTGACTTCAAATGAGAGTACTGTGAATCTGTGGGGTAATAATTTCTATGTCAAAGCGGATTTAGATAAACATGTTACCTTTAGGCCATGTCCACATGTAGCTGGGTATTTTTGAAAACGCATATATATTTTTTTATCCGTTTTGGCCGCCCACATGAAAACGGAGGGTTTTTTTCCACTCAAAACCGGCGTTTTTTTAAACTCCGGCCAAAGTGGAGATTTTGGAAAACTGCATTTTTGCATTTGCGTGTGGACGTGCGAAAACGGAGATTTGCGTTTTTATGCGTCACTACCTGCGACAAGTAATGCACATACGTCATTTGTGTGCGTTCTTGTTTACAAAAGCAGACAGTGGGCAGTATGGATCCACCCACCCTGTTGCAGACCCTCTTTTCTTGCCTTTTTGTCCACTCTCAACTGCTCTTGCTTCTTGTTGAGGAGCAAAGGAGGAGAAATGCGTTGCTATCGGCGATTAGTCATCACATAAGCTTTGCTAGCTCAGAGCTTACGTTTAGATAAATACTGCCCACTGCTGGTCTGGCATGCTCACAATTGCACTCAGAAGCGTATTTATACGGCTCCGTGTGGACGCAGATATTTTGAAAACGGTTACGTGTAGACGCGAGCGATTTCCTAAAACGGAGGACAGCAGATATGCGTTTTCAAAAATACCGGGCTACATGTGGACAGGGTCTTAGTTAGCTCAGAAATTAAATACGCGTAAAAAAAAAAAAAAAAAATCTAAATACAGTTGAGGGTTTTTTTGTTTGATATTCTGTTCTCGCTCTCTCTTTTAAAACCTTACACATATGAAACCTCATTCGAGGAGTGGACTGCTGCTGCAAAAATATTTCCTGCTTATATTAGAATGTGGGCGTGGCAGAGAACAAAAGGCATGGCAAAGAACAATTTCTGGACATCAGGGTTAGAAAATTGCTCATGGATGAAATAGGAAACCACTTCTGGTATGTTTTGATCAGGGATTAACGTTCAAATGTTTTTAGAAACCTCCTAAAAGTAGTTTTTTTTTTATGATAGCATTCCTTTAAACTTTCTTAAACAACCTCCAAATTTGTGAATGAATGTTGTGTCGACGTTTTTTTTGTTTTTATAAAATTTACTCATTCTAATTCTTATTCTCACACTTTCGTTCCCTCATCTTCCGCTCATCCGGGGCAGCGTCGCGGGGGCAACAACCTCAGACGGAGAGGCCCAGGCTTCTCTCACCCCCGCTGCATCCTCCAGCTCATCCGGAAGGATCCCGAGTCGTTCCCCAGCCAGCTGTGAGACGTAGTCTCTCCAGCGGGTCCGGGGTCTGCTTCTCGGTCTCCTCCCAGTGGGACGCGCCTCACCAGCGAGGCGCTCGGGGGGCATCCTGACCAGATGCCCGAACCACCCTATCTGGCTCCTGTCAACCTGGAGGAGGAGCAGCTCGACACCGAGCTCCTCCCAGATGGCAAAGCTCCTCACCCGATCTCTGAGTGAGAGCCTAGCCACCCTGCTGGGGAGGAAGCTCATTTCGGCCGCTTGTATCCGCGATCTCCTTCTTTCGGTTACCACCCACACAGCTGGTGACCATAGGTGAGGGTGGGAACGTAGATCAACTTGTAAATCAAGAGCTTTGCTTTTCGGCTCAGCTCTCTCTTTATTACAACGGACCGATGCGGCTTCCTAGTTATCACACCGTTTGTGTTAATGTGTATACGTGTGCGAGTGTGTTACTGTCGGCGTAACCGAACAGCTGTCGATCCTCATTGAATACAATTATGTTATCAACGACTAAGTGTCTCTCTATCTCGGTGTGTTTCTGCTTTCATCAGACGGAGATTGCCAAGAGACTAAACACCATCTGTGCACAAGTCATTCCCTTCCTCTCACAAGAGGTAAGTGTCTGTGTAACTTTACACACATCGTCTTGTTTGCCGTTTAGGCACTTTAACTGTTTATCCAGCTTCACCACTCAGTCTTTGGCTCAATTTTTTTTGTCTGTGTGTTTAATAGCATCAGCAACAGGTGGTCCAAGCCGTGGAGCGTGCCAAACAGGTGACCATGGCCGAGCTTAATGCTGTCATCGGGGTACGTGGACTGCCAGGCCTTCCACCGACAGTGTGTATTCCTCTTTTTTCTTTTACCTATACAAACTGTCTGTATTTATGCTGTGTTGTAGTAAAAGGGCTTTGAATGTGTCATGCTGCTAGGTGTGAAGGTTCCCAGTGCTCTTATTTGATTAGACTAGAAAGAATAAATATCACTCTTCAGATCCTCACAAAGAAAAAGCGAGACAATTTGTCTTTGTTTTGAGGGAAAAAAAACGAAGCAAAACAAAGAGCTGTGTTGTTAACTCGGTCGTGACCTTATTGAACAGAGACACAGCCAACACAGATGTCTCAAGGTGATTCAGCTGCCAACACCTGGTGCTTCGTGCAAAAAACACAAATATGTTACAAATGGAACAAAAATAAACCTTTGATGAGTCTAAAATCACCGATTCCACTACATATAGAATTGAAACAACCATAAAATGCTATTTTTGTGGGCTTTTTTTGGACTTTTAAAGTCAGTGACTGAGAAGTTTTTTACTCTGGATTCATCTCTAGCTAAAAACAGAATGTTTTATGAATACACCGACTGTTGCCGTGTTTCAGCACTTTTCTTTTAAGCCGTTGTGTACTTACCAAGGATTTAATTAAGTCTCAATGACGGCTTGTTTCATAACTGAGAAAGCAAAAAAACCCTCAGTGACGCTGCACAGATGAAACCCAAATGAGGAACACAAGATTTCAGTCTCATTTATTTTTGTAGTTCTTGGTTTCCTTTCACAATTATTGGAGGATTTGTGGTTAAAACATGCAGACAGCAGACAGATTTAGTTGGTTAATTGAGTGTAAAAAGCAGATGTGAAAAATGTTCACTACTCAGTGAAGTAAAAAAAAAGAAACTTCTCTGCTGTAGTTCTCATTTTGAGACAAGTTGTTTTTGTTCTATGCCCATATTTGTGGTAAATATGTCTTCAAAACGGAGGCATAAAGATGATTATTAATAAGAGGACCAGTAGATAAAACCAAAGGACACCAAACATCTCCCAACTTCTGCAGAGATGCCAAGTTTTTAGTTTCACAAAGTTGGAGATTTGGGGGCGGGGCCAAAAGTAGGAGGTGCTTGACATCACGTCTGCCAAAGGACAACACCGCCATGACAGTTTGCATAAAACAAACCGTTCAAAACATGAAAAAGCTGTTGGATAATTGTGCATCTTACGTGTGTTACCACCTAGCATTACGTATCAGTCCGTAGAGGAATTACCACCCGTGTAGTGCTTGTTCGCGCTTTGTTTCGTGGCTCACACACACGAGCTGCCACATGACCGAAGTTCCCGGATGTCCGACTTCTACCATACGTCTACCAAATACAATACTGGCAATAGACCGTGTTGATCGCTAGTAGCGGCTTTCAGATGCATAACTGCAGCAGCAGGAGATGCCATGTGCTTAGCCTCATTGTACCTAATTATGTTCATGGAATGCACTGCAGTACATTCCTGGCATGTCTGCCTCTGGATCCTAGCAGCCTCTTAGGGACACTTACACTAACTTTACACTAACTCTGTTTGTCACTGACCAGGTAAAAGTTTTTACAAAATGAATATTCAAGCCTTATTATTAGGACATTTATTTCTCACTAAATGAGCTGGATTTTTTGAGCAAATGAAGCTTCAGTTTTTCCACTTTGCAAGTTCTTACGACACAGAGGGCTTATGGTAATTTATCACTCATGCCATCAGATCTGGGAGCTAACTGTTCATTTAAGCTCTGAACTTCTGCAATTCTGTTTTATCTCTTTTGTTTCTATTATAAATCTCACTTTTGAATTTTATATTTTAAATTTCTTACAATTTGTATCAGATTGCGGCTTTTCACGCACCACTTAGGTTTTTGCATTCGCGCTACAAAATAAACCAAAGCTCTCTGTCGCAAACATTACATCCAACATTTCACGGCTGACCGAACATGTGCAAGCAGAAAGGGTTCGTTAGGTTTTATTTAAGAAGTAAAGTGACCTGTTTGTTCTGGAAAGTTGTGCAAATAAACCAGGAGGCTCCTGTAGACGCTAGAATACACATAAACACAACCTCCACATCACTGAGACAGTGAAATGCAAAAGGTTGGTTTGCATTTGAAACCTTGTTTCCATGGCAAGAGTGAATATAAGAACTGGACATACAAGCCGTCTACCATGTACGTCTTCCCTGGCTCCGACAAGTCTTTGCACACATGGGCTTTGTTGAAAATTGGCTCAACCACACTATTGTTGTCACAAAACCCAATCTGTCTCTCTTACCTTGTGTTCTGATGTTATGATGCAGTTTCAGTAGTTCTAAAAAAAATTGTGTTCTTTTCCCTGTTGCATAAATGAGTTTAGTTATTGGCCAATGAGATGCATCCATTTAACAACGCAGCGAATGTCTGCCCTGACGTGAGGACCTTTGACACCTTTATTAGAATTTTTTTAGCCAATGATAGCAGGAAGTCAGACCGTCGGTCAGACAGAATGGTTGCAGTTAGGGTCTCAATGGCAATTTTTTGAGAGTGTATCCCGCCTCTTGCCTGTAACCAACCAGGATAGGCTCCAGCACCCTTGAAATCCCAACTGGGCTATGCGGTTCAGAAGATGAATAGATAAATGAATGGCGACCAAATTCTTTTTATTTGTTTAGAGTTGAATGCCAAGGGTGAGGTCACGCTTCCTAGTTCCCCTCCTTCAACAATCAATGGGTTGAAATGACAAAAAAAATAGGACAAGAAATTAATCAACAACTTGTTTTGGAGCTAACGGATCTCCGTACTTACACCCGGCCGGTGGAAAGAATGAAATTGCAAATAATAGCGAGCCGAAAAGATTTTCTGATGTGGCGCGGCCGGATCCGTCTTTAGCACCAAGGTGAGAAGCATTCAAGAGAAATTCAGAGCCGAGCTGCAGAGGAGGTGACTCGGACATCTAGTTGGGACACATCCCTGCTGAAGTGCTCCGAGACCCCTGGTCGGACTGTAAACACCATAGGATCCTCTGAACAAACTTTTGTCCATCATGGACAATCATGACCATCCTCTCTAGCCACTCCTGGACGAACAGCGGAGCTCCTTCTCCAAGAGGCTCAGACAGCTCCGCTCGAGAACATCTCGTTACCGGAGGTCTTTCTTCCCGTACGTGATCGGGCTCTACAACGACTCACTTAGCAGATAGGAAGTTGTTGCTGTGACCCACAAATTTCCCATGTGTGGGATCAATGAAGTAGATTCTGATTCTGAAGGAGGATAGAGACGCAGTTCGGGATTGTCCTTGTGTCTATTGTTTAGACTGCTACCTCTCACACCTGACTCGGAGCAAGTGAAGAAAGTGGATGGATTAACTTTTAATAATCCGAAAACACATCTGGTAAACATATCTAAACGTGTCTCCTTGGTCACTAAAAAAAGAACTCATATTTGATCTCAGGTGTGAGGACGGTAGTTGGTGAATGGATGCAGTTTGAAAAAAGAGGAGACATTTTTCCGTCTTGGGTCGTGGTCGGAAAACTGCTCTGTCTTCACCTTTTGGTTTTACCCGGCGTAAGAAGTTGTGACTAATCTGTGGGAGAAAAGGGGTAAGGGGGAGTTTGAAGGGGGCTTCCAGTCCAGCAAAGAGTGAGCAGTAGGATCAGAGGGTAGTTTGGTAGATGAGGGGTGGGCTGTTAGCTGGCGTGGACTGATGAGTGTGTGTGCGTGATGAGGTGAGAGGTGAATTTGGCAGTTGGTGTTTGAGTCTTAATTGCAGATTTTTAGTGTTTGTAAAAGGGGGGGTTGTGAGGTCAGGGTGCTGGCCTCAAAGTGCCCCCCACCCCCAGCTCTCAATCTCCCCTCGTCTCCCACGCCAGCCTGTCATTCACCCCGTTTGTGAGTTAAATGAGTGTAATGAAGCATGTCACCCCTACCTCTGAGCTCACACACATTCACACACACCGGCTCACACTAACATCCCCTGACACACTGGGGTCCACCGATGCTTCCCCTCCATTTACTTCCACCGGGGTTGCTGTTTGCGTATCCGTGTGTGAATGTTTTTGTGTGCTTTTTTTTTTTTTTTGCGTGTCTCTGTGAAGCAAAGCGTGCATTTCTGTCATAGGCTGGACGAGCAAGGACGCCCGCCTTGTTTACGCGCCGCACGCATGTTAGTGCGATCAACTGTGACGTGCGGGGGTGTTTAGGTTTTATTGCTCGGCATGCGAGCTGAAAATTCTGGCAGCGAGGAGCTAAAAGACAATTTTGTTGTTTTGCTTTCGTTCACCGGGAGTGGATATTAGGAGCGACGGATAGATGGAGGGGAAAAAAAAAGGGAGAAGGTGGGGGTTGTATAGTCAATTAGGTGAGATAAAAGTCGGTTTGACCTTCAGCACTCCTTCCACCCCTGCTGAGTCGCCTCCTGTACTCCCCCCTCATCCCTCTTTCCTCCTCCCATCCTCGCGGCAAATCAGTGAGCTCGGATTCCCGCGGCTGCTGTCTGAGGAGGCAATAATGATGTTTTGGAACACAAAGGCATTTCACGCTCAGACGAGCGCCTGATTTGGTGTGAAAGAGAGAGCGGAGCTGCCAGCCAAACGCCCCCCACCCACCCCTCGCTACACTCCTCTCTCTTTCTCTCTTTCTGACCCTCTTCTCTCCTTCTCTCCTTCACAAGACCTGACAGTCCAAGCAGCAGCTGGGGCTCTCCACTCTTTCCCTCCTGCTCCTTTTCCGTCATCCCTCCTTTTTCCTCCTTGTGTCCCTTCCGCCTTCCCTCCCCCACTTACATCCTCAGGCTCTGGGTTGTGATCCCAGCTGTCAGTATTGTTCATGTTTGACCTCAGAGGGAGTGTGTGTGTGTTCACAGCAGCTTGTTGAGGTAGTGTGTAAAAACCTCAGACATTAAAGAAACTCTCCCATCTGCCAAAGGCCTCACAGAGGAATAGTGATCATCATTTATTAGTGGATGTTTAATCCAGATGTTTTTTGTGTCTTTTTGTTTTTTTCGGTTCTGGTCGTTGTGGTTTTAACACCGTAACCATTAGTCTGAACATGTCACCTGTTTAGCACCTGTCTGTGTTTATGCTGTCAGGCCCAGATGTTACATAAAACCCTCACACTCCTTCAAACAATCCCGGTCTGGATGCAGTTTCATGTTTACTGAAATCAACTCCTCCGTTTATGTCGACAGAGCGTTGTTGTGTTTACGTTGAGTCGCTGGAGCGGTCATTAAAATGTGCTGGTTTTTTTAGGTCTAACTCAGACGTGGGCAAACCCTGGACAGATCATTTGTGGTTGTTAATTGGGTTGGTTGATATACACTAAAAATTAATCCTGATGCTTTCTGGTATTTAGATGTCAAAGCATTGTGGGTGCAAACTGTGGACAGATGTTGCCGTGGCAACAAGTGTACATCTGAAATGTTTTTTTTTTTTTTTTTTTTGTCAATTTATATTATTTTTCTTTAAATAACCTCAGGTAAACCTTTTTATTGTAAATCATAACCAAACTCTTCCTATAGACTTAATAAATTACACATTTTTACTTTCTGGCATCCTCGGAATTCTCATGATTTCTGAAAAGCAATAATCGGCTCGGTCGCCAACTAGTAAAGCTGCTGGTATGCGTTCTTCCATCAAAACAACCTCCTCCAGTTTTACTTCTAAACATATTTAACATTCCGTTCCGTTCCGTCATCTTCCGCTTGTTCCGGGGTCGGGTCGCGGGGGCAGCAGCCTCAAACGGATAGCCCAGGCCTCTCTCTTCCCGGCTGCATCCTCCAGCTCACCTGGAAGGATCCCAAGTTGTTCCCCGGCCAGCTGTGAGACATAGTCTCTCCAGCGGGTCCGGGGTCTGCCCCTTGGTCTCCTCCCGGTGGGACGTGCCCGAAACACCTCGCCTGCAAGGCGCTCGGGGGGCATCCTGACCAGATGCCCGAACCACCCCATCTGGCTCCTCTCGACCTGGAGGAGGAGCGGCTCGACACCGAGCTCCTCCCGGATATTTAACATTAACTTGTTAATTCACAGAGTTTTAGAGCTTGTGACTTTTAATTAAACGTGTATCTGTTTGAATTTTTCTGCCAGCTGCACTTGGACACCGGGGTAGTAACATTACTTGTACAGCGGCCTATTCGGCCTAAACTTTTTGACCATAAGTAACACACTAAAACAAAAAAGAAAATTCCAAACAGCAAAACTAGAGCCCTGTTTCCAAATTAACTCTTCGCCTTATGGTGTACCTGCAGGGCCATTGTTGTCGGTATTCTTCTGGTGTTGGTCTGCAAGTTTGTTGTGCACTTGAATACCTCATCAATAGGAATTTTACAAATACAACACATATATAATATATTCATATAATTTTTGAGTTATTTTTTAAAAATAGAAACAAACATGTTTTGACTTGTCCAGGGTGTACCTTGCCATTCGCCTGCAAACTATCTGGGACAAACTCCCGGAAGACCTCCAGAATAATTCCTTATTCGGAGGGACACCCAAAATCTGGTGCATGTAACTATCATTTCAGATTTCCAGAGATTTTCCGCAGAATGATTGAGCAGGACCTCAGATCAAATAGAAAAATGTTAATTTTTTTTATTTTTGGTAATTAACTGCTATTATTTGAAAAATTAATGGAATTAGACTCTGTTTTTATTAAGTTTTCTCCTATAATTTGATTTTGTTTCCTAATAATTTAAATAAACTATCATGTCTTTCTCTTTCTGCTTTTCTCTGAAACAGCAGCATCTATCCCATAACCACGGCGGCGCTCCCGTTCCCCTCACTCCTCATCCTGCCGGCCTCCATCCTTCTCAGCTGACTGGTTCAGCTGGTCTCCTGGCTCTCTCTGGAGCACTCGGTGCCATCCCTCCCCATCTGGCTGGTAAAGATGTCGGTGAGAAGAAAACTCACCTGTCTGGGTCAGATTCCCACCCTGCTGGTCCAGACCACCTGAGAGGTGAGTAAACGTGTCCATTAGGTCAACATATGGTAAATTTAGTAAAAAAATGATGGCGCTTGATGAGTCTGTTTAATCTTTGCAATGTTAATCTTTAAGAAACGAAACGTTAAACTTGATCTAACTATTTTCTTATTTCTTCTCTGACCATTCATTGACCCCGGCACCTCACCACCTGTATGTTTGTCCAATGGAAAACAGAGCGGGAACCGGGCACAGTAAGTACTTCCTGTTTCTACATCGGTGCAAATAGCAAGATATTAATTTTTTGATTAATCAATTAAGCTATCAATACTTTTGTCCGATTAATGAATCAATCACATGAGGCATACTTTATTCATTTTTTTAAACTATTATTTGCTAAGAAATTGTATTAGTGGTTAAACACTCGTAATCTCGTTTGTTGCGTATCGTTCATCCGTTCTGCGTGTAGCATTGCGACTTTTTTTTTTCTTGCTTTTTTTTTTTCAATTTAAAATTGTCCCAGACTTTAGACAGATTCTGTAATTTACTTCGACCATCCTGTTTTGTTTCACTTTTACTGTTTGTTTTTTATTTTTTGAACCGCCTTCCCGCACTTTTGTCTCATTTTTTGCTGCCAAATCCGCGTACTGATGCTAACTACAGACATACGGCTGAGCAGAAAGCATGCTCTTGTCGCCAAAGGTTCCACACCGACATTGAAAAAATATATTTTTTAATTGAATTACTTGATTTACTCAAAGAATAATTTTAGTCCGACATCTGAAATACTGTGTAAACCCTTGTTATAAAGCGGTAGATTGGTTCCGAAACCGTCCGGATAATCTGCGAAGTAGGGACACCATGTTTACAATATTTACAGCTGTTGCCGGTCGAAGAAGTGGTCAATTTACCAATCTTAGGCGAAATTACAAAACTTTGGAACTGATTCGTCATCTATCAGCATTGAAACCATTTAGACTATTTTTTTACATTTCCGGAAAATCCGCGATATATTTCTCTTATAATATATAAAAAAAAAAAAAGAATTACTCTATTCATCCCTCACCGGGGAAATTTGTGTGCTGCACTCCTTACACCGCAGCAGGCTGCCCTTCGACGGCGCCAATGGTGGGAGAAGCGGGGGTTAGGTGACTTCTCCAAGGACCCTAGACGTGCTCTCTGTGGGACGCAAACCCGCGAACTTCCGGTCCGCACGCGAACGCTCTTAACCACTGAGCTGCCGTCTCCACCCTATATATATAGATATATATATATATATATACCGTATTTTCCGCACTATAAGGCGCACCTAAAAAACCTTAAATTTTCTCTAAAGTCCACGGTGCGCCTTATAACCCGGAGCGCTTTATATATGGATTAATATTGAGCTACAACAGGTGTCGCAACTGTGGTAAGCAGCCGCCGACTCCATTTCCCCCGTAGAAGAAGTAGTGTGCGGTGCATGCTGGGATACATGAAAGGGCGTCTCATTTCCATTTGTGTGTTTGTGTAAAGACCTGGAAATGGCTTCTACCAAGAGACACTGTTACACCGCAGAGTTTAAACTCAAGGCGATCGGTCACGCAGTGGAACACTAGAATAGAGCCACAGCCAGTGGTGAGATCGGGCCTAAAAAAAATCCAGCCCGACCCGAGCCCGCGATATATTTTATAAATATATCATTTATAAAAATTTATAAATTGGAACATTTTCAAGAACACGCTTTTTTAATTAAAAAAAAAAAAAAAAAATCACACTATCGGACCCCTAACACACTTGTCTGTGATGTCCTGCTTAGCGCGAAGATGAGGGACTTTGAAACAAATGATAAAATAGCGATCATCACTTTTGCCAGTCCAGCTGTTTAAATGCCCACTCAGCGTCGAGGTGCCAGTCTTTTGGTGTCGTATGAAAGCAATTTAGTTTATCCTTAACTTCTTACTCCTTCATATCGGGGATAGCAGTTCAAAATAAATAAAATAAAGACGTGCGCAGGAGAGGATTACCAAATTAAGAGGAGGCGTTCACGTGCGCAGAATATGAGCTGGCTCTGCGGATCCTGTTTAGTAGTTAAACATTACTTCTCTGTTTTATCCAAATTATTAATTTTATAACAAGTATTCTTTAGTTTAGTACCCACACCTTGTTTTAGTTTACATTATATAAAATATATTTAAAAAAAAAAAAAAAAAAAAAGTCAGCGAGAGAGAAGCCCGACCAACGTAATGATTGACATTTTTAGGCCCGACCCGAATTTTGGGTCAGGCTTAAGAGCTTACCTCTGGCCGCAGCGAGAGAGTTTAACATCAGTGAATCAATGATGAGGAAGTGGAGGAAGCAAGAGGATGCGCTGCGCCAAGTGAACAAGATAAAACAGAGTTTCCGCGGAACAAAGCGAGATGGCCACAGTTAGAGGACAAAGTTGAACAGACTTTACTGTATCGCCTTATAATGCAGTGCGCCTTATATGTGGAAAAAGTTTTTAAAAATGTAATTTATTGAAGGTGCGCCTTATAATGCAGTGCGCCTTATAGGGCGGAAAATACGGTATATACAGTATATATATATATATATATATAAATAACGTAAAACATCCACAATGGTTGAACTGCGAAGTAGCAAGGATTCACTGTACTACAAATCCCAGAATGCTCTGCAGTTGTTTTGGCACCTGAATCAACAGGACCCATAAACACTGTTTCTTCTCTGTTGACACGTAATCGTAACAACCTAATACTTTGTTCTATTCAGTTTTTAAGCAAAACTTACTCATGTTTATTTACCAATGAGTTGTTCCATCCAAGAAAAACTTTTTTCAATAAATATCAGGATCGACTTTGATCTGGCTTTGATTTTTCGGCCTGTTGAATATTTGAGTTTGACACTCTTGCCTTAGAGGCTTCAAACTTGAAACCTGTGGTGTGGAGAAACTTACTGTCTTTTGTCAGCCTTTGTTGCTTCAGCAACCCAAATTTCCCTTCAGAGATCAATAAAACTCATCAAATTATGTTGCTGTTTAATGTCCCGTGCAGTTCTCCACCACCGTTTTCCACCCAGCGTGTACTTTAGTTTTTTTTTTATAGTTTAAAGTGTGTGTGTTTGGAGGGTAGAGGTTTGTCCTGCTCGTTAAGTTTCTGCCCTAGATCAACTTTAAAGTTTTCTATTCTCCTCCAAATGAGCTTTTTAGCACAGTCTCTCTCTCTCACACAAACACACACGCACAGACACACACACACACTTCTCTAAGCTAGCCTGCATTGTTGTGCCTATTTAACACCTCACTGAGCAGATTACCCCCTCCTCCTCTCTCCCACCGCCCCTGATCCCGCGCTTAAAGACTCTCATTGTGTTTAATATCACCACCGCTGAGTGGGAGAGGCGTTCGGGTAGGGGGGCTTGGGAAAGGGTGGGAGCGAGAGAGCAGCAGTCATATGACACTGAGCTTGTGTGTGTGTGAGCGAGAGACACCATGCTAAAAGCGAACGAGGGAAGGGTTACTTGTGTTTGCGGGTCACTGCTTCTGTGCTCGGCTCACTAAAACCTTTCAATAAAGAGGGGTGGATGGGGGTTGAAGTAAAGAGGCCTTTGGCAGAATGCAGATTTTCAACCCCCCCTCCTCTTCTCCATCACCCATTTCCCTCCCCCATCTCTTGTCACCCTTTCTTTACCTCCACACTCTCACACCCTCCTCCTTCCCTCCATCTTTTCTCTCCTCTAATCTCATCTCCTCCCTCGACCCTTTTTCTCACCCCTCCCTCTCTCTCTCTTCTAGCTGTTCCTCCTTCATTTACCCTTTACCCCCTCAAAGTGCTTGCTCTCTCTCTCTCCGTCCCTCTCCCTCTCTCCCCCGTATGTGTGCGTGTGCATGTGTTTGTGTATGTTGGATGCACATTTCATTGACAGGCTGAGACTATAATGGACTCAACATGAAGCTTTAATCCATTAACAATGGGATTCGTTGGTCAGGAGGCCAGGGAAGAGACAGCTCAGTGTGTGTGTGTGTGTGTGTGCGCATGTGTGTGAGTGCATGCCTGGTCTTGGGACTCAAAAGTGTTACGCAAGCAATACACACTCGCAGTCAATTACACACTTTATCATACACACAAGCTTTTACAGTCAATTACACACCGTGCACACACTCACCCACATAAAGTGACACACACACACACACTCACACACACTGGAGCCAGTGCAGCTTGTCGGATCCAGGAGAGGGAGCACTGATAGATTTTGAGAGCCACTTAATGTAATCATCAACTTCAGAGGCATGTGTTTGTGTTTGGCTTTGGTCAAGTGAGAAAAGACGCTCCTGTTAAAGCGTTAGCGCCGCTTAATTCATGCTTCCCTGAACTGTTAACCTGTTTTCAAGCTTTTCTGACCTGATACACACGCAGCAGAGCAGCTCTCGTCATCAGCAGTAGATGGATCTGACAGTTTAGAACAAAATGCACACGCAAATGTTTTTGTCTGGGATTTTTCTGCCACTGGGTTGCTTTCGCGTGTAAAATAAAGGCTTTAAAGAGGATGTTTTATGCAGAATTAACATTTTGGAGATTTCTACTGCGTTTGAACAGTAATCCCAAATCAAAAACATACCTGCAGGGATTCTATTTAACTTATACATATATGAGAAATTTGTGAGGTTGGCCGTCTGCTACATGGATACTGTTTGAATGAATCACTTTGTCGTAAGCTTTTAAAAACGAATGGAACGGATGGAATTTTAAGTACTGTTAAACCACTACTGTTGGTATATTTTTTTCTTTTTTAAACCCTGTCTGAATTCCATGTTTTTAATTTTCTTTTAATTGTATGTGACAAGTTACCTGGTTTAATTAACCTGACTTAGATTTTGTTTGATCATTTGAATCCAGTGTAAATCCCCATGTTTGTGATTCAGGATGTGATTCAAAGTCAATGAACTACTAAAAACTATGAACATTTTAGGGGTTCATAATATTAAAATTAGTTTATCAACAGACAATCTGGATGTGGTTTTGATTTGCCAATAATAGTTATTTTATAAAATAATTTCCAGTGTGGGCGGCACGGTGGCACAGTGGGTAGCACAGTGGCCTCACAGCAAGAAGGTCGTGGGTTGAAGTCCCAGGCAGGGACGAGGCTTGGAGCGCTGGCCTTTCTGTGTGGAGTTTGCATGTTCTCCCCGTGTCTGCGTGGGTTTTCTCAGGGTACTCCCGTTTCCTCCCACCCTCCAAAAATGTGCATGTTAGGTTGATTGGCCGGTGCTAAACTGCCCCTAGGAATGAGTGTGTGTGTGGATGGTTGTATGTGTCTGACCCCGTGACAGACTGGCGACCTGTTTGGGGTGTACCCTACCCTCGCCTTAAATCAGCCTGGATGGGCTCCGGCACTCTCGCAACCCCGTAAGAGATAGATGAATAAGAAGGTGACTGACTGAATTTCCAGTGTAAACAAACTCTAAAAAGCACAACCATTGACTTTGAAATGTTAAAATTAGAAACTTTTTACTTTGATCTTGCAGTCATGCAAAACTTTTCTGTAAAGTCATACCGAAAAATTTTTTTGGTTTCTTTAGTATTTGTCATCCAAACAATTTTTTTCCGGCATCTTTTTTCATCTCGTTCTCTCTGCTTCTCCCTTTCAGAGTAATTCCCTCCTGCCGGAAAGTCTTAGAAACTCTGATAAGCGACGCAACGGACCCGACTTCTCAAATGACACCAAAAAACGCAAAGTGGAGGACAAAGACTCCAGTCACTATGTAAGGACTAGTTCTGTTGTATCAATAGCCCAATTAGCATTAGTTTTAACTCCAGACCACTGGTAATTAGTAATTATCATCATTAATCTCTGGACAATGTTGTTCCCTGACAACCTGATCTTCTCATTAGGACAGTGATGGAGACAAAAGTGATGACAATTTAGTGGTGGACGTTTCAAACGAGGTCAGTAGGTTTTTATTTCTTATTTTGTTTTCGCTCACCACGATGTTTCTCAGCAATATGACTGTATAATTTAATCCTGCAGGATCCAGCCTCCCCTCGCGGCACACCGCTTCCCTCTCCCAGAGAAAACGGCTTAGATAAAGCACGACTTCTCAAGAAGGACCCTTGTAGTCCTGCATCCACCGCTTCATCGGCCAGCTCCTCATCCTTGAAGTCCAAAGAGATGGCAGTGGTAAAACTAGACTCATAACTTTAACTTCATTAGATGAGTAGAAATGAGGTTTTAAATGTATTCCATGTGTGTTTATGGCAGCGGGATAAGTCTGGTACACCTGGTCTAAAGTCGAGTACGCCCACACCAAGAGGAGATTCGACTCCTGGTCCGAGCTCCACGCCGGGCATCAGACCAAGTTTGTCGAAACCTCCATCCATGGAAATTCCACATGCTCCTAGTAAGTCCTACAGAAACAACTTGTTATTCATTCACGTTTTACGAGTTAAAGAAGTTGCAACAAAAGAACAAAAAAAGACAGAATTTTTTTATATTCAATTCAGTTTCACTTGTTTTTCTATCCTCTTCTCGCTCTATGCTTGGTTCTTCCCCCTTGATGAACAATAATGCAGCATAAATTGTGTTTAAGACCGTAAATACATTGTAAAGCCCATCAACATATTTATTTTTATTCTTATTTTGGTGCATGTACATTAAAAATACCCGCCCTGTTCGGAACAAGCATGCACTGAAAACACTTCCTGCTTACATTAGAATTTGGGTGTGTCGAAAAACAAATGGAATCTGAAATCTGAAATATAGATAACTTTTAATATTACTCATTATTAATCAGTGAAAAATATGAGAACTATCAGTTTTTCTATTCCGCAATGTTATTATTGTTCTGTTCAGCTGCAGGCTTACGAACTCCCCTGGCCGTGCCTGGTCCTTACCCGGGTGCGTTCGGCATGCTGCCCCACGCTGCAGGGATGAACGGAGAGCTAGCTGGTGCAGCCGGGGCTGCAGCCTATGCAGCAGGACTGCACAGCATGTCACCTCAGATGAGTGCTGCAGCTGCTGCCGCCGTCGCCGCGTACGGAAGGTCGCCGATGGTGAGTAGAAAAGAAAGGCATTTTATTCTGTTTTTTTTTTTTAAACTTTTTTGGATTGACTCTTAAAAATATATGATTTTTGATAGTTTTTAAGACTTGAATGCTTTACCCATAACGTCATGTACATTTGACCAGACCCTGATGCTTTGCGGTAAATTCAGTCCGCCATGAAAGTGAAAAACAGGGAGCAGGATTAGCAAAATAATGTCCAAATCTGACCCACCATAATTCAGCCAACACATGGTTGTTCAAACCTCCCGTGAATCCCCATGTCAGTGATTTTTATTCATTCTGATTGTTGCTAAAAAATGAGACAAAAAAGAGAAGATTTGTATATTCGTTTGTTCGGTTCCGTCGTCTTCCGCTTATCCGGGGCAGGGTCACGGGGGCAACAACCTCAGATGGTAAACCCAGGCTTCTCTCACCCAGATGCATCCTCCAGCTCACCCGGAAGGATCCCGAGTTGTTCCCCGGCCAGCTGTGAGACATAGTATCTCCAGCGGGTCTAGGGTCTGGTGGTGCCCAAAACACCTCACCAGCAAGGCGCTTGGGAGGCATCCTGATCAGATGCCCGAACCACCTCATCTGGCTTCTCTCAACCCAGTGGAGTAACGGCTCTAATCCGAGCTCGTCTCTGATGGCAGAGCCACTCACTCTATATCTGAGTGAGAGACCATCCACCCTACAGAGGAAGATCATTTCGGCCGCTTGTATTTGCGATCTCGTACTTTTGGTCACCACACACCGCTAGTGACCATAGGTGAGAGCAGGAACGTAGATTAACTTGTAATTCGAGAGCTTTGCTTTCCGGCTCAACTCTTTCTTCACCACAACAGATCAATGCAGATCTAAAACGCAGGGGTGTTTGTAAATCTGATGTGTGTGTAATTTCTGTCTTCTACTGCAACGTGTGTAACGTGTCAGCATCTGCGCAGCTCCATTTCCCCTCTGTGTGTGATGATATTTATTCAGCACCAATCACCTGGTCCCTGCTGGTTATTTGCACAGTGTTCATTAGACTGTTTAAATAGGTTTAGCAGGCTCACAGACGTGTCTGGGCAACACTTGATAGCAACTCTGGCTGTGTAGGAGGAGAGTTAGCGTAAGCACTGACAGCTCTGCAGTGTGTTTGCACTCTCTTACACTTGTCATCCGTGTGTGTGTGCGTGTTTGCTTTGTGCTCATAAGTGTTTATGTTCCAAGTTTGTGTTGACCTGATGACGGTTCCCATGGACGTGTTTGCTCAGAGCTCATATAAAATCTGTTCTACTTCCAGGTTGGTTTTGATCCTCATCCTCACATGCGTGTCCCGGGAATGCCTCCGAGTCTCACGGGAATCCCTGGCGGCAAACCGTGAGTGTGATGAAAGAAAATGACTTGATCATTTTTTTCCTGCTCCAAATGTAACAACACCCACTTCCTGTTTGCTTTTATCAGTGCGTACTCATTCCACGTGGCGGCGGATGGTCAGATGCAGCCAGTTCCATTTCCTCCAGATGCTTTGGTGGGACCGGGGATCCCTAGGCATGCCCGTCAGATCAACACGCTGAATCATGGTGAGGTGGTGTGCGCCGTCACAATCAGCAACCCCACCCGGCACGTTTACACGGGTGGGAAGGGTTGTGTGAAGGTCTGGGACATCAGTCACCCTGGAAACAAGAGTCCTGTGTCCCAACTCGATTGCCTGGTGAGTCGGGTTGCGTGTTTCAGAAGACGGTAGAGTTTGCTAACACTCTGAGTCGGATCCCTAAAACACCTTCACGTGTCTTTTCGTCAGAATCGGGACAACTACATCCGCTCATGTCGTCTCCTCCCTGACGGCCGGACTCTCATCGTGGGCGGTGAAGCTAGCACGCTGTCTATCTGGGATTTGGCCACGCCCACACCCAGAATCAAAGCAGAGCTGACATCATCAGCGCCAGCCTGCTACGCTCTGGCCATCAGCCCGGATTCTAAGGTCTGCTTCTCCTGCTGCAGCGACGGCAACATCGCGGTCTGGGATCTCCACAACCAGACTCTCGTTAGGTACGAATGGGCCACAGAACACAGTCCGCAGGCCAAATTTTGCTGTACAGTTGTCTTTCATTACTCTAATTTTTGTTAGGTTAAAAAAAAGTAACCAAAACAAAAACTTCTGCAAAAGATGATGGATTTAAAACCGGTTCTCATCAGTGATCTAGAAAAGAGAAAATCTTGTGCCTGCTCTTCACACGCTGCCTCTCGCTCTATTTAAACATCTCTTCCTTTATTTTGATAAGAAGTTGAATGTGCTTCCTGCAGGCAGTTCCAGGGCCACACAGACGGAGCCAGCTGTATCGACATCTCCAATGATGGCACCAAGCTGTGGACCGGAGGCCTGGACAACACTGTGCGCTCCTGGGATCTTAGGGAGGGGAGGCAGCTGCAGCAGCACGACTTTACATCCCAGGTGGGCATGGATTCAGGGAATAGAGACACTTTTTTTTTTCTTTTTTTAATTGACTAAACTAGAAACATTTGCAGCTGATGAAACATTAGTGACTATTGCTCCTCTTTGTGCAGATTTTCTCTCTTGGCTACTGTCCGACGGGTGAGTGGCTGGCTGTGGGAATGGAGAGCAGTAACGTGGAGGTCCTGCACGTCACCAAACCTGATAAATACCAGCTTCATCTGCACGAGAGCTGCGTTCTCTCTCTGCAGTTTGCCTACTGCGGTGAGTAACTATTCACAGTTTTAGTTATTCATTCCTAGAACAGATTGCAGAGTGTCCATTATTTTGGAAAGATGTTTCGGTTAAATATCTTCAGCGTGTTTTATTGTGCCTGCTGGTATCCATAACAACGCAACAAATAGTCCGCCGTTATGTCCTATAAAAGATGTCCAATTTAAATAGTAAATAAATCAAATCAAATTTTATTTATAAAGCACTTTTCCAACACAAAGTCCGAACAAAACAAATAAAAACATATACAACATTAAAATCCAGATCTGGATTTTTTAATGATCAGTAAGTTAGAAAAAAAAACCAAAACAAGCATCCATCAAAAATTACATACTCACACAAAACACTGCACACATGCGTCAACGTTCCCACGACTTTGCGGTCCTGAGTTCCTCTGGCAGGCTGTTCCACAGGCGAGGACCATAATGTTGGAACGAGGCCTAAACGTGAATAACAATAAATAAACAATATAAAATACTTATAATCCATTTAATATTTCTTCTTTACATGGCCTGGTTATAAGCGGGACATCTGTTCATCCTCGTGGGGTACGATTAAAAGTGCTAAAATATCAAATTGTCTTTAGAACCGAAAAACTCAATTTGATTTTTACACTGAAACTTAATAGACAAGCGGCCGAAATGAGTTTCCTCTGCAGGGAGGCTGGACTCTCATTCAGAGATAGAGGGAGGGTCTCTGCCATCTGGGAGGAGTTTAGGGTACAGTCGTTGCTCCTCCAGGTCTAGAGAAGCCAGATGGGGTGGTTTGGCGCATCTGGTTAGGATGCCTCCCGAATGCCTCGTTGGCACGTCCAACTGGGAGGAGACCCAGAGACAGGCCCTGGACCGGCTGGAGAGACTATGTCTCACAGCTTGACAGGGAACACCTCAGCATCCTTCCATGTGAGCTGGAGGATGCAGCCAGGCTGAGAGAAGCCTAGGATTCCCGTCTGAGGCTGTTGCCCCGCGACACGGATGAGCGGAAAATGACAAATCGGAACAAAACTGGAGAAAAATAATAAAAAAAAACATTTGTTTTTGTAAATTTCTGCTTCTTTTCTAATTGCTTTTTTCTTTTCCTCTGCTCAGGTAAATGGTTTGTAAGTACAGGGAAAGATAACTTACTGAATGCCTGGAGAACACCGTACGGAGCCAGTATCTTCCAGGTCAGTATCCATCTGTTTATGGATTTCAATCTTTCTTTTTCCTTCAACTCAAAAGTGACCACTTATTTTTTTGTCTTCATTGAGCTAAAACTTTTTTTTTTTCTCTTTTGATCAGTCTAAAGAATCGTCTTCTGTGCTAAGCTGTGACATCTCTGTGGACGACAAGTACATCGTGACGGGTTCAGGAGACAAAAAAGCAACAGTGTACGAGGTCATCTACTGAAAATAAAAAAACAATCTTTTACTGCCTCTGCACGTCCGGACCTGCACAGGAGTGACTTCACTGGTATTCCTGATGATGGAGGAGGTTGTGAGCACGACTCCACATCAGCTGGGAGATAATGGGACCGTTTTTTTTTTCTGCTGTGGACCAAAAGGAGGTTTCTCTTTCTTAAAACAGTGATAAAACTGAGCAGTTAAAAAACAGAGGAAGTAAATCTGTGGATTCAGATGATGTTGAACCTCAGCTTGCTTCTCTAAAAGGTACATTCTCTCGTGTGACCCTCCCACTCAACGTGGTGGCAGCTCTCCACGCTTCACACTGAACTCCTCAAAGTGAGAAGTTTCTACTGTAATCACAGCAACGTCGCAGGGAAAAGCAGCTTACCAAGAAATAAGCTTCAGAAAACAGTGTTTGTTACACACAGATTAACTTTGTTTGTTTCCTCTTATAATCCCGGCTAAAAGAACAATCTGTGACGTAAACGTTTCCAAGCGATTTTAATCCACATATTCCATTATTTTGTTTGTTTAAAAGCCTGATTTTAAAACAAATTGTTTCTTATTTCCTCACTCGTTTGTTAAAGACGAGAACGGAGATGAAACTCCGCCTTTTCTAATCTGTGAAACACTTGTAGTCTTATTCTATAAACTACTTACCGTTATTTTAATGTTGTATTTGTGGAAAATAAAAGAAGAAGAACGGTTTTGTTTTTGTTGTTATAAAATCAGATTTACCTCCGAATCAGATCCAGATCATTTTTTGGAGATCTACCAAAAACACCCAGAAAAGTCGATAACTGTCACATTTTCCACTTTACAAAGAATAATCGAAGACTTTTGAGATTAAATTACTTTAAAGCTTATTTGAGATGTGTGGAGAGTGTCCGGCTACTTCCAGAGTTCATTATTTTTAACTCAGTTATGACTCTTTTTTTTTTTTTTTTGTTAAATCTATTTTTGTCTGTAAAAAATGTACATATTTTTCTTTATTTTGGTTGTTTTAGAAATAACTGTTTTTGTACTTCTTTTACATCTAATCTGAAAGAATACTAAATGGTCTTAAAGTAGCAAATTAAAACTGATTGAAATGTGTAGATAATAAATCTGGGTTTTTTTTTTATAATCCGTGTCGTTGGAGTTTTTTATAAGAACTTTAAATCTGATCCTGTAAAGAAACTACAGAACTAAACTCTATAATCCACATGAGGAATTGGATTAAGATTCACGACGGGATGAATGAAGATGAGTTTGAGCCACACTGCACAAGTCGGGCTGTCAAGTGTGAAGCCTCCGGGACAGGAATCACGGCCTCCAAATCTGAGATCGTGGTCCTCACCCGGAAAAGGGTGGAATGCTTCTTGCAGGTCAGGGCAAGGGTTTTGCCCCAAGTGGAGGAATTTAAGTATCTCAGGGTCTTGTTAACAAGTGGAGGAAGGATCAGTGCGGCGTCCGCAATAATCAGGACGCTGTGTTGATCTGTTGTGGTGAAGAAAGAGCTGAGCCAAAAAGTAAAGCTCTCTGATTTAGAAGTAATGTATACTTTATTGATCCCCCACCGGGAAAATTTGTGTGTTGCATTACACCGCAGCAGGCTGCCACCTATGATGGCGCCAATAGTGGGAGAAACAGGAGGTTAGGTGTCTTCTCCAAGGACCTTAGGTGTGAACTCAGTGGGATGCAAACTTCTGGTTAACTTCCGGTCCGAAGACGAACGCTCTACCACTGTGCCACCGCCTCCCACCAAATGTTTACCAATTTACCAGTCGATCTACGCTCCTACCCTCATCCTGTAACCAGCTGTAAGTGGTGAGCAAAAGAACGAGATCGCAGACACAAGCAGCTGAAATGAGCTTACTCTGCAGGGTGGCTGGGCTCTCACTCTGAGATGGAGGACGGAGCTTGGAGTAGAGCTGTTGCTCCTTTGAGTCAAGATGAGCCAGATGGGGTGGTTTGGACATCAGTTTAGGATGCCTCCTTAAAACGTTGCAGGGGAAGTGTTTCGGGCAGGTTTCTGAGACCTTGTGGGGAGACTATGTCTCGCAGCCAACTTAGGAACAACTCGAGATTGTACCGGGTGATTTAGATGATGCAGCCAGGGTGAGAGAAGCCTGGGCTTCCTGTTTGAGGCTGTTGCCCGGCCCCGGATAAGTGGAAGTCAACAGAACGGCACAAGTTGCCTTTGTTCAAACATCTATTTCTCCTCGAACCCCATCGATGTGAGCATTTCTGTCATTTATTAGACGTTTATCCTTTTCCCACTGAGAAAAAACATGCTAATTGGAGTTTTAAAGAGTCTTAAAGTAGTATTAAAGTATCAAATATCAATCTGTCTGTTGTTTGGGAAGATGTAGTGATTGATGAAAAGTATAAAAAGGACTAAGATAATGTCTGATCTGGCCATATAGAGGTATGATGGAGATAGGCAGAGATTAGAGCAGCTGTTCAAACCATCTGTGTGTTAAATGGCTGAATCCAATCCTCTACTTAATGCTAACCCCAACAGTAAACAAGACCAGCTTCATGTCTGCCATCATGTAAAATATAAACCAGATTAATCACTGTAAATACTTCATTCTCTATGCCTAACACACATAGAACGAGATGATTATGTGGAAATTATCGAAGCTACTGTAACACAATGAAAGCATCCAAAGAGCGGGAAAAAAATGAAAACATCCAAAGAGCGGGAAAAAAATGAAAACATCCAAAGAGCGGGAAAAAAAATGGAGAAAATGTCTCTCCAAGTTTTAGCTCTATCCAAAAGATTTCTGAGCTCTGAATCCTAACGTTCCCTTTTGATCATCACTGCTGCTGCTTCTCTCTGATACACAGACGGATTATTCTCACTAAATCTCCCAAATCCCTAATCCCATTTATCTCAACGCCACACAAAAAAGGTGCTCTGAGCCTGCTGCTCGGCTCACGGAACTGTATGCGTGTGAGCACGTTCATATAATGATTGTGAGGACTTGTTCACACTGGTATGTATGGCAGGCCTCACCTGGGAAATGTTCTTCCTTTTATTTTAAGAACACATTACAGACCTGGACCCAGAAATTAAATCCAACAAACATAGTGATTATTGTGTTTTTACGTGATAATGATACACTTGTGCTTTAACCATAGGGTGTCGAAGCAGCTGGAACGTGTACTCATGCAGGAGTGTCTTAATAACCAGTTTTAACGCTCTTTAACACTTTCTGTTATAAAATAATCTGTTCACACGCATTTTAAAAGAGATTTAGTAAAACTAACGCGCCATTGTTTTTCAAATATAAACATACACGTTCATTCTGAGTTTGCTTCAACGTTCAAAAAAGTTGGCAGCTAAAGACAGCAGAAGAAAAAGCACCACGATGGAGTTTTCAAAGAATAAGTCGGTGGAAAATATGTCTCCTGGTGTTTTAGCGATTCACTTATCGCTAAAACACCATGACAGTTTGATGACATCACACTTTACTAAATGTTGGATTAATAAAAAAACAAACATAATCAAGTTCCCACATCATCATTGATAAGGATCATTACTGCATTCCCAGCTAATAATTTAATGTTTCAAAGGTTAGCAGAACGTTCTTTAGAGATTATTTTTGGTTCTCTAAAGGTTCAAACATTATATTTTGGTTTTCAGAACGTTCCTCTAACCTTAATTTAACCATAACGTTTGGAATTTGATTCTCTCAACGTTCTGGGAAGGTCAGGTTCTAACGTAACCACCAACTAACGTTTAGGGAACGTTAGTTTTTGGTTAAGTAAAAACAAACCTTTAGAGAATCTCAGGCTAACGTTCGCTGTAGGTTCTCTGTTTGCTGGGTTACTGTTGCCTTTGGTGGTATGAAATAAAACAGAACAAGTCCCAGCCACTACACAGGTTGGCTGGGGTCTTACTCAAAGACAAAGTGAGGAGCTCTGCCATCCAGAAGGAGCTCGGAGTCGGGTTCGGTCTCACTCTAGACAATGCGCCACGTAACACTGGTGAATCTATTGTATTATTACTATAGCCATTGCTCCTCCAGGTTGAGAGCAGCCAGATGGGGTGGTTCAGGCATCTGGTTAGAATGCCCTGCCGTCCCACCGGGAGGAGACCCAGAGGCAGACCCTGGACATGCTGAACAGGGAACAACTAGGGATTTTCCCAGGTGAGTAGGTGGATGAAGCCTTTTTCCGTTGAAACTAAATTTCAATTCAAAGATTAGTTTGTGTGAAATTAGCAGGCGATAGCACAAAGAGTACATATGTGGGAATGAGAGAAGTGAGGTTACAGGGAGAAGAGATAAAGAAGGTGGAGAATTTTAACTACTTAGAATCAATGGAGAGTGTGGAAAAGAGATGAAGAAGTGTGTGCAGGTAGGCTGGAAAGGGTGGAGAAAAGTCAGGTGTGATGTGTGACAGAAGAGTTTCAACTAAAATTAAAGGAAAAGTGTAGAAAATTGTGGTGAGACCGGCCATGCTGTTTGGTCTAGAGACAGTGGCACTGAGGAAAAGACAGGAAACAAAGATGAAGGTAGCAGAGATGAAGATGCTGAGGATCTCCCGGGGAGTGACCAGGATGGACAGGATCAGAGGAACAGCACAAATTAAAGGTTTTGGAGATAAAGTCCGAGAGGCCTGACTGAGATGGTTTGGACGTGTCCAGAGGAAAGAGAGTGAGACAGAGTACATCAGCAGAAGGATGCTGGGGTTGGAACCACCAGGCAAGAGCTCTAGAGGAAGACCAAAGAGGAGGTTTATGGATACAGTGAAGGAAGACATGAAGATAGTTGGTGTGACCAAAGAGGATGCGGCAGATAGGGTTAGATGGAAGAAACTGACTTGAGGTAGTGACCCCTGAAGGGAAATGTCGAAAGAAGAAGCAGCAGCACAAGATTTCTTGCCAGCATCCATGTGAAACATCATGAACAGGTGGGTTGTTGCAAAACCAAATCAAGAGTACATAATAAGAAAATACTAAAAATCTTTTCAAACTTTGGGAACGATGCTTGATAGAAAAATAGATTTAAAAAAAAGATGAACTCTGTTTGACAATATTCGCAAGAGCTGTGTAAAAAAGGTCTTTTAGAGTTACCGCATCCTATATCCCCCCATCTCACGTCATTACTCCACCTTTTTCTTGTACTTTTTCATTTGTGTCCTCCTTCTTTCTTTTTTTTAATAGGCTTCTTCTGTAAAGACGTTTTTTGCTTTTTTCCTCCAACTTTCCCTTTTTTTCCCCCACAGACGTCTTCCTCTTTCCCTCATCTTTGTCTTTTGTAGAAAAAAACAATCTCCTCTTTCTTTTTTTTTTTTTGCACAACCCTCCCAGGTGTGTATGTGTGTTTGCACATGCGTGTGTTAGTGTGTGTGTGTGCTAATGAGCTTAGAGCTGCCTGACTCCCGAGGTGAGGTACCATGCTGAGGTGATCAGGTATCAACCACAAACACCTGCCTGGTTGAGCACAAATGCATACACATGTGTAACCCCCGCTCCCTCCACACACACACATACATACACACAGAACAGGTGGATTTTCTTTCCTCTCTAACACATGCACATAGAAATACACAAATGAAATCAGCATTTTCTCCGTCTTTCACACACATACAGTATATAAATGCAAAACAAATCTTTATTTTTTGTCTTTACATTTCACCCACACACTCCCACTTTGTGTATTTCCCTCCTTACACACACAGCCATGCGTACACATGGCTGGCTGCTGATAGCACAATTCTGTCCTGTCAACACACAGGATAATCAGCTGCTGGGGATTGTGGGTAAGCTGTAATAATCCCTCGCATGGAATATGGAAAGCATCAGAGAGTTATTCAATAGGACGGAGATAAAGGTGTGTGCGTGTGTGTGCCAGTGTGTGTTCAAAATGTTTCTTCATCTAAACCTTGTTAATTAGAAGAAAGAAGAGAAATAAAATGAGTTTTGTGAGAAAGGAAAAGCACATCCTCCTCCCAAAGAGGCTGTTTCCAACTGAAGGCCTTTTTCGGGTTTCCGCTTGAGAATGACGAACAAAGAATGAGCAGTGTGTATCTCTGTAACTACAAGGTCTATTTGAATCATTTTTGTGTGTGAAATATGACTGTTGCTATTTCTCTGCGTGTCCGCACATCTCAATGTGTGACCCTTGTCCTTAAAGTTTTGTGTTCAAAAAAGTGAAACAAACGTAGATTAATATGTATTTTAATACGACCACTCAGACACAATCTGTACAGTTTTTTTTTTTGTGTTCTATCCAACATATTTCACATTTATATCACCATTGGTAACCATCACAAACATTTTTAATAGTTTTTAAGTGTTGTGTTGTGTTTTGATATTTTTGGAAGAATTTTGCCTGATCTGTGACATGTGTTTTTGTCCTAACCAACACATATTTCATATTTGTTCACTGAATTTTTGTCATAAAAAGAAAGTTTTGGTATTTCTGAACTTGTTACGATCTCAGCTTTCAGATGATGTGCTGTTTGCTTGTGTAGGATTGAATTTCAGAAAGTTATGTGAACAAATGTGGAACTTGGTTCTACTTTTTGATGCTTTTTTGTCACCACTTTTTGACTTTATTGTGAAAGGTGTTTTTGTTGTATTCGGTGTCCATGAAAACCTGACCTTTTGTGTTTGTAGCCGAGTTTCTTATATTTTCTTTGATACAAAGTCTGACTATGATGAAAAGTTCTGATTTTTTTTTCCCACCTCAGAATAATACATTTGGGGACATTAGCATGGATTTGATCCTGGAAAAGAAAAAATTTAGTCAGAGAAACTCCCAGAAAATCTGGGGAGTTATGGTGCTCTAAGTATTTAATCTTAGTTACTCCTGCACAATAATTATAATTTTTTAATGTAGTATTTAATACTATGTTACATACTGTATATACTGTACTATATGAGAGAGTACATTGGCGGAAGGATGCTGGGTTTGGAACCACCAGGAAAGAGGCCGAGAGGAAGACCAAAGAGGAGGTTCATGGATAGAGTGAAGGAAGACATGAAGATAGTTGGCGTGATTGAAGAAGATGCAGGAGATAGGGTTAGATGGAAGAAACTGACTTGCTGTGGCGCCCCCTGAAGGGAAATGCCAAAAGAAGAAGACCATAGTATTTCCTACTGAGTGTGTGTGTACGATTGTTTGCCCAATAGGTGCCACTGTGATAACTGGCAACTTGTTTAGGATGTACCCTGCCTCTTGATTTGAATTGGCTGTTGATGGTTCTGGGACTCCGAAAACCAAAAATTGGATGAAGTGGTTTGGATGTATGGAACGTTAACATTGGTGTAAGATGGAGATTTAGCCGTAGCCATCACAATCGCCTGACCTTAACCATGTCAATGCCAACGTTGTCAACATTAAAATCTATGGATATAATTTAAAAAACATTCAGTGACAAACAGCACAGAAAGATATCAAACTTACTTGTAAACTTACTTTTTTGTAACCTTACTTTTGGTCAAGTAACCTCTAAATCCTATCAGGATTCCATATTGAGAAACTGAGATTTATAATTTTCCCCCGAATTTTTTCCACCTCTCTCGGTTTTTGTGATAATTTTTTAAAAATGAATTTAATTTATGGTGGCACGGTGGTTAACACAGTAGCCTTATAGCAAGAAGGTCCGCAGTTTGAGTCCCGGAGTTGGGCAAGGCTTGAAAAACTGTTCTTTTTCTGTGTGGAGTTTGCATGTTCTCCCCGTGTATGTGTGTATTTTCTCCAGGTACTCTGGTCTCCTTCCACCTTCCAAAAACATGCATGTTAGGTTGATTGCCCAATATGGAATTGCCCCTATGAATGAGTGTGTATGTGGATGATTGTGTGTGTGTGTGGTCCCACAAAAGACTGGTGACCTGTTCGGGGTGTACCCTGCCTCAACTTGAAATCAGTCTGGATAGCCTCCGGCACCCTTGCAGCCCTGTCAGGGATAAGCGGTTCAGAAGACAATTTTGTGATAGTTATAATCAGTTAATTAATTGATATATGAATGAATCGACAACTACAACCCTAAATCAATGCACCGTGTATTGATAATGCATCCAATTCTTTTAAGCCTGGATGTACTGATCAGTAACATTGATCTTCTTCATCATAAATCATTCTAATTCATACCATACGGACACCGTTTCCAAGTCTTTCCCTGAAAGCCGGGCTTATAATTCCACATAAGCTGCCAAAACACATTAAGAAACTTTCTCATCAATCATTAAGGCACAGAGGAAATTAAAACTTGTTATCATTGTCCAGGTCAAACTAATCCATAATGTTATTTTCAGAGCCTCTGGGTAGGACGTCTCCCACGTACTCATCCAAAAAGAAAATTCTAATATTTTCCATAATTCTCCTGCAGAAAAAACAGCAAACACACAGCCTAAACGGTGTAGGCACCTCCCTAGAGTCTGGCTTTTCAAGGATTTTAATCAGTTAAATATGAGCGTGGCTATGTGTCTAATCTGCTGGTTAATCTCGCTAACACTTTTTATGGGATTGCTTGCTGCCGCCAGGATTACCTCAGCACAGATCACATCCTGATTTCCATAATCCTCCTCTTCTAATGAAACTTTGTTTGTCTCCCGGCCTCCTTTTTTTATCCCACTTTGGAACATCTCTCGTTTATTGATCTAAATCTGTATTTATTCTAACAGTTTATACTTTAAAATCAGATTGTCTCCTTCTCAGGACACAAAACAAAATAAAAAAAGATGGATTGATAAAAGAATAAAAAGCTTCTCATTTCCTGCTTTATCATAATTACAATCATAATGGATATTAGAACTGGACCCTGATTGCTTCCTGCTATTTATAGATCACATTAACACGAGCAGAAATTAGATTAGAAGGAGAAATGAGTTTGCTGTGGGTTTTATGTGTAAAAAAAAATCTGTTCAAACAAATGAAGTAATTTGATTATTAGATTTTTTTTTTTTTAGTACGGATCTTTCGAATCAACATGTTTTGTGCCTCTTTTTCATTGCTGCACACACTCAACAAGTGACGTACAAATGAATGGAAGAAGGAGGACATTTGAATAGCTGAATACATTATTTAAATGCAGGATGAATAGATGACAAATAGATTAGAGGCAGACCTGACCTACGGATATACGGTGTGGTATGCCAGCTGCACTCTGAGCGAGAAGAAACAACCTCAAAGGGGCATCAAGATTGACCAGTGGATCATCGGCTCCCTGAAACCTGAATTAGATTCACGATAAGCCTCCATTTGGGGGGCCAAAAAGATCTGTGATGATCTCGCTCACCCAGGATACTCTATTCTCCATCTGGTAGACCCAGAGTTCTTAGAGCCCGAACTAATCGGATGAGGAACAGCTTCTTTTTCATTGGTGTGAAAAGCTTGTTAAACAACTCAGAACACCACTCTCACTATCACAAAATTGTCTTCTGAACCGCTCATCCCTAACAGGGTTGTAAGGGTGCCCAAGCCTACCCAGACTGATTTCAGGTGAGATTGCAGGGTACACCCCAAACAGGTCACCAGTCTGTTGCAGGGCCTCAAACACTCATTCCCAGAGGCAATTTTATAGTGGCCAATCAAAACTCTGCCCTTTTTAAGCGCTCTACAATCAACCTAACATGCATGTTTTTTGAGGGTGGGAGGAAACTGGAGTACCTGCAGAAAACCCCCTCCACAGGGAGAACATGCAAACTCCACACAGAAAGGCCAGTGTTTTCGAGCTTTGTCCCCACCTAGGACGCAAACCCTGACCTTTTTGCTGTGAGGCCACGATGCTAACCACAGCACGACCATGCTGCCCTACTCTGAGACTGTGTAATTAACAACCATGTAACAACATGCACAACTAATTACGAACACATCGAGAAGCCACCAAATGAAATTTTTTTTCCTTTAATGCAATAAAAATAAAGCATCTAAACTATACATGTAAAAAAATCTTTCCAAGCACATCCCAAAATATCATTTTTCTAATAAGGATGCTGTGATTTAAAATCATCTGACAACAAGTGTGTCAAATTAAAGACATAAGACAACACATTAAAAAAAAAATATCGGAAAAAAAAATCCATTTTATTTGCCTGTTTCCTGGTGAGCCTGCAACATATTTGAAAGTGTGATTTTCTTTTTTATCTCTGGCTGTTTTTCTTCACTAGTCTCCATTTTCTGCTCCGAGGGTCCAGAGAATCCCCTTATGTAGAGAGAAGCTATATGATAAAGTAAGCAGGGGGAGGAAGTGAGAGGAGAAGAGGATGCTAAAACTGTAAAGCTGAGAATTAGCTTGGGAATTGAGTCCGCTTGGAGGATGTGGTGCGGTTTGAAACGACTGAAAGGCGATCGGGAGGAAAACAAGAGGAGAAAAGAGAGAGAGAGAGGCTTTACTGCTGGTTAAAATAGGGTTTAACTGTATTACACTCCGTCTGCTCCACCTCCATCTCTCCGTGGGGGGAGTGTGGAAGTCCATACATGCACTGAAAGGCATGTGTGTGAGTTGGTGTGTGTGTTTTTCCAACACACCCACAGGGCCTCCACTCTGTCAATGCTCAGCGATAATCAGCCCCTATCTCTCTCCTGATCTATCTCCACCTCTATCCCTACCCTGTTACCATCCATCACCCTCTTTCTCTGTCCTCCATTTTTCACTCCGGTCCTCCCACTTCACACAAACACACAAGAGTGCATGTGGTGTCGACTAAACTGTGTGTGTGTGTGTGTGTGTGTGTGTGTGTGTGTGTGTGTGTGTGTGTGTGTGTGTGTGTGTGTGTGTGTGTGTGTGTGAATCGATTCAGCCTCTGCCCTTTTTAAGCGCTCTACAAGCTCCATTGACCTCTCACTCTCCACTGAGCAGCATCTGTTTCACACTCCACCTCCGCTGCATGCCATATCACTCCATCACACCATCCTCCAGGCTTCATGTGTCCCTCTTTCTTTCATTTTTTTGGTAAACCGTCCTCTTGCTTTTATTTTCAGGGATTTTCGGATCCCCAAACTGCCTTTTAAATCAAACTTTACTCCTGATTTTTCCTGGTAACCTTGTTCCCCCTGTGGGCCGACGTGGTTCACTCTCCAACAGAATAAAAAAAATACAGCTATTTTACAATAACATAAAAAAGGAGTTGCTAGTCTTTATTTTTCTAGTGCCTCATGAATAAAAATAAAAAAAATCATGGGCTGCATGATATTGACCAACAAGAATAATTTGATATAATATAAAATACAGTTTTATTTTATACTGTCTTAACAAGGACTGGTTGAGGTCTGTGAAACAGGAAGAGAGAACAAGTACTCATATGTGCAAAGTTTTAATTTTTTTTTTACCATCATGTTATCAAAACGTATCATTTGACTTGAATGTATCAACTTCCAACATCAGCTCAGTAAGTAAGATTAGTGCAAATTTTTGTCGTATTAAAGAACTGTGATTCACTTTCTTTTGTCACAATTAGGCTGCAGAAGGAGAAGGAGGACCCAAGGGCAGGACGAAAAACATTATTTATTTGGTAAGGAGTCCGGTAAAGCTGCAAAGCAAGGCACATGATTAAAACGACTGTCTTTTGGTCAGGGGTTGATGTCCCGACAATGAAAGAAAGGCAGACTGCCTTTAAACAAGCGAGCAGGTCAATCACCCTCAGGTGTCCCAAATCAGGGAAATGAGGAAAGGTCCTGGGCTCCCTCTGGTTATAGCTGAGGGAACCATGACAGCTGATAGTGTTGGAAAGGTAGGACAACGTGAAGGTAACTCTGTAAGTTCATTTGTAGATGCTATTGAGTAACTGTGGGCAGTTTTATAACAATCCTTCAGTAGATTTTCCGATCAGAAGTTCGGATGGATGCATGGATGTTTGGACAGTCTCTAGCACTTATTAATCAATCAAACTTTATTTGTAAAGCAATTTCTTTTTCGTACTATATCATCCCTCATGGGAACAAAACCGTGGTGAGACCGGCCATGCTGTTTGGTCTAGAGCAGAGGTGTCAAGTAGCGAAGTAAGACTACTTCGTTACCTTACTCAAGTAGAAAATCTCGTTATCTTTACTTTAACGAAGTAATTATTTTTTTGTCTACTTTTTACTTTTACTTACTACTTTTTATGCAGTTATCTGTACTTTTACTTCGTTAATTTTATAAAAAGTAGTCACTACTTTCTCCATTTTGTCACCGTTAAACAGCCGCGACTGTTTGTCGGAGTTTTTTTTTAACCCTGAATGCATCGAACAAAGGAACAGAAGAATGATTGGCTGAAAGGTCCAGTCAATCATTACTTTGGGGCGAGTAGCCCCGCCCACAAACTTTTAAAGAGCAGCCAGGAACGTTAACTCTCTGGTCGGACTCTAGAGCAATGATCGATATTTATTTTTGAAATCACAGGGGGTTTCGGTTCCCTGTTAGGCGTAATATACCAACACTGGTATCTCGCGACATTTAATAAAGTAAAGTAAAGTAAGTTAATTTCCGTGTTTGAGACTTGATGCGGGCTCGGAAATCAAAGCTTTTCTGATGCTGCAACACTGAACTTTGATTGAATTATCAGGTTTTTTTAAAAAAAAAAACAACAGCAAAGAAATGTTTTATTATTATTATTATTATTTTGAGTCTGCGGTTATTGTAAACGTCTTTGCTGAAAATGTTGTAGATGGTATTTTTATAAAAATAACTTTGATCTGTGACGCACTATTTTATCTTTAGAAACAAAGCTAATTGAACTGATTAATCCATAAATAGTAGTGGATGAAGTATTTGTGCTTAAAAGCATCCAAAATGTTATTGATTAGTTTATAAAGACTGACTGAGGAGATTAAAACTACACATCGCTTAGATTTTGTATCATGTAGATGTTTGGGTTAACATTAAAAAAAAACCTTATATGTAGATATGTATATATATATATATACATTTATATATACACCGTCTCCTAAGTCCCGCCCCTACTGGTTTCTTTCTGGGTTTCTTAAAATCTTATTTCCCTGGTTATTTTTTCATTTTTACAGTTCTTAAAATTTTAGAAAAAGAATCCAAGGATTTTGCCTCCTGTGTGTTTCCTTCACTCCCACTGCCTTACGAGTGCATGTAAAGGGTGTTATTTTGTTAATGGGCGTGGTTTTACTGGGTGTACGATATTTTTTGTAAAATACGATAATTTTACGTCATTAGTACGATAATCCAGCACCTCCCACCTGGCAACGCTGGTTCCAGGTGTCACGCAGGCTGTATGTGGCACTCCCAACCTTATCAACTATTCAGTATTGCCTCAAAGAACTTTGAAAACTAGCTGCCTTCAAGGCTTAAAAAAGCCTTTTGGTAATTTTTTTTTTCATTTATTTTTTTTTTACATTGAGTGTGTTTGTGTCTGCTGAAGTTGGTTAAATTAGGTGATGCAGAGTGAAGCTTGGTAGCTGAAGGGACGTTACATAATGCCCTGCTTATGTTAATACATTTGATTGTGTTCATTAATCGATTTCCAATAAAGATTATTAAGAAATAAATGTTTCTGATTCATAAAGTTTAACACCAAAACACTTTGATTTATTATCATATTTTCTGCTCCTTAAAGCATGTGATAATAGTTAAAAAATATGTTCATACGCTTTTGTTAACAATATTCCTTTTTTTCTGAAAATTACTTTTACTTTTTTACTTTAAGTAGTTTTAAAATAGGTTACTTTTTACTTTTACTTAAGTAGAAAACTTGAGTTGATACTTCTACTTTTACTAAAGTAGTTTTTTAACTCGGTATTTATACTTCTACTTGAGTAGAAAATGTTGGTACTTTTGACACCTCTGGTCTAGAGACTGTGGCACTGAGGAAAAGACAGGAAACAGAGATGGAGGTAGCAGAGATGAAGATGCTGAGGATCTCTCTGGGAGTGACCAGGATGGACAGGATCAGAGGAACAGTACATGTTAGAGGTTTTGGAGATAAAATCAGAGACGCCAGACTGAGATGGTTTGGACATGTGGAATAGAAGACATGAAGATAGTTGGTGTGACCGAAGATGATGCAGGAGATAGAGTTAGATGGAAGAAACTAACTTGCTGTGGCGATCCCAAAAGGGAAATGCTGAAAAAATATCCATCCCTCGTGCCGAAATTGGGGATACTAATATCCATAGAGGCGATAGATTAGTGGTAGAATGTTCGCCAGATGTTCGCCGAGTCGAATCGCACCAAGCTCATGTCTTGGTGTCCTAGGGAGGCATACCTAACCCATTGTTTCTCCCATCATTGGTGTCGTCCTGGCAGCCTGCTGCGGTGTAATGCAGCACACAAATTTTTCCTTCGAGGAATGAATAATTATGTAAAAATGGAAAAACTAAATTACTTTTGCTGCCATGACTGCACCAATGGTACGAGTAACTGGGAGTTAAGTGTCTTCGCCAGGGATACTAGGGCATGGGCTCAGTGGGAATCAAACCAGCTTCTCCTGGCCCAAAGAGGGACATTTTACCACTGAGTCAATGGCTCCCTAACCCTTCCATAAAGTTACACAAAGTGCTGAACAGAACAAATAAAAACTCAAACAGAATTAAAATCCAGAGCATCAAACAATAACAAATTATGGGCGTGGCAGGGAACAAAATACTTGGCCGAGAACAACCTCATGTTCGAATAATGTCCAAATTTTGAGTGAGAGAGCAAAGCAAATTGGTTTTGTTAGGTATGATATTGATTTGATATCAATATGTCGTGCTGCCCTAATGACTCAATAGTTTACCATTTAATTAGAAGCTCCTCACGCATGGCTAGGAGGGTCTTGATAAATAATAACAGATCAATCATGTCACCAACTGTTAGCCAGCTTTTGGTGATACCTTTAAATATAGTCTGGGTGTGCACATCAGGAATATTAAAGTCAGAGAGCATATGCTTAGCTCAACATATTTGCACCAGGATTTGTGGCAAAGTGTTCTGACTCCACATGGAATAAAAGATTAAGGAATTATTGAACCACAGGATTTCTCCATATGGAGGTACACAGCTGCTTCCATGTGGAGACAAGAACTCTACATTTAGAGATAGTTCTACCTGTTCCATCTTTAAATACACATTGCTGGTGAAAAATGACAATAATAAAAATGTCACAATTAGATATTTGAATTAATGCCATTAGACCAGGCATGGGCAAACAACGGCCCGCGGGCCACATGCGGCCCGTTGAACGTTCTAATCTGGCCCGTCGGGAATTGAAAAATTAAATAAATAAACCCTGTTAATGTTTTATTTACCCTGCCATTCTGATGTTTCTTCACTAGATGGCGCACTCTGGATACATTGGCTTTGTTGAGAATACAACAAAACTGCTCCCATTAAAATGTGTGTGTCTCCGTGATGTGCACACTGTTAAAATAAACAGTGTGCACAAATATGGAAAGCCATCAGGACTAATACATGCACGTAAACATGCGTGTTAGATGTTAAAACAAGCAAAATGTTACATCAAGCGCTTGGATATGAAACCTAGCGCTGTTAAGTGCGCATTTTTAAGCGCTATCGCATTAGATTTCAGACCTAACGCGCTAGATTTGAAATTTAATGCTCTTGATGTAACATTTGGCGCGCTTGTTTTAAATCTAGCGCACCGTACTATCAGTCTAATCTAGCGGGTACCAAAGCATGCCATCCATCTGCTCCTGTTCCGGCCCCCTTGTCAAATGTTAGGACTCAATGTGGGTCAAAAAGTTTGCCCACCCCTGGATTTGAACATATAAAAAAATGAGCCCCTAATTTGGTTTTTATACCAAAACAATCATTTTGAAATCTATCTATGCTGCTCAAACTAGCTGGTTAAATTTTTTTTACTCAATAAAAACTAGTCTTTACCTCTTGGGGAACCAGACAATAATAATGACAGCGTGACATTACAGTGGGTTGTAACTTGGAGGCTGTTTTGGACCACTGTTTTGATAATCATAATTATCTAAGATAATTAGGTGAGTTTATCATTTTTAATGGGAGCATAAATGTCAGACCCCCACAGCTGCACAGAGAACAAGCTGCCAACTGTTTCACAGGCAATGACATTCATACATCTTTTCTTTTTGCCTGCCAGTTGTTGGCATCCTTTTTGCTCACTTTGTGGTAAATATAGCAGGTTTTAAATAGAAAATCTGGGAGCGGTCGCTAGTTTTATGACCTTTCAGTTCATTTGAGTGCGGAAAACATGCCAACAATCACAATCTGTCATGAGGCGGTGAAGGTGAAGATGTAGGACCCAGTAGCATACCCAGTTTAACCAGTTGCAGTCAATCAGGGGTTAAGCAAGACGAGTAGGCATGTGCAGCTGGAATACGACTTGGAGGGGACACCATCATTGCTGCAGCAGGAGAGCAGCACAGCAGGTGTTCTAATGACAGAGGGATGGATACAAGGGATTAAATAACTAGGGGGAAGATGAGACACAGGTGGAGACATCAGAGCGAGGCATTAGGGACAAGATGTGCGAAATTAGGGCTCAGGGTGGGAAATGTTCTAGAAGGGAGGTGGATCATGACAGAATCCGGTATTAGTGACAAAATAAAGTAAAAGAGGCACAACATCTCATTCCCATATTTGACTTGTGCCTTAGTGTGTCAAAAAATGTTTTTATGTGTGTTTTTCAAACCCTGCTTTTTTACGTTGTACATCATTGGTAGTTTTTTTTAACCCTGTCTTTGAATACGTGTCTTTTAAATTCAACTTTTTTCACCTTTTTGGTAATAAAACAAGATTTCTATATAAAAATACATGCTGTTTTCACGGCCGTTCTGTGCTAATGTGCCACCTTTAAGTCTAATTCTGACTCCTTTATCTTTCCAAGGTGCATAAAAACGTTTGACAAACGACAAAGCATGCATTTGATAGTGCATGTGCTCTTGCACACCAGTCTTGTGCTAAGCTGGTCATTATACATTATGAGGCCATAGTTTTTATTTGTTTAACTTTGGGTTCAATACAGATTAGTTAATAGTCTTGTCATAAAAACACAAGTCAGAAAAGAGCGGCATGTACATGTATATTTTTCTAAGATGAAGAACTCAGTGAAACTGCTAGTTTCCATGTTACGAGCAAACAAAATTTCATTTCATGGACCTAATATTGGTCAGAGCCATGTGAATAGGAATTGTGCAAATCAAGCAGAGTCATGATCCCCTCCCCTGCTACCAGAGGGAGCCCTGGATCTTCCCTCATCACCCTGATTAGGGACACCTAAGGGTGATTAATCTGATGACACACACCTGTGAATCCTGGTTCCTACTTAAAGGCAGTCACTCCAAACGTCTTTGTTGGATAGCAGATACAGGTTTAACCGTTTTTTCATTCAAGTCAATGCTGTTTTCATAAGAAAAACAAGTTGGAGAAGCCGTACTTTTTTATCTACGCCGCACTGGCCTTTTTTCAAGGATCTAACGTCAACCTTTGGTCTACCTGTGGAGGACAGCATTGCGCACTCGAGCATATAGCCTGCAAGAAATCATTAGAAGAAGAAGCCTTTGTTGGGTCATCGGCATCACCACCATCAGCACCTTCCCTTCCCGCCAGGTCGTCTTGGCTGCCTGACCATAAGTTGCATCTTTGAACTCTGTTCTACTTTCACTTTTGATCCTGAGTTTATCTTGTGGCCTTTGCCTTACAGCCTTACTGGACTTTTGGTTAATAAATCCTGTTTTGTTGTCCTGTATTTGGGTCGTCCACCATCCTTCCACATCCCCACATCATAACAAGAGTGTGATTTGTGATTTTCTATTCAACATAGAGAATCAGTCATAATTTACAACATGTGATTGGCTCGATTATTTGATTTGTTGGTGCCTCCGTTACTGCTTGAAAATTTTCCATTGAAAGCTACATTAGGAAAGCAATGACCCACAATTTAACTTAAGAGTGGCAGTAAAATGTACATTGAAATGCAGCCAAATGACATTAAAAATTTGGTTTTATGTTTTTGTGGAATAATATTTCTTATCTTGAGACATTTACATAATCGTTGTACCCTTTTTTGACCCAGAATTGCAATATTTGGTTTAAAAAAAAAAAAAAGTACATTCACTCAGTTTTAATACTGTGAATTTCCCTCAGTCTCCAAGGTGTGTGCATGACACGTTGTAAAGTGTGTCAGATTGCAAAACTAGTGCATTTTTTTGTTACGTTCTTTATTTTTGATGCATTGACATAAAAGTGAGCCTTCTTGTAGTACAACACACACTTATGAGATGGAAGAGTCCGAGCATGACCAGAGCCTAAGCCACAAAAACATCTTCCTACTTTAGTTAGAACGTGGGTGTGGGCCCAAGGGGGACTTGGCACAGTGGCCAAGTCTCCACTATGCCAAGTCCCAACTACTGTCGGGAGACAGTAGTTGTCTCTCGATCGGGAGAACCTGGTTTGATTCCCCCTGGGGCTGCTCAGACTCCAAATCAATAAAAAAGAAAAAGAAACACAAAACGTGGGTGTTGTGGAGAACAAAATCCATGGCTTTGAGCAATCTGGTGTCTAAATACTGAACAGCCGAGCTTGACAATCACTTGAACATGCATGATTGAAATAAAAAAGCACTTTGCATACATTTTTGATGAGGAAACAACATTCAATCATGGTAGAAACTTCTTTTTAAGCAATGCTTTTAGTCTAACATCACAGATTTTTGGCTCAGTTTAAATATCAAATGAAATATCATGATTATTAATTTAGTTTTCTCTGTTACGTGAACTATTGGTTGAAATCTAAAGCAGAGATGGTGGCAGGAGTGTTTGTTGTGTTATCATGCTGCTGTCAGGTAGCAGTGATTCTGGATAAAAGCAGTCAGTGTGCATCTCTAATTTCCCCGGGAGAGACCTCAACATGGGCTGTGATTCACAGCTCAGCGAGGAGATAATTACTATTTCCTCCTCACCTCTCCTCCCTCCACTTTCTGTTTTTTTTCTTTGCCGCTCTTCTTATCCAACTGAGTGATTACCCCTCATTAAAAATCAGAATAAAACATTGTTAGCGTGGATCGTTAGGGCCCTCACCCACCACTCCACCATTAGCACTCGCCCAGCTCTAAACGAGAGGCCTTTGAGGAATGTTATTCTAATTCCAATTAGCTCTTCAAGCTTGGAAGGAAGCCAAGTCCCTGAGAAAAACACTAAAGCTACGGGCACACGCACACCAATGAGAAGCAAAGCAAACACACAATGAAGAACAGGCACACACGCACACACACACATGCATGCACAAATGCATTGCACAACCACCAAGTACACACTCAAGTGGCACACAGTGAATTGTGTGAGAACAGCGGCTAATGGCTTTGGCAGCATCGCACAGGGACCAGAAGAGCAATTAGGCTCCAAACCACACATTGTAAATCCCCTCTGATTACCCCGTGTGTGAGTGTTTGTGTGTTTGTATTAAGTGCTGTTTATCTGCCACCAATTACCTTCTCCTGCCATGAGAGATGCATGCTGGATAAATGGAATCCATAAACAGACACACACCCATGCAGCCAGGTGGACGTGGGACTCCCTCGCAAACACACACTTGCAGAACAGCCGTCTTATCAGTTTTTTTGCTGGTGTGACAGGAGGATTTAGTCACGTGACCTGCAAGACAGGAGCAGCCAGGCGCCAAAACTAATTTCCACCTTCAAAGACTCCCTTATCTCCTCAGACACCATGTGTATGCGTGTGTGTGTTTGCCTGCTGGTGGGAGAGTGTGTGGTTGATGATCTGATGTCCTTTGGCAGAAAATCACGTATCAGCGTCTCATCTGCATCAGCTAAACACACAAACATTTACAGACGGAAAGCAAGCTGGAGACGGACTGATAGATGGAAAGATCAAGGAAAAGGACACACACACTTATGCAGACACACACATACACACACATATATACACACACGATGCAGTTTCAAACCAACCAAGTACAAAGTTTTTCCAATTTAATTTCCCAAACCAGTTTTTTGTGGTGTGTCAAAATCTTTCAGACCTAGTTAGTAGGTCAGAGGGATGGCGCACCCTGAGCAGGTCACTAGTTCGTTATAGAATAATACAGTTAGACAATCACCCACATGCAAACTACAGTAAGTGCAGTCAGCGTCAAATCCACTTTTTTTTTTTTACTGTATGTTGGGGTATGCAAGAGGCTCTTTTAGCTAGTTAGCGGCAAGAGGCGGGGTACACCTTGCTCAAGTTGCTTGTATGTACACCTTGCTCAAGTTGCTTGTATGTTGCAAGGCAACACTGGGAAAAAGAAATTAACACATTTATTTCAGTCGTGGTAAAGAGGGAGCTGAGCCGAAAAGCAAAGCTCTCGATTTACAAGTCGATCTACGTTCCAACCCTCACCTATGGTCACCAGCTGTGGGTGGTGACCGAAAGAATGAGATCGCGGGTACAAGCGGCCGAAATGAGCTTCCTCCGCAGGGTGGCTGGGCTCTCACTCAGAGATCGGGTGAGGAGCTCTGCCATCCGGGAGGACCTCGGTGTCGAGCCGCTCCTCCTACAGGTCGAGAGGAGCCAGATGGGGTGATTCGGGCATCTGGTCAGGGTGCCCCCCGAGCGCCTCGCGAGTGAGGTGTTTTGGGCATGTCCCACCGGGAGGAGACCAAGGGGCAGACCCCGGACCCGCTGGAGAGACTATGTCTCACAGCTGGCCGGGGAACGACTTGGGATCCTTCCGGGTGAGCTGAATACAGCTGGGGAGAGAGAGGCCTGGGCTACCCGTTGGAGGCTGTTGCCCTCATAACCCGACTCCGGAACAAGCGGAAGATGACAGAACGGAACATTCATTTCTCGCAGAGGTACAGGTGACAGATCAGACCGCTTTGCATGTTTTTAGAAGGTGGGAAAAAATTCTCCGTTCTGACCGGGGTTCAAATCAGCAATCTTCAAACCTTCATGTCTACTGTATGTTATCTACATACAAAAGTGAAGGAAGACATGGATTGTAGAAAAAAGAGCTGCTTCTCAGAGACAGTAAGCAGATTTAAAGAGGGGAAAAATAACTTTCCACCTGTGAAAGTCAAAGTTCAAGATCCACAGAGACAAAAAGAAAACAACAGTGCTCATCCCAAATGACTCACATTTCAGAGGCAGCTCTGCTTATTCGACCTTATCCCAAATATCAAAGGTGAGCGAGAGCAGAGAGAAGCACACCTGGAGAAGCCAGGCGACAGCAACCCGCCTCTGTTGGATATTTTATGCTGCTCTTTTGAAGTTGGTCCTACATTTTCCAGCAGCTCTTCAAAGGTCAGACTGAAACTGCATTTCATCACCCCTACGTCTCCCCCCCCATCGCCTCTCAGCACGCACTGATGTTTCACTCGTCTCAGCTCATCCCTCTTGTCGAGCTCTTTTTCTGTCAGCGTTGATTTCTCTCAAATCAAGTCACAATCGGACTGAAGTAAAATCATTTTTAATGCTCGCTGACAGGACTGTGATGTTGGGAGGAGACATGAGGAGGAGATTTATCTGCCTTCCTGACCTACAAGATAAACTAAGAGTCAAATCAAAGATGAGAGAACAGAGCCCGAGTGTGTGGGGATTTTACTCCATAAAGTATTCATTTTATATTCTCTGCATGTGTGTCAAAGCACCCACCCTTCTGCATCATGTTCAACAATTATTTTATTTAGAAATGGGCTGGCCTCATTCAGTTTAATTTTATTCATTTAATTGAAATGAAAATACTTTATTTATCCCCGAAGATAAATTTAAGTGCTCCAGTGACACAATACAAAATACATACACAATACATGTGTGTGAATGAGAGGGATCCAAATGGAAAAGTGAGGTTACAGGGAGAAGAGATAAAAAAGGTGGAAGATTTGAAGTACTTAGGATCTACAGTCCAGAGCAATGGAGAGTGTGGAAAAGAGGTGAAGAAGCGTGTGCAGGCAGGCTGGAACTGGTGGAGGAAAGTATCAGGTGTGATGTTCGACAGAAGAGTTTCAGCTAAAATGAAAGGGAAAGTGTACAAAACCATGGTGAGACCGGCCATGCTGTTTGGTCTAGAAACAGTGGCACTGAGACAAAAAGACAGGAAACAGAGATGAAGGTAGCAGAGATGAAGATGCTGAGGATCTCTCTGGGAGTGACCAGGATGAACGGGTTTAGAAATGAGTACATCAGGGGAACAGCACATGTTAGAGGTTTTGGGGATAAAGTTTGAGAGGCAAGACTGAGATGGTTTGGACGTGTGCAGAGGAGAGAGAGAGTACATAGGAAGAAGGATGCTTGATTTGGAACCACTAGGAAAGAGGACTAGAGGAAGGCCAAAGAGGAGGTTCATGGACGCAGTGAAGGAAGACATGAAGATAGTTGGTGTGACCGAAGAGGATGCAGGAGATAGGGTTAGATTGAAGAGGCTGACTTGCTGTGGCGACCCCTGAAGGGAAATGCCGAAAGAAGAAGAAGAAGTGACACAATACAAGACAAGACAATACTACATGCTATAATGCTACTACTTGTATATAATATCATACAACATGTTTTTTTTTAACTATAATGAGTGAAAGTGAAAAGGTTTGAAAGTGAAAGGTTGAATAGTTTAATGGAGGACTGCAGAAATTATTTTCTGTACCGTTCCTTTGAGCAGTGGGGTTGCAGGAGTCAAACATACACCTGTACATCACAACTAAATTATCTCAAAGGGCAACCAATTAGTACAAATTATAACAACGTGTCATACATTGCAGACTAAATTTTAAATTTTGCAGACAATTTATTAGTCAATAGTTGAACCTCTGATGATCCAGAGGTTGGATCATCTCTGGTTTAGGAGACCATCTCTGCTTCGTGGACTCATTTTTTTCCACTCTAATCATTGGAAAGAAGCCATTACAATGAAGATAGCTGGATAATATAAAGTATGTGTAAACGAGCTAATTAATTATCAGGTGAGTCACAATGGTGACTCTCTATCATTAGCAATAATCGCTCTGCTAATGAAACACAGTCAGCAAGGAGATGGGGATGCAGTCAAACAATCAGTGTGTGTGTGAGAGCATTATTCATAGACTATGATCTATTTTTTATGTGTTGCCTTGTGAGTGTGTCTGCATTGCTTGTGTGTGATTTGTTGTCCACATCATATCCATTAGCATCCATCTGACCTGGAGCTGTTCCAGCCAATCAGATTTTAGTGTGCTGTCAGCAGGTGTCGTCAGCTTGCGGTGAGATTTATCAAAGTGACGGAGCGCACCGCACAGCACGACAGCAACATTTATCTCTCTTCTCTCTCTTCCTCTGCACAACATAAACACACACAGAGCACATCAGCATCCTGGTATTTACAGAAGAAGCAAAGGATGTTCACGGAGGAGAAAAGAACAAGTCATACTGAAGGTTTATCACAGGATGAAGATAAAGTGCACGGAACTAATGAAAGAACAATGTTAGATTACACACTGATGGATGAACCAAGCTGCCAACGCTTGATAGAAAACAAATCTGATAAAGTTTATTTATATACAACTAATAATAGTATGAAGTTTCCCTTATATCAGGTCACTGAATCAACTTATTAAAAAAACAATCAATCAGTCCTCTGTCTAAATCGATTATCCCTTTTGAGGTTGTGCGGATGAAGGAGTCTATCCCTGCTAGTTACAGGCGACCGGCGAGGTATACCACGATCAGGTCACCAGTTTGTTGCAGGGCTGAGGAGAATCAATGGTTTGCATTTTATCCATATTACCAACTCATCGGCTGTTTTTTTGAATGAGCCAAAGAAATTCCGTACTCTCTGCCCTTTAAGTTCTTCCATACTGCATTTATGTTTGAATGGTAAAAGTCCGTTCATATTTCCAACAAGATCTTCCACCTGGCATCCATATGATGGGTATCCAAGTTAGAATAGGAGAAGATGATTCGTGAATTGTTCTTTGAGGAATACTAAATTAAATGAAGTATTGGGCCATCAAGGCCTGCTAGTCTAAATTAAAAAATCACAACCTTTTTGTAACTATGTTTTGTTTATGACTACTCATTAAGACATGTGTTTTCATATTAGAAAGAAAGAAAGAAGTATATTTTATTCATTGCTCAACGCCGGATGAATATTACTGCTGCATTACACCGCAGCAGGCTGCCACAATGGCACCTACGGTAGGTGAAACGGGGGTTTAGGTGTCTTCCCCAAGGACAAATAGACATGAGCTCAGCGGGATTCAATCTTGTGAACTTCCAAGGGTCCAAGAGCGAACATTCTACCACTAGGCTATGGCCTCCCTAATATTAGAGCATAGGACCAATCACATTTCAGCAATGCTTAGTTGGCAGGCTGGTCAAGACATTGGCTCAAAGACCTTCCAAAATCTGTTGTGATGACCTTTAAAAAAATATCAATCACTGAAAGATTTCCTTTGGGGGAGACGGTGGCTCAGTGGTTAGAGCATTCGCCCGCGGACTGAAAGTTAACCGGAAGTGCGCAGGTTCGCATCCCACTGAGTTCACGTCTAGGGTCCTTGGAGAAGACACCTAACCCACCATTGGTGCCGTCACAGGTGGCAGCCTGCTGTGGTGTGGGGTTTTTCCCGGTGAGGGGTTGATAAAGTACATTAAAAACAAACAAAAAAACAATTAAAGTTTGGATTGGTGACTTTCTTGAGGGCCTGTGGTGATGTCATCATATGCAGACATGCTGATTGGATATTCAGAGAGCAAACTGATCAAAGTAGGTAACCAGCAGCTATAGCAAACTGCGCGATCAGAAATATTGTTTTGTTGGCGTAAAAAGCATCTGGTGGCAATTTTCTGTCACGTGTTTTAAAAAAATCTGGAATAATTGAGAAATTTGAGTGGCTTGGAACAGCTGTTGAGCTATGCTTGTGTTGCTTTTAGTTTATTCTGCCATTTTAATCCTTTAAATTGGAAAATAATTCCAACAGTACAGGTAAAATAATGAACAAACAAAACTCAAACTTCTGATAAAAAAAGACTTTAGTTAACGTGACCTGTGAACCTTTCATTGGAATTCGATGGAACTGAGCCGAAGCATGATGCGTTTGCAGAGATTGTTTGAAGATTTGTAAATTCCTCTCCATAGCTCGTTAACCCTCTTTGATAAAATTGTGGCTGCGTTTGCAAACTAGAAAGCTGAAAACAGAGAAGTTGAGGTCATTTCAGCTTAAACTGTGAAATAGTTTTGCGTCAATCGCCAAGATTTTGCTCCAATCTGTACCATGATAAAGACAGAATGGATTTCTGTGAAGAATCTAGGTTGTGATAGTATGAGACGAAAACACCTTAAGACAAAAAACAATGAAGGACTTTATTTTCTTTTTTTGCGAAGAGTCCTAATCTTATCGGCTTTTACACATCCACATGTACAAAGACGGATTCGCACGGCAGACACCAGAATAAGAGGTGTCCAACTGGCGACATCCACATAGGCAAGGGGAGGGAACACTTGGTCTAAGATACTTCCTACTTATATTAGAATATGGAAATGGTGGTCAACAAAAGTTGGGATGAAAAACAACTTGGCGTTAGAAAATTATACTGGACATGAGACCTCGGAAATTATTCCCACATACATGAATGAAATGTAAAAACCACTTCAGGTTTGGTTTTGGATGTGGGAATAACAAACATAGTAGAAACCTGTGTAACATTGATTTCCATAATGCCCTCACATCCCTTAATGTACGCTGAAATAAAAACGTCCTTAATGATAACTTTTAATTAATTTTCTAGAATGCAAAGCAAATGATTCCTTGAGGGTAATGAGCCACACCACATCCTCACCCTGCAAGATCTTTCCCCCAGGACACTAATACTTATAGACTGATACACTCAAACAGTCCACACTATCTCACCCATGACCTCTGAACTTTAACTGTGCCATGACCCCATCATGATGATGTACAGCAAACTCATTATCTCCATGGTAACATGAACTAGTTGCATAGAGAAGCACCGCAGGGGACAGGGTGTGTGTGGTGTGCATTCATGTAAATGCGGTAGAGCTCCGTTAGTGCGGGCGACACACACACACACAAACACACTAATAGGTCTCTCCATCTGTCTATGTAAATCAATCCTGACCTTTGATGAACTCTGGCTGTGCAGTTTGACAGTTAATCACTTGATAAGTGTTTTATTGTTTGTGTGTCTCCCAGTACAACTCTTTTAATTCTTGTTTGTCAGTGTGTGTGCATCGCTGTGTGATAGCAGGCGTTAGTGCACACGTTAGTGAGGAAAACTGACAAACAACCGGGTTTGTGCATGAGCTTGGGTTTTATAAAAACAGTGTATGAATAAACCAGCTCATTTTGAGGATTTCACCACACATTTGCCCCGTGGGTAAACATATCTCTTCTTGCAAAAGGATGTTTAAGACAATTCAATGCAATAGGAAGTCCTAATGAAGACCTTCTTTGCAACTTAAATCACTTTTATTATTGATTCAATCAGGAAAAATAAGCAAGTTTTTTGTCAAGCAAGTTTTATTTCGCATGTTTCTTTGTCCCAAAAAACACAAACTAGCGAAAAGTGTCACAATAACAACAGATGTGTTTATTTTGAATGAACTCATCCAAATTTCTTTCCAACTTTTAGCAATTTACTCGACCGCCAGTCATTGCAAAATCTTTAAGCCACAATCAGGTCACACTGCTTATTGGAAAACATGTCGATGATGGTTGCTCTCATTTGTGCTGTTGTTCCAGTTGTCAATAAAACCAAATGAGATCTCTGTACAGTGTAGGTCGTTATATTGGTGCATGATTTGTGCACAGCCATGCATACCAATGACTGGACTGCCAATAGATGGGATTGATGGGTGCAATGTTGCTCAATTTGTTTTTGTGCAACTGTAACTGAAATGAAAAACAATAAAAATGTTTGGGTTTTTTGGCACAAGAAACCAATAAGTCTTACGATATGCATTTCAAACTAAATGCTCCTTCTGGTTCAATCTACTGTTATTACCGATACTGAATAGGTTATGTACTCGGGAGCAGTTACGTGCAGAACAAGGTAACTCAAAAAGTTATCGGTGGATTTTCATAAAATTTTCAAGATAATAATAATAAATTTTATTTATAACTCACTTTACATTTCCGGTGGAGACCTCAAAGTGCTACAATGATTAAAAGCAATAATAAAAGTACCGTACATAACATATCAACAATGGGAAGATGAAGAAGTGATTAAATTTGGGGGCAGGGATCCGGGTCACCATTTGGATCCAGGGGTGTTACTTTGCTAGCTTTTTAACTAACTTTAGGGTTTTAGCGGGAGATCGACAGGCGGATCGGTGCGGCATCAGCAATAACTAGGACGCTGCATCGGTCCGTCGTGGTAAAGAGAGAGCTGAGCCGAAAAGCAAAGCTCTTGATTTACAGTACAAGTCAATCTACGTTCCAACCCTCACCTATGGTCACCAGCTGTGGGTGGTGACCGAAAGAATGAGATCGCGGATACAAGCGGCCGAAATGAGCTTCCTCCGCAGGGTGGCTGGGTTCTCACTCAGAGATCGGGTGAGGAGCTCTGTCATCCGGGAGGAGCTCGGTGTCGAGCCGCTCCTCCTTCAAGTTGAGAGGAGCCAGATGGGGAGGTTCGGGCATCTGGTCAAAATGCCCCCCGAGCGCCTCGCGGGCGAGGTGTTTTGGGCACGTCCCACCGGGAGGAGACCAAGGGGCAGACCCCGGACCCGCTGGAGAGACTATGTCTCACAGCTGGCCGGAGAACGACTTGGGATCCTTCCGGGTGAGCTGGAGGATGCAGCCGGGGAGAGAGAGGCCTGGGTTGCCCGTTTGAGGCTGTTGCCCTCGCGACCCGACCCCGGAACAAGCGGAAGATGACGGAATGGAAAGGGTTTTAGCTAACTTTAATTTTTTTTAGCTTTTGGGTCAACTTTAGCTTTTTCCTTCCTAGCTTTTCTTTTGTTTTTGTGGCTAACTTCAGCTTGTTTTAAAAAAAAGATTTTTAATAAATTTTCAGCCATACCCCTTAGCTTTTTAGCTAGGTTTAGCACCCTAGTCGTTTAACTTTTTGTGTATCTTTGGCTTTTATAATTTTAGATTTTTAGCTAACTTTAGCATCTTAGCTTTTTTAAAAAGCTTTTTGTGTAACTTTGGCTTTTTTAAAAGTAAAGTTCACCTTTGTTTGTTGTTTTTTTTAGCTAACTGTAGCTTCTTAGGTAGCTTTAGCTATTTCTTTGTTTGAAGCTTTTTGGCTAGGCTTGGCTCTAAGCCTTTACCCACAGACTCTGGCAGAGGTCTGCCTCTTCTAATTTACTATGTTATTAACAATAAAGTACAGAATCAAAGGTTGCTGTTTCACAAATAGAAAACTTCACAATAACTGTCTTTATTCAATACATAAAACTAGCATAGAACATGTCTCCTTCTACTGCAGCTATAACCAACACATGCATAAAAACCACATGCAATATTATGTAGTAAAATAACAAATTAACCATTAAAAACTTTAAATATATGTCGATATTGTTCGTCGTTTACTCTTTTCAATAATGCTGAAAGTCCAAAAAGTTGCTGGGCAGAAGCAGTGGACACAAGATGGTCACCACCAAACATACTAACATGAACAGCACCATCATTCTTCTTCAGGTTTCTCAACAATGTCCAGTTTTTCTTGAAAAGTCTGTCTAGAAAATGGGCATGGAGGACACCATCATGGCTGCAGGAGGAGTGTAGAATAGCATGACCAGGGGGAAGATGAGACACAGGTGCAGACACCAGGGAGAGACAAATGGGACCAGGTGTGCTGAAAGGAGGGTAAGGGGCGCATTGGAGGGAAGAAATGTTCCAGAACAAAGGAGGATTATGACAAAAAAAAGTGTCTGGAAGCAGGAAAACTATTAGAAATTCTACAAAAGATGGTGGAGGACCATTTGGAATTTTACATAAATGATCATGATAAAGCACAATTTACATAATTTTAAGATTAGAGTAATTTTAGATCAACAGAGAAGGCCTCGAACGCCCACACAGTCCACATGGATTCACATTATAAGAAATCACTCTGAAGGCATTTAGGAGCTTATAAACATTTAATTTTACATTTAAACACTGAATGTCTCTGGGCTATATGTCAGTGTAAGTAATACTTGCTGAGCATCTAAATTATTCACCCAGAATATTGTGTTCAATTTCAGCATGCATTCAAACAAACAAGCTAAAATGAACCTAATCAAGCTAATCTGTCAGATTAACACACATTATGAAATGGCAACTAATCCCCGCCTGTCCTCCTGCAGGCCTGATTGAACGGTCACAGAGATAAGCAGTCTCCTCAGTCATTAGTCTGATGCCAACATTACAGAAGTGGTTCTCAGTACAGCTCTACTGTTTATAGCTTTCCAAGAGCTTGGTATTTTCAGGGACATACGGAGTTAACTATGAGACTTATAACTCACCTTCTGGCTTTTATTTTAATCCTTAAGTCATCACTCTCCCCCAAAAAAATACAATAATGTGAGATGTTAATATGTCTTAGAAATCATTTGCTTTGAGAAAATTGTTGATGTAATTCTTGTTAAATGTGATTGTTAAACTTTTTGAGTTTCATTTTATCTTCTGAACTGCTCATCCTTAATAGGTAGAGGCAGGATACACACTGAACAGGTCGCAAGTTTGTCACAGGGTCACACATATTCATTCCGAGAGGCAATTTTGTAGCAGCCAATCAACCTAACATGCATGTTTTTGAAGGTGAGACATATCCGGAGTACCTGAAGAAAAACCATGCATACACGAGGAGAACATGCAAACACCACACAGAAAGCCCAATGTTTCAAGCTTCGCTCCCACTCCAGTACTTGAACCCTAACCTTCTTGCTGTGAGGCATATGTGCTAACCACTGCAATCTCGCCAACCCCAACTTGTCAAGTGTCTGAATAAATTTATCTGCCTAATGTTGAAGGAAAATGAAATAATATTGCATATTTAATTAATTTAACTGATAAAATAGCAATAAAATCTGCCAACAAATAAAAATCTGAGCCAATAGTGTGTTTAATGAACGACTGCTGTCCTCTGCTGGTAACAGATGGCGTAGCAGCATGATCTCTTGAATGAGTTTTAAGAAGTAATTTTTGTCACCAAACACACAACTCAAATATTTAGCAGAGTTGATATGAGTTTATGAAAAGGTCAAACAGTTACGTCATTATGTGCATGTCAGGAATTTGGAATTTTTTTCATAAAAAACCCTAAATATCATATATGAGTGGAAGAGTGTGTCTATGAGTGAGTGTGTCTGTGCCTTTAGGGGTTGTGTGCATGATGTTATTGTGTATGTGATCACTTCGCTGTTCCAGATGTCCTCAGAGTCGATCTTGTTGTCTTCCCTTTGACCTTTCCAGATGGTAGACACTCGCCCTTTTGTCGTAGACTGAGACCTCTCTCAGACTCCTTCTGTTTGTGTTTTTTTTTTGTGTAGATGATTAAAAAAAGTATTCCAATCAATTACGTTCCACTTGGTAATATTCAATCTTTTATTTTTTTGGATGTAAATTACATTTAAACAACCAGCCTGACAAACTCATGTCTGTTCAATCAAGATTTTTAACGTTTTTCCTGCTGAATTCTAGTTTTTTTTTAGCAGGTAAAGTGACCTTTTTTAGATCTTTGGCTCTAGATTTGCGGTACAAAAAAAATTGCCGCATCTGATCTACAATAATATATTCATTACTGTCATTAACCTTTCAGACGCATTCCCCCCTCCTCTCATCTAATTATCCGTCCATTACCATGAACGCACTCCCCTCCTCCTCCGCCACCCCACATGTTGTTTGACAAATGAGTGGTCTCGCCTCATCAAGCACATGACAATGTAAGCAGATGGGAAGTGCAGCCTGGAACCTGTGCCAGATCTACACACACACACACATACACAGACGGCAAAATCCCCAACATATGCTGGAGTTATTCAAACAGCCACGCTTGGAGAAATCTCCTGCCCCTCAGGGACTACGTCTAACTGGAGGGCCTTTTAGGGCATCAGCCAAGGAGAAAATATCTGATTTAATGATTTGTCATCTCCTTTGAGACTTAAACGGTACACCAGACAGAAAAAAAAAACCTTTGCATTCCCCCTAACTTGGATTAGAGATAACAAGAGAGGAAAGTCAGGCAAAGTTTTTTAAGAACTTCACCTCTGTTTTTAAATATCTGCAAGAAATTAGATATTTTTTTTATTCAATTATAAAGATTGATTCCAACTCCATTCTGTCGCTTTTAGTTGTCACAATGTAAATTTAGTAGGAATGATGCAAAAAGGTGTGTTTTTTTGTTTGAATTATCAAAACAGATCCAATTATGAATTCATTTGATGAGTTGTAATTTAGGTATTTTAGGTTTAAACCGTGTAAATAGTAACTGTTCTGTTCGCCAATATAATAGTTCTTTCACCCACACTTTCAATAAAGTTTTCTACCTAGATCAGGCATGGACAAACTACGGCCCGCGGACCACATATGGCCCATTAAACGTTTTAATCCGGCCCGCCAAAATAGAAAAAATTAAATAAATAAACCTTGCCAGTTTTATTTCCCATGCAATTCTAAAGTTTTGTCACTAGATGGCACACTTTGTTATAAATTGGCTTTGTTGAGAAAACAACAACACTGCACCCATTAACATGTCCGTGTCTCCGTGATGTGCACACTGTCAAAATAAACAGTGTGCACAGATATGGAAAGCCATCGAGCCCAATACACGCACATAAACAAGCGTGTTAGATGTTAAACCAAGCAAAATGTTACTTGAAGCGCTTAGATTTCAAACCTAGCGCAGCTAAATGCAGGTTTTTATGTGTTATAGCACTAGATTTTAGACCTAGCACGCTAAGATTTGAAATTCAACGCTCTTGATGTAACATTTACCACGCTTTTTTAAAAACTAGTGCACCATACTATCGGTCTAATCTTGCAGTTACCAAAGCATGCCATTCATCTGCTCCTGTTCCGCTCCCCTTGTCAAATGTTAGAACTCAATGTGGCCCGCGAACCAAAAGGTTTACCCACCCCTGACCTAGTTGCACTGTCCATTTCGGCACCGACTCAAGCTGGAAAGTGAAAAAAATCAGGTGATAAAATGAGAGTTTTGGCTCAGTTTGGATTGCTGTAACTTCCCAAATTAATGTGTACCTGACACCGATCTGCCTGAGGAGCTCTCACTCCATCCATCCATGTTTTTTTAATTTCCTAACTTTGGGCAGGATCAGCAAAACCAGAAATGTAACTAATTTCCTCTTTGGAATCGCTTATCCCGAACAGGGTGGCAACGTTGCCGAAACCTATCCTGGCTGATTCAAGGCGAGAGGCATGATGCACCCGTAACAGGTCGCCAGTCTGTCGCGGGGTTACACACACAACCATCCACCCACACACTCACTCACTCCTAGGGACAATTTTGTCGTGGCCAATCAACCAAACATGGATGTTTTTGGAGAGTGGGAAGAAACCAGAGAACCTGGAGAAAACCCACTCATATACGAAGAGTACAAGCAAACTACACACAGAAAGGCCAGCATTCCAAGCTTAGCCCCCACTCAGGGACTCATACCCTGACTTTTTTGCTGTGAGGCCACCGTGCCTCCTCGGTAAATGTAACTAAATGAAAAAAGAAAACATTAGTCTTTTTGTTTCATCACTTTATTTAGTGACAGACGTTATGGATTAACTTTAAAGTCTCAGTAGATTTAGAACACAAAAAATAAATATAACATTGACCGTGTTCCATCGATCCAAACATGCAGGGGAGCTCTATTTTAGAAAAGGACTGCATCATAGTCTTTCAATCTTTAATCTTTCCTTCTAGACACAAAGTAGGATTCCCACAAGTCTTATTGGACAAACTCTCATAACAATCATTGTGTGTTGACATGTTCAAATAACTCTGAAACATCACATAGAACAAACGTAAACAGAATGAAAGTCATATTTTAATCTGAGACATGGGAGAAAAAGCTTTTTTGTTACGGCTTACATTCAAGGAACTAGGGTAAATGCTTGAACTTAAAAATAAAGCCAAACGAATATAACACTGATGTGGTCTTGATAAATTGCACCAGACTCAAATTCAAAACCAGCAGTTATTGTTTTACGCTACTGCCAAACTTTCTCCTTAAATCGTTTCACCTCCAACATCTTGCAGAAGTAATTTAAACTTGAAATATCTGCTTACTGTACGTTAAGGAAAGAAGTTTCTACCATAATTGAATGTTAATCAAAAACATTCAAATTTCCAACTTTCCAAATGTCAGGTTGTTATTGGGGGACGTCTTTTGTTCTTGACCACGCCCACATTCTAACTAAGCGGGTTTTAGGCCATGTCCACATGTAGCTGGGTATTTTTGAAAACGCATATCTGCTGTCCTCCGTTTTAGGAAAACGCTCGCATCCACACGTAACAGTTTTCAAAATATCTGGGTCCACACGGAGCCATATAAATATGCTTCTGAGTGCGGTTATGAGCATGCCAGACCACTAGAAGGCAGTATTGATGTAAACGTAAGATCTGAGCTATCCAATCAGAGCACCTCCCTCGCACACGAATGACGTATGTGCATTACTTGTCACAGGTAGTGACGCATAAAAACGCAAATCTCTATTTTCGCACGTTCACATACAAACACAAAAACGAAGTTTTTCAAAATCTCCCCTTTGGCCGGAGTTTTCAAAAACCCTGGTTTTGAGTGAAAAAAAAACTCCTTTTTTGTGTGGACGGCAGGCCAAAACGGATAAAAATATATGTGTTTTCAAAAATACCCGACTACATGTGGACAGGGCCTTATTGCACGTGTTCTGCTCACGCTTGGTCCTTCCCTTGAAAAGTGCCATTTTAATGTAAATATTTTGTTTCGTCTTCTGAACCGCTTAACCCTAGTGGGGTAGCGATGGAAGCTGGAGCCTATAATGGCTACTTTCAGGCAAAAGGCAGGGTACACCCCGGACAGGTAGCCAGTTTGTCACGGAGCCACACAGTTTACGTGAATGTACAACTATAATAATAAAAGAACATGCAGATCTTAGTTACTTTGAAGTGCTTTACAATACATTTGCAACCTCAAACTAGGTTTACAATGTGTTGTGCACATGCCCAGCAGGTGGGACTAAGCAGGGAGCAAGAGGAAGGGGGAATTCACAGTGTCAAAAAAGAATTTATGAGCTTTTTTTTGGCAAATATCACATTTCTGAGCAAACAAAGGGTTTCATGTTTATCTATACTGTATCTGCAATGAGAGAAGAATGAACATCTTATGAAAGAAAAGACCAGAAAAAAGTGCTTTAGTTTTTAACAAAGAAAAAAGTTTGAAATTCTTCTTTTTTGAAACACATTTCATTTTCAATATTTTTCAACTATTAATCAAAATGTCAAATATCACACTATTCCAACCTACACATACCAGGGGCGGATCAAGGGGGCGGCGGTTCCTTTTGGTCCACAGGAAAAAAAAAGTGCTTTTACTACTTTAATTATTAAACTCTAGGCAAAATATGCACCAACATTCCGGAAATGACTCTTATTTTTCAAAATGTTCTAGGTGTGAATACCCCCAGACCTTCCTATACTGGTGAGCACCACCAGGTGAGCACCACAGGTGGCCCCCTTTAGAAAATCCTGGATCCGCCCCTGCATACACACTTCACACTTTCTTTTATTCCAACTAGATTATTTTCCCAAATAAACACAAGCATTCAGGTAAACATCGGTTTCTATCAGACAAGGGAAAATTCTATTTGAAATGAGACATGGAACATGTATGGCCACATTTATCAGCCTCAATTAAAACCTCTTAAAAACTGTTAAAAGGTTTTGTTTTGTCTTCTGAACTGCTTATCGTTAACCAGGCTGCGAGTGGTGCCGTAGCCTATCCCGCCTGATCTCAGGCGAGAAGCATTGGACACCCTGAACAGTGATTAAAATGGGCTATATTAATAGCACAGGTATTCATAGCATGAAGGAACATATTATTATTAATAAACTTAATTAAAGTGAATTTTATATGTTAAAATCTGGTCTGGATCCCAGGGGGCATTGGCCTAGTGGTGGAGATCCTGTCTTTTGACCGGGAAAACCTGGTTCGATTACGGCTGAGCCCAAGCCGTCCGTGGGACCACAGAAAAGACACGAAAGGAAAGACAATAAAAACCCTGAAAAGACAAAAAAAAAAAAAAAAAATCTGGACTGGTCCCTCTGACAATATGTAACACACACTCTTATGACGTTCAAACCACATTAAAAATGCAGTGTATTAGACATGTCTGTGACAACCGCTGCTTTTTTCTTTCTGTTAAACTCAGGACTTGACATTTGATGACTTGTTGAAGGTTTGATCAGTTGCAGCAGGAGAACTGCTGTTTATTCCTCGGAGCGTTTAAACTGGGCAGAGATAGGTGGTGGGTTTTTTCCTCGAAGGTGGCGTACTTGGTCACCTGCCTGAGAGGTGGAAAAAGAAGGAAACAAGTGAGACAGGGAGAAAAAAAATCAAGTTTGGTCAAATGTGATATCACATATCTGTATTTTGGACATTATTGGATACTATGATTTGTCCTTAGCAACGGAATTCAAAAGATAACAAACAGTATTTTATCTGGTTTTCTGAATCGCTTATTCCTAATGGGCTCTAGGAGGGTGCCGGAACGTGTCCAATCTGATTTCAGGTGAGAGGCGGGGTACACCCCAAACAGGTCACCAGTCTGTTGCAGGGCCCCACACACGCTCACAACTGTCCACACACACAGACTCATTTCTAGGGGCAATTTTAAAGTGGCCAATCAACCTAACATAAATGTTTTTTGGAGGGTGGGTGGAAAAAATTCACGCATACACAAGGAGAACATGCAAACTCCACACAGAAAGACCAGTGTTCCAAGTCCTGCGCCACAAACGGTACTTAAAAAAAAAAATTTAGTGAGGGATTAAAGACTTAATATAAAATTTTGTAATCATTTAGATTGAACCCTCAAAATATGATTTGATAAAACGATAGAACAAAGAAATATCTTTAAAACTTAGTGACACTCCCAAAGTGGTCTGCAGGTAAGGAGGAGTTAAGCACTCAGGCTGTCCAGCTGTGCGTCCCTCCGTAACACTTTTGTTAACCCAATATTTCCCAAACCATTTTAATGACACTGCCTGTACCATCTCAAGATGAACTGATTAGCTTCTCAGGGTCATGCAATCAAAGATCAAGGTTAGAGCTCTCTCAAACCAGCAAAGAGATTTTAATGAAACTGCCCACAGTTACTCAATACCAAATTTAGATGGAATGATATATTGTTTAATGCCTTGGTGTCTACTTATTTTTGGAGTGTTAAAATTTCTGTGGTTGAATGACTTCATTTTGTATCATCAAGATGACTTTTTATGTCTTTTTTTGTGTAGATAATAATACAATTATTTTATGACACATTTGTGAGCTTAAAATGTATCATTTTTAACTCTATTTGCTACGAGATAAGAATTATTTCCCCAAAAAGTACAATATTCCTTCTTCAAGTTGAGTTCAAACATTTATATGTTGTTCATGACTGAAAATTGAGGCAAATTGGGGTGAAATAGAGGCGTTGGCTCAATGGTAGAATGCCCGTGCTTGGACCAGGAGAAACTGGTTCAATTCCTACCCATGCCTAGGTGTCCCTGGAGCAGACACCAAACCTCCTAGTTCGGGGGTGCTGAACCAGTTGACCACGGGTAGATCATGGACTGGTCCCGAGTCGACCGCAAGACGTGTTGGAAAAAAATATTGTGAAAAAAAATATTTTATGACTTTTTTTTTTCCTATGACAGAAACTCAGTGTTGTCAATTTAGCAACTTCGACGCTAAATTTAGCGACCATTCAGCCGCTCAAAAAAGCGACTAGCGACAATCTAGCGCCTTTCTTGTGTTATACAGCATCGTCAACGTCATCACATGACGTCGCGGGAGTGGTAGATCTCAAGGGGTTTGCTAGTTGAAAAGTAGATCTTGGGACAAAAATGGTTGGGCACCGCTGCTCTACTTGCTCCCACCATTGGTGCCCTTGTGGCTGCCTGCTGCGGTGCAATGCAGCAAAAGAAATTTTCCCATGGAGGGATCTCTCCTGTACGATTAAATTCTTGATGTTTATTCGTGAGTTTATGTTTTTTGAACCTACTGACCAAACACATTCCACTCTATAATTACCTGGCCAGGTGTAACACGGCCTCCAGGATGTTGGAGCCATCTTTGGCACTGGTTTCACAGAACAGAGTGTTATACGTCTGAAAAAAATTAGACAAGTTAGGAACGGTGATAAAGAATATATACTGTTTGAGAATATACATTGTGTTTACCATGGCCAGTTTTTCTCCGTAACTGGTTGGAACACATTTGACTGTGTTTTGTCTAAGATCACACTTATTACCAACAAGCATGATGGGAATATCTTCAGGGGACACATCCTGATGAGAAACACACACATTATGACTCATTTATTACACATCAAAGTCTGAACCCTTGTGTCTGTCATGGTGAAGAAAGAGCTGAGCTGGAAAGCAAAGCTCTCGATCTACGTTCCTACCCTCACCTATGGTCACCAGCTGTGGGTGGTGACCGAAAAAACGCGATCGTGGTTAGAAGCGGCCGAAATAAACTTCTTCCGCAGGGTGGTTGGGCTCTCACTCAGTGACCAAGTGAGGAGCTCTGCCATCCAGGAAGAGCTTAGAGTAGAGTTGTTGCCCCTCCAGGTCGAGAGAAGCCAAATGGGGTGGTTCGGGCATCTGGTTAGTATGCTTCCTAAACACCTCGCTGGTGAGGTGTTTTTTTTTTTTTTTCATTTTAATATACTTAATTCAATCATCCCTCAACGGAAAATTTGTGTTATGGGCTGCAGTCATAGGCTGCCCCCATGACGGCACCAATGGGGGGAAGAACAGGGGGTCAGGTGTCTTCTCCAAGGACCCTAGAAGTAAACTCAGTGGGATGCGAACCCCCGAAGTTCCGGTTAACTTCCGGTCCGAAGGGCGAACGCTCTAACTACTGAGCAACCGTCTCTCCCACTTTTGGGCATGTCCCACCAATACGAGACCATTTGGAGAGCCTACGTCCTTCCCTGTCCAGTCTCACAGCTGGACAGGGAAGGACTCGGATCCTCCCAGGTGAGCTGGAGGGTGCAGCCAGGGTGAGGGAAGTCTGGGCTTCCCGTCTGAGGCTGTTGCCCATATGACCCAGCTCCGGATAATCGGAAGACAACAAAATGGACCATCCAAGTGTGGACACTTGTGTTCGAACTCCATACAAATTAGGCGAGCCAAAATATTTTAACTTTTCAATAAACACCACCTTGTGTAGATTAATGTGTGTGTGACCTCAACTTTGTTCTGAATAAGGAGAAGTTTCTTGTCTAAAAGTTTAGAAACCAAAAGTGTACAGCAGTACAGGTTTGTAGTAGACACTTACACATCTGCAGCATGTATAGAAGAGAAAGAAAAAGAAACCTCACTTTTAGACAAAAATCATTTAATCAATTAATCTTATTCAGTGCAGACCCTTACCTCAATCATATCTACCCACTCTCTAACATTAAGGAAGCTCTTCTCACAGGTGACGTCATATAACAGCAACACGCCGTCTGCACGTCGGAAATAAGACTTTGCAATACTACGGAACCTGTGGAGACAAAGTGAGATCATTTAGCTCCCCTTAACAAGTCTAGCTTTATACTCCTGTGGGATTTTTACGCACCTCTCTTGACCAGCGGTGTCCCAAAGCTGTAATAAAACAGGTTCACCGTCCACAACCAGCGTCTTCATCTGGAAATCCACTCCTGAAAACACAGACATAACTGAGCTTTGCACTATCACCACTATAGCAGGTGACAGTGGTGGACCTTCAGTGCCTTCAATGCCCATTATTTTTTTTTAATCTATAGATATTCATGTAGTTATTCCAAACTATATGTCTGCTTCCTTTCATCTTCTTCTTCTCCTTTTGGCATTTCCCTTCAGGGGCGCCAGAGCAAGTCAGTTTCTTCCATCTAACCCTATCTCCTGCATCCTCTTCAGTCACACCAACTGTCTTCATGTCTTCCTTCAATGTATCCATGAACCTCCTCTTTGGTCTTCCTCTAGGCCTCTTTCCTGGTGGTTCCAAATCCAGCATCGTTCTGCCGATGTACTTTCTCTCTCTCCTCTGCACATATCCAAACCATCTCAGTCTGGCCTCTCTGACTTTATCTCCAAAAACCTTTAACATGTGCTGTTCCTCTGATCCTGTCCATCCTGGTCACTCCCAAGGAGATCCTCAGCATCTTCATCTCTGCTACCTCCATCTCTGCTTCCTGTCTTTTCCTCAGTACCATTGTTTCTAGACCAAACAACATGGCCGGTCTCACCACGGTTTTGTACACGCTCTCTTTCATTCTAGCTGAAACTCTTCTGTCACACATCACACCTGGTACTTTTCTCCACTCGTTCCAGCCTGCCTACACACGCTTCTTCACCTCTTTTCCACACTCTCCATTGCTCTTGACTGTTGATCCTAAGTACTTAAAATCTTCCACCTTTTTTATCTCTTCTCCCTGTAACATCACTTTTCCATTTGGATCTCTTCTCACTACAGATCACAATGTCATCTGCAAACATCATTGTCCATGGAGATTCCTGTCTAACCTCGTCTGTAAGCCAGTTCATCGCAAAGCAAACAGCAAAGGACTCAGAATAGAGCTGCTTCTTTTCATAACTTTCTTTTTCAGTGCCGTTATTGTGTGCCATATCGTTTTCTTAATCTCACCCAGGGTAGCGTTGGAGTTATGTTTAAATTCATTCTTGCAGAGGCGAAGCAGAAAGCTAGATTTCCCCACAGCCGCATCTCCGGCCAACACAATCCTATAGGCCTTCTCAGAGGTCATGTAACCCAGATCAGCACCGTCCTTTTCTTCATTCTGTAACACAATGAAATAAAAAAGAAAACCCTATTTGGACATATTGAGTACTGTATTTAATTCACAAGCAACAATATGTGAAAACGTCCTCTTTCATTAGATCGTTTTTCTCTCTCAGAGTTTTAAATCTCTTACTTGAATCTTGATGGCGCTGAGGGTTTTTTTTGTTCTGGTAGTTGGAGGTGTTGGGATATTCAAAGAGTCGGTTTTCCAGTCTAACACTGAACTACTATCTGAGCCGATGGCTGATTCTCCGTCCTGTGTCTCCGCAGGCTGCAAACAGCAGGAAATAAAAGATATGGCTGTAGGTGTGAGCTGCCTGATGGTGGATAGAACTGAAACATCTCAGATCTTCATGATCAGAAAATCCTAAACTCTTCCATGCATAAAGCTATTTTTAAATCCAGCTCCTTCTTTACCTCAGTGTCAGAATTCTCTCCCATCAAGCTGTCCTCATCTTTTTTCTTTTCCTCTTTCTCTTCTTCTTCTTGACACATGACTTCGTGCTGTGACTCGTAGCCTCCATGTGATCCTCTGAGTGTTGACAAGCCGCTGTCCATGTAGACCTCAGGCAGGCTGTCCTCCTCGCATTCACTGCTGTGTCTACGCTTCAGGCCGGGGTCGCAGATGGCCAAGGCCAGCGTGTCACAGCTTGGCCGCCGTTCGAAAAGCGGGATGTCATCCAAACGATGGCTAAATCTGAGCAGGAGATCAAAGTGAGGAGAAAAATGTCCTGTAGTCACATAGTATCATTTCCAGCCTTCCTGCACACACCTCTTCACCTCTTTTCTACATTAGACATTGCTCCTGACCAGGGGTGGGCAAACTTTTTGGTTCGCAGGTCACATTGAGTTTTAAGATTTAACAAAGAGGCTAAATCTTAAAACATGCTTTGGTAACCGCTAGCTTAGACCAATAGAATGGTGCACTAGATTTTAAACAAGCACGCTAAACGTTACATCAAGAGTAATAGATTTCAAATCTAGCAGCGCTAGGTCTGAAATCTAGTACAATAGCACGTAAAAACGTGCATTTAGTGGCGCTAGGTTTGAATTCTAAGCGCTTGATGTAACATTTTGCTTGTTTTAACATCTAACACGCTTGTTTACGTGCGTGTATTGGGCCCGATGACTTTCCATATCTGTGAACACTGTTTTTTTTTTTTGACAGCGTGTGCATCACGAAGACACACATTTTAATGGGAGCAGTGTTGTTGTTTTCTCAACAAAGCCAATATATCTATAGAGCGCCATCTAGTGAAGAAATATCAGAATTGCGGGGAAAATAAAATATTAACAAGTTTTTTTTTTTTTCAAGTTTGGCGGCCCGTATTAAAACGTTTATCGAGCCCAATGTGGCCCCCGGGCCGTAGTTTGCCCATGCCAGCTCTAGACTGTTGTTCCTAAATCCTCCACATTTTAATGTGTTTTCAGTCTTACCTGTCTATTAGTGGATATGGTGACGTGTAGCAGATGCTTTTACTTCTAAGTCTTTCCCTAATTTCTCCAGGAGACCCACTCGAACCAGACTGCAACATAGAACAATTACAATTAGTTTTTGGCTTCTGTGAATTATGAAAATATGTTTGTCAAACACGTAACTTTACCTTTGAACATCTTTCAAGAGCCTCTCTCAGGCCGTCATTACTGTCGTGGAGTTTCCTGTTGGCCGTCCTGTTCACACATTAAGAAAACAGTTGTTCTATATGTTCCGTGAATAAAAACGGTTTTCAGTTACTCTTCTCGGACTTACTGCAAAATCTCAATTTGACTCTCCAAGACGTCTCGCTCATCTGAGAAGTGCTTCATGAGTTCTTCATCTCTTAACAAAACACACAGACAATCTAAGTTACCAATCAAGGATAGAAATGAAGTTATCAGATTAAAATCAAGAAATACATCTCATTAAAAATAAACTGAAATTTTGGTGATAGAACCTCACTAGTTTTACAATTCAGAATTTTATGGATATGGATTTGGTCAGCTGGTCACAGCTGGATTTGCCCATTGGCTCCCTTTCCACTTTCTTTGGCCTGTTGGTTCTGTCGTTCCCCTCTGGAGGCGGCACATATCAGGATTTGGTACCCTACCCTCGCCTCCAATCCTTCACAGGCTAGAGTCACTGTCATCCATGAAATCCTGTATTTACCTACGACTGTCATATGCTTAGCCCATGTGTTGTGTTCTTCATTTGCCCACCTTCGTCACCCTCTGATAGTGAGTGATTTAAACTTAGCCTAGTGACCTGTTCAGGGTGTACTTTGCCTCTTGCCTGATTTTTTTTTTTTTTACTATGAGGATAAGCCCCTTGAGATGAGACATCTCGTTTTCAAGGGTATTCTCAACCTAACACGCATGTTTGTTTTTTTTGGAGGAAACCCACGCATACATGGGGATACCATGCAAATGCCACACAGAAAGGCCAGTGTTTCAAACCTCATTTCCCACCCAAGATTTGAACCCATGACCTTCTTGCTGTGAGGCTACTGTGCTAACCACTGTGCCACAGGCTCCAGCACCACCTGCGACCGTACCAAAGATAATCAGTTCCCTACCTACCTATGCCCTACCGAGGTAGGAAGTACTTGTATACGACTGTACGTCCTCAGTCTCCTGGCTCTATAACTTGTGGTTTAATTTTTTGCGTGTCTTCATCTCGAGTCGGGTGTGCCGGAACTCTAAATTGTGTTGTTCACTTGTGGTCCAACGACAGTAAAGTCTTCTGTTTTCTTGTGAACCATGTTTAATCAGAACTTGTATCTGTGTCAAAACCGACAGTACTGATTTAACATGCAGTTATGTCCTCCAACCAGCAGAGGGAGACATTGCTTAGGAAAAGTTTGTTGCCTTTGAAAGTCAGAGTTAGAGACAATCTTTCTTTTTAAACCCTCACACTCTCTTCAATAAATGATTACACAAGTTCAACATATTCATATTGATCTACAATATGAAGAGTTTCTGTCGTACAGATTTACGAAAAGTTAAATATTGCTCCATTGTATTAATGTCCCAGCATTTTGATGAAGCTTAGATTGAAAGTGATTTTTTTTTTGGGTCCATTTTTCCCCTTTCCTATGGTCAGTTGCAATCATCTTTTCCGATGAACCAGATTCAGTTTCAATATGGAATACAGAAATGATGAGGATTGTTCTGTCACTGGTATCACTGCTGCTTCGGTTGCCAGGTAACCACCTGAAGAAGTTATTGTGTGTGAAGTTAATCCAGGATATCCTGTTTCAGCTCTAACAAAACCAAACCTCCGGAGGCCAACCTGGTATCACTCTACCGAGAGAGGTGGGGCTTCAAGCTTTCTGGGAGCTTAAATGCCATCACTGTCTTTCAATCAGCAAATTTTCATCACACTACTTTTTTTTCTTTTTTATAGAATTTCTGAAATGTGTGTTTTGTGTCGTTTAAATTTCAGAGTAAATGTGTTTGAATAAATTCAGATTAAGTAAGACACTATAAGAAGAACCTGCTCTGCAAGTTTCATTTTGTCTTCTGAGCCACTTATCCCTAATGGTGTCACAGGGGGTACCAGAGCCTATCCCGGCGGGGTACACCCTGAACAGGTCGCCAGTCTGCTGCGGGGCCACACACTCGCTCCTAAATTCAAATTCGTAGAGGCCAATCAACCTAAAATGCATGTTTCTGGAGGGTGGGAGGAAACCATAGATCCTTGAGAAAACCCACACATTAATGTGGAGAACATGCAAACTCCAGACCGAAAGGCAAGTGTTTCAGGCCTCGTCCCGTATGGGACTCGGACCCTGACCTTCTTATTAGACATCACAGTCAATTTCTTGTCCGTCCATCCCTTACGAGGTTGCGGGGGGTGCCGGAGCCCATCCCGGCTGATTCCAGGCAAGGGGCAGGGTACACCCCGAATAGGTCGCCAGTCTGACACAGGGCCACACTCATACAACCATATACACACATATTTATTCCTAGGGGCAATTTGGCACCGGCCAATCAACCTAGTATGCATGTCTTTGGAGGGTGGGAGGAAACCCACGCAAAAACGGGGAGAACATGCAAATTCCACACAGAAAGGAGAGTGTTCCAAGCCCCGTCCCCACCCAGTGCTCGAACCTACGACCTTCTTGCTGTGAGGCCACTGTGCTACCGACTGCGCCACTGTGCTGCCTTAGAAGACATCGTAAAATAAATAAAATCCCTGCTCCACTTTAAATTCACCGTTCTGAGTTGATGCTTTGATCGGTCAGCTCTGTCTTCAAGGAGTCCATGTCGCTCTGCAAACAGGCGACTTGTGTCTTAGATTTCAGCAGCTCCTGTTTTAGCTTCTGGTTGTCCTGAAAAGACATATTAGGAGTAAAATAGAGGGTTGTGATGTTAGATAGTCTGTGAAAGAAACATAATTTCTTATTGACGTACTCAGCATGTTATTCTTACCAGTGTAAGCTCGTTAATCTTCTTTTTTAAAGCTGGACTTTCATCTTTCACGGTAATGTTCTTATACTTTTCTTCAATCTGATGGAAAATAGGAAAATCTCCATTTATTGACCTCATTTTGAGTTTATTGCCTTCATTTAAACTCTTGTATAATCTTTGAAAATTATACAAAGTTGACAGATCTTCGTGGTTTAAACAAAACCAACCCATCTAATGGTCCCTCTGCCTGGCTTGTACTAAACTATTTGATCACAAAAAATCTGACCGACCTAACCACTGCAGTTTTGGAGGGAGGGAAGAATTCGAAGAACCCAGAAACTACCCACAAATTCCCAGGTAGAACATGCAAACTACACACAATGAGACCAAACCTCATTTTTGCCGACCTTGGCAAAGGGACCTGGGAGGCTCCTCCCACATCGCTATTGCATCGCAGTGACTACATATAATTTTTTAAATTTGGTTCATTGTTTTTGTCCTAGCTGGACCTCTTTCTGTCCCTCTTGTCCATCTAATTCAGAATGAATGACCTAGATTGAGGTCATATTAGAATGCTCAAACTGGGGTGTTGTCCGTTAGGGGTGCTAATATGCAAATAATAAACACAGTAATAAATAATAAAAATAGGAGATGTAAACTATGGTAAAAAAAAAAAAAAAGCAAAAATGAACAAAACTAAGAGTGCTTAGAAAAAATTGTAACTGTAGTCCAATGACATAGAAAATAATAGATAAAGAAACTAAAGTGACAAGAGCAAAGTAACCAAGAGATGAACAGATCCAGGTTATAAAGTGTTCATAAGTCCAACAGCAGAAGGGAAGAAGCTGTTTTTGTGGCGGGAGGTTCTGGTCCGAATGGGTCTTGCTGAGAACAAAACCCTTGGCCAAGAACAACCTCAGATTCAAATAGTATGTGAATACTGTGTCGTTATTCCCTCACCTGCCACCAGAAGGAGCCCTGAAACGTCCTCCCTCTACTGGATTTCAGCCTTATCCCAAACACCTGTGGTCATCAGCCTGATGCTAATCACCTGAACGTCATTAGCCTGATGCCTATTTACAGGCAGTCTCCCCTGACTTTCTGGTTGGGTAATTATCCCTTCCAGTCAGGGCTTCCTTGGTGGCTGACCAAGTTGTATCATTGAACTGTGTTATTTTTTTAACTTTTTTAACTTTGACCAGAAATGCCTTACAGCATTGTTGGACTTTTTGTTAATAATCCTGTTTGTTGTCCTGCATTTGGGTACTCCCCCTTCTGGTATTAAATAATTTTACGTCTTCTATCTTTAAGGTTATTTAAGTTTGCATAATTTCAATTGTCCGACTGACGTAAACTTTTTTTTGTATTTGCACATTTGTTTAATCAAACGCTACACAAACATTCCAAGGAAATTGTTTACTTACTTATCTGCTGACATGTTTAAACTGAACAGTCACAATACTCTGAACTAATTTACTGGAGAAACGTCCTATAAAATCTCTCAATTGAAGAACTATATTTTCAGATGGTTTTACATTTTGCAGTAGAATATTTTGAGCTGAATGTTTTATGCGTTGGATGCAGAATTACAATTGAGAAGCTGAAAGAGTAAGTTTGAAAGAATTTGACTAGATGGGCTTTCTGTTGGCATTAAAAAGTATAACACTCAAAAGTTGCCTTAGACCCAATTGCAGAGATACAAGGCAGGGGGAGACATGGGTGTAGGTAACAATTTGTAATACTTCAAGACCAAAAAGATAACTGGATGATTAGAACACCATTTGCACCGGACTCTGGGATTTTGAGAATTCCCATACATGATGCATTTTTGAACGCCCCATCCAGAACTGCTAAAAATGAGTAATTTCCAAAATTTTATTAACGTTACTCTGGACATAGTGATCATGATTATACAACTATCCCTGAGGAAATCTCAAATCCCTCCCCAACCACAAAAAGTGGCTATACTTTCTAACATTTCCACGATTGTAGTTCAACGTGTGCAACGTGTACATCCAACTCATTGGTTGTGTAGCTTTAATAAAGATGGAGGTACAAACAACGTAAATAGGAATTTTTTTGTTGCTGGAAAACCCTTTTCTTTAATCTGTAGGTAACAACTGAACCATTTAGTATGATGCCCGGTTTACTCTGAAAGTAACTTTCGAAACTGACTTTTTGAAACAAGTTGAACAACGTAAAGAAATCTGAGTGATGTGGGACACTGGTCCAGATCTGCAGAAAACGTATGGAGAGAAATGACAGAATAGTCTGGCCATTTAATATTGTTGAGGATGTTTTAGTGAAGTTTATAAGGTCTGTAGAAATTGTTTTTCTGTTAAAGATGTTTTTAACCACTGAATTGTTTAGTGAGAAACGCATTTACATTTGAGTTTTTAAAAAAATGAAAAATACCATCTGCATTCTCTGAATTTTACACTGCAGCTCACAGATTTCCGTCTCATAACCTCTTCGCAGTTCATTCAGAGCGGCCTCCATTCGTTTTTTCTCCTGCAAACAAAAGCACATGCAACACAACTCACATTTAATGGCATGATTTGGGAAATTTTTAAAAATGCATTAATGTGTGTTTTTGCTTTTATTCAGAACAACGTTCCCTAGCCAGAAATCACCCAGATGTTGGAGTCAGACTGTGTGTGGACTAACAGTGGCAGAATACAGATGTGAGAATATAAATATACTGTATATACTTTGTATATATATCTCGCTATTTTAAGACCCAACAAACAGCAGCTCCTTATTTTGTTCAGAACACTTATGTAACACAACACATGGTGATAAGACAGCATGTATCAACACAAACACCATTCACTCTCAGTTTTGATGTTATAAAAGCACGTAGAAATACAAGATACTAATTACCGGACAGAATGAAAATTGGCAGATGTTTCATCCTCATCTCTCAATTTCATTCATACAGGTTATTTTCCCATTAAATCTCACAAACACGTGTCAAAAGGTGAAAAAAGTTCTAATTTTTACAATTACTGAGATCAAGGAGCAATTTTGACAAAACTTGGGTCAGCTCATACACTATGTGGATCACGGGCATACACTTGTGTTCTATCTGTGTTGCATCTGCGTATGTGTGCCACTAAGTGATCAGAGAAAGAACCGTAACATTCTCACAGATTGTGGTGTGTAAATAGCTCTGTGATTGTAACTAAATTTGTGTTATGATCCCACTCTCATCTGGAACACTTTTTCCCTCCCATTCTCCCCTCAGCCCTAAATTGGTACACCGAATCCAAATCTACAGGTGTGCTTTGTTTCCCTTTGGACTATTTAAGCCCTGGTGTCCTTCACTTCTCTGCTGGATCATTCTCTTGCTCCATTTCTCTGCTGCGTCCCCTTCTGCACATTGCACCACTGGCCTGCAGTGCTGCCTTCATATCCCTGGCTTCTGGTACACCTTGCCTTCCTACTGAGCTCATAGGTCTGGTCCTCGACCTGCTGAGCTCGTACCCCTGGCTCCTGGTAGACCTACCCTACTTCTGAGCTCATAGCTCTGGTCCTTGACCTGCTGAGCTTGTACCCCTGGCTCTTGGTTCACCCTGCCTTCCTTCTGAGCTCATTGCTGTGGTCCTCGACCTGCTGAGCTCGTATCCCTGGCTACTGGTAGACCTACTCTACTTCTGAGCTCATAGCTCTGGTCCTTGACCTGCTTAGCTTGTACCATGGCTTCTGGTGCACCCTGTCTTCCTTCTGAGCTTGTATCACTGGTCCTCGACCTGCTGAGCTTGTACCCCTGGCCTCTGGTGCATCCTTCTGAGCTCATATCTCTGGTCCCTTGTCCAGCTGAGGTACAACCTTCTAGTCTCTCATCCAGCTGACATCCAACCTTCCGGTCCCTCGTCCAGCTGAGCTCCAAACTTCTGGTCCCTCGTCCAGCTGAGGTACAACCTTCTAGTCTCTCATCCAGCTGACATCCAAACTTCCGGTCCCTCGTCTTGCTGAGCTCCAACCTTCTGATCCCTCGTCCAGCTGAGCTCCAAACTTCTGGTCCCTCGTCCAGCTGGGCTCCAACCTTTTGGTCCCTCATCCAGCTGGGCGCCAACCTTCTGGTCCCTCATCCAGCTGGGCTCCAACCTTCTGGTCCCTATCCAGCTGGGCTCCAACCTTCTGGTCTCTTGTCCAGTTGGGCTCCAACCTTCTGGTCCCTCATCCAGCTGAGCTCTAACCTTGTGGTCCCTCGTTCAGCTGCGCTCCAACCCTCTGGGAGCTACTTCACTTAATCATTCTCACCACCTCCATCTTGACAATTTGATCTTGAATATAATAACTTTTTAAAAATGTTTTACTGTTGACATTGGGCGTACTTCCCCACCCTCCCAAAGCAATTGATTAATTTTTTTCTTGTATTAAGCAAATTTAGAAAAAGTAATCAAATTTCAAGTTAAACTATTGTTAAAGGCTTTTTTGTCTTTTACACAAATTTGGTCATTTTGACCGGAGCACAGCCAGAGGATTAAACTGGAAAAGTACATAAAGATTTAAAATGCTAAAACAAAAAAAAAACAAAAAAAGGCAAATAGTACCAGAATAATGTTCCTCCAAATCTGGATTAGTGACATCTGATGTTCCAGTGATGGTGAACAGATGAGCATCACTGAATATTTACACACAGTCATTTTCAACCACATGTCCATTCAGCTTATCCCTGCAGATATTGAGTTTATCACCTCTAACAGGAGGATAAAACATGCTTTACTGCTTCCATCTGTCTACTAACTGGTTCGTATGCACACAAATGTGAAATCCATCTGATCAGCAGGCGTGTCTAAGGATGGATCAGTTTTCAAATGTTTCACATGAAGGAAAAGCTCAACAATCTCCTCATCACAGCATTCAAGGCTGCTAGTGGTTCCAAGGGTTCGACATAACGCAATCACATAAATTTCTGAGGACGAAATTAATCATAGTGAGAGTAGAGAGTAGAAATGGTTGTAGTTTGTATGAGAGATTTGAGCGTGAGTGTGGCTGGGCTCAGTAAGAGGTAGGTTGAGGAGTTCTGCCATCTGGGAATAGCTTGGAGTTGAGCCTTTGCTCCTCCGAGTCGAGAGAAGCCAGATGGGGTGATTCAGGCATCTGATTAGAATGCCTCTCAAGCGCCTTGCTGTTGAGGTGTTTTGTGCATGTCTCATCAGGAGGAGACCCAGAGGCAGACCCTGGACTCACGGAAGAGAGTACCGGTATGTCTCGGAGCTGGCTTGGGAAGGCCTAGGGATCTTCCAGAGTGAGCTGGAGGATACAGCTGGTGTGAAAGAAACCTGGGCTTCCCGTCTGAGGCTGTTGCCTCTGCGACCCGGCCCGGGATAAGCAGAGGACGACGGAACGGATCGGATCAGATTTGAGTGTGACCAACCTGTTCTCGTGTTTTTCTCTCTGCCACATGAATGCGTTGGTCCATTTCTTCTTCCATCTCACTGAGCTGCATCGTCGCTTGGTCCTGAGCCCTAAAAAAAGTTAAATCTAATCAGGATTTTAAAAAACAACTTTTTAATGCCCAAGATACAAAAAAAATCCAATTGGTGAAAAACTCCAATTTATTCCCCTCTCGAATGGTATGAATGTTTGTGTAGGTATATGTGGGTATATGCTCACCTTTTGATGGCGAGGGCCAGGTTCTCCATCTCTGTGTTCTGTTGTTTGATTTCTTTGGTGAAGTTAATTATAACTTTTTCAAATTGAGGAATCAGCCGTGGCTCAGTCAGACTGATATTTTGGTAAAGCGTGGCAGCCTGTTCCTGCCTGGGAGAGATTAAGACACCAGTTTGGAGTGAAACTGTCCACTTTGTACATTTATCAAAGACTCAGACAACACAGAACAACTTATAAGACATGTTAATTATTAGAAGTACAAAACAGTAAAAATCCAACCAACTCCACTGGACCATCTCAATCGGAATTGACGACACTTCTAGATGGTCTATAAGGGTCCTGAGTTGCTCTCAACCAGCTGAGGAGAGTAGGTTTAGTCTGAGACACCCCATCAAGAAAGATCTCTAAGAACAATGCCTACCAAATGGCCAAATCTGGCCTTCTTCACCAATCATTAAATGTTGTCCCTACTCTGAACTCTTTCCAAGCCTTTCTTTCAGAAACAATCCTGACATCAGGAAACATCACTGACACTTAGATCTTACCATGAAGAGGCATGAAGAGCAATCAAGACTAAAAGTCTACAACAGGACTGTGGTAATTGATTGCAATCCCAAAAAAATTCTCTGAAATCCTCATGACTGTCCGACTGTATATTATAAATATTAGGCCGAACTGTGACCATATGTACCAGAAGAATTCCTCGCCTTAAAGCACTTTTTTTCCTCACAGGACGTTAAAAATAGGTCATGTAGGATTAAACGTCTTTGTGTTTGTCTTCTGAAGGAGAGGTCAGACTAATCCTGAGTAAATATACATTACAACATATCTGTAAATACGTACGTTCCAGAGATGTACATCTTACTTCCACTCAAAGTATTTCAGAGAAATGTCCACAAACAAGCACAAACAAACCTCCAGCGGGCCAGAGAAAAGCCACAAGTACACAGATAAAGACACATGATTGCCAGGAATGATCTTTTTTTCCCAACTTAACTCTAAATGTTACTTTTGGCTCAAAAAATTAACATATTTATATGTCAGAGTCGCAAAGCTCTTGATTTACAAGTCGATCTACGTTCCCACCCTCACCTATGGTCACCAGCTGTGGGGGGTGACCGAAATAATGAGATTGCGAATACAAGTGCCTGAAATGAGCTTCCTCTGCAGGGTAGCTGAGCTACCCTATCTCACTCAGAGATCGGGTGAGGAGTTCTGCCATCCGGGAGGAGCTCGGTGTTAAGCCGCTTGTCCTCTAGGTCGAGAGAAGCCAGATGGGGTGGTTTGGGCATCTGGTCAAGACACCCCCTGAGCGCCTAGCTGGTGAGGTGTTTTGGGCATGTCCCGCTGAGAGGAGACCATGAGGACAACCCCGGACCCGCTGGAGAGACTATGTCTCACAGCTGGATGGGGAACGACTCGGGATTCTTTCGGGTGAGCTGGAGGATGCAGCTGGGGTCAGAAAAGCCTGGGCTTCCCGTTTGAGGCTGTTGCCCCCGTGACCCAGCCCCAGGTAACCGGAAGAGAACGGAACTGAATGTTATAGTTGAATTTGCTTTTCATCTGCTTGATTTAATGAATCCAAATAACGTGTCTAATGCTGATAAATGAATGAACCAATAATGAAATATATTATTAATCTTTTTTAACAAAGATGAATTAACAAATTTAATTGCTTGACTTTTCACTGTACGTTTGAACAAAACTTCTCTTTAGCTGGTAAAGAGTCAGATTTAAAAAGCCTCAAAGGACGTCTGAAGAATAACTTCATACAGAAGAAAATTATATATTAATGAATTTTTTTGTAATATTTCTTATAAATAAACTTTTCATTCATCCCAAGAATCTTTCATTTTTCAATCCATCAGCTCTCAGCTGACTGATGGGACATCGGGTTTAACGGCTGATGATGAGAGGGTACTTTCTGCAAACGGCACCACCGTGATAATCAATGTCCTGATGAGGAAGCAAAGCAGCGTGGATATCGGTCCCATGCAAGGCCTCGGGCCCTGTAGAAGTACCACACACACTGAGCTTAAAGTTCAAATAAACTTTTCTATGAGAGCAGGAAAATGTGAAGTTTCTGACACTGATGACATTTCAAAGTTTCTTCTGTAGTGTTTAGAGTTTAGAGAAAATTTTGATCTTACTTTCTTTAAATATTTTCCAGCTGTTCTACTTCTTTGCATTTTGTCTTCAGAACCGCTTATCCTTAACAAGGTCGCAGGAGTGCTGGAGCCTATCCCGGCTGATTTCAGGCGAGAGGCAGAGAACACCCCGAACAGGTTGCCAGTCTGCTGTAGAGCCACACACACAAAACCATCCACACTCATTCATAGGGGCAGTTTCATAGTGGCCAATCAACCTTACATGCATGTTTTCGGAGAGTGGGAGGAAACCCACACATACATGGGGAAAACATGCAAACTCCACACAGAAAGACCAGTGATTCAAGCCTCATCCCACTGGGGGCTTGAACCCAGACCTTGTTGGTCTGATGGAAGGACAATGTGATACCCGCTTCACCACCGTGCTGCCAATTTTAAACCTATTGTGAGTCTGGTTCTTTAAAAAAACATCAACGTATTCACACTGGAGAGAAACCGTACAGATGTTCTTGGGGTTTTCATTCAAAACCCAATCATTTATGTGGATCTTTACTTTTGGAAGCCTCATTTCTTCTTAAAGTAGCTTGATTTGTTTGTAAAAGACATTCAGACAGATTAAAAGTTGGACTTGTGATCCAATTTTTCCGTTAAGATTGACTTTATTTAAGTAAAGTACGAACATTTTCTTTTAAAAGTGAGCGAACACACATTTGGATTTTACAGCTAAGATCAAACCGTGTAAGACCTGAATTCAAATTAAACTTTATTTAAATTGTATTTTTCACAACAAAATCCATTAAAAACTTCAAGTTAAAATGTTGAACGTGATCTTGAGTAAAACATACAGTTGATACAGTGTTATTGTGGTGGTAATGTCCAATTGTCATGATCCCCTCTCCTGCCGCCAGAGGGAGCACTGGGTGTTCCTCATCACCCTGATTAGGAACATCTGAGATTAATTCCTGATGCCACACATCTGCGGACCCTGCCATCTATTTAAGGGCAATCACCCCGGACTTCTCTATCGGGTGATACCATCCCTTCCAGCCTGGTTTCCCTTGTTGCCTGACCAAGAACACATTCTGACAATAATGTTTTCCATGCCACTGAAACTTTGTTTTTCTTTCCACAGTATTAATGGACAACCAAATTCAAATGAAACTTTTTCCACCTGCACACTGCTTCATGACACCAGTCTTTTACTTTTTTACTGTCAAACCTTCCAACATCCACAAGATCAATATATTCAATAGACTGAAACATGTTTAAATTTAAAAGTCAAACAATAGTGTCATGTTCATTTTGTCCAAGTCATAAAATGATTCCAGTTTTGTTGGACTTTTACACATTTCATTTGGTTCTCTCCAACCTAACATCTATTGTTGAACGAGCTCATCGCTGACTGTATTTTAAAAGTTTAATCTTTAATTGCTATAAGATTAGTTTTACCTGAAGATCTGTCTTTCAGTTCTAATCATTGATATCTTTTGTGACTTTTATCTCGTGTGAATCGGCTGTCTGTAAAAACTTCTTCAAATTTCTCCTTAAATTTGTTGCCATGAGGATGGTATACTTTGTATTTCTGCTCAAAGTAGTATTCTTTTAGGAAGTTTGGTGGATTTTTTTAAAAAACAGATTTTATTAATCTCTCACCGGGAAATGCGTATGCTCCACTACCCTGCAGCAGGCTGCCACCTATGGCGGTGCCAATGGTGGGAGAAAACAGGGTTAGATGTCATCTCCAAAGTCTCTAGACATGAATTCAGTGGGATGTGAACTCGCAAACTTCCAGTCCGCAGGCGAACGTTCTAACCACTGAGCCATCGTTTCTTTTGTGGGCGAGTTAAAGATTATTAGAAAGAGTCCATTTAGAAATAAAAATAATTAAAAAAAAACTTGTGTGAATAGAGCTTACGAGCAATGTTTTTGGTTTTTTATTGTTTTAAAAGTCAAGTTTCAAAGATGACCGCAATTTTAAGCAAATAATACAATAACTGATTCAAAGAGAGGGGATAATAAAAAAAAGTAAAACATTTATAACCTATATAAAAACTGTAGGCACCAAATGTGTAAAGTCATTTCAGGAGTTTTCATTTGCCTGAATGTAATATTATTTTTTTAATTTAATGCATATAATTTATGTTCCAGCGACTTCAAGCACAAAAGCAGTTAGAGGATGTTCGCGGGATCATTTCCCACAGAGCTCATGTCTAGGTGTCCTTGGGAAAGACACCTAACCCCCGTTTCTCCCACCATTGGTGCCGTCCTGGCAGCCTGCTGTGGTGTAATGCAGCACACAAATTTCCCCGTTGAGGGTTGAATTAAGTACAATTCTTTTTTTTTATATGCAATCCAGATCATTCGTCTTGCACTGCTGAAGGTTTTATTTAACACAACATTAAGGAGGAGGCGTTGGCTCATTGGTAGAATGTCCCGCTGTTAGATTCCCACTGGGCCCAAACCTACGCATCCTTGGGGACACTTGGGGGGGACACCTAAACCCCTTTTTCTCCCACTACTGGCTTCGTCATGCACAGATGTCTTTTTGAACAATGAATGAATGAGGTTTTGTTTTGTCTTGATAAATACAAAAACAATATTTGTGATGATCATGTATATCTGAAGCTCAAATCTTCTGAGCTTTAAGATGAATTGTTCATTATGAAGAAAATAAGAACTTTAATGAGGTTTTGTGTTAAAGAAAACATGAGTTTGATAGTCAGAATTATGCTGGTCCACTTATTGTATAATTTAACCATCAACAAGAGGCAGTTTGTCCAATATATGTACGTATACATTTTTAAGAATATGCATTAGCCTTCTTCTTTCGGCATTTCCTTTCAGGGAGTCGTCACATCAACTCAGTTTCTTCTATCTAACCCTATCTGCTGCATCCCCTTTGGTTACGCAACTATCTTCATGTCTCCCTTCACTGTATCCATGAACCTCCTCTTTGGTCTTCCTCTAGGCCTCTTTTCTGGTGGTTCCAAACTCAGCATCCTTCCGATGTACTCTCTGTCTCCTCTGCACATGTCCAAACCATCTCAGTCTGGCCTCTCTGACTTTATCTCCAAAACCTCTAACATGTGCTGTTCCTCTGATCCTGTCCATCCTGGTCACTCCCAGAGAGATCCTCAGCATCTTCATCTCTGCTACCTCCATCTCTGTTTGCTGTCATTTCCTCAGTGCCACTGTCTCTAGACCAAACTCTTCTATCATGAACAATAACTCTAAATTTGGATAGATTTTATTAGAAGACCAACACATTATCAACGCTATTATGTTTAATGTATCTTCCATTGCGCGAACCCTATTTGTTGTGTACAACTTTACTGTTTTTTTTTTTCTTCAGTGTTTCTGAAAGGAGTGGAAATCCTACTTTTTACAGTAGCTTAAGTTTTTTTTTAAATGCATGTGATTGTTATAGACTTTAAGAGTACCTCTGTGTACTGTAGTTGCTTTGATTAAAGCTAATAAATTGGTAATCTGATAATCTTTCTTCCTGGTCTACTTGCCCTGTGTGGACAGAAATTAGACTGATGATCATTTTCAAACACTATGCAAACTTCCAATACTCTTTGAGACAATTGTTTAAGGCATCTATGTTGTCATCTCGGGCTGTACAAATAAAATTGAATTATGTAACTAACCACCATGTTTTTTTATGTTAGGGTAGAACCTGTTTAATTGGGAGTTTCTGGATGTTTTTTGGTTATGAATTTAAGTAGTTTTATTTCTGTGATGCCGCTGTTCTACACCCAAGCATACTTTTGTGGTGTCCTCAAATTGTTTGGAAATAAATTTGATGTAATTATTTTGTGTATTTCAGCAGAGTAATGGGTACCCCTGTGATGAAGCTATCATCTTAGTCGTTGCCAGGTTACAAAGTCAATAATCAAAAACATGCACAGAAATACCAGGAGTCTAATCCTGCCTCCGTTTGAGGTTCACTTACAACTTTCCAGGTGAGAAAAAGAAACGGGATGAACATCGATTCATTCATCTTCAATGCATCTCGGACATGTTTGAATGTAAAAGTAGAGTATGAGTTCAGGTCAATTACTTCCAGCTACAGTCTGGTTCCTTTGACCTTAATCTGTAAATCCAAAATTTGTCATAAACTCGAGACCAACGTGACACGAAACATGAACGAGACTGTTAACGGTGATGACAGGCAGATAAACAGACACTGAAAGAGGAAATGAATGCCTTGAAGTTAGCACGAGAGACATTGTAGGTCTGACAACTCTGTAAATACCGGGTGAGCATTAAGACCCAAATTTGTTCTTCATCGGTTTGTTCTGCGTTTGCGTTTCCGACCAATAGACACTAAACAGTTGCCAAAACAAACAAATCGGAGTTATCGACAGACTGTGGGTCAATGAGTTTTGCTCCGTATTAAACAATATTTGGCTGAGGTTTTCAACGTCCCAAAGAATCCACAATTTTAAATAATTTTTTTTTCATTTTACGTGCACTTTTTAAAAAAATCTGACGTGCACAAGTCCAACCATTAAAATGAACCTAGACAAAAACTGAATTTATAAGATCATCCAGATGCTTATGTAAAGCAATACACCTGGGCACGTCAAGTTATTCAGCCTTACATGTGGGCAGTCCTACCTGAACATGGCCAAAAGCAGTGAATCAAAGTGAAACATTGGTTTTAAAGTTACAGTATTTTCTGTGTCTTACAATATTTTCATAGAACAAATCTGTTCATTCAAACCACTTTTTCCTGTAACCAAAGGGTTGCCGGTTCGAACCCCCGCCAGAAGTTCATGCTAAAGTGTCCTTGAGCAAGACACTGAATCCCAAATCGCTCCTGATGATGGTTTGCACCATGCATGGCAGCATCCCCATCAGGTATGAATATGTACGTGTAAATGGGTGAATGTGAGGTACACTGTAAAGCGCTTTGAGTGCCACCACAGGTGGAAAAGCGTGTATAAGTAGAGTCCATTTACCATTTGTTTCAACATTGATGGCAACCATAGGGTCCAGATGTCCAAATCAACTGTAACATGGAAAATCCAAGTGGTGAGGATTTCAGTTTTGCCTTAAAAAGGTTCTTTTTACACTTTTAATTAACATAAGTCCCCTCAAGAGTAAATCCTCATTGTTTCCAATTAAACAGAATTGTACAAAATAAATCTAGGAAACCAAAACTTTCATTAGTGTGGAAAAAAATGTAATAAATATATATTAATATTGGGTTGTTTAAGTGATAAAACCAGCTATAATTTCCCATAAGAAACATCAAAACAGAAATAGCCTTTAGACTTTATCGCATTCAGCACATCCAGGGTTTACGAATAAACATTTCACGTTGTTCATTTTTTTACACACTATTTTGCCAAAACATGCAAAAGAAAAGTTTTATTCTTCAGATTCCAATGTTATTTTTTCTGATCGTCGAGAAATTTTACAATAATTTTTCACACGCAACATTCTTTTCAAACATTGATAGAAGTTGATATTCTTTTTTTCACCAAACTTTTTTTTTATTTTACGATGCCCTCCTACAGTTAGAGTAAAAGACTTTGTCATTTCACGTAAGAACAAAAAAATTCCACCTCATCAAAATTGACTATGTCTGATTTTTTTCATGGGTTTGAATAATTTCGGTTTTGTTTGTATCTACGAAAAGTTTTTACACTGCTAGTGTTTAAGACATATTGTGAAAAACGTTTCAGCAGCAAAAATTTGTCATAACATGACAAATTTTAGTACTTTTTAAAAAAATAAGTACTAAAAATTAGAAATCGAAACATAGAACAAAAACTTTTAAACAACAATGGTGAGGCAAGCAGAAAAAAACATTCTGAAACAAAACTTTATCTTAATTATCAGACAACAATTTTTTTTGGTTTAGGTAGAAATTTATGGTGAAAAAGTTTAGGCAAAATACCCCTTTCGGCAGATGACGTCATTGATATTTGGCTCAAAAGTACTACTGGGCCCAAAATATAAAAACACTAATCAAATTCTGGTATGAAACTCTCATAGGATTAAAAAATAATTTATAAGGACAGAATAGACATGAAATAAGTTCTTTTTTTTTTGCATAGAAAATAGTTTTTCGCGGGAAACTTTGAAGTCAACAGTTGTGACGTCACAGTATATTTTTAACTAAGTAAGTCAATCAGTCAGTCACCTTAACCGTCTACCACTTATGAGTTTGCAAGGGGTGCCGGAGTCCATCCCAGCTGATGCGAGGCGAGGGGCAGGGTACACCCTGAACAGATCGCCAGTCTGTCGCGGGGCCACACACATGTCAACAGTTGTGACATCACAGTTTATTTTAAACTAAGTAAAAAAGATACCAAATTTGAATATTTATAGTTTTTTTTTTTCATTTTTATTGTTATTGCTACAAAACACTAGAAAAGATCAGGATGATTTTTGTCCCATAAAACATGTCCCTGATCTACAGTATCCACAAAAACTGTATCCTGTCCATCCCTCTCTGAATTTTTTTATGACTAGATGTCCATCTACAGATGTTTTGCAGGATATTCTTACCTAGGGATAAACTTTGCCATGTCTCCCATCTTCTTCTGGAAGTTTTCCCAAGCTATGGACACATCTCCTCCTTCTGACTCCATCACCTCTCCATAGCGGTCATTAAATCCAGAGATAAACTCCATCATAGTGACTGTTCCATCCTGATCCACATCTAAACGGTTAAAGATCTGCTCTCCTTCCTCTGCAGACACCTGAAGTTCTGCGCAGATCGTCAGGAACTCATTCCTCTCGATGCGTCCAGAGTTATCTGCGTCGTAGACGCGGAACAAAGTGCGCAGACGGTTCCGCTCTTCTGCGCTCATTCCTCTGATAGCTGGCTGCGTGTCGCTGGGAAATAAGAAAAAAACTTTTAGAGAGAGGGAACTTCCAGGAATCCTAGAGGGTCTTCTATTTATCCGAACATGTTTTGCATATTCTGTTAGTTTCCAAAGGGAAAAAAAAAGAATAAAAGTGGCAGTAATAATAAAAAAAGTTCCTAAAGAGATTAGTGTCCTGCTTCCACTGAAAGGTGTGTGTGAGGTAACCTGGGACTCCTCCCTCAGTACTCAGTCTAATGCTAAACCAGATGTTTCAAAAACAACAACCTGCAGTTATATGCTTTTTTTTTTTTTTTTGGTGAAAATGGCAGACATTGTGATCTGTAGTGAGAGGAGAGATCAGGTGGAGGTAAACCTAGAGACTAGAAAGAAGAGGAATGAAGATTAGCCAGAGTAAAACAGGGTACGTGTGTGAATGAGAGGAGTGAGGTTACATGGAGAAGAGATAAAGAAAGTGGAAGATTTTAAGTACTTAGGATCAACAGGCCAGAGCAATGGAGAGTGTGGAAAAGAGGTGAAGAATCGTGTGCAGGCAGGCTGGAACGGGTGGAGAAAAGTATAAGGTGTGATGTGTGACAGAAGAGTTTCAGCTAAATTGAAAGGAAAAGTGTACAAAACTGTGGTGAGACCGGCCATGCTGTTTGGTCTGGAAACAGTGTCACTGAGAAAAAGACAGGAAACAGAGATGGAGGTAGTAGAGATGAAGATGCTGAGGATCTCTCTGGGAGTGACCAGGATGGACAGGATCACAGGAACAGCACATGTTAGAGGTTTTGGGGATAAAGTCAGAAAGGCCTCACTGAGATGGTTTGGACATGTGCAGAGGAGAGATTATGTCAAAAGAAGGATGCTGATTTTGGAGCCACCAGGCAAGAGGTCTAGAGGAAGACCAAAGAAGAAGTTCATGGCTACAGTGAAGGAAGACATGAAGATATGTAGGGTCACTGAAGAGGATGCAGGAGACAGGGTTAGATGGAAGAAACTGACTCTCTGTTCTAATCCCTTAAGTGGTCGAAAAGAGAAAGAGGATAAAATTGATCAAAGAAAACCATATTTTATTTCTTTCTGGTGCCAAACACTCATGCAAAAGCAGCTTTTATCATTTATAAAATAGAATAATGATTCTGCATGTCACTATGCATTTTATATCCAGACCTTCAGCAGTACTCCATCTGCATTAATCAGCCCTTAAGTAACTATTTTGTAGTTATAAAAACATTTTACTATGCTGAAGAATTAGAGAAAAAGAGCTTGGGTATTACAGATGGAAAAATGTTGTGATGTGAACCAAAATAAACAAGCAAGTAATGAAATAACCGACACACAGAACCATCCAAAACAACCTCATATACTTCAAAAATATATTAGAAACAAAACATTTATACCAAAAACTTATTTTTATTCATATTGTTTAAATCAATATCTTTCCACCAATGCTAGAAGTCCAACCAGTCTTGTCATATTTCTGAATAGGTTGTCTACAGATGTGAGGAGCTGTACTGTTACATACAACTTGGACTTCTTTACTTTGTTCAATGACTTTATTTCATTTTTAAAAAATGTTTAATAGTTTGAACAATCCAAGCATAAAAACATGCAGTAGCAGAATCAGTTTGAATTGGTTGGACAAATTGAGGTGAACAAGGCCAGCAAAGCATATGAAGGCGTTTTTAGACGCTCCTCTGATTTTAGTCTACTTAGCAACTAAAGCTGGCTGGAATATGATTGGTCAAATACTTGTAAGCAAAAACTCAAGCTTGGAAGCAGCAATGTTCCGTTCCGTTCTGTCATCTTCCGCTTGTTCCGGGGTAGGGTCGCGGGGGCAACAGCCTCAAGCGGGCAGCCCAGGCCTCTCTCTCCCCGGCTGCATCCTCTAGCTCACCTGGAAGGATCCCAAGTCGTTCCCCGGCCAGCTGTGAGTCATAGTCTCTCCAGCGGGTCCGGGGTCTGCCCCTTAGTCTCCTTCTGGTAAACTCCTCCACTTGGGGCAGGACCCTGTCCGGGCGAGGACCATGGTCTCGGATTTGGAGGCGCTAATTCCCATCCCGGCCGCTTCACACTCGGCAGCAAATCGATCCAGCGAGAGCTGGAGGTCACGATCCGATGAAGCCAACAGAACCACATCATCCGCAAAAAGTAGAGATCCGATCCTGAGGTCACCAAACTGGATCCCTCCAACAGCAGCAATGTAACAACCAAAATTAGTGTATTTTTACAGCAGTTCCAGGACAGAAAGCTTTGAATAAGTCGTTCGTGCTACACCACTGATATAATTTCGTGGGTACATTTGATTATCTGTTAAGGTAGGATTTGAGCCAAAACCATTCAATCTGATTTACATTGATATTCTATTTAGCGTAAAACACTGCTTTCTGTAATTTTAGAAGCAATGGAAATTTTGTGCAACACAATTGACTTTATATTGAGGTCAAATTGTAAAAAAAGAAAAAAACAAAACAAAATACTGTGTTATCAAACAGTGAATAATTAAGTGATTTTCTACGAACTCCGACGCAGTGTTTATAAGACACTTATTTGTTCTAGAGGTGAAAGGACATGCAAACAAAGATTCATTTAAAGATGGATCCAGTCTTGAGTCAATGACCATCGAAACACAAATTCCCATTTAAATATTTTTTACGTAGCCTTACTATTTTGAATTATCTCGTTCTAGAAGACTTTTTATATTATTTTTATATTATTGCGTATAAATAACTACAGTAGAACTCCCTTTTCCCATCTCACCTTTCCATGACCAGGTCTTTGTTGTGTTGTTTGTCCTCCTCATCAGGATCTTCTTCCTCTTGTTGTTCTCTGAAACCACTGATGAACTCCTCCAAAGTCACTGTTCCATCTTTGTCTGTGTCCAACCGTTTGAATAAGCCCTCAACTTCTCTGGTGGGGACGTGAAGCTCCCTGCAAATGGTGGAGAACTCATTCTTTTCAATCCGGCCTGAGTGATCGACATCATAGGCATAGAAGAGAGCACTCAGACGTCTCTGCTCTTCTTCGTGCTTTCTCTTTGCAGATGACATGGTTTTGTTTCTGGCAGATATAAGTCAGGCGTCAGAGAGAGAAAAGGTTGCTGAGGTTTCCTAAAGGTCAGATCATTTCAAAGCATCACGTTTTATTCCTCTTGAGAAGAAGAGATGATATTTTTTAATCATATTTGTTGAGATAAAGAGTTTCCCATTGTTGCTGGAGTTCCAGGTTCAGCCCAGACTTTTCCTCATTCATCCTTTTTATACCCTTCCTCCTCCCCACACCTCTGTCCTTTTAAAGCGTGGAGTAAAAACATTTTTAGGACCAGTAAAGATGGTGTTGCAAATCCTTTTACACTATTCAGGCTAACAAAGAGAGCATTGGTGGAGGCAAGAAAACAAAACCAGTCAAATTACCACAAAGTCAGATGATTAACTTCTTCATAATCTGATACTACAGAATTTCTTCATCTGAAAATAATAATAAGTCTCCTGATTAAATAAGAGATATTTTCTGAGGTGTTAAACTCTTTTATGGCAGATCATACATGATACGGCTGCACATACTTATTCACACCTTTTCCACAATATCGATTGCTTCAGAATATTGATTATTCTTGACCACCTTCTTTATCTCTTCTCCCTGTAACTTCACTCCACCATTTGGGTGCCTCTCGTTCAAACATGTCCTCTGTCTTACTGCAGCTGACCTTCATTCGACTCCTTTGGACGGGAAACTGCACACTGACTCTGTGGCTCTGGCCACAACGGTAAAGTCATTCAAGAAATGGCTGCAGAGATGGATGCATGAGTGGAAGGATTCTTTGTCAAACTGGACTTAAACTGAACTCAAATTTCCTTTCAGGGAAAAATAAAGTATCTTCAATTCAAACATGCAGTGGTTACAAAATATTGTATCTCAAATATAGCATTACCTGGCCTTGAATCTTGGAGTGAACTATTCAAACGAATAGAATGATTCTAAACTTTGACTTTAAAATCAACCAGCACTTAGAACAGGCATGGGCAAACTATGGACCCGCGGGCCACATGCAGGCCTGTTAAATGTTTTAATCGGCCCCAAAAAAAATTATTAAGTAAATAAACCATGTTAATGTTTTATTTCCCCTGCAGTTCTGATGTTTCCTCACTAGATGGCGCGCTCTAGATATATTGGCTTTGTTGCACAAACAACAACACTACTCACATTAAAATGTGTGTGTTTCCGTGATGTGCACATTGTCAAAATAGATTGTCAGGAGATTTCAAACCTACATTTTAAATCTAGTGCGCTAGATGCATGTTTTTTTAAGCGCTACGGGGCTTGATTTTAACCTTAGCACGCTAGATTACGTGCGTCTAGCAGCCCTATTGGCTTTCACTTGTTTACCAAAGCATGCTAACCGTCTGTTGCTGTTCCTGCTGTCATGCTGTGGAGCTGAGGCCAAAATATACCCTTGACACAACAGACAGGCTCAGATGAAAAATCACAAGCAGATTTATTAGATTGATAAAAAGTCCAAATAAAGAAGACAAAAACAGATAAACTAGACAGGTTCTAATGTAGGAGCTGGAGCCAAAAACTGGATAACAAGTCAAACATGAAAAACAATGTGTGTGTCAAAAACTGTTCCATTTATGCTCCAGCAGATGAGTAGATTAGTTTCAGGTGTGACTAGTTGCACACACACAGACAAGAGGAAGGGGGAATAAGGACACAGAGGGGTAACAGACTACTCTCCTGACACCTGCCCCTTGGTCAAATGTTAGAATTCAATGTTGCTCGCAAATCAAAAAGTTTGCCCACCCTGACTTAGATCCTGAAGTGGGTCACATATTTTAATCACAGCCACAATTTCAATCAAATCCTAAAAGTTAAAATGTTAGAATGCTAGAGAGCAAGGAATTTGACCAGATTAAAAAAATGGAGTCCCTACGACTTCAAAATAAAATACTACATATAATCTTTTATTTTTTTACCTCAGAAAACATGTTCATGTATTTATTCCCTGCCAAGCAGGAAAAAAACCCAGCAACCATAAAAAGTAGGGCATTTCATTTTTCCCAATCATCGTTAGTGATTAAACTACCAAACAACTTACATTAGTAGTGTTATTTTATCTGAAGCATGTCATTTTCTTTCTCCACACTCCAAGCAGCTGATGTTTTTTGAGTTTTCTGAAAAGTCACAGCAGACAGTTGCTCCTTTTTTTTATTGCTATGCTGTGGAAATAATTCGTTTGAAGCTCTTACGTGACAAATGGTTTGTGTTGAAAAAGAAAGAACAAAACCCCCTCCCAAAAAACGACAGAGCAGCTGTTTAGTAAAATGAAACTTTTACATCATCGTAAAATAAAACAAAATAATTTACATGTTGGGACAGCCCAGTGGCCTCACAGCAAGAAGGTCAGGGTTCAATTCCCAGGTGTGGATGAGGCTTGAAACACTGGTCTTACTGTGTGGAGTTTGCATATTCTCCCTGTTTAGGCGGGGGTTTCCTCAAGGTACTCCAGTTTCCTCCCACCCTCCAAAAACAAGTTTGGTTGATTAGCCACTGTGAAATTGCCCCTAGGAATGAATGTGTGTGTGGATGGTTATACGTGTGTGTGACCCTGCAACAGACTAGCGACCTGTTCAGGGTGTATCCTGCCTCTCCCCTTGGATCAGCTGGGATACACTCGGCACCCCCCATGACCCTGCCAGGGATAAGCAGTACAGAAGATGAATTTACATATTTTGGATGTTCAGTTGTCTCATTTTGTTCTAGTTTTGCTTGATAGCTCATTCTTTCATTTTCTGTCGGCTTTTCCATCCATCCATCCAGTCATCCATCCATTCATCCATCCAGTCATCCATCTATCCATCCATCCATCCATCCATCCATCCATCTATCCGAACTCCTAATCTTTTTTTTGCATTTTAAAATAAAAATAGCATTTACATGTAAAAGTTTTTTTTAATTAGGACTTTATCATCTTTATTTTAATCTTGAGCTTTTTTTGTTCAAACATGTGATTTCAAACCCAAAATCGTATCATATTTAGTCAAGTTCATCTGATAAAAAAAAAAAATCCCTTGACAATCTGGTTGGTTGTACTTTGTCCCCTCCTAAATTTCCCAGAAAGAAACCAAAACAACCCAGTTTACCAGGAAACCAGACAAGCTTGGGCTGTTTTAAAGAAGCACAATAAAAATGTGTCTGACATCATCAAACATCTCATGTAGATTTATTCAACCTGGGATTAAATATCTTAGAGTTTTGGAAAGAATGCTGATCAAACAAAAACATAATTTGCTCTGACTTGCATTATGTGTGCAGGTATGATTGTGCATGATGGTGCACTTCTGGGATATCTTGTGTTTGTTCAGGGAGTGGTGCAGGACTCTGATGTACTTGCTGTTCTTACATCATGGGAAGACTCCATGTGCTCCTACATGAGAACATCTGTTACAATTTATCTAGTTACTCCAAAGTTTAACCCAAAGTTTGGATCAAACTTGAAAGCTTAGATGTGAATGCAAGTGTATTTTTACGCCCAATTTTTATTAGACAACTTTATTGTGATACCGGTTTCTATCAAAATAAAGATGAAAATAGAGACTCGAATTTTTTACGATAAGAATTATTATCACACTAAAGAACAATACTCCCATTTTTAAGATTTCTAAATACGTACTTGACCCAAGTGCAATAAAACCTCAGATATCGTGGTGGGTTTTGTTTAGATGGTACATGTTCATTAATTAATTAATCCAGTCCCCAAAGTGATGCTAAGTTATTAACAACAGCAAGAAAATCTCATTCTTAATCTTAAGTAAATCCAACTAAAATTATTTTAGAGCAAGTCTAAATTGTTAAACACATAAACTGATAAAACAATGCCATCTGCTGGTGGAATGTGAAATAACATCAAATTATGATGATTAAGAACAATCATCATCTTGAGAACAAACAAAAACAAACAGGAAGATCAAAAATTGAATAGATTTTTCTTTGAGGATATACATGAAATCGGAAAATTATTGTGGTCAATTTTCAGTTGTGGTAGCGTACAGATTACGCTAAAAAATCATGTAGTTTGGATATGCTTGTTGTCGTGAAGCCGCATCACGCCACGTCAAACCATGCCACAAGATCTTTGACCACTCGGAGGTGGTCGTTGAGGAGGGAGTACTGTTTCTCATCGACCTGATTGGGGTCACCTGGGGATGATTGCAAACTCCATACATCTGTGCACCCTGCCATCTGTTTAAGGGCGATCACCCTGGACTTCCCTATTGGGTCATACAATCCCTTCCAGCTAGGTCTCCCTGGTTGCCTAAACAACAACACATTCTTGCAAGAACCTTTTACCATGACACTGAAACTTTATTTTTCAGTAATTATGGACTGTCAGCTTCAAATAAACAATGTTTTCTGTCTGCAACTGAGTCCTTCTCTTTCCACCTACACCTGCAAAAGAGGTTATTGTGTTTCTTGGTCATGCAACCAGGGAGAACTGGCTGGAAGGGATGGTATGACGCGACATAGATGTCCAGGGTGATTGTCCTTAAATAGGCAGCAGGGTCCACAGATGTGTGGTATCAGAATAATCACCCTCAGCTGTCGCAATCAGGGTGACAAGGGAAGGTCCAGGTCTCCCTCTGGTGGCAGTTGAGGGAATCATGACAGTAGTCAAAATACGGTAATTGCCTTAACCTGTAAAATGACAGTTAATTTTGGTAAAGCTGAATTTTAAATTAAAGTCACAAGCGATCCGACAAAGTAAGAGCATATTTTTTCATCATTTATTAGGGAGCTTTATGTGGCAGTAGTAACATATAAAACAACCCATATTTTTGTTTAGAACATACAAACATTCAAAATGTTCACTTCACAAAGTTCATAAGGCTTGGTTGTCACAGAAAAAGAGGGAGTTTTTCTCCTTTTTCAGCTAAATCTCCCAGAGTATCGTATGAAAAGTGACCTAATGACAGAATCGAAGAAAAACACAAACACAGCAAATAGAGACCTCAAAACGTAAATCAAGAAAATATAGGATCTGATCAACATTAGAAAATAATACAGGTTTCGTGCAAGAGAATCTGCTACTGTACTGCTCACACAACACTGAAATATTATAGATATTCCTCCTCTGACTTTGTTGTCCAGTAGTTTTGCATAAATCAGACCTGAGTTCAAATATTTAAAAGCTTAAATAAATGACTGAAACACAGTTTATTAGTGCTAAATATTTCTAATTAGTTCTTGAAGGCAAATTATTTAATTTAAAGAAGGGGTATTATGCAAAATCAAATTTTAGTTTTTGTCCCATGTTCGGATGTTATTTTTATATTAAAAACATAATTGAAACAGTTTTCTATTTCATGCTTGTTGGCGTGGTGGCGTGGTGGCGCAGTGGGTAGCACAAAGGCCTCACAGCAAGGAGGTCGTGGGTTCTAGTCTCGAGGCTTGAAACACTGGTCTTTCTGTGTGGAGTTTGCATCTTCTCCCCGTGCATGCGTGGGTTTCTCCAGGCACTCTGGTTTCCAACCACCCTCCAAAAACATGCATGTTAGGTTGATTGGCCAGTGCCAAACTGCCACTAGGAGTGTGTGTGTCTGGTTGTATGTGTGTGGCCCTGCTACAGTTTGGTGACTTGTTTGGGGTGTACCCTGCCTCTTGCCTCAAATCAGCAGGGATAGACTCTGGCACCCCCCGCAACCTTGTAAGGGATAGATGGTTTAGAAGGTGACTGACTGATTGCATGTTGTTTTCATCTGCAAGCTCTCCGAACCAATATTTGGACATTTTCGAATGCAAAATTGTTCTAAGCCATGGATTTTGTTCTCTGCCACACCCACACTCCAAGGTAAGCAGAAGCGACAAAGGTGTGAGACTATAGGGTAGCAAGAGGAGGAGGGAATTCACAGTGTAAAAACAGAAGTGAAAATTAATAGTTTTTTTTTTCCAGCAAATATTCAATTCCGGACCTAAAAAAATGCTACAGTGTTTATAATCATGAGATAAGATTTTATTACCTCACAAAAAGCACAATACCCCCTCTTTAAGGTTTCTAAATACTTGACTCATGTCAGAAACGTGTCAATTTGCATTAAAACCTCAGATATGACATCATGGTGAGTTTTTTTTTGGATGTTACATGTTCATTATGTCACAGTTTAGCTACAGGAAAGAATAACCTTTTCAGTTCTTTTGTGATGCATTGCGTTGTTCAAACATAAAAACTGTGTTCCAGCTGCTCATTAACGTGAGCTAAACCCCAAAAAAGATGCAAACAGGAGCTACAGAGTGAGATATGCTACTGTGTGACGTGGAGCCACATCATGTGGGGCAGGGGTGCCCAACCTCTTTTGTCCCAAGATCTAGTTTACACATTTCAAATCTCCTGAGATCTACCAGTCCCTTGTTACCATCGCAAACCCCAGCAGATCATTCCCAGCCCGTAACTACCCCTACAACACGATTTGTTACATACGCACACACCGACACTTACAGCGCTTTGCGAGGGGGAGGGGCCACAGCAGCACTGCGGGCTGCTTATTGATTACAGGCTTAGTAATATGATTTCACGTCACAGACTCCAAAAATCTCCAGTAACAGCAAAAAAGCTGCTAAATTGACACTTTTTTTTTAATGGTTTTTTTTTTTTCTAGTTTTTTTCAATGCCATGCGATCTACCCATAATGCCTTTGTGATCGACAAGTCGGTCGCGATCGACCAGTCGATCTCGATTGACGTAATGGGCACCCCTGATGTAGGCTAATAACAAAAGCAATATTTATAGTTGAGGAATTGTAGTGATTTTTTTTTTCTGTGATGAAACAATATCAACCTGTGAGCATGCAATAGCTTTAGTAAGCTATGTGATGAAGCTATAGAACAGTAGCATGTTCAAATCAACAGTAAAAACTTCATGGATTCTTGATTTGAGAACCATTTTCCAGATCACTAAATTATTTTAATTGGACAAAATTAATTGAATCAACTGAGCAAACAATCAAGATTTACTGCATAATTGAAATTTTCTCAGAAAACCAAATGCTAACAGTCTTTCCTCAAACCATTAAAATGTCTTTTGTTCATTTATCTGCTGGTAAAAACACAGAAAACATGCATTTATACTAAGGATGGTTTAGGACAGCCAAGCCTATATCTAGATAGCGTTTCACAGACAAGACATAAAAGAGGAAAGAAAGAAAATCCTCACCCACAGCAAGCTGTTTTTTTTCTGTTTGTGCTATAACACAGTATTTACAGATGATGGCATGCCATTTGCATTTTAGAGGTATCAACAAACGGAGCTCGGGGCGATGGAACTGTAAAAAAGCCCAAGATTAGACTCAAACTGTTTGCAGAGTTTCAGATATAATGATCTTTGCTTTTATTTTTTTTAGAGATCTGCATTGTTGTGCCAGTTTATGGTGTCTAAACTACCTTTAAAGTGACTCAATAAGGATATTTATCTCTGACGGGGGGATAGGGATTATTAAATAATGCATACAAGTTACTTTTAACCCAGATGTGTGAGGTTAAATGACATCTCTGCGGTTGTAGTGATTTGGCCCTTGGTTGAAACTCAGTGCATTGCTGTAGTAGGAAAATAAACACTTATTTCCACAAAATATGTGTGTTCTAGCTGTTACTGCATATATTCTATATGCATAAATTTTCTGAATAGATAGAGCTACAAGGACATGTGACAGCATGGCGTATTACACAGCGCATTACGTACATACATGAGAGCCGCACGTGGCACACACTTGCATTATGATGTGACATCATGTGAATTTTAACGTATTTCATTTTTTGTTGCTAATGAAAAATTGCTATCGTTCTAAACCAGGAGTGGGCAAACTTTTTGATTTTCGGGCCACATTGAGTTATAACATTTGACCAAGCGGTCAAAACAGGAGCAGATTGATGGCATGCTTTTGTAAACAAGCTCCCTAGATATGGAAAGCCATTAGGGCCACTACGAGCACGTAATCTGGTGCGCTAAAGTTAAAATCAAGCACCCCAGCGCTTAAAAAAACGTGCATGTAGCACGCTAGATATAAATGTAGGTGTGGTGACCAGACATAATTCACCAAAGACTGTGTGTTTGATGTGCCGTTTTTTCCCCTTTATGGAAGGGCGCGCTTTGATGATGTCATATTTTAATGTCTGTTGTTGTGGATTAAGAAATTTTACTTTGTGGATTTGTGTGCTCACTTCTTTTATTTACTAAATCCACGCTGGTGACCCCGACGTTTGTTTGTTGGAGGTATCCACAGCTTTTTAGGTTTGAAATCTCTTGGCAATCTATTTTGACAACGTGCGGATCACAGAAAAATGTAGGTTTGAAACGCGTTTGTTGACATGCTTGTATTGACGTGCTTGTATTGACGTGCTTGTATTGAAGTGCTTGTATTGACCCCGATGGCTTTCCATATCTGTGCACACTGTTTATTTTGACAGCATGCGCATCACGAAAACACACACATTTTAATGGGAGCAGTGTTGTTGTTTTCACAACAAAGACAATATATCTAGAGTGTGCCATCTAGTGAGGAAACATCAGAATTGCAAGGGAAATAAAACATTAACATGGTTTATTTATTTAATTTTTTTTCAGGGCCGGATTAAAACGTTTAACGGGCCGCATGTGGCTCGTGGACCGTAGTTTGCCCATGCCTGTTCTAAATCATTACAGATTGCTATTACGGTTCTTCGAAACTCAAAAATGGTTACTGTTTTAAACGTTATGCACGTTAGAACCAAATCAATGCATTACACGCATGTATATGAATGTATGTACATATATTTGTGTGTATATATAAATCTATATGAGTGCATATAGATGTACACACAGTCTGATACACACACAGACGTGTTGTAGTAATTAGACAGTCTGAAGCCATCTTTACGTCTGGCGACACGTAGTGTTTCTTACACAGATTCTCAAAGATAATGTGTGATAGTTATGTGTAAACTATGTGATAGATGCAGGTCTTAGACACTTTTTTTTTTTTTACACATATTTTGATTTAAACATTAACAACTAATGCTCTTTCCTGAGAAGTTCATCCAAAGTAATCCTCATTTTAAATGCTAATTGTTTTTGAAAACACCAGTTTTTACATTATGTGAAATATCACTTTTCATCTACGTCCAACGTTTCAAAAATAATAAATGACAAGCTCTCTCTTTATAAGTTGGACATCTTAGTTGAAGATTATTTTTAAAAATGATAAATGTCCTTTTTTTTAAATCACTATTTGATACAAGCGGCTAAAATGAGCTTCCTCCGAAGGGTGGCTTGAGCTCTCACTCAGTGATAGGCAGAAGAGCTCTGCCATATGGGAGGAGCTCGAAGTAGAGTTGTTGCTCCTCCGGGTTGAGAGAAGCCAGATAGGGTAGTTCAGGCATTTGGTTAGAATGCCTCACTGGTGATGTGTTTCGGCTACGTCCCACCATGAAGAGACCCAGAGGCAGACCCCGGACTTGCATGAGAGACTACGTCTCGCAGCTGACTGCGAAACACTTCGGAATCTTCCAGAGTGAGCTAGAGGATCCAGTTGACTGCATGAACTCAATTTATTGTGCATGTTGGTCAAAGCACAGGAGGTAAACTCTTTATAATAAAATCTTCCGGAGCAAGAGAAGCCAGATGGGGTGGTTCGGGCATCTGGTTAGGATACCTCCCAAGCCCCGCACTGGTGAGGTGTTTCGGGCACGTCACACTGGGAGGAGAACAAGAGGCAGACCTCGAACCTGCTAGAGAGACTATATCTAACAGCTGTCCGGGAAACACCTCGGAATCCTCTCGAGGGAGATGGAGGATGCAGTCGCGGTGAAAGAAACCGGGGATTCCTGTCAGAGGCTCTTGCCCCTGTGACCCGGCCCCAGATAAATAGAAGACAACGGGACAGAATCATTTGATAATATGTTGATCTGAACTTTTATAACTACAAATAGTTCGTTACAGCTAATTTTAACGCGAGTTTGATCATTTATGTTTCCAGAAAAGTGAACTCCTGGACGGATTTTGCCAAAACATCATACAATCTGTGCAATTTTCTTTTCTGAGTCTTTAAAGAACGACTTTAAAAAAAACTTTCAACTACTTTCTTTTAATCATTTTCTCCAAGGGTAAAGTGACCACGACTACTTTTGTTTGACCCAAATCGACATATTCATGTTTATGTGGCAATCCCTTTACTTTGAATGCTGACACATAAACAAAACATCCCTCGATCGTTCACCTTTCTTAATTTCTCTTTCAATTTTTTTCTTCTCATCACAAATCATGAACCGGGAGCCATAATGGATTACTCAACACTAAACAAGACAACATGTGGACGTTCAACAAAACACACTTATCATCATGAATATGGACTTTCTCATCCTTTCTGTGTTCAAAGTGACATCACATAATCTGAAACAGCTGTAATCTGACATTTTGTGCTATATCCTTTGTAGGAAAAACCCAGGGCACCACCGATGCTGACGGTAGCTTTAAAAAATAGCAAACAGTAAGTTTCTTCATGCCCCGTTACCCTATTAAATTACAATAAATAATCGTGTTGCTTTTTTTTTTAATCATCTTTTTGTAAACTCTTCTTTTGAAAATAAGCTCAAAGTAGGTGCTCTGAAAAATTCCTGAAAGATCTGGATCACATAAAAATATACAAAATGTTAAAAACAACTTTTTTCAATATCGGTAGCAATTTGTAATCTTTTATTTGAGTTAAATATATATAATGTAGGTGCGACTGTGGCTAACGTTGTGTATACTGGTAGGTAAATTCTTTTAAACCCACCCACTCCGTCATGACTGATAAGTCTCAAACCAACCAGGCGACCCGTTTGCACATCAAAACTATTTCTATCAGCATCAGGAGTGAGTGGGATCTCATTTGTATTTAATTAAAGCACTGATTTAGTTTGTTTTGTGTCTTTTTCTGTCTTCAGCTTCCATTATTTCCTCAAACATCTGCAGTATTTCTTGTCTCTAGTTGTCTATCTCAACAAGTGATTCAGTCTTATGAAATTGTTTGATTAAACAGTAAATAAAATGGCCAAAAAAGTTTATAACTCAACTTAATTTAGTCAAATTGATTTTTTGAGGTGTTGAAATATCCCAGAATTTCTCTGAAATTACTGATTTTTTTTTTCTTTTTTGGATTTAAGAGACATCAGTTTTTAAGACTGCACATAAGATTAAATCACACATTCAGAAAGACATTCAGGCAGATTTTTTTCCTTCTTATCTTAAGTCTGTTACTTCCTTTTCCTCCTCAGTCTGACCAGAGGTTCTCCATGGCCATGCTGATCCTGCAGAGAATCCAGCGCCGAAGTGGACAGTAATATTCGTAGTGGAACTGCTCAAACTCTGGAGTTTGCCGGATCTCATGGAGGAAGGACACGTCGATGTCTGACTCCAGCAGGAGCAGCAGAGTTGGCACAGTGACGAGTAGGATGCCCATCACCACAGCGATGAAGCGTGCCACGCTCAAAAGGCCTGCGTTTACTCTCTGATTGGACGACAGCAGGCGCAGGCTGCTGCTCAGCATTCCACTTACTCCTCTTCTTGAAGCCAGGCGGGTGCGTTCATATTCTCGGTCCCGCTCCCTTTCTGCCTCCAGCTGGGCCTGGATGTCAGGGTCTGCGTGAAGCTCTCTTAGCAGCCTGGCAGGACTCTGGGCGGAGGAGGAGAAGAGGAGATCGACTCCTCCCTGGCTGTCATCCACCGGGGTGGGAAGCATGCTGGCACACGGACTGGAAAGAAAATATACACACTAATAAAATAAAATGTATGTTTTTAAAAGTACGTTCTGAAACTCTCTAGCTGTTGAGCACCCGCTTTGATGCAACATTTTACATTTTACACATAAAGATAGTTATAACAACAATAATAATGATGGTACACCATCTGGTACACACAGGTGTCCAAAAAGTTGATCGCAGTTTATTGGTAGCTCTTTTTTTCCCCAAAAAGTGTCAAATTAGCAGCTTTTTCTTGTATTATAGGAGATTTTTGGAGTTAGTGACGTGAAAGAACGTTGTTAAGCCAGTTCTGAATAAGCAGCGCCTGCTGCTGATGTGACACCTCCTCCTCCCAAAGAGCTGCATGATTGTGGAAAATGTCTGTGTGTGTTTGTGTGTTAGAAAGAGAAAAAAAGAGTTAGTGAGAGAGAGAAATTTGTCTGTGTGTAGGTTTGACAGAGAGGAACTTGTCTATGTGTGTGTGTTTGAGAGAGAGAAACTTGTCTGTGTGTGTGTTTGAGAGAGAGGAACTTGTCTGTGTGTGTTTGAGAGAGAGAGAAAGAGAGAGAGAGAGGAGGAACTTGACTGTGTGTGTTTGAGAGAGACAAATTTGTATGCTTGTGGGTGTATGTATCTGAGTGAGGGTGGGTTTGTGATGTTTAATGGCTGTATAACAACAACAAAATGTATCGTGAGGGTAGTTTCACTGCAGGCTGGAAACGATCTGTGGGGGTTTGCGATGTTAATGTCGAACTGGTAGATTTCAGGAGGTTTGATACTTCACAAGTAGCTCTTGGGACAAAATGGGTTGAACACCCCTGGATTACACTATTAAAACGTCAAGTTAGAATTTCTTGATTGTCTCCAGTGCCTGACATAGATTCCCGGGCAGGTTTAGTGGCACTTTTATTTTACTGACATACTGGTGTGTCTCTTACAGAGTTGCTGTGGTAACTGCCTCACACTCCACTGTCTTTTGTTTGTGGGAGGAGACATCATGGATGTACAAAAAGGACACCTTGCCATTGTGCATGAGGGATTACAGGCGACAGAGGCCCGTTTACACAGGCCCTGTTGTGTAACCACGTTGTGTAATTTGCATGATCGGTATTTGGAGCTGTAGAGGTGTGGTTGGGGTGGATGGAGATAAATCTGTTTTACACTTGAGATTTGTCGCTGATGTGTCATTTTAGATGTAGTTTACTAACCTGTAGGCATGCTCAGATATGGTGAGTTCACCACCAGCATCAACGTCTTCCTCCACTTCATCTTCTGCTTTGGGTGGTTGTGGTCGGAGGTTTGAGTTTTCCATGGCCATTCGAGAAATTTGCAGGTCATCATCTGAAGCAGGATTTCCTTCAGTAGCTTTTTGCTCAGCGTCTGATGGAGCAGTGGAAGCTTTGAGTGGAGACAGGTGGACTGGATCCTTCACAGCAACCACACCTAAGAATAGTCACATATAGGGAAAAAATCAGACAGCTAAACTCCTGTCCAGCTCCTAAATAACCTCATCATGCTATCATCACAGCTTCCAACCAGAGACCCTAACATTTTTGGTTCTAATATTGTAATGATCCTCCTCATCTGGAATATTTTCTCACTCCCGCTCCTGGCCTAATTCAACACACCTGGCCCCTTGTATCTCCCAGATGTCTCAAGCTGAGTCCAGTTACAGTATCTATTTATTATTTAAGCACTAGTTTCCTTTACTTTTTTGTCAGATAATACCGCTCCAACTGCAGCCACAATAGCGTCCCTCCACATCTGGTCCCACAACCTGCTGTCTCTACACGTCTGGTCTCTCATCCTGCTATTCCTCCACGTCTGGTCCCTCATCCTGCTGTCCCTACACATCTGGTCCCTCATCCTGCTTTCCCTCTATGTCAGGTTGCTCATTGACTGTTCCTCCACGTCTGGTCTCTTATCCTGCCATCCCTGCATGTCTAGTTCCTCATCCTGCTGTTCCTCCACATCTGGTCCCTCATCCTGCCGTCCGTCCACACCTTGTCCCTAATCCCGCCGTCCTTGCACGTCTGGTCCCTAATCCTGCTGTTCCTCCACATCTGGTCCCTCATCCTGCCGTACTTTCACGTGCGGTCCCTCATCCTGTGGATCTCTACTTCTTGGGTCTGGATCTGCACTCCTGCTACCTGCAATCAACTGGTTAAAACTGGCTGTGCATCTGGGCCCTACTTCACCATTTTGACAAATATATACCTTTGCATTATTTATTTCTTAAAATCTCCCTAGACTACTCCATTCAGATTAGTTTACGAATCCGACAAGCTGAAGGAAATGCAATCCAGCTGAACTTTATGGGTCCGTTAAAATATTATAATAAAACATGTAAGTCAAACTTAATTGTTTGTTTCCATAAAATAAAAAGAATGCAAAAAATGCATTTAAAAATTGTAGATAATAATGAATATGTTATAAAAGCTGCTCTTCTATTGGCAGAATGATTACAGTGTGAATATTAAACAATAAACTTGGGTCAAGCATTTCTCTGCTGTGAGTCATCATAAAGACCACAAGATGGCAACATCTTCTTGCAGAGAAAAGAATATGAAAAATCAGAAATCAAAGCCACTCTCAGACGAACCATAAACTCTCAACAAGCCTGGAACCAAGAGCTTTATCTGATTCGTTCACACTTCTGTTTATAACAAGGATTTTATCAGCTAGAGAGTGAATAATTGTGAATGAGTCGAAGCTGTAGTGAGCTTGATGTTTCCATTTGTGGCTCTGCATGCAGATTTTATGACTCAATCGAAGTAAATAAAAAGCTAGGGGGTAAAATTCACTGATGAGACAAAGCCTGACAACAGCACATCTGTGTGTCGCCTAAGCCTGAGATCTCAGCGTGGCAATATGGGATATCATTAATAATGTGTGTGTGGATTAAAAATAAGTCTGATGTCCTCTTGGGTGTGTATCCTTGCAGCTGCAGAGCAAATATGATCACTTATACATTAAAAAAAAAAAAATCCAAGAGCGATTGCATCGAGGAAGGAAAGAGGGAAAGGAGCGGGATGTGATTGCTGCCATGGAAACAAAGTCAAGAAGAAAAATCCAACAAGTGTGTGAAATAGGAAATTGGAAAATGGAAAGTTGGATTTTACATTATTAAATAAAACCAGGAGAAAAACAAACAGTAAAGAAACATTATAAAATATCTGGCTGCTACGGGTAAGGTTATGATGTTTATATATCATAAATAAGATCTCATAAGGTTCCCTATTTAGCACCGAAGATAAGAAAGATCATATTTAATGATTAATGCATCTTATTCCTTATTTACATGTACATTTTTCACAAGTTGCGAGACAAATTTAATAACTTCAATTGAATCTTGAACTTCATCAGCTAACTATTATCTTAAAACTTTCCAGTATTAGTTGTATACTTCTAAATCAGATTATGAAAGGTCTTTTTTATGCTCAGAAAGTTGGAGTACTGTAGGAGCATACTGTCTGGATTAACATCTGAAGGACATTCACAACCTGTTTCTAAAAAATCAGGATTGTATTTCTCATGTCCTCCGGCCTCTGCATGATTAAATCTAAAGTACATCCCTTTAGACAAGGGGTGGGCAATCTATGGTCCGTGGGCCACATGCAGCCCGTGAAATGTTTTAATCCGGCCCGCAGAACTTGAAAAAATTAAATACATAAACCTTGTAATGTTTTATTTTTCTGTAATTCTGATGTTTTCTCACTAGATGGCGTTAAAGATACAACAACACTGCTCCCATTAAAATGTGTGTGTGTCCATGATGCACACGCTGTCAAAATAAACCGTGTGCACAGATATGAAAAGCCATCAGGCCCAATACACGCACGTAAACAAGCGTGTTAGATGTTAAAACAAGCAAATTGTTACATGAAGCGCTTAAATTTTAAACCTAGCGCCGCTCAATGCAAGTTTTTAAGTGCTGTCGCACTAGATTTCAGATCCGGCGCTGCTCGATTTGAAATTTAACGCTCTTGATGTTACATCTAGAGCTCTTGTTTAAAATCTAGCACGTCATTCTACCGGTCTAATCTAGTGGTTACCAAAGCATGCCATCCATCTGCTCCTGTTCCGGCCCCCATGTCAAATGTTAGAGCTCAATGTGGCCCGCGAACCAACGTTTGCGGGCCCCTGCTTTAGACAGTCATCCTGACAATGCGAGGCAGTATCTACCCCATTAATGTTCAAAACCAGTCTTAGAATGTGACTTTTTACTTGCAGTCTTCTTTTTACTAATACTAAAATAATTGAATGGAACTGCAAATTATACAGGGCTGCATGGTGGCTAAGTGGTTAGCACAGTGGTCTCAGAGCAAGATGGTCAAGGATTTGGGTCTTGGAGTGGGGGCGAGACTTGAAACAATGTCCTTTCTGTGTGGAGTTTGCATTTTCTCTCCATGTACGGTATGTGTGGTTTTTCTCTGGTTTCCTGGTCCCTCAGGCATGTAGAGGGACCACATGTTAGGACCCCCTTGAATGAGGTCCTAACATGTGGAGGGACCAGACGTGGAGGTACAGCAGGATGAGGTCCTAACATGTGGACCTTAATCAAGTTTTTAAAAAACCTTCCATAATTTTTATGGAAAGATGCGCTACTCGTGATGGCAGCAGGTCCATGTCGCTCCACAGGACCAGCAGAGTGAGGGAATAAAATGTGTGTGTGAATGGTTTCCTGTATATGTGGCCCTGCAATAAACTGGTGACCTGTTTGGGTTGTATCCTGCATCTTGCCCGAAATTAACTAGGATGGGTTCCAAAGACCTTATTAGGGCTAAGCGGTGCATAAGACGAAACAAAAACAAACAATAAATTCATTTGTAGGTTTGATAAAAAAAAAAATGAACTCTTCATTGTTATTTTTAAATGGGATTTTTCTTTCTTAATTGCAAATTTTATCTTTGAATTCCTCCAAATGTTTTTTGTCTGTAAACAGTTAATTACAATGTTTAACATACCGGTATTATTTGCATAGCTAATAAACCCGCCTATTCTTCAGTGTCGTCCAATCAGACGGCATCTCTTCACATCAATTGGGTTTTTTAAAGAAAGTATTATTTGGACTAATTTTACACATCGAAACATCAAATGTAATTGTAGTTCAATGATTTTTGAAGCAGTAACTTTTATGATGTCTGAAATAGTCTGAAAATGATATTTGAATCTCTAAATTTAGACTAAACCTAGACAGAGACACGCTGCTTGTGTTTCTCTTTTATTATCTACTCTGTTTCCATCACAGTCACTCCGGTACGGGATTCTCCTTGGAAGAGGTAATTAACACGACAAGGTGAGACATTCCTGTGTCCTGCACACATACACACACACATTTTCATCTGTCATCCAACTGTAGACAACACAATTCCACTTTCCAACACAACTTAATCACAAACACCCAAACAAAAACTACCCGCAAAAAAACACATATAACTTTTTAATTTAGTTTTTAAAAAGCGTCAAAGTGTTCGAAGTCATTTATGAAATAAAATTTAATATATTTTCTAGGAGTGTGCAGCAATTTTTTTTACACTAAGAATTAGTGATTAGGATGCTAGTACAGCAAGAAGGTCAGGTTTGAGTCTAAGAGTGGGGGGATTCTGGGCTTTCTGTGTGGAGTTTGCATGTTCTCCCTGTGTATGTGTGGGTATACTCTTGTACCTTGATTTCCTCCCACCCTCCAAAAACATGCATGCTAGGTTGATTGGCCACTATGAAATCACGGAGCACACACTAGGAATGAGTGTGTGTTGATGGTTGTGTTTGCGGCCCTGCAACAGACTGGAGACCTGTTCAAGGTGTATCCTGCCTCTTGCGCGATATCAGCCAGGATAGTCTCTGGCACCACCCACGACCGCATTAGGGATAAGCAGTTAGGAATACAAAACGAATTACTAATAGAGATCTGTCTCATTAAAACGAGCAGAAGTTAGAACTATTAAACTACAATGTTTTTCAGTTCTTGGTGTTCCGTGCCGTCGTCTTCCGCTCATCCGGGGCCGAGTCACGGGGGCAACAGCCTCAGACGTGAAGTCCAGGCTTCTCTTACCCCGGCTGCCTCCTCCAGCTCACCTGGAAGGATCCCGAGTCATTCTCCAGCCAACTGGGAGACATAGTCTCTCTAGCAGGTCCGGGGTCTGCCTCTTGGTCTCCTCCCGGTGGGACGTACCCGAAACACCTCACCAGCGAGGCGCTCGTGGGGGCATCCTGACCAGATACCCGAACCACCCCATCTGGCTCCACTCGACCTGGAGGAGGAGCGGCTCGACACATCCTCACAGATGGCAGAGCTCCTCACCCGATCTCTGAGAGAGAACCCAGCCACCCTGCGGAGGAAGCTCATTTCGGCCGCTTGTATCCGCGATCTCATTCTTTAGGTCACCTTTCACAGCTGGTGACCATAAGTGAGTTCTTGGTGTTAAACTGTAAAATAAATTGAACAATGAATTTATTTGGTCTTAAATGGTCTTGGTTACGTAGTAGAGGGGTATTAAAAATTAAACGTGCAACAATATGTGTGTGAGTGTGTATAAACCTTCTTCTTACTTGGTTCCTTTGTGGTTTTTTGCTGCCCCCTTCCTGAGATGCGTCCTCCTTGACCCACCAGCCTCACATAAACGTCCCGAGCAGTGTGATTGGCGATACGAAGATGGAGGCTTCGTCTGGTTGTAATCTTAACTTGACATCTCAAGGCTTCTGTCACCACAATCGATGTTTGCTCCTCTGCAGCCTCCCCGGGTTGGAACACCTCTAACGCCCCCGCCCGATCCTCCTTCACCTCTTCCCCCACACTTCCTTCGGCTCTTACATCCAAACGTTGCCTCTCTGTCTTGCTTTGGCCGTCACCTGCATCCCGATGGTCGGTCATTACCACTTCAAAAGTGTTCTGTCTGGAGTAAAGGCAGACTCCAACATCACCGGTGTTTCTTTGGTCCAAAAGCTCCATCATTTACTAAGGTGACCAACGTCAAGCCAGCTGGCAGAGTGAGAGTCCCTGACCCCAACTGAGGAGACAGTTGGGCTCAAACATAGACAGAGGCGCGGGATGTGCACCAGACGCATGCACAGACATAACAGGTCCCCCTCTGAATGTCAACGATATCATCACAGAGTGGAAGGGGCATTAGAGGAGGATCAGGCCCAAAGCTGCAGTTTCTATATATAACCCGGTGCTTGTGGCTTCGGAGGGGCAGCTAATCTAACTCTGATTACAAAGAGGCAGACCCGACCCTCACTAGGGAAGGAAGTCACTTTTAATTTACTTTTTTAAGTCATCTTCTACTTTTTTTTCTCTATTTACATCCAAACTTTGTCTCCAAACTGATCCGAACATGTCCTGAAAAATGAAAGTTTTTCCCTAATTTGAGCTCCAGTGTAACAACAACGAAGACCAGCTCAAATATGAAGTCTAATCTAATTAAAGCATGTGTTTCTTTACACATGGCGAGCTTTAACGGATTTTTGTTGATAAGATGAGGAACACATTGTACAAACGTAGCAAGGTCACAACTGACCTGTTGTCAGCTTCTTGTTTCCTCTCTAATGGCGGAGATTAGTGCTCTGAATATAGAAGGGGATCCTAAACCATCTCGAGGACACTTTATCCTAAAGTCCGAACGACAATGTCTTCATGCAGTCAGGATGTAAAGGGTGGGTGGGTGTGGGAGATGGAGGGAAACGATGCATATAGTGTGACTGCTACAGAAAACAATGCATCTGCATACACAGTAAGGGTCAACAAAGAGGCCTAAATTTTTTCTTAAAATTTGATTTTTATCGGCTGGTAATTCAGATGACACAAATATGTAGTCATTTATTTTCTTAAATGGAAAAAAAAGGGGCGGGGGGAGATTTACAGGCAAGAACAAAAACATGGCTGCATGGTGGTGCAGTGGTTAGCACTGCACGACTTGGCCCAACAGCAAGAAGGTCAGGATTCAAGACCCAGAGTGGAGACGAGGCTTGAAACAATGGCTTTTCTGTGTGGAGTTTGCATGTTCTCCCCGTGTATGTGTGGATTTTCTCAGGTACTTCAGTTACCTCCCATCCTCCATAAACTGTGGTGTGAGGTTAATTGGCCACCATAAAATTGCCCCTAAGAATGAATGTTAGTGTGTGGCACTACAACAGACTGGCAACCTGTTCAGGGTGTACCCCGCCTCTCGCCTGAAATCAGCCTGTATAGGCTTAGGCTCCTCCCATGACTTCATTAGGGATAAGCGGTTCAGAAAATAAGACAAACCCAAAAGAACATGTCTTTTTCAAATGCGTTCTTAACAAAAACGAGGAAGGACGATAAGTGGATGGATAAACAGATGGATGAACAAAAGGGTGGATGAATAGACAAACAGATTGATGAATAAATATGTTGATGAATGGAAAAAAGGATTTATGAATATTTAAAGGAATCTTAATTACACGGATGCATACAATTCCTTGACAAACTTCCCACCCCTGCCCCCCTCCATTTTGATTTCATAGGTTGGAAAATAGCTGATGTGGCAACTTTGTCCAGCTTTGCCATCCGATTTAGTACTTTTATTAACAGTGAAAAAGATCACATCTACATTACAACCCTCCCTACGTCCAGTCCGCTCATTCGTGTAGAACACCAGGCGTTAAAACAACAGCCTGGAGGGAATTTGTTTCAACAAAAGTTGACTCTGCCTTAAAGGAAAATAGTGTTCAATTTCTTTTCATTTTCTGGACACAATGCTCTCAGAGATGTTATCTCTTTGGTGACGTAATCTAATACGTTCACTTTCATGGAGACAGTGGCTCAGTGGTAGAACGTTCACCCGCGGACTGGAAGTTAACCGGAAGTTCGCGGGTTTGGATACCACTGAGTTCATGTCTATGGTCGTTGGAGAAGACACCTAAACCCCTGTTTCTCCCATCATTGGCGCCGTTGTGGCAGCCTGCTGCGGTGCAGTAGTGCAGCACACAAATTTCCCCGTTGAGGGATGAATAGAGTGAGTAAAAAAATAAGATGGATCAAGAAAACAGCCCATCTTGGTCGTTTCATCTTTGCTCCATTTATTGCATTCATTCCTGTTTGTCCTGTTATCCTATTTTTGATGGATTTTTTTTTTCTTTTTTTCACCTCACCGATAAGATTTACACCTGAATCGGGTCATAAGTCACACTGAATGTCAGGAACAATAATGAGGAGAAAATGGCAACATGCAAAAATGTCACCGGGGAACCGTTAAAGTCACATTGTTGTTAGATCATGACCAGAGGAGGAGGGTCGTTGGGTTTGTTTTCAGTGCTTTAACTGATCATTTTATGGGGAGAAAATATATTCCACTCTCCCATTCTGACATTAGAAATAGCTACAACTCCACTGCCAATGATTTATCATCAAATTTTGATGACTATAGAAAAAAATCTAACACTCCCTGACGTGCAGAAAAGATCCGATGAGACTGAGATTTAATAAAGGAGATAAATATCACCCGATTTTTCAACATCTTTAAATTATTTTTGATTTTAAGTTGTGAATATCACTTATTTTACTTCTATAAGCAATTCAGATTTATACATATCCATATCCAAGAAGATTAAAGTCAAATTTAACTGCGGACAGATTTTGATCTTCAACTTGCAAATCAGTGGCACATGGTTAACGTGTGGTTTTATTTTTTTCCATTCCGTTCTGTCGTCTTCCGCTTATCTGGGGCCAGGTCGCGGGGGCAACACCCTCAGGCGGGAAGCCCAGGCTTCTCTCACCCCAGCTGCATCCTCCAGCTCAACCGGAAGGATCCCAAGTCGTTCCCCGGCCAGCTGTGAGACATAATCTCTCCAGTGGGTCCGGGGTCTGCCTCTTGGTCTCCTCCCGGTGGGAAGTGCACGAAACACCTCACCAGCGAGGCGTGGGCATCGGAGGGGCATCCTGACCAGATGCCCGAACCACCACATATGGTTTCTCTCAATCCGGAGGAGGAGCGGCTCGACACCGAGCTCCTTCCGGATGGCAGAGCTCCTCACCCGATCTCAGTGAGAGCCCAGCCACCTTGCGGAGGAAGCTCATTTCGACCGCTTGTATCCACAATCTCATTCTTTAGGTCACTACCTACAGCTGGTGACCATAGGTGAGGGTGGGAACGTAGATTGACTTGTAAATCGAGAGCTTTGCTTTTCAGCTCAGCTCGATGGATCAATGCAGCATCCTAGTTATTGCTGACGCCGCACCGATCCGCCTGTCGATCTCCTGCTCCATTCTTCCCCCACTCGTGAACAAGACCCCGGGATACTTAAACTCCTCCACTGCGGGCACGACCCAGTCCCTGACCTGCAGGGGGCATTACACCCTTTTCCGGGTGGGGACCATGGTCTCGGATTTGGAGGCGCTGATTTTTATTTCTATAATTTATTTCTATGATTTTCATTTCTATAACGTGCAAAAAGACAACAAACACAGGAAAAAAAACGCAGGAAGTCAGACACACATGCATACACTCAGAGGCATGGTGGGATCCTCCGGGAAGGATCATGGGAGGGGTATTTTTAGCAGGCTGCAATTGGTGTCTCCAGGGAGACAAGGCCGATGGAGGGATGGAAGCATCAGCTGCTCAATTAAACTCCATGTGTCTGTGAGTAGTGTATGAGCTGTTTGCTACTCCGAGGAGAGCCATGTGAGTTTCCACAAGCCTGTGACAGCAGGGTTGCATCTGTATCCTCTTACCGCTGTCTGCCGCCAGCTCTTCGTACTCATTGGTGGAGGGCAGTGCTGGAACCAGAGGCTCCATGTTCATGATGAGATTTTTATGACTCAGTGAGTTGAAACTTCGACTCTGGCCAAACAAAGCTCTGGAAAAAAATCATACGAGGTTTAAGTCTTTATTGTTATTTAGTCTTGATTTGCATCATGTCAAGTTTTAGAAGTAACAGAATGCAGTGGCAAGCTGTGAAGGCCTTCAAGGCCTTTTCTGATGGCTTAAAAATATTTGCAATGCAAACTGATGATAATTTCATTTTTCCTCATAAATATTTGTTACATTTTTTAAAATGTTCGGTCTGTTTCTTCTCATAATTTTTCAAAAAATTGTGCTGCTTCCAAACCTGTCTTTTCACTTTCATGTTTTTATCTAATTACATTCATGATTTTGCTGCCAAGTAAAATCAAAATTGGCAGCACGATGGCGCAGTTGGAAGCACAGTGGCCTCCCAGCAAGAAGGTTGTGAGTTCGAGTCCCGGGTGGGGACGAGACTTGGAACATTGTCCTTTCTGTGTGGAGTTTGCATGTTCTCCCCGTGTTTGCGTGGGTTTTCTCTGGGTACTCTGGTTTCCTCCAAAGACATGCATGCTAGGTTGATTGGCCGGTGCTGAAATTGCCCCTAGGAATGAGTGTATGTGGATGGTTGTATGTGTGTGGCCCCGCGACAGACTGGCGACCTGTTCGGGGTGTACTCTGTCCTTTGCCATAAATTGGCCGGGATGGGCTCCGGCACCCCTCCGCAGCCCCGAAAGGGATAGACTGATAAGAAAATGACGAACTAAACCCAAAATCTTTTAGGTCTGCCTGGAGGCCTTCAAAATCTGTTTCACCAGTCCTCTAACACTTGTTTGATAGCAATGATACTTTTACTTAAAGCTATTTTTTCCAGTATGAAAATGTATGACATCATCATATTGAGACCAGCAGATTTAATTGTAAGGTAGAAAAAATAAAAAATAAAATTCAACTCGACCCATCCCACTAGAAAGTATGTGTCCTCAAATAGCCTGACCTCCTGACGTGTTAGCCAAACAATTATAGATACATAATTAGGTACATTTGGTGCCAAACTGTGCACATTCTTTAGTGTTGGATGAGCAACATGAGGTCCAAAAGATACAGTTCCTGCAGTCCAAGCAAGGACAAGCAGCTGCAAGGCCACGTGGATTTATAATACCTGCTGTATGTTGACACATTAAGTTAGTTTGGCTCAATAACAGATGCCCGGCCTGGCAACTGATAAAACCCACCTTGCAACAGAGATCTTCAAAAAAAGATATTTTGAACAGAATTTTGAATTTTTACTTATTAAAATTTGATTGTGTGATTTTCCAAATGTATCATTAGTTTAACACATTTTGTTTTGACTTCTAAGATTTTAAGAAAATCCTACAGTAGTCAGAGAGTCGGAGGCCTGGGTGTGAGAAATGTAACCCATCACTAAGTAAAAGATAAATATGTTGTTCAGTTCATCTTCTTCTTCTTTCGGCATTTCCCTTCAAGGGTCACCACAGCAAGTCAGTTTCTTCTATCTAACCCAAGCATGGGCAAACTACGGCCCGCGGGCTACATGCGGCCCGTTAAATGTTTTTATCCAGCCCGCCGAACTTGAAAAAACTAAATAAATAAAACTTGTTAATGTTTTATTTCCCCTGCCATGCTGATGTTTAGATACAACACTGCTCCCATTAAAATGTGTGTGTTAAAAACATCTAACAATCTAAGCAAAATGTCACATCAAATGCTTAAATTTCAAACCAAGCGTCGCTAAACGCATGTTTTTGAGCGCTATCGCACTAGATTTCAAACCTAGCCCTGCTAGATTTGAAATTTAACGCCCTTGATGTAACATTTAACACGCTTATTTAAAATCTAGCGCGCCATTCTATCGGTCTAATCTAGCGGTTACCAAAGCAGGCCATCCATCTGTTCCTGTTCCGCCCCCCTGGTCAAATGTTAGAACCCAATGTGGCCCGCGAACCAAAAAGTTTGCCCACCCTTGATCGAACCCTATCTGCTGCATCTTCTTCGGTCATGCCAACTACCTTCATGTCTTCTTTCACTGTATTCATGAACCTCCTCTTTGGTCTTCCTCTAGACTTCTTGCCTGCTGTTTCCAAATCCCGCATTCTTTCTAATGATACAAAACTTGATTTCAAATCAAGAAGTTTCTGGGGGGGTTTCTTACCTGCGTACTTCTGGTGGCTCTCTTTGAATCTTGGAGCTGGCTTCGATCACCTCCTTCGCTACTCGTCCACTAACAAGCAAAGACATGTAACTAATTAAAACAAATCCTTTTTTTAACAACACACTTTTTATTTGATTCAATCTCAAAAGAACGACGAGCTCTACAAATTCTACAAATACGTCAGCATGTGATCAAAACACAGGACTAATTATAGTCTCTTAAGTACGAAAAAAAATAGTCAAAGTATTGCTAATTGAATAAATAGGGCAAGTCGTGTGTACGTTGAAACAAAATTGAAAGCTTGTGTTGAAGTTGAATGAGCTGAAATTAGATGGAACAACACACAGCAGCTCAAAATCTCATCTTCACTGGATGAGAACAAATAACGAACTTTTACTGCCGGTCCACAGGAACAATACCAACTCAAACTCACCGATCAAATAGGTATGAGCTTCCTGTTTGACAATCCTGCATGGGAGGATTAACTTTCTGCCCAAAACATGGGTGTTTAATCCCCTCAAGTGCAACGAGTTGCTTCTCATTTCCAAAAGCAATCATGTGAAAAGTGCATCCCATGGTTGTGTAAAATGTTTGTGAAGAGCCGATCAGCAGCATGCGTCAAAAGTAGAGAAAATATTGGAAAAAAAAGGAAAATACCACTAAGACTGGGTTTAGTACTGTTCAAGACATTATTAAAACAGGAAGGTTTAAAGGGACTAATCTTCTTCTGGAAAAAAGGGAAAGGAAAAATGTTGAATTGTGATTGATGTCACTATTTGGTGATATTAAATTGAAAAAAACAACAGTGGATCTTAAGATTGTGCTAACGGTGAAAATACATGTAAGATAAAGGTGGCAAACCGAAGAAGTATTTCAATTTAATTGGTGTTTTTTTCCCTCTTATCTCCAGTAGTCCCAGGGATGTCTTGAGCCCAGTGGGAATCAATTCAGGTTCTCCCGGTCAAAAGACGGTATCTCTGCCACTAGGCCAACGCCCCTTGGACCACAATTATTTCAATTAGTCTTGGTTTCTGAACCAGTTCTAAGGTCCATTCCATCTATTTTGGTGGAAGGATAGCTCCGTGAGTAGGGCTGCCGGTTTATCCCCCGCCAGGAGTTCATGCTGAGGAACCCCCAATTGCTCCTGATGGTGGTTTGCACCATGCATGGCAGCAACCCCATCAGGTATGAATGTGTGAATGTGAGCTACACTGTAAAGCGCTTTGAGGGCTGACACAGGTGGAAAAGCGCTATGTAAGTACAAATAGAGTCCATTTATCAGATTGAAAATGATTTCCAGATGGAAGTCGAAACATCTTGATCTTCAAAAACACTGTCCAGAAAAGAACTTTGTAGCTTTATCTACAATTTCAATTTCTTGGCAAGATTAAAGATCGGACTGTGGATGTCATGATCACCCCCATTTGGATACCGCCCCTTCTTTAGCACATTCCCCTGATTCCTCACATCTGGTTCCAATTGGTTCGCCCTAATGTTCACACCTCTAGTTTATAAAGTAAGCTCTGGTTTGCTTCTCTTCTTTGTCAGGTTTTCTGTTTTCCCAGTGTATGGCATACTGATAAGGAGGCGCAAATATGACCCTATCACTCCCATCCTCAACTCTCTCCACTGGCTACCCGTTAAATACAGAATTCAGTACAAGGTCTGCCTCCTCACCCATCAGTGCATACACGGCACTGCACCTGTTTATCTCCAAGAACTCCTAACCCTCCACACCACTGTCCGAGAACTCCTAACCCTCCACACCACTGTCCGAGACCTGCGCTCCTCCTCCTCCTACTGCCTGCACCAACCAAGGACCAAACTCTCCACTATGGGGGACAGGGCCTTCCAGGCAGCTGCTCCACGGCTCTGGAACGCTCTTCCCGAGAGCTTGAGGGCTCCACAGAGCATTGAGGTTTTCTAGAAAAGACTGAAGACATTTTTATTTCTAAAGGCTTTTCAAACAAAGTTTTTAGTGTTGTTTTTTTGTGTTGTGGTTTTACTTAATTTAGCTGTTTGTTGTGCCTTTTGGTCATTGTAACACTTTGAGATCTCCACTGGAGATATAAAGTGCGTTACAAATAAAATTTTCGTATTTATTATTATCCTCCTTCATTGCTTTTTTCCTTTGGTACTTTTGTGTCTCACCTGTATCTGAACCGACTCCCTTTGAAGAAAATGTTGCTGCTTGAAACTGTTTTGATTTGACTCGACTTTGCACATCTGTTAAAAAAAAATCAAATGGGAGAAAAAATTACTTCTTTAATATTAATAACAATTTTCAGGTTATATCAAAGTTAAAAATTGATCACTTATTAAATTCACAACCTCAAAAATTTTGCCGGTATGAGTTGGTCCGTAGACTGCTTGGCCTCTGGGGATTTTGTCCCTCATTTTCCAACCAGCAACCCCATTGACTCATGTTTAATACCAGCAGACCATTTAGAGAGGAAGGAATCTGTGTGGATGAGCTGCAGGCTAAACTCTGATCCTCTGAGTTGATCAGTCACAAGCAGAGAAGACATGGTGGTGCCAGAGTAAAGGCAGGAGGACTCTCTGCTTTTCCTCCAACATTAGTTGCCTAAGCTTGGCTTGGCTGCCATTTACTAACCCAATTTACTCCGATTTGATTTAACGTCCCCAATGCTTGTCTGACATCTGAGATGAAATCCACTTCAACCTCTCAGGGACACACAAGCCGACAGGCCTTAAAGAGTTCAGGGTTACGCTGGCAGAAGCTTGTTAGTGGAATGCTTCCATAACATCATGACCGGTTCAATCACTTTTTATAGCGGGACATTTAAAACACATTTCTATTATTAATGGATTGAGTAGAAGTGTAGACGAAAGGGATGAAAAAAATAATCTTGTTCTTAAATGTGTTCCACTCCGTTCCATCATCTTCTGCTTGTTCCGGGGTCGGGTCGCGGGGGCAACAGCCTCAAACGGGAAGCCCAGGCCTCTTTCACCGCGGCTGCATTCTCAAGCTCACCTGGAAGGATCCCAAGTTGTTCCCCGGCCAGCTGTGAGACATAGTCTCTCCAGCGGGTCCGGGGTCTGCCGCTTGGTCTCCTCCCGGTGGGACGTGCCCGCTCGGGGTGCATCCTGACCAGATGCCCGAACCACCCCATCTGGCTCCTCTCGACCTGGAGATGGAGCGGCTCGACACCGAGCTTCTCTCGGATGGCAGAGCTCCTAACCCGATCTCTGAGTGATCGGATTAAGCGTTCTTAATTGTGTGCTATTTAGAATTATTTAACATATAAAACTCCTGTTTATAAAAATAACTTCAAAATCCACGTGATTTCAGCCTCTATTACCACATATAAGCGGTAAGCGTTTTACCGCTAGTTTCCATTCCTGATGCTTCAGTAAAGTTGGTGGTTTTAGCTGAACTGATCGGCCGCCTCGAGGCAATGGAAAATGAACGGCAGCATATCATCAAAGGATCAGAGAGGAGCAGTAACAAAATGAAAGAAATGGATTTTGTGCTAAAACTAAATATAAAAGTTGAGAAAGTCTATTAAACATAAATTGGCGTTGAAACCAAATTTACCGAAGATGATTAAAACATTAAACTAAAAATCTAAAACTGTGGCTAAAAATACCCAAATCTAAACCTATGCAGTGTATTTTCCCCTCAGAAAAGTGTAATAGTGTTTCTGTGTAGACATACTTGTAAAAGGCCTGATTCTCCACGCCGCATTTCCATAGGTGCTTACATGCTGCAGGAGTCGAGGTGTGAAATGTCAACACCAGTTTTTTCTGCATGAAAAAAAAAAAAAAAAACAGCAGAGAGAAATAAAAGAGAGTGAGATAGATTAACAAAAGATATGTGAGTAAGAAATGCTGAACACAATAAGAGGGAGCTGTGCAAAATGCTGACCCAAAGAGAACAAGCTGTGAGCTTAGCAGATATGGTGATTTGAATGGGGTGTTTGGTAATAAAAGTGCTTGTATCTTGCAGAAGATGGGTCTTAATGGACAAGCAGGAGAATTTATTCCAGTAGAATTTGTAGTTTTTAATCCCACTGTGTCTGGTAATGTGAGAAACAAGATCAATATCTCTAAAAGCAAGTTGAGAGGGCCAGTGAGGGAAAAGGAAACAGAGTGTCTAGTTACTGTAACACATTTATCTGGACTGGAGAAGACGACTTAGAAGTCCATTACACACTGGGTTCTTTAATGTTTCTTTATATTAGCGGAAACTTGAAGGGGACATTATTTTTCTGTGTTAGCTTCACTTTACCTGCTCTAAGTTGTGTTTAGAATTTGGTCTAAAGTCCTTCAATTTACTGACAATGCCAAAAATGTTACAACCCAACCCCATACTAGGAATCGTACAGAGCTGTGCCAACCAGTAATATCTCTTTGCTTGTAAAATACAAGGCTTTTAGTGGTTCCGAGGATTTGAAAAAGTGCAGCTGGAGGTAGAGCCTTTTGCCACCAACCCCTGTTTTATGGAATAAGCTCCTGTCTCAAGTGAGAAAGGCAAAACATAATCACCCCATCCAAGGTTAGTGTCAGTGATCCCCTCGCCTGCTGCCAGAGGGAGCACTGGACCTTCCGCATCACCCTGATTAGGGACACCTGAAATTGATTTCTGATGCCACACACCTGTGGACCATGCTGCCTATTAAAGGGCAATCACTCTAGACTTCCATGTCGGATCATTGTCATACTTCCTCGCCAGGTCCGCCCACCCGCCCGCCTTAGCTACACTCACTCAGTTGGAAACAAGGTACTTACCTGCCCACTAGCTGGATTGCAATGGCCATCAGGCCATTGTCTTGCCCTAGCAGCACCCTCACAGTTAATTATCACAGTGTCCCAAGGCATTCACATCCCTGAGAGTTAATAGCTCTAAGCACGAGTGGCCCTTTCTACAAGTCAAAAACAGGTGTCAGTAACAGACAAGTAATATAAAATGATTCCATTACTTTGCAATCTATTACTTTTTAATTGTCCCAATATGCTACAGTAGCTATTACAGCACAAAAAAATATCTATTGCATATTGCTATTACATATTACTATTACCCTATCCCTGTCTCGTTGCAAGAAGTGTCTTTTTTAAACTTTAACGGGGCACCCACGGCCAAATACTACCACAAGGGTAAACCCTTTTATGTATTAATTAGGATAGGCTTCTTTCAGATTTTTTTCAGAGGTTTTCTTACTCTTTAGACACAAAAAGAGTAATATTCACCTCAATGTTCAACAACTGAGTTACTGTTAACTGCAATGGACACTATGACTGGAAGAATAAGCTATTTAACTAAGTTAAATCAACTGTCATTCCAGGTGGGGTCCACCCTGAACAGGTCACCAATCTGTTGCAAGGCCACAGACACGCAACAGATTGGTGACCTGTCTGTTGCGTCACCACACACTCATTCCTAGGGGCAATTTCATAGCGGCCAATTAACCTAACATGCATGTTTTTTGGAGGTTGGAAGGAAACCGGAGTACCTGGAGAAAACCCACACATACACAGGTAGAACATGCAAACTCCACACAAAAAGACCAGTGTTTCAAGCCCCGTGCCCACTCTGGGACTGAAACCCTGACCTTCTTGCTGTGATGCCACTATGCCACTTACTGCACATCCTCATAATTTATTTGGACTATTATACATCATTTTTTATTTTTTATAATTGATTAATTTAATTTGGCTTGCTAACAAAACAAAACAAAATGTAATTGCTTCTCTGCAAAGACAAAGCTTCTTGACTTTATTATGTTATTTTAGATCAGATGAGTTCATCTTTAATTAGTTCTAAGTCAATTCTGCCTGTCCTATTATTGCACAGCTTCCTCTTTGTCAGGTTTTAGACAGAATTAACTGTGTTTCGGGGAGAGGATTCACACACATGTGCTGCTGTGGCCATGTGTGTAGTGACTCCTGTGTGCATGTGCAAAAATTTTATGTTTAAATTTTATTGCAAAGTTTGTGTTTGATCCCACTTTGGCTGACGAAAAGAATATTGAAAAGAATTTTGATAAATGATTAAAAAAGATACTGTTTTTATTTAGGTTAAAACGTGAAAATGCAAATTCATTGCAAGAATCCAGTCCTTCAATTGCAGTTGAAAGAGCTGTTTAAATAGATTAAATGGGAAGTAGTGCGTTAACTCAGTCACGCATCCATCAGCTCAACGTGAGAATGGTGCACACGGGCGGGAACAGGTGGTGAAATCAGGATGGCTTCAGTTACTTGGAGGAAAACTGAACGCACAGTTCAGTTATTAAAACCAAACACTGACAAAGTTGACACACGGTTAAACATGGATGATCATATAGAGATGCAAAACACACAGTGAGAAAGTATAAATGAGTTTTTCAGCAATAAAGAAGCTCAGAGGGTGATTTTAACCAGAAAAACGTGACATCAACATAAAGCATTTCATTAATAACACACAAATGGACAGAAACAAGAATTTACAAGTGAAGTTAAATAAAAAAGTCAAATCAAATTCTCCAACTGAAGCGAGGACAGGACTGCAGGGTAATGTGTTTTACTGAAGAATTAACGACTATTGTCTCTTTTTTTTTTTACTCACCAGAGATGACTATGTCAAAACAGAAAAAGAGAAGACAGAAACACAAAGATAAAGCGCCATCTGAAGCTGTTCATGAGTAGCCAGACAAATAGACAAGCAGGCAAACAGACCAGCTCGCCAGTGATGGAAGAAATGAAATGAGAGTAATAAAGACCAAACGGCTGATTGGTGGAATAAAGAGGAAACCAGTCATCTTGGTTTGTTACTCCTTGTCCACCAAAGACAAACATTGAGGCCAGAGATGAAGTGTGACCCAAATGGAAGACATCTTGGCTGTAAAGTTACATTTTGACATTAGATAATAGATTTATACCCATAAGTAATCAAATGTGAAATCTGAGTCTTTAATTTGGGCCACAGGAAAGACAAAATGTGAGATATTAGTCGTAAACCCACCATCCTGTTATAGTGAATCCTGCCTGATAAGGAAATCTGAAACATCGACATACATATAAAACATGTGTAATGGTGGACAGGATTACAATGTGTTTATTTATTTTGATATAAGCATCACACAGATGGAGAAAAAGGAAATGATGATGAAGAAGAAAGATATAGGCAGGGATGGGATCTATTACAGATAATATATTACTACTACTAAAACTTTTGCATTGATATACTACTGTTGCTATTACAGCTACATGTAATAGCATCTAGTACTATTACATGTAATAGTACTAGATGCTATTACATCTAGTACATACAGTAATCATACCGGCGAGTCTGGGCTATCTCTCTTGACAGAAATGATCAACACACAACTTGTATTTTTATCATTTTTCAAAATGTATTTCTCATTGGTCGATAATGTAAAACAACTACAATAATGCTACTATTATAATTTATACAAACTATCCTTCACATCAGTTCCCTTTAATTATGAACGTACCCATGTTTAACTAAATCCAAAGAGGAAGCTTATTAACATGAATCTATTCTCTCTTTGGGGTAGCAGTTTCAGTTCACAGGGCTATTATCATGTGAACCCTAGGGGAACGTCTTACTGGTTGTTTAGTTTTGGACAATAAAAGATAAATAGACCACTTTAGAGATTAGCTACACCCAAACAAGGTACTTACCTGTCCACTAGCTGGATTGTAATGACCATCAGGCCATTGTCTTCCTTTAGCAACACCCTCACAGTTAATTATCATGGTGCCCAAAGGCATTCACACCCCTGATAGTTAATGGCACTAATCACAAGTGGCTCTTTCAACAAGTAAAAAAAACAGGTGGCAGCAATAGATAAGTCATGAACTATTACTCTACTACTTTGCTATCTATTGCTGTTACTTTTTATTTTGCCAATGTATTACGTTTTCAGAAAAAGCCTCCTATTACATATTACTATTATATTATTAGTATTACCCCATCCCTGGATACAGGCATCATCATATCAGCATGATGATGCTTTCAGTGTCAAAATTCACAGTTCATCATCATGACAAAATGACGTATTTTATTAATATTTCTTTTTAGAAAGAACTCTCACCTCTTTCTGGATTCCAATGACGTAAAATGTCTTTCCTTCAAATTTCAGCTTGCTAACATCAGCCCTGGGAAGAAATAGTTTCAAGAGATGCAAAATATTGTTATAATGCAGGAAAAAAAAAACTTCGATTCCAGCAGCAAAACAACTAAAAATAACCAGACTGGCCGAGATACAATCCAGACTGGGTCATTATTTTATTTAAGTAGCAAAGCTGTCGTAGTTTTTAAACTTATGACGTACAGCTGAGGAGGTTTTTAGTCTTTCTGCAGAGTGATAAATATATCTTACTGTTCTCATCCATTCATGGGATAGCGGAGTAATAAATCATTGCACAAAGCAAAGACCAGCACAAGTTTATTTCTTAGTCTTTATTATTTGACCAGGTCACAATTAATCAGATGCAATGGCAATTAAATGTTTAGTATTATGAACATTTGATTTATTAAAACAAGGTAAGGAGGGACTTTATTAATATCGGAGGGAAATTAATTTGTTAGTGTTTTTTTTTTTTAATGATTAAAATGTCTATTTTAAAAAGATAAGATTAAATGAACTACTAGTCTTTTTCTTTCTCACAACAGGATTGAACTAGTTTATGCGACAGAGGGTCTAATACACTGGAAGGGCGGCTCACGTTCCCTGTTTGGGCTGAGCCCAGCTGGGCACCATGAGTAAAAGCTCGGCCACCAGGCACTTTCTCTCTACAGCGCCTCCTTTAGGCCTGGCTCCATACAGGAACCCGAGTGACCCGCGGCCGAGCAAGGGAAACTTTGCCGTGAGGTGAGCCAAAAAGCAAAGCTCTCAATTGACCAGTCGATCTACGTTCCTACCCTCACCTATGGTCTCCAGCTGTGGGTGGTGACCGAAAGAACGAGATCATGGATGCAAGCGGCCGGAATAAGCTTCCCCAACAGAATGGCTGGACTCTCACTCACAGATAGAGTGAGGAGCTCTGCCATCAAGGAGGATCTCGAAGCCGTTGCTTCCCTGGGTTAAGAGAAGCTAGATGGGGTGGTTCAGGCATCTGGTTAGAATGCCTCCTTAATGCCTCGCTGGTGAGGTGTTTCGGACGCGTCCCACTGAGATGAGACCCAGAGGCAGACGTGGAGAAACTATGTCTCAGCTGGCCAGTGAATGCCTCGGGATCCTCTCAGGTGAGCGAGAGGATGCAGCTGGCATGAGAGAAGTCCGGTCTTCCCATCTGACATTGTCGCCCCCATGACCTGACATGGCTCCAGACATGGTTCCGGATAAGGACCACCAATAGCGCTCCTTTTTACACAGCAGGTACAGCCATCTCTGCCTTCACAGAAATATTTGAAATCACCAATCACGTAAATTTAGGACTTTTCCTGGCTATATTTTCTCTGGAAAACAAGAGGTCCTCACTATCCTTGTTGTTTAAAAAACGCGTTGGACAATTCCTTGCCCAGTTCTGGTGATTCCTGCTTCTCTAGACGTTTTCTCTGCATGGTGTATACGTAGATCTAAACTAGATCTAAACTATAGATCTCTGCATGGTGTATACCATGCAGAGATCTATAGTTTAGATCAACTCAAACAGAATTTTTTATTCGGCTAATATAGTTTACTTGCGATCAATATAATGTAACTACAGTGAAATAACATTTTAACGCTTAAAAGGGGAAAAGATGAGGTTATATTTTACCATTTGAGGAGGTGAATTCTCTTGTTGCCCTGGAAAACCACAAAACCGGTAGCTGTAAACCCCAGAAAGGCAGTGGAGCCTGTAAAATCCTGAAAACACACACAAACACATGCACCATGGGATACAGGTGGTCTAACAGCAGGGGAGCGTATAGGGCATCAATCATCACCCTGGTAATGACGCCAACACAAAATCATATGTTTGTTTCAAACACCGACCCTTCTATTTAGAAGAACAGAGGACGAATAAAAAAAAAAAAAAGACTGAAACATGCTCTTATCTTACCCCAATAATCATGAATAATTTTACTGCAATGCAGAGTTTATCACTTCTCCAGATCTGTGTTCATGTTTGTATTTATTCTCCGCTCTTCACAGATGTGTTTATTCTCGTCTCCACCAATTACAGCCAAATCAAGCAAACCCAATTAAAACCGAGCTGCTCGACATGAGTGGCGAAAATAAGGAGGCATTTGACTACATATGAGTTTTTATGTTGTGGGCTTATTAATGTCCCCATTTTCCACTGAGACCAGTTAGGCTGAAACTATCAAATGGACATTTTTGTTCATTTTGTTCATGATCAACATTTTTGTTCATCAGTTTCAGTCTGTTTCATCAGTTTTTAGGAAAATAAATAGCACCAGAAATATCACGGTTTGATATTATTAAAAGATACAGACTGGGCTTTACATAATAAATATGTATATGTATGGATGCATGGAGAGGTAGGAACCTACCTTGCATGGATGAGGGTCGACCCCATATGTTTCCAGACTGTGGGCTCTTTGGAGCATGTTCAGCTCTGCTAATGGAGCACACTGGCCCCTGGAAGAGAAGAGAAAATTTTTATATAAAGTTCTGCATGTCACATTTTTAAAAAGTTGGTAAAAATGACTCATGAAAACATTTGCTGTGAGAGGAAAACTCTTCTTCTTTCGGCATTTCCCTTCAGGGGTCCCCACAGCAAGTCAGTTTCTTCCATCTAACCCTATCTGCTGCATCGTATTCGGTCACATCAACTATCTTCATGTCTTCCTTCACTGTATCCATGAACCTCCTCATTGGTCTTCCTCTAAGCCTCTTTCCTGGTGGCTCCAAATCCAGCATCCTTCTTCCGATGTACTCTCTCTCTCTATTCTCTGCACATGCCCAAACCATCTCAGTCTGGCTGCTCTGACTTTATCTCCAAAACCTCTAACATGTGCTGTTCCTATGATCCTGTCCATCCTGGTCACTCCCAGAGAGATCCTCAGCATCTTCATCTCTGCTACCTCCATCTCTGTTTCCTGTCTTTTCCTCAGTACCACTGTCTCTAGACGAAACAACATGTCTGGTCTCACCAGGGTTTTATACACTTTCCCTTTCATTTTAGCTGAAACTAATCTATCACACCTGATACTTTTCTCCACCCGTTCTCCACCCGCCTGCCTGCACATGCTTCTTCACTTCTTTTCCACACTCTCCATTGCTTTGGACTGTTGATACAAAGTACTTAAAATCTATGACATATGTGAGGAAAACTATTTTTTAGGAAAAAGAAATATGAGGCAATGAGCATTACCGATCAAATAATCTCTGCATCCACGTCAACAAGAAGTGAAGTGACTACATCTACAGTTTTCAAACAGTGTTCCGTGAGAGATCGTTGGGTGTGACATGGGAAATGATTCTATTTCACCTCATAATCGGGATATCGGGATCTACCGGTAGCTCACAAAGAATGTTTTGGTTGATCTCATGGCGTTTGTGTAAAAAAAATTAATGAAAGCGTATTTATTTCTTTTTTATCAGTATGAAATCTTGTTATTTACTGTAACCATAGCAACCCACTCTTCTCTGCTTTTGTGTTGCATGCTGCTGTCCGTCCTTCCCAAAAACTACCCCACCTAGTGGATTGTATTTTTTACAAGTTTTTGAGACATTTAGAGAAAATTAGGTTGCGTTATAGAGCAGAAAAATGATGGATTCTAATAAAATCTCACATTCTTTGCACGACATTCAAGAGGAAAAAGTTCCTTTTAACATTTTTAACATTTTTTTGTGGATGGTGTGCCTCAAGATTTTTTACAAAGGGAAGATATAAAGAAAAATGTACCTTGGGATGAAAAAGGTTGAAAAACGTTATTCTATCATAAAATACTTTGACATAAATCACCTGAAGTCTCAACAGTTTATTAATCAACGTGTTGTTAATCCCATCAGACCTATCAGGCAGACTGAGGCTTGCCAAGCTTGCCTCGTCAGGGATTGGACTTTGATCTTTTATAATCACTCTAAGTGTGACGGTCATGAAACCCCCATAATGTTATTAAGCTCAGTGATGACAGAGAAACATCCCAGCGGGGTAAATAACGAAGTAAATAATGGATTAATTAGCATTCAGGGGACACGTGCTAGAGAGAAGACACACATCATTTTTTTATGTAGCTATGATTATGCAATCATTTCTATCTTGCTATGCACCGTATGATGTTTATGTTACAAATATGAGTCAGATAACTTCTTCTTTTACGTTTGTTTTTTTCACTTTTAGAGTCGTCATAGTAAGTTAGTTTCCTCCATCGAACCCTGTTTCCTGCATCTTCTTCTTTAACATCAACAACCGTCATGTCCTCCTTCACTACATCCATAAACCTCTGCTTTGGTTTTCCTCTAGGCCTCCTACCTGGTGGTTCCAACTAAATGCACATCGATAAGTTACAACAAGAAGACGTTGTTGGAAATTTACAAAGTAGGGATTGGAGATGGTATTATTTAGAACTCCTTTTGTCACATTAAGTTTGGGCATTTCTGATGAAAACCAGACTACGTACAACTTTGTGGGAGAACAATTTTTTACTATTATAAATAGTATGAATTTTTTTTTAATTATTTGGAAAGACTTTTTATATCCTATCCTAGAAGTTTGGGTTTCAAAATTTTTTCAGAAGTATTTATGAAGGAGACCTTTGGTTTTTGGGCACGGCTGCCTCACAGCAAGAAAGTCATGGTTTGAATCCTGGAAAGGGCGCGGGGCTTGAAACACTAGCCTTTTTGTGTGGAGTTTGCATGTTCGCCGCGTGTATGTTTGGGTTTTTTCTGTGCAATTTAGTTTCCTCCAACCCTCCAAAAACATGCATGTTCAGTTGATTATACTACTAAGAAATAGCTGTGCACACTGTTTATTTTGACAACGGGTGCATCACAGAGACACACCCATTTTAATGAGAACAGTGTTGTTGTTTTCTCAATAAAGCCTATATATCTAGAGTGCACCATCTAGTGAGGAAACATCAAAATTGTTGGAGATACAAAATGTGAAGAAGATTTCCGTTCCGTTCCGTCATCTTCCGCTTGTTCCGGGGTCAGGTCGCGGGGGCAACAGCCTCAAACGGGCAGCCCAGGCCTCTCTCTCCCCGGCTGCAACCTCCAGCTCACCCGGAAGGATCCCAAGTCGTTCCCTGGCCAGCTGTGAGACATAGTCTCTCCAGCGGGTCCAGGGTCTGCCCCTTGGTCTCCTCCCGGTGGGACGTGCCCAAAACACCTCGCCTGCGAGGTCCTCCGGGGGCATCCTGACCAGATGCCCGAACCACCCCATCTGGCTCCTCTCGACCTGGACTAGGAGCGGCTTGACACCGAGCTCCTCCCGAATGGCAGAGCTCCTCACCCGATCTCTGAGTGAGAGCCCAGCCACCCTGCGGAGGAAGTTCATTTCGGCCGCTTGTACCCGCAATCTCATTCTTTCGGTCACCACCCACAGCTGGTGACCATAGGTGAGGGTAGGAACGTAGATCGACTTGTAAATCGAGAGCTTTGCTTTCCAGCTCTCTCTTTACCACGACGGACCAATGCAGCGTCCTAGTTATTGCTAGGATGCTATTAATATATCATTATAATATATATACAGTATATATTATATTATAATATAAGTTATAATATACAATTAATATATAATATATATATGTAAATATTAAGAAGATTTATTTAATTTTTTCAAATTTGGCGGGCTGGGTTAACACATTCAACGGGCCGTATGTGGCCCGCGGACTATACTTTGCCCATGCCTGAATTAAAGGAACTGAAAATTATGTGTTAAGAGATGTTTGGAAATCACGCTTTAATTTATTCATATGATGTTTACTTCATTTCCAGATTAAACTATTGATGATTAAGAATCAATAAAACCTCTATTGTCGTCAGAATACGACCTCTAAAATATAACTTTGGAAAAAAGAGACAAATCACACAAATAACTTATTACAAATATTATGTGCTTTAGTGAAACATCAAAACAAATCTCTTTTTTATTTACCTGAGCTCGTTTTTATGCATTTCCATGATTTTTCTCTCCAGTTTGAGGGATTGTTTGGGGAACAGTTTAAAGTCTCTGATGTAGTCTGATGGATGCTCCTCTGGGTCGTAGTCTCCGAGTTCAGCTTTAAAGAAGATTATCACAGACATAGAGACATAATTAAATATAGATAAACATGCTGTAAAGACATCCAGTCTGAATAAATCATTTCACAGTTTGTGCATATTGAACCACGACTCGTCTCATACTTTAAATCTTCCATAAAAACGTTAATTTCACCAACTTATTTTAAATTAATCTGAAATTCGATGGCAGCTTTTTCTTTCCCGTAGGGGGACATATTCTCAAAAACACTTAGTAATGCTTCAAATTTTAATTAATTTTAATTGAATCCAATCTGCTTGGATGAAACTAAAAACCTTAAAGGGTTATTTTTATGTGTCATTTATTTATTTAGAGCAACTGATTCCACTAAATAATGAAAACGTTCTCTTCGTCATTGAATCCACTTCAAACTTTTGACCAGCACTAATTTGTCTTTTAAATGACTATTAATTACCAAAGATAATGTCGTTCAAATCCTAAACTTTCTCAAGGTTTAATTAGACAATAATCCTCCCTTCCAGCTCTGTAATCAACACCCCGACAAAATGGGACTGGGACCTGCTCTCGTTAATCTGAGTCACTGTGGACACGCTGTGAGTAGAGATAACTTAGCCAGTCACATTCTCTTCTCTGGGGATATTAACCAATCAGAATTCAGAATGCTGCGGCCTAAAGGCTTCATTTGTAGGATACAGCTCAGCTAATTCTTTCCTTAATCCCTATCAAAGCAAGAAGTCATGCAGCAAGATTTGGCATTCATCAGCAATTCCAAATTATGTGAAATATCTGTCTTTTCTCAATGGTATACATGCATCTATTTGTACAGTATGTGCACGTATCTGATCAGAGTCATACTTATCGAGGTGACTGTTGAGGGGGTCAAATTGGTTAAATTAAGGTTTTTTTTTTTTTTAACAAACTAACTAACGTGGCTTATAAAAAGTTTCCAAAGAATGATAGTGGGAAAATTTCAATCATCAGTGTCAAGTCGTAAAGCCCTCAAGACCTTCTCTGCAAGCGTGAAATACTGCGCGTCTAAATAAATGTTACCTATATTTAGCATGTATCAGATACCCGTAATTCTGATGGATCTGTCCACTTCTGGTCATTGCATTACAAATGTGCCAAGAGTCAGAACTAAACATGGAGTAGTTATATTTCAATTTCACTGTGCGAAAGTCTGAAACAAACTTCCTGAGGCCGTGAGAAAGGCCTCTACTGTGACCATGTTTAAATCTAGGCTGGAAACAGTTCTGTTTAATCGTGCATTTAACTAAAGATTAATAATTCCTTTTATCTTTTTTCATTTTTATTCTATGTTTTGTGGTTTTAATGCATTTTTTCCGTCTTGTGAAGCACTTTGATTTGCCTTGTGTCTGAATTGTGCTACAAATACTGTAAACTTGCCCAACCTTGTTCTTTTTATCAATGTTTTCAGCCAGTCACATTTCAACCTGGATTACAAACTGTTGGTCAAAATATTTCACCCAGCAATGTTTCTAAAACATTTTCAAATGCTTTGTTCATTTTTGTAACAACTTTTCTAGAGGTTGCACTGCCTAAACGTTTCTTTTCATATGAAAGTGTTTGACCAATCCCATTTCAGCCAGCTTTTGTTGCCAGGTAGATTAAAATCAACAGCACTTTTTTGTGTATAACAGCAAGGACATTTTTACTCCAAACAATCTGCTTTTAAGCTGGTCTCCCATCTCATGTTTTCAGGCTTCTGATATGCTTTCTATGTCAAGTTTTGGTGGATTTTTCAAAAGAAGTTGAACAAAGTAAAGAAATCTGAGTTGTATGGGACAGGACAGGTATCCACATCTGTAGAAAACCTATAGAGAAACATGACAGTAAAGGCTGAATTTTTAACGGTGAAAATGGATTTTATGTACAATTAATTCAAGTTTTAATGAGTAAAATGATGTTGAATGCTTATAATATAATGAAGTCATAATGGATGGTTTTGTGTACACAAGAGGAGTTTTTACTGGATGACATAGGGTATCTGTTCGTGTCTAAATGTTTGATGTTTACTGTTCCTGTCTCAATTTGATTCCTTCCAAATTTAAACTTGGCCAGAAATTCAACGGGCGTGTGTGAAATAGTTCATTAAGTTCTCTTCTTGATTCGCTTAAATAGTGTTGAACTTTGCTGTTACTAATTTCTAAATAGATTTAACTTTAATTTGCTTCAATTTTTAAAAGCATTTTTGTCATGACCCCCTCACCTGCCAGCAGAAGGAGCCCTGGACCTTCGAAGCTCCCTCTCCTGGATTTAAGCTTGATCCCGAACACCTGAATGATTAGCCTGATACTAATTGGCGGTGCGTCGTAAGCCTGGTGTTTTTTCAAAGGCAGACTCTCATAACTTCCATGTAGGGTCATTACCGCCTCTTCCAGCCAGGCCTTCCTGGCTGACTGGCCGACCACGACAATATCTTTGAAATCGTTGTCATATTTGAACTTTGATCCAAAGATTTTTCGTTGTGTTAGTCTTGTACCTCTTCCTCATCACAACAATTTTACCCCTCCTTTCTTTTGAAATAATGTGACTTCGCTTTGCGCTCACCCTGGACGATACAAGCTCCCAGATACGCTGCCTCAGCGAAAGGACAGAGCAAACGACCATGATAGATGTCCCTCTTCAGCTGGAGATACAGAAGATACCTGACAAAACACACATACACCACACAATTATGATACTTTACAGCCTATTAATTTCTAAGTTGAAACTGATCGTGTGAGGAACGTTCAGTGATGACGATCCATGATCATTTCTCCTGCCTCAAAGTTTAACATTTAATTTTTGGGGAAGCAAAAAAACTACCATACATTGATTGTTGGCATAACAACACAACCTCAGCAACACAGTCAGAGGGTATTACCATGGAAACAGTAACCTGACAGCAGGAAATGGTGCTGTTGTCACAATCCCCCTCATCTACCACCAGAGGAAGCCCTGGACCTTCCCTCATCTCCCTGATTAGGGACACCTGAGGATGATTAGTCTGATAACACACACCTGTGGATCCTAATGTCACCGCAGTCACCCCTAACTTCTTAGGGTGATCACCACCTGCCCTTCCAGCTAGGTCTTTCTGGATGCCTGACCATAAGTTACATCTTTGAACTTGAACTTTTGATCCTGAGTTAATCCTGTGCCCTTGCCTTACAGTCTTACTGGACTTTTTGCCTTACTGGACTTTTGGTTAATAAATTCTGTTTTGTTTTCCTGCATTTGGGTCCTCCTCCTCCTTCCACATCTCCACATCACGAGAGCTGTAGTTACTTCTGAGAACTCTTCGATGCAGGCAAATTATAGCACGCTACTTGTCTGGTGTTTTCACAAAGACAATATGAAAATACAGTAAATCACATCTGTTACCTGGTGAGTTCTTCTTTGATCTTCATGGGCTCGTGAGGATAAAACTTCACCCGGAAGCACATGATGAACGGCTGCTGAGCTGCTGCCATGATTAGTGATAAATTATGAGGAGAGTTAAAAAGAAGAGAGAATCAGAAATAAATTAGACATGAATAAGTGGAATAAATAAATAAATGAGTGTAAAAGAAAAGAGTAGGAGAGCATTAAGAATTAAAATATATTAAACCATAAAAAGGAAGAAGATAATTGAAATGTCTTGGCTCTAATTAGTGTTTTGATATTTACATTAATTACATACAAACATGCAAAGACACGTTTCTCTTCTACTTTAATAGTTTTTTTTCTGCATGCTGGTGCTTTTTGTCTGTTTAAGTATTTCAGAGAGGATTTCAGCTTGAATGGTGTTCAATTTACACACTCACATGCGTACACATGCATGTAAGTGCTTAAACACACACACAAACACACTGTGTCCCGTATAGTCCGCAGCGTTTACGTCAAACAACAGTGGCTCACACCCCTCCTTAGATCCCACTAAAGACTTATTCATGCACATGGGTAATTATATTTGCTCTGCTGAGCAGGAGCAGTTTTCATTTCTAAAATCTGTTAATTGATCTTTTTTGGGTTTTTTTTGTCTCTTAAAGCTTTTCCAGGTAGTGGTGTTTAAGTTTCTGGTGCTGAAAATCAATGCATGAAGCAAAAAAATTTGGTCCAGTCGAGAGAAGAAAAGGTTGTTTATGGTTCAAATTTAATTCATTTTTGTTACTTTTTAAGGAATATTCTTTTTAGAAATTTCCCACGATTTTTAGGGAACAAATACCTAGAAAGGAAGCATATGAATGGGAGTGCTTCATTAGTAAAAAATAGACTTTTAAATTATGAAATTTTCTTGAATAACAGTAAGATAAACATTGGCTAGGATAGGCTGATATAACAATTACCCTTCAAATGAATCAATAATTAACATATATTTAAATGAGTTTAAATATATTTGTTCACAGATGCTTTTTGATGCTGGATTTCTTGGTTTAAGTTCCTTTAGGGTCACAGAATTACAACAGAAACTCAATGCAGTTGTTCCTTTCTGCTCCACATGACTCGGTAACTTGGGATGAAGTTTTAAAATAAGAATACAACGTGAATAATTGATGACTTTTCTGTGTTATTTTGCTTCTAAGTGCAGCTGATGTCTGAAGTTGTAGGATACTGAATTTTTAAATCAGTTTTATACAAAGTATAAAGTACATATACTCCGATGGCTGCGCACTTTAATAAAGGAGTGGATGCAAAATAAACTTTTTGGAAGTTTCTATGTTTGAAAATTATTTTCACATCAAAGACATACATCATTTTTCTTATTATTAATTTTTTGTTCATGCATGTTTTGAAAATTTGGAAGTTCCACTGTTCAGTATGGAGAGTCCAGGTTGTTCTTGGACATGAATTTTGTTCTCTGCCACACCTCCTCATTCTAACTTCAGTAGGAGGTATTTTAGCACTTCTTGCTCAGAATATACAAAATTGATTGGGGGAGGCGTTAGCTCTGTGGTACAATGTCCGTCCTTGGACCAGGAGATGTTGGTTTGATTCCATCTGGGTCCATGCCTAAGTGTCCCTGGAGCAGACACCTAACCCCTTAGTTACTCCCACCCCCGGTGCCGTTGTGGCTGCCTGCTGTGGTGCAATGCAGCAAAAAAGTAATTTTACTTTTGAGGAATAAATATAGTACAATAAAAATAATAGAAGAAAAAATATGATGATTATACACTTTTCCCCATAAACTAAAGTGCACATACGCAGCAGGGTGAGACTTAGTGGACAGCGAGAGGAGGGGGAGATTTGGTATCAAAAGCAGAAAAAAATTGAAAATGTGAATTTACAAGTTTGTTCTTTTTTTTGGTAAATATTAGGTTTTAGCAGGCTGCCATGACAGTGCCAATGGTGGGAGAAATGGGGGGTTAGGCGTCTTCTTCGAGTACCCTAGACGAGAACTCAGTGGGAATCGAACCTGCAAACTTCTGGTTAACATCCGGTCCGAAGGCAAATATGTACGCTACCACTGAGCCACTGCCTCCTGTGGTCACCATCTGATTTTCTGAGCTAAAATCAAATACTATATTTACTATGTAAATTATTCCCCAACAAAAGCACAATATCCCCTCCTCAAGTGAAGATAATTAGAAAGAAGAATGATTACTTTCCAGCTAGTTATAACAATACGGTGCCACCATTCTGCCTGGAAAGTTTGGATCCTCTGTGGAACCATAGAGCGGTAAAACACAGTCCACATCTACATTCATGATGCGATATGAAAGACCCAATCCACCCACCTGCTCCTAGAAAACCGAGGGATCTTATTTACTCAGGCTTTAGAGACAGATATGCTGTTTTTACAAACATTCCAGAGAAACTAAATTGGCTGAACAATGCAGAGAGTCATAAAAATGTGACGTAAACCAGCATACGTAAACGAAGATGCACAGACCCAAGATGAAACACTCATCACACAAACACATGTAAACCTAATTTGGGATTTAATCCTGCCACAAGGAGAATGGATGTGTCATTGCAGCTCAGATCTATTCAAAATTCTTCCTCTATCCTTCTTTCTTATTTCTTTTCTCTCAATCCAATCTGTCAGCTTCTCTCATCTCAAATTGCTTTTTCAATCTCTTCTTTCTGTCCATCTTCATTTTCTTCAGTAATCCAGCTTCTCTCTTCAGCTGTATTATCCATCACTGTCCTCTCATCGTTTTGAATTAGCCTCCTGAATATTCCCTTTATTACTCAATCCCATCCTTTATCTCTTATCCCAGGTTTTGCTAGCACTCACGTCCTCCTCCTGATGTCTATTCAGAAGGGCAAACCACACCACTAATAGCTCTTTTATTAATTCATAACAGGAAAGAAAGAACGGGACAGTCATTAAAGGGTGGATTATCTTTGGAAATGACGGATAGAGAAACAGACGGACGCTGCATCGGTCCGTCGTGGTAAAGAGAGAGCTGAGCCGAAAAGCAAAGCTCTCGATTTACAAGTCGATCTACGTTCCTACCCTCACCTATGATCACCAGCTGTGGGTGGTGACCGAAAGAATGAGATCGCGGGTACAAGCGGCCGAAATGAGCTTCCTCCACAGGGTGGCTGGGCTCTCACTCAGAGACCGAGTGAAGAGCTCTGCCATTCGGGAGGAGCTCGTTGTCAAGCCGCTCCTCCTCCAGGTCGAGAGGAGCCAGATGGGGTGGTTCGGGCATCTTGTCAGGATGCCCCCCTAGCGCATCGCAGGCGAGGTGTTTCAGGCACATCCCACCGGGAGGAGACCAAGGGACAGACCCCGGACCCGCTGGAGAGACTATGTCTCACAGCTAGCCAGGGAAAGACTTGGGATCCTTCCGGGTGAGCTGGAGGATGCAGCCGGGGTGAGAGAGGCCTGGGCTTCCCGTTTGAGGCTGTTGCCCCCGCGACCCGACCCCGGAACAAGCGGAAGATGACGGAACGGAACGGATAGAGAAAAAAAATGAGAGAGAAAAAACCTGAGTTTGTTGGTTTTCGTTCTTTTTGAATTGAAAATACTTTATTTTTCCCGAAAGGAAATTTGAGTACTGCAGTACTACAATCATAAAACATAATATTTTTTCCAACAGTTGTGAATGGCAAGTATTTACAGGTTTGAAAGTGAAAGGTTCAATAGTTTGATGAAGGACGGCAAGAAATAATTTTCTGTACTGTTCCTTTGAGCAGCGGGGTTGCAGGAGTCTGTTGCTGAAGCTGCTCTTTAGATGGTCCACAGATTCAGGGATTTAGCATAGTTGATGAATCATAATGAGTGGGTGCCACTGACAAATACGACGCTCCATTTCGAGCCTTCATGCACACACTTCTTCACCTCTTTTCCACACTCATTTGTTCTGGAGTGTTAAGCCTACAAACTTAAAATCCTCCACCTGCTTTATCTCATCTCCTTGTAACCTCGTTCTTATCCAGACACGTGCTCTGTCTCATTGTGGTTATCCTTCACTCCTCTCTTCAGGGCAAACCTCCACCTCTCCAATTTTCCCTCCTCCACCTTTTCCCTCCTCTCACTACATATCACAATGTCATCTGCAAACATCAGATACATGGCGATTCGTGTTGAACCTTGACTCTCAGTCTGTTCATCACATTCTAAATTCAATTCAATTTTATTTGTAAAGCTTCAAATAGCAAATACGGGGGGGGATTTGCAAACACGTTGGAATGTAATGCATCTTTTTTCTAAAAATTATATCATTTGTATTTACCATCAGTAATAACAAAACTGCATGTAAAACATCATGTTAGTTAGCCTCCGCTACATACTGCTCCAGCCATGACCCCCTTCCTGTGGTGAGTGTACCCTGTTTGTTACAAAGCGTGACCCACGTTGCACCGCAGAGACTCCCATGAGATGAAAGCAAAGTACAAAGAAAAAAGGTACACTCATGCATGATCATGCCTGCTGGTAGATACACACAGACAAACACACTGATGCAACAGAGAAGCAGAAATAATACTTACACTTCATCTGCCTCACAACGGGCTTATTGGGCTCCAACCAGTGCTAGAAAAGAAAACAAGACAGTGAGATGAAAACCATTGTCTAAAACACATCAATAGCTGAATTTAGACGTAAATTTTAATTTATTTGTATTTTATTTGAAAACTACTCCAGAATTGGTATTTTTTGGGTAAGTCAAACTCATTTTGCTTAATTAAAAGTTGCAACTTTAATAATTACCGAACTTATGTGATGCGGACTGCGTATGTGTGTGTCATGATCCTCTCACATGCCACCAGAGGGAGCCCTGGGGCTTCCCTCAGCACCTTGATAAGGGACAATTGAGGGTGATTAGTCTGATGACACACACCTGTGGATCTTGCTGCCTATTTAAATCACTCCCAGATGGGGCTACAGTGTGCATGTTAACAAGATAACTCAAAAAGTTATGGCTAGATGTTTATAAAATTTTCAGGATATATCCACAATAGGAAGATGAAGTGATATTTTTTGGATCAATGACAATTTGTAATATGTATCTATGTGTGTGTCCTATCCCTTTTTTTTTTTTTTTTTTTGGAGATAAAACATGAGAGTGTGTGAGCTGTTGTAAACATAAAAACAGATCTTCAGCTTTAACTCCTGACGCACCAGCTGCGTCCTGTCTGAATGTTTCTTTTTGGCAGTTCTTCATGGTAAATGTGATTTGTTCTTCGTGTTAAAAGTCACGTTTTGTGAATAGAAATAAAACCTCATGAAAACTGACATCAACAAGCGAACCGATGATGAAAGAACGAATGATGAGAGTAGACATGTTTGCCTTGTGTTTTTAACCAATCAGGCAAATATATGACAGAACCGGGGTGAGAGAAGCCTGGGTTTACCATCTGAGGCTGTTGCCCCCGCGATGCGGGCCCAGATAAGCGGAAGGCAACGGAACGAAAAGGGTCAACTCAATTTTTACTTCTAACCCCACCAAGGTGACAAAGATACTATTTTGATTCTTTTGTGTGTTTTATACACACAATTAAATATTAATGGAGAAATTACAGTATTATAATGTGAAGCAAATTAAAAACGTGTGTGATAGTTACCCTTTGTTTCTCTGGGTCGACATATCGAATACCAAAGTAGTCTTTCTCCAGCAGGTTGTAATGGTTGCACACGTGATCCAGCAAAAACTGGCCTTTGGTGTCTCTCTGTAAAACAACAAAATAAAGAAAAAAGGTCATTATCAGGCCAGCTAGGAACAGAGATCATTTAGTATCCACTAATATGGTGGAGGGATCCGGACGGTGGAGGACGTACGGTGCACTGGACAACCGAACTAAATCTGTCTCACTGTGCTGGTAATGGACTCATCAATTCACATGGATATATTGTTTTTCATAAAAGAAACCACGTCTGCATCTTTTTCGTTCCTTGCTGATGACACGACTACTTTGGTCGTGTTGACTCAGCCTCCAATTGTGTCAGTGAATATCAGCATTTCCGAACCGCAAAGTGGACACAAAACAATCGATAATCACTCAATGTTTATCACCTCCTTCTCACTCAATATTTCCTCATTACTGCTCACAAGAGAAATTCATCTTAATCCAGGCTTAGGGAGAAGGGTGTCAATGCTGTGCTTGTTTGGATTCATTCTCTCTTCATTAACACTACATTCTTTAGTTTTATGTTTAGCGCTTTAACCTCAACAACTAATGACATCAGAGGGATGTTTTTATCCTCACTGAAGCTCTCATAGTGCCTCTCCTGCTGTTTTACACCTGCTCCACTGTTGGAAATGGATTCTCGGTTCAGCTGAGTGAAAACGATTGTCCAGTTAAATGTCTTGTTGGTTCACAGCTCATGTAAGCATCATTTCATGCATGCAAATTGAGGCCAAAGCAATTAAAGCAAGTAAAAATGCTCATCAGCAGTAATGACCTAAATGCAGAAGGTCTAAACCTCAAAACATTTATAAAGAAGGCCTAAAATTATTTTTTCCTCACCCTGTTGTGATTTTATGAGGGAAAAAAAGGATTTCAAAACATTTTAAAAAGTCTGTTTTTTTTTTTTTATCCCATCCTGTCCAGTGTTGTGACAAGCAGAATGGTGATCTGTGTGTGAAGTTTTGCTGCTGATACAATTAATGTGTATACTGTATGTTTTCGTTTAGTCATCCAGTCCTACCTCAGGACCATAAAGTAAGACTAAGGTCGTTCAGGGTTAGGGTTAGGGTCGTTCAGTCCTGTCTATCTGAACTACCTCTAGAATTATTCCGCTTCCTATTTGTTTGGCATAAGAAAAAACTTGTGTCAAAAACCAGAAAGAAAAGTGAGACACAACAGACACTCTTTTATATGTGTATAACAACTATATTTTCAAATTTTGTTTTTTAAATATTAATATTTGTGTACCAAATGGAGCGGTATTAGGTGAAAAACATGGGAAATTTTGCATACTTCTTTTGTTACGACTTCTTTTGTTACTTCTTTTATTACTTCTTTTATTTTTATCATTCAAATTTGTCTTTTAGTTCAATATGATACCCAGCTGTAGTCCGCAACTCGTAGCTGCATAACACAATGTATTTGTTTCCCACTACTATGTAAAAAACAGACCTTTTTGTTTTATCGTTTTCCCCACCACTCTGTTAGAACACACCTCTTGTTTCCACAACTGTTTAAATAAAGCAGAGAGGATGCATGTTCCCACGTAGACACTCTGGTAAAATCAGCTGGAGTGTGCTGTCCCTGTCCGATACCAGAGTCTCTTGTTTTGTTCTCTGGTGAGCACAGCTTTGGGATAAAGAATAATTATTTTCCCTCTATCGAGCAGCATTCCTAATTTGATTGTGTATGTCATGTTTAATGACAATTATAGGCATGCAATTTTATTTCTGTTTATTTGAAAAGCAGACCAATTGATAATTCCATAGCGACATCGGTTGAAGGGGGCATAGCAGACAGGAAACGGTGTGTCTTGTGGGTCAAAATATAGGAATACAGTCAAAGTGTACATGCTCATTAAGGAGATCAAATCCTTCCCTGCTTTGACTGACTTGAATTTAAAAATTTTTTTTAATACTTTTCTTCTGTAGGGTTGAGAGAAGCTAGATGAGGTAGTTCAGACAACTGATCCAGATGTTTCCCGTATCCATAACTGTTGAACTGTTCTAAGTACAATATACTGAGAGGAGACCCAGAAGCAGACGCAGGACCCGCTGGAGGGACTATGGATTACAGCTGCCCAGGAAATGCCTCGGGGTCGCAGGATATGCTGGAAGATGTCGCCAAAGCGGGAGAAGTCTGGGCTACCTTGCTAAAATTGCTACCCCTGCGAACCAACCCCAGATGAAGTTGCAAGAAAACTCTAACATCTACAAATGCTCCAACATTTTGACTGGATGAGTTTAATGATGATATTGCCTTTCTTTTAAAGAGTACCTTAAACTTTCTGCTCCAACAGCATTATCTATCTTTTTATTTATTCTAAGATAAAGTAGATCTTAGAAGATGTGACTTAACTATAGAAGCACCTCAGGTCTTTTCTCTCCTGTTCAGCATCTGCTGTATCAGCAGCGCCCAATAACTTTACGTTCTTGTCAGCAAACAAGCAAAAGACATCAGCTCCTCTGGTGGCATTGCATCTCTAAGTGCAGACAGTTGCATCTAAAGTGCAGCAGATAGAAAGAGACTGACATCAGCTGAGTTTGTTCATTAACTGGAACTGAAGCACTTTTATTGAAGCTAGGAGCTTATCAGAAACCTCAGCAGCCCTGGAAGATAATTCAGCATTTTTATTCACTCTTTCTACATCTAAAATTTGAGGCAAGTTTGTTCTGGTCTTTCGTAACTCCTTGTAATTTGTGTTAAACTTTACGTGAATCGTGATTGGTCAAAAAAAATAAATTCCGGGGTGTTGCTTATTTATGTCTTTAAAGCTTCACATCAACTCATGTTGAAATAAGGGAAAGTCCGAAAAAAAATCTGCATTAACAATATCATAAATATACTGATGAGCAACTTTTTATTTTTCAACTTCTGAACCACTTATTCCCTAAATTTGCCTTTAAGAAAATCCTAAATTTTCTTTTGGTCGCCTAAACAATTCTGAACAACCAGTCTGAAAATAAAATGTTTTGGGAATTTATATATATTTTTTAAAAACCTCTATAAAGCAGTCAAAGTTCCAGGTCAATGATTTCTTCATTTATAAAAGATTAAAGTATAACATGCACGAAGGGTTAAACCTGCTCACACACAACATGCTACATGTTTTCACTTCCAGTTTATCCCACAGTTCCAGTAAAGACATGTACAAAAAAGTAGTAAGAAATGTAGTTCCTTGTTGTTGCTCGAGTTATTCATCCATTCATTCATCAAAACATCCATTTTTCCACTTCTTCCTTCTGAACCATTTGTTCAATCATTCATCTATCCATGTGGGAATCATTTATATACCTTTCTGCACCGACTGTACAACGTGGTGCAGTGGTTAGCACTATGGCCTCACAGCAAGAAGGTCAGGGGATTTGATTCCCGAAGTGGAGGCATTGCCTGAAACACCGTCTTTTCTATGTGGAGTTTACATGTGGGTTTTCTCCGGATAGTCTGGTTTTCTTCCCACTTTCTAAAAACGTGTTAGGTCAATTGGCCACCACAAAATTGCCCACAGGAATGAGTGTGTGTTAAGCTTCGCAAAAAACTGGCAACCTGTTCGGGGTGTACCCTACCTCTCACCTGAAATTAGCCAGAATATCAAAAGTTTCCTTGATCTTGTTAGGGATAAGCGGTTCAGAAGACAAAACTAAACCTTTCTGTGCTGTTGTGATCCCCTCGCCTGCCGACACAGGGAACCCTTGATGTTCCCCATCACCCTGACTAGGGACTCCTGAGATTGATTCCTGATGCCACACATCTGAGGACCCTGCCATCTATGGAAGAGCAATCGCTCCTGTTGTGATATGCTATACCACCACTAGATGTCGCTAGTTGAACATAGACAAATAAAGGAAGAGTACTTCAGGTAACAAAGAACAAACACGGAAGTCATGACGACTGCAAGAAGCTTGGATTCAATAAAAGCTTAAGGGTTCATAATAACGCAGTCTCATTATTTAAATGAACAACACAGCTCCGGACTTCTCGGTCGGGTCATACCATCCCTTCCACCCAGGTCACCCTGGTTGCCTGACCATGTTTGAACTCTGTTATTATTTGAACTTTTGAAATCCTGAGTTAATCCTGTGCCCTTTGCTTTACAGACTTACTCGGATTGTGTTAATAAACCTTGTTTTGATGTCCTGCATTTGGGTCTTCCTCCTTCCACATCACAACATACGCAACGCAGACCATTAACAGATTATTTGTTGTTGTTTTTGGGGTTTTTTTGGACACTAATTTTGGGATGGACCGGATCTATATAAATATGACCAAAAACTACTATATTTCAGTCTAATTTTTCTAATATATACATGATAGTTCAATAATAAGAATAAGGAGAAATAATACAGCATTATTTAGATCAAAATGACAGAAGCGATTGTAATTTAATGGCTTCACCATTGGTTTAAGTTTAAATAACGTGTTACTGAAGTATTATTTAACTAGATGAGTGTCACCCAAATCAAGACAGACACAGCAGTACTTTTTCTCTTTTATCTGTTTTTTTCCTCAAGCAACTTGCTCAACATTGTGTTCAAAACCTCACCAGCCCAACAGGGTTGCTGTCCTCTGTGATCTTTGTTATATCACTGCTGCTATAATCAGCTGTCGGTGATCTCTGAGACAACTCGTCCCCTTTGGCTGATTCACGTTTGTCCTTCCAACTGACTTAAGTAAGGAAGTCAAATGTGTGTCGCCATGGACGCAGCTGGGATTGTCTGTGCATCTATGTTGACCTGTTTAAAAGATGTACTGGGGGATTTATACGCTTGCTTTAGTTCTCCTAGGAGACCAAACATTGTTGCTTATGTGTGGGATTATTTGAAATGACTTATTGTTTTTAATGGGTGAAAGTAGACCGCGGTTAAACCACTGTCTTTATAGTTAAGAAATAAGTGTGCGTATTAGTGGTGGGCAATAAAGACCTTCAAGGTTGTCTCGGGTGGTCTGAAACATATCAGAATGACAGACTGATGTTAATTATATTTTGTGGATAAACAATATCCCAACGTAGCAGAGGGTAGCACAGTGGCCTCACAGCAAGAAGGTCATGGGTTTGAGTCCCGGGTGGGGACGAGGCTTGGAACACTGTCCTTTCTATGTGGAGTTTGCATGTTCTCTCCGTGTCTGCGTGGGTTTCCTCTGGGTACTCCGGTTTCCTACCACCCTCCAAAGACATGCATGCTAGGTTGATTGGCCGGTGCCGAAATTGCCCCTAGGAACGAGTTTGTGTATGGTTGTATGTGTATGCCCCCATGACAGACTGGCAACCTGTTCAGGGTGTACTCTGCCCTTCACCTTAAACTGGCCGGGATGGGCTCCGACACCCTCCGCAACCCTGAAAGGGATAGACAGATAAAAAGATGACTGACTGACAATATCCCAACAATCTTTCTGTCATGACTCCCTCACCCACCACCAGAGGGAACCCGGGGCCTTCCCTAATTTGCCTGATTTTACACACCTGAAGATCTTTGTACAGCTGCCTTTAAATAGGCAGCCTGATTTCCCTTCAGGTGTCGGGTCATTACTTTCCTGACCATGAAATACGTTTTGAACAATAAATTCATGACATTGCCACTGATCCATGTGTTTTTCTTTACAGCAATACCGGACTCCTTTATTCAATAAATCATGTTTCTTGTCTGCAATTGGGTCCTCCTTCTTCCACCTGCATTCCCTGTCATGACACTGTCAGCTTGGGAAGTTGTACCGTATGTCTTTGGATGGGTCTGTTCACTTCCTGTCATAACCTTCAATGATCAAGCTGCTTTTTTGAAGTGCATTTTTTTCATGAAAGCATTTAACCAATCAGCAGTTACGATTCAGCCATGCTTTTGTACCTGGAGTCCAATAATTTAAATCTACCTGATTGCCTTCAAAATTTGTTCTGCATTACCACAAGAAAAAACGGCAATTCATTAATGAATTACTCTATTCATCCCTCACCGGGGAAATTTGTGTGCTGCTCTCCTTACACCGCAGCAGGCTGCCCTTCGACGGCGCCATGGTGGGAGAAGCGGGGGTTAGGTGTCTTATCCAAGGACCCTAGACATGCTCTCTGTGGGACGCAAACCTGCGACCATCCGGTCCATGCACGAACGCTCTAACCACTGAGTTGCTGTCTCTTCCCATTATTTCAACCAATGAGATTTTGAATCAGAAAATGAGATTTTTTTGAGAGAGAAAAGCAAATATTCTCAAACCACACAAGGATTTTTAATGAAACTGCCCACAGTTACTCAGTAGAAAGCATGCAGTGGCATATTTAACCCCTTGGCACTATCTTATATTTGTAGCGTAATGAGACGGTGTCAAGACTATAAATAGTAATGGAGGGTTAACTAATCCAGGCTGAGTCACACTCAAGTCCAATGTGTAAAATACACAGCCTCCTGCCACTTTGAGGATGTTTCAGCCTTCTGCTTGTGTTTTTCTAGGGTTTATATCTCCATAATCATTTGTTTGAGGAGGTATGTGCCTCCATCTTTTAAGGATTTTAAGTAGATCCATGACAACAATGTTACTAAGCTGTTAAATCTGGAAACAAACAAATTTGGACACATGAAGAGATGAGGGGGAAAACACAGTAAGCAGGGCTTCGCTGGGAGCTGTTTCCAACCTGGTTATCTAACACCACCTTCCTCTCTGTCTGCTTCTCAGGGCAGACGCTGGGAGAGAACAGAGAGGTGGAATGGTGCCAAGCAAGAAGAAAGAGATACGAACCACACAGAAAACGAAATAGGACCAAACGTAAGAGTTGTCGAGAGAGAACAGATAAAAAAGGAGAAAAAAAGGGGCACAGCATGCTGACCACACAGGAAACAAGGATAAAGAGCACCAAAAAAAAAGAGACATAAAAAGTCTGTCGTGTCCAACAAGAGCTGAATACATATTTTATGTTTTCAAAGGCCGGGCATTAAAAATTAACCCTATCATCCTGTCTCTACATGATCCCACCTAATGACAGCAAAGTGCTTCTCTCAGCCTCGCTTGAACACACACATGCATACACACTTTAAATAGAGCATCAGAGACGAATGTTTTCGATTTATCGGAGTCAAAGTGCACAATGAAACATACTCCAACACATCTACCTCCATTTTTTACCTTCTTTTCCTACATAAAACAACATGCTGGGGTGTCCAGACATGGACCAGACAAGCAAAAATAAAATGGAAAATATAGAAATCCATCATGTGGTGTAAAAATAAAGACACATGAAATGAATTATTTATGCCTCCATCTATCAGCCAGGCATAAAAAGAGAAGACTGAACTATTCTGAAAGAAAAGATGGAAGAAAAAATATAAAACACACGCCTGAGTTTCAGAAATTCTCATGCACCGCTTGAAAATTAAAAATACTTTTAATCAACGTAAATTTTTCAGGATATTTTAGGATAGAAAATTAATCAGAATTAAAGAAAAAAGCAGACAATGATGTTCGATAGAGAGACTTTTTGTGCGATCTGTTCTACTACATTGAGTTTTCGAGCTGTTAATTAACGCCTCGTCATGATCCCCCTCTCATCTGGATCACTATTTCCCTCCTATTCTGCCCTCAGCCCTATTTTGTCACACCTAGTCCCAATCCCCAAGTGTGCCTTATTTTCCTTTGGACTGTTTAAGCCTTGGTGTCCCTCACTTCCTGCTGAGCATTAGTCTGTGTCCCCGACATTCCCCTTGGCTTCAAGTGCACCCTGCCTTCCTGCTGAGCTTCTTCGTTCTGGTTTCCCATCATCCTGTCGAGCTTCTACACCTGGTCCTTTTCGTCACCCACTTGAGCTCCATCCCTCTTGTCCCCTTGACGGCCGGTCTCCTTCTGGTCTCCTTCTGGTCATTCATCGTACACAGTTCTGTTTGGTTCTTAACTTCCTCCAATAAACTGGTTTTAACTGGCATTGCATGTGGGTACTACTTCACACATGACCACCTTGACACACCTATTCGAATGGGTTTGGCATCTCCATGCCCATTTTCTTGTGCTTATATTGGCAAAAAAAAAAAAGTTATAAAATGACACTGATGTTAATGTAAAGATATAAACAAACAAATGCTTTTTGAATCTAAATTTAAAAAATATAAGGCTGACAAAATCTGAGTGAAACTCACACACAGAGATTCACACGAGATGTGATTTACGAAGAGATCAGTGACCAATTCAGTTCCTTCCATTCCGTTTTGTTGTCTTCTGCTTATCCAGGGCTGGGTCGTGTAGACAACAGCCTCAGTCGGGAGGCCCAGGTTTCTCTCACCCCAGCTGCATCCTCAAGCTCACCCGGAAGGATCCCGAGTCGTTCCCCGGCCAGCTGTGAGACATAGTCACTCCAACGGATCTGGGGTCTGCTTCTTGGTCTCCTCTTGATAGGACGTGCCCGAAACACCTCACCAGCAAGGCGCTCGGTGGGCATCCTGACCAGATGCCCAAACCACCCCATCTGGCTTCTCTCGACCTGGGGGAGGAGCAGCTCGACTGCGAGCTCCTCCCGGATAGCAGAGCTTCTCACCCTAGCTCTGAGTGAGAGTCCAGCCACCCTGCAGAGGAAGCTCATTTCTGCCACTTGTATCCGCAATCTCATTCATTTGGTCACCAGCTGCAGGTGGTGACCAACCTCACCTCAAAGCTGAGGGTTGGAACGTAGATCGACTTGTAAATCGAGAGCTTTGCTTATTGGCTCAGCTCTTTCTCTACCACAACGGAACGATGCAGCATCCTAGTTATTGTTGATGCCGCACCGATCCGCCTGTCGATCTCCAGCTCGTGAACTTCCCCCACTCGTGAACAATACTAAACATACTTAAACTCCTCCACTTGGGGCAGTACCCTGTCCCTGACCTGCAATTCCTCTTTCTTTTTTTTTAAATATTACAACACAATTGTGTCGATATGTTTCACACATTATATTGAAAAAAAATCTGCAAAAATCAGTTTTGAATAAACAATACCAATTGTTCAGATCGCCCTGGAACCCTTCTTCGCGGTGAAAAAAAACCTTGTGTAATGTAAAAGGAAAAAGAGGTAAAACATTGTGGTTGAATTATGGTGGGAACTTTGGTGGAAATTATTACAGACATTTTAGATTCACATATGATAGAATTACACACTCTTTGTGATCAATTCAAATTATCGAAAGGCAAAACTATTCCCAACCAAACAGGCTACTAGGCTAAGCACAACAATGACATTCTTAGTAAGAATGATGTTTTTCAAACAACCAACATGGATCAGAAAGTAGACGACTTGGTTCTCTAAAGTAAAATAACTTCCCTCACAAGCAATAAAACGTATCAAATTAAAGTGTTTTTCTGTTTTCCAAAATCTCCCCGATGAAGCAGAAAGCATAAAAAAAAATCACAAATGAGTTGAAAAGTATCAGGATGTCTAAAATGGATCTAATGACATTAAGCCAGATTCTAGCTTTCGCCCGTCTCAGTTTACAAAGAGGATCGGTGAATCAATCCATTTTCAGTCCAAACTCATCACCTCACGGCCCAGGAAGCCAGGCGAGTCGGGTATCTATCTCTGGGGCTATCCCTTTCCCGCCTCGTTCAGGCACACAGGAAGTAATCCTGCCTCTGAATGACTTCTCTTTCTGCAGTATGATTAATGGTGCATCATCTAATCCAGCAATGAACTCTAACTATTCAACACCATTAGCTTTTAACAACTATTATGGTTCATGTAAGAAGGTCAGAAAGAATCGGTCACAGATGTATTTGCTTTTGATATCTATTTTTGAATTCTTTGTTCTTCTGCTGAGTTTTTTTTATATGAAGAGCTTATGCCAGTACCTCGGATTTTTATTTTTCTAATAAAGAAGCATGACCCTGTTTTAGAGCGAGAAGATATTTCATGCACATTGAAATCCAATCTAACATGGACAAAAGACATTTTGGATCACTCGGAAACTTGCACGAGAATCTTGTATAACCTGACCTAGTTAAATTCAGCCGGTTATTTAATGACTATGCTTGCCAGTTCAATTGTGAGGGTTCCTTATGGACTGTTACAGTTAATTCCATGACACAGCGGGTTTAATTGGTTGAGCTGATGGAAGAAGTTAAATCCCCCTGGCTAATACTAACATCCACACTTATCTGAATTCTGTAGCAGGAAGTGAACCACAAAGAAAAAAACCGATGACTGAGTATTTAAAGAAAATAATCTGTCCTCTTGATCTCTACACAAAGCTTTTCATGGCTGCTGAAAAGGACAAATACGGCACTGATTCATTGCTTTTCCTCTCAGCGCCATCACTGCAGTTCTCTGGGGAAAAGGAGAAATGAGTTCTGAAAGGACTAATATTGAACATTATTGTGTGTAGATACAGATGTGATCCAACATCCATCAATCCTAGTCCATAATACAGATGTTCTTGTATACTGTACCAGCCACCTGGTTCCAGATGTTTATTAAATTGCAATTCAATTTCCGTTCCGTTCCGTCATCTTCCGCTTGTTCCGGGGTCGGGTCGCGGGGGCAACAGCCTCAAACGAACAGCCCAGGCCTCTCTCTCCCCGGCTGCATCCTTTAGCTCACCTGGAAGGATCCCAAGTCGTTCCTCGGCCAGCTGTGAGACATAGTCTCTCCAGCAGGTCCGGGGTCTGCCCCTTGGTCTCCTCCCGGTGGGACGTGCCCGAAACACCTCGCTTGCGAGGTGCAAGCGGCCGAAATGAGCTTCCTCCGCAGGTTGGCTGGGCTCTCACTCAGAGATCGGGTGAGGAGCTCTGCCATCCGGGAGGAGCTCGATGTCGAGCCGCTTCTCCTCCAGGTCGAGAGGAGCCAGATGGGGTGGTTCGGGCATCTGGTCAGGCTGCCCCCCGAGCAATTCAATTTGATTTGACAAAATTTGATTTGACAATGTGATATTTATTTACAGTATGTCCTGCATAAACATCTGGATTAAATATTTGAAATCTGGTATGTCATACCAGACATACTGTACCTGGAACCAGCCATCTGGTTCCAGACTATGTTTGTCAGACATGTTTATGTACACTGTACTAGCCACATGGTTATAAATTTTTTGGTATAGCATACCACCCAATTGGCTCCATACAGTAGGTTCCCGTATAGGGTATCACCCACTTGGTTCCAGATATTTCCGCAAATGAACCCAGCCACATGGTTACAGATGTTCCTCAGTACGATCACAACCACCTGTTTCCAGGTGTTTATGTTCACTATACAGGCTACATGTTTCCAGGTGTTTATGATTAGTACACAGGCCATCATCCATCAGGATGAAGAACATCTACTCATCCCCGTACTGGACATCGCCAGGCTGAGGAGTCTCCGTGTTTTCATCAGGATGAAGAACATCTATTGACTTCTTTAGATATTTAGCTGTAGAGTAGATTAAGCTAATATTTAAACAATAATCTTTGACACATTGGATGCTCGTCCTAGGGTAGGGATCTCTCTTTCGTGTGGATCCCCATGAGTTTCTCATTTTTTTCCCCACTGATAGATTTTTAGGAATTTTTTCTCATTGTGAAGGAGAGTCAAAGGGCATGAATGTGCTAGTCTTGTTTAGTAAGCGTTGGTTAGTTATTTTTCTTGTTGTGTATCTGTGTTATTACATTCCTCTTTTTCTTGTGAAGCCCATTGAGATAGAACTTTTGTGATTTTGGACTATACAAATAAAATTGAATTGAATCTCCAGGCATGAATGTATACTATATGGGGTACCTGTTTCTGTACTCTGTTCCAGCTATTTGTAAAATTTTGTAAGGATAAATGTGACTTTATCTACAAAGATTCTTGCTGATCTGATGTTTATTGTGTATTTTCATTATATAAAGTTAGGAAGTCACAAGTTCACTTCTTAAATATTTTTCTTTTAATAAAGCTTCACTTTTAATCCTTTATTATTAAGATTATTTAACACATCATCACAGCCATCACTATATGTCACAGTGACTCTGACCTTGTACCATAGAGGGGGAAGGGAAACCTACTACCTTATCACCACCAGCTATACTCCAGAGATGTTCCTCTATACACAACACAAAGGCATGCACCGTTATACACGCTTCATATAAAGCAAGCCATGTGCACCTGAACGGATCTAGTTTCATGGCTGAGCAGATAGCCTGATTCACTTTGAGATAAAGCTGTAAATGATGTTATAGTGAGGTAGGGTACTTTCTGTAAAAATGGAACACCATCACTCTTAGTCTTTGAGTAACTGGACGCCAACTCATAGGGAGGCAAGTGAATTAAAGTAATATGAGAACAGCAGGACGACAGATGCAGCTGGAGAGTTAGGGGTGAATACATTGTACTCATCAGCTTCCTCAGCTAGCATGAGTCCTACACTTACAGTACATAGTTTATGTAATGAAAATTTTGATACAAAAACATAGACAAAGATGTATGAGAGTCATTTCAGCAGATGATGGCACTCACTGATTTTTTGTATCAGAATTATAAATGCTAGGTTAGGCATAATTAGTCCACATTTTGTCTGTGGTAGGGCATCAGGGCCTTCAAAGTTTTCTCTTCTGACCTAAAGAAATTTCTGAATCCCATATTCAATTTTGTCCTTACGTATTTACTGAATGTAATCAAACTGTTCACCCACTTCCTTTTGTAGTTTTTCCTGACAATTATGCTGCTTTTAGATAAATATTTCAACATCGAAGAACATAAGCAAAGGTGACAGGACAGAAATGAGGATACATTTTATCCACAAATAAGCCATAGTTATGGTAAATAAAATTTTGCTATTTTTAAAAATAGAATGAAACTTAGAGAAGTCGATGCTGTCATGGAGAGGATGCAGAAAGAGGAAGAGTACTCAAGTGCAAAGACGACAAACATTTGTTTAACTTGGAAGACCAGCAACAAACACATGGTTCAGATGAATGTCTCATGGTAAAAGTTCAAAATAATCTCTTGGGAAGGCAGCCAGGAAGGGGTGGTGACCTGATAATAAAACCAAGGCAGGCTGCTTTTAAATAGGCAGCAGGTCAATCACCATCAGGTGTCCCGAATCAGGGGGATAAAGAAACATCCCGGGCTCCCTCTGCTGGTTTACGTGAGGGAATCATCTCAGACGTCAAGAAGGATTGTATTTATATAAGCAGTTTGGAAGGTAAATAATGAACATTATAAAAGTTTTTAACACAAATTTAGTGGTATTTTTTCTTTTCTGTAGAAATGTTTTGTTGCATTTTTTTCTGAAATAATTTTTAACCTGCATCAAGTCCATGCTCTTCTCATTTTACTTTACTACTTATGCCATTCATCAAGTTTAGATTGGTGTTGATAAAATCGGTGTCGTCTATAAAACTAAAAGCATTTCAAATCATCCTTTTTATTTCAATTTCAAACTGATGTGTTGTCGCTTTTTTACATCTAAACCCTAATTTTGATGAATGAGAGAAGAGATGCTGCTAATCCAGTCAAACACATGGATCTACTCTTAGTTTCTGGGCAACTGCAATCAATTTTTCTCAATTAGGCTTCTTTTTCCTCCTCCGTCTTAATTCTCCTGCTAAGGTGACAGATGTCTGGACAGAAATACCCTGGTTTTCTCAGAAGTCAGAGGGGAGTGGGCAGATCGGCAGCACATGGCAATGAGTCAACAAAAACTCAACTTAGAATCATTGATTAAGAGCAAAGTAAGCCAAAAATTCTTTCTTGAAAACGCAGCACATCCCACCTACAAACAGGTAGAGTACAGTGGTGAACAACTGCTCCAGATGTTCGGTAAGGACTCAAAAATACAGATAATCTTCTTCTTTCGGCAGGTTCCTTCAGGGGTTGCCACAGCAAGTCAGTTTCTTCTACCTAACCCTATCTGCTGTATCCTCTTTGGTCACACTAACTATCTTCATGTCTTCCTTCACTGCGTCCAGGAACCTCCTCTTTGGCCTTCCTCTAGTCCTCTTTCATGGTGGTTCCAAATCTAGCATCCTTCTTCCTATGAACTCTCTCTCTCTCTCCTCTGCACATGTCCAAACCATCTCAGTCTTGCCTCTCAAACTTTATCCCCAAAACCTCTAACATGTGCCGTTCCCCTGATGTACTCATTTCTAATCCTGACCATCCTGGTCACTCCCAGAGAGATCCTCAGCATCTTCATCTCTGCTACCTCCATCTCTGTTTACTGTCTTTTCTTCAGTGCTACTGTTTCTAGACCAAACATGGCCGGTCTCACCATGGTTTTGTACACTTTTCCTTTCATTTCAGCTGAAACTCTTCTATCACACATCACACCTGATACTTTCCTCCACCCATTCCAGCCTGCCTGAACACGCTTCTTCACCTCTTTTCCACACTCTCTATTACTCTGGACCGTTGATGCTAGATACTTAAAATCTTCCATCGTCTTTATCTCTTCTCCCTATAACCTCACTTTTCCATTTGGATCATATCCTGGCCAGAATATGAGAAGAACTTACAGTCTGTAAAAGGGCTTGTTCAGTAACAAGCCTTCACATCAAACTTACGGGCTGCAGTAATATTGATTTAATAAATAACTAGGGGTTGCAAAATTGACCATTTGAGGGCCACAATAATTTTCTCTGAGGATACGAACATGTGTATGCGTCTGTGTGTGTGTACCTCAAATCACACTGGCGTCATCGAGTACCTCTGCTCAATTTAATTTCACTTGTTACTAGGTCAGGTGTTGCACGCAATAGCTTTCAAATGGGAGACCTTTGAAACGACCAGCCAATCAGTGAATAGAGATAATTATACGACGTCAAATGTGTCTGTCCACGTCTAGCTCAGCAGATATGCACGGAGGTTGACCAAGCTACAAGATCTGTGGGTACGACAATTCAGTCAGTCAGTCACCTTCTTAACGGTCTATCCTTTACAAGATTGTGGCTGCTGATGTGAGGGGCAAGGTACACCCCGAACAGGTTGACAGTCTGTTGCGGGGCCACACACATTCAACCATATACTCATTCCCGAGGGCAATCATGTAGCGGCGAATCAACCTAGCATGCATGTTTTTGGAGGGTGGGAGGAAAACGGAGTACCCGGAGAAAACCAACACATACACGGGGAGAACATGCAAACTCCACACAGAAAGGCCATTGTTCCAAGCCTCGTCCCACCCGAGACTCGAACCCACGACCTTCTTGCTGTGAGGCCACTAATTTTCCCCATCATCCTCCAAGCTGAAGTCACGTATGCTACAAACTATGAGGGTCTAAATTTGGTTTACCAACCTCCTCCCTCACGTTCCCGCTCGTAGTTTCTACTGCTGTTCTTCTTTTCTCTCCATCGTGCTGTATCATGTCTCACTTAGAAAAAGGGATTATTTTAGTCATCTTCAGCAGAGCATCAAAGAGGCGCCAGCGAGCAGGATAAGAATAGAAATCTGGATCTATTTTTAGAAAACTTCAAAGAATGCCAACTAACTGAAACAAGAATGCAGCTTTGCACACGTACGCAACAAGAGCAAATACGACTGAATCATCAACTCGGTCTTACACACACTCATGCACATAAACACACCTTTTTATCACCTTATCACCAACACTGCAGCTCTGGACTGAATTTGGTTCTTAATTAGTCTCATAAGCCTTCAATAAAATCTAAAATATTATCAGGTATGTCTGTAACGACTGAGCTTTGGTTGTGTGACTGCTTAGACATATTTCAGTTTCAAACACTCGTACAAATGTGTGACCACTCACACAAGCGCACACTCGGCATCGCTGACAGTCGACTGATGTTAGCTTCAGGAAGAACAGAGATCTCTCTTCATTATACATGATGTGTCACAGAGAGGACGGAGAGACAGAAAAAAAATCTGAGTAAAGAGTGAATGTAAATCTGAAAAAAGGAGATGATTAGGGCCATGATGGAACGATAAGAGGAAAGACGAGAGGAGAAAAATGATTGAGGTGTGAAAGAACAGCACAGGAGGTCAGAGTGTATTGATCCTGACACACACTTCCTGCTTGTTGAACATCAGCCAGGAGCAACAGGTGGGAGATTTTTGACCTCACAGGTAGAAAACACACGCACACACACACACATACACTTCTACTCGTTGTGATTCAAAGCTGTTCAGAAAAAGCAACAGAAAGGACAGAAATAACCATGCTAGAGAGAATGATGGTGTGATAATTTGAAAAGCAACTTTACAAGATGACTGGTTTGAGTTTCACCCAGGGTGTTGGAACAGTCCAGTCCAGTTTCACAAGCTAAAACAAAAAAAAAAATTCTTGGGGCCGACAGCTTCCCATAAGAAACACTTGAGTTTAATCAAAGAATGCATAAAATAAAGATAAAATGATTTAATATTGATCAAATTAAAATAAATATGTGTACTCCAGATTTAAAGAAAAATACATTAATAAATTAAACACAAAAGGTGGGTTTTCAACTTCTTTTTAGAAACAGGAACAGTCAGCAACCCTGAGGTCCTCTGGCAGGCTGTTCCACATACAAGGAAAGTATTGCTGGAGCAATGCCATGCCAGATTTGATCCTTTTTTCAGAAACAACCAAGAAGCCAGTACTAAAGTATGTCAAAGTTGGTGTGGGCTCATCCCAGAGAAGCCAGTCAGATAAATAAGACCAAGACTGCTATAGTCTCGATGTTATCTGGGTCCGGAGGGGTACATTGCATGATTACCTTTTTTGATTGTAATGCTGACTAAAGTGGGAAATTATTACATTTTTTGGGTGTAACAATGACTAAAATGGGGTATAATTACGTTTTGGTTATGATTTGATTTGACTGTTATAAACACGTAAAATGTTGAAAATGTTGAATTACATAAAACTCTGCTTGAAAATGTATGATTTTGACAAAGATTTCATTTTTGCATTTGCATCTGTTGTTGATTTTGATGACTACATTTTCTGTTTATGATTGTGACAATATTTTGTTATTTCAGTCACTATCCAAAACTGGAGACAAGAAATGGGGGTTGGAATGGAGATTTATTAATAAATTGAGTGCTTTGCTTTTCAGTTCAGCTCCTATTTCAAGACTGAAAACAATCGAGCAACATTGTCTAAGATTTGGAGTTGCTGACTCTTACCCTGCTCATTTGAAAGTTCTGAAAATCCTGATTGCCGAGCAACAAAGTGACAACAAACAAATCGACAAAGGACACTAAATTAATCTTGATACACAACAGAACCAATGCAGTAATTTAAAAATGGTGGGATGTGTTCCTGCATTTTGGTCCTCGTCAGAACTCAGACAGCACCGTTTTGAAAATGCTCTAAACCCAACTTACTCCTTTTGCAAAGACCAGAAAGCATGTTCTTTATGTATGAACATGTGTGGGTTCTCCCCAGGTTCCTGCCATCCACCAAAACTGCACAGATTAGAACAATTGGTCCCTAAATTTCTCTGGAAGTGTTTGTGCTTAATTGTGTGACCCAGTGAAGAACTAGTGAGCTGTCAGCCGCCTTTCACCTGAGTAGCTGATGTTAAAGACCGGAGCACACTCATCCCGGTCCATGACTGATTGGTCACGTTTTGCTTGTTTCTCTTTTAAGTCTAATGACCTGGAATCATTTAGATAATAGAAAACTCATTCTTGAAGCTATTGTGAAAATTCTTCCATTCACTCAGGAGAACCCAGAGTAGCGCTACTTTCAGGAGAAGAATGCTTCAGCCTCTGTTTGCCGTTTAAAAGAAAGTCAGATTAACTGTATAGTTTCCCTTTTTATAAAGCAGTATGTGTGTGAATGAGAGGGATCCAAATGGAAATGTGAGGTTACAGGGAGAAGAGATAAAGAAGGCCAAGTTCAGAAAGGTAGCACATAATATTTTATATTCTTATTTTGATGCATTCATTTGGAAAAGTGAGGTTACAGGGAGAAGAGATAAAGAAGGTTGAAGATTTTAAGTACTTAGGATCAACAGTCCAGAGCAATGGAGGATGTGGAAAAGAGGTGAAGAAGCGTGTGCAGGCAGACTGGAACGGGTGGAGAAAAGTATCAGGTGTGATGTGTGATAGAAGAGTTTCAGCTAAAATGAAAGGGAAAGTGTACAAAACCATGGCGAGACCGGCCATGCTGTTTGGTGTACAGACAGTGGCACTGAGAAAAAGACAGGAAACAGAGATGGAGGTAGCAGAGATGAAGATGCTGAGGATCTCTCTGGGAGTGACCAGGATGGACAGGATTAGAAATGAGTATATCAGAGGAACAGCACATGTTAGAGGTTTTGGAGATAAAGTCAGAGAGACGAGACTAAGATGGTTTGACATGTACAGAGGAGAAAGAGTACATCCGCGGAGGGATGCTGGGTTTGGAACCACCAGGAAAGAGGCCTAGAGGAAGACCAAAGAGGAGGTTCATGGACGCAGTGAAGGAAGACATGAAGATAGTTGGCGTGACTGAATTCAATTCCTTTGAAGGGAAATACCAAAAGAAGAGGAAGAGTTGCCACACTGCAAGGCTCCATCATGGCTCTATCTATTATAATAACATGCATTTCATCTGAAAATATCACGTTTCTAATTCTTTTTCCCGCCAACATTGTTACCACTGGTGTTTGAACCAACCCGGTCTTTCTCTTCATGCTCACCAGGCTTATTGCTGAACTCAGCTTCTCCTTCTCACCTCCTATGGAGATCACCAGTGTGCAATTTCTTTTATTGTCGACGGAGCACTTTGACACCTGCAGTATTGAGAACGTCCTGCAGTTTCTGCGACGTGAATGAGAAGTCTTATGAGGTTTTTTTTAACATGATGATACCTCTGCAGATGAAAGGAGCGTTCCTTCTCTTTTTCTATAGCTTTCTAAACACAATTTCTGAACTCCTTGTCCAACACTAGATAGCGTTGATGCCAGAACCTATCTGGAGTTTCCTGTTTAGTTCTAATGACCCTGCTCTGGATGAGTGGAAGATGTGGTTTATAAGTTCATTTCCGTCTTCGGTATTTTTTGGTCTGCTCCAAACTCCCATATACTTTTATCAAAGTGTACTCATTCATTACTTTTACTATTCATTTGTATTTAAATTGATTACATTCCCACCCTCACCTATGGTCACCAGCTGTGGGTGGTAACCCAAAGAATGAGATTGCTGATACAAGCGGCCGAGATGAGCTTCCTCTGCAGGGTGGCTGGGCTCTCACCCAGAAATTGGGTGAGGAGTTCTGTCATCCAATTAGATTCAATTTTATTTGTACAGCCCAAAATCACAGAATTTTCGTCTCAATGGGCTTCACAAGAAAAAGAGGAATGTATTAACACAGATACACAGCAAGAAAACTAACTAACAAATGCTAACTAAACAAGACTAGCACATTTATGCACTTAGACTCTCCTTCATGGTGAGGAAAAACATCAGTGGGGAAAAAAATGAGAAACCTCATGGGGATCCACACGAAAGAGAGATCCCTTCCCCGGGACCAGCAACCAATGTGTCAAAGATTATTGTTTAAATATTACCTTATTCTAATCTACAGCTAAATATCTAATGAAGTCAATAGATGTTCTTCATCCTGATGGAAACACGGGGGGCTCCTCAGGAGCAGCTCGGTGTCGAGCCAGTCCTTCTCCAGTTTGAGAGAAGCCAGATGGGTGGTTTGGGCATCTGGTCAGGATGCCCACCGAGCGCCTCACTGGTGCAGTCTTTCGGGCACATCCCACTGGAAGGAGACAAAGGGGCAGACCTTGGACCCACTGGAGAGACTATGTCTCACAGCTGGCTGGGGAACGACTTGGGATCCAGAACGGAATTGTTTTTAAAAAAATGTAAAGTTTAAGTTTTAAAACGACCCGTGGAAAAGCAGCTGACTCAAGATGTTGACACTAATGTTAATGATTAGAAAATAAATAAATTTTTCTTTCTTCAACTTTTATTAAAAGAAAATCTGAAATAACTTAAAACTTGAAATCCCTTAAAAAAAAAAACCAACCTGAGTCAAATCAAACTTCTGATTAAGTCAATTCTTTCCATTAATCATCTTATATTTTCTACGTTATCTTCATATGATGAACCAATATAAACATCTGTATTGATCTAGGATTAGCAGAGATCCCGGATTGGATTAAATCCTGCCAATTTTCAGATTAATACATTCTGTCTTCAAAGTTTTCCTTCCTCCAGATCTGCCTCCTATGTTTTTTTTTTTTATTATTCAGATGTTTTTTTTCCTCCTAGGTTCACAGTCGGCTTCATCATCTGAAGCCTTTACATAAATAAACTTCATTTGCTTTGATGTTCAGACTAAATTACTTGCCGTTCTTCTTTTTAATGATTTTCTAAGTACTTTTCAAAGCACTTTGCCAAACACCCTGCCAATGCCTCCGTGTTTTTCAGAAGAGACCTGATGCCTCGGAGGAAAGTTAACAGAAATCAGGGCACCTCAGACTCACACGAAGTGAAATACTGACTTTAAAATGTATCACTGGGGGGATACGAGGTAAAATAAAATATCTAATAGATTGGATTTTTTTTTTCTGTACTTCTCAAATCACAACTTATCCTGACCTAGATATTCGGCAAAGCAAGAAAACCCCAAAAAGTTAAATAAAAAAGACAGAAGATGGAGCTGCAGGTAGAAAAGAAGCAGAGCAAGTGGACTAAAAGTTGGAAAATAGAAACGAGTTGTTGTGGAACAGTGGATGTGTAACATGAGGAGAACAGGATATCATGAAATATGTAGGAAGGAGCTGCTCGGCACCGGAACACAAAGCCATTAAAGAAAAGGCTGGTCTAATGCAGTCAGCTAGAAACATAAACGTCCATTTTCCCATCGTTCACAGTCGTGCAAACGCAGCTAAAAGCATTGGGATGATTGCATTTAGATTGTTGTGAGGAATCACAAAGTAATGCTGCCTGATGTGGACGCACAGTTCTCTGCACTTTTCTGCTTTCAACATGTAAAAAAGTTGCAGTGAACACAAGGAAACACACTTCTTGCATCTCTCTAAAGTCCAAACTTCTCTTTCTAGTCAGATACCAGTGTTCTGTGAATCATTGATTCGGTACAGGTGAAGTACGAGTGAAATAATCTCAGGGTCAGAGAACTGGTCAGAGACATTGACCAACTCCGCTCAAATTAGCAGTTGGTCTAATCTGATCGCTTGTTTTTCAGCAAACTGTGCTCCTGAGGGACTGAAACTCAACACAGCAGCATTTGATATAATCAAATCTACATTGATCGGAAATGTTGATATTTTCCGTCTTGAAATGGAAAATCAGTGGCCACAGATTTATAACATGAAAATCAGCAAAAGAAATCAGAGAGCCACACAAAAACTGTGTAAGCTGAATTATAATTAGAGCGGCCACTGAAGCATCAACGTTTTCAATTAGAAAAATCCCTAGATCTGCAGGAAAGTGGCAACCTGTACAGGATGTACCCCTCTGGATATGGACTAAGCAATTTGGAAAGAATGTATTGATGAATTCATCACCAGAAATCGCTTCAAAATATAATCTCTCATACTAAATCATTTGTGTTGCAACAAACGCAATTCAATAACTTCGGATCTCAAATCACACGTCCTAGTTACCTGTTGTGGTAAAAAAAAAAGAGCTGAGTCGGTTTACGTTCCCACCCTTACCTATGGTCACCAGCTGTGGGTGGTGACCGTAAGAATGAGATCGCGGATACAAGCGGCCGAGATGAACTTCCTCCGCAGGGTGGCTGGGCTCTCACTCAGAGATCGGATGAGGAGCTCTGCCATTTGGGAGGAGATCAGTGTCAAGCCGCTCCTCCTCCGGGTCGAGAGAAGCCAGATGGGGTGGTTCGGGCATCTGGTTAGGATGCCCCCCGATCGCCTCGCTGGTGAGGTGTTTCGGGCACGTCCCACCAAAAGGAGACCAAGATGCAGACTCCGGCCCTGCTGGAGAGACTATGTCTCACAGCTGGCTGGGGAACGACTCGGGATCCTTCCGGGTGAGCTGGAGGATGCAGCTGGGGTGAGAGGAAGCCTGGGCTTCTCGTCTGAGGCTGTTGCCCCCAGAACCCAGCCCTGGATAAGCGAAGATGACGGAACGGAACGAAAATCACACTTGCATTATGTTTATCAAACTAAGATAAAAGTAATCAAATAGAAACAAAAATTTAATCATACTATTTTTATACCGAGGAAACATGATCATAAGGAACAAAAAATTTATCTTAATTTTTTTATTTCTTTTTTAAAACACTTTTTAAAAAGAAATAGTAAGATTGTGAAAAACAGTGAACATTTTATACCGTCTAAGACGTCATGTCATAATGTGGAAAAGTAATATCTGGATACGTACGTCCACGTAAGAGTAGACACATATGGTTTCTTCTAATACTAATAATTATATATATTACAACAATTAATAATAGAAATTAAATAGAAACAAAAAGTTTTTTACGATATTTAATCAGACTCAAAGTTTGAAAAAGAAAAATAGAAAGAAAATGGATAAAAAAATGCATTCATTAAATTTTACATAATTTTTACCACAATGCCACAATGTGGACAAATTGACAAATGACCAAAAACTGCAGTTAAATTGATCCACAAACAAAGCCCATGTTTAAATGAACTTTTTAGCTTCAAACTGAAACCTGGACATAAATTTCCCCATCAGATCAAATCCCAAACACTTTCTGCATCTCACACTTTCTCTCACATGTCTGATCATCATCAATAATCTGAACAATAATCTGGTTTATCTCCTCTGATCTGATAAATCAAAGTTCTGAACTTGATCTGAGTCACATTTAAAAACCATGCATGGATCACAGAGAGCATGGTGCAAAGCTGAGCATCTCCAAGAGATGTTGCATGGAAACCAGGAGAACAATCCACTCTAAATGGTTTTAATCTGCAGCCAACATGTGATTGGAATAATAATCATCCCCAGCATGTGGATGGAGTAATAAAATAAGAAGATGATTTTAGATCACCATGGATTATTTCCACTCCCTCTTACCTGGATGCTGCAAGAGATCTCAGAGTCATCCAATAAGCGGATCGTACAGAGGACCTCCTGGTCCAAAGAACGGATGCTGGGGCTGCGAAACCGGAGCATTTTCATCCTTCTGTCGGTTCAAACACAGAGCAGACGCATAAACAAGCATGTAGGCGCAGCATGAGAACACAGGGTCTGTTACCCCTGGAGACGCCCTTGGATTGAATGAAACTATGGATAGAAGGATGGATGGATGGAGGAGAGAATAGATGGATGGATGCGACGAAGAGGAGGAGTTTGCATCCGTCTGATAGATCTGCTGAATGGAGGAAGGTTTCTAGCTTCTCTCTCTCACACACATATACACACAAACACACAGAAACACACACACCATGTGGTTCATCCCTGAATTTTTTCATTTTCTATGAGAAACAAAAACTGCCAAAAACAAATGGGAAATAATGTATGAATATATAATTTATTATTTGTGTACATATTATTTATTATATATACACATATGATTAATTATATGTACAATATACGTATATAATTACTCCCCCGCGACAGACCAGCGACCTGTTCGGGGTGTATCCTGCCTCTCGTGTTGAATCAGCAGGGATAGACTTCGGCATTCCCGCGATCCCGTCAGGGAATAAGCGGTCCAGAAGATAAATAAATTAATATATGTAGTCACTGCTCCCCCCATTACTCATACCACCTTTCGTATTTGCATAAATGTAGGAGCTGCAGCTCCCGCATCGGCTTATTTAGCCACAGCCGGCGCTGCACAAAGAGATAAGTATCCGGGTGCAGACCCCAATGTCTCTAGAGACAGATCGATGCCAACTATATTATTGATATATGCAGACAGTGTAATATTTTATTTGGTTTTGGCAGTTTTTATTTTCCATAGAATTTGAAGAAGACACAGGGATGGTTCAACCACATGGTGTGCGTGTTTTTGTGTCTTTTTTGTGACAATAATTAAAGTTCACCTTTATTTATTTAAAAAAAATGTTTATGCATGCAGTTTTTTTTTTTTTTTTTTTGGACTAAGAGTATGCATGTCTTAATTTGTGTCACTGCCAAAATTTATGCATTTTTTTTCTACAGTTCTACTCATGTTTTAATTGTATTTACATGTAAAATTAGAAATAACTTCTTTTATTTTCTTCATTTATAAACACATGCATGTATTTTCATTTCAATTTATGTTTGAATTCTACATGCATTACAGCAAAAATTTTGTGACAGAAAAATATTTTTTAAAGATTACATATTTTTCCTCCGTATTGTATCATTTTAAAAGAATGCATTCTTTTTATTTATTTATTAAAATTTTTAATTTTCACAGACTTCACAAAGAAGTAAAATAAAATCCACAAGAGAGGAATTTTATTATGTTTAGTACGTCAAACATAATAATAAATATTGACTGTACTGTCTCTTTAAGAGAGACGCTGCTTACGTCATGCCGTGACGTGCTGACGTAATAGATCAAGATGATTTGTTTTTATTTTTCACCTCACATGGACACATATCTGCCAGGCTTGTAAGATGAACACACATTAACATACACATGAATGTTTAAATAGATCTTAAAGATGATTTGGCTTTATTTTCTGATTTAATGTCTCATGTTTGTTTATGATGATGGATTTTAAATTTAAAGAGGTGTGTTTTTTGGGTTTTTTTTGTCCTGATCATCTATAGATGGGTTATTGTTCATATGGATTACAGCACAGAAAGTAAGAATAGATGTGATGAGTGAGCAGTAAAGCAGAGAACACACCTGATCATAGTCCACAACCATTCAAACACACTCACTAAACACAAGATTTTACTCCTTTTTTAAAAGAATTTTTCTTTAATATTCTAAAGAGTCATTTTTATATGTCTTACATTCACATGTGTAACAGATTGAGATCAAAATGATTGAACTTTTATAGTGAAAATCATTATAAATGTGTCATTTCAGCCAAAATGAACTGATTCAACAAATTGAAGGTCATTGTTTCATAATTATGTGTAATATATAAAAAAAAATGAAACATGTACAGTTAGAATGTGGCTGTAGAAATATTACACATGTAAAAAATAAGTACAATTACTTCTTATAGTGAAATAATAACACAATCAGGCCAAATTTGACTTGTTAAAATCAGATGGAGGTTTACAGTATGTTTGACTGAATCTTAATTTTTTGTGGACTCTTGGAAGTTTTAAACCACATTTGCTCATTTTTTAAAATATTTGTATTATATTCATCTTGGTTAAAAAGAGGTATAGTTCTTTTTCATCTCAGATTGTATTGTTTTGTCACTTTGATCACAGGTCCAGACCTGAGGTGTGTGGATTTCTTCTGACAGGATGATCTACATCATAATGGGGGTGTCTGGCTCTGGAAAGTATGTCTACACACTATTTATGGACAATAGAATAATTTTACAAGGTGTTCAAAAAGGTGGAAAAATTTGAGTACTTAGGATCAACAGTCTAGAATGACGGAGAGTGTGGACAAGAGGTGAAGAAGCGTGTGAAGGCAGGCTGCAACAGGTGGAGAAAAGTCCAGAGTGACGAAGAGTGTGGAAAAGAGGTGAAGAAGCATGTGCAGGCAGGCTGGAACAGATGGAGAAAAGTCCAGAGTGACGAAGAGTGTGGAAAAGAGGTGAAGAAGCATCTGCAGGCAGGCTGGAACAAGTGGAGAAAAGTATCAAGTTTGATAGTTTGATAGAAGATAAAATGAAAAACTCATGAATACATTTATTAGTTTTACTTCATTTTTGATACTGCAAATTTTTTCTGCTCTCAATGTACTCCTACCTCTTGAGTGCATAGCTCTCGTTTAAGGCCAAGTTCAGAAAGGTAACACAAAATATTTTATATTCTTATTTTGATGCATTTATTTGGAAAAGTGAGGTTACAGCGAGAAGAGATAAAGAAGGTGGAAGATTTTAAGTACTTAGGATCAACTGTCCAGAGCAATGGAGAGTGTGGAAAACAGGTGAAGAAACGTATGCAGGCAGGCTGGAACGTGTGGAGAAAAGTATCAGGTGTGATCTGTGATAGAAGAGTTTCAGCTAAAATGAAAGGAAAAGTGTACAAAACCGTGGTGAGACCGGCCATGCTGTTTGGTCTAGAGACAGTAGCACTGAGGAAAACACAGGAAACAGAGATGGAGGTGGCAGAGATGAAGATGCTGAGGATCTCTCTGGGAGTGACCAGGATGGACAGGATCAGAGGAACAGCACATGTTAGAGATTTTGGAGATAAAGTCAGAGAGGCCAGACTGAGATGGTTTGGACATGTGCAGAGGAGAGAGAGAGGGTTCATCGGAAGAAGGATGCTGGGTTTGGAACCACCAGGAAAGAGGACTAGAGGAAGACCAAAGAGGAGGTTCATGGATACAGTGAATGAAGACATGAAGATAGTTGGTGTGACCGAAGAAGATGCAGGAGATAGCGTTAGATGGAAGAAACTGACTTGCTGTGGCGACTCCTGAAGAGAAATGCCGAAAGAAGAAGAAGATCAAGTTGCCATTTTTCTTTGTAATGTGTAACTGATTATTTCATTCTCCTGTTTTTTCTGGCTTATCTTTTCTTTACAGAAGCAGTTTGGGGATTTTTTTGTCTGAAAAGGTAAATTAACCCAATCAGAACCCTTCCTGATAACCGATGCATAGTTCCACATGTCAGATGTGACAGTAAACTCTGTATATTCTACTTGTTAGCTGGGCTGGACCTTCCATGAAGGCGACAACTTTCATCCGTGGGAGAATGTGGAGAAAATGGCAAACGGTGAACCTCTCACAGATCAGGTCAGAACAGGAATGTGTGTGTCTGTGAACAGGTTTCCTTACATTTTTAGGAACAAGAATTCTCTCAATGATCACAATATCATCTCCGAAAAACACACGGTTAATCAGACAGAAAAACACAATCAGCATGGGTAATGGAAGCCATCTTTGTGATAAAAGAAAATGCCTCACTGAATCGGAGTGGAGGCGTTAGATACATTCTGCCCAGGATTTACAGCAGCCTTTTGAAGCCATGGACTAAAGATGACACCTCGTTACCCAGATTCACGCCTCTCGTTAGCAGGAATTTCTATTCACTAGGCTTTTAGCATTTTTATAATAGGGTTCGTTTACTGGTCTGTGGCTACAATAGGAGCTATTCACGGCCATCAAAGGTAACACAGGCTCATTGGTCGAGCCCTTCCTTACTATTTTTTTACCTTTTACTCAGGTTAGTATAAATAGATCCAGTTTTCTGTCCATTTCATTCAGATTGAAAATGATTTCCGGATGGAAGTCGAAACGTCTCGATCAAAAATTGAACTGTCCAGAAGACTTTTTTTAAACTTTTTCTACTAAGCACTGGTAATGGTTAAACTGAACATAATCGTCTGAACATAAAAGTCCGAGCCCCTGTCTGTCGGTCACTGAGCTTTCTATTCCATCACAAAACTCTACAGGTAGAGCAGATGATGTCTGCTACCTGAAGAGACCTCCAAATGAGCATGTGGCTTTCTGCCTGCGTCAGGAGTACGAGATCGGGGGCAGAGAGGTGAGCTGTTGGTGTTTGGCAGCAGATCTCTGGTGACTGTGTTTGGTAGTTGACGATAAACCACCCACTCAGAAATCTACTCTCCATAATGAGCAGAGTATCTGTCTAACACCCTGACATGTTTAGATGGCTTTAGAATACTGGCTCTCAAAGGATTATAAATGCAGGATTGCTGTCAGGCTGTGGGAAGTGTTCATATCTTTCTGGTGTTGGACCTGGAACTGAGAGGCCGGGGTCACCACTAGTCTACTTTCCATTGACAGTGGAACCGGGTTGGTCTGTTTCTGGTTAAATTCAATGGGAATTACTTTCATTTCTTTAAGTTTTGGTTCCTTTTCTGGCAAAATACTAAAGATCATTCTTTTTTATCAATTAGAGAAAGGCACTGAAACATTCAAAGTTAAAAAAAAAAGGTCATTTGGTGCACTTTTACCACAAGGTAATGAGGACACATCCTTAAAATGTCTTTAAAAGTTTAGGAACTCAGTTTTTACACAACAAAGACCTCATTATTTCTGCTGTGATGAACTCTTGATTTTCTCTCACCAGTTTTTCTGTAGAAATTGTCATGATGGCAATTTTTTTTTTTTTTTTAAGAAATAAAAGCTAAGTGTCTCCTCAATAAGTTCCCAGCTGACAAATGTGTTCATAGATGAGAGAGTAGACGTACAAGTGGTGACATGGACAAATAGATGGCTGGATAAATAGATGGGTTGTCTAATGACAAAACGGATTGATAACTATGAATGAATTAAAGGTTGCCGGATGTTGAGCTGTTACTAGAAAAAAAACCTGAGGGGTTAAGACCCTCTTTCATACAGTAAAGTTGGTCAGATAAGAAAATTAGTTTGATAAAACTTTAAGGGGAAAAAAAGCCTATTTTACACACAAAAAATCTGATTCTTCTTTCCATTGGGTTCCATCGTCTTCCTCTTATCCGGGGTTGGATCACCTCAGACGAGAAGCCCAGGCTTCTCTCACCCCGGTTGCATCCTCCAGCTCACCCGGAAGGATCCCGAGTCGTTCCCCAGCCAGCTGTGAGACATAGTCTCTCCAGCGGGTCCGGGGTCTGCCTCTCGGTCTCCTCCCGGTGGGACGAGCCCAAAACACCTCACCAGTGAGGCGCTCGGGGACATCCTGACCAGATGCCCGAACCACCACATCTGGCTCCTCTCAACCTGAAGGAGGAGCGGCTCGACACCGAGCTCCTCCCAGATGGCAGAGCTCCTCAATGGATCTCTGAATGAGAGTCCAGCCACCCTGCGGAGGAGGCTCATTCTGGCCGCTTGTATCTGCGATCGCATTTTTTCGGTCAACACCTACACCTGGTGACCATAGGTGAGGGTGGGAACATCAGAATCAGAAATGCTTTTATTGCCATGGTCAATAAAGAGGATCAGAGACTAGGAACTTGCTGTGGTACGAGTGTCCTAAGTGTTCATAAGTCCAATGGCAGAAGGGAAGAAGCTGTTTTTGTGACGGGACGTTCTGGTCCGAAAGGACCAGAGCCTCCTGCCCGGGGGGAGTCGCTCCCCCCGGGCAGGAGGCCGACCCTTCCATGCCCAGCGTGGGAAGGGTCAGCTGCTATCCGACCTGCACACCCCCAAGTTCTGGAGACCTTTATTTACATAGATCGACTTGTAAATTGAGAGCTTTGCTTTTCAGCTCAGCTCTTTCTTTACCACGACGGATCGATCCGCCTGTTGATCTCCCGCTCCATCCTTTCCCCAGTTGTTTTTCTTGAAAATGCAAACACACTTTTACTATCTTCCTAAATTCAATTGGAAGTACAAACACCCCACAAAGTTAATACATTTATAAATTATATCTTTAGTATCTTGAACAAGCACGACGGCTGGAATTTGAAGCATGTTTTTCTTTTTTCCAGGACCGACTGCCGTGGTTATTGAAACTGCATGATGTCATAGAAAGGTGAGGACCAATCGATGTGAAACAAGATCACATAAGCGCTCATATTTCCTTCAGTTGGGTCTACTGTATTTTTCACATTGAAAGTCAGAGATTCAACCAGAGCCCCCTTAACACTAAGAATGCAATAGCCATCAATTTGACTCCACGTTACTTCCATTCCGTTCCGTCATCTTCCGCTTGTTCCGGGGTCGGGTCGCGGAAGCAACAGCCTCAAACAGGCAGCCCAGGCCTCTCTCTCCCCGGCTGCATCCTCTAGCTCACCTGGAAGGATCCCAAGTCGTTCCCCGGCCAGCTGTGAGACATAGTCTCTCCAGCGGGTCCGGGGTCTGCCACTTGGTCTCCTCCCGGTGGGACGTGCCCGAAACACCTCGCCCGCGAGGCGCTCGGGGGGCATCCTGACCAGATGCCCGAACCACCACATCTGGCTCCTCTCGACCTGAAGGAGGAGCGGCTCAACACAGAGCTCCTCCCGGATGGCAGAGCTCCTCACCCGATCTCTGAGTGAGAGCCCAGCCACCCTAATATTCTAATTAGAATAAATAAAACACAACCTAGGAGGCTGACATTTTACGACTTTTAGTATAAACATGTTTTTTATTTTATCATTTAGTATTTTTTGTGTTCTAAAAATGAACATTTCAAAATTTATAAGCATTTTATCTCCTCTAACCGGGGCGCTGCAGCTGGGAGGAAGCGCGCATTGGAAGTTTTTGCTATGTTGCTATGGCAACAAAGACATTGCAATGGCCACACATAAACGTGTGTGTATTTATATTTGTGGAGAGAGACAAGGAGGACTCTGATGCCATTGCAGGTAGATTTAGAAGGCTGCGTTCCTAGTGTTAATAGTTTAGAAAAAACTCATCTTCTTTACGCAAACTGTATGAAATATACATTTTTACTTAAAGAATTAAGAAAAATAGAATGAGAAAAATAGAATGACATTCAAACACACATCAGGTTGAAATTGAATCCATGTCTCCATGTTCTCCATCCTAGAGAACGGCGTTCTGGCTCGGACGCCTTCATGGCCTGCTCGGCTCTAAAACGTCAGTACAGACAGATCCTCCTCTACGGCTCTACCGCTCTCACTTCCTCCGCTCAAGATGTTCTACCTCAAACTCCTCCAGATGTCTTCTTCCTCTACCTGCACGGAGACTATGATCTCATCTATCAGAGGATGGCGTCCCGGAAGGGCCATTACATGAAAGCAGATTTGCTGCGGTCCCAGTTTGATGTGTTAGAGCCTCCTTCGGATGAAGAAAACGTGTTATCTCTGGACATCAGGAGGGGTATCACTGATATGGCTGGGGAGGTTCAGAAACACATCATCAGCCAGAAACCGTTGTGCCTGGTGATGTTCTAAGCTGAGACTGAAGTGACTTTTTAATGACGTTTCTCCATGATTTTTGGTGATTTCTTGTTTCTCCTGCAGTGCTTTTAAGACATGAACATCTGGCTCAAGACTGAAGTGGGATAAAAACATCTTTACACCCAGAAAATGATGGTTATAAAAGTTGAACTTTGTTTTACAAGCTAGCGTCTTAAATCGGCACTAAACATGATGGTAAAATATTTCTTGAACGTTCCTCAGATTTGAATCTTGTTCAGATTAACTTTACTTAAAGACTTGAATTTTTTTTATAGAATACTTTTTTTAAATGATTGATATTTTCTAACAAATTGCGTGAGAAAATGTTTGTATTTATATTTTCAAAACCAATAAAATGCATCATTTGATTGAACATCTTCAGCCATCTCTTACATTTCAAACGCATCAACTTAGTTTCCAGCACTTTTCGGCTTAATCCAAAGCATTAACATTTAAATCAGGGTTTATATTTCACTTTAAGGCCAGGCCAGGTCACAGCTCTATGATCTCCCTTTCCAAACTTCACACACTGACACGCTGAAGTGCTTTCTCATTGCGTGACTAATCTTCAAACTCTTAACAGGAATATTTTTGGGGCTTCTAATCCCGAAAAACCCCTGTAGCTACTCCCATATCTCACACATCCAGCTGCAAATACACACACTGAAGATTAAAACGCTGTCAGCGACACACACACATGCAGACAGGTTGTTAGGCAGGCGATACGCTCTGCAGTACAGGACCTAAAATCATGTAAAGCAGGACACACGGGAGTATGGCATGTAGAGTATGTTAATCAACAACGGACTCTGATCGTCTTCAAAGCTTTATTAGCTGGACGGAAAAAAATCTGAATCACAATCTGGTGTTTAGTTTATTAGATATTAAAAAAAATCCAAAAAAATGTCTGTTTTCTTTTATGGCTACCATGGATACTGATGGCCGTGCTGTTTTCAAACATGTTTCTACAAGCAAACATTTGACCAATCACATTTCAGCCAGTATTTGTTGCCAAGTATTCTAAAATCAATTTATAGTCTGTTCTGCATGCAATACAGTCAATGTGTATTATTGACGTAGCCGATTATTATTATGAGATGTGACATTATTTGGGACCTTCTTGCACACTTCCACTGTTTTCCGACCTGCTGATTGGACAGTTACAGAGCAAAGCAGTTAAACTAGCAAGCAGCATGTGTTGTGGGCGTCGCAAATGGAAAATATTGTTTTGTTGCTGTAATACCTCTGGTGGATATTTTACTTTCAAGGTAGTTTCCCAGGCAGATGTTTCAAAAGAAGTTGAACAAAGTAAAGAAATCCGAGTGACATGAGAAAGCTTTTCCACGTGGAGGGAATAATTTATCTCTAATCCCTGCAGTGCTGACTAGAGAACAAATGATATTCTCAATTTACATATCGGACGCGGGTAGCCCTTCCCTCAGACCAAAATTTCGACCAGGAGTAAAAACATCAAAAACTCACACAGATACATACACACACTCACAGACAAATTCCTCTCGCTGTCAAACACACTTATCATCATCAACTTTATTACAGACTCAAGGTCCAATACAGAAAGACACATCTAAATAACAACAACAAAACACACACAGACAAATTCCTCTCTCTCTCTCTCTCTCTCTCTCTTATATACACACAGACAAATTCCTCTCTCTGTCAAAAACACATATCGTCATCATCAACTGTATTATAGAATCAAGGGTCAATACAGAAAGATACAACGAAATAACAACACACACAGACAAATTCCTCTCTCTCTCAAATACACACAAATTTCTTTCTCTTTCAAATACACACAGACAAATTCCTCTCACTGTCAAACACACTTATCATCATCAACTTTATTACAGACTCACGGTCCAATATAGAAAGACACGTCTAATTAACAACAACAAAACACACACAGACAAATTCATCTCTCTCTCAAATACACAGACAAATTCCTCTCTCAAATACACACTGACATATTCCTCTGTCTCGCTTGCTGTCTAACACTTTGAGAGGGTTAGGCACCGCAGTAGCACTGCTTGGAAAAAGCCGCTAGAATAACATTATTTTGGCGAAAAAAAAGGTGCAAATTTTTAGCAACTCCAGCGGCTTGACGGTCTAAATACTTGCTAAATATAACGTCAAAGTCACTGAGTTGAAAAGACTGACTTAATTTTAATTTATTTTTTCCCCTACACATAAGGAGGTCGACTTGGGATCTGTTCGCGGGCTACCAGTCAACCGCGATCGACTGGCTGGGCACCCCTGCTGTAATCTGTTCATTTACACTCTTTTTTCAGCTCGCTGCAGACTCATCGCATAAGAAACTATCGTCTTACTTGTTTAACCTTCTGAAAAGCCCCGGAGTATTTCTGGATGTCTTGACAGTCTCTGGGTGTTAAAACTCTGTCCAATAAAAACAGGCCTGAGCTTGATCCTTTGGTAGAAGGAAATTAATAATACATGTTTTTGCTTTTGAATATTTATACTGATGCTACAAGGCCATAGACTGGATTTAAATGCTCATGCAAAGTTGATACACTGAAAGGGAAACTACTTTTTTTTTCTTATACAATGTTGGACAACGTTGTCACCTACCAGAAATCTTTACTTAATGTCCAGAAGTCTGCATGCACAACAAAAAATCACTAGTTTTGCTCTAAATATCTTTGTCTCTATTAAATTGAATTAAATATGTTTCTTATCACAGAGATTTTATTTTATATGGTAGCTTTAAGTTAGTGAGAATTAAGATTGTTAGAGGAGTCGTTTTAATTTGCAATGCAAAGCTTTTGTGTTCTAAAACTCTTTGTAGTCGGTTATGATTCATTTCAGGTGCTTAGAAGCACATGGACGCATAACTGTATGTGTGTGTCTTATAGACCGAGCAGATGTTGTTTCACAGTGCAGAGGTCTCCTCTTGAACTGGTTACAGCCTCCAGGTTTATCTGTCTGTCTCAGTAGCTCGCAGAGTCCAGATGCTCCTCTTTGAACTCATCCTCCTCTTGTTGGTCCTGAGGAGACATGATAAAAGAGTTATTTAGAGTCTTACTGTAAAGAAATGACAGGTTAATGCCAAAAATAAATAGACGCATTGTCCGTTCCGTTGTCTTCCGCTTATCTGGGGGCTAGGTCGTGTGGGTAACAGCCTCAGACGGTAAACCCAGGCTTGTCTCACCCTGGCTGCATCCTCCAGCAGGTGCAGGGTCTGCCTTTTGGTCTCTTCCCAGTGGGATATGCCTGAAACTCCTCACCGGTGAACCGCTCGGGAGGCATCCTAACCAGATGCCCAAACCACCCCCATTTGGCTTCTCTCACCTGCAGGAGCAACGGCTCTACTCCGGACACCTCACTCTATCTCTAGCCCCGCCTCCCTGTGGAGGAAGCTCATTTTGGCCGCTTGTATTCAGAATCCTGTTCTTTCGGTCATCACCCATAGCTGGAGACCAAAGGTGATTGTGGGAACCAAGATCGAATGGTAAATAGACACATTGTAGGATTTGAAATTCAAAATTGTGTCAATTTTTCTCCGAAACCTAAAAATTCAAGAAAAACTCCTAAATGAATTAAAAAAGAAATGAGTCCTGATTTTTTAGGTTCACCACAAATGTTAGATGGGTGATCCTCTTTTTCTCTAAATAATTTTCTGCATTTAGAATAAAATCAAACAGCATATACATCTGAAATGTATATGAGTTGAGATTAACTGGGTCACTTCTAAGAAATGGATGAGGTACCCCGTTGCTGGTGTTGGCTAGGATTTGTAGCATCTGCTGCACAAACTGCTGCTGTTGTTCTGTCACCGTGGCAACCTGAGTCCTACTTCCTGCCTGGTTGTTCTGTAGAGGTCCACATGGATGCTTAGACTCATCCATTCTGTTACCAAAACCACCACTGCAGGACAAATAGAGACAAGACTATAAATTCACAATATTTCTCTGATCATACTCTTTCTTTTTAAGCCACCTAGTTGAAATTTTTCTGAATTTAAACTGTCCTTACCTGGGTATGAGGGATGGACTCTCTTCAGCCAGAGTTTGCAGACCCTCATGGATCTGGAGTAAAGCCTCTATTGCTCTGGGTTTCATCATAGCAGACAGCAATTTTGGACTCTGCATCTAAAATTAATCAAATAAAGAAATAATTAAAAAAACCAAAACAACTTGAAGCCACAGAGAAAATGACTTAACTTGTTGCAGAAAGAGAGGGATCTGCTGCTTCATCTCATGTTGCAGCTGAGGATTGTCTGAGAATAAAGAATAACTCAGCAGCATCTGAAAAAATAATGTTAAATTCAATGAGAAGTTTGAAAAAAAAAACTTGAATTCACCTCAAAATGTTTTCTGATGTTTAAAATGTTGGGATTTGGTGACATCTAGTGGTAAAAAACAGAAGCTGTCCTCAAATATACAAGATATGCTTTACATCTAATAATCTTAATAAATATTTTTTTTGTAAATTTAAGTTTATCTAGTTATTAGAATTAATTTAAATTGACTAAAAAAATTTAAAAAATGGTCACCAACTGTGAGTGGTGACCAAAAGAATGAGTACGTGGATACAAGCAACAGAAATGAGCTTCCTCCGCAGGGTGGCTGGGTTCTCACCCAGAGATCGGGTGAGGAGTTCTGCCATCTGGGAGAAGCTCGGTGTTGAGCCGCTCCTCCAGGTCGAAAGAAGCCAGATAGGGTGGTTCGGGCATTAGTCAGGATGCCCCCCGAATGCCTCGCTGGTGAGGTGTTTCGGGCATGTCCCACTGGGAGGAGACCAAGAGGCAAACCCTGGACCTGGTGGAGAGACTATGTCTCATAACTGGTTGGGGAACGACTCGGGATTCTTCAGGGTGAGCAGGAGAATACATCTGGGGTGAGAGTAGCCTGGGCTTCCCATCTGAGGCTCTGGCCCTGGATAAGCGGAAGACGACGGAACGGAAACAAAATTAATTCTAGTCCGGGTATAAAGTGTGTGATGTACCTGAGCAGCCAGGTCTGGGTTGCTGCTGAGGCAGTTCAGAAGGCTGCAGACATACGGTCCACACAGCAGGTTCTCCATCAGATCTGGACTGGATGTGATCTCCTCGAGCAGGGGCTGCAATCCTGAAGCAAGAAAAAAACAAAGCATGGACGAGAAGAAAAACAGAAAAGTGTCCAATGGTAAACAGTTGCATGGTGAATCAGTGTTTCTGTGATCATGAGAAACATGGTACCTGTGGTGATGTTACTCTGAGGCCTCCAAACTGCAGCATCAGGGTCTTTGATTTGATCTGAGGAGATCCTGGAGCTTGATGGTGATAGGTTGCTTTCTGTCTGTAGAACTTGTTGATTTCTGGATGATTTACTCGCCATCAGAGCTTTCTTTCTCTAGAATATGAAGCATAATAGTTAGAAAAAAACATCTTAAAAAGTGTTTGCTTGTGTGCTTCACAAAATTTTTCTGGGTTTTTGTCACTTTTTTCTGATAATTTCGGTCATTCTTGTGTTGATTCGATCTCAGCAAGCAGTTTCATTTCATCTTCGGAATCGCTTGGGGTTATTAGGGGTGCCGGAGCCTAACCAAGTGGATTTCAAGCGAAAGGCAGGGTACACCCCAAACAAATCGCCAGTCTGTTGCGAGACTCAGCAAGCAGTGATATTCATAATTCCCACAGCACATGAAATTGGGATTAGCTGTAACTGAAACCAGTAAATTGGAAAATTAGTTTTCGTTTCGTTTCCTCTTCTGAACTGCTTATTCCTAGTCGGATAGCGGGGTATACCGGAGCCAATCCTGGCCGATTACCGGCGAAAGGCAGGCTACATCCCAAATAGGTCGCCAGTCTGCTGTGGAGCCACACACACACATTTCAAGGGACAATTTTATTGTTGGCCAATCAACTTAGCATGCATGGTTTTAGAAGGTGGGAGGAAACCGGAATACCCGGAGAAAACCCACACATACATAGGGAGAACATGCAGACACCACACAGACAGGCCAGTGTTTTAAGCCTATACCCCATTCCGGGACTCAACCTTCAACCCCGACCTTCTTGCTGTGAGGCCACTGTGCTACCCACTGCACCACCGTGCGGCCCCCAATAGTTTTTGTTCACAACAAAAATAATTGAGGTTTTCAATGTGAAAATTCAATAACACAATTTTCATTGAATTTTGTCAGAATTTTTCTGTTTTTACAACACTTATCAAGTTCATCCAGTGAAATCAGAAGTAATATTACAAAAATAACCTTTTAAAAATCTTCCAAATGCTCTTTAAGAAATAACTGATTACTGAGAAAATCCATTTTTCAAAGACAGTATGAAGGAATGAGAGTAGAACCAGGTTCACCACTCTGACCTGTCTCACAGTGCAGTCTCCTCTGACATCTCTTCTTCCTGCTGAGCTTCTGATGGTGCCCCCCGTGTTTTTAGACCTGTGGTGGTCATCAGATTTTCTATCCTCCTCCATCCGGGAGTCAGACATCTTCAGCCCAGTCTGCAGCGATGATGTGGATGGAGGGATGGTGGAGGATGCTGATGCGGTGGGAGGAGGTGTGCATGTGACTGGGTGACTCGGCAGAATGAGGGCCAGTGCTTTACTCAGCAAATATGAACAACAGACTTTCACATTAAAAGAATAACCTGCTCAGACAAACAAACTTATGTATTTAATGAATGTGTTTTTTTATGCATCTGTTTGTGTTTATCCTGATGTTCTGTCTGGAAATGAAGTTCCTAACAAATAAAGTTATTATTATTATTAAAAACTAAAATTCTTGGACATTTTTCTTGTTTTTATTTTGAAGTCCATTTAAGATGAAATACTCCAGCTGTTGGGGGTGACCGTAAGAACGAGATCGCAGATACAAGAGGCCGAAATGAGCTTCCTCCACATGGTGGCTGGGCTCTCACTCAGATAGAGGAGCTCTGCTGTCCAAGAGGAGCTCAGAGCACAGCTGTTGCTCCTCCGAGTCGAGAAAAGCCAGATGGGGTTGTCCAGGCATCTGGGTAGGATGTGTCCCGAGTGCCTCACTGGTGAGTAATTTCGGGCATGTCCCACCGAGATGAGACCAAGGGGTGGAAGCCGGACTTGCTGGAGAGGCTATGTATCGGAGCTGGATAGGAAAATCCTCGGGATCCTCTCGGGTGAGCTGGAGGATATAGCCGGGGTGAGAGAAGCTTGGGTTTCCCGTCTGAGACTGATGCCCCTACGACCAGGTCCCGGATAAGCAAAAGACGACGGAACAAAATATATTTTGCTTAATGTGTCCGAGTCTTCCGCTCTGTTGTGTGCAAATTTGGTCCGCAAACTTTTTATTCCTCATCTGTGATTTAACAGATTTCAAATTAAAAACATACAGTGGTGGTCAAAAGTTTACATACACTTGTAAAGAACATAATGTCATGGCTGTCTTGAGTTTCCAGTTATTTCAACAACTCTGATTTTTCTCTGATATAGTGATTGGAACAGATCCTTCTTTGTCACAAAAAACATTCATGAAGTTTGATTCTTTTATGACTTTATTATGGGTAAACTGAAAATGTGACGAAATCAGCTGGGTCAAAAATATACATACAGCAACATGAATGAGCAATTTGGAAGACTTAGAAAGTTGTGTCAATGACATGAGCTTCATAGCATGACCTCTTAACTTCTTGTGAGTGATTATGAGTGACTACAGCTGGTGAATTCTCTGAGGCCATTTAAAAAGGGCTCATTGGATAAAAACACCCACAAACGCTACAATGGGAAAGTCAAAGGAGCTCAGCACAGATTTGAAAAAGAGAATCATTGACTTGAACAAGTCAGGAAAGTCACTTGGAGCCATTTCAAAGCAGCTGCAGGTTCTAAGAGCAACAGTGCAAACAATTGTTTGTAAGTATAAAGTGCATGGCACTGTTTTGTCACTGCCACGATCAGGAAGAAAACGCAAGCTGTCACCTGCTGCTGAGAGAAAACTGGTCAGGAGGGTGAAGAGTCAACCCAGGAGCACCAAAAAGCAGATCTGCCAAGAATTAGAAGCTGCTGGAACACAGGTGTCAGTGTCCACAGTCAAGCGTGTTTTGCATCGCCATGGACTGAGAGGTTGCCGTGCAAGAAGGAAGCCCTTGCTCCAAAAGCGGCACCTTAAGGCTCGACTAAAGTTTGCTGCTGATCACATGGACAAAGATAAGACCTTCTGGAGGAAAGTTCTGTGGTCAGATGAAACAAAAATTGAGCTGTTTGACCACAATGCCCAGCAATATGTTTGGAGGAGAAAAGGTGAGGCCTTTAACCCCAAGAACACCATGCCTACCATCAAGCACAGTGGGCCTGTTTTGCTGCCAATGGAACTGGTGCTTTACAGAGAGTCAATGGGACAATGAAGAAGGAGGATTACCTTCAAATTCTTCAAGAAAACCTGAAGTCATCAGCCCGAAGGTTGGGTCTTGGGCGCAGTTGGGTGTTCCAACAGGACAATGACCCCAAACACACATCAAAAGTGGTAATGGAATGGCTAAATCAGGCTAGAATTAAGGTTTTAGAAGTCCTGACTTAAATCCCATTGAGAACATGTGGATAATGCTGAAGAAACAAGTCCATGTCAGAAAGCCAACAAATTTAACTGAACTGCACCAATTCTGTCAAGAGGAGTGGTCAAAGATTCAACCAGAAACTTGCCAGAAGCTTGTGGATGGCTACCAAAAGCGCCTAATTGAAGTAAAAATGGCCAAAGGACATGTAACCAAATATTAGCATTGCTGTATGTATATTTTTGACCCAGCTGATTTTGTCACATTTTCAGTTTACCCATAATAAAGTCATAAAAGAATCAAACTTCATGAATGTTTTTTGTGACAAAGAAGGATCTGTTCCAATCACTATATCAGAGAAAAATCAGAGTTGTTGAAATAACTGGAAACTCAAGACAGCCATGACATTATGTTCTTTACAAGTGTATGTAAACTTTTGACCACCACTGTAACTCAAAAAATAAAAGACACCAATTTTATGAGAAGTACCTAATTATTTAATCTTAAATGTAACATTTACCTACAAATACAGAGTTCGAGTATTACTGAATAAATACCTCAAATTTAACGTGTCTAAAAAAAAAAAAAAAAAAAAAAAAACTTATTTTTAAATGCCAATAACACAACTCGGGCTTTAATAAAAATAAATATCAGATTTTAAGATGCATATCGTTAATTTTGTCCTAAACCTCGTGTATTTTCCGTTTTCAACGTTTTTTGTAGAATAAATGAACAAGTGTTTTGAACTGAAAATGTTTTATTTACTTAACAGTGATTCATAATGAAGAAAAAATTACATTTACCTGTTGTTTTGGCATAAAAAACAAAAGAGGAGGCACAAAAGCTGACAGTACTTAGAATGTAGTGGCACTTAAACGCCTGCAAGAGGCGGCACGACGTGCCAGACATTAAACTTAAACATGTTTTAAAGTTTCTGCACTTCATGCTGAGTTCTTTGATATAACATGCCACGTCTGGATAGTGTTTTCTGTTTGATTAACATGCATTCAAATAAAACGAATGAGCAAAATGTATGAAATAACAATCCTTTAAAAAAAACAAGAAACTGAGAGAACGATCAGTAGTTAAACGTGTTGATTTATTAACCTTGTTTTATCAGACTTATTTCCTCATAAATCTGCCTCCGAGCTTTTCTTTCCTCTTCTGTTTCCCTGTTAACAAAAAAAATAATCAAATGTTAGATTTGATTGAACAATATTTCTTTAAATTAAAATAATAGATCCTGTAAAATGTGACAAAATGTTAATGTAAAGTATAATATTTTCTCTATATTACATTATTTTAATCATCTTCTAAACTATCCATCCTTAATGGGAAGGTAGGGGGTTCCATAGCCTATCCTAGCTGATTTACTGCAAGAGGCAGGGTACACCCTCAACAGGTCACCTATCCGTTGCAGGGCCACACACACAACCATCCATTCATACACACATTCATTCGTATGGGTAATTTCATAGCGACCAATCAACCCAACAAGCATTTTTTTTTGAGAGTGAAACCAGAGTACCTGGAGGAAACCCACATATACGCGGGGAGAACATACAAACTCCACACAGAAAGTGTTCCGATCCTCATCCCACCCAGGACTCAAACCCCCGACCTTCTTATTGTGAGGCCACAGTGATGACCACTGATTCACCGTGCTATTATATTCACCCCTGAAAAAGGCTAGATTATTTTCCATTATTTACTAAGTTAATGCAGCGTTTTTCAACCAGTGTTCCACGTCACACGAGAGTGTACTGTGAGAGATCGTCAGGTGTGCCGTGCGCAAACGATCCTATTTCATTTTATGCAGTTATCGATCTACCGGTAGCTCCCTAAGATTGTTCTGATTAATCTCATGGTGTTTGTGCAAAAAAAAAAAAAAAAGATTAAAGCGTATTTATTTATGTTTATCAGTATGAAATCTCGACATTTTATTTTGTCACAGACAGCGTTGTCCTGTGTTAGGTTGTTAACTGTAACCATAGAAACCCACTCTTTGTCTCTGCTTTTTTTTGTAGCATGCTGCTGTTCATGCCTCCCAAAAACTAATCCACCTGGTGGATCGGAGTTTCTACACGTGTTTGAGACAAAAAAAAAGAAAATTCAGGTTGCGTTTTAAAGCAGAAAAATTGCAGATTTTGATTTAACCTCCCAATTTCTGCAAAAACGTTGTTTTTGTAACATTTTTGGTTGGTAGTGTGTCTCACTAAAAAATAGGAAAAAAAAAAAAAAGAGATTGCGGATACAAACCGGATTCCGAAAAAGTTGGGACACTTTAGAAATTGTGAATAAAAACTGAATGCAATGATGTGGAGGTGCCAACTTCTAATATTTTATTCAGAATACAACATAAATCACAGGTCAATAGTTTAAACTGAGAAATTGTATGATATTAAGGAAAAATATACTCATTCAAAATTTCATGGTGTCAACAAATCCCAAAAAAGTTGGGACAAGGCCATTTTCACCACTGTGTGACACCCCCCCTTCTTCTTAGAACACTCAACAGACGTCTGGGCATTGAGGAGACCAGCTTCTCAAGTGTAGACATAGGAATGTTCTCCCATTCTTGTCTAATACAGGCCTCTAAGTGTTCAATCGTCTTGGGTCTTCTTTGTCTGACCTTCCTCTTAATGATGCGCCAAATGTTTTCTATAGGTGAAAGATCTGGACTGTTGGCTGGCCAGGTCAGTACCCGAATCCTTCTCCCACGCAGCCATGATGTTGTGATTGATGCAGAATGTGGTCTGGCATTATCTTGTTGAAAAATGCAGGGTCTTCCATGAAAGAGACGACGTTTGGATGGGAGCATATGTTGCTCTAGAACCTGAATATATTTTTCTGCATTGATGGTGCCTTTCCAGATGTGCAAGCTGCCCATGCCACACGCATTCATGCAACCCCATACCATCAGAGATGCAGGCTTCTGAACAGAGCGTTGATAGCAACTTGGGTTGTCACTGTCCTCTTTGGTCCTGATGACATGGCGCCCCAGATTTCCAAAAAGAACCTCAAAACGTGATTCGTCTGACCACAGAACAGTCTTCCATTTTGCCACACTCCATTTTAAATGACTCCTGGCCCAGTGAAAACGTCTTCGCTTGTGGATCTTTGTTAGAAATGGCTTCTTCTTTGCAGAATAGAGTTTCAGCTGGCAACGGCGGATGGCACGGTGGATTGTGTTCACTGACAATGGTTTCTGGAAGTACTCCTGAGCCCATGCTGTGATTTCCTTCACAGTAGCACTCCTGTTTTTGATGCAGTGTCGTTTAAGGGCCCGGAGATCACGGGCATTCAGTATGGTTCTCCGGCCTTGACCTTTACGCACAGAGATTTTTCCAGATTCTCTGAATCTTCTGATGATATTATTCACAGTTGATGATGACAACTGCAAACTCTTTGCAATTTTTCGCTGGGTAACACCTCTCTGATACTGTTCCACTATCTTTTTACGCAACATTGTGGGAGTTGGTGATCCTCTACCCATCTTGGCTTCTGAGAGACACTGCCAATCTGAGAAGCACTTTTTATACCCATCATATTGCCAATTGACCTGATTAGTGCTGATTGGTCTTCCAGGTGTTTGTTGTATGCTCAAATGACTTTTTCCAGCCTCTAATAGGTTCTTGTCCCAACTTTTTTGGGATTTGTTGACACCATGAAATTTTGAATGAGTATATTTTTCCTTAATATCATACAATTTCTCAGTTTAAACTATTGACCTGTGATTTATGTTGTATTCTGAATAAAATATTAGAAGTTGGCACCTCCACATCATTGCATTCAGTTTTTATTCACAATTTCTAAAGTGTCCCAACTTTTTTGGAATCCGGTTGTACAAGTGGCCGAAATGAGCTTCCTCTGCAGGGTGGCTGGACTCTCACTCAGAGATCGGGTGAGGAGCTCTGCCATCCGGGAGGAGCTCGGTGTCGAGCCGCTCCTCCTCCAGGTTGAGAGGAGCCAGATGGGGTGGTTCGGCCATCTGGTAAGAATGCCTCCCGAACGCTACGCGGGCGAGGTGTTTCGTGCATGTCCTACCGGGAGGAGACCAAGGGACAGACCCCGGACCCGCTGGAGAGACTATGTCTCACAGCTGGCTGGGGAACGACTTGGGATCCTTCCGGGTGAGCTGGAGGATGCAGCTGGGGTGAGGAAATCCTGGTGTCCCTTTTGAGGCTGTTGCCCCCGCGATCCGGCCCCGGAACAAGCGGAAAATGACGGAACGTAAGAAAAAAGTTGAAAAACACTGAGTTAATGAACTACTAAAATAAACTCACTTGATGTTTTGGTTGTTCTAACTGCAACCCTTTAACTTTAGATCTTTCTTGCTCCAGAGCAGCATGTAGTAAAGAAACCTGAAAATGTGATTAAAAAGATTATTACTACATGCTTTTAGTCTCTTAATTTTACAGCTAAGCAACATATAAGTGACCTGTGAAGAGAGCTCCTCTTTAATATGAAGTAATTCCTCTACTTGAAGGAGGATTTCAGCTTTATCTTTCACTAAAACAAGAGAAACACAAAGTTTCATGTCAGCGAAAACATGTTAGAGATAAAAAGATTTGATTTTGTTACTTACTTTCGCCCTGTTGCAGCATTTTAAGCAGCTGTGCATTTCTTGCCTTCACCTCTCTGTACTTCAGCTGCAAAGTTAGACAGAAATATTTAGATTTTGGGGAGTTACTTTTCGTTTTGAGTAAGAAATAATACACGAGTGCTTACAATAGTTATTGTACTTTATGGACAAAAGTAAACCATCAAAGAATGAGTGTATTTTTTTAGGAGGCGTTTTAAGATGAAAGACTTGAGTCAAACATTCAATTGATTCCCTTTAAGATTCACATCATTTTGAGGTAACACAGTGTTTTCTGAACCCCAAACCACCAGCAACCTGCTAAATAAAGTGGCAGTTTTTACCAGTTGATAGAAACTGTGTAGTTTAGATGGCGTAACTCTCACCATTACAAAGCAACAATGTCTGATCAAAAGTGTTACACACAGTATGTGCACATAACTGGTGCTTAAGTGTGCATGCATTGTCAAAGTGAATGCTGCGCTGCACATCAAGCACATGTCAGTGCTTCTGTGCACCAACATGGCAGCAAAAGGAAGAAGCAATAAAAGAGAGAACAAAATTCTTGCTACGTTTGTACACAAAATGCAAAATAAAGTGCACTTTTGAATAAAAACATCACTCTGTTCTTTAACAGATTGGTAGAAAGTTGGATTTTTCTGGGATGTAAAAACTAATGACTGCCTGATATGATACAAGTTTTCTCCCATCTGCTTGTTTAGAAGATAACCATCTATCCCTTGCAGGGTTTCGGGGAGTGCCGGAGCCCATCCCGGCTGATTTAAGGCGAGGGCAGGGTACACCCCGAACAGGTCGCCAGTCTCTCACGGGTCCGCAGCTGTGCCATATTTAGTACCAATTACTAAAGTTGTTTTAAAACATTTTGAAAGATACTGAGTCCAGTGTGGCGCAGAAAATTTGTTCGAGGGTTAGTTTTGACAACATTTCATCAAAAGTTTAATGAAAAGTTCAGAAAATGCTTATGAGACGTCAGATGAATGTGACCCACCCTCCAAACATGGATGGAATGTGTGTGTGTAATTAGTTGGAAATAAAACTGTGTGTTGCTACTTTAGGACATGATCTAATTGCTTACCTCCCACTGTGAGATGGTTTGCTTCAGTTTATCGATCTCATGATCCTTCTTCTCCAACTCGTATTTTAGCTGTTCTGCTCGGGGGTCCTAATGAGGGAGGAGAACAGTTAAGCACACTCCAAACAAAAAAAAAAAAAAAATCAAAGCTTGTTTTAGCATCATTTAAAATAAACATCTGAAGAGAGTTTGATTTCAAGAATGTGTTGCAGAAAAAACCAATAGGTTTTCTTTGGAATACTAAAAATGAACAATAGAAGGTGAGGTCATGTTTGTACCAGTGTGGAGCACACATACGGCTGCGAATGTTGTGTTTGTTTTTTGCGTTCACTCACTGGCTCGTGCTCTGTGGAGGTGTTTATTTCTTGGCTGTTGGCATATTGTTCACGTCTTTTCTCTCTTTGGACAATGCGACTAACGTCATTCTCCAGTTTGTTAAAAAAGCGTTCTTCTTGCCCAGTGCCAGATGCAGGGTTTGATGTTCTGGTGTCCTGGAGAAAAAAAGAATAAAAATCAGTCAACTTCTTATTTTTATATTTTGATCTTCTGAACGGGTAACAAACAAATCCTAACTTTGCTGACTCATCGTTTCACAGTCGACTGTGTGTTACTAAAATATCATACAGTGAAAGGGGAAGGCTGTGGCTCAGTGTGAGAGCATTCGTAAGTAAGTTCAATTCCCACTGAGCTTATGTCTAGGTGTCCTTGGAGAAGTCTCCTAACCCTCGTTGGCGCCTCCCACTATTGGCGCCGTCATGGCAGCCTGCTGCGGTGTAATACAGCACAGAAATTTCTCTTTTGAGGGATGAATAAGTATGTACAAATGAATTTAAGGAGAGGGACCGGCTACACCCCGAACAGGTCACCATACTGTCACAGGGCCACACACACATACAGCCATACACACACACACACACTCATTCCTAGGGGCAATCATGTAGAGGCCAATTACCCTTACATGGAGTTTTTGGAGGGTGGGAGAAAACCGGAGCACCCAGAGAAAACCCACACGTACACAGGGAGAACATGCAAACTCCACACAGAAAGGCCAGCGTTCTAAGCCTCGAACCCACCCAGGACTCAAACCCATGACCTCCTTGCTGTGCAGCCACTGTGCTACCCACTGCCCCACCGTGCTGCCCAAAACAGGATTGTTTCAATTAAAAATATTGAATCATGAATCAGTTTATACTCAATATGTTTTAAAATCAAACCTTAAAACAAAGTTTTGCATATTTTTTTTAACAATAAAGTGATCAGTTTAGTCCGATATAATGTAGCCATAAAAGGTCTCGCTTACCTCCTTTTCTTGCTTTTTACACAAATTTTCTGCAAAAGAAAAAGTGATCATTGAATTAATTTAGTAAAAAATTCAAAGAACTTTTTCTATTTAGATTGAAGAGTTCTGAGGTTTGTTTCATATTCCGGATAAATAAATCTATAAAGTGACTGTTCTTTTCACCTGCATTGCCTTCAGCTTGGAAATCTTGCAGAGAAACAGTCTTTTTGTCTTTTGCTTGCTGATTTTTTCGTTTGTCTTTCTTTCCTCCGCCTTCTTTTCCTCCTCGAGACTTTGGTGAAGACGAGTTGTTCTGCAGAATGACAAAGACTTTAAATCAGATTGAAGGCTCTAACATGTTCATTACTTCATTAAGGAGCTTGAGTGAGCAACGCAGAAAATATTGACACTAAAAACAATTTAAAAAAGAAAACTTGTTTCATTAGCGTTCGAAACTGAAACAGAAGCCAGGAAATTCAATTTGGATGATTGTGACATCACATGTGGTTTGAATAAACTTTATTAAATGTGTAATTATTATTCAATGTATATAAAATAATTTTACATGTTTAAAAATAAACACCACAAACCACTTGTTTTTTTCTTTGCTTACAATCGTTTAAAATGAAAGCCATTTTTATGAAGCCAAATGGGGTGGTTCGGTCATCTGGTCAGGATGCTCCCCGGGCGCCTTGCTGGTGAGGTGTTTCGGGCATGTCCGACCGGGAGGAGACCTAGAGGCAGACCTCGGACCCACTGGAGAGACTGTGTCTCACAGCTGGCCGGGGAACGACTTGGGATCCATCCGGGTGAGCTGGAGGATGCATTTGCGATGTAAGAAGCCTGGGCTTCTTGTCTGAGGCAGTTGCCCCCGCGACCCGGCCCCGGATGAGCGGAAGACGACGGAACAGAAATTTTATTCCCACTCTTATTCAAGCAAAAATGCAATTTATTAGCATTCTTTTTTTTTTCGCCTCAAAAGAAAAACCAAGACAGCTATAACTCTAAAGTCTAAGACACCGTAAGTTTTACCTGTTTTTGCTGTTCGAACTCGAGTTTACTTAGAATCAGAGCCTTTTCCAGATCTGCCTCATAAAGTTCTGTGGTTATCTGAATAAAGAAGGTACAAACATTGGAAAAGTGTCACAGTTCCATTATGTATCTCAAACTCTTAAAAGATGTTTTCTCAGTGCGTCACAACTTTTTTCTTATACGTCACATAGACAGAAACTGTTTTTACTCTTAAAGCACTTGTCGTTCAATTCCACAGACATGTGGAAGTATCAGCCGTGCCAGTAACAGCGTCTCAAATAAGGAAATATGAAACTAAAGACAAATTAAACTTTATTACCTGTTCATCTCTTTGCTTCCACTGCTGCCACCCCTCAGCAGGTGTGTTTTGACAACCCTGCGTAGGATTTAGAAGCTCATTGGCTATTCCTGACAGAGTTGCACAGGGCGGGGGGGCAGATGACTTCTGAGGAATCTTCTTGAAGGCCAAATTGCGCAGCTGATGGAAAGAGAGTAGCAACTTAAATGTTTAAGAAATGCTGCTGTCGCTACAATTCATCCCAGATTACGCTGCTACACAGTCTGCCTGAGGCCGAGTCAGATTGTATCTGTATAAAATGTTTTCAGAGTTTAACTTTAAAGAGGCACATAACGACACAGTGTGATAGAGAAATGTCACAATTAGCAGAAGATGCAAAAACATTCAAACAGAAGAGAAATCCATGATGTATAAATCATTGTTTACTTTTGAACATGCTGAAAACATTCATATAAAGCAGACACGTTTAGAAACTGAATGAAAAGACCTCATTTTTATTTAGCAGACAAAGTCAAATTTACTTAAAAATAATCTACAATCAATAAAAATAATTATTACCCCCTCCTACTTCATTTAGGAGTACATTTTAATTTCTCTAGTTAAAGAAACTGTTCACTTTATAAACATTTTTATATAATAAAAATAAATGTGCACAAAAAGAAATGCTTTCTTTCAGAAATTTGAATTGTTGAGAGTAGCTTTTTGTGCAGGTTAAACTGCAGCTTTACTTTGTTTTTGCAAATCAAGGAACAGATACTTATCTTTGGTTCAGCTCTAGCATAAGTAACATTTGTGATTGGAATGTCAGAGTCTTAGGATGTAAATGAAACATTGTGTTACAGTTTAACACCGTTTCACCTTGAGAATGAGTCCGGCATGTTTTTCCCAGCAAGCTTGTTGAATGCTTACATTTTTGCACAGCTATTTTTTTCTCCTGCAGAACTGAGTGAGATTTATTTATCAGAATTTTTGGGGATAAGAAAAAAAAATTCCACTAACGTTTGTGCAATAATCAATAAATATGATTACAAGCGTCTATCCCGTACGGGGTCGCAGGGATACGGGGGCAGGGTACACCCTGAACAGGTCGACAGTCTGTTGCGAGCCATAAAAACATACAACCACACACACTCATTCCTAGGGGCAATTTGGCACCGGCCACGTGCATGTTTTAGTAGGGTGGGAGGAAACCGGAGTACCTAGAGAAAACCCACGCAACACAGGGAGAACATGCAAACTCCACACAGAAAGGCCAGTGTTCCAAGCCTGCAAAGCCTCGTCCCCTCCTGGACTTGAACCCACAACCTTCTAGCTGTGAGGCCACAGTGCTACCCACCTTATTTGATTTGAATCAATTAATTGAACAAAAGAATTGATAGGCTTGATTAATTACTGAAATAATCAAGGGGTTACTTGGTGGCGGAGTGGTTAACATGGTGACATCAGAGCAAGCTGGTCAGGGTTTTTAGTCCAAGAGTGGGTTGAGGGTTGGAACAATGACCTTTCAATGTGAAGTTTTTTTTTTTTTTTTTATAATACTTTATTAATCCCTCACGGGAAATTATTGTGCTGCATTTCACCGCAGCAGGCTGCCACCTACGACGGCGCCAATGGTGGGAGAAACGAGGGGTTAGGATCTTCTCCAAGGACCCTAGATGTGCACTCAGTGGGATGCAAACCTGCGAGCTTCCGGTTTGCGGGCGAACGCTCTACCCACAGAGCCACCATCTCTCCCCGTTTGCATGTTCTCCCTTGTATGTCTGGGCTTTCTCCATGAACTCCACTTTCCTCCCATCCTCCAAAAACATACGTGCTAGGATGATCGGCCATCACCAAATTGCTCCTATCAACGAGTCTGTGTGTGTATGGTTGTTGTGTGTGGCCCCGCAAATGACTAGCGACCTGCTTGGGGTGTACCCTGCAGCTGCTGGGATAATCTTATTGCTGCAGCCAGATGAAGTCAAACTGTTTGTGCAGCGCTCCACTTTTTAAAAAAGTTAGTTTACTGTTTATTTAAAAATGAATTTTATACATTTTTTGCTTATTTGAGATTATTTTATGTAACTCATCACTATGCATTTATTTTATTATGTTTCAAAAAATCAATTATGGTTAAGCATCTTGTTCTGATCACAGAGAAATGATTGTTTTCATCTCACCTCATTTGCTTCTAATTGCTGCTGCTCTTTCCTTTTCTTTTTCCTCTCTTTTTTCTTATCATTATTCTGAGCAGATTTGGCTCCTGATGCTCCAGATTTGCCCTGCCGGTTCTTCCCAGAGTCCTTCCCAGTTTTACCGACACACTTCCCCGGCTCAGAGACATCTGACTCCGAGTCTGAGTCTATCTGGAGCAGAGCAAACCTGGAAGCAGTGGTCGGTACGGTGATCATCGTGGATGAAGCCATGAGTTACTGAATTAAAAAAAAACAGAGAAGAAAAAAAAAACATGTGGAGTTACCTTTAATTTTGAAGTTAGCTCATTATAACGTTCAATTTTCATACCCAAATATCTCCTCAAAGTTTGTTTTTAAATGAAAAGTGTTCCAGTTATTCTTAGTATTAGAAATAAATCAAATATTTTTATATTTAATCAAGTTATTTAAGCTAGTTCTGTTAGCTAACTGTTAGCATGAAAGAGACCAAGCTAGCTTTTAAAACACGCCGAAAAGTTTCTTTTTCTATTTAATAAGACTTATATAAGAGGATACGGTGACTTATTGCTGTAAAACACACACTGAATTATGTTAAAGCTTAAATATTTACAACAAAGTAAAATATGAATACTTACACCTGCTCTTCTGAGAAGAACTGAGAGATTTTTTTTTTACAGTTTGCTATCAGAAAATGACGGACGGAAGCCCGGCGAGACAAACCAAACGATGCGATTTAATACTTTACTTTTAAATTTTTAACTTATCTGAAAAATTTAAAAAAATATTTAATGAGAAAATTTTTTACCATAGCTTAAAAAAACAGTATTTAAAATACATTTGATTAAAAAAAAATTATAGCAAAACTTAGAATCATACTAATAGCTTCCCATTTTTTGACTATAAAATCACAATTATTTGTCAAGTTAAAAAAATTTCTGTATTTAAATATGGTAAAAACGCGATTTTAGGAAAATACGGCGAAAAAAATGCAAGTGTTTCGTGAAAGTATGTAATACGCATTAAATCAACTGCAAACTGTATCGATATCAAGCCGATTATAGTACGCAACTTTTTTTATTGTTTTCCGGAGAAAATATGTCTGGTCAAGCCTAAGAGGGTGAAAAACGTTGGCAAATTTGGCAGGAAAATTCATATTTTTTTTTTATGTCTTGAAAACCCTAAAGCTAAAAATGTGTCATAGTTGGAGAAATTTATTCGATGGATTTTATTGTTTTACTTTTCAAGTTTTTAAATGTATTAATCTGCTCTACCTGTTGCCAAGAAACGGTGCAGTGCGTTATTGTTTTTAAGGGGCAGTTGGAGGCTGAGGAGCCTGAGCAGCAAAGCAGTGTGAGGGATGAGGCCTCATCACCAAACTTGTAAATGTATAGTCATATGTGTGTAAAATCCCACTGAAGATGATGCAAATGGCATTTTACTTTTTAAAACTGTATCTATGTATCTGCATATATATGTATAAATATTACTAAGGTATGACACAAATACAGTATATGTTACAGTCAGTCAGTCATCTTCTTATCCATCGATATCAAGCCGATTATGGTACGCAACTATTGATTGTTTTCTGGAGAAAATATGTCTGGTTCAGCCTAAGAAGGTGAAAAATGTTGACAAATTTGGCAGAGAATTCATATTTCCTTAATGTCTTGGAAACCCTAAAGCTAAAAATGTGTCATAGTTGGAGATTTATTAGATGGATTTTATTGTTTTACTTTTCAAGTTTTAAATATATTAATCTGCTCTACCTGTTGCCAAGAAACGGTGCAGTCCGTGATTGTTTTTAAGGGGCAGTTGGAGGCTGAGGAGCCTGAGCAGCAAAGCAGTGTGAGGGATGAGGCCTCATCACCAAACTTGTAAATGTATAGTCATATGTGTGTAAAATCCCACTGAAGATGATGCAAATGGCATTTTACTTTTTAAAACTGTATCTATGTATCTGCATGTATATGTATAAATATTACTAAGGTATGACACAAATACAGTATATGTTACAGTCAGTCAGTCATCTTCTTATCCATCTATCCCTTTCGAGGTTGCGGGGGGTGCCGGAGCCCATCCCGCCTGATTTGAGGCAAAGGGCAGGGTACACCCCGAACAGGTCGCCAGTCTGTCGCGGGGCCACACACATACAACCATCCACACACACACTCACTCCTAGGGGCAATTTGGCACCGGCCAATCAAGCTAGATAGAATGCATGTCTTTGGAGGGTGAGAGGAAACCGGAGTACCCAGACGAAACCCACGCAAACACGGAGAGAACATACAAACTCCACACAGAAAGGACAGTGTTCCAAGCCTCGTCCCCACCAGGGACTTGAACCTACGACCTTCTTGCTGTGAGGCCACAGTGCTACCCACTGCGCCACCGTGCTGCCCATATACAGGCATGTGAAAAAATTAGGACATCCTATGAAATCCTGTGTATTTTAAAATATATTTTGACATATGGGTAGTTAATGTCAATTTTAATTAAACTCAGGGATCTAAGTAATATAACTAAACAATAAAAAAATAAGAAAAGACTTTTTAAAACTTTCTGTAAAATTTAATTAAAAAATAATGCAATTTCTGGTGAGGAATAAATTAGGACACCCCCTATATTATCCCTCTTAAAATGTTGAAAATCCCAAACAGGTGCATCACGTCAGGTGCACATGATTAGTACATCGTTACCCAGCATTTGAATGGAGCCTTGCTCTATTTAAACCTCAGATTTAGTTTGGTGTGGCCCTGACAGTTCAGATGTTGAGGTGAGCGCCATGGTGAGGTCTAAAGAGCTTCCTGATGCCCTCAGAAAGAAGATTGTGGCCGCTTACGAGTCTGGTAAAGGATTTAAAAAGATTTCAAAAGAATTTAACATCAGCCATTCCACCATTCGCAAAATTATTTACAAGTAGAGGACATTTAAAACAACTGCCACCATGCCAAGATCTGGCCGTCCGGGCAAGTTTACCCCCAGAGCAGAACGCAAGATGCTCAAAGAGGTCCTGAAAAATCCTAAAGTGTCATCAAGGGAATCACAGCAGGTTCTGGCAACTGTCAATGTGAAAGTGCATGACTCTATGATCAGAAAGAGACTGCACAAGAGTGACTTGCATGGGAGGTGTGCAAGGAAGAAGCCTTTGCTCTCTAAAAAAACATCAAGGCCAGACTGAAGTTTGCCAGAGCGAACGTAGACAAAGACCACGACTTCTGGAATAAGGTTCTTTGGACAGATGAGTCTAAAATTGAATTATTTGAACACCAGAACAGAAGACATGTTTGGAGTAAACCAAATACAGCCTTCCAAGAAAAGAACCTCATACCAACTGTAAAGCATGGAGGGGGCAGTGTCATGGTTTGGGGTTGCTTTGCTGCAGCAGGACCTGGCCAGCTCACCATCATAGAATCTACCATGAATTCTACTGTGTATCAGAGGGTGCTTGAAGAAAATGTGAAACCATCTGTCAAAAAGTTAAAGCTGAAGCGTAACTGGATACTGCAACAAGACAATGACCCAAAGCATACCAGCAAATCCACCAAGGACTGGCTAAAAAAGAAGAAGTGGAGAGTCCTGGAATGGCCAAGTCAAAGCCCTGATCTTAATCCCATCGAAATGCTGTGGGGTGACTTGAAACGGGCTGTACATGCAAGACACCCCTCAAACATCTCACAGCTAAAAGAATTCTGCATTGAGGAGTGGGCCAAACTTTCTCCTGATCAATGTCAGAGACTGGTAAAAGGCTACAAAAAGCGTCTCGTTGAAGTTATATCAACCAAAGGGGGCAACTCTAGCTATTAGGGGGTAGGGTGTCCTAACTTTTTCCTCCATTAAAATACATACTTTATTTTTTTTCTTTTTTTGGATTTGTCAAACAATGTTCATTTTTGTTGTTAAATTGCAATCAAATCACTTTCTTTTTGAAAAATACATATAAACATGACTGGATATTGGTATGTGAACCATTTCCAAATAAAGAGCTGATTATTCAATGGGGTGTCCTAATTTTCTCACATGCCTGTATGTTACATAGACTAATAAAACACCAATGTTTGTCGGAATTTATTGTAATGAAGTCCCAATAATAATAATAATTAAACATGAGTAAAACATGTACTGTATTAAAAAATTCAGGAATGTGTATGTTTGAATCTTTTATACTTGTTCTTCGGTTTTTATTTGGAGTTTATAAATGATTGTGAGCCATAATTTTGGTTTATCTCATAAATGATTGAATAATGATGGATATTTTATGAATCTCTAAGATTACCCTTCTTTAGTCAACACGAGAAATGAGTAAACACCCATAAAATGTTATAATAATTTAACCAGCTCGTTTGATTTCATTGTCCACCCAGTTTCTGAGCCAACGTGATAATCTTTATTTTCACATTTACATGAACTAATACAACTGATCATTTAAAAACACAGCAGTTCTGAAGATGAACAAACAATCATATTGTATCTTTTTAAACTCTCATAAACCAAATGAATAATTCAGATTAACACAGTTAACACAGTTAAAAAAAATTATGTTGAAAATGACCAAAATTAAATACCTACCATTTATCAGAGTTAGATTAATGCAAGTGAGTCTGTAGTGAGAGGAGTTAAGAGGTGGAGGAAAAGCTGGAGAGGTGGAAGTTTGCACTATAAAGTAAGAGGAATGAAGATTAGTCAGAGTAAAACAGACAACATGTGCGTGAATGATAGGGATCCGAATGGAAAAGTGAGGTTACAGGCAGAAGAGTAAAGAAGGTGGAAGATTTTAAATACTTACAATCAACAGTCCAGAGCTATCGAGAGTGTGGAAAAGAAGTGAAGAAGCGTGTGCAGGCAGGCTGGAAGGGGTGGAGAAAAGTATCAGGAGTGATGTGTGACAGAAGAGTCTCAGTTAAAATGAAAGAGAAAGTGTACAAAACTGTGGTGAGACCAGCCATGCTGTTTGGTCTAGAAACAGTGGCACTGAAGAAAAGACAGGAAACAGAGATGGAGGTAGCAGAGATGAAGATGCTGAGGATCTCTTTGGGAGTGACCAGGATGGATAGGAACATGTGTAGAGGAACAGCACATGTTAGAGGTTTTGGAGATAAAGTCTGATAGGCCAGGTTGAGATGGTTTGGACATGTGCAGAGGAGAGAGAGAGAGTCCATCGGAAGAAGGATGCTGAATTTGGAACCACCAGGAAAGAGGCCTAGAGGAAGATCAAAGAGGAGGTTCATGGATACAGTGAAAGAAGACATGAAGATAGTTGGCGTGACCGAAGAAGATGCGGCAGAAAGGGTTAGATGGAAGAAACTAACTTGCTGTGGCGACCCCTGAAGGGAAATGCGGAAAGAAGAAGAAGATAAAGAGCAGAAATGGAAATTGAATTGTTTTAAATGTTGTAAAAAAATAAGAAAATTTTGTATGCAGTACATTTCATCAAGAGGATTTACATCATTAAAAAATGCAGAATAGTTACGAATTCTGATTAGGATTTGTAGTCAACAATAAAGAGGAAATATGTTGAGCTGTTGTGGATTTTAATGCAATATTTTCATTAAATGAAAAGTCTAAATCTTTTCTGAATTAAAAATAAAGTAAAACATCAAGAAAACACAGACACATTTAGAAGACTGAATAAACATGGCGCATCATTCAAAGCTGAACAAAGAATCATCCAGACACTTTGTTCAGCTTGGATACTCTTATTCTATTTTTGTACAACTACAGGCCGTTATTGCTGAGGCACAAACAAGTGTTTACATTGTACCGCAAACTGGTTGCTCTTCGAATGATGATCAAGGCTCCTTGTTTTGTGCGACTTCTATAGAGTCTGCAACCATGGAGTCTGCCACCGTGGAGTCAACAGACTGCTTCCTCCTCATTGCAGAGGAAGCGACCTGCAGGTCAGATGGAAAAATCTGTCTCAGCTCTCGGCGACACACTTGGACGGGTTTCATCTCTGAACAATCCCTTAACTGATGTTGTGTACTGCTCCTCTGAGTCTCTGTGGGTATCTGCTTGCATGTTTTGTGCAATTGATACTCAGAGGACATGGGGGGGCATTTTATTTGGTCCGCTTCTTCTGAGTATATTTTTCTGTATGTTGTTGCGATATGTGTACGTGATGGAGCCTCAGCAGAAGTTGACTGGGGGTCATTTGCACTTCTTTCTTTCTCTGCATTTGGCATCTGTTTGCGCTCCTTACTATTGGAACGTACGGCATCAGTAAGAAGCTCTTTCAGTTTCTTTTTGAGCTGCCGGGTAGAACTTTTGTAAAAAAACAGCTCTTTCTCTAAGTGGTGCAGTTTATCTTCTTTTGTCTGTTGTGTCTCTTCTAAAACTTTCTCTGCAAAGACAAACACACAAATACAAAATAAGACGAGTATAAATTTAACAGTGGTAATAACAAGAAATCATTTTAGCTCTAAAATCTTCCTCACCTTTAATATTTTGTAGAAGAAGTTGAATATTTGTCTGGTGGTCTTTGTGCTGCTGTGTGAGTTTGCGGTCTGAGTACAAAGCCAGAAGATGAAGAGAGGACTCCATCTCTTTCAGCACAGCTTCTTGCTCTCCAGCATGGAGCTCCAACTCTTTACCTTGCTCCTGTAAACGGCGCTCAGCCTCTCGAAGATAAATAACCTAGAAGCAATAAAAAAAATTAAAAAAAACGAGATTATCTTCAATTGCACTAGATCCAGATTTATTAATTCGTCACTTGTAAAAATACATCATGTTACAAAGTTTACACATCATGGCTCTTTTTTAAACAAAGTTGTGCACAAAATTGTGTTAATTTTAGGTGTACTACAGGGTACTGTACTAGGGTCCCTTTAAGACAAGTTATTGTAATAAATGCAACAGCTAAACAGGCGTAATAACATACCGACAAACATCCAGATCCATGCTTAGTCACCCTTTTATTTTATGCCATGAAGGGATGAAAACTAGCAAACAAAAGCTGTACTTCTGTTGTAAGTTTGTCAAAAATGTTTGCAGGATTTGAATTGTTGATAAAAATGCATCATCTAACAGATGTACTGTAAATACTGTAAACAGCAAGTAATTGTGGCCAAAATAACACTTCCCAGAGCAACAGGATTTTATATTTTTCTGTGGATGTTGGTGTGCTGTGTTGTCTAAGTTGATTGCTGATTTCCGTTCCGTCCCGTTGTCTTATGCTTATCCGGGGGCTGGGTCGCGGGGGCAAGAGTCTCAGACAGGAAGCCCAGGCTTCTCACACCCCAGCTGCATCTTCCAGCTCACCCAGATGGATCCCGAGTCGTTCCCCGGCCAGCTGTGAGACATTGTCTCTCCAGCAGGTCCAGGGTCTGCTTCTTGGTCTCCTCCCGGTGGGAGGCGGGAGGCGCTTGGGGGCATCCTGACCAGACGCCTGAACCACCCCATCTGGCTTCTCTCGACCTGGAGGAGCGGCTCGACAGCGAGCTCCTCCCTTATGGCAGAGCTCCTCACCTAATTCCTGAGAAAGAGCCCAGCCATCCTGCGGAGGAAGATAATTTCGGCTGCTTGTATCCGCGATCTCATTCTTTCGGTCACCACCCACAGCTGGTGACCATAGGTGAGAACGTGGATTGACTTGTAAATCAAGAGCTTTGCTTTTCGGCTCAGCTCTTTCTTTACCATGACGGACCGATGCAGCGTCCCAGTTATTGCTGCCGATCCGCCTATCGATCTCCCGCTCTATCCTTCCCCCACTTATGAACAAGACCCCGAGATATTTAAACTCCTCCACTTGGGGCAGGATCCTGTCCCTGACTTGCAGGGGGCATTCCATACGTCTTCAACTCGGGACATACTGATGTATCTAAAATAAATCTGCACGCGTGCAGATCAATTTATTTTATTATTTAATCTGATCTTTGTCCTGCAACAGACTGGCAACCTATTCAGAGTGTATCTTGCCTCCTGCCTGAAATCAGCCAGGATGGGGTCCGGCACTCTCTGCGATCCCACAAAGAAGCGGTTTAAAAGAAGAATGAATAAATTTTACCTTGTTGAAATATTTGATGAGCATGCTCATGAGCTCAGCATAAGAGTGCCTCTCCAGTCTCATGATAAGATCACAACAATGTGAAGCAGGCTCAGCCGTTTCTAACTCCCGCAGAGACGATTCCTCCACTAGTAACTTCTCCTCCTTCTCCTGGATGGAGCGGTTATTAAACAGCAGCACTGAATCAAGAGACTTCAGCTTTTCCTCTATTTGGTCAATTTCTTCAATCTCCTGAAAAGAGACATCCCACCAACTTGTTAGAAAGAAAAATACACAACATACAATAACACACATCTGTCCTGTTTGGGCTGACCTCGTCAGAAAGAATCCCGTTCCTACTGAGCTGAACTTCCAGAGCATCCTTTCTCATCCTGAGCTTCTCTCTCGTCTCCTCCATACCCTCTGTGCTAACTTTGTTAAACTGTTTTATGTATTTCATTCTGCTGGGGCTCTTGAGTTTATCCTCTATGTTATCCAGGTCCATGGACACGCACTGCAATTCCTCGTACTCATCCTGAAAAAAATCACTCTTTATTCATCTGACACAAAATGCACAGATTTCTTTTGAATTTTGGGCTCACCTGGTTCATCCTAATTATTTTATTTTCCATCATTTTTTTGTGTTCCAAGATGACTTCTTTGCTTCGATCCACCTCCTCTCTGCTCTTCATCTCCTTCTTTAACAACTCCAACTCTAATCTCTTCTGATAAACCATCTCCTCCTCCTCTTCAAACCAGGAGGATAATTGCTGCTTTGATGAGGAGACACAGATCAGGGAGATTAAAAAAAAAGTCAATCTGACGTAGTTTTTATATAAATGAGATGTTGTTTAATTGATGAGTGAGAAAAATATCATTTTCAAGGAGAAATGATCACCATTGATCACCATTTCTCCTCATTCTTTCGGTTACCAGCTGTGGGTGGTGACTGAAAGAATGAGATCACGGATACAAGCGGCCGAAATGAGCTTCCTCCTCAGGGTGGCTGGGCTCTCACTCAAAGATCAGGTGAGGAGCTCTGCCATTCGGGAGGAGCTCAGTGTCGAGCCGCTCCTCCTCCAGGTCGAGAGAAAACAGATGGGGTGGTTTGGGCATCTGGTCAGGATGCACCAGGAGCACCTCGCTGGTGAGGTGCTCCGGGTAAAGGAGGATAAAGCTGCGGTGAGAGAAGCCTGGGCTTCCCGTCTGAGGCTGTTGCCCCCGCAAACTGACCCCAAATAAGCGGAAGACGACACAACAGAAAAAGGAGAAACATTAAAAAATAAACTAATAAAGTCTTTCAATCTCATTTAAATATCCGTATATAAATTTACCGTATGTTTTGTGTCTTTCGGGGTAAAATCTTCACTTGGAGCTGATTTCTTTGCACTTACTTCCTGCAAACATAAAATATTATTTTTAATAGTCACTGGTTTGCCCAATAAATTAATAATTAATTACCCAAAATGAAAACAACTTGGCTAAAGTGAAACATACAGTATATCTAATTCAACTATGTCAATAGGTAAGGAGTATAAAAACAAAAGGTAAAAGGGAGGAGGCATTGGCTCAGCGGTGGCATGTCTGCCCTTGGACCGTGGGGACCCGGTTTGATTCCCACTGTTTCTCCTACAATTGGTGCCGTTGTGACTGCCTCCCGCGGTGCAATGCAGCACAGAAAGGTTCCCATTTGAGGGATACATAAATCAAATCAAGTAAAAAAAGTTAAACATAACTACTAATTAAAAAATATTAACAGACTTCATTGACCGTTAAATTTTAGAGAAATTCTGAAGCAAAAAAGTTTAATGGATTATTATTTTTTATAAATAAAGGGAGGGCTGCCCGGTGGCGCTGTGATTACACAGTGGCCTCATAGCCATTCGGGGTTCAAATCCTGGGTGGGATGGGGCTTGAAACACCGGTCTTTCTGTGTGGGGTTTGCATGTTCTCCTTGTGTATGCATTGGTTTTCTCCAGTTTCCTCCCACCCTCCAAAAACATTCTTGTTAGGTTGATTGGCCACTATGAAATTGCCCCTAAGATTGACCTTGTGTGTGAATGGTTGTGTGTGTATACCCACGGAACAGACTGGTGACATATTCGGGGTGTTCCCTGCCTCTTGCCTTGAATCAGCCGGGATAAGCTCCGGCATCCCGTGCCTCCCCATCAGGGAATAAGCGGTTCAGAGGATGAATGAACAAATTTAAAGGGAGAAAAACAAGTTATGACCAACCTTGCTTTCTTGGAGCTCTTCAAAGCTATCATCCATGCTTTCATTCTTGTCGAGGCTGCACTGAAGCTTGAAACTCTGAAGTTTCATGCGATGCAAGCTGTTTAAAACCTCGGTACGCATTTCCTGGCTCTGCATGGAGAGTCTGACCAATGCGTCTTCTTCTCTGTTCTCACTGGTGTTTTTTCTGAGCAGGGAGACTGCCCGTGTTTCCTTTTCTGTCACACAAACAAGTATCAAAAAAGGGAAGTGTAAGGATGTAAAATAACAACTACCAATTATTCTGATCCTGTTCATCCTGGTCCCTCCCAGAGACATCCTCAGCATCTTCATCTCTGCTACCTCCATCTCTGTTTCTTGTCTTTTCCTCAGGGCCACTGTTTCTAGACCAAACAGCATGGCCCGTCTCACCATGGTTTAATACACTTTCCCTTTCATTTTATCTGAAACTTTTTGTCACACATCACACGTGATACTTTTCTCCACCCGTTCCAGCCTGCCTGCACACGCTTCTTCACCTCTTTTCCACACTCTCCATTGCTCTGGACTGTTGATCCTAGATACTTAAAATCTTCCACCTTCTTTATCTCTTCTCCCTGTAACCTCACTTTTCCATTTGGATCCCTCTCATTCACACACATGTACTCTGTTTTACTCTGACTAATCTTCATTCCTCTTCTTTCTAGTGCAAACCTCCACCTTTCCAGCTTTTCCTCCACCTCTACCCTCCTTTTACTACAGATCCCAATGTCATCTGCGAACACAATTCTAAATATAATATAATAAGTATACATATTTATGTTGTTTATGCATAACATATGTATATATTAATTTTGTGTTTTCAGAGTTTTGGAGTTCTCCTCGGCACCTTGCTGGGGACTCTAAAAATCTCGGTTACATGACTCAACTTCCCATGTTTTCCTTGGGAATGTTTTGTTGAACATTAAGCATAAAATTTATTACAATTGTTCAAATTCTTTTGAACAAAACTATAGGCACACCAGTTTTGTTGAGTTCTTTGAGGAGTTCCATCTTCATGCGCATGTTCACCGACAGGTCGTGGATTCTCCTCTCTGTGGCATTCGCTCTTCTTGCCTTTCTTTCTTGGCTCCGTCTTTGTTTTTTTTCTACATGTTCATAAGGGACAAAAACAACACCTTTGAGTGACGTTATTATGGTATTTAAATCAAGTTTCAAGGTTATTAAATTACATTTGATTACAGTGTCTTTAACGGTTGAAAAGTTGTGTAGCAAGTTTGTGTAATCTCTCAACTTCCATCCAAAAATCATTTTCAATCTAATTTTCATCTATTTCCGGATGGAAGTTGAAACATCTTGATCAGAGACGTTGTCCAGAAGACAACTTTGAACCCGCTTTTACAATGGATCACTCCTGAATCAATGAGGGACTACACAGACCTGCTGTCCATAGAGACAATAAAAAGCATGTTTTCTATCAATGAAGAATTGTGCATCCACGTACATTATTACCAAAAAAATCATTCAAATATTTCAGATATAAAATCCTATACAGAAAAGGACAAGCAACGTGTAGCACAAATGATGAAGCACACCTGTGGTAGGCTGAGATTCTGCTGGGTTTTTGTCACTTGCTTTAGCCGATCCGAGGCTTTGCTCTGTCAAAGCCAAATTGCTCTGTGAGCTGGTCCAAGTTTGGTTCAAAGAAACTCTGAAGAAAAAAACTAATTTTAGTACAGAGAGATTACAACAAATCAATGGTATGACAGAGTAATAAAGTACATTCCCAAAGGTAGTATTTAATGATTCAATTTAATGCTAAATCAATATTTTCTTGTTGTATTTTATGCACATAAACTGCCACGTTTGTGGTTTTTTGAATATCCATTGCACAATTTATATGAAATATCACTGATTTATTGTCAGGAGAGTAGTTTGTTCCCCCTCTGTGTCCTGTTTCCCCCTCTCCCTCTTATCTGTGTGTGTGCAACAAGTCACACCTGAAACTCATCTACTCATCTACTGGAGCATAAATGGATCAGTTTTTGACACACTCTTCGCCAGATCGATTGTTTATCATGCTTGACCTGTTATCCAGTTGTTGGCTCCAGCTCCTACTCCAGAACCAGCCTAATTAATCTGTTTTTGTCTTCTTTATTTGGACTTGTTATCAATCTAATAAATCTGCTCTTGATTTCTTCATCTGAGCCTGTCTGTTGTGTCAAGGGTATATTTTTGGCCTCAGCTCCCCATCATGACATTTATAGAGCTTTATCACAGACCAGGTATTGTGAAAGCCTGAATTGCCTGTCCATCCTGGAAAAACACAAGCTCTTTGACAAGGGTCCATCCTCTGTCCTATTTATACAGGAGTGGTGTCAGTATGGGGGAGGAGTGTGTGTGAAATGCTTTCTGCTGTGCAACATAAAAAGTGGCATGGATTTTGCGCATTACATTTTCACTGAAACACGTACGGTACATATTTGTTGTCACTTTGGAGGGGGCCAGAAATACTAATTCATCTTGTTTAAAAAATGATTAATAGGCCTTGAACAAATTCAAGGCCTACACATCACTATTAGAAAGTTCTGAAAAGTTGATTTTTATGAGATGAGATGTTTAAGTTCCGTTGTTCCGCTTTTATCCAGGGCTGGGTTGCGGGGCAACAGCCTCAGACGGGAAACTCATGCTTCTGTCACCCCAGCTGCATCCTCCAGCTCACCCGGGAGAATCCCAAGGTGTTTCCCGACCAGCCAGGAGACATAATCTCTCCAGCAGGTCCAACTCTGTCCCTGAGTCTCCTTCCGGTGGGACGTGCCTGAAAAACCTCAGTGGCGAGCCTTTCGGGAAGCACACTTACCAGATGCCTGATTCGCCCCATCTGGCTTCTCTCAACCCAGAGGGCAGACCTCCTCATCCTAACTATGAGTGAGAGCATGCGAAAGAACCTCATCTCGGCCGCTTTTATCCGCGATCTTATTTTTTCAGTCAACATCCACAGCTGGTGACCATAGTTGAGGGTAGGAAGATGGATCGACTGGTAAATCAAGAGCTTTGCTTTTCGGTTCAGCTCTTTTTTCACCATGACAGACAAATGCAGCGCCACATTTAAAGTACGGCAGGTATTTACTGCAGGAGAATGGTTTCTTGCATTCTTGCAGCATAACCTAAATAGTCAGCTGTCTGTACCTACAGTAGATGGACATGGTTTGCCCTGTTGTGCTACCTATATGCTGCAGACCTGCATTTTGGAGCAGGTTCACATTAGACATTATTGGACAGTAACTGTGGCATTATTATTGATCTCGAAAGAATTTTTTTCCACTATGGCAAAGACTTTTAACTCTAACAAGTTGGTGTGGTATTGTGTACATGGCAGAGATTGCAGATTGGGAAGTTCACCTGGTTTCTCACAGTAGCAAATCGTTCATACTCACTTAGAAGCTTTTTTGCTGTTCATAAAGTATATTACATCCTTTCTATTGTTAGACGATCTGTTTTCATCCACTGGCTCTCCTTCTTCAGATGAACAGGACGTATCTCCCCTTTCCATGCGCTGAGCCTTTGACAGTCGGTTACGAACCTTAAGAACTGCCATCGCCCTTTGCATTATGGATTCTACTGGATTGGTGAAACCCTACAAAACATGCAGGTATTAGTAATAAAAAAAAATCCACAAACATAAAGTGTGTGAAGAGAAATGTCTACAGGGGCACAATGAGCAGATTCAGGGACCATTGTTCACCCCAAAAGGCTTTTACAGATGCCTACCTTTCTATAAGCTGGGTGCACATTACTGGCTTGCGTCAGAGGTTCACTGTTGGGTCTTTCAAAAGAGTACTGCTGGAACCTATTTCCTGAACCCATGTTATTCCAATTAAGACGATTGATTAAAGTCTGTTGGCTGACCAGTTGATCCATCTATATCACTCACACACACACACACACACACATTATGAACAACTAAAAAGTAATGAAAGAGGTAAACTTTGCATTCAGTTCTTCCCTTCACCTGGATTCTATTGCGCTTCTTTTCATGCTCCAGGGCCGTACTGTACTCTCTCTTCTCCTTTAGAAGTTTCTGAAGTTCTGTTTTGGTGGATCTGAGTTCAGCCTCTTTTTGCTCCAAAATCTGTCCTTTTTGGCAAAAAAGCTTCCAAAGAGAGAAAACCATATCAATAGAGTATTTACAAAGGGATTAGACCCCTGACATCTGCAGATATTTACCGTATTTTCCGCACTATAAGGCGCACCCAAAAACCTTAAATTTTCTCTAAAGTCCACGATGCGCCTTTTAACCCGGAGCGCCTTATATATGGATTACTATTGAGCTACAACAGGTGTCGCAACTGCAGTAAGCAGCCGCTGACTCCATTTTCCCTGTAGAAAAAGTAGTGTGCGGTGCATGCTGGGACATATGAAAGGGCGTTTCATTTCCATTTGTGTGTTTGTGTAAAGACCCGGAAATGGCTCCTACCAAGAGACACTGTTACACCGCAGAGTCTAAACTCAAGGCGCAGTAGAACACGGGAATAGAGCCGCAGCAAGAGAGTTTAACATCAATGAATCAATGGTGAGGAAGTGGAGGAAGCAAGAGGATGCGCTGCGCCAAGTAAACCAGACTAATCAGAGTTTCCGTGGGAACAAAGCGAGATGGCCACAGTTAGAGGGCAAAGTTGAACAGCCTTTACTGTAGTGCCTTATAATGCGGTGCGCCTCATATATGGAAAAAGTTTTTAAAAACGTCATTCATTGAAGGTGCGCCTTATAACGCAGTGCACCTTATAGTGCGGAAAATACGCTACTTTTTAATGTGCCAAAGTGTCATTTTGTCAGTGTTGTCCCATGAAAAGTTATAATTAAACATCTGCAGAAATATTGAGGGATGAACAGCAAATAGACAGATCGAAAGATAGGTGTAGACAGGCTCGCCATCTACCTGGCATTTGCACACTTTCTGTCGAAGTTTGTTTTTTCGCTGGTCTTTGGTATCTCCTGAAGACTGTGTGTCTGTCTGTTGAGGGCGGCTTGCAGCTGCAAGTTTCTCCTGCCAATTTCTCAGTTGCTCATTAAAAGACAGACTTGGAGAAGGTGCGGGGATGTCTGCAAGCAGATCAGCAGCTTCTTGCACCAAGGTGTAGTACTGACACTCAATCTGTTGGTCCAACTTGTCCAGTTCAGAGTTCTGAACTGGACGAGGCTGACTGGAGGGTTCCTTCTCTTCACTACACCCCTTTGCTTTCTCCTTTCCTGTCTCAATGCCCTTCAAGTTATCCTTCAGGAGCTCTCTTAACATCTGTACCTCCTGCTCCAGTTCTGCAACCCGAGGCATGTCCGGGCCCCAGGCTGAGGGACTGGGTTGAGGGGGGGGATCACTCTCTTCGCTGCACTCCCTTGATTTCTCCTTTCCTGTCCCAGAGCCCTTTGTGGTATCTTTCATCTTCTCGCTTAGGAGCTCTCTTAACGCCTGCAGCTCGTGCTCCAGTTCGGCCACCCGAGCCTTGTCCGGGTGCCAGGTCGGGACACAGGATTTCACATCGGTCTGCGAAGACATCTCCTCTGGGTTGTTATGAATTTGACGAACCCTGGAAGCAAACTGGAGGACATTTAGAGTTTCGTTGACAAAGTGGAGGGAGGGGCTTACACAGGCCACCATGACGGTGTGGGCTGTACCTCCCAGTGAATCCCGAAGGAGACGGGTGATCTTGGCATCTCTGTATGGTATGTGTTTTCTGCTTGAGGGGTTACCATGACGATTTCTACAACTGTCAGAAAGTGCACGGATAACGTTGCTGAGTGCAAGTAGGCCCGTGTTAATATGAGCGCACTCTTTGAGCTGCATCCCTGTGCTCAAACTTTTCCCTGCACGTTCTGAGCCGGCGAGGTCAACCAAACAGAGTTTTGCGGATTTAGAGGAGGCCTTGCTGTTGTTGCTGTAGCACATGTTTAGTTGAAGGGTCAGGATGGCGTGAGAACGACTGGAGTGCTCGTTCAGTTTAGTGGCGCCGCTGTGGCGAAGGGCATTGCCCATCTCGAGGACTCGGAGCAGTTCCTCTGCTGATGAGACAACCATCTGTTTGGCTCCCACTACCACTGTAAACACCGAGAGAAATAAAAAAGCTCGAATGTAGTTTTGGAATTTCAGAGATCTTGTAAAACTTTTTTTTACCAGTGTTTCCCTTCTCATCCTCCCGAATATGAAGCTCCTTGTGGGAGGTCTGGAGCTCCAACAGATCTCGGAGTTCCTCCTTATACACCTCCATGTAGGACATCCGAACAGTGGCTTCTGTACAATCTTTCTTCATCTCATCTTCCAACAACAAGAACAAATCCTCAACCATGCGGTCAATAATTCCTCCGTCTTCATCTGAATGAGAATTTTCAAAAGAGAATTCCGATAAAGTGGTGAAACAAAGAACAGACAAAAAAGGGGTATAACGTCACGCTTGTTCTGGTGGTTATTTAATCTCCAGCCACATTCTTAAATAGTTGGAACAATGTCCGATGCAAATTAGATCAAATGCAATCTTCTTCTTATCTATGCACATTGAATTTGTTCTAGGAATTAGGCTAGTGCACAATAAATATATATCTCTAAAATACTATGCAGCATTCGAAAGTCATCTGAAACGCTCAAAAGAAAGAATTATCGTCATGTAATTTTTTTCAAATATAGTGTTGAAGTCGGTTGGAGTCCAGAGCAATGGAGAGTGTGGAAAAGAGGTGAAGAACCGTGTGCAGGCAGGCTGGAACGGGTGGAGAAAAGTATCAGGTGTGATGTGTGATAGAAGAGTTTCAGCTAAAATGAAAGGAAAAGTGTACAAAACCGTGGTGAGACCGGCCATGCTGTTTGGTCTAGAGACAGTGGCACTGAGGAAAAGACATAAAACAGAGATAGAGGTAGCAGAGATGAAGATGCTGAGGATCTCTCTGGGAGTGACCAGGATGGACAGGATCAGAGGAACAGCACATGTTAGAGATTTTGGAGATAAAGTCAGAGAGGTCAGACTGAGACGGTTTGGACATGTGCAGAGGAGAGAGAGTACATCGGCAGAAGGATGCTGGGTTTGGAACCACCAGGAAAGAGGCCAAAGAGGAGGTTCATGAATACAGTGAAGGAAGACATGAAGACAGTTGGCGTGACTGAAGAGGATGCAGGAGATAGGGTAAGAACTGACTTGTTGTGGCGACCCCTGAAGGGAAATGCCGACAGAAGAAGAAAATGTCGGTTTACTAAATCTATACATTGAGAATTAAAGAAATTTATTGAAAGACCCAATGATTCTATTCCCCTGGTAATAAAAACTAAAAAAACCCCTAAAAGTACAGTCACGCCCAAAATTTTTCACATCACTGGCCATTTTTCCTTTTAAGCATTCATTCATTCATTCACCTTCTTAACCGTCCATCCCTTACGGAGTTTTGGGGGGTGTTGGAACCCATCCCGGCTGAATTGGGGCGAGGGCCAGGGTACACCCCAAACAGATCACCAGTCTGTCGCGGGGCTACACTCATACAACCATACACACATGTTTTATAACGGCTGTTTTATATGTCTTACCCCAGGTGTTGTTGAGTTTTTGCACTTAGTTATCTTCAACGCCCTCTGGCGGTGAGGGTGCGTAACAATTTTTGTACATACAATACCTGTCAGGTTATTCGATTTCACCGCTACTTCATAATAATTCCATTTTATTTCTATAGCACTTTTTTTTATAAACACTCACGGACAATTTGATTCGGGAAAAATGCCATTTTGAGCGTATATGGGTGTATTGCTATTTCTTCCGATAACAATCTCCTAAAAAAAAAAAACACGCTTTCTGAACGCATATCGTACATTAAAACGCCCACAAAATTACTTTCAAGCCAATTATGGTAACTTTCCAGGTGCATATTATTACAGCGCAGTCACAGCAAGACTTGTTACGTCAAAGTCTATTATAAATTGATTGCGCATGCGCAATTATCATTTTTTGTGAATTTTCAAATTGGCCGATGAGGACAGTAATTAAGTACTCAGTACAGCGTGAAGGACAAATATAAAAATAAATAAATGAATTACTTTATTCATCCCTCACTGGGGAAATTTGTGTGCTGCGCTCCTTACACCGCAGCAGGCTGCCCTTCGACGGCGCCAATTGTGGGAGAAGCGGGGGTTAGGTGTCTTCTCCAAGGACCCTAGACGTGCTCTCTGTGGGATCTCGACAGGCATGAACCAGCTGATTCATTCATTTTGTCAGCCGCTTATTTCTAACAGGATAGCAGGAGCCTGTCCCTTCGCGAAGTAATTAATTCGTTAGATAATTTAAACAACATACCTTGGTTCCTGCCTCCCAGTGTGTAGGTCTTTCCTGATCCGGTCTGACCGTAGCAGAACACGGTTGCATTGTGTCCTAGCATGAGGGTCTCCAGCAGGGGCTCGACGCAGGCTTCGTACACCTCATCCTGGGTGCTTGTTGGTCCAAAGGCGTGGTCAAAAGAGAAGATACGGTCCGAACCTAGCATCACCTCTGAGGTACCTGGAATCACCCTCACACACACCTGGTGCTGGTGGAGGACCTCTTTAGGCAGTAAGGGACGGATTCGAACCGCCACCTGGATGTAAACCTCTCCCATTGGAAGAAAAAAAAAAAAAACCTCTCAAATAAACACTTTTAAAAAAAAGTTTTTTAAAAGTCTACAAGTTACTTTAAAAAGACAACACGTTTCCATTAACTTCATCCCAGTAGAAGTTTGTTTTGTTTTTGGTTGTTATGGTAACCGACGTCCAAATAGAAGGAAACAACGCCATCTATCGACCAATCCATCTAGAAAGATCAGCCCCCTGACAGAAATATTAAACACAAGCATGTGTCTGTAATGAATTAGGGACCTGTTCAGGGTGTACCCTGCCTTCATCATAACACCAGCCGATTTAAACTCCATGCCTCTTGCATGATCCAGTTGCTGAGAAAATAAATGGATCCATTTATTCATCAGGTATGTTTAGATAAATGATCACCTTAAAGATCTAACAAAGTTTTTTTCATTGAGATTCTTCTTCTTCTTTCGGCATTTCCCTTTAGGGGTCACCACAGCAAGTCAGTTTCTTCCATCTAACCCTATCTGCTGCATCCTCTTCGGTGTGCATCAGTGGTGGGGAGAAATGTAGACTCTGTGGGAGCTGTTTTGGAGGGGAGGATGAGGGCTTTAATGCAGGGTATCCTGAATAACCCTCGTCACCCTCTGCATGGTGTTATCACAACCCAAAAGACAACCCGAAGTAAGAGGTTCCTCACACTGCGCTGCAGGACTGAGCACTTTCAGAAGTCTTTCATCCCTTCAGCCCTCTAGCAATTTAATAGATCAGATGTTTCTGGAAGGAACTAAGTCCTATTTTATTATGTGTGTGTGTTGTTTTTATTTATTTGTATGTAGAGCTTGTGTGACTTCTGTTGCTGCTGGACACCAGAATTTCTCCTGCGGTCGATTAATCAAGTTTTTATCTATCTATTTATCTTCTCTGCACATGTCCAAACCATCTCACTCTGGCCTCTCTGACTTTATCTCCTAAACCTCTAATATCCAGGACTTCTTACCCTTTGGCAGGACTGTCTGTATGCTCTAGAAAGCAGCTTCAGGGGCAGGCTGCTCCACCCTCGCTGTGTGAAGGGGAGATTCAGGAGGTCTTTCCTTCCTTCTGGTGTGAGACTCCACAATGAGCAATTTTAACCATGTGCTCTTTTTGCTATTTCTCACCAGAACTGTGCGGTAGCTCACTTTGAATGCATGTTTTTGTCCTTAGTCTATTTTGCCTTTTTTGTTTTGTTTGTGCATACTTGTTGTGACCCCTTTTTTTCTTCCTGTGCCTATTCTGTTGCATACTGCACTTTCCCCATTGTGTGACAAATAAAGGTTTTCTTGATTCTTGAATAAGAATGAATAAGCATGAATGGATTCTTTATTCTGTCCTTTTAATTAAAAACAAGCAACAGTTCTTATGAAAATTTTCAAGACTGATTACAAAAAAAGTTGCATTTTTTTCTCACAAGTCATAATATTTTTGCTACATGTAATGATCGATATTGCCAAATCTCAAGATCGATTTACAAGTCTATCTACATTCCAACCCTCACCTATGGTCACCAGCTGTGGGTGGTGACCGAAAGAATGAGATCGCGGGTACAAGCGGCCGAAATGAGCGACTATGCCACCCTGCGAGTGAGAGTACACAGGGTGGCTGGGCTCTCACTCAGAGATCGGGTGAGGAGCTCTGACATCCGGGAGGAGCTCGGTGTCGAGCCGCTCCTCCTCCAAGTCGAGAGGAGCCACATGGAGTGGTTCGGGCATCTGATCAAGATGCCACCCGAGTGTCTCGCGGGCGAGGTGTTTTGGGCACGTTCCACCGGGAGGAGACCCACAGGTAGACCCCGGAGCTGCTGGAGGGACTTTGTCTCACAGCTGGCCGGGGAACAACTTGGGATTCTTCCAGGTGAGCTGGAGGATGCAGCCGGCGTGAGAGAAGCCTGGGCTACCGGTTTGAGGCTGTTCTCCCTAAGACTCGACCCCGGAACAAGCGGAAGATGACGGAACGGAACGTAACGAACGTCAATTAAAAGCAAAATTGGCAACTGGAGTGTTGACATTTATTTTCACACAGTATACATCGTAGTGAATAAACCGATCTCTGGCTGTCATTATTTCATCATATTTGAATAGGTCTCACATGCTGTCACAAATCACAAACAGTAAAAACTACATATTCACATCTCATTCTGATCAGATCAGCCACCATCGCTCCTGAGACCCCAAGCTATCTCTGCAGATCAATAGTAAATGCAGCGTGTGTGGTGTATAGGAATGTGTGCCATTTCTTTGTGATGCTGCTTAGCGTAAGGCCACAGGAAGAAGTCGATGATTGCAGAGTTGATGTTACAAGTTTGTTTGTCTCTCTCCTGAACCAGTTTGCAAAGACGTTCTTTGATCAGTTCCACAGACCAAACGGAACAACCTCGGATCTCTACTTCTCTACGATCGCCTGAACACAGCAGCTCACCTGAAAAAGAATATTTTAGAAACTTTTTATTTAATTAAACAATACAAACAATAACGGAGAGATCTCACCTTTTTTTAAAGCTTGCATTAGTTCATCAGAGTATCGCAGCACTCCGAGGTAGACCAGAGCCTGAGGAACTCTGTAGTCTGCAAACATGGTGAGCCAGTCCATGCTGATGATGTCTCCTTGTCCTCTGGCTTCCATTATACCCCAGAAATCTGCCACCAAGATCTGAGCGCGCTTGTAGAAGGAAATCTTTTTGCCCTGAGACAAATATAAACTTTCTTTATTTTCTCTTTCGTAACTTATTGTACATGGCTTGGAATAACAAAGACAAGGCATATTTTTTTGTGTTTCTGCACAAAATGAGTAAAAGAAATGTGCAATGCTGATTTTTACCAGAAGATAGCGCTCAATCTCCATGCCAAATCCACATACTATGTTCAAATCTGTCTTTTTGGGATTAATAAGTAATAGTCTTAGCTGTTTCCCCAAAATCACACTGTTCAATTCTGTTTAAAACTGCATTAGTTATAAAATTGTGTTTAAAAACAAATGCTTTCAAAACCATTTTTTTCTTGAATATGAGCCAGCTTACATTCCACGTCCCTAGAGCTAGCTTATGCAGCAGAGGAGCTGACCGCCAGGGTCCACACCGTTGGCTGCCACCCATCTCTTCATTCACCCAACCCTATGGCCTCTCCTGTAGGGCTGCCCATGTCCCCTGTTCGGGCAGATCCCGGCCGGGGCACCATGGGTAAAAGCCCGGCCACCAGGCGCTTGCTCTCATGCCCCACCCTCAGGCCTGGCTCCAAGGGGGGTCCCCGGTGACCCGCGTCCGGGCAAGGGCAACTTGGCCATGTTTAATATCTTCATAGGGGTTTTTGAGCCCCGTTATGTCTGGGCCCTCACCTAGGATCTGTTTGCCTTGGGTGACCCTACCAGGGGCATTAAGCCCCGGACAACATAGCTCCTAGGATCATTGGGGCACGCAAACCCCTCCACCACGATAAGGTGGAGGTAAAGAGAGAGCTGAGCCGAAAAGCAAAGTTCTCAATTTACAATTTGATCTAGGCTCCAACCCTCACCTATGGTCACCAGCTGTGGGTGGTGACCGAAAGAATGAGATCGCAGATACAAGCGGCCGAAATGAGTTTCCTCCGCAGGGTGGCTGGGTTCTCACTCAGAGATTGGGTGAGGAGCTCTGCCATCCGGGAGGAGCTCGGTGTCGAGCTGCTCCTCCTCCAGGTCGAGAGGAGCCAGATGGGGTGGTTCGGGCATCTGGTCAGGATGCCCCCCGAGCGCCTCGTGGGTGAGGTGTTTTGGGCACGTCCCACCGGGAGGAGACCAAGAGGCATATCCCGGACCCGCTGGAGAGACTATGTCACACAGCTGGCCGGGGAGCGACTTGGGATCCTTCCAGGTGAGTTGGAGGATGCAGCCGGGGTGAGAGAAGCCTGGGCTTCCCGTTTGAGGCTGTTGCACCCGCGACCCGGCCCCGGAACAAGCGGAAGATGACGGAACGGAAATGAGCCAGCTGAACTCTGACCTCGTACACCGCTTCGTCCCTGTAGGATGGAATCTTTTCCACAATGAGCTCGACCATCTTCTGTGCATCGTTTCCGGCTTGGCTGATGAAAGTGCGAAAACTTCCACCGTTTTCCAGGAGGACGCGCCCTCCCTCCGTCAGCACCTTGTTCAAGACATGATGTTACATCAAAATTAGGGGTCAACATTCAATTCAATACTTTTTTTTTTGTATAGCCCAAAATCACAGAATTTCCGTCTTAATGGGCTTCACAAGAAAAAGAGGAATGTATGAACACAAATACACAGCAAGAAAAATAACTAACAAATGCTAACTAAACAAGACTAGCACATTTCTGCCCTTAGACTCTCCTTCACGGTGAGGAAAAACTCCTAAAAAACCCATCAGTGGGGGAAAATAAGAAACCTCGTGGGGATCCACACGAAAGAGAGATCCCTACCCCGGGACGAGGATCCTATGTGTCAAAGATTATTGTTTAAATATTAGCTTATTCTACTCTACAGCTAAATATCTAAAGAAGTCAATAGATGTTCTTCATCCTGATGGAAACACGGGGGACTCTTCAGCCCGGAGATGTCCAGTATGGGCATCGCCGGGTGAACATTATTTTTTCAGTCCAGCACTCAGATGATCACCCAGAAATGTTACTTGGCTTATCGGCAGGTTAGAGTTTCTTGTGAGAGTCCAGCTCTCACCCTCTCACTCTCTCAACCAGTGGCTGGATAGAGTGAAGAGTTCTGCCATCCAGGAGGAGCTCGGAGAAGAGCTGTTGCTTTGAACGTCTTTTAAGATGCATTGCTTGATAGTAAAAAATAATTTCTCAAAAACATTTTAAATGCAAATTTTTATGCAATTTTTAATGATGCAACAAATTTTTTTTTCAACATGCCACCTGTGGCTTGCCATATCAATGCGTTTGATGTGCGACGCAGCGTGCATTTGGACATTGTATGCCTCGAATGATCTAATAGTCTCAATTTTCCTGACTAATACCGCATATGTAATATTTTCAGTCGAAAAGCTGTTTTTAGAACTTGGTTACAAAAAGATGAACCTTGATTCAAGTGTTACACAGTTTAAGCTTTAAAAAGAAAGCAGCTAATCATTCTGTGCAGCCTTGAGAATGTATATTATTATGATCATGTTAGGACCTGATGGCGCTCCTGAAGCATCGGCATGGGTGTTTGATTGTCTGATCGAAGGACATGTCCCAACTCCTCCACACTCATCTGAGAGAAATACTTGGGGTCAGTAATTGGTATACCTGTAGAAAGAGGAGAGATGAAACAGGGAGATGGGAGACTATCAATAACTCCACATTATGAAGTTATAATGTCCTCTAATGTATAAAATATAGCTGCTGCACGGAAGCTATTCAAACCAGAAATTCAAAAGACATAATTTGTTCTGATGTCGTGCTGTCAAACCATGTGGCGGAGCCGCGGGCTGGAACAAGGCTACCTGAGCTTTTCTGAGTGGATCTCTTGTAATAATAAAGGCCACAGTCACCACACATTGAGAGCACTATTCCATACGAGATATAATTGATTCATATTCAGACTAATTAGAAATGATGCTCAGTGTCATGCAGAGCTAAAAGCAATTTCCAGGCAATCTAAGCTCAAGTAAAGGGCACATACATGACAACAAGTTCCATGGAAATCTACACAGAATGAAACACGCAAGGCCAGAATACAACCTCGATATCTGAAAGGGGCAAATGGGCTTTTCAAATAACAAGAGAAGTTTAAACAAATCGTTAAATGAAGTTATATAACTATAGACCAGCCATGCTGTTTGGTTTAGAGCAGGCATAGGCAAACAACGGCCCGCGGGCCAAATCCGGCCCGTTAAGCGTTTTAATCCGGCCCTAAAATAAATAAATAAATAAGCCATGTTAGTTTGATTTTTCTTAATTTTTTATGTTCGTCAATAGGCGAACACCCAGTAAAACCACGCCCATAGGCACTGCATTTTATTTGCCGATGACACCAGTCTGTACTTCTCTGGACCTGATCTCAACCTGCTCTTAGACACTGCCCAAAAAGATCTTGAAATACTAAAAAAATGGTGTGATTATAACAAATTATCAATAAACTGGGTCAAAACAAAATATATAGTGTTTGGAAACAGAAAAATAGATGAAAAAACTACAATACAAATTGATACTACTGAAATAGAGAGAGTCACATATATAAAATTTTTGGGCATCAATATTGATGAGAAATTAAATTGGAAGGAACATGTAGCCTATCTCAAAACTAAAATATCTAAAACTGTAGGAATACTGTGTAAATTTAAAGACATCTTGGATCAAAACTCTTTACACTTACTATATAACTCTCTTATATTTCCTTATTTGTGTTACTGTCTAGAAATTTGGGGAAACAATTATAAAACAACTCTACAACCCATTTTTCAGTTACAAAAAAAGGCAATCAGAATTATTAACAATGCAAATTATTATGCTCCTTCAAACCCTTTGTTCATAAAACTAAATATAATCAAATTACCGGATCTAGTCGACTTCACAACAGCAATAGCAATGTATAAAGTCCATAATAACCAACTTCCAGAATGTATTCAAAACAGGTTTAAAGTTAAAGAAACACAATATGACCTAAGAGGAAAAAATCTGTATCAACAAAATCTGGTCAGAACCAATACAAAAAGTAGATGTGTGTCAATCAGAGGTGTAACTCTATGGAACAGTCTAGAGGAATCTCTAAAAAACTCAACCTCCTTAAAAACATTTAAAATAAAGTATAAAAACAAAATAATAAATGATTATAAAACACTAGAAATATCAACTTAATTAGTAAGAAAAAATAAAACACAGGGGAAACTTGGTTGGTAAAGATCAGGTCCAGAAAACTTTATTTTTTCTACTTTTTTGTATATGTGTTCATGTGTGATTGTTATTATTATGTTCAGGACGTACTGTTTTTGTCATTATTATAATTTAAGTCCAGTCAAATGCTTGTTTTTTAGGTCTTTAATAGTTTTGTAAAATGGGGTTAGGCTTAAAATAAGTTTCTTTTTACTTCTGCCTAAACCCCTTTTTCAGTCTCTGTTTGTTTGTTTTCTTTGTTCTTGTTAAACATGTAAAAAACACTGAAAAAAATAAATAAACTCAAACTCAAACTCAAGATGGCGGCAAAAATACAACAACATTGCTCCCATTAAAATGTGTGTGTCTCCGTGATGCGCACACTTTCAAAATGAACAGTGTGCACAGATATGGAAAGCCATAGAGCCCAATACGCGCACGTAAACAAGCGTGTTAGATGTTAAAACAAGAAAAATGTTACATCAAGCGCTCAGATTCCAAACCTAGCGCCGCTAAATGCACGTTTTTAAGCGCTGTCGCACTAGATTTCAGACCTAGCGTCGCTAGATTTGAAATTTAACGCTCATGATGTACTTTGTAACATTTAACGCACTTGTTTTAAATCTAGCGCGACATTCTATCGGTCTAATCTAGCAGTTACCAAAGTATGCCATCCATCAGCAACAAGTGCGTTAAATGTTACAAAGTACATCATGAGCGTTAAACTTTGCTTTCTCCTTTCCTGTCTCAATGCCCTTCAAGTTATCCTTCAGGAGCTCTCTTAACATCTGTACCTCCTGCTCCAGTTCTGCAACCCGAGGCATGTCCGGGCCCCAGGCTGAGGGACTGGGTTGAGGGGGGGGATCACTCTCTTCGCTGCACTCCCTTGATTTCTCCTTTCCTGTCCCAGAGCCCTTTGTGGTATCTTTCATCTTCTCGCTTAGGAGCTCTCTTAACGCCTGCAGCTCGTGCTCCAGTTCGGCCACCCGAGCCTTGTCCGGGTGCCAGGTCGGGACACAGGATTTCACATCGGTCTGCGAAGACATCTCCTCTGGGTTGTTATGAATTTGACGAACCCTGGAAGCAAACTGGAGGACATTTAGAGTTTCGTTGACAAAGTGGAGGGAGGGGCTTACACAGGCCACCATGACGGTGTGGGCTGTACCTCCCAGTGAATCCCGAAGGAGACGGGTGATCTTGGCATCTCTGTATGGTATGTGTTTTCTGCTTGAGGGGTTACCATGACGATTTCTACAACTGTCAGAAAGTGCACGGATAACGTTGCTGAGTGCAAGTAGGCCCGTGTTAATATGAGCGCACTCTTTGAGCTGCATCCCTGTGCTCAAACTTTTCCCTGCACGTTCTGAGCCGGCGAGGTCAACCAAACAGAGTTTTGCGGATTTAGAGGAGGCCTTGCTGTTGTTGCTGTAGCACATGTTTAGTTGAAGGGTCAGGATGGCGTGAGAACGACTGGAGTGCTCGTTCAGTTTAGTGGCGCCGCTGTGGCGAAGGGCATTGCCCATCTCGAGGACTCGGAGCAGTTCCTCTGCTGATGAGACAACCATCTGTTTGGCTCCCACTACCACTGTAAACACCGAGAGAAATAAAAAAGCTCGAATGTAGTTTTGGAATTTCAGAGATCTTGTAAAACTTTTTTTTACCAGTGTTTCCCTTCTCATCCTCCCGAATATGAAGCTCCTTGTGGGAGGTCTGGAGCTCCAACAGATCTCGGAGTTCCTCCTTATACACCTCCATGTAGGACATCCGAACAGTGGCTTCTGTACAATCTTTCTTCATCTCATCTTCCAACAACAAGAACAAATCCTCAACCATGCGGTCAATAATTCCTCCGTCTTCATCTGAATGAGAATTTTCAAAAGAGAATTCCGATAAAGTGGTGAAACAAAGAACAGACAAAAAAGGGGTATAACGTCACGCTTGTTCTGGTGGTTATTTAATCTCCAGCCACATTCTTAAATAGTTGGAACAATGTCCGATGCAAATTAGATCAAATGCAATCTTCTTCTTATCTATGCACATTGAATTTGTTCTAGGAATTAGGCTAGTGCACAATAAATATATATCTCTAAAATACTATGCAGCATTCGAAAGTCATCTGAAACGCTCAAAAGAAAGAATTATCGTCATGTAATTTTTTTCAAATATAGTGTTGAAGTCGGTTGGAGTCCAGAGCAATGGAGAGTGTGGAAAAGAGGTGAAGAACCGTGTGCAGGCAGGCTGGAACGGGTGGAGAAAAGTATCAGGTGTGATGTGTGATAGAAGAGTTTCAGCTAAAATGAAAGGAAAAGTGTACAAAACCGTGGTGAGACCGGCCATGCTGTTTGGTCTAGAGACAGTGGCACTGAGGAAAAGACATAAAACAGAGATAGAGGTAGCAGAGATGAAGATGCTGAGGATCTCTCTGGGAGTGACCAGGATGGACAGGATCAGAGGAACAGCACATGTTAGAGATTTTGGAGATAAAGTCAGAGAGGTCAGACTGAGACGGTTTGGACATGTGCAGAGGAGAGAGAGTACATCGGCAGAAGGATGCTGGGTTTGGAACCACCAGGAAAGAGGCCAAAGAGGAGGTTCATGAATACAGTGAAGGAAGACATGAAGACAGTTGGCGTGACTGAAGAGGATGCAGGAGATAGGGTAAGAACTGACTTGTTGTGGCGACCCCTGAAGGGAAATGCCGACAGAAGAAGAAAATGTCGGTTTACTAAATCTATACATTGAGAATTAAAGAAATTTATTGAAAGACCCAATGATTCTATTCCCCTGGTAATAAAAACTAAAAAAACCCCTAAAAGTACAGTCACGCCCAAAATTTTTCACATCACTGGCCATTTTTCCTTTTAAGCATTCATTCATTCATTCACCTTCTTAACCGTCCATCCCTTACGGAGTTTTGGGGGGTGTTGGAACCCATCCCGGCTGAATTGGGGCGAGGGCCAGGGTACACCCCAAACAGATCACCAGTCTGTCGCGGGGCTACACTCATACAACCATACACACATGTTTTATAACGGCTGTTTTATATGTCTTACCCCAGGTGTTGTTGAGTTTTTGCACTTAGTTATCTTCAACGCCCTCTGGCGGTGAGGGTGCGTAACAATTTTTGTACATACAATACCTGTCAGGTTATTCGATTTCACCGCTACTTCATAATAATTCCATTTTATTTCTATAGCACTTTTTTTTATAAACACTCACGGACAATTTGATTCGGGAAAAATGCCATTTTGAGCGTATATGGGTGTATTGCTATTTCTTCCGATAACAATCTCCTAAAAAAAAAAAACACGCTTTCTGAACGCATATCGTACATTAAAACGCCCACAAAATTACTTTCAAGCCAATTATGGTAACTTTCCAGGTGCATATTATTACAGCGCAGTCACAGCAAGACTTGTTACGTCAAAGTCTATTATAAATTGATTGCGCATGCGCAATTATCATTTTTTGTGAATTTTCAAATTGGCCGATGAGGACAGTAATTAAGTACTCAGTACAGCGTGAAGGACAAATATAAAAATAAATAAATGAATTACTTTATTCATCCCTCACTGGGGAAATTTGTGTGCTGCGCTCCTTACACCGCAGCAGGCTGCCCTTCGACGGCGCCAATTGTGGGAGAAGCGGGGGTTAGGTGTCTTCTCCAAGGACCCTAGACGTGCTCTCTGTGGGATCTCGACAGGCATGAACCAGCTGATTCATTCATTTTGTCAGCCGCTTATTTCTAACAGGATAGCAGGAGCCTGTCCCTTCGCGAAGTAATTAATTCGTTAGATAATTTAAACAACATACCTTGGTTCCTGCCTCCCAGTGTGTAGGTCTTTCCTGATCCGGTCTGACCGTAGCAGAACACGGTTGCATTGTGTCCTAGCATGAGGGTCTCCAGCAGGGGCTCGACGCAGGCTTCGTACACCTCATCCTGGGTGCTTGTTGGTCCAAAGGCGTGGTCAAAAGAGAAGATACGGTCCGAACCTAGCATCACCTCTGAGGTACCTGGAATCACCCTCACACACACCTGGTGCTGGTGGAGGACCTCTTTAGGCAGTAAGGGACGGATTCGAACCGCCACCTGGATGTAAACCTCTCCCATTGGAAGAAAAAAAAAAAACCTCTCAAATAAACACTTTTAAAAAAAAGTTTTTTAAAAGTCTACAAGTTACTTTAAAAAGACAACACGTTTCCATTAACTTCATCCCAGTAGAAGTTTGTTTTGTTTTTGGTTGTTATGGTAACCGACGTCCAAATAGAAGGAAACAACGCCATCTATCGACCAATCCATCTAGAAAGATCAGCCCCCTGACAGAAATATTAAACACAAGCATGTGTCTGTAATGAATTAGGGACCTGTTCAGGGTGTACCCTGCCTTCATCATAACACCAGCCGATTTAAACTCCATGCCTCTTGCATGATCCAGTTGCTGAGAAAATAAATGGATCCATTTATTCATCAGGTATGTTTAGATAAATGATCACCTTAAAGATCTAACAAAGTTTTTTTCATTGAGATTCTTCTTCTTCTTTCGGCATTTCCCTTTAGGGGTCACCACAGCAAGTCAGTTTCTTCCATCTAACCCTATCTGCTGCATCCTCTTCGGTGTGCATCAGTGGTGGGGAGAAATGTAGACTCTGTGGGAGCTGTTTTGGAGGGGAGGATGAGGGCTTTAATGCAGGGTATCCTGAATAACCCTCGTCACCCTCTGCATGGTGTTATCACAACCCAAAAGACAACCCGAAGTAAGAGGTTCCTCACACTGCGCTGCAGGACTGAGCACTTTCAGAAGTCTTTCATCCCTTCAGCCCTCTAGCAATTTAATAGATCAGATGTTTCTGGAAGGAACTAAGTCCTATTTTATTATGTGTGTGTGTTGTTTTTATTTATTTGTATGTAGAGCTTGTGTGACTTCTGTTGCTGCTGGACACCAGAATTTCTCCTGCGGTCGATTAATCAAGTTTTTATCTATCTATTTATCTTCTCTGCACATGTCCAAACCATCTCACTCTGGCCTCTCTGACTTTATCTCCTAAACCTCTAATATCCAGGACTTCTTACCCTTTGGCAGGACTGTCTGTATGCTCTAGAAAGCAGCTTCAGGGGCAGGCTGCTCCACCCTCGCTGTGTGAAGGGGAGATTCAGGAGGTCTTTCCTTCCTTCTGGTGTGAGACTCCACAATGAGCAATTTTAACCATGTGCTCTTTTTGCTATTTCTCACCAGAACTGTGCGGTAGCTCACTTTGAATGCATGTTTTTGTCCTTAGTCTATTTTGCCTTTTTTGTTTTGTTTGTGCATACTTGTTGTGACCCCTTTTTTTCTTCCTGTGCCTATTCTGTTGCATACTGCACTTTCCCCATTGTGTGACAAATAAAGGTTTTCTTGATTCTTGAATAAGAATGAATAAGCATGAATGGATTCTTTATTCTGTCCTTTTAATTAAAAACAAGCAACAGTTCTTATGAAAATTTTCAAGACTGATTACAAAAAAAGTTGCATTTTTTTCTCACAAGTCATAATATTTTTGCTACATGTAATGATCGATATTGCCAAATCTCAAGATCGATTTACAAGTCTATCTACATTCCAACCCTCACCTATGGTCACCAGCTGTGGGTGGTGACCGAAAGAATGAGATCGCGGGTACAAGCGGCCGAAATGAGCGACTATGCCACCCTGCGAGTGAGAGTACACAGGGTGGCTGGGCTCTCACTCAGAGATCGGGTGAGGAGCTCTGACATCCGGGAGGAGCTCGGTGTCGAGCCGCTCCTCCTCCAAGTCGAGAGGAGCCACATGGAGTGGTTCGGGCATCTGATCAAGATGCCACCCGAGTGTCTCGCGGGCGAGGTGTTTTGGGCACGTTCCACCGGGAGGAGACCCACAGGTAGACCCCGGAGCTGCTGGAGGGACTTTGTCTCACAGCTGGCCGGGGAACAACTTGGGATTCTTCCAGGTGAGCTGGAGGATGCAGCCGGCGTGAGAGAAGCCTGGGCTACCGGTTTGAGGCTGTTCTCCCTAAGACTCGACCCCGGAACAAGCGGAAGATGACGGAACGGAACGTAACGAACGTCAATTAAAAGCAAAATTGGCAACTGGAGTGTTGACATTTATTTTCACACAGTATACATCGTAGTGAATAAACCGATCTCTGGCTGTCATTATTTCATCATATTTGAATAGGTCTCACATGCTGTCACAAATCACAAACAGTAAAAACTACATATTCACATCTCATTCTGATCAGATCAGCCACCATCGCTCCTGAGACCCCAAGCTATCTCTGCAGATCAATAGTAAATGCAGCGTGTGTGGTGTATAGGAATGTGTGCCATTTCTTTGTGATGCTGCTTAGCGTAAGGCCACAGGAAGAAGTCGATGATTGCAGAGTTGATGTTACAAGTTTGTTTGTCTCTCTCCTGAACCAGTTTGCAAAGACGTTCTTTGATCAGTTCCACAGACCAAACGGAACAACCTCGGATCTCTACTTCTCTACGATCGCCTGAACACAGCAGCTCACCTGAAAAAGAATATTTTAGAAACTTTTTATTTAATTAAACAATACAAACAATAACGGAGAGATCTCACCTTTTTTTAAAGCTTGCATTAGTTCATCAGAGTATCGCAGCACTCCGAGGTAGACCAGAGCCTGAGGAACTCTGTAGTCTGCAAACATGGTGAGCCAGTCCATGCTGATGATGTCTCCTTGTCCTCTGGCTTCCATTATACCCCAGAAATCTGCCACCAAGATCTGAGCGCGCTTGTAGAAGGAAATCTTTTTGCCCTGAGACAAATATAAACTTTCTTTATTTTCTCTTTCGTAACTTATTGTACATGGCTTGGAATAACAAAGACAAGGCATATTTTTTTGTGTTTCTGCACAAAATGAGTAAAAGAAATGTGCAATGCTGATTTTTACCAGAAGATAGCGCTCAATCTCCATGCCAAATCCACATACTATGTTCAAATCTGTCTTTTTGGGATTAATAAGTAATAGTCTTAGCTGTTTCCCCAAAATCACACTGTTCAATTCTGTTTAAAACTGCATTAGTTATAAAATTGTGTTTAAAAACAAATGCTTTCAAAACCATTTTTTTCTTGAATATGAGCCAGCTTACATTCCACGTCCCTAGAGCTAGCTTATGCAGCAGAGGAGCTGACCGCCAGGGTCCACACCGTTGGCTGCCACCCATCTCTTCATTCACCCAACCCTATGGCCTCTCCTGTAGGGCTGCCCATGTCCCCTGTTCGGGCAGATCCCGGCCGGGGCACCATGGGTAAAAGCCCGGCCACCAGGCGCTTGCTCTCATGCCCCACCCTCAGGCCTGGCTCCAAGGGGGGTCCCCGGTGACCCGCGTCCGGGCAAGGGCAACTTGGCCATGTTTAATATCTTCATAGGGGTTTTTGAGCCCCGTTATGTCTGGGCCCTCACCTAGGATCTGTTTGCCTTGGGTGACCCTACCAGGGGCATTAAGCCCCGGACAACATAGCTCCTAGGATCATTGGGGCACGCAAACCCCTCCACCACGATAAGGTGGAGGTAAAGAGAGAGCTGAGCCGAAAAGCAAAGTTCTCAATTTACAATTTGATCTAGGCTCCAACCCTCACCTATGGTCACCAGCTGTGGGTGGTGACCGAAAGAATGAGATCGCAGATACAAGCGGCCGAAATGAGTTTCCTCCGCAGGGTGGCTGGGTTCTCACTCAGAGATTGGGTGAGGAGCTCTGCCATCCGGGAGGAGCTCGGTGTCGAGCTGCTCCTCCTCCAGGTCGAGAGGAGCCAGATGGGGTGGTTCGGGCATCTGGTCAGGATGCCCCCCGAGCGCCTCGTGGGTGAGGTGTTTTGGGCACGTCCCACCGGGAGGAGACCAAGAGGCATATCCCGGACCCGCTGGAGAGACTATGTCACACAGCTGGCCGGGGAGCGACTTGGGATCCTTCCAGGTGAGTTGGAGGATGCAGCCGGGGTGAGAGAAGCCTGGGCTTCCCGTTTGAGGCTGTTGCACCCGCGACCCGGCCCCGGAACAAGCGGAAGATGACGGAACGGAAATGAGCCAGCTGAACTCTGACCTCGTACACCGCTTCGTCCCTGTAGGATGGAATCTTTTCCACAATGAGCTCGACCATCTTCTGTGCATCGTTTCCGGCTTGGCTGATGAAAGTGCGAAAACTTCCACCGTTTTCCAGGAGGACGCGCCCTCCCTCCGTCAGCACCTTGTTCAAGACATGATGTTACATCAAAATTAGGGGTCAACATTCAATTCAATACTTTTTTTTTTGTATAGCCCAAAATCACAGAATTTCCGTCTTAATGGGCTTCACAAGAAAAAGAGGAATGTATGAACACAAATACACAGCAAGAAAAATAACTAACAAATGCTAACTAAACAAGACTAGCACATTTCTGCCCTTAGACTCTCCTTCACGGTGAGGAAAAACTCCTAAAAAACCCATCAGTGGGGGAAAATAAGAAACCTCGTGGGGATCCACACGAAAGAGAGATCCCTACCCCGGGACGAGGATCCTATGTGTCAAAGATTATTGTTTAAATATTAGCTTATTCTACTCTACAGCTAAATATCTAAAGAAGTCAATAGATGTTCTTCATCCTGATGGAAACACGGGGGACTCTTCAGCCCGGAGATGTCCAGTATGGGCATCGCCGGGTGAACATTATTTTTTCAGTCCAGCACTCAGATGATCACCCAGAAATGTTACTTGGCTTATCGGCAGGTTAGAGTTTCTTGTGAGAGTCCAGCTCTCACCCTCTCACTCTCTCAACCAGTGGCTGGATAGAGTGAAGAGTTCTGCCATCCAGGAGGAGCTCGGAGAAGAGCTGTTGCTTTGAACGTCTTTTAAGATGCATTGCTTGATAGTAAAAAATAATTTCTCAAAAACATTTTAAATGCAAATTTTTATGCAATTTTTAATGATGCAACAAATTTTTTTTTCAACATGCCACCTGTGGCTTGCCATATCAATGCGTTTGATGTGCGACGCAGCGTGCATTTGGACATTGTATGCCTCGAATGATCTAATAGTCTCAATTTTCCTGACTAATACCGCATATGTAATATTTTCAGTCGAAAAGCTGTTTTTAGAACTTGGTTACAAAAAGATGAACCTTGATTCAAGTGTTACACAGTTTAAGCTTTAAAAAGAAAGCAGCTAATCATTCTGTGCAGCCTTGAGAATGTATATTATTATGATCATGTTAGGACCTGATGGCGCTCCTGAAGCATCGGCATGGGTGTTTGATTGTCTGATCGAAGGACATGTCCCAACTCCTCCACACTCATCTGAGAGAAATACTTGGGGTCAGTAATTGGTATACCTGTAGAAAGAGGAGAGATGAAACAGGGAGATGGGAGACTATCAATAACTCCACATTATGAAGTTATAATGTCCTCTAATGTATAAAATATAGCTGCTGCACGGAAGCTATTCAAACCAGAAATTCAAAAGACATAATTTGTTCTGATGTCGTGCTGTCAAACCATGTGGCGGAGCCGCGGGCTGGAACAAGGCTACCTGAGCTTTTCTGAGTGGATCTCTTGTAATAATAAAGGCCACAGTCACCACACATTGAGAGCACTATTCCATACGAGATATAATTGATTCATATTCAGACTAATTAGAAATGATGCTCAGTGTCATGCAGAGCTAAAAGCAATTTCCAGGCAATCTAAGCTCAAGTAAAGGGCACATACATGACAACAAGTTCCATGGAAATCTACACAGAATGAAACACGCAAGGCCAGAATACAACCTCGATATCTGAAAGGGGCAAATGGGCTTTTCAAATAACAAGAGAAGTTTAAACAAATCGTTAAATGAAGTTATATAACTATAGACCAGCCATGCTGTTTGGTTTAGAGCAGGCATAGGCAAACAACGGCCCGCGGGCCAAATCCGGCCCGTTAAGCGTTTTAATCCGGCCCTAAAATAAATAAATAAATAAGCCATGTTAGTTTGATTTTTCTTAATTTTTTATGTTCGTCAATAGGCGAACACCCAGTAAAACCACGCCCATAGGCACTGCATTTTATTTGCCGATGACACCAGTCTGTACTTCTCTGGACCTGATCTCAACCTGCTCTTAGACACTGCCCAAAAAGATCTTGAAATACTAAAAAAATGGTGTGATTATAACAAATTATCAATAAACTGGGTCAAAACAAAATATATAGTGTTTGGAAACAGAAAAATAGATGAAAAAACTACAATACAAATTGATACTACTGAAATAGAGAGAGTCACATATATAAAATTTTTGGGCATCAATATTGATGAGAAATTAAATTGGAAGGAACATGTAGCCTATCTCAAAACTAAAATATCTAAAACTGTAGGAATACTGTGTAAATTTAAAGACATCTTGGATCAAAACTCTTTACACTTACTATATAACTCTCTTATATTTCCTTATTTGTGTTACTGTCTAGAAATTTGGGGAAACAATTATAAAACAACTCTACAACCCATTTTTCAGTTACAAAAAAAGGCAATCAGAATTATTAACAATGCAAATTATTATGCTCCTTCAAACCCTTTGTTCATAAAACTAAATATAATCAAATTACCGGATCTAGTCGACTTCACAACAGCAATAGCAATGTATAAAGTCCATAATAACCAACTTCCAGAATGTATTCAAAACAGGTTTAAAGTTAAAGAAACACAATATGACCTAAGAGGAAAAAATCTGTATCAACAAAATCTGGTCAGAACCAATACAAAAAGTAGATGTGTGTCAATCAGAGGTGTAACTCTATGGAACAGTCTAGAGGAATCTCTAAAAAACTCAACCTCCTTAAAAACATTTAAAATAAAGTATAAAAACAAAATAATAAATGATTATAAAACACTAGAAATATCAACTTAATTAGTAAGAAAAAATAAAACACAGGGGAAACTTGGTTGGTAAAGATCAGGTCCAGAAAACTTTATTTTTTCTACTTTTTTGTATATGTGTTCATGTGTGATTGTTATTATTATGTTCAGGACGTACTGTTTTTGTCATTATTATAATTTAAGTCCAGTCAAATGCTTGTTTTTTAGGTCTTTAATAGTTTTGTAAAATGGGGTTAGGCTTAAAATAAGTTTCTTTTTACTTCTGCCTAAACCCCTTTTTCAGTCTCTGTTTGTTTGTTTTCTTTGTTCTTGTTAAACATGTAAAAAACACTGAAAAAAATAAATAAACTCAAACTCAAACTCAAGATGGCGGCAAAAATACAACAACATTGCTCCCATTAAAATGTGTGTGTCTCCGTGATGCGCACACTTTCAAAATGAACAGTGTGCACAGATATGGAAAGCCATAGAGCCCAATACGCGCACGTAAACAAGCGTGTTAGATGTTAAAACAAGAAAAATGTTACATCAAGCGCTCAGATTCCAAACCTAGCGCCGCTAAATGCACGTTTTTAAGCGCTGTCGCACTAGATTTCAGACCTAGCGTCGCTAGATTTGAAATTTAACGCTCATGATGTACTTTGTAACATTTAACGCACTTGTTTTAAATCTAGCGCGACATTCTATCGGTCTAATCTAGCAGTTACCAAAGTATGCCATCCATCAGCAACAAGTGCGTTAAATGTTACAAAGTACATCATGAGCGTTAAACTTTGCTTTCTCCTTTCCTGTCTCAATGCCCTTCAAGTTATCCTTCAGGAGCTCTCTTAACATCTGTACCTCCTGCTCCAGTTCTGCAACCCGAGGCATGTCCGGGCCCCAGGCTGAGGGACTGGGTTGAGGGGGGGGATCACTCTCTTCGCTGCACTCCCTTGATTTCTCCTTTCCTGTCCCAGAGCCCTTTGTGGTATCTTTCATCTTCTCGCTTAGGAGCTCTCTTAACGCCTGCAGCTCGTGCTCCAGTTCGGCCACCCGAGCCTTGTCCGGGTGCCAGGTCGGGACACAGGATTTCACATCGGTCTGCGAAGACATCTCCTCTGGGTTGTTATGAATTTGACGAACCCTGGAAGCAAACTGGAGGACATTTAGAGTTTCGTTGACAAAGTGGAGGGAGGGGCTTACACAGGCCACCATGACGGTGTGGGCTGTACCTCCCAGTGAATCCCGAAGGAGACGGGTGATCTTGGCATCTCTGTATGGTATGTGTTTTCTGCTTGAGGGGTTACCATGACGATTTCTACAACTGTCAGAAAGTGCACGGATAACGTTGCTGAGTGCAAGTAGGCCCGTGTTAATATGAGCGCACTCTTTGAGCTGCATCCCTGTGCTCAAACTTTTCCCTGCACGTTCTGAGCCGGCGAGGTCAACCAAACAGAGTTTTGCGGATTTAGAGGAGGCCTTGCTGTTGTTGCTGTAGCACATGTTTAGTTGAAGGGTCAGGATGGCGTGAGAACGACTGGAGTGCTCGTTCAGTTTAGTGGCGCCGCTGTGGCGAAGGGCATTGCCCATCTCGAGGACTCGGAGCAGTTCCTCTGCTGATGAGACAACCATCTGTTTGGCTCCCACTACCACTGTAAACACCGAGAGAAATAAAAAAGCTCGAATGTAGTTTTGGAATTTCAGAGATCTTGTAAAACTTTTTTTTACCAGTGTTTCCCTTCTCATCCTCCCGAATATGAAGCTCCTTGTGGGAGGTCTGGAGCTCCAACAGATCTCGGAGTTCCTCCTTATACACCTCCATGTAGGACATCCGAACAGTGGCTTCTGTACAATCTTTCTTCATCTCATCTTCCAACAACAAGAACAAATCCTCAACCATGCGGTCAATAATTCCTCCGTCTTCATCTGAATGAGAATTTTCAAAAGAGAATTCCGATAAAGTGGTGAAACAAAGAACAGACAAAAAAGGGGTATAACGTCACGCTTGTTCTGGTGGTTATTTAATCTCCAGCCACATTCTTAAATAGTTGGAACAATGTCCGATGCAAATTAGATCAAATGCAATCTTCTTCTTATCTATGCACATTGAATTTGTTCTAGGAATTAGGCTAGTGCACAATAAATATATATCTCTAAAATACTATGCAGCATTCGAAAGTCATCTGAAACGCTCAAAAGAAAGAATTATCGTCATGTAATTTTTTTCAAATATAGTGTTGAAGTCGGTTGGAGTCCAGAGCAATGGAGAGTGTGGAAAAGAGGTGAAGAACCGTGTGCAGGCAGGCTGGAACGGGTGGAGAAAAGTATCAGGTGTGATGTGTGATAGAAGAGTTTCAGCTAAAATGAAAGGAAAAGTGTACAAAACCGTGGTGAGACCGGCCATGCTGTTTGGTCTAGAGACAGTGGCACTGAGGAAAAGACATAAAACAGAGATAGAGGTAGCAGAGATGAAGATGCTGAGGATCTCTCTGGGAGTGACCAGGATGGACAGGATCAGAGGAACAGCACATGTTAGAGATTTTGGAGATAAAGTCAGAGAGGTCAGACTGAGACGGTTTGGACATGTGCAGAGGAGAGAGAGTACATCGGCAGAAGGATGCTGGGTTTGGAACCACCAGGAAAGAGGCCAAAGAGGAGGTTCATGAATACAGTGAAGGAAGACATGAAGACAGTTGGCGTGACTGAAGAGGATGCAGGAGATAGGGTAAGAACTGACTTGTTGTGGCGACCCCTGAAGGGAAATGCCGACAGAAGAAGAAAATGTCGGTTTACTAAATCTATACATTGAGAATTAAAGAAATTTATTGAAAGACCCAATGATTCTATTCCCCTGGTAATAAAAACTAAAAAAAACCCCTAAAAGTACAGTCACGCCCAAAATTTTTCACATCACTGGCCATTTTTCCTTTTAAGCATTCATTCATTCATTCACCTTCTTAACCGTCCATCCCTTACGGAGTTTTGGGGGGTGTTGGAACCCATCCCGGCTGAATTGGGGCGAGGGCCAGGGTACACCCCAAACAGATCACCAGTCTGTCGCGGGGCTACACTCATACAACCATACACACATGTTTTATAACGGCTGTTTTATATGTCTTACCCCAGGTGTTGTTGAGTTTTTGCACTTAGTTATCTTCAACGCCCTCTGGCGGTGAGGGTGCGTAACAATTTTTGTACATACAATACCTGTCAGGTTATTCGATTTCACCGCTACTTCATAATAATTCCATTTTATTTCTATAGCACTTTTTTTTATAAACACTCACGGACAATTTGATTCGGGAAAAATGCCATTTTGAGCGTATATGGGTGTATTGCTATTTCTTCCGATAACAATCTCCTAAAAAAAAAAAACACGCTTTCTGAACGCATATCGTACATTAAAACGCCCACAAAATTACTTTCAAGCCAATTATGGTAACTTTCCAGGTGCATATTATTACAGCGCAGTCACAGCAAGACTTGTTACGTCAAAGTCTATTATAAATTGATTGCGCATGCGCAATTATCATTTTTTGTGAATTTTCAAATTGGCCGATGAGGACAGTAATTAAGTACTCAGTACAGCGTGAAGGACAAATATAAAAATAAATAAATGAATTACTTTATTCATCCCTCACTGGGGAAATTTGTGTGCTGCGCTCCTTACACCGCAGCAGGCTGCCCTTCGACGGCGCCAATTGTGGGAGAAGCGGGGGTTAGGTGTCTTCTCCAAGGACCCTAGACGTGCTCTCTGTGGGATCTCGACAGGCATGAACCAGCTGATTCATTCATTTTGTCAGCCGCTTATTTCTAACAGGATAGCAGGAGCCTGTCCCTTCGCGAAGTAATTAATTCGTTAGATAATTTAAACAACATACCTTGGTTCCTGCCTCCCAGTGTGTAGGTCTTTCCTGATCCGGTCTGACCGTAGCAGAACACGGTTGCATTGTGTCCTAGCATGATGGTCTCCAGCAGGGGCTCGACGCAGGCTTCGTACACCTCATCCTGGGTGCTTGTTGGTCCAAAGGCGTGGTCAAAAGAGAAGATACGGTCCGAACCTAGCATCACCTCTGAGGTACCTGGAATCACCCTCACACACACCTGGTGCTGGTGGAGGACCTCTTTAGGCAGTAAGGGACGGATTCGAACCGCCACCTGGATGTAAACCTCTCCCATTGGAAGAAAAAAAAAAAAAACCTCTCAAATAAACACTTTTAAAAAAAAGTTTTTTAAAAGTCTACAAGTTACTTTAAAAAGACAACACGTTTCCATTAACTTCATCCCAGTAGAAGTTTGTTTTGTTTTTGGTTGTTATGGTAACCGACGTCCAAATAGAAGGAAACAACGCCATCTATCGACCAATCCATCTAGAAAGATCAGCCCCCTGACAGAAATATTAAACACAAGCATGTGTCTGTAATGAATTAGGGACCTGTTCAGGGTGTACCCTGCCTTCATCATAACACCAGCCGATTTAAACTCCATGCCTCTTGCATGATCCAGTTGCTGAGAAAATAAATGGATCCATTTATTCATCAGGTATGTTTAGATAAATGATCACCTTAAAGATCTAACAAAGTTTTTTTCATTGAGATTCTTCTTCTTCTTTCGGCATTTCCCTTTAGGGGTCACCACAGCAAGTCAGTTTCTTCCATCTAACCCTATCTGCTGCATCCTCTTCGGTGTGCATCAGTGGTGGGGAGAAATGTAGACTCTGTGGGAGCTGTTTTGGAGGGGAGGATGAGGGCTTTAATGCAGGGTATCCTGAATAACCCTCGTCACCCTCTGCATGGTGTTATCACAACCCAAAAGACAACCCGAAGTAAGAGGTTCCTCACACTGCGCTGCAGGACTGAGCACTTTCAGAAGTCTTTCATCCCTTCAGCCCTCTAGCAATTTAATAGATCAGATGTTTCTGGAAGGAACTAAGTCCTATTTTATTATGTGTGTGTGTTGTTTTTATTTATTTGTATGTAGAGCTTGTGTGACTTCTGTTGCTGCTGGACACCAGAATTTCTCCTGCGGTCGATTAATCAAGTTTTTATCTATCTATTTATCTTCTCTGCACATGTCCAAACCATCTCACTCTGGCCTCTCTGACTTTATCTCCTAAACCTCTAATATCCAGGACTTCTTACCCTTTGGCAGGACTGTCTGTATGCTCTAGAAAGCAGCTTCAGGGGCAGGCTGCTCCACCCTCGCTGTGTGAAGGGGAGATTCAGGAGGTCTTTCCTTCCTTCTGGTGTGAGACTCCACAATGAGCAATTTTAACCATGTGCTCTTTTTGCTATTTCTCACCAGAACTGTGCGGTAGCTCACTTTGAATGCATGTTTTTGTCCTTAGTCTATTTTGCCTTTTTTGTTTTGTTTGTGCATACTTGTTGTGACCCCTTTTTTTCTTCCTGTGCCTATTCTGTTGCATACTGCACTTTCCCCATTGTGTGACAAATAAAGGTTTTCTTGATTCTTGAATAAGAATGAATAAGCATGAATGGATTCTTTATTCTGTCCTTTTAATTAAAAACAAGCAACAGTTCTTATGAAAATTTTCAAGACTGATTACAAAAAAAGTTGCATTTTTTTCTCACAAGTCATAATATTTTTGCTACATGTAATGATCGATATTGCCAAATCTCAAGATCGATTTACAAGTCTATCTACATTCCAACCCTCACCTATGGTCACCAGCTGTGGGTGGTGACCGAAAGAATGAGATCGCGGGTACAAGCGGCCGAAATGAGCGACTATGCCACCCTGCGAGTGAGAGTACACAGGGTGGCTGGGCTCTCACTCAGAGATCGGGTGAGGAGCTCTGACATCCGGGAGGAGCTCGGTGTCGAGCCGCTCCTCCTCCAAGTCGAGAGGAGCCACATGGAGTGGTTCGGGCATCTGATCAAGATGCCACCCGAGTGTCTCGCGGGCGAGGTGTTTTGGGCACGTTCCACCGGGAGGAGACCCACAGGTAGACCCCGGAGCTGCTGGAGGGACTTTGTCTCACAGCTGGCCGGGGAACAACTTGGGATTCTTCCAGGTGAGCTGGAGGATGCAGCCGGCGTGAGAGAAGCCTGGGCTACCGGTTTGAGGCTGTTCTCCCTAAGACTCGACCCCGGAACAAGCGGAAGATGACGGAACGGAACGTAACGAACGTCAATTAAAAGCAAAATTGGCAACTGGAGTGTTGACATTTATTTTCACACAGTATACATCGTAGTGAATAAACCGATCTCTGGCTGTCATTATTTCATCATATTTGAATAGGTCTCACATGCTGTCACAAATCACAAACAGTAAAAACTACATATTCACATCTCATTCTGATCAGATCAGCCACCATCGCTCCTGAGACCCCAAGCTATCTCTGCAGATCAATAGTAAATGCAGCGTGTGTGGTGTATAGGAATGTGTGCCATTTCTTTGTGATGCTGCTTAGCGTAAGGCCACAGGAAGAAGTCGATGATTGCAGAGTTGATGTTACAAGTTTGTTTGTCTCTCTCCTGAACCAGTTTGCAAAGACGTTCTTTGATCAGTTCCACAGACCAAACGGAACAACCTCGGATCTCTACTTCTCTACGATCGCCTGAACACAGCAGCTCACCTGAAAAAGAATATTTTAGAAACTTTTTATTTAATTAAACAATACAAACAATAACGGAGAGATCTCACCTTTTTTTAAAGCTTGCATTAGTTCATCAGAGTATCGCAGCACTCCGAGGTAGACCAGAGCCTGAGGAACTCTGTAGTCTGCAAACATGGTGAGCCAGTCCATGCTGATGATGTCTCCTTGTCCTCTGGCTTCCATTATACCCCAGAAATCTGCCACCAAGATCTGAGCGCGCTTGTAGAAGGAAATCTTTTTGCCCTGAGACAAATATAAACTTTCTTTATTTTCTCTTTCGTAACTTATTGTACATGGCTTGGAATAACAAAGACAAGGCATATTTTTTTGTGTTTCTGCACAAAATGAGTAAAAGAAATGTGCAATGCTGATTTTTACCAGAAGATAGCGCTCAATCTCCATGCCAAATCCACATACTATGTTCAAATCTGTCTTTTTGGGATTAATAAGTAATAGTCTTAGCTGTTTCCCCAAAATCACACTGTTCAATTCTGTTTAAAACTGCATTAGTTATAAAATTGTGTTTAAAAACAAATGCTTTCAAAACCATTTTTTTCTTGAATATGAGCCAGCTTACATTCCACGTCCCTAGAGCTAGCTTATGCAGCAGAGGAGCTGACCGCCAGGGTCCACACCGTTGGCTGCCACCCATCTCTTCATTCACCCAACCCTATGGCCTCTCCTGTAGGGCTGCCCATGTCCCCTGTTCGGGCAGATCCCGGCCGGGGCACCATGGGTAAAAGCCCGGCCACCAGGCGCTTGCTCTCATGCCCCACCCTCAGGCCTGGCTCCAAGGGGGGTCCCCGGTGACCCGCGTCCGGGCAAGGGCAACTTGGCCATGTTTAATATCTTCATAGGGGTTTTTGAGCCCCGTTATGTCTGGGCCCTCACCTAGGATCTGTTTGCCTTGGGTGACCCTACCAGGGGCATTAAGCCCCGGACAACATAGCTCCTAGGATCATTGGGGCACGCAAACCCCTCCACCACGATAAGGTGGAGGTAAAGAGAGAGCTGAGCCGAAAAGCAAAGTTCTCAATTTACAATTTGATCTAGGCTCCAACCCTCACCTATGGTCACCAGCTGTGGGTGGTGACCGAAAGAATGAGATCGCAGATACAAGCGGCCGAAATGAGTTTCCTCCGCAGGGTGGCTGGGTTCTCACTCAGAGATTGGGTGAGGAGCTCTGCCATCCGGGAGGAGCTCGGTGTCGAGCTGCTCCTCCTCCAGGTCGAGAGGAGCCAGATGGGGTGGTTCGGGCATCTGGTCAGGATGCCCCCCGAGCGCCTCGTGGGTGAGGTGTTTTGGGCACGTCCCACCGGGAGGAGACCAAGAGGCATATCCCGGACCCGCTGGAGAGACTATGTCACACAGCTGGCCGGGGAGCGACTTGGGATCCTTCCAGGTGAGTTGGAGGATGCAGCCGGGGTGAGAGAAGCCTGGGCTTCCCGTTTGAGGCTGTTGCACCCGCGACCCGGCCCCGGAACAAGCGGAAGATGACGGAACGGAAATGAGCCAGCTGAACTCTGACCTCGTACACCGCTTCGTCCCTGTAGGATGGAATCTTTTCCACAATGAGCTCGACCATCTTCTGTGCATCGTTTCCGGCTTGGCTGATGAAAGTGCGAAAACTTCCACCGTTTTCCAGGAGGACGCGCCCTCCCTCCGTCAGCACCTTGTTCAAGACATGATGTTACATCAAAATTAGGGGTCAACATTCAATTCAATACTTTTTTTTTTGTATAGCCCAAAATCACAGAATTTCCGTCTTAATGGGCTTCACAAGAAAAAGAGGAATGTATGAACACAAATACACAGCAAGAAAAATAACTAACAAATGCTAACTAAACAAGACTAGCACATTTCTGCCCTTAGACTCTCCTTCACGGTGAGGAAAAACTCCTAAAAAACCCATCAGTGGGGGAAAATAAGAAACCTCGTGGGGATCCACACGAAAGAGAGATCCCTACCCCGGGACGAGGATCCTATGTGTCAAAGATTATTGTTTAAATATTAGCTTATTCTACTCTACAGCTAAATATCTAAAGAAGTCAATAGATGTTCTTCATCCTGATGGAAACACGGGGGACTCTTCAGCCCGGAGATGTCCAGTATGGGCATCGCCGGGTGAACATTATTTTTTCAGTCCAGCACTCAGATGATCACCCAGAAATGTTACTTGGCTTATCGGCAGGTTAGAGTTTCTTGTGAGAGTCCAGCTCTCACCCTCTCACTCTCTCAACCAGTGGCTGGATAGAGTGAAGAGTTCTGCCATCCAGGAGGAGCTCGGAGAAGAGCTGTTGCTTTGAACGTCTTTTAAGATGCATTGCTTGATAGTAAAAAATAATTTCTCAAAAACATTTTAAATGCAAATTTTTATGCAATTTTTAATGATGCAACAAATTTTTTTTTCAACATGCCACCTGTGGCTTGCCATATCAATGCGTTTGATGTGCGACGCAGCGTGCATTTGGACATTGTATGCCTCGAATGATCTAATAGTCTCAATTTTCCTGACTAATACCGCATATGTAATATTTTCAGTCGAAAAGCTGTTTTTAGAACTTGGTTACAAAAAGATGAACCTTGATTCAAGTGTTACACAGTTTAAGCTTTAAAAAGAAAGCAGCTAATCATTCTGTGCAGCCTTGAGAATGTATATTATTATGATCATGTTAGGACCTGATGGCGCTCCTGAAGCATCGGCATGGGTGTTTGATTGTCTGATCGAAGGACATGTCCCAACTCCTCCACACTCATCTGAGAGAAATACTTGGGGTCAGTAATTGGTATACCTGTAGAAAGAGGAGAGATGAAACAGGGAGATGGGAGACTATCAATAACTCCACATTATGAAGTTATAATGTCCTCTAATGTATAAAATATAGCTGCTGCACGGAAGCTATTCAAACCAGAAATTCAAAAGACATAATTTGTTCTGATGTCGTGCTGTCAAACCATGTGGCGGAGCCGCGGGCTGGAACAAGGCTACCTGAGCTTTTCTGAGTGGATCTCTTGTAATAATAAAGGCCACAGTCACCACACATTGAGAGCACTATTCCATACGAGATATAATTGATTCATATTCAGACTAATTAGAAATGATGCTCAGTGTCATGCAGAGCTAAAAGCAATTTCCAGGCAATCTAAGCTCAAGTAAAGGGCACATACATGACAACAAGTTCCATGGAAATCTACACAGAATGAAACACGCAAGGCCAGAATACAACCTCGATATCTGAAAGGGGCAAATGGGCTTTTCAAATAACAAGAGAAGTTTAAACAAATCGTTAAATGAAGTTATATAACTATAGACCAGCCATGCTGTTTGGTTTAGAGCAGGCATAGGCAAACAACGGCCCGCGGGCCAAATCCGGCCCGTTAAGCGTTTTAATCCGGCCCTAAAATAAATAAATAAATAAGCCATGTTAGTTTGATTTTTCTTAATTTTTTATGTTCGTCAATAGGCGAACACCCAGTAAAACCACGCCCATAGGCACTGCATTTTATTTGCCGATGACACCAGTCTGTACTTCTCTGGACCTGATCTCAACCTGCTCTTAGACACTGCCCAAAAAGATCTTGAAATACTAAAAAAATGGTGTGATTATAACAAATTATCAATAAACTGGGTCAAAACAAAATATATAGTGTTTGGAAACAGAAAAATAGATGAAAAAACTACAATACAAATTGATACTACTGAAATAGAGAGAGTCACATATATAAAATTTTTGGGCATCAATATTGATGAGAAATTAAATTGGAAGGAACATGTAGCCTATCTCAAAACTAAAATATCTAAAACTGTAGGAATACTGTGTAAATTTAAAGACATCTTGGATCAAAACTCTTTACACTTACTATATAACTCTCTTATATTTCCTTATTTGTGTTACTGTCTAGAAATTTGGGGAAACAATTATAAAACAACTCTACAACCCATTTTTCAGTTACAAAAAAAGGCAATCAGAATTATTAACAATGCAAATTATTATGCTCCTTCAAACCCTTTGTTCATAAAACTAAATATAATCAAATTACCGGATCTAGTCGACTTCACAACAGCAATAGCAATGTATAAAGTCCATAATAACCAACTTCCAGAATGTATTCAAAACAGGTTTAAAGTTAAAGAAACACAATATGACCTAAGAGGAAAAAATCTGTATCAACAAAATCTGGTCAGAACCAATACAAAAAGTAGATGTGTGTCAATCAGAGGTGTAACTCTATGGAACAGTCTAGAGGAATCTCTAAAAAACTCAACCTCCTTAAAAACATTTAAAATAAAGTATAAAAACAAAATAATAAATGATTATAAAACACTAGAAATATCAACTTAATTAGTAAGAAAAAATAAAACACAGGGGAAACTTGGTTGGTAAAGATCAGGTCCAGAAAACTTTATTTTTTCTACTTTTTTGTATATGTGTTCATGTGTGATTGTTATTATTATGTTCAGGACGTACTGTTTTTGTCATTATTATAATTTAAGTCCAGTCAAATGCTTGTTTTTTAGGTCTTTAATAGTTTTGTAAAATGGGGTTAGGCTTAAAATAAGTTTCTTTTTACTTCTGCCTAAACCCCTTTTTCAGTCTCTGTTTGTTTGTTTTCTTTGTTCTTGTTAAACATGTAAAAAACACTGAAAAAAATAAATAAACTCAAACTCAAACTCAAGATGGCGGCAAAAATACAACAACATTGCTCCCATTAAAATGTGTGTGTCTCCGTGATGCGCACACTTTCAAAATGAACAGTGTGCACAGATATGGAAAGCCATAGAGCCCAATACGCGCACGTAAACAAGCGTGTTAGATGTTAAAACAAGAAAAATGTTACATCAAGCGCTCAGATTCCAAACCTAGCGCCGCTAAATGCACGTTTTTAAGCGCTGTCGCACTAGATTTCAGACCTAGCGTCGCTAGATTTGAAATTTAACGCTCATGATGTACTTTGTAACATTTAACGCACTTGTTTTAAATCTAGCGCGACATTCTATCGGTCTAATCTAGCAGTTACCAAAGTATGCCATCCATCAGCTCCTGTTCCCAGGAGTGAATACAGAATTTCTAAAGGAGGGAGGGCACAAAACGAGCACTTGTGGTGCTCTCCAGTATAGAGGGATGGGGGTATCCCCCCCACCCAGGATCAGAGGAACAGCACATGCTAGAGGTTTGGAGATAAAGTCAGAGAAGCCAGACTGAGATGGTTTGGACATGTGCAGAGGAGAGAGGGTACATCGGAAGAAGGATGCTGGGTTTGGAACCACCAGGAAAGAGGAGTAGAGGAAGAACAAAGAGGAGGTTCATGGATACAGAGAAAGAAGACATAAAAATAGCTGGAGTGACCGAAGAGGATTCAGCAGATAGGGTTAGATGGAAGAAGCTGACTTGCTGTGGTGACCGCTGAAGGAAAATGCCGAAAGAAGAAGAAGAAGATTTAACTATAAACCTGCTTAAAACACAAGATAAATCTAAAATTTAGAGGTGATAATCTAGACCAGGGGTGCTCGTTACGTCGATCGCAATCAACTGGTCGATCGCAATCAACAGGTCGATCGCAATCAACTGGTCGATCGCAATCACATTATGGGTAGATCACATGGCACTGGAAAAAAAGTTTGAAAAAATAAATAAAAGTTGGCGTCAGCATATCGTCAGCCTCACAATGACATTTGCCCTGAAGTCAGCCGCTAGAGTTGCTAAAATTTAGGGACTCTTTTTTTTTTTTTTTTTTCGCAAAAAAGTGACAATCTAGCAGCTTTTCTAATGTTACTGGAGATTTTTGGAGTCTGTGGCGTGAAAGCGCGTTGTTAAGCCTGTAATCAATTAGCAACCCGCGTGCTGCTGTGGCCCATCCCCCTCGCAAAGCACCGTGACTGTGTGCGTATGTAACAAATCGTGTTGTAAGGGTAATAACAGCAGGTTGGAAACGATCTGTTGGGGTTTGCGGTGGTAACATGGGACTGGTAGATCTCAGGAGGTTTGATATTTGTAAAATAGATTTTGGGACAAAAAAAGGTTGAGTACCCCTGATCTAGACTTATTAGTGATGTAACATACATGATCATACCCTCATCCATGGCCCTGCTGATGGCTGCACACACGGTCATGTAGCCTGTGTAAGTTGTGCCTTTAAACGTCACCTCACACTGTCGGCTTTCTTCTTCTGGCCAAAAGGAAAAGTTCATGGTGTCTACCACAAACACCCAGTTCAGCGCCTGCAGTGTAAACACAGAAGAATTAGAAAAGGGATTTATAAAGGCTGGAAAACAAAAAAAATACAATAGTTACAGAATAGACAATATATTTTTAGACTATTTTTGTTCCACTAGGTCTTAGGTCTAGAAAAGACATGGGCAAACTACGGCCCACGGGCCCCATGCGGCCCATTAAACGGTTTATTCCAGCACGCAGAAACTAAAAAACTTTAAATAAATAAACCTTGTTAATGTTTTATTTCCCCGGAAATTTTGATGTTTCCTCACGAGATGGCGCACTCTGGATACATTGGGTTTGTTGAAAAAAAATCAAAACATCAAGCGCTTAGATTTCAAACCTAGCACCGCTAAATGCATGTTTTTAAGCGCTACCACACTAGATTTGAGAACTAGCACACTAGATTTTAAATTGCATACTCTTGATGTAACATTTAGCGCGCCATTCTAGCGGTCTAATCTAGCGGTTACCAAAGCATGCCATCCATATGCTCCTGTTCTGGCCCCTTTGTCAAATGTTAGAACTCCATTTGGCCCGCGAACCAAAACGTTTGCCCACTCCTGGTCTAGAACCTTGTGTGATACCTGCTGATGGTCTTTGAGGCAGTTAGGATGATTTTTCAACACCGACTTGTGTCTTTAAGCTACTGAACAGGTGCGCTACAACAGAATCAAATATATAGTCTATCTTATCTAGTCAGGCTACATTGGTCTCATTACTTAGTATGTCGGACTCGCCATTATTCAGTAGCAATTACAACTTTTCAATTAACCAGTAGCTGCCTTATGCCAAAACAGGAAGTTCAGGTGATCAACAAGATCTGGGCTGATGGTTTTTGTCGACAATATTAAATGATAACTTGTGGTTTTTATTGTGTCTGCGTGTGTGAATCAAAATATAAATACATACAAATTTGAAATGTGTGACTAGGATTTTTTCACAGCAAACAACGTTAAACGTAGACATTTTTCATATTACATTTTTAGGAAGAAATAGGTTGTTATGAATAATTACTGCCGCTGAAAGAACAGGAAATAATGTGTTTTATTTTGTGAAAATTGAACTATGATGATGAGTAACTGATATATTTAATAGCTTACTCGTCAACAATATGAAATATTCTATGGTTGTAATGTTCTGTTCCGCTTATCCGGGACCGGGTCGCAGGGTTCACAGCCTCAGACGGGAAGCCCGGCTTCTCTCACCCCAGCTGCATCCTCCAGCTCACCCAGAAGGATCTCGAGTCATTCCCCAGCCAGTTGTGAGACATAGTCTCTCCAGCAGGTTCGGGTCTGCCTCTTGGTCTCCTCCCGGTGGGATGTGTCCGAAACACCTCACCAGCGAGGCGCTCGGGGGGCATCCTGACCGAATGCCCGAACCACCCCATCTGGCTTCTCCCCAGTCGTTTGCACTTTAAAACTTATTCAGAATGTTCGTTTCGTCTTCTGAACTGCTTATCCCGAATTGGATCATGGGGAATTCCAGAGCCTATCCTGGCTTATTTCAGGCGAGAGGGAGGGTACACCCTGAATAGATTATATTCAGTCTGTTGTAGGGCCACACACACTTCTTTCTAGGGACAGTTTCATAAGGGCCAATCAACCTAACATGCATATTTTTGGAGAGTGGGAGGAAACCCTGGCATACACATAGAGAACATGCAAACTCCACACAGAAAGGCCAGTGTTTCAAGCCTCACCGCTACCCCGAGACTCAAATCCCTACCTTCTTGCTGTGAGGCCACCGTGCAGCCCTTTTTCAGAATATCAACTAAAAAAAAATTGCTTCTGTGAGTGATGCTTGGTGTACTCCCCTGGTCTGTGGTGGGTTCAGGGGCCAGTGGATTTGCCTTTTTCCAACCGGTGGCTGTCAAAACATCACTGTGGCGGAGATTATAGAGCATCTCTGCAACTTTCTGCACTCCTGCATCCTCCACAAACACATCTCTGCTGTGCTCTGCTATGAAGTGACCGGACTCTCTGGGGAACAGTGGTTTCTCCATCCTGAAAAACACATCGACAACAATCACTGCTGCCTCGAAATACATCTGGAATAATAAACATCTATCAGTCCAAAGCTTAGCTAGAGATTAGAGAGAGTTGAATAAGTTTAAAGTGAGAATAAATACATCTTCTGGCATTTAAAAACCCATCGTCGTTTTTCTATAAAAAAAAGCCTTGAGTGCTTGGAGTGTAAAAATGTACACACCTAAGAAGCAGCTTGTCGTGTTTTGATGGCTGATGCGTGATATAAAAAGCTGTGCCCTTTCTACTCAGAAACACCAATGACTTATAATACGTCTTTGAAGATGTTTTAAAGATCAACTCCATTTAAAATATAAAAATCCATCAGATTGCTGGTGGTCTTTTTGGTCCCATTGATTTTTATTCCATCTATTTCTGAAGAGATTAAAGCAATTCTAATAGAAAATAAGATGTAAAATCAATCAGCTATGAATGCATTATTTTTTAAAAAGAAAATAGAGATCAGTTTAAATTTAAATGAGATGTTATGAGCTTTGATTATTTTGATGATCAAATTAATCCTGTCGCCCTGACATGTGAATGAGAGGGACCCAAATGGAAAAGTGAGGTTACAGGGAGAAGAGATAAAGAAGGTGGAAGATTTTAAGTACTTAGGATCAACGGTTCAGAGCAATGGAGAGTGTGGAAAAGAGATGAAGAAGCGTGTTCAAGCAGTATGGAACGGGTGGAAAAAAGTAATAGGTGTGATGTGTGATAGAAGAGTTTCAGCTAAAATGAAAGGAAAAGTGTACAAAACCGTGGTGAGACCGGCCATGCTGTTTGGGCTAGAGACAGTGGCACTGAAGAAAAGACAGGAAACAGAGATGGAGGTAGCAGAGATGAAGATGCTGAGGATCTCTCTGGGAGGGACCAGGATGGACAGGATCAGAGGAACAGCACGTTAGAGGTTTTGGAGATAAAGTCAGAGAGGCCAGACTGAGATGGTTTGGACATGTGCAGATAAAAGAGAGCGAGTACATCGGAAGAAGGATGCTGGGTTTGGAACCACCAGGAAAGAGGTCTAGAGGAAGACCAAAGAGGAGGTTCATGGATACAGTGAAGGAAGACATGAAGATAGTTGGTGTGATCGAAGAAGATGCAGCAGATAGGGTTAGATGGAAGAAACTGACATGCTGTGGCGACCCCTGAAGGGAAATGCCGAAAGGAGAAGAAGATTAATCCTGTCATCAACTATCTTTTTTTTAATGTAGAAATTTTTGTGACCCTATTATTTTTTGTCCCGATGACAATCAACCAATCAAAATGAATAATTTGTTGAATAAATTAGAGATAAATAATCTTAGTGTTCATAAAAGCTGTTTTTCTAAAATGACGTAAAAGATGAAACATGTCTTCTTGGAATTAAAAAGCTTTCAGGGGTGTCAGATATTTTTGACCCAAGATCTACTTTTCAAGTATCTAACCTCCTAAGATCTACAAGTCCTTACAACATGTTTTGTTGTTGTTACACAACCTTCAGACATCACATCAAAAACCCTCTTTCTCAAAAACAGACAAATTCTGGACGCACGCAGTGCTCTAGGAGGCGCTGTTCATTGAGAACGAGCTTAACAACGTGATTTCACGTCACAGACTTCAGAAATCTCCTAAAACATTACAAAAAGCTGCTAGATTGTTACTTTTTTTTGAAAGTCGCTATGGAGTCTTAATACTCGCTAAAAAATAGCGCCAAAGTAGTTGAGTAGGAAATACTGATTTTCTGCCGTTTCATTTTTTTTCCCCCTCCTTGCGGTCGACTTGGGATCAGTCCGCGATCGACTGGTTGGTCACCCATGCTTTACATCAGTGGTTTCAACCTTTTCTGACAATTTTTCCACGAACCGGTCTAAAGGTTCCGTTCCGTCATCTTCCGCTTGTTCCGGGGTCGGGTCGCGGGGGCAACAGCCTCAAGTGGGTAGCCCAGGCCTCTCTCTCCCCGGCTGCATCCTCTAGCTCACCTGGAAGGATCCCAAGTCGTTCCCCGGCCAGCTGTGAGACATACTCTATCCAGCGGGTCCGGGGTCTGCCCCTTGGTCTCCTCCCGGTGAGACATGCCCGAAACACCTCGCCCGCAAGGCGCTGGGGGGGCATCCTGACCAGATACCCGAACCACCCCATCTGGCTCCTCTAGACCAGGAGGAGGAGCGGCTTGACACCGAGCTCCTCCCGGATGGCAGAGCTCCTCACCCGATCTCTGAGTGAGAGCCCAGCCACCCTGCGGAGGAAGCTCATTTCGGCCTCTTGTACCCGCGATCTCATTCTTTCGGTCACCACCCACAGCTGGTGACCATAGGTGAGGGTTGGAACGTAGATCGACTTGTAAATCGAGAGCTTTGCTTTTCGGCTCAGCTCTTTCTTTACCTGACGAACCGATGCAGCGTCCTAGTTGTTGCTGATGACGCACCGATCCGCCTGTCGATCTCCCGCTCCATCCTTCCCCCACTCATGAACAAGACCCCGAGATACTTAAACTCCTCCACTTGGGGCAGGACCCGGTCCCTGACCCGCAGGGGGCATTCCACCCTTTTCCGGGCGAGGACCATGGTCTCGGATTTGGTCTACAGGTGATTTGATTTCAGTCTAAAGGTGTAGCAGAAAAACAAAACAAGAACAGCCTGAAAATTGGCTTTTTTAATCAATAAGAACAAACTTAAAACCACTTTGTCTTCACGAGAAAATTTATTAGCAGCGTCTTTATAACGTGGAATCATTCTCTCTGCTCGAACGCACTCTGGTTGCTATTGTAACGGTAAACATACCTTCGAAATAAAAGACATCACAAAAACAACGTGAATAAAAATTCTAGCTAGATTCTTCACAGAAAGACTAGATCAGTCAGAGTTCTGAGTTTGTTTCGCTGGAACCAGACAGTCCCGTCTTGACCTGAAACCTGAAGAGTGTTTCTAAGGTCCAGTCTGCTTCATAACTTAGTAATTCCCCTTAGCAAAAAAAGCTTCCTGTAGATCTTTGTTTTTTTTTTCTCATTTGACTAGTTTAGGGGTTTAAATGTAATGAAATAACGTGTCACTAGTGAGTCATTGAAGGATGTAAGGACGAAAATCCGGGGACTTTTCAAATTAAAACGTCAGTATGGCTCGTATAATAAACCAAATGGAAATAATAAAAGTTATTTCTTCTTTCTGCGCGGCCCGGTAGCACATGGCCCACGGACCGTTACAGGTCCACGGCCCAGTGGTTGGGGACCACTGCTTTACATGATGTGGAATCAATGTGAAAATGACCATAAAGAAAAAACTTACCCTAGAAATCCATAATTTTAAGATTTAACAGTTTATTCTATTTTTTCAGACAGGTATTTTATCCAGATAAACAATAACTTTTGGTTAGCATTTTTGAGGACAATTAAATCAATTCTGATTGAGTTCAGATGGTTGAAGACTTCTCTTATGTCTCAATAAACCCACCAAGACTCAGTGATAAATAATCCTCATTTATTTAGACAAAAACGTGATATAGTTTGCAATAATAAAAAAAAGAAAAGAATTTGAATTCTTTACATAAAATATTTAGTCAAATTTTTGTCTTTCTTTACAGATCTAGTTATGAAAATAATCAAACAAAGACGATTTAAGTGCAAATTACTGAAATAATCGCCCTGTTATTTCTTTTAAAGTTTTGGAATCTAAAACGATGGACAAAACGATGTTTAAGTCTGCGTTCAGTTTGCATGAACTTACTTCTTGGATTCCAAAGTCTGCACATGATGCATGTTAACACTTCCTGAATCTTCCACCAATCACAATCCAGCTAACTAGGAAGTGACTTACAAAAGTGGAAGTAGTTCAAAATAAACTCTCATTTACACAAAATTTAATTTACTCTCCCAATTGGGCCAAATATTTTATAAAAATTTCTTTAATTGCAACAATTAAGTCTTAATATTAACATTAATTCAGAGATCGGGTGAGAAGTTCTGCATCTGAGAGGAGCTCCAGGTTGAGAGAAGCCAGATGGGGTAGTTCGGGCATCTAGTCATAATATCTCCCGAGCCTCGCTGGTGAGATGTTTCGGGCACGTACCACCGGGAGGAGACCAAGAGCGAGACCCTGGACCCGCTGGAGAAACTATGTCTCACAGCTGGCTGGTAAACAACTCTGGATCCTTCCAGGTGAGTTGAAGGATGCAGCTGGGGATAGAGAAGCCTGGACTTCCCATCTGAGGCTGTTGCCCCCAGATAAGCGGTAGATAATGGAATGGAACATTTGATTGCATGCCAAAAGTCATGAGTTCTGTCAACAGTCATGAGTTCCACCAAGTGGGGGCAGACGGTGGCTCAATGGTTAGAGCATTTGCCCGCGGACAGGAAGTTTGCGGGTTCGCATCCCACTGTGTTCACGTCTTGGGTCCTTTGAGAAGACGCCTAACCCCGGTTTCTCCCACCATTGGCGCTTTCATATGTGGCAGCCTGCTGCGGTGTAATGCAGCACACAAATTTCCCACTGAGGGATAAATGTAGTATTTTAAAAAAAAAAAAAAAAAAAAAAAGGCTGCTCAAAGTCTGTTCCACCAAGCAGCTGTTCCAGCTCCACTCTACCTCGCAGCTGTTTGGAGCTATGACGAACTACTAGACCTACCAAACAAATTTCTCCAATAAAATATTAATAAAGTATTTTGTATCTACCTTACAATAACAATTTAAGACATTTATCAAAAAGCTGCATCATTGCAAAACTAATAACATTTCAAGCAAACAAAAAAATTGAAATGATTACTCATCCACAGTATTGTTCAATAAAAAGTGGCATCATCTTTTATTGGTCTTACAATTTGACAAAAGTCCACACAGCATGGAGCAAACAGTTGTAGAACATGTGGGATTGCAAGGACATAGAAATTTTAAGCGTAATCAAACCTCCAATAAAATGGTTAAACAAATGTTTGATTTTTCTATTTTTTTTTCCCGCATCTATGTCGACCAAACCAAAATAATTTATTTTGAATAACACAAGATCGTCCTTTGTCTGGTACGTCTCACATTGTATGACCTATTCTACAGAAAAAAGTTCCCTATGGCGTTTACAAAAAAAAAAAAAATCCTACATTCTGCATGTTGCACATAGTGGTAGCAGGAAATCTGTGTGAAAAAAGATGAGAAAGCATACCAACCCACACAAACATGCGCACACGGGACAACTTCACAGAGACACAAACTTACACATTTTAGCCAAAGGAGAAAAAAAAAAAAAAAAACACTCTGAAAATAAAAGTTACATTTTTTTGTCTCTTGAAGCTTTTATTTTATGTGTTTAAAAAAAAAAAAAAGAAAAGAGAGCAAATTCTGATTAACTATTGGACTACACTTTAAAATGCAGATCGTTTACATTTTCTTCTTAGAAGCACAGGAATGTTGGACATTAAAAAATACAAAAATAAAAACTAAAAAAAAAAAAAAAGAAAAAAATACACCCACATTCCAGAAGAATAGTCTGAAGAGGATGTTTAGGACAGGAGAGGGGCAGAAAGTTTGGGAGGTTGGATTAAAGGGTGGAGAACTGGGGTCAATCTGAGTTTGTCTTGATCTGCCCTTCTTGGTTTTACAGCAAATGACCAGAGTACTGCTTCACGCTGAAACAAAGAGAGGCAAAGAAAATTAAAACCCCATCTTGACTGTCAATAAATAGAACAGCAAAGGAACTGTGGGAGGATGGAGATTTGGAAATAATAATAATAAAAAAAAAATGCATCGCAGAAGAAAGACAAGACAGAAAAGCAGAAAAGAAAAGGGCAGAGTCAGAAATATAAGGGGAGGAAAAAAAAAAGGGGTCAAATTCTGACCCAACAGGTGCAGCAAACAGAAGGACAGGAAAAAAAAAAAGATAAAGATGGAGGCAGGGTTAGTTACCATGGCAACAGCCGCGTTAGCATTCGGCATCAAAACAAGGAAGTAGTGTAATTATACGTGCCTACTGGTTGCCAGGGGAGACAGAAGAGGAGGAGCCTGTGCCATTTGGCAGACTGTGATTTGTTGTCAATTAATCTAACTATAAAACAACAAAATCACTAGTCTTCCACACAGCAGCAGCCAGGGGAAGGAAGAATCACTCCACTCCCTGCTTCACACTGAAACGGCTTTGAGGGAAAATAGACCTTTTTTTTTTTTTTTTTTTTTTTTTTTTTTTTTAACTTTAATTTTTTTTACCCCAGTTGAAGGGAGAAAAAGAAAAAACGCCACACAAAAAAATAAATTTGAAATAAATTTATAGAATTGGTCTACTCCTTCACAGCCATTTCATGTAAGAGGAAGGTATGAAGTAGTTGCAGGTAGCATGGGAGAGGAAAGGGTTAGTGAAGAAAAAACAGCAGCCAACAAAGCTGTTACCCACAAAAACTAGATCATCTACAGTAACAATGTATTCCTAATCTGATAAAATTAACAGATACAAAATTAGTATTTAGCTGAAACATTTTCAGCATGTTTTGTCTAGTTTTATGAAATCGGTTACATTCTGTAAGAACCTTGGATGAGAGATCATCGAGGTTTAAAACTACAGCTTCAACTTAAAAATAAAAGACAATAGTGTCATTGCCAAAATAATAAATCTGTTGCTCAGGCTACAGAAGTACTTGCCTGTTCTGTAGAAGATACTGGGCGTTTTGGATCTGGTCCTGGGTTCCAGTAATGGTTATGATCCGATCCTCAGAGCCTTCCAGGGGTTCATCGATCTTGATGGAAGCCCCAGACTCATGACGGATTTGTTTGATCCTTTGGCCTCCTTTACCGATGATCGAACCGGCCAGCTGATGGGAGGAGAGCAAATAAATATTTCAAGCTCTGGATGGCATTTCTAAGTGGTTTAGGAAAATGAGAATAGCAAAGAAATGAAAAGGTCAATTCAATTTTTTTTTAATAGACCAGTCTCACAATAGTGTTGTCTCAAAGGGTTTTCCGAAGTTAAACAACCCTGCCCCCAAAAGAACAACACAAATACAACAAAGTCAGTTTGGATATCGGCAATAGCCAACTTGACCAACATGGCAAATTTAGCAACATCTAAAATTTGGTTATTTTCAAGGTTGGTGTTGACAAACCAGGGTTATGCAGGCTCCAAGTGGTCCACCTGAGAAATAGTATCTATATCTAATAAACGTTATCATTAATGTTGATCAGATTAAAAAAAAATGTTGCTAAAATAACCACCTCTAGCCGTAACTACAAACAAGTTTGGGGTTTATTTTTCTTTCAGAAAATGTGTAATTTAACTGGAATGGCATTTAAAAAAAAAGGTGAATATTTAATTGTCAATATGTGCTACACGTTCGAAAGTAGGCTAAATTCATTCATGTCAATGTTTGCTTAAATGCTTCAAAGTACAAGTGCACACTCATGCACATAAAAGCCATTTATTTATAGATCTGTTGATTTTTAAGTAAGACTTAAACCTACAGAATTGTCGGTACAAAAAACGTTTGAAACCACTGGTAGCTAACGATATAATTAACACACAGAGTAGCTCTTAAAGGGGTTAAGATCTGTTGACCTCAGCAGCATGGTTAAAAAGGCCCAGCGGTGTCTAAACTTTCTGAGAATGTTGAGGATAAAAACTAGCTCCACTTCTGCTGAAAAACTTCTACTGCTGCACGATGAGAGTAATCTGACGTACGGATGCACGGTGTGGTATACCAGCTGCACTGTGCGTGAAAAGAAACAACTGAAACGGATCATAGAGACTGCACCGTGGATCATTGGCCCCACACTCTGAGAATTATGCCAAACATCTCCTTTAGAAGGTCAAAAAGACCTTGATGATCTCGCCCACCCTGGACACTCCCCATTTTCCACGCTTCCATCCGGTAGACCCAGATTTCTGAGAGCATGGACCTATTGGATGAGGAACCGCTTTTTACCATGACTTTTAAGATGCTGTTATACAACTCAGAACACCAAAACAGTACCCACCGCAAATCCACACACGTGCAACATACACAACCAATAACCAATACATTACTGATTAAGAAGACACCAAAACAAGTGTTAGTGCTTTAAGGCAGTGACAGAGTTTCTTAAATTTTAAAATCGAGGCAGATTAAAAGCTACGAGAGGAAAATTAAACAAGTTTATTTTTAGTTGCTCCTTACACTCACATCTTTGGGGATCGTCACTTGTGTGGTGATAACGGGTCCTCCCATGTCGTTGTAGGATCCCCGTCCACCTGGTGAACAGAAATGGGAAAAAAAAAAAGAAAAGTTAAAAGCACACTGCGGGAGAAGAGAGAAAAAAAAAGAAAGTATCTATCAGATATGTGGACGTACCTGAGTAGCTATCCCAGGAGGAACTGTTGTCTGAACAGGATGAAAAAAAATATATAAAACAGTTTCTATGAAATTTTTAATGTTATTTAAAATGAGCCAAATTAATAGCTAAATTAAAAAAAATAACTAGTTGGGTTAAAAATAAAAAACATAGAAATGAAGCATCATGTTTTAGCAACTAGTCTTTGAAGGAAAACATGATTATTGTCGCAAATGAATATTTGATCCAATGTTACATGAGAAACAGTCAAATATTTGATTTTATTCTTATAAAATAATTCAAATGGGTTTAAATCTACCGTACATTACATCTCTAGAGTCTCATCTTTAAATAAAAAAGAAAAAAAATTACTCACCATATCCACCGCTCTGCAAAACACAAGCAGAAACAGACTAGCGTTAGAACCGACACGATGTGTTCCTTTCATTTTCCCACAGATCCACTAAAACCCGAGCGGGAGGAACGACGACACCGAAAGCATCGCTCCTCCCTCCATCACCCCTCCCACCCGCTTTTCAGCTGCTGCTGTCACCAGGGCAACAAGCGGTTCTAAAAGCTGTTGCCGAGCAACGGCAGGCAGTATTCTGCCAGTGCTCCAAACGGGAGAGAGAGAGAGACCTTCCAGTCTGTCAACAAAGCATTATTATTGCTTAGCAACCATCCATGGCCACCCCCTTCCCCCCCCTCCCAGGAACATGCTCGCTTTTTGCAAAAAAAAAAAAAAAAAAAAAAAACCCAAACAGGCTGACCATGAAAACTGCCCTCTTACACAGTAAGAGGGCAATTACAGCTGATTATTGTGGGATGTAGGGCTGTAGTGATTATGGTTATTTAGTAGCTTTGGAGCATAAAAAAAAAATTTTGGATCCACACAGGTTAGTGTGTGGACCAGAAAACACAGTGGTCATCGCTAGACAATGAACAGTCAGAGCGTTTTAATGGAACACGACCTGATCACGTGAACTAAGCGGCGGGTCACTAACCATGCTGTCGCTGTAGCGATCCGGTCGGCCTCTTCTGTCACTGGGAACGGACAAGCGGGAGAGAGAAAGAAAGATGTGTGGGTTAGGGTGGAAAGAAACAAAATGCTTTAGAAAAAGAAAACAAACAAACAAAAAAAAAATCACAACATTTCACGGGGGAAAAAAAAATCTGCCGTGCTCTGGGTCAAACTGCTCACGTCGCACATGCGCCGAGTTATATTACAGTATAAACACATTTCCTTCCCACACAGTCACAGGAACAGCTCTAACAGTGTTATGGTGAGAGGAGGGACAGGTGGCGGTGACGCTGATCAGTGCCAAAGGCCCCTCCACCCCGTCACCCCACCATCCTCCTAAAAAATGACTAAACTCCAATACCGGAATTAGCAAGAAATTTAAAGGGAGTTAGATTTATTCTATACTTTGTGTGTTTTAGAACACACATCCTGCAATCCGAGCTCCATCCGATATGACTCACTGAATTTTTAATCTAAATCAAAACCATTATTTTTTTTACAGACTGACTTTTTGCGAAAAGTAATGCCTGAATTTATTTTTATGGGTGATTTTTTTTTTTTAAGACCATCATAATTGTTTATTATCCAACAGGCATTATTAATTTTACTTCTTCTTTATTGGATTGTCTGTTTTTGATCCACAAAGCACCAGATGCATCCAACTGCTCCAACTAAAGCAACTTGAAAAGCATTTTGAAAAGTCCTAAAAAATAAAGTTGTTCAAATTTGGTTGCATACCGTCGGTACAGTGTGTAGGAAAATACTTATGTATTTTATAGAATAAGAAATGAAAAATGACCACAAGAATAAATCAATATGAAATATAGCAGACTTTGTATATGTGTGTGAAAGTTTAATATACAGGTGTGTGTCTGTGTGTGTGTAAAGCAAGGTGTGTAATTCACTAGTGATTCACAGCTTTTTCTCACGTTCACAATGTACATAATTAACATCGTTTATCCGCCAACGGATTGGTTAACGTTTTCTACATAGTTCAACAGTTGGCAGTAAAAAAAAAAAAAAATAGGCAAAATTATTTCTAAGCGGTTGTTGTTTATTGACAAACTTGTTTGTCTCATTACATCTAAAATAAAACCACTCATCAGAGATTAGAGAGCAAAGCAAACAGTCACGTTTAAGTCAGGAGCACCAGGAACTTACTTTGATCTTTCTTCTGAGCGGTACGAGTCATAGTAACGATCATCTCTGTGGGTAAAGAGAGAGGAGGAAAAAAAAAACCCAAACAAAATAGAATCAAAGATCCACTGATGAAAACAGAAACTTAATGACGTGAGAAGCATTAAATCTCAGGTTAAAAGCCATTTTATTTTTGCTGAAACACAGAAGAAGAAAAATGCAGTCACACGTACCCTCTGTGTGGGTGACCTAGCGGCATGCTGCGTGGACGCCCGCTGCCCCTGCCCACTCTGCTAGGGTGAGGTGGGGGAGGACCCCGGCGGGGGCTCATCTCGTCGTAGTCACGGCGAGAAGGAGGTGGCGGTCCCCTCCCGCCTCTGCTGGAAGGCATCCGGTCGTAACCGCGGTCGCCGGCGCTAGACCTGCCTCCGCGCATGGGGTACCCACCCATCAGTCTACGGCCTCCCCGGTCCTCGAACATCATGGTGAACCCGCCGTACTCGTAGGTTTCATCGTAAAAATTGGGGTCGTATTGCTGAGAGCGACCTTTTATGGGCGCCTGAGAGAAAATATTTTAACTTTTGAAAAAAAAATAAAATCACAAGAAAGACTTTTTTTTTTAAAATATAAATACAAAAAAGCTACAGAAGGACCGTTTTATTACACTAAGAAAAACCTTCAAGGCTTTATATAGATTAAAAACTACAAAGACAAGGAGTTTTTACCACAGAGATGAGCTCCAGCATAGTCTTGATGCACTCCACCACCCTCTCCGTTTTACCCCCAACCAGCACGACACGGTCGGTCGACTGGGGACAACACTCCTGGAACAGCTTGATGCTGGTCTTTGTATTCTGGAGACACACAACTTAATTAACAACTACAACACAGCGCGAAAGCTTCACTTAATGTGTGGCACTATGATTGGAATGCATTTAAGTGAGGACAGAAACAGACAACCTCAGAGGTGAGGCAATGAAAAAAAAAAAAAACGTTCTGAACAGACCTCGCGGAGCTCCTTGATCTTTGCTCCTTTCACTCCGATGATGGAGCCAGCCAGACTTTGGTGAATTAAAAGTCGTAGCTCACAATCAAAATCCACCCCATTGTATTGCTGGTACTAGGCAAGAAACAAATAGTGTTCAAGCAGGCAAAACAAATTAAATATGAAAGAAATCATCCCTCAAAACTAGAATTCAAAAGTTTCAAACTATGCTAAACTATTTTTTTCTCCACATAAGAACTACTCATAACATTGGAAGTGATCCACACTGTTATGTTAACATTAATTTGTCTTAAACATTTTTTTAGTAGCAATTTATGAATCAGAAAAATAAAAAGTTGCAGCCCTCACCTCCTCTAATGTCGGGATCGTCTTGAGTAGAATTTCTCCAACTGTGTCTATGTCAGCGGTGATGCTCAGGATTCTTCAGATTTAATGATTCATCATAAAAAAAAAAAAGAACCCGAAAGAAAAGGGTGGGGGGATGGGGTGCCAGCAGTGCATCCCAGGAAGGGGAGGAGGGAACAATATTTTAGTTTATAGAATTTAAAACATTTTAAAAATGTCAAAATTACAACAAAATACACTTAAACCTTAATAATAATCTCAAATTAATAGAAAAAATGTTAATTAAAGGGGTTGTACAGTACCTAAAATTGATAATCTAATTAGGTGATAATTTAGGTAGAAAATAGGCGCAAAGCTGACGAAACAATGAGAAGGAAACTTGTTCGGTCCAGAAAAAGGAAATGAGACTGAATTTAAAGAAAAAAAAGAGACTACAATTTGGTGACCATTGAAAGAGGAAGACAGGGAGGACAGAGGCAGGAAAATCCAACAGCATCAGATTAAAAATAAAAAGGACTAAAATCCTACAGGTACAAATCGGTGGATGCAAACTACAAAAAAAAAAAAAATATCCCCAAAAATTTTAAACCTAACAATAAAAGATGCAAGATCAATTTAATCCCTCTTATTTACATCACCAGCTTTAAGTTTTACATCTTAAATTACTTCTCCGGAAATTTTTAAACTTATTTTTAAATTGCCATCTGCAACCACCTATTGAGAAAACTAGATTTGTAAATTCAAGCAGCGTGGAAACTTTGAGAGCAGGTTAAAGCAAAGTTCAAATTTAACATCTCTGATCTATTACGTTTATACTTTCTTAGAGGATAGAAAAAAACCCAATACAAATGGACCTAAAGAATTAAATCTATTACTTTAAAGAAGAAAAAACAAACATCTGCAAGTTGATCAAGTGAGGCACAAAACAGGAGAATGAAGCGAACACTTGCACCGGGATTTTATGTTAGTTACTAAACGTACTATCGCCAGAACAGAACGAGAGGTAAGCAGAAAACTAACTAGATAAACCCATTAAGATGCTCTAAAGGGATTTAAGAGAAGTGAAAAAAATGCAGAAGATAGGAAAGGCAAGATGATCAGTTTGAAAATAGAAAATAAAACGAACACACATGGACATTCTGCAGAGATTTTAGCAAAGATTTTAAAGATTGCAGAAAAAAAAATAAAACCCTATAAACACAAAACTAAATTTCAATTTTGTAAAGATGACAGGATGTTTACATGAGATTTTAACCAATTAAAAAAAACAAAAAACAGGCAGATTTGGACATTTTAAATTCTGACTAAAGCTAGTTTAAACTTTATGAAAGGTCTACATACAGTGAGAGGCAGGATTAAAAACTAATATTCAATTCTTCTTGTTTTGACCTGTAGTCAGGCAGTGAGAGGGAGGAGCTTAGGGACATACCGCTCAGGCCCACTGCTGTCTGGGACTGACACACTGGCATTGTACTGGGCGCGGCATGGGCAGGGGCCAGGGCCATTCGAGCACAGATGTCAATCAAGTAAGGCGCCCGTTTAGGGACAGGGCACGATAATGGGCGGGGCCAACCAGGGTGTCAGGTGGGCGGGCGCAGGAGGGGTCATCCAGAACATGGGCAACAGAGGAGGAAGTGGGCAAAAAAGTAAAAGAGTAAAAATAATAAACAAGGGAGAGGGAAGAGGAATACATTTTTAATATACAGGATCTACACTTAAAAAAAATGTGACTTTAATTTTTTAAATTCTCTCAGAGATTGGTTTGTCAAAGAGAGAAAAAAAGGAGAAACGGTGACACTGGAAAATGGGTAATGGCATATTAAGACATGAAGAGCTCAATGTTTGGGAATAAACCAGAGACAGTGAGAAAAAAGGGGGGAGGGGGGACAAACTGTGGAGCACTTGGAGAAAGAGGCAATAAGTGAATTAATAAAAAAATCGGCCATATTGCAAGAACATTGAAATACTTTTAGCTTGACTGCAGTAAACTTTACAATCCGTGAATTGTGTATCAAGTCATATCAAATTTACAAGAACATTAAGAATCTTCACTGCAGTTTTGTTACAGATTATAATTGCAACATAAGGGGTGCGGTCAGAAAAGCTGGAAACCCAGAATCTGCTGGTCACACCCCTTTATGTAAATAAAATGTTTATTCTTAGTTTTCAAAATGGAAAAACTACTGGTTATATACACCATAAAAAGCTCTGTCTTAAAAGGCCAGTAAAGAGAGAAAAAAATCTGGACAACTTCAGATGCAGGATGCATAAAGACCTACTCACGTCTGTACGAAGTGCTTTGATATTTTTCCCACCTTTGCCAATTACTGCTCCTGCATTCTGCAACACAAAGGGATACTTCTGAAAACTGAACACGTAGAGTAAAAAAAAAAAACATGTGTTCTAATACAAGATTCATAGAATCTCTGCGTACGTGGAGAAGAACAAGGGCTGTGCAAACAAATAATAATAACGCCTCGACATCAATTATTCAAAAAGTCAGAAATGTGATTTGAATAAAAACATTAAAACAGGAGTAAAAAAATAGAAAGTTTTACTTTCAGAGTCCAAGTGAATGACGACAACGGTTGGAAACAAAGTGTCACATAAAAAGAAGTTTGTTTACTTTGCTCTGCAGGAGAATGCGAAGCTCAACCATCTCATCAGAGTTCCTGGAGCGTTTAAATGACTTCTGCTCATCTGCATCCTCAGCGGGGCGCTTACCTGGCAGGGAGAGATAAACACACAGACAACTCAATTAAAAAAATAAAATACAGAAAACACTGGAGTCGGACAATCAAATAAATCCTAACGCAAATGCATTCCCTTCTGTTCTTCAAAATTTTTCATTTTGAAAACTTAAATAAAACGTATATTGGAAAAAAGTAAGTAAATATTTTGTTATTTACCGTTAGTCTCTGTGTTGCTAAATGTGGTGTCTTCCTGCTGATCAATTTCCGTATCCATCGTCTGACAAAGAAATAGGACAAATAAGCACCTTGGTGCAGGTTATTGATGACAGGAGCAATAAAAACGGAGCAAAAAATCAGCTCCTTTGTGAGGTTCTTGTCTGCTGCCATTAAAAAAAATGAATGTCAAACAGAAAATCAGATACTTGTAGCTGTGTGATGAAAGAAAATCAGGGATCAAACTAAAGAAATTGACTCTCAGGCTGGACTCACCGTCATTTATTACAAGAATCGGGGCGTGTTGATAGGCGGATCTAAAAGAAAAAGAACCAAACAGCTCCTGCAACCTGTTGGAGAGAAAGAGAGAGACTAGTTTGAATCAAAAACACAAACTCATACCGTCTGTTGATGTTTGAAATGAAGATATAGAAGTATCTAACCTAACAATGCACGACTAAAACATTCAAATTAAGTTCTGCTAATGCAAATTTGCACATTGGGACAGAGTTCAATCACCAACGCTCATCGTTTATTCTTGATCTTTTGTGTACATTTGATCGTATTTTTATCCAAATTTTCGGATCAACTTATAACGGATCTGATCAACGGTCTTGATTTAGTAAATTAATTATTTACGAATCTCAACGTTGAGTTGCACATGTTTCTCTGGTTAATATCCGATCGTTATTCAAATTGCATAGAAAAAATATCTAGATTACCGTTCGATCTTTATCTAAATAAAGACGAGATGATCTTTAACAGTTTTAACGTTAACCTTAAACCACCAGAGGCGCTGATTAGCTTTATGGATCGTGCGTTAGCTTCCACATTTACACAAATGTCGAATTTTAAACTAAACAAACTCCTTTAGACTTTACAGATAACTATAATTTTATAGTTAATCCTTCATTCCCCCCAGATACATTAGGTAATAAAAGCAATATTAATGATAAAATGAGTAATTCGATTAGAGCGAGCAGTAACGGCAGCTAACAGTTAGCCACTTCGCCATGTTGTTAGAATTGTTATAGAACACAAGCTAGGCCAAACACTTCGAAACCGTCTCACTGACGAACAAATAATCGATTAAATGCAGCCCTTTTTTTAATAATTCAAAATACAAATGTTTCTATCGAAGTATGCTGCTATATTTAATCTACATAAGGGTTAATTTAGGAGAATAATGTTAAAAACAAACCAGTGGAGCAATGTCTCTCTCGTGCCGTTGCTTCTCTACCAAACTGGAATTCTACTGCTGCGTTCACTAATCATTTATTGGCTGAAAAGAAAGCGATGGAAATTTCCACGGTTTTTATTGGAGATAGTAAAGGTCAATCAGATAGTTGGGCGTTTCTACGTCCTCCTTCCCGGATGTAGATCCGCGTGTCTAGATTGTGATGGTGCGATGTGTTCCTGATTCAAAGGTAGAAACAACTAATCTAATGTTTCTGAAACAGTTTGGATCGGAAGGTTGTTAAGTTTAAGACATTGTGTGGTCTTAGAATGACAATAACAATGAAACATGGATGTGATATTTAATTCATTTGAGCTTTTCAACTTTGGCGCCTTTTTACCTATATACTGCTAACTTTACAAGACTTACTAGTCCATTAATAATAAATACATCTGGTCTGTCATAATTTACTCTTATTATACGTTATTTTCCTATTCATTCATTCCTGCATAGACTAAAATGTGTATAAACTACTGGTTACTACCTCCTGAAGTGAACTATTTGTATTTTTCAAAGCATTGCATTAGAATAATAATGTTTACAGGTGACATTGTGATCTGTAGTGAGAGGAGGGAGCAAGTGGGTGAAAAACTGGACACCAGAAAGAAGAGGAATGAAGATTAACTTGAGGAAGACAGTAAATGTGTGTGAATGAAAGGAGTGAGGTTACAGGGAGAAGGAGATAAAGAAGGTGGAAGATTTAAAGTAAATAGGATCAACAGAGCAGGCGTGGGCAAACTACGGCCCGCGGACTACATGCGGTGCGTTACACGTTTTAACCTGGCCCGCCAAACTTGGAAAAAATAAACCTTGTTTGTTTTATTTCCTTTGTTTCCTCACTAGATGGCGCACTCTGGATATATTAGCTTGCTTGAGAATACAACAACACTACTCCCATTAAAATGTGTGTGTCTCCGTGATACACACTGTCAAAAAAAAAAAAACAGTGTGCACAGTTATGGAAAGCCATCGGGCACAATACACGTCATAAACAAGCGTGTTAGATGTTAAAACAAGCAAAATGTTACATCAAATGCTTAGATTTCAAAGCTAGCGACACTAAATGCACATTTTTAAGCGCTATTGCACTAGATTTCAGACCTAGCACGCTAGATTTGAAATTTAAGGTGCTTGATGTAACATTTAGCGTGCTTGTTTAAAATCTAGCGCGCCATTCTATTGATCTGATCTAGCGGTTACCAAAGCATGCCATTGATCTGCTTCTTTGTCAAATGTTAGAATTCAATGTGGCCTGTGAACCAAAAAGTTTGCTCACCCCTGGTCCAGAGCAATGGAGAGTGTAGAAAAGAGGTGAAGAAGCGTGTGCAGGTAGGCTGGAAGGGGTGGACAAAAGTATCAGGTGTGATAGAAGAGTTTCAGCTAAAATGAAAAGAAAAGTGGTGTTCCGTTCCGTCATCTTCCGCTTGTTCCGGGATCGGGTCGCAGGGGCAACAGCCTTAAGCGGGCAGCCCAGGCCCCTCTCTCCCCGGCTGCATCCTCTAGCTCACCTGGAAGGATCCGAAGTCGTTCCCCGGCCAGCTGTGAGACATAGTCTCTCCAGCGGGTCCGGGGTCTGCCCGTTGGTCTCCTCCCGGTGGGACGTGCCCTAAACACCTCGCCCGCGAGGCGCTCGGGGGGCATCCTGACCAGATGGCCGAACCACCCCATCTGGCTCCTCTCGACCTGGAGGAGGAGCGGCTCGACACCGAGCTCCTCCCGGATGGCAGAGCTCCTCACTCGATCTCTGAGTGAGAGCCCAGCCACCCTGCGGAGGAAGCTCATTTCGGCCGCTTGTACCCGCGACCTCATTCTTTCGGTCACCACCCACAGCTGGTGACCATAGGTGAGAAAAGTGGTGTTTGGTCCAAAAATAGTGCCACTGAGAAAAAGACAGAAAAAAGAGATGCATGTAGCAGAGATGAAGATGCTGAGGATCTCTCTGCGACTGACCAGGTTGAACAGGATCAGAGGAACAGCACATGTTAGAGGTTTTGGAGATAAAGTCAGAGAGGCCAGACTGAGATGGTTTGGACATGTGCAGAGGAGAGAGAAAGAGTACATTGGCAGAAGGATGCTGAGTTTGGAACCACCAGGAAAGAGGCCTCAAGGATGACCAAAGAGGAGGTTCATTAAGAAAGCCAAAACTCAAAGTGTAGCTGGTATCAATAATTTGATAAATTTGAATTGGTATCTTTTAGATATTTTGGTTTGATACTTATCAGACTATCAATATTTTTGACAACATTAAAAGTCATGTGGCTTGAAACACTGGCCTTTCTGTGTGGAGTTTGCATGTTCTCCCCATATATGTGTGGGTTTCCTCTAGTTATTCTGGTTTCCTGCTGCTCTCCGAAAATATGTTTGTTAGGTTGATTGTCTGCTACAAAATTTCCCCTAGGTATGAGTGTGTGGATGGTTGTGTGTGTGTGGCCCTGCAAAAGCCCGGCGACCTGTTTGGGGTTTACCCTACCTATTGCCTGAAATCACAGGGACAGGCTCTGGCACCCCTGCAACTCCATTCGGGATAAGCAATTCAAATGACGAAACTAAAAGTCATCCCTTAAAATCTCATTATCATACATTTTAGGAATGGCTCCGGACAGTGATACGGTGGTACGGGCTGCTCAGGCCTGGCTGAAGTCGTCCTGGCATATCCAAGTGCCTTTTGTCTGGCTTGATGCTTTTGTAGAGTGGCTACAAGCAGAGGCAGAAGGAGCAGCTCGACTGTCACAGCAGCAAATTAATCAACAGGTTGGTGGACAGTCTCACTCACTGATGACAACATTTTAACCTAAGAACTTGTTTCACTGTCCTTCATCAACATCTTTGATAGTGGATTTAACACATCTTCAAGTTGTCTCACTGAGAGGTCAATACTTTTTACTCAGGTGACACAAAGCAGTCAAAAACGCACGTTTTTTTTTTACCTAAGAATTTCTAGCTTCAAATTTGTCTCCATGCATAGATTTGTTGTTCTTTTCTGTAAGCCCTTTTTTTGCCATTATGGTTTTTAGCACTCATAATTTGTTTTCCATTCCCCTTTGGAGCTGCATCAGTTAATAAGTTAGATAGACGAGATTATAACTTTTAATGTTTGCCCAATTAAACAAGCAGAAATGTCAAATAGTTGATGGGTTCCGGTTTAAATTGAAAAGTTGTTTAAAAACTGGACGACATTTTAAGAGAAAATAAATTAAATGAATATAAGTGCAGACAGCATTTTTAAATCAATTCCCTAAATGTTAATAACTAATGATGGCAAAAGCTAAAGAGAAAAATTAAAAGTGAAGCTCCGAGACCAAACTGGGCAAACTTTTTGATCCGCGGGCCACATTAAGTTCTAAAATTTGACAAAAGGGTCAAACAGGAGCAATGAGGTGGTAACCTCACCTCATTGGACAAAAAAATACATCTGGAGAAAACATGTGCTTTAATTTCTAAAGAAAATGAAGAAAAGCATTGCAACAAAATGCAAGGACGAAACAGTTGCAAGAAGCAGTCTGTGGGCGCGTTAAATTTGAGCGGGAAATGGAAGGGCATCGGGGCCACTACACGCACATACACAAGCACGCTAGATGTTACATCAAGTACGTTAAATTTTAAATTGAGCGTGCTGGCGCTTAAAAAAACATGCAGCTAACGAGCTAGGTTTTAAATATAGGTTTGGAATCTAACACACTTGTTTACGTGCGTGTATTGGCCTCGATGGCTTTCCATCTCTGCGCGCACATTATAAAAGAAGCAGTGTTGTTGTTTTCTCAACAAAGCCAATATATCTAGAGTTTGCCATCTAGTGAGGAAACATCAGAATTGCAGGAGAAATACAACATTAACAAGTTTTTTTATTTTTTAATTTCCGCAGGCCGGATTAAAATGTTTAACGAGCCACATGTGGCCCGCGGGCCATAGTTTGCCCATGCCTGGCCTAGACAGTCTGCAAAAAGCCTGGTTCCTATGAGTCAGAGTTCTACAAGTTTGAAAAGTTTCCCAGATGTAACGTACTCTAACTTTGTCAAAAAAAGCAGAGTTAAAATACCAACATATTATGAAAAATGCTTTTCTAACATCATCTAAATCTTTAATTTAAGTCAAAGCTTGAGTCCTTAATTAAAATGCAAAAATGTTAGTGACATGTTTGATCAAATTTATAGCTTAAAAATATGCTTTATAGGTATAAATGAAAAAAGTAAAGTACACATCTACAAAATTACATAAAGGCAAGACACTTTTAACTTGACCAAAAAGGCATTATTTTGCACACTTTCAACAGTCTTAAAAGACTTATTTGTGTTTAGGTTGTGTTTTTATTTATCAGTTTGTCCCTGCATCCACTTTATTCTTCCCTCAGACTAATTGACTCCCTCTTTTTAAATCCTGCATGGCGTCAGCCCAGAACCAGAATTAAGGATCCTTGTTCTGCTGCATGCACGAGATTAATCTTTAATCTAATGATTAATTAGAAAGTGAATCCAGTATGAAATAATCTTCCAATTCATGGAGGGGAATGAGAAAGACTCAATTATAACATCTGAACATTAGAGAACTGTTGAAGAAGCAGTGACAAAATTTTCTCCAACTCTGAGAGAAAAAACGACGACGATGTGATGTGTTCTACGTAGGCCGTCATAAAAGCAGAAATGATACAAAAACATCTGTGACCAAATGATTGCATTCCTCATTCATGTCACAAGAAGATGTGGATCAATCTGTTATTTTGGTGTTGACTCAGAAAATGCTGACGTCTGTTGGAATTTATTACGAATACACAGCTTCACTCATCTTCTTATACCAGATGTCATCTTTCAGTTTTACCCACGTTCACCTCAAAATGAAAAGTCCCTCTTTTTATCATCAAAAATGATCAAAGGTTCAGGCTCGTTATTTGAAACAAAATATACAAGAACAACTAAAGTGTACAACTTTAACAGTGCAAAAAAAAAATCAAGTTTGTAAATGTCGTCCAAAATAGTTCCGTCATCTTCCGCTCATCCGGGTTCTGGTCGCGGGGGCAACAGCCTCAGACGGGAAGCCCAGACTTCTCTCTCCCCGGTTGCATCCTCCAGCTCAAGGATACCAAGTTGTTCCCCAGCCAGCTGTGAGACATCTTCTCTCCAGCAGGTCCGGGGTCTGCCTCTTAGTCTCCTCCCAGTGGGACGTGCCCAAAACACCTCACCAGCGAGGCGCTCGGGGGGCATCCTGACCAGATGCCCGAACCACCCCTTTCTGGCTGCTCTCGACCTGGAGAAGGAGCGGCTCGACACCAAGCTCCTCCCAGATGGCAGAGCTCCTCACCTGATATCTGAGTGAGAGCCCAGCCACCCTGCGGAGGAAGCTCATTTCGGCCGCTTGTATCCGTGATCTCATTCTTTCGGTCACCACCCACAGCTGGTGACCATAGGTGAGGGTTGGAACGTAGATTGACTTGTAAATTGAGAAGCTTTGCTTTCCGGCTCAGCTCTCTCTTTACCACGATGAACCGATGCAGCGTCCTAGTTATTGCTGACACCGCACCGATCCTTCATCCTTCGCCAACTCGTGAAGAAGACTCTGAGGTACTTAAACCACTCCACTTGGGGCAGGACACTGTCCCTCACCTGCAGAGGGCATTCCACCCTTTTCTGGGCAAGCACCATGGTTTCGTTTTGGAGGCGCTAACTCTCATCCCGGCCGCTTCACACTAAATAGAATTGATTTTTTTAAACATCAAAATTAGTCACGATCGAATCACTAAATAATTACTAAATACAATCTACAACACTTATTATAATCGTTTTACTTTTTTGGCCATTTTATAAATAGCCTGCAATCTGAGAAAGCATGATCACCACTGAATAGTCAAGTGTGAAAAAAAAAAAAAAATGAAATGCAAATAGGAACAAGAAAAACAGGATGCATCCTGAACAGAAAGTTCTAGAATCCTCTCTGAAACTTTCCACTCATTAAAACAAGGGTTGAGGATGTTTGCAATGAATTGACCAAAGTTTTAGATGTTTTTCTGACTACTTTAAAAATGGACCTCACCTTGAAAGAAGTGAAAATGACACAGCAGCTTGTGATCGAAGCGACAGTAAAGACGGCTCAAATGGATCTGGCAGAAAGAATGAACGAAACCAAATAAATAGAAATTCTTTCTGTATCCCATGAAGAAAAGAGTTTTTCATGCAAGGCTTTGATCTGTTGGCATGGGAACTGAAAGAAAAAGAGTTACATAACGCACACCATTTATCTTATTTGAGCCCTTTCTTAAGTTTCTAATACAAGAACAGGTTTGATTTCGTAACTTCAAGAGAAAAAAATCTATTTTTGTTTCATGGACTACATTTGCACATATTTCAAAAGAAGTTTGTTAACGTTTCTCATCTACGCCCTTTCTGTCCTTTAACCTGATATTCTTTTTAAAACCAAGCCATACTGATTGGCTCTGTTAGTGTTTTCTGAAACAATTTGTTCAAAAAGTATAGATTTAGGGGTTGAGTGCACACTGCACAGATCACCAATGGGCTGCAGGGCCGCACACAAAGACAGAAAATTAGACTCAATCCCAAGGAGGATTAGATGATGATAATTTGGGCTAACATTGATGTTTTTGGTAGATGGATGAAAACTGACGAATGCACAAAGAACCACAGGCCGACAAAGCGAGACCATGTAAACTCACAAAGAGACTGTTGAGAACTTGACCGGTAAACATAAAGGCAGAGTACACACAAAAACACGCTGTACATGCTTTTCTACACCAAAATTCAGCTGCATCAAAATGACCATAAATATGTGATTAGGTCCAACCTGGAGTACATACTTTGCTGCTGTGTCTGTCTCTTTCGTGACCCTTACAGGAGATTCTAGAAAATGTTCTGTTCTTTGTGAACCATTAGTAGTCATGTGCACATGGAGAACACATGAATAATTTTTATAGGGACCCAATGAACACACATGTGCAGGTGGAGTAGAAAAAAAACTCCATCAAGTTAAAACTGTAAATCGTGCAATAAAAAGGCAGCATGTGTTCAGAAATGGCCATGACAACTGACCAATCAGGTATCTCCTAAAAACAATCAGACTGAAAATTTGGCCAGAACTGCAATGCTTTGAGTGGAAGTTCAGCCAAACATATTTACATTTGTTTTTCTGTCTGATTTAATCTGAACTGCACATAAAGATATTGCATTGTCACAAAATAAAGCTGTTGGGGAATAAGTAATGTCGTGTACATCGCAGCAGGCTGCCACGACGGTGCCAATGGTGGGAGAAACAGGGGATTAGGTGTCTTCTCCAAAAACCCTAGACGTGAACTCAGTTGTAATTGAATCTGCGAACTTCTGGTTAACTTTCGGTCTGCAGGCAAACGCTCTACCACTGAGCCACCGTCTCCACTCATGTATATGCAGTCTCCCCCAAATATCAGAATCAGAATTACTTTATTGATATGCATTTAAATATGCAACCAGGAGCGAGCTTGTTCAAGTTACACATCCCCGCAACTGGAGACGATGGAGTATTGGATATTTTAAGCAAAACTTAATGAAACCAAATGTTACATTTGTTTTACCTGCAACAAAACTATTGAATGAGTGAAATTTGACCTTCTGGTCTGAAAAACTCTGGTTTCTGTAACAAGATGTTTACATCAATGAAGGATCTGGGTGTAAACAGCATGTCTCCTTCATGCCTGGTGTGGGCTCTACCAGCTGGCTGTGGTGTCATGTTGGGTTTGTTTTCCTGCATTGACGCATGTTTCATACGCCACGGTGTTCGGAATTATTCCTGCTGAACAGCTGGGACCCTTTATGGCCAAAATCTTATCTTTTTTTTTTTTTCTTTCCCCCTCACTTAATTTTTTAGGTCAGCGTGATCGTCTGATTCGAAGCCTGCGGGATTCTATTTTCTTTTCTTTTTAAATTCAATGAGAGCCATGATTCACTGAGCCTAAAAAGGCACAGAATATTTTGTTTTTTGTTGCATCTTTATACATTTTTTCCACTATTAAAGTTCCGTGAATGGATCCATTGAGTCTGTCTCAAGGCTGAAATGTTTTTTATTATAAGCAAATAATTAAATCAAATATAAACTCAAATAAACCGTCTCATTGTATTATTGCTACTAATTGGTTGTATCATTTTTTTGCATGGCTTGATCTTTTAGGCTTTTGACCAGTGGCTTTTAACGGACCTTAGAGACCTGAACCACCCTGTTCTCCCCGAAGGACTCGCTGTGGCCCAGAAGACTGAACTCAACGGCACGTTTTGTGTCCAGGTATTTAATTCTGAACTGATTTTTTTTTTACTCACTCTATTTATCCCTCGTCGGGAAAATTTGTGTACTTCACTCCTCCACCGCAGCAGGCTGCCACTACGGGGCCAATGGTGGGAGAAACGGGGGGTTAGGTGTCTGTTGGGTGGAGACGGTGGCCGCGTGGTTAGAGCGTTCGCCCGCGGACCGGAAGGTCGCGGGTTCGCGGCCCACGGAGAGCACGTCTAGGGTCCTTGGAGAAGACACCTAACCCCCGCTTCTCCCACCATTGGCGCCGTTGAAGGGCAGCCTGCTGCAGTGTAAGGAGTGCAGCAAACAAATTTCCCCGGTGAGGGATGAATAGAGTAATTCATTTATTTTATTTATTCTCCAAGGACCCTAGACGTGCACTCAGTGGGATGCGAACACGTGAACTTCCGGTTGACTTCTGGTCCGCGGGCAAATGCTCTAACCACTGAGCCACCGTCTGCCCCCTAATTAGAAAACAGAAATAAAAAGAAAGTCGGCATAGTTAGAAAATCTTAACTCTAAATTTAATTCTTGCATCTAACCCTGTTTTCTACATCCCCTTCTCTCACACCACCTGCCAGATATTCATGTCCTTCTTCACTTCATCAATAAACTCAGCTTATCTGGGTCTGCGTCACAGGGGCAACATTCTCTGACGGGAAACTGAGGCTTCTCTCACTCCAGCTGCATCCTCCAGCTCACCCGGAGAGATCCCGAAGAGTTCCCTGTCCAGCTGTGAGACATAGTCTCTCCAGCGAGTCCAAGTCTGCCTCTGGCTCTCCTCCTGGTGGGACGTGCCTGGAAAACCTCACCAGCGGGGTGTTTTGGAGGCATTCTATTTAGATGCCCGAACCACCCTATTTGGCTTCTCTCAACCCGGAGGCGCAAAGGCTTATATTTGAATACTGGACTGTGCCGTCCAGTATTCAGGTAACGTTTGAGCACTGTGTGTTGTTCTTGACCATAGATTTTACTCTCCAACACACTCATGTTTTAATGTAAAAAGGAAGTGTTTTAATTAGGGTCAGGGTTCTACTCAAGAGTGGTCCCTCCCCTCATATTTTTATGTAAATGCACTGAAATAAAAAAAAACAAAAGATTATGCTACGCTAACTCAGCGCTGCCATCCAGGAGCAGCTCGGAGTTGAGCTGTTGCTCCTCCGGGTCAAGAGAAGCCAGATGGGGTGGTTTGGGCATCTGGTTAGGATACCTCGAAAACACTGTGCTAGTGACGTGTCCAGGCACGTCCCACCAAGAGGAGAGCCAGATGCAGACCCCAGACCCGCTGGAGAGACTATGTCTCACAGCTAGGCAGGAAACGCCTCGGGACTGTCACGGGGGAGCTGGAGGATGCAGCGGAGGTGAGAGAAGCGTGGGCTTCCCGTCTGAGGCTGTTGCCTCCGCGGCCTGGCCTCGGATAAGCAGAAGACAACAAACAAACGAAAGAATATGCGTTAGCTTTGCTAACTTGATGCACTTTACACTTTGTCATGTACAAGTATGTGTCTGTAGGGCAGTGAACTAAGTAGGAAGCGAGAGGAGGGAGAAATGATCCAAAATTATTTAAAAAAATTAATAAATGTATTTGCAAACTTTTTTTTAAGCGGTTTTTGCATTTCTTGGTTAACAAAAGATACCATGGTCGTCTGTATTTATGAAGTTAGAACTATTACCACACAAAAAAAACACAAACCCCTCTAACTTGAAGCATGCTGTGAAGAAGATGGAAGTCACATGAGCAGAGTAATACAAAAGAAAATGACATATTGTGTTTTATTTACCTTTAATATAACCTATGAATATGTTTACGTCAAATCAAACTATAGTCATTTGATGCAAGTATCTTATATGTCGTTGTTAAGTTGAGTTCAACCTCACCTGATTATTTTTAATCAGTGTCGTGTTGATAGAAACATTCCGTTTGACTGTATAATAATTATTCTGGTGTGATATACCGAAAGGCTCGGCGTGCTGGCGGGGTAAAAAAAGAGCAGGAATGTGACCAATGTGGTATGAAAACATTTATAATAAAGCACCACCACGGTCTAGGTTTCCTCGATTGTAATTGGAATCCCAGCAGGAAACATTTGAAGCAAATTGTTACTAAAATATAACAAATGAGAGTTTATATTTGTGTTTATACTGGTTTTTCTTTTTGGTCAAACTCTGCAGTAAATGTTTAGAGGAAGACTGTGAGGAAAAGGATGTTAGAGGTTTGTCTGTGTTTTAGGTGGACTCGTTGTTGGACATCAGTCAGCCTGCATACAGCCAGCTGCAGAAGTGTCGGGGTACAGACTGCACCAACGACGAGGTGTCCGCCGTCACGCAGTTCACTCAGAAACCCTGGGAAACCAAATCAAACCGTGTGCTGCTTCTGCAGGTCAGGAGACGATTCAGATTAGTCGTTTGTGTTCAAAAAGAAGTCAAATAAAGTTTTTAAAAAGTTCCTCATTATGTATCGATGGACCTTTTAAAAAGGTCATTTTCCCACATGACAAAAGAAAATAGATTAAAATTTTCCAAATTCCAAATAACCTTTGCATCATGATGAAGGTTAGAAGATGGTGTGAGCGTGTAAAACTCTGCAGACATCTTTGTGGAATTGCTTCCTGGAGCCAAAAATAGCTTTTAAATGTCATATTGTGACTTATAAACAAGAAAAATGGGATTAATTTTATGTTATTCTGTCTACAAGTTTCCTTTAAGCAGTTTTTCCTTAATATAGTTAATGATCCGTTCCGTCATGTTCCGCTCATCCTGGGCCTGGTCGCGGGGGCAACAGCCTCAAACGGGAAGTCCAGGCTTCTCTCACCCCGGCTGCATTCTTCAGTTCACTCGAAAGAATCCCAAGTCGTTCCCTGGCCAGTTGTGAGACATAGTCTCTCCAGCGGGTCCGGGGTCTGCCTCTTGGCCTCACCAGCGAGGTGCTCAGGGGACATCCTGACCAGATGCCCGAACCACCCCTTCTGGCTCCTCTCGACGTGGAGGAGGTGCGGCTCGACACCGAGCTCCTCCTGGATGGCACAGCTCCTCACCCGATCTCTGAGTGAGAGCCCAGCTACCCTGCAGAGGAAGCTCATTTCAGCCGCTTGTATCCACGATCTCATTCTTTTGGTGACCACCCACAGCTGGTGACCATAGGTGAGGGTTGGATCGTAGATGGACTTGTAAATTGAGAGCTTTGCTTTTCGGCTCAGCTCTCTCTTTACCACGACGGACTGATGCAGCGTCCTAGTTATTGCTGACGCCGCACCGATCTGCCGGTCGATCTTCGCTCCATCCTTCCCCCTCTTGTGAACAAGACCCCGAGATACTTAAACTCCTCCACTTGGGGCAGGACCCTGGTCCTGACCTGCAGGGGGCATTCTACCTGCATGGTGTCCTGCTAATAAATTTTCTCGTGAAGACAAAGTGAATTTAAGTTTATTATTATTGATTAATAAAGCCTGGTCGTATCACCTTTAGACCAGTCCGGGAAAATATAGTCAGACACTAAACTGATCCTTGGCACAGAAAAGGTTGGGGACCCCTAATCTGGGGTCCCCAACTCAACCCCAGACACCACCATATGGTAGTTTGTTTCTATGCGCCCTGTAATACGGTACACCTTATTAATGAAAAAACTTTTAAAATGTACCATTCATTGAAGGTGCGCCTTGTAAAATGGTCGCCTTACTGTGCGGGAAATACGGTAATTGTTGGAAAAATTATTTAGTAAGTAAGTAAATTCAAAGTCAGCAGGAGTTTTGATCAAAATTTTACTTGAAGTACATTTAAGTAATCCATACAAGTTATCTTCTCTACCCACGTTTGGACAAACAGCGGAACTCCTTCTCCAAGAGGCTCAGACAGCTCCTCTCAAAAACAACTCGGTACCGGAACTCTTTCTTACCCTACGTGGTCAGGGTCTACAGTGACTCACTGAAAGTCAGCAGATAGAAAGTTGTTGCTGTAACACAGAAATTTCCCATGTGTGGGATCATTAAAATATTTTCTGATTCTGATTTCTGTATTTTATGATTTGTGAGTTTTTCTTCTGGTGTTGTTCAGGTGACAGATGGAGTCCAAAGCTTGGAGGCCATGGAGTATCAAACCATTCCTACTCTCAGTGCCGCTCTCAGGTACAAATACATACGCTAAAGCTAGGGGAGGAGTTTAAATATCTCTGAGTTTTATTTATGAGTTAAGGAAAGATGATGCCAGAAATCGACAGACGGAATTGTGTAGCGTCTGTTACTATTAGGACGCCGCACCGATTTTTCCTAGGGAAGAAAGAACCTAGCCAAAAAGGGAAGCTGTAGGAGGTGACTCCCAAACAAGATAGTGAATACAAACGCCATCGCAAACTCAGCATACTGGCCGGGTAGGCCCGTATGATATCAACAAAATATCAAATGTATTCTACCTTGCTAGTTTTAACTGTCAAGCTGTAATGCTATAAATAAAATAAATACCTAGTCATTAATTAGTCTCAATTAAACATAATTATCTTGACATTTTTTTCCTGATTTTCCAACAACAAAGTTGATTGACCAGTGGCAAACAGCCTGATGAGTCAGCTGGCTGCTCAGAGACGAGTTATACGAGAGAGACATGTAACCGGGGAAGGATGGAGCAGAAAATGGAAGGAAAATTGCAGATCATTGTGATTGGTTAGTTGTAGGTGAATGTGGGTGGGCATCAAGCACCAGGGCTGTCCGTGTGTCTGTGCAGCTGGGCTTCCGTAAAACGTCTGTCACGCTACAGCTTCCAAACCAGTGAAGGGAATTTATTGAAACTGCCCACAGTTACTCAGAACCAGCTATAGATGAACTTAAGGAATCAGCTCACAGTTGTCTGTCCTTTTTTACCACTAATTTCAACTTAACTACAGTCCTTTGAACTCGACCATAAAAATCTGCACTAACTCCACCTGCACAGTCAAATAATAAATATTGGTAACGTTCCGTTGCGTCGTCTTCTTCCGCTCATCCGGGGCCGGGTCGCGGGGGCAACAGCCTCAAACGGAAAGCCCAGGCTTCTCTCACCCCGGCTGGATCCTCCAGCTCACCCGGAAGGATCCCGAGTTGCAACCCGGGCAGCTGTGAGACATAGTCTCTCCAGCGGGTCTGGAGTCTGCCTCTTGGTCTTCTGCTGGTGGGACATGACCAAAACACCTCACCAGCGAGGCGCTCGGGGGACCGAACCACCCCATCTGGCTCCCCTCGACCTGGAGGAGGAGCGGCTCGACACCGGGAGCTCCTCCAGGATGACAGAGCTCCTCTCCCAATCTCTAAGTGAGAGCCCAGCCACCCTGCGGAGGAAGCTCATTTCGGCCGCTTGTATCAGCGATCTCATTCTTTCGTTCACCACCCACAGCTGGTGCCGATAGGTGAGGGTAGGAACATAGATCGACTTGTAAATATGATAGCATGATAAATGATGACATGATAGCAAAAAATTTAAAAAGACACATTAATAAGATTTATTTTGTACGTATGTGTTTGTTTTCATCTGTCCGCCTCCAGGCCGGGGACGAAGCTCAAGCTAGAAGGTCAGATGGTCTGCAGGCTCGGTGTGCTGCTTCTAGGGCCGTCTAATGTGACCGTTCTGGGCGGTGAAGTGGAGGACTTAGTGGACAGAAATACCCAGGTAAAGTATCTCTTGTTTGTGTTCATGAGTATGGGATCCGTTACTCATCCGCTTTAGAAAATGATCCTAATGTTTGGCTCTGCTTGTGTTTTAAGCAATGTTTTAGTTTTGGATAAGATGTTGGCAGATTAAACCTAAACCTGTTTATGCAGATCAGAGTGCTCTGCAGGCAGCTGGGTCAGCCTGAGGAGCAGGAGGGGGAGCAGCAGGGACAGCAGGAGGACATGGCGGCGGTGGTGCCCCAACAAAGTAAGTTCATGAACTTTATGGATCTTTTAGGGTTGAAAATAAACATCAAATTTTGCGTGGGCTACTTTTTGAGACATTGTCCTCATTTATCAAAGTTGCACACAGCATGATGTAAATTTTAGGTTCACACAAAAAGTACAACAGACGTGGTATTCCTGATAAATTTTTCTCTTTCTGGTGTACGTAAGCTGTGATCTTGATAAATACAATGGCTGAGATCAAGAATAATTATAATGAAAATACCTACTAATATTCAGATCCAAGCTCAGTCACACCCTTTGTTTATGGCATGTAGCAACAAAAGATGGCAAATAAGAGGAATTTCAGTGAACGGAGTGAACTTTTTTGGCACTTATCCACACAAATTGCCGTACGCAACTTTCACAAATGAGGGCCAAATAATGTCTTTTTTTTTTTGCCACAAAACATGACGTTAAGAAACCTTCTCAAAGTAAAAAAAATCAGTCACCAGATGGTTTTCTTCCAGATAACGAAGAAATGGAGAATCTAGAAGTGGATGACGCAGAGTTGTTGGCCAGTTTGGAAGCACAGGAGGATGGAGAAGTGGTTCAGGTTGGACTTCCTCAGGACAGTGGCTACAATACGCTTCAGGAAACGTCTGCTTCCTCTTCCATAAGATCTTCTACTAGTAGCCATATTTCACTCAGGTGGGTGATTAAAAGTGACACTGAGATCCCATCGTTGTATCACATCAGCATCCTTCATTTTTAATAACAGATATTATAAAGTGGCGGATATTAAGTACAGGCGGATCGATGCGGCATCAGCAATAACTAGGACGCTGCATCGGTCCGTCGTGGTAAAGAGAGAGCTGAGCCGAAAAGCAAAGCTCTCGATTTACAAGTCGATCTACGTTCCTACCCTCACCTATGGTCACCAGCTGATGTTGGTGACGGAAAGAATGAGATTGCGGGTACAAGCGGCAGAAATGAGCTTCCTCCGCAGGGTGGCTGGGCTCTCACACAGAGATCGGGTGAGGAGCTCTGCCATCCGGGAGGAGCTCGGTGTCGAGCCGCTCCTCCTCCAGGTTGAGAGGAGCCAGATGGGGTGGTGCCCCCCGAGCGCCTCGCGGGCGAGGTGTTTTGGGCACGTCCCACCGGGAGGAGACCAAGGAGCAGACCCTGGACCCGCTGGAAAGACTATGTCTCACAGCTGTTTGGGGAACGACTTGGGATCCTTCCGGGTGAGCTGGAGAATGCAGACGGGGTGAGAGAGGCTTGGGCTGCCCGTTTGCCCCCGCGACCCGACCCCGGAACAAGCGGAAGATGACGGAATGGAACGGATATTAAAAAGTTTTAACGTTGCAGGATTTCTGTTTTTTAAAGTTATTTTAGAATATTTTAGAAAAACGTGTTTAAATTATTTTTAACGTTCCGGTGGTTTAAGTTACACAACACGTGTAATCTTCAGATTATGGGTTTCTGTCAAATTTAAAATACAGAGTTACACAAAATAAAGTTAAATTAGGAACTTTGTTTACGTCAAATCGGAAGCTGATCAGTGAGGAAGTTTATCATCCCTCTCTGGTGTTTTCAGGAGTGAAACTTCTAGCCGAAGCGGTTTGAACCAGCTCAGCAGACCTGATCCGGTGCAGGTCCATCAGCGTCGGCATCAGTTGGAAGAAGTCAACCGTGCTGAATTTGTACGTCCTGATGAGTTTCAACCAAACTTTCAGGAGGAAAATAGTGAAGCACAGTTTCCAAACGAGGACTTTGATGATCTCCCGATGGATGAGTTGGACAGCGTTGTTCTTCTGGAAAGTGAAAACTTGACCAGAAACACACCTAACATTCAGAACCAAGTTGCTGCATCTACAGAAACTCGGACTACTCAGTTGGAAGCTTCTAGGTTGAGTAACTGTGGATTAAATTCCGGATTCTGCAACTCTAGATCTACGACTCAAAGGAACAACTCTGCAGCTTCTGGTCCTTTAACCAGCACATTTTCTAAATCACAGTTTTCTCTGCCAACCTTAAAAACACCACATGGATCAACCTCTGCTTCTAATGATGACAAGAACTTCATGGATGAAGACATGGACTGTCTTTTCCAAGAGGGTGAGGCTAGTGGAGGATTTGTTGAAAGACTTTCTAGAGCCAAAACAGAAGCCGCACAACCGAAAACTTCACCCCATACGTCAGGCTCTGCAGAAATGAGTCGCCCATTTAAACAGGAAGTTCCTCCACATGGCCGCAGAGTCTCTGATGTTTCTCTCACTTCTCCACCTTTCACTTATCTGTGCCTGCTGAAGGAGTTCATGTCCAAGCCGGACTTCAGCACCACTGAGATCAAGGTGAAAGCTTTCATCGTGACCCTCCTGGGTAAACTGACCAGCAGTAACGGCGCATGGAGCGTCTGCGCCACCATATGCGATGGAACCGAGTACCTAGATGTAGAGTTGTCCAACAGCGTGCTGACTGGGCTGCTGGGTTTCTCTGTGGCAGAAAAAGCTCTACTGAAACGAGATCCGTCGCGGCGAGGAGATTTAGAGGCCGGGATGCGGAGATGTCAGCAGGAGCTGGTGGACATGTGCTGCATCATGACTGTGGTTGCCGCACTGGGGAGGAAAGCGGTGGTGACCAAGGTCGACCCCGTGAACGAGAGAGTGCTCAGAGAGCTGGAGCAGAGGGTGAAGGAGAGGAAAAAATAAACCCAGAAGAAGAAAGGAGTGAGAGAGAGCGTAATAAGAAAATTACCAACCACTGCAAACTATATTGGACGAAGCAAAAAAAGAAATTGCCTATAAAACTAAAGGAAATGGTTCAAATTTTTCTTCTCAGGTGTGTTTTTTATTTTTTTTAAAAAGTGATTAACCCGTCAGATGTAGAGACAGAAGGTGTGAGTTGGATGTCAGATCATCGGTGAGCTTCATGTTGCAATGCGTCCATCTGCTAAATCAGAACGTGTCATTAAAGATTTTCATTCATCTTGCGTCAAAACAGGCATGTCGAAGAAGTGTCGGTTCTGAACCGCCTGGCGTTGTATTCGTCTAGTACGGCCGTTAATTCATACAGTTTTTTTTAAGAAAATGATTATTTCACTTTGTTGGAACGTTCGGTCGGTTTTTGCACTTCAATTGATAAATTTTACTGTATTTTTTGCATTAAAAACAAATAAAAAACTTAATGAGTGTTTTTTATGTTTTTTTAATTCACGGATGGCAGCACGGTGGCGCAATGGGTAGCACAGTGGCCTCACAGCAAGAAGGTCGTGGGTTTGAGTCATGGGTGGGGACGAGGCTTGGAACACTGTCCTTTCTGTGTGGAGTTTGCATGTTCTCCCCGTGTTTGTGTGGGTTTCCTCTGGGTACTCCAGTTTCCTCCCACCCTCTAAAGACATGCATGCTAGGTTGATTGGCCGGTGCCAAATTGCCCCTAGGAATGAGTGTGTGTGTGGCCCCGCGACAGACTGGTGACCTGTTCAGGGTGTACTCTGCCCTTCGCCTTAAATTGGCCGGGATGGGCTCCGGCACCCCCCGCAATCCCGAAAGGGATACACGGTCAAGAAGATGACTGACCGACTAATTCACGGATACCTTTTGTTTTTAAATGATTAAACAAATAACGTAAATTTTTTTTTGTTGTTGTTTAATGTGAATAATTTGCATCTGATCTGTAATATTTTAGGTTTTATGTTTCTTCACAACTGTTCGATGGGTAAAGCAGTTCTGCACAGACGTATGAATGTTTACTTTTGGGTCTGTGTGTATGTGTGTGTGTCTAAATGAACGTGAGCGGCGTGTGCCTCGGTGTGCTCTTCCATTCAGGTGACCGCTCTCCTCCTATTACGAGCTAATCAGGTTGAACATCTAAATCAGGACCTGCTATGCATGTTGATAGCTTGTTATGTGTTAATGAAGCTGGATACAGTGGAGTGTGTGCGTGTTGGGGGGCGAACATGAAGTCCATGGGGAGAGAAAAGTGGAATAAATATTGGCTGAAACGAGTAAAAGGAAAAGAAAAAAAAATATTTCAGGTTCAATTGTGCAGCCTGGAGAGAAAATGTTTTGATAGTAGGTTTTTATTTACTGTCATATGGACGTAAAACAGGAGAATAGTTCAAATTTTATTTAAAAATTCAAATAAAATTACTTTTCATAAATAAGTAAATCTTTTTATATAATTGCGAAAGTGCATTTCAGAAAAAAATATTTTGTCTTTAGGAATGATTATGTTTTTTATGTGAATCTAATTTCCAAAAGGTAATTTTACATAAAATACATTTTAAAAATAAGTTTATTAGTTTTAAAACTTTATATAGATTTAAATAAAAAGCTTTATATCTGACATCATTGATGCAAAAAAAAAAAAAGATAAGCAATAAGTACTGTATTTTTCTGACTATAAGTCGCACCGGAGTATAAGACCTTGTCCACACATAGCCTGGTATTTGATACAACAAAGATATTTTTTTAATCCATTTTAGCCTGTCATCGACACAAACCCGCAGTTTTTTTTTCACTCAAAACTGTAGTTTTGGAAAATTTCCGACCAAAGTGAAGATTTTGGAGAGCTTCGATTTTGCGTTAGGACACGCATAAAAGGCGTTTTGCGTTTTTAAATGTCACAAACTGTGACCATTAGTGCATAAATGTCATTTGTCCGTCCTTGTTTTTAATGTTTGACAGCATTCAGAAGCGCATTTATACGGGTTTGTGTGGACGCGGTTATATTGAAAACTCGTGTGTACGCGCGACTTTAAACGGAGGACAGCGGATATACGTTTTTAAAAAATATCCGACTGGGTGTGTACTTGGCCTAAGTTAGGCACCAGCCAAAAATGCACTTAAAAAAGGAATACATATATAGATATATATACAAATCGCTCCGGAGTATAAGTCGCACCCTCGACGAAACTAAACAAAAAGAACTGCAACTTTTAGTCCAGAAAATACGGTAATCAAAATGAGCATTTTAAACATGTTTCTTCTACGCGCATTTTTTAAATGCACGTTTGAAAATTTTACACGTTATTTACCATATTACTACGTTTAGACAATGAGCCTTTCAGAATATTTACCCAGAATGCAAGAGAAACTTAAACTTGCAGAAAATGTGAGATTTCAAGAATCTGCTATTTCTCTGCATTAAAACGTAGTCTAAATGTGGAACATACAATCCACTAGGTGGGGTAGTTTTTGGGAGGGATGAACAGCAGAGAAGAGTGGGTTGCTATGGTTACAGTTACAACGTATTTAAAGGACAGCCCTGTCTGTCTCTAAATCAAAAGACAAGATTCCATACTGATAAACAGAAATAAATATGATTTAAACCATTTTTTAATACACACACCATGGGATCAACCACAACAATCTTTGGGAGCTACTAATCGATCCCAATCACCGAATGAGATGAAAATGGGATCATTTCTCACAAAACATCTGACGATGTCTCACAAAACACTGGTTGAAAAACACTGGGTTAGCTTGGCCAAATTGACTAGGACTTATAAACCGTCCGTTATGGGGTTGTGGGAGATGCCGGATCCCATCACATGGGGTTGCCCATCCCGGCTGATTCAAGGCAAGGGGCTGGGTGCACCCTGCACAGGTCGCCAGTCTGTTGCAGGGCCACACACATACAACCATACACACACACACTCATTCCTAGGGGTAATTTTGGCACCGGCCAATCAACCTAACATGCATGTTATTGGAGGGTGGGAGGAAACCGGCGTACCCAAAGAAAACCCACGCAGACATGGGGAGACAATGCAAACTCTACACAGAAAGGCCAGTGTTCTAGGCCTTGAACCCATGACCTTCTTGCTGTGAGGCCACTGTGGGCCTAAATGTAGAGGAGGTTGATTGGCCGGTGCCAAATTGCCCCTTGGAATGAATGTGTGTGGCCCTGCGACAGACTGGCGACCTGTTCGGGGTGTACCCTGCCCTTCGCCTTAAATTAGCCGGGATGGGCTCCGGCACCCCGCAACCTCGAAAGGGACTGACGGATAAGAAGATGACTGACTGACTTTTAGATTTTTAGGATTTCTTGTGCAGTTTAATTTACATAAAAAGCTGTTGTTTTTGTTTTTTTTTTCATTATAATTTTAATTTAGTTTTTAAGTAGCAAAGAAAATAATTCATTATGACTGGAAAATCTTAATCCAAAGATGTTCTTGTTGCAGAGTAATGGAGATAAAATGAGATCAGACATCTAACAGTTTAAAATCACCAGTAATTATGATCATAAACAGTCATTTAACATAACAAAATTAAAATTAATCAATGCATAACTATGTCATAAATCTTTTCGTCATGTAAGTTTAAATGCGTCTCTTTTGGTTGTTCAGCCAGAGACAGAGAGATTTTTTTCTAAAGTGCATCTGCTCTGAAGCTCTCTGGTTATTACAAATATCCATGGAAAAAGTACATGAGCAGACCTAATGCTTGTCCTGATGGAGCAGCTGTAATTTTCTTTGCCCTATTACATCCAGTAATGAAAAACCCACTTAGACAGCTCAACTTCTCTTTCAGGCTTCCATCAAAACCAGACCAACCTCCTCTGGTAGGATGAAAAATATGAAGACACAGTATTTTCTGATGATTTTATTCAATCAAATTATCATTTATTTTTAGAGTACATTCAATGCCTAAAGTTACAAAAACACTATGGAAAAAAAAATCATTTTAAATGTTAAAAACACAAATAAGTTCCAAAACTCTACATAATTAAAAAAAAAAAATTAAAAATGACATGTCGCAATTTTTTCTTTAAATGCATTCATAAAAATGCAGACGTATACATAAAAACATCTGGCCTGATGTTGCTGTGAAAGACAATAGCTGTAAATCAATGCCAGGGGCGGATCCAGGATTTTTTAAAGGGGGTGAGGTCATTGACAAAGAGTATAGGGAAGGCTGGGGGCATCCCCCCAGAACATTTTGAAAAATAAGAGTCATTTTCCTGCATTTTGGTGGCCCATTACTGGCTCTGCAAGGGGATAGCTTGACTAGTCCCATTTTCTTTCTCCCCCTATTTTTTTCATGGACGGCGGCACGGTGGCGCAGTGGGTAGCACAGTGGTCTCACCTCAAGAAGGTCGTGGGTTCCAGTCCCGATTGGGGACGAGGCTTGGAATACTGTTCTTTCTGTATGGAGTTTGCATGTTCTCCCCGTATCTGCGTGGGTTTTCTCCGGGTACTTCAATTTCCTCCCACTCTCCAAAGACATGCATATTAAGTTGATTGCCCGGTGCCAAATTGCCCCTAGGAATGAGTGTGTGTGGATGGTTGTACGTGTGTGGCACTGCGACAGACTGGCGACCTGTTCGGGTGTATCCTGCCCCTTGCCTTCAATCAGCTGGGATGGGCTCCAGCACCCCCCGTAACCCAGTAAGGGATAGACAGATAAGGCTTTTGTGGACCAAAATGGAGGGCATGGGCCCCAAGTCTCCCCCTCTGGATCCGCCCTTGTGTACATATATCTATTTGAGCTAAAGATACGTTTTTAATCAAAATGTCAATAAGAGTTGATTAAATATACCTTCAAATGTAATTTCACAATTTAAAAGACAGATATGACATTTTTTTTTATTATCAAATGTAATTTTTCAAATCTCCGCATCTAAATCCATTTCTGTGGCGTGTTAGATGATACCAAATTAGAATATGAATATTATTTCTTACATTGTAATTTATTACTAAAGCAAATAGGGTTCAAGGAAGAAATTTCAGAAAAACCTAGACAGTAATCAATCTAATAGAATGAAATAGAAAAATGTTATTTACAGTTATTTTTAATGTATTTTGTTTCCTCTTTGTTGATGGAAATATTTGGTACACATAGAGACCTGATTAAATGATTACTTTTCAAAGTTAGAAAGTGGGTTTTTTCACTCATGTGCATCTTGGTCATTAATTTATATGTTTTTATAGGTTTCTATTGTAATTTCCTCTTAATGATTGAGTGGCAATAAGAAAACAAATCATTCTTAAAGAAAAAATAAAAAAGTAGTAAAAAAAAAAAAAAGTCAGAGAGCAGCAACTTTCTTTGAATCAAATTCTTTTTCAGTTTATCCACATATTTTAAGGATTTGATTTGCTTTAAACACATAAAAAATCATCCAAACATTCCGTGCCGTTCTGTCGTCTTCCGCTTATCCGAGGCCGGGTCACGGGGGTAACAGCCTCAGACGGGAAGCCTAGGCTTCTCTCACCCCAGCTGCATCCGCCAGCTCACCCGGATGGATCCTAAACGTTCCCCGGCCAGCTGTGAGACATCGTCTCTCCAGCAAGTTCAGGGTCTACTTCTTGTTCTCCTTCCGGATGGACGTGCCCGAAACACAACACTCGTGAGGCGCTAAGCGGGCATGCCTGACGTGCCCGTACTACCCCATCTGGCTTTTCTCGACTTGAAAGAGAAGCGGCTCGACACCGAGCTCCTCCCAGATGGCAGAGGTCCTCACCTTATCTCTAAATGAGAGCCCAGCCACCCTGCAGAGGAAGCTCATTTCGACTGCTTGTATCCATTGCGTATTCTTTCGGTCACCTCCCACTGCTGGTGACCATAGGTGAGGTTACCATACATGTCATAATTAAATGTGGTTTATATGTTTTATACGCTTCTTTAAACTAATTGTAATACATGTGTTAAACTGTACAAAAAGTCCGGCCTGGTGCTGCATGCCTGAAAGCACATCGTTCTGATCCAGTGTTTTGACAAAAAAATGACCCCAAAAAAAAGCAGATTTTGTTTTTCTTGTAGACACTTTTTAAACAAAATGTAACCTTATTCTCAAGTACAAACTGTCCCTACTGAAACCAGAATGTTACTGAAAGCAAATAAGCAGCATGATTGCTGGTGATTTGTTCTTTTTAGTTTTAAAAAATGGGAAGATTTTAGTTCCTGTGCTTGGGACGTTGACTATATGTGAACTGTATGAAGTTCTGAATATGAATGCAGGAAGAGACCCAGAGGTAGGCCCTGGACCTGCAGGAGAGACTATGTCTCATAGCAGGCTCACCCAGGAGGATGAGGTAGGCCCTGGACCTGCAGGAGAGACTATGTCTCATAGCAGGTCCAAGGCCTACCTTATCCTCCTTGGTGAGCGAGAGGATGCACCCGGGGTGAGAAAATCTGAGGATGTTGCCCCTGGGTTTCCCATCTGAGGATATTGCCCCTTCGACCCAGCCCCCAATACGCGGAACTAAACTTGCACCACAGCTTGCTATGTCGACTCACAAAGCGCGCTAATGCATTTAATGCACTGCATTTTGTAAATGCATGGGCCCTTGTACAACAAGTTATGTGTACCACTGCTCATAGGACCTGTCTGTCTTTATGACACTGACCAGTGACCTGTTTAGTGTGCACCCTGGCTCTCAACGGATTAGCATTAGCTGACCCAGTGTTGGGCAGAACGAGTTAGAAGAAATTAGTTTAGCTTTGTGCCGCCAAATACGCCAACAGGCTGGTCACCTATACAGGGTGTACCCCGCCTTTCACCTTGTACAAACTGGGACAAGTTCAGTCTTGCACCAGCTGAAACAGCATTGAAGGAAGCAGTTTTTTTAGTTTATGAAACAAGTGGGTTTTGTTCGGTTCCGTTGACTTTTGGTTATCCTGGGTCGGGTCGCGGAGGGAACAGCCTCAGACGGGAAGCCCAGGCTTCTCTCACCCCAGCTGCATCCTCCAGCTCACCCGGAAGGATCCCAAGTTGTCCCCTGGCCAGCTGTGAGACATAAGACATAGTCTCTCCAGCGGGTCGAGGGTCTACCTCTTGATCTCCTCCCGGTGAGCCGTCCCCGAAACACCTCACCGGCAAGGCGCTCCGGAGGCATGCTGATCAAATGCCTGAACCACCCCATTTAGCTTCTCTCAACCTGGAGGAGGAGTGGCTCGACACTAAGCTCCTCCCGGATGGCAGAGCTCCTCACCTGATTTCTGAGTGAGAGCCCAGTCACCCTGCAGAGGAAGCTCATTTTGGCCGCTTGTATCCATGATCTCATTTTTTTTTTCAATTTTTTATTTTCTATGATCTCATTCTTTCGGTCACCACCCACAGCTCGTGACCGTAGGTGAGGGTAGGAACGTCAATCGACTTGTAAATCGAGAGCTTTGCCTTTTGGCTCAGCTCTTTCTTTACCACGACGGATCGATGCAGCGTCCAAGTGGATTTTGTTGAACAACCAATAATGTGTTGATTCAAAAAGTTGATTTCCTCATCCCACCTTGTACACACACGGACCCTCTTGTACCCTCTGTATTTAGTTGAGTCATAAACACTTTCCCTCCTTTTCTTGTTCGATAATTCAACACTTCAAACATCCACATGTTTAATTGTAAGATCTAACGCGTCTTCAAATGAATGGATCAAAAGAAGCCGTAGATCATCCTGCTTTCTGAAGATGACATCTTGTAATTACTGACAATCAATTAATCCCACGTTTAACCCGGGCGATGAATCAGATGAACGATGGGTAACTAGGTTTAATGGGAAAAGCTATTAACACGATTAGGTTTAAAGAGTGCAGACAAAACCATTGACAGAAGTACAATACACCTTCCTGTTCACTCCCCATCCCGGTCATTACCGAAGGATGTGCTTCAGAGGTACAGCTTAGAAAAAAAAGAAACACAGGTACCGTATTAGAAGATGAATGAATGAATTTGCTTTGACAAGAGGGTTTTTCTTTTATCCCTTCCACCCCTCCTCCCTGCACTTGTTCGTTCTTTCTCGATGGAAAGGAAGCAGCCTGACAAGGCGGCCATTAGTAGGGTAATTTAACGAGTCGTGCAGAGTGCTTTCAGTGTGCCCTTACACCTCTAAAACATTCTAAAGACTCATCCCGCAGCTTTGGATCATGTAAAAAACACAAGGCCCTAAAAAAGACTTTGTCAGCGGTGAGAGGGTCAGCATGGATCACAGAGGAGTGTGTGAGTCAGTCAGCCAGCTGGTCCAGGTTTAGGAACTATTACCGAGCCGCCCTCCTGGTCCATTCGTACAGGATATTGCTCCTTTTTTTTTTTTTATTTCCACGATGCCCACATTTTCAGGGGAACATTATGCCCTGGTGTTTTTCATTAGATTGTTAATTTATGGGGATGTTTATTAGTAGAGTAAATGGCTTCTATTGATGAGGGAGGAAAGGATTTTAAAGGTCACCATCATGAAACTACCGACTAGACAGAAATAAGAGGAAGTTACGATAAGAAGCGAATTTAGAAAAATACTGAATAGTTAACGAGGAGCGTCTGCGGAGAGAGGAAATGTGGTGGACTGTGTCTGAGAGGATATTTCAATATGTTTCATTTCAATTGCAAAAAAAACAAAAAGTAAAGACGACTTTTGAGTTTAAAAGTGTCGTGAGGTGGTGAAGGTGAACCTGTACCACCTAGCGAGTTTGAACCAGTTTATTGCAGATAATCAGGGTGAAGGACGAAGGGTAGGCATGTGCAAGCCTGGAGGATGACATGGAGCGGACTAGACGACATGGATTATCCTCCGCCATGTGGGCCACGTTTGGGTCCAACCATGGAGGGGTCAGATCATTCTGTCATCAGTTTTTGATGAAGGTGGGGACGTAGTACCCAGATGCATGGCTAGTTTTAACCAGTTTATTGGAGATAATCAGGGTTTAGGGAAGAGGGGTAGGCATGTGCCTGAGGAGAGGACCAATTGTGGCAGCAACAGGCGTGAAGAACAGCAGTTGATCTGGCCACTAGTGACATGTCGGTCGCAAACGAAACGGCTCTTAGAGCCGGCTCTTTGAAGTGAATGACGGGAGCCGGCTCCTGATTGGGAGCCCTGCCCCGCATCCCACACCCCCTCCCCCCGTGCAAAAACACACCTCCATGAAGCTGACCCCTCTTAAAAAATATATACATATACAGTATGTATATGTATATATATGTATATATTTGTGCTGTAATAATTTAAGGAGCCAAAAAACTAAAATAGCACAAACAAACATTTTTACAGTACGAAACAGCAAAAACGATTGACGTGTTTTTGTGTTGTGTTTTTGTTTTTGTCTATATATATATTTAAGAGGGGCGGTGCTTCAGAGAGGTCATAAACACACTTTTCTCAAACTACGCAGATAATTACAGACAGAAGAGACCTGATCTGCTCTTCAAAACTGCGGCACTTGGTGTTACTAAGTGTAAGACGGTGGCTCAGTGGTAGAGCGTGCGCCCGTAGACCTGAAGTTTGCAGGTTTGATTCCCACTGAGTTCAAGTCTTGAGTTTTTGGAGAAGACACCTACCCCCCCGTTTCTCCCACCATTGTGGCCGCCGTGGCAGCCTGCTGCGGTGTAGTAGTGTAGCTCACAAATTTCCCCGGTTAGGGATCAATAGAATGAGTAAAAATAAAATAAATACCGATCTGTGTGCTATTTTTTGCTTCTTTATTTTAATTTATACGCATGTTGAATTTTTTATTTTAAATGTTTTGTGTTTGTTCATTTTAAATTTGTTTAGAAAGCTGAAAAATTCAAATTGTTCAAAGTTGAATTAAATACTAGATTTTTTTTTTATTATAAATTTTACATAAATTTTTATACATTTTTTATGATCAGTAATGGCAGGTTTATATAGTAAAAATATTTAAAAACAAAAGCAGGAATTAATTTGTGCATAACTTGAAATAAATTCAAACAAATTCAAACAAAAAACACAATCTGAAGAGCCGTTCGAGAGCCGAAAGAGCCGGCTCACTGAAAAGAGCCGTAATTCCCATCACCACCAGCCACAGACTGATGGACACAAAGCCTCAAATAACCAGGAGAAAATGAGACACAGGTGGAAACATCAAGGAGAGGCAATTGGGCCCAGATGTGCTGAATTAGCGCTCACAGCAAGATTAGGAGGTAAAAGTGTTCTGGAAAGGAGGATTATGACAAAAAGTTTTACATCCAAAGAGAAAAACAAGAATTTGTTCCCTATCTACTTCTTCTTTCGGCATTTCCCATCAGGGGTTGCCACAGCATCCCTCACCGGGGAAATTTGTTTGCTGCACTCCTTACACCGCAGCAGGCTCTTTCAGGTCAGTTTCTTCCATCTAACCCCATCTGCTGCATCTTCTTCCATCACGCAAACTATCTTCATGTCCTCCTTCACTGTATTCATGAACCTCCTCTTTGGTCTTCCTCTTGGCCTCTTTCCTGGTGGTTCCAAACCCAGCATCCTTCTTCTGATGTACTCTCTCTCTCTCCTCTGTACATGTCCAAACCATTTCCGTCTGGCCTCTCTGACTTTATCTCCAAAACCTCTGACATGTGCTGTTCCTCTGATCCTGTCCATCCTGGTCACTCCCAGAGAGATCCTCAGTATCTTCATCTCTGCTACCTCCATCTGTCTTTTCCTCAGTGCTTCTGTTTCTAGACCAATCAGCATGGCCAGTCTCTCCACGGTTTTGTACACTTTCTCTTTCATTTTATCTGAAACTCTTCTATCACACATCACACCTGATATTTTTTTCCACCAGTTCCAGCCCGTCTGCACACGCTTGTCACCTCTTTTCCACACTCTCCATTGCTCTGGACTGTTGATCCTAAGTACTTAAAATCTTCCACCTTCTTTATCTCTTCTCCCTGTAACCTTTTCCATTTGGGTCCCTCTCATTCACACATGTACTCTGTTTTACTCTGACTAATCTTCATTCCTCTTCTTTCTAGTGCAAACCTCCACCTCTCCAGCTTTTCCTCCACCTCTTCCCTCGTCTCATTACAGATCACAATGTCATCTGCAAACACAAAATTAGGTAAGAAATACCCCACTTTTACCAAATATGTAGGTTCACATATACATACATGTATGTTGTGTTCAATTTGACTTCTGTTTGTTCCGTTCCGTCATCTTCCGCTTGTTCTGGGGTCGGGTCGCGGGGCCAACAGCCTCAAACGGGCAGCCCAGGCCCGTTCTGTTTGTTCATTGACATAAATCCGCTCATTTTGGTTTAAACATGAGTTTTAGGGACCTGGATTTTGGGGATAAGCCGTTAAAAATGGGAGACTGTTTAGCAGGGGTGGATTTAAAAAAAAAAAAAAAAAAAGTTGTGCACCCCTCTTTGTCTTGCATGTCTGTTGTTGGAGTCTTATCTACAGACCTGGATGTTGATGTGAAGGGGGGAGTCCTGAGCAGAGCTCCTTGTTGTTCATCCAATGCATTATCATCCTCCTGCTTATGTCGTTGCTTTGCAACCATGTTTGTTTTTTAAATGATGAATGATTTTATTTCACCGAATTTTGCTCGTGTAACAACAAAATAACATATTTCATTTTTACATTAACAACCGTCATTATGTATAATTTCCTTCTTCTTGATTCTTTCAACAATAAAAGGGAAACAAGCAAATAATAGCAGTTAATTGCATCTACTTGAGTCGTTCTGAAGGATTTCGAGCAATTTTTTTTTCGTTCAGTTTGCACAAAAAGAAATGAAAGTTTACCAGCATGTGCATAAAACTTAGATTTGTCTTCCTGCTGGTACAATCTGTACTGAGTTCTGTTCTTGTGTCCAAACAAACTCTCAGAGGGAAACTGAAAATGTTTCCATTTTGAAATTGAACCAAAAATAATAAAAAAAAAAGAGAATTTCTTTTGTGTAGATTTTCTTCTTCTTGTATCGGTCTGATTCTGCAATGTGCATTTTTTTTTTTTTAATCAAAGAAAAAAAGTGTAGAATCATCTTAATGTGTAGGATTAGAGATAAAAATGCACAGCTGTCCTACATCTGGTCACCTCTGTAATTACAACGTGAGGGTCGTTCACCGTCCTGTAATTAATTCATGTCGTTATCTGTATCAGGCTACTTAATCTGATTATTCATTCATTCATCTTCTGAACCGCTTATTCTTAACCAGTTCGCATGGGTGCCAGCAGCTATCCCGGCTGATTCAAGGCAAGAGGCAGGGTACACCCGAAACAGGTAACTAGTCTATTGTAAGGCCACACACAGACAATCATCCACACACATTCCTGGGGGCAATTTCATGGAGGTCAATCACTTAACATGCATGTTTTTGGAGGGTGGGGGGAAACTTGAGTGCTGGAGGAAACCTATACATACACAGGGAGAACATGCAAACTCCACACAGAAAGCCCAGTGTTCCAAACCTCGCCCCCACCTGGGATTCGAACCACAACCTTCTTGCTGTGAGGACACTGTGCTATCAACTGCTCCACTGTTCAGCCCATTCGAATATTTAATTGTTTCAGTTTGATTCAGGTTCAAGTCCTGGGTGGGGACGAGGCTTGGAACACTGTCCTTCTGTTCTCCTCGTGTTTAAGTGGGTTTCCTTCGGGTACTCCGGTTTCCTCCCACTCTCCAAAGACATGCATTCTAGGTTCATTGGCCGGTGCCAAATTGCCCCTAGGAATAAGTGTGTGTGTGGATGGTTGTATGTGTGTGGGCCCATGACAGACTGGCGACCTGTTTGGGCTGTACCCTGCCCCTCGCCTTGAATTAGCCGGGATGGGCTCAGGCACCCATCCCCGCTACCCCATAAGGGATAGATGGATAAGAAGGTGTCTGACTGACTGTATGATTCATTCGGGTGGTGACACCCCTCAGTTTTTTACTTTCTCATTTTCACCCTGTGGTTTGATGCGGTCACTTGTCTGCTCGGTCCCAGATTGATACCTGCTTAAATTTTCAGTCAGTCAGTCATCTTCTTATCCGTCTATCCCTTTTGGGGTTGGGGGGCGGGGTGCCGGAGCCCATCCCGGCTGATTTAAGGCGAGGGGCAGGGTACACCCCGAACAGGTCGCCAGTCTGTCGCAGGGCCACACACAGACAACCATCCACACACTCACTCACTCATTCCTAGGGGCAATTTGGCACCGGCCAATCAACCTAGCATGCATGTCTTTGGAGGGAGGGAGGAAACCCACGCAAACACGAGGAGAACATGCAAACTCCACACAGTAAGGACAGTGTTCCAAGCCTTGTCCCCACCCGGGACTTGAACCCACAACCTTCTTGCTGCGCCACCGTGCATCCATGCTTAAATTTTCTCTTTCTTAATTGGTTTTTATCACAAATATTGTAGAATTGTGTAAAATTGAACAAGAATTGATTTTTTTGTAAAAAAAAAAATAATTAGTAACCATTTAAAAAAAAAGGCATTAAAATTGCAGCAAAAATAAGTTCATTGATGCACAAAAAATTATTATACTTTATTTTTATTATTGTCTTTCCATTGACTAATTTAACCTACTTTGATTATTATTTTTAAATGCACACCGTTATTTTTTTCTAAATTTATTTTTCTATTTTTTTGCAGTATAAAACTTTTAATTCACGAGTTTCTTCTTCAAAAGTTCTGATGTTACATTTATGCTTTTAAAGCAAAAAAAACAACCCTCATCAGACGAGGCTTGCAGTCTATTTTACTCAGCTGAAAAGTTTTCCGTTGGACTTTGTGTTTCATTCATGATGCTTTGAGTTAAGCCGTTTCCACACAATGAGACCACCATTCCGAGCCGACACAATGAAACCTGTTTTGCTCTTCAAAAATGGGCCTGATGCACAGCTCGGCTTACAGCAAAGATGCATCCTCTTGTCACAAGGAAGTCCTAATGCATCCTCAAGGGCTCTCCATCTGCTCTCTGTAGCCGTGGTCACCATGGAGATTTGTCTATTTCAGCAAACGATACGGTTAAATAAGTACACATTCAGCAGAGCATGAGCAGCAACAACATGTAAACACTTGTTGGATGCCTGGAACAACGTGAAGAGGGACTCGATGTGGGGCTTTGATATGCTTTTAAAACTCACATCTCTCCCCTTAAAAAAAGAAGGTTAGAACCATCTTCTATTAGCTGTTTGCAGAGGGACACAAATGGGACACGAATTGATGGAAAAAAGGAAACGGAGAGCTGGTGGAAAGATGGCATGAATGTAAAGGCTGAATAGAATTGAAGAATTAGCCAGCACTTGATATTCCTCAGGCCTATCAGCCCATTAGGAGAGCAGCGTCCTCTCCAAATTAGAGTAATGAGGAGTTTGGTACCCAGCTACATGAAAAAAAAAAAAGGACAGAAGGAAGGAGGGGAGTGTGGGATCAAGACGGGGAAACACATGATTCTTTGAGAGAGAGCAAGAGGGTGCAAAAAATCACCAGATTTCAAACCCAAGTGTTTAATTGCCTCCATAGGTTGAAGAACAGTTGGCCGATGAGTTTGTGTGTGGAATACATTTCACACACTCAGGTTCCCAAAAACGAAGGGGGGTAAAGTGAAAGAGGGGGTGTGGGGTTCCTGTGATAAGAGAAAGGCGGAAGGAAGAGATTCAAAGAAAGACAGAAAGAAAGAGAAATCTGAATCACACATGGCTGCTATGATCCCAGCATGTGTCCATTTCTATCGCAGCCAGACCACCCGCTTGGCCTCCAGGGAGTGTGTATGTGTGTGTGTGTGTGTGTGTGTCGGACAAGCGTGTGCTTTGGTCAGAAAGCCCACACTTGGTGGTGTGTATTTCAGTATACTCCTCTGTGTCTGTGTGAGCTCTCTCAGTAGGAATGAAAGCACATGGGATGCAGCTAAACACACATTTAGACATGAAACGACGTCTCAGCAAAGGTTTTTCCCAGAATTTGCTCGAGGTGTGTGTGTTTGGAAGGCAGATAGATTGCGATGTTTCTTAGAACAATCAAAAAAACTTCCAAACACCTCATGAAAACCTAATTTAAATTATTTAATCCTTTATTGATCACTCAGTGAAATACTTGGAAATGCTTGTTTCCACCACAAAAAGTGTTAATGAGAGATTGAAGGGTATGAACAGCTGGGTTCATTTTCTCCAAAATAACAGACCGAAAGTCAGGGACAAACTAGAAAATCTATTTTATTCAATGAAGTATTTCATATTTAGAAAGATGCTGATTCTTAATCATTCGTGGGAGGATCTGCTGTGGTCAGAAAATCAATCTTTTCAGGATTCTTCGTTATCTATTTGTGATTAATATAATTATTAAGATCTAAAAACCCAAGTTTGTGAGAAAATTTACATCCAAGTTTACATCATAAAGTTGTCATTTTTTATTTAATTCTCTATTAATTTTCAGTAAAATCCACTCTTTTTATTTTAAATGTGCAATTCCGCCATCTTCCGCTTGTTCCGGGGTCGGGTCGCGGGGGCAACAGCCTCGAACGGGTAGCCCAAGCCTCTCTTTCCCCCCGGCTGCATCCTCCAGCTCACCCGGAAGGATCCCAAGTTGTTCCCCGGCCAGCTGTGAGACATAGTCTCACCAGCGGGTCCGGGGTCGCCCCCTTGGTCTCCTCCCGGTGGGACGTGCCCGAAACACCCCGCCCGCGAAGCGCTTGGGGGGCATCCTGACCAGATGCCCGAACCACCCCATCTGGCTCCTCTCGACCTGGAGGAGGAGCGACTTCGACACTGAGCTCCTTCCGGATGGCAGAGCTCCTCACCCGATCTCTGAGTGAGAGCCCAGCCACCCTGCGGAGGAAGCTCATTTCGCCCGCATGTACCCGCGAACTCATTCTTTCGGTCAGCACCAACATCTGGTGACCATAGGTGAGGGTTGGAACGTAGATCGACTTGTAAATCGAGAACTTTGCTTTTCGGCTCAGCGCTCTTGTTACCACGACGGACCGATGCACCGTCCTAGTTATTGCTGATGCCACACCGATCCGCCTGTCGATCTCCCGCTCCATCCTTCCCCCACTCGTGAACAAGACCCTGAGATACTTAAACTCCTCCACTTGGGTTGGGACCCCGACAATGTGCAATTCCTCGCCCTTAATTTGTTGTGTTTTTTATGTGGGTTTTTTTATATTAAAATTTTTAATAGTCTAACATGTTTGGTTCAATTTCCTCACTTTCAGCTGTGAAAATAATTTTATATGTGTAAATAGTACACAGATGATCAATAATTATCAAAGTTTTTCCTGCAAAAATGTTATTTTGGTATTTTTGTTTTTCTGGTGAAACTTAAAACTAATAAAGAAGAAAAAAAACTCCAGCGAAACGTGTAAAATCAGCTGGTTCCACTATTTTACATGGATCTTTATTTGACAAAACCTGCTTTTGACAAATGGTCAATGAGCTCCACTGTCATGATCGCCTCACCTGCCATCAGAGAGAGCCCTGGACTTTCCTCCCTCTCCTGGGTTTCAGCCGGATCCCAAACACCTGTGGTCATTAGCCTAATGCTAATCATCTGTGCGTCGTTAGCCTGATGCCTATATAAGGGCAGTCTCCCCTGACTTCCTCATTGGGTCGTCAGCAACCCCTCCAGCCAGGTCTTCTTGACCAAGTTTATATTCTCAAATGCTGTTATTGTTTTAACTTTGACCAAAAGACAGTTGTTTGTGTTAATCCTGTGCCCTTTGCCTTTCTGGACTTTTTGTCCTGTTTGTTGTCCTGCATTTGGGTCCTCCTCTTCCTTCCTCATCCACATCATAACAGCCACTTTTTTTTTAACATCTTTTTGAGATTGGAAAAAGATGTTTTTTAAGCACAAATTTGACACAAGTTTTTTAAAATGAACAAAAGTGGTTCTTTTTTTGTGCTAGCAGACCGTTTCAAGGTTGAGTTTTCATTCCTTTAGGTTGCCATATATACAAATGTGTTTGAGCTACTGTACAGTAGTGATGTGATCCCTGGTTATGCACCAATTTGTTACACATACAGTATATGTTCATCCAGGCTTTGTATGGGATATGTGAGACATTTATGACTCTCAGGTGCACCAGGGATCTGCTCTGAGTCTTATGTAGTTTGCTGTGGTGATGAACAGGCTTACAGATGAGGTTAGACAGGAATCTTCAATGATGTTTGCAGATGACATTGTGATCTGTAGTGAGAGGAGGGAAGAGGTGGAGGAAAAGCTGGAGAGGTGGAGGTTTGCATTAGAAAGAAGAGGAATGAAGATTAGTCAGAGTAAGACAGAGTACGTGTGTGTGAATGAGAGGGATCCAAATGGAAAAGTGAGGTTACAGGAAGAAGAGATAAAGAAGGTGGAAGATTTTAAGTACTTAGAATCAACAGTCCAGAGCAATAGAGAGTGTGGAAAAGAGGTGAAGAAGCATGTGCAGGCAGGCTGGAACGGGTGGAGAAAAGTATCAGGTGTGATGTGTGATAGAAGAGTTTCAGCTAAAATGAAAGGGAAAATGTGCAAAAAACTGGGGTGAGACTGGCCATGAGACCGGTCTAGAGCAGGAGTGGGCAAACGTTTTGATTTGTGGGCCACATTGAATTCCAAATTTTGACAAAGGGGTCGGAACAGGAGCAGATGGATGGCAGGCATGCTTTGGTAACTTCACCTAATTGGAGAAAAAATGCACATCTTGGGATCTGGAGAAAACATGTACTTTAATTTTCAATGAAAATTTAAAAAAGCATAACAACAAAATGCAAGGACGAAACAATTGCAGGAAGCAGTCCATGGGCGCGTTAAATTTGTGCGGGGAATGGAAAGGCATCGGGGCCACTATACACGTACACAATCGCGCTAGATGGAGACGGTGGCCGCGTGGTTAGAGCGTTCGCCCGCGGACTGGAAGGTCGCGGGTTTGCGTCCCACGGAGAGCACGTCTAGGGTCCTTGGAGAATACACCTAACCCCCGCTTCTCCCACCATTGGCGCCGTTGAAGGGCAGCCTGCTGCGGTGTAAGGAGTGCAGCAAACAAATTTCCCCGGTGAGGGATGAATAGAGTAATTCATTATTATTATTATTATTATTAGATGTTACATCAAGCACGTTAAATTTTAAATTAAGCGCTGGCGCGCTTGAAAAAACGTACATCTAACGCGCTAGGTTTAAAATGTAGGGTTGAAATCTAACACGGTTGTTGACGTGCGTGTATGGGCCCTGATGGCTTTCCATATGGGCACACATCTTAACAGAAGCAGTGTAATTTTCTCAACAAAGTCAATATATCTAGAGTGTGCAATCTTGTGAGTAAACATCAGGACTTCAAAACAAAATAATAATAATAAATAAAACATCAAGTTTTTTAATTTCCATGGGCCGGATTAAAACTTTTAACGGGCCGCGTGTGGCCCGCAGGCCGTAATTTGCCTACGCCTGGTCTAGAGACAGTGGCACTGAGAAAAAGACAGGAAACAGAGATGTTTGTAGCAGAGATGAAGATGCTGAGGATCTCTCTGGGAGTGACCAGGATAGACAGGATCAGAGGAACAGCACATGTTAGAGGTTTTAGAGATAAAGTCAGAGAGACCAGACTGAGATGGTTTGGGCATGTGCAGTGGAGTGGGAGAGAGTACATCTGCAGAAGGATGCTGGATTTGGAACCACCAGGAAAGAGGCCTAGAGGAAGACCAAAGAGGAGGTTCATAGATACAGTGAAAGAAGACATGAAGATAGTTAGCGTGACTGAAGAAGATGCAGCAGATAGGGTTAGATGGAAAAAAACTGTTTTGCTGTGGCGACCCCCCAAGGGAAATGCCGAATAGAGATGGAGAGGTGTACCCCACCTCCTGTGATGGATACAGAGTAAAATTTTGAGTGTGAATAGTTGAAAGTGATTGATTTAACATTTTTATTCAAGTAAAAAAAAATATCGAAGCGACCCTCTGATACACACCATAATAATTAAAAGTCAGTTCTAATTGATAAAGTCAGCAAACATTATTCTTGTAACCAAAACACTTGATAAGCTGCAATTTATGAGTAAATCTGTGTAAATGATCTCAATCTAATTAGCCTAATGACTGCTTTTGTTCATATTTGAAACATGGCTCTTCTCTATTGAACACAATTACGGTGGCTGATCCTTTATTTGTCTGCACACATTTGTCAGGGATTCTCTTGTTTAATCTCTCCATCATCACAAAGACACGTCCACACAATTACGTGTCGACGAGTAATTAAAGCATCAGTTAGGGTTCATTAATTGGAGAGCAGATCATGGAGAATACTCATTGTATGTCTGTATGTCTATCTATTCGTTTTACTCATAAAAACTCAAATTTCTTGTGCCGTCGGAATCTCACGATCCATCTCTTGTTTTTGCTCTTCAGTTTAATTCTATATGTTTCTCCCCATCCCTCCTCCACTTCTCTTTCTTTTGTGTGCTGGCTCAAGTACTGGAGGACGACAACTTCATTATTCTGCTTCTCTCTCCTCTTCAACCTCATGTACTTCTGCTCGAGTGGCGCCATATGACAATTCAATATCCACCCTCCCCTTTCTTCCACTCTCATCCACTTTCTACCTTTTTTTTCTAAGCATCTCCATGGCTTGTGCTTCATTTTGCACTTGCCAATATTTAGTTTTTTTTCATTTGTCCCTGTGTCAATTTTATTTTTTCTTTTAAATTTCATCTAAAAAAATTATTTGGGTGATTTTGATTTGGAGGGTTCTATAACATGCACCTCGATATGTTCAAGAAAATAAACTATGGTAAGAAAAAGAAGTTTATTAGATTTTTTTTTTTTAAAAACCCATCTGGTTCTTTTTTTCTAATTAAAACAAACATCAGCCCCGTTCTTTTTCACAGTTTAGTAAAAACAAACCCAGACAGTTTCTGAGGCTGCTCATTAAATAACAGCTTCTCCACAGTGTGTAATGTTTCACCATTTCTGACATCTCACAACCCAGAAATCTCTCAACAGTCTGACACTAGACATGTCTGGATCCAGGAAGGTGAGAGAAAATGAGAAAGCAAAGATGAGATTGTTGAGGTATTAACCCAAACATGTTTGTCTGCCACAGAACAACGTACACACTATAGAAATATTGCTTTTTAAAGACACTCTCAAACATTTGTAGGTTTTTTCTGGCCATATTCTGTCCATTTCTAAGCTAATTCGACCCTTTTAAGTGACATTTAGTGTAAAAATGAGTGACCACTGGATAAATTCACAATAATTAAAAAAACAAAATAATTTTTTTCGCAAGACACTGGTGACTTGTTCATGGTGTACACTGCCTCTCGCCTGAAATCAGCCAGGATAGGCTCAGGCCCAGACACATTGTCCCATTAGCAATAACCGGTTCAAAAGATGAAGCAAAAGTTTTGACCATTTTTGGTGTGATTTAAGTGGACCGAATATGAAGTACACTGTGGCCCAAATTTGGTCCACACACCAGACATTTACACATTTGATCCAAAATGTAATTTAAGTGTTCAGTACATGCCGTTCTTTTATTGTCCTGGTGTGTTGTTTAGTTGTTACTTGTATTACGTTTTAATAGTTTTATATTAAAAATGACACTTTTTGCTACAAAATTATCCAAATGACTACGTGTTCAAACTTAAAATAGATACAATAGTTGCTTTAAAGACAAAGTACTACTAGTTTTCTACAGATGCGACGAGTATAAGGAAATGAGAAGATATGTGTGTATATATTTTTTCTTACAAACATATCAGTAAGTGTGACATGTGTGTGTGGGGGGTTGCAAATCAACACATACCCACCCACACACATATATTTTATAGGACAAATGAGAATATTTAGTACAAACTACACTGCGTAATGTGTTGCAAGCTTACAGCTTTTGACTTCTTGTCCATTTAAAGGGAAATAATCAGATTCCCCATGCTTGCTGATGGAAGGGTTCCATGTTTAAAGGGGACACATGTTAACACAGAGCCTAAAAATGCTCCATGTGTCATTCTGTGATGGCTGGTTTTAATGTGCCCTCTCTGTGGGTGTGTGAAAATCACACATGTGAACACACCTCCTGCCCACAGAGAAGGGAGCCATCTGACCTTTCACTGGTGCAGTTTTAATCAAGTCTGTCATTTGCTGTTTCTATGACACGCAGATGCTGGAAGTGGGCAGCAACCTCCCTTTTGTTTCATAGTCAGACTGGTTTATCATTTTGGTCAGTAAGTAATGAACCAGAGAGTTGAGAAATAATGCCAGTTGAACCAGTTAAGCTGTTTGGGATGGAATGATGTCATGTGGTGAGAAATTAAATTCAACAGTGACATCCACTGGTAAAAAATGATGACCATTAGACCGGACTGTGAAAATATTGTCAAACATTGAACCGGTCAGTGGCACAGAAAAGGTTGGGGATGATCTTGTAGTGCAGGCATGCCAAACAATGGTTCGCGGGCCACATGTGGCCCATTAAATATATTAATCCGGTCCGAAAAAAATTAACTAAACCATGTTAATGTTTTATTTCCTCTACATTTCTTATGTTTTCTCACTAGATGGCGCACTCTAGATATATTGGCTTTGTTGAGAAAACAACAACACTGCTCCAATTAAAATGTGTTGCCGTGATGCGCGCGTTGTCAAAATAAACGGTGCGTAGATATGGAAAGCCATCAGGGCCAATATACGCACGTAAACAAACGCGTTAGATTTCCAACCTACATTTTAAACCTACCGCGCAAGGTGCACATTTTATTTAAGTGCTTAAGTGCTTTAAAGTTTAGCGTGCTAGATTACGTGCCTATAGCAGCCCCAATGAGGATCTCTCTGGGAGTGACCAGGATGGACAGGATTAGAAATGAGTACATCAGGCGAACAGCACATGTTAGAGGTTTTCAGGGATAAAGTCAGAGAGGCCAGACTGAGATGGTTTGGACATGTGCAGAGGAGAGAGAGAGTACATCTGCAGAAGGATGTTGGGTTTGGAACCGCCAGGCAAGAGGCCTAGAGGAAGACCAAAGAGGAGGTTCATGGATACAGTGAAGGAAGACATGAAGATAGTTGGCGTGACCGAAGAGGATGCAGCAGATAGGGTTAGATGGAAGAAAGAAGTGGCTCCAATGGCTTTCCATATTAGTGCGCTTGTTTACCAAAGCATGCCGTTGGGATCTCTTTCCTCCCCTGATCCATAACATCTGGTCCTGTTCCGACCCCTTTGGGCAAATGTTAGAACCCAATGTGGCCCACGAATCAAAAAGTTTGCCCACTCCTGATCTAGTGGATGCATAACGTAACCCTAGACACCGCAGTACGGTAGTTTCTTTCTATGCGCCTCATAATGCGGTGCGTCTTATATATGGAAAAAGTTTTAACCTGGACTTATCCCTTCAAATTTGGACTTTTTTTTTTTTATCAAGAAGTACAGATTTAATTTAATTGGTCCATTTTAAATATACAGATTATTAATTAATAAAAAAAACACATTCTGCCGTAAATATATTTAGTATTTAGCAACAATAAAACCAGAAATAATTTAACAGTAAAATAGTGGGACAACTTTTTTTTTTTTTTTTAAAGGACATCATTACGTTTAGGATGACAATAAAATATTTGATGATCATCATTTTTAACACAATTTTTTTTTACATTTTTAAAACCCTAACAATCATCGTAAAGTAATTCAACATACATTTCAAAATTTGACGAGTAAGCTAGGAGGTTGTTGAACAGTAAATTGTTGTGTACATTTATTAGGTCACTTTTTAAGGTTTTTTGGAAATGCTTGGTGTTAAAACTCAAAATACTGTAGTGCAAAAAAGTTGAATCGTCATCAGTTTTTCAGAGAAATTAATTTTGATACGATTATAGGTAACAAGTAATAAGTATCTTAAAGTTAAATGTAACTTTAAATTTGCTGTAACCAGTCCCATCTAAAACGTTTTAGAAAGAAAGAAGGTAAACCCGACAAACTCCACGTCGTAAGATAAGAAAGCGCTAGAGCGCCATCTTAAGGTTAATTTGTGCCAAAACACAAAACGCCAACAAACAAAAATGCATCTTAAACAAATTTAAAATACAATCTTTTTAGAATATCTTAGGATACAAACGTTCAGGTGCACAAAGTAGAATTTAAGCCTGCGCCTACAAAATTGAAGAATTATTCTACCCGCAAATCTAAGCCTTTACTGTTTTAAAAAATATCTTTCAGGCAAAGCAAACAAAAAATATTAAATGGAAATAAACAAGTCATTTTGTGTGCCAAAAAAATTTATAAGTGGTTTTACAAATTATTTTTATGGTTTACACAAACTTTGAAGACAACTTATCAAAGATTTAACTTGGTGGTAAAAAGTAACATTTAATATAATAAAACAAAAGCAATAAAAAAAAAGTAAAACATCAAGTACAGAGAAAGTTAAATAAAGGAACTATAAGTAAATATTAATGTAATGAAACATGCGTACAGTGCTTATGTTTTCAGTAAACTAAACATTACAAAAACAAATTGGTGGTTATGAATTCATCCCCTGAATTGACAGGTTCGATATTAAAATATTTACGTAAAAAAAAAAAAAAAAAAAATAGTTCAATTCCATAGAAACACAGACATTTCCTACTTAAACTGTACAAGCGTTTGCTTTATATTTATCTCCTGTACGGCTCACTCTAGTGCTGTTTTTAAGGACTTTAAAGTGTCCTGGAGCTTCTGTAAGTCCGCCATGTCTTCCTCTCTAGCCTTGACGCACTGGCGCAGCACTTTGTTGTGCAGTTCATCCATACATTTCTGTTGTGAAAAAAAAAGAAGAAAACACAGCTGAAAACTACAAACAAAACATTAAACCTTTTATTTACATCAGGGGTGTCCAAATCTGGTCCTCGAGGGCCGGTGTCCTGAAGGTTTTCCATATGTTCTTGCATCTATACACCTGATCCAGTTAACTGAGTCACTGTGCCAAGTTCTATTGGCTGTTGATTTCATTTTTTGTGCATCAGCTGTATTGAACTAGGAACATGTGGAAAACCATCAGGATGCCAACCCTCGAGGACCGGCTTTGGACACCCCTGATTTACATGATACAATGAATACGTATGTTCTTCCAGATAACCTACCAAGTACTCTTCACCTGTCTCCCTGATCACGTTAGGTGTAGATGTCCAGTCATTTATAAACACCTCCTAACCACCCAGAGCCTGACTCCATTCCTTTCTAAATATCAAGCAGCATTTTGTCCTCTTCATCATCATCCTCTGTTGTCTCCTGCTACAACTTTTCAGTCTCTAATTTCCTTCAGATTACACCGTCTACATAAAACATCCTCTGTCTGTGTGCTCCTTCCTTCACTCTTTTGGCTCATCCTGTGTTCTACCCTCTTCTGGAAGAAAGAATTTTCTAGACATTTCCATCCTTTGTGCAGTCAGCCATCAATCTGTCCTCCAGCATTCTTCTCCTGGACACCATCTCTGTTTCCTGCATATAGGAAACACATTCCTACTTTCACCCATCTCTCCCTTTCCTGGACTCTTAGTGCTTACTTTCTCTCCCTTCCAACAGACACATCTTTCTCTTCTTAGTTCCATTTCCTCTGGCAGTCTGTAAGTCAACAGCACTGATTGTGGCATCAACTGCTCTGGTGTGAGAATTTGTTCTTTGATAGTTTTATACACTGTATGGCTTTCCAGACACAAGCCTCTGCATCTACCCAAGCACTCTGACCGGCCGGCTGGCACAAGAACACACTGATTTGTGGCATTTTTGTTCATCAGCAGACCAGTACCTCAGTAATGGAAAGGTGATTTGTGGCCGTGGTTAAAACAGACGCCAGGTTGTTGGCAACAATTAGCCTCTTCTCATTCGTCTCTTGGAGGACCAACTGGAACCTGAAATAGAAAGACCCACATGTTTTTAAAGAGCTTAAAAAGTAATAAATACATTGCAAAATTGATCTAATTACTACAGCAAAAAATAACATAAGGAATGTAAAAATATTGACATTTTTTTCACATAAAGTTTGGGAAACTTTTGCAATAACTTGGATTTCTTCAGGAATAAATGAAAATATCTTTTGATCTTTTAAATTACATCACAAAACAGATACAATATTCTTAAATTAATACATACATTTACCATTAGAAAACATTCTCAGTGCATAAAGAAAAAAGTATGTGAACACTGAGGTTTTAAATCCATGTGAGCAAACGCAGTAAAACGCTTTGAGCTTCTATTCGCAGATGGATGGTTTATAGCAGTGGTCCCCAAACACCGGGCCGGGGAATGGTACCGGGCCACGGGTCATGTTGTACTGGACCACACAGAACTCTTATTTTTATCCACTTTGTTTTTGTGATGTCTTTTATTTTCAAAGTAAATGTTTACTGTTACCATGGCAACAAGAGTGCATTTGAGCAGAGAGAATGTTTCCACGTTATGAAGACGCTGCTAATAAATTTTCTCGTGAAGACAAAGTAGATTTAAGTTTATTATTATTGATTTTAAAAAGCCATTTTTTTTTCCGGCTGGTCTCATCACCTTAAGACCGGTCCGTAAAAATATTGTCAGACACTAAACCGGTCTGTGGCGCAGAAAAGGTTGAGGACCCCTAGTTTATAGAATTCCTCCAAAAGATCCTGATGAACATCTGATCAGATTCCTAATTCTGTTCAGAGCGCTAGCTTCTCATCAGGGTTTTAGTAAAAGAAGATCATTTGTCTAGTTTTGTGATTTAGATATAGAGCAAAATATATTTTGTGACCAATTTCTGCAGAAATCAAGAAATCCCAAAAGCTTGGTGTACTGAAGTTGCAACTGTAAAAAGAAAATCTGTAAATTGTGAGGGGAAAAAACTTTATACATTTAAGCATAAATATTTACTGTGTTTGCGTTGCGTTCAGTTGCTGAATTGCTTCGTCAAACCCAGAAGTAACTTTTTCCTCCAGAAGTTTGCGATGATTTTCAGCTGAATCCATCTCTGCGGCCCACTCCTGCTCCTCTCTGGCCATTTCCTTCAACGATACAGACACAATGTTAGGAAGCAGCACACTTACACACAATAAACTGTATTTCATTTTTCCTGCAGTAACTCTGAGTGGAGATGACCAAATCCAACAAACCTGCATTTCACACTCCAGCTGTTCATCAACTTTACGAATCTTTTCTGAGAGCTGCTTCAAATCGTTAGTCTTGTCCAGGATGTTGGAATTTAACTAGAAAACAAAATAATTAAAAAACTTCTGAAATGTGATATTTTATTTTAAGGTTAATGTAGAAGTTGTGTTACCTGTTCACAGGACTCCTCCAGACTAAGCTTACTGTTTGCTACATGAACGTTATCTTCCTCCACGTTACTGATCAGCTTTCTCAGGAGGATCTAAAGCAAAAAAAAAAAAACACACACTCTAAGAACCATCAATATGATGCAAATTAAAACACAAGGACTTGAATGAAAAGTTTGTATTAGATAAAACTTCCAGATTCCAACCAGCTACCTGAATCTGAGTTTTATGTTGAAGCGTGTTGCTGGATCCACTTTCAAAAAGTCTGATCTCAAAATCCTGACCACATGCGTTTTCTGCAGACTGAGGTGTTAGCTTCAGCATCCGAGCCAGCTTGTGGTACTCGCTCAGCTTCAACTCAGCCTGGAATTAAGAATAGAAACAACAGAGAAGCAGTCAATCGTCAGTTTTAAAAGTTCAACAGTAGTTGTTCGTGCATCCAAAATGAACAACAGTACCTTTTCTTTAACTTTAGCCAGAGCGATCTCTTCATTCCACTTGTGTTTTTGAATGTCCTCCAGAGATTTGCTGAGGGTAGAAATGTTGTGTTGGAGTTCCCTCTTTTCCTGGTTGATCCTCGCCACATCAGCAGGAGTAAACTTCTGCTTCTGAAGGACATGTTGTAGTTCTTCCCTCTCACGCTTCAGAGAGTCCAAAGAACTCACTGAAAAAAAGAACAATCAAAAAAACAAGTTCAGGAGTTTGAACTGAATAGGAAACAAAAAAATCATACTTAAAATGGGCAAGCGTTCTGAGGGTTCACTGTCTTCACGAGTTTACAAATGAAAACATGTCCAGTTGGATTTATTTATAAGAAATGACATGGGTTAGGGGTGTAAAAAACTGATTTAATTTTTTTTTTTTTTTTACATGCTGGCACACCTCACCCAAACCGATTCCCAGATGACAGTAGATTTTGTCACTAAAAAATAAATTATTACACCAAGGCATTCCTTCATGTAATAATTTCATGTCCAATCCTGCTTTTAATTAAAAAAAACTTGTTTCTCAGCACAAGGTTAAAATTTACCGCTGTTTTCCAACTCGTGATCCAGTTCTGAAACTTTGCTTTCCAGATTTGCTTGAAATGACTCCAGGCTGCTGCTGTAACTCTGGAGTTTCTTAAGATCTGTCTGTAGTTTAATTTTCTCCAACTTCTTGGCCATTAAAGGATCCTGTGCAACAAGTAAAACAGTTAATCCAGCAATAACGAAAGATCAACATGACAGCGCACAACTTTAGTATGTGACAAAGACACTATTTTTCAGTTTTAAATTAACTTCAGGGTTTCTTATTGTTGATATTTAAGGGTTCATTTAATTTATTTATTTTCATTGTGAGCAATCAGTGGATGATGAAAATAAAAAACGTGTTTATTCCCAGTAAAATTACAATCAGAAACGTTCCGGTGTGGATGTGTTACTTTGAGAAACTTACAGTCTGATTTTCTTTCTCCAGTCGTTCGACTTCCTGAAAGAGAAACTTGCTCTTTTCTTCCATTGTCTTCAGCAGGGCTTCATCCACATTGTAAAACTTCTCTGTTAAAGAAAACCAATCAAAGTCTTATCCACACTAAAACTCAACATGATTGGAAAATATCTTTTAAAAGATTGCTTTGCATACTTAGTTTTCTGATGAACGCCTCGTCATCGTCCTCAAATGCATCATCACCCTTCATGAACTTGCTGTAGGTTTCTGCTGTGTAGTCCAGGAAAAGCTGCACGAGATGAAGAAGATTAATACTAAACTTTGAGAGATTTGTTGTAGAAAAGACAACTCTGTAATTATAAAAGAAAACACACACCTTTTTATATTCAACGCCGTCTTTAACGTCACTGTTACCTTCGCAAAAGTCGCTGAACGGCTGTGACTGCTCGTTCAGGCTCCAGTAAATCTGAAGCACAAACATCCTTATAATTTAAACCTAGATAGGTTTGACAGTTACAGTCAAATATTTTGTTAATTGTAAGAGTTTCTCACCTTAACATTATCAATGAGCCAAATGAGAGCTCCCAGGGCCTGAGGCCAAGTGTGAGGAGCTCCAACAGAATACATCAAACTTTTTGAGAAAACAAATGGGTACCTGCAGAAAGAAAAGAAATGAATCACTTTTAAAAGATGTAATTTTTCCTCAGTTGGCTTCAATGTGTTTATTTGCAGTTTACTATTGAGTCTTAACCTCAGGATCTGACAGTGTCTTACAGCTGCTTCCTACTGGACTTTTTTATTCTAAAATAAGACTGTGAGACCAAGACGTGAGCTGTTAGTGAAATAAAAGTTTACCTCAAAGCTTTAAGCATAGCTGGAACTTCCTCCTCAAACTTTGTATTTTTGGTATTTGGCATCTCAAACGTTGGATCGAGCTGGCAGTAAATGAATTCAAACATCTTCACAAACTCCTTGCTGGAGGGTGACTGTAGAGTTTTGGATGACAGGGTCCCTGGGTATCCACGCTCTGTTAAGAACTGGAAAACAACCCAAAAAAAAAGTCTTTTCATTCAGTGCTACTAAGAATCATTAAAGAAGGGTTATTGTGCTTTCATGGGGTTTAAATTCTGATCTCATAGAATTTATAGATAATCCTGGTTCCTTTTGGTAAATCAGAAATGCGATATTCGCCAAAAAAAAAAAACTTTTCAGTTTCACTTCTGTTTTAGACACTGAATCGGTTTTAAAAATTGAATTCCCGCCTAGTCCTGCTTCCTGGGTGTGCGCATGACAATGTAAATCTTGTTAGAAGCCACAAATACTGCATTATGTGCATCAAGTTAGCAAAGTTAGTGCATATTATTTTATATTCTTTTTTTGGTGCAGTAACATAAAAATGGTACTCCTTGTCAAAGGAAGGAACTGAGGGTGAGCAGACAAAGTAGGTGCACTTTAAAAAGACCTTTCAGCCATGGATCCATACAAACTACACCTAAACCCTCAGTGAAAGCGCCCCGCCTGCTGAACGAGTTTTCCTAATCACTTGTGTTGGGTGTAACTTTCTGAAATTCACTATGGGACATCTTCCAATGCACCACAGGAAACAGAAGTCAAGTGGTTCCTAAACTGACACGATTGGCTTTAGCACATTTGTTTTTATACTAGCTTCTTTATGATTAGCTGGAAAGGGAGGGGCTTTTTTTTAACCTCATGAAGCTTTCGGATGCATTGCTGAACATAAGATTTATCATGTAGAGGTCTAGCATCTTTGATCTTCTCGGTTCCTCCAAACCCTGGCATGTAACTGTTACGAGGCATGCCGGCCCCGCTAGTCCTGAAAACAAAACAAAAAAAAAAAAAAAGTTACTTTTTACACTTTTAAAAGCGAACATAGTACATAGTTTCCGTTGCAAACTCTGGTATTTTCATCGACAAACCTGGCACCAAAGAAGCTGGTTCGCCTCTCAGAAGTCACAGAAGGAGGTTTTGTCATGCTGAGCTTTCCAAAAGACGGCTTCTTACTGAAAAAGAAGCACATTATTATAAATTTAATCATCTAATGGGTCAAAATTTTAAAATGTTGACATTTTTTTCACTTTACACGCCACTAAAATGTTTGCATTCACCCTTTTAATAAACAAAAGTATTCTGGTTTGTTAATACTTCGAACTCTCAATGTATACTATCTCAAATATACACATTTTCTGTTTCATTGTCTTCCACTTATTCGGGGCCAGGTCACTTGAAGAACAGCCTCTGAGGAGAGGCCCAGGCTTCTCTCACTTTAGCTGCAACCTGCAGCTCACCTGGGAGGATCCCGAGGTGCTCCCTGGCCAGCTTGGAGAAATAGTCGCTCCAGCAGGGCGGGGCTGCCTCTGGGTCTCCTCCCAGTGGGATGCGCCCGAAACACCTCACCAGTGAGGCGTTCGGGTAGCATCCTAACCAGATGCCCAAACCACCCCAACAAGCTTCTCTTGATCTGGAGGAGGTTTACTTTTATTCATCATACTGTATTAATCCCTCAAGGGGAAATTCCTATGCTGCATTGCACCGCAGCAGGGAGCCAATGATGGCACCAATGGTGGGAGAAACTGGGGGTTAGGTGTCTTCTCCAGGGACACCTAGGCATGAGGTCAGCAGGATTTGAACTGGCTACTCTTTGGTCCAAAGATGGCAATTTTACCACTGAGCCTCTACTCTGAGCTCCACCCACTATGTCTGAGTGAGAGCCCAACCACCCTGCCGGGGATCAACTGATGGATGAAGTCTTTTTGAAAATCAATGGATTAGTAAAAGAATATTTGTTTTGTTTTTGTTTGACGGGCCCCAACCATTATCAAGCACAAACTTAAAGAAACACAAAACAGATATTCTTCTCCTTTCGGCATTTCCTCTTATGGGTTGCCAAAGCAAGTCAGTTTCTTCCATCTAACCCTATCTGCTGCATCCTCTTCGGTCACGCCAACTATCTTCATGTCTTCCTTCACTGTATCCATGAACCTCCTCTTTAGTCTTCAAGCCTGGTGGTCCCAAACTCTCCATCCTCTTCCTCTCTCCTTTTAAAAACATGTAATTTAACCAGAATATTTCTGTGCTCATTTGTACATATTTATGTTTTAAGTTATATGGACACAATGCTGATGTTTGTAACTAATATCCCAGTTTGGGATCAAGAAATTGAATTATTTTAATAATGCCCCTAGAAATCTGTGTGTGGCCCTGCAACAGACTGGCGACCTGTTTGGGGAGTACCCTGCCTCACTAATCGAAAAAACAGATAGATTAGTAAGAGATGATGTTAAAGCTACCTTTTTGGTGTTGTGTAGACCATGCTCATTCTGTTGGAGTCTTGGACTCTTAATGGCATCTCAGACAGTCGTCCAGTAGTAGTACGGGGTAACCTTCCACTGGATTTAATCAGGAAGAGAAATAATATCCAGTTAGCTTGATTAGGCTGTAAATTTAATGAGCTACAACATGTAAACAACACTATGCTAACAGATTAGCATTCATGCTACACATAGTTTTAACTCTAAATAGTAATTATAATTTATATCTATATACATTTAATAAATATGTCTATTAATTTTTTGTTTTTTACACACATAATTTTGGTTTTGACCAAAAATGATCGACTTAAATGCCACCAAAATAATAATAATAATAAAAAAAAAAAAAGTTCAAATTAACGGGTGTTAACCGTTGTTGATGTCACATTTTACACTTAACTGAGTTTTAACACGATGTTAAAATATGTTTTATTAGATAAATTAAAAGTAAATACTATTATTTATGGTACAAAGATTTTTTTTAACGTACCGCTCCATATTTTATCTTTGTTAATATTAATAAATAGAAAACTCAGTTAAAAACACTCCGCCATAAATTCAAAAAGAAGTGCTCACGGTGACGTCACAGTCATACGGCGAGACAGGAGGTTCAAAAGCCCCGCAGCGCGTTTTCTGTCTGGCTTGTTTGTCCAACCATCCAGGCCAACGAAAGTTAAAATGGACAGGAAAATTAAATGAAAATTGAAAAAAAATATTATTAATATTATGGGTTTTGTGCCCTGAATTTATATAATTATTTTCAAGTTCAACTTAAAAACAACAGAAAAAAGGATACAGAAATAATGCTAATTCTGACAGAAGCAACAACTATATTTTGGAAAGATTTTATTGTTTCTCACTTAGAAATATTACTATAGCATACGGAAAATGCACACAAAAAGAAATAGTTTGAAGACAGTTAATAAAGCAGATAAATTTTCAGTGTTTGTTTCAAAGTTAATGACAGCTTCTTGTTTCCACTTGAGAGTTTTGGTAGAGAACAGGGTGCACGCACACAGTTTCAACATGTCAGCTACTAATGGAATTTACAAGTACAAAGATCAACCAACAATTTAAAAAAGCTTTTACAAAAGTCAAATATTTACATATAAACATTGTATATGTCAAATGTATTATCTTTCCGTTCCGTCCTCTTCCGCTCATCCGGGGCCGGGTCGCGGGGGCAACAGCCTCAGACGGGAAGCCTAGGCTTCTCCCACCCCGGCTGCACCCTCCAGCTTACCTGGAAGGATCCCGAGTTGTTCCCCGGCCAGCTGTGAGACATAGTCTCTCCATAGTCTCTGCCTCTTGGTCTCCTCCCGGTGGGACGTGCCTGAAACACCTGACCAGATGCCCGAACCACCCTATCTGGCTTCTCTTGACCTGGAGGAGGAGCCTCTCGACACCGTGCTCGTCCCGGATCGCAGAACTTCCCACGCGATTTCTGCGGGAGAGCCCAGCCACCCTGCGGAGGAAGCTCAATTCATTGGCTTGTATCCGAGATCTCATTCTTGTAAGGTATGTCTTATTTACAGTGTTTAAATAATGACAAATAAGCCTTTACTTTTAAAAGATTTACTTACTTCATCAAAAGCCATTTCTTTTGCAACCATGTGTCATAATGAGCACTTTGTTATTTTGTATACTTTCTAAACTTTTGCCCCATTTTCACCATATTGACATGTTTGGTTCCGGACACGCTTTTAAAACTGTTGGAGAACACCCTTGTAGACAGTTAGCAGTTCCCTCACCTGCCCCCAGAGGAGGCCTTGGATGTTCCTAATCAATCTGACTAGGATCATCTGAGGATGATTCCTGATTCCACACATCTGTGCACCCTGCCATCTATTTGACAATGACAATGACAAATATTTTATTAATCCCGAGGGAAATTGTCCTGGCATCTGCTGCTCCCATTCACACATCAGGACACACAACAACAGTTCAAATAAAAGATTAAAAACAGATAAGAAACAATAAAACAAGTAAAAGACTAAAAGACTAAAAATGACTTTAAGGGTGATCACCCCAGATTTGCCTGTAGGGTCTTACTATCCCTTCCAGCCAGGTCACCCTGGTTGTGTGACCATAGTTGAACTTTGTTATTATTTGGGCTTTTAAAAACCTTGAGTTAATCCTGTGCTCTTTGCTTTACAGACTTATCTGAATTAAGTTAATGAACCTTGTTTGAGGTCTTGGAATTGCGTCCTCATCCTTTCCACAGCCCTTTAAACTCTGACATATGTGAGGTCCAGTTGTATCCAGAGTTTTTTTTTAAATCTTACGAACAGTACATGAAACTGTTGTTGGTCTCATTGACGAGACGGTGCAAATCTGATAGCGTAATCTGTTTAAATTAAATAAAATTATTGAGGTAAACACATTCTATCTTTGTGCTGTGATTTCATGAGTTACTGCAACCTTAAGCTGCTTGCTGATGAAGTGCTCTTTCAATAGCTCAATTATCAGATCCTACTTCCCAATCTTACATCCTGAGCTTCACCATCCTCTGCTTTTATTTCTTTTACCTGCACTGCTTGAGCTCTGGGCTCATGCCAATTTCATACACAATGGACTTTCTCAGACCCTGTAGTTGCTAGGAGACAGAAAATATCACAACTCGTGTGAGATGTATTGTGTCATTCACTAATCCTCACCAAGCACAGGGAGCTTTTGCAGGATAAAACTTTACAAAAGGGGATATTGTTTCCTGCATATGTGATGGAAAAATATTTCTAAATAAAACACAACCTATTTTTTTATCATTTCAAATTGTTTCTGCAAGACGACAAAACCTCCTACAAGCATCCACTTTGTGTTCCATTATCCAATCTCTAAATCACAATTTTTTTTAGAGATGATGGCAACTGAATGACTCAGAGGAAATTCAGAAAGCAAGCATGGATTAGAAAACTTGAAATCAAATAAAAGGATTATCCAAAGAAATTATAAGAGAAAAGGCTGTTTTTTATAAATAGGTTTGCTGTTTTGGTGCTTTTTATTCTTCGATTACTCATAACAACAGTCCAATTTAAGATTGATTTTATTATTAAATTGTACAGCACAATACACACCATCACAAATCTTTAAGTATGAACAAATATAAAAAAAATATAGAAAAAAAACACTGTTTTTTGTCTTTAGTGAAAACCTATTCTTTACCAACATATTTAGCATAAAAATTTAACAATCAATTTCAGGGTTTATTATGCATGAAATGCTTCTTGATAAGCAACATGAGTGTTTTTAGGCTCACCTCTATGCTTGTTCTGCTTTTTAGGCCATTTTCTTCATACACTTTATGCTTTTTTCCTTTTAAGCCATTTGTTGTTGTTTTTTGGATACATTTTTGCACATTTGTTGCTTCAAATTTGACATCAGTTTCTACAATTTTTTTTTTAAATGTGACTTTTTTTTAACAAGAAAGGATGCTGATTTTGGAACCACCAGGAAAGAGGCCTAGATGAAGACCAAAGAGAAGGTTCATGAATACAGTGAAGGAAGACATGAAGATAGTTGGCGTGACTGAAGAAGATGCTGCAGATAAGGTTAGATGGAAGAAACTGACTTGCTGTGGCGATCCCTGAAGGGAAATGCTGAAAGAAGAAGCAAGTCCCTTTGAGATTCAAACCCTCTTTTTCAAAAGAGTCCTGGACTCCCTTCAGCATGCAAGCTCTAACAAACTAATCAAAAACTCATAACAGTATAATTAATATAATATTTTAGATATGTCAAACAGGACATGGGCAACATTCATAGAAACATCAAATAAATATTTTAAGCTGTCACTAGAGGACAGTAGTGTATAACTGGTTCCTTTCAAACAAGACTGGTAAAGAATGGGCTTTAAAAAAATCACAAAAAATTGCATGATAATGACCCATCTTATTAAAACCAAATTTGTACTAAAACAGAAGATACAGATAATTTTTAATACTAGAATTATGTCGATTTTTACATCGAGATTGAGATTCCTTATCATCTTAAAAATACATCATACAAAAATCAAAAAGAAAATTTCTGTTCTATTTTGTTATTAGATTGCATTCAGAAAGTTACCAGGTCTTTTGAAATGTGACGATGCTTTATTTTGTAGCCGGCTAAATGTTAAAAAGTCAAGAATTTCCCCTCAATGTGGTTAGGATACGAATCAAAACAAAGAACACAGCATGCATCAAGTCGGTAAAACTTACCAAATGGGCTAGAAGTTTACACATCAAGCTACATGGTGCATGGTCTTGCAAAATGTGTTGAATTGTAGTTAGAAAAAAAAGAGGTGTAAATAGGATGGAGGTTACAGGTTACGGACATCCATCTGGTGTCCCTCCTTTAGATGAGAGGCAGGGTACACCCGGACTAATAACACATATTTCTCCAGAAAGGGATTAAAAAAGTATTCTGTATATGTAATAAAACAATAAAAGCTGCTTAAATGTGAGATGGAAGATGAGATGATTGAGCCTAAGAGGAGGTAAAGGACATCGTTCCTACTTGTCGATAGTAAATAGAGAACCATCCGGACTGTTTCAGATGTTTGGCTCCCAGTTGGCTTGTCTCATCTGTGTTCCATACATAGGAACACAGGAACATCTATCAGGGTGTTATTGACCCTTTAACTCCTCTCATTTCTACCTCTAATGCTTTTTCTCTTTTGTCTAGATGAAGCCCATTTGCTACATCACATGAACACAAACTATGTCATAGTTGATGTAGATGATTGTAATCTGTTAAATGGTAAATGGACTCTTCTTATACAGCACTTTTCTGTCTGCTTTGGCACTCAAAGTGCTTTACAGTGTAGCTCAAAGTCACACATTCATACCTGATGCACCTCGGCATAAACTCTGTGCGGCGGATCGAACCGGCAACCCTTCGATTACAGAGCGGTCGCCCTACCCACTGAGCCATCCTTACCCTGTGATCTTGTGAATCCCAGTCTTGGGCACATTCTGATTGTCCATCCAGAGATATTAAGAACTTCATGGAGTTTCTTCATTTTTCCCCCAAAATTTATTTTTCAGGTCCTATTCTTTCCCAAAAAGGAGGCACAAACGTTCTTGGATGTACTGACTGTTTAGTTGTTACTGTACTGATTGAATTCAATTTTATTGTTTGCTTCCGTCGTATAACGTGATTCTTGGGTCTTTACAAAAACATACCGGTAATCAAAATAAAATGAAATAAAAGTATTTGGTGCAACTTTGCTTCGTATTTGGAGTACTTGTAATTCCAGTGAAACAAATTTTCATTTTTTTAATGTACATTTACGTAGATTGTGGCATCACATCTTAATCTATCTCTGGTTTTCTCTGTAGTCAAAAATAAATAGTATGGTTCTTATGGATAACTGATAAGTGATTGAGATCACGATGCAACAGGTGATTAAAAATACAACAAGACCCACTTTGGTCCACTTTAACCCTCTCCCCAGCTAATAACTATCATGCTTTCAGAATAATATTTATGCAATAGGTTATAATCTTTTGATGAAATCTTGATCAAGCGAAGGATTTTTTTTTTTATGCGAACAATGAATATCTCTGTAAAAACATTTGAGATTTTTGTTGCATTTGTTTGATTACACTTCAAATTTTACTTCCATTGCACTACAAACCTTTGACAATTGCTTTGCTAAGTTTCTAATGTCAAAAACACAGATTACTGTTTGCATATCTTTTATTAATCCAAATCAAAATTTTAAATAGTTTTTGAGAATTGCACAATAAAAATATTAACAAATAACTACCACATTACAGTCAGAGACACAAAGCCCGTAAACTCATGACGAAAACTTCAAATATAAAATGCAAATCAGACGTAAAGAAATTAGTGTATCATTAACACAAATTTGCAGGTTTATCGAATCATTGGTTTCATACTTTGACAAAAAGTCAAACCGAAAATAGCTAAATCGTCTATTTTACATCATTTGATTGATTATATTCATTTCTAATATATAAAACTTCCAAATTAGACTCTGAGAAGGATCAGGGCTGCACCAATGATCACAGTTTTATTCCAAAACACAGGATGCAGAACCAACAAGAATAATAAATTGTATAGAACATGAAATAAGAAAAAAAAGAACGATGATTGCAAAGGAGGCAAATGTCATGTGTTAAACAAAAGAAGTGGGAATTTATTGTGAGTTACATCTCAACGAACCCAAATGTATTTGACTGAATGGAAAGTTTATATCATGATCCCCTCACTTGCCACCAGAGGGAGCCCTGGACCTTCTTTCATCACCCTGATTGAGACATCTGAGGATGATTATTTCGATGCCACCCTCCTGTGGAGTCTGCTGCCTATTTAAGGGCAATCACCCCAGACATTCTCATTGGGTCATACCATCTGGTTGCCTGACCAAGAAACACATTACTGAACTGCCATACTCAAATAAACCATGTTTTCTGTCCTGCAATTGGGTCCTCCTCCTTCCACCTGCCCCTTACCTCGAATCAGCCAGGATGGGCTACGACAACCCGCAAAAGGATATACGTTTAAGAAGGTGACTGACTAATTGCACATGTTGGTTTATATTTATTCAGAAAAAACACTTTTTCAAAATTGATTATTAAAATCAACTTTTTTTTATCCAGATGCAGAGATGCAAGAACAAAATTGATTATGAAATTGTTTTTAGTCATACGTTTAGTCACTCCATGCTTGCTTTGACATTTAGATTTCAATCATCTGTTGACTCATAGGGATTCCTAATCATCTTTTATTATTCTGGTTTGGATATTAGAGGCAATAAAAATGAAATTCACCTGTTAATCTTCAGCTTGTATCTTGATGAGGATTTACAGTCATAAAAATATACACAACCCAAACCTCAATAATGTTCAAATTGTTCCACTTTTATTACAATCCGGCATATTTCAAAAGATTCAGGAAGTAATTGGAATAATCTGTTTGTGGAACATGGGCTTAATTGGTTCCCCCACATTGTTCTGCGCAGTACCCTCTTTCTGTGGCAGGCACCCATCAGACAGGCTCCATAATTACACTCGTCTATTCAGCAGCTCGGCCTGTGCGTCAGCACAAACGTCACATCTGAGCTGCACAGGAGGACAGGACACCAGAGAGGAGAGGACTCCTCATACGAAAAGCTGCTGCAGGCAGATGTGCTGCCATTCCCTCTCTCTCACTTCCATGATGAAAGATCCTGCACCGGGCTGTTCATAGAGCAGATTTAGATGCAGATCCAGGCCTGGGAGGAGAAGCATGGCTGCAGATGGACAAGCATCCGGCTTTACCTCCATACCCTTAGATGACATGGTATTGATTCAGATCTCTTTTGGCTGGAAGCCCTGTTTGGTTATAAAATATGGCCTAATGATTTAATAAGGTGATGCTTGGCTTGGTGCATGCCAGCTAAACACTTGATGATCACGTCATTCTCCTCAGTTGCTGCATTCGTCTCTCCTCTTAAAGGTGGTATAGATTATTATAAAATCATTGTTACCAGCATTACTTTAATCTGGCGTCACTAGTTTGTCTTATTCTTATAAATATATGTACTAAAAATGACAAACTATAATAAACTGTGGGCTCTCTGAACCAATCATTTTTGTTTCGTTCAGTTCCGTCATCTTCCGCTTGTTCTGGAGTCGGGTCGCGGGGGCAACAGCCTCAAACGGGCAGCCCAGGCCTCTCTCACCCCGGCTGCATTCTCCAGCTCACCCGGAAGGATCCCAAGTCATTCCCCGGCCAGCTGTGAGACATAGTCTCTCCAGCGGGTCTGGCATCTGCCCCTTGGTCTCCTCCCGGTTAGGGGGGCATCCTGACCAGATGCCCGAACCACCCCATCTGGCTCCTCTCGACCTGGAGGAGGAGCGGCTCGACACCAAGCTCTTCCCGGATGGCAGAGCTCCTCACCCGATCTCTGAGTGAGAGCCCAGCCACCCTGTGGAGGAAGCTCATTTCAACCGCTTGTACCCGCGATCTCATTCTTTCGGTCACCACCCACAGCTGGTGACCATAGGTGAGGGTTGGAGCGTAGATCGACTTGTAAATCGAGAGCTTTGCTTTTCGGCTCAGGCTCAATCATTTTTGCATGGTGAACAAAAACCATTGGCCCACAGCCTGTCAATCCCTCCCACTTGGATGGCTCAGTGAGTAGGGTGACCGCCCTATAACCGGAGGGTTGCCGGTTCGATCCCCCGCCAAGAGATCATGCCGAGGTGTCCTTGAGCAAGACACTGAACCCCCAATTGCTCCTGATGGTGGTTTGCATCTTGCATGGCAGCATCCCCATCAGGTATGAATGTGTGTGTGAATGGGTGAATGTGAGCTACACTGTAAAGCGCTTTGAGTACCAATGCAGGTAGAAAAGCGCTATATAAGTAGAGTCCATTTACTTCCTGGTTTTGGGAAAAACTTAATATTTTTCTTGGTTGTAAAGAAGTTTTCTTTATTAATGTCTGCTAAGAATGTTGTTAAGCATGTACACAATAGTTTACAAAAAAAAATAGACGAAGCATGATATTTACATCGACAATTTGCAAAAAAAAACCCCAAACCAAAGCAGTTTATCAAAATGTGTTTTCAAAAGGTGGAGCAGGAGTCGAAATGCCTTTCAAAATTACCTCCTAAGAGCAATCAGTCCACGACCGCCTACTGTTTGTGTTCTTGATGTTTTTTTGTCCATTGTTCAAAACTACAACTGTTCATTTGCCCCCTGCCGTCTCAGGTCAGATGTCACAAACCCCAGAAAAAGCCAGAAAAGACCAACGTAGGTCTTAATGCTGGCTCTGTAGGCACAAGTAGTTGCTAGAAAATCTTATCTATGATCTTATCTCTGATCTGAGGTACAACTAGCAAATTTGGAGAACGTTTTTCTTCTGCCAGACTCTTTATTTTATTGACAATTATTTAGATTTAGGGATAGCCATCATGACAACCTTCACAATCATAATAAGCAGGGTGTTGATGAGAATCATTATGACAATTAGAGCCTTCAACATCTCATTTAGGCAAAGATCTGAAGACAGCACTCAGATAAATGAGGTAACCTCTCCGAGGCAGAATTTTCCATGTCTGTCAGATAAGGACGCACACATCATGATGATCTCAAGGCAAGGCCGGCACAGCTTGTCACTTCCACCTTTTATCAGAGAAACAGAGGTTAAAACTGATAATTGTTCATCTTTTTCCACAAAAATAACCGATGAGGAGAAGTTTATTAACCATGCACCTGAACAACCAAATCCCATTTTTGGGATCACCAAGAGGACATTTGCCTGTTGGGGATCAACGATGTTTGGCTTTATAAGCAGTCAGTGATAAACCATAGATTTCACACCCAGGACTTCAGTAGTGCTCCACTGTGACTATTCTATTGTTGTAAAACCATCTTATTATACAAATTAGTCGGAAATGTCTTGCGTTCTGTTCCTTCATCTTCCGCTCATCCAGGGCCGGGTCGTGGGGACAACAACCTCAGAGTGGAAGCCCAGGCTTATCTCTCCCCGGCTGCATCCTCCAGCTCACCTGGAAGGATTCCGAGTCGTTCCCCAGCCAGCTATGAGACGTGGGACGTGCCCAAAACTCGGGGGGAGTTTTGGGCACTGGAGCTCGGGGGGCATCCTGACCAGATGCCCGAACCACCCCATGTGGCTCCTTTCGACCTGGAGGAGAAGCGGCTTGACACCAAGCTCCTCACCCGATCTCTGAGTGAGAGCCAGTCACCCTGCGAAGGAAGCTCATTTTGGCCGCTTGTATCCGTGATCTCATTCTTTCGTTCACCACCCACAGCTGGTGACCATAGGTGAGGGTAGGAACGTAGATCGACTTGTAAATCGAGAGCTTTGCTTTTCGGCTCAGCTCTCTCTTTACCACGATGTATCGATGCAGCGTCCTAGTTATTGAAAACCCTCTCTTGAAATTTTGTCGAAATGACGTCAGTCTCCAAATTTAGTTGTCTTCCTATAATAATTGTTGTTTTCTGACAAAATTAAAGGTTTTACATCAGCAAAAACCTTTGTGTTTGGCAGTCCATTGACAACGCCTCATGCTAGTTTCAGTAGTTCTGAAAACGGTCACTTAGACGGGCCAGCTTTATGTGATCGGTTGAGGGAAAGTTTCCTTTCTTTATTAACTTAGTGTCTAGAGCAAAGCTTGTAGGACCAGCTGAAGATTTTGAAGATCTTTTGAGAAAACTCACCTGATTTTTGTCTACATGGCAACAAATACTGGCTGAAATGTGATTGGTCTAAATCAGGGGTGGGCAAACTTTTTGGTTCGCGGGCCATATTGAGTACTAACATTTAACAAAGGGGCCGGAACTGGAGCAGATGGATATCATTCTTTGAAAACTGCTAGCTTAGACCAATAGAATGGTGTGCTAGATTTTAAACAAGCACGCTAAATGTTACATCAAGAGCGTTAAATTTAAAATCTAATGGCCCTAGATCTGAAATTTAGTGCGATAGCGCCTAAAAATGAGCATCTAAGCACTTGATGTAACAGTTTGCTTGTTTTAACATCTAACACGCTTGTTTACGTGCGTATTATGGGCCCGATGGCTTTCCATATCTTTGCACACTGTTTATTTTGACAGCGTGCGCATCACGAAGACACACATTTTAATGGGAGCAGTGTTGTTGTTTTTCTCAACAAAGCCAATATTTCCAGAGTGCGCTGTCTAGTGATGAAACATCGGAATTGCAGGGAAATAAAACATTACAGAGGTTTATTTACTTAATTTTTTCAAGTTTGGCGGGCCGGATTAAAACGTTTAACGGACCGCATGTGGCCCATGGACCGTAGTTTGCCCATGCCTGGTCTAAAGCTTTATTATGAAAACTCTTGTGATGTGGAAGGAGGAGGACCCAAATGCAGGACATCAAACAAGATTCATTTGACCAAGGATCAGCAAGGCTGTAAACAAAGATACAGATGTCAGAAGGGATCAAAATGGTTTTCAAAGAGTTAATCTCAGTTCCAAAAGATATCTGTTGGGTCGGGAGTCAGCCAGGGCTGGATGGCATAAAGACCCGACGAGGAATGCTGGTGAGGCTGCCTTTAAATAGGCAGCAGAGAGATTAGATGCAGGTGGTCCAAATCAGGTAGAATTGGGGGAAAGGTGAGATGGTCCCTGGCTCCCTCTGGTGGTGGTTGAGGGAGCTACAACAGAAAACAGTGGATGCAGCTCCTCTCTCTGAAAATAGACACGCAGACCATTTTGAAATATTTTACTTGCATTAATAACTGAAATACAATCAACACCAGTTTGCTATTCTAAAATTGAGAACCTTTTGAGGCCACTGTTAAGGCAACACATCTGCTTTGGGGTACCTGTCTTTCTGCACTGCTCTCCTTTTGCTGTGTGGTGCCCCCTCATCCCCAAATCCTCAGCAGCAGCAGCATCCCACACACACATTGCAAAGAGGAGGCTCCAATGTGAGTGTGTGACAGATCAGAGAGAGAGAGAAAAAAAGAGAGAGAGAAAGAGAGAGAAAGAGAGGGAGAGATCCTCCTTGGCACACATTGCCTTGGAGGTAGAGATTCTAACCAGGGGGTTTCTGAAGGAGGGAGAACCACACACTCTCCTTCATCATGATTTCTCATCATTTTTACAGTCTTATCTTCTGAGACAGCTGATGGTTTTCTAGTGTTTTTGATTCTGCGCTTGCACCTCCTCAGCATCAGATCGAGATTTTCTTTCCTCTTCTCCTCTCCTGGTTGTGGATAGGACTGGTGAAACCTTCCGATCGGGCCGTGGGGCTGTTCCGCGAGCCTTACACATCAAGTTGGTACCCGAGATGAGCGCTTGGAGAGCCGGGATCTGGCTCCTCTCCTCGCCGGGGAGCGGGTTCATGTCCCTGCGCTGTTTCTGGTGGTGGGTTATGGCGGTGGGAGTAACGGTGGGTTCTGGAGATCCGTGGATGTCCGCGGAGGCATGCATGTCGTCTTGTTCCTGCAGCAGCACCAGGATCTCCTGTGTGGATCCGGATCGGGGTATCACTAGTTTTCCTGTTCTCCAGAACGATGCAGATAAGGAGAACATCACCGACATGTGAGTTTCTCATTCAATCAGATTCACATCTTCTCATTAATCTAATCATTTTTACACAATCAGAAAGATAACAGCCTCTCTCTTGAGGAAAGATTAATTAAGATCAAAATTTGATTAATTTTATTCTCTCATATTCATTTTAAATGCACCCACCAAAAATGATGTGCATGCTTTGCTTGAGAGCAGCACCATGTCTACCCTATATTGCATAACATCCTTGGTGCCCATCATGAGGAACATCAGTTACCCTCCATCAGTGTGGACACACACACATAAAGACTTTATATTGGGGAGAAAAAAGGAGACAATACTGAGTCTCTGTGTGCAGATGTGTGTATCAGTGTGTGTGCATAATGTGCTCTCAGCAGACACCAGTCCAAATATTAGCACAGACACTTCCCAACATGGCTTGTGTGTGTGTGTGTGTGTGTGTGTGTGTGTGTGGGAGTTGGTCGGATGGTAACTGGTGCTCAAGAACAATCAAGACATTGAGTCAACATTTTTGTGTGTGTGTGAGAATCAGATTCCTTTTTTTGGTGGGTAGAAGGGAGTGCAGGTGATCAGTCAAGATGACACAAATCTAACCCACCCCACCACCCAAACCAACTCATCACCCCCTCCTCATCCATTCGGCAATACGTCATTCGGCCTAAAAACCAGAGAGAGAGAGAGGTTTGGGCTGAGAGAAAAGGAAATGAGTAAATATCAGGTTTTGACATCTTTTCTGGCAAAGTTAAACGTCCTTGTTGAAAATGACTTCAGAGATAAAGAGCTTTTTATCAGCGGCCTTGGAGAAGCCTTGGAAGCTGATTTAAATGAGCCGCTGAGAAGCGTTCAGCTTGATAAATGACAAAACAGACAAACGACTTATTACAGAGAAGTTTGTTGCCTATCCACAAGTTTTTATTTAACAAAAAAAAAAAAACCCACTCACATTAATTTAATGTTAAAGTATTTCTGACTTAAACATTTTTTCTTCTTCTTTCGCCATTTCCATCAGGGGTCGAAGGGACTGTATGAGACTGTCCAAAATTTTCACCATTCAAATGTTTAAGTCATTTGAATGGTGAAAATTTTGGACAGTCTATCCTTTGATTTGTCTAGCTACACACACATGATCAAATATACATGTTATATATGCATCTATAAGTGATACTATGAGCTCTGTTAATTAAAATATTAACTTAAGCAAGTCTGGCAGTGTATTTGTTATAATTGGGCAAATTTGATCCACTTTTTAGAACATTTTCTTAAATGTAAATAGTAATTTACAAACCTATGCATTATTTATTTGGATACTAATGTACGTAAATTGAATTAAAATGAGCTTCAGATAGCGTAACGATTGTATAGATCTGAAGTGGTGTTATTGTAATCTTTGCCGTACTAACCCTGACTGTTCCATGGTTTTGCACGGTGTAAGTGCCATGTGGGACGCCTGAAATGGTAGAAAACTGCTCGCTCAATGGTAGAATGTTCGCCCTTGGACTGGAAGTCTGCAGGGTCGAATTCCACTGAGCTCATCTCTAGGCATCCTTCGGGAACACACCTAACTCCCTGTTTCTCCCACCACTAGTACCGTCGTGGCAGCCTGCTGCGGTGTAAGGCAGCGCACAAATTTCCCTGTCGAGTGATGAATTAAGTATGTAAAAACGAAAAAAAAAAAAAAAAAAAAAACTCAAATCACAGACATTTTAAGGGTTAGGACAGACCTGCAGTGTATCAGAATTCCTCCTCACTGTATAAATGGTTCTTTCTCCTCTCCTGGGGTTTCGCTTTGCTTGAAATGTTTCCCGGCTTTGATAGCAGAATTGCAAAATTTGAGAAGTGCACACTGCTTTTCCGAATGTGTTCATGCAGTTCTTTTCACTCACACCAGGAAGCTACTCATGGTCCCATAGGCCTTCAGACACAATCAGGTGCTTTGCCCAAGTGCAGAGGAAAACAGTCTTCTTTTCCTCTTCTGAGAGACCAGTTTTTTTACATCCCGCTAGCGAGGGCTTTATATCCCATGACATGCTGACAGTGGTGGAATTTAACAAAGTAAATGTACTTTGTTACTGTACTTAAGTAAAAAAATTGTGTATCTGTACTTAAGTAAAATTTAAGACCTGTACTTTTACTTTTACTTCACTACATTTTTAGAGCAAATGTCTGTACTTTTACTTCACTACTTTTTAAAAGTGTGTTACATTTTTTGTTACATTTTCGTTCAGGAATTTGAAAAATACACAGGTTTTTAGCGCATCTTGAAACCGCATCGCCAAAATCAAAAGAAGCAGTTGATCGGGAGAAGAAGTAATGAATCGAGAAACATTTTCCGCATTCATTCAGCGCCAAAAACCTGACATCAAATAAAGAACAAATTAAAAAGAGTCAGAAGATCGTTGTTCATTGTGTTTATTTCTAAATATAAAGTTGAGCCATCGTTACACAGAGCAGGGGCGGATCTAGAATTTTCCAAAGGGGGATGGGGCTTTGACAAAGCCAATATAGGGTGACTGGGGGCCTCCCCCCCAAAACATTTTAAAAAATAAGTGTCATTTTCCTCCATTTTGGCAGCCCATTCACTGACCCTTCTAGGGGATAGCTTAACTTGTCCCCTTTCCTTTTATTTTATTTATTTATTTTTTTTGTGGACCAAAACAGGCGGGAGAGCGGGGTCAAACCCCTGCAGAGTATTTACCCTGGTTACCATGGTGACACTCTATAGCACAACAAATAACATTTGAATTATGGTCGAATACGTTTACTTAAGTAAAGTACAATTTACACCAATTACTTTTGTACTTTTTCTTAAGTAGATTTTTTTATTGGTACTTTTACTTTTACTTAAGTAATTTTTTTGCCTAATTATCTGTACTTTTACTTAAGTACAAAAAGTGAGTACTTCATCCACCACTGGCTGCTGATCCTTCCTTCTATTGATGAATAACTTGGTGTTGTATCTCCTCACAGATACATTGCAAACCAGAGTGATTTCTTCTCCATCAACGACAATGACCTGCAATCCTACAAGAACCTCAGGAACCTGTAAGTGTTTTTATAGACGTCATTACCTGGATAATTATCCAGGTACACACTGTCCTGATGCTAATACGTGTTCTTTGGAGCACCCATGTTTTTATTTGGTTTGATTCATGTCAAATTGTCCTAAGGGATAAGTTATAGCATGCATGGTCGTGAGCTTTTGTGTCCTGACGAAGCGTTCATAAAATTGTTGGGCAGATATTTATTTCAGTGGTCTGGACTGGTGACTTGAACAGGATGTAACCTGTCCCTCGTCATATACCAGCCTTCTGTAGTTCAGAAAATGAATGAATAGAAAAAAATTGTACTGTGTGATAAACTATTGCCACCCTATCCAATAGTTATCCAATAGGGTGCACCCTGCCTCTTGTTTAATGGTAACCGGGACAAGCTTTGACACCCAGTTGATCTTGTTTTGATCAAAGCAGTGTAGATAGATGAATGGATGGATATTTTTCTTTTTTGCTCTGATAGACTAGGGACTTACAGTGTCCAGGGTGTACCCCACCTCTTGTAGGGCACCCGCATAGATAGGCTGTATTTACCCCATCACTCCGTGTTGGGCAAAACTTTTGGAAAATGAATGTAAAGATGGAAACTCATCTGATCTGTGAATGACTGGTGACCTGGACATGGTGTACCCTGCCTCTTATTGTACACAGACAATAGGCAATTTTATATTGTGTTTAAACAATGCTGTTGGACTGATGGATATTTATCTTACTGCTTTGTGAAAGATTAGTGCGTTGTGTAGGGTGTACCCTGGTGCATGCTTGATGCTTTTGGGATATGCTCCGGCACGTCGATCACCCCGCAGTGGAAGCAACAGTTCAGAAGAAGAATAAATATCTTTGATTGAATGATACAAACATTTTGTTTCAATGCTGTTTATCGTTGTAGCTTTGGTTGGACTTACAGTGTGTTTTTTTCACGAGATAATGATATTCCTTTTGCACGTTTAAAGACCTTTTCAAGCGGTCACCTGCTTTCACAGCAAATTTTCAGTTCAGATGACAAATTAAATCCAAACACATTAAGCTGTGTATGCTTTTAATTGTGTTAGGAGCGGTGGGTAAAAAAACTCCAAACCCACACAAGGTTAATTGCTGTGTTCAAGCTATTATCAAGAATTGTGTTCTCGTGCGTCTGGGAGATAATTTACACATTTTAACTCTGATAAAGTCAATCTTTTGTTAAAAAATATTTTGTGCATGTCTTTGTTAAGTCTTTGAATGAGACAGTAGTTACAATTTAACAAATCAAATAAAAGGCTGTAGTTTAGTTTTTTTTTTTTTTGCCTCATGTTTTGGGATAGCAGATCCCGTCCTAGCAAGTTGGCACACAAACGGCGGGGTGCATTCTTAATAGGTCACTAGTCTATCACAGGGCTTCAAGAACACAATCAATATGCAATCACTTTTAATAAAATTTCCTTTGACAAGCAAGCCGAAGCTGAAGGTTTATGTGAGCGGAACAAAACCTGAATATAAAAGAGCTCATGCATGCACTAGGAAAACGTGTCACCTCCATGTAGAAGGTTTGTTCCAAGCCTCACTTAAAGGCAGAAGGAAAGATTTTCAAGCACTCACAGCCAAATATTTTTTTGTGATACCGTGCAAGTGTTAAAGAGCCGATTTTGGGCTAAACCAACATTTTGCAGGTTTCTAGCATGTTTGAATTGTATTCACAAATAAAATTTCTTGGAGTTGTTTTCAATATCCTCAATGCAGAATTGGGTAATTTGCAAGCTCTCCTGTCCGGTATTCAGATACCAGGTCGTTCTTGCCCATGGATTTTGTTTTCCACCATGCCCACTTTCTAATGTTAAGTGGAGTTCATTAGTGCACGAACTCTGCTCATGCTCAGTCCAATTCCCTCACAGGGGGCATCATTTTCATGTAAATGCACTTAAATAGGAATATGAATGTATACACCCTATTTTGATGCGTCTTACACTACACTTGCGGCCTTAAACAAGAAATACCGTGTCATTCTGGCAGGGTAGAACAAAGCAGGAAGCGAGAAGAAGGGGTACGCTTTATGCTATTTTTCAGCAAAATCAAGTTTCTGAGCAAATGACTGTCTGAGTTGGTTTTCAAAGTCTCACAGAGGCTGTAGTTTATTAATGTATATATGTATTTTTATTTTCAGTGCACCTACTGTAGTTGCAAGTCCAAGCAAATCCAAGCAAGTAGTGGTGCAAAAATATTTTATAAAGATAATGGATGATTCATCTGTCTATCTGTTCCATTCTGGCAAAAATGAGTGGGAAGGTCGGCTACACAGTGGACAGGTCCCAAGTTCTTCTCAGAATAAATTTTGTAATAACTCTAATTACAAATAGTAGTAACAGTAAAGCTTCACCACAGATGATGTTTATCTTGAAAATTGAATGCCTTTTTTTTTTTTATTGAACTACCACAAAATTTACACTCCCTGGCTGATTTTCTTTTGCAAGCCCAAAAGTTATTGGTGAAAGTATTTGGTCCAAAAGGGGTAAATCTTTTTACAAAATTCTTAAAACTTCTTTGTTATCATGTCATGTCAGCATTGTGTTTTGTAAATCATGTGGATATTGTACTGTTCACGCAGACTGTTTGACATGTTGTGTTATTTTGTGTCAGAACGGTGACCAACAGCAGGCTAACATACGTATCAAGGCTGGCCTTTGAGAACAACGTTAAGCTTCAATACCTGTGAGTAGAATTATTCTTTTATATCGATGTGACAGCGATGAAAAAAAAGGATTTATTTACTTTTTATTATTTATCCCTCTTTCATGTGGACCCCCATGAGGTTTCTTTTTTTCCCCACTACTGCTTTTTTTTTTTTTGAGTTTTTCCTCAACATGAAAGAGCGTCTAAGGATAGGAATGTGCTGAAATAGTTTAGCTTGCTTTTGTTATTTAGCTTTTAGCTGTTTATTTGCACGTCTACTTCTTTTTTGCTCTGTTTTAATTTTTGTTTTTGTACTTTTTTTTTCAATCTGCGATGTGAAGCTCGTCGAGAGTTTGGGATTTTTTCGGGATTATGGGCTGTACAAATATAATTTAATGAAACTTGATGTCAAAAACAAGATGTAGAACTTAACTTTGTCATTCATAATTTTAGTGACTGCTATACACGTTTTTTTTTAAATGTGAAACTTTTCGCAATATCATTAGATTAGAAGGTAAAAATGTGCAATAAAAACAGTGTAGGGTTAATATTTTTTATCCTTGATGAGACAAGTCAGCAAAAAAATACGAAACAAAACAATGTGTTTGTACTTGTGGCAACAATAACGCAACATTTTGTTGAGGTTTCAGATTTTTTCTCTCATTCGATGATGCTTGATTTCATTTTCAGGAATTTGAAAGATAACAACTTGTCATCGCTGTCCTGGAGGATATTCAAAAACCTGAACATGTCATATCTGTGAGTCCAGATAAAGTTGCTGTATTACTGTCAATCTTTTTGTTTGTGCGTCTCTCCGCTGCTCTCCCTGTCTGAGAAAAACAGAAACCTGGCATCTATCATGTCAGGGTTTATTTGATCTTAATCTTTTTCTTACAACAAGCAAAAAAAAAGGATTTAGATAAGAAAGCTTTAAAGCTAAAAGACTGTCCCTAAACAGAATATGATCCGTATAATTTATACCTTTTCATTTTAAGAGCAATGTTGGAATCGTAGTACGACTCTAAATGTTCAAAGCATTTAAACACAGACGCTGTTTAGCTGTCTGTTTTCCAAACCGTTGTTATCATAAAAGGGTGATATTACACTCAAAGGAATATTATTTGCTCTTTTGTAAAAACGAAAAGGGAAAATTCATGCTGTTTCTGTATTTTCTAATTACGTACACAAGAAGTAGCAAGCTTAGCACATATCCTACTTCATAGTTCTCTGTGGACACGAGTCCTCAGCATGGGGCTCATAAAATCTTATTACACACTTCAACGCCTGAAAATGATCAACTTATTATAAAGTCTTGAATATGGCGAGTAATGCGTGATTAGTCAAGAAGAAGCAGAAATAAAAATGAGCTTGCTTTTTTTTTAACTGGAAATAGGTTTGTATGATTAATGTGAGACAAATAAAATGTTTATTTTAAAGATATTTAAAAGCGCTACGTGCATATTTTGTATTTAACACTTAGACTATTTTGGCTTTGGAGTGTAGAACTAACAATAATCTAATATTTTCATTCTAGAATCTTTTTATTTTAGGATTCTTATGCATACCAGGGGCGGATCCGGGATTTTCTCAGAGGGGGCCTGAGGTCATTGATGAAGCCAGTATAGGGAGCCAGGGGGCATTCACCGCCTCAGAACATTTAGAAAAAATAAGAGTAATTTTTCTGCATTTTGGTGGCCCATTCCCTGGCCCCTTTTTTTTTTTTTTTTAACTCACTCTATTCATCCCTCACCGGGAAAATTTGTGTGCTGCACACCTATACCGCAGCAGGCTGCCACTACGGCGCCAATGGTGGGAGAAATGGGGGGTTAGGTGTCTTCTCAAAGAACCCTAGAAGTGCACTCAGTGGGATGCGAACCAGCGGACTTCCGGTTGACTTCTGGTTCGTGGGCAAATGCTCTAACCATTGAGCCACCGTCTCCCTCCTCATCGCCTCTCCCCTCCCCCTTCTTTCCCATCTTCTTCTTTTTTTTTGGGCCACGCCCCCCTAGATCTGCCCCTGCCCACATACATACACGTACATGTACTTTGTAGACTGTTGCTCATTATAGTTATATTCTTAATCAGTTTCAACCGAAAGTTACTTTTAATCTCAAAGTTTTTTTTTTTAAATAGAAATTACTTAAGCTTCATCCATATGATAGCAAAACATTGAAGAAAAGAAAATAATAAGTAAACATTTTTCAACAGTTTATAAAAAAAAACAACAAAAACAACAACAAATTTTTATAGAAACTAAGTAAATAAAAGTACTGATTTGTTCTTCAAATAAGGTTCAAATAAAAAGCTAGTTGTTCACTTTATGTGTTGCTTTTAAATTTAATAATACATTTACATTTGAGACAATTTGCAAAAAAAAAAAAAAAAAAAAGAATATGGTTTCTTTTATCACTAAATTTATTCCAAAATGTAATGAAACACGTCTTGATTTAATTTTTTCCTGACTTTAGACAGTTTAATACTTTACGGCCCTCTCAGATTACGTATTTATATTTAAAATATTTAAAATGTAGTTTCATTTAAAAAGGTTAAAAATGAGAGATTTATTTTCTATTTTAATAAATTTATGTGTAAGAATTTTTTGAGGGGTCGTGCAACAGACTGGCTAATTGTTCTGGGTGTAACCTGCCTCTTGCCTGTAATCAGCCAGGCACCCCGTGAACCCATTTCGGATAAGTGGTTCAGAAGATGAAACAAAACAAAATTTTTTGGTGGTCCACATTTTTGCAGCCGATGGGTCAAATTTGCCCCGCGGTGCTTCTGTCTTGATTGCTTTGATCTAATCTTTGACATGTGTTGGTCTACAACTAGTTATTAAAACCTTTTAAAACCATCAAGTATGAAGCTGCTTCCATTTATTGTTATTGCCCAATGACCTCTTGTATCTCTTTTTTTTTTTTTTTTACTGTGTGTGTGTGTGCATGCAGGATCCTTTCAGGAAATCCTCTACAATGCTCCTGCGAAAACATGTGGATCAAACTGTGGTTAGGAGAGGAAGCAGACAATCAGGAGCTCCGCTGCACTGAGGGTGGAGTGGCCCGAAAGCTGCTGTCAAAACTGACACTACCTAACTGTGGTACGAACACACAGACACACACGAACGTTAATCAGAACACATGTTTTTGCTTGTATTGTGTTGTAATTGTTGTAGATTTGTAGTTTTGTATTTGCGGAGATACGTTTCTGAGTGCAGGACGATCAGTGTGAGACTTGTTACTGTAAAATAAATGTGCTAAGTGTTCTGTCAGCTCCCTTGGGTTGTGGAGGATAAGTGGCTGCTGAAGAGAGACATGCTGTTAATACTTAACACAGAAACTGAACACAGAATATGGCTCAGCCGCTGCATTAATCAGCCAGGCAAAACTACTGGGAAGAATGAGATTGGACCGGATTTACTGGTCATACCTTGATTTGTCTTGCCTTTTCTGTTGAGGTTTTATGCTTTTATTGATCAAACAAACAAAATTAATTCTGACTATAAATTCTTAGATGAGGATGTGCTGGTTCGCTATCACTTCCAGACAGATTTTCCTACCACTTCATGCCTTTTAATCCTATCCATAAGAACAGTTACCAGGTCTGAATGTATAAACGTCAGCAGTTAATTGATACTTTATTCCCATCTTCTATATATCCACAGCTCATTCATTTTTTATGAATCTTCTATTTTGGACTCTCTTCTTTTCATAAACGGGGTCAGATTACAGCTTGACCTGCCTCTGAAGGTCTACGAAGGTCTTGCTCTTGCTCTCTAGACTCATTGACTTTTCTAACAGAGGATCAGACTCAGTTTTTTTTTTTTTAAATAATTTGATCCAATCATATGAATACACGTAAACTTCAGCAACATTGTTGTTTTTGGCAGCCATCTAAGTTTTCGTTTTAGTCTTCGTTTTTGGAATGAAAATTAATTTAAGTTTTAGTCACGTTTTCGTCATCTCTTTATATTTTCGATTTAGTCACATTTTAGTCGACGAAAACCCAAAAGAGCTTTTGTCTCGTTTTAGTCAGGGAAGACTTAGAACGTTTTAAATCTAGTTTTAGTGTAAAAAAAAAGAAAAAAAAAACTTACTTTTACAATTGTGTCTTTATTACTGAGAATGATGCAGGTTATTTGTTGAAAAAAAAAAAAAAAACTCTGCCGAGCTTTAATTTGCGCAAAAACAGCGAACACAGTAAAACAACGTAAAATAAATAGAAATCCTTAAGTGAGTGAGGAACGTTGTAACTTATGTATACTTAAAAATGACACCTCTTAATAACCCTGTAAACAAAGTAAATATTACATTGTGTCTTTAATGCAGTCGTCAGTGCAACCAAGCTAACTAAGGAAGTTAGCAGCGCCGACAAGCAGTTGTGGATGAAGTACTCACTTTTTGTACTTAAGTAAAAGTACAGATAATTAGGCAAAAAATCTACTTAAGTAAAAGTACAAAACTAGTTGGTGTAAATTGTACTTTTTAAGTAAAAAGTAAAAGTATTTAACCATAATTCAAATGTTATTTGTTGTGCTATAGGGTGTCACCATGGTAACCAGGATAAATACTCTGCAGGAGTGTGACCCCCCTCTCCCGCCTCTTTTTGTCCACAAAAAAAAAAAAAAAAACTTAAATTAAAAGGAAAGGGGACAAGTGAAGCCATCACCTAGAAGGGCCAGTGAATGGGCCGCCAAAATGGAGGAAAATGACACTTGTTTTTTAAAATGTTTTGGGAGGAGGCCCAGTCACTATATATTGGCTTTGTCAAAGCCCCACCCCCCTTAGGAAAATTCTAGATCCACCCCTGCTCTGTATAATGATGGCTCAACTTTTTATTTAGAAGTAAACACAACAAACAACGATCTTCTGACTCTTTAATTTGTACTATATTTGATGTTAGGTTTTTGGCGCTGAATGAATGTGGAAAATGTTTCTCGATACATTACTTCTTCTCCCGATCAACTGCTTCTTTTGATTTTGGCTTCAAGATGCACCAAAAAAACCTGTGTATTTTATAAATTCCTGAACAAAAATGTAACAAATAATGTAAAACACACTTTTAAAAAGTAGTGAAGTAAAAGTACAGATATTTGCTCTAAAAATGTAGTGAAATAAAAGTAAAAGTACCGGTCTTAAATTTTACTTAAGTAAAGTACTGATACACAATTTTTTTTACTAAAGTACAGTAACGAAGTACATTTACTTCGTTACGTTCCACCACTGCCAACAAGCTAGCATTAGCTTGAAGTTAGCATGCTGTTTGCGCAAAATATGTGGAAAATTTTAAGTTTCCAACCACCAAGCCTGTTTGTTGCTGTTGCCGCCATGGTGTGTGACTTCTCGTGGCTGTACGTTCACACCATTGTGTAGACGTTGTGAACGTGCAGCATTGTGGGGGGCGTGCCGCCGTGAGAGACAAATGCAGCCACTGTGTTTTTTCTTTTCACAGACAGAAATGTGAAAGTCTGACGCCCATTTTGTTACATTGTCGTCTCGTCACCAGAAACTTGCAAACGTCTCGTCACATTTTCGTCACCAAAATGTCGCATTTATTTTGTTATCGTTACGTAATCGTCATGAAAAAAATGCTTCGTCAACAAAATCATTTCATTGTCGTCATTGTTGACGAAAACAAGACTGTTCAGCAAGAGTATTTTTGAGAGATTTACAAACCTTCAATCTCATTATTATCTTAAATAAAATTAAGACAATAATGAAGAAATTTAGGCTTTTCGTTACATCTAACAGAGTAATTGATGTGCTCAGAAAAAGCCTAGGGGCAATAAGGTCACTCAGAAGGCAGGAAATAAGGAGGAAACGCACAGTGTCATTGATAACGCTTATTGATCCCCTCCATTAGCAGAAGTTATTTTTGGCAATAACACAGTTACAGCCAGCCCCCTTGAGAGGTGGGTAGGGGACCCCCTGTGTGAGTGACATATGAGTGGGAGGGCACGGTGGGGTCATTACAGGGGTGCCAAGTGATGCCCCAGGGCTACCAGTGATACAGCAATCCACCTTCCAATCTGAGCATACTGCTTTCCGTCCCATCTAGTTGGTATTTCTCATGTTCCATTTGTCCGTCTGATGTGTGTGCATGTGTGTGTTCATCTGTGTGTGAATTGGAATATTTTTGAGTGACATTAGAGAGGCACAAAGCAGAGGAAATGCCCCGCAAAGCCCGGGGGCCGACACTGATCTCTCTGTCCGCTGTTGTCTGATGAAGCGCCGCCCCTAAAAGCTTGATGAGTGGTCTTTTTCTGCTGCTGACCAGGACAAAACTTCCCAGAGAGCTGCTCCTTTGGTGCTAATGCTGTCTTATCATTGCCAATACAAATTGATGACTTAAAACACTCAAGAAAAATGCCAGAGGTGATCAAATTTGGATAAAATCGATTTAAACTCATAATCTATGCTATTTAGATATAAATGCAAAATTTCTTGACTAATATTTTTCAGTTGTTCACTTTTACTCTTTTTTCTTTTCTCACAGCAAGTAGGTTAGGGTTCGAATCCCGGGTGCGACGAGGCTTGAAAAACTGGTCTTTCTGAGTGGAGTTTGCATGTTCTCCTTTTGTATGCCTGGGTTTCCACTCCCACTCTCCAAAAAAAGAATCATGCATGTTTGGTTCGCCGCTATGAAATTGCTTGTAGGGACGAGTATGTGTGTGTTATTGTCTGTGTGTGGCGACGCAACAGACTGGCGACTTGTTTGGGGTCGACCAAGACAGGCTCCGGCCCCCCGTGATGCTGTTAGGGATAAGCAGTGTAGAAGACGAAACAAAGGTTTGGTAAAACATTGAATGAAATTCAGATGTAATTTTATTCTTTAATGAACGATCGCAAAGAACTATCAGCAGGGGTGGATTCAGGGGGGCGGGGGTGGTGGGTCGGAGGGCCACACTCCCCCTTTGGGTCCACAAAAAAAAAAAGAAAAAAGTAAGTGGACTACTCAAGCTATCTTCTTGCAGGGCCAGGAAATGGGCCATCAAAATGCAGGAAAATAACTCTCATTTTTCAAAATGTTCTTGGGGGGGATGCCCCCGGATCCCCTACCCCCCTTTAGAAAATCCTGGATCCGCCCCTGATCAGGATGCACTTTGTACTACATCTTTTAATGTTGACTAGCTTAAGCTTTATTGATGATAAATTTCAAATCTCTTAAACATTTGCACTAAAACCACAAACAGGCAGGCAAAGCAACTCTGGTTTTTATTGAAAGATGAACAAAGAATTTCTATGTGATCAAAGCAGTAATTATTATGATGTATTTGGGCTGCATAAGAACACAAACCCCCCCCCAAAAATCCAAATGCGGTGATTCGTGGAAGCCAAGACGATGTGGTCTCATTATGTGTTTGTTTGTTGAAGACTCATAGTTTAAACTGTGTGGTTTGTAAATGAATATAAAAAAAAAGCCAATAAAATAAATATATTGCTGAAATATTTAATTCCTTTTTATTTATTTGATCTTAATGATACTTTATATTACATTCCGGTGTTTTTTTTTTTTTTTTTTTACTCCACAGTGGATGACAAATGGCTTTACAAGATTGGCAAATCTTTTTTTTCTGTATCATTTATTTCATTTTCTGTAATTGGTAATGCATTATGTCGTAACAGACAGATAAAATGCATAAGCTAGATGGTCAGATTGTACCACTGTCTGCCTCCGATGTGCCATGTAAGAACTACTCCACTGCAGCTGAAAGGTATTAGATAGCGAATGAAAGCCTTTAGGATTCAGTCAGAAAGTTGGCCGACACCCAGGTCTGCAAGAAGTGCTTATCAGCCAACCAGACAAAAAGTAGCAAAACCTCTAAATACACCCAATGCCTCGGCTGGAAATCCATTTTAATATGGTTAAAATGCCCATATAAATATATTTTAATGTCAGAAGGCGTGTCAGTAGAAGCACATGCAGATGACCAGAATGCTGACTGTCTAGGAGGAGCGTTGGGCCAATTATCTCAATTATCTCATAATTCATAATGGCCTCACAGAAAGAAGGTTGTGGTTTGAGTCCCGGGTGTGATGAGGTTTGAAAACACTGGCCTTTCTGTGTGGGGTTTGCATGTTTTCCCTGTGTCTTCTTCTTCTTGCAGCATTTCCCTTCAGGGGTCTCCACAGCAAGTCGGTTTATTCCATCTAACCCTATCTGTTGCATCTTCTTCAGTCACACCCACTATCTTCATGTCTTCCTTCACTGTATCCATGAGCCTCCTCTTTGGTCTTCCTCTAGGCCTCTTTCCTGGTGGTTCCAAATCCAGCATCCTTATTCTGATGTACTCTCTCTCTCTCCTCTGCACATGTCTGAACCATCGCAGTCTGGCCTCTCTGACTTTATCTCCAAAACCTCTAACATGTGCTGTTCCCCTGATGTACTCATTTCTAATCCTGCCCATTCTGGTCACTCCCAGAGAGATCCTCAGTATTTTCATCTCTGCTATCTTCATCTCTGTTTTCTGTCTTTTCCTCAGTGCCACTGTCTCTAGACCAAACAGCATGACCGGTCTCACCACGGTTTTCTATACTTTTCCTTTTATTTTCACTGAAACTCTTTTGTCACACATCACACCTGATACTTTTCTCCACCCGTTCCAGCCTGCCTGCACACGCTTCTTCACCTCTTTTCCACACTCTCCATTGCTCTGGACTGTTGATCCTAAGTACTTAAAATCTTCCACCTTCTTTAGCTCTTCTCCCTGTAACCTCATTTTTCCATTTGGGTCTCTCTCATTCACCCATGTACTCTGTCTTACTCTGACTAATCTTCATTCCTCTTCTGTCTAGTGCAAACCTCCACCTCTCCAGCCTTTCCTGCTCCTCTTCCCGCCTCTCACTACATATTTTCCCTGTGTATGTGTGGGTTTTCTCCAGGTACTCCAGTTTCCTCTCACCCTCCAAAAACATCCATGTTAGGTTGAATGGTCACTATGAATTCGCCCGTAGGTATCACTGTACGTATGGTTGTTTGTTTGTGTTTGGCCTCGTGAGAGACTGGCGACCTGTTTGGGTTGAACCCTGCCTCTCACCTTAAATCAGCCATGGCTCTGGCACCCCCTGCGACGTTGTTAGGGATAAACGGTTTAGAAGACGTAACAACACATAACTACTTAATTCGTACCAAACAAACACCAAGAAAGGGAGCTCCTTGCTACAGATTAAAAACAAACAAACTTTTAAACCCAATACTCGCAGTTCTACTTTGGTACGGTTTGCTCCGTAGTTCCATTGAAATGATTATTCTGTAGTTTACCAAAGCATCGCTCATAAATAACGGAGTCACCAAGAGTCACCAAGTCCCAAACCATTGGCAGACATTTTTAATTCTAATTTTCTAAATTTATAACCCTAGAAAAATTGTGTCCATGTGTGTTTGTGCGCTTTGACCGGCTCTAGAAAATTGATTAACTGGGACATGAGGAGTTGTATGAGTGTGGTTTGACAGCTGGTTTACCACCACTAAAATGACTGGTTTTACCACGTTTCACTATGATTGAATGGGTTGCTGTGGTGATAAGTAGGTTGTCCTGGAGATAAGCATTCTGCCAATGGACAGAAAAGGCTGACCGTACGAGAGAGAGAGAGAGAGAGAGAGAGAGGGGGAAAGATTTGATAAGAAATTTGTCCAATTTTATCAGCTGTTGCTGTCGACAACCTTCTCTCCTCCATCTTTTCTTCTCTTTTCCAATGATGGAATTAAAAGGAGAACAAAGATGGCTGAGTTCAGATTAAGTCTGATGGGTCAGGCTCAGGTCACTTCCTGGTCAATGGTGTAGACACACACAGATACACGTTTACACTCGCACGTACACACGAAACAAACACATGGACACGAATACACAGCCACACACATATACCCACACATACTGTCCATGCTAAGACACACACTAACACACGCACACACTAACACACACGGCTACAGACATGCACATACGCACGGAGGCAGAAACAGTCACACTCACATAAACACACACACAGAGTCTTCAGACTGTGTCCAATCCATTGTTTACTGGGAATGCTGGTTGAAGCGTCACTGTGTTTGAACTCTGTCTCTTTAATTGGAGCGGTTATGCTGTAATGGAAGTGAGAGAGAGCGAGTGGAGGCTACGGAGATTAAATTTGAGGTGTTTTTGTGTGTATTTATTCCTGCGTTGTGTGTTTTGAGTGTGTTCCACTTCCACCTTCCGAGTGCCAACGTGCTTTGTTTTTCAACTGGAAATCAAACTCTTTGCCATGAATCCTAAGTCTGCTAACGTCCTCTCCTTGTCCACGCTCTCTTCTCTTTCTTCCCACTCCCTGGTTGTGTGTAGAGGTTCCCATGGCAACGTTGTACCCAACCAAAGTGACTGCAAAAGAAGGGGAGGACGTGGAGCTGACTTGTACGACCTCTGGGGTTCCTTCACCGGAGCTGAAGTGGAAAATTTCTCTGGTTTCTAACCACGAGGTGAGATTTCACTGTAACACAAAATAAAATACTTCTTACGCACACATTTTTATGAAACAATACAAGAAATGATTTTTTTGAATTGGTGAATTGCATATTTATACATATATTAAGTTTATTTTCCATTTTCTGGAGTCAGACTGCACAATATATTGATATTGAAACTTAAGTCTCTAGGAACAACAGTCCAGAGCAATGGAGAGTGTGGAAAAGAGGTGAAGAAGCGTGTGCAGGCATGCTGGAACATGTGGAGAAAAGTATCAGGTGTGATGTGTGACAAAAGAGTTTCAGCTAGAATGAAAGGGAAAGTGTGCAAAACCGTGTTGACACCGGCCATGCTGTTTGGTCTAGAAACAGTAGCACTGAAGAAAAGACAGGAAGCAGAGATGGAGGTAGCAGAGATGAAGATGCTGAGGATCTCTCTGGGAGTGACCAGGATGGACAGGATTAGAAATGAGTATATCAGGGGAACGGCGCATGTTAGAGGTTTTGGAGATAAAGTCAGAGAGGCCCGACTGAGATGGTTTGGACATGTACAGAGAAGAGAGAGAGTACATCGAAAGAAGGATGCTGGATTTGGATCCACCAGGAGAGAGGACTAGAGGAAGACCAAAGAGGAGGTTCATGGACGCAGTGAAGGAAGACATGAAGATAGTTGGTGTGACCAAAGAGGATACAGCAGACAGGGTTAGATGGAAGAAACTGACTTCCTGTGGCGACCCCTGAAGGGAAATGCCAAAAGAAGAAGAAGAGGAAACGATTTCATAATATTCATACTCATACTTCGCCAATTGCAGAAAGCTGGAATTTTCCAGCCATTTTTTGCTCTGTTCTCCCGGTTCACGCCTGTCTGTGTGACTCTGAGCAGCCAACTGACTTGTCAGGTCTTTGCAGCTGGCCAATCAGCTTGGGTATATAGGTGTCAGGAGGCAGGACCAGGCGACCCTACAAACACGTAATTTACACTGCTACTAAACATTGTTGTGAGCTTTTGAGCTCTCTTCGTCTTTGGTCTTCCTCTAGGCCTCTTTCCTGGTGGTTCCAAACCCAGCATCCTTCTTCCGATGTACTCTTCTTTCTCTTCTGCACATGTCCAAACCATCTCAGTCTGGCCTCTCTGACTTTATCTCCAAAACCTCTAACATGTTCTGTTCTTCTGATCCTGTCCATCCTGGTCACTCTCAGAGACACCCTCAGCATCTTCATCTCTGCTACCTCCATTTCTGTTTCCTGTCTTTTCCTCAGTGCCACTGTTTCTAGACCAAACAGCATGGCCGGTCTCACCACAGTTTTCTACACTTTCCCTTTCATTTTCGCTGAAACTCTTCCATCACACATCACACCTGATACTTTTCTCCACCCGTTCCAGCCTCCCTGCACACGCTTCTTCACCTCTTTTCCACACTCTCGATTGCTCTTGACTATTGATCCTAAGTACTAAAATGTTCCACCTTGTAAAATTTACATATTAAATATAAATATCTAAAATATACTCAATATCACAATATTTAAACAGAAAAATGTACTTTTTTTCTATTATTGATCATAAAAACAACTTTGGTCATGCAACCTTTTGCTTAAATATAATTAAAAAGCTGAAGAAAATTCACACATTTATCTGTGAATCCACAAGTCCATAATCACCTGCTGTGAGTTAAATATAAACTTGAGTGTCATCTGCGTAATGTGTCACTGTCATCTGATTCCCTCCAGAATCCAAACATTTTTTTTTCAAATCTGGAAAAAAATGTTAAAATTTTATAAACTTATACCCATGTTCTTTGTTTTTCTTTGCAGATTCAAACATCAGGTCACACTTCAGTCCTCCGGTTGTCCAATTTGTCTTCACTGGATCACAACAGCAAGATTCGCTGCATAGCTGAGAACATTGTTGGAGAGAAGGAGTCCTCCCTCATGCTGAACATACTCTGTACGTCACTGCAATCATTCAGTGTTGATGAAAGCAACAGGACAATCTGTAGTAGTTAAAGAAAAAAAAAGCAATCACTCCCTTTCTGCTTTCTATCCAGATCCACCAAAAATTACCAAGTTGAGTGATGCAATCTCGGATCACCACTGGTGCATCCCCTTCAGTATAGAAGGTGGGATAGATATCCTCATAAAGTCAAGCTGTTCTGAAATTTCTGTGTATAATGCCACATTTAAACCATACAATGACCCCTCCAAACAGAACCTATTCAAAAACTTTTTCTGTTTTATTTGTAGGAAACCCTGAACCAGAGCGTCAGTGGTATTACAACAATAACGAGGTAATAGAAGGGAACTACATCATGACCAGGATTCACGATTATGCAGACAGAGAATTTCACGGTTGCCTGCAGCTGGACAGTCCTACACACCTCAACAACGGGCTCTACACACTTGTAGTGACTAACGAATATGGGTCAGATCGACGGGAGGTGTTTGCTCATTTCATGCACCCACCCTGGGGCGGTGAGTGAGAAGATCATTGCATTTGATCCTGTCTTTACATCTTTAAGCTCAAGTAGTAATTTTATTCGGACACATGTAAACTCACTTAAATATGAATCTGAAACAAGTTTTTTTGAAGAATGGAAACAGTGCTAGAGAGATGAAGATGTTGAGGTTTTCTTTGAGGGGGACTAGGATGGACGGGATTAGGAATGAGTACATGAGGCGTTAGCTCAGTTGCCGGATGTCCGTGTGTCATTGGATCAGGTGAATCCGGTTGGACTACCTGTGTGTGCATGCTTAAGTGTCCTTGGAGCAGACACCTAACCACCTATTTGCTCCCACCATTGGCGCCGTAGCTGCCTACCGCGATGCAGAGTAGCAAAAGAAGTTTCGCCATTGAGGAATAAATACAGTATAAAAGAAAAAAAATTGGATAGCAGGTAAGAGAGGCCAGACTGAAATTTGCAAACCTATAAACTTTTGTTTTGTTTAGTTGTCTTCAGGGGCCAGGTCATGGGGGCAACAGCTTCAGATGGGAAGCTCAAGCTTCTCTCACCCCAGGTGCATCCTCCAGCTCACCTGGGAGGATCCCGAGACCAGCTGTGAGACATAGTCTCTCCAGCGGGTGTGGGATCTGCCTCTCTCATAAATTTATGAGCTAAAAAGAATGAGTTTAGGGCAACCAAATGAGTAACTGTGGTCAGTTTCATGAAAGAATCCATCAGTGGTTCGATCGCATGCAAAAACAGATCAAGTACTTCGTGCCTCATTCACATCCTGTGTGCTTAGATTTAAAATTTGACTGGAGGGCTGGATCAGAATGAGATGGTTTGTTTTTGGTAAAACACCAACTACACAGGAAGACGTTCCGCTCCACCGTCTTCCGCTCATCCGGGGCCGGGTCGCGGGGCCAACAGCTTCAGATGGGAAGCCCAGGCTTCTCTCTCCATGGCTGCATCCTCCAGCTCACCCGGAAGGATCCCGAGTCGTTCTCCGGCCAGCTGTGAGACATAGTTTTTCCAGCGGGTCCGGGGTCTGCCTCTTGGTCTCTTCCCCGGGGGGACATGCCCGAAATACCTCAACAGCGAGGCGCTTGGGGAGCATCCTGACCAGATGCCCGAACCACCCCATCTGGCGCCTCTCGACCTGGAGGAGGAGCGGCTTGACACCAAGCTCCTCCCGGATGGCAGAGCTTCTCACCCGATCTCTGAGAGAGAGCCCAGCCACTCTGTGGAGGAAGCTCATTTGGGCCGCTTGTATCGACGATCTCATTCTTTTGGTCACCAGCTGTGGGTGGTGACCATGGGTGAGGGTAGGAACATAGAATGTGGATGTAGAATACTTTATGCGATTTAATTTAATTTGAGTTTTTAAAAAGCCACACTCTAAGCCACAATCTCCCTTTTTTCTTAGCTACAGATGTGGAAGGAAACGACCCAAGCTACTATGGTGAGGAACGTTTTGTTTTCCATATAAAATCAAATTGAATCATTTGAACAGAAATAACAAATACCGTACGTAGTCTGTCTACTGTCTCTGTTTTTTGTCGTCTTTATCCGTTCAAACAATTTACATTTTAGAAATCTTTTTTTTTTATTCTCTCCCTCTTTCTGTCAAGTTGCCGAGGGTGTGTTATGCATCGACACAACATTATTACACACACAGATCATACAACGTGTGCATGCTGAACATGTGTCCTGGTGGCTTCTGTGCTGTGGTTGTGTGATAATTGTGTGTTTGTGACCTCTTTAGTGAACAGGCATGGCTGATATTATGAGTTGTAAAAGGCTGCATGCTGAAAATATATGTGTGAAAGAGTTTTTGTCCGTAAATAATTTGTTTCTCTCTTTCTCTCTCAACCAATACATCATCGTGTGGCAGAGCTAGATACAGGTACAGTAACATATTTTTTTTTTTTTTGCTCGTACTGCTTTTCTCAAGCAAACTAGCTTTGACAATTTAATTTGACTTAAACTGTGATCTTAGATTTTTCTCTGTGTATGCTTTATAATAATTTTAGATCAACGTTTGGAGAGCGACCAGGGTTTTTGATCTGACCGAGTTTGCATTTTTTTCAAACTAAAACTCACCTATGATAAATGAATTAATCAAAACGTGCTGACTAAAATGCCAAAATCTGCAAAACGACAAATTCAAATACATGCTGAATTGAGCAAAAAGCTCTACCTTTTTTTTTTTTTTTATGAACCGTGAAGTTCAGGAAGATCATTGTGATCTTTAGTGATAGAAAAAAAGAGGTGGAGGAAAAGCTGGAGAGGTGGAGGTTTGCACTAGAAAGAAGAGGAATGAAGATTAGTCAGAGTAAGACAGAGTACATGTGTGTGAATGAGAGGGACCCAAATGGAGGAGTGAGGTTAAAGGGAGAAGAGATAAAGAAGGTGGAAGATTTTAAGTACTTAGGATCAACAGTCCAGAGCAATGGAGAGTGTGGAAAAGAGATGAAGAAGCGTGTACAGGCAGGCTGGAATGGGTGGAGAAACGTCTCAGGTGTGATGTGTGATAGAAGAGTTTCAGCTAAAATGAAAGGGAAAGTGTACAAAACCGTGGTGAGACCGGCCATGCTGTTTGGTCTAGAGACAGTGGTACTGAGGAAAAGATGCAAACAAAGCATCTTCTCATTGTTTTTTCTTTCTTTTTTTGCAGCGACCCCTCCTGTAGAACCGCCCGAGGATGGAGTTGCAGTAAGTCACTTTTCTTACTTTATGTGGTTTTCCACATTGCTTTCTTTTTTTTACTCTTGATCTACCTTAAAAGTGATGTATTAACTCTCTAAAACAAGAGCTACAAAGTCTACAAAGTTTTCCATCAGAGATTTACTGTATATCTCTGCTTGTTCATTTTGCAGGTTTATGTGGTGGTGGGCATCGCTGCTGTGGCATTCACCGGCTTCCTTCTCATGCTGGTTATCCTCAAGTTTGGAGGAAATTCCAAGTTTGGCATCAAAGGTAAGGCTTCTGACTTTTTTATTAGAAGAGAGCATTGCCATCGTGAGAAAATAAAATGTTAAAAACATGTTGAAAAGGGTGGTTGTTGTTTTTTTTGGGTGTAGACTAAATATGGTTGGGTTTTGTTGATACATGATGAAAAAGACTTACTATTGCAAGCAAGAATCTGACATCTAATTATCACAGATTTGAAACAAAAATTTAGTTCAAATAAGCATTTAATCATTTACGTCATGTTACAATTGGGCTAATTTGATTTAACATCATGTATCAATGACTCCTTCTTCAAGGTAACCGATAAATAACTTGCATGCAACGTAGCTTTACCTCAACTTTATCTCAGCAAAACGACACAATCCTGCTGTTGTGGCCATTGTTGAAGTACACACACACACTGATACACACAAAATTTAAGATGTTTCCAACCACATGTCTGGTACAAAGATTCAACTTTTGCAGTGGCTACCAGTGTGACTAATCTGTACTGACTTACTGGAACATGGCTGGGATATTTGCTTAGTATTTCTCACTCTGTGTACTAACAGTAACATTTTCTGAAGTTATTAAGAATATTTTGCAAGATATTTAGTGTTACAGTTGAAGGCTTCTGTTTATCTATGCTAATAGCTATGAAAAATAAAAATTGATCGAAATTGATTTTTTTTATATATACCCTATAACTCTACAAAGAGAAATCAATCAGGAAATAGAAGACGCCTCAGAACTGAAAAGGATTGTTTTGAATAGACAAAGTGACAAAGCAATGACCCTTTCTCTCAGTACAAACAACATACTTGTGGTTCTGTGACACATGGGAACTTGGTGAAGACATTCATTTGAAACAAAGAACTTTGGTCTGTTTGAAAATCAAAATCAGAATCAGAAATGCTTTTATTGCCATGGTCAATGAAGAGGATCAGAGACTAAGAACTTGCCGTGGTACTATTGTGCGAAAAAAAAAAAAAAAAAGCGACGGCTGTTCTGTGAATGCTCACATTAATACGTATACTGTATGTATACATATGTTTCTGCACATATGTATGTATGCTTATAGATGTAAATATGTGTGTGTACACATGTATATATGTATCAATATGTGTGTGTATGCACATGTTTGGATGTATGTGTCACGTTGTGGGGATGTGGAACGAGGAGGAGGACCAAAATGCAGGACAAAAAACAGGATTTATTAACCAAAAGTCCTGTAAGACTGTGCAGCAAAGCACACAAGATTAACTCAGGATCAAAAGTTCAAATGATATAACAGAGTTCAAAGATAAAACTTATGGTCAGGCAGCCAGGAAACCCTGTCTGGGAAGGGATGATGGTGATGATGATGATGACCTGACAAAGAATTCTAGGTGATTGCCTTTAAATAGGCAGCGGGGTCCACAGATGTGTGTTATCAGACCAATCACCCTCAGGTGTCCCTAATCAGGGTGATGATGGAAGGTCTAGGGCTCCGTCATTCTTGAAGATTCACACTAAGGTTTTTTTTTGTTGTTGTACAATCTTTCTTTATAAGAAAGAAAGATTCTTATAATCTTTCTTTGCCTTTAAATCCCCTAGAATTTAAAGACAATTGTATGGGATCCCCTTTAAAAAGGCAGCAGGATCCACAGGTGTGTGTTATCAAACCAATCACCCCTCAGGTGTCCCTAATCAGCATGATGATGGAAGGTCTAGGGCTCCGTCATCCTTGAAGATTCACATCAAGGTTTTTTTGTTCTTGTACAATCTTTCTTTGTAAGAAAGAAAGATTCTTACAATCTTTTTTCGCCTTTAAATCCCGTAGAATTTAAAGACAATTCTAGGGGATTGCCTTTAAATAGGCAGCAGGATCCACAGATGTGTGTTATCAGACCAATCACCCTCAGGTGTCCCTAATCAGGGTGATAAGGAAATATCCAGGGATCCCCCTGGTGGCAGGGGAGGGGATCATGACAGTACGTTTGCATGCATGCATGTACGTATACTGGGTGTGAATGTATGTGTACACATAATGTCAGGTATGTGTGGTATGTACAAACATACAGTATTTGTGTGTGTGTGTGTGTACTGTATGAGCGTGATAGCATGAATGTGTAGACATGGAAATGCAGGGTTGTATTTACACACATATCTGTGTATACATATGCGGAAACATGTTTGTGTGCGTGAATGAATGGGAAAATAAAATGTTACATAAAAAGAAAATTTTCTACTCTTACCATTCAGTATATGTACGTATGCATTGTGTACATGTGTCTGATTGCATGCGTGTGTGTTCTCTCGAGGGTGTAATCTGCTCTACACTTTAGATTGTTAGGTCACATTACTGTTTCTCCTTCATTCTGATTTCCATCCTTGAGTTGTTTTTGTCCGCGGCTAACCTTCCTCTCGTGATTTAGCCCCATCTGTGTCTCCTGTATATAACATATCCTGATGCATTATGCATTTTGCAGGTTGTTGACATTGGAGAGCTCTGTTGAAGAAAGTAGCTGAAAGAGTGTGGCGTCAGCATAAGCATTAGAGCCAGACAAATGTTTCAGCGCGTGGGGTTGTTCCTCAGCAGCTGCGCCAGCAAAATGATGTTCCTCCCCTTTTACACCAATGAATTAAATTCAAGTGAACAATAGAAATAAAACCACAGATGGCATAACACCAACCACACTCAGTCATGGCAGGAGGCAAAGTCATCAGCATGTGCACCCACACGCATGCGCGCATATGCTCACAGGAATACAGTCAGTGCTGACGAAGATGGTGAACTTGTGATCAGAAAGTGTGAAAAGAGCATGTTAGCTCTCGTTCTTTGTTGAACAGGTGTGCAGTAACAAAATCTAATGCACTTCAATATTCTTTTTGGAATCACTGACTCCCTGTGCTTAAAAAAGAAAGAAATACTTGTTAAATTATTCATTTTAGCTCCAAAATGCTGCCCTTTGCTCATCTATAACACATGAACAACAGTCTGTACAGGTTTCCTCACACAATCATCTTCATGTTACTTTTTGCACGCAGGGTGATTTTATGGTTTTGGGTGGTTGCATGCAGGGATTTAGGTGACAGCCAATGTTCTTTTTACAGGATGTTAAGGTAAATTTGGAATTAGACATCATTATGCAAATTTATCTCTAGTGACAGAATGTAATTTGGACTTAATAGATAGATATGAGCATCTTTGAGCGTCCAGGAAAAGCACTGAATAGGCAAGGCAAGTTTATTTGTATAGCATAATTCATACAAAACGTAATTCAAAGTGCTTCACAAGAGGGAAAAAAAGAATGCATTAAAATCACAAAACATACAATCAAAATAGTAGAAAAAAGTTTCAAAAAAGTCTTCTGGACAATTTAATTCTTGATCGAGACGTTTCGACTTCCATCCGGAAATCATTTTCAATCTGAATGAAATGGACTGAAAACTGGATCTATTTATACTAACCTGAGTAAAAGGTAAAAAAAAAAAAAATAGTAAGGAGGGCTCGACCAATGAGCCTGTGTTACCTATGATGGCTGTGAATGGCTCCTATTGTAGCCACAGACCAGCAAACGAACCCTATTATAAAAATGCTAAAAGCCTAGTGAATAGAAATTCCTGCTAACGAGAGGCGTGAATCTGGGTCACGAGGTGTCATCTTTAGTCCATGGCTTCAAAAGGCTGCTGTAAATCCCGGGCAGAATGTATCTAACGCCTCTACTCCGATTCAGTGAGGGATTTTCTTTCATCACAAAGATGGCTTCCTTTACGGATGGAAGTCGAAACGTCTCGATCAAGAATGAAACTGTCCAGAAGACTTTTTAAAAACTTTTTCTACCATTGATCACTTCTGGATGAATGAGGGACTACACGGACTTGATACAATCAAAATGTTTTAAAAAGATAACATAAATCAATAATATAATTAAAACATATAAAGAGTAATTCATCAAAAGCACAGTTAAACAGAAGTGTTTTCAGCCTAGATTTAAACATCGTCACAGTAGTGGCCTGTCTCACGGCCTCCGGAAGTTTGTTCCAGACTTTTGCAGCATAAAATTGAAATGCAGCTTCTCCATGTTTAGCTCTGACTCTAGGCTCCAGCAGGAGGCCGGTCCCGGAGGTCCTCAGAGTTCTAGATGGTCCATGTTTAGTTCTGACTCTGGGCTCCAGCAGGAGGCCGGTCCCAGAGGTCCTTAGAGTTCTAGATGGTCCATGTTTAATCCTGACTCTAGGCACCAGCAGGAGGCCGGTCCCAGAGGTCCTCAGAGTTCTAGATGGTCCATGTTTAGTTCTGACTCTGGGCTCCAGCAGGAGGCCGGTCCCAGAGGTCCTTAGAGTTCTAGATGGTCCATGTTTAATCCTGACTCTAGGCACCAGCAGGAGGCCGGTCCCAGAGGTCCTCAGAGTTCTAGATGGTCCATGTTTAGTCCTGACTCTAGGCTCCAGCAGTAGGCCGGTCCCAGAGGTCCTCAGAGTTCTAGATGGTCCATGTTTAGTTCTGACTCTGGGCTCCAGCAGGAGGCCGGTCCCAGAGGTCCTTAGAGTTCTAGATGGTCCATGTTTAATCCTGACTCTAGGCACCAGCAGGAGGCCGGTCCCAGAGGTCCTCAGAGTTCTAGATGGTCCATGTTTAGTCCTGACTCTAGGCTCCAGCAGTAGGCCGGTCCCAGAGGTCCTCAGAGTTCTAGATGGTCCATGTTTAGTTCTGACTCTGGGCTCCAGCAGGAGGCCGGTCCCAGAGGTCCTCAGAGTTCTAGATGGTCCATGTTTAGTCCTGACTCTAGGCACCAGCAGGAGGCCGGTCTCAGAGGTCGTCAGAGTTCTAGATTGTTTATAAGGTACTAATATATCACAGATGTACTTTGGTGCCAGACCAGAGGTGGGCAAACTTTTTGACTCGCGGGCCACATTGAGTTCTAACATTTGACAAGTGGGACGGCCCGAGGGGGCCGGAGCGGAGGGGCATGCCCCCCTCCAGGTCGACAAAAAAAAAATTGTTCTTACTACTTTAATTACTGTAATCTTCGGTTAAAATATGCACCAAAAATGCAGAAAAATTACTTATTTTTCAAAAAGGTTTTGGGGGCGAGGGGGACGCCCCCAGACCCTTCTAAACTGGCAAGTACCGTAGGGGCTCGTTTTGTGCCCACCTCCTTAAGAAAGTCCTGGATTCGCCCCTGGTAACAGGAGCAGATGGATAGCATGCTTTGGTAACCGCTAGATTAGATCAATAGTATGGCGCGCTAGATTTTAAACAAGCGCGTTAAATGTTACATCAAGAGCGTTAAATTTCAAATCTAGTAGTTCTAGGTCTGAAATCTAGTGCGATAGCACTTAAAAACTTGCATTTAGTGGCGATAGGTTTGAAATCTAAGCGCTTGAAATAACATTTTGCTTGTTTTAACATCTAACACGCTTGTTTTATGTTCGTGTATGGGGCCCGATGGCTTTCCATATTTGTGCACACATTTTATTTTGAAAGTGTGCATCCCGGAGACACACACATTTTAGTGGGAGCTGTGCTGTTGTATTTTCGGCACCATCTAATGACGAACATTAAAAAAAAAAATCAAGAAAAACCAAACTAACATGGTTTATTGTTTTTATATTTTTTAGTTCGGCGCGCCAGATTAAATTTAACGGGCCGCGTGTGACCCGCGGGCTGTAGTTTGCCCATGCCTGTGCTAGACCTTGGAGAGACTTAAACACAAGCAGAGCAGCTTTAAAGTCTATTCTCTGAGCCACAGGAAGCCAGTGCAGAGACTTGAGCACAGGACTAATGTGATCATATTTTCTAGTTCTTGTCAGGACTCGAGCAGCAGCATTTTGAATAAACTGCAGCTGTTTTAAAGCTTTTTTTTTCGGCTCAGTAAGTAGACTGGTCTGGTCTGCATATAAGTAATGCATTATTGTTATTATTATTATTACCAATAACTCAAGATGGAATCACAGCGACTAGAAAGTTTGCACTAAAAGAAGAGACTGTGACGGCCTGAATTTTTTTAATTAACAAAAAACACAATTTCCATAAATCTGTTCATTGGCTGAATCAAGATTGTTTAATTATAAAATGCATGAAAAAAGTGGCGACTTAGCTTTACGCTTCTGCTCTGCCGGTATTTTTTTACTCGTTGGTTTGTGCCAAACAAAGCACAAGCTTGCTTTTTGTTCATCTCAATCCAACTGTTGGGAACTTATTTTAATAAAAGAACATCAAAGATTTAGCGTTGGGTTCAACCACATCCTGATACTGGACCAGTTTGCAGCTGTGAAACCTAAATAACTTACAGATTACGCAGCAACTCTTCCAAAGGGGCTGTGAAGGACTAATAAACCCTAGTCTTGAAACAAACATGCCTGCGACTGATGTTCAAGTGTTTAGAAACTATAAAATGACACCTGGTCATCAGGCTGCATCTCAGATTGAAGCTACACAGACAGTGCTTGCTACACTGAAACTGGTAGTTGCTGTTCCACAAGTCTAATATACTTATCTCAGAGGTAATTAAATGACATGTTATGGGCTCGTTTAAGCCCCGAACACAGATGTGCCTTCACAGATTTCATTTTGGTTGTAATTCCCACAATCTTTTTTCTGCGTAGGCAGAATGTTTTACAAATGGCAGCCAATGAGCCTGAGTTGCTTCTGGGTAAACCCCCTGGGCTGTCATGCATAAAGTGAAACCATTTACTCCAAGCCAATAACATCATTTTTTTAGCTTGATTTAAAATTGAAACTCTGTTGCCTAAAAAGGGAACTCCAGGCTTTTTCCATCCCTGGTACTTTCATTCAATAGATTTAGGGGAATCTGAGGCATTTTTGGGCCAATGAAAAGACACACCTCATTCATTATGTCATCCCCAAAAAATACCCTAATTACTATATTTAGCTCTGCACCGACAGTTTGATAACCTTATGGCGTAGGTGCCCAACCGGTCGATTGCGGTCTATCGGTAGATTGCGGAATGATCTCAAGTCGACCGCGAGACATGTTGGAAAAAAATTAAGAAAAAAAAAATTATTTATTTGTTTGTTTGTTTTTTATGACGGAAAGTCAGTATTGGTAATTTAGCGACTTTGACGCTAAATTTAGTGACCATTCACCAGCTCAAAAAGCGACCAGAGACAGTCGAGCACAGGGGTCGCCCGCAGTGACCGCCTCAGTCGCCCTCTGGCCAGTTCTAAAAATAGCACTAATCACGAATTAACTCTGTATAAAATTTTATTTAATTATGTTGCTATTCTTTTTTAATTTTATTTACAGTGATGTAAATAAAATAAAACGAATACATAAAAATGTAAACATGGGCGCTGCAAAGATGAGGTTACGAACGCGTTTTCTATCCACAAAAACATGGCAGAAAAAAGGAAGAACACTTATCATTTTCACAGTGAGTGGGAGAAAGAGTTCTTTTTTACTAACGTGAAAGAAAACTGTGTGCGTCTCATCTGCGGTGTGACTGTGAAGACGGACAGTCGGGCCGTCCTTATTTTGAAAGGAGTAGATTTTTGGTTGGGCACCACTGCCTAATGGAGAAAATTTGCTTTTATATTTGATGTAATTGTTTTATTCAACCACAGCAGGTGAGTTTCGAAACGTAGATTGACTGGTGAATTGTGAGCCTCACATTTTTCATCCAGCTCTACCTTCACCATGACGGAATGATGCAGCATCCTAGTCCATGAGGATGCAGCACCAATCCCCATGCGGATCTGTCCTTCCCCTAGTCGTGAATAAGATGCTGCCAAAAATATCATCAAGGCTGAAAGTTATTGATCCGGTAAAAATTGATGACATGACATCAGAGCCAAAAATATTGAGTTTCAGTATGCCATGCGTACCCCGCATTCTGGCTCCTCTCTATGTTGATGAGCCTTGCCTGAATGACTAAGTTCCTTATTTAAAAAAAAGAGACCACAGGTGGTGAACATCGGTGAGGGTAGAAACGTAGATCTACTGGCAAATCGAGTGCTTTGTTTTTTGATCCAGCTCTCTTCACCACGACAGACTGATGTAGTGTTCTAATCACCACAGGTGCCGCAGTAGTCTGCCTGTTGATCTTTTGCTCCATCCTTCCCTCACTTGTGGATAAAATCCTGATGCGCGTGAACTGCATCACTTGAAGGAGAATCTCGATTTTGACCACTCTATCCTTTTCGTCTTACCATCGTCACATTGAAACCAACAAAACTAGATTGCCTGCAAAATGCAAAGATACGATACATAGCTACCCCTAGAAATTCTAGCCATAAGTGTCACGCAAAGAAAAGGTGGCAAAGGTTTTTTTTCTCTCCCTTTGTTTCTGTGGGTTTTATCAGCTCTGTTTCAGATCCAGCTTGCTTCTAAATAAGACTAAAACCTGCCTGATCAATACGACTCTGGATAGAAAGCAAACCAGGTTTAGTGTGACTAATGGTGTTGTCTGCCAGAGACCATCCGAAAAACATGTCGAAGGCACATTTTGAACACTAATTTATTTAAAAGCGTTTCTGAAAAATAGATAGAGTTTATAATAAGCAGACAGGGACAGTTAATGGCAATTAAGGTTTTATTGAATCTAAACAAAGGAGCCTAAATGGGAAATTAGCATCCATTTTTACGAGATGATCTGATTTCATGTACATAAAAACACAGTCATGGAAGTGACACATGATGAAGAAAAACTGAAAGCACGAGCATGTAGACCCCCGGATATGGGAGCAAACATAATAGGGCAGTTCAAAAAGCACTTGAAAGCAACAAGTTTTAGCAAATTGCACATAATAATCCTCCTAAATCACATCCGTATTCCTAAAAAGCTTCTGCTTCTGAAAAGAAAAATTGAAGCCGTATCGTTTTTACGCCCTTGAAGCACCTCGAAATATCAAGGAGGGGGAAAAAAAAGGAGGCGAGGACGCAAGTGATTGATCAGTAAAGGGAAAGAGTGAGAGTCAGATGGAGAAGAGGAAAGAAGCAAATGTATAAGCTGACATTTAATGGTCGGAGAGAGAAAGGTAGGAGAATGTTGACGAAGTGAGAAGAAAGATAAACTGAAGAAGTAGATGAGATAGGAAGAAAAAGATGAGTGGAAAGAGTTCTCTCCGGTCCACTTATCAATGATTCATCATTAGTTATTCATCAGGTTTCACTTTTCTCCTGCTTTGGTGGAGTTATACGCCTCCATCTTTTCTCTGCTTTGCATGCACACGTGGGTCCGATCGATTGAAATGACACCCTCAAGGTCAGCTGAGCTTCTAGGGCCTGTTACCCAGCATGCTCAGCAAACCCACCGCTTCCTCCTCCTCCTCTTCTTTCTCAACTTCCTGCTGAACAGCGGCTTTTTGCCTCCAACCCTTAAAGTTTTCGATGAGCACTGTGCATTCTAAAAAAATCTGGAGATTTTTGACCCTCTGTACTTGTTGGTTGCTGACTTAAATCTGCGAGTTACGTGGCAAAGGGCAAATAAAACATTTCAGATTTAAGTTTGTCCTTTTTCTCTTCAGCTATTTTTGGTTTTATTTTAATACTTTAGTTTGATTTCCTCTGCTTATTTATATTTTAAACCTTTTTTTTTTTTGACTACTTTGAATGTTTACTTGGCATTCCTATTCTTTGGAGACTCCGGAAAAGTCTATCTGAAGATAAAAAAGAAGAAACCTGGTAGAAACCCTGTTGGATCCGATCTCACAATGCACGGGCCGAATGTACCTAAGACAGGGAATTAGTGTATCCCCTTCCGATGGGGTTCATATGGACAGAGAAGAGGGCGTAATGGAGGTGTTGGAAGTCTGTACAGATCGGGTTAAAGGCCCTCAGATTAAGACAGTAAAAAAATTTTTTTTAAATTTTAGTTTTCAAGGGGAAGAGGCATTGGCTCAGTGGTAGCATGCACATCCTTGGATTGAGAGAAGCCAGTTCGATTCCAACTGGGTCCATCTAGCCCCACCATTGGTGGCGTCGGGGCAGCCAACTGTGGTGCAATGCTACACAGAAATTTTCTCATTTGAGGAATGATACAGTGTTTTTAAAAAGTAAAAATAGTTGCGGGCGCAATTTTTACATTGTTTGCCTACTAAAAGGGGCATTGCACATAATGTTTGTTTCCATCCAAACGCAGCCAATCAAGTGACCATTTCCTGCCTGTATAGACAGTGCCACAAATCTATGGAGCTGGAAATACGTACCAGTATGTGATACATGGCAACCACTGTGCCAGCCACGAGTGATCCTTTTGAAGGTATACCCTCCTGCAACCAGAGACCCTAACTGCAGCTATTCTGTCTGACTCCCAGATTGGCTTCTTGCTGTCTTTGGCGAAATAAAATCGAAATAAAAACTTGACAAATGTCCTCACATGTTGGTGAAATTTTTTTTTAAATCAGTGCATCTGATTTACCAGTTCTTAAGTTGTGCCACTGGGGAAATGATGATAAAAAATCAGGACTATCAGGAATGAGTTGTAACCAAAGTAACAGAGCCAGAAAAATTATTGTGATTACAATAGTGACTCACCAATGGCTGCTAATTTTTCCGTTAGAGGTCGATGAGCACTTAGACTGTTTGAAGCCAGTGGGTACTTCCTATTTGACATGCAGGCGGATGTGGTTTGATGTGTTCAATTACTATGACCATCATTGTATACAACACAATCCAAACAACACCAGGTGACCTGGTATTTAGCATATGCTGATAAGTAGGAAATGCCAAATATGGTCATTGGTTTACTTGGGTTTTTAGATCAAACATTTATAGGAACTGTTCATGTGTTTGCAGATTTCTGTGTTAGCAGCTGGAGGATGTGACATTTTACAGCCTGTGGCAGATCCTGGGGGCAGTTATTGTTTAAAGTGCTCTGAATATGTGAGCGTCTCTTTCCCGAGGTGAAACATCGCCTGCAGAGCATGTCTGTGCACTTGCCTGACTGATGCTTTTTCTTGTGTTCCTGCTTGTTATTTTACGAGAAAAGTGAAAAGTGCTAGAGAGAAACACCTACTGTGGTGAAAACTAGCAAAGAAACAGCTACTGGAAGCAGATGCTTTGTCGGTTTCTGCACGTTTCCAAACCAGATGATTCAGTTGAGAAACATTTCAAGTTTGAAGCATTAATTAGATTATGCAATGTTAATATTTTTAATACTCCACAGATTGATTTGGGTAGACATGTGTATATTTTGCACATACAATAGATAGATATAGAGATTCAGCAAGATCATGTATAGATTCATAATCACATTTTTTCCTAATGGTCCTTTTAAGCCCATTGTAGAATTGTATTTAGTAAATCTAATTATATGTAACTAGTATTCGGTTGCTTGCATTCCTCACATTTCTAAATGGAACTGAAATCTTATGGGAAACCAGACAGAAAAATGTCCCATTTTCAAAATGATAGGCTGATGTTCCAGTGGGTTGTTCTTCTTCAAGATCAAGTCGCTCTGAGTTGATGGCTTTCATCTAATTCCAGTTAGAGGGTCCTCCATGCAGCTGTACACCACTTCCTGTCTTCTATTGGATAGCCTGACCTTTGCTAACAGCCAAGGCTTTGAAAAATGATACGAGTGAAATGAGAGTGTAGTTTAGGGACATTGTCTTCTGTACATATATGTACATGGATTCTACTTCCTGTATGTAGCGCTTTTCTACCTGCGTTGGTACTTAAAAGTGCCACATTCATTGTTGCTCACATTCACACCTAACGGTGGATGCAAACTACCGTCAGGTGCCATTAAGGCAGCGCCGGGCAAGTTACGCCACAGTTTGCCAGTGGATTGCAGATGCTTAGGCTAATGGGTCTGCTGGCACTATTGTCCGAGCTTTCGCAAAAGCAGGCATCATTTCTGAGGAGCTGCGCAGTACAGAAAGTGACTCTGACAGCGAGGAAAGAGAAGTTGCTATGTTGGATTTAGCGCAGCTGTTAGATTCAGAAACAGAGGATGAGGACTTGGACGGATTTGATAAACGACTGTAACTAATATTTAAAAAAAACCAACAAACTTAGTTTTGCTCCTGATCTATTTTTAAATACGCACACTTGTCTGCTTGTATGTGTGTTGTTGTAAGGCCGACGTACGTAGCAGGGGATATGTATATAAAGCCCACGCCCTATCATCAGGTGCGCCTTATTTGTGTGTTAAATACAGAGCACACAAAACTAGGACTGCGCCTTTTAATACGGTGCGCCTTTTGGGGGTGAAAATACGGTATATATGTCCATAAAAGTGACTTTTGTAGACCCTATGAGCCTTCAAAATAGGGTCTTTTTATTTAGTTATGTCCCACTTCATGCGGGAAGCACTCTTGGAATGCCCAGTGTGACCTAATTTAAATTCACAGAAAGCATAAATGGACTTTAAATGATCTTTGAAGGAAAGCATTTACACAGTGAATACTTAAAATTATTAAAGCAAAAGTCTGGGACGTTAAGTGTTTTGGCGACGTCTATAATTTATTCATGCAACTAGTTCTTTTTTAAATTTTATTTTGAGAATGTTTTTTGCTTTGAAATATGGACTAGATTAGAAAGAATTGACCCGTTTTTTTGTGAGTGTGCTGTTCTTGTCATTTTTAGCCAAAATGAGGAAGAATCAGTGCAGCGTGTTCTGACATCTTGTCCGTAACACAGTAAATATATTTACTGCCACTCAGAGATCCACTGAACCAGCAAGGAAATGTTATTTATTTATTAGTGCGTGAGTACCGAAAGTAAAGAGGTCAAATTCATGTGACTGGATTTTTTTTTTAGAAACACAGCAAGATACTATTATTGTTTTTGTGATGGTAGGGGGTTTTACAGCACCACAAATTCTCTCTGGCAAAGCCTAAAAAGATCTTTGTCCTCTTTGCAGACAAAGCTAGTGTCATGAAGCGGTGTGCAGGTGGAAAGAGGAGGACCCAGTTGCAGACAGAAAACATGGTTTATTTAAATTTGGCGGCCCATTAATACTGTGAAAAGAAAAAACAAAGTTTCAGTGGCATGGCAAAATGTTATTGTCAGGATGTGTGCCAGGGAGACCTGGCTGGAAGGGATTGTATGACCCGACCAGGAAGTCCGGGATGATTGCCCTTAGATAGATGGCAGGGTCCACAGATGTGTGGCATCAGGAATCAATCTCAGGTGTCCCTAATCAGGGTGATTAGGAACATCCAGGGCTCCCTCTGTCGGCAGAAGAGGGGATCATGACAGCTAGTTTTCTAATACAATTGATTTAGAAGAAAATGCTCACAAATACGTTGATTTGTCTTTATTAAAACCTTCTCAGAATGATGGTTGTGGTGCAGACTTAGACAGTTGTAAAGTTGTTGAACTTCTAAGCTTATCATGAGGAAGTCGTGTGTTGGGGAGGAGGAAGGTGAGTATATCGAAAGTGAGCGAAGCAAAACATCAAGAGATCAGGACTCAGGGACTTTGACCCCTTAGGGAGAGGATCATGTCATAGGGTATGGACCGCTCACTAAAATTCTGGAGGATAAACTTAGAGGGTTGCAAAAGGTTGCCGTGGTTCGTATGAGTGCAACCCTTCATAGACAAACCCTGCCCCGACTTCTCGACCCCAGACATCCAAAGAAACTATGTGGACTGTGTGCATAGGCTCTCACTCACTCCAAGTTTAGTGAAAGTGCCTTCATTTGCTTGAAGCTAGGGAAGATGGAAGACCACATTGACTACATCAAGCTCAACAAGTCCAATTTGACCATTCCGAGACACTTTGATTAAAGCCAGTGTGACCTTTGATAGATGCGCTTCTCCATGGACTTTTGGCAGAAGATGCTGACACTGGGAAACCAGGTGAGGTAGCTCTATGTGTAGAATCTAGAGGTGGAGGACCCACATAGAGCATAGTGTACATTGACCTTACTCAAGCACATCAGCCTTCCAGCCATACAGCTTCAACTGTGACAGCAGTATTCTGATAGCATGTACGATGACACTTCAATTGGCGCTGAGACAGGCAGGGCTAAATCCGCACAACAAGAACCACCCAGATAAAGACAGAGTTTTTTAGGAAGGGCATCCGACGTAAAACTGTGCCAAAGAAAATTCTGAAAGTCAATACTACAACTACCATGCCAGATTGGTCTGTTGACCTACGGTGTAACGGTGGAAATTGGACTACTGCTGGTTGAAGATGGCGAAGTAGAAGGCCGTGTTGGAAGAAACTGACTTTCTGGTGCGATCCCTTAAGGGAAATGCGAAAGGAGAAGAAGAAGTTTTTTGTCAATTTTCTTCCTTGTTTTATACAGAAATTATGAAAATTGAAAAAAGGAAAAACACCATAAATTAAAACTTCTTTAGTTTGAAAGCTAGGATTGTTTTATGGATTGGATGGAATGGAAGTTGTTGATAAGTTGACTTTGTTGCTTTCAGTTTTTTTTTTTTTTTATTTGGATATTCTGTCAACTGTTCTTCTTTGGGCATTTTCTTCTGTCACACATCATACCTGATACTTTTCTCCACCTGTTCAAGCCTGTCTGCACAATCTTCTTCACCTCTTTTCCACACTCTCCATTGCTCTGGACTGTTGATCCTAAGTACTTAAAATCTTCCACTTTCTTTATCTCTTCTCCCTGTAACCTCACTTTTCCATTTGGATCCCTCTCATTCACACACATACTCTGTCTTACTCTGACTAATCTTCATTCCTCTTCTTTCTAATGCAAACCTCCACCTCTCCAACTGTTCTCGGCTGTTCTGTATTTAAATCTAGTTGATTTGAGGTTGGCGTTTCGGAGGCAATAGCTTAGGACGGGGGCAATAGCTTAAGACAGGAAGCCCAGGCTTCTCTTACCCCGGCTGCGACCTCCAGCTCACCCGGGGAGATCCCAATGGGCTCCCCAGCCAGCTGAGAGACATTGTAGTTTCTCCAGCCAGTCCGGGGTCTGCCTCTGGGTCTACTACTGGTGAAGTTTACAATGATAATAATAATAAAAAAATATGTACATTAATGTAAAAATATGGTTAAAAATAGAAAAACCGTTGGATTTAAAAACAGCTTGATTTACTAAATGCTGGTTAAAAAATATTTAAAGTTCATAAAACATATTCGTTTCAGCATAAAGAAGCTTTTTAAACAGCTGGACTTATATTTTGAATTAATTCAAAGTAATTGGATTCCGTTCATTAAACATTAAGCTACACCCTGAGTGTTTGTACCGCTGGGAGTTCGTTCACACGGACGTATTTACATGTAAAACATGTCAGTGTGAAATTTCTCCTCTGTGTTGTCTCTCAGAGCTTTGCTGTTTGCTTTGAAAAGGTCTTTGCTGCCAGAGAGCGAGTACATGTCGGATCAGCGTGGCTTTTTCTTGGCAGTGCAGCAAATTTCTGTATGACGGGATCTATGTTAATGAGGCTTCAGTTATCAATCAACACTTAGTCTTTCTGCATTAAGGCGAATGCTGAAGCAGCCCGGAGACAAAGCACTCACTTGTCCTGCATATGTATGAGAGTTGGCAAAGATGCATGGCAATATCATTCAGTACGTCTGGCTGAATGTCTGGAGCATCTCCTCCCCGGTGAGGGATGGAGACAGATAAAGTGAGGTGGGAGAAGAGAGAGCAGAGAAAGTTGGAAAAGCATTTGAACAGAAGCTTATTGATGGTTGCCTTTCCAGCCCAAGTCAGGATACTTGTTTTCTCTCTTTGCTAATGTCAGCACCTTCACTCAGCGTCACACAAATGCATGCCCGTGCACTAGTGTGAGAACAAAACAAAAAGGTAGGTGCATCAGGGAGTCAGCTAGAAGATTAAAAATGAGAAAAATGTAAAAATCCTTTGTTTCCCAAATCAATTTCTTTTAAAAGAGGAGCGCCAGAATCTCTGAGGATTGGTATCATGGGATAGGCGGGGTACACCCTGGACAGATCACAACTCTGTAGCAGGGAAGGGGAGGAAAAAATGATAAATACAGCAAGAAAATAGAAGGAAAGGCACAAACCATTCTTTAGAAATGCACTATCCCTAAAACAGTGGTTCTTAACCTTGTTGGAGGCACCGAACCCCACCACTTTCATATGCTCATTCACCAAACCCATCCTTAGTACCGTCACTAACGCTAACCCAACGTCACTGACGCACACCGCTGGTCAGACGGAGGGTTATTAAAGAAGGTGTTGTTAAACCCGACTGAGAAGGAGGTCTCACTCTGCTGCTTATCCATCGCTCTCAAAGCGGACCGGTAGGGAGTCTAACTCAGACACATATACAGCCCTCTCTAAGCGGTCTGATAGGGAGGGCTCACTCTGCTGCTTATTCAGCCCTCTCAAAGTGGACCGGTAGAGAGTCTCACTCAGACACATATACAGCCCTCTTTAAGCGGTCTGAGAGGGAGGTCTCACTCTGCTGCTTATCCAGCCCTGTCAAAGTGGACGGTAGGAAATCCCAAAGCAGGAAGCTTTCAATGACTGTGCCCACTAACTGCAGACTAGACTGAGGGGCGGATCTCCGCTGCAGAGGCTCCACTGAACCCCTGAGATTGACTCACCGAACCCCTAGGGTTTGATCGAACCCAAGTTAATAACCGCTGCCCTAAAATCTAGATAAGTTTAACTCCAGAGTTTAAACAAAGCTACCACTGATAGACAGAAAAGCATGATTGAATTAAGCTGGTCCGAAAATGAGAAGATCATTTACACACAAAAAAGGGTGAATTATGTTTGCAAATATGAGTCGACTATTTTCAACCACATTTGCATGTCATCCATCTGTTCCTGGCATTGTTGCGTAGAAACCCTCCCACACTTTTTGCCACCCTCAGCATGTTCTCTCTCCTCCGTTTGCACTTCATCCATAGAGAGATAATTCATTAAACAATCATTTAAATTTTAATATTAATCATGACGCATCTATCTTGGCGCTGTCCTCAGTAGCTGCCTGATGCAGTCTCTTTTTCTCATGTAAATAAGTTTTTAATAGTATGTTTTTTTCTTTCTGTGTCCTATTATTTAATCTGTTTATGCTGTGTTCGTGTTTCTGCGTCTACGTCTTTTTGTTTTTGGCTCTTGTGTTTGTTCTGCAACAAATTTAATTCCAATTTCAAGCTGCACTGGGTCTCAGTGGGTAGCACAGTGGCCTCACAGCAAGGATGTCAGGGGAATCCCGAAGTGGGGGCGAGTTTTGAAACACTGTTTTTTCTGTGTGGAGTTTGCATGTTCTCCACATGTATGTGTGGGTTTTCCCCGCATACTCCAGGTTCCCGGTTTCCCCGGTTCTCCGGTTTCGTGGTACATTATCATCCTCACCTATGGTCACCAGCTGTGGGTGGTGACTGAAAGAATGAGATCGCAGATACAAACGGCCAAAATGAGCATCCTCCGCAGGGTGGCTGGTCTCTCACTCAGAGACCGGGTGAGGAGTTCTGCCATCCGGGAGGAGCTCAGTGTCGCGCCACTCCTCCTCCAGGTCGAGAGAAGCCAGATGGGGTGGTTCGGGGATCTGGTCAGGATGCTTCCCAAGCGCCTCGTTGGTGAGGTGTTTCGAGCACGTCCCACCGGGAGGAGACCAAGAGGCAGACCCCAAACCCGCTGGAGAGACTGTCTCACAGCTGGCCGGGGAACGACTCAGGATCCTTCAGGGTGAGCTGAAGGATGCAGCCAAGGTGAGAGAAGCCTGGGCTTCCCGTCTGAGGCTGTTGCCCCCGCGACCCGTCCCCGGATGAGCGGAAGATGACGGAACAGAACTCTGGTTTCCTTTCATCCTCCACAAACATTCATGTTAGGTTACTGGGCCACTAAAAATTTGTCCATAGGAATGAGTGGTTGAGGGTGTATGGCCCTGCAACAGATTGATTGGGGTGTACCCTGTTTCTTGCCTGAAATCAGCCAGGATAAGCTCCGGCACTCCCCTTGACCCGAGTTGGGATAAGCAGTTCAGAAGATGAAAACAAATTTCAAATTCAACAGTAACTACAACAAATTTTAGGAGAAATATTTGACTGATTTCTGAGTTTTTCTTAGTTCTAAATGAATAAAAAATACCATGTTTATTTCTTGATGTTACAAGAATAATCACCCCATGAAAGTACAACACTCCCTCTTTAAGACAAAAAAAATTCTAAATGCAAGTTTTTCTAATGAGGCTTTAGGTCACTGTCAGACTAATCACATCAATGATCCACAAATCCGTGTAGCAGTGCTATAAAACCAGTAACATTAGGCCTGCCTGTGGTCTGGAGGCAAACGATCTCCAAGATGTTGCATGGACTCCGGGTCGGGTGGGCGAGACCATCAGCAGATCCGGTAACCTGATCTTTCTGCAGATTGGATAATGGTTCCATCCAGAGAACAAAACGATGCCATTTCACTATTAGGACACAAAAATGATCCAAATGACTTTGCTTTTTTTTTAACTCTTGTTTCCTTTGTTTTATTACGATGCATAAATTATAACAAAAATGAACTCGCATGGATGTTAAATAGGATTATACGGAATAAATACTACTGATTTTTGGTTTATATCATCAGTTTTAGGGAGAAAAAAAGATCTTTGGCTTAAAAATATATATAAAACTGAAAAGGATATTTCTCGATATTATGCAGATATACGTAGATTGAAAACTTTTGATTTTGTTCTGAAAAAAATCCAGCTCAGGTTAACAGAGACGTTTCCTCTAAAAAGGGAAGAAAGAAATCTCCTGGTGGATGCCACACTGATGTCTGAACCTTAGACCAGCAGCTCTCAGGAAGACTTTCTTATCTAGTCTTATGATTTTTGGGAATCAGTGCTTCCAAATCCGAGACCGTGGTCCTCACCTGGAAAAGGGTGGAATACCCTCTGCAGGTCAGGGACAGGGTCCTTCCCTAAGTGGAGGAGTTTACTTATGTCGGGATCTTGTTCACAAGTGGGGGATGGAAGGAACGGACAGGGAAGGACGGATCGGTGCAGCGTCAGCAATAACTAGGACGCTGCATCGATCCGCCATGATTAAGAAAGAGCTGAGCCAAAAAGCAAAGCTTTCGATTTACAAGTCTATTTTCCTACCCTCATTCCACCAGTTGTGAGTAGTGACCGAAAAACGAGATCACAGATACAAGCGGCAAAAATGAGCTTCCTCCGCAGGGTGGGTGGCATCTTATCTATGATAAGATTATGAGATCTTTTCAAAACTCTTCTCTTCAGTTTCAAAGCAAGTCATAATCTGGCCCCAGTCTACATCTCGGACCTGTTACATACTTCCATTCTCTCTCGGTCTCTTTGTTCCTCTTCTTCTCTTCGCTTGCTTGTTACACCTGCCTGGCTCGTTACTATAGGGGCAAGAGCCTTCAGTCGCTCTGCTTCACGGCGTTGGAATTTTCTCCCCCCTGATTTACGTAAATGGGCTTTTGGGCTGAAAAAGTATCCCTTTGGTTTGCCGTCTTTCCCTGATTTATTTCTTTTGCAAGACTTACAGCCAAAAAAAAATTCCATTTGGACTTTCTGACAATCCACTGGTATTGATGGTGAAGCAGAAGGTAGAAACACTGAGTATGTGTGTGTCTGTGAGTGAGTTGAACCACGGCCATCTATGCCACAGCTTGTTTGCAGGCTGAAAGCACAATTTATGGCTCTGCTTCTCAATGTCCTGTCCTACCTCCGGTGCCAAGACCAATGCTTTTGCTGAGCCGTCCATGTGTTTTTTAGCTGACATCAGACATCTGACAAAAAAATACTCACAACCAAGCAAGAGCAGTGAGAAGCTGGCACACACACACAAGCTAAAAATACAGTTTTGATCAAATAAAAAGATTTCCATCAAGCGGATTGCACACACACATACAAACACATGCGTCTCTGTCTATATAAATATATAGATGCATATCTATATTTGTGTACATACATTTTTAGACGTAAGTACGTGTAAATTTAGACAAATGTGAGTGTTTCTGAGTCATACAAAAAAAAGAGAACGAATCATCCAACCAGATGCTGGGCAAAGGTTACGTCATCGCAGATGCTGCTTCATTTTCTTTTAAAAAGGAGAAGAAATGAGAAATCTGTGTGTGTCAGACGGAGACAGACAGAACCTGTCAGAGTAGAACATGTAGCTGTCAGAAGACCTGCAGCAAAACATGGTCCACTTCCGTTCCACGTTGCATGCCGTTACCGTGGCAACGTGCGTCATCACCACACTGTGCTGCTCAAAAACTAAATCATTATCACTAGCCGTGTCTGGAAGTGGAGTGAGTCACTATTTTAACACACACCGACACAATCAGATGTGAGGTGATGAAGCAACACATGAATCAGCCGAAAAAGCCTTAAAAACAGCAGAAAATTAAAGTGATTAAACCAGAATTCCAGATTTCTTTATCAGTTGTTGCCCCAATCTGAGACATCCTAAGCTGGTTTTGCATTGTAAATGTTATCCTGGCATATTAAACGGAGTTCTTACTTCCTTTTTTGTAGTTTCTTTATTGGATCCAAATATGTATGATGTACGGTTGTCTGTATTCCAGAGCAGTGGGTTAGGTAAATTAAGCACTCATGATGAATACACCATCCGAGGCCAGGTCACAGGGTGAACAGCTTTAGCCAGGAAGCCAAGGTACCCTCCAGCTCATCTGGAAGGATTCCGAGTCAATCCCTAGCCAGCTGGAAGACATAGTCTGCCAAAAACACCCTATCTGGCTTCTCTCGACCCAGAGGAGGAGTGGCTTGACACCGAGCTCCTCCTGGATGGCAGAGCTCCTCACCCTATCTCTGAGTGAGAGCCCAGCCACCCTGTGGAGGAAGTTCGTTCTGGCTGCTTGTATCTGCGATCTCATTCTTTCGGTCACCACCCACAGCTGGTAACCATATGTGAGGGTGGGAACGTAGATCGACTTGTAAATTGAGAGCTTTGCTTTTCGGCTTAGCTCTTTCTTTACCACGACGACCAAATGACATGCATGTTAGGGTAATTGGCCTCCAATAAATTGCCGCTAGGAATGAGTGTGTGGGTGAATGGTTGTGTGTGCATGGCCCTGTGACAGACAGACTGGCAACCTGTTTGGGCGTACCCTGCCTCTTGCTTTAAACCAGCCGGGATAGGCTCCGGCACCACCCACGAGAAGGTCAACTCTGTTACGAAATAAGCAGTTCAGCAGACAAAACCAATTTTCTTTTTTTTGTCAAGTACAAATTTTCATTAGGTGACAAATTATTTTAATCAATTCATTTTTAAGTTGGATAAACTCTTTATACATGCAACACCAACTTTTTAACATCTCATCCTGAGCATACGTACTAGGCATCTTCTCCAAATATACAACCATTTTGTCATTGAGATAGATGATGAATATTTTCGGGCCCCAAAACGGTACCCTGTGGGACACCAGAAGATATGAATTTCTATTCAAACGTAGCACTGTTGATTTCTATAAATGTTGTCTGTTATTTTAAAAGCTTTTTAGACAACTTTTAGCAACAGATCATGCATGTCAATTTATAAAGAGATTATCAGGTGATTTGGACATTAATGAAAAGGTATTACCACGTCTGATTTTGGTAGAGCGACCCATTGGTGACCAGTGCAGGGTGTAGCTTGTCTCTAATCTGGGTCTTTCTGACAATGCTGGAATATGCAACCTTTCTAAAACCAATTGTTGGATTTAATATTAAAAATGGATGGGTTGATTATTGGCCAGTAAAATATGCTTAACGCCAAACTTGTGTTTCTTTCTCCAAAATTTCTTTTTCTAAACAACGCCAGATGCTGTGTTATTTAATTTGGCAAAGTTTTATCTTCAAAACAATCTAAGTGTGTTTTGTTTTTATTGCATCATAAGTAAATCTATGCTCCTCTCACAACCTACTGGGCTGGTGATGATGGAGATTTTGCTGTTGAGACTGGGGGCCCTGACCCAGTTTGGCTTTGCTAAATGCATAAACCATGACATGGAAACCTTCTGTGATCCCATAAACCCCCCTGATGTTGCATTCCTGTGCTGTGTCCAGGGATGGTTAATCCAATAGACTTCCCCTGTGCATGAGCAGCTACGTCTTAGGATCTTTGTCTTCATTGCAAATTAGTGCTTCAAAAGCGTCTCCAGTGGATTCTTCTCCCGTTGCTGTGTGACAAGAAGCACAACAAGGAAATAGAAGAATTTCACTTCCACTGGGAAAACTGCCTACATGCTCACTGACTAGTGGTAATAAAGTGAGATTCAGTCACTACCGGCGTGCAAAGTCCCTTCTTTTTTACCAATAGGAATGACAAAGCCAGGTTAAAAAGGCGAGCACAATGTTTTCTGGCTCTCCTTCCCCTTGTGCTTTATCATAAAGTGTCAGCTGTCTGGGACGGTTTTCTCCTCTATTTTCCATCCTGCCGGATGCCTCAGCCATCACCTTGTTGCAGACGTGGCCTTGTCTGGCTTTATTACTTCTGCTTAAACTTTCCAATTTCACAGCTCTCTTCTTTGACAAGCAGTCACTATTTAAATAAAAACACTCCGAACCATATCATTATCTCTCAGATTGCAGCAACGGGAGTCATATTAATTATTCTCATTTTACTGTAAAGGTTTTATCCGTGGTTGATAAGGATTTACTGCCGGGGATCAGACTCTTAACTTATTCCATGCACATCACAGAGTAAGAAAGTGGTCTTTGAGTTTGTGCAGCCGGGTGGGGTGAGGAGGAGGTTTTAGCCATGAAGAGCATTTCAATTTCTTAGAGATGACAGAGCGATGCGTCTGCTGGAAGATGTGCAACACATGCTGCATCTGTCCAAAGATGTCTGTGATCTATTCATCATACAGTTATCATACACATAAATAAATTGGGGGATATTATCACAATCCGTGGCTGTTTTTTTATCTCTATCAACCAGTTCTGCAATGACTCACAATATTTTCCATTGCCTGACGTCGGTCCATGTCTCATTTTATTTCTGATTCACTCCAAAAGAATTCATTTGCCTTCGTTAAGTGGGCAGATAAATTGGAATTTTGCCCATTTGGCTCCGAAAATGAGAATTTGAATTATTATTGTCATCATATTAAAAAAAGATTCTACAAAAAGAATGTAGATAATCATCAAGAGTTTTTACTCAAACACAAAAAATCTTCTTCTGAATCTTTTACAATAACTTTCTGAATGTTTACAGGTATTTTTTCTTTTTTAATTACATTTTCAGATTTGTTCCGTTCGTTCCGTCGTCTTCCGCTTATTCGAGGCCAGGTCGCAGCCTCAGACGGGAAGCTCAGGCTTCTCTCTCCCTGGTTGCATCCTCCAGCTCACCCTGAAGGATCCAGAGTTGTTCCTGGCCAGCTGTGAGTCTCTCCAGCGGGTCAAGGGTCTGCGTCTTGGTCTCCTTCCAGTGTGATGTGTCCGAAACACCTCACCAGCAAAGTGCTCGGGGGGATCCTGACTGATGCCTGAGCCACCCCATCTGGCTTATCTCGACCTGGAGGAGGAGCAGCTCAACACTGATATCCTCCTGGATGACAGAGCTCCTCACTCTGTCTCTAAGTGAGAGCCCAACCACCCTGCAGAGGAAGCTCATTTCGGCCACTTGTATACGTGATCTGTTCTTTCGGTCACCACCCACAGCTGGTGACCATAGGTGAGGGTAGAAACGTAGATCGACTTGTAAATCGAGAGCTTTGCTTTTCAGTTCAGCTCTGTCTTTACCACGACGGACCGATGCAGCACCCTAGTTGTCAGATCAGTTGGTAAAATCAATCTAATTAGCAGCTCTATTCTATAGCCTTTGTGTTAAAACTCCAGAACTTTCTGGACGTTACAAGTTGAAACTATTTTCTTTTGTTTAGTTTTTAAAACTGAGTCAAACTGGAACAATCCCGATTTAAAAATGGAAAGGACTAAAAGCAAATACGGTCGTAAAAATTGATTGAAATCAGAAATAATATTAGTCTCTGCAAATATTTGCATCTCAACGGCGACAAAATCAGAGAAAATGTGAAGCCCGGAGATGATGAGATTGCAGCAAAAATTCATTTAAATGTCTCTCTCCTCTTTTATAATCTCATCTCCGTCTTCTGCTGCTCATCTGTTTGATGTTCTGCAAGGCATGCTCTATGCGGCAGCTTTTTTTTTTTCCACACCTCAACCTAATTTTTTTCTTTATGACATTTTTTATTTTCGCTCGGATATTTGGCATGTGTTATAACCTAATGCCACAGCAAGCAGAGGAGACTCATTACTTTCTGCTGGCTCAGACTCTGACAGGTTGGTAATGTATATCTAATCCTCCAAAGCAGACGGAGCAGATATGCGTCACAGCCTTCCAGCATGCCATGTGTTAGAATCTGTCTAATTTTTTTTCTTTAGGAAACAGCTAAGTGTTCTATTTGGCTTGAGATGTGATGTATTTTGCCTGGCACTGGAGAGGGAAACTTATTAGTTGCACAATTCGTATATTAAGTCTATGTGTTTTTGATAAAAAGAGGAAGCAGAGCTACAAAGGTAAGAATTTTAAAAAAAAAGAGAAAATCCATTTCAAAGTCAGGATTTAGGACAGGGGTGCCCAACTAGTCGATTGCGGTTTACTAGTAGCCCGCAGATCAAGTCGATTATGAGGTGTGTCGGGAAAAAAATGAAATGACAGAAAGTTAATGTTGCCAACTCAATGATAAGACGCTATTTCGGTCCCTCCCTACCTACCTAATTCAGTCCTTTTTCCAAAACAGCAACTATATGGTGACTTTTTCTAGTGTTATAGGAGATTTTTGGAGTCCATGACGTGAAATAACGTTGTTAAAGCCTGTTCTCAATGAGCAGCGCCTGCTGCTGCTGTGCCCCTTTCCACCTAAAGCACTGAGTCCACGTGGAATATCTGTCTGTGTGTGTGTTTGTTTGTAAGAGGATGGGTTTGTGATGTCTAATGGGTTTTGTGACAACAACAAAACGTGTTGTGAGGTTAGTTCTGGTGACGATCTGTGTGTGTTTGCAATGTACACACTGGACTGGTAGACCTCAGGAGGTTTGATACTTGAAAAGAAGCTCTTGGGACAAAAAAGGTTGGGCATTCCTGATTTAGGGTCTTAGACAAGGAGGGTTTAAGGATGACTGTTGTGATACTGTTGTGGCTGGACTCTCACTCAAAAATAGAGTGAGGAGCTCTTCCATCTGGGAGGAGCTTGGAGTAGAACTGTTGCTACTCCGGGTCCAGAGAAGCAAGACGGGGTGGTTCAGTTATTTGGTTAGGATGCCTCCCGAGCACCTTGCTGGTTAGGTGTTTCAGACAAGTCTTACTGAGGGGAGACAAGAAGACAGGCCTGCTGGAGAGACCGGGGAACACCTCAGAATCCTCCTGGGTGAGCTGGAGCATGCAGCCAGAAGGAGAGAAGGCTGAGCTTCCTCGTTTGAGGTTGTTACCGCCACGATCCAGCCCTGGATAAGAGGAAGCTGACTTTGCCCCTCCTTCTCAGTGAGGAAAACCTACCAAATTTCTCAGAGATAGGAGAAGCTCTCATATTTTGGACAGACATAGATAAGCTCCAACACGACACATCAATTCTCTCTAGGTCTGATTTAGATGTTATGGTCTTAATCGTAACTGAGATTATAAAAGCTAATAATGTTCTAGTTGGACAGCTGACGTACCGCAAAGTAAAGTTCAACTTCTCGTGGGATTTTATCAGAAAGGTCACTCATACTGTTGCGGGGAAATTGTTGTTTTTTTAAAACAGATTTTAGGAAAGCAGCTTCCTGTGATTCTCTACAAAATATCAAGAGTGCACACGACCTTTTCAGGGTTATTGATCACCAGAATACGAATAATATCAGAGTATGTGGAGTGAATGCCAGTTTGAGATTGGGATTCTTTCTTCGACATTAGCTGTGGAGTCAGTGTGTGGGTTTGTTGTTAGGACCACGTGGTGTGTAGGTAATTGGTTTCACCCTATTTGAATTATATTATTTATCAAAGTATTTAAAGATTCCATTTATCAGACTTTGGTTACTTTATGGATGAACAGGGGTCATCCTGCTGCTTTGTTTGAGATCAAATAGCAGTAAAGTAGAATAAAGCTCTGAGTTGTTTTGATCAAAGGATTTCTTGCTAGGTGCAAATCCCCGTCTGACAGAGAAGGAGAAAGATCAGTTAAAGATCCCGAGAAGAAAAGACAGAGGAGGAGGGGTCAAACCTGGCAAAAGGCAGAGAGAAATGCTGAGCCTAAAGACAGTCTGACAAATAATCAGTGTTAAACTGCTGATATGTGAGAATGAAAGGCTACTAATTAGGCAAGTGGAAGTAATAAGACGGAATGCTTTTCATTATGTTAACATGCCAAACTCACTACTTAGACTCATCCTGTCTGCTTTGTAACCGTGTTATAGAGAAATATAGAAGAACGATGGAAAGAGGAGGCACCTGAACCGTCAAATGGAACATCAACTCTATTTTTTATGTTCAAAAATTATTCCCAAAATGTGTCTATCCCTGCATTCATCCATTTATTCATTTCTCCATTTGTTCATTCATCCATCTGGTACACACAGAGAACGTGTGTGAATGAGAGGGATCCAAATGGAAAAGTGAGGTTACAGGGAGAAGAGGTAAAGAAGGTGGAAGATTTTAAGTATCTAGGATCAACAATCCAGAGCAATGGAGAGTGTGGAAAAGAGGTGAAGAAACGTGTTCAGGCAGGCTGGAACGGGTGGAGGAAAGTATCAGGTGTGATGTGCGACAGAAGAGTTTCAGCTGGAATGAAAGGGAAAGTGTACAAAACCGTGGTGAGACCGGCCATGCTGTTTGGTCTAGAAACAGTAGCACTGAAGAAGAGACAGGAAGCAGAGATGGAGGTAGCAGAGATGAAGATGCTGAGGATCTCTCTGGGAGTGACCAGGATGGACAGGATTAGAAATGAGTACATCAGGGGAACAGTACATGTTAGAGGTTTTGGGGATAAAGTTCGCGAGGCAAGACTGAGATGGTTTGGACATGTACAGATGAGAGAGAGAGAGAGAGTCCATCGGAAGAAGGATGCTGGATTTGGAACCACCAGGAAAGAGGACCAGAGGAAGGCCAAAGGGGAGGTTCCTGGACGCAGTGAAGGAAGACATGAAGATAGTTGGTGTGACCAAAGAGGATACAGCAGATAGGATTAGATGGAAGAAACTGACTTGCTGTGGCGCCCCCTAAAGGGAAATCCCGAAAGAAGAAGAAGATCCATCTGGTAAAAAAAAGCTGGACGTGTGATTGGCTCACCCCTCACCTGTGTGAAAGAGGTGGTGAGGGACAGAATGAAAGCAAAACTGTCATCAATCATGCTAAACCCCTCCCACCCTCTCAATGAATCTGTGGACCATCTGAAAAGCAGCTTCAGCAACAGACTCCTGCAACCCTGCTGCTCAAAGGAACAGTACAGAAAATAATTTCTGCCGTCCTCCATCAAAATATTCAAACTTTCACTTTCAAACCTTTAAACTTTCGCTCACAACAACTAAACAAAAAAAATCATGTTGCTGTATAATTGTAGCACTGCAGCACTCAAATTTCTCTTCGGGGATAAATAAAGTATCTTCAGTTCAATTCAATCTGCTTTTCTTAACAAGTATTTGGGGTGCTGGGGCGTATCTTGAAGGCGGTGGCAAGGGACAGAATGAAAGCAAAACTGTCATTAATCATGCTAAATCCGTCTCACCCTCTTCACGAATCTGTGGACCATCTAAAGAGCAACTTCAGCGACAGACTCCTGCAACCCTGCTGCTCAAAGGAACGGTACAGAAAATAATTTCTGCCGTCCTCCATCAAAATATTTAAACTTTCACTTTCAAACCTTTAAATTTTCACTCACAACAGCTAAAAAAAAATAAATCATGTTATTATATGACATTGTATGATTGTAGCACTGCAGCACTAAAAATTTTCTTCGAGGATAAATAAAATATCTTCAGTTCAATTCAATCTGTTTTTCTTAACAAGCATTTGGGGTGCTGGGTCGTATCTTGACAAGTAAGCGGATGAGAAGTAGGGAACACTCTGACACAGGTCACTAGTCTGTTTCTAGGCCGCACACACACTCACACTCAGGGTAAATCTATACTGACCAGTCAGTCTAACCTCCAAGTTTCTGGCAGGCAGGAAAAAGCTGGAGTTTGCAAACATGCAAACTCAGCATTACTAGAAGTAATCTCAGCCAAGGCGTTCTGCTTGCCGGTGCCTGTCTAGTTAATGTGTGATCTCCTGACAGAGTATGTCTATATTAGAATAAAAATGTGGCAGGAAACAGACTGAAGTCGGCTAAACGTTGGCAGACTTCACACTTCCCCCTCTTCCTCCCTCCTGCCTCTCTCTTAATGAAGGAGAATCCAGCATCTCCACCGTCTACTGAGCTCTTTTCCAGTCCAATGCTGACCAATCAGATCTCTCCCTCTGGCTGTTTCTCTCTTCTCTTCTTTGCTTTTGCTGAAATTGACAACATGCTAGCTAAACACGTCATGATGGGCATTTGGGATGCAGTTGCTAGCTTGTGTCTCCGTGACATGAAAACATTGTTCCCATGATGCCTCAGGCTGAAAAAGAGGTTGCTTATCTGCAAAAGGAAAGAAGAGCTTCATGAATGTGTGTGATTACCAGGGAGCTATTGAAATAAGTAAAGAACACTGATTTCTTAGTTTACAGATATTTAATGTTGGATTTTTTTTTTTTGGCTTATTGGTGTCCTGCATTTCTATATCTGTTTTATTCTGATAAAGTTTGCCAAATTTTTTAATGACCAAGCACACCAGCAGGAGGAAGGTGGAGATAGCAGAAGGCAACAATACCCATTTTAGCAACACTCATTTCTATTGTTTCAATATTTTCTTTCTATATTTGAATGGGACAGGTTGCACAATAACTAGCGTGGGAATAAAAACTCAATGTTGATGTGCAGCTAATTTATATTTTCCAACAGAACTCAAACTAAAACTGGCAAACCGGCCACAGAAAATCATTCCAAGGGCAGAAATAAAAGTGCATTTCCAAGCATTTGAAGTTAGGGTTCAAATTTAAATGCATGAAATAAAATACAATAGATCTACTTTTAGTGGAGTTAGTTTAATTTTTTTATAGAATAACTTAGAGGTGATTGCCTTCAGTTAATCTATAGCTGGTATTGAGTAACTGAGAGCTGTTTTATTAGAATTCCTTCATTGATTGGGAAGATATCGCATTCATAAGTTGCAACCTCCACTTTTGCCCACATGACCTTGCCAACAAAATCAGTTCATTTACAGTTGGTACCCGTGAACTGTGGCCTGTATTTTAAAAGATAGTTAATAAAAAAAGAATAAGATCACACCGAAAGAATGAGATCACAGAAACAAGCGGCCGAAATGAGCTTCCTCCGCAGGGTGGCTGGGCTCTCACTCAGAGATCGGGTGAGGAGCTCTGACATTCAAGAGGAGCTCGGTATCGAGCCGCTCCTCCTCCAGGTCGAGAGAAGCAAGATAGGGTGGTTCGGGTACCTGGTCAGGATGCCCCCCCGAGCACATCGCTGGTGAGGTGTTCCGGGCACGTCCCACCGGGAGGAGACCGAGTGGCAGACCACAGACCTGCTGGCTGGAGAACGACTTGGGATCCTTCCGGGTGAGCTGGAGAATGCAGCTGGAGTGAGAAAAGCCTGGGCTTCCCATCTGAGGCTGTTGCCCCGGCGACCCGGCCCTGAATAAGCGGAAGACGATGGAACGGAATTAAAAAGAAAAATTAAGTAATCAAGTAAAAGTTAACTTTTGTTTTTAATATATTTAACGAGTTATTGTTTAGATAGCATGGACATGATGTGTCTCCCTATGATGACTCACACCCATGTTCCAGATGCACCAGCAGCCAGCAATGTTTTCTGTTCAAAATTTGGACATCAAATCAAATTCAGGTGGAATATTTTATGCGTTTGAATAAAATGGAGGAATCTAAGAACATCAAGGTCTTATAAAATCTGTGACTAATCCCTGCTGCTCGTCAGCTGAAAAGCATTTAAATGAGAAATTTCTCTTTATTTGTACAACAGATCACCGGAATGGGCTCCAGCTTCCGAGCAACCCTGAATTATAATGCTCAGCATAGAAAACGGATAGATGGATAAAAATCACTGGCTTGAAAGTCATGCTATAAAATGGTTTCACAGTCGTATACTCTGTACTAGCTTTTCATCCACAGTGAATGGTTCGTTTCAGGCATTCAGCCCAGTTGATCGGGGTTAAAATGAGGAAGTGTGTATTAAAATGTTTTTTTTCTGCATGATATAAAGCAGACAATAACCCAAACAGTCTGGGTTTATTACATTTTTAAATCTCATTTCACTTGATGGAATTATTTGTTCTATCTAAAAGCTTGTTTTGAATATATTTATACGTGTGTTTTCATCCCAACGGGGAAAATCTGTCTGTTGCAACAGTAAAACACACTTTGATACAGACTTTTTATGCAGCAATTCATAACAATTGAAAAAAAAAAATGTTTTCACATTTTGTTTTGTTCCGTTCCGTCATCTTCCGCTTATCCGGAGCCAGGTCGTGGGGGCAACAGCCTCAGACGGGTAAGCCCAGGCTTCTCTCACCTCATCTGCATTCTCCAGCTCACCAGGAAGGATCCCGAGTTGTTTCCCGGCCAGCTTTGAGACATAATCTATCCAGCAGGTCCAGGGGGTCTGCCTCCTGTTCTCCTTCTGGTAGTACGTGCCCAAAACACCTCACCAGCGGGGTGCTCGGGGGGGGCATCCTGACCAGATGCCCGAACCACCCCATCTGGCTTCTCTCGACCTGGAGGAGCAGCGGCTCGACCCCGAGCTCCTCCCGGATGGCAGTGCTCCTCACTCTATCTATAAGTGAGAGCCCAGCCACCCTGCAGAGGAAGCTCATTTCGGCCGCTTGTATCGGTGATCTCATTCTTTCGGTCACCACCCACAGCTGGTGACCATAGGTGAGGGTTGGAATGTAGATCGACTTGTAAATCGAGAGCTTTGCTTTTCGGCTCAGCTCTCTTTTTACGACGACGGACCGATGCAGGGTCCTAGTTTTTGCTGACGCTGCACCGATCCGCCTGTCAATCTCCCGCTCCATCTTTCCCCCCACTCATGAACAAGACCCCGAGATACTTAAACTCCTCTACTGTTTTGTCAATTTAACCAATTATTCTTGATGAGGTTGTGGGTGCTGCCAGAGCCTATCCCGGCTGACTTCAGAGGAGAGACAGGGTACACTCTGAATAGGTCACTGGTCTGTTGCGGAGCTACACACACTCAACCATCCACATCCACATATACATTCCTAGGGGGGATTTTGTTGCAGCCAATTATGAACTCAACATGCATGCAGAGAAAACCCAGGCATACATGGGGAGAACATGCAAACTCCACACAGAAAGACTGGTGTTTCAAGCCTCAGCCCCACTCCAGGACTCGGACCACAACGTTCTTGCATTGAGGTCAATGTGCTAACCACTTCGCCGCTGTGCAGTCCTATGTTTTCACAACACCTACTAAATAACTAAATCAACATAATTATCATTATTTTAATTAAAGAGTCAGTTAAAACCATTAAAATTGCTGATATTGTTTGAGATTAAATTTTCAAGACTGGAAAGCATATATGCTACATATAAGCTACATGATGGCCCAGTGGTCTCACTGCAAGAAGCTTGGGGTTTGAATCCCTGGTGGTGACAAGGTTTGGATCACTAGCCTTTCTGTGTGGAGTTTGCATGTTCTCCCTGTGTATGGGTGGGTTTCCTTTCACCCTCCAAAAACAAAACAATTTAAGATCCATGTTCTCTTTCGGGCGGCACGGTGGCGCGGTGGGTAGCACAGTGCAAGAAGGTCGTGGGTTGGAGTCTAGGGTGGGGACGAGAATTGAAACACTAGCCTTTCCGTGTGGAGTTTGCACGTTCTCCCTGTGTATGTGTGGGTTTTCTCCAGGTCCTCCGGTTTCCTCCAAAACCTCCAAAAACATGCAGGTTGGGTTGATTGGCTACTATGAAACTGCCCCTGAGAATGAGTGTGTGGATGGTCGTGTGTGTGGCCCTGCAACAGACTGGCGACCTGTTCAAGTTGTACCCTGCCCCTCGCCTTGAGCTGGTACAGACTCCGACAACTCCGTTAGGGAATAAGTGGTTCATAAGATGAAGGAAAACATATATTTTTAGTAGTTTGGTGCAGAATTATGCCAAAAAAATGTTCAGACACATAATTATTTTGGGTAAATATTCCAGTTTTTTTTTAAAAGAATTTCTACTTCAACCAATTCATAGAATCAGTCATCACATGTTCTGTGGTCAGACGGAGACGTGTCCCCGTAGAGCAGAAGACTTATCTTTACCTGTGACAAATGTGTTGTTAGAGAACAATAAAAAAACAAAAGACTGGTCCCAATATAAATGTGACGGAGTGAATTTTTGTAGAGAAGACTTCTTTAGTTGGCCCAATATAATCGTCAAAGTGACACAAAGTGAAGCAGTGTGTTGATAAGAATGCAGTCCGTAATGATTGCAGCCTCTCTTGAAGCACATGCAGATGTTTTTCTAATTTTCCTGACAGTTCACGTAAACAACCATAGAAATAAAATGTAATTTATGTGAAAATTTAGCCTTACTTGATCTTCTGTTGGCAAATCTACCGACCATAAAACTCTCACCGCCCTGCTTTGTATGACTTGGCAAATTTACTAAACCTCTGCCCTAACACTTAATTTTTAAATTTTTTTCTTCCTTCAATTCTCTCCTTCTGAAACTTATTATCTTTCACTTGCTCTTTTTCTACTTTATTTAGTACATTTGGTTAAATGAAGGCTGGATAAACAAAAACAAGGTTGTTCATTTGGACTTTTAAAGATTGGCTCGCCGGCCAGAGACCATCGCTATCATTTGCCCAGGATGATAGATCTTATTTGCAAACTTAGACCCATTTCCGCTACCTTTCAACAATAAGAAAGCCTTGTGTGATTTATCCATCCTGCATTAATTAGAAAATAACATCCATAACAAATTCTTCCTCCGGGACTGACACTGATGGTGATAGAAGCTGCGAGTGGAAAGCACTTTTTGTTTTGGTTATTATTTGTAGTCGTGTCTTTTCTTTTGTTGTAACTGTTTTGTTTTTGTCATCATTTATGTTTTTTGTGTTTCCCTTCAGGCTGTGTGTAGTTTCAGAGCGTCCCAATGGAGGTGGTGTCACGCTAACAGACAAGGACACACAAGAGACTGAAAGAAAGGAAGCATGCTTATGTGCATTAGTGTGGGTGTGCGTGTGTGTTATATATGAGCGGATGTTTTTGAAATAAGGTAAAGAAAGGAGGGAAAAAAATCTGACAAAATGTAGACCTAAAGATGATCTTTCAAACAGCATGCTATGTGAGATATGAAGCACATCCTGCTTGGGTTTAAAGGTCGGACAAACGCATACATGCTAAAAGCTGTCAGGTAGACAGCACCCATCATCTCTAAGGTACTGCAAGAAGGTAATACCCGGGCATACTGCTGCCTGATCAGCCAATCACAAATGGCCTTCAGATGCACAGAAAAGCCTCCTAAATTATTCAATTCAGAGGAGCTGAGATGACCATTAACCTACATCTTCCTCAGATATGCCTCCATCCTTCTCATGCAACCTTAACCTCCTCCTACACAAGCACGAGTAGCCGTGACGGATCGTCCATTCCACACCTATGCCTTAAAAGTGCTGCACCAGCAACTCATTGGAAATTATTTTATGTTCTTAAAAGCCATTTTATAACACTGAATTAATACAGAAAAAAAGCTTGGGGACACAGATGGAAAAATTCAACAATAAATATTGTTACTCAATAAACAATCCAGCAGCGAAAATTTTTACCAACCTCTGTTGAACCACGACAAACAAAATTATATTTAATAATTTCCTAAACTTCCGTCAGTTAGTCAATTATCTTCTTAACCGTCTATTTCTTACGGAGTTGCGGGTGGTGCCAGAGCCCATCCCGGCTGTTCCAAGGCGAGGGGCAGGGTACACCCCGAACAGGTTACCAGTCTGCCGCAGGGCCATAAACTTCTGTGATATATGAAAATATAATATTTACTCACTAAAACTAGGATTGTCTCTGGATAAAATCCATTTTTTCTCTTGTCTTCAATCCTAAATGTCTCAGGTAGCGTCATACCTCTGAATAACGTTTATTCTGGACAGTTGTTCAATTTTACTTTTTTTTTTTGTCTTTGTGCAATTTGAAAAGTCCTAAAAGTCCTAAAAAAAATGACTGATAATTAATCAGCCACCAAATCTATTTGTTCTCCTCCTTCAGTTGCTATTGGCTGATTTAAAAGTAAGTCTTTTCATAACTAAACAATATTCCAATAGCCCCGCTACAGACGCTTTTTACTTATGCTCTTTGATTGTCCAATCAACAGATCTGAAAATGTTGACAAGTACAGTAGAGCCTTTGAGAGCCTTAGAGATGGTCAAGAAGACCATCTCTAAATTTGATTGGTTAAATCAACAATTGTCTTGCAGTTAATTTTATGTAGCAAAAGCCAGTAAAGAGCCAGTATTAAGAACTATGAAAAGTTCTGTGAATTTTAGCCTACCTGGCAACAAATGTCGGCAGAAATATTTTAAAGGGGAACCCCGTTTGGAAATCATAGAAAAAAACATAAAAGAAAGTCATTTGAAAATATATTTGAAATACATCCTTCACAGAAATATAGTTGATGGCAGTTTGTGATTCAAAGTTTTTGTCATGATGTGGAGCTGAGGCCCAAAAATATACCCTTGACACAACAGACAAGCTTAGATGAAAAAATCAAAAGCAGATTTATTAGACTGATGAAAGGTTCAGATGAAGAAGACAAAACAGATTAATTAGGCAGGTTCTGACGTAGGAGCTGGAGCTATGGTAAACAAAACTATCTGGCAAAGAGTGTGTGAAAATATGATCCATTTAAGCTGCAGCAGAGGAATAGATGAGTTTCAGGTGTGACTTGTTGCAGCTCCCGGCTGGGTCCACCAAACTACACCCACACATACAGACACACAGGGACAAGAGGGAGGGGGCAAACAGGACACAGAAGGAAGAGACTACTCTCCTGACAGTTTTTGAGCCAGCACACAAGGCTAGTTCCACTACTCATAGACATACATATGTACACTACGCAGGATTTAAACTCCTGATTGTGTTTTTCCCCCAACCTGTCACTGTCAAGCAGATATTTATTTGTGGTCACAATTAAAAACACACTCCACCCTTGATAAGGCAGTCCGTTTAAGTTCCTAGTTGAACTGGTTAGAGTTCAAAACATTTCTCTCTGCTTAGATCCCGGATTAAAATGCCAAACCCTTAGGCAGTCTGTCACAGCACTGACCCTCAAATTCCACTTAACTGAGGAAATGTTGGCAGGAAATGCAAAAAAACAACAGCAAATGAAGAAAATTTCTTTAAGAGAGAGTTTATTTTATTTTGGTCGTTGCAGCGACATCCTGTTAATATCGACTGCACATCTGTGAGTTGTAGCCAGAACATCAAATAAAAGTCCTTTGAGATTATGGAAAATGTTTTTTAACTGTTTCATGTGCAGCATAAAAGTAAAACATCATGATTGCATGTCCAGGAATCTGCATGTTTGGCAGAGGTAACAGTTCAACTGTTTCCATGGTTGCAAAACAAATTAGTTTAGCAGGTGCTCACTACACCTGTGAAAACATGTAACACACTTCTAACAGTTCACAGCCATCTAAATCAATTGAATAAGTTACAGTGTGTCTCTTCTTTTAAAACAAACAGGTTCAGAGAGGTGGTGTAGACTCTGAAGAATCTGATTAATTTATTAGCAACTTTTTTAAAAACTCAAACGCTGCCAAAACTCAATGCAGAACATATCCAGCATCCCAAGTTAAATGGTCCTTGACTCTAAAAAACAGAAGAAGCCGTCCATGCACACCACACTGTATGATGGCTAAAACACATGTGCAGAAAGCCACTCAGCTGCAATAAAACACATGATTAATCCAGAACCATCTTTCTCCACTTCTCCGGGTTTGGGTCAAAAGATCAGCAGACTTGGCGAAAACGTCCCGATTCCAAACTCGTCCAGGGATCCCAAGGTCTTCCAAAAGCCAGCTTTGGGACACACATCCTTCAGTTTGTCTTGTGTCTGTACCTATTCATTTTTAACTATTATAACTCAGAGCCATTGTCATTATGGATGCTGTTGACCATTTACTCAGTCTTCCACTCACACATAAACAAGACTCAGAGATACTTGAACGCTTCCACATGGGGCAGAGCCTCACCTCCAACTTAGTGAGGATTCTTACTCCATTTCTGAATGAGGACCATAGCCTCAATGTAAAAGTGTTGATTCCTAGATGCTTTACACTCTGTTATAAATTGGTTGAGCGACAGTTGGAGATCTTGGACAAATGAAGCTAACAGGATCATATCATCTGCAAAAAACAGAGACCCATTCCTGAGGCCACCAAAGCAGATCAACTTAGGGAGCTTCAGCTAGACCTTGAAATCTGGCTCAGAAAAGTGGGTCAAGTCAGGTCTGACTGGGATTCGGCTGGTTCTTTAGTGCCTCGAAAACCTGTCTAATCAATATAGCCCAGAGAGAAAGCAAACCAAGGTTGTTGTGACAAATGGTTGAGTCCACCAGACCATTAGAGACGTGCCAAAAATATCTCATAAGTGAGCCCTTCAAGATGCATTTTAAAAAGATCCCCAAACCATCCAGTCTGGTTCCACTGAAGAGCAGTTTCTAATTTCTGGAGATCCTCAACCGACTTGTAAGGTAGATCCCGTCCACCTCACAGAGGAGACTTACCTGAGCTGCTTTTGGTGACCACCTGTTGCTGATGACCATAGGAGAGGAAAAACTCTTAAAGGCAGTTCCACATTATTAGGCAGATCAGCATTTTTGGCAACCTGAGAGAGAAAAATGACCTCCGCTGCTGAAAAGCAGTAAATAGGTGAATGAAAACTTTCAGAAACCTTTAAATAGATTTGTGTCATACTCAGTGCCCACACTGTGCCGGGCTGATGAAACATGATGAGGAAGGATTCTGGCAGACAAATGTGAAGCTGCTAAAATGACATTACAAAGCAGCAAACAGGAAGTACTAATAACATCAAAATATAAAGTCATCAGAGGCTTGCAGTTCTGTAGAAACTGCTACAAAATCCTTTCACAGGGTATTTGCATCCCTCTGTTTAGAACAGGACCTCATCTCCGACCCCAGCAGACACGCTGTCCCTTTCCTGTTAAGAACCATGGTCCCAGATTAAGAGGTACTGATTCCCATCCCAGCTGCTTAGGATCTGCAAGACCTCCACATCTGTGCTATACTGATGCTTTGTTGCGTTACAGTTGTAGATTGATGCATTTACAGGTTTGTAATCCCCTCCATGTGTCAAGTGAAACTCCTGCTCTTTGTGACCTTCTGTAAAACAATAGGGATGATGGCCATTTGTCAAGAGTTTCACATACTTTAGTGGAAACACTCCACTAAACGTGCGACATGAAGTCTGCAGATGACTCACAAACACTTTTACAGAAAGTAAACTCAGAGGAAGTCTGAGAGAACTCTGGCTGAGGTCCGATCGGGTGTTTTGGGAACATTTGATTTGGAGGGAAATAGAGTTGAAACAGAGACTCGTGCTGATGTGGAAAAAAGATTTGAGAGGTGATTTACTGTTTAATAGAGTACAACCTTGTTTATTAAAAACCCCAGACAGCTGAGATGGAGGAAAAATTGAATCACTAACAACAAAAAAAATGGAAAGAAATGGGCCAGAATTTTTAAATCAAATTATTTTAGAGTGTGTAGTTGAGTAGATACCGCACCCATTACAAGTAAATAAATAAATAACTACATGACGGCTTTCACAATAATGTACAAAAATGCACATTTCAAGTGGTGGCCATTAGCCATCTTGCTTCAAGTTGAGATTTTCTACGTTATGCTGCTTCTTTCATACTTAAACTGAACATTCCATCTTTTTCTTTTTATTTAAATATAGAGAAATCTAGTCTTGAAAAATGCAGTTCAGAAAACAGATGAATTAAAGGTGTTTTCGTAGGTGTTTTGTTCCGATTTATTAGGCAAGTAAAGCAAGGCAAGTTTATTTGTAGCACAATTCATACAAAACGTAATTCAAAGTGTTTCACAAAAAGAAAAAAATGCATTAAAATCACAAAACAAAATCAAAGTGTCTAAAAAAGATCAAATAAATAAAATAATTAAAACAGATAAAAAGAGTAATTAATCAAATGCACAGTTAAACAGAACTGTTTTCAGCCTAGATTTAAACATTGTCACAGTAGAGGCCTGTCTCACGGCCTCAAGAAGTTTGTTCCAGACTTTTGCAGCATAAAATTGAAATGCAGCTTCTCCATGTTTAGTCCTGACTCTAGGCTCCAGAAGGAGGCCGGTCCCGGAGGTCCTCAGATTTCTAGATGGCTCACAAGGTACTAATATCACGGATGTACTTTGGTGCCAGACCATGGAGAGACTTAAACACAAGTAGAGCCGCTTTAAAGTCCATTCTCCGAGCCACAGGAAGCCAATGTAGAGACTTGAGCACAGGACTAATGTGATCATATTTGCTCCACCTGAGGTTGTGAGAGCTATTAGGAAAGTTTGATCTTAATTTGAAATGAACAAAAAATACATAAAAAAGGATGCTGGAGAACGAGCACGCTACAACTTGGAATGAGTTCACAGTCAAATCGTTTAGCATGTTTTCTGTTAAAAAAACATCTATTATTTTTTTTAAATGAAAGCAAAAACCATTCACCCTCGAGGGCTTACATACACAATCAAAAAGTCAATATGCAATTAGTTTGAAGACACGAAATGAAATTAGGAAGAAATAAATAAGCTTCAAAACTAAAGGCAATTAAATTTAAAAATAACTAATTAATCCAGCGGCCCGTTGTTGTTCCCCCGTGAGGATGTAAATGAGAATAAATGAAGTTAAAATAGATGTATGCGTTCATAAATGTATGAGAAAAAATAAAAATGTTGATTGGTCTTATTCAGAGGTGTCAAGTAACGAAGTAAGACTATTTCATTACCTTACTCAAGTAGAAAATCTCGTTATCTTTACTTTAACGAAATAATTATTTTTTTGTCTACTTTTTACTTTTACTCACTACTTTTTTATGCAATTATCTGTACTTTTACTTTGTTAATTTTATCAAAAGTAGTCGCTACTTTCTCCATTTTGTCACCGTTATAAAGCCGCGACTGTTTGTCGGAATTTTTTTTTTTTTTTTTTTATGAACCCTGAATGCATCAAACAAAGGAACAGATGAATGATTGGCTGAAAGGTCCAGTCAATCATTACTTTGGGGCGAGCAGCACCGCCCACAAACTTTTAAAGAGCAAGGACGTCAATTTCCGTGTTGGAGACTTGTTGCGGGCTCGGAAATCAAAGTGTTTCTGATGCTGCAACACTGAACTTTGAATGAATTACCAGTTTTTAAAAAAACAGCAAAGAAATGTTTTATTATTATTATTATTATTTTCAGTCTTAGGTTATTGTAAACGTCTTTGCTGAAAATGTTGTAGATGGTATTTTTATAAAAATAACTTTGACCTGTGACGCACTATTTTATCTTCATAAACAAAGCTGATTAAACCGATTAATCCATAAATAGTAGTGGATGAAGTATTTGTGCTTAAAAGCATCCAAAATGTTATTGATTAGTTTATAAAGACTGACTGAGGAGATTAAAACTACACATCGCTTAGATTTTGTATCATGAAGATGTTTGGGTTAACGTTAAAAAAAACCTTATATGTACACATATATATGTAGATATGTATATATATAAATTTACAAATACCGTCTCCTAAGTCCCGCTCCTACTGGTTTCTTTCTGGGTTTCTTAAAATCTTCTTTCCTTGGTTATTTTTTTATTTTTACAGTTCTTAAAATTTTAGAAAAAGAATCCAAGGATTTTGCCTCCTGTGTGTTTCCTTCACTCCCACTGCCTTACGACTGCATGTAAAGGGTGTTATTTTGTCAATGGGCGTGGTTTTACTGGGTGTACGATATTTTTTGTAAAATACGATAATTTTACGTCATTAGTACGATAATCCAGCATCTCCCACCTGGCAACGCTGGTTCCATGCGCTGGTTCCATTATTAAGAAATAAATGTTTCTGATTCATAAAGTTTCACCAAAACACTTTCATTTATTATCATATTTTCTGCTCTTTAAAGCATGTGATAATAGTTAAAAAATATGTTTATACGCTTTTGTTAACAATATTCCTTTTTTTCTGAAAATTACTTTTACTTTTTTTACTTTAAGTAGTTTTAAAATAGGTTACTTTTTACTTTTACTTAAGTAGAAAACTTGAGTTGATACTTCTACTTTTACTAAAGTAGTTTTTTAACTCTGTATTTATACTTCTACTTGAGTAGGAAATGTTGGTACTTTTGACACCTCTGGTCTTATTATACTTGCACAAGAAATTACTTAAAATTTGAAAAACTTGTAATTTCAATAAAGTTGTAAATGGTATAAGGTTCCGCTTCTTCGGGGCTGGGTCACGGGGGCAACAGACTCAGACGGGAAGCGCAGGCTTCCCTCAACCCAACTGCATCCTCCAGATCACCCGGAAGGATTCCGAGTCATTCCCCGGCCAGCTGTGAGGCATAGTCTCTCCAACGGGTCTGGGGTCTGCCTCTTGCTCTCCTCTTTGTGGGACTTGCCCGAAACACCTCACCAGCTAGGCGCTCGTGGGGCATACTGACCAGATGCCCGAACCACCCCATCTGGCTTCTCTCGACCTGGAGGAGGAGCAGCTCAACACCGTGCTCCTCCCGGATTGCAGAACTCCTCACCCGATTTCTGAGCGAGAGCCCAGCCACCCTGCAAAGGAAGCTCATTTCGGTTGCTTGTATCTGCGATCTCATTCTTTCGGTCACCACCCACAGCTGGTGACCATAGGGGAGGGTAGGAATGTAGATTGACTTGTAAATCAAGAACTTTGTTTTTCGGCTCAGCTCTCTCTGTACCACAGCGGACTGATGCAGCGTCCTAGTTATTGCTGACGCCGCACCAATCCGCCTGTCGATCTCCCACTCCATCCCTCTCCCACTCGCGAAAAAGACCACGAGATACTTAAACTACTCGACTTGGGGCAGGGCTTGTCCTTGACCCGCAGGGGACATTCCAACCTTTTCCGGGTGAGGACCATAGTCTCGGATTAGGAGGCACTGATTCCCGTCCCGGCCACTTCACGCTCGGAAGCTAATCAATCCAGTGAGAGCTGGAGATCACGGCCTGATGAAGCCAACAGGACCACATCATCCGCAAAAAAGCAGATAAATATAATAATAATATAAAAATAATATAAATATAATCGGTAAGAGTCTCAAAGTGGACTATTGGGTAATTACTTTGGGTAATTAGTTACTTTAGACCAACTGGTGCACTGAGTTACAATGTTCCCCAAAATAAAGACCTTTAATGATCACTATCGGCAAACATTTTGAACGGTTGGTGAAATCAAATTAAAGTTAAACAACAGTAGAGCTCATGGAAATATTTAAAATAAAAAATAGAAACATGTACACAATTTGAATGGAACTCAAAGTGTTGGAACTAAACAGCCGTATGGACTTAAAAAGAGTACTAATCAAAGCTAGCCAGAAAAAACGGCATGAAGATTAGACTCTGAAGCAATAGAAGACGATCGTTCAGATTTAGAGTCTTCCAAAGTGATGGGGGCATCAGGATAAGAAAAGAGACGCATTAAACCTATTCTTACTGGCCTCAAACAATGAAAGAGTAGTGAAAAGAGTGCTAGCCATCATTTTCACTTATTGTTCGGCGACAACAGAGTTCAGATTTTAATTTTACTGGGAATCTTTGAGATGTGCAAGAGAACGAATACGCAAAAGAAATCAATGCAATACTGAATGGAAATAATTCTTGTGACATTGTAGATGCTTATCGAGACGATGTCATAGCGAATACCGTAACCGAAGCCAAAGGTTACGACATATCTAAGGCAACTTTTCTTTTGGCCAGTTTCTAAAAATAATTCTCTTTTTGCCAATAATAATAACAGCCGTATGGACTTAAAAAGTCTACTAATCAAAGCTAGCCAAAAAAAAAAAAAACGGCTCGAAGATTAGACTCTGAAGCAATAGAAGACGATCGTTCAGATTTAGAGTCTTCCAAAGTGATGGGGGCATCAGGGTAAGAAAAGAGACAGATAACTGGTGGACGCATTAAACCTATTCTTACTGGCCTCAAACAATGAAAGAGTAGTTCAAGGTGTGCTAGCCATCATTTTCACCTATTGTTCGGCCACAACAGAGTTCAGATTTTAATTCTACTGGGAATCTTTGAGATGTGCAAGAGAACGAATACGCAAAGGAAATCAATGCAATACTGAATGGAAATAATTTTTGTGACATTGCAGATGCTTATCAAGACGATGTCATAGCGAATACCGTAACCAAAGCCAAAGGTTACGTTATTTCCGAGACAACTTTTCTTTTGGCCAGGTTCTAAAAATAGTTCTCTTTTTGCCGATAATAATAAAGATGTTTTCTTTTCATTGGGTTAAAGTAATCCATGAAGAAAAGGGCAAAGGCATTTGTGAGGTCGGGTAGTGCTGTAATGGTTTATAATGAGAAGGTAGTAAACTGGATACCCGGAAAAATTCCATCCGGAAAATGGTTGGGTCATGATCAATCCCTAAGTACCCCTTCCCACATGAACCATCCCATTTCATCTCACATCCATCTCCTCTGTTCAATTCACAAAGAAAATTGGGATAAAGCACACTTTTACACATTCAGATATTCTTTATGTAGATTTTTGTAAATACATTTTTGGGTGTCAGACTAGGTATCAGTAGTATTTAATATTGTTAGACTACTTAATATGTTTTGACTTTATGATGTAACTTGATTGAATGATGATGTGTGCATATTTTATTTTGTTTTTTGTTCTTATTGTTTTGTATTTTATTGATTTTATGTTGTAAATATCTTATAGCTGACTGTTCATTAAAGTATATTCCCAATAAGTTAAAATCTAAATAAAGTATTTTACAAAACATACTGTCACGGCAAGAAACAACCTTTGAATTCAAAATGGATCTTATTTTGATTTTACAGTAATGCAATATTGCCCATTTTTCATTATTCTTTCTTCTGGGGAGAGTAAATGTTGTGAAACTAAGTGGATAAAACGGCAACGGGTTTGACTTCCTCTATTTGTTTCAAAATATGATCAGACTTAATTCCAAATGGGTTTGATCATGACAGACACTGAACATAGGATTAATTTTAGTTAGAAATTTGACACATCCAACCCTCAGGATACAATAAAAAGAATCATAAACACATGCAATTGTTTTTATTTCTGAATATTTTTTTATAGAAAACTAAACAAAAAAGAGGTATACATATCGAGTAATGAAGGTTGAAAAAATTGCGTTTTGACATTAAAAACGGGTTTTATGGAGTTTGTCCAAGTAATTCAAGTAATTCAAGATCTGAATTGAATACTTTATTGATACCCGAAAGGAAACGTAAAAACAAAAAGGCCAGAAGAAGAAACAGTAACTACCTTCAGACCGGTAGTTACAAACTAGAGGATGAATGGTTAAAGAGTTTGATGGAGGATGGCAGAAATGATTTCTGTACCGTTCCTCTGAGCAGTGGGGTTGCAGGAGTCTGTTACTGAATCTGCTCTTGAGGTGGACCACAGATTCTCGGAGAGGGTGGGTGGAGTTTAACATTATTGAAAACAATTTTGCCATCATTCTGTCCCTCACAACGTCTTCTACCCAGTCCACGGGGGTGACCAACCACAAATCTAGCTTTTTGATTCGTTAGTTTAGTCTGTTGACATCTTTTGGTTCTGTAGCGGCTCCTCAGAAGACACAAAAAAGAACAAAACCCTCCATGATGGACTGGTAGATCATGGGTAATTGCAAACAGTAGAACTACAGAGTTGTCTTTTGGCCAAAAAACCAAAACATTTGTTTTTTTGGCCAAAAACCAAACGTCAGCTACGAAGCTAACTTTGTTTCTATCCCGCCTGCTAGTAAGGTTTTTCAAAGTGGAATGTTTAAAGCCTACACTTGGATGGAGAGACTGGGGTCAGGGTTTTAGGATGGTGGAAGGAGGGGGACCCAATTGCAGGACTTCAAACAAGGTTTATTAACATAATTCAGGAAAGTCTGTAAATCAAGGTTTTGAAAGTCCAAACAATAACAAAGTTCAAACATGGTCAGGCAACCAAGGTGACCTGGCTGGAAGGGATAGGAAGACCCGACAGGGAAGTCCGGGGTGATTCCTCTTAAATAGATGGCAGGGTGCACAGATGTGTGGAATCAGGAATCATCCCCAGGTGATCCTAATCAGGTTGATTAGGAATATTCAGGGCTCTCTCTGGCAGCAGGTGAGGGATCCTGACACTGGGAGCTCGCAGAGACTCGTTGCCACAAGCTATGTAGCTAAGGGAAACAGCTTGGTTTAACGCACTAAAGCTAGCATGAAAGTGAAGCAATGCGCATTTAGAGTGCATCTGATCAAATACAAGTATATTTTTAGTAAACTATTTTCTCAACATTCATCCACTCAACCAATATGTTTTTTCTGACCACAGGACATCTCTGCATCTGCACATGTAAGAAAAAATTTACTAAACTTAATTGTACTTGTGCTTTTATGCAAATTTATTGTTCTTTGTTGCAAATGTGATGACAAGAGAAATACACATTAACATTTCAATGCATTGAAAATGTATCCAAAATATCACTTTCTCAAAAAAAAAGAACCCGAAAACAGTGTCTTCTCAGAACAAATATCAGAAAAAAAGTATCATATTGAAGAACATAGTAAACACAAGAAAAATGACTGTGAAATTATTGATGGGGGGAGCGACGGGAGCACAGTGTTGAAAGGGCATTGTTTTATAAAACTTTTTTTCTCTTTCTGACTAGTTTCTCTCCCATGACTCAAGTTGCTTCTGGATTCTCACATGTCAGACCACCACAGTATATTTTTATTAAGCAAAGCTGGTCTTCCAGTGCGTCATCCGAGAAGGCGAATGTGGGTTGAATATTACAAATAAAAAACTATCATAGCATGGGGGCAAGAAACTAAGACAAAGACAGGAAAAGAGGAGGATGTGGGAAGCAGAGGAAAGCAGAAAAACAACTGAGTTGGAAGGCACATCGTGGAGATGAGAAAGGTGATACACAATGTGAGGGAGACAGGAAATATCTATTTTTACTGGTGGTTGGAAAAGAAAAAGAGGGAATGTGGTAGGCCAAAGAAAGGAGAGGAGGAGGCAAATTTTAGCTCAGACTCATTCACACAGATATTTACCGTGTTTCTAGAATACACTCTATAATCTACAATCTTCATCTCACTAGTTCACTCCAATTTTTTTCACCCAGAAATGAGACTTTTTAAAACTTTTCTCAGAAACGTTGAAAACTTTCAGTCTAAGTTTGAAACTGGTCTACAGATTTCCCCCAAAGATTGTCTTCCAGATTCAAATCTGCCTGAATCTCTCCAAGACTTTATCCACTACTTTGTTTTCCTCCTTTGGGAAGTTGTGTTGAGATGTGAAACCGGCCCAGTCTGACAACTGTGCAAAATGGTTTTGATTATGACTGACGATTTCTGTTCCCACTACTCTCGGTTTACTGTAGTAGTCATGTCTACTTGTTCAGTTGTGCTGCATGATCTCTTGTTATCATCTTCAACATAATACTTCATGCCTGTTTTTGGTGAAAAAAAATCAAATAAAATAGGAAATCTGATCGTACACTTAGTGGTACCACATGGGGTCAAATTAGGGTTAGTAATTCAATCTACTCACTGGTTTTCTCTTTAACATGAGTTGATCACAAAAATCCACTGACACAAATTCTCCCACGCTAAAAATTTAATGTTCTTTATTGTCACAATGTGAGCATAGCGAAATTTGACTGAATCCCGGCTATTCACAGAAAGCCAGGAGGCCAAGCCGTGCCGCCATCTTGGATTTGTACCTTACTCACCTCGTCATCTTTTCTCATTTAACGCTACATTTTGATGTCTTTAAAGAATAACTAGACGTTTCTTGTTTGTAATGTGTCTAAGTAGGTTACAAAGTGCTGTCCTTTTGTTACTGTGGAACTTTTGGCATTTTGTGTAAACATGTTTTGTTGATTCTACAATCTGTTGGGAAGAGGTGTGGTAGAATCCAAGCACGGAACACAGAATGAAAAGGTAAACATAAAAATGTATATCAAACTACCGTATTTTCACGACCAAAAGGCACGGTCCCAGTTTTAACACACACATAAGGCGCACCTGATGATAGGGCGTGGGTTTTATATACATATCCTCTACTAAGTACGTCCGCCTGACAACAACACACACACAAGCAGACAAGTGTGCATATTTAAAAATAGATCGGGAGCAAAACAGAGGGTTTTTTTCTTATTATTATTTAAACATTAGTTACAGTCGTCATAAAGTCATTTATCAAATCCATCCAAGTCCTCATCCTCTGTTTCGGAATCTAACAGGTGCGCTATCAGAGTCACTTTCTGTACCGTGCGGCTCCTCAGAAATTATGCCAGCTTTTGCGAAAGCTCGGACAACAGTGCCAGCAGACAGGTTAGCCTCAACATCTACAATCCACTGGCAAACAATAGCGTAACTCACTCGGCGGTGCCTTCCAACCTTCGTGAAGCTCTTGTCTCTTTCGGTCATCCATCCCCCCCACACCGCTCGCAGTCTTACTTTAAACGGCCGGTTTGCGTCAATGTCCAGCGGATGGAGTTTCTTTGTCAGACAACCCTGAATCACAGCAACTGTAGCGTTCATCTGCTTCACTTATTTTCACATCGACGTGAGATGAGCACACATAGAGTCATAAATCAGAAGCGATGGTGATGCGTGGAAAAAAAACATCCGAGCTCCTCAACACACAACACACATAGGGCGCACTGCACGATAGGGCGTGCAGTGCCCTATCGCCCTATTTGAAGATAATCAAAGACTTTTATATGCGTCTTATGGTTGTGAAAATATGGTAGGTAAAAACGAGTTGTTCGGGGAGTGGGTTGGTCGAGGCAGGCGGGTTGTCCGAGGCAGGCGGGTTGTCCGGGGCAGGCGGGTTGTCCGGGGCAGGCGGGTTGTCCGGGGCAGGCGGGTTGTTTGTGGCAGGCGTGTTTCTTGAACAAAGGAAACCGAATATAAGACCACAGGTACGAAAATCAGCAGACAAAGATTTACAAAAGTCTTGTTGTTGTTACCGCGTGGAAATCAACAATCTGGCACAGGCTGGGGATGCAGGGTAGCTTTGTAGCTTGATGATTGCTTATCATCTGCAGGTGGAGAGCAGGTTGCCAACGAGACAGACACCCTCTTTGAAGCAGGAGCAGGGATCACAACACAATCTTTGATCAGAAATCATTTTAATGCAGTCCTCTTAATGTGAAAAGTACAAAGTAGAAACTACAGTTACATTTTTTATTAACAAGAAGTAGTTTTTCCCCAACTTCACAGACATTATTTATCAATGGCGTTTGGTCAGGTTAGCATTCTATTTTAAGTTGAGCTTTGGACATAGATTAGTTAATTCAGCTGTTTCAATAATTAACTGTTTATAAAGCGTAGTGGCCAAAAGCCGCCACGCTAGTTATAGGGCAAAACGTCTGGAAGCATACGTGGCAACTCACGTTAGAAAACGAGATTATTTGAGTGTTCACTTCTGGTTTCCTGTAAGTTCGAAAGCACGTGTGCCCGCTCAGAGTGGGAAAGGTCATTTGCCAGTGTGTGACAAGACTTTAGACTTTAAACAGTCATCTCATTTAATGAAATGAAATGAATGAAAAGGAATTATGTTTAAATTATGTTTAAATCTTTTCTGTTTAAAAAAGAAATTTAAGTTTTTATTACTTAAAAAATATGCAAGTCTTGATGGTTAAATTCAAGCTTATATAAAATGTAAACAATTATAGTAACAATTGTATTACTTTTGTACTTGTATTACTTTTTCATTTGATGTTCTAATTTTCATTTTATGTATTATGATTGATTTCTGAATATTTACTTATATATTTTATGATGGATTTCTAAGTATTTACTTATATTTTTTGCTTTTATGATGATTTTTTAAAAAAAAGCGTTGGCGAAATAAGCGTTTGCTTCAGCCGATACCTTTTCGGTCCTTTGCTAAAATATAATTATCTTTCTTTCTTTCATTAATGTGAAATTACACTGTGACTGAAATAAATAAATAAATAAAAAAATTACTTTAGTCATCCCTCGCTGAGGAAATTTGTGTGCTGCACTCCTTACACCGCAGCAGGCTGCCCTTTGACAGCGCCAATGGTGGGAGAAGCGGGATAGGTGTCTTCTCCAAGGACCCTAGACGGTCTCTCTGTGGGACACAAACCCGCGCCCTTCCGGTCCGTGCGCGAACGCTCTAACCACTTAATGAGATCATATTCAAAAAATATATATTTCTTGGTTAAACAACGTTTGTATTTTTTGGGTTCTGTGAAAAACACAAACTTGGTAGACCTCAAAAACGATTTTAGGCAGGAGTGTACGATATCACCGTGTCAGCTGACATCTACCCTATCTCAAATCAGTAACTTAACCCAGTGGGAAGCGGAAGGAGTCCATAAAGTTAAACATATGTGACCTTACAATCATGTGAAAACGTACAACTTGACTACTCATAGATTTAAAAAAAACTGACCATCTAAAACCAACCAATCTACTGGAAGTCAGTAAGTACGTTTTTTTTTTTTTCATACATTTCACATCCTCCTCTTTCTCCTTCATCCGTCTTTTTCTCTCTGGTTCCTTTTATTCCTCTTCCTACTCGATCAATAGATTACTTCCTGTCTGCAGCAGGGTGACTAGTGACTAGTGTCAGAGACCGTTGGCTTCATGTTACCAGCCATGTGTGTGTGGGTCTGTTTGCTGAGATTGCAAAGGGCTTTTGGGAGGCCACGGAAGCCTTTTGGGTCAACAGAGCCGACAGGCCTGTCTTTACCCCAAAGCCTGACTGACGGCTTCGTAGACCGCTGCCTGCTTTAATAAAACAACCATTAAATTAAAAAATAGAGCTCTGACATGAAGGAATTTGTTGACTTGGAAGTAAAGTTGGAAGTAGCTATTTTGATCAGAAAGGAAATAGGCTAGGATCCCCGCCGTTGGCTTCCACCCATCTCCTCCTTCACCCGACCCCTATGGCCCCTCCTGCAGGTGGTGAGTCCGCTGGAAGGGCTAAGCCCGGCTGGGCCCCATGGGTAAAAGTCAGGCCACCAGGCGCTCGTTCTCGTGCCCCACCCTCGGGCCTGGCTCCAAGGGGGGGCCCCGGTGACCCGCGTCCGGGCAATGGCAACGTGGCCATGTTTGATCGCTTCATAGGGGTATTTTTTGAGCCACGCTTTGTCCTACCCCAAGTGGAGGAGTTTAAGTAACTTGGGGTCTTGTTCACGAGAGGGGGAAGGATGGAGCGGGAGATGAACAGGCGGATCGGTGCAGCGTCAGCAATAACAAGGACGCTGCATCAGTCCGTCGTGGTAAAGAGAGAGCTGAGCCGAAAAGCAAAGCTCTCGATTTACAAGTCAATCCACGTTTCTACCCTCACCTATGGTCACCAGCCGTGGGAGCTCCTGCTCCAGGTCGAGAGGAGCCACATGGGGTGGTTCGAGCATCTGGTCGGGATGCCCCCCGACTGCCTCGCGGGCAAGGTGTTTCAGGCACGTCCCACCGGGAGTAGACCCGGGGGCAGACCCCGGACCCGCTGGAGAGACTATGTCTCACAGCTGGCCGGGGAATGACTTGGGATCCTTCCGGGTGAGCTGGAGGATGCAGATGGGGTGAGAGAAGCCTGGGCTTCCCTTTGAGGCTGTTGCCCCCATGACCCGGCCCCGGCTAAGCGGAAGATGACAGAATGGAACAAAACAAAACGTGACAACATTTTTTTTTCCCATTCTTATTGATTACTGTATAAAAAGTTTGTTTCAAAGTGTGTTTCGTTGTTGCAACAGACAAATTTTTCTCGATGCCATGAAAACGATGGGACGTCGATCTACGTTCCTACCCTCACCTACAGTCACCAGCTGTGGGTGGTGACTGAAAGAATAAGATCGTGGGTACAAGCGGACGAAATGAGCTTCCTCCGCCGGGTGGCTGGGCTCTCACTCAGAGATCGGGTGAGGAGCTCTGCCATTCGGGAGGAGCTCGGTGTCGAGCCGTTCCTACTCCAGGTCGAGAGGAGCCAGATGGGGTGGTTCAGGCATCTGGTCAGGATGCCCCCCGAGCGCCTCGCGGGCGAGGTGTTTTGGGCACGTCACACCGGGAGGAGACCCAGGGGCAGACCCTGAGACTATGTCTCAAAGCTGGCCGGGGAACGACTTGGGATCCTTCCGGGTGAGCTGGAAAATGCAGCCGAGGTGAGAGAGAGGCCTGGGCTGCCCGTTTGAGGCTGTTGCCCCCGCGACCCGACCCCGGAACAAGCTGAAGATGACGGAAAGGGAAATAGGCTAGCGTCCATGTCTGTAAGGCAGGAGAATTTAAAACGTTTAGCAATCCAGTGGTGCAAAAAAAAAAGGCACCAGGACAAATCATGAGATCCCATCATTTTCTACCAGACCCCCCGGCCCCCCGCCACCCCGACCCCCCTTGTGTGTTCCTCTCTGTCTCCTCGCATACGGCTGCCAAGTTGTTCTAACAGACTGACTGACAGACTGTGATGTCCTTAAATCTTATAATAGCCTCTCTACAACTATTGCCCAGGGCAACAAGCAGCGCTGAATGGCTTCATTTTATCTGAGGTGTACTTTGAAGAGCTGAAGAGAGATCAATAAGTCACTCACTGCCATTGTTTTATCTTGACTCCAGCGAGATCTTTCCCCATAAAGCTCCTGCTACTGACTCTCACTAGTGATGTGTGGAGTTAAATGATGGTCAGAGCACATGGATGTGGTTGATTCTGTCTCCGGTGGGTAGTAGCTACCGCTGCTCTGTCATCACAGTTCTTCAAGCACAGGCTGCAATAACTCTACATTTCTGCTGAAAGCTTCAGGGCTGCTTTTTGGCTGAACGGTTGATTTAATTTCCAGCACCCCATCTAGTGTGTTTCAACCATCCTGCCTAAAGGATGGAAAACATGAGCAACGACCACATTTCAGTACTATTACTTAGAAAATGTTTGCGGCAAAGCGCGGATCCATAAAATTCAGAGACAGTTTTTTTTTTTTTTAGTTTGCATTTCTTTTATCTTGGTGAAGACAGTTTTACTATGATGATGATCCACATCTGTTCATTTACAGGAAGCGTTTCGTTTTAAGCAATCAACAACTCACAATGTAGCAGATTGTTGGGACCTCATGAAACAGTCTTGGTAATTTTGAAGTGTTTTTTTTGTTCGACAACATCATTGCTCGTTTTCGCCGACAGAAACAGATGTTCAAGATGCTTTAGGTCCATTTGTCGGACTATTATAGACAACAACATAATATACTATTATTGTATACATATACATACATTTATAGCATTATAGGTGTATATACACCGAAGGACGTGAGCTTGATGGATGAGACCACCCGCGGAGGACGTAAAATAAAAAAAAAATTAAAAATGAATTACTCTATTCATCCCTCACCGGGGAAATTTGTGTGCTGCACTCCTTACACCGCAGCAGGCTGCCCTTCAACAGCGCCAATGGTGGGAGAAGTGGGGGGGTTAGGTTTCTTCTCCAAGGACCCTAGACGTGCTCTTTGTGGGACGCAAACCTGCGCACGAACGCGCTGACCACTGTGCTGCCGTCTCCCCCTTATAACAAATAAATTATTTATATACTCACAGCATTTTGATAGATTGATCTTGATAGATTTAAATCTTTACGTATTGATGAATTGGTAACATGTTGCTCTCTAAACCGTCCATCCTACAGGTGGGCAAACTTTTTGGTTCGCGGGCCACATTGAGTTCTAACATTTGACAAGAGGGCCAGAACAGGAGCAGGTGGATGACATGCTGTGGTAATTGCTAGATTAGACCGATAGAATGGCGCGCTAGATTTTAATTTCAAATCTAATTTCAAATTTCAAATCTATCGGCGCTAGGTCTGAAATCTAGTGCGATAGCGCTTAAATACGTGCATTTAGCGGCGCTAGGTTTGAAATCTAAGCGCTTGATGTTACATGTTGCTTGTTTTTAACATTGAACATGCTTGTTTATTGGGCCTGATGGCTTTCTATATGGTAGAGTGCGCCATCTAGTGAGAAAACATCAGAATTGCAGGGGAAATAAAACACTAACAAGGTTTATTTATTTAATTTTTTCAAGTTTGGGGGGCCAGATTAAAACGTTCAATGGCGAGAGGCAAGGTACACCCCAAACAAGTCATTAGTCTGTCGCAGGGCCACGCACATACAACCCTCCACACACACACACACACACACACACACACACACACACTCACTCCTGGGGGCAATCTGGCCACAGGTCAATGAACCTAACATGCGTGTTTTTGGAGGGTGGGAGGAAACCGGAGTACCCGGAGGAAACCCAGGTATACATGGGGAGAACATGCAAACTCCACACAGAAAAGCCAGTGTTCCAAGAGCCAGTGTTCCAAGCCTCATCTCCACAAGGGACTTGAACCATGACCTTCTTGCTTTGAGACCACTGTGCTAGTCAGTGATTTTATGACTTATTTCAACCATTTAACTCCCGGTTTTACTCACCACACGGATTCTTTTATTTTGTGGTCCTCTCAACTGTCTGATCGCTCTTTCTCACTAGACTTTGTGGCTTTTTTTAAAAGTGTAAAAGCACATAAATGTTGTTTCACAATCCTTTCCACAGGCTCTATCTGGTTGTATCTATTTTTAATGGATCGACCACCGTCTCGTAGCCTTTCTTTTGAACCGTTTCACACAACAAAGCTTTTACTCTCCCTCTTATTACTACATAAATGATACCTTGAAACAATGACATACAGTCCTTGGCAGTTTTAGTGCTGATCTCCATGCCACCCAGCTTTCTGTTCTGACCTGCATTTGGAAAGCTAGACGTTGTAATTTATTGACATTTGTGAAGAGCATCACTCTGCACCGGTTTAAACACCAGTTTCATGTCTGTTAACGCCGTCGGGTCTTGACCTGACCCCACTTATACCTTCACCTTTGCCGTCTGTCTTGCCATGCCCCCCTCTGCCTCTTTGCTTTGTGTCTTTTCATCCCCCTTTCATGCATTTAGTCCCAGTGGAGGCTCTGCCACCTCCACCCCCATGTCTCCACGTACAAACACATGCAGGCTCCTGTCGGCTCTCAGCTTAACGGTATTTATAACGATCTGACCCTAGGACCTCGCCACGCTAATGATCTGCAGCCCCTCCCAACACAAACACGCATAAACGCTGACATGCTTGTGGGCATCGTGTAGTTTCATTGTTGAAAAAAGATGAAGTTGACAACAGTGGATTTAACTCTCGCAGATTCACCTTGTTTATCATCATCATTTCTGAACTAATCGTTTTCAGTTCAGTTCCGTAACATGATCATAAAAGAGTTGCATCTAGGGGTCCACTCGTGGTTTATCAGACAAAAGAACACAATAGAAGAGGGGTGGGCAAACTTTTTGGTTCGTGGACCTCATTGAGTTCTAACATTTGAACAGGAGCACATGGATGGCATGCTTTTGTACCAATAGCATAGTGCGCTAGATTTTAAACAAGCGCGTTAAATGTTACATCAAGAGCGGTAAATTTAAAATCTAGAGGCACTAGGTCTGAAATCTGGTGCGATAGTACTTAAAAACGTGCATTTAGTGGCGCTAGGTTTGAAATCTAAGCGCTTGATGTAACATGTTGTTTGTTTTAACGTCTAACACGCTTGTTTACGTGCGTGGATTGGACCCATGGTTTCCATATCTCTGCACATTGTTTATTTTGACAGGGTGCACATCACGGAGATACACACATGTTAATGGGGAGCAGTGGCGAGCAATATCTAGAGTGCGCCATCTAGTGACGAAACATCAGAATTACAGGAGATTTTTCTTCAAGTTGGGCGGGCCAGATTAAAACGTTTAACGGGCCGCAATTGCCCCGCGGGCCATATTTTGCCCATGACAGCAATAGAGCCTTCAGCTTCTAAAATCCCAGTTGGATGAAATGCTAATTATTTGTTACTATTATTTCAAAATGTTTTCCTGAGTGAATATGAATCACTATTGGGCATGCACAAAATTTTTTGTTAAAGTTTAGTTCCGAATAAACCATTTTATTCCGAACAGGATGTGCAAGCCTGAGATAGCTTTAAGCTAACGATAAAATGTTTAATTGCAGTAGATTCATTTCTATTTACTTCCCTAAGTTGTTAGAGACCACACAAATCTGAGAAAACTAACAGTTCAGGCGATAGTTACTTCCTCCTGCAGGGGGGTTACTAAATAAATTAGTCATGACAGTGATGATCAGCAATTTGGCTGACCATTGTTGGACCAAAACGGACTGCCAGAAAGTGATTGTGTAATTACCTGTAATGAAAAAAATTCAGATGCAAAATATTAACTGTGCTGTGCAAAAAGCTTTAGTTACACACAAGTTTTTATTGGATTATTTCCTTCAAGCTGCAGATAAAGAGGTACAGCTTTAAAACATATACAGGCTGATCAGTCCGTGTTTGGCTTTAACATTCATTTGCTGTTTATAGTAGAATACATTACTTATTTTCATGCATCAACAAAGCTTTTGTTGCTTTTTCATACAGCATATATTTTTCTTTTGTTTGTGGAGAAACACGCAACTGAACTTCTTTTCATTGATAGTTGTTGTTGGCGTCCTTCTGTCTCTAAAGACAATGGACTATGCACCTGGATACTGTTTGTGTAGCGTCGGATGTAACTGAATAAGCCAATGCAGGACCTGCAGCTCCTACCACACTTACTGCAAATCTGATAGGGGGTATGAGTCATCGGGGGAGCAGTGGCAAGCAAACTTTTTTGCTATTTCCGGGTTTTTTTTGGTCTTGCACTGGAGCCCTCTGTCCTCCTCGGCCTGCTTGATACAAACTTTGACAGTCGCACGCCACCTGTAGCGGTCATAGGTCACAGACTCGAGACCTGCCGCGTTGATGTTGCACAACTTCAGATCGTTTCTTTCGGTATTACGACAGATCCATGAGTCTCAAACGGTCTTAAACATTGTGACCTATCAATGAACCCCAGGACTCGAAACTGAAATTTGACCATTTTAGTTGTGGGCTTAACATGTTCAAAGCCATTTCAAAATCCATAGATGTTGTTAGCCCTTTTTTTTTTTTTTTTAAAGTAGTTTACAACGAGGTAGACATTAAGATTAAATAGTTTTCATGGTTCAAAGATTTGTTCAGAAGCTTATTGTCCTTAAAAATAGTCCCTATTCAGCCAAAGCATGTACGGTATTCATTTTTTTGGTTCACTCCCGTCTCTTTTTAGCGTCCACATGTGTTGATTTGAATCTTTTCCTGGACTCAGAGGCTGCCAGACATCACAGCCAACAAAAACATATCAGCAGCATATAAACGCTGAAAAATCTCCACACACAAAAGAATAAAAGAAAAGCATTCTTCTTTTCATACTTTATCTCTCTGAAGGCTCTCACTCGCCCTAAATGTTTCACCAACAAAACAATAGTGAGAAAATCAAGCTTCAAATAATATAAACCCTAATTTTCACTAGACGTGGATTTCTTAAAACAAAAGAAGTGTTCATGCTTCTTATTTGTTTTTCTTTCTGTCTGATGAGCTGGTAAAAAACTAAATAATTTCCTCAGCCAAGCTCTGTGATAGGACGTAGAAACCTGCTGTAATGCTGTTTTGTCTAAGAGTGTGCTTCTTCTTCTTTCGGCATTTCCCTTCAGGGGTCGCCACAGCAAGTGACTTTCTTCCATCTAACCCTGTCTGCTGAATCCTCTTCGGTCACACCAACTATCTTCATGTCTTCCTTCACTGTATCCATGAACCTCCTCTTTGGTCTTCCTCTAGTCATCTTTCCCGGTGGTTCCAAATCCAGCATCCTTCTTCCGATGTACTGTCTCTCACCTCTGCACATGTCCAAACCATCTCAGTCTTGCCTCTCTGACTTTATCTCCAAAACCTCTAACATGTGCTGTTCTTCCGATCCTGTCCATCCCGGTCACTCCCAGAGAGATCCTCAGCATCTTCATCTCTACTACCGCCATCTCTGTTTCCTGTCTTATCCTCTGTGCCACTGTCTCTAGACCCGTGCTTCTCAATTATTTCCTGTTGTGCCCCGCCCTAGGAAGAAGAAAATATCCCCTCACCTCCACGCTCCGCTGTGACTATAGTTAGTATCGTTCGTCTATGAAATTGTTATAAGTACACCTCTGCATAACATTGTATCCTCAATAGTATTAAAGAAAACAAAAAAAGTAAAAGCAACGTACAGCAAAGAACAGCTTTATTAACATTGTTTTTTAGTCTGAAACACAAAAGATTTAAAGTGCATCGATTAACTTGAAATAATAAAAAAAAATTCTTATTTAAACTATAAACTGCAACTACTGTAGTGGATGTGCAATTACACTTTATTGTCATACAGTAAAAAAAAAACAAAAAAAAAAAAAACAACGTGTTCCATAGGGTCACATGCGCCCACCCGGGCATCACCCACTGTTTGAGAAGCACTGCTCTAGACCAAACAGCATGGCCGGTCTCACCATGGTTTTGTACACTTTCCTTTTTATTTTCGCTGAAACTTCTCTATCACACATCACACCTGATACTTTTCTCCATCCGTTCCAGCCCATCTGCAAAATCTTCTTCACCTCTTTTCCACACTCTCCATTGCTCTGGACTGTTGATTCTAAGTACTTAAAATCTTCCACCTTCTTTATCTCTTCTTCCTGTAACCTCACTTTTCCATTTGGATCCCTCTCATTCACACACATGTACTCTGTTTTACTCAGACTAATCTTCATTCCTCTTCTTTCTAATGCAAACCTCCACCTCTCCAGCTTTTTCTCCACCTCTTACCTCCTCTCACTACAGATCACAATGTCATCTGCAAACAGAGTGTGCAGTCGTACGCAAATAAGATGCCCAAACATCGCTCATCAGTTTTTATTGCTTTTCTTTTGGGAAAATAATCTAGCAGAATAATTTACTAACCTCTTTATGTACCTGAGTGATTAAGCTCATTTGCAGCCATAGCTGGTCGTTAAGAGGATGTTATTAGTCGCTTCTTAGATTGATTCATTTATCCAAGGAAAGCCTTGAAATAAAGAGTTGCTATTATTTTAAACTGAAACCTAAAATGTTCCACTTTAATAAACTTTCTGACCTTGCTTGGAAAAAATTGAAACTATGAATGGCTCTTCATGGTATTCCCAAGCTGGGCTGCAAAGCCGCAGTTCCTCTGTGTTGTTCAAGGGCTCTCACACACCACAGGAACATAACGAATTAGCATCATCAAGAGGTCCCTGTGGTAGGCGTTTCAAGCATGTCAATGCAGCAAAGAGAGCATATTTTCTGGTTCACTTTGGAACATTTTAATAAACTCTACGACCCGAATCTGAACAATTATTAAAAAATTTTACCTCATCAGCTTTGTGTTGGTCCCTTTTTTTGAGAGTTCTCATATTAGAACAAACAAGTTCTCATGTCGTTCCCAGTTCATCTTACCAATTAATTTTAGAAATCCAGTGCGGAATCTATAGTGGCCTTACAGCAAGAAGGTCATGGGTTCAAGTCCAGGGTGGGGACGAGGCTTAAAACACTGGCCTTTCTGTGTGGAGTTTGCATGTTCTCCCCATGTATGTGTGGGTTTTCTCCGAGTTCTCCGGTTTCCTCCCACCCTCAAAAAACATGCATGCTAGGTTGATTGGCCACTACATGATTGCCCCTAGGAATGAGTGTGGGTCCCAAAGAGGCGTTGGCCTAGGGGTAGAGTTACCGTCTTTTGACCGGGAGAACCTAGTTTGAATCTCCCTGGGACCACCGGTACCCCATAAAAGATAGATGGTTTAGAACGTTACTGACTGACTGTGCAGAATGGAAAATAAAAGTGCCCTATTTTGTAAAAGGATGATGTTTGTTTTTGATTTTTAGTCATTAAATCCAAAATTAGCTGTCATGTCATGAAGCTTTACTCATGTTGACGATCAGTCTACACTGCGTTTATTGTCTTAATTAGAAGCTCATTACACCTTCTATTTCTTGCCAAAACAAACTTTTTTTCTCCCATGGTTGGGCATGGTGTCTGACTCATGTCGTCCTGCTTACATGCTGCTTACTCCCCATGTCAATCTCCCCCTCAGGCAGTGGTGGAACGTAACGAAGTAAATGTACTTTGTTACTGTACTTAAGTAAAAAAATTGTGTATCTGTACTTTACTTAAGTAAAATTTAAGACCGGTACTTTTACTTTACTACGTTTTTAGAGTAAATATCTGTACTTTTACTTCGCTACTTTTTAAAAGTGTGTTTTACATTTTTTGTTACATTTTCGTTCGGGAATTTGAAAAATACACAGGTTTTTTTAGTTGATCGGGAGAAGAAGTAATAAAACGAGAAACATTTTCCGCATTCATTCAGCGCCAAAAACCTAACATCAAATCTAGTACAAATTGAAAAGAGTCAGAAGATCGTTGTTCGTTTTGTTTACTTCTAAATAAAAAGTTGAGCCATCGTTACACAGAGCAGGGGCGGATCTAGAATGCCTGGGGGCCTCCCCCCCAAAACATTTTTAAAAATAAGTGTAATTTTCTTCCATTTAGGCAGCCCATTCACTGGCCCTTCTAGGGGATAGCTTAACTTCTCCCCTTTCTTTTTATTTAATTTACTTTTTTTTTGTGGACCGAAAGAGGCGGGAGAGGGGGGTCACACTCCTGCAGAGAATTTATCCTGGTTACCATGGTGACACCCTATAGCATAACAAATAACATTTGAATTATGGTCGAATACTTTTACTTTTTACTTAAAAAGTACAATTTACACCAACTACTTTTGTACTTTTACTTAAGTACATTTTTTGCCTAATTATCTGTACTTTTACTTAAGTACAAAAAGTGAGTACTTCATCCACCACTGCCCCTAGGTTATTATAAAAAAAACACATGAATTTTCTTTACTTTAAAACGATAAACACTGAACCGTTCTTCCCTCTTTTTTCAACTGAAAGGTGTGAAATAATTCATCATTTGAACATAAAAAAAAAAAAAAAAAGTTATGTTGAAGTATATTTGGCAGACAGATTACCTGGATGGAGGCAGAATGCAAGCGTTTTATCAAAATGACATGTTTTCTGTTTTAGTTAATCTGTCAAACCAGCTTTTAGACTTCCTTTGGCGATGCTGTTAACTTGTGCTTTTTAAAAAAAACCATACGTACATCTACCGATTTATTCTTATTTGTCCTTTTCTTTGAGAGGCCATACGGGAAGTCAGTTTTCCTCACCTAACCCTTTCTTCTGAGTCTTCTCGTCTCACACCGATTACTTCATGTCCTCTTTCACAACACAATGGACCTCTTCAGTTTCACAGATCATTTTATGCACAGGTGCCCCAAAATTCAGAAGAAAACGTCTTCCTGAATCCAGTGTTGTTTTTGTCAACGATAACTACAACCAAATGATTAAGTTGACGAAGCTTTTTTTTCATGATGATGTAACGATAACAAAATAAATGCGACTTTTTGGTGATGAAAATGTGACGAGACGTTTGCAAGTTTCTGTTGACGAGACGAAAATGTAGCGAAATAAGCGTCAGACTTTCAAGTTTCTGTCTGTGAAAAGAAAAAGCACAGCGGCTGCATTGTGGGGGGCGTGCCGCCAATGCTGCACGTTCACACCGTCTACACAACACACCTGCAGCCACGACAAAGTCACACACACCATGGTGGCAACAGCAACAAAGGGGCGTGGTGGTCAGAAACTTAAAGTTTCCACATATTTTGTGCAAACAGCATGCTAACTTCAAGCTAATGCTAGCTTGTCGGCACTGCTAACTTCTTTAGTTAGCTCGGTTGCGCTAACGACTGATTTAAAGACACGATGCAATGTTTACTTTGTTTACAGGGTTATTAAGAGGTGTCATTTTTAAGTATGATAAGTTAGAACGTTCCTCACTTACTGAAGAATTTCTATTTATTTTACCTTGTTTTACAATGTTTGTTGTTTTGCGCAAGTTAATGCTCGGCAGAGTTTTTTTTTTTTTTTTTAAACAAATAACCTGCATCATTCTCAGTAATAAAGACACAATTGTTAAAGTAAGAATTTTTCTTTACACTAAAACCAGTGGTGGATGAAGTACTCACTTTTTGTACTTAAGTGAAAGTACAGATACTTAGGCAAAAAATTTACTTAAGTAAAAGTAAAAGTATCAATAAAAAAAATCTACTTAAGTAAAAGTACAAAAGTAGTTGGTGTAAATTGTACTTTTTAAGTAAAAAGTAAAAGTAATCTGTCATAATTCAAATGTTATTTTTTGTGCTATAGGGTGTCACCATGGTAACCAGGATAAATACTCTGCAGTGGTGTGACCCCCACCTCTCCCGCCTCTTTTGGTCCACAAAATAAATAAATAAATAAAATAAAAGGAAAGGGGACAAGTCAAGCTATCCCCTAGAAGGGCCAGTGAATGGGCCGCCAAAATGGAGGAAAATGACACTTATTTTTTAAAATGTTTTGGGGGGAAGGCCCCCAGTCACTATATATTGGCTTTGTCAAAGCCCCTGCTCTGTGTAATGATGGCTCAACTTTTTATTTAGAAGTAAACACAACGAACAATGATCTTCTGACTCTTTTTAATTTGTTCTATATTTGATGTTAGGTTTTTGGCGCTGAATGAATGCGGAAAATGTTTCTCGATTCTTTACTTCTTCTCCTGATCAACTGCTTCTTTTGATTTTGGCGATGCGGCTTCAAGATGCGCAAAAAAAACCTGTGTATTTTTCAAATTCCTGAACGAAAATGTAACGAAAAATGTAAAACACACTTTTAAAAAATAGCGAAGTAAAAGTACAGATATTTGCTCTAAAATTGTAGTGAAGTAAAAGTAAAAGTACCGGTCTTAAATTTTACTTAAGTAAAGTACAGATACACAATTTTTTTACTTAAGTACAGTAACGAAGTACATTTACTTCGTTACGTTCCACCACTGACTAAAACTAGACTAAAGACGTTCTAAGTCTCCCCTGACGAAAACTAGACGAAAACTCTTTTGGGTTTTTGTTGACTATAACGTGACTAAACTAAAATATACAGCAATGAATAAAATGTGACTAAAACTTAAATTAATTTTTCTTCCAAAGACGAAGACTAAATCGAAAACTCAGATGGCTGCCAAAACCACATTGCCTAAATTTGCATAATTGTGAAACAAGCTCCAAAAATTCAGTTTGGAATTTTTAAAATTTGGGATTTTTTTTTGCCGCTAACCTCTCTGCATCTAAATAAACATGTCTGAGTAACTGTCGGTCTCACAGTGTTTGATCTACTCTTCATGTTCCCTCAGGACCATCTTCAGTGATTAGCATCGATGATGACTCAGCTTCTCCACTTCACCACGTTTCCAACGGCAGCAACACTCCGTCCTCTTCAGAGATGGGTCCTGATGCTGTCATTATTGGGATGACAAAGATCCCGGTGATAGAAAACCCTCAGTATTTCAGAAGCACCAACAGCCTGCTCAAGACCGACACATGTAAGTTAAAAGAAAATTATTCATTTGCTTTTTTTCTCCCTTCTGTTTAAGGTTCAGGTTAAAAAAGCAATTATTACAAATGGATTTCATGCAAAATTAATATTTTGGGAGTTTGTAAGAGTAAGTCCGTTTTTTCTGACTCTTCTGTCCGTTTTTTGCAAACTAGCCGAACACCAGATTGTTCTTCACCATAGATTTGTTCTCCACCACACTCTAATTTTAATGTGAACAGGAGGTATCATTTTTACATACGTGCACCAAAATAAGAATATAAAGAATGTGCGATACGATGCTAATTTGATTGGGACTAAGTCGGGACTTTGAGCGAGAAACCGAATTTAGAAGCGTTTTCAGCAAACATCGCATTGTTAAGCAAAAGCTGAATGTTTGTCTGTCTATGCTATGATGGTTTTCACCCTGTTCCGTTCCGTCATCTTCCGCTTGTTCCGAGGTCGGGTCGCGGGGGCAACAGCCTCAAACGGGCAGCCCAGGCCTCTCTCTCCCCGGCTGCATCCTCTAGCTCCGCTGGAAGGATCCCGAGTCGTTCCCCGGCCAGCTGTGAGACATAGTCTCTCCAGCGGGTCGATCTACGTTCCAACCCTCACCTATGGTCACCAGCTGTGGGTGGTGACCGAAAGAATGAGATCGCGGATACAAGCGGCCGAAATGAGCTTCCTCCGCAGGGTGGCTGGGCTCTCACTCAGAGATCGGGTGAGGAGCTCTGCCATCCGGGAGGAGCTCGGTGTCGAGCCGCTCCTCCTCCAGGTCAAGAGGAGCCAGATGGGATGGTTCGGGCATCTGGTCAGGATGCCCCCCGAGCGCATCGCAGGCGAGGTGTTTCGGGCACGTCCCACCGGGAGGAGACCAAGAGTTTTCACCCCTTGCAAGCAAAAATCAGAACTTTGAGATGCAACAAAGTTTGTCTTCAATCTTCTTTTTCTTGTAGTTTTGGTGGCATTGCAGATCCCAAATATACCTTTAGTTTAGGTTTAATTTTGTCTTCTGAACCGCTTTTCCCAATAGGGTGGCAAGGGTGCCGAAGTCTATCCTGACTGATTACAGACAAGAGGCAGGATACATTCCAAACGGGTTGCCAGTCAGCTGCGAGGCCATTCATTTTAGTTTTGGTGGGCAAAAAGAAATTTACATCCAAACAAAATGCCAAAAATTTTTAAAAGATAATGAGTCCATCTTTAAGGGAGACGGTGGCTCAGTGGTAGAGCATTTGCCCGCGAACTGGAAGTTAACCGAAAGTTCGCGGGTGCGACTTCCACTGAATCTAACCCCTCATCCTCCCATCAATGGCGCTGACGTGGCAGCCTGCTGCGGTGTGATGCAGTGCACAAATTTCTCCGATGAGGGATCAATATAGTATACAAAAAAAAAAAACAAAACAAAATTATTCACAATAGTTGCAAATTAAACTCAGAGATGTAAGGAACAGAGTGGAGGAAACAGAGGAGAGAGATTGGAACTGACAAATAGAAAAAGACCAAACAAGGATATTGACCTGGTCCATCAACATGACATTATGATTATTGGCAAGTAATAAAAGCCTCTCCAAGCTTTGGCCTTGTACAATAATAAATTATGAAACCACACGTGTGTGTCTTCTCCGATGATAGCCAGGTTTAGGAGCTCTACTAATGGGAAACTGGAGGTTGACCTCTCCAGTCCTTCAATATAACTGAAAGACTGACCAGGATTTACAATCTAAAGAGAAGAATGAAAGCCTTGAGAATCAATAAAAGTCAATAACACACTGTGATGTACGTGTATGCGGGTGAATGTCTGTTTAAAAAAAAAAAATTACATTAATTATTCCGAAAACCACCATCAGTGGACAGAAAAGAAATAGTAAACGACGTCTTTCTGATTATTTGGCAATCTTGCCCTTTAAAACTGGTCCAAAAGCTTTTTTTGACGACAAGTTGATAAAATAGCATCATGCTGTTCAATTAAATTCCAACTTTGACCAGCATTGCTGTTTAAATGCAGCCACTATCGCCAAATAAATCGCAACCAAAATCGCAAAATAGTGATTGCAACTCTGCATGAAATCATATAAAAATCTTGACTCTGTTTCACATTTTATGTTTTGCACCTTTGTTATGTAGAGGAGCTGAGATTGTTGGAGAGCGTGGTTCATGCATAATGAAACAGTTACAGTAAAATACAAAGGTGGTGACCACAGGGTTTATAACTCCCTAGATCCTAGTTTAAAAGCCTCTCTGTTTGTGTTCATCTGCTTGTTTTAGTTTAAAGGTGTGCCAGATGTAAAAAAAAAAAAGGTTTTGCCTTTTTTAAAAAAAAAAAAACTACAGTTGACTAGGGTTTCTTTGAAAAGCAACAAGAATGAACTGCAGTGGTGGAACATAACGAAGTAAATGTACTTTTTATTGTACTTCAGTAAAAAAAAAAAAAGAATGTGTACCTGTACTTTACTTAAGTAAATTTGAGACCTGTACTTCTACTTTTACTTCACTACATTTTAGAGCAAATACCGTATCTGTACTTTTATTGCGCTACTTTTTAAAAGTGTGTCCTGCATTTTTTTGTTACATTTTCTGTCAAAAAATATAGAGATTTTTTTGGCGCATCATGAAGCCACATCACCAAACTCAACCTGTAGAGGAAACAGTTGATCGCCTACGGTCTCCAAGAGGGAGAAGAAGTAATAAATCGAGGACCAATCAGAATCGAGAGTAAACATATTTCGCGGTCATTCACCGCCAAAAACATCAAATATAGAACAAATTGAAAAAGACACAGGAGATTGTTGTTCCTTATATTTACTTTTAAATAAAAAGTTGAGTCATCATTTGACAGAACTGTGACCCGACAGCACAAAAAATAACACTTGAATTATGGTTGAATACTTTTACTGAAAAAGTAAAATTTACACCCATTACTTTTGCATTTTTACTTTAGTAGATTTTTTATTGGTACTTTTACTTAAGAAATTAATTTTACCCAATTAATTGTACTTTTACTTAAGTACAAAAAGTGAGTACTTCATCCACCACTAATAAACTGTATGTATAGATGGGAGGAGAATGGTTAACTTTTTTTAAATGGCGTAATTAAAGAAATGGCACACTCAATTGAATGTCTAAAACCTTTTTTTAACTCTTTCTGGAAGGAAAAAGAACAATTAAATGAGTTATTCCTAACATTCAAAATCTCATGTTAAACAATCAATACTGTTATTTTTTAATACAGACATAAAATATTACTTTGATAAATTAGATTTTTCATTTACAAGCTCCATTTAAACCGTGAGACTACAATCAAAAACAACCTAATTGAACACAGAAAAACGCATCTAGCATTGTACCCAGTGTGGATTTTAGACTTTGATAATCAACTACAAAATAAAAAATGACCATTAGTCATATTTATTAAATACCATGGGCATAATTTAAAAAGCTAAAGTTTTATTAGCATCACTGCTCGTACTCGTGTGCTTTATTATTTCTTAAGTCTTTCGCCTTTATGTTGTAATCCACCGTCCTGCAAATCTCCTTCTCGAATAATGTCTTCATAGTTTTTTTTAACATGTTTTATTTCAAAAACTTCATCTTGAGTGCGTACAGATAAAATCTTTGGGCTTATTAAATTGATATTGTTGTTGTCATTTAAAGTTGCATTTGATCAGGATGGTCCATCAGTCTTAGTATGAATGGGACCCTGTCTTTATGAGAACATTTATCTGAAATGTGAGGTTACATAGAGAAGAGATAAAGAAGGTGAAAGATTTTAAGTACTTAGGATCAACAGTCCAGAGCAATGGGGAGTGTGGAAAAGAGGTGATGAAGCGTGTGCAGACAGGCTGGAACGGGGGGAGAAAAGTATCAGGCGTGATGTGTAATAGAAGAGTTTCAGCCTTAATGAAAGGGAAAGTGTATAAAACCGTCCAAATGTTTGAAAACTGAAGTAAACAGGTTGCTTTTGAGGTGATGATAAGCGTTCAAAAGAAGGAGCTGGGTATCTTGGACAACATCACCTTGGAAGAGAAGAGGGAGAAAAAGCATAGAGAAACGCAGAGCCAAGAATCAAGCTGGCTAGACACGAGCCGGCCCTGTTCTGAAAAACAGCTGGCAGAGAGATGATAGATTTTAAAAATGACTGCTTTGCCATGTTGGGCTAAGCGAGCAATGAGATCATCACGAAATCATAAAGGAAGAGCTCTGAATCACCAGAATAGGAGACAAAGATAGAGCGAGAGTATTGGAAAGGAGAGCAAAGACAGGGAACTGAGGACAACGCTATGAAAAGTTTAAGTTCTAATGGTGTGGTACTCACTGTCACATTTGGGACATATTTGGAAAAGAATTTATTAAAGTTATGAATTACATAAATAAAACTAAATAAAGCGTAAGAAATCAGGCAGATGCACATCTGTCATTTCCTCTCATCTTTCTGAGATTTTCTGCTCACTGGTCACAAAGTGGACCTCATACTTGTGCGCCAGCTTTTGCCTCGAACGCTCCACAGCTGTTTCAACCAGGTTCACTACTTTTCTAACATTCTCCCCATCTGCTCTGCTTTGTGTTTCTAATTGAAATGTTTTGTTATTTTCTGGACCTTGAATGTTACCTTTTGGGTTGAAAACTTCTTGAGTAACTTAAAATTTTCTTGAGGGTGCCTTTTTTTTCTCCAGATATTGATATTTTTATTACCAAAAAATAAGCTAGGACGCTGCATCGGTCTGTCGCGGTAAAAAGAGAGCTGAGCCGAAAAGCAAAGCTCTCGATTTACAAGTCGATCTACGTTCCAACCCTCACCTCTGGTCACCAGCTATGCGTGGTGACCGAAAGAATGAGATTGCGGATACAAGCGGCCGAAATGAGCTTCCTCCACAGGGTGGCTGGGCTCTCACTCAGATGGGGTGAGGAGCTCTGCCATCCGGGAGGAGCTCGGTGTCATGCCGCTCCTCCTCCAGGTCGAGAGGAGCCAGATGGGGTGGTTCGGCCATCTGGTCAGGATGCCACTGAGCACCTCACGGGCGAGGTGTTTCGGGCACGTCCCACCGGAAGGAGACTAAGGGGCAGACCCCGGACCCGCTGGAGAGACTATGTCTCACAGCTGGCCGGGGAACGACTTGGGGTCCTTCCGGGTGAGCTGGAGGATGCAGCCGGGGTGAGAGACGCCTGGGCTACCCGTTTGAGGCTGTTGCCCCCGCTACCCGACCCCGAAACAAGCGGAAGATGACGGAACGGAAAAAATAAGCAGGGTCAGACAAACTACAAAAAATATGAGAAAAGAAAATAACTTGTATAGAACTTTTGGGCCAGAAAATACAGCTTTGGAGGTGTTGGGGCTTTTCAACTGAACCTACACACACACATTCCCTTCAGAGGAATTTGACGAGACACAGATGAAGCACACAAAATGCATGGGTTCAGATGGAAAAGGATTCCTCATGGAGGAAATGTGACAGTTACCAGACATCGCTTACCTAAAAGATGGATTAACTCTTGGTCTTATGTTCAACACACTGTCTTCTTCCTTTTACGTAAACCCTCAGACATCCAAACTGATCTGGTGGATCAGTCTTGATTTAACGTTTCATTACGTTTTGATGTAACAATGAATGAGAATTAACATCTCTCTGAAAAAATTGTTTTTGCACAAGTCAACATATGTTCTGTGCTCTTAGGAACACCCACTTTTTCAAACACTTTCACACTAACTTACACGCCTGTGAGGATTTAGACCCCAATTAGTTACACTTCCTGACAAGTGGGTATGCGTGACAGTGGAAAGCAAAAGGGGAAAGTCGGAGTCATGAAGAGTGCTGTTAGTAGTTGGTCTCATTTAGAAGCACTTGTCAAACATGATTGTGTCTTTGACCTGTGGGATGGAGTGGTTCCAGTTAGGAAAAGCACCATTTGCAAACTGTTCAGGCAGTTTTACATCTGTACACTGGCTAATGGAGAGATTTGATTTAAGAAAGACCAAAAGAAGGGCCAGATGGTATAACAGTGATGTCCCTAGACATTCATTCATTCAGTTAAGGTGTGAGAAAAGGAGAACAGTTTTCATCTGCATAGTGGCTCTACAGGGAAATGTCTTGATTTGAAAAGAAAATAGTACCGGTAATAGAAAATTCACCACCTGGATTTAACCAAGCAAAGGCATTTGAATTTCGTATTGGGTATTTTTTGCATGAGTCATTATCTTCCGCTGGTAACAGGAATTTAACCCCTAACTGGTGCATAAACAAATACAAAACTTCATAAACAAATAAAAAATAAAAAAAAAAACCCTCATAGTGCGGTTGTGGAAAATACTGTATGTGCATTTCAATTTTGGCGGGCCAAAAATCAGAGAAAATATCTTGGGATAATCAGACACTAAGAGTGAGTTTATAAAGTGCCCAACGCAGGGGGATATATTGCTTTTGAGAAAGAAATGGGGCCAGAAAAAAAAAAAATGAATCATTGTGATCGTTATTCACTTTGGTTGGAGAGATCAAATTGAATAAAAACAACAGTAGAACTCAGGACTCAGGACTTGCTGGGGCGACCCCTGAAGGTAAATGCCAAAAGTGGAAAAAGTAGAACTCAGGAGTGTGCCGTTTAATAGTGAAATAAAGCACATTCCTACAAACAATATGAAGGGAAAAAAGGTCGTAGTACTGAATGGCCGTGTGGTCCAATCAGCGAAGCTAGCCGGAATTTTTTTATTTTGATTGTGAATGTAAAAATAAGACTGTGAAGTAATAGGAGATGGTCATTTGGTCTAATTAGTCCAGATCCAACTTGTTTCAGAGTAATAAAGACATCTGGGTTAAAAGATCTTGCAGCATCACTGCGGACTGTAGGTGGAAAATGAATGCAATCTTGTGTCATGGCAGTAGACGATTAAAATCTCAGCTAATGAATCACTTCTAAAGGCAGTTAAATTAGTAAAGTATGTGACTATCAATCGGTGGATTTTTTAAAATTTTATTTTGGTCTGGTGCTGAATTATTGTTCTGTTTAAAGAGTAGGATACAGTCTGAGATGTACATAGTTAGTAACTTGGTAAAATGCATATTGCGCTCCAAATCAAATGCATTAAAATGCTTCTGCGCACCAACATGGTGAGCTTGAAGTTATTCTTGAAAATAGAGTATAAAGGGCAAAAAAAACCCAAACAAAACATTTATTTTTAAAGGTTTCACTGGAATATTGGGTATTGAGATTGAGAAGAGAGCTATAAAACTAAAGAAGGTGGAAAGTTGAGGAGGCACTGGCTCAGTGGTAGAATGTTCGTTCTAAGACCGGGAGAAGCCGGTTCGAATCCCACTGAACCCCATAGGTGTCCCTGGAGCAGACATCTAACTCCCTAGTTACTCCTGCCATTGGTGCCATCATGGCTGCCTGCTGCAGTGTAATGCAGCAAAAGTAATTTCCCCATTGAGGGTTAAATATGTTCCGTTCCGTCGTCTTCCACTTATCCGGGGCTGGGTCGCGGGCGCAACAGCCTCAAATGGGAAGCCCAGGGTTCTCTCACCCCAGCTATATCCTCCAGCTCACCCGGAAGAATCCCGAGTCGTTCTCCAGCCAGCTGTGGGACATAGTCTTTCCAGCGGGTCCGGGGTCTGCCTCTTGGTCTCCTCTCGGGGAACGTTCCCGAAACACCTCACCAACGAGGCACTGGAGGGGAATCCTGACCAGATTCCTGAACTACCCCATCTGGCTTCTCTCGACCTGGAGGACGAGCGGCTCGACACCAAACTCGTCCCAGATGGCAGAACTCCTCCCCCAATCTCTGAGTGAGAGCCACCCTGCGGAGGAAGCTCATTTCGGCCACTTGTATCCGCGGTCTCATGGGGTAATTTATCCCACAATGGGGGATAAATATGGGAAGTTTTCAAAATAGAAATTTTTTGGTATAAAAAAAGAAAAAATTGAAAAAGAGAATTCTAAGTTGAGTTCACATTTTCAGCTGAACTGCAAAGTGTAAAATATGTGCGTTTTTTGCAGACTGGATGTTAAATTTGATCAATTTTTATCTGGAAAAAAGTATCAAATTCCTTCCTTCTATAAATTTGCCACTTTTAACAATAATATTCTACTTAAAATGTTAATAAAACACATTTTACATTCACCAAAAAACACAAGCTGGGATGAAGCCAATGCATCTTCCTGCCAAAGGCTAAGAAAGCAATAAGCAAAGTACCGGTTTTTGCACATCAATTTATTTGCTATTTGAGGGCGTTAATTAAGGAGAAGTGGTGTGAGGCATTTTCATGGATGGATGCTTATTATCCAACCGTAGGAGGAAATGGTGTGGTGAGGTAATTATCTGGTCAAAGGCTGGGTAGCTGTCTTTTGGGGCTTTGGCTGCTATGTGCTGCTGTTAGTTGGAGGATTGTGGGTAATCTTTGACCTGTTACTGCTGTTATTAAGATAAACAGGAAAGCCATTAGGAATAGATGAGCAAAATGTAATTTACACACACACACACACACACACATCTAACTGCTGCTACGAAAACATCTACATCCAAGTTGGTATTGCTGTGCGTCTGCAACCAAAATGGATTAAATCAGTGATGCATCAGAGTTTCTTCTGTTTTTTTTTTGTTTCATCAAAAGTGGCACTTATACGCATCTGGTGTCTTCTTTCTACATGAAGCAATTTGTGTGCCTTTCATAACATTATGAAGTGTTTCCATGGCAACATTTGTGTGTTTGTCATAATCCAAAGTTAGATTTTTAGCCATCAGGACAAGCATTGTGATGTTATTTTGTTTGCTGCGGATTTAAACTTTGTGTCATACTCACGCTGAGATGCCAGATTTTCCAGAAATCAACTGGCATGGTGAGATGAGTTACTTAGCAACTCTGATCCGGCCATGAGTGAGCAGACAGCAGGAGGAGATTAGGAGCATGAAACATGTTTGTGTTCAAGTGAAGCCTGAATGAAATCGGCACATGGTTTAACAAAACGCCGAGCATGTAGTTAGAATGATATGCAAATTTGAAAATCACAGTGCAGATGCTAAACACACACCTTAGAACACAAAGTATATGTATGTGAATAAATCTAGATATATGTATGTCTAGATCACTTCAGAATGGGTCTTGTGCTTTTATGGAATAAAAGTCCCAACTTCGTGCAAATAAAGATGAACATACTGTATAATATTTTGTTTTGTCTTCTGAAGGAGTTAGCCCAGGGATGGGCAAACTTTTTGGTTTGCGAGCCACATTGAGTTGACAAAAGGGGTTGGATAGGGAGCAGATGGATGGCATGCTTTGGTAACCGCTAGATTAGACCGATAGAATGGCGCTAGATTTTAAGCTAGCGCCCTACATGTTACATCAAGAGCGTTAAATTTAAAATCTAGACACACACATTTTAATGGGAACAGCGTTGTTGTTTTCTCAACAAAGCTAATAAATCTAGAGTGTGCCATCTAGTGAGGAAACATTAGAATTGCAGGGAAAATAAAACATTAACAAGGTTTATATATTTACTATGTTCAAGTTTGGCGGGCCGGATTAAAATATTTAATGGGCCGCACTTGGTCCGCGGGCCAGAGGTTGCCCATGCCTGGGTTGGCCCCCTAATGGGGCGAGAGGAATAAAACAACCTTAAGGCGAGAGGCAGGGTACACCCCGAACAGGTCGCCAGTCTGTCACGGGATTACACACACACACAGCCATCCACACACACTCATTCCTAGGGGCAGTTTTATAGCGGCCGATCAACCTAGCATGCATGTTTTTGGAGAGTGAGAAGAAACTGGAGTTTCTGGAGAAAACCCACACATACACAAGGAGAACATGCAAACTCCACACAGAGAGGCCAATATTTCAAGCCTCAAACCCCAACCTTCTTGCTGTGATGCCACTGTACTAACCACCGTGCCACTGTGCCATTCTTTGTTATCTTTTGCTGCCTTAGAAATGCAATATTGGCTGAAAAACGTGTAAATAAATTTATTCAGTTTCCTTTCATGGTTGACACGTCTGAATAGTTGATTTTAAAACCTTTACCTTTCACTTTAACAAAAGCGAGCAGACAGGAATCATACAAACATCCACCATAGTGTAACAAATGTCCTTCAGCCAGACGGAAATATAAATGATTCGGATGAAAACGGAAGATAAAAACTTGAAGACCTTCTTAAAATAAATTGAGAAAATAACAGAGCAGGAAAAGAACAGTTAATACCAGATTAAGTATTTAGTCATGTTTTACACGTCTGGATAAAAACCGAGATGCATTGAGTAGCGGCTTGAGCCAGTCGTGTCCTCACCATGTAATTATAGAATAGCCACTCATTACAAAACAGCACTTAAACCTTATCATTTCTTTATAATGCAGAGAGAACGTCTCTATGTGAGAGTTGGGGTTAATTACAAAACACTGCGGGATTTATGATTGTGTCTTCCTGTGTGAAATAGAAGAAGGACAAGGAGCCACTTTCACATCCTGTGCAGCAGAAGCCTGTCATGAACACACTGCTGTAAAATAAAGAGGAGTAGAGGCTATAAAGTGAGACCGTTGTATGATATAACCAGTGGTGGAACGTAACAAAGTAAATGTACTTCGTTACTGTACTTAAGTAAAAAAAATTGTGTATCTGTACTTTACTTAAGTAAAATTTAAGACCGGTACTTTTTACTTTTACTTCACTACATTTTTAGAGCAAAAATCTGTACTTTTACTTTGCTACTTTTTAAAAGTGTGTTTTACATTTTTTGTTACATTTTCGTTCAGGAATTTGAAAAATACAGTTTTTTCTTGAAGCCGCATCGCCGAAATCAAAAGGAGCAGTTGATCGGGAGAAGAAGTAATGAATCGAGGACCAATCAGAATCGAGAGTAAACATTTTCTGTATTCATTCAGCGCCAAAAAACTAACATAAAATATAGTACAAATTAAAAAGAGTCAGAAGATTGCTGTTCGTTGTGTTTACTTCTAAATAAAAAGTTGAGCCATTGTTACACAGAGCAGGGGCGGATCTAGAATTTTCTAAAGGGGGGGAGGGCGTGAGGTAATTGACAAAGCCAATATAGGCTGACTGGGGGCCTCCCCCCAAAATGTTTTAAAAATTAAGTGTCATTTTCCTGCATTTTGGTGCCCATTCGCTGGCCCTTCAAAGGGATAGCTTGACTTGTCCCCTTTCCTTTTTTTTTTTTTTTTTTTGTGGACCAAAAGAGGCAGGAGAGGGGGGTAAAGCCCCTGCAGAGTATTTATCCTGGTTCCCATGGCAACACCATACAGCACAAAAATGAACATTTGAATTATGATCGAATACTTTTACTTTTTACTTAAAAAGTACAATTTACACCAACTACTTTTGTACTTTTACTTAAGTAGTTTTTTTTTTTAATTGGTACTTTTACTCTTACTTAAGTATTTTTTTTGCCTAATTATCGGTACTTTTACTTACCGGTAAGTACAAAAAGTGAGTACTTCATCCACCACTGTAAATAACAAATCCAAATCGTCTGTGTCTGTAAAGATATCAGTGGATTGTTTCTGATCAGATACTAAATATCATTTATGGGTTTTTTTTCTAAGACTAATTAAATTTGGAAATTTGGTTTACAAGACAAAAAAAATAATCAAATCAGGTCATATTAAGTGGAAAAACAAAACCAAATGCATGTCCGTATCCATAAATGACATTAAAGAGATCATTTCTGTCTTCAGTTTCTGTTATTTGATACATTTTCACAAAACACTTGATACTTTCATTAGTACACAAATTAATATAACTATGATCACCAGCTGTGGGTGGTGACCGAAAGACTGAGATCACAAATACAAGTGGCCAAAATAAGCTTCCTGGCTGGGCTCTCACTCAAAGATGGAGTGAAGAGCTTTGCCATCCGAGAGGATCTCGAAGTAGAGCCGTTGCTCCTCCGAATCGAGAGAAGCTAGATGAATGAGATCACACCGAAAGAATGAGATTGCGGATACATGCGGCCAAATTGAACTTCAGTGTCATCTTTGTACAAGAACATTTTGGCTTCTCTGTTAAATGAATTGATGATGGAAAGAACTGGTCTTTCACGCACAGCATTGGTGACCTGTTCAGGGTGGACCCTGGCTCCTCTCGAGCCTGGCTCCTCCCTGGCTCGAGTTTTGGAGCCAGGGAAAGCGGCTCGAGACCGAGCTCCTCCCGGATGGCAGAGCTCCTCGCCCGATCTCTGAGTGAGAGCTCAGCCACCCTGCGGAGGAAGCTCTTTTCGGCCGCTTGTATCCGCGATCTCATTCTCTCGGTCACCACCCACAGCTGGTGACCATAGGTGAGAGCTGGAATGTAGATCGACTTGTAAATCGAGAGCTTTGCTTTTCGGCTCAGGTCTCTCTTTACCATGAGGTCCGTTAAAAAAATTTTTCTGGCCTGCCAAACTTGAAAAAATTAAATAAATAAACCCTGTTAGATTTATTTCCCCTGCAATTCTGATGTTTCCTCACTAGATGGCAAACTCTGGATGTGTAGGCTTTGTTGATTCTTGACATCCTCCAGGTCAAGAGAAGCCAGATGGGGTAGTTTGGCATCTGCTCAGGATGGCTTCCAAGCACCTTGCTGGTGAGGTGTTTTGGGTGCGTCCCACTTAGAGAATACCCAGAGGCAGACCCTGGACCTGCTGGAGAGACTATCTCCCACAGCTAGACGGGGAACACCTCGGGTTCCTCCCGGGTGAGCTGGAGGATGCAGAGAGAAGCCTGGGTTTCCCGTCTGAGGCTGTTGCCCCCATGATCCGGACCGGATATGTGGAAGACAACGTAATGGAAATTATAATTATCATCAGTTTTGGTCCAGATATTTTTTTAGACAAGCAAAAACGGCTTTGATAGCCATCATGGTTTGCCACTAGTAAACTGAGTCTGTGCCGTTCCTTTGAGCAGCAGGGTTGCAGGAGTCTGCTGCCAAAAACACTCTTCAATTTATCCACAGAAACAGATTAAAATTTGAATTCAATTGAACTCTTTTTTTTCTCGTGCAGTTGTCCAGCACATAAAGAGACACAACATTGTGCTGAAGAGAGAACTGGGAGAAGGAGCTTTTGGAAAAGTCTTCCTGGCTGAGTGTTACAACCTCTCACCGGACCAGGAAAAGATACTGGTGGCTGTTAAGGTATGTTAATTATTTTTCTTTAACATTTTTTTCCGGTAAATCGACAAAAACAGCTAATCTTTGCTAAACGTGTCTTTAAACTTTGGTTACAACCTTCAAATCTTACTTCTGTATTTCCTGCGGTTGAATCACATAAAACGTCTCTGAAGGTCTTTTTTTTTTTTTTTTAGGGGTTTTGTTATTTTCTATTGTTGAGAAAAAGCAATTTTCTCTGATTGACTGCGGAAATTGTAAGAAAAAAAATAGAGTTCGTATCAAGACAAACTTTTCTTTTTGTCGTTTTAATAAACAGCAGACATAAAGTAATGAAGTTTCTCCACAAAAATATCCTTGGTCTTTGAAAGAGGACCAGTTTTCTTTTTCAAATTCATTTATTTCAAGTTAAATTTAAAAACAAGTCATTTACTTTTACCGGTGAAGCTCAAGATATACATTTACAGCCAAAAATATCTCCTTTATGCCATTTCAGAAGGTGGAACAATGACTTTTTCTGCACTAATTCAGGGTGCATGTGATACTTTCTGTACATTTAGATTATCGAGCAGTTCACAGAAGGTTATCTTGTGTTTCTGAAACAGATATGGTGAATTTTAAATATATCTTTAACATATTGGTATGGTATTTAGACTCCAGGATGGCCTGGGTTACATCCTGCATGGCTAAAAGGCCACTCTGCACATGAATAAAGGTGGGATTACATTAAAAACCGCTGACTTCCGGGGATCAAATTGAACTGCTTCCCAGTGTGCATCCTCTTGTCACGTCTATCCGCCCATCAGTCTGCCCATCAGGACTCTTCTGGTGCACACTGAAACTGGATCTGGTTAAAAACGCTTCATTAACAATACATGACCCGAATCAGACCACCTCCTCTATTCTTCCTCTTTCCCCCCACATACTTCTTTTCCTTCACACCTGCAGGACTTTAACTCTCCTCTGACTCATCTTCCTCACTCTCTTCCTCTTCTTAAATCCCTTTTTTTTTCTCTTTTTGCCTCCAGCTGAGCTCAAACTGCCTGCTGATGTGTTTTGCCAGCTTAGGCTAAAAGCGCCACGAAATATTCACCGCCTGCAGAAAATGTCAAACCTGAAGAGTAAAACAAAGCCTCTAAATGAGGAAGAATGTCTTTATAAATTAGATCAATTATTAGCTTAATTATGATGATATTTCTTTTTTTTTTGTAAAGGGATGGCAATAACTAATAATCAAAAAGCAAAGCTCGCAATTTACAAGTTGATATAGTACGTTCCAACCCTCACCCATGGTCACCAGCTGAGGGTGGTGACCGAAAGAATGAGATCGCGGGGTACAAGCGGCCAAAATGAGCTTTCCCCGCAGTGTGGTTGAGCTCTCACTCAGATCGGAAGAGGAGCTCTGCCATCCGGGAGGAGCTCGGCGTTGAGCTGCTCCTACTCCAGGTCGAGAGGAGCCAGATGGAGTGGTTTGGGCATCTGGTCAGGATGCACGCCGAGCGCCTCGCTGGTGAGGTGTTTTGGGCATGTCCCTTTGGGGGGAGATCAAGACCCCAGACCCGCTGGAGAGACTGTGTCTCACAGCTGGCTGGGGAACGATTCGGGATCCTTCCGGGTGAGCAGCAGGTTGCAGCTTGGGGGAGAGAAGCCTGGGCTTCCCGTCTGATGCTGTTGTCCCGGGTAAGCGGAAGAAGACGTAACGGATAACAATAACTCACTAATAAAAAAAAAAGCAGGATAGAAAAACCCTTTTTCTTATTTATGCAACCATAGTCTTGATTTATTTTTTAGCAATAAATATCACTAGATTTTAACCAGCAACAAAAATGATATCAAACATAATTTAATCAATTGATAACAGTTTAAAAGCAAGGATTAAAAATGGATGTTTCATCAAAATACATATGTTTGTACTCTGGGTCTCCTCCCGATGGGACGTGCCCGAAACACCTCATCAGCGAGGCGCTCAGGGAGGCATCTTAACCAGATGCCCGAACTACCCCATCTGGCTTCTCTCAAACCAGAGAAGCAATGGCTCTACTCCGTGCTCTTTCCAGATGGCAGAGCTCCTCAATTACCCAGGTAGGCAAACTTTTTGGTTTGCGGGCCACATTGAGTTCTAACATTTGACCAAGGGGCTGGAACAGAAGCAGAGAGATGGCATCTTTTGGTAAACAATCGCGGAAGATATGGGGCCACTACATGGACGTAATCTAGCATGCTAACAATAAAATCAAGTGCCCTAGCGCTTAAAAACGTGCATGTAGCGCACTAGGTTTAAAATGTGGGTTTGAAATTTCCTGACAATCTATTTTGACAACGTGCACATCACGGAAATACACACATTTTAATGGGAGCAGTGTTGTTGTTTTTGCAACAAAGCCAAAATGTCTAGAGTGCGCCATCTAGTGAGGAAACATCAGAATTGCAGGGGAAGTGACACATTAACATGTTTTTTTTTTTCAGGGCCAGTGTAAACGTTTAACCTGCCGCATGTGGCCCGCGCACCGTAGTTTGCCCATGCCTGCTCTAATCTATTAAAAAATCTTAACCCCGACATCATCGACACAGTTAGATTGGAAACTTCTATTTTTCTCTGTCGTGGGATAAAATCAGAAATATCCCACAAGTTAGATGTAAAACAGTTCAAATGAGTATTTTTTAGTATTTCTGCTTTATTAGAAGCAGATTCCAAAACTTTTCTGAAACATTTAAAGTTCATAAACAAGCTCGAAGATTGATGCAGTGTCTTAATTTTCATTGTCACACGTTGGGAGACTCCAAGCGTTGAGGCAGATTTATATTTGATATATTTGCAATGAACGACTCACATTTATTTACAGCCTATAAATCATCACAAAGTATTTCTTATTCATCTCCTCACGCATTTACAAACTAATCATTGTAGAGCAACCATGTGAGACCGAGTTTATTAGCAGACAAGCCCACTGCACAATCACGTTCAAATTTATCAGAGTGTACTTAAATCGACTCGTGTCATGCGTGCTGCGTTACAGGGACATGTTCTTGGTTGTAGATCACATTACAATAACCTGCTCCGGCTGGAAAGATCTAACATTTCTAGCTTATGAGAGCACCATCAATCACTCGGCCGGCCGTTATACAGAAGCTGCTTTGGTTGTTTCTGTGTATTAAACACTGAGCTGCCATTGATCAAGGATCACTGTAACACATACACACATGCATAAAATGCATATACTCACATAAACGCTAAACCCCTCAATCTCATCGATAATCAACAACAAGAACTTTCAATAATGTTACCTTCACACATGGAAATGAGTCTTTAAATTCTTCAGCTGGAGGCTGTTGATTGATTTTTTGGTTTGGTTTATTTTTATCTGCAGAATAAAAGTAGATATAATGAAAAGGCAGGCATTTAAGTCATATTTTAAAGAAGAGCTATTTTGCTTGTTGTGGTTCCGTTCCGTTGTCTTCCGCTTACCTGGGGCCGGGTCGCAGGGGCAACAGCCTCAGACGGGGAGCCCAGGTTACTCTCACCACGGCTGCATCCTCCAGCTCACCCGGAAGGATCCCGAGTCATTCCCCAGCCAGCTGTGAGACGTATTCTCTCCAGCGTCCAGAGTCTGCCTTTTGGTTTCCTCCCGGTGTGACGTGCCCGAAACACCTCACCAGCGAGGCGCTTGGGTGACATCCTGACCAGATGCCCGAACCACCCCATCTGGCTTCTCTCGACCTGGGGAGGAGCGGCTCCTCCGGGATGGCAGAGCTCCTCACCCGATCTCTGAGTAAGAGCTCAGCCACTGTGCGGAGGGAGCTCATTTTGGCCGCTATGGAGGTACATAAAATAAAAATGTACAAACAAAACAAGACATAAACTTGCTGACGCAAGCAAATCTCCTCCTGACAATAAATGTATGTAAAAGAATTTTTTTAAAATAATAATCAAGTATATTAACACAGTGTAAAACACATCAAGTTAGCACCAGAGCCAAAATCTTTCTCACATTCAAATGTGGGTGTGGTAGAGAACAAAATCCATGGCCAACAACAACCTAGTGTCTGGATAGTATCCAAATTTGGTAAACATGGTTTAACCTCCAAAAAGTTCTTCTTTTGGCATTTCGCCTCAGAGGTCTCCACAACAAGTCAGTTTCTTTCATCTAACCCCTATCTGCTGAATCTTCTTCGGTCACACCAACTATCTTCATGTCTTCCTTCACTGTATCCATGAACCTCCTCTTTGGTCTTCCTCTAGGCCTCTTTCCCGGTGGTTCCAAATCCAGCATCCTTCTTCCAATGTACTCTCTCTCTCTCCTCTGCACATGTCCAACCCATCTCAGTCTGGCCTCTCTGGCTTTATCTCTAAAACCTCTAACATATGCTGTTCCTCTGATTCCTTTTCATCCTGGTCACTCCCAGAGAGATCCTCAGCATCTTCATCTCTGCTACCTCCATCTCTGCTTCCTGTCTTTTCTTCAGTGATACTGTTTCTAGACCAAACAGCATGGCCGGTCTCACCACGGTTTTGTACACTTTTTCACACATCCCACCTGATACTTTTCTCCACCCGTTCCAGCCTGCCTGCACATGCTTCTTCACCTCTTTTCCACACTCTCCAGTTTTCTGGACTGTTGATCCTAAGAACTTAAAATCTTCAACCTTGTTTATCTCCTCTTTATCTCAAAATTAAACAGATGATTTTACTTGAAAAGACCCATTTTTATCATGTTGTATTTTCTTTTTATCTTTTTACTATCTTGATGATAATTGTTCAGATGACATTTGTTTTGTGTTAAATTGTTGTTTTATTCTTCTGACTAAAAAGCACTATGTAAACTTCGATTTTAAAAAGCTATTATTTACAGACTATGTACTTTAATTTTTTATGTTAAAATTTGTAGAATAAATATGATAAATTCAATGCATTAATATTTGACTACTAGAATTTGCATCAACTAGAATGTTTTGTGTGTGTGTGTGTTGTGTTACTTACCTATTGTGGAACAATCTCACTGTCTCTTATCCCTCGTTAGGCTCATCTATTTCCAGCAAAGGATCAAAAAGCCTCTTAATAAAAATAAAATACAACAATAACTCATCATGCTTTAATAATGTATTACAGATAAAAAAAATAATGGGAAAAGATGCTATTTAAGTTTTATTAGTATCACAAATAATCTGTCCCTGCTTTTAAAAAAACCCCATCTCAGTTACCCCAAAGTAATCCATTACTCATTAAGAATCTAACTTGTATTTCCTACATATGTCAGATATCATATTACTGTACTTACTGCGGGTTTAACAGAAGCTTCTATACCATATCTTTAGTGTAACAGTCCTCTAAATCATCTTGATGCAGTATCATGTTGCAGTCTATAATCGGAATAACCAATTCCATATTTCCTGAAATCTGATTGGCCAAAAACAGTTGCATTAAGTTTCATTTTCTGCCATGTCAGCGTTTTGCACCAAAAGCTCCCACCGTTTCTTTGACTTCTTGACATGAAACAAGAGCTTCAGTCAGGTTTGTTAGTACATGGAGAGAAAATAAGTTAAGACGTGTAAAATGCAGAGCTCATGTAGATCCATGTCATGCGCTGTAGGAAGAACATCAATTATTCATGTCGGACCAGAGGAATTTTTATACATTTAGTCTTTAGATGAGATGATAATATAGAGCACATATCACTTTCATTTCCTGTTATTTAGTCTATTTTTCACACACCTTCGGCCTAATTTTTCTTCGCTGTCACAGATGCTTGCATTGCACGTGCTTCTGGAGAGATTTCCTGATTCATGAAATGAAGATAAAGATTTGGAAGTCAGGAAACATAACGTTGTGTTTTATAATTCCGTTCCGTCATCTTCCGCTTGTTCCGGGGTCGGGTCGCGGGGGCAACAGCCTCAAATGGGCAGCCCAGGCTTCTCTCACCCCAGCTGCATCCTTCAGCTCACCCGGAAGGATCCCAAGTCATTCCCCGGCCAGCCGTTAGACATAGTCTCTCCAGCATGTCCGGGGTCTGCCCCTTGGTCTCCTCCCGGTGAAACGTGCCCAAAACACCTCGCCCACGAGGCGCCTGGGGGGCATCCTGACCAGATGCCCGGACCACCCCATCTGGCTCCTCTCGACCTGGAGGAGCGGCTCGACACCGAGCTCTTCCCGGATGGCAGAGCTCCTCACCCAATCTCTGAGTGAGAGCCCAGCCACCCTGCGGGGGAAGCTCATTTCGGCTGCTTGTACCCGCGATCTCATTTTTTCGGTCACCACCCACAGCTGGTGACCATAGGTGAGGGTTGGAACGTAGATCGACTTGTAAATCGAGAGCTTTGCTTTTCGGCTCAGCTCTCTCTTTACCATGACGGACCGATGCAGCGTCCTAGTTATTGCTGATGCCACACCGATCTGCCTGTCGATCCCCGCTCCATCTTTCCCCTACTTGTGAACAAGACCCCGAGATACTTAAACTCCTCCACTTGGGGCAGGACCCTGTCCCTGACCCGCAGGGGGCACTCCACCCTTTTCCGGGCGAGGACCATGGTCTCGGATTTGAAGGCGCTAATTCCCATCCCATCCATGTTTTATAATGATTCATATAAATATAAAACGTCTCCAAATCTTATTTCACGTCATGTGTGACAGCTGTGCCGCTCCAGCTCATTTTCACAATGAATGACATTTGAGTTTTTTTATGATGTGTCTTCGCTGGATGTGAAAATGACTAATTGGTCACAGCGTTCATTTCGAATGTTTTATTTGATATTTTATTCTATTGTGTTTGCAGACGCTGAAAGAGGCCAGTGAAAACGCGAGAAAAGATTTCCAACGTGAAGCCGAGCTGCTGACCAATCTACAGCATGAACACATCGTCACGTTCTACGGAGTATGTGTGGAGAGCGACCCGCTCATCATGGTGTTTGAGTACATGAAACATGGAGATCTGAACAAGTTCCTCAGGCACGACCTTTTTCACTGTTATAACATCAGACTAATCTAATTTGGAGTCCTATATGGGCAAGAACGAAATATTCAACATCATCTGTTTCCTCACAGGGCTCATGGTCCAGATGCAGTCTTGATGGCAGAAGGTCAGACCACCCGACCTGTAGAACTGACACAGTCTCAGATGCTCCACATCGCCCAACAAATTGCATCTGGAATGGTTTACCTAGCATCGCAGCACTTTGTACACCGCGACTTGGCCACCAGGTGAGTACCTTCACCATTGAGGAAGTAGTATTGAATAAAAAGATAGAATCGAACGTCAACATGCTGACAAGTTCAGACACGTTCCACACTAGACGATGGCGTTTCACTCAAAATTGGTCGATTAATGGCACACTTTCTACTAAATATCGAAAGATAATTGCACTTATCGGACATCTGTCCGATAAGTGTTACCACTTACTTGTTATTAAATCGACTGATGGTCGATCGTTTGTCGAGTGCTTATTTGTAGGTAATCAGTAGACGATCGCATGACTTTTCCGACTCGGAGTAGATTTCAGAAAATTGTAGCGACGGTCACATTTTAAGTCAGAGCGATAGTAATCCGATGTGTTGCAAAAGACCAGAAATTAAGGCGACCGACATTCGATGAATGAGATGAATGCCTGAGCTGCACTTGAATTTGCCAATTTTTCCCAAATCGACACATTTACCTAGCAAGGCTTTGCTAGAGGCTCCTTGAGAATTATTTAAAGCAACTAAATTCTTATAAATGTGAGCAACTACTCATCGTTACTCAGTGCCAACCATACATTAACTAATTAGGTTGTTAAGGTAATGCAACCAAAAGTCACAGGTCACAGGTGTCAAGATTGCAAATTTATAAGGGAATTTGCAATTACACGGAAGCATAATGTTTAACACCTTAGCACAAGCACGGGCAAACTGTGGCCCGCGGGCCACTTGCAGCCCGTTAAATGGTTTAATCCGGCCCAGGGAACTTGAAATAATTAAGAACCGTATTTTCCACACTATAAGGCGCAGCTAAAAACCTTAAATTTTCTCTAAAGTCCATGATGCGCCTTTCAACCCGGAGCGCCTTATATACGGATTAATATTGAGCTACAACAGGTGTCGCAACTGCTGTAAGCAGCCGCCGACTTCATTTCCCCCGGAGAAGAAGTAGTGCGCGGTGCATGCTGGGATATATGAAAGGGTGTCTCATTTCCATTTGTGTGTTTGTGTAAAGAACCGGAAATGGCTCCTACCAAGAGACACTTTTACACCGCAGAGTTTAAACTCAAGGCGATCGGTCACGCAGTAGAACACGGGAATAGAGCCGCAGCGAGAGAGTTTAACATCAATTAATCAATGGTGAGGAAGTGGAGGAAGCAAGAGGATGCGCTGCGCCAAGTAAACAAGACTAAACAGAGTTTCCGCGGGAACAAAGCGAGATGGCCACAGTTAGAGGACAAAGTTGAACAGCCTTTACAATAGCACCTTATAATGCGGTGCGCCTTATATATGGAAAAAGTTTTAAAAAATGTAATTTCTTGAAGGTGCGCCTTATAGTGCGAAAAATATGGTAAATAAACCATGTTAAGATTTTATTTTCCCTGCAATTTGGATATATCCTCACTATATCTAGATGGCGTACTCTAGATATATTGACTTGGTTGACAAAACAACAACACTGCTCCAATTCAAATGTGTGTGTCTACGTGATGCGCACGTTGTCAAAATAAACCGTGCACCCACATACAGAAAGCCATCGGGACCAATACATGCACATAAACAAGCACGTTAGATTTCAAACCTTGTGGGCTAGTATGGAAAGCCATCAGGGTCACTACACGTGCTAAATGTTAATCCTCGCATGCAAGATGCACGTTTTAAGCGCTAGCGTGCTAGATTTGAAATTTAATGCACTTGATGTTTTTGAAAAAAAAAAAAAGACATTCAAAAGGAGAGTGGTGGTGAGATTGTGAAGTATAAAAAAACTTTCTGGGCTTTAAATAAAATGTCTGCTCCTGTTCCGGCCCCTTTGTCAAATGATGGAACTCAATATGGCCCGCAAATCAAAACGTTTGCCCACCCCTGTCTTAGCATCAATTTCTTCTTGTTAAAAATACTTTGTCATCTCGTTCTTTTTCTTTTCCTGACTTTTTGGTTTGTTTATCTATTTTGCTCTAAAGGAACTGCCTGGTGGGAGAGAACCTTCTGGTAAAGATCGGAGACTTCGGCATGTCTAGAGATGTTTACAGCACGGACTACTACAGGGTAGGTGTATGTGTCGACATCTTTTTCTTTTCCCCTCTATAAGACTCATCCTGCATGAATCCCCCTCCTCAAACCCTGCGTAAGCATGACCGATACAGCTTGTCACCTTGTTAGGTAAAGTGAAATGAATAATTCAGATATACAAAGTTAAAAATATCTGAAGGCGGTATCTTGTCAATTATTTTAACTTTTAGTAGACTTTAACCAGTGGTGGATAAAGTACTCACTTTTGTACTTCAGTAAAAGTACAGATAACTAGGCAAAAAAAATACTTAAGTAAAAGTAAAAGTACCAATAAAAAAAATCTACTTAAGTAAAAGTACAAAAGTAATTGGTGTAAATTTTACTTTTTAAGTAAAAAGTAAAAAAAGAAGGAAGTAAAAGAGGACAAGTCCAGCTACACCCATGCAGGGCCAGCTATTGGTCCACCAAAATGCAGGAAAATGACACTTATTTTTTAAAATGTTCTGGGGGGAGGGGAAGCCCCCAGTCTCCCTATATTGGCTTTGTCAATGACCTCACGTCCCCACCCCCCACTCCATCTTCAGAAAATCCTAGAACCGCTCCTGCCTTGGCGCTGAATGAATGCGGAAAATGTTTGCTCTCGACTCTGATTGAGCCTTGATTCATAACTTCTCCCGATCAACTGCTCCTTTTGATTTTGGCGATGCGGCTTCAAGATGCGCTAAAAAAAAAACTTTCTATTTTTTAAATTCCTGAACGAAAATGTAACAAAAAATGTAAAACACACTTTTAAAAAGTAGCGAAGTAAAAGTACAGATATTTGCTCTAAAAATGTAGCGAAGTAAAAGTAAAAGTACAGGTCTCAAATTTTACTTAAGTAAAGTACAGATACACTATTTTTTTTACTTAAATACAGTAACGAAGTACATTTACTACGTTACCTTCCACCACTGACTTTAACAACATTAATGCACATCTGAGTCCCTCTCATGTGAAAACTAAGAGGTAGGAGAGTGAGTCGAGGGCATGCAGGAGAGGTTTTTATTGCTCTTTAGCCATCCGTCACCTTTCCGAAAGGCCAAACCCCAATAAATTCTATTGGCTGATCAATAGTGTCTGTCCATTTCCCAGCCCGAGCTCCCATCCACAGACTGACAGACATGACTGACAGTGACAGATAACTCAGAGAGGGCGGTAAAAGTGGGAACGGTTGTCATTCAATGACAAGAAAAATCTCTATTTAGGGTAAATTATGTCTCTTACTGTGACACTGAAAGATGATAATCTATAAGACGTTTGATGGATGAAGCTGAATGTAAAAACAATTTACTGGGTTGAGTTTAGTTACTAGATAAAGAAATGTTGGCGTTATCTAAACTTCGTCACAGATTGTGTTCAGTTTAAGCCTGGATTTATTTTTCCATTTCAAAGAAAACACACTTATGTTTGATTCGACATGATCTATTTTTTTTTTATTTTTACATACTGTATTCATCCTTCACCGGGGAAATTTGTGTGCTGCACTACTAGACCACAGCAGGCTGCCAAAATGGCACCAATGGTGGGAGAAACGGGGGGTTAGGTGTCTTCTCTAAGGACCTTAGATGTGAACTCAGTGAGAATCAAACCCACAAACTTCCCTTTGACTTTCAGTCCACTGGTGAATGCTCTACCACTGAGCCACTGTCTCCCCCATATGTCCCAAATGATCTACGTGTTTTACAAAACATAAATAATTCAGCTTTGCTTTTTTTTCTAAAATTTTGATCCTTTATAGCAGGAGTGCCTGACTGGTGACTCTAATTGTGGGTCTCTCTTGTACAATTTTGTCTTTATTATTTACCAATCACAGCTGTCCAGAAAGAAAGATTCCCTGTTAACTTGTTTTACCAAAACATAGTGACTAACAATGTTTAATTTCTGCCTCTTCGTTGTGTGGCGATCTAAAAAACAATCCACGAAGACAGTGATAACATTCGATATTCGGATTTTAAGAGAAAAGTACGATTGTGTTACGTATTGTCGATTTATGTTAAACTATCCTGATACAGCAGCCTGTTTCTTTCACTCCATGGATACAGTCTGACCTCGCAAAATCCCTGCCTACCTCATGGTAGACGTATTTTGTATTGATTTAACGAATTGTTTCTTTCTGGTTCATTTTCGAAATATCATAATATCAAATTTCATAAAAACTTATTTTGTTAATACAAATAAAATTTTGTAAATTGACTTGTGTGTGAGTGTGGAAAAGAGGTGAAGATGCGTGTGTAGGCAGGCTGGAATGGGTGGAGAAAAGTATCAGGTGTGATGTGTGACAAAAGAGTTTCAGCTAAAATGAAAGGGAAAGTGTACAAAACCGTGGTGAGACCCGCCATGCTGTTTGGTCTAGAGACAGTAGCACTGAGAAAAAGACAGGAAGCAGAGATGGAGGTAGCAGAGATGAAGATGCTGAGGATCTCTCTGGGAGTGACAAGGATGGACGGGATTAGAAATAAGTACATCAGGGAACAGCTCATGTTAGAGGTTTTGGGGGAAAAGTCCGAGTGGCCAGACTGAGATGGTTTGGACATGTGCAGAAGAGAGAGAGAGTACATTGGAAGAAGGATGCTTGATTTGGAACCACCGGGAAAGAGGGGTGGAGGACGACCAAGAGGAGGTTCATGGATACAGTGAAGGAAGACATGAAGATAGTTGGCGTGACCGAAGAGGATGCAGCAGATAGGGTTAGATGGAAGAAACTGACTTGCTGAAATGCCAAAAGAAGAAGAAGAAGAAGAAGTCAATACAAATAAAATAACAGAAATACATTTTGTAATCGGGACATCCTTGAAGCGGTCATTGCTTATTTGATGACATGCTTCAATAAAATATTGTTTTTTAAATTAAGGATAAAAGACAATTAAGAAGGGATCTCTCTTTCATGTGGATCCCCATGAGGTTTCTTATTTTTTCTCCTCACAGGAATGTGCTGAGATTGTTCAGCTAGCTTTTGTTTCATGTTTAGCTGCAGTTTTTACAATATATACATTTTTTTTTTCTTATTCTTTGGTTTTGTACTTTTTTCACTCTACAATGTGAAGCTCTTTGAGACCCTTTCTTTTGTAATTTAGGAAATAGAATAGTAGAAATTAATTTTAAAAATTACGATTGAAGCATCATATATGAATATTAAAGTACCATCCATAATGTCTAATGCATTTGATAACACAATTTTTTTCTTTTTGTTGCTGATAGATTATTTCAAATCCGTCATTTTTTTAAATAGCATACACCCCTGTTTTAAAAAACGTTCAAAATTTTAGAGTTATGTTAACTAAAAAATATTCAAGGCCGCTTAAGATTCTTTCTATTAAAATATATACAAGTGATGAATAACTCTCCTTTTTCCGTTCTGTGTGTGTGACGACACTAAACAACCTCCCTGCTTGTTGTCCTCCTCCACTTCCTTCCTTTCACCCCTTCTCAATAAAGCAAAGTGCTGAGGCTGTAGCCATGGCAACAGCAGAAGGCAGTAGCAGTGAGCCTCTGAGTTGAATCCAACGTTTCTCAGGAAGAAAAGTAATCAGACAACTTCTGTTTAGTATGCTGAGGCTGTAGTGGGGAAAGAGAGAGAGAGAGAGGGGGATAGAGACATAGTGGTGGGGGAGAGAAAAAAATGGGGGAGCACCGGGAGGAGAGAGAGAGAAGAAGGAGAGTGACGAGAAGAAAGACAACAACAACACAAAAGCCAATAAAAGGATGGAGAAAAGCAGCAAAATTGTTGATGAGATGTTGAAAAAAAAAAGGAGGGATGTGGAAATAGGTGGAGGCGACATCATACTGGAACACACACACACACACACACACACACAGCAAAATACCAGATACACACACACAAAAAAGGGAATAAGGTCAACTTAAATCAAATTTAAAAAATGGTGGATGTTTTAGCATCTGGGAAAATCTGGGAAGGAGAGAAACAAAGGTGTGTGTGTGTGTGTGTGTGTGTGTGTGTGTGTGTGTGCATCTATGTACGCTGGATTAAGTGTGTATATGAGTGTGTGTGTGAACATGAATCATGAATGTGTATGTGTTTGAGTGCGTGAGTCTGCATGTGTATGTAGAAATGAGTGTGTGTCTGTGTGTGCAGGTGTTTGTCTGTGTATTTGTAATTGAGTGCTGTGTTTTGATTTGTGTGTGTTCCTCTCCTGTGTGTTTCTTTATTTGTGTGTGTGTACACGTGTGCACATATGGTTGTTTGCATTATCTGTGCACATCTGTGGATGCATACATGTTTGTAACTGCATGCACATATGTGTGCATCTGTGTGTGTGTGTGTTTGCATTATAGCGAGTGTGTATGTTTGTATGAATGTGTGTGCCTCTTTATGCATGTGTGTGACATTTGTGTAATTGTGTATGCTTGTAGATGTTATATGTTTGTGTATGAGTATGTATTTGTGTGTGTGTGTGTTCCTATGTTATGTCCCTCTGTGTGTGTGTGTTTGTGTGCAGGATAGTGAGGGCATGTGTCTCTATGTGTGTGTGTAATATGTGTGTAATTCTGTATGTTTTTGGATGTTATGTGTTTGTGTATGAATATATATTTGTGTGTACATACGTGTGTGTGTGTGTGCTACTATGTGTACGTCCCTCTGTGTGTGTTTATATCTGCATCCATGTGTGTCTATGTATATGTGTGTGTGCGTGGGTAGGTGTAGAATTTAAGCACCCAGTCACGCTTTTGCGTCAGACGGGAGCAAAGATGAGTCATAGAGGAATCAGAACCCGCCCCCCTTCAGCCCTCCGTGTGTGTGCGTGTCCATGTGTGTGTGCTTATGGAAATAAAAGCAGAGACGCTGCACTGAAGGGGCTGCGATGACGTCACCGATTCCCCTGTTACACAATGAACCTGACACATGATCGACAGTATGCCTCGTATCAAACCTTGAACCTTATTTCAGCATGTGTGTGTTGGTGTGTGAGCCCAATCAGGAAGGGGAAAACAAATAAGCTCATATTCTCAATAAAAAGCAGAACATTTATTACTTTTTCTCCTCAAAATCAATTTATGGATGAAAGACAATGAATGTTTTCTGCAGGATTGTGTTGCCCTGCTGACGCACAAAGAAGAGAAAGACTGGCAGAAAGCAAAGCCCAACAATCTCCACAGGCTTCTCTTGGAGATTAAATTGACTTAAACCAATGATGGGAAACCTCACAGCAATTTGTAAAGAATAGGATCAGATTCAGCTTTGCAGATGTTAGGTAATTATTTTGTGGGGTTCATTGAATTTTTTTTTCCTCAGAGAAATCTGTGACCCAGACTTACAGTTATTAAAATGGAAGTTTCCAGATGCAAAAAGTTTTTTTTTTTTTTTTTTAAATGTCTCCAGTTGATTGTTTTCTCACCAGAGCCGGCTAAAATCGTCTAGTATTCCCGATCAATTTTATTTCACTCCAGCCACTAGGTCAGGTATCCATGAATCAGTGACTGTGAAACCTAGAAAAAAATGGTTTGCCAAGCCCGAGCATATAACGCTGTGATATCAAACACGTCTCCTTATGAGATTGATTGTAATTTGGTAGCTAACGTTGTCGACCAAAGCATGCTGTGTTTGCAGGAATTTAAATTTAATATTTAAAGCCAATTTTGGGGGGAGGGCGGCAGCGGCGGTTGGGTCAAGCAGTACTATATGACTGCCCAGTTGCCAACGGAATTTGGGAATTTTTAAATTTTATTTTGTGCTTTCTGAACACAGGACACTGCATCGGTCACTCGTGGTAAAGAAAGAGCTGAGCCGAAAAGCGAAGCTCTCAATTTACAAGTCGATCTACATTCACGCCCTCACCTATGGTCACCAGCTGTGGGTGGTGACCGAAAGAAAGTGATCAGGGATACAAGCAGTCGAAATGAGCTTCCTCCACATGGTGGCCGGGCTCTCACTCAGAGATCGGTTGAGGAGCTCTTCCATCGAGGAGAAACTCAGTGTCGAGCCGCTCTTCCTCCAGAGGAGCCAGATGGGGTGATTCGGGCATCTGGTCAGGATGCTCCCCGAGCGCCTTGCTGGTGAGATGTTTCAGGCACGTCCCTTTACGGAAGAGACCAAGAGGCAGACCCCGAACCCGCTGGAGAGACTATGCCTCACAGCTGGCCAGGGAGCTACTCGGGATCCTTCAGGGTGAGCTGGAGGATGCAGCTGGGCTTCCCGTCTGAGGCTGTTGCCCCCGGGACCCGGCCCCGAATAAGCGGAAGACAACCGAATGGAAAGGTTTCCGAACGACACTGACGGTTTGGGTACATTACGAATAGAAAGCAAAAAAAAAAAAAAAAACAGTCCAAGAAACAAACCCAAGTGGTGTGAGTTCAGATGGTTTCCGTAGAGGGACAGAAATCGTCAGGTTGTCGTTTTCTCCCATTCATCTAGAAAAATTAAACGGAAACAAATGTAGCTGCAGTGACATTGTTTTTTGTCTTGACTTTCAGCTGGTCTAGATCAGGTCTCCTGGGTACCAGCTTTGGACTTTAGTTTATTAGAAGTAAAAAAAAAAAAAAGATGTGAAAATAAGTGTTTTATTCATTGTGATTCAGACTCTGTACAAGTATGATGTAATGAAGTCAGAAGGCGAAGCGTTCCAGCTCTCACCTCTGATCCCAAGCTGTGGATAGTGATTGTTGGAATGAAATTGCAAATATAGGAGGTACATAGAAGCGACCTTTGTCTGAAGGGTGTTTGGAACGACTCCTGAGGATCAAGTTAAGTAACTCATCAGACCATGGCTGCATCAGAAGAGGCCATTTAAGGTGTTTGCTTAGGCCAAAACATTCAGAATTGTGGACAAATCAGATCCATGACCTGCTAGAAGGTTTCCATCTCTCTTGAAAAGATGACCTGAGGTGCATCAGAAATAAAATGTACAAGGTGATGAAGTAAAGGGAAGTCCAGGGATTTCCCCAGATGAGTTGTTGGCAGGGCTACCAGGCCCTGTAAGAGGTATTGAATGGATAACTGCCCGCGTTAATCTCTTGGTCAACTCAACTTACAACCTTTGTTTAGAAAACAACACAATTTTTTTATTGTGTCTTGCGTTTCTTGAAAGTTTGTCTTGACAAGAAATCTTCTTCTTCTTCTTTCGGCATTCCCATTCATGGGTCACCACACCAAGTCAGTCTCACCCTACCTGCTGCATCTTCTTTGGTCACCCCAACTGTCTTCATTTCTTTCTTCACTGTATCCATGAAGCTCCTCTTTGGTCTTCCTCTAGGCCTCTTTCCTGGTGGTTCCAAATCCAGCATCCTTCTTCTGATGTACTCTCTCTTTCTGCACATGTCCAAATTGTCTCAGTCTGGCCTCTCTGACTTTCTAACACGGGCTGTTCCTCTTATATATTCATTTCTATCCCTGTCCATCCTGGTCACTCCCAGAGAGATCCTCAGCATCTTCATCTCTGCTACCTCCATTTTTGTTTTCTGTCTTTTCTTCAGTGCCGCTGTCTCTAGACCAATCCGCATGGCCGGTCTCACCACGGTTTTGTACACTTTTCCTTTCATTTTAGCTGAAACTCTTCTATCACACATCACACCTGATACTTTTCTTCACCCGTTCCAACCTGCCTGCACACACTTTTTCACCTCTTTTCCACACTCTCAATTGCTCTAGACTGTCTTTGAAATTTACATTTTACATCTGATGAAGTAGTTTTTACACCAACATAACAATAGTTCAGGTTCAAGTTTTATTTTATTTCGGTCACAGTGTAATTTCACATTAAAGAAAGAAAGAAAAATAATAACTATATTTTACCAAAGGACCGAAAAGGTATCGGCTGAAGCAAACGCTTATTTCGTTATACGTTCCTTTTTCCGCCCACTGATTAAATCGTCCACTGACTGGTCAATGTGATGATGTGATTGTTGGCTTCCTGGTGAGATAGGTGCAAAGTGATAGGTTGAAAAGTTTTGTAGAAATTTATTTTGTGTTTGAACGTTCGTAAATTAGATTTCAAGGGCCTCCAGGCAGACTTTTTTGACTCTTCATTCAAGATTCTTTACTGTCACACAATGAGGGCATAGGGAAATTTGACTGACTTGGGGCTATAAGTATAAATATACTGTGTATATATAAAAAAAACAGTAGAAATAAAATTAAAAAGAAACACACACAAAACAGAAACTAGCAGCACGGTGGCGCAGTGGGTACCACAGGGGGTAGCACAGTGGCATCACAGCAAGAAAGTTGTGAGTTCAAGTCCCGGGTGTGGTCGAGGCTTGGAACATTAGCTTTCTGTGTGGAGTTTGCATGTTCTCTCTATGTATGTGTGGGATTTCTCCAAGTATTCTTGTTTCCACTTTGATTGGCCACTAGATGATTGCCCCTAGGAAAGTGTTCGTGTGTGGCCCTGCGACAGACTGGCGACCTTGTTCACTGACTGGTGAACACGGCCTTGAATAAGCCAGGATGGGCTCTGCCACCCCTGCCACCCTTCCAGGGATAGATGTTTATGAAGGTGACTGACTGACAAAAAAAACTCTAGCTACGGATCTTATTTTGTGTAATTTTTCACTTTTCGGTTTGGTTTTGTGATGCATCTGGAAAGTTTCCCTACATGCTGCAGATGCCAGCCTTCATAGAAATATTTTTGTTTCCATGGCAACACCAGAGCTGATTAAGGTAGAATTTTTTCGTGTGACAAAGAGTAGGTGGGGTCAGTCTCATAAGATCCTCCTACATCACCTCCCGTGTAGTTGCCATAGAAACCGCAGTTTCCACGAGGTCACCAAAAAGAGCTTGCATACTTACTTCCTGTGCTTTATTTTTTCTTTTTAAGTCTTTTTTTTCTAACACATAAAAGATTAGTTGAGATGATGAACATCTGTAAGGAAGTGGGATAGACGAGTGAGTCCAGAGATTGTAACGAAAGACGAGAAGTAGAAAAAATAGAGATGATCTGAAGAAAGAGAGATGCAGTGAGGTGTTTGTGGAGATGTTTAATCCTGTTTCATATAAGACACAAACTCCCCTACTCTTCTTCTTAGCTTCTTTTTTTTCTAATCCTCCAATTTTTTGTGGGTTCAGCTTTGTGCCGAGCATTTTTAATCAGTTTGCTTTCCCTAAAATCTTCTGTCTGTAGGAAAGACTCCACTAAAACGCACTCAGGCGCTCGTGTACGTACGTTTAAAAGCAGAAGAAAAAAAAACCCGGCTCAGCAGTTTAAGAGCACAATATTAATATTTCAGAGCTTCAGGGAAAATGATCTGCGATGATAAATAAAACAAAAAGACTAATGGATCCAAGCAGGTTTAGATCCATGAGTGATCTGTCGGTAATCCATCATTAAAACAGAGTTTGATCTATCTGTCCTTCCACTCATCCGTCCACTCATTTATTCGTCTGTAGGTCTAGCCATCGAAGCATCCAACCGCATAACCATCTACTATCTATCTTTTTATCTACTTATCTGGTTTTCTGTCCATATGTCTTCATGTCTATTCATTCATTCATAAACCAATCCATCTATCCTTTCATCTGTCGGCCCACCTATTCAATCAGACACTCGCCCACCCATGTACCTAGTATCTATCCGACATGATGGTGGACATATATTTGTCTTTAGAAAGGGTGATTAACAAAAACTGAAATTGAATATTTAAAAAAAAAACTAGGCCAGAAATGATGTATAGTCCCAGGAGCGGTGGCATAGTGGTAGAATTTCCTCCTTTTGACCAGGAGAACCTGGTTCGATTCCCACTGGGCCCAAGCCCCTCCTAGGATTACCTGAAGACAACAAAAGATAGAAAGAAAAAAAACGACAAAAAATGACCTAAGTTTATATTCAGTTTTTTATTCCGTTGTCCTCCACTTATCCAGGGCCAGGTCGTGAGGGCAACAGCCTTAGCTAGCCAACCCAGGCTTCCCTCACCCCAACTGCATCCTCCAGCTCACCCGGGAGAATCCCAAGGCGTTCCCCAGCCAGCTGTGAGACAGTCTCTCCAGCGGGTCCAGGGTCTGTCTCTGTGTCTCCTCCCGTTAGGCAGAGACCATGGCTTTTCGGAGGCCTCACCTCACCAGTGAGGCGCTTGGAAAGCATCCTAACCAGATGCCCAAACCACCCCATCTGGCTTCTCTCGACCCAGAGGAGAAACGACTCTACTACAAGCTCCTCCCAGATGACAGAGCTCCTCTCTCTATCTCTGAGTGAGAGCCCAACCACCATGCGGAGGAAGCTCATTTCGGCCGCATGTAACCGGAACTTGTTTTTGAAAAACTGAGTTTGTTTTATTTCCTGTTTGGACTTCCTGAGTTTTTAGGTCACTTCCCGTAGCCATCCACGTTGAATTCCAAATAGTTCTGATGATAAAATTTTTCTGAAAGGTTTCTGCAGAACTGTAAGCCTTTGGAAGGTCCTACTGTTTGCGGTCATTTTAGCAGCTGCTCTCTTTATCTGGAATTGTTTTTTTTGTAGAATCGTAGAACCAACACATCTTCATCTGCACGGCACAGCGTGAGCTCTCAATCAGACACAAATCTTTTTTAATGTTTACATTTCTATAAAAAAAATTGAATATTTTCATCCTGCTGTTTCCTGCTTTCCAGCAGCAGAGATGTTTTTTCTATCTTTGATTGCTGGACATATTGACCTGCCTTATAATGTAGAACAGCATTGAGGAGTTTCTTCTTTATTCAGGCCCAAGTGACAAATAGGTTCTCATTGAAATCTGATTTTGGGAATCAAAAGTAAAGAAAATATTGAGATTAGTGATGTCAGTCAATTTAAAAAATTAATCGAATTAATTACGGGGATTTTGTAATTAATTAATCAAATTAATCACATTTTAACGTCATGTTAAGGTTTATCGTTCGTTCTTATCTTCAACGTTAGAAATTGGGCTGCAGTCAGCAGCAACCCACTTTGCGACAGTATTGGTCAATATCCCTGTTGTGGATTTGCTCATTCGTTTGCCAAATTCAGCTAGCTTGGTTTGCCAGAGCGAGCTCCCGGTAGCCACACTCGTAGCAGAGGAACTTGCCTGAACATGTTTTATGTTTAGACGGTATGTCAGGCTCAAGTTGCTCTGGTGATGGAAGAACTCATTTTTGAAAAAAAACCTACAAATTACAACTTTTTTATTTATTGTCCGGTCTTTGTTATTTTTGTATAAAACCTTGCCTTTCAGTGACTCGACTCAGTAGCGAATCTTGAGAATTGTAAAGGGGTGCCAAAATTGAAATGCGCAAGCATTGGCTCGCCAGCGGTATGACGTCATTATTAATTGCGTTAATTTTTTTAACGTGTTAAAATGATAGCACTAATTAAGACACACTTCAATCCAGATGTATCAAAGCAATGATCTTGATAACGCCTAAATTCTACCTGTTTAATCATTTGAAATGTACTGTTAATATTATCTGCTAATGAGGTTCGCTTTTATTAAACCATTTTACTCCTAGTTAACCACCTGGTTAGCAAATAAATAAATAAAAAAACACATGTGGTTACAAAAGGAAATGAGTTAGTAATCAGAGGGGGAAAAAAAAGAGAGAGCGAGGTTTCTTTAGACATAAAACTAAAGCCGATGGGTATCGGTGTGACCGTATACATTTTATGACTCCATTAAATAACTCGCTGACTAACATATAAACAGGCAAAGTGTGACCGCCAAGCCATTAATAAGGAACATAAAGCTGAGAAAATGAATTGTTTTAGCTGGTTTGTGCAGATCAGTGGCTGAATTCATGATGTAAAGAGAAACAGAGGGAAGAAGAGTTGCATTAGGAGAGAAAAGCAGCTGAAAGCATTAACACAGGTCACTGGGATAAAAGGCGAGCATGGGTTTCGCTCAACTCGGATCTAAAAATAAAAAAGAATTGTTCCAGTTAAGATGTTTACAGAAAGAACACAGACAGATGAGTCATTAGTTTAACCCAAATTATGTTTCTTTTACAGAAATAAAAACAAATCCATTATGAAATACAGAGCCAAATAAATCTTCCTGAAATTATATTAATACCAGGTTTTTATATTTTATTTCTCTTCATAAAAAAACCTATAATGATATTTGATGTTTAAATTTACTTCAGATTGGGTTTTTGATCTGATGATGGGAAATGATCAATTTTTAACATGATGTAACAACTATTACATTTAAATACAAATAACCGTAAAACCTGACCCTAAATTTGACAGAATTTGCTATACTTTACATTTCTGTTCCGTCATCTTCCGCTTATCTGGGTCAGGTCATGGGGGCAACAGCTTCAGTCGGGAAGCCCAGGCTTCTCTCACCCCGGCTACATCCTCCAGCTCACCTGGAAGGATCCTGAGTTGTTCCCCAGCCAGCGGTGAGACATAGTCTCTCCAGCGGGTCTGAGGTCTGCCTCTCGGTCTCCTCCCGGTGGGACGTGCCCGAAACACCTCACCAGCAAGGCACTCGGGAAGGCATCCTGACAAGATGCCCGAACCACCCCATCTGGCTTCTCTCGACCTGGAGTTGGAGCGGTTTGACACCGGGTGATGGCAGAGCTCCTTACCCGATCTCTGAGGGAGAGCCCAGCCACCGTGCGGAGGAAGCTCATTTCGGCCGCTTGTATCTGGGATCTCATTCTTTCGGTCACCACCCACAGCTGGTGATCATAGGTGAGGGTGGGAACGTATATCGACTTGAAATTTGAGAAATTTGCTTTTCGGCTCAACTTTTTTTTTACCACGACGGACCAATGCAGCGTCCTAATTATTGCTGACGCCACAATTTCTCGTACAATCGGGTAACAAACCTTAGACTATAGTCTTCAGAAATCTTTCAATGTAATTTATTCTCTGCTTACTCCTTTTACTCCATGTTGGATGGAACAGTTATTGAACCCTATCCTAAAGCTGTGTTGACCAGAGAACAAAACAAGAGACTTTTATACAGAATTTTACTTGTCAGACAAGGACAGACCCTCCAGCACACTCTACCAAAGCGTCTACAAGGAACATGCATCCTGTCGGCTTTATTTAAACAGCTGTGGAAACAAGAGGTGTGTTCATACAGAGTAGTGGGGGAAAGGAAACTTCCAGACCCTTCTTATTGTTAGTAAAGGTGGAGGACGCTCAGCAAAAAGTATCAACACATAATTTAGCATCGCATAATACCGTCTTACAGCAGCAAATCAAGCAGGAGATCACATTAACTAAGGAAACTTTTGAACAGTAAGAATAAAAGAAGTAATAAAAGTAGTTGTAATAAAAGATGTAACAAAAGAAATATTTACATTTTCTACCAAACACTCCACAACAAAATTAGATCAGCTTTCAGTCATCCAGATTGTAACCCATCACACCAACATGTTTGTTAGATGGTTTTAATAAAATTTGACATAAACAAGATGATTTATGGGTTTTAACGACATCCTGTCTAAAATTTGCATAATTCAAGCATCGACTCCAAACTCAGACAATTATCCAGTGAGAAGGTGCGGACACACTAGAATATGTACATTTTAAAAGTCACATAAAGAAGTAAAAAGACAAGAAAAATAAAAGAAAACGACAGCATCTGGATCCTCACTGCTCTTGGTTGGTGAGGAGGTCATTACAGAAAATCTTCCTCAAGGATCTAGGCTGTAAATTCCAACAGGAAGAAGGTTTAAAACTGAGTTCATGTTGTTAAAAATATGCATGTACCAAAGAGCAACTCTGGTTGAGTAAAGTACATCTTAGTTTTCAGAAATGTGTAGTGTGCAAAAAAGTTTCTAATAGGATTCTTTCTGCCACATCACGATACAGTCCAGTTAAGAAATAAAAAAAAAATTGCCTTTTTTTTAAATTTATGATATTGTGACACAATTTCCAGATTTTGAATGTAAATTTAATCTGTGATCATCAAAAATTCAAATATGACAATACAATGAATGTGTTGTTGGTATTGTTGGTCTAGAAACAGTGGCACTGAGGAAAAGACAGGAAACAGAGATGGAGGTAGCAGAGATGAAGATGCTGAGGATCTCTCTGGGAGTGACCAGGATGGACAGGATCAGAGGAACAGCACATGTTAGAGGTTTTGGAGATAAAGTCAGAGAGGCCAGACTGAGATGGTTTGGACACGTGCAGAGAAAAGAGAGTACCTCAGGAGAAGGATGCTGGGTTTGGAACCACCAGGAAAGAGGCCTAGAGGAAGACCAAAGAGGAGGTTCATGGATACAGTGAAGGAAGACATGAAGATAGTTGGCGTGACCAAAGAGGATGCAGAAGTTAGGGTTAGATGGAAGAAACTGACTTGATGTGGCGACCCCTGAAGGGAAATGTTGTTTGGATGTGGACCTTCACCATTAATGACTTGTGTGTTTCAAGCTTCCAAGCTTCTAAAAATTTCCTCACAAAGACTTGTTTCTTTCTTACGATAAGACAGATTTTTACCGCTGACTGGATCAAACTCAGTTTGTTGCTGTGACATCTCGCTTAAAAGTCCTAACCCCCCAAAAACTTGTGCTGGAAGTAAACGGCATTTGAATTGAACGACCCTTTTAGGACGAAGTGACCAGCCTAATATTTATCTGTATAGGGAATACAGAAATAGATCACTCTGGATTCCAGACGACTAATTTGAATCCGATTTTAATTCAGTTAATTTAAATTTCCATATGAGTAAACGTGGATGTGATTTATTATTTGCCTTTTTGTTTGGTACTCTGAGAGACTGGTGACATGTGCAGTGTGCACCCCGCCTCTCACTTGTTACTTGGATAGAATCTCCTCTCCCCTAACGACCATGAGTACACAGATTGGAAAATGAAATGAAATAGTCACTGATTACAGTTTCAATTTATATTTACAACCTGAGGGTGAAATTTTTTATACGTTCTCAAAATTTGTGAACAAGATACAAATTTTACTGGGATTTTTTTTTTTTAAAGTTCTGTATCCTTGGATGGCAAACAATAATATTTCAAAGACAAATTCTTCTGTGTGTGGGTCAGAGAAACTCATGAATCTAAAAGAGTTGATGCACTGTGTCTGATAAGGTTCTCAGCTTTCTTGGATATTTTATTTACAGTATATACTGATCCAATTTTTATTTTTTAAAATTAGAAATCTTTAGAAAAACTCTTGAATGAGCAACAATAGAAGTTTTCAGATTTCACTGGCAGACTTTTACCTTGAGTTTAATAAAATGACCTTTCGTTTTTGTGCACGAATGGCTAATCTTTTCCTTCATTTCACAATTATGAAAACTATTTTGGTACTAAAATGAATCTTCTAATTGAATAATAAGTAAACTAAATTACAATCGTAAGAAAAACTATTATTCAAAGCATCTTAAAAAGGACAAAATGCAACTATTATTTAATTTACGATCGTTTGTCATATTTATAGCATAATTGTGTTTTCAGGACAATTATTTGTACATTTAAAAGACCTCAAAAGTAAATTTAGTATGAATAGGTTTTCTGTTCAAAGAACAAGCTTTCTCTCCGTGGTGTACCCTTCAGCTAAACTGAATTATCAGGATACAGATATAATGCAGTTTGCTGCGCCAGACAATCAAACTCACTTCCCTGAATCGCCCCCGGCAACAGATACAGAGGAGTAAAACATCTGCAGCAGGGCTTTAAAATGAATTAAAATTCCAGAGTGTGAAAAACATAAAAAGCTGCATGACAACACAAATTAAACGAGTGATCCTGCAGAACAGGATAAAGAGATCGCTGTCAGCTAGATACATTTTTATCATCATGTCTACTCTCAGTGTGCTGGAATGATTTTTAATCTGTGAATATGTGTGTGTTTTTCTTCACAGGTTGGAGGTCACACCATGCTGCCCATCCGCTGGATGCCCCCTGAAAGCATCATGTACAGGAAGTTTACAACAGAAAGTGATGTGTGGAGTCTCGGGGTTGTCCTCTGGGAGATTTTCACCTATGGGAAACAGCCTTGGTACCAGCTCTCTAATAATGAGGTAAACAAAAAATAAATAAATAAATAAAATGAAAAAATTTTCAATTGAATTAAATTTTATTTGTCCAGCCCAATATAACGTGCTTGCACAGGGGTGCAGTGGTTAGCACAGTGGCCTCACAGCAAGAAGGTCAGGGTTCGAGTCCCAGAGTGAGGCGGGGTTTAAAACACTGGTCTTTCTGTGTGGAGTTTGCATGTTCACCCCTGGTATGTTTGGGTTTTCTCCGGGTACTCCGGTTTACTCTCACCCTCCAAAAACATGCATATGAGGTTGATAGGGCACTTAAAATTGCCGCTAGGAATTAGTGTGTGTGTGGTCCCACAACAGACTAGTAACCTGTTCGGGTTTGTACCCCGCCTCTCGCCTGTAATCATTCGAGAAAGGCTCCGGCACCCCTGCGCAACCTTGTTAAGGATAAGCGGTTCAGAACATGAAATGAAACCATACACTAATTCATGAACAAATTAAACTCAGAGCATGCCTGTATCTGTGAATCTGTGGACCATCTGAAGAGCAGCTTCAGCAACAGACTCCTGCAACCCTGCTGCTCAAAGGAACGGTACACAAACTAATTTCTTCCATCCTCCATCAAAATATTCAACCTTTGACTTTCAAACCTTTAAACTTTCACTCATAGAAAAAAGAAAATTATGTCGTTGCATGACGTTGTATGATTGTAACACTGCAGCACTCAATTTCCCTTCGGTGATAAATAAAGTATCTTCAATTCAATTAATGAAACACAAGCATGAATTCTTTTTTTGAGAAGCTGAAACAAAAGAACAAGAACAAAATATAAGAAATCTACAGCTTTGATTTCTCACCTCTTTGAAAGTCGATCTGATCTAATGTCAGTATGATACTGAAACATATAGATGTGAGATAATAAAGAAACAACCTTTCACCTCCATTGCAGCCTCACCGAGAAGATCTAATAATGCCCTCGACTCCTGTTACATCCAATAATTAACCTCTAGCCTCGGTCACGCTCTTATTTTCCTGCGAACATTTATCAATTTTCTGCTGTTTCACAGGTCGGCCACCTCCTGACCTAAATCTGGGATAGATCAGGTATCTTTTACATATAACATGGAGTTCTATTCCAAAATTAGACACCAATTATTTATCTACTCGTACAAACTGATAGCAATCCCAGAACGAGGAGGGGTAGCTAGCTGATTGCTCTGCTAAATGAGAACTCTCAAACAGATTGGATCCTTGATATGCAGCAATTTGTAAGACGCAGCTGCTTCTGCAAGTGTGATAAAAGCCATTAATTGGCATTCGGTCTTAGAATACAGCGGGTGTACTTAACTTTTGAGGAAATTATAACAAGGGTAATTATATTGCAAGCTCACAATAACAGAAATGTTCCAAATGACTGGAAGAATAAAATACTTTGTCTTTATTAAACAGAAAATCCAGCTGATTTTTAAGCTAAAACTTTAAGGCAACTGATTATGTCATAAGATTCAAGTGAACAAAGTACTAAATACTTTCAAATTTAGTGTATTGTAAACTAAAAACTCAACATTTCAAGTTAAATTAGCTAGTAAGTTTAAATCTTAAAGAGTCAAGTTTGGATCATTTTCCAGTGTGTAATTAGCTTTGCATGCTAGTTTTTGGGAAGCCTCAGTACCCAGTGAGAGCCCCCGACACGGAAAAATCATGTAAACTTCATAGAAAGACCTTTTTTTTTATCACCGCCAATCCCGGGACAAAACCCAGCTACTTTCTTGCTGTGACTTTCTTGCAAGAGTACCAACCAGTTAACCACCATATTGCACATGCCCAGGTTGTCTTACTTACTTCCTTTTTTAAAAAGTCGCGAATACCAAAGTAGGTATATTAACGCCAGCTTCTAACCTACATCCCCTCGACCAATATCCTTCTTCTCCACGATCACCGCGAACAGGGTACCTAACCATCCCCTGGGGTTTCAAAAATACAAAGCGACCATAGCTCTGGTCTTTGCTCTTATGTTTGAATGTGTATCCTGCCTCTCGACTGAAATCAGCCTGGATAGCCTATGGCACCCCCTGTAACCCTTTCAGGGATGGATGGTTCAGAAGACAAAACAAAAGTCAGCAATAATGTAATAGTGTAACAACTGAGCAGGTACTTTGGAAGAATCTCATTTATGTTTTTAAAAATACTCACTTAAAGGCATTATGGAAAATATTTGTGGTGAAGTCGGAGTGATAAAAAAGCTGTGGGCCTGTAGTGTTTGTTTGTCTAATTTCTGACAGAGAGTGCAGTTTATTTCTAAGTAATGGTTTTCTAGTTTCAGTCCATCTATTGGTAAACATGAGTCCATCCAGTAACGGCAGATTTAAGTACGTAATACTGTAAAGGTTAGTTTATAAAGATCTTACATTCCAGATTTTTATCACAATAATAGTCCTCAGTACGTGTGTGTGAATGAAGGCGATCCAAATCAAAAAGTGGGGTTACACGAAGAAGAGATAAAGAAGGTGGACGATTTTAAGTACTTAGGATCAACAGTCCAGAGCAATAGAGAGTGTGGAAAAGAGGTGAAGAAGCGTGTTGGAACGGGTGCAAAAAGTATCAGGTGTGATGTGTGATCGAAGAATTTCAGCTAAAATGAAGGGGAAAGTGTACAAAACTGTGGTGAGACCAGCGATGCTGTTTGGTCTAGAGACACTGAGGAAAAGACAGAAAACAGAGATGGAGGTAGCAGAAATGAAGATGCTGAGGATCTCTCTGGGAGTGACCAGGATGGACAGGATTAGAAATGAATATATCAGAGGAACAGCACATGTTAGAGGTTTTGGAGATAAAGCCAGAGAGGCCAGACTGAGATGGTTTGGACATGTGCAGAGGAGAGAGAGAGAGAGAGAGTACATTGGAAGAAGGATGCTGGATTTGGAACCACCAGGTAAGAGGCGTAAAGAAGGACCAAAGAGGAGGTTCATGGATACAGTGAAGGAAGACATGAAGATAGTTGGTGTGACCAAAGAAGATGCAGCAGATAGGGTTAGATGGAAGAAACTGACTTGCTGTGGCGATCCCTGAAGGAAAATGCCGAAAGACAAAGAAGTGCATCTTTACTAAACTGGTCAATTTTAACAAAACTGGTGTCATATTAGTGATATTTAAAGTGATGTGTGTTTTTATTCTCTTCCCTGCAGGTGATAGAGTGTATAACTCAAGGACGGGTGCTGCAGCGCCCTCGGACCTGTCCTAAAGAAGTGTATGACCTCATGCTGGGATGCTGGCAGAGAGAGCCACACATGAGACTCAACATTAAAGAAATCCACGGTCTGCTCCTCAATCTGGCCAAAGCTTCACCTGTATACCTGGATATACTGGGCTGAGCACACAAGAAAAGGGCCAAGAAGAGTCCAGGATGTGTGTGTATGTGTGTGTGGGTGTTGGATGAATGTGAACATAATATTTAAGGGTGTATGAGTATTTAAAGTTGCCTGCATGTGTGCGAGTGAGCTGTGTGTGTGTGTCAGAAAGGTGCTGCTGTACAGGATGTGATGCTCTCTTCAAGGCAATCAAAAAAAATTCTTCAAAGTATCCCTTTCCTCCTGACCAATTTTCCCTCCTTTGTGCATTCCACCTTCATCTCTCCATCTTTACAGAAGACATTTATGAGGAACGAAATACCTTCAAAGAGAGAGAAAAACAACTTCTCGCTTCTTTTCAAACGCTTTAATCCTGGGAGCTAAACTGATTAAGACCTGATTAATAGGACTTTTAATTTAAAGAACCAATCCCCTGCTGCCTGTTGGTCAGGAGAATTATACGCTGAGCTGATGGAGAAAGCAGCAAGGACGCGAGTTCCAAAACTTTGTGTAAATATGAAACTGGAGAGAGATTTTAAAGCAAAAGGCTCCTTGAGATGTGGAGTCTGGAAGACACTGTGTTCCCTTTCCACCCCGTCAGTCTTTTCCTCTGTCTGTTGTGTGTCTGTCTCTCAGAGCTCTAACGGAGCTCCACGGTCAACTTTCACCCAGAGAACACAAATGATAAAAACACTGGAACATGTGGTTCAAGGTGGCATCAACAATCTGCCTCCATACCTGTTTAAATGATTTAGAAAGAATAGTTTCTGATAGGATTTGTTGGAGTAAAACCAACGTGGACGTCTGGTAAATTACGGCTTAAATTCTTCGGTTTCTTCTGGAAGTTTGAGAATGTGTCTCTATTCTGTGTTTTATTACTCCTCTGTGTTACATACATTTAGGCAATAAAAATTTGAACATGCAGTGATTTTACAAGCTCTGCCACTCAGAAATTATCCAGGGGTTTAACGTTTTATTTTAGATGCCTGCACACTGAGAGATATAATAGAATACAAATCATAAAGATTTTCTTTTAAAATCTTCATTTGTATGTTACTGCTGCAAATATTTTCTGCTTTAATTCTGGTTCTCAAAGATCTGTTAGTCAGCCTCCAAAAAGTCCACCATCACACACACCTTTCCATCTCATGCAATCAGTAAGACTTTAAGTACTGACATAGCCAACACCAAAAAGCTATCCGAAAACACCAGAGACAAAATTGTAGATCTCTAGTACGTCTTTGAGGCAATCCAAGCAGCTCGGTATAAGTTGAGCTGGAGCTTCGTGGTGGGTCCTCGATGATCTGGTGGATATTTTCAACAACCTGAAAAGAGCTGCGACCAACATTTCCAAAGTTATTGTTGGTAATACATTTAACAAATCATAGTTTAAAATCATGCGCATGATTAAAGATTTTTCTTTTTAAACAAACTGATGTCCAGGCCCGTCAATCTGAAGTCTTCCAATTGGATGATTCAGAAAGTTCACAGGAGGAAATGATGGGGTCTGAAGAAACCAAAATAAAAGTTTTTAGTTTTACTTTTACTCGCATTCTTTGGAGGAAAAAGAAAAATCGCAAGTGCCATCCTTACTGTGAAGCACAAGGGTGGAAGTATCATGGTTTGGAGTAGGTTTTTGCTCACAGGACAGGACGACTAGTGAAAAGAAGAGGATAACCGGGGTGATGTGTTGGGAGAGTTTAGGGAACAATCTCCTTTTGTCAGTTGGAGCACTGAAAATGGAAGTGGGTGGGTTTTCTTACACAACAATGAGGAAAATGACACATACACACTTCCGGGAAAAAAAGAGTGACTCCGTAAGAAAGAAATTCATACAAAGGTTACTGTATTTAAATATTAACATGAATTACTTATTTGCAGCAGCAACATACAGGTAAATTATTCTTTTTAAAGTTCATTCAATGTGATTTTAAGATTTTTTAAAATCTGATTTATATTCCCCACAGTCGACTCGTACCCAAGATCAAAATTTCAGACATTGCCACTAGTTTTGAGGGGGTGCACTAGTTTTGCAGGGTGTTCAAATACTTATTTGCCTCAATGTATCATTTGACTTATATCCAATCTGCGCTGTTACGAACAACATGGTAACATGATGAACCCTCTGTGCACTCCACACCCACCGAAATCCCCCCCCCAGAAGTGACAGATGCTTCGCTTGTGATGCCTAGCACTCGTGTCGGAGGTCAATTGATTCATTTGTACGCAGCTGTCCTACAATGAAGAAATTGTAGTGTTTTAGGGTGTGTGGAGGGTTCAGAGGAGGTGGGGGTAAAGGTTTGCCAAGAGGGAGAGTGAGTTTTGAGTGGTCAGATCATAGTGGTGGTGGTGTGTAGAAGGTGTGGTTCATCTGGTCAACCCATATTAAATCATCCAGCTTCTCAGCACTCAGACATCTTTGAAAACCACATCTGTGTTAGTAGATGGAGTGTTTGTGAGAGGAGATAAAGGGGGAAACCTACACTCACACACTTATACTTCTTATCCTGTCAATCCTCCATCTCGACACACACACACACCTCATGTAAGACACTCAAAACGGGCAGAGAAGGAAATTGAATTGTCCGTGTTTTATTATTTGAGCGTTGCAGTGCTTTAGCCAGGCCCCGTCCTCTGTAATGGTGTAATGTATATTTCATTACAGCCTAATGGGCTCCATTAGCACAGTCTCCTCACAGACATTCAAGACTTATTGTTTTATGGCTGAGAAGGAAGGATGGAGCGAAGGAGTAGAGAAGGGAGTGAGGAGCAGCGATGGCGTACGAGAAGAAGTAATAATAGCTAATGGGAAGGAATGGGGAAGGAAGGAGAGAGAGGAGAGAAAACGAAGAGAAAGAAAGGTGTGAAAGTCCTCTGGGAGAAAGTGAGAGAGAGCATCCATCATCAGTGTGGCCGGCAGATGTTCTACAAACCACAACTTCACATTCCGATGCCTGGCCTCAACCTCACACACACATACAGACACACACAGAGGCACACGGAGATGTGGGATTGTTTTACGCATACACACAAAAACATGCACAGAAACACAAGCACATAGACACACTATGCGTTTGTACACATAGACAAGCACACATATATTCACACACACGTACACATCTACATAGAAACACATAGACAAACACACAAATATACAGTACACGCAAATAGACACACTGACACAAACATAGACACACATATAGACACACATCTAGACCCAGAGACACAAATATAGGCACGCGAGCCTTAAATGGGCGTGGCCACACATTTCTACATTACTAAATGGGCGTGGCTACACATTTCTACAGACCTAAATGGGCGGGGCCACTTACATTTCTACAGACCTAACTGGGCGTGGCCTAGAGTCTTACATGGGCGTAGCCACACGAATTTCTACAGCCCTAAATGGGCGTGGCCACACGTATTTCTACTGACCTGAATGGGCGTGGCCACACATTTCTACAGCCCTAAATGGGCGTGGCCACACATCAGTTCTCATACACACACCGTAACCACAGTCACACATGCATACACACATGGACACATCTTTAGTCAGATGTACTCACAAAAACATACAGACACACTGAAAATAAACTCACACACACACGCAATGGTTATTGCAATCCATGTCCGCTTATTGTATATATACAGTAAAAGTATTTGCATGCTGGAAACATCTCAGATCCGCTTTGACATTTTACTAGCTCATAGTTAAATACACAGCACAACTTCATAAATCAATAAAAGGTACAGGAAAAAAAAAGTTGCTTCATCCACTTACAAAATATCAACCATCCGTCTGGGATTTAAGGCTGTATTTGTTCAATTACACTTGGTGGTTTAAATGTTTGTGAAAAGTTACTGATTTGATTGATTTATTGCATTATTTATAACTTTAATAGCATTTTGTACATTTATTTCTATAATCAAAGTTGCCTTTTGCAACATTTTGACTGAGATGGAACTGGTTTAGTTGCTTTTTTTGGCAACATGTAAGATAATTTTCAGCCTAAATGTGGTTTTATGTCACTCTCCCTTTTTTAACCGCTACCAAAACCTGTCCTTGTGTAGTGTATGCTCCACAGCAGGGATGCAAACCATTTTTAAACCAATCTGAAGTTTATTGTGCAGCACTGTGCGTGCTCCTCAAATCCATCCCTGCTGTCCGGCTGTGTACAGCTTGCACCGTGTGAGCGTATTCAAACATATTTCACAAAAAATAACTTGCCTCACAATGTCTCAGTGCAATAACCGAGGACAGGGTGTGTGAGCTGGGGGGAAAAAAACTGTGAGGAAAACAAACAGTGTGTACAAACACCTCTGATGTCAAAAGGGTAGCTTACGAAGAATCATCTGGCACCGCTATCCGTGTGCACACCTGCTGTGTTTTCTTTCCTCTTATTTCTTTTTCCTTTCAATATGAAACTGTGTTAAGTTAGATGGAAGTGGTGCTGGGAAACATGGAGGGATATTCATCCCTGTCAAAGACTGGCTGGCTTCGCTTCAACGCCTCTGATTAAAGATGCCGGTCAGAGATGGAAAATAAGGCAAAAAAAAAAAATCTGCTGTGTGTCTGGACACCTCAGACAAGGAGGGACTGACAATCACAAACTTCTCTCTTTCTCTCTCTTAAGTGACCTACTGTATGATAGATTTATTGAACCAACTTTCCTCTCTATGCTGCCTATACCGTATGTGATAGTTCAAACTCTGGTCTTTAGAAGTGCTACTTTTACTTTCTTTTTCTATTAATACACAACAGCAAGTGGAATGAACAAAAATATGTGTACAAAATGTGAATAAGCTACTGGTAGGGATGAGAATCGTTAACTGTGTCTGAGCTGGTGTTCCTTTCCAAGAGGCTTAGGCAAATTTGTCAACTTTTGGGCCATAAAGGGTATAAAAATTTGACCGAAGGGTTAAATCAGTAGCAGGTAGATGGTGGGGGCGGGGGTGAGGGGGTTATTAAGAAAGCAAATTCAAACATCAGACATGCAGAAAATAACTTATTTTAAACAAAAAAAGTCTCAATATTCTTGTGGTGTCTTAGATTACGCTGTTGAGGTGGACGATTTAACCACCCCCAGACTCCTATCTGGATGAAGCCCATCTGCTGTTAAAACAATTTTGATGTGATACAGAGCTATGTAAATAAAAATTTAATTAAATGGATTGGGAAAAAATGACTTTTCAATTGTGGATATTTTAATGAACACCTCATTTTGTTGAGAAAAAAATATTAGAAGTTCAAGGTTTTGAAAGCATACCACCCATTTTTTTTTTTTTTTACTCACTCTATTCATCCCTCACCAAGAAAATTTTGTGTGCTGCACTCCAACACCGCAGCAGGCTGCCATGACGACTCCAATGGTGGGAGAAATGGGGGTTAGGTGTCTTCTCCAAGGACCTTAGACGTGCACTCAGTGAGATGCGAACCCGCAAACTTCCGGTTGACTTCCGGCCCACGGGCGAATGCTCTGACCACTGAACCACCGTCTCCCCCAACAAGATGAATCACAAGCACACTAGTGATGTGTCTCCACTCGACCCTCTGCAGAACAACATCAGTTTTTTTTTTTTTTTTAAGCGGGGGTATTGTGCTTTTATGAGGTAATAATTTCTATTTTAAATAATATAATGTAATAGATCTCGTCAACTCAGAAATGTAAAATTTTTCCTACAATTTGCAATTTGCCTTACAATTTCACTTAAAGCTGCAGTGCTGATTCTTATTTTGGTGCATTTACCGGAATATAAAAAGGGCACTTCCAGTACCGAAGAAGGACTGAGCCTGATCAGAGCATGTGCACCTCTGCTGCAAAAACAACTCCTCCTTTCAATAGAAAATAGGCGTGGTGACGAACAAAATTCATGGCAAAAAACAACCTGGTGTTAAAAACCACTTCAGGAATGCTTTTGTCCATTCATCCGTTTGCACAGTACCCACTCTTTGATTAAATTTATTGACATTCAGCAGCTGGATTTAGAGGTACAGCGGGCCACATATTGCCCTCAACCCGTAATTTGTCTGTCTACAATCTACATAAAACCATTTGCAACCTATATTCTTGAAATGAAGGGCTGGATCAAGAAACTTGGCGGAATTCACCTTGTACACAAAACGATACAAAACAACCCCAAGGATGCTGAGCCATGTTTGCTTTTTCTATCATGTTGTGTTTGTGTGCGTGAACGTGTGGAAAAGCCTGTCTAAAGCTCAGCTGAGTCAGATGGAAACTCTTGGCTACTTTCAGACTTTGTTCAAATCCAAGCTCAAACTCAGATTCAACACTGGACACAAGAACCAATTTGTTGCTGCAGCTTAAACACATGATGAACAACGTTATGCTGGCCTGCACTGGGTTTCATGGCAGCTATGAGTTATAAAATTTATCATTTTACATACGAGTTCAAAATCAGCCCTGATCACCCCCACAGGAAAATCTGCAGTGGTATTCTATATTTTCCAGTGGTTTTGGTTCAAATTGTGGCCTGGTGGCCTGAAACATTCGGCACGATAACTTTCAGTGCATTATGGTCATAGATTTATTCCTCTCCCTCCTTTTATAGCACTATCAGAAATAAGAAATAAGACCATTTTCAATCGTTATTTTTTGTAGATGTTTGATATTAACATCAGTCTGAGTTGATATCAAAATGTCTTCTGTTAGGATCGGACACTTCTGGAGCCCTGAAGCCTTGTATTAGAAAAACGTTTCGGCTTACGAAAAAAGAAAGTTAAACCAATTTGCTTTTTAGATCAATTATTTTTGGTTTTCTACCAAATTTGGAGATTCCTCCTCTTGGATTTGGAGAAAAAGGAAAATTTGCGTACATTTGGTTAATTAATGATAAAAATGCACGATCTTAAAAAGCTTGATAGCTGAACAAAAGAGATACTTAAATTATTTTTAATTATTAGTGTTGTATGATGTTATTAATCTGTAAAGGTTTTAACATCAGCCATCTGTGCTTTGAGAGTGAAAACCCAAAAAACACACATGCCCCGATACGACCTGTACAGCTAAGAAGTGGCTTTGCTCTGAAGGTTGACCAGTCTGTTGTGATACAATGTAATTAATAAAAAGTGTAACGTCGAATCAGATACTCTCTGTGTTTTTATACAAAAACATGCAATGTGGGTGTTTCGAATGAATGTGGCACATTCAAACTTTTGCAAGGTCACTAATATTTTTTGGTTTTTCGTTCATCAAATGAAATGTTTTTGCTGAGACGTTTGAAAGACCATGCTGAAATTTTACAAATCACTTGTCTTCACCTTCCTGAAGCTTTCAATGAAGCCTAACCTTCATTTACAAGATTCAATTGCGGCCAATAGTGAATTCCTCAAGGCGTTGTTTTCGGTAAAGCCTGAGATTCAATGCTAACAGGAAAGAAGATTAATAAGTGTTCAAAGGTTGTGTAGAAAACAAAGAGAAACATCAAACAAAGAAACAAGCCACAAAATCTGAGAATACCTTAGGTTTGAAGTGTTTGAGCAACTCTTAAATGTCTCTTATTCTTTAAATCCCATAAATCCACTATCTTTAAGTGTATATAAAAAAAAAAGCTTGGTTTGTAGATTAGGTACAAGCTGAGAGCTTTTTGCCAGGAATTGAAGAAGCAAATTGGTCAGGAGGGTTTGCCTAAATCCCAGATGCAATTAAAGCAACAGCTGAATTAATATGTCCGTTTTACACGTAGCTACAACTTATCTCCTAATAAAACAGCATCGCAAAAAAAATGAGAAATCCACAAAAATCGGCAGAAAAGAGAATGTAGCCGGAAGGAGAATACACACACTCAGCTGCGTATGTGTTTAAATGAGTGTGAGAGTGATGGTAAGTTCTTTATCGGCAGCACAAATTTCCTGTTCCTACTTCTTTAATTGCTTAGACAAAGCTTTTAGGAGACAGGCACATAAATACTTTAGCCCTAAGTCAATAGAAGGTAGCAAAAACATCTGCAAACGGGAAGAATTGTTTGGTTGCATCACTCTGGTCAACTGGTTTTAATGACTGACTGGCTTTGATCATTTTAAGCTAAAACAATCATGAGACTCCACAATCTTTTAGTATTAAATTCTTGGAAATTAGTTCAAAATGTTTCAATTCATGGCATTTGTCATAATTTAGTATTGCGAGCCAAGTACATTTGTCATTTTGTTGGTGAGAGTGGTGAAGTAGGACCTAAATGCATAGTCAGTTATAACCAGTGCATTGTTATTGAAGTGCAGAACCAGAAGGCAGGAGCTCGGCAGGACGAGGGGCCAGAGATAAGAACCTGGCTGGACGAGGAACCAGAGGAATGAGCTCGGCAGGACGAGGAACCAGAGGTATGAGCTCGGCAGGACGAGGAACCAGAGGTATGAGCTCGGCAGGACGAGGAACCAGAGGTATGAGCTCGGCAGGACAAGGGACCAGAGGTATGAGCTTAGAAGGACAAGGGACTAGAGGTCTGAGCACGGCCCGACAAGGGACTAGAGGTATGAGCTCTGCCGGACAAGGGACCAGAGGTATGAGCTCGACTGGACAAGGAACCAGAGGTATGAGCTCGTTAGGTTGAGGGACCAGAGGTATGAGCTCGGCAGGACGAGGGGCCAGAAGGTAGGAGCTTGACTGGACAAGGGACCAGGACACCAGGGTGCACCAAGAGCAGGTGAGGGTTCAGATATGGAGGGAAAAAAATCATGGCTGCATGACAGCTGTACAGCAGACCAGTGGAGCAAGGTGCAGCAGCAGATGCAGTCAGAGAATGATCCGACAAGGAAGTGAGGAACACCAGGGCTTAGGCAGAGAAAGACAAGACACACCTGGGGATCGGGACCACGTGTGCAAAATTAGGGCAGAGGGCATGATAGGAGGGAGGAAATGTTCCAAATGAGAGGAGGATCATGACCACATTTGAATTTCTGAGCTTTTTTTTCTCTAATTCATGACTAATTCTTAATGTTATTTAAAAAAGTGATTTGTTTGAATTAGATGGTTTTTTACAACACCTGACAAGGTAAAAATAAGAACAACTCTAAAACCTTGTTAAAAGTTGGATTCTATGAGAATGAGAAAAGTTTGGACGCTTTCAAATGGGTGCGTATAATTCTTACCAGGCATCGTGTCTGGCAGGCCCGGTGTCACCACATTCCACTAAAAGAAATGGAATCTGTTCTTCAATGTCAGACACTGAAAATGTATCACTCTGCAGACTGAAAGGGTAAAAATCCAGGTGGCTTCTACTGACACATTTTACACCGTGGGGGCTTTAACTGCGTGTTTGGAGGTCTGGTTAAAGCCATGGACATGAAGCACTTTATTACTACAGTGTCAAAGGGCTGCACCAAAGCAACATGTAAATTATACGTTTAATGACAGCTCCATCTTAGAAGAAAAACTCATGTGCACCAGAGAAATCTCATTATAGAACGGAGACCTTGCCAAGGACGAGCTTGGCCGGGCTCCCACCTTCAGCATCGCCAGGGAAAACAACAAAGACATAATTAAAACAAAATGTACACAATACACACAGGAAAATATTTCTATATCTTCTGCCAGCATCACCCGACCAATAAATGGTTCTTTTTCAGCCTGATAAACAAATTTATCAAATACAAACAAGAATAACTTCTCTTTTTGTTTTAAATATTTTTTTATGGAAACAGAGAAACATAAATGCTAAGACATATTTGTTGGGAAAAACTCAAGCATTTAAATTCCGCTAATAAAAATAGATAAAGGGGATATATTTTCTTGGTGAATGTGTGGATGGACCGGGATGATTGCCCTTAAATAGATGGCTGGGTCCACAGATGTGTGGCATCTGGAATCAATCTCAGGTGTCCCTGATCAGGGTGATGAGGAACATTCAGGGCTCCCTCTGGCGGCAGGCCAGGGAATCCTGACACCTTTACCTCGAAATAATCCAGTGATCAAAAACACACACAAAAACATCCATAAAGACCTTATAAACTGTATTAATATATTCATACATACATTCACCAAAAACTTGGATTATTTATTTATTTATAGATAAAATTAATCTTTCACTGTCTTTGCTAGAACTAGAATATTTAAACAATAATCTTTGACACATTGGTTGCTCGTCCCGCGGGAGGGATCCCTCTTTCATGTGGATCCCCACGAGGTTTCTTATTTTTTCCCCACTGATGGGTTTTTTAGGAGTTTTTCCTCACCGTGAAGGAGAGTCTAAGTGCATAAATGTGCTAGTCTTGGTTAGTAAGCATTTGTTAGTTATTTTTCTTGCTGTGTATTTGTGTTAATACATTCCTCTTTTTCTTGTGAAGCCCATTGAGACGGAAATTCTGTGATTTTGGGCTATACAAATAAAATTGAAAAAATTGAATTGAACTGAAAGTCCATCTTGTCATGTCATGTTTTTGTTTCTTTTTGTTTTAAATAATTTTTTTATGGAAACAGAAAAATGTTCAAGCTAAAGACATATTTGTTGTGTGAAAACTCAAGCATTTAAATTCTGCTAATAAAAATAGATAAAAGGAATATATTTTTTGGTGGGTGGACAGAGACTCTCTGGAGATAAATCACTCCTCAAAAATCCAAACAAAAGTTATTATGAAGTCTCTATCAAGCAAGTTTTTACAATGTAATAGAAAATGTTCCCTTTCATTACAATAAAATGTATCCAGGTTAATGTTATCAGAATGTGTGGATAGAAAACAGCCTTTTTTTTGTTTCTTTGAGGGAGACAGTTAGAAACTGCAGATACAAAGTTAGAAATTGCAGATACAAAACTTTCCTCCTGTCCTTCACCGTGTGACCAGATAACACGATCCAGCAGAGGACCGAAACAGCCTTGAAATTGAAACATCTGAATCTTTTGGATTATTCATCTGTTCTCACCCTCTGATTAAGTTCTGATTAGACTCTGACCAGAACAAAGACACAGAGTTACCAGTCCAAGGGTGTGACTCACTGAAGTGACAGACTGTGCATTTCACATCTTGACCTTCAGTACAGCTTCGTCTGCATCAATGGACCCATTAATGACTATTTTTATGTTTGTAAAACCATTTAACTTCACTGAATTAAGACAGAAAAAAGTTAGCATAACAGATAAAAACTCCATAATAAGCACCTTTTGTCAGGGTTCGACGATTTCAAGAAAGTCTGTAAAGCAAAGGGCACAGGATTAACTCAGGATTTCAAAAGTCCAAATAATAACAGAGTTCAAACATGGTCAGGCAACCAGGAGGACCTGGCTGAAAGGGATGGTATGACCCGACGTGGAAGACCGGGATGATTGCCCTTAAATAGATGGCAGGGTCCACAGATGTGTGGCATCAGGAATCAATCTCAGGTGTCCCTGATCTGGGTGAAGAGGAACTCCCTCTCGTGGCAGGTGAGGGAATCCTGACACCTTTACCTCGTAACAATCCAGTGATCAAAAACGTACACACAAAAACGTCCATAAAGACCTCATAAACTGTATTAAAATATTCAAACATAAATTTACCAAAAACTTGGATTATTTATACTGTAGATAAAATTCGAATTTCACTCTCTTTGCTAGAACTAAAAGTCCATCTTGTCTTGTTTCTGTGTAATTTTTTTATGTGGAAACCTGTTCTTTCCCATTTTTTAAAATTTCTTTACTCTGTTCACTTGAAAATAAATGAAATGTTTTAGATCTCCGCATTCAATTGATTCTGATTCTCTGATTTTGATTCAGTTATTTGCTGATTTCTGTGTGGCGTTTGCATATCCAGGTGCTCCAGTTTCCTTCCATCCTCCAAAGGCGTACGTGCCAGGTTAAAATGAACGTTACAAAATTGCCTTTAGAAATGAGTGTGCGTATGTGTGTGTGACCTTGCACTAGATTGGTGACTTGTTTGAGGTGTACCCAGCCTCTTGGCTGAAATCCATCCACATAGGCTCCGGCACGCTTTTCGAGAAAAGGGGGTTTAGAAGACAAAAAGAAAGAAAGAAGGAAGTAATTTGTCTTTGTTAGAAAAACACGATGAGGGTAAAGAGGAGGAGCAGACGAGGCATTCCAAAGCTGCTTTTTTACACCAAGGAGCAATTAGAGATGTCATGGTCAGTGACAAGTACTTATTAGTGGTTAATCCCAAACTACTGCACCTGCACGCTAACGTCACTAAAAACCAATGTTTTACTTTCACAGAGGAATTCATGGTCAGTTTATCCTCTTTAAAAACATGCCAAGATGACTTGGTGAATTACGTTTCTCCTGATTATTATTTCAGATAAAAATCTGGGCAAAGTTAGTTCATTTTTTTGGTACAATTCTGAGCAATTCAAAGGGATTTAAAAATCTACTGGTTGGATTCCTACTTATAAATAGATGTTCTGAACAAATTGACCAACACCAGTCTTTTGTTTTTAGTCCGTTTTGAAAAATAAATGTTCACCTGAAATAATCGATGTTCAAAATGTTCCTCGTCTATTTTTGAACACACAAAAGACAGTCAGAATTACTAATTTCAAATGAGCCTTTTGTTCATGTTTTATTTGTTTAAGTGACCCTTTGCGCTCACGTAACCAGGCGCAAAGGGTCGGCGACCCATCCGACCCATCTTGGGTCGGGTGGGTAGCCAACATCGCCGCCAGGTCGGGTGGTTAGCCAACATCGACCCAAGTTGGCTATAGACTATAGACCCAAGTTGGCTATAGACGGCTATAGCCGAGTCTATAACCGACTCGGCTATGACCCAAGTCGGCTATAGACTTCCGAAATAGTCTTATTTCCGAAATAAGACAACCCTAGCCTAACCGATAGCTCCGGCTAGGCTTGGCTCGACAAGTCTATACAAGTCTCGTCTTATTTCCAGACTTACGAAATGAGACTTCCAAAGTCTGGAAGTCTTATTTCCAGACTTCCTTCCAAAGTCTGCACACAATGAAACAATATTTCACAAATTTGGAAAAATATAACTTGATTTAAAACTAATAATTGATGATTGAGTTTATTTCAGGTCTAAAGGGAGCAGTGATAGTTTCTCAGTGTTGTATTAACTAGAGGAATGAAGTATTACAACCACAACCTCCAACTCATGGATTAGGAAAGCGATCTAGTCAGGATCTATTATGTACTCGGATGCTTTAACTCGGTTAGCAAATTTAAACCGACATCCAATCAATGCGTCTGATTTTACTCCCATCAAGTCTGATGAAGGCTGAAACTGTGATGTGAAGGTTTAACCAACACTCATACAGAGAAACACCATGACTTCATCACCAGACATCTAATTTAATCAATAAAATTATGGATTCAGAGCCCAGACTAGTAAACGAAACTCTAACCGTTTAAATATAAAAACTAATAAAGGATTTTAAAATCTACAAACCGATGCCGTCATTGGGCTTTTTTTCAATTACATTGAATATTAATAAACTTTTTACAAGAAGAAATATATAAAGAAATATAAAAACATGGGTTTTCTGCTGAGGAATTTACACGAAGGGAAAAAAAGCTCACTAATGGGAAATTTTCACTTTACATTTTACATTTTTACTACTATTTCAAACAAAACTCTTTCAGTGAACAGATTGGTTTTAAGACAAAACAAAGACGTTTAAAACATGAGTCGATATGAAACAGTTAAGTTTTACTGATAAATCTTTTTACTCTAAATGTCTAAAGTCAATGTAATTTTGAGTTTTCCATTTTGTAGCTTCCTGTGAGGGTGGCTTTTGTTTTTAAAAGTGATCCCTAAGTCTTGCTTTCAATGGTCTGCAGATTAGAACCAGAATACACCTGTACATAGGGGCAGATCCAGGTCCAGGTGGTCCATGAAAAAAAAAAAACGACAAAAAGAAAGGGGACTACTCAGAGTCCTCTATACTGGCTTTGTCAATGACCTCATGTGCTTTTAGTGCTTCTAAATCATGAAGAAACCACTACAAATGTCCATTTTTGATCATTTCTGTTTTGTTTCACTTAAACTAAACCACTTTTAATGAATTAACAGCAAAATGTCAAAACCATGTTTTCAGCCCCTGGAAAGCACTTTTTTCAGCAAGAAGTCAGAAGATTGATTCTGAGTGTTGCCAAAGGGGAGAATGTTTAAAACTGTTGAAACCAACTTAGAATAGGCTAACTAACTTGCCCGATTATATATGTAAATACATTTATCTTGTTACTTTATTAATTAAAGTCATATTTTCTAAGTAAGTACAAACCTCATAGGCTCAATAAAAAGGTACATTCAGTATAAAATGTCCCCTTTAAAGATATCAAACACCACCAAAGCATGGGCAGGATCCAACTTGTCTCATCTTTAAAAAGCTTGAACCTTCATACTCTATTTTCTTTAGATTTGTTGTGAGGTGAGTCATTCCAAGTATCTGGAAAACAAAACAGACACAACACAAGGCTGTCCTCGAGGACTTCAAAGTTTTTCATGTGTCCCTGCTTCATCACACCTGATTCCAATTAAAGAATAAATGAGCCGATCTTCATTGGCTTTTGGGTCCTGCTTAATCAAAATCAGGTGTGTTGAGCAACGATGAGTTTAAAACCAGATGCCTCGAGGGACTGAATTTGGACACCTCTGCAATAAGGGAGCATGATTAGTTACATACAAATAAAAAAATGTCCATGTCACCATATGCAGGTCAGATACTCCACGTCAGCTACCTCAGATATTTTTTTGAAGCTGCTTTGGATACACGGGAACAATCTTTCCCCCAAGGACACAATGAAATACACAAAAAACAGGGTAAATTATGAACTAAAGTCATTCCTCATCCTCTGTCTGGCCCTCCTCCTGCAAGGGTTTCTTCTTCCACCGAAACGGAACAGCCAGTGGCTTTATCAAGATTTATGAGCTAAATCATCATTGGAAATATAAGACACTTGTTGGGGCATGAGGGCAGATGGGGAAAGAGGGAGCAGGCATACGACGAGAACGATGGCACAGGCGGAACAGGAAGACAAGTAAAAAGAGGAAAGGGGATGCACACTGAATGAACAAACAAAACCAAAGAAAAGAATGACTCAGGACTTCAGGAGAACAAAACTTGATCCAAAACCCAACTTGAATTTTACTTTTCATCTAATACAGTTTTTACTCCAAAAGGGATTTGATTTATTGATTTAATTAAGCTTTCAAGAACAAGTAGCCACTGAAAAATCTAATTGAATTCTTGTCTGTTGCTGGTTGTAAATTTACATTCGGTTCTCGGGGAACAAGAAATACTGAACCAAAGTTGTAACTTGTAACTATCACTGTCCCAGAAGACAAGCTCTATCGATACAAAGAAATGGAATTAAACCGTATCTTCAGTATAGCTTCTTCTTTTTCTTCCGGCATTTCTCTTCAGGGGTCGCCACAGCAAGTCAGTTTCTTCCATCTAACCTTATCTGCTGCATCTTCTTCGGTCACACCAACTAGCTTCATGTCTTCCTTCACTGTTTCCATGAACCTCCTCTTTGGTCTTCCTCTAGGCCTCTTTCCTGGTGGTTCCAAATCCAGCATCCTTCTTCCGATGTACTCTCTCTCTCTCTCCTCTGCACATGTCTAAACCATCTCAGTCTTGCCTCTCTGACTTTATCTCCAAAACCTCTAACATGTGCTTTTCCCCTGATCCTCTCCATCCTGGTCACTCCCAGAGAGATCCTCAGCACCTTCATCTCTGCTACCTCCATCTCTGTTTCCTGTCTTTTCCTTAGTGCCACTGTCTCTAGACCAAACAGCATGGCCGGTCTTACCACAGTTTTGTACACTTTCCCTTTCATTTTAGCTGAAGTTCTTCGATCACACATCACACCTGATACTTTTTGCACCCGTTCCAACACGCTTCTTCACCTCTTTTCCACACTCTCGGTTGCTCTGGACTGTTGATCCTAGATACTTAAAATCTTCTACCTTCTTTATCTCTTCTCCCTGTAACATCACTTTTCCATTTGGATCCATCTTCAATACAGCATCGATTATTATCATCAAATAAAGATGGTAGTTTATTATCATATTGATTTCACTTCTGAAATTCACACACATCAGAGCTGGCGGCTGTCTGGCTTAAAGTAAAAATTCAATGATTTCTTATGTTTGTAAGACGTGGTTGTAGTTTAGAAACTACGTGACCAGTTTTGTTAGAATAGATTAATTGTGTTCACTTAACTCATAACAATAAAAATAATGCAGCGTACTCATGTAGCGCTTTTCCAGGACGCTCAAAGACGCTTCACATATGCATTATTCATTCACTCCATGCTAAGTAATTGGTAAGCTGCCCTGGGACAGGCTGACAGAAGCGAGGCTGCCATTTTTTGCGCCATCAGCCCCTTTGACCATCACCAACCAATCACACACACCATCCAGACTAGGCAATCTGGGTGAAGTGTCTTGTTCAGGGTCACAGCGGAAATTTTTCCTCAACGATCGTCTCGCTGTGGTACTTGAGGTTCCAGTGTTCTCTCATCCAAGAACAGCCCACTCCCAGCCTCCTTAGCTTTTGGAGGCTGGGATCAGGCATTGACGGGCTGGTATGGTGGAGAACAGTAGGCACCTCCCTCATCAAAAATAAGTGTGAATCCAAACCAAATATCATCATAAAAACCAATCTGGCCCTATTTGTCTGGCAGGGTCATTTGATCTGAACAGAACTATCACTCTAATGCAATCACATAACATTAGGGGTAAATAGGGTTTGAGTAGGTTTTTCTCGTTCCGTTCCATCGCCTTCCGCTTATCCGGGGCCAGGCCGCGGGGTAACAGCCTCAGACGTGAAGCCCAGGCTTCTCTCACCCCAGCTGGGTCCTCCAGCTCACCTTGATCCTGAGTCATTCCCCGGCCAGCTGTGGTCCAGAGTCTGCCTCTTGGTCTCCTCCAGGTGGGACGTACCTGAAACACCTCACCAGCGAGGGGCTCGGGGGGTATTCTGACCAGATGCCCAAACCACCCCATCTGGTTTCTCTCAACCTGGAAGAGGAGCGGCTCGACACCGAGCTCCTCCAGGATGGCAGAGGCCCTCACCCAATCTCTGAGTGAGAGCCCAGCCACCCTGCGGAGGAAGCTCCTTTTGGCCACTTGTATTTGCGATCTCATTCTTTCGGTCCCCACCCATAGCTGGCGACCATAGGTGAGGGAGGTGAGGGTGGGAACGTAGATCGACTTGTAAATCGAGAGCTTAGCTTTTTCTCCGGACTAGAAAATAACAGGTCAACAGTTTTGTTATAAATATCTTTATCGTGGCTGCCTTGTGGCACAGTAGTTAGCACAGTGGCCTCACAGCAAGAAGGTCGTGGGTTTGAGTTGTGGGTGGCGACAAGGCTTGAAACACTGACCTTTCTGTGTGGAGTTCGCATATTCTCCCTATGTCACCATGGGTTTTCTATGGGTACTCCGGTTTCCTCCCACCCTCCAAAATCATGCATGTCAGGTTAATTGACCACTACATGATTGCCCCTAGAAATGAGTATGGGTATGGTTGTATGTGTGTGGACCCGCAACAGACCTCTTCGGGGTGTACCTTGCCCCTCGAATCAGCCGGGATGTGTTCCGGCATTACTCGCACCCCGTAAGGGATAGACCTTTAAGAAGGTGACTTTATCGTGTGATACACTAGAAACAAGCAAGAGAATTGTCCAAAATGTCAATGGAGCACTTATAATAATCATTGTGGTTTAAATTAGCTTCATTAAAAAAAAAAAAAAAAAAAAAATAGTGATTAGTATGAGAAAGTACTGTAAAAAAATTATAAGTAAAATCAAGACAAGAAAGGTCATGCAAAAAGCAGTTACATGTGGGGTGTTTTGGTAATTTCCCCTTCACCTCCCTCTCCGGCTCATTGTCTGCCACATCTATGCCCAGTCACCTCCCATGGAATTCACCTCTCTCTCTCCTATACAGAAAAAACCTCTGCACTCATCCAACCTCTGTCTTTCTGACATAGTGAGCCAGCTCTGGCTGGCTTACTCTTGTCTGTCTGTTACCAATCTATTACCATAAAGACCAGCCTTGAACAAAACACGCCTGGCTGTGATCCACACACCACCAGTCCACTACCAGGTGGGTCATCCCTTTGTCGGACCTCAAGCTACTTTTCAGTGGGCTTCCTAGTCCCTTCACCACATCCACTAAACAAAGGTTTAAATCTTGCCAAGTGTCACATTTTGGTCCTTATCTATCTCCATCATCACCCCAGTAAGTCATTGCTAAACCCAAGATGACGGGGATTCTGCAGGTTTCAAAATTTCCTGGCTTCAACTCGCTTCACTTTTAACACATTGTTGATCATATTCGTTCAGCTTGTGAGCCGCATATTCCTACTTGCGTTGCAGGGAGTACCGGAGCCTATCCTGGCTGATTTCAGGTGAGAGGCAGGATACACCCGAAACAGGTCACCAGCACCACCATACATCCCCTTGCTGATCATACCATAGGCTGCAATCATGATTTTTATAAGATGTGATCTAATGAAGTTTTGAGATGGCTAATTTAAAGCCCAATTTATCCGGGATTCGTTTGACCTAAAGACTTTTGGCAATTTGTATCTAAAACAATTCTTCCGTTCTATCATCTTCCACTTGTTCAGGGGTCGGGTCGCGGGAGCAACAGCCTCAAACGGGTAGCCCAGGCCTCTCTCACCCCGGCTGCATCCTCCAGGTCACCCATAAGGATCCCTAGATGTTCCCCGGCCAGCTGTGGGACATAGTCTCTCCAGTGGGTCCAGGGTCTGCCCCTTGGTATACTCCCGGTGAGACGTGCCCAAAACACCCCGCCCACAAGGCGCTCGGGGGCATCTTGACCAGATACCCGAACCACCTCATCTGGCTTCTCTCAACCTGGAGGAGGAGCGGCTCAACACCGCGCTCCTCCCGGATGGCAGAGCTCCTCACCCGATCTCTGAGTGAGAGCCCAGCCCCCCTGCAGAGGAAGCTCATTTTGGCCGCTTCTATCCGCGATCTCATTCTTTCGGTCACCACCCACAGCTGGTGACCATAGGTGAGGGTGGGAACGTAGATCGATTGTATGGTTGTATGTGTGTAACCCTGCGACATACTGGTGACCTGTTCAGGGTGTAACCTGCCCCTCACCTTGAATCAGCCACCCCCCGCAACCCAGTAAGGGATAGACGGTTAAGATGGTGACCGAATTATTTTGTCACTATCATTAAATCCTTGGTTACAACAAAGTTTTTTTTTCTCTCTTTCTTTAAATCAAACCACTTCACTCGAAATAAAACAAACCACAACCAAAAAGTGTGGTTTTAAAGGATATTTGTCGTACCGGGTGGTATGAGTCTGTAATTATATCTGCTTTTATTTCCATAACCACATGCACAAAATATTAATGAATTCCTTTTGAAAATAAATAGACTTATGAACTAATAAATTATGACATTTCCACATTTTTCAGCAGCTCTTTTGTTATTTCATCCTAAAAGTCATTAACTTTTTTGAACGCTATTATAGTTCTTTTTCTGTGATTCTGGAAAAGTCATTTAAACAGATTAAACACATTGTGTGAAATAAAGTAACTTTTGCTTATATCCTGTTTTACTATTAAACCAAAACTCTAATTCATTTCCTCCGCTCGTATCTGCTGAATTAAATCTAAATTCAACCTGTGAAGTGCTGCCTAAATGTCATCTCTTATTATTCTGCAGCCTGAACCGTCTTAATGAGCTCTAGTTTCCATCCGGCGAACAGAACAACACTTTCTAAAACGAGTGCTGAGCCACGTGTTTCTACAAATCGAAGCAACCGCCTGATTTTTATACGAGTTACTAATTAAAAGTGGAGGAGTTTAGGTATCTCGGGGTCTTGTTCATGAGTGGGGGAAGGATGGAGCGGGAGATCGACAGGCGGCATCAGCAATAACTAGGACACTGCATTCTTTCGTGGTAAAAAGAAAGAGCTGAGCCGAAAAGCAAAGCTCTTGATTTACAAGTCGATCTACATTCCAACCCTCACCTATGGTCACCAGCTGTGGGTGGTGACCAAAAGAATGCGATTGCGGGTACAAGCGGCCGAAATGAGCTTCCTCCGCAGGGTGGCTCCTCCTCCAGGTCGAGAGGAGCCAGATGGGGTGGTTCGGGCATCTGGTCAGGAGGCCCGCCGAGCGCCTCGTGGGCAAGGTGTTTCGGGCACGTCCCACCGGGAGGAGACCAAGGGGCAGACCCTGGACCCACTGGAGAGACCATGTCTCACAGCTGGCCAGGGAACGACTTGGGATCCTTCCGGGTGAGCTGGAGGATGCAGCCGGGGAGAGAGAGGCCTGGGCTACCCGTTTGAGGCTGTTGCCCCCGCGACCCGACCCCAGAGCAAGCGGTAGATGACGGAACGGAACTAATATATTGATATAAGTGGCGCAAGGAACCAAATTGTCTCATTTGCTATTGCTGATTTTTTGTTCTGATAAATGCACGTTTATTTCCTGTTAATCACAAAAATCCAGTTGTGCTGCACAAGCTTTACAAGGAAATAATATGTCTAGGAACCAAGAAGGATGATAATGGAATAATTCTGTTGGGAAAATGTGAACAAATTAAGAAAAAAACTGGTATAAAACGGTAGAGAAGCTATTTTAAAAGAGAAGAAATGAGAAATACAACCGAAAAAAATTAAGGTAGACCAATTGATAGTGCTTTTAAAACATCAGGAGCCAACAATTGAAAACACAAGGGATCCAAATCAAGGGAGAGGCAGTAAGAGGAAGAACAAGGGAACAAGGGATGGGCTTTTGATGGAGTCCCATCTGGAGTGTTTATGACGAGGCAGCGCCAGCAACGTAATGAGTTGACTGATCAATCTCTCCTCCTTGCCCCGCTGGATCAATAGCCCTGTTTTGACAGCCTACATTAAGCTCTAACTAATTGCCAGATTGCTAAATGCTTTTAAGAAGGAAAGGAGGAAAAAAAACATATCCAGGACAATCAATAATGTAATCATGCAAGCAACTCTCTCACTATCAGGGGAGGAACGAGTGTGTGTATGTCAGGGTGACGTGTGTTAAGGGCCGAATGGTTGCTGCTTCATGGGTTATACTTTGGGATGTGGATCGTTTTTTGTAAAACAGCTGGGAGTTGTGATCAGGCGATGTGAGTGAAGAAAAGCGGTGGTGTTTGGGGTTTGAACCTCTACTGTCTCAGTGGAATGGTTAACTTTGTTCACAGTTTTGTGGCCAAACCACAGTGACTTTAAAACCTCACTGACAGACTAAATATGACACATTTCTATATTAAAAGTGGTCTTTTACTTTTTTATGTCTTCTATCTAAATTAAACGCATCAAAAGGAACTGATACCTGAGAAACGGCGTCCATTGATCGGATAGATACGGTCTCAAAGCAGAGATAAAAACACTAGGTAAGTAACTTACACAGTAGTGCGCAAAATTTGAAATGATTAAAATCTTCAAACAACTCAAGCCTTGTTCAAAGAAATTGAATGATTCAGTTAGATCTGTCAGGAAGTAACAATCAGTTACTTTGAGGAAATATCAATGTTTTTAATCTGTCTTGAAGCCTTATGGTAAAAAATAAGTTTTTCCGAAGACTTCATCTGGCAGTCATGGAGGGTGCACTGACCTCGACTCGGGACATTAAGAATTAGTGGAGGAAGTATTTCATTACCTTTCACGGTTTTAAGGGATGTGAAAGGAGGAGGACCCAATTGCAGGACTTCAAACGAAGTTTATTAACTCAATTAAGGTAAGTCTGTAAAGCAAGAAGCACAGGATTAACTCATGGTTTTAAAAGTCCAAATAATAACAACGTTCAAACATGGTTAGGCAACCATGGTGACCTGGCTGGAAGGGATAGTAAGACCCAGCAGGGAAGTCTGGGGTAATTCCCCTTAAATAGATGGCAGGGTGCACAGATGTGTGGAATCAGGAATCATCCCCAGATGATCCTAATCAGATTGTTTGGGAACATCCAGGGCTCCTTCTGGCGGCAGGTGAGGGAATCTGACAATACCTCCTCAAGTCCACCAACATGTCTTTGAGAAGGAAGCAGAGTCTCTGGTGCCAAGGTCACTGAGCTGGTCAAAAAGTTCAGCGGCAGCAGGGCCGTGAGTAGATGAGATCGGCCTAGAGCTCCTAAATGGTTCGAGTAGTGTAGTGCTGTCCCGGCTGACATGCCTGTGCAACATCGCGTTGACATCGGAACAGTACCTCTTAACTGACAGACTAGGATGTTGGTCCCTCTTTATACAAACCATCAAGGAACTACACTCCTCAGTCTTCTTTGGAAGATGACATTGTGATCTGTAGTGAGAGGAGGGAAGAGGTGGAGGAAAAGCTGGAGAGGTGGAGGTTTGCACCAGAAAGAAGAGGAATGAAGATTAATCAGAGTAAGACAGAGTAGGGAAAGCGGGGTTGGTTGTCACACGGGTAGGTTGTCACAGTGGTCATATCTCAGTCACTACAGGGCGCTGATCAGAACCATTGACACAGAAATGTTCAGAATTAGTGTCACAGGTCACCTACCATGATATTGGATGTGAAAGCAGCTAAATCTTGAGGTGAGACCATTTTAATTGTTTTTTGACTGCAAAAGTAAATTTTAGGGCATCTCATGTTTTCTTCCCAGTTATAACACTATGAGCTGACATAAAAATACTTTTTTACCATTTGAAAGTATAAAGAGAAAGCTACAATTTGTTTAGTTTTTTTCTTAGCAAGGCTAATACATGTGGGTGCCAGCTTCCAAAAGAGCTAAAAAGGACAGTTGGGGTAGGTTGTCACAAATTTTGGGGGGTTGGTTGTCTCATGTGACAAAATGTAGTTCAGAGATGGTATAAACATCTTATAAAGCTTGTTTATAGTGACTGAGGAGCCAGGTACATGCCCAGTAGAGCCAAGTAATCCTACACCACTACTGCCAACCACGCTCCCAAGTACAAGTACGGCATGCAGAAGTTTCAGCCCTGAATAACTTCGACCATTCCCAAAGGCTCCTTCCCGGAAACAGTCTAGGAAGAGGAAGACCCGCAAAAGTTCTATCCTCACCGACACACCTGTAAAAGAAAGCATTGAAGCAGAAAAAAAAGCCAAACAAAAGAAAAAGTCTTCCACAAAGAGAAGGAAGCAGAAGGAAAATGATGCTTCCTCAGATGAGGAGGAGTGCTTTTGCTTAATCTGCGTTGAGCCTTTCTCCAATAGTCGATCTAAAGAAACCTGGCTGTAATGCATTGTCTGCAAGGGGTGGGCACATAAAGATTGTACACCTGGTCAGCCAATATTTGTGTGCCAGAATTATGATTCGGAAGGGGAAAGTGATTAGTGAATGTTTGCCTCAGTTAAATGTTCCAATATTGAGACATCTTGCATACATTTGCATAAAGGGATGTCTAGATTTGTTTGGAAATTGTTTATTCAGGTCTCAATATTGTTAATCAGAACCAAAAAAAAATTAAGTGGCAAAATTTAAGTTTTCAATCACTAAAATGCTTTTTCATTTGTTCATTGTTGTTACTTTAACTTCATTTTCTTAATTCAGAATGTTTGTTTTTATAAACCAGGTCACAGATTGTAATATGCTGGACAAAATAAAAAAGTTTTGTGATTTCTAAAAATGTAAAAATTTTTCATTTTTTTCCATTAGAATAACACAGGGACAACCAACCCCATACGGTGAGACAACCAACCCCGCTATGGGGTTGGTTGTCACATCTGCGCAAGTTGCATTTGCCAGCTCATATATTTTGAATGGAATGGATTCTGTCAGATCTAGGAATATCAAATTATTCCTGACACATTAAGCTATTAATATGTACAGAAATGGTGTTCTTCTCATGTACCGTTTTATCAGAAATCTAATTTAAGTAAAAAGTGTGACAACCATCCCCGCTCTCCCCTACATGTGTGTGAATGAGAGGGATCCAAATGGAAAAGTGAGGTTACAGGGAGAAGAAATAAAGAAGGTGAAAGATTTTAAACATCTAGGATCAACAGTCCAGAGCAATAGAGAGTGTGGAAGAGAGGTGAAGAAGCGTGTTAAGGCAGGCTGGAACGGGTGGAGGAAAGCATCAGGTGTAATGTGCGACAGAAGAGTTTTGGCTAGAATGAAAGGGAAAGTGTACAAAACTGTGGTGAGACCGGCCATGCTGTTTGGTCTAGAAACAGTAGCACTGAGGAAAAGACAGGAAGCAGAGATGGAGGTAGCAGAGATGAAGATGCTGAGGATCTCTCTGTGAGTGACCAGGATGGACAGGACTAGAAATGAGTACATCAGGAGGTATGAGTACATAGCACATGTTGGAGGTTTTGGGGATAAAGTTCGAGAGGCAAGACTGAGATGGTTTGGACATGTGCAGAGGAGAGAGAAAACATCAGAAGAAGGATGCTGGATTTGGAACCACCAGGAAAGAGGACTAGAGGAAGGCCAAAGAGGGGGTTCATGGACGCAGTGAAGGAAGACATGAAGATACTGTAGTTGGTGTGACCAAAGAGGATACAGCAGATAGGGTTAGATGGAAGAAACTGACTTGCTGTGGCGACCCCTAAAGGGAAATGCCGAAAGGAGAAGAAGAAGTCTTCTTTGGAATGTCTGTTCAGGGGTATTGGAGAGGAAGGTCCGTCGGATAGCTGAGTCTTGGATTGAGGGGAAGTGGAGTAGTTTTTGTTCTAGATTGAATTGAATCTCAATTCAATTCAAAGGTTTGAAAGTGAAAGGTTGACTATTTTGATGAAGGACGGCAGAAATGATTTTCTGTATCGTGCCTTCGAGCATTGGGGTTGCAGGAGTCTGTTGCTAAAGGTGCTCTTCAGATGGCCCACAGATTTGTGAAGGGGGTGCCAGGGATTTAGCATGAGGGATGACCGTTCTGCTTTCATTCTATCCATAGACACCTCCTCCACGCAAGCGAGGGGGAAGCCAACCAGACGTCCAGCTTTTTTTTATCAGCTTTTTTGGTCTGTTGGCATCCTTTGTTTTTATACCAGCTCCCCAGGCGGCCACAGCAAAGAACAGGACACCCTCCGTGATGGCATGGTAAAACATGGAGAGCATCTTGTTGCAGACGTTGAAGGACCCAAGCTTTCTGAGGTAGTACAGTAGTACTACCTACCTGTCCGCTGGGTACAGGTAGTACTTAGGGCCTTTTTGTAAATCATGTCTGTGTTGGTGGACCAGTCCAGTTTACTGTTGAAAATGATGGGGGAAAGGGATGGGGAGCCACAAACCAGCTTTATGCCCTCTTCAGTATCCTGGTTATGAAAATTTGCCCTAACAGCATGCATCCACTGTTTTTGCAGATTCCAAGAATCCATTTGACTGTGTCCCTCAGGGGACTCTTGTAAGAGTATTCTGGGATTACGAAGTACAAGGTGTTACAAGGTGTACGACCTCTGTTTGACCGGTGCAAGAGCTTGGTTTGAATTGCTGGTTGTTGTTGATTTTGTTTCCAGTGAGAGTTGGAATCTGCCAAGGCTGCCCTTTTTCACCAATTCTGTTTAGTACTTTTATGGACTTTCTATGCACAGCCAAGGCCGTAAGAGGATCTGGTTTGTTGGCCTCAGGATTGGATTTCTATTTTTATAGGATGATACGGTCCTGTTGGCTTCATCAAGCCGTCGTCTTCACCTCTCACTGGCCCTGTTTTTCTGCCAAGTGTGAAGCGACTGGAATAGGAATCAGCACCTCCAAATCCAACACCCTGGTTCTCTATCAGTGCGGCATCTACCTTAATTAGGATGCTTCATCGGTCCAGAGAAGTGATAAAACAGCTGTGCCATAAAACTAATCTTTCAAAATGGCAGTTTGTGAAATGAACTGGAAGTCTGATTTGAAGGAGTGAATTAAATTTTTTCTTAATTTTTTTAAAATAAATTTTTGTATAAGCATTGTTTATTTGGTGCATATATTTTTCTGTCCCCACATTCCTTAACAACCCACCAAGTTAGTATTTAAAGGTTTTGTTTTTTACCGCAAATAACGAGGTCAGAGATCCATCAGTCAGAGTGACATCCTCTCTCTTTTTCACTTCACTAAAACAGTGAGGGGGTGGCGGGGGGGGGCGGTGGTGATGGTGTGTTGGGTTGAGGGGTGTCCTTTTAATTTTTCAGACAAGCAATTCTCCTGCAGACTGAAGAGCCTCTACCGTCCAGAACGTTCATGCATTTTTAACGAGGCCAAACACAGCAGACAAAAAGCCACAAACGAAAAGTGCAGGAATAAAAGAAGCTCATCTGGTATCTATCTTTTTTTTTTTCTGCATTTTACTTAACACTTCTCGTGGTTTCACGTTAGAACCAGGAATTTATGAGGCCAATCGAGATGGTGCCTAAAAAAACAAACATAGAAAAAATGGACATCATTTTTACACACAAAAAATGGAGGAAAACTATTAATTGGAAAATTAAGAACACGGTAAATGTCTTCTTTTTCTTTTTTAAACCACATTCAAAATAATCTCTAAAAAGATTTTTTTGATTGGATCTTCCAGCTGAAGTGACGTGGCTTGGCTTTTGCATTGATCCTGGGCAGGGGCTGTTGCAGCAATCCCGGGCAGGGGCTTTTGTAGCGATCCCGACAGGCCTAAGACTTCTGTCCGCTGGATCCGTTCATGGTCGGGTCATTCTGTCATGAAGCAGTGTGCAGGTGGAAGGAGAACCCAAATGCAGGACAATAAACATGATTTATTTTGAATGGTAATTTGAAGAAGCTGTAAATTAAAGCAAACAAAAATGAATGGATAGTTTCAAGTTATTGTTAACGATTTTGCGTCTTGGTCAGGCAGCACGAAAAACCAGGCTGGAATGGAAGGTATGACCCGACACCTGAAGGGAAGACAGGCTGCCTATTTAAAGGCAGCTGCACCACAATCTTCAGGTGTGTAAAATCTAGCAAATGAGGAAAGACCCCGGGTTCCCTCTGGTGGTGGGCGAGGAAACCATGATAATACCTCCCACTCAATTACCACCTGCAGGTGGTCAAAGATCATTTAAGCATGGTGGGACGTGGCGTAGCCTGGCTTGATGTGGTTTGGCTTTTGCAGGGATCCTGGGCAGGGGCTTTTGCAGTGATCCTGACAGGCCCCAGGTTCCCTCTGGTGGTGGGCGAGCGAACCATGACAGGTACGTCATAAAGAAGTTGAGTTAAACAATATAAATGTAACTTTTAGGTGCATTCTGAAGCTTTCTCATGGCTATAATAAAGTGTGATGGTGCTAAAACTTCAGCCAGATGAGTAAAAAAAAAGGTTTGAAAGAAATAGATTTTTTAGACCAAAGCATCCTCTAATTCTCTGACCTTAAAGAGATGTGCTTATGAACCATCTGATGGCATTGTGACATTTATTACACATATTTCTGGAGCTTTCCGCCGCCCAGCAGCCTGAGGAAGTGTACTTTACAACCATTAATTCCTGCCTGGAAGCCAAAGGTGAGTTTCATTTTACGCTGACTTTTGCTGTTGCACCATATCACACACAAGCAGCTCGATGTCAACACACAGGCTGTTTTCTAGTGTGGATTATTTACCACAGAAAGGCAAAGAGGACATCGGGATAAGCAAGTGAGAAAGGGAGAATGGGAATGATGAGACAAGAGGGAACAACGTGTGGTTAGGATGAAAATGTGAGGTCAGATTGATGTCAAATCATCCCTTGTTAAACGTTTGGTTCAATTTCTTTTTTATTGCCAGGTATACGTCAAAGTTATCTGACATGCTTTGATCACGATTAATCCACCCGAACAAGTATAAATAAATTGAACACGTTTGTACTTAGAGCCCTTTTCTCCAAGAGGAAACGGTCCTGAAACTCCAACTAGAGGAACTCCTTTCTGGATAGAAAACCTGCAATCACAGGCCGTATGCGGTACGCACTGAGACTTCATAAAGTTGACAACAAATTTGTTAAAAACAACTTTGATCTGTGTGGCGTCAGCAATAACTAGGACGCTGCATCGGTCCGTCATGGTACAGAAAGAGCTGAGCCGAAAAGCAAAGTTCTCGATTTACAAGTCGATCTACGCTCCTACCCTCATCTATAGTCACCAACTGTGGGTGGTGACCAAAAGAATGAGATTGCGGATACAAGCGACCGAAATGAGCTTCCTCTGCAGGGTGGCTGGGCTCTCACTCTGAAATCGGGTGAGAAGCTCTGCCATTTCGGAGGAACTCGGTGTTGAGCCACTCCCCCTCCAGGACGAGAAGAGCCAGTCGGGGTGGTTCGGGCATCTGGTCAAGATGCCCCCTGAGCGCCTTGCTGGGTAGGTGTTTCGGGCATGAGGTAGACCATGAGGCAGACACCGGACCTGCTGAACCTGCTGTCTCACAGCTGGCCGGGGAACGACTCAGGATCCTTCCGGGTGAGCTGGAGGATGCAGCCGGAGTGAGAGAAGCCTGGGTGTCTCGGCTGAGGCTGTTGCCCTCATGACCTGTCCTGGCCGGGATAGGAACAACTTTGATAACATTTTTTACAGCCAGCGATGGGCAACCATAGATCAAATATGTATTCCCATTTTCATTATTTAATTGCTCTAATTGTTAATCTATTATTTTCTCCTCGTTGTGTCTTCGTCTTACGGCCCTACCCTTTCCTCTCTGAGTTCATTTTCTCCCCCTTTTTACTCTTATGTTGTTAAAGCAACTAAATTATTTAACTAATAATGATATTAAATCAATAATCCTCTCTGTTGAAGTCCACTTAATAATGGACTCATTGAAAAAAGGACGTATGAAAAATGTGTACGGGAGTTTCTTTTTATCAACCTGGATCTGATGAACGCGTGTTTTTAGATCTTGTCCTTTTGCATCTGTGAGCACCTGCATGTTTTTGTTGTTCATTTTGATTGAGATAAATGTGATTGAGGCAGACTGGCTCTGATGAGGGTCGTGGAGGACTAATTAAACCTTTGCCTCAGAAAAAAAAGCACCATCAGGGGGTGTAATTAGAATGACTGAGGCACAGGTGCATAGATGGGTACACAAACAGACTGCATGACATGGGTCTAAAAATACATTTTATTCAGACGCAAACTGGTTTAAAGCTTCAAATTTGAACTTTAATCCACAAATTCAAAATGAGGTAAATAAAAAATAGTCCAAACATAGTATGTCTGTCCAAATTATGACTGTGGACTTATTTTTCATGGAAATGTTTCAGAGTTTGGCTGTGATTTTGTCTTCATGGAAAGTTCTTGTGTCGATGGAAGCCACAGCTTGTGGAAGGTAGAGATGTTTCTAACCTTTCCTCATTATGTAGATTGTGCAGCCTGGCTGATGATGACATGTGCTATCAAGTGAAAACACTCGTGTAAATCATGCTCCCCTCAGGCAACAGAGTGTAGCTGGTTGGGGGGTTCAGAGATTTGGCAAAATGGGACAAAATGAGAGAGAGAAAAAAATTAAGTTTCCGTGCACTTTTAAAATAATGAAAAACAATATTGAAAAAAAATTATTACCTCAAAAACCTCAAACAAAAATTTGCCTGTGATCGTTCCCTAAAAATATCTCAAAACTGTTTTAAAAAAGTGTTACAGAAGCACAGATGCTCGGACAGCCCGAAAACTTGATGCCTCCTCCACGTCCTGTGGACAGTCATAACAAAATTCCTCCATAGAAGTGTTTAGGAGCTCAAGAATGCAACTGAACATTCAAGGTCAGGGGTGCCCATTACGTCGATCGAGATCAACTGGTCGATCGCAAAGGCATTATAGGTAGATTGCCTGGCATTAAACAAAATGAAAAAAAAAGTTGGCACCAGGCAGCACAGTGGCGCAGTGGATAGCACAGTGGCCTCACAGCAAGAAGGTCGTGGGTTCGAGGCCCCGCTGGGAACAAGGCTTGGAACCCTGTCCTTTCTGTGTGGAGTTTGCATATTCACCCCATGTTTGCGTGGGTTTCCTCCGGGTACTCCGGTTTCCTCCCACCCTCCAAAGACATGCATGTTAGGTTGATTGGCCGGTGCCAAAATTGCCCCTAGGAATGAGTGTGTGTGTGGTTGGTTGTATGTGTGTGGCCCCGCGACAGACTGGCGACTTGTTCGGGGTGTACCCCACCCTTCGCCTTAAATCAGCCGGGACAGGCTTCGGCACCTCCCGCAACCTCGTAAGGGATAGACGGATAAGAAGATGACAAGTTAGCACCAGCCTATCATCAGCCTCACAATGACATCTGCCCTGAAGTCAGTCGCTAGAGTTGCTAAAATTTAGGGACTGTTTTTTTTTTTTTTTTTTCCCAAAAAGTGTCAATCTAGCAAATTTTCTGCTGTTACTGGAGATTTTTGGAGTCTGTGGTGTGAAAGCACGTTGTTAAGCCTGTAATCAATAAGCAGCTCGCGGTGCTGCTGTGGCCCCTCCTCCTCGCAAGTCGCTGTGAGTGTGTGCGTATGTAACAAATCGTGTTGTAGGGGTAGTTACAGCAGGCTGGAAACGATCAGTGGGGTTTGCGATGGTAACATGGAACTGGTAGATCTCAGGAGGTTTGATATTTGTAAAGTAGATTTTGGGACAAAAAAGGTTGGGCACCCCTGTTCTAGGTGATCTGCTGCTTGTTGTCCAAAGCCCCCTAATAAACGTTTCCATGGTCGTTAGGAAGCTGTTTCTAAGGAAGAGAAACTGTGAGAAGCTGAGGAATGAAGTAAAATTCCCTGTCAGCGGGGCTGCTCCTTCAACAACACATCATCAGTCTCATGAAGGTCTAATCTCAGCACAAGGAGACCTCAATAATACCGAAGCAGTGTGAGATCAGTTTGACAAAGAAAAGAACAAAAGCAAGCTGACTTTTAAAGAAGTTTGAAAAGTCTTTCAAGATTCCTGGAGAGACAAGCCTTCTTACATGAAATGAAGAGGAAATTAAAAGAAAGTTTGAAAAGTTTGAAAATCACCTGAGTTCTGGCCTTTGAGGGGTTCAAAATGCAGCTACTAGAATCTCTGATTCAATTAAATTAGATTTAATTAAGGGGTTTAATGTTGTAAAATGGAAAAAAGTACAAAAACTGTTCTGTTCCATCGTCTTCCGCTTATCCGAGGCCGGGTCGAGGGGGTAACAGCCTCAGACGGAAAACCCAGCGTTCTCTCACCCCAGCTGCATCCTCCAGCTCACCCGGAAGGATCCAGAGTCGATCCCCTGCCAGCTGTGAGACATAGTCTCTCCAGTGGATCCGGGGTCTGCCTCTTGGTCTCCTCCCGGTGGAACGTGCCCACTCGAGGGGCATCCTAACCAGATGCCGGAACCACCCCATCTGGCTTCTCTCAACCTGAAGGAGGAGCGCCTCGACACTGAGCTCCTCCCAGATGGCAGAGCTCCTCACCCGATCTCTGAGTGAGAGCCCTGCCACCCTGCCGAGGAAGCTCATTTTGGCCGCTTGTATCCGTGATCTCGTTCTTTCGGTCACCACCCACAACCATAGATGAGGGTAGGAATGTAGATCGACTTGTAAATTGAGAGATTTGCTTTTCGGCTCAGCTCTTTCTTTACCACAACTGACCGATGCAGCGTCCTGGTTATTGCTGCCGCTGCACCGATCCGCCTGTCCATCTCCCGCTCCATCCTTCAACCACTCGTGAACAAAACCTGGAGATACTTAAACTCGTCCACTTGGGGCTTGGGGCTTATTTGTCTCTGATCTGCAGGGGGCATTCCACTCTTTTCCGGGCGAGGACCATGGTCTCGGATTTGGAGGCGCTGATTCCCGTCCTGGCCGCTTCACACTCGGCAGCAAAGTACAAAAACTGTATCCACATAAATACATAAAAATCAGCAAACAATTCCAGCACATTCCTGCTCTTTCGACCCTCTTTCTTGATGAGTACAAACTCCCAAAGAAGAGAACCACCAGTGGGTTGAAGAAACCTCATGAGGATCCACATGAATGAGGGATCCTTATGCTATAAAACAGATGCTTGGTGACTAAAGGCTCTACCTCCAACTGTACTTTTAGAAATCCTAGAAACAACTAACAGCCCAGTTATTACTGTTACCCTTAAGAATGAGTCACAAAAAACCCAGATATAGGAGTCATTACCAAATCAAGTCCAGAGGCTAAACGTATATTTGGAATTTCGATTCGTTCTAATGAGAGTTTGTTGTTTTCTCATGTGGTCAAGTTTTAGGTTGAATGAATGGAGGGAGGGAAGTATTTGTAAAGAAAGAAGTATCATATCTATACACGTTAAGAACATACAAGCATTTGTCTTATTTTCGGTCCATTTTGATTTTTCGTCCTCGTGTTAATCTGAAGGTTACTGCCGCTGACCTCGCTGGCGTCCATCCATTGACTTGCTGCTGTGGCATTGGTCTGAGCCCTGCTGAGTCAGCACAAAGGAAGCTGTCTCCTTGGTATTATTTTCATTCACCATCTTGATCTGGTAGGATTCCCACATGAGGTTGAAGAGCATGAAAAATCAAAGTGAAATATGCATGAGGGAGTTTTTCCTGTAATCCTCCACATGCAAACGACTTCAAGCCGAGAGTTCAATCTGTGGTCTATGACAGCCACTGTAGTGCTCGTTACAGCTATATTTGTGGCTGCAAATCAAACAGGAAGGTTAATTTTGGTTAAATTTAAGACGTGTAATTACGTCTTGACTTTTGCAAGCCTTGGATTTACACACAGTGTTCGTGTTTGTGTTTTTGTCCATCTAGGATCTCCAAATTTCTGTCTACTGAGCACTATACACTTCCTGTTTCCTGCTTTGTCAGGCAATGATAACCTAATATACCCTGAGGAGAGCTGCAGGGCAGCAAGGAAGGAAGCAAAGAAAAAAAAAATAGGGATCGGATTAGAAAAAAGATTTGTATTAGGACAATGCTTGAGATAGACCTGGAAAGAGTCGCAAAAAAACTTGACAAATTTGGTTCTGTTAATTGCTATTTAATCAAGAAAGAAACACAAAATATCATTAAATTGTTCTAGAATCTCCCCATCTACAATCATTAGAGGATCCAGTGCTGTTCCTTTTTCAATTCTTTCTAATTGGTGTCAAGTCCTCCTCATTTCCATATGCATACCAAGATGACATCCTATTGGAGGAGAGGTGGGAATGGAAATTGGATGAAAAGCCCCCAGAAAGAGAGGATAGAAGGTTGTGTAAAGACAGAGTAAAAAAAGAAGGATGAATGAACAAACAAGTGAATAACAGATGCGATGTAAGTGCCTGTGGAAAAAATCAGCCTCTCTGGTTTCCATGGCAACGAGAGGTGCAAGTTGGCTCCACTCCCCATGTAACCAATTATGTGCATGTGTGTGTGTATGTGTGTGTATCTACTATCCAGCAGCATTGATATGCAAAAGGAAGCGAGTTCATGAGAGCCTGTGAAAAAATGTTTGGAGGGTGTTTGATTTTTCCATCATGTGTTTGCATTTCTTATCTGTCTCCTGCCACCCAATCACCAACCAACATTTCTGATGTCTGATTGTACAAACACACACTGCGCTGGTGTGAGGATGAACATCGTAACACACGTCTTGATTAAAATAGTGACTGCATCAGGACCAATCAAAATGTTGTGATATGTGACACAGAATGGAATTTCAAAAGTATTTTTACGCTTGTTTTGTTTCGTCTTCTGAACAGCTTGTCCTTAAAAGCATCACAGTGGGGGGGTGGAGCCCATACCGGCGAGAGGCAGGGTACACCCCTAACAGGTCACCAGTCTGTGGCAGGACCACACACACACTTATTCCTAGGGGCAATTTTATGATTGCCAATTAACCTTACATGCAATTTTTTGGAGGATAGGAGGAAACCAGGATACCTGGAGAAAAAGGGAGAACATGCAAACTCCACACAGAAAGACCACTGTTTCAATCCTCGCCCACCTCCTCCAGGACTTGAAACTCTGACTTTTTCTTGCTGTGGAGCCACTGCGCTAACCACCGTGCCGCCCCAAGGTTGTTTTTTTTTCCAACCTTGGGGCTGCATGGTCAAGTTGACTTTAAAAGTCCCATCTCATCCAAAATGGAACTTTTCAGAGTTTTGTACCGTCTAATAGTGATGTGGGGTCCTTGTATTTGTCACCAAAGGGATGTTTAGAATAATTCAACAGTGTTTGAAAAAAATGTATTAGTAATCTGAATAAATAAACAGCAAATTTTTGAGGGTGATTCTGTGCTTTCTCAGATTAGGTATGGGGATGAGCAATATTCCGGCTTTTACTCTTCATGCTCTCTGATAAAGTTCTATAATTCAGTAAGATTTTATAACTATTGTGCAATTTTTCTTCTTCTTTCGGCAGTTCCCTTCAAGGGTCTCCACAGCAAGTCAGTTTCTTCCATCTAACCCTATCTGCTGCATCTTCTTCGGTCACACAAATTAAATTCATGTCTTCCTTCAGTGTATCCATTAACCTCCTCTTTGGTCTTCCTCTAGTCCTCTTTCCTGGTGGTTCAAAATCCAGCATCCTTCTTCTGATGTACTCTCTCTCCTCAGCACATGTCCAAACCATCTCAGTCTGGCCTCTCTGACTTTATCTCCAAAACCTCTAACATGTGCAGTTCCTCTGATCCTGTCCATCCTGGTCACTCCCAGAGACATCCTCAGCATCTTCATCTCTGCTACCTCCATCTCTGTTTCCTGTCTTTTTTCTCAGTGCCACTGTGTCTCGGCCAGTGGTTCTTAACCTTGTTGGAGGCACCGAACCCCACCAGTTTCATATGCTGATTCACCAAACCCTTCTTTACGAAAAAATAAAATACGGACACATGCCACGTCGCCACAGGAGCTTCTTTGCCTTGATCGGCACTCGGGAGAAACGGGCTAATTCCGGTGTGTGGTCCCGATTGAGAAGGAGGTCTCACTCTGCTGCTTATCCAGCGCTCTCAAAGCGGACCGGTAGGAAATCCCAGAGCAGGAAGCTTTCAATGACTGTGCCCACTAACTGCAGACTAGACTGAGGGGTGGACCTCTACGCCGGAGGCTCCATTGAACTCCTGAGACCAACTCACTGAACCCCTAGGGTTCGATCGAACCCAGGTTAAGAACCACTGCTCTAGACCAAACAGCATATCTGGTCTCATCATGGTTTTGTACACTTTTCCTTTCATTTTAACTGTAACTAACTATTAATATTAACATTGCACAATATAAATTTTGTGCAATGGATGTTTAAAAATCCAATTTTTTTTCCATGTGTCTAATTTACAATGAGAACAGTTATTTTTATGTGAGGCATAGCCTTTAAGGTGGACTGTACTTTTTCAATGATTTAACCTCGTCTAAAAGCCAATTTTTCTCTCAGATGTCCTTCCTTTTACTTTTCTTTTTGACTATTTTCTGCTTCTGAATTCAGATGAGATCAAACACACACTCTCTCACACACACACCGTTTTCCTGAGTGTGAATGTTTGTGTGCTGCTGGGACACGCATGCCTTTGTCCGCTGCTTCTTTGTGGACTTGTACCTTTTCAGGGAGCCATTGTGTCCCTCTGTGGGACCACCAGTGAGTTACAGAAGCAGCCAAGTCAGAGCCTGGCACTAATTGGCTGCACCATTAGACGCCCACAGAGCCACACTTTGACTACAGAAATGAGCTCATCAGTGTGAGGATGGAGATTGGGCACGGTGCCCGCATGGAAGCAGGGCACAGAGAAGGAGACAGATTTCTAATTAGACGTCTCTGATGAACGAGAAAAACCTACAGATGAACTTCAAAACTATCTATCCTGCAAAATCACGCACGTATGTACTTAGAGTGATGTTCCCTTTATGACCTGTGTGTTTAATTGGTATCCGTGGCGATGGTTGGAGGGGATGAGATGGTCCTTTGTGTGATGCTCTTCAGCTACTCAGATTGACAGAAGGGACAGGAAGTGAGGGCGTGGGGCTTAGAGAGGAAAAGAGCTTTTCTCTCCCTGCTGCCTTCCTCAGATTAAAATTCCTCTCCACCTCTCCAAATACCTCTCGTCCTGTTCCGTGCTTTCACTCTTTTTTTTTCTCAGCATCCTCCTGGCCACTCATGTCCACTTACACTAACATCTTCTTTCCAGGACATTTGTTCTGGCCTTTAGTCACTCTCTCAGTTACTCAAAAGCAGAAAAACTGAAGTTAGGCTGGGTTTTTAGGAGATGGAGGTACAGTGCAGAACAAATGCTTATACAACTGATGTATAGAGATGGAGCGACGACTCACGCTCTGTTAGATGAAGAATAAATCAACTCAAAGCAAGTGCTTGGTCCACTTGACCAGGAAGATCTTCTGATACCTGTTATGTTGCGTATGTCACAGATTAATTGCACTTGTTTTACTGCTGATGACTCATTTTTGATATGTGGTTGCTGAATGAAGACAAACAACTTAATCAATTTAAAGCTGGATTTATCAGGAACGACTTCGAGTCTGAATGAAGCAAGTACGACAAAGTCAAAAAGATGGTTTTTGGAGGAAAAAAAACTCAACAATTTTTTTTCGACCCGCACCTCCTATGGGTCGAGAGGAGCCAGATGGGGTGGTTCAGATGCCCCCCAAGCGCCTTGCAGTTGAGTTGTTGCGGGCACGTCCCAGCGGGAGGAGACCAAGAGGCACACCCCGGACCACCCGGAGAGACTATGTCCCACAGCTGGCCGGGGAACGACTTGGGATCTTCTCGGGTAAGCTGGAGGATGCACCCGGGGTGGGAGAAGTCTGGGCTTCCCGTCTGAGGCTGTTGCCTCCATGACCCGGCTCCCGGATGAGTGGAAGACGACGGAACGGAACTTGTTCCGTCGTCTTCCCCTGCAATTCAGATGTTTCCTCACTAGATGGCACACTGTATAATAAGGAAAGCCATCGGGCCAAATACACACACGTGAACAAGTGAGTTAGATGTTAAAGCAAGCAAAATATTACATCAAGCGTTAAGATTCTAGACCTTGCGCAGCTAGATTTGAAATTTAACGCTCTTGATGTAACATTTTACACGCTTGTTTAAAATCTAGCGCCATTCTATTGGTCTAATCTAGCGGTTATTAAAGCATGCCATCCATCTGCTCCTGTTCCAGCACCCTTGTCAAATGTTAGAACTCAATGTGGCCCGCTAACCAAAAAGGTTGCCCATCCCAGATATAGACTGTACATTTACAGGGGCGGACCCAGAATATTCCAAAGGGGGGAGCGTGAGGTCATTGACAAAGTCAATATAGGGGAGGCAAGGAGCATTCCCCTCAGAACAATTTGAAAACAAGAGTAATTTTCCTGCATTTTGGTGGCCCATTCACTGGCCCTGCAAGGGAATAGCTTGACTAGTCCCCTTTTTTTTCTTCTTTTGTTTTTTTTTTGTAGACCAAAATTTCTCGTGCCCCCGATGCGCTCCCCTGAATCCACCCCTGATTTATGTATGCATATTTGGTAAACATACTTTATGAAGTGATTTGAGTTAAATTTGCTGCCTTTACAAATTGAGAAGGCCAGTCTGATCAGGAGGTTAGTGCCTCTTTATCAGACTATGTCCTACCTTGAAGCTCCCATTGTGCAGTCATACTGGAAAAATGACTGGGTCTGAACTGGTCCAACGATGTGAGAACATAAAATTCTCCATAATGTTTTGGTATGCCAAAGCCTTGATCCAAAGAGAAAAGCCCAGTTCTTTATAAGCCCAGCCAGCACCATAAAACTCCCTCTACCTAACTTTACATTTAGTGCAAAGCAGTCAGTAACATATTGTTGTCAGGACATTTACTAAACCTCAACCCATTCATCAGATCACTAGATGGAGAAACATGATCGATAACTCCAGAGATGGAGGTATTTTAGAGGTCAATCCTTCACTCCTCTGTAACGCTTTGAATTTGATCCAGCTGGTTGACATGGAAACCCATTCAATACATCTCAGTATGAATTGTTCTTAGTTTATTATGAAAAGTACATCAAGTTTGGATGTCTGTAGTGTTTCATTGCAAAAACTTGGTGACCTATTAGTGATCCCACTCAGTCAGTTTCCGTGATTAAACATGGTGGAACAGTGGAATTAATTCCCAAACACTCTTAGAATCCAGTTGGACTGTGAAACTCTAGAAAACCAAGAATTCCACCATTGGGCTTGATGAATTGGACTTATCACAGTTTCACCCTGGAATTCACAGAGCTTTTCAGAATGACTCATTAACTGTTTGAAAACCATTTTATGGAAGACATTAAAATCATTCTGATTGTGTGAATAAGCAAAAAGTGTAAGTCTTCATGTAAATGTAGTCATTGCAGTGGTGGAATGTAACGAAGTAAATGTACTTCGTTACTGTACTTAAGTAAAAAAAAAGTGTATCTGTACTTTACTTAAATATAATTGGAGACCTGTACTTTTTACTTTTACTTCACTACATTTTAGAGCAAAAATTTGCACTTTTACTCCAGTTTTTATAAGTGTTTTGCATCTTTCGTTACATTTTTTGGTTAAGAATTGAAAAAATATACATTTTTTTAGGCGCATCTTGAAGCTGCATCGCCAAAATAAACCTGTAGAGGGAGTAGTTGATCGCATTCAGTCTCCAAGAGGGAGAAGAAGTAATGAATCGAAGACCAATCAGAATTGAGAGTAAACATTTTCCGCAGTTATTCACCGCAAAAAAACTAACATTAAATATTGTCCAAATTGAAACAGTCAGAAGATCGTTGTTTGTTGTGTTTACTTTTAAATAAAAAGTTGAGCGATCATTACAGCGTATTTATTTTTGACCTGACAGCACAAAAATAACATTTCAATTTTGGTCTAATACTTTTACTTTTTAATTAAAAAGTAAAATTTACACCAATTACTTTTGTACTTTTACTTAAGTAGATTTTTTATTGGTACTTTTACTTAAGTAATTTTTTTGCCTAATTATCTGTACTTTTACTTAAGTACAAAAAGTGAGTACTTCATCCACCACTGAGTCATTGTGGATTTTTTTTTGTTGGTTACATGATTTTATTTCTGCAAATTTACTGAATCTTAATGTTGAATCCAAAATTTAATGTGAAGAATAAAAATGTTCGCCTATAAAAGAGGCTGCTTTACTTGAACAAAATCAGAACACGGTTGTGATTTTAGATTTTATTTCCCATGCTTCCACACTTTGCTTACATCTTCTTTCACACATTTAAACTTAAATCATTTTACTACTTTTACTTTGTCATGATAAAATAAATTAGAGTGAGTTTAAACATAATCATTTTAGCACACATAAAATTAATGTACCATCTTCTCACATTCATACACGATCACATGTATATGCCCGAAAGAATCAGGAATAAAATATTAAAAAACAAAATTATAAAAGGAAAACCACTTTATGTGGAAAGAAGAAAAATTTAAGAAGGAGAGGAAATCAATTTTAAATGGAGAAACATTTTAAGAGCGTTTACTCGGGTTGAATAAAATGACAAACACAAACACACGCACGGTGAAAAAAAAAAACTTATATACAAACACACCGAATGCATTCTAAGAACTTAATAAATTAAGATGAAGGCAAATAAAAACCCAACAAATTAAATAAAGCTGCCATGCACCATCTGTACAAATGCAAGAGAAGCACTTTTTTTTTTTTAATAAATCTATAAGAAAAAAAAAACACTTTTATACTCTCGATTCGCAGCACCATCTGTTTTTCTGCACGAGACTGAAGCAAACCCATAAAATGTACAAACAGGGAAAATAAAAAAGGACATAATTCCAGTGTTTGGTGCTCTCTTTCTTTTTTTAAACCGCCTCAACAATGTGACCATCATAGCTGAGGACATCAGGTGCGACTGTGACGTGTAAAAAATGATCATTCATTTTGCTTTATATGCAAATAAAAGTGACTTTCCGACCAACGCGGACGTGCTTGTTTGCTACAACTTTAAATTACCATCGATTATTAAACAACACTGACAGTACATGTGGAGGTTATACATTCCCATCTAAACGTCTAACACCTGTACCCCACCAGGAAACAACTTCCTGAATACATCTGTGGTGTTTATACACGTACATATGAACATTCAAGTGGTATAGTTTAAGATGTAGAAGGCAGAGAGGAAGCTACAGGTGAGAAGAGGAAGCATCTCTGTCTTGGTGGAATTGCATACGAGTTTCGTTGTGTAAGATTATAACTTTATGAAGTGATGAATTACAGATAAAGACACATTGCTTTAGTCAAACAGTGATCGATTAAAAAAAAAACATGTACACAACCCACAACTGCTAAGGGAAAGGTTTCATTTTTAGCACTGGTGGTACTTGTTTGCAGCTTGACGTGAGTTTCAGAGGCTGTTTGGTGTTTCTGACGGTGCTGAAAAGTGAACACATTCATGAAGATCCATTTGAACCTACAGCTGCATTTACAAGTGCGTTTTAAGAGAGAAAAGGCAAGTGGAGGTGTGCGTCTTCTGGTGGAATCCGCCATGTTGGCCTGACAAAACAAAGCAAACAGTTCAGCTGTGGCACTAATCTAGCATAACTCAAACTGCCGGGTGAGGAGGAGACCGACACCTCGCGTTAGTCCCTGTTGCTCGTCTCAGAGTCTGACAGCTGATCGAGGTTCTCGGGAGCTTCAGCACAGAGGTCGGGGTCTCCGTCCTCGTCGTTGCTCTCGGCGCTGTAATCCACCGCCTCCAGACTGGACGGCTCGTCTTCTTCCAGCACGTAGGTCGAAGAGCAGCTGCTGGAAAAGTAACAAAAAGAAAATCTTCATTTTAATGATCCATTTAATTATTTAGTCTTCTGATTAGCACTTGGACTGTCGCGTTCTAAATCTACCTACAATCGCCATGACCGTCAATTGACGGTTATGTAATTATTCATGTTTTGCGCTGCTATATTGCATAAATAAACTTTTACAACACTTAATTTTTAAAGTAATAATAATGATAAAATGTTAAAAAAAAATTAATCTAGAATAAAAAAGCAAACACAAAAGTAAAATTATCTAATTCGTCAACAGCCTACTTTTTTCCGCATTTTGCTGCTTCAAAAATTGGCTATAGGTTAAATTCCAATGTGTTAACCTGGACTTTCAAGACTTATCTAGAAAACATGGCATACTTTATTCAGACAACAATTTTCTTACTCATGGTATTATTTCAATATTACCTCACTCAGCCTTTCTGAAAGTTTTCTGTAATGGCGTCAGAGTCCTCCTTGTCTCTCTCCACAAATATAAACACACACTTATACGTTGCAATGTGTCAATAAACACTTTGTCATAGCAACATATCAACAACTTCCGGCAGAAGTTGTTGCTATGTTGGTATGGTGGCAATGCGCACTTCCTCCCAGCTGCTGTGGAGCGCAGCAGGTTGGAGAAGATAAAATGCTTATGGATTTTAAAATGCTCATTTTTACAACACAAAAAATATATGATAAAAGAAAAACATGTTCATATTTAAATTCATAAAAGCTCAGCCTCCTATGCTTTGTTTTATTTATTCTAATTAGCATATTAAAGTGACGTAGAGTCAAATTGATGGCTGCGGCAGTCCTAGTGTTTAAGTCTGGTAATCGACATGCGGCAAATCTCTTGTGGAGCTGGAAACAAAATAATATATAGTTTAACTAAATAAACAACGTGACTCATAACGGTCCAGTTAGAGATAAAAACTTCATCCTTCAAGTTTCTGTTTTGTGGAATAATCTCACAGCTGAAAGAGACAGTCTCACCATCAAAAGTTACTAAAAAGGAACATTTCCAGGCCAGCTTGAGCCAGAATGAGCTTAAACTGAGGGTAATGCTGGGTAATAATCTATATCCTGTAGCATTTATAAATTACAATGGTACTTTTTGTCAGCTCAGAAAGAGATTTTCCCCCTAAAAAACACCTCTAAATACATTTGTTCAGTTTCACTTCCATTTTTGACATAATAAATTCCACCTTTCCTTTTATCCTGCCAGCCTGCTGGACATGTGCACAACATATTGTAAATTGTTTAAGGCTGCAAAGAAGAGCATGAGCAGAGTCCTTGCATTGCTGCAGTAAAAACTTTCCTGCTCAGCTAAACTGAAAGGAAAAGTTTAGAAAACGGTGTTTTCTAAAATTTTTTATGCTGTTTGGTCTAGAGCAGGCATGGACAAACTACGGCCCGCGGGCCACATGCAGCCCGTTAAACGTCTTAATCCGGTCCGCCGAACTAGAAAAATTTAAATAACTAAACCTTGCTCGTTTTATTTTTTCTGTAATTCTAATGTATAGCCACTAGATGGCGCCAAAGAAACAACAACACTGCTCCCATTAAAATGTGTGTCTCCGTGATGTGCACGTCTTCAAAATAAACGGTATGCACAGATATGGAAAGCCATCGGGCCCAAAATACGCACGTAAACAAGCGTGTTAGATGTTAAAACAAGAAAATGTTACATCAAGCGCTCAGATTCCAAACCTGGCGCGCTAACTGCACGTTTTTAAGCGCTATTGCACTAGATTTCCGACCTAGCGCGCTATATTTGAAATTTAACGCTCTTGATGTAATATGTAGCGCTTGTTTAAAATCTAATCTTTGTTTTGCGTACTGTTTTGCGATATTTGTAATTTCGATAGTGTGCATATGTTCAACTAAAAGTGTGTTTAAGCCTTTCAAAATAAAAGAAACGTTTTATTTTGATACTGGGATTTAGAAAGAAAATGATTATTTAATTCATAAATTATAACTAGTTTAATTCAAGCACATTATCTGGTTAACTGTTACTCACCAGGAAAAATAAAACGGTACTAAATTAATGTAGATTTTAACTTGCGTTTATGAATCAGAACTAAATTTGTGCGTCCAGCTAACGGTGCTTGTGAACTCTCACCGGATAGGCTGTTTTTTCTTCCTCCTATGGGTCTTAATGGTTAAATGGTTGCTGGTTCTTTGAGGTTTTAGTGGCTTTAGTGGGTTTTTAATGGTGTTAATGGTCTGAAACGTGATCCCAGACAGTCGATCAGGGGGCTCAGACAATGAGTTCCCCATTGTGTCAGACAGACAGAGATGGAGGGAAATGATGCATCAGTAAATGTACAGTAAGCACGTGTGTAATGATGGACAAAACGTTACACAAACAGATTTAGAAAGTTACGCAGTGAACACAACTTTTTTTCCAAGATCGATCTCCTCAAATCTCACATGTAGGAAATAAAACATTTTTTAAAGAGTACCAGCTAAACAAACAGAATGAAAATCAAATAAACTTATTCCTGAACGTACAAAATGATGAACATCTCGATACGCCCCTCGGCGTGTACGGCCATTATTTGTGCGCCCTATTAAATGCTAAGTGCGAGCATAGCGAGACATAAATCCAGGAAGAGAGCGACCAATCCCAGTGGGTCCGCACACAAACACTTCTGGACTCCCTTAATGATCAGACACATAAATGATGAATGAATATATCAATATGAGAGTAGATAGGTTAGTAAGAGAGAGACGGGGAGAAGATGTAAGCATTAAGTGGTTTTTGTGTATGAAGCTATTCTTCACAAATCTTCTGTCCACATATGATGACATTGTGAAATAAAACAAAATGAAGATAACCTTGGCGGTCGCGGCTCGCGAGCGGCGGAGCTGAATAATTTAGCGGCGGTGCTGAATGAAGAACAGGCTAATCTGTGAGGAACGGATTAGTTTTGATTGGTCATTTTTCTCAGGATGATTAAAAACTCTGAAGCATCAGAGGAACTTTTATTAGAGGAAGCGAATCAGCGCTGCCTACCAGTCTGATGCAAACAGTGAGCATATGTCATGTTTAAATCCAATTTGAGAAGTTAATATTCTTTATTTACACACTACTTCATCGTCTAAATTGATCAAATGTCACAGCAAAAAGTTATCAAAGCAATATTTTATAATAAAATGTCAATTTAAAGTTACGTAAACCGCTTCTGAGTGGAGATGGAAATCTGTCAGGAATGTTCTTTAGCAGCTTTGGAATTAACAGATGGGGAAATGTGGACGTCGTATTTTAGTCTTTAAAAAAAAAAAAACTAGGAAACAAAGTCATTCTTAAGTTTGGATTGTGTTTGCATCACGTTTCATTTTGTCTTCTAAACCACTTATCTGTAATAGTGTCACAGGGAGTGCCGGAGCTTATCCTGGCTGATTTCAAGCAAGAGGCAGGTTACATCCCAAACAAGTCACCAGTCTGTTGTGGGGCCACACACACACAACCATCCACACACTCACTCATTCCTAGGGGCAATTTAATAGTGCTCAATCAACCTAACATGTATGTTTTTGGAGGGTGGAAGGAAACCGGAGTACCTGGAGACAATCCACACATACACAAGGAGAACATGCAAACTACACACAAAAAGGTCAGTGTTTTGAGTAGAGGTAAGATCTTAAGCCCGAGCCCGACCCGACCCAAAATTTCGGGCCGGGTTGGGCTTCTCTCTCGCTGACTTTTTTTCAAATAAATATATGTTTTTAAAACGATGTGTGGGTGCTAAACTAAGGAATACTTGTTATAAAATTAATCATTTGGATAAAACAGAGAAGTAATGTTTAACTACCAAACAGGATCCTCAGAGCCAGGGCATGCTCTGCGCACATGAACGCCTCCTCTTAATTTGATAATCTTCCCCTGCGCAAGTCTGTATCTATATTGACCTGGTATCCCCGATATGAAGGAGTAAGAAGTTAAGGATAAACTAAAGGCAGGAGAACTGAAAAGACAAACACGCACCAGTAAGAGTGAGGTGTGGAAAAACTTCAAATTCATTGTTCAAAATGCTACAAAAACTTGCGTTGGTTTCGCTGGATGTAGTCAATGTGGCGCTTTGCTTTCATATGACATCAATAAGACTGGCACCTCGACGCTGAGCAGGCGCTAAGCAGGCCATCACAGACAAGTGTGTTAGGGGTCCTATAGTGTGATTTTTTTTTTTTTTAATTTAAAAAACGTGCTCCTAAAAATGTTCCTATTTATAAATAACCCTCCGCCTCCCGAGTCCTCACAAATAAAATATGACATTTTTGGGTTTGTTTTGGGCTTAGGCCCACAAATCAAGTTAATTGGTCAGGCTCGGGCCATGTCGGGTTTTAATACCCGTGGGCCGGGTCGGGCTGAATTTTTTAGGCCCGATCTCACCTCTAGTTTCAAGCCCTCCCCCCACTCCAGGTCTTTGCATAACCTTGAGGGGAAAAAATATTCTTCAAAAAAGCAGCAGGCACACTTGAAGAGGATCAGAAAAACAACTTTTTAAAAATGTAATAAAATAATAGTTCTTCTGCCTTAAATCTAAAAAATTTTTGGAGAAGGAAAAATAATTTCAACATTTTTTTCAATTAATTTCTCATTATTTTAAATAAATGTTGTGCACAAAAGAATCCAAAAGGAAACTTTTTAAAAGTAACAATTTCAAAGAACCGAAAACATCTACTTGGTCTGTAAAATATGTTCCAAAAATACTGCAAAGAATAAGAATAAAAATGTATTTCACAGCTGATTTATAAAGACATTCAGCAAAGTTTTCTTTGAATTTGGTGGAACTGAAGCTCGGCTGTGTAATAGCATGCAAATATATTCTGTCCATGCAGACAGAGAGACTAGTTTACATATTCAATGTGCATTTAATCCACAGTGTGCAGCTCTGAGCCAGAATGCTGGATGTGTCTCTGGAAGCTTCTTAGGAACGAAGCAGACTGAGAAACTATGAGACGTTTTACAAACCTACTCGTGAATGAAAACAAGCATCAGCATCTACATGGAACACTGTAATCGCACAAACACAGCACCTGTTTAACTCGGCTTTTAAAAAAAACAGTACTGTGATGGTCCAATCAGATGCCTACATGCAGTGTGTGTGGCATCACGATGCAGCGCATTGCCAGGGAAACACAGTGATTCAAAAACTTGAATTTAAATGCAAATAATCCTATAAATGTAATCACTCCGTGAGCTGGAGGAAACAAAAAGGACGTTTCTACTTCATCCCTAATTAAATCAGAGTCCTGAATGATGTAATCACAGATCAGGTTATAAGATGGTTTCAGATCTGATTGCCGTTTTATTCTCCGAAAAGATTTCACAGTCACCAAGGCTAACATTAAAAAAAAAAAACAATAAAGCTTCCAACCAACATAATGAAGTGTAAAAAATAACTCAAGAGAAATAAAATATTGGGTCATAACAGCATGTTTTCAGAGTTTAAGACATTTTTCACACTTTTACGGCGCTCACATCTTGACGATAAAAAATCTGAAATTTTTGCAGCAGTAAAATTTGTATGAAAACAAAGACTTATAACTGAAAATATTCAAACTACATGAAAATGGTTCTGTGTATCTAAATGTGAAAATCTGGAAAGGTGTGTTTAAAAATCTAAAGCAAAGTCAAAGAATGCTTAAATTCAAGTTGTGATAAAGACACATGTTCTGGTCACCTCATGTTTAGAGAGGGTCTTATTATTAGTATAGTGCAACATTTTTAGTGCTTGTTGTTTTCTTACTATTGCTGTTACGGGCTGTACATGATCATCACTTGTATCGGATGTTTGCTATCAGTGTAACTGTCTTTAAATGGTTCCTTCCACCACAGAGTGGCTGGACTCTCACGGAGAGTTTCTGCCATCCGGGAGGAGCTCGGAGTAGAGCCGATGCTCCTCCTGCTCAAGAAAAGCGAGATGGGTGGTTCAGGCATCTGGTTAGGATGCCTCCGAAACGCTTTGCCGGTGAGATGTTCCCGGCACATCCTACCAAGAAGCGACCTAGAGGCAGACCTCACGACACACTAGAGGGACAATGTCTCACATCTGACCAGGGTACATCTCAAGATCCTCCAAGGTGAGCTGGAGGATACAGTCGGGGTGAGAGAAGCCTGGGTTTCCCGTCTGAGGCTGTTGCCCCCGTGATCCAGCCCCGGATGAGTGGAAGATAACGAAACCATTGCTAGCATTATGTTAGTGGTATTGAAATATGATAGTTCTGTTCCGGAGCAGTAATTGTGACTCACTGTCTTCATTTGTGAATCACAAATGGTTCATTTGGTTTTATGTAAAATCTCTGAAGAATGAAAAGAAAAGCTTATTATATTAAATTAGAAGAGCAGATTGGTTTCAAAAAGTTTTTCTAATTACTAATGCTAATTGTTTAATTGCCCAAATTTAAGATGAAAAAAATGTGTCCGAGACTTTTCCATTGTTTCTGTGTTACACACCTGACTGTTTTGGTGTGCATCCCAATGATCTCATTCTCCAGATCCAGTAAATGTTGGTGGTTTTGGTGTCCTGTCAGCCTCTTCAGCCTAAGCAGCGCTATGCAGAACTGAGCTCCCATCTCTTCCAGCTCTCTAGTGCCAATCTGAAGCCCCTGGGAGGAAATTAATCACACAATAAATAACTATCCACACAATTAAAAAAGATTTCATTCCATTCTGCAGATTGTCCAAACATAAGATTCCAACACTCTATTAAAGTTAAACAGACGGACACCCTCAGGCTCAAACCAAGAAAAGTTCATGTTATTTTATGTTCCTCAGAGCAGAAGAATGAACATCTTTTTATGGACTGACTGCAAAGATTTGAAGCTGCAATTCCACGGACATCAGTTCCTGCACATCTGGACAAACACTTTCTACACAGGAGGAGGCGGAAGCATCCGAGAACTCCAAATAAATTAGATGTTGACGTTGGCAAAATTCAGCAGGAAGGAAATCCGCCGGGGTGAACAGATTATGAAGAAAAGGAGATAATGAAGCCAAAAATGAAGCTGGAGAAGATTGAACGAATAATTTAAGTAAGAAAGACAAAAAATAGCAGCCCACTGCCATCTGGTGGATATCTGGGGATTTATTGGTGGACCGTAGAGTTTTATACTTATTAAAATCATTCAGATGAGAAGGTTAGAAAAAAATTATTTAAAGAATTACAGTATTTTCTTATTATTTTTGCCCAAACAGAAAAATGAATGGGCTGAAAGTAATTTTTTAATATATTAAAAGGTCCCTAGCTCTTCCAGTGTGGATGGATCTCAGCCCACAAATGAAAACAGTTTGTTTATAAAACAGTTTGTTTATGTACCTTATATTTGCCTTGGTCACAGCCACAGAGTGTGCTCTCCATGGTATAGCTGCGCAGCACTCCTATTTCTCTCCAGACAACGACACGGGCGGTCGACTCTTTGGAGCGCTCCACAACAAAGCTGCAGCTGCCCATGCTGAAGGCTGGGGCGATCTGGGACAGGATTTTAGGAAGTGTCTAGAAAATAGAAACATATGGCTCGTTTGAAATGGAAGTGATTCAGCTGCAACAAGAAAAAAAAAATCCTCCTTCTTTCTAGGAAGTAGTAATGCTTAGTTGATGTGTTTCTGCTAATTTGTTGAGTTGGAGTGATTTTAGTTTCAACTAGATGACAAATTCTTCCGTCAATAAGATGATGAGGTTTAAATTGGGCTTAAATTAGGGAGACATTCTTCTCTGGTTCTGTGATGGACTGGTAACCTGCTCTGGAGTAATTGTAATTTCGGCTTGCATGGTATAGCGCAAAGCACATACAGGTGGTGTTTAAAATTAACAACAAAAAAGGTGATTCGGGCACGTCCCACCAGGAGGAGACCAAAAGGCAGACCCTGAACCTGCTGGAGAGACTATGTTTCACAGCTAGCTGGGGAACGACTCAGGATCCTTCCGGGTGAGCTGGAGGATGCAGCTGGGGTCAGAGAAGCCTGGGTCTCCTATCTGAGGCTGTTGCCCCCGCGACCCGGCCTTGGATAAACGGCAGACGGAACAGAACAAAAACCCCACACTGAACTCCTTATTGATTGAATGTTAGATAAAAGTAATATTGTGCCTAAATTTAACTCTGCATTTAATAGCACTGAAACTTTAAATAGTGTCTATGTTTCACTCATCTTTAGAGATGCTTCATAAAGTTTATCAATGTGACATCATCACATAACAGATGCAGAAGAGGGGAAAAAAAGGAGAGATTTGACACCAAAGATCATTTATACAGAAATGTAAGAATGATCGTATCGTAGTTGTTGCTGATCATTTGCTGTAAGGTTTTTACAGACTGAAACATGTAGGAATCAGCAGCAATGTGATAAAAAAAAATTTTTTTAAATTAATGGTGTCCCACAGGGGTCCATTTTGGGGCCGAAACTATTCAACCTTTATCTGAATATTTGCAATATTTCTAAAGCACTAAAAAGGTTTTTATTTGCAAAAGATACCATTTTTATTTATTCATGACAAGATGCTAAGCAGCTAATATCGCAGAATGAAAGTGAATTAATCAACCGTAATATTGGTTTGATTTAAAGTTAACAAAATAAGAAGAAAACAGACAAGTTTTACTATATTTGAAGAAAAAAAAAACTATTGTGAACTCAACTTTTGTTGAAACAATGAAGAAACAGAATTTTTTAAAAGAAACTAGAATGTACTGTTTTGGATAAACAACTGCTTGATGCTTTGCAACGGAAGAGTTATGCTGCAATGCTGAAAATGGACTACAACCCGCATCATGCCTAGCGCCTACCGCGCATGCTTAGAGCAAAGTTCTACTCTGTAGATCTGATTAGTTCAAATGCACAAGCAGAAGATGACGGAACGGAACGGAAAAAAAAGCAAGTCTCTCGCTCTGTTACGGTTCAGCGAGGTACTTGTCCTGAACTTGTTCAGTTTTTAAATACTCATACCTCAAAAACTATAACAATTATTACAATATCACAATTTTGTTACACCAGAAGAGAGACAAAATTCTTGTGACTATTTTAAAGTTAAAATGGTATTTTTAGATCATATTTTTTTTGAGTTTATCAGTTTTTGAAGAACATAAACTTTTGAGGAAAAAAATTTCAAAATCCATTCAAGTCTATGGGAAGAAAAAATGGTTAAAATTGATGTATTACAAAAACTGAGCAAAAAAATCTGTTTAGAAGTGTTCGATTCCCAATATAGCCGGTCGTTTTGAGACAAAAATCACTACAATTAGTTAATCTAAAGTGGGACGTTTTATGCGTCAAAAAAAGGGGCCAGAATAAAGAAAATAAGAAAACAATTCTTGCTGCCTTTTCAAAGCATCAAGCAACTAGATATTTGGAACTAATCATAGATAACTAAATTTGTACGAAACCATAAACACAGCACAAAAGAAATACAATTTCAAAAACTACTGATATTTCAAATGTTATGTAACCTCTTTGAAATCATCGTTGTCATCATTTTCTGCTTTCATCTCCTTTTCTCCCTTTTCTAATGTATTCTGCTGAAATATGGAGCAAAAGCAATAATTAGTCAACCAAAGTAAACTCATTCATTCCAAAAACAATGGACCTGAAAAACCTTCACATTTGTGTTTACTCTGAATCCAAGATTCTCCTGCGAGTCACCAGAGGAAGAGGTACCCCTTTTTAAATTAGTGTTGCCAGTACATTTTGATACCTGCGCCTTTGCTCCCTTTCCTAACGTGATCTTCTGAAATATGGGGTGAACAAATGATGAATAGTCAACCATAATAAAACTCATTCATTCAAAAACAATGGCCTTGTATAACCTTCTTAAGTGTGTTTACTCTGTATCCAAGATCCTCCTGCAAGCCACTAGGGGAAGCGGTAACTTTTTTTAAATTAGAGCTGCCAGCACAATTTGATTTCTTCGCCTTTGCTCCCTTTCCTAACATGACCTTCTGAGATATGGGGCAAAGGAATAATGATTACTCAACCAAAATACAACTCATTCATTCATTCATAAAAATAGGCCTTTATAACCTTATCTGTGTTTACTCTTTGTCCAACGACCCTCTGTGAGTCACGAGAAGAAGCAGTAACTTTTTTTGAATTAGCGTTGCCAGCACACATTGCTTTCGTCACCTTTGCTCCTTTTCCTAACGTATTCTTCTGAAATTTAGGGCAAAAGCATAATAATTACTCAACCAAAGTATTGCATCTTTCTGACTATAAGTCGCACCTGAGTATAAGTCGCACTAGCCAAAAAATGCACAAAAAGAAGGAAAAAACAATGTATAAATTGCACTGAAGTATTTTCGCATTTTCGGGAAAATTTATTTGATAAAGTGCAACACCAAAAACAGAAATGTTTCTTTGAAAGGCATTTTCAAAAGTAAATAAAATGGAGACAACAGGCAGTACGGTATACTATGTACCTTCACTTGACGCATAAACAAACTGAGAACGTGCATGTGGTCGATCCGGCAATGACTTCCAGGAAAGTTGCACAGTGCATTCTCCTGATTATCGTGAAGCTGCGCTCTCCATCCTTCATCTACTGCTCTCACAAGTTATGCTAGACTGCCTTAAAGCTCCTATTCACAGAAATATCAAGTGGCTGGAGTATTTTGGTTAAGCCTCCAGGAATGACAGTAGGTATGGAGTTGAAAACTTTTAATTTAGTTTTGAACTGTGGTGTGATGTGCTCTCTATGCACATGCTAGCCATCAAAAGCAGAGCATTGCGTGCTCTAAAGAAGCCATACTGACGCTTAGCACTTTGTAAGCCATAAGTTCAGCATTTCTTAATCCGTCCGCAACTATCACCCTGCAACACGTTGTTCAAACACCTATGAATGAACTCGTTCCTTTTAGCCCGCGATTAGCTTTTTTTGTCTTCTTTTTTTGTCTTCTTCAGTCCAGTCAGAGAAACCCCCGCTTTTCTCCAATCCAATCAAGTTTCTCACTAACTAAAAGCTTTCATTCTGCTGCTCAATTACCGTTTTCAGCTGCAAATTATATTATTTTCGGCTTGTAATCTGCAGGGAAAAAAATATATATTTTTGTTCCCATTTTTGTTCTTCCTCTTCAGTTGTTTTTACGTTACCGACAAAGTTGAAACTAGAGCGCCCTTCTGCGGTAATGTGTGAAAATGACATGAAATGATGGTAAAAATGTGTTAATAATTTTTCATATAAGTCGCTCCAGATTATAAGTCGCACCCCCGGCCGAACTATGAAAAAAACTGTGACTTATTCGAAAAATACGGTTAACTCATTCATTCAATCTCTCATTCATTCAAAACCATTGGCGCAGTAACATCTTTATGTTTGTGTTTACTCTTTGTCCAAGATCCTCCTGTAAGTCACTAGAGAAAGCGGTAACCTTTTATAATTTTGCGCAGCCAGCACATTTTGATTTCCTCACCTTTGCTCCCTTTTCAGGCGTATTAATCTGAAATACGGGGGCGAAGGAATCATGATTAGTCAACCAAAATAAAAGGCATTCATTCATTCATTTAAAAACAATGGGCCTTTATAACCTTCTTATTTGTGTTCACTCTTTGACCACCACTCCTCTGTATGTTACTAGATGAAGCAGTAACTTTTTTTAAATTAGCGTTGCCAGCACATTCTGCTTTCGTCACCTTTGCTCCTTTTCCTAAAGTACTCTTCTGAAATATGGGGTAAAGGCAATAATTAGTCAACCAAAGTAAACTCATCCAGTCATTCATTCAAAAACAATGGTCCTGTAAAACTTTGGTATGTGTGTTTACTGTGTATCCGAGATCTTTCTTTAAGCCACTAGAGGAAGCGGTAACCTTTTTTAAATTAGCTGTACCAGCTGCTCCTGCTTTCGTCACCTTTGCTCCCTTTCCTAATGTACCCTTCTGAGATAGGGGGCAAACGCATGATTAGTCAACCAAAATCAAATTAAGGCATTCATTTAAAAACAATGGGCCTTTATAACCTTTTTATCTGTGTTTACTCTGTGTCCAAGATCCTCCTGCAAGACACTAGAGGAAGCGGTAACTTTTTTTAAACTATTGTTGCCAGCACATTTTGCTTTCGTCACCGTTGCTCCCTTACCTAACGTATTCTTCTGAAATACAGGGCAAAGGCATGATTAGTCAACCAAAGTAAACTTATCCAGTCTTCATTCAAAAGCAATGCCCTGTATAACCTTCATATGAGTGTTTACTCTTTGTCCGGCATCCTCCTCTAAGTCACTAGATGAAGCTGTAACTTTTTTTAAACTAGCGTCGCCAGCTGATTCTGCTTTCATCGCCTTTGCTCCGTTCTTTAATGCGTTCTTTTGAAATATGGACCAAAGGCATGATTAGTCGACCAAAGTAAACTCATCCGGTTACTGATTCAAAAACAATGGCTCTGTAAAACCTTAATATATGTGTTTACTCTGTATCCAAGATCCTCTTGCAAGTCACTAGAGGAAGCGTTGATGTTGGTCTGCCAGACTGTCTCTTTCAGACTGCAGCCGTACATGAACACGTTCTTTTTCCTTGAGTGGCCATGGTAATCACAGAAAACCTGCATAAATTAGAAAAAAGAAAACAGAGACACGTATGACGTATCCTTTGATTTATTAAAAAAACAGTAAATATAAAAAACTTTGTAAGAAAATAAAAGAGGCAGGCTGCCTAATACAAAAAAACAAGACGACACGTATCTGCTTTCCAGACAACGAACTACAACAGAAGAAATCAGTGGCTGATAAAATTGTGTGTGGTGTTAAACGTGGTTGCCATGCCGATGAATAGAAAGTAAAAAACCATCAGGAGAAATAATAGAACAGATAACAAGAGGTTAATGAAAACTGATTGAACACAGAGAGCAAACAGCCCAAAGTCATTTTAAAGCTGAGTTAATTAAGAGGTCGTACCAGTGGTGCCTTCTGAATGTGTGCGAGATACTGCAGAAGGCTCTTAGTATGGTAGATGGTGGGGTGCAGCTCAGGGCTGGGGTTCTGCCACTGCCGGTTCAAATCGTCTCCACTCAGAGAACAACGATGACTACAGCAGAAAGGAGATGGCAGAGGAGTGGAAAAAAACAAAGCAGCAGCAAGAAAAATCTTCCAAATGATATTTAATGTGTTAAATGTGCGTATAAGTGTGAGCGCAGGTTTGGAGGATGAGTGCATCGGGCAGGTGTGTTAAATGTGTTTTCTACTTACTTTCCGTTGACAGCACCATCAGGGTTGAGCATGGGGATTATCTTGAAGATGTAGGCTTCTCTGAGGCTGACCGCCAGCGGACTGGTTCCCATCAGGAACTCCAGCGTACCCTTCATTACCCAACTGGCATTGGTTTCTCCGGGGTGGACTCTGGCTGTTAAGAAGATCAAAGGACGGTTCCCTGAAGGAGAAAAATGAGACGCATGAAGTCATTTACAGGAAGAAAAAGAAGGCTTCAGTGAAAAGTTTTTCACAGCTTAAAAGATCCATAAACAGAAAGATACGTAAACATTAAAAATATACAGTTTTATTCCTCCGTCTACAAAACTGAATATACTTAATAATCCCCGAAGGGAAATTTGGGTGCTGCAGTGCAAACACTGGGTGGTTAACACCTCAATACCCCCTCACACCTATCCACCCCGGCATTCCAGTCTGGTCACACAGTGTCCAAACTGGCAACCCAAAAGCTGGAGTCTGGAATGGCTCACAAAGCCTGGCCGCAGTGAAGAAAACCAAACTGGCATCTCTGTATTTCACTGGTTCCGAATGCGCACCTTCAGTTTCTCAACCGAGCAACCAGACGTTTACATGGAAACCGCAAAAACACACGGTCCGAAGCACCTCCTCTAGACAGTCTCCTTCTCTGCACATCCTCCAGATCGTCTCCTTCTCCTCAGCTCTCCTTGGGCCGAACCAACTCGTCTTTGAGAGCCAGCAGCTGGTCGCACATCTCAACATGCATGTCAGTGGCAGAATAAATTCATAACCAGCTACCCGTTGGAGCTAGCCGGATGATTTCTGAAAAATGAGTTGTCTGACACAAGAAATCCCAAAATGACGCCCAAAGTGCGCTCAAAATGAAATCTTCAGAAAGAGACAAAACATAGCCAGAAGAAGGGACAGAAACTTAGCAAAATTTGGCGATTAAACGCTTAAGTAACAGGGAGCACTGCAGCAGGCAGCCGTCCAGGGCAGCACCTTATCCATTAGAATGTGTAGGCAGTAAGCACATTTGGGCTGTCTGTGGTTTTGTAAACACTTTTGTGAACACAATATCTCCCAGACTATTGGAGGAAAGGGTTAACTGCCTACAGTTACTCAGTACCAATCATGGATGAACTGATTATCTATTCAGGATCATGCTACCAAAGGTCAAGATGAAAAACGTTGAGATCACAAGCTACTGTTTCTCAAACAAATGAAGGTCTGTTTATCAAACTGCCCAAACTTGCAAACTAAAGGTTTCCCTCAGATATTGCTAACGATGAGTGGTGGGGGTCTGAGGACTCAGAAAACGGTTTAAGTTCATCTGAACAAAACATGGGGGCAAAAAACCAATATGTTCAGTTTATTAATTTTGTAGAATTTTTTTCACTTACTGAACTGACAGATGTGGTCATTGGAGGTGGACTCGGGCATGGCAGTGATAGTGAGGACGGGGCAATCGTTTCCACCTAGGGTCTCACAAAGGTTGTCCTGTCTCAGGTAGATCTGAGGGGTCTTCAGCTCCACTAGTTTGGAAAGGTGCATCTGTATGTGATGAATGACACATAAAAACTACTTTGATCTTTTAAACACCAAGTCAAACAGGATCCAAACAGTTGTTAATATGTATAATGTACTTAGAATCGTCGCTCACTATGTCATTGTTTACCCTTTTCTACATCCTATTGTTTTTGACACACTGTGTTCTGTGTGATGATTGGCTGTACATACAGTAGACCAGCAAGTAAATCTTGTTTCTGGTGACCATTGTTCACAAAAAAATATGCCAGGTCTATGACTTTTTCTGAAGTCAGTTTTGTTTGTAAAGCTCGAATAAACGCTTTATTTTTCCCTTCATTTCAACCGTTTGCGTAGGGTCACAGGACTGCTGAATTTTTGCTGGTGTTCTGTCAGAATCTGCAACCGGTCGCTTCTGTGCATGCTCATGATGCAACTAAACTTGTATAATGCAATGAAATTCAGCCCCACTTTGTTGTACATACTTGTATGTGATCTTTTCCATTTCACTGAAAAATCATTTTAAGTACACCTAAACCTGTGATTACTCTCACTTTAAACAAGGCATGGGCAAACTACGGCCCGTGGGCCACATGCGGCCCATTAAACAATTTAATCCGGCCCGCCGAACTTGAAAAAACTTAAATAAATAAACCATGTTAATGTTTTATTTCCCCTGCAATTCTGATGTTTCCTCACCAAATAGCGCACTCTGAATATACATTGGCTTTGTTGAGAATACAACAACACTGCTCCCATTAAAATGTGTGTGTCCGTGATGTGCACGCTGTCAAAATAAACAGTGTGCCCAGATATGGAAAGCCATCGGGCCCAATACACGCACGTAAGCAAGCGTGTTAGATGTAAAACAAGCAAAATGTGACATCAAGCGCTTAGATTTCAGACCTAGCGCGCTAGATTTGAAATTTAACGCTCTCGATGTAACATTCAGCGTGTTTGTTTAAAGTCTAGGGCGTCATTCTTTCGGTCTAATCTAGCGGTTACCAAAGCATGTCATCCATCTGCTCCTGTTCCGGCCCCTTTGTCAAATGTTAAAACTCAATGTGGCCCGCGAACCAAAAACGTTTGCCCACCCCTCCCTTAACCACTACCCATATTATGAAGAAAATGAAACTTTACCACAATTAACAGGAGCCATTCTACCAGACTCAAATAATAAAAGAATTTTTACAACACAACCATCTAAATGTTGAGATCTGACATTTAAAAGAGGCCAAACTTTGTACTGGTAGTGTTGAAATGTTACCTTAAGTGTAGAGAAGGTGTATGGGTAGTGATAGGCGAAGTAACAAACGTCATCCTTAAAGTTGAAGGTCACACTGAAGGTCAGTGTGTAGTAGGACTTTCCTTTCTGTCCTCCACATGAAACAGAACTCCTTGCAAAACTATTTCTGCGGACAGGAAGAGGATGTAATGAGGAAATCTGATCAATAAACACTGACTAAAAGGTTTACACAGAATCCAATTCCACTGTGGACATCTGAACCAAACTGTAAACAATTCTATGTAAATGTATAAGATTTTGACAACAAGTAGGACTGTTCTGTTGTGATTATTGAAGCATTTTTGGATTCAGCTCAACAAATTTAACAGGTCAAAAAAAACAAAGAAATGTGGATCCAGATGTGTCAAACAATGGATGATGTGGTCCTGTTGGCTTCATCGGACCATAATCCCCAGCTCTCGCTGGATCGATTTGCTGCCGAGTGTGAAGCAGCCAGGATGGGAATTAGCGCCTCCAAATCCGAGACCATGGTCCTCGCCCGGAAAAGGGTGGAATGCCCCCTGCGGGTCAGGGACAGGGTCCTGCCCCAAGTGGAGGAGTTTAAGTATCTCGGGGTCTTGTTCACGAGTGGGGGAAGGATGGAGCGGGAGATCGACAGGCAGATCGGTGCGGCATCAGCAATAACTAGGACGCTGCATCGGTCCGTCGTGGTGAAGAGAGAGCTGAGCCGAAAAGCAAAGCTCTCGATTTACAAGTCGATCTACGTTCCTACCCTCACCTATGGTCACCAGCTGTGGGTGATGACCGAAAGAATGAGATCGCGGATACAAGCAGCCGAAATGAGCTTCCTCCATAGGGAGGCTGGGCTCTCACTCAGAGATCGGGTGAGGAGCTCTGCCATCCGGGAGGAGCTCGGTGTCGAGCTGCTCCTCCTCCAGGTCGAGAGGAGCCAGATGGGGTGGTTCGGGCATCTGGTCAGAATGCCCCCCGAGCGCCTCGCAGCCGAGGTGTTTTGGTTACATCCCACCGGGAGGAGACCAAGGGGCAGACCTCGGACCTGCTGGAGAGACTAAGTCTCACAGCTGGCCGCGGAAAGACTTGGGATCCTTCCGGGTGAGCTGGAGGATGCAGCCGGGGTGAGAGAGGCCTGGGCTGCCCGTTTGAGGCTGTTGGCCCCGCGACCCGACCGCGGAACAAGAGGAAGATGACGGAATGGAACAGATGTATCAAACTAATGGATAAAAATATCTCTATAACAGGGGTATCCATCTCCTGTCTTGAAGGTTTTCCACATATTCCTGGTTCACAATAACTCAATAAGAATAGTAGATGAAGAACACAGGGAAAACTCTCAGCACACCATCCTTCCATGACCGGAGTTGGACACTTCTACTCTAAAACAATAAAACAGCCACTGATGAGCATTTAAAATAAATTTCCAGATGACAACAGCACTTACTTATAGTAACAGATGCTTGATCCGGTCCTGACCCAGGAAGGTCTGCCTTCGATGGCCTCCTTCACAGAGTACATCAGCACCTGCATGCCTGCATGGAAAAAAAAAGCACATCTGTTAAGATCTTTTGCGATCATCAGACTCCAGCTTTATCTATGAAAAAGTCCTCAGTAAGCTGTTTTGCTACTGTTTACATGAAGATATCAGTGCATGTCTCACCGTAGTTAAATTGGCTGTTTGACTTCTCACAGTTGAGGACGTTGAATCGGTAGGTGGTCCCGACCCGCATACCACTCACCTCAAAGTAAAACCACTGATGGTGGTGGTTACTGTTTATATCTGAATTCAGCAACAGGTCATATTCATACCTGGGAAATACAAAATCATTGGGCTCGGTTTGTATAACGATAACAGTACAACAGATAAAAACAGATAAAAATACCAGTTAGGCTCCTCCCAGTAAGACTAGACCGATCAGAGTTCTGAGTTTGTTTTGCTGGAACCAGACAGTCCCATCTTGACCTAAAACCTGAACAGTGTTTCTAAGGTCCAGTCTACTTCGTAACTCTGTACCTCCCCTTAGCAAAGAAGCTTCTTATACATTTACTCATTTTACTCATTTAGTTTATGGGTTTAAATTTAATGGGATGATGAGTAAAAGGTGAGTCATTGACGGATGTAAGGAAGAAAATCCGGTCACTTTTCAAATTAAAACATCGTCATGGCTCAACTAATAAACCAAATGGAAAGAATGGGAGTTATTTCTTCTTTCTGTGTGGACTGGTACAACATGACCCACGGCCCGGTACCGGTCCGCGGCCCGGTGGTTGGGGACCACTGATTTAAACTATATGTTTTAGACAAATTTTGGAGATGCGCCGCTGGATTCGAAATTTAACATTCTTGATGTAACATTTAGCACGCTATTTAAAATCTAGCGGTTACCAAAACATGCTATCCATCTGCTCCTGTTCCGACCCCTTTGAGAACCTTTGGAATCAAAGGCCTGTGAATCAAAAAGTTTGCCCAACCCTGCATTAGAATGTGGGCATGGCAGAGATCAAAATCTCAAAGTCAAATAGTGAGCAAAACTCTTCAGACATGTTTTTGATTTGAAAATAATGTTCAAACATGGTGGAAACTTCCAAAAAGTTGATTTTGCACTAAAGCCCTAGTTTGTACAGTAAGATAACACACACACTCATCCTCCGAACCTGTGCTCACACTCCCAAGCACATTTAAAAGTTTGACGTTATCAAAACTTTGAAACGCGCAAAACTAATTATTTGTAAATAAGTACTTTGATGTAAATCTTACAGAATAAGCCTGTAAAATATGATCATTATTAAAATTCAAACTGCATATAAACTCTAGTTAGAGATAAGTAACTGAGGTGTTGAGTGTTTCTTACTTCCTGACTTGAATTGCCTTCCTGAGGTTGCCCGACTCAAACTGAGAGTTAAACCTCAAACAGTCATCGTTGTCTTCTATCACACCACTGTGGAAAAAATGGAGAGCATTAGGAAAGTATCAGGCAGCTAGTTGAAGAAGGAATTATCAGAGTTAACATACAGATGATAAGCAAACCAATCAGCTATTTTCAGATCCATTTTATCCAAAACTTAAGACCCACCTCGAATAATCCAGGTCGTAAACCACTCGGTCGAGGATTTCGTTGGGATGAATCAGCCTTTCAATGTCCTGGAATATCTTGGTCCTGTGGAATTGGACACAAACAGCTTTAATCTTCAGCTTCTTAAACCTTTAAATGCAGTTTGGAAGATCTTTTAAAGCAGACTGCCCAGCAACTCAAGGCCAGTGGTGGATGACGTACTCACTTTTTGTACTTAAGTAAAAGTACAGATAATTAGGCAAAAAATTTACTTAAGTAAAAGTAAAAGTACCAATAAAAAAATCTACTTAAGTAAAAGTACAAAAGTAGTTGGTGTAAATTGTACTTTTTAAGTAAAAATTAAAAGTATTCGATCATAATTCAAATGTTATTTTTTGTGCTATAGGGTGTCACCGTGGTAACCAGGATTTATACTCTGCAGGGGTGTGACCCTCCTCTCCCGCCTCTTTTGGTCCATGAAAAAAATAAATAAATAAAATAAAAGGAAAGGGGACAAGTCAAGCTATCCCCTAGAAGGGCCAGTGAATGGGCCGCCAAAATGGAGGAAAATGACACTTATTTTTTAAAATGTTTTGGGGGGAGGCCCCCAGTCACTATATATTGGCTTTGTCAAAGCCGCACCCCCCTTTGGAAAATTCTAGATCCACCCCTGCTCTGTGTAATGATGGCTCAACTTTTTATTTAGAAGTAAACACAACGAACAACGATCTTCTGACTCTTTTTAATTTGTACTATATTTGATGTTAGGCTTTTGGCGCTGAATGAACGTGGAAAATGTTTCTTGATTCATTACTTCTTCTCCCGATCAACTGCTTCTTTTGATTTTGGCAATGCGGCTTCAAGATGCACTAAAAAAAACTGTATATTTTTCAAATTCCTGAACGAAAATGTAACAAAAAATGTAAAACACACTTTTAAAAAGTAGCGAAGTAAAAGTACAGATATTTGCTCTAAAAATGTAGTGAAGTAAAAGTACCGGTCTTAAATTTTACTTAAGTAAAGTACAGATACACAATTTTTTTACTTAAGTACAGTAACGAAGTACATTTACTTCGTTACCTTCCACCACTGCTCAAGGCCCACCTTGTCTGGTCTGACTTTTTCTCAGTTTGTTTCCAACGAATAGAAACACTTACTTGCCACCAAATCAGGAAGTTTGAGCCAATGAACGGTTGATGCCAAAAAAGAATTAAGAAAGATCTTGCATACGACCTTTAAATAGATGATTTACCTTTGTACTCCATAAGGCCTCTCCAGAAGAGGTTCTTTGTATGTTGGTGGAATATGTCCAAAGTAATCTGGATAGGCTGCCTCGGCGTACTGCGGAACAGAATGTGTCCCTTTCACCATCTCTACATAAATGTCAGGGTCATGCAAGGGTAGTAGGAGGGCCGTGTCCGGCACCTCGAGGACCGAACTGTCCCCTGCCTCATCCTCAGAGCCACATTCAGAGCCTCCTCCTCCAATACGACGTGCTGGCATTGCTCCCGGGAGCAGAGACGAGGGTATTTGACGAGATCCCCCCTCTTTGACTTTGTCTGACTCCTCTGTGGACAGATTCACGGCCTCCCTTAGAGATACGCACTTCAGGTTGTTTATGAGCTCCTGCTCGATCTTCTGTCCTTGGAAGAATGATCGGCTGAGAGAGGACAAGTTGCTGCATCCATCTGGAGTAGGAATGTTAATGTCTCCTTTTTTATTTTTGCCCTTGGAGAGGTTGATAGTGTCCAGTTCAAGGGGTTTCTGAGGTGGGGTCACGGTGGAGGAAGATGAGTGGGAGTTTGTTTTGAGTGTGTTCTTTAAGGAAGGGGCAGCAGCTCGGGGCACAGCGACTAACTGAGAGGATCCAGTGGATGACGATGGAGCGGAGGATGAGGAGGACGAGAGGGTGGATGAACACGGGGCAGAAGTACTCTTCAAAGAGTCTAAAGAATACCCCTGTAATAAAGAAATAGAGTTTTTTTAAGAACATTACTTAAAAAAGAAAAACTTAAATAGTCTTAACAGACTCTCAATTGAAAGCCAGCAGACTGTCTTGAACATGATCTGAACATGAAAGATTGATCAAAATGGCGTTTTTTTTCTAATTTTTAACCAAAACAAAACATATTGACAGATAATGAATATGCAAATAATTCTGATCTAACTTACAGGATGCATTTTTTCAAAAACTTTTTTAAGCTAAGAGCCACAATTATAACACTTGAAATAATAATTGGCATTGAAATAATACTTGAAATTGTAAACATTGTGGGTCCTTGATCAAAAATCGAAAGAAAGTGGCAGAACCTCTAATCAAATTGTTCCGTTCCGTCATCTTCCGATTGTTCCGGGGTCGGGTCACGGGGGCAACAGCCTCAAGCGGGCAGCCCAGGCCTTTCTCTCCCCGGCTGCATCCTCTAGCTCACCTGGAAGGATCCCAAGTCGTTCCCCGGCCAGCTGTGAGACGTAGTCTCTCCAGCGGGTCCGGGGTCTGCCCCTTGGTCTCCTCCCGGTGGACGTGCCCAAAACACCTCGGCCGCGAGGCGCTCGGGGGGCATCCTGACCAGATGCCCGAACCACCCCATCTGGCTCATCTCGACCTGGAGGAGGAGCGGCTCGACACCGAGCACCTCCCGGATGGCAGAGCTCCTCACCCGATTTCTGAGTGAGAGCCCAGCCACCCTGTGGAGGGAGCTCATTTTGGCCGCTTGTACCCGCGATCGCATTCTTTTAGTCACCACCCATAGCTGGTGACCATAGGTGAGGGTTGGAACGTAGATCGACTTGTAAATCGAGAGCTTTGCTTTTCGGCTCAGCTCTCTCTTTACCACGACGGACCGATGCAGCGTCCTAGTTATTGCTGATGCCGCACCGATCCGCCTGTCGATCTCCCGCTCCATCCTTCCCCCACTCGTGAACAAGACCCCGAGATACTTAAACTCCTCCACTTGGGGCAGGACCCTGTTCCTGACCCGCAGGGGGCATTCCACCCTTTTCCGGGCGAGGACCATGGTCTCGGATTTGGAGGCGCTAATTTCCATCCCAGCCGCTTCACACTCGGCAGCAAATCGATCCAGTGAGAAATTGTAGATAGCTATACATTTTTTTGTTACATTCAAAGTTTTTGGAAACATATGGACGTAAAATGAAGAATACTGACAACTTGTAAACAGAGCGTGTAATCTTAAAATCTATAAGACATGCAGATATTTAAACATGGAGTAAAGAGGCTGCTTTAAATACTATTCAACTATAACTATTCACAATTGAAAAATCTATATCATAACCCTCAGTTTCATTCAGAATGATCTGTTTGTACTCTTCTTTCTTCAAGCCAGTAATTAATCTGATGCAATATTTAATAAATACAGAGGTGTTGAGTTAAAGTAGACGTGTCCAGGTCTCGGTGTCCTTACTTTTCACCATTTTAAATGTTTGATTTGAAAAACTATGAACAGAACAGCCAAGATAGAGTCCTATATCAGACAACAATGTGACAACATTTTTCACCCAAGAGTCCAGCAGCTGCTGACATGCTGTTAAAGAAGATGGGATGCTACACACTCGGAAATGTAACGCAAGTTGCTGCTGTCAAATTTATGAGCATGCTTCACATGTTTCACATGTTCAGTTTTATATAAAATGTGATGAAATGATTTGCTAAGCATTGCATTTGATTACAGATTTTCAAAACGAATTAACTCCAGCCTTAGCATCAGAAAAAGTGACCCATGCTCATTTTAAAGGATAAAAACGTTAGTCAGCACACACTATAATTTGAGACAAGTACAAAAAGCCCAGCAGTAAAACACTAACCTGAAAATCTTCATATAACTCGCAGAAAAATTTTCTGTAGATTTTCAACTCCTCATAAGTTCGGGTGAGGTTCCTCCTGGGATGTAGCTTGTCAAGGTCTGTTTCGATGTCATCATTCTGATCGAGGAAACAGAAAAAATCCACTATAAACTCATTCATAGGATGTATCTCACTCCAAGACACCAATATGCAATGAAATTAGCTACATCTCCCAATTGTGATTTCTTATTCTTCTTCTTCTTTCAGCATTTCCCTTTAGGGGTCGCCACAGCAAGTCAGTTTCTTCCATCTAACCCATCTGCTGTATCCTCTTTGGTCACACCAACTATCTTCATGTCTTCCTTCACTGTATCCATGAACCTCCTCTTTGGCCTTCCAAATCCAGCACCCTTCCTCCTATGTGCTCCCTCTCTCTCCTCTGCACATGTCCAAACCATCTCAGTCTTGCTTCTCAAACTTTATCCCCAAAACCTCTAACATGTACTGTTCCCCTGATATACTCATTTCTAATCCTGTCCATCCTGGTCACCCCCAGGGAGATCCTCAGCATCTTCATCTCTGCTACCTCCATCTCTGCTTCCTGTCTTTTCTTCAGTGCTACTGTTTCTAGACCAAACATCATGGCCGGTCTCACCACGGTTTTGTACACTTTCCCTTTCATTCTAGCTGAAACTCTTCTGTCACACATCACACCTGATACTTTCCTCCACCCGTTCCAGCCTGCCTGAACACGCTTCTTCACCTCTTTTCCACACTCTCCATTGCTCTGGACTGTTGATCCTAAGTATTTAAAATCTTCCACCTTCTTTATCTCTTCTCCCTGTAACCTCACTTTTCCATTTGTATTCCTCTCATTCACACACATATTCTGTTACATAGCTACATATATCGCTACATCTCCCAAATTTGATTTATGCCCTCTAAATGCAATTGGCTCATTTAAGCATATGTATTGGGAATGCCACGATGTGGACAACTTTTGGACGGACATAGCCCTTGAACTGGGTGACATCCTTAAGATCAGCATCCCAATCTCCCCTGTCTTGCTTTTGCTTAATGATGATTCCTCCTTGAATTTGACTTGGGACGAGAGGAGAATTCTGCGGGCTGGTCTTACAGCAGCCAAAAAGATGCTGGCGGTAAGGTGGCAGTCACCTCATTCCTTACATAAACAGCATTGGGCCAACTCTTTTTTTGGGGGGGTTGAAGGGAAAAAGGGGGTAAAATCCGCGGAAATTACATTCAAGTTTAAGATCTTTTAATGTCGTCTTTTTTTGTTGTGCTGTGTGTTTTTTTCCTCAATATAAAATTGATTAAAAAAAAAGAAGGAAACAGAGGAAATAAAACTTAGTGCCTGCTGATTAAAATTTGTAGATAGAATGACGTGGATTTGGAGTTGAGAAGTGACTGCTCTCTGCTGGACACTGAAAGAAGTTCAAACATTATTATTTCACAATCCGGAATAGAAAAGGACTGTAAGACTAGGGATGATTGTTAAAAAATTTAATTATAAATGAAATTGAATGTATACTTAATTCATCCCTCAGCAGGAAAATTTGTGTGCTGCATTACCACACAACAGGCTGCCACGACGGCACCAATGGTGGGAGAAACGGGGGGTTAGATGTCTTCTCCAAGGGCACCTAGACATTAACTTATTCATACCATCTTATCAAAACTACTACTCTTATCAATACTGCTTATCGATCCGGTAAATTATCAATACTTTTTTAGTGTAAAAACAAGTAGAGGAAGACAAACAAACTATGCAAATGCAACTAAAACTTTTATTTTGAACCAATTTAAAACAAAATATTAACTTCACCTCCTGTAAATCAATTATTTTAATTTGTTTTAAATACAATTTGTAATTTATCAAAAATATTGGGACAATAGGAGCTTTCAGCCTCTTAACGTTTCATTTTTTTTTTACATTCTGGTATAAGGATTCATTTTTAGTAAAATTTTATGCACTTATTTTAACACTATTATTAGGTGCTCCGTGTGTGTGCATCCACAATACACACGCTGCTTTTCTCACTATGACAGTCAAACAATGTGCTGTTTTCCGTTTGAATGTTTAAGGTACTGGTGTTCCACATTACAAGCAACTTTTTTATTACATTTCAGGCAGCATGCGGTGTCTGAAATAACTTTAAAGTAATGCAACGACTCTTTGAAACGTTTAACTCGACTTCACTGCTCTGCCATTTCCAGCGCCCCTTCCTTCTGCAGCACTCAGTGCAACAGGGAAGCAGAGAGCGCGAGACAGATCGTCTTTTACGGGCTACTATACTGGGCATCCCATGCACGCTCACTTCAGCGCCTTTTTAACTGTGCAACACTAACAAATTGTCTCCAGTAGACGCGGGTAAAGTGCTGCACGGTGCTTACACAGGATTTGGAATCAGCGAGTTAGAGGCGAACAGATAAAAAGTAGTGCACGCCATGTTTGCTCTCTTGCCCCGCCTCTCCGCCAATACCGTTAAGGCTGAAAGTTTTCAGTCTGGTAGAAAATGTTGACGTGGCACGGTGCCAAACAGTATTGTTTTCCCATCCCTGTTTAAGACTGTTACTTATTATTTTAAATGCAAGTAATAGAACATGATGTTAGCATATGAAATGAGGCATACATGTCAGGGTTGCTCATTACCAGAAAAAAGTCGTCCGTTTCATCTTCGTCATTCTCGTTTTCAGAATCGGCCTCTTCCATTTCATCACTGTCGTCCGCCACATCATCCACTGGACACAGCACATCAACACAGAAATTAATGATCTAATCTATTTTTATGTTTTCTATTGTGTTTATTCACATCTAAAAATGTAACACTAGTTTTCAAATAGGAAAATGTCAGATGTTTTTGAAAATAAATCTTTTATAATAACATGAAAATGTGAGCAGCCGTAATAGTGAGATGTCTAATAAAGATTTTTTTTTTTAAATGATTAATTTTTCAATTTTATGACTTAAAACTGGGCCAATAATCTTTTCAATGCTAATCGATTTTGTTAAATTTATGAGATTTCTACAATATTTGTTCTAAATAGAAATTGAGTCATTATTACGTCTAATGATTTAGTTTAGAAAATACATAAATTTACATTTGAAAAACTCTCCTTTGATGGATCGAAGAAAAAAAAACTGATAGGTGGATAAATAAATTGACAATCAATGTGAGGAAAGTTATAAAAAATAAAGACTATGCTAGAAAATGATCATTTTTATCCCAATAAGCTCAGAAAAAAAGGAGAGGAGCTGAACTTTTTTAGCAGACAGATTGGAGAAAATGACTTAAGAATAACATGAGTGCGTACATTTATTTGTGAGGCGTAAGATCTTTGCATGAGGTCTTTATTACTAACGTGTCTTGCGTTGGGTTAGTGGAGTTAAAAGACAAAATGAATGAATGAATCTGTGTTATCTGAGGATTACATACGCTTCAACAAATTGGATATGCAACTCATGTGCACCAGTTATGTGCAGCCCTGATTATATCTACCAGAATTAAGTGGGATCGGTTAATGTCTTAACTTTGGAACCATAAAAGCAGGGTACACAAACAATAATCATCTTTGTGTGAGTTTGTAGAAGTGTCTTGTGTTCGTTCTCACGTGAGAGCAGCTGGTTGTAAAGCTGGTACACAGAACTTCCTTGGGGTAATTCAGGCAGATCGAAATCAAAAGTCGACCTGATAGTGGGCAGTGGGAGGCGGTTTTTAGGAAAACATTTTCTCATGATGAGACTTGAAGTGTTGACCAGAGGATCCAGAGTTCGTACATGGAGACACTCCTGTATAAAAAAAGAAATAATGACACAAAAATTAAAAACTAATTTCTGATGTTATGTGTGCGTCTGCTACGACTTTTAACTCACGGTTGATGTGTTGTAGAGGATCCGCATGCCATCTGCTTCTAGAAAGTCCTTCCTACCTCCTTTGATGTTGACAATGTTCCTGAGGCAGGCCAGCAGCCCTTTACGAATCAGCATGTTTCGATGGCGTGTGTCGTTGCGATGCCAATCCAGGTACACAGACAGCAAGATGCTCACATATCCACCGTCCACTGCCCGACGAGCATTCGTTTCTGTACAGAGGATGAGGTGAAGAAACTTAAACTCGTCATTTTGGGGGGGGTCTGTTACATGGCACTCACATTACTACAATATGTGATAGATAACTACACAACTAGAAAACATTACTCACTGGATTTGAGCAGAGCCCCCAGAGCATCCAGAGCCACCCTGATAAGTATGAAAGAAAAAAAAAAACGGTTTATGGCTAAAAATAAAGCCAGGGTGTGATGCTTGAAGAACTCCAAAAAACAAGTCAAAGAGAAGAACATTATGAACAAGGATGCGCATAAATATTTTGGTCTGGTAATCATTCAGCACCCGAACTGCAAACTGCCCAAACACCTCGCTGGTGAGGTGTTTCAGGCATGTTCCACCGGGAGGATTCCGAGGCGTTCCCTAACCAGTTGTGAGACATTATCTCTAGCAATTACGGGGCCTAACGCTGGTTTCTCCTCCCAGGTGAGCTGGAGGATGCAGCTAGGGTTAGAGAAGCCTGGGTTTCCCGTCTGAGGCTGTTGCCCCTGCGACCCGGCCCCGAATAAGCTTCTGCTGAACAGAATCTTAAACACATGTCTACCTTCTAAAAGTGTGTATGCAGAACAGGAGTAGGTCATTTTCTACCTATATTTTTAAAAAACTAGAAGCCGAGTGTGAAGCGGCCGGAATGAGAATTAGCGCCTCCAAATACGAGACCATGGTCCTCGCCCGGAAAAGGGTGGAGTGCCCCCTGCGGGTCAGGGACAGGGTCCTGCCCCAAGTGGAGGAGTTTAAGTATCTCGGGGTCTTGTTCACGAGTGGGGGAAAGATGTAGCGGGAGATCGACAGGCGGATCGGTGCGGCATCAGCAATAACTAGGACGCTGCATCGGTCCGTCGTGGTAAAGAGAGAGCTGAGCCGAAAAGCAAAGCTCTCGATTTACAAGTCGATCTACGTTCCTACCCTCACCTATGGTCACCAGCTGTGGGTGGTCGACCGAAAGAATGAGATCGCGGGTACAAGCGGCCGAAATGAGCTTCCTCCGCAGGGTGGCTGGGCTCTCACTAAGAGATCGAGTGAGGAGCTCTGCCATCCGGGAGGAGTTCGGTGTCAGAGGAGCCAGATGGGATGGTTCGGGCATCTGGTCAGGATGCCCCCTGAGCGCCTCGCGGGCGAGGTGTTTCGGGCATGTAACACCGGGAGGAGACCAAGGGACAGACCCCGGACCTGCTGGAGAGACTATGCCTCACAGCTGGCCCGGGAATGACTTGGGATCCTTCCAGGTGAGCCGGAGGATGCAGCCGGAGTGAGAGAGGCCTGGGCTACCCGTTTGAGGCTGTTTCCCCCGCGACCCGACCCGGGAAGAAGCGGAAGATGACGGAACGAACGGAAAGAAGCCGGATCTAAATGATACACTTATTTCAAATCGGTTTAAGTTTACACATGTGAAAACAAAATCCAGGACGAGTAAAAATCCTGTGGGATGAGGGAACCAGGTTCCCAAATCATCATCAGTGATAGAATTATTGAATCTGTTTTAGTGGTACAAAACAAAACATAAGTTCATGTTCAAGTTCAACACATCTCAGCTAGATTCATATTTTATGCACAAAAAATGTCTTTACTATAGTCTTTCAAGACTGTTTTCTGGTCATAGTCGTCCTTTACATACCATGTTGTCATTATGTCTCACTTCAACAGTCAGAAACTCACTTGTTCAGGGTGACGTTCTTTTTGCTGTAAGGGCCGATGATCTTGAACATCACTTCTACCACTCCATTCTTGCCCAGTGCGATGGCGTTCACAGCTTTAGAAAAAGAAAACCAGAGCATTTTTCTATTTTAATCACTGCTTCTTTACCAGCTCTGACGTAATAAGAAGTCTGCAGTTCACTATTGACTTACAGTTAGCAGAGTAGATCCTGAGAACCTGCAGACACGGCAGAAGGAGTTTGCTATTCATAAGATTTTGCTTTACGAGGGTGGACGTGACATTCAGAGCTCCACTCAAACGTGCTTTCACTCCAAACTTTTTGTCTGAACACACACAGGTCTAAAATCAGTTTGGGCACAATATAGTCTGCTGTTTTATATTCAGTTCATCTCATTGTGTTTGGAAACGAGATGTGAAAAAACAGACACATTCACTCTATGCAATGTGCCAAGAGTTTCACAACCAAAACAGCAATATGCATTTTATCGCCTAGATTTGAAACATTTTTATGTATTGAGCATTTGACACACTCCATGAGGCGTTTGTGAGACAGTGAGCTACCTTTAGGGCCAACCTTGACCAGCAGTGAATGAAGCTGTTGCATCAGTTCATCACTGTGAGGCAGCTCCTTACTGGAAATAAGAAGAACCTGGAGTAATGTTCCTGTTCCTCCTTTGGACACAAATGCTCCAACTCGGCGACCTCTGCCTGTGACAAAAAAACACAAGTAGAACAACCAATAAGAGGAGTAGGAGGAATGTCTTGACAGGTATGCAGTTTAAAATACGTATCACTTGAAAAGGTTACAATCAGTAAGTAAAAAAAAAAAAAAAAAGATAAATCACTGACAGAAAAAAATAGATATGGATCAGGTCTGCTCGATCTCTGCTGCACATGTGCAAATAAAAAAAAAATAGCTTTATTAAAAACAAAAATATAATACATTTAAGGGATCTAATAAAAATTAGGACGTTATAATCACAGGATCCAGTTTCCCTGGAGTATAAAAACATACAAAGACATTAAAACTGATGCATAGATTATGTATTTTTATGGCTTTAATCCATTATTTTTTAATAAATAATTAATTAATTGACAAAAAATGTGTAGTTTATGGTTTTTATATATTTAAATCCAATAAATGTTCCACTTGCATAAAAATAATATGAGATTAATTATGTCAAATTGTACATATAACAAGCAAAGGGAGAAATTTATGCTTCCTAATCTGGAAAAAAAAATGGTCTGAAATTTAAAACTGAAATTGGATTTTGTTTTTTAAATGATTGATTTGCAGTGCGATGTAGAATTAAAGGACAATTTTGTCTCAGTGGAGTTAGACACATTTTTCAAGAACCTCCTACCACGGTATGATCACTGGCTGCAAAAATATTGTCCACGTTTGGGACTACTAACCTTTGTGAGTAAGTTTTCTCACTAATGAACATTAATAAAATGAAGCTGTGCGCAAAACTCACACATCCCTTACATTAAATTCTGGCTACTTCTCAGAACATGATCCCTAGTATTGATGTCTTTATGCAGAGTAAAATGATACCAAGTTTCGGAGGCAAATATCAAGCAAGCGGACAGATTACTGTGGAAGTCATTCATTTGGTCAAACTACTTCCCAGATGTTGAAAAAAAAGTTTTTTTCCCACATAGCTGTGACTAAATGTTTTGCAACTTTGTTACGTCTCATTAGGTATTCATAACTTACTTTTAAATAAATGTTAAACTGAGTAAACGTGTTGCTCAAATTGCACAAACTTTTTAAAGTGCTTAAGTTGTTCATAATGAATGAGAAAAATCTATTTAATCTTTTCAATAACTATTTTTATAATCGACTCATTCTTAATTGCTCTAAATATTTCTATTGGTTACCAATAAAAAGAAAAACATGAGTTTATTCTTAGTTCTATGAAATTTTGAAATGAGTTCATTGGCTTCATATCCACTTCAGATCAGATTAAGCGGCTTCGACCCCCAGAATAAAATTATTTTAACACCCCTGACCCAGCAAGGTGGCTCAGTTTCTTTTTCCTCAGCCAATTAGTCAGGGATTGCAGGCTTACGATTGCAGTGATTGGAAAACTTCTGGCCAATCACTGAACAGAGATGACGCCATGACGTAGGACAAGAATCCATCTGTGCCGTGTTTGTATTTCAGTAGTTATAAACATTACAGTTGACCAAGCTATACGGACCGTGTTTGTAAAAATTTAAACCCAGACCAAAGGCAAAGTTTAGATTTTTTTTTTTTTGGTGGGCGAGGCTTCAATAGGGGGCGTCATAAAAGTGAAAACGATATTGCTGCTATTCTTAAACACAGCCAGTAAACGGTATTAACACCCAAGCTTAATTGCTAGATGGGTTAATAAGTCCACTCACCCACAGTTAGCAGCTCGCTCAGGATGCACAGAATGTTGAGCGACGTTTGGACATCCCGGGAACTCTGTAACAATAAAATCAAACGGTAAAAATGAGGATAAAGAATTTCCTAAAACATGATCTAACCCTTTCCTTTACAAAAATTTTTAACCCCTAGATATTGTGTTTATCATACTTTACAATTAATACAAATTTGCATAAGTAAAAATTGCAAATATTTGAAAAAAAAAAATAAAACTTCCTGTTTTTATTTCTATTAATCAACCCTAATGTAAGCTGCACTTGCTGACCTCCAGTGAAGATAAGATGACCTCCATCCCAGTGGAACTTTTGGAGATGGCTTCCTTCCCACTTTTCTCTGAAAAATAAAGAAAAAGCAGATTATGTCACGTTAAGACAAAAAAATGGACAAATTAGGAGCGAAATGTCCGTAAAAGAGGCCGTTTGGTACAGTAGGTCGTTCCCAGTCACCTCCATCTGATTGTACATGATGACTGCTTGAAATCATGACAGCAACTTTCAACACCCAAACCAACTAAGCCCCCCTCCTGTGCAGTTTTTAAGTAGCTTATGCAGCCTATGAAAGGTTCGTTTTGGTTGGACGGCTATTTTTGGAGAACTTAATTTCTTTTTTAGGGAGGAAGTCTGGAATGTGACTGAAGGCTAAACGCTTCTCACGGTGAGGGAGGGGTACACATGCAAAAACAGCCACCACAAGGGTTGCCACAACATCGAACTCATAGAGGCTCAGATTACAACAAAGTAGGGAGAGTGACTCATTCTCCGTTAAGGACAGCATTAATCCGTTGCAACTTTAAATAATAAAGTTTTATTTACATTTATTTATGTTTAGGATCTCATATGTTTCCATCTGCATTGCATTTTTTTTTTTCATATGTTGCATTCAAGCTTTTCCAAACGTAGAACTGAGATTTGTTGCAGTCAGAAATCCAGTCAACATGCGAATTAGGTGATGAGGTCTTCGGATAATCTCCTCTCCTTATGTTGCTGACCTTACCCATCAGCCAAACCAAACTTTGAACCCTATTCTCGGTGTGCAAAACGACAGACAGATTCTTGACCCCCCACTTTGATGAGGTTTGATATCGGCTACATGCAAACTTTATGACTTTGCATAGAGACAAGAAAACATTTATTTAGAATCAGTGAACTTGTTCGAATTCGGCACGCGTACACGTATCTCGGCATGCATGACGGGATGACAATTTATACATCAGGGTAATACTTCTGTTTTATTACTTGCAGATCAGCGTTCTGCGACAGAAATAAAAACTTTATATTAAAAAAGAAATCAAATAAACTATGGATTAAATTGCATGACGGTGATCTTTTATTTCCATGTGTCTGCATTTTGTGTGCTCGGGACTAAATGTTCTGGCTCATTAGTGGGTGCGTATGCGGACGATATGAGCGAAGTAAGCAGCTCTAACAACTTGTGACCTCTCACCTGAAAATTTGCCAATGTTACAATCTGGTTGGGAAGAAGTGATGAGTGCATCTCTTCACTACACACACACAAAATCACACACACACACACACACACACACACACACACACACACAGGTGAATGTGGGATAATGTAGAAATAAACGCAGCGTTGTGCGCTGCAGAGCAGTAACCACCTAATACATTTTTACCACGCTAGACTTTTTAAAGCTCTTCAAAACAAATTGATCCTTCAACACCTTAAAAGTAAATGGTGTGTGTTTCTGTGAAAATGCACACACTCTAATCAGAATAAAAACGCAGCCATGATACCAACGCATTCATTCGCTGCATCTTAACTTACCTCCATGTCTATCATTGTTTGGCTCTGACTGCAGTCTAGGCAGATATCACACCAGCTGCAGAAGCCACACTGTTTGTCCTAACTTCTCACTTTCACTCGACCCGACCAAAGACAGATATGCCAAATATTTGAAACTGAAGCACCCACTAAATTGCAAGCATAGAAAATGACAGCAATTCCGTTGTGACTGTCTTATGCTTGGAGAGATTTAAAAACTGGCAAGTGAGACATCACTTTTCCTCAGGTAGTTGAGTTTTTTTTTTTTTTTTGAGCATTGGTTTTGGTGTTCTGGACCCTACCTGGTGGCTCGGAAGACATCGCTGAATGATAATACGTCCTTGTGTAGCGGTACTCCATTTCAAAACAAAGATCTCAAAATTCAGTGCGGCTTTCAGCGAGAGCGTGTCCTGTTCTTCAGAATGCCAGTCTGACTTCCACTGCTGTCTGAAAACTTAAGGGTCTCCAGTAAATTAAAACACCTCAGACTTGGCTACTTTACAGTATATGTAGCCAAAAAAAATAAATCACGTTTACAACTTCACTGGTATGTTCCTATCCCTCTAAGGCAAAACTGGACCCCCCATTCCTCCTTCCCCTCTACCATATACCCACACAGTCTGCTTGGTATTTAGCACCGCCCCTTATATGCTTCCAAAACTTAACCACACACTGCCCAGATCAAACACGAACAACATTAGCTCAAATTAGTCAAGATAGCCACTTTTCTGGCACTCTGTGCTCCTCAACCATGTGTCCTTTTTAAGGCTCAATCCATTTTTAGCAAAGTCCAAACACATTTTTTATTACATATCTCTGAAACAAACCAACTTATCCATTTACAGATCCTGGCTTTCCCTTGTTCTTTTTTAAGATATCCCTTTACTGCCGCATAAGCCCCCTAAGACTCTGAACTCAGGGACAAGTGTACAGCAAAGTCCCTTCTGGAGTGTATAGTTACTGTGAACAGCGTCACGAACTCCCCCGCCCCTTCGTTTGCTCAAAATCTACCGTCACACTCATACACATTTCAGGTCGGGGCGGCCGGTGAGGTTCTGACAGACAGCTCAGCAGTAGATGAGAGGGGGACAGCTGTAATTCATGATTGATAGAGTTACAGACAGAAACTTTTCCACTGTGCCCATCAGTCACAACAGTTTAACTATGTCTCTACTTTGAAAAGGAACACCAAGTTATGAAAAGTGTAAAAGTTGCAATTCAAGAGAGCTGAGTTCAAGGAAACTTCGACACGACCTGCAACACGGGTGACTCTGCAAAAATACGCTTTGCAAGCAGGATTAGCAGAATCAAACTTATCGTTACAGCTTTTTTTTTATTTCCAAAACTGGTAAACACATTGCTTGGTCTCTTACTTACAGCTCTATTACATGCCAGACATGCTCCTCATTGTTAGGTCTTGATTAAGCACCGTTTGAAAGCGACTGCTAATCATTTTTTTATTACCGTGCCAGGATTTTATGAATGAAATAGATAGATTTACTTTATTGATCCCACACTTGGGAAATTTGTGCGTTACTGCAGCAACAAGAAAGAAATAGACAGCATATATACAAGAAGGAAAATTAAAAAATATATATAAAAATAAAAAAATTATTTATTTGATTCCTTCAAGCTTAAAGTAATAAAATGGACATTTCAAAGCTTCCAAGACTGGACTCAAGATTGCTTGTTTTGTGCACCTACACATTTAAAATTTCACAGAATATTTATTGTGCTCTTTAATACCAGAAAATCCTAACATTTAAGAGGTAGTAAAGTGTAAAAGTTGCAATTCAAGTGAGCTGAGTTCAAGGAAACTTCGACACAACCTGCAACACGGTGACTCTGCAAAACACACTTTGCAAGCAGAATCAGCAAAATTAAACTTATTACAGGTTTTTTTCATTTTCAAAACTGGTAAACATATTGCTTGGTCTTTTACTTACAGCTCTATTACATGCCAGACATGCTCCTCATTGTTAGGTCTTGATTAAGCACCGTTTGAAAGCGACTGCTAATCATTTTTTTATTACTGTGCCAGGATTTTATTTGATTCCTTCAAGCTTAAAGTAATAAAATGGACATTTCAAAGCTTCCAAGACTGGAATCAAGATTGCTTGTTTTGTGCACCTACACATTTAAAAATTTCACAGATTTAATATTTATTATGCTCTTTAATACCAGAAAATCCTAACATTTAAGAGGTAGTAACCTGATATTAGTTGAAATTTTAACTTGATAAATGACCCACTTGTCAGTTCATTTCGCCAGTTTGACAGATCTACGAAATGACTTTTCAAGCACTGCAACAATGTGGAACTGATATTTTTATTAATCTAAACTTACAGTAGCCACTCCGCACTAACAAGGCCGTGCTCGTGTTTCACTTTGTTTGACACTCGCGTGGCACAATGTCGTTTCCTTCCGTACGGAGATCGCCTGCACGACAGGCCTCTTAAAGAGTAATCAGAAACTTGCACATGGGATCGGTTCGTCCACACCTTGAATACCACAAAGACAACCCTTCTCCGCTTACAAAGTAAGGCACTAAAAATATTGATGTATCAATCAAATTGGCTGATTTTTTTTAAACATGGCGAAGCTTTAGAGACATGTTGTAGTAAAACGAGACATACTTATTCAGTAGGATTAGAAGGAAATGATCTTAATTGCGCTTAATAGCCTGTTACTAATATCTGCTAAGAACCAGTTAGTGCAGGATCATTAAGTATTGGAGTGAAACGGAAGAACTGCAGTGAAAAAAAGAGAAAAAAACCCGCTTCAGTTTCTCACTTTAGACCTTATTACTAGTTAATTAGAACATTGAAATAAAAGTCATAATAATTACCGTAATTTCACGACCATTAGGCGCATCGTACGAAAAGGCGCAGTCTCAGTCACACACCGCCTTACAACAACACACACGCAAGCATGCAAATGTGCGTATTAAAAAATAGATCGAGAGCAAAACTGAGTTTGGTTGTGCTTTATTTAAGTAGCAATGAAACTAAACAAGCACATTACCGGTAATAGTCTTTATTCAAATCCGTCAAAGTCCTCATCCTCTGTTTCGGAGTCGAACAGCTGCGCAAAATCCAACAGAGCAGGTCCACTTCGCTCCTCGCTGTCAAAGTCACTGTCTGTACTGTGCGGCTCCTCAGAAAGGATACCAGCTTTTGCGAAAGCTCGGATAACAGTACCAGCAGACACGTTAGTCCAAGCATCTACAATCCATTGACTCGTTAATGCTGAAATTTCTCGCGGCGGCTCGATTCCCATGTTCCTCCGCGTAGCTGATTGCCTTCAGCTTAAACTGAGCGTCATAAGCGTGTCTCTTTGCCATTTTCAGGGTTAAAACAGCAATGTTTTGCACCTTTTTTATACACAATCCACGCCCACACTTCACTCTTTAACGTTCTCATGCCTTTTCTTTTAGGTCCGCCTTTTCTCACGAGCACAGCTTTTTCTTTTAGGTCTGCCTTTTCTCACACACAGGGTGCACCGCACGAAAGGGCGCACCGCTCATTTTGAAAAAAATCTAAGACGTTTATATGCGCCTTATAGCCAAAAAATTACGGTATGTTGCAATAAAGCTCAACTTAAATTTATATCCAACTACTTGAACTTTTAAACTACACCAAAAGAATGATTAAGAAGAAAATAACATGTTCATTTTAAGAAAACATTACAACGTCATCTTTATTCACCAGATCAATTACGTAAGATCTATTTCTTTCATACCTTGACATTGTACAATATAAAGTGAAAGGTGGTATTTTAGTCGTGTGGCTATAAAGCTCACAGGTCATTTATTGTCTTTTAAGAAGGTTGACACTCCCTCTCAGACATGCATGATTATGTCTTGTCCTAAATATTTGATTAACTGTAAAAAGGTTGGGTATATCAAACTGATCAATAATTTAACCGACTGGATGATAATCACTTCAACTAAATTGGTCTATGTATTTTCACTTGTAGCTTAACTTATATTATTTTCACTGCTTCCTAACGGGGTTATTTTAAATGGGTTCAGGCCAGGTTTTTAATAAAGCAGATTTTTTTTTTTTTTTAATCTCTGCAGTAGTGTCTGTTTATCGTGTCGTTTAATGAGTGTCCCTATTAGTCCAATTCCAGAACAAGCCAGAGCAGAGTTGTTTACCATTTCTGCAACATTTTACCTGATTACTTTATTTGCTTGTGACGTGTTTTGCTTGCATTTAACATTCTGCTGATTGCAAGTTCAAGGTTCCCAAAAACAGGTCCCAAATTCACATCGCACAATTTAAATTTTCAAAAAACAAATAAGCAGTAGTTACGAACAACTAAAGGAAAAAAAGCTTTAAATAACTTCAGCTTGCATGAAGTGGTGAAAAGACTCTGCAACAGGAGGTCAAAACAGACATTTAGGCTGAACCTAGCAAACAAGAACGATGTCCGTGAATGTCCCTTTGACATTCATGGCATCTTCCATGTCTAGTTTTGCCCCCTCGTCTTACCCCTGCTGACACATGGGGTCTCACAGAGTCATTCTAAACGAGACATGAATATGTCCTTCAGGGAATGGTCTCCCGTGTTTTCTGCCTCCATCTGCGGTAGGAGGTATTATGAGGACTTTACAGAGCTTCAATAAACAAATGCTTGCGTTCACATAAAATCAATCATTGAAACAATGTTTTTAGTGGATCTAATACAACAAATATAGACCAGTTTTTCCATATCAGCTTGTAAAAAAGCACACATGTTGGTGTAAAACACATAGTGTCAAGTTATTTAACAGTGGTGTAGAAGAACCTAATTTTAGCCTTAATCACATACAAATCCTCAGATTAGTGCTTTCCGAGCCTTCGTGCAAGGTCATTTTTCAATGATAAACAACATAACGCCAACAATGTCATCCTTCGAGTTGCTGTGGATTTTTTAAATAAATATTTAAAACCCATTCTGCAGCAACGACTTGCTTCCATGTCAAAAGATCCATCTCAAAACTGTAGAAAAGATGTTTGTCTGTTTGAGAAGGCTCAGATCACCAGCACGCATCGAGCTGAAGTTAACGTCCAATGACATTGAGAAAACTGCTATCATTTATTTCTTTTATTAATTTATTTATTTAACTCACTCTATTCATCCCTCACCTGGGAAATTTGTGTGCTGCACTCCTAGCCCATGACGGAGCCAATGGTGGGAGAAACGGGGGGTTAGGTGTCTTCTCCAAAGACTCTAGACATGCACTTAGTGGGATGCAAACCCGCAAACTTCCGGTCCGCGGGCGAATGCTCTAACCATTGAGCCACTGTGTTTTAAAAACTGATAAGATTTAAAAACTGGAACATGGGGAATGTCTTTGAGGAAGAACTGTGTCCAGAAAAAACATCCGAAATAATTGTAATTGGTGACAATAGGTGAGGGTAGGAACATAGATCCTCTGATAAATCAAGAGCTTCGCTTTATGGCTCAGCTCTTTCTTCGTCACAACGGGCCGATGCAGCGTCCTAATTATTGTGGACACCGCACCGATCCGTCTGTTGATCTCCCTCTACATCCTTCCCCCACTTCTGAACAAGACGCCGAGTTACTTAAACTCCTCAATTTGGGGGAAGAGAATGCCATAACCCATCCTCCCGGATGAGCTGGAGGATGCAGCTGGGGTGAGAGAAGCTTGGCCTTGCTGACTAAAGCTGTTGCCCCCGCGACCCGGCCCCGGCCCCGGATAAGTAGAAGACAACAGAACGGAACAGATTGTGATTAGCACATGCTTATACCTTCAGTGAAAACCAAATGAGGAATAACAACAGAACTCAGGGTTATGCTAAATAATAAACGCAAGATTTACAAAAGAAAACTACCAACTATTAAATTTAACTGAATAAAAAAATCTACTCTATTAATATATATTTCTATCTTGGCGTCTCGACAAATCAATAAGCATCTATGCATCTAAACAGTGCTGCTCTGGATTATTGATCCTCATGGCAAATTTGAACTTAAAATTGGTTTCAATCTCCAAAAATGTTTTTTTTTTTTTTTTTACCGGAAGTGACACAAGCGTCTTTCAAAAAATAGCAAGACAATACAGAAGAATTAGTGTTGAGTAGAGCAATATTTTTTTAACTTTTATTTACCTCTGAAACAAAGTAACATTTACTTGAAGAACTGGACCTAGTTGCTAAAGATAAACTGGCTAAAAACCAGCGTGACTGCAAAAACTTGATCAGTAAAAATTAGAAGCAAAGTCCAAGGAGATTTTTTTTAAACTAAGGGGTGTTGTGTTTTCAGGGGCAAGTAATAAACTTGGAAACTTTTGTTGGTTCAAAAATGTAATATTTGCCAAAAAAAAAGTTATAAATAAATTTATTCAGTTTCGTTTCTGTTTTTCACACTCTGAATTCCTCTTCCTCTCGCTTCACATTTAATCTCATTTCATGGGTACATAGAAGACACACCATAATTCTCTCTTTTAGGCTGTAAATACAGCACAAAGTGCATTAAGTCAGCAAACCTAGTGCATATCCTTTTATATTCCTCTTTTGGTGCATTTACTTGAAAATGGCACTCTCTGTTTGGACTGAGCATGAGTAGAAAGCATACAGCAAAAACAATTCTTGTTTAAATTAGAATTTGGTTGTGGCAGAGAACAAAATCTGTAACCAAGAACAACCTAAACTTCAAACATTAACACAAGAGAATATATCAATTTAATTGTGTTCATTTCCGTTGACACCTCATTTAATTTCTTTCCGTTCGGTTTCGTCATCTTCTGCTAATCCGGTGCCGGGTCGCGGGGGCAACAGCCTCAGACAGGAAGCCCAGGCTTCTCTAACCCCAGCTGCATCCTCCAGCTCACCCGGAAGGTTTATCGAGTTGTTCCCCAGCCAGCTGTGAGACATAGTCTCTCCAGCGGGTCCGGGTTCTGCCACTTGGTCTCTTCCCGGTGGGACGTGCCTGAAACACTTCACCAGCGAGGCGTTCAAGGGGCATCCTGATCAGATGCCCGAACCACCCCATCTGGCTTCTCTCGACCTGGAGGAGGAGCGGCTCGACACCTAGCTCCTCCCATCATTGTGATGATGATTCATGATGCGATTAAATCGCAATTAATTATTTTTCTAATTTGTAATTAGTTTCCTGGTCCTAATAAAAGTATATATAAAATTTAGTTTCAAGTGATATCATGACATTTTGTTCTGTATTTAAGACCAGCATATGACCTCACCCTGTGTTTGTATGATATGAAGGAGCTTTGATGTAATGTGTCTGGCCACTTCAGCATCCCTCGCCATGCCTTCCCCAGTATTCTTCTCCAGCTGGGACAGAAGCATCAGTATCCTGGAGTTACTGGGGACCCTGAAAACACACACATTTTTTACCTGTAGTTAAACTTTGCTCTACATGAGTTACTATAAAGTAGTAGGAAGGACTAAAAAACGCACATACACATCATCTCAGTTACTTGTTGATAAAAATGAGAACCTGGTAACCCGTGTTTAAAAACAACCTTAGTCTGTCATATTTTTTAATTACATATTAAGATGGGTCATTGGTTCTTCCCTATTTTGGGATAGTGACCCATCATTTTCAAATAACGCCAGACCACTGGCACTTGGATGGAAAAAAGATATCAAGGGTCAGTTGTTAGAGCAAGGCCAAACGTTGGAGACTGAATCAAAACTGGGATTATGATCTGTGGAGAAAAATAACCCATGTCCATATAAAGACAAAGAGAAGTGGAGGAAAAATGACAGTAGGAAAATGGAAAAAGGAGGAAAAAAGAAGAAGACACATAAAAAGGAAGGCTGGAATATGAAAAAAGCTAAACAAATGCACGGCCCAAATAATAAAAAAAAGCTGCAAATATAAAAGAAAATGATATATGATGATGACAAATGAAGACAGCTGCTTCCATGAGGACCAGACATCCATGTCCGTACAGACCTGCAAATATGTCATTAACTAAAATATTTACTAAAAACAATCAAGAACATGACAAAGCAGTTTTTATTCCAGCACACACACTCGTGTAACTCACCCCTTCTCTGAGGCCATTTTGTGTTTGTTCATTTTTACCTCATCAACATGTCATGTTGCCTGCAAGAGAAAGAAAACAAACCCGACACTGATGAAAGAAGACAAGCATAAACATTCTGCATCATTTAGAAATGAACATGATTGACCTTTACCCGGGTATCAAATAGATTCCCACTGGGCCCAGGCTCAGGTCAGTCAGGCAACGATGCCCAAACCAGCTGACAATAAAGCTTAAGTGTCCCAAGCTATGAATGCTCCGTGCTATAAATATGTGCCAGATATGTAGCTAATTTATCTGTGTCAAGCAGGTTAGTAAAAGTAGCCAAATTCAATCATTGCAATCATTTGCGATCATTTTTAAAATTCTCGTGAGGTTTATTCCAATATTTTTGGATCAGAGTTTGACAGATGTAAGAAAGAAGTGTGCAAAGTCATTTTGATTTCCGCCTACACATGGAGTTTGTTTTCGTCCTTCTGCGTATTGATATGCAATTTTTTGGTGTCAGAGTGCATCTCTGAACTACAGCTCCAGACGCACCGTATCTACTGTACCGGAACACAGCTTTTATCAGTAAAACTGTGCCTCATGAGTGATTTTAAACAAAACAAAGGAGGAGCCCTACTTATAAGCACACACACATTAGAGCTCATATTTCTACAGGCGGAGGGGGGGCTGCAAAAAAAGAAAAAAGACTGATGAAAAATAAATGAATTAATGTAATTTATATTAAGGAGATGATATCAAATACCAGTACTATGTGTTTCCAAGCATGTCAGGATTAAATTATACAGGTGTTGAACATTTTCTTTGGGTAAATTCAACTGGTTGTGTTAGTCTTACAGCCTGCTTTGAGCAACAAAAGAGGGATTTCAAGTAAAACCAACTAAATGGAGGTTTCTGTCATTTTTTAACATAACTGTAGTGGTTTTCTATTTTACCCATTGGTTAATCTACCAACGAATAATCAGATTTTAACACCAGGGTGAGCCTAGCCACACCTGTTGTTCTTCGCCCCACCTGCATTTTAACGTCGGCCAAAAATGTTTTTGCTGCAGTAGTGCAGTGCTTCAACAGAATGTGCAATATTTAAGTAAACACACTGAAATAAGAATATAATAGATTATGCTTTATCTTTGCAAACTTGATTGTCTTTACTCCTAGTGCTTGGGACTAATAACGGAACCACATGATTTGGTGTTAAAAAGGAAGTGAAACAGAATAAATCTATTGAAGGTTTTTTTTTTCTCGGCTTGAGCCCAGGTCACTTGTGTTTTTCCCTCGCTTGTTCCAGCCTTTCGGGGCTGGATAAGATTTGTTCCCCTAATAAGCACATGATTCCCATCAGCAGCTTGCAGGTACTCTCACTGTGCCGTACTGTTTACTGTCTGCTATGTTCCTTGCTCCGAATCGATAGTAAAGCTTTGGTACCATATTGGTTTGTATTCTACATCATTCTATATCAATCGTTAATTTAATTAACATTTGTTTAAACTTTATCTCTCATTTAAACTTTAGTTTCTTTGTTTTCAAATAATTCAGCAAGTTGATTGGGTTGCAAAATATTGTAGCAATGGATTGTCTTTTCACTTTTTCACCCTCTCTTTTTCTTCTGTACCCAATCCCTCATCTTTCTTACTCCGCTCCCTCTCTTCTCAGTATCCCCTTTCAGGTCCAGAAAAAAGCCACAGAAAACGCAGACATTTAGGATGGAACATTCCATTTCGTTATCTTCCGCTTATTTGGGGCTGGGTTGCGGGGGCAACAACCTCAGACAGGAAACCCAGGCTTCTCTCACCCCGGCTGCATCCTCCAGCTCACCCGGAAGGATCCTGAGGTGTTCCCTGTCCAGCTGTGGGACATAGTCTCTCAATTGGGTTCAAGGTCTGCCTCTGGGTCTCGTCCCGGTGGGACATGCCCGAAACACCTCATCCTAACAAGATACACCTCATCTGGCTTCCCTCAACCATATGATAAAATACAAATGAATTAAATAATACTTATAGAGGTCTGCAGATAGTGTTGACCTTGGTAAAGCAAATCCGAACAGATCACCATTCTGCTTGATATAATGCCGGACAGGACAAAGTTTAAAAAAAACATTGCATTTCTAAGCTTCCAAAAAAGGCATAGCTGCATGGCATAACTATCCCATTAGTTATTACCCCTCAATACCTCTTTGATTACTCTGACCTGCAAATGGTTAACCTTAATGAACAGTAAAGTGAGACAGCTCTATAGTTTACAGATTAAGACTGCAACAACTCATCCTCTACTAAACATGTACAGCAAGGTGATCTGATCATGGAATCTTTCTGGTTCCTAAGTATGGAGTGAGTTAATATGAAGTTAAAAGGATGTCATGTCAACAAGACAGATTTCCACATAACTATTGTCACAGTTCCTAATCTCACCAGATTAATGACAGGATCCTTGTTGCTGTCATCACCTCAGCTTGCAGATCTATTGTTAGAAGGATAAACAACTGGTTGCTAGTGGTTTTTCTTTTTGTTTTGAAAGAAAACAAGATGTTTAAATAGTTTAAACCAGTGTTGTGTTGCACCTGCTGGGATGATCACTCATTCCTGGTGCTTGTCTGCACCAGAGGGCTAGCTAAAGGAACATGCTGCTAAAATTAGACACCACGGCAAATTTTACCAAGAAAAAAAAAACATATGCATTTATTACAAAATAATGAGATTTTACAAACCTGACAAAAGAGAGGTGGGGTTATCCATGTGGCTTAAATCCAAATAAAGAACTAAACCAGTGTTAAGAGCGTAAAACGCCCTGATGGTGATGTTATGATGACAGCAGACTTACTGCTTGTCAAACTATCAGGAAATATCGCGAGATTACACAACCCTTTATTTTTTATTTATTTTTACACAATCTGTCCGTAAATTTAAGCCAAAAAAAATGCGTGGAATATATTTAATTAGTTTTCTTTTTGAAAATAATTTTCTATTTATTTTACACAATTTGGATGTTTTTTAATTGGATTAATTGGATTTTTTGTCATAACACAGAAGGCGAGTTTGTGACGTAAAATGTAAGCGCCAGCCATCTTCGCCTCCTGTAGGATCTTTCATTAGCTACATGGTTAGTACAAAAACTTAAGCTTTCTGCTCATTTAATATAAATATATCAATCTAAAATGCAATATTTGAGTTTTGTATGTAATACATAAGGGATTAAATTTGATTTATTTGCACAAATATGTTTTTATAAGGATTTAAGCATCTGTAATTCAGCAGTTTGTCTGCAGACGATCGAGCTAGCTAATTGAACGTTGACAAAATCTATCACGTTTTGCGATATTGTATCATATTTGTGATCATTTGAGAAGAAAAGTGTATGTAGACAGTTCATTTATAAGATAGCCACTGGTACAAATCTTTTTTTGTGTTAGTAAAACTGCCAATTGTGTGTTTCTGGGTTTAACCTGCAGTAACTGGCATCTTTATGACAGCCTAAAAACTCTACTTTTTCTGTTTAATTAGCTTTAATCAGAAAAACACATTAAATTGTTAAAGATCCTCTTTGTGTAGATCACATTTCCAAAGCTCTGTGAAATGTGTTCACACTCAGTTCAGATTAAGAACAGTCAGCTGTGAGATGAACACAAACTGTAAGAAATTACATAAATATTATTTTAGTTTCTGGACTGTTGTTGAAAAAATTATTATGTTTCCTTCCAAAAGTCATTTTGTGATTCATTCCTGCAATATTTACCATATGTTATAGCAAAAAAATAGCTTCTGATCTCCCAAAAACATTCAAAGTGATTGTTACTTTCTGTCTGCTATTCAGATCTTTGGTTTCACAGTTTCGTATCCATGCATTTGTTTCAAATAAGTTAGATTATTGCAACAATTTACTCACCAGTTTGAACAAAAAAGCCTTAAAACAGCTGTAGTTTATTCAAAATGCTGCTGATCTAGAATATATGATGACAGTCCTGTGCTCAGGACTCACCACTGGCTTCCTGTGGATCAGAGAATAGACTTTGAAGCTGATCTGCTTGTGTTTAACTATAAAATCTTAGTGTCTTACGAACCATCTAGAATTCTGAGGATCTCGAGGACCGGCCTGCTGGTGTCTAGAGTCAGGACTAAACATGGAGAACAAACTTCCTGAGGCTGGGAGACAGGCCTCTAATGTCACAATGTTTAAATCTAGATTGAAAACAGTTCTGTTTAATTGTGCATTTGACTGAAGATTAATCACCCTTTTTACATTTTATTCTATGTTTTGTGATTTTAATGCATTTTTTTCTGCCTTGTAAAGCACTTTGAATTGCCTTGGATACTAATACACTTGCCTATTCACAGTCAACATGGTGATGAAATCAGCAGTTGAGGATGATGAGTCTGGCTGGGGGTTAGGTGTCCCAGAAAAGATGAAGAACAATGCAAGCTGGGTGGATATTACTGATGAGTTCAAGGATGCTTGCAAAGGTAAATTTAGTGTTCTTTTCTTTTTGCACAATTCTCAAGACCAACATGACGCCCTGCCACTAACCTTATTGTTATTTTATTCTTTATCCACACAGATTTGAACCTCGGGGAGCTGCTTCATGACAAACTGTAAGTAAAACAAAGAAAATGCATAAAGACTTGTTGTTTTTCTGTGCAGCATTTATAGATTTACTTAAGCTATTGTAAAGAATCCTAGAAAGGAATTTAAAACAGAAAACCTTCTGGAATGTTGCAGGTTTGGTCTGTTTGAGGCCATGTCGGCCATCGAGATGATGGATCCGAAGATGGACGCGGGAATGATCGGAAACCAAGTCAACAGGAAAGTTCTCAACTTTGAACAAGCAATTAAGGTTCTGACTTCAGACTCTTTTAGATTTATTTTTTTATATATCCAGCTGAATTGAAATGATCATAATCAATTAAACTGATTTATTTTGATGACCTTGTTTTGTTCTAACGTGTTGGTTTCAGGAAAATGTCATCAAAGTAAAAGATCTCAGTCTTCCTGAACTCATTGGGATCATTGACACATGTTTTTGCTGTTTGGTAAGTCAGTTTTTCTTCGACACGTCTAAAAGTTCTTTTCTTAGAAAGAGGGGTTACTTAAGGATACCTGACAAACTATAGCAGATCAAACTTGAAAAAAAATGAAATATTAATTGTGCTCTTTAGTGGTTTTAGTTTGTACATGTTTGTAGAGGCCAGTTTGGAGCACTTAAGTTCTTTTCTTTTCACTATCAAAGATAAAATCTCCTATTTTTCTGCCTGTGTTTTTAGATAACATGGCTGGAGGGTCACTCATTGGCCCAGACTGTTTTTACGTGTCTGTATGTGCATAACCCTGACCTAATCGACGAACCCGCTCTGAAAGCTTTCGCCTTGGGCATGCTGAAAGTATGCGACATCGCAAGAGAGAAAATTAACAAGGCAGCTGTTTTTGAAGAGGTGAAGCTTTTCTTTTTTTCTGTCTGACCATGTTTATGTTCCCAATATCTGGTTGCCTAAGCAAAAAAGAAACAAGTCTTACCACCTCCATTAACACCGAAGTGGATCAGCCTGATGACAAGCAGACCTGGCTGCTGCGTCTGGCAGCGTCCTAGCGTGAACTTTTATACTGGTGTAAATGTGATCAGGTTATCGCATCCCAGTGGGACAACTGATCCTCAATAAATCAAACTACAAAAATGACAAAAAGTTTGTTGAAATAAACCAAATTGTTTATTCATTTCCATGCGTAATAGTATTTCAAACACATCGCAGTGTCGGTAAATTTGTATTAACTCGAGACTTTTCTGCAGGAGGATTTTCAAGCCATGACTTATGGTTTCAAGATGGCTAATAATGTCACAGACCTGCGAGTCACCGGTAGGACTTCTGCTAGATCTAATCGACTTTAGAAAGTTTTTAAAAGTTATACTGATTTCTATTTCCTGTGTTTATCTTCAAAGGTATGCTAAAAGATGTGGAGGATGAGTTACAAAGAAAAGTGAAGGTATTTGTTGTAGTTTTATTGGCATAAAAATGATACAGATGGTGTTCTGATACTGTTTTCTCCTGTGGTGTCAGAGCACACGCAGCCGACAGGGTGAGCAGCGGATCCCAGAGGTGGAGACAGAGGTAAGATTTAAGAAAAATTATTTTAAGCATTTGTTTTGATCAGTTAAACGGCTGTTTGATTCAAAACTGACGTTTGGATTAAAAGTTAGCTTATTCTCCCCAAGTGTGGGTGTGTTTTCTCAGGTACCAAGTTCTCCCTGCCATTTGAAAAGATACGCGTAGGGTAGATTGTTTGGTTAAATTTGTCTATAAGAGTGAGTGTGAGCACAGCTGTGTGTCCCTGTAAAACACTGGTGACCCGGACAGGGTGTACCCCGCCTCTCATTTTCTTAACTCAGTGTTAATGACCAATGCAAGGGTACCCAATTTGTATCGACATGCAATCTAATAATAAAATTTCCCATTTAAAAAGATCTTTCAACAATTAAAAAATAGAACAAAATTTTTTATATGCAAACACCACAGCTCCAAATGCGTTACGTATTATTACCAAAATTTCAGTAGAGGAATATTGTGCTTGAATTTAAATTGTGTTATTATTTAATTAAAAATAATTTATTCAATGTAAGCGTTCTAATGCTGATCTGTTTAATTCTAAATAAAAAGCCTGCATCTTTAAGAAGATTTACATTGAATGCAACAGAAAATTTTTATACGACTGGGGACGGATTGGTGTGACATCAGTAATAATCAGGACGCTACATTGGTTCATTGTTGTGAAGAAAGAGCTGAGCTGTAAAGCAAAAATTTTAATTGACCAGTCAATCTACGTTCCTACCCTCACCTATAGCGGATACAAGCGGCTGAAATAAGCTTCTTCCGCAGGGTGGCTGGGCTCTCACTCATGGGTAGAGTGAAGAGCTCTCCCATCCGGGAGGAGATCAGAGTATAGCCGTTGCTCTTCTGAATCAAGAAAAGCCAGATGGAGTGGTTAGGGCATCTGGTTAGGGTGCCTCCCGAATACCTCGCTGGTGAGGTGTTTCGTCAGGTCCCACCAGGAGAAGACCTGGAGGCAGATCCCAGACCTGCTGGGGAGGCTATGTCTCACAGCTGGATAGGGAACACCTCAGGATCTTTACGGGTAAGCTGGAGGATGCAGCCAGGGTTTCCCGTCTGAGCCTGTTGCCCCTGCGTTTCGGCCCCAGATAGCGAAAATCAACAGAACACAGCAACAAAATGTTTTTCTAATTTTTATGCACAGAATGTGAGGACTAAAACTAGAACCACAAGGTTTCTGATTTGAAACACCTTCATTTTTTCTTAATGTCTTGTATAATATATTCAATGTTGAAGGGCAGACCAAAGTTTTTTCTTCATAGCTACTGGTCGATTGTTGTCTACCAGTTTGGGAAGTCAATGAAAGGTATTAGAGATCTGTTTATACTGTCTAGATAGAAAGAAAAAAACTATTTCTGTGTGTTTGAGAGGTGTGTCTCACATTTAAATTCCAAACTGAACTCTTTACTCCCATTTGCTGTTTGTCATGTTTCGGCTACATTTTTTTCCATCACACTGTGAGATTTATATAACATTTTGAGTCTTTACTCTTAAATTCCCAGATGCTTTGCGTTATGGATGAGTGGAAACAATTTGACCTGAAGTTGGACTTTTCTTGGCGATCAAACCAAAAATAATATGTTTATATTGTAATTTCTTGCTCTGGATGAAAGACCGGTTTAGAAAAACATCCATAAATAACTCGGCTTTATTTTCCCATGTTTTTTTTACTCCACCAGCACCAGCAGTGCCTGGCACTTTTCAACAGAATCAAATTCACTCGCCTTCTACTCACCGCTCTGATTGCTTTTACCAAAAAGGAGGTAAAACACACAGTTTTTCTAGTCTTACAGCATGCAGATATTATACCAGACATTTTTATGGTTTTAACTCCACCAGACCAGCTCAGTGGGTGAAGCTCAGAAGCTTGTGGCACAGGCAGCCGACCTGCTATCTGCAATTCATTCCAGTATTCAACATGGCATCCAGTCACAAAACGATACCACCAAAGGAGGTAACACATACACACTCTTCTCAAGCACAGTACTGATCAATGTTACTTTGATATGATGAATTAATCAATAAATAAATTGTTGGTATGATGGCTTTATGTTCAATTTTTTTTTAAAGTGATTATATGATTGTTAATTTGCCACTGAAATAATTGTTTTTCTTGTTTTTCTGCATGAATATTTTCAGACCACCCCATAATGATGGGATTCGAGCCTCTCGTTAACCAGAGACTACTCCCTCCCACTTTCCCTCGATACGCTAAGATTATTAAGAGGGAAGACATGGTGGCTTATTTCAGCAAACTGATAGAGCGAATCAAGACCGTGTGCGACGTCATCAACACCACAAACCTGCACGGCATTCTGGTGGGTTTATGTTCATATGTAAAAAAATAAAAACATGCTGATGTCGAACCAGGGTCATGGACAATATGTCTTTAATCTAGGGATGGTTGTCAACATCATCTTATTAATACTAGTACTCTTATGGATACCACTTATCAATCCGATATCTTATCGATACTTTTTTAGTGTAAAAACAAGTAGAACCAACTTTTATTTTGAAACAATCAAAAAGAACTCCTTTACGTTAATCATTTTAATTAGTTTTACATTGTTTAGTTGTAAATAGTTTGGTTTGTAGTGAGAGGAGGGAAGAGGTGGTGGAAAAGCTGGAGCGGTGGAGGTTTGCACTACAAAGAAGAGGAATGCAGATTAGTCAGAGTAAGACAGAGTACATGTGTGTGAATGAGAGGAATCCAAATGGAAAAGTGAGGTTACAGGGAGAGGAGATAAAGAAGGTGGAAGATTTGAAGTATCTAGGATCAACAGTCCAGAACAATGGAGAGTGTAGAAAAGAGATGAAGAAGCGTGTGCAGGCAGGCTGGAAAAAGTGGAGAAAAATATCAGGTGTGATGTGTGATAGAAGAGTTTCAGCTAAAATGAAAGGGAACGTGTGCAAAATCGTGGTGAGACCGGTGTAGAAACAGTGGCACTGAAGAAAAGACAGGAAGCAGAGATGGAGATGCTGAGGATGAGCATGTCCCTGAAAACATTCTGTGAGTGAAGGTAGAAAAAGTGGGAAAAAAAGGAAATATCTATGGCTCAATCAATAAGAAAATAGATGCTTTACTCACTATTCTCCTGACCGTATTGGGCAGAATTTAACATTTGGTGCTTTTAGTTTGATCTCCATGCTAAACTAACAAATGATTTTGAATCACTGTTACTTTTTGTAGCTCATAAAAGCAACTATAAGATATGTTAAAATATAAATCCAGACTTTGTTTTTTGTACTAACGCTAGCTTTTTTTCTTTGTTCGATAAGGATTTCTTCTGTGAGTTCAGCGAGCAGTCGCCGTGTGTCCTCTCCAGATCTCTCCTGCAGGTTTGTTCACGTGGAAAAAATTCAAGACAATCATTCTTGTTTGTAGTGTTAGATAATTATTCTTTTTTTTCCTATTTCAGACAACGTTTCTGATTGAGAACAAAAAGGTTTTCGGCACTCACCTCATGCAGGATATGATAAAAGATGCACTGAGATACTTCGTCAGCCCGCCGGTTCTTTCGTACAAGTAAGTCTGTAACATTTTATCATATACATAAGACAAGATTTTAGTCATTTGTAAAGAAATACCACCTCTGCTTGGTTTTGGTTTTATTTTAGAGGATGTTTTAAACCTCAATAAATAGAAAATTCTAAGATAATCAAATATTTTTGGAACTGCACAACGGCGCAGTGGTTAGCACAGTGGCCTCACAGCAAGAAGGTCAGGGATTTGAGTCCTGGAGTGGGGGCGTGGCTTGAAACACTGACCTTTCTGTGTTGAGTTTGCATGTTCTCCATATGCATGTGTAGGTTTTCTCCTGGTACTCCGGTTTCCTCCCACCTTCCGAACATATGCATTTTGTAGGTCGATGGGTCGCTATAAATATTTCCCCTAAGAATGAGTGTGTTAGGATGGTTGTGTGTGTGTGGCCTCGTAACAGACTGGTGACCTGTTCGGGGTGTACCCTGCCTCTCATTTTAAATCAGCTGGGACAGACTCCGGCACTCCTCAGGACCTCGTTAGGGATAAGAGGTTCAGAAGACAAAACAAAATTTATCATCACGCCTTATGTCAAAATTATTGTTTGTAATTTTCCTCCAATAATTTTAAAAAAGCGGTAACTTAAAAATTTTCTCAACATTTTAAAGGTGTTAAAGGTCTAAAAGTGTAAATGTTTTAAATAATTGATTTATTCTTTAATTTAAATTTAATTCCTCAAAGTCTTTGTATTTTTGTAGCTATAATAGGAAGATGAGCAAACAGCTCCAAACATCTGGGGAGCTCATGCTGAGCTCGTCTTATAAAATCCTAAATATAACTTCCATCTAAATTCTTTCCACTGATATCCAGGATGGGTCTGATGTTTGTTGTCGTGGTGACAGTCATACGATCACGTTAGCCTCCAACGCAGTGAAACACGGACGGACTGATAATCCCACAAAAATAACAGACAGTAACTGATGCACTGCAGCTCGGCTGGAGCCCGGAAACACAACTGATTCTCTCTAACACGTCAAAACTAACACTCGAGTACTTTAAATTAGGAATTTTTATGAGAAACCAGCTGGAAAATAAATAAAAGGAGAGCAGAGATGGGACCGATTTAGGTAGATACAAAGGTCAATCGCTGGAGTTGCATTCTAAAAATAACTCAGATGAAATCATCAACATTAGTGTCAAAATTAGTCCTTTTTTTTTCAATTACTGCAGATCTTCCAAGGCTTTGAAACTCGTCAACATACTTTTTAAAATCTCAGATAAGCATTAACAATTTCACTCTTTTTTTTTCTTCTTTAAACACTTAAAAAATATGATGGAAAATATAAAAAGTTTCAGCAGCTTTTTGTTCTTCTTTTACTGGATTCTTGGGATGTTATAGATCAGACGTGGGCAAACTACGACCCGCGGGCCCATTTAAACGTTTGCATCTAGCTCACCGAACTTGAAGAAAAAAAAAAACCTTGTTAATGTTTTATTTCCTCTGCAAGTGTGATGTTTCCTCACTAGATGGCGCACTCTGGATATTTTGGCTTTGTTGAGAAAATAACAACACTGCTCCTAATAAAATGTGTGTGTCTCCATGATGCGCAAAATGTTACATCAAGCGCTTAGATTTCAAACCTGGCGCTGCTAAATGCACATTTTTAAGCGCTATCGCACGAGATTTTAGATCGAGCTCGATAGATTTGAAATTTAACGCTCTTGATGTAACATTTAATGCGCTTCTTTAAAATCTACCTCCCTATTCTATTGGTCTAATCTAGCGGTTACCAAAGCATGCCATCCATCTGCTCCTTTTCCAGCCCCTTTGTCTCAATGTGGCCCGCGAACCAGAAAGTTTGCCCACCCCTGCTCTAGATCATTTACTTTTATTACTAGTCAAGATAAAAGTTTGAATCTGTTGTTTTGTTTCTTTTAGATGCTGTCTGTTCAACAACCATCAGGCCAAGGACTACATCGACTCCTTTGTGACTCATTGCTCTAGGGTACAACATCTATATTAACTCTGAGTAGATTAGATTTACACTAAAGGTTTACGTTGAATTTCAATTCTCGGAGTGGAAACTCAATTTTTCATCTCCATGGTATGCTATGCTGGTAAAAAAAATTTACCAGCAACAACTCGGTCGTATTAGTAACATATATTGCTGATTTGGTAAATTGATAAATAAAATAGCAAGTTACATCTACTAACGTAACATAGCTTTTTTTTTATTTGTTCCGGCTTCAAAACATAAAAAAGCAACGTTTAATTTCCTCATTTTGACAAACTTGCGTTTCACGTGATGACTGAAGCCGTTATGTTTCAAAATACTTTTAAACAGAATAAATTAGTGCTGAATCTTTGTTTTGATTACATTTCTAGTGAGAAGTGTACAATACAGTATCTTAAGATCTGATTTGCTCCGTCATACACACCGTAACACCTCCACCTGGTAATATTCACATTCTTTTTTGTGCATGCCTTTTTGACTCTGCAGATCCATAGAAATGAATATTTATATAAATTAATGTAATTCTTTTATATTTTTATGTCAGAAAAAACCTTAGAAAAGCTTCAAAGGACCACTATCTTTGTAAACATGTTAAATAACTTGAGAAAAACACAGTTGGTTACGGGTTTGTTGGGGTTAGGTCATCCTTAGGGGTTTGGGCAAACTCAGATTAGAATATATAAAACGAGTTCTCAGGTTCATTTTATCAGATTGGAAATGATTTCCGGATGGAAGTTGAAACGTTTCGATCAGCTAACACTGTCTAGCAGACAACTTTGAAGCCTTTTCTACGATGGATCACTCCTGGATGAATGAGGAATTACACACACATGTCAGAAAAAACACAAAATAGCTCCATTTATCCTCAGGTAAAATTGACTTTAGAAAATACCAGGCCAGCCGGAGGAGTAGTTCTGTGAACAATGATCTTTAAAAAGCAGGCACATGTAATTTGTCACCCTTGAATTCAGTTGTTATTGTTAGTTTAGAGGGCAAAGTAATTGTAGGTGTGTCAAAGTTAAACAGAATGAGGTGAAACTGTGTTTATATGTTTGCACGCAGCCTTTCTGCAGTCTGATCCAAATCCACGGACACAACCGAGCTCGACAGAGAGACAAACTGGGACACATTCTGGAGGAGTTTGCAACTCTGCAGGATGAGGTGACCAAACCCTCCCCCAAATATTATAGCCTAAATCATCAAATCTAAACATCATCATGTTCTTTTGGATTTCATCTCTTATAAAATAACAGCAGTTATTTATCATCATCAACAAACCGTCTGCTGAAGAGTTTTTGTTCCCCCGCAGGCTGAAAAGGTGGATGCAGCTCTGCACAGTTTACTGATGAAACTGGAGCCACAGCGACAACATCTAGCCTGTCTTGGCACTTGGATCCTCTATCATAACCTGAGGATCATGATCCAGTATCTGCTGAGCGGCTTTGAGCTGGAGCTTTACAGCATGCATGAATATTATTACATCTACTGGTGAGAGCCCAGATTCTTCAACTCTGAGTCATTGAAGCTTTCTCAGTGGTACACACACATTAATGTCTGAACTAATATGTGTGTGTGTAGGTACCTGTCAGAGTTCCTGTATGCCTGGCTGATGTCCACTCTAAGCAGAGCCGACTCCTCTCAGATGGCAGAGGAACGCATTCTGGAAGAACAGCTAAAAGGGCGCAGCAGTAAAAAAACAAAGAAGAAGAAGAAAGGTAAAAAATAAAGTTCAGGAAGATCAGTAAGTTGTTATAAAACCCAAATTGGGGTTGTTCACGTGCAAAATAGTTCTTTAGCATGCAATTGGGCCTTTAATATGCAGAACAGAACTAAAAAGCCAATCAGGTAGCGGGTACTGTTCCTTTTAGGGCGGAGAAACAAGATGACCACTCCCACTATGGAAAGCCATTAGGGCCACTGCACACACATAATCCAGCGTGCTAAATTTCAAATCTAGTGGGCTAGATGACGTTCGTGAAGTAGCCCTAATGGCCGGATTAACATCCCCTTCCTCTTTCTTGCAAAGCCAATCCTCTTTCTTGTAGGCTTATCCCCTACCCCTTCTGTCTCAAAGCCAATCAAGGTGAAGTAGCCTGGTTCTACCTCTAGAGACACACAGCAGTAACACAACCGAATCTTGCGCGCTAGATTTGAACATTTAGTGCGCTATATTTGAAATTTAACGTGCCAGATTTAACATTTAGCGCGCTAGATTTATCATTTAGTGCGCTGGCTTACGTGGCCCTTACAGCTTTCCATACCTGACTACTTTCTTTTGGGCACTCTAGCTGTTAAAACACTTCGAAATATTCATTCCAGAGGAATGTTTAGAGACTTATATTTATGATATATGCTGCACAAAAGATTTGCATATGAATTAAAAAAAAAACATTTCACCTGGGGTTTGAGACCGCTCACCCTGAACATGCTAACAATGTTTGCTTTGCTAACAATGTTTTCCAGTGCGTCCACTCAGCAAGGAGATTACCATGAGTCAGGCATACCAGAATATGTGTGCTGGCATGTACAAAGTAAGAAAAAAACACACACATACACACACAAATTTTTATCAGAGCTGGAACATTCTAACACCATCCTCCTGCTCCTGCAGACGATGGTTGCTTTGGACATGGACGCCAAGGTGCACAAACCTCAGTTTGAACTGGACAGCGAGCAGGTTCGTTACGAGCATCGCTTTGCTCCCTTCAACAGCGTGGTCACACCGCCACCCGTCCACTACATTCAATTCAAGGTACAATATCTTTTTTTTTTTTTTTAAAACGCCAACTCCTCTTTGATTCTGTTTTCATGTCCCAATTTACCCTCATTTTGTTTCTCCTATTCCAGGAAATGTCAGATCTGAAGAAGTACAATCCTCCGCCTGGCTCTGCAGACCTCTATCTGGCAGCTAGCAAACACTTTCAGCAGACCAAGCTCATTCTAGAAAATGTTCCCAGCCCAGATCCTGAGGTCAGACATCAAACTATCACATAGGCAATCATCTAAAATGAATCACAAAGAAATAGCAAAGAAAACTAAATGAGTTATTTTATATGTAATTACAGGTGAACCGCATACTGAAGGTGGCCAAACCAAATATTGTAGTTATGAAGCTCCTCGCTGGAGGACACAAGAAGGAAACCAAGGTATCACTAAACACACGATATATAAATTGCAACAAATTGTTTTTCAAGTAACCGTCATCTTTTTTTCTCACCCTCAGGTGCTTCCAGAATTTGACTTCTCGGTCCACAAATACTTCCCTATTGTCAAAATCATTTGATTCCAGCTCGCCTCCAGATCAAACAACTCTATCCCTCTTTTATGCCCAGCCATCATGAGTGCCCCATTTTCTTTCCTCCACCCGAAACCAGATCAGAGGACTCTAACCTGGACCTAAACAATAAAACACAATCTAAATATGCATCTGTGGAATGTCTGTGTGGGTAAATGTGTGTTTGTGTGCATGTGTGTGTGAGTCTCTGTGGTCGTGCTAAGTGGAAGATAATTAACCTCAGAACAGTCTTGTGAAGGCTTGACATGAATGCTGTGTCACTAATGGGTGCATATCATTAAATAATATAAAAGCTGGATGTATACGTGTTGTCTTTATGAGCGATTAATAGTGAAACATCTTCTTACACAACTTCCATAACATAGAAAAGAAATTATCTTGGCTGGGAGGATTTAAAAAGTGACAATGTTCATAAATGAGAAATTAAATTATTTTGATGAGTTTACTTTGAAATTTTCTATAAAACTTTAAATTGATCTAGAAATTCTTTCTAACTTTAAAATGAAAGTTGTTTTTTTTTTCTTTTTTGTACTGTAAATTTTAAAGCACAGTGGCTTCACAGCAAGATGGTCAGGGTTACAATCCTGGAGTGGGGGTAATGCTTGAATCACTAGCCTTTCTGTGTGGAGTTTGCATGTTCTCCCTGTATGTGTTGGTTTCCTCCAGATGCTCCGGTTTCCTTCCGTTCCATCGTATTCCGCTTATCCGGGGCCGGGTCGCTTGGGCAACAGCCTCAGGCGGGAAGCACAGGCTTCTCTCACCCCAGGTGAATCTTCAAGCTCACCCGGAAGAATCCCGAGTTGTGTCCAGCCAGCTGAGAGACATTGTCTCTCTGGCAGGTCCGGGGTCTGCCTCTTTGTCTCCTCCCAGTGGGCATCCTGACTAGATGCCCAAACCACCCCATCTGGCTTTTCTCAACTTGGAGGAGGAGCTGCTCGACACCGAGCTCCTCCGGATCAGGGGCTCCTCACCTGATTTCTGAGTGGGAGCCCAGCCACCCTGCGGAGGAAGCTCATTTCGGACACTTTTATCCGTGATCTCATTCTTTCGGTCACCACTCACAGCAGGTCACCATAGGTGAGGGTAGGTTTCCTCCCACCCTCCAAAAACATGCATGTTAGGTTGATTTGGCCGCTGTCAAATTGCCCATCACAATGAGTGTGTGTAGTCCTGCAACAGACTGGCAACCTGTTTGGGGTGTACCTTGCCTCTCATCTGAATGCAGCCGGGATAGACTCTGGCACCCTCTTAGGGACAGGCGGTTTAGAAGACGAAACAAAACCTTTTTAAGTGAACATAATAAAGAACAGTTTTCAGTAAGAGCAATAAATATAATAATCCAACAATCACATAGAGCAAAGTAAGGTTCATGGACTGTTTGTGGCCTGCATGATTCCGTTTTCCGGCCCACCAAACATGAATAAATGTGATATATAAAACTTAGAATTTCACACCCTAATTTTGCAGAAGCGAACCCTGTTTTTTACCTGCTGTCTTTATCCTGATGTGTGAATAGGAGCAACAGACGACAAAATAATTTCCCTCGGGATTAATAAAGTATTTATCTATCTTTAACTCCCATTGTTTTTTTATGATGGTTTGACCTTTGAAAGTGTTTAAGATAGAAGTGTGAAATGTCAATGCCTGTCAGAAAAGTTTCTGAGGTGTGTCGCTGAGGCTTTAACACCTATTGGAGAAAAAATAAAGTTGACTACTTTGCAGATTTTGCTTTTTGTTTGTATTTTTAGAACTTTAGTTGTCAATAAAGGTTTTTTTTTTACCATGACGAAAGCAAAAGGTGGGAAAAACACAATTTACCACTGAATCCATCTGATACGAAAGCTGATCATAAATTTGATAAAGTCTTTAATTTGAAAAGAACTGAAAGAAAACACATCAGACATTTTACAAGCAAGTTATTTTAAATCTCATAAATTCCCAGTCAGCAGAATGATCCTCCATGCTTTTTACTGTCACTGCAGAGGAGTTTCTTTTCATCAGTAAACTTAATATAGTCTCCTGTTTCATTTGAAGTTCAATAAATCTTACTAAACATGACAGCAGATTAGGACCATGATTTATGGTCCTCTGTGGTTTAGTTTCTATTTCATGATGTCTTCAATCCACTGCATGGAGAAACAGATATCCAACATGACCATGTGGCTTGCACACTTACAGTATCTACAGGGTCACTTATCAAGATTCCATATGAAGGGTTTTCATACTCCAAAGCTGAGCCTTCGTCTCCCTGTGTGGCACCGAAGATGATTGATTTATAAATCAGATTAAGTCAAAATGAAAAAAATAATTAAAAAATAAATGATTGCTTTCATGATAGGTTTAAAAAAATCAGAGACCCACAAAAATACATAAAAAGTGTCAGCGGTGACCTTCAATCTCTCTCTAGAACCGACAAACCAAGTCAGAAATCTGGGAGACTAATGGACCTAGACTGTAACTTCAATTGTTACGTTTCGTTCCATTCGATATCAGCCTTTTATCACCTTAAAAACATTCCTTAAATTCTGGGTGGCGACCAAAAGAACAAGATTGCAGATACAAGCGGCCGAAATGAGCTTCCCCCGCAGGGTGGCTGGGCTCTCACTCTGAAATCGGGAGAGGAGTTCTGCCATCATGGAGGAGCTTGGTGTCGAGCCGCTCCTCCACCAGGTCGAGAGAAGCCAGATGGGGTGGTTTGGGAATGTGGTTAGGATATCTCAGGCACGTCCCACTGGGAGGAGACCTGCTGGAGAGACTATGACCTACAGCTGTCTGGGAAGCGACTCGGAATCCTTTTGGGTGAGCTGGAGGATGCAATTGGGGTAAGAGAAGCTTGGATTTCTCCTCTGAGACTGTTGCCCCCACGACCCAGCCCCAGGTAAGTGGAAGATGATGAACAGAACAAATCATTCTAAACATCCCTCTTTCATGTGGGGCCCCATAAGGTTTCTTTTTTTTTTTTCGCTGCAGTTTTTTTTTGGAGTTTTTCCTCAACGTGAAGGTCGGTCTAAGGGCAGTAATATGCTGAAATTATTTAGCTCACTTTTGCTTTGTTAGTTTTAACTGTCTTTCTATTCTCACGCTTTTTTGTTGTTGTTGTTCTTTGTTGTGAAGCCTGCTGACACCATTTCTTTTTGTGAATATTGGGCTATACCAGGGGTGGGCAAACTTTTTGATCCGTGGGCCACATTGAGTTCTAACATTTGACATAGGTGGCAGAACAGGAGCAGATGGATGGCATGCTTTGGTAACCTCACCTCATTGGGATATGGAGGAAACGTGCTTTAATTACTAATGAAAATGAAGAAAAGAATTCCAATAAAATGCAAGGACGAAACAGTTTAGTAAGTCAATCTGTGGAGTCTGTTATAGTTAATCTGGGAATGAAAAGCCGCATGTAAGCAAGTGTAACAACATCAAGCGCGTTAAATTTCAAATCAAGCGTACTTGAGCTTGAAAAAATGTGTATCTACGCTAGGTTTAAAACGTAGGTTTGTAATCTAAGGCACTTATTGACGTGCGTGTACTGGCCCTGGTGGCTTTCCATATATGCGCGCATATATTTTGAAAACGTGCGCATCACGGACAAACACACATTTTAATGAGAGTGGTGTTGTTTTTTAAACAAAACCAAAATAGTTAGAGCGCGCCATCTAGTGAGGAAACATCAGAATTGCAGGGGATGAGGGCTTTAATGCAGGGTATCCTGAATAACCCCCGTCACTCTCTACATGTTGTTATCGCGACCTAGAAGACGACCTGAAGTAACAGGTTCCTCTTACTGCGCTGCAGGACTGAGCGCTTTAGGAGGTCGTTCATCCCTTCAGCTCTCAGGCATTTCAATCGATTAGATGTTTCTGGAAGGAACTGAGTCCGATTTTATTATGTGTGTGTGTTGTTTTTATTTATTTTGAATGTACAGCTTGTGTGATTTCTGTTGCAGCTGGACACCAGAATTTCTCCTGTGAGAGATGAATAAAATAAAAAAAAAAAATTAAAACATTAAGGTTTATTTATTTAAATTTTTTCAAGTTTGGTGGGCCGGATTAAACCGTTTAACGGACCGTATGTGGCCCGCGGACCGCAGTTTGCCCATGCCTGGCATATAAATACAATTACATTGATTCAACTCAAAGAGGTTGCACAAGATGTGATCATAGAAACCATCTTTATTTACCATTACCAATAATAGTCAGACAATCTAAATGATTCAGTTCAAAAACCAAATCAGCAAGTTTTTAAAAATGAAAATCTATAACAGTTTATTTCCAGGTAAACACAACTGTGGCACGAAAACAGAAACTATTACAGAAACAATCCATCTTAACACTAAAAAAACACAATTTAAACACAATTAAAAGAAGTTGAGGACCAAATTAAAAATTTGAATATTTCCCCTGTTACATATTCACTTTTTTTCAGCAATATTTTTTAGAGTAAATAAAAATCTTCCAGCAACAAACAAATAATTACAAACACATACAATAAAAAGTCTAAGATACAAATAATTTAATTTCTCATCGATCAAGCTATTTTTTTACTTTGCATTAAAATATTTGTCAGAATGAAACTAAAAAAACATCTGGTTCAACATTGAATGAAATTAATGGTCAAAATTAGAAGTTTAGATTTGTACAAAATCTAAAAACCAGCTAATCAAAATAATTGAACTTGATGTATTATATTTAAACCATTTTAACCCATTTGTAACTTTTTATGTGGTGCATTTAAAGTAAAAAAAAATTCTTCTGGATGAAAAAAAAACATCCTGAGAACAAAGTTCCTGACTTGTCTGGATCAGATTTAAGTTACAACCTGACATCCGACACGCTAACTTTAACCTTTACTTGCCACGTTGGAGCTTAAGATGTTTTAAATGAAATGAACAGGAAGGATCAGCTTTCAGCTCTCTCCTGTTTGCTCGTCCTTCAAGGGAAACCACAGGCACACAGATAGAAAAAGGAAAGATAAAACCTCACAACCGGATCCTAAAGTCGTGGAAAAGATAAGAATCACAGATGAAAGCAAAAGGAATTGAGAATGAAATGTTGTCACATTAATAAATGAATATTTCTACACTTTTAAATCTTTTTAATCCGACTCATTTTAGTTCTTTGTCCAACATTTCTATTTTAGTGCAACTTTATAAAAAAACATAACAGATTTCGACTGAATAATTTACATCCCGTTGGCATTAAGAAGACAAAAAAAACTACAGCATGATTCCAGCTGTGCAGACCTGAAAACCTCAGATCGTCACACTCAGCAAGACCGTAAGACAGTGTGCACAAAATGAACGATTTACATACATATCTAGACGTTCCGTATCTGAGAGATCAGAAACAATAAGGCATGCATGGATATGTGAATTTTAAAAAAGAAATGTTTCCGGCGAAAAATAAAAGACGACAGCATAATTTTTAACCAGCGACTGTTAGAAATAATTCACAAATAACAAAAACGGTTGCAGCATTATTAAAAAAAAACCTTAAAAGATGATAATAATCTATAAGAGAAACTTTCATCAAATATTTACAGGACATCGGTGGAGTTTGAAAAGGAAACAGAAAAAAAAAATAGCATCCTTCATTGTCACATTAAGCCTGAGTTTACATATAATAACGGATCCATGGATTAAAAAAAAAAAAAAAAAACCTACCATGTGGCTGATGAGCAATTTAAGGCTTTTGATCAAAAAAACGAGAGAGAAGGGTTTGCCTGTGCTGGACTGCCATCTCCTGGCAGAACCCTCATCTCTGGAGTGACTTCTGTCTTTTGAACTTGTCTCGTCATTTCACACCCTCTAACCAGGCGAGGGTGTGCCCATAACTCAGCTCGCAGCTGAGATCGGGTGACCGGAGCACCCGTCAACACATCATCAAAATCTTCCGATTTTTAAAGCACGCTGAGCTCTTCTACTTTTCCGGGCGAATGGTGAGAAGTTTTCAGATGTCTCCCGTCATGTTTGGCATTCTCTGAGAGAGCTGGATATTTCAACAGAAAAATATCAGAAAAACGACTAATGAAAAACAATCCAGGAAATAACAAGAAGAGGAAACCCCTCCCCGTCAGTGGTCTCTCTGTGTAGGACTGTGGAGTGGACGTTTTGTTCTAAATCAGCGAGATCCTTCTGGAAATCCAGCTCTGCAAAAGAATAAAACACAATGAATGTGTGACACTAACAGCTGCTGCAGATGTGGACAATCCATATTTGCTTTAGATCTTTTTTAACCTTTGAACTCAAATCCTCCCTGGAGATAATAACCTGATATGTAGTGAGATCAGGAATTTATTTAAAAGTTCCATCCCCAGTAAAACAACTACTTTCCATTGAATTCCGTCCACATAAATAGAATTTAGGTTTTGGACCAGGAAGTGTGGAAGCATGACTATTGCTCGTTGTTGTTCAGCGTCTGCATTTTTTCTTGAGTCTAAACCAGGCATGGGCAAACTACGACCCGTGGGCCACTTGCGGCCCGTTAAATGTTTTAATCTAGCTCGCCGAACTTGAAAAAAATTGAATAAATAAACCATGTTAATGTTTTATTTACCCTGCAATTCCAATGTTTCGTCACTAGATGACACTCTAGTTATATTGGCTTTGTTGAGAAAACAACAACACTGCTTCCATTAAAATGTGTGGATCTCCGTGATGCGCACGCTGTCAAAATAAACAGTGTGCACATATACGGAAAGACTTCGGGGCCAATACATGCATGTAAACAAGCGTGTTAGATGTTAAAACAAACAGAAGGTTGCATCAAGCGCTTATATTTCAAATCTAGCGCCGCTAAATGCACGTTTTAAAGCGCTATCGCTTTAAATTTCAGACCAAGCGGCGCTAGATTTGAAATTCAACGCACTTGATGTAACATTTAGCCTATTCCTGTCCCGCGGCACATGTTGGAACTCAATGTGCCCCGCGAATAAAAAAGTTTGCCCACCCTGATCTAAACAATCTATTTTTTTTAAAATGTTCTATTATTTAGAAAAAACCCAACAATTTCTATTTTCTGATTTTTTTAATTCCTAGGTTAGATAAATGAATAACAAATGTCTTAACTTTGAACGAACGGAGTGAAGCGACAAAAAATAAGCGATGTCCGCAAAAAAAAAAAAACCTTTATCATTCACTAAATTCATGCACTGTTTACTATTAAACAGTTCGTTTTGTCTTCTAAATGTTAATCACTAATAGGGTCACAGGGGGAATCAGAGCCTAGCCCAGCTGAGTTAAGGCGAAAAGCAGGGTACACCCCGAAAAGGTCACCAGTCTGTCGTAGGGTTACACACTCACAACCATCCACACACTCATTCTTAGGGGCATTTTCATAGCGGCCAATCAAACTAACATGCATGTTTTTTGGGGGGTGCGAGGAAACTGGAGTACCCAGAAAAAACCAACAAACACATGGGGGGAACATGCAAACTCCACATAGACCAGCCCCCACTTTGTGACTCAAACCCTGACCTTCTTTTTTTTTTTTTTGGTCTTGTTTTATTTTTCACTTTAAATCCTTTCGGTGTGCGTTTCCGGAGTCCCAGGGAAAGCTTTGGCCCAATGGGATACGAACCAGAATGTCCCGGTCGAAAGACACTACCATTAGGCCAACACCCCATGGGACCAAACCCTGACCTTCTTGAAGTGAGACCAATATGCTAACCACTGCACCACCGTGCAGTCCTACTTTTATACATGTATTAGCAATTATTATTGAGCCATATTTAATAAGTATTTAATAAGTAAATACCTTAAACTTGAGCGAGAGCAGCTTGTTTATCTGCTTCAAACTCGCCTTCATTTTCATCATCTCCGTTATAGTCAGCTAGTTCTTCCTCCATCTCCTTATCTGGAAAGATACAAAACATGGGCATCCGTAAGAGGATTCTGGTGTTTTTATATAAAAAAAAAAAATCCATTCACAATTCTCTAAGCTTTAACTGGTTCAGACATTTTATCCAGTATTAGCACACAAACCTAGATTTTCCCCCTGTTTGCTTTGCTCATGCTTTGCCAAATCCGCTTCATCCACAACTTGGTCCTCTCCATCATACTCTTCTGGTTCTTCAAAGTTCTGACCAATAGGAGTCTCATCAAGTTTCCCTTGACTAATCAGCATGCCTTCCATTCCGGGGTCTGCAAATGAGAAATAGTCAGTTTGCAAAATTGATGTAACTTTCAGTAAAAAGAATCTTCCGATCCGTTCCGTCATCTTCCGCTTGTTCCGGGGTCGGGTCGCGGGAGCAACAGCCTCAAATGGGCAGTCCAGGCCTCTGGAAGGATCACCCGGAAGGATCCCAAGTCGTTCCCCGGCCAGCTGTGAGACATAGTCTCTCCAGTGGGTTCAGGGTCTGCCCCTGGGTCTCCTCCCGGTGTGACGTGCCCGAAACACCTCACCCGCAAGGCGCTTGGGGGGCATCCTGACCAAATGCCTGAACCACCCCATCTGGCTCCTCTCGACCTGGAGGACAGGCGGCTCAACACCGAGCTCCTCCCGGATGTCAGAGCTCCTCACCCGATCTCTGAGTGAGAGCCCAGCCACCCTGCGGAGGAAGCTCATTTCGGCAGCTTGTACCCGTGATCTCATTCTTTTGGTCACCACTCACAGCTGGTGACCATAGGTGAGAGTAGGAACGTAGATCAACTTGTAAATCGAGAGCTTTTTTTTAAAAAAAGAATCTTTTTTAAAAAAAAAAAAGAAAAAAACACAGTTAGGAAACTAAGGGGTGACTTCTTTACCTTCTGCTTGATCTGCTTCCTCATGAACGTCCATCACCTCCATTTTTTTATCCTCAGTTAAATTACTTTTTACGGGTTTCACCTCATTGGCCTCGTTGGTTTTAACGTTGTCGTGTTGTGGTTGAGGTGTTTCCTGTTTCTGTGCAGCGGCGGAGGGAACTGTCTGTGAATCAGTGATAAGGGAATCCTTCGCAGGAGGCTCCAACAACACATCAGAACCTTTTAAAAAAAAAAAAGACGTATTTGATTCACATTAACGATATTTAAACATTGAGCTGAACCTTTCAGTTTTTTCTACCTCCATCCACCGGCAAATTGTTGGTCTGAATCTGAGAAGTTTCATTTCCTTTAGATTGAGACAGGATTGGAGTGTCGACAGCTGGTAAAACTTTTGTTCCGTCAAGTGGAGACTTCTCTAATTTGTCTTCTTTTTGTGCTTCTGTTTCTTTTTTTTCCTGTTCAGTAAAAAAAAAAAAAACAGATTCGATACCGTCAAAATATTTTCAATGGCACTTTAAATTATTATGAACAGAAATTCATAAAGCAAATGAATGATTGGTCAAAAGAGAAATTTTTCTTTAGAATTTTAATCTCAAATTCAAAGCATAAAGATCATTTACGCTCTTAAACTGGAAAAACGAAAGAAACATCCCTGGCATATTTCGCAGACAATCAGAAAAATTTACTTACATGTGACGAAACAACCACAGGCGGGATTATTTTTTCCATTTTCTTCTGATATTCAGTCTTAATGGTGGCAATTTTTTCATCGCAAAGCTCTTTCTGGGACAGAACCTGGGACTGGCAGTGGGTCCTGCACACACACACACAAATACATTTAGGCCAGCATCAACATAAACATATATTTTCATGACGATAAGGCATACATAAAAGTCTTTAATTTTCTTCAAAATGTAAGGCAGGTCGTCTGTGTGTTATTGTTGTAAGGCGGACGTAGTAGAGAACACCATTAGAGCATTAAAGGGTGAAGTGTGGGTGTGGATTGGACATGAATGAACGGGTATGTGCAGTATGCAGAACATCGCTGTTTTAACAACCCTGAAAATCTCAGAGACACAGTTTAAACTGAACGTCATCAACTACGTGGAGGAACATAAAAATTAAGCAGCTGACAGAGAATTTAAGATTTTTTTTTTCCTTGTCGTCTTTAGTTTTTTTTGTCTTCATCAGGTAGCCCTAGAAGCAGCTTGTGCCCGGTGGGAATCAAACCAGGTTCTCCTGGTCGAAAGGGGGAAATTCTACCACTACGCAACCGCTCCTGAGACCAGAGAATTTAAGATTAATGAATCGATGGATCGCAAGTCAAGGAAGCTAGAAAAACTAGCTCCGACGGGCCAAGAAGATGCACCTGAATGTCCGTGGGCATAAGGTGAGATGGCCCACGTTGGAAGAAAGACTGGAGCAGTAGATCAACAAGCGGGAGACGCTTTTCGACTATCACCACTCGACTAAAAGCAGTAACACTACCGGAAGAACTGGAAAACATTTTCAAGGAGATTCGTCTTGGTGCTTTCGTTTCGCGGCAACTTCCAGCAGGTCATAATAAAAAGCTGCGTGAAACCGACCGTTTAAAGTAAAGCTGCGAGCGGTGTGAGAGCGATGGACGACTGATGGAGACCACAGGTGAGTAACGCCATAATTTGCAAACGACTAGTAGATGCTTGGGCTTACGTATCTGTGTCGGATTGGATATAAAACCAGCGGCCTAAAACAAGTCACACAGAAATGAGACTGCGCCTTTTAGGATGGTACGCCATGGTCATAAAAATACAGTACATATCCTGTACAACCCAACACACACATTGCACACTCATTTGAATAATTAGAGTGAATTAAATTACATTTAATAACTGGTTAGATGGGATGAAGCTTAACTTACATGTCATAAGTGAGTTTATTGTTCAGGGTGTTGATGTTGTTTTCACATCCCTTTAGCTGATTCTGAACGCTCGCCAGGTCGTCGGTCATCTGATTCAACAAACCTGACGGAAAAAAACACACACAAAAACAAAAAGAAATTTACACTGAAATGTTTTTTTGATTGGTTGTTATGGCCGTTTAGTTAAAAAATTTAGAGAAAAAGTTGGCTGCACCTTTAAGATCGAGGATGGTTTTAACGCTGGAGGAAATATTTTGAAGTAGCTCAGCCTTAATGAAAAAAAAATACAAGTTAGAAATAAAATTTACATCTTTAATTAAATCTGTATCAAGCAAATCATCAAAAGCTTTTTTGAAGTTCAGATATTTTGATACTAGTTTTTGTTATTCACCTTCTCGTTTCCGCAGGTCGTCTGCACTCCCTCCATTTGAGCTTTATAATAACTTTCTATGTGACTAATTTGTTCCTTCTGCCTCTGAATCTCGCCCTGGAACTCTGTCTTCTTTATCTCGGCTGCTCCCCGCTCGGCCGCTCCGCGTCGCACTTGGACGTCCAGCTCATCCAGCTTGGCCTTTTGTCACACAGCCAAAGAAGCAGGTTAACTTTAGCTCAAGTTATTTACAACTCCTGTTTGACTTCTAAGTCATAGTAACTCGTAATGTTTTATTAGAAATATGTAAATGATAAGTATTTACGACCCTTAGAAAGACACGGGTGGATGTTTCATTAATCTAAAATTAACTCAACAAAATAAATCCACAGATGCCCTGATAAGACTTTAGCTCGTAACAGGGAGATTTTTATTTGTATTTGGTTAATGAATATAAAACTCATGACTTCCAGCAGCTCGCCTTTGAGCCGTCAAATTTTGGCTTCAGTGTGGAGCAGGGGCGTCCAACTCCGGTCCTGGAGTTCAGCACATAGTGAAATCAACAGCAAATCAAATTTGGCACATCCACCTAATAACCTGGAACACCTTCAGGACGCCGACCACCCGAGACCGGAGTTTGACTCCCCAGGCCTGAATAGTGCATCTTTAATTGTCATAATTTAGATTTTTTAAATTCTTTTTTCTTTCCATAATGTTTCTTATATTCACACAATAGCTTTACTTTTGTTCTTTTGGAGGATTTTTTTTTAAAAAAGAAGCATTTAGTACATTTTGTACACGTTTGTTCAATTTGAAATTTGCTTCGTCCCCGTGATGCTCAGTAAAAATGATCTTTCTTGAAAAAATGACTTAAGATTTGCAACAAAATGGGAAAATTTTGTTAATCTGTTAGCACCAGGTGTAAGACTTGTTGGGCGGAGACAATAGCTCAGTGGTAAAACGTTGGACCGAAAGTTCGCGGGATCAAATCCCACTGATCTCATGTCTCGGTGTCCTTGGAGAAGACACCTAATCCCCCGTTTCTCCCACCATTGGCGCCATCGTGGCAGCCTGCTGCGGTGTAATGCAGCACAGAAATTTCCCCGTTGAGGTATGAATGAAGTCCCGTTCCGTCGTCTTTTGCTTGTTCCGGGGTCGGGTCGCGGGGGCAACAGCCTCAAACGGGTAGCCCAGGCCTCTCTCACCCCGGCTGCATCCTCCAGCTCACCCGGAAGGATCCCAAGTCGTTCCCCGGCCAGCTGTGGGACATAGTCTCTCCAGCGCGTCCGACCCTTGGTCTCCCCCCAGTAGGACGTGCCTAAAACACCTCGCCCGCGAGGCGCTCGGGTGGCATCCTGACCAGATGCCCGAACCACCCCATCTGGCTCCTCTCGACCTGGAGGAGTAGCGGCTCGACACCGAGCTCCTCCCAAATGGCAGAGCTCCTCACCCGATCTCTGAGTGAGAGCCCAGCCACCCTGCGGAGGAAGCTCATTTCGGCCGCTTGTACCCGTGATCTCATTCTTTTCATAGGTGAGGGTTGGAACGTAGATCGACTTGTAAATCTAGCTCTAGGGATGAATAAAGTATAGACTTTTCAAATAATTACGGCTCGGGTTTGGTTTTTTTAGCAAACAGAGTTATTTAACTCATTAAAAACTTGTCATTTTAATAAAACTTGCTGAAAGATAAAAGTTTATTGTTGTGTGTATTTTCATTATTAATAAAAAAGACAAATTCACTATAACTAAAATCCACAAAAGCTGTTTTTTTTTTTTTTTTACTTTACAGTTTAATCTGTTCGTTGGTTTGAAATTCTATACATGCACCAGTCCTTGAAAAGCTTAAGTATCATGTCATTGTTCCGTGTTTCGGTAAATCCCCCAGCGGTAGTCAAACTAGTTTTTCCTAAAGAACCTGCAAAGAAAACAGCTCGTTTTTGTGTCGCTGGTTTATAGCAGTAAAACAAACACTAAAACTTGTCAAAAGAATATTTAATTCCAGGTTTGATATTATTTAAGTTAACCAAGATCTGGGGTTGGGTCGCAGGGGCTACAGTCTCAGACGAGAAACCCATGCTTCTCTCACCCCGGCTGCATCCTCCAGCTTACCCGGAAGGATCCCAAGGTGTTCCCTGTCCAGCTGTAAGACATAGTCTCTCCAGCAGGTCCAGGATCTAATTCTGGGTTTCCTCCCAGAGGGATGTGCCCGAAAGACCACATCACGGAGGTGTTCGGGAGGCATCCTAACTAGATGCCTGAACCACCCTATCTGGCTTAGCTCTACTCCAAGCTCCTCCAAGATGGTAGAGCTCCTCACTCTATCTGAGTGAGAGCCCAGCCATCTTTTTTTTGTTTGTCACATATTTAAGATAAGCCTTTCAAAATCAAAGGAACTTGGTGCATGTTGTAAGGCAGCCTTGAGGATCCAGAAAGGCCGTCTTTATCTCAACGTAACCAAGGTTATCAAAACATTTTTACAAGTAGAAAATGTCAATGTAATGTTATAAAAACCTAGCTTCATCTATATGTGTCTCTCCAAAAACATCCATGTCGGGTTGATTGGCTACAAAATTGTCCCTAGGAAACAGTGTGTGTTTGGATGATTGTGTGTGACTGGCCAAGCGACAGACTGGCGACCTGTTTGGGGTGTACCCTTCCTCTCGCCTGAAATCAGCCGGGATAGGCTTCAGTGCCATCGTGTTACCCCATTAAGGATAAGCGGTTCAGAAGACGATACGAATGTGTTTCTCCTTAAAGTTCCTTTTTTTTCCTTCGCTGAGAAGGAGGATCTACACGCAGAGATATCCTGTATTGTTTATCCTGACAATCATTTTTTAATTGAATTCTTTTTTTTGCTGCAAAAAATTGTGAAAGTTGAGAAGATTTTGTTGTGATATCACGCTACATAAATTAAATCAAATTGGCTGGATTTCTAAAAATACATTTCCCATACCTGCAGTTCCATGTTGAGCGTGCTGGACACCCAGTATTTAAAACCCAGAACCAACATGCATGCGATCAGAGCTCCAATCATTAGAGGAGGAGATCTTCCTCCACGACGACCGTTTCCTAATGCACCCATAGTAGTCTGCAAAGAAAACATGACAAAATCAGAATCAATTAAATCTTTTTAAAATATTAATATCAAATCAACAGGAACTAATGCTTTCCAAATACATTAGAGAGGAAGAGAATTATAAACCACTTATGACACTGCATGAATACAAAATGTATTGTATGTAGAGGTGTGAAATACCATTCTTCAGATGCACCAAAACAACATTTTTCAATTAGTATGCATTGAAACATCATCAGGTGTGCCATAGAAAATTATTCTATTGCACCAAATAAGTCGATCGCGATCCACCGGTAGATCCCTACGATAGTTTTGGTCGATCTCCTGGTGTTTGTATTGTAAAAAAAATGAATTCATGCATAGTGATTTATTGTTCTCAGTATGATGATACCTCCTCTTTTTATTCAGAGAAAGGCAGGGCTGTCCTTTAGGTTGTTTGCTGTAACCATAGCAACCCACTCTGCCATCTTTGCTGGTGGTGTGACTCTAGATATTTTTAGATTAAAAAAATGTACTTTGGCTTAAAAAAGGTTGAAAAACAGTGCACTACAGTATGTTGTTGCAAATAATAATTCATTTAAAAAAAAAAAAAAACTATAAATATTCTATTTACAACCCACTGTTCATTCTTCAATCTAGTTAGTTTGATTTTACTTTCTATTAAATTTACAATAAATTCACCATTACTGATTTTATTCAAACTGTTTTTACTAAAAAGAAAAGTGTACGGGCTGGAAACAAGTCAGATTTGGTTGGACACAAGTCTGATTTTGTTGGAAACAAGTCCAATTTTGTTGGAAACAAGTCCAATTTTGCTGGAAACAAGTCCGATTTTGTTAGAAACAAGTCTGATTTTGTTGGAAAACAAGTCTGATTTTGTTGGAAACAAGTCCGATTTTGTTGGAAAACAAGTCAGATTTTGTTAGAAACAAGTCAGATTTTGTCAGACTTTGTTAAACACATCAGATTTGTCAGATTGTCAGAACAACAATCTGATGGTTGTTTTCAACAAGTCAGAATTAGCTGGAAACAAGTCAGATTTTGTTATAAACAAGTCAGTTTTTGTTAGAAACAAGTCAGACTTTGTTAGAAACAAGTCAAATTTTGTTAGAAACAAGTCAGACTTTGTTAGAAACAAGTCAGACTTTGTTGGAAACAAGTCGGATTTTCTTAGAGACAAGTCAGAATTTGTTGGAAACGAAGTCAGTTTTTGATGGAAACAAGCCAGATTTTGATGGAAACAAGTCAAATTTTGTTGAAGACAAGTGAGAATTAGTTGGAAACAAGTCAGATTTAGTTGAAAACAAGTACGTTTTTGTTAGAAACAAGTCTGATTTTGTTAGAAACAAGTCTGATTTTTGTTGAAGACAAGTCAGAATTTGTTGGAAAATAGTCAGTTTTTGATAGAAACAAGTCAGATTTAGTAGGAAACAAGTCAGTTTTTGTTACAAACAAGTTGGATTATGTTAGAAATAAGTCTGAATTAGTTGGAAACAAGTCAGATTTTGTTAGGAACAAGTCTGATTTTGTTGGGAACAAGTCTGATTTTGTTTGGAACAAGTCTGATTTTGTTGAAGACAAGTGAAATTTTGTTGGAAACAAGTCAGATTTTGATGAAAACAAGTCAGATTTTGATGGAAACAAGTCAGATTTTGTTGGGAACAAGTCTGATTTTGTTGGGAACAAGTCTGATTTTGTTGAAGACAAGTGAAATTTTGTTGGAAACAAGTCAGATTTTGTTGGAAGTGCTTCAAATTACAACCAGCAATTGAATACTGTAAAAACAAGTCAACTCCAGCTGGAAGTAATTTCACAATCAATCAAATTCCGGAAATCAGATTTAAAATACACAATTCACAGAATGACAATTTTTATGGATTTTAGAACTTTTTCAGAAGTTAGAATAACAAATGAGAATTAGAATTTAACCTTCATTCATATCATTGATAAGCTACAATCAGCTCAAGATCAACAATTACCATTCTATTACTAACACATAAATGACTAAATCTGGATATTTAATACCAAAACATCCCCAAAATACTGTCACACAGTTAGGATTAAAATCGTTTTATTTCTTTACAAATTAAAGTAGCTACCTGTAGTAGAAGCTAAAACTAAACGCTGCTAGTTAGCAATGAAGCTAGTCGACGTTGGCAGCCTATTATTCTACTTACCTTTAAAAAACAGGTCCAAAATTACAATTACTTGTTCAAATTGATGAAGAAATACTTAATTGTATCTTTGATAAGTAACTAAGATAAGTTAAAATATAAGAATGTAATAACGACTGTAAGCTAGCTGGTTTACATCATCACAGCTACTGAAGTAAAGACTGGGACGACATGGTGGTGCATTCACGTCTTGCAGGATATTTGGCTTCACAAAAAAAATGTAGTGAGATAAGAAAAAAAAATTTCCCTCATATATTAATTTGCATAACTTCTTTATATAAACATAAACACGTTAACCAACTAACTAGCCAATAAAATTATAATTGTTTTGTTTTCATTTTTATTTAAAGGTTTCCAGGACTGACAGAAAGGCAGTAAACGCAGCGCAGCTAATGTCAGACACTTTCATTTTATGAATTAAAAACATAATATTAACTAGATGATGAACTTTAATCTCAAAATGCTTAAAAACAATGAGTTTGAAAAGCTGGACACAGAAAAAAAAGACCTACAGATGACTGAAAAGCTATATTAAAACAGATACACATGTATGTACAGGTTAATGTAGCTTAATACAGCTGACTGTAGTTTACTGTAATTTAATAGTTTAATGTAGCTTAATACAGCTGACTGTAGTTTACTGTAACTTCATAGTTTAATATAGCTTACTACAGCTTATTGTAGCTTAATACAGTTTAGTGTAGCTTAAATGTAACTCAAGGTAGCTTAATGCAAGTTTAACTTAATTTTTTTTTTTTTAAGTTGGCTTTCTCAATGAGAGTGGATAGGGATTTTAGGCAGGTTTTCCTATTTTTCCTAGTGGTTTTTTTTTTTGGACAGTCATATCTAAAAAAAGAATAAAAGCTATCGAAGATCTATAGATGTTCTACAGCCCAATTCCTTGTCACCATTTCAAAAGTAAAAGGGCATCTCCAAATGAAAGGATGCTTGATTTTTTTAAAAAATTGAAAGAGCATAAACTTTGTTGAAAATGTCCAAATCCCATTTAATCCCATGGGGAAAAAAAAAAACACTAAAATATTTTATAAAGTTTAATGTCTTAAAATCAAAACATTTGCCAAATAATGCAAGTTTTTCCGTTCCGTCATCTTCCGCTTGTTCCGGGATCGGGTCGCGGGGGCAACAGCCTCAAACGGGCAGCTCAGGCCTCTCTCTCCCCGGCTGCATCCTCTAGCTCACCTGGAAGGATCCCAAGTCGTTCCCTGTCCAGCTGTGAGACATAGTCTCTCCAGCGGGTCCGGGGTCTGCCCCTTGGTCTCCTCCCGGTAGGACGTGCCCGAAACAACTCGCCCGTGAGGCGCTCGGGAGGCAGCCTGACCAGATGCCCGAACCACCCCATCTGGCTCCTCTCGACCTGGAGGAGGAGCAGCTCAACACCGAGCTCCTCCCGGATGGCAGAGCTCCTCACCCGATCTCTGAGTGAGAGCCCAGCCACCCTGCGGAGGAAGCTCATTTCGGCCGCTTGTACCCGCGATCTCATTCTTTCGGTCACCACCCACAGCTGGTGACCAGAGGTGAGGGTAGGAACGTAGATCGACTTGTAAATTGAGAGCTTTGCTTTTCGTCTCAGCTCTCTCTTTACCACGACGGACCGATGCAGCGTCCTAGTTACTGCTGATGCCGCACCGATCCGCCTGTTGATCTCCCGCTCCATCTTTCCCCACTCGTGAACAAGACCCCGAGATACTTAAACTCCTCCACTTGGGGCAGGACCCTGTCCCTGACCCGCAGGGGGCATTCCACCATTTTCCGGGCGAGGACCATGGTCTCGGATTTGGAGGCGCTAATTCCCATCCCGGCCGCTTCACACTCGGCAGCAAATCGATCCAGCAAGAGCTGAAGATCACGGTCCGATGAAGCCAACAGGACCACATGCAAAAAGTAGAGATCCAATCCTGAGGTCACCAAAGCGGATCCGTCCAACGCCTCTGATCCTTCTAACTCGCCCTTGCAAGTTTTTTAAAAAGCAATTTATATATTTTTTAAATGAGAATAAATTTATATTCTACCCCGTCCGCCCAAAAAAACCTATAAGCAAAACAATAAGTGGTGTTTCACCTGTTTCATCAGTTTCCATTATAGATCCTGTTATATGAAAAGAAAGGGGATTATGTTTTTGCATAGGATTAATTAATCAATTAAGACAAAATTAGGACTTTTTTTTTATCAGTCAAAAAAATAATTCATTGTCATTTTGGAAATACATTCACATTCAGTTCAATAAGTTCACATTTTTTTCAGTTTTGAGAAAGTACAAATAAGAAAAATGCCTCTGAATCCAAAAAGTTTCAAATAAATCCATAAAATTTATAAAAAAAATTACTAAAATATTTTTAAATCACACTCACACAAACACAACAAATGCCCCTTTGGTTGAAAGTCTTGCAGTTATGCTTCTTATTTCTTGATAAAATAGTCATAAAAAGAAGTCAATACTATAAAATGGCTTATTTTCAATAAGTTACAGTAAAAATATACCAAAAATTCTTTTTATTTTTTTAAATACAACTTATTACTTTTCAAATTTTCAACAAAATTATGATTTAAACATGATTCTCATTTAGTTAAGAACCATTATAAACCTTGCTCTCATAAAGTGTAAATAAATTATTAAACGTCATCAAAGAGGCTGGGCCGGGGAGGTGACAGAGACAGGTAGCGTCCTCCAGCAGACCTACAAAGTCAAACAGACGAAGTGTGTAACACAGTCAATATTTACCAAAAGAATAAAATTCAGCCACCTTTCAGATTATAAACGGCTTCATTCAACCCTGGATCGGGTGTTGGGGAAAAAAAAGCCTTTGGTATTTAACGTACCTTCTGTTTGGCAAACCATCATCACTCAAGTTGTCATCAAGCAACCTTATGTGCTGTTCATCTTGACTCTCATTTCTCCAGTTGACTGTAACAAGTAGAAATAACAGTAATTAAATTATGTGATCAGCAAGCAGGTTGTCTTGAGGAAAAACCCTTATTTGTTTTTGTTGTCCCCACCTGGTTTTGTGGCCTCTGTCTCTAGGCTATTCTGATGATTTTTTAAATCGGAGTAACCGGTTCTGCTTTGCTCAGAGTCCGAATGTCCTACATGTCGATCCCTCCAGGCCTAATGCATGACAACACAGCAGCAAACAAAAACCTGATTACACTTTACATAAAAAGTAGAACAATTGAGTCTAGGATTGAAGAAGTGCTTACCGATCTTCTATTTCCTCCATTCTCTGCTTTCTGTCTTTTTCGTCTTTCTACAAAAATACAGTTTAAAACACATGGTTAAACAATGCTCTCATTTCATTAAAAGCACTTTTTACGTTTGGTCTGGTATGTTTTGTTTAAATCCTAATATCTTTTTCACAAAACGCAAAACTTCAAATTTTCATCTAAACTAAACTTGGGCTGTATTAAAATTTCGACATGCTAAGTTGTACACAAGTGTTACAGTCCTGCAGATGGATGGAGGAATAGATTAATTTAAAAATAGGTGAGAAGATAAATAAATGAATAAACAAGAGTGTGAATAACTAAAATTCACAGAGACAAAAAATTAACCCATAATTAATTAATTTTGTTCCTATGTCTTCTCTCCTATGTCTTCTCACGGGTTCTAGGACATTTCAGCCACGGACATTTGGGCCAAAAACCTATTTTATGTAGAAAATTGTGATATTTTGTAAATGGCCTAGGTTGCAGTTTCTTGGCCCAAATGTCTGTGGCTGACATGACCGTTCACCCAGTAGGACAGTTATGTAACCCTTTGTGTTACGTGTGAAGTAGATATATTCTGAGCGTATCTCAATATGTGGTATTCACACCCAACACAAAAAGGGCATGAAGAAATTCTGATATTTTTAAAAATTTTGATATTTTATGCTAAATTTTATCGTAAATAAACAGTTGCACTACAGAAAATAATTGCTTTTAGTCATTTTTATCCCATGGCTCAAATAAAAAATTCTGATATTTTTTAAAAATTTTGATATTTTACAAATAAAAAATTCTGATATTTTTAAAAAATTCTGATAAAATTCTGACATTTTTAAAAAATTCTGATATTTTATGTAAAAATTTTATCGTAGATAAACATTTTTATCCCATGGCTCAAATAGCCGAGTCACCGTGGCTCAAATAGCCAAGGTTGCGGTTTTTTGGCTCAAATGTCCGTGGCTGAAAAGACCGTCCACCCTTCTCACGATATGCTAGTTAGCATAGTTAGCATATGCTAGTTAGCATGTCGTTTAGCATATGTTTTTTGGGGGTATTTAGATTAAAGTGTGATTATGTGGATAATTAGGAACATGTAAAATGTCATACTAAAAACTTTTTAGATTTTGAAATACTTTTAAAACGGAAGAAGTTGTGGTTCTTTTTTGACACTGTTTTTGTAGCTGCAATAACATTATCTTTCTCCCCCAGGGTCTTACATGGTGACCACATGTTCATAGACTTCATGAAGCATCTCCAAAAGTAGGTTCAACTATAAGCACAGTTTAGTTTTAACACTGTGAATTCCCTCCTCTTCTCGCTGCTTGCTCGAGGATGCTCCCTGAACGCGAATAGAGAGGGAGAGCAGTACTTGAGGGGAGAGACCAAGCATGAGCAGAGCACATGCACAAAAAATTGTGCTTATGTTAGAATGTCGACATAGCTGAACAAAAGGCATGGCAAAGAACAACTGGGCATGTGAATAGTAACCGAACGGTAGACCCCACAAATTACTAAAACGTGCATGAATGCAATTACAAAAAAAAAAAAAAACACTATGTATGATTTTGATATAAAAATAACATTCAAACATGGTGGAGAAACCAAAACGATTGATTTGCAGCAAAACCATTTTCAAGTAAAACTCAGAATTTCACTATTTATATGCGCTACTGGTCGTAGAATCAATTTCAGGCAATAAATAACTGAGTTTTTATATATAATTGCATTGCATTTTTTATGATTGTATTAAAACTGATACTTTGCTATTTGAGCACCGTCAGTATAAGGTTTTGGGGTAAAAATCGCCCCACTCTTGCACATTGGATCAGAAATGGTATGTGCAGTTCCGAAAAATAACTTTTTGTGATGCCACTGAGCATAAAAAAAGCTGGATTTTTCCTGCACAATAAAAAAAGCCAAACTTCTGGCTTGAACAATATGTTGCACCTCAGTTGCCAGTTTTCATTCCCAAAACTATGGGAGCATGAGATCTTTCAGCAACCACATCCAGAATCAGAAATGCTTTTATTGCCATGGTCAATGAAGAATATCATAGACTAATAACATGCTGTGGTACTAGTGTGCAAAAAATAAAAATCTAATGTCAAAATGTAATGTCCACATTTAATGTCACAAGAATCAAGATTAGATTCAAATACCTCTTCTGATGAGTTCTTTCCCTTCATCAACTAGGTCAGAGGTGAAGTCATTATCAGTAATGTACTGATGAAAACCCAGGAGATTCAGACAACGAGAACCCAAACTGTAAACAAAGAGTTAAAATGATTCATTAGCCACACATCATCTGGAGTCGAATCAGGTCTGCCAGTCTAATCTTTGGTGCAACCTTCGTTAGGAAACTTTTTGTGGACTGAATTTTTTGTACTTATTTAACAAAAAAAAAAAAAAACTTCTTTATTTCTAAAGAAATTTTACGGGAAAGGTAAACGTTAGAAATACTAAATTATTTAGAGGATAAAAATGCTGAATAAAAAGGTTTACATCCCAAAATAATTCTTGTAAACTAAGTATTAATAATTAAAAAAAAAAAAAAAAAAAAAACACCTACACAATTGATACTTCAAGGCAAACAAGGGTACATAAATAACAACAAATGACAGTCCTAGAATATTAGTACACTGTGAAATTGCAATAGTTTGTAGGTGATTTCTCGGACTTACTTGTAATAAGTGGCTAAGCAAAGCTGTAACACCAGCATGGGGTAGTAGATGTAGAACCCATCAGATATGATGGGCAGAAGCCGCATTGAACCCATTATCTACAGAGGACGAAAAAAAAAACTACATCACTGTATCGATGGCAATGAAAAGGTCTGGTGCTTAAAAATAAACTGTATCTACAGTATCTTTCTAATAGATCTTCAGATACATATGCACATGTATTGATCTGTAGTTGGATTTCAACAGAGTGAAATCAAACACATCAAAACCAACTACGTCAATCCGCAAAAAGACATGGGTTTTACACAAAACTGTATTTTTTTAAGTATAGCACATTAAAAATTTGATTAATCACCAATCCTCAAGATAGAAATTAAAGACCCAGACGGTCTGCAGTACATAAAAAGTTGGAAACAATTGAGACAAATTGCTATTTATGTGTGTTTATCTGTTGTGATTACATGTTATACATGTTTAGTATGTGTTAATGTGAACCTACTGAGGTGTAAGAAGTCTGTATCCTGTCCTGATGCGAGATTGCAGAATCCATATGAACCAAGCCGAGGAAATTGAGACACAAAGGTGGAGTCAGACGACAAAACAACCTGAAGGCAGAAAAAAAAGGCATCAGATGTGTTCTATACATTTTTAAAAAGTGGAGTAGGAAACCATGACGGGTCATGTAGGAGCAGTGGATAGTTTTATTAAGCTCTATCTTTCTGTAGATCAGTGGGACGTACATGGCACTAAACTGCAGGCTGTAAGCATCGGTCTGATGATGTGGCACCAGGTGGTAATAGTTAAATATCCGTATCCTGAACACAGTCGAGTACACACAGACGCACATGAACAGGATGCTGATGAAGCACGCCATCTAGTGACGAGAAAGAAGAGAGCAAGAAACACATTTTACACAGACTTTCCACTAAATTTACTTTTTGAAACAAAAAAAAGGCTGGAAAAGTCTTACTTCAATCCAAATGTAGTTGTAATGTTTTTCAGCACTCTGAATGAAAACAGCAAACAGGGAAAGAACAGGGTGTGTGCTGAAGAAGGTGCACTCAGACCAGACCACTGCTGCAGACAGGAGACACAGGAGCACTGCCAGCACTTTGTAGAAAACTTGTCTGAACACACACTCCCAGTACCACTCTGTGGAGAATAAAGACACACACACGCAATACTGCAAATATTTAATAAACATTCAGGACTTTTTATCAGTAATAAATGTCTTGAACAACACTGAAACCTGAATGAGTCAGAAGCCAATTTATTTGACAAATGGGACAATGGAGGAGTGTTCACATGTAAAAAACTACTGAGAAAAAAAAATCAGAAGGTCATTGTGCTCTTCAAATAAAACAAAAAAAAAACTCTTTCTGCGCCAAGGTGACATCTCAAGGATAATTTTCAACTCTTCTGGCTCACCAAATTGACGCATAAAATTTGCACACAGCATGCATTTGGACAACGCGTGCACATTTGTGCAATACGTATGTGCACGCCTCACAATGGAAGATAAATGGATGGTTTCTATGATAAGGTGTGCATGTGCATGCATGAATAAGAGAAATAAGTACATTCAATTTTCTATTTATAAAAATCTAACATTAAAAATTGGAAACAAGACTAATTATGTGGACGAAACAAATTGTTTTCTGAGCTTAAAACTTAAAGGTTTTTGCGCTCACCTATGGTCGGAGTGTAGAGATACCTCTGGATCCAGCTGTGTTGGGTAGAGGAAACACTGCGGGTAAAAACTCGTAACGGACTGGTCTGGCTTTTTGCTACATCTTCTTGATGAAAGGCTTCATTCAATAAGATGGACCACTGCACCTGCGTCTGATTGTGTCTCTGCACGGCAACAATTACCTGAAACCATTTCAGACATTTAACTTTTAATTTAATTTACGTTGTTTTATGTAGAAATAATATTACTTACCTTTTTGTGAAGATTAATTAGACCTCTTTTAGTGGGAGAAGTAACGGGTTCATCCCGAGGACCTTCCACTCTCCGTCCTAACTCTTCCTGGTATTCAGTGGGACACTGAAACGAATGGCACCCCAGTTAAAAGCTGAATATGCATGATGGGTGTGAGATTGCAAAAATAGAGCCACTAAATAAATTTGTGCATTACTTACTTTTGTTAAAATAGTGTCCACACACCTCCTGAGACTGTGACCGAATCTGATGGATTCATGCACCCCAGCAACTTCCTGATAAGGAGAGGGAGAGTGGGTCATATAGAAATAAAAATTAAATAAAGATAAAACCTAGATTAAGGGGTGATTTTTGGGGAAAAAAAGTCTGTTCCGTTGTCTTCCGCTTGTCCAGGGCCGGGTCATGGGGACAACAGCCTCAAACGGGAAACCCCGACTACCTTTTTCAGCTCACCCGGAAGGATCCCAAGATGTTCCCGGCCAGCTGCGAGACATAGTCTCCCCAGGGGGTCCGATGTCTACCCCTAGGTCTCCTCCCAGTAGGACGTGGCCGAAACACCTCATCAGTGAGAGGTTCTGAAGGCCCCATCAGGCTTCTCTCGACATGGAGGAGCAACAACGCTACTCCGAGCTCCTCCCTGATGGCATTTCTAATCACCCTATCTCTGAACGAGAGCCCAGCCACTCTGCGGAGGAAGCTCATTTTTGCTGCTTGTATCCGCAATCTCATTCTTTCCATAGGTGAGGTTGTAAATCGACTTGTAAATGGAGAGCTTTGCTTTTCACCTCTTTTTTCATCCCAACGGAACGATGCAGCAGCATCCTGATTATTGTGGACGCTGCACCGATTCGTCTGTCGATGTCCTGCTCCATCCTTTCCTCACTCGTGAGCAAGACCCTGTGATACTTTAACTCCTCATGCAGGCGGCACTCCACCATTTTCCAAATTTTTTCGGATTTTTTTTTCAATTTTTAAAAAAAATGTAATAACATTTTTTGATTTAAAAATTAAAGACAAACTTTTACCTCCATAACATCTGCAAGGTTCTCCTCTGCAGCGGCCTTCTCCGTAGCAAGTTTTGCAACCTTGAAGTAAGTCTTGGCCAGCAAGTAATCGTGGGAAGACGAGAGCCAATAGGAACGAGGGATCTCTACTAAACCGTAGCCGAGCAACAACACCAAAAGAAAGAGACCCCAGGTATTGGCAGCGGCAATACAGACGATCCGGATCTGCATCCTGCACATCAATTAAAACAAATAAATGCAACATATTATTTTATCATAATCCATAAAACTAAACAGGTCACTTTGTTTATTTATGTTTTATTACCATGAAAATTGTAACTTGAGGTGTACGGCCACATAGATTAGCAGACAGATGAAGATAACGAGGTAGGTCCCATAATAAATGGCATTTTCAATAAGAGCAGTTTTAATCTTCCCAACTCTGGAGAAAGCTCCGGAACGTGCATACGACTGCATGAAGGGAAGTAACAACCTGTACACCCACAGAGAGGAGAGGGGGATTTAACACAGATAAAAGCAGCTTCATTTGACAACAGCAAACTATCAGTGACCATAAGGTAATAAGTAAAACGGGTGTGTGATCTCACCAGGTGAGGAACTGGGAAGTCCAATACACAACTCTCCAAAACACAGGCAGGACACCATCTGGGATGTAGCTCCATGGCTTTTCACACACCTTTGGTACACTGCATTACACAAACACACGGTTTTATTGAGCAGAAATTCACATGCATGGCTCTGCATCAACATATGTTCCGTCGTCTTCCGCTTATCGAGGCCGGGTCGTGGGGGCAACAGCCTCAGATGGGAAGCCCAGAAATCTCTCAGCCTGGCTGCATTGTCCAACTCACCCGGGAGGATCCTGAGACGTTCTCCGACCAACTGTGAGACAGTCTCTCCAGCGGGTCCGGGATTCGCCTGTGGATCACCTTCCGCTGGAAGGAGACGTCCCCAAAACTCCTCACCAGTATGTTATTTTTTTTAATTTAACCAATAAAGTTCAATTTAAATAATGTAGAATTTATCTGTCAAATTTTTGCATTGTATAACATCTCCTCCCGAGAAGCAGATCAGCAATCATTGCAGAGCAGTCGACCAAGAAATTCACAAGCGGAATGAAACCAGTTAGTTCCTTACGTCATTTTTTTTCCTCTGAAATGGAAAACGCACACAAGAAAACAAGAAACAAAGAAGCGTACGTTACTAGGAATTGACTAAAAGACTAAACTTAATAATATTTGTATCATTTAAACAGGACTCGGCTAAAATAAGAACTATTCTGAGGCAAAAAGTGGAACGATAATCAAAATGAAATCTAATTTGGTTAAAGAAGCAGAACACACCAATGTTATTAGGACCATAAAATGAAGACAAAATGTTTTCAGGGGATTTCTTTTTCTCTTCTTTGTTCAGGAAAAAAAAATCAAAATGTCGACAGAAAAGCCAAACTGTACAGAATAAATTCAAAAACATGCAGGAATGCATCCACGTCCTTCAAGTTGTCGTGGTTTTTTTCCTCCTGAATTGATGCCGTTTCTTTCAAAGGACAAATCGTTCTAATATTGTGGTCATGTGCTAGATGGAAAAAATTTGACTTGTTGCTGAAGCCCACTTTGATGTAAAAAAAAAAACACTGACTTCTACAGAAGAAATAAAAATTTGTGCAGCAAAATGATCGTTTTCATCATTAATGATTATTTTCATTTTTTCATCTTCTGATTTGCTGCTCAGGTGTCAAATACCTTCATCTTCTTCTTTCGGCATTTCCCCTCAGGGGTCTCAACAGCAGGTCAGTTTCTTCCATCTAACCCTATCTCCTGCATCCTCTTCGGTCATGCCAACTATCGTCATGCCTTCCTCCACTGTATCCATGAACCTCCTCTTAGGTCTTCCTCTAGTCCTCTTTCCTGGCGGTTTGAAACCCAGCATCCTTCTGCCGATGTACTCTCTCTCTCCTCTGTACATGTCCAAACCATCTCAGTCTGGCCTCTCGAACTTTATCTCCAAAACTTCTAACGTGTTCCTCTGATATACTCATTTCTAATCCTGTCCATCCTGGTCACTCCCAGAGACATCCTCACCAATTCACAAAAATACACTTTTAATAGCAGAATGTATCTTCAATTTATACTCAACATATTTATTTTATTCTTAAAGAAAAAAAAAAGTCTTAATGTTTAATAAAGTATAAAAATAACAAAAAAAAAAAATACTGGAAAATTCATTGTAAAAGTAATTTTTTTCTTTCACATTTTGACCTGCCTGGTTTAATATTTTTCTGTTTTTTTTTTTTAAAATAAATATATCAATAAATATCTGCAATCATGTTTGCAATTCGTCAGTCAGAGGAAAATATTAAATAAAACATGTGCAAACAAGGCAGACATTACAGATTAATATTTACATTGTTATTAGTTTCAGCAAATATTGACTTAAAAAACAAGGCTAAGGAGCACTGCTATCTGGGAGGAGCTCGGAGTAGAGCCGTTGCTCCTCCGGGTTGAGAGAAGCCAGATGGGGTGGTTCGGGCATATGGTTAGAATGCCTCCCGAGCGTCTTGGTGGTGAGGCGTTTCGGGCAAGTCCCACTAGAAGGAAATCCAGGGGCAGACCCTGGATATGCTGGCGAGACTATGTCGCACAGTTGGACAGGAAATGTCTCGGGATCCTCCAGGGTGAGTTGGAGTATGCAGCCACGGTGAGAGAAGACTGGGCTTCCCGTCTGAAGCTGTTGTCCCTACGACCCGGCCCCGGTTAAGCGGAAGACGATGGAACGAAACGGCATGCACAATATTGACAAAATCAAAAATTCCTACCTTGACTTGGGCGCGAGTAGACTTGATGTATGATTAGAATTGTCATACACACATTGGTTGTAGATTGTCTACGAGAGAAGAAAAGGAGAGTTAGCCAACACAAATAGAAAGTACTCATAAAAGAAAGAGTAGGATGATGGTGGCATACCGTGCTGACATCAAGCGGCAAGATGAAGACGATGAGGAAACAAAGATACCAAGACAGCAGCGTCCCTAAGAGGACAAGCCGTTGCTGTTTCCTCACATCACCATAAAGATGAAGCAGGTAGAGAGCCAAGAAGAAAACCAACACAACCACGATGCAAAGCGCCACACCACTCATAGTGATCAATGGTTAGATTAAATTTCAGGAGTTCATAATGACATCTGGAAGGATCTAAAAGGCAAACAAAAAGAAAGAGTAGCTCAGTGGTAGAATATCCATCTTTGGACTGGGGGGAGCTGGTTTGATTCCCACTTGGCCCATGCCTTAGTCTTCCTGGAGAAGACATCTAACCCCCAGTTACTCCGACCTTTAGCACAGTTATGGCTGCCTGCTGCGGTGCAATTAATTTTCCCATGAGGGATAAGTATAGTACGAAAAAATAAAAGAGTTGCCTGCCAACCACCAGCTTAGATCGGTGGGCAAACTTTTTTGGTTGGCTTTTTTGGTTCGCGGGCCACATTGAGTTCTAAGATTAGACAAAGGGGCTAGAACAAGAGCAGATGAATGGCATGCTTTGGTGATCGCTAGATTAGACTGATAGAAAGGCGCGCTAGATTTTAAACAAGCACGCTAAATGTTACATCAAGAGCGTTAAATTTCAAATCTAGCGCGCTAGGTCTGAAATCTAAGCGCTTGATTTTTGCTTGTTTTGAACATCTAAAACGCTTGTTTACGTGCGTGTATTGAGCCCGATGGCTTTCCATATCATATAGTGCGCCATCTAGTGACGACACATCAGAATCGCAGGGAAAATAAAACATTAACAAGGTTTATTTATTTAAATTTTAAAGTTTGATGGGCCGGATTAAAACGTTTAATGGGCCATATGTGGCCCGCGGGCCGCAGTTTGCCCATGCCTGGGTTAGTGTTTCATACTGTATGTCTAGGCAATGATGCCAACAAACTATTTCTAAGATCAAATATTTCAGAGTTTCTTCTCGTGTTGCATTGATTATGTGATCTTTTTGAATGAGTATTTTTAAGTAGATTTAAGACTAATATGTACAAAAAACACTGAAAATATGATTTGACACAATTGTCTAAAGATCTGATTCAATTTTACTTTCACTTATTGTTTCTTTTTCTTTCTTTTTTTAAAATAAAAAGACAGCCTCATTAAACATTTGATTTTATTTTATTGAATTGACATGCTGGACAGGATGACATAACATGACCTGATCACTCAGGTTAAGAGTTATGTATGAACCAAGATGATAATCACACACCTATGGAAACAAAAATACTAGCAAATCTGTACAGTTATGTTACATAATACATGGAAAATCCAGAAAAAAATAGCCTAAAACATTTATATTCCAAAAATTTCAACCAAATGTAAACAATTTCTAGTGAAAACTAACAAGTTTAAACATGCCTTAAAAACCCTCGTAAAATTCTGAATCTTTTATATGAACATATAAATACATCAAATTCTTAAATTCAACAAGAAAATGATTAAGTTTTATTAACTTTGTTCCAAACATAAGAGTTTAGCTGTTGATATGTTTCAGGTATTTATTTTTGGGATGTCTTTTCTTTTTTACTTTTAAGAAGCAGATTCTATTTCTGAAATCTCGTGATCTCGCGTTAACTTCCCTAAAACACGAGTATTTTTATTTAAGAATTAAAGCGATTCTTACCTCTGTGAAACTTCTTTTCAAGCTGACATGTCTTTAAATAAGCTGATTGGAGTACTTTTACGATCGTACTCTGTTCTTCGAACACTAACAAACATTCACAACCTTTAAAATAACATCGCGTTAAAAAAGACACTTTACGGCTTACAGAGCAAGGGATTCTGGGAAATGTAGGCAAAATGCAGATCAAGTCGGTTAAACATTTTTCAGACATTTTACAGTTAAATTTGATCATTTTTATTTGTTTGGGTTCTATTGATTGGTTTTTATCTTCATAAAAGACAACTATCAACAACTATTTTGTCCAGATTGAACAAAACTGAGTCCAAATGCTGTTTTTAAATAAATCAAAAGAAGCTAAAACATGACTGATTAAAATTAATATTATGTTCATCTTTTCATCACAAATTTCCTACACAAGTGGTATTTTCTTAGCCAAATAAACATATTATAACTTTTAATCGTACCAATGATGAATAAATTATCAGGGGCGGATCCAGGATTTTCTAAAGTGGGGGTGGAGGGGGATGAGAAAGCTTGCGCCCCCCACACCGCCACCAAGATCCGCCCATGGTACATATTTGATCTTTTTGCACACTTTTAGTTTTTATACTTGTCACTTCTGGAACATTTCCTCACTACAAATCTGTCACTCAGCCTTAAATTCAGCACACTTGGCCCTAATGGACTCTCCGTGATGTCTGCACCTGTGTCTTGTCATCCCCCTGGTTATCTAACTACTGGTATCATCTGCTGTCATGCTCCTCTGCTGCAGCCGTGATGGTGTCCCCTCCACGTTGTCTGGTCCCCTCCACGACACCTACAGGACCACATGTCTACCCCTCTTCCATAATCACTGTTTGGCTGCAATAAACTGGCTATCTTCTTGGTCCTTCATCTCCACCTTCACCACCTCATGACGATACTATGGGTCAAAATCATATTCAATTTCAATTCAGTTTTATTTGTATAGCCCAAAATCACAGAATTTCTGTCAATGGCCTTCACATTGCAGGTTCAGAAAGAAGAAAAAAGAGGAATGTATAAACACAAATACACAGCAAAAAAACTAAGAAATGCAAACTAAACAATATTAGCACATTCCTGCCCTTAGACTCTCCTTCATGGTGAGGAAAAACTCCTAAAAACCCATTAGTGGACAAAAAATGAGAAACCTCATGGGGATCCACACGAAAGAAAGATCCCTCCACCATCTGGAATAAAGAAATATTATACATTTCTTTAAGAGTGATGGTGTCAAACTCAAATATTCAGTCGACCAAAATTGAATATTAGAACAAAGTTGCAGGCCAGCATTGATATTTATTGAAAGGTTTTCTTCATCAGTCTTTTTATATGAACTTTGACAAGCAAAGCTTAATAATACTGTTTGCAAACTACAATAAACTACATTACTGACACATAAAACTGCATGAAGCTAGTTTTGGGTTGCTGTAATTGCGGTCAACAAACTTGAGCTCATTTATGGATCCTGTTAACTGATGTTCCAAAGCATCAAAATAGCATTCTGGTATTTGTCATTTTAGTCCTACATATGGAGCATTGGTTCTATTACCAGGGGGGCAACTTCCATTGTCATTTGGTATGGCTTTGTGGGCCAAATATACAGTAACTGCAATGCAGGTCAAATTTGACACTTATAATTTAGAGCATGACCACTTCTCTCTATGCTCCTGGTAAGATCTGATAAGGCCAGCGTAATCTAGAATCTCTGCGCAATATCAAACGACTCCAGCAACTAGGTCAGGGATTGCAGACATTAGTTTACAATTGCAAATATTGTAAATGTTTGTAGTTCGGTAGCTGAAAAAAGGAGGTCAACCATGCTATACAGTTTGTGTTAGCAACAGTTTCAGAGCTTGAGAAAGCAGTGTGATAACCCCTGCCCACTGTGGAGCGAACGAACCCCAATGCTGCGAGGTCAGACTGTTTCCACTGAGGAATAGAAACAGTCTGATGTTTTAGGCTGGTTGGGATTGCCTATGAAGGTGTGGATTCAAACAAAACGCCACTCATGGACCTGAGGAATGACAAACGTAAAAAATCCTGTGAGACACTCTGATCTAATGCTGGTTTGGTGAGGTAAAGGCCTTGCGGGGAGGCCTTTTTTCCTGGTCGGACTTTTTCTTTATTTTTTCTCAAATTTGAATTGCGCTCTTCCTCAAACTCCATAAACCTGTTGGGGAGGTTCAATGCACACGTTGATACTGAGAGTAAGTTAGAGGGGCATGATTGGAGACATGGTTCCCCATGTAGGAGGAGTACGGTAGGCAGTGGGAACTTTGTCCAGATTAGCACTGTTCGGTAATAGCAAGGGCACTGTATGCAACAGCATGACTTCACAAAGACTGTTTTACACTTGCTCCTCCTCTTGTGTTCAAGTACAGCATGTCGGTGACCAAAGGTCTAAAAAATTACTCTGTGATTATCTCATTCGCTGAATTTTATGACTTCCAAAGCACATCACTCCTGTAAGTCAAAGACAAAACATAAGAAAAAAAATGACAAAGGAGTGAACTCATAAATCAAGAAATTGATGATTGAGTTGTTCACTGTCTTCAAAAACTAGAAATTAGTTTTTTAATCATATTTTTTTCTAACCCGAATGATACGTAACTGTAAATAGAACTAATTTAAATTTTCAGAAACAGTCAAAGATGATTCAACTATTTTATTTGTCCACAGAGAACAATATGGTAGTAATTATTTTGAGCTCAATAAATAAATCAAAAACAAAAAGCACATAAAAAATTCTGTAGTTTGAGCACCAAAACAGTTAAGTTTATTTATTTATTTTTGGGGGGGTTGGGGGGGTGTTCCAATTTTAGTTTCTAAACCGGGCAGCACGGTGGTGCAGTGCTTAGCATAGTAACCTCACAAAAACAAGGTCAGGGTTTGAGTCCCAAAGTGCGGGCAAGAATTGAAACACTGGCTTTTCTGTGTAGTGTTTGCATGTTCCCCCCGTGTACGCTTGGGTTTTTGCTCCATGCATGTTTGTCACTGAGAAATTGCCCAAAGGAATAAGTGTGGGGATGATTGTGTGTCTGGCCCTTCAACAGAACGGTGAACTTTCGGGGTGTATCTTGCCTCTCCTCTGAGATCAGCCAGGATAGGCTTTAGCACCCTTAGTGACCATCAAGAACAACCAGTTAAGAAGACAAATGAGCTTCTTAACTGGCTGTTTTTTTGGCTGTTTCAAGTGAGTGAATTCACCCTGGGAAAGCCATAGGTTTGTGACAGGGTCATACAGATTCATGCTTACTCAACGCTAGGCCATTTGAAACAACCAATCTGCGTTATGCATGTTTTTGTCCAACCAAATAACACATTAAGGTGGCTTTTGATTGGTTTTATTGAATAAGTGTGCACTTATTTCATACCTTTATCAAATACAAAATGTCAAATTCTGATGCCGTCACAAGTTATCTGCACACATAAACACTCACACTACACGTGTTAATTATTAGATGCCTCTTTAATCATTTGGGTATGATCATAGATTAATTTTTATGTACTTGCAGGAACAAGTGAAACTAACAAGTTCTGGTAGTTTTTTCGGCTGTTTCAAGGTGCTACAAAGTATTTTGAAGATGGTCCCTGACTAATTAAAATGTACAAATTTGCACATTTCAGGTGTGTAAGAAGGCCCATACAAATGAGTCGTCAGCATATAATGGACCCAGAACATTGAAACAAACTCCACGGTGCTCCAGCAAAACATCCATGTGACCCAGTAAATCCAGACCCAGGTGCTCCACCAAATTCAGACAGACACTCCAGTCATGCGATGCTCTCGATATATTCAGTGCATTCAACCAAACTGATCCAAAAATATCCAGATATTCAGGCCAGTGCTCCAGAAATTCATCAAATAGCTCCATCAGGTCCACAAATTTTCTTAGGTTTGGTTTTGTGTCCCAGAAAAAAAAGTACTCACAAAAGCAGTAATCCATAATAGTTGTGTTTAGAATGTCTGACTTTGATAAAGAGGAAAAATGAATCTTTTCCCATCGCTAGCTTTGGTCTTCTTTCTTTCATTGCTAGACTGATCGGCCTGATCCGAACGCATATACTTCAAATAAACCTTATTAGCAGGTACTTAGTGAGACCATCTGCTAGTCTGCAATCCTGTTTTATCCAATCACCTGGCTCAGGATAGGAAAAGCAGGTGTAAGACCAATCACACACTCACATCATATCACTTTATATCCCACACTTTTTTATTGATGAACTGACTGACAGAAAATGGACTTTTTTAAAATTCTAACGTGCAGACAAAGTTTAAGTGGAGAAAGAATGTTTAAAGACAAGCGTGAGATTTTAGATTAAAAAGAACATCAGTGTGGATGTAGACACATAATCACAGCACGCATGTTCCACATACAATCACCCAAGAAACACACAAGAAGCATTAATATCCTGTATCGTTCCATCGGCTTCCGCTTATCTGGGGATCCTGGGAATCCCAGGCTTCTCTCACCCCAGCTGCATCCTCCAGCTCACGCAGAAGAATCCCGAGTCATTCCCCAGCCAGCTGTGAGGCACAGTCTCTCCAGCGGATCCAGGGTCTGCCTCTCGGTCTCCTCCAAGTGGGACGAGCCCAAAACGCCTCGGTGGGCATCCTGACCAGATGCTCGAATCACCCCCCCATCTAGCTTCTCTCGACCTGGCGGAGGAGCGGCTCGACAGCAAGCTCCTCCCGGATGGCAGAGCTCCTCACCCAATTTCTGAGTGAGAGCCCAGCCACCCTGTGGAGGAAGCTCATTTCATCTGCTTGTATCCATGATCTCGTTCTTTCGGTCACCACCCACAGCTGGTGACCATAGGTGAGGGTAGGAACGTAGATCAACTTGTAAATCAAGAGCTTTGCTTTTCGGCTCAGCTCTCTCTTTACCACGACGGACCGATGCAGCGTCCTAGTTATTGTTGACGCAGCGCCGATCCACCTGTCGATCTCCCGCTCCAATTTTCCCCACTAGTGAACAAGACCCCGAAATAATTAAACTCCTCCACTTGGGGCGGGTTCCTATCCCTGACCTGCAGGCGGCATTCCACCCCTTTTCGGGGTGAGGACCATGGTCTCGGATTTGGAGGCGCTAATTCCAATCCCGGGCGCTTCACACTCGACAGCAAATCAAAATAAAAGTGATGAACGGAATCGGTGACAAAGGGCAGCCTTGGAAATAGAATCGACACACTAGTGGCTATACGGATTAAGAAACATTAATATGAACTAAGATAATAACTGAATAATATTAACAGTTAATGACTGAACTGAACTAAACAAAGCCAGGACTTCCTCACCCTTAGAGCCTTTACATCTGCTCGTTCATCTTCTGAACCATCCATTCACCAACTCTTCAAAGAATATTAAAATTAATTCTTGTGAGTAAGCTAAGTACATTTTAAATGAAGGGTTTCACTTTGACATGAACAGAAATGTACATTACCACTTATAGAAATGAAGAGGTAAATCCCAGGAAGACAGGATATAAACAAGAATACATTTGATACCAAGTCAAAAGGAAACAAATTTACTTTCATTTGACCCGGCCCCGGATAAGTGGAAGACGACGGAACAAAATGGAACGGATTAAACAATATTACAGACCAACAGATGGCTTCACAGATAAAGAATAAAAAAAAACGCAATGTAACTTAATATGTCACGAAAAATAATTTTCTTCTCCTTTCGGCATTTTGCTTCAGGGGTCACCACAGCAAGTCAGTTTCTTCCATCTAACCCTATCTGCTGAATCCTCTTTGGTCACACGAACTATCTTCATGTCTTCCTTCACTGCGTCCATGAACCTCCTCTTTGGTCTTCCTCTAGTCCTCTTTCCTGGTGGTTCCAAACCCAGCATCCTTCTTCCTATGTACTCTCTCTCTCTCCTCTGCACATGTCCAAACCATCTCAGTGTGGCCTCTCTGACTTTATCCCCAAAACCTCTAACAGTGCTGTTCCCCTAAAATACTCATTTCTAATCCTGTCCATCCTGGTCACTCCCAGAGAGATCCTCAGCATCTTCATCTCTGCTACCTCCATCTCTGTTTCCTGTCTTTTCCTCAGTGCCACTGTCTCCAGACCAAACAGCATGGCCGGTCTCACCACGGTTTCAAAATTTAAGATTCTTTATTGTCATTATGCAAGCATAAGGAAATTTTTTTATATAATTATTAAACAGAGTATTAAAAGAGTACTCACAGCCCCTCTTAAAACTTTTAAGGAGTGCACGACACACAGGAAAGTACACTCATATTCACTAATAAGAGTGTGTATGAATATAATATGAGTGTAAATATCACTAAACACACTCATCACTAATATTATCATGTGCTTTGGAGCGGGTAGTAATCTTTTGGGGTTTTTCTTTTACACCGTCAATTCTTCACTTCTGGCTATCTGCTAAACTCTCCCCCTGGGGTATGTGCACGACACGTTGTACATCTTGTTATAGGGGGATCTAATTAGCAAAGGTAGCACATTTTTTATTTTTTTAAGATGCATTTATATAAAAAGGGTGCTCCGTCTTAGGATCTAGCATGAGTGAAGCATGCACTGCTGTAAAAACATTTCCTGTTTATGTTCGAATGTGGGCATGGCGGAGAAAAAAAAATGTCACAAGGGGGTGAAGGTGGAGACGTGGAACCCAGGTGCATTGCTAGTTTTAATCGGTTTTTGCAGTTAATCAAGGGTTAGGGAAGAGGGGTGGACATGTCTGGAAGACAACATGGATGACGTGGAGGGACACCATCATGGCTGCAGCAGAAGAGCAGAACAGCAGACGATCTGACGTGAGCGTGATGGATGTACCAGGGGGAAGACGAGACACAGGTGCAGATATCAAGGAGAGGCATTTGGGACCAGGTAGACTGAAGGAAGGAGAATCACTATAATCTGTAGTCAAGGACAACCGAATACTATTTAAATAACAAACTATTAAAATACGAAAACAGGGCAGATGGTCAGGCAAATGACAAAAACATGCATGAAGGAAATAGGAAACCACTGTAGGCGTGTTTTTGATGTGGGAAAAACTTTCAAACATGGCGTGTACATCCAAAAAGTTGATTGTGCACTATAAACTTTATTAAATTATTTTTATTTCAAGGATATCAATTAGACAAAATTACATCATTACCCAATAGTCATATTTTAAATGACCAAAGCCTTAACATTTTTTTTTATATATTCATCCAACCAAACATATTTATCAAAAATTATTACACGTTTTTTAGAATGCTGTCTCAAAAAACACCACAAGATGGCAGTAGTGAAAGGAAAATGTTTTCAGTTTAAATCTGAAGCAAGTCTTTACTGTAATGTTCCAAAACAAAACAGTTTGAGAACTCAGCATACTTCAAAATCTGAGTATATGAAAATGAGACACGGACTTTGAAATATGAACGCTCTCACTGAAATGCCATCTTGATGGTGTGGAGTATTTACCTTCTCTTTACCTCAATTTCCATTTCAGGTTTTACCTCTGCGACTTTCTATTGGGGCTGCACGGTGGCACAGTAGGTAGCACAGTGGCCTCAAAGCAAGAGGTTGTGGGTTTGAGTCCCAGGTGGGGACGAGGCTTGGAACACTCTCCTTTCTGTGTGGAGTTTGCATGTTCTCCACATGTATGCAAAGGTTTTCTATAGGTAATCTGGTTTCATACCACCCTCCAAAAACATGCATGGTAGGTTGATTGGTCACCTACCATGCTAGGAATGTGTGTTTATGGTTGCATGTGAGTGGCCTCGCGACTTGTTTGGAGTATACCCTGCACTTCGCCGTGAATCCGCCGGTATGGGCTTCAGTACCCCCGCAAACTTGTTAAGGTTGGACGGTTAAGAAGATGAATGAATGACTCTCCATTGGAAAAAAAAGTTGTCATAAAGGGCTTCACATACTGTTAATTCAAAGAAAAGACTCAACACTAGTCTCAACAATAGTCTTGGACACATTGGATGCTCGTCCCAGGGGAGGGATCTCTCTTTCATGTGGATCTTCATGAGGTTTCTAATTTTTCCACATTGATGGGGTTTTACAAGTTTTTCCTCACTGTAAAGGAGAGTCTAAGGGCAGGAATGGGCTAAAATTGTCTAGCTAGCATTTGTTAGTTAGCTTTTTGCTGTGTATTATATTTATTATGCATTCTTCTTTTTGTTCTTTTTAAATCTGCATTGTGAAGCCCTTTGAGACAAAAATTTTGGGCAACACAAATAAAATTGAATTGAATTGAACACGGTCAACAGAAGTAGTAACTAAACTAAACAGAACCAAGACATCCCTTCTTCTGGGATAAGAAAACCTCCTAATCTCTGATCTAATCTTGCTCGTTTATGCTGTTACATAATTCTTTAGTGGTTTCTTGTGTACTACAGAAAAGAGTGGTGTCATATGAGAACAGATCAAACACACATCTAATGAATGTGGGGTCTATCTGCCACTCCCTTTGGCATGAGAACAACAAAAAGATCTTTTGATAATCTTATATTTTCAACAAAAAGGTTCAAGTTTTGAAAAAATTAATCAAAAGTAAAATATGAACAAATCGACTTGCAAGAGTTCCTACAAGTAGGAAACAAGATCTACACGTAGTAATGATGGAAAGATGTTTCACCATTTTCATTTTTTCTCAAATTCTAAAGGTACATTTTAAACTAAACTCGTTTTGAATACCTCTGTGTGACACATGTTTGATAAAAACACTTTCTTCAGTTGCCCCACTTGTTGCCAGTTTTCTCTTCCTGGAATTCCAACATGTGTATTTTCACATCTGTCTTGTCTTTACTATCAGGAACATTGAGTTCAAATTCAGTTTGAATTGTAAATTTGAAAGTTTTTTTTTTTTCTAGCAAAAAAGAACCTATTTTTTATTATTAGTGACTTGAACAGGGTGTAACCTGCCTCTCATCTGCAAACAATCAAGCATACCTGAGTAGAACGTGCAAACTCCACACAGAAAGGACAGGGTTCCTAGCCTCATTCCCACCTTGGGTTCGAACCTCAACCTTCTTGCAGGGAGACCACTGTGTTACCCAGTGTGCACCATGCCATCCAAATCCAAAACCATTTTTAAAATAAAATATGCACGTCTTTAGTGTAACTTTATTGTACTTTGCTGGAGTGGTCTAGAAAAAACGGGTCTTTTTCCAAAGAAAAGTTTGTTTTCTGTGGGGTTTTGGGTCTCTAATTACCCTGCCCCCTTGCTTGTTGAACTTTCTCTTTCCTCCCATCCTGTCATGCCACCTCGCCCTCTCTAAGCCCTTAGTATTATTATCCCCACACTCCCACACTGCATCCAGACGGTGAGCCGCTGGGACTGCATCCACCATGGCCTCATAAAGATCAGTGAGAAACAACCTCGTCTCCCATCGTGCTCATTGAGCAGCCGTGAGTGGGTTTGAAGACTGTAACATTTGATCCATGGGAAACCCTTGTGCACAATGATTCCAGTGAACAATGTAGCCCCAGTACTGTGAGTCCCTTGAGGGCCACTATAGACTGCAGATCCTATGACCCGTCCTGGATACATCTGTCCGTAGGGAGAGAACCACTCCCATCTGAAACGACGAGTTTGGTGGAGCAACTTTTGCCAGGTAGTATTACAGACGGTCCTGGTAGTGGTGTGATTTAAGCATTTCTACGGTGATTGTGCAAGTGCGAGTGTAGGACAGTGTGTTCAGACAGGGTCTTTTAAAACAAACCACAAAGTTGCAGAAGCCAAACCACAATTTTATCAAAAACACAGACATTAAAAGTTCAGGTGGTAATTTGATCATTATAAAAAAACCATTTTCTTCTTAGGATAAATAGATCATTTTCACATATTTTGTCTATTCCATCACTAAGATTCCTTCCAGGATCCAAGATGAGCTTACAAAATGATCAAATGCCCGTTTCACAGCAGCCCACAACAACTCAACCCACATTCATGTCAGGATTTAACAACGGAAACCTATTTTGTTCCACATTCCTCCAATAATCTCTTTAACTTAAACGAGTCATCGACAACCAAAAGTTTGTTTACTACAACGAGCAGATAATGCAGATCAACCGAAACGCAACTGACTAAAGAAACGAGATAATGAAATAAAACATGGAGAATTGTAAATTTATTTTAAATAAAGCGGTGATTAGTGTTTGACGTTTGACAGAATCTTCATGGGATTGTCTTTACTTTGAGAATTCCATTTGAATAATGTGGTTTCACACAGACAGTCTTACGTTTAAATAAGATTTTAAGATTCGCACGAAGGTGGAACCACAAATTAAAAAAATGTGACCCTGAGAACAAGATCAAATTTAGTCTTGCTCACTGAAAAATACTCGATTTAAAAGTCGATCTACGTTCCAACCCTCACCTATGGTCACCAGCTGTGGGTGGTGACCGAAAGAATGAGATCGCGGGTACAAGCGGCCGAAATGAGCTTCCTCCGCAGGGTAGCTGGGCTCTCACTCAGAGATCGGGTGAGGAGCTCTGCCATCCGGGAGGAGCTCGGTGTCGAGCCGCTCCTCCTCCAGGTCGAGAGGAGCCAGATGGGGTGGTTCGGGCATCTGGCCAGGATGCCCCCCGAGCGCCTCGCGGGCGAGCTGTTTCGGGCACGTCCCACCGGGAGGAGACCAAGGGGCAGACCCCGGACCGGGGAACGACTTGAGCTAGAGGATGCAGCCGGGGAGAGAGAGGCCTGGACTGCCCCTTAGAGGCTGTTGCCCCCGCGACCCGACCCTGGAACAAGCGAAAGATGACGGAACGGAAAAACATATATTAAAAAGTAAGGACCCAAGGATAAATGACCCAATTTATTCTAAAATTGAATTTATTCTAAAATTGACGTTTAAAAATCTTGATTAATCAACATGTTTCTTCTAATCTTTAACGCTTCCAGTCATGAATCATCGACATTCGTTATTTTTGTTTTTTTAGCACAATTTGTTTTTTTACGAAATCACACGAGCATTTCTGAATCATCAAGCAGATAGTTACTTCACAAAAAGTAGAGATGAGCCAAGAATTAGGCGGTACGAGGAAGAAAAAGAGAGAAAAGAGAGAAATCTAAATTAGCGGAAAATTCCTTATTCTTTTAAGTTCTGACTTAAGTACTTACTTAAGTATAAAGTATGTGTTTATTTGAAGTGGAGCCACAGATTATTTTTCCATTTGCACTTGGCCTTTTCAGCAAAGTGCAAATATAATCAAAACAAACTCCAACCATTAGAGGTTTATTGTCTGAAACATTTTGTCTGTCTTTGAAGACCAGAACTTTGAAGTCTTCAGAACTTTGAAGACTTTCTGTCAGCAATTAATTCTACGGTTTATACTTTAAAAGGCAAATGAAATAAAGCAAAAAACTGCAATTTTATGTGCAGATATTTGTGAGTAAATTTCACAAAAACTGAAGTAAATCTGTTTGGTTTTAATTCGTCTCTTTGAAACTTTCACTTTTTTTTCTTGTCCTTTTATTACGGCAGTTTTTTATATTTCTTAAAAGTTTCCTTTTTGATGAAAACCTTTTTTTTCTCATGATCAGCCAATTCTTTGCTTTTGACTTTTTGGACAGTGTTGATTTTCTGGGAATACTGAGTCACAGTTACCGGGGAATTTTTTTTTTTTCAGGGAGTTAAATCACTATTTGGCATCGTTATATCAAAGTTCAGAGTTTGTTCCTTATAAATTGAAAATATTCTGCACCTCTTGTTTTCAAGAGGGACTTTGATCTGAATGTTACAGTCAATTACGTAACTGAGCTAAAAACTAACCAATTTGAGAACAAATGAATGAATAAATTAAAAGAATTTATTTTTAGCACTACTCATAAATGAAGGGAGGTTTTGTTTGGTGACACCTCTGGACACACTCTATTAGAGGATTGTGATGTGCTGGTGCTATAAAAAGCAAGATAACGTGTGAGTTCTATTATTATTTTACGATAAATGAAAATGACATCATTTGTTTTAAGAGCCAAAAAAATTATCTGAAACATGTTGGCAAAAAAGATAAATGACAAGAAAGGTCTTTGTCCAGTTAACGACAGTCATATGACAACGGTTTTCATTTCCAAGCACAATTAGTTAATGAATTACAACACCCTGTTGAAAAAACATTTGTGACTTTTTCTGGCAGAGTCGGAGCAACGACATTACTCAGTCACAATCTGAGAAAGGTCATGATTGGGACAAAAACACGTTCTTTTTATAATCAAACAGTTGTCTTTACAGCTACTATTTTTACTAATTCATACACAGCTGTTCTCGTGACCTGTGGGGTCGAATGTTCACCAATCTATTTTCCAAATCTTTTCTTTCAAGGCTGAGTGGTGGGGAGCCTGGACCCCATTTCAGCTGTTAAGCAGGAGAGAAGTGGGGTATACCATGAACAGCTCATCAGTCTGTCATTAAGCCACCATAACTTAATGCAGGGGTGCTAATAAGCTCAAATTTTCTGATAAGGGCACAAAGGTTGCACAAATTTTGATTAATAGAGAGAGCATTTGAGGTGGTTGACACTTATGAATATCTGTCTGTGCATCTTGATTTCAAACTCGACCGGTCAGGCTCGGGCCTTGTATAGGAAAGGGCAGAGCAGGCTGTTTTTTCTGAGAAAGCTGAGGTCTTTTAATGTATGTGGTGACATGCTGAACATTTATTGCCAGTCTGTCGTGGCAAGTGCAGTTTTCTTAGTGGTCGTCTGTTGGGAAGGCAGCTTGACCACACGGAACAAGCTGTTTTGGAGAGGAGGGTAATGGTTCTAATGCAAGGCATCCTGAAAAATCTCCATCACCCTCTGCATGATGTGGTCATAACCCAGAAGAATACCCGAAGTACCAGGTTCCTCTCACTGCTCTGCAGATCGGAGCGATTTAAGAAGTCATTCATCCCTTCAGACATCTGGCAATTTAATCAAACAGATGTGCCTGAAAGGAACTGAGTCCAATATGAATACCTTACTACTAGCAATATTAACTTTTATTATTGTACTGTTGTTTTTATTTATCTGTATGCATGGCCTGTGATGTGTGGCTGCTGGATGCCAGAATTTCTCCTGCAGGAGTTTGATAAAGTTTTATCAATCTACTTTGTACTATCTATCAAAGAAACTGAACCACTCACACAGCCATAAGAATCCTGGTGGTGTCTGTGGAAAATAAAAAAATATATTACAGCACTAAACACCCAATTAAACATCTCATCACTAGACTCTTCAGGACATCCTTAAAAACTCATTTTTGTCCAGACTAATTGTTTCTTCAGGAGGTTTTTTGTAATGTTTTTGCCAACATACGCAATGATAGTAACATTTTATTGGTAGTAATGATGATGATGTACAATTTTTTTTCATCATATTTATTTAGTTCAGATAACTTAGCGATAGACATCTTTTTCCCACACCTGTCAGATTAAATTAGATCCACCAGATTTGAATCTAGCCCTACAAAATCCCTCATTGCAACAGGATGACACAGACAAGTCATCACCTCTCCTAATAAATCACAGATGCTGCTTGCTTGGTTTATTCTAAACTCCCATCAGAGAGGTTAGCTTCCAAAAAAACTTGAATTGGAAGTTTGGAAAAGTCAGTCGTTATGACAGCTCATTGGTCCTGGGGAAAATATGTTCCCAATGTGAGAAACTAACTCCTAGTTCTTTTAAAATAAAATTACAGTTATCTCAGCTCACACGTTAACTTTAAATGTTGTTACGCAACATCCTCTTCACAGGAGTCAGTTGAAAAAAAAAAAAGATCTATGGTGTCATTGCAAATTCATTTTGTCTTACAAAACTCTAATGTTACGAATTTTTTTCTTTTAATTTTGTCCCGGTAAATTTCAGATTTGAAAGAAAAAGTATGTCAATGTGATGCTTGATCAAGGGGTTTTAAGGGTAAAGTGGAAGTGAATGTATATATTTATTTATAGATATCGAAACACATTTAAAATAATCAGAGAATACCCTGAATAGAATAGTCAAGCAGTGAAAACAAAAAAGAAGGCAATTTTGTGGCAGCCAATCAACCTAAAGTGCATGTTTTTGGAGGTTTGGTGGAGACCAGATTACCTGGAGAAAACCCACACACACATGGGGAGAACATGCAAACTCCACACAGAAATACCAGTGTTTCAAGCGTTGCCTCCATTCTGGGACTCGAACCCTGACCTTATTTTGAGGCCCCCGTGCTGACCATTGTACCAACCTGAAGCCTCCTGGACAGAGCATAGCCTGAAAATACTTACGGTGTCAGGGTTTTAGGGGATGGTGGTAGGAGGAAGACCCCATTGCAGGACTTCAAATAAGGTTTATTAAGTCAATTCAGTGAAGTCTGTAAAGCAAGAAGCACAGGGTTAAACTCAAGGTTTCAAAAGTTCAAATAATAAAGTTCAAACATAGCCATGCAACCAGGGTGAACTGGCTGGAAGGGATAGTAAGACCTAACAGGAAAGTCCGAGGTGATTCCCTTTAAATAGATGGCAGAGTGCACAGATGAGTGGAATCAGGAATCATCCTCAGGTGATCCTAATCAGATTGATTAGTAACATCCAGGGCTCCCCTTGGTGGTAGGTGAGGGATCCTGACATAAGGAATACTTCCATGGGGCTGACATTTTTCCAGCGCATTCAGGGACCCCGGATGATTACTGATGCCTGTAGATTTTTACCCTTCGACTGAGTGATTTTGCACACTACTCAGAACCCTTATCTCTTCACTTGTGGATGATGAGTCCTCTGTCAATTGGTCCCTTCAAGGTCCTCTGAAGGGTTAATGAGGTTTTATCTTTCCTTAAACTTCCTTCTTGCTTGTACTAATCAGTCCTTTTCTTTTTTCAGTTCAGGAATGAAAATCTTTTGATGATGTTTTTAAACCTGATGAACTCCCATGGACTCCCACTTGTCGCTCTTTTTTGTCTCTTTCAGCTCTCTCATTGTCCCGCATTGTCCTTGTCCCTTCCCTTGTCCTTGTCCCTTGTCCTTGTAAACTTCTTTGTAAACATCAAATCCATACTATGCAATAGTTTGTTTTTAAACTCTCATTTTCTGTACCCTCTCATCAACCTTGCTTGAAGTCTAACAATAGCCAGGCATTCTCTTCACTATTTTATGAATCAAACTGAACTAGCTATACAGTTACGTCCTGATCCAAAAATACAATAAATATATGTAATTTTTTGTCCCGAGTCTAGTTTTACAAATAGATTCATAAGAATAAAAGTTGTCCAAGATTAGACAAAATACAAGTGGCTTTCATAGAATAATTTTCCGTCGTCTTCTGTTTATCCAGGGGTTGCGGGAGCAACAGCCTCAGACGGGATGCCGAGGCTTCTCTCACCCCAGCTGCATCCTTTAGCTCACCCGAAAGGATCCCGAGTCGTTCCCCAGCCAGCTGTGAGACATAGTCTCTCCAATGGGTCCAGGGTCTGCCTCTTGGTCTCCTCCCGGTGGGACGTGCCCAAAATACCTCACCAGGGAGGGGCTCGGGGGTCATCTTGACCAGATGCCCGAACTACCCCATCTGGCTTCTCTCAACCTGGAGGAGGAGCGGCTCAACACCGAGCTCCTCCCGGATGGCAGAGCTCCTCACTTGATCTCTGAGTGAGAGCCCAGCCACCCTGCAGAGGAAGCTTATTTCGGCCGCTTGTATCTGTGATCTCATTCTTTCGGTCACCACCCACAGCTGGTGACCATAGGTGAGGGTGGGAACGTAGATCGACTTGTAAATCAAGAGCTTTGCATTTCGGCTCAGCTCTTTCTTTACCACGATGGACCGATGCAGTGTCCTAGTTATTGCTGACAAATTAGTTATTACTTATTTATGACAAATTTAATTGTGCATTTCAATATTAAATTTGAACCTGAACGACATTTTTACAGAATATTTTGAGGTAAGCAACAAGTCAGTTTGCCTCCAACAAAAGTGAAACCATCTGCTTTAGAAAAAAAATTGGTGAAATGCACTTGGAAACTATCATAAAAATAAGAACTTGGGCAGAACGTTTTCACAAGTCTAATAGATTAGATATAACCGATGAAGTATTAATAAAAAAAGTAAACTTTTAGAAAAACAAAAAAAGGCTACAAAGAATTTTTGTACAGTAAGTAAATTCAAAACATAGAAAAAAATTAAAAGAAGGAGCCTTCTGATTGGAATAAACTCTGCCCTACATTCATGTAGCTGGGTTTCTATTTAAAAACCTGCTGACATTACTCCGGATTCCCAAAAACACTGAGTAAAACAGATAACACCAACTTTCCCAGATTCAACAAAGTGAGAGTGTGTGTGAGAGTGTTTTGGATGATATCTGAAACTCATCTCCTCTCTGATTCTCCTGCTGAGATCCAAAAAATGGCCCCTCAAATTCAAAACCGTTTTGGCACGTTGAATAAAATCTGCAAACTACTGAGAACTTCTGAGAATTATTTGAACCGGCAGCCAAAACAAATTTCAGATTGTTACTAGTTTAAATCTGTTCATCTTTTTGCCAAATCAAAGCAGTGTTATAACTGTATTATTAAACCTTCTCGGAATATCTCCTGTACAGACACACAGAGTGCCATCATGAGCATAGAATGTTGTTTCATAAGCAGAGACCGAGCATCAGTTCCTCAACGGGCAAATATTTACCTTCTTGGTTAAAATTAACAAACTACTTTTTACAAGAAAAAAACCCACCTACTGGACTTTGTATGGGACAAAAATGCAACATACCAGTAAAGAAGTGTCATAATGTGGAAATATACCCTTGACACAACAGACAGGCTCAGATGAAGAAACCACAAGCAGATTTATTAGAATGATAGAAAAAGTCCAAAAAAAGAAGACAAAAACAGATTAATTAGGCAGGTTTTCATGTAGGAGCTGGAGCCAAAAACTGGATAACAGGTCAAGCATGATAAACAAACGATCTGGCAAAGAGTGTGTCAAAAACTGATCCATTTATGCTCCAGCAGATAAGTAGATGAGTTTCAGGTGTGACTTGTTGCACACACACAGACAAGAGGGAGGGGGGAAACAGGACACAGAGGGGGAACAGACTACTCTCCTGACAAGAAGAAAGTAAAAAATGAACCAACCTAATCAGCAATTATTTCTATAAATTAATTGTTCTTCATATTTAATGCATGCACTTGCTTTTCTCTTTGGACTAATTTTTTCATCTAAAATGATCAATACACCTGCACCTAAAATGCAAACAGGTATTTTAAAGGACATTTGAGAGCTGCAGAGAAAGAAAATAAGGACTTCATTTTTATTGTTCATGCTCAGGAACCATTTTCCTTCAAGTTCCCTTGTTCTTAAAAGCAGCAAAGGCCCCTCTCCTCATTCCAATTCAGTTTTCTTTAGTCCCCGCCTTTTCTCCTCAAAAGCCAACGCTGTGTAACTCAGTGACCAGCACAAGTTTTCTTTCAGTCCAGCACCGCCTCCATGTTCTGACTGGTTCTCTCATCTCCGACCGAGGCTCCCCCTTTCCTTTCTCCTCCCATCTCTTTTCCTTTACTCTATCTCCTCATTGCTGGTTGATCACACCAACCAGCTCAAAGCCAAAGAGCTGCTCTGCTCCTCTCACATTGATCCAGATTAAAATCTGAATTTTGCTCTAAAAAGTCAGACACAGCTTGTAAAGGAACTCATTCATCAATAAAAGGTACAGAAACAACTTTAATCATTCTCTTTTCTTATTTGCATGTGTCAGAACAGCTGTATTTGTGAGTGTGGGGCTTGATCTGGAACGTGGAAATATAGCCAGCTGCACATGTGTGTTTTGAGACATAAGAGGAAGTTTTCAGTCCTCTCAGTTCTCTCCTTAATTTAGAATCTGTCTGGTTTTATATTCAGTTCAACACTTAAAGTACAAACAACTTCTGTTTGCTTTAAATTGACTTTATTTTTCAAGAGATGAAAAAAATGCACCAAAATATTTTTTTGATACATAGAAAAGACCCTTTTCTTAACTGCCCGTTTTGCATTTAAATGTCTAATCATTTTTATATCTCATACAGCCAGCTTCAAACCAAGAGAGGTGTCACAGAGAAGAAAAACAGGAGCTTCACACTATCCACCTCGGTTCAAGAGGAGTCCAAGTTTTGACGTGAATACTACAGACCTGAAGATTCCAGCTGCGGCCATGACTCAAAGTAATGGAGAAAACCCTCAAAGGACCCGTAGTGGTCTCCACCAAATCCGGGCTGGGATCCAGAATCAGTCTCTGCTGGCCAAGAAGAGAGTGGAGAATATTACGAGAGATGATGTAAAGAGATTCTTTATCAGAAATGCTTTTGTGCTTCTAACCATTGCTGCTGTTATTATAGGTGAGTAAGATTTCTGTAGGATTTATATCTGTAACTTTTTGGACACCAACTTTTATCAGTAACCTAACTGCAGTGATGTATCATGATCCTGGTGCTGTGGTGTGGAAGGAATGAGGAAACAACTTCGAACAAATTCGACAGATGAGCTTAACAGACTTGCCTATGCATGACCCTCTATCTGACCCTTGACCTTACGCCATTAACCTCAGAATTCTACGCAGTGGGAAGGGAGCGAGCCCACCCTCAGCCAACACATCTGCAGTTTTGCTAGAATTCCCATTTGCCACGGCAAACACATTTTACAGATATTTCTTCACTTCAAACCACAGGGATACCAACAGCTGATTGATCAAAGAGTCACTGAGAAACTAGAAAAAACACATGACCGGTCATAATGCAAGCTAGTCATGTCATGTTGGTCTCACTTCATCAGTTTGGTTTGCTTATGTAGCTCCATATTACAACAGATGTCTCAACAGGCTTTAAACAGGTAATTGGAGTGTAAAAACCCTCATAAAATTTAGTTTTACAATAAACAACAGCTAATTATTGAATTAAAGTAATTGGGCTGACAGCTGCCCCGAGCAGAGGAGTTGAAGTATCTGAGGGTCTTGTTCACAAGTGGGAGAAAGATGGAGCAGGAGATCGAAAGACGGATTGGTGCGGCGTCAGCAATAATTAGGACGCTGCATCGGTCCGTCGTGTTAAAGAAAGAGCTGAGCTGAAAAGGAAAGCTCTCGATTTACAAGTTGATCTACATTCACACCTTCACCCATGGTCACCAGCTGTGGGTGGTGACCGAAAGAAGGAGATTGCGGACACAAGCGGCCGAAATGAGCTTCCTCCGTAGGGTATTTCGGCTCTCACTCAGAGATCGGGTGAGGAATTCTGTCATCCTCACCCGATCTCTGCCCCGAGCGGAGGAGTTGAAGTATCTGAGGGTCTTGTTCAAAAGTGGGAAAATTTTGGCGCAGGAGATCGAAAGACGGATTGGTGCGGCTTCAACAATAGCTAGGGCGCTGCATCGGTCCGTCCTGGTAAAGAAAGAGCTGAGCTGAAAAGGAAAGCTCTCGATTTACAAGTTGATCTACATTCACACCTTCACCCATGGTCACCATCTGTGGGTGGTGACCGAAAGAAGGTGATTGCGGATATAAGCGGCCGAAATGAGCATCCTCCGTAGGGTATTTCGGCTCTCACTCAGAGATCGGGTGAGGAATTCTGTCATCCGGGAGGAGCTCGGCGTCAAGCTGCTCCTCCTCTAGGTCGAGAGAAACCAGATGGGGTTGTTCGGGCATCTGGTCAGGATGCCCCCCCGAGTGCCTCGCTGGTGAGGTGTTTTGGGCACGTCTCACCGGGAGGAGACCAAGAGGTAAACCCCATACCTGCTGGAAAGACTATGTCTCACAGCTGGCTAGGGAATGACTCGGGATCCTTCTGGGTGAGCTGGAGGATTTTGATGGGGTGAGAGAAGCCTGTGCTTCCCGTCTGAGGCTGTTGCCCCTGTGACCCAGCCTTAAAAAATGGTAGTGGGAAAAAAAACCCTCATATGGATCCATATAATCTACATGAAGAAAAAAAGAAAGGATGGACAGGGTATTAAGAATCATGTTTAATTATCAGACAATTATCTAAAATAAAATAAAACCATCGGCCAATAAAACATTGTCAGCTCAAAATTTTTCTAAATCCTTAGACATTCACAATCAAAACAATAAGTGTCCCTGTTGACCTGTTTTCGGGTATTTTCTTAGCTGATAGTTATTTGTTACTTTGTAATTGAATGTTACAGAAAGTTTCCTTCTCTTGCTGCAGGTATAATACTTGGATTCGGGCTGCGTCCGTACAAGTTGTCTTACCGTGAAGTGAAGTTCTTCTCTTTTCCTGGAGAGCTGCTGATGAGAATGCTCCAAATGCTGGTGCTGCCTTTGCTGGTATCCAGTCTCATTACAGGTATGAACAGTTTCATGCACCAAGTTTAACATACTATCTTTAGGTCTGACCGTATGTATTAACTTTTCTGATTTCTTCCTGACACGTAGTTGTATGTTATCCCGTAGCTCTGCTGACCAGCGTGTCCCATATAAGACCCTGTTTGGTGTTGTGAAAGGGGTCAGATTGCCTTAGTGAGCAAATATGTTTCAAGTTACAATTTGGCCTCACATGATGTTAGTGGTGAGGATTTACACTTTTTGTACTTAAGTAAAAGTACAGATAATTAGGCAAAAAATTGACTTAAGTAAAAGTACCGATAAAAAAATCTACGTAAGTAAAAGTACAAAAGTAGTTGGTGTAAATTGTACTTTTTAAGTAAAAAGTAAAAGTATTCGACCACAATTCAAATGTTATTTGTTGTGCTATAGGGTGTCACCTTGATAACCAGGATAAATACTGTGACCCCCCTCTTCCGCCTCTTTTGGTCCACAAAAAAGTAAATAAATAAAATAAAATAAAAAGAAAGGGGACAAGTCAAGCTATCCCCTAGAAGGGCCAGTGAATGGGCCGCCAAAATGGAGGAAAATGACACTTATTTTTTAAAATGTTTTGGGGGGGAGGCCCCCAGTCACTATATATTGGCTTTGTCAAAGCCGCACCCCCCTTTGGAAAATTCTAGATCCGCCCCTGCTCTGTGTAACGATGGCTCAACTTTTTATTTAGAAGTGAACACAACAAACAACAATCTTCTGACTCTTTTTAATTTGTACTATATTTGATGTCAGGTTTTTGGCGCTGAATGAATGCGGAAAATGTTTCTCGATTCATTACTTCTTCTCTCGATCAACTGCTTCTTTTGATTTTGGCGATGCGGCTTCAAGATGCGCTAAAAAACCTGTGTATTTTTTTAATTCCTGAACGAAAATGTAACAAAAAACGTAAAACACACTTTTAAAAAGTAGCAAAGTAAAAGTACAGATATTTGCTGTAAAAATGTAGTGAAGTAAAAGTAAAAGTACCGGTCTTAAATTTTACTTAAGTAAAGTACAGATACACAATTTTTTTACTTAAGTACAGTAACAAAGTACATTTACTTCGTTACGTTCCACCACTGATTTTCATCTTAGCACCAGACAACCAAAGCAGCAGGATTCTTCTGCAAGGTTTTGAGAAGTTTTGGAGGGGTCCATCTAAATTTGATTTAAATACTTCGCTTGCATTGCACAACTTTGACTCAGAGAAAGCAAAACATTACACATGCGTAATAGTCTGTGGTAAGCAGTGACCTGCCTATCAGTTGGCTTGTTTGACACATGTTGGGTCAGGGAGCCAAATATCCGGTATGGGCCGTGATTGGCAGAAAGAAGGGCCAGTCGTCTCTGAGGACAACAGAGACACGTTGTTTCATAATAGGCTTCTTTGTACTGCAGCGGGGCGTGTACCCACCGTGTGCTCTGACATCATATCACATGGTCACTGCATGTGGAAATCAGCAAAATATAACAAGCTGATCAGTCAGTGGAGAGTTCTACACATACGTCAGCATGAAGCTGCTGATGTGTTTTATTGACTGCAGAACAGTCGATAGACTTAGATTGCAAGTCTTCGTGGTAAATTTCCACGGTTTTGACCACAGGTTTCACATTGCACAGTGCAGTACTTTTGTCTTATCATTTTTTCCTTTTATTGAACAGTCATTCCAGACCGTGTTTGCAGTGTGTTATCACACACCAACAACATGCCTTACATTTGTATCATTTTTGAGGAATGGAAATGCTCCAGAGAGAGTTTTTCTTGCATCAGTTTGCGTGCAACTATGGTCAAATTTATGACTAAAAATTTAACTATAAAAGTCTCTGAGTTACTAGCCAGGGTAGCGCCACCTTAAGTCTTTCCATTCCATTCCGTCGTCTTTAGCTTATCCGGGGCCAGGTCGCGGGGGCAACAGCCTTATACGCAAAGCCCAGGCTTTTCTCACCTCCAGATCACCCAGAAAGATCCTAAGTCGTTCCCTGGCCAGGTGTGAGACATACTCTCTCCAGCGGGGCCGGAGTCTGCTTCTTGGTCTCCTCTCGGTAGGATGTTCCCGAAACACCTCACCAGTGAAGTGCTCGGGAGGCATCCTGACCAAATGCCCGAACAACCCCATCTGGCTTCTCTCAACCTGGAGGACGAGCGGCTCAACGCCAAGCTCCTCCCGGATGGCAGAACTCCTCACCCGATCTCTGAGTGAGACCCCAGCCACCCTGCGGAAAAACCTTGAGTTCAATTTTATTTTTCTCCAGCTGCTGGGTCAGGTATCAACCCATCCGTGACGGTTTGTAAAACCACAAGATAAATTTTGGCCAATCAGTGAATAGAGATGATGCTGTGACGTCAAACGCAAGCATTTTTGCTAGTCCTTTTGTAATTCGGAACTTAAGCATGCATGTGGGCAAATCTATACGGCCCGTGTTAGCAATGATTCCCAAAATTGAGTACCTAAAATGAGGGACAATGTTTAACGAGTTTCATTCAGACGAAAGACATAATTGCCCTGCTGCTGCTCAGATTAGGAAAAGATTTGATTTTACACACTGCGTTCCAGACTACACAGACATTACACATTACACACATCACGTTTTGATTTCAGAAAGCAGTGATTCGTTGATCAGAAAAGTACCTACCCCCAAAATGGAACGAACAAACCCCAAAGAAGCAAGCTCTGACTGTTACCATCGATTGAACATTTTGAACAATCCTAACAATTTTTCCATCAATTGTATTATAAATGAGCGATCAGCACGTGAGACTAAAAGTTACTACATCAAGCACAGTTTAAATGACCCACAGGTCTTTGAGCTGACTTTATCTTCCCATGGAAAAAAAATCTGTTTCTTTAAGCTTGTGGCTGCTGTGCAAGATGGCTGTGCAGCTCTCAGAACTGAATACTACTTCCATATGAAGGACGTTGACCCCATGAGAAAACACTTATCTGATTTAAAGGTGAGATTGAATTGTGAATTCCAAAGTTGAGCTGACTATAAAAAGTAGTTTGAGTATGCTTGAGGCCCTGAGAGGAAGTCTTAACTGAATACATTGAGGCCCAAGAAGGAAATAATTTCAGGGTAGCAAAGCTGGAAGACACAAGAGCTGGGGCGCCAAGGATTGTGGTTTATGAGAAAGAAGGTTATATTTCATTGATAAATATGAAAACAAAGGAATGCAAAGTTCTTATGCACGTATATGATCTCAAATATTCAAATGATATTTTGTTTTCAACCAAACTCGTGCAGTGGTCTTTACTTTGATTGTTCGTCCCGATGTGCAGAGTTTTGTTAATTATGAAACAGCAACATATTGCAGGTAAGCGAAACAAAAAAAAGATAGTTTAACACAGAATAAAGAGTAAAAGTAGTTTCTTTCATTTTAACACCGATTTATGGGAGAATTAAAAGGAATCTCTTAATCACCCGTCATTTCATGGAGCATGCATTTGTGTGTGTGCTGTTTTGGAATAACATAGAGCAGGGGTACCCAACCTTTTTTGGCCCAAGATCTACTTTTCAACTAGCAAACCTCTTGACATCTACCAGTCCCGCGACGTCATGTGAGGACATTGCGCATGACGTCACCAACCCTGAAGTATGCGTCCACTCCTTTATTAGCCTTCAGATCGGCAGCTGAGTTGAAATTTGGGGTGAATTACAGGCATCAAATCGGGATTGTTTGACAATAAGTTATTTAGAATTGTATAAGGATCTTCTCCACCAGTCAACAAAGAACATTGCTTTGATAGTTTCATCCTGATCCTGGCCGACTTCCGGGTTTTAGTCACATTGGTTAATGCACTGTATAACACAAGAAAGGCGGTAGGTTGCTGCTAGTCGCTTTTTTGAGCGGCTGAATGGTCAAAAAATTTAGTGTCAAAGTCGCTAAATTGGCGACACAGACTTTCTGTCATTAAAAAAAAAAAAAAAAAAAAAAAGGCTTAAAATATTTTTTTTCTTAATTTTTTTTCCAACAAGTCTCGCGGTCGACTTGGGACCAGTCCGTGATCTACCGGTAGATCGCGGTCAACCAGTTGGGCACCCCCGACATAGAGGATGCTGAGTCCTGAAATACCAGGAAACAGGATGTCAAAGAGGAGGTTCATGGATGGGTATAAGGTTAATATGAAGGTAGTTGGTGTGAGAGAAGAGTATGCAGGAGACAAGGTTAGATGGAAAACACCAATTTTCTGTGGCAACCCAAGATGGGAAAAGACAAAACAAAGCAAATAATTAAACTGACCGGGTGAGCTGGAGGATGCAGCCGGGATGAGAGAAGCCTGGGCTTCCCATCTGAGGCTGTTGCCCCCGGGACCCGGCCCCGGATGAGCGGAAGACGACGCAACGGAATGAAAGAAATACTTTATTGATCCCACACATGGGAAATTTGTGTGCTATAGGAACCAGTTATTTGTTAATTTTCTGTGAGTTATTGGACAGTTTGATTGTGTAGGGAAAGAAAGATGTCTGGTACCGGGTGGTTTTTGAGCGGAGCTGTCTGAGCCTCTTGGAGAAGGAGCTCCGCCGTTTCTCTAGAAGTTGGTAGAGGGAATGGTCATGGTTGTCCATGATGGATAAAAGTTTGTTCAGTGACCTCCTCTCCGCCACTGCTTCAAGTGTGTCCTGATTGCGACCAATAACAGAGCTAACTTTTCTGATCAGTTTATGAAGACTGTTGTCGTCACTGGCTGCGATGCTGCTCCTTCAGCAGACCACAGAGAAGAACAAGGTGCTGGCCACCACAGACTGGTAGAAGATGTCCAGGATCTTGCTGCACACATTGAAGGATAGATGAGATTAGATACGCCTCTATTTTATGAAATTTTTATGGTAAAACAAAGACTGGGTTCTTGTTGCTGACACTTTGACACAATGTTTTGCACATTTTATAAGAGGAGGTAAAGTTATTTTTGCTATGCCAATGGTACACGTAGTCCTATTACACAGGATTATTAATTTAGTAAATTCATTACATAAGGTTGCCAAATCACAAGTGTAACTTTATTCCTGGAAGAACCAATCTGCAACTTTTTTACAATTTTGCATTGTATTTTTGTAATGTGAAAATGAGAAATCACAGGAACGAGCCAACCACTTTATTTTTGGAAGGACCTGATTCCAACTTTGCTTCAATGTTGCATGTGCTGGGCACCACAAAGAGATGGACTCGTTTAATGATTTGCTGGGGTTTTCTTGGCTGGAGGTGTTTCAGATTGTAGGCCATGTAGTTTTCCTGGTTGATCCTGTTGTGAATTACGAAACACTTCTTAACTAGAGAAGTAATAATTGGAGAAAGATGAGTATTTTTGCATATTAGATCAGTCTTTGGGAAAGGAAACTAAATTTATTGCAGCTGTCAGCCCTGCCACGTATGGAAAGTGGTATGGGACAACAAAGATAAATTAAGAGAGGTCACTCTGAGGTCCTTCTCAGTGGTTAACACCCTGTCTCGAGTTAAAGCAAATGGCATCAGAGCTTTAGTTTTTTTACCCCACCCATTTAAAGTATAAAAAAATTTTTACAGCTCTGTAGCAAAGGAGGAATCTTATAATTCACATAACGAGTTCCCTAATTATCGGTCCAATCAATCTCATTGGGATGATTAATTTTTACAACAATAATACTTAAGTTAGAAAGAAGTTAACGGAAAATGGAAATGAACATAAATTATGAATATGTTCAAACCTCCACAAGTCTGATTGAATAATTGTATAAAGTCTTTAATGTATAAAGTGCTGTATATGGAGAGTGTGGAAAAGAGGTGAAGAAGCGTGTTCAGGCAGGCTGGAACGGGTGGAGGAAAGTATCAGGTGTGATATGCCACAGAAGAGTTTCAGCTAGAATGAAAGGGAAAGTGTAGAAAACCGTGGTGAGACCAACGATGCTGTTTGGTCTAAAAACAGTAGCACTGAGGAAAAGACAGGAAGCAGAGATGGAGATAGCAGAGATGAAGATGCTGAGGATCTCTCTGAGAGTGACCAGGATGGACAGGATTAGAAATGAGTACATCAGGGGAACAGCACATGTCAGAGGTTTTGGGGATAAAGTTCGAGAGGCCACACTGAGATGGTTTGGACATGTGCAGAGGAGAGAGAGAGTACATAGGAAGAAGGATGCTGGATTTGGAACCACCAGGAAAGAGGACTAGAGGAAGACCAAAGAGGAGGTTCATGGACGCAGTGAAGGAAGACATGAAGATAGTTCGTGTGACCAAAGAGGATACAGCAGATAGGGTTAGATGGAAGAAACTGACTTGCTGTGGCGACCCCTGAAGGGAAATGCCGAAAGAAGAAGAAGCCGTGACGTCACATTTGCAGTGAACTTTTGTAGAAATGTACATGACCTCTACATGAAGAAAAAAAAGTACAAACAAGAGTTTAAACCAGAGATAAAACTGACATCTTCTATACAAATGATGTAGAACACAAACACATGTTACTAGAGCAATAATAATATTGGTTGGGAGAAAGGAACATAGCGGACAGTAAACAGTGTAATATAATGTGCGAGTGTGAGTGAAAGTAAATGCATGCTGCCGATGTGAACCATGTGCTTATCAGGACCACCAGATCCTCAACAGCAGAGGTGTCAAAAGTACCAACATTTTCTACTCAAGTAGAAGTATAAATACCGAGTTAAAAAACTACTTTAGTAAAAGTAGAAGTATCAACTCAAGTTTTCTACTTAAGTAAAAGTAAAAAGTAACCTATTTTAAAACTACTTAAAGTAAAAAAAGTAAAAGTAATTTTCAGAAAAAAAGGAATATTGTTAACAAAAGCGTATGAACATATTTTTAACTATTACCACATGCTTTAAGGAGCAGAAAATATGATAATAAATGAAAGTGTTTTGGTGTTAAACTTTATGAATCAGAAAAATTTATTTCTTAATAATCTTTATTGGAAATCGATTAATGAACACAATCAAATGTATTAACATAAGCAGGGCATTATGTAACGTCCCTTCAGCTACCAAGCTTCACTCTGCATCACCTAATTTAACCAACTTCAGCAGACACAAACACACTCAATGTAAAAAAAAAAATAAATAAATGAAAAAAAAATGACCAAAAGGCTTTTTCAAGCCTTGAAGGCAGCTAGTTTTCAAAGTTCTTTGAGGCAATACTGAATAGTCTTTATCAAGTTGATAAGGTTGGGAGTGCCACATAAAGCCTGCGTGACACCTGGAACCAGCGTTGCCAGGTGGGAGGTGCTGGATTATCGTACTAATGACGTAAAATTATCGTATTTTACAAAAAATATCGTACACCCAGTAAAACCACGCCCATTGACAAAATAACACCCTTTACATGCACTCGTAAGGCAGTGGGAGTGAAGGAAACACACAGGAGGCAAAATCCTTGAATTCTTTTTCTAAAATTTTAAGAACTGTAAAAATGAAAAAATAACCAGAGAAACAAGATCTTAAAAAAACAGTAGGGGCGGGACCTAGGAGACGGTGTATATAAATTTACATATATACTTATCTACATATATATGTGTACATACATATAAGGTTTTTTTAATGTTAACTCAAACATCTACATGATACAAAATCTAAGCGATGTGTAGTTTTAATCTCCTCAGTCAGTCTTTATAAACTAATCAATAACATTTTGGATGCTTTTAAGCACAAATACTTCATCCACTACTATTTATGGATGAATCAGTTCAATTAGCTTTGTTTCTAAAGATAAAATAGTGCGTCACAGATCAAAGTTATTTTTATAAAAATACCATCTACAACATTTTCAGCAAAGACGTTTACAATAACCGCAGACTGAAAATAATAATAAAAAAAACATTTCTTTGCTGTTGTTTTTTTAAAAAAAATTGATAATTCAATCAAAGTTCAGTGTTGCAGCATCAGAAACACTTTGATTTCCGAGCCCGAGTCTCCAACACGGAAATTGACGTCCCTGCTCTTTAAAAGTTTGTGGGCGGGGCTACTCGCCCCAAAGTAATGATTGACTGGACCTTTCAGCCAATCATTCATCTGTTCCTTTGTTTGATGCATTCAGGGTTCATAAAAAAAAAAAAACTCCAACAAACAGTCGCGGCTTTTTAACGGTGACAAAATGGCGAAAGTAGCGACTACTTTTTATAAAATGAACGAAGTAAAAGTACAGATAATTGCATAAAAAAGTAGTGAGTAAAAGTAAAAAGTAGACAAAAAAATAATTACTTCGTTAAAGTAAAGATAACGAGATTTTCTACTTGAGTAAGGTAACGAAGTAGACTTACTTCGTTACTTGACACCTCTGCTCAACAGCCCCAAAAGACTGGAAGCAGGGAGGCAGAGACACACGCAACCTGGGCCCATGCTCATCCAGATCCTAAGACTTCGAGGCCGAGAGGCCGTAGAATTCAGTCATTTGCATTCATTCTGATAGAAACGAACTCTAGGTACGGATTAGATGTGGACCTACAGGACAGGAACAAAGATGGCGCACCTGGTAAACTGACAGAACCCGGATGGGAAATTGGTTTAGAGATAGACTATAAAAGCATGAACCGAAGGGCCCAAGGCTGAGGCTTAAACTTTGGCCAGCCATACTGAGGAGCTTTTACTTCCATGAGTACAGAAATATAACCAGCTGCACTAAATGTCGAGCTTAAAATCCATTTTTTAAAATCAACTCCTTGCAGTTGGAACTGAGTAACAGCCCTTATTTGTGATGTGTAAATAATTAAATAAAACCTTAAAATATAACAAGCATCACTATATTATACGGTATCTGAAGACTTTACTCAGTTTAAGTTTTGTCTCTCACCCCTGATTCTCCACAGTGGTCTCATTTTGTTTTGTCTGACAAGTCCCCAGATTACAAAGAAAGTCATTCTACTTATGTTCCTTCAAGCTTGCTTCTTTCATTCATTTAAAAAAATTGAATTGGCAACACTGCGTCTGTTGTTGCTGCGACAACAGGCTGTCCTTCATTGTGTGTACGAATAGAGCCGACTTACTCCACAGCTTTTCCCAGGACCGTCAGACTGGGGTCTAGAAGAAAGCAAGACAAGGAAAGAGTAGAAAAGAGGGACAAGGTGGATAATTAAAGCAATAAGATCAGTATGTAACAAAAATGGAGAAAGGCAACAAGATTTAGGGAGTGGGAGAAGATCATTGGAGGGCTAGAAGGGGCACCCTGAAATAGAAGACTGGGACAGAGGGGTACAAAAACAAGGATATGAAGAATTTGGGAAAGGGGCATGTAGGAGGGGAGAATGAGGTGGAGGACAAGATCAAAAAGAAGTGGACAAAAGCTGGCGTCCGGGGTATGTAGAGACCACAGGACTTTAGAAGACCAAAGTGGGGGAAGAAGTTACCCCCCTCACATTAAAAGTCTTTGTGAGGATGTTCTCAGACATAATTCACAATCCGACCCTTGAACTCAGCCTTCAACAACTTAATGTCAATTTCTGTAGTGAATAAAATTCTTTAAATTGGTGCGAACACTTTGTTGTGCAATAGATTTGTCCCAAATCAGCCCGTTTAATACTATTAGCTGAGGACAATTTAACTCAAAGGCTTCTAAAAGTTTCTCATGCATTGATATGGTTAAAGCAGTAGTAGGCAAACTTTTTGGTTTGCGGGCCACATTGAGTTGTAACATTTGACAAACAGGAGCAGATGGATGGCATGCTTTGGTAACCACTAGATTAGACTGATAGAATATTGCGCTAGATTTTAAACACGTGCGTTAAATGTTACGTCAATAGCGTTAAATTTCAAATCTAGCGACGCTGGGTCTGAAATCTACTGCGATAGCGCATAAAAACGTGCATTTAGTGGCGCTAGGTTTGAAATCTAAGCGCTTGATGTAACATTTTGCTTGTTTTAACATCTAACACGCTTGTTTACGTGCGTGTATTGGGCTTGATGGCTTTCCATATCTGTGCACACTGTTTATTTTGACAGCGTGCATATCGCGGAGACGCACACATTTTAATAGGAGCAGTGTTGTTGTATTCTCAACAAAGCCAAAATATCTGGAGTGCGTCATCTTGTGAGGAAGTGTCGGAATTGCAGAGGAAATAAAACATTAACAAGGTTTATTTATTTAATTTTTTCAAGTTCGGCGGGCTGGATTAAAACATTTAACGGGCCGCATGTGGCCCACGGGCCGTATTTTGCCCATGCCTGGGTTAGAAGTGACAGTGTTCGTTGTAGAAAGACTGAACTGATTTATATTTAGAAAACATCAATAGTAACCTTTGTTAGTGCAGGTTTTGTCAAATGCAGCGGGAAAGAGGCACCGTGTTAAAACCACATCATCAGCATACGGTCTAAACGTTGCTACTTTCTCTTTTTCTGTCTTTAATGGGTAAAAATGTAAAGTTATAATGTTAACGTTAAGGGGAGGCGTTAGCTCAGTGGTAGAACATTCGCCCTTGGACCAGAAGTTCTCCGGAAGTTTGTAGGATTGAATCCCACTGAGCTCATGCCTAGGTGTCCTTGGGGAAGACACCTGACGCCCTGTTTCTCCCACCATTGGGCCGCCGTGGCAGCCTGCTGCGGTGTAATCCAGCACACAAATTTCCCCGTTGAGGGATTACTCCAATCTCTCCACGTGTTAAAAACAAATCAATAGTCACACTGAAGCCACGGGATGTTTCCCAGATGAAAGTAAACATATGTATCACGTTTTTTTTTTTTTTGCAAGGAGTCACGTGTCTGTTAGTTTCTCCCTGCAGAATTAAATGTATCTACATATTAAACCCTCTGGTTGCTGTTTTTTTCTGGATGATGTGCTGCAGGGTTTGTTGTTTCCAGCAGTAAAGGTCAGAGTCAGATTGTGTTTCTTGGTGCTCTTTGTTATCACAGATAGTGACTCAGATAATCCAGATGGGTGTATTCCACCCATAATTACAGCACCTGTTCCCAGGCTAATTGTATGGACACAGTGAGAGTTGAATGGGTGAAGCATTATGGAAACTGATGCGAAGATGATGAAAGTATCTTCCATCTGAATGTAGAAACAATGGCATGTTGATGTTGGGTTTTTTTAAGCACGCGATCTCATTATGGTTACTTTGTTTTAAAAAATGAAGAGGGCAAGTCGAGAAAAGCTTAATCTTTAGTTTAAAAGTCATTAAATGACTGAAAATTATGCAAGTTAAACATCACTAGATAATTTTGGCTCGGTTATCGCCTCTTCTACAGGAATTCTTACAAAGTAAAAATCTGTTCATGCATGTGATCTGGAAATTTGAAGAGCAGGTGGACTAAAAAACTGTGGCAAAAAAAGGTTAAAGACTATATTTCTGACTTTTTTCTTTTCAGGTATATCTGCCCTGGACAGTCGTGCATCGGGTAAAATGGGTATAAGGGCAGTGATTTATTACACCACCACAACGGTCATCGCTGTCTTCATCGGCATTGTCATGGTGCTCATTATTCACCCTGGGAAAGGATCAAAGGATGAATTCACCAAGCAACAGCAGATAGAGCAGGTCAGCGCTGCTGATGCCTTTCTGGACCTCATCAGGTACCTGCTTACATTTGTTCTTACAGAACAAGACCAAAATGATATGAAGAGTTTATTCCCACTCAGATGGACTCCCATGGAGAACTTTAAAGTGGGGCAATAAGTCTTTCTAAGGTGTTTGATTTTTAGATTAATCTAAAAATAGGATGAAATGTACAGTGTTATGAGGCTGTAGCCTCTCAGATTCTGTTTTTTGTTAAGTTTTTCTATACTTACTAATCTTACGTGACTCTGATGTTTCTTTTACAGAAACATGTTTCCTCCAAACCTCATTGAAGCTTGCACCAAACAGGTACTTCTCCCACCACAACGTCTTTACTTACCTCAATTTAATAATTTTCTGTTATTGCTAGAGAAAAAAAACTTACAGCAAAGGTCTTCCAAGTTTTTTCTAAGCTGATTAATTTTATTGTTGCTATAGAGACTTTTCGAGTAAAATTAATGAAATTTTAAATGAAAAGTTGATGTCATAATTAGGAAAAACTAGTTGCAGTTTGAGATCATTCATTCATCTTCTAAACAGCTTATTTTGTGAAGGGATTGCGGGGGGTGCCGGAGCCTATCCCGGCTGATTCAAGGCGAGAGGAAGGGTACACCTTGAACAGGTCGCCAGCCTGTCGTGGTGCCATATACACACTATCATCCATGCACACTCATTCCGTTCCGTCTTATCCGGACCGGGTCGCAGGGTCAACAGTCTCAGACAGGAAGCCCAGGCTTCTCTCACCCCAGCTGCTCACCCGGCAAGATCCCGAATCATTCCCTAGCCAGCTGTGAGACATAGTTTCTCCAGTGGATCCGGGGTCTGCCTCTTGGTCTCCTAAAGGTGGGACATGCATGAAACACATTACCAGCGAGGTGGTCGGGACAATCCTGACCAGATGCCCGAACCACCCCATCTGGTTTCGCTCATTCCTAGGGGCAATTTTGTAGCGGCCAATTCACCTAAAACATGTTTTTGGAGGGTGGGAGGAAACCGAAGTACCCGGAGGAAACCTGGTCATACCCGGGGAGAACATGCAAACTCCATACAGAAGGCCCAGTGTTCCAATCCTCGTCCCCACCTGGGATTCAAACGCAACCTTGTTGCTGTGATGCCACTGTGCTAATCACTGCACCACCATGCATCATATCTAGTAAAATTATAAAAAGAAAAGCCCTTAATCATTTTTAATTTAGGAGTTTCATTACAAATAAGGAAAAACTTTCCAAACGTCTAAGATAGTCAAAAAGATTTTCAAAGAAACTGTTTCATTTGCCCCCACCCCTGTCAGCTACAGTAATAGAATTAGCTTTTAGAGTAAAGTTACGCAATATTTACCATTAAAAAAGTATTTTTAGTTGTGCTTTCACTTCCTTTTTGTAGAATATTACCGGAAAATAGATTTGTTACTGTTGGGATTGTGACATTTTGGGAACAAGATGACATTTTTGTACGCTGATAACTACTTCCTAGAAGGCTAATTTTTTTCAATTCTCAACATATTTTATCAGTATTTCTGAAAATAACACGTTTGATTAAAAAAAAACCCCAACAAACTCATTTGAAACATGTTTAATTTGTCGAACTGAAAGTAGCATAGCTTAGCATAGCTTTTTTAGTGTTAATGTCTTGTTCTTTTATCGATGCTGTCATCAAAAATTTTGAAACTGTTATCAACACCTGATTTATGTGGTTTTTTTTTTGTTTTTTTTTTTAATGACACGTAGTTCAAGACAACGTATGCCAAAAGAGTTGTTCATGTGACAATGACCGTGAACGAGACCATATTCACACTGAATGGAAGCAAGGAGCTAACCAGAGAAGAGACAATTCCAGTTCCCGGGTCTGTAAATGGAATAAATGCTCTTGGACTGGTTGTGTTCTCTATATGCTTCGGTTTAATCATTGGGAACATGAGAGAACAGGGGCAACCTTTAAAAGACTTCTTCGACTGTCTCAATGAAGCCATCATGAGGCTGGTTGCCATCATCATGTGGTGAGGCCAATAAAAGGTCACCAATTTAAACAGACTAATGTTTTTGTTACAAATGAGTAAAAATCTTTTCATTTCTAGGTATGCCCCGATTGGTATTTTGTTTCTGATCGCTGGTAAGATTGTGGAGATGGAAGACCTGTCAGTTATGGGTGGTCAGCTTGGAATGTACACAGTGACAGTCATCTGTGGCCTGTCTGTTCATGCTTTCTTTGTCCTGCCAACACTCTATTTCGTCATCACCAGGAAGAACCCTTTTGTGTTCGTAGCAGGACTGCTGCAAGCACTCATCACTGCACTGGGAACTTCTTCCAGGTTTGGGAAAATGCAAATGAACCAGAGATTAAATTTTGATATGATCACTGTACGTATCTTTATTTTTCGCTTATCAGTCGGGTCAAGAAGGCAACCGCTCCAGCAAGAAAAACAAAATCAACACTTCTCTTGACGTAGTCACACCCTCAAGCTCAAGGCGTTCCCTCACCAGCTCTGAGACATAGGGTGTACTTATACTAGGCATGGTTGCAGTGAACCGGGCAAGAGTATCATTGTCCTCACTCCCTCTCTGGCCTGCACTCACATAGGGTTTCATCATTCATGCATCAATGTAGTGATTAGTGGGACTTGCTAAGAAAGAGCAGAGTACTCGCTAAATGTAACAGAGTTCATTGCTCTGGTTATTTTGTTGGCAATATTTGTAACTAGTTTGGTCTGGGGTGGTCCACAACCTGCTAAAAAAAGTCTATTGTTTTTGTGGCAAGAAAAAGGGTTCCAGAGCATTGCCAAAATGTGACGTCATGCGTCCTGTTCGCACTCATACTATTTGTACATGCAAACTGTGCCCGAGTCCAACAGAACTGTGCACGGACACCTTGTCCTTCAAGTAGGTCTGGGATAGCACCTAGGGATGGTTTGGAGCACCAACACTAGTTAAAAACAAACCCTGTTCTGGTAGTCAAACAAACTTGGGCATTGTTCACACTGCTTAGTGTGAAGGCACCCATAGTCCCTCCAGTGGGTTCTGGGTCTCCTCTTCGACGTGTCCTTAACACTTCCCAATACAATACAAGGTACTTTGTTAATCACCTATTGAAAATCTATGTGTCCGGTAGCTCTTCAACCAGTCCAAGAGAGAGCTCAGCTTCTGAACAGCTGCTGGGTGGAACAGGACATTCACTTGGTGGACGTCACAAATGACTGCTGGCTCTGCAAGGGGCAGCATGTAGGTTCACCTGCAATGTTTCTGGGAGGCTTCCTAATCAGATGTCCAAACCATCCCAATTGGCAGCAAAGGTTCTATTCAGGTGAGGAGCTCAGATGGCAGAGCTCCCCACCCTATCTTCGAGCGAGAGTCCAGTCACTGAGTAGAGGAGGCTCATCTCAACTGCTTGTATTCACAATCTTGTTTGTTCAGTCACCATCCACAGTTGGTATGGTGACATAACCCTCACTTATGTTCCAACCCATAAGTGAGGGTTGGGACATAGATTGACCGGTAAGTTGAGAGCTTTGCGTTATGACTCAGCTCTCTCTTCACCACAACGGATGCAGTATCTTAATTAATGCAAATACCCCACTGATACCTCTGTTGATCTGCTGTCCTCCTTCCCTCACTTGTGAACAAAACCAAGAGATACTAAAACTCCTTGTGTTGAGCCAGGGCCCTGTCTCATACCTTCTGGGGACACTTTTAAATCTCCTGCCCATTTTGCTTTTTCTTTTAGCTCTGCCACACTGCCCATTACCTTTAAATGTTTGGAGGAAAACAACAAAATCGACAAGCGTGTGACCCGTTTTGTGTTGCCTGTTGGTGCAACCATAAACATGGACGGCACTGCTTTGTATGAAGCGCTGGCAGCCATCTTCATTGCTCAAGTCAATGCTTACAGCCTTAATTTTGGGCAGATTCTTACCATCAGGTATGTTTTACATACATGCACACTTGGATTTGAACTTTTATTACTGATTTGATGGATCTGATCTTTCACCTAAAATGAACTCATTATCAAAGAGAGTAATTGTATGTCATTGTTCAACTGCATTGTACTGTTGTTCTTCAGTATTACAGCCACAGCAGCCAGTATTGGAGCAGCTGGGATACCTCAGGCAGGGCTGGTCACCATGGTGATAGTGCTAACGTCTGTGGGCCTGCCGACAGATGACATTTCCCTGATCATCGCTGTTGATTGGTTCTTGTGAGTATGTGCGTTAAGGAGTGTTACAAAACCTCCTAACGAAGAAAAACTCAACACAAACATCCACTAAAAGAACTTCCTGACTGCGGCTGTGTGTTGTAAATTTTCTGATAACTTATAAAAAAAGGGTTTGGTCATGAGGAAACGGTACGCAGAGTGTCCTGAATTCAATTAAGTTTGATTGAGCAGAATATTTTCAGTGCAACAGTCATGTGTGAATTACAAAACAACTTGTGGAGACACTCCCTGCATTCCATGCTCCTCTGCTTTGGGTTTGGTTTCCATCCAAACACAAAGCCAAACTTCTTTTTTACTGGTCTTTGCTTCATGAGAAACACTTTTCTGTCAAGACATTAATTTATTATGTTATTGCACAATTATTTCAGTGTTGTTGTAATTTTTTAACTAGTTTCACATGTCACCAGTTAGTTCTGTTTACTATCATCTTCTGTTCTTCTCTCAGAGACCGATTACGCACCACTACCAATGTTCTCGGAGACTCAATCGGCGCAGGTATTGTTGAACACCTGTCTCGCCATGAATTAAACAAGAAGGACCCAGAGGTGGCCAACTCGGTAGTGGAGGAGACAGTCAACAAGCCTTACCGACTTGTTTCCCAGGAACACGATTACGAGAATGAGAGGCCTGTCGACAATGAGACTAAGATGTAGGAACAGAGATTTTTGTGTTTGTCTCCTAAAGAAGTTTATTGCTCCAAACCAAACCAGTCAAACCTAAGATGGATTGAAAATGAATAAATACTGACTTCACATGTCATTACTTTATATAAATATAGAACTAAGTATTTATTCACACACATACATGCAGCTGGAAGACGTCTGAGACAACACTTGTTTGTCTAAAAGGCTCAACTCCTCTTGTAAACTGCTGATCTTAAATGGGTGATTGATATTTTAGCATCATTTTTATTTTTTCTTGTTCTTGGGATGCGTAATTGTTTATTAAGTGTGACCTTTTATTATTAAAGACTAAATTACAGATCATAGAATGAAGGATTGTCTTCCAATTAAATTTTCACTTAATTGTGATTACTAATTTAAGCCACTAGAGGCCAGTATTGCTGCATCTGCACAGCACAACAAATATTGCTTAAAAGATACAAGTTTTTAATTAGTTGATTAAAAACATATAATTACAGAATGAAAAAATGATTGCTTCTTAAAAATTTTCCTAGGTTTATAGATCTTTTTTTATATTAACTGAACAATTGGCAATATTCTTTATTTTGCATTTTATCACAGGTATGGGAGTTTGGATTTATGATAAAAATAATTATACTACATGTATGAATGTGTCATTTTATTTACTTGCAAAGTAAAAGTTTTACATCAAGCTGGAATGTTTTTCTTTAGACTGAGCATTTCAAGTCTAGCTTCAATATGAATACAATTTAAAGCATGTCATGGTTTAACATTTACTCATATTAAGTAGTTTTATTTGCATGCCATCTTAGTTTTGGCTTAATTTTTATGTTTAGGAGGGATTTGTATAGAAGATTTACAGAATCTGAATATATTGAGGTTGTACATAGAAATGTAGATACATGTTTCAACTTGGAAATACTGTAGTTTTGTCATTTTAATTTTATTTTTTGGATTGTTTGTTCATATGGGGAATATTTTAGTTGTAAAGAGAAATAAAGTAGCCAAATTTTTTTAACCGAAACATTTCAGAACACCATCATACTGTATATTTTTAGAACCTCAAAAAAATAGAAATAAGAAATGAGTTGATTGTGTTTTTTATTCCCTTCTGTAATATTACACTATTACTTTGTTTACATCTGACTTTTTGATGATTGTTTCTGTCGAGAAATTAGTCGAGCACACAAATGAATAACTGTAGCTTTGTCTTGATATTTTTTCTAATAAAAAGTTAAAGGAAAAACAAAATCAATGTTTGCATTTTCTTTGCATAAGAATATAACAATTTAATCCTTTTGATTTTAAAATACATGGGATGAAAATGTGTTTATGAGCAGTTGATATTCTAAAAAAGCTTTCAAGAAGGAACATGGTGTTCCATGTGAACCGCTATTGACCCCTCTATTAATCTGTGGACCACCTGAGGAGCAGCTTCAGTAACAGACTCCTGCAACCCGGTTGCTCAAGGGAACGGTACAGAAAATTCTTTCTTTCTGCCTGATGCTGCTGTGAGGAAATAATAACTGGGGGCCACTTGGATTGAGGAGGCACAGATACCCATAACAGCCACATGACTTGAGTGAGGGACCCGTATCACCTAGGCGTATCAGACCCCACAGACTGATTAGGAAGAGTTCCTGTCACGGAGGACCCCCATGAGGAAACACTGGACCAAGACACGGATTAAAACAAAAGAATAATAACTAAAACCAGTAAAACAGGTTGAAAACTGTTTAAGAAATTAATCTTAAAAGTAAATCAGAAGAATAAAATAGTATAAAAATAGATCATTTCAACAGACAGACAAAATAATAAATACATGAAATCATATCAAACAAAAAAAAAGCTAAAAGCCAAATTAAAAAGACTGGTTTTAAGCCTCTTCGTAAAAACATGAACACACTCTGCGGCCCTAAGTTCCTCTGGCAGGCTGTTTCACAGGGAAGGATATTATTATCAGAACGATACCTCACTGTGGGTTTTTGTTCTAACATTTGGTACTACTAAAAGGCCAGTACCAAGGGACCTGTGGGTCCATGAGGGGTTGTACCTCATAATCACGCCAGATAAATAAGAAGGCCTAAGACCATTGAATCTTTTAAACACAAAACAGCCCTAAAATCAATGCCGAAATGCACAGGGAGCCAATGCAATAATTATCAAACTGGTCCTGGTAAAAACTCATGCCGCTGAGTTCTGAAGTAGTTGTATACTGTAAATACTATTTTTAAGAAGACCAGAGAGCAGGGCATTACAATAATTTATTCTACCAGAAATAAAAGCATGCATCAGAACCTCCATGCTGGCAAGAGGGAGAAATGGATGGACTCTGGCTGTGTTGATGAAATGATAAAATCTCGTCTTTGTGATGTTTTTTTTTTTTTTTTTAATGTGGAATAAAATTCAGCTCAGAGTAAAAAAATAAAAAAAAAGGCCCAAGTTTCTTACACAATGAGAAAGTTTAAAAGGATGTCATTTGGGTGAAATCATCTTTCTCTTGTCTTCAGGACCAACAATTAAAACTTCAATTTTGTCAGGGTTGAGTTGTAAGAAGTTCTCTGGCATTCATGATTTTCACATTCTAAAATAACATTAACAGGTTCTGGATCATCAGGAGACTGAATTTTATCAACCGTAAAGCTGTGTATGATCAGAATGGCTGTAATAACCAACACTGTGTCCCTTTATGACATCCCCAAGTGGCAACATGTGCAGATTAAAAAACATTTGTTTCGTTTTCTGAACTGCTGATAGGTTAGTGGGGGGGGTGCCAGAACTTAACCAGGGTAATTTTAGGTAAACGGCAGGGTACACCCTGAAAAAGTCGCCAGTCTGTTGCGGGTTCACACACACAAACAACCCTCCACATAAAGACTCACTCATTCCTAGGGACAATTTCGTAGCATACAATCAACCTAACAGACATGTTTTAAAGGGTGGGAGGAAACCAGAGTACCTGGAGAAAACCCACAGTTACACGGGGAGAACATGCAAATTACACACAGAAAGGCCAGTGTTTCACGCCTCGCCCCCACTCCGGGACTCGAATACCAACCTTCTTGCAGTGAGGCCACTGTGCTAATCACTGCACCACCGTGTAGCCCTATCTTAAAAAATTCTGTTCCGTCGTCTTCCACTTTTCCGGAGCCGGGTTGCGGGGGCAACAGCCCCAGACGGGAAGCCAAGGCTTCTCTCACTTCAGCTGCATCCTCCAGCTCACCCGGGAGGATCCCGAGTCGTTCCCCTCTTGGTCTCCTCCCGGTAGGACGTGCCTGAAACACCTCACCAGCGAGGCGCTCAGGGGGCATCCTGACCAGATGCCCGAACTACCCCATCGGGCTCCTCTCGAGCTGGAGGAGTAGCGAGGAGCTCGGTGTCGAGCCTAAAATGTATTGGGCCATAAATTTATCCCAGAGGAACCCCACAATCAGTTTTATGAATTTGAGAGGACCATATAAAACCACATATCCCTAATATTGGCGTAAAAATTTATGAACAGATCTAGATAGCCCCACCAGACTGTTTGATAAAATCTGGAGATCTATTTTCATCCGTTCGTTCCGTCATCTTCCGCTTGTTCTGGGGTCGGGTCGCGGGGGCAACAGCCTCAAACAGGCAGCCCTGGCCTCCCTCTCCCCGGCTGCATCCTCCAGCTCACCCGGAAGGATCCCAAGTCGTTCCCCGGCCAGCTGTGAGACATAGTCTCTCCAGCAGGTCCGGGGTCTGCCCCTGCCCCTTGGTCTCCACCCGGTGGGAAGTGCCCGAAACACCTCGCCCGCAAGGCGCTCGGGGGGGGGGGCATTTTGACCAGATGCCCGAACCACCCCATCTGGCTCCTCTCGACCTGGAGGAGCCACTCTATTTTTATCAATGAATCCAATTTTTTATTAGGACAGAAAACTGACAGAAATGATTTTTTTGTATTAGTTTGAATAGTCTAACATTGCCCTCTAGTGGTCTATATGTGTAAGATCAGCTGGCATTTTGTTTGGCGCCGATGGAGGGAGTCACTCTGAGATCTTTGGTCAGTCAGACGACAGAACTTCCGGTCGGCATTTTGTTCTACGAGAGGAGAGCCTCTTGATCATCGCAACAATCGTCATATTTCTCATTTAATATCGAAATTGGGTAAAAAACATTGTTTATGTCGGTACGGACCGACCATAACTCGGAAGAACGAATGTTTCCCCATGTATATACGCTGAAACATTCACCCTTGAGAGACGGAAGAAGAAGGAATCAGTCCGACCCGGATTATTGTTGATAGCTAACAAGCTAGCGCGCTAGCTCATCGAGCCAGCCGAGGAGGAAGCTACGCGAGAAGAAAGGGGGAGCCAGAGGTACCGAGCCCTCCCTTTTAACCCACAATCCACGGCTAAAAAACAGTCGCATGTGAACAATAATAAAATATATTTAAAAATAAAGAGTTATTTGTAAAAAATGTTAATAAAATTCATCTTCAAGACTATCAACGGCGTCGTTAATCGTTGAGGTAATGTAAGCTAACGGGTTAGCTAGCCCTGTTAGCCTAGGTGTGTTTTTCTTCTGCCGAGGGTCGGGGATTAGGCCCGTTGCTACGGAATCGTCATATCAACCGTTTAAACGGTTCGAAATCGTTTTTATTCGAGCGGTATTAACGTTTGTAATTCGCTTGTGTTTTTATTTGAACGCCAAGTAGGAAACTCACAAGTGTTTCTAGATATAAACACAACTGTTACATTTAGCAAAGCAGGTTAGTTTTCTTCAAAAAAATTTTTTTATCTGAGGTTACTTTGTTAACGATCAGAACTTCTCAGTTGTTTATTTAAAAAAAATAATTTACCGCGTTTATGCAGATTGCCCAAGAAAAAAAAAGAAAACCGTTAAATCTGAATATTAATGTTGTATCCCCGATAGTATTAGCTTTAGTAGTGTTTAATTCCACTGGTACAAAGTGTTTATATGTACATGAGTGAATCACTGTGAGGAGGATTGCTGGGTTAGCTTGTTAGCATGTTTTGACTGAGCTCTAGATGATCGGGTTTGAATTTGGTGGGTGTTTTATTGTTTTGAGTGAGCAATGCAGAGTTTTGGGTTTTCCTGCTTCTCAGTTTGCAGAATGCATTTTCAGTGGTTGTTTGTTTTTGAAGGATGCAGCCCCCCCACCACTGCTGCCACCATCACAGTGCATCTGCTCCTTTGTGCTGCCTCCTGCCTGACAGTCTCACAGCTGTCAGCCAAGCCCCTGCATGCAGAGGAAAACCACACATACTGTTCATATGCTAACCTTACTATTTATTATCACCCCTTTTCTGTTGTGCATGTGTTGGATCTCCTGCAGAAATGTGCTTCATCACTACATTTACCGGCAGATTGTCTCTAGTGAAAGATAAAAGTTGCTTAGAACAAAATAAAACTGTTGCATTTTTTGCAAGTTTGCAGATATTAGCAAGAAGTTCAGCTGCGCTGCACACATTTTGCTTTTTCTTATTTGAAGATTTTGTAGCAGAAAAGAATTGGGTCATTGCGAATAAGATATGATGCACGTGTGACAGTGAGTATGTGTTACTATCTCTGGCACTACAAGGTTGTTATACGTTGGCTTCTTTTTTGAGGCATGTAATTGCTTCAAATAATGTCGTGCAGGACAGTTTGATGTGGAGACATGTTCTCGTTCATAGATAGAAACAGATCTTTGTTTTAACCTGAAATGTTAGTGCAACAAATTAATTGAAAAGTTGTTAATAGGTTGAGATACTTAAAATGTTGTTTTCATGTCACGCGGTTGATTAGTTTTTATTTTAATATAGTTTCCCTAAAAAAAATTAAATACTAGTGTTTATAAAAGAAAAACATTGTAATCAATAATATTAAAAGTCGGCGAATATTTTCAACCATTCATCTCTTATGTTGTTTAATCCAATTGGAGGTCGCTGGTGTATCCTGGCTAATTCAAGGCGAGAGGCAGGGTACACCCCAAACAGGTGCCACTCTGCTACTGCGCCATACATAGGACAGGCAATCGCTCACACACGCATTCCTAGGGACAATTTTCTTGTCATTAGTTAGTCTAACATGCATGTTTTTGCATGACCTGATGGGGAACCCACACATACACCTTGAGAACATGCAAACCAGCATGCATCTCGATCCTCATCCCAGCCAGGGCTCAGTTCAGTGATCTTACTGTGAAGCCACAGTGCTAACATAGATAATGTTTTTCTCTTCTATGTGTAATACTAGTGAAGTCAAAATTATTGCACAAGCTCAAAAATTTCGAACAATTTGATGTTTAGGCTTATTTATGCACATGTGTTACTGTGACTGATAAAAGTATGCTAAGTGGTTTGAAACAACGGGTGTATTGTGTGCATCTCAAACTACTTGTAAAACGCAAGTTATTTATGTACCATACTGAATTGTGGTCTTGAGGCCGCTTACCCTGGATTAAATTGGGGAAGCGGCATCAGCAGTAAAAACCTTACTTTTCTCACCCTGGCCACATCTTCCAGCTCCAGGTGTCAAAATCCGATTTGCAAAGGCTGATGTCCTTGGGACGTTCTCTGCCCAGCTGTGAGACATAGCCAGCAAGTCCTGGTGTTCTGTCATTGATTACCTTACAGTTCACCTGCAAGGCATTCGAAAGGCATCTGAATCAGATGCCCGAACCACCCTGTCTGGCTGGTTTCGATCTCCTCCTAGATGGCAGAGCTTCTCACTCTATTTTTGAGCGAGAGCCCGACCACACTGTAGAGGAACCTCCCACTTGTATTTGAAATCTTGTTTTGTTAGTCATCACCCAGGCAGTGCAGGGGGTAGCACAGTGGCCTCACAGCAAGAAGGTCGTGGGTTCGAGTCCCGGGTGGGGACGAGGCTTGGAACACTGTTCTTTCTGTGTGGAGTTTGCATGTTCTCCCTGTGTTTACGTGGGTTTCCTCCGGGTACTCCGATTTCCTCCTACTCTCCAAAGACATGCATGCTAGGTTGATTGGCCGGTGCCAAATTGCCCCTTGAAATGAGTGTGTGCGTGGATGGTTGTATGTGTGTGGCTCTGCGACAGACTGGCGACCTGTTCGGGGTTTACCTTGCCCCTGGCCTTGAATCAGCAGGGATGGGCACTGACAGTCATCACCCACAGTTGGTGACCGTAGGTGAGGGTAGGAATGTAAATCGACTGGTAATTCAAGAGCTCCACTTTTGGTTCAGGTTTTTCTTCCCTGCCAAAGACAGATTTGGCATCCTAATTATTGCAGACACTGCACCGATCTGCCTGTCGATTTTCTGTTTTATTTAACTTGTCTTATTTCCAAGTGAGAGAAGAATGTTATTTATTGATGTCTCCCAAACAAACTTGATAAAACTGACATTTTAAAAAGCTTTTATGCAATACAGTGTATTATTAATAAAATTTGGGTTGGAATCAGAAGAAGTTGAATCTCAGGGTTTGTGAAAATATACACGCGCACTGTGCAGAATATAAAAATAATGTTAGATGCAATTTGGTTGATTTTTATACACAAAATTGTACTTAATGGAGTGAAGAAAACTCTTAAAAGTTATTAGCATCACAGGCTTTTATTTGCATCTGTTTTGCAATTAGTTAACATGGCAACCATCAAAATGAGTGAGAGTCAAGCAGAGATTATTTAACTGTTACATTAGAATAATTAAAGCAATCAAAAGGTGAAACGTTGACTCTGTTAAGTGTACGGAGAACCACAGTCGTAGATCTTGTCTTTACCGAAAACATTTCCCGTGCCTAAGTTAAAAAAGAAAACGTTTTAATTCTTAACTTTTACATCTAAATGCATTTTTTCTTAAATATCAAGACGTATTAAAATTTTAATTCATTGAGATAATAAGCATAACATTTTATGTTGACGGACAAAATCTGGGGTGTATTTTGTTTGTGTTGTGGAGATGAGTGTGTAAAAAAAAAAAACCTTTTCAGCAGCTCTCATTAGCAGGTACACATTTCTTTCCTCTTGCTCTTTAATCATGGTCACTGTTTTTGTTTCTCCTTCTTTCATTTACAGTTTTCAGTCCAAGGTGCCAGGAGATGTAAGGACTGGTGTCGTCCATCGACCCCCTGATCTACCTGTGTATCAACACACACCCCTTCCCCACCTTCAGTATGAATGGGGATATGCCTCATGTTCCCATCACCACTCTCGCTGGGATCGCTAGCCTCACAGACTGTGAGTGTCACAGCTTTTCCTCCAGTTTCTTCATCACCATGACAATTTGTCAAAACACTCAGTCTAAACAAATTAAAACATGATATATGTATTTTTTTTTATTTAAATCTTTTTATCATTTGCTTATTCTCCTCTGCAGCCATGCTCGGTGTTGCTGAAGCTGTATTTTTTATTCTTTCCCACCTTTATTTCTCAACCTCACAAAAACCTCTCTGTTCTCATCGTAGTGTTGAACCAGCTGCCGCTTCCCTCCCCTCTACCAGCCACCACCACTAAAAGCCTCTTATTCAATGGGAGGATTGCAGAGGATGTTACCTGTCTACTGGGCTGCCGTGATGAGAATTTGGCCTCTCAGCTAGCCCACGGCCTCAACCAGGTCTCCACAGAGCACATGTAAGTTGTAACAAAAAAGTATAAAATTGTGTGTTTTTATGTCAGTATAATAACATGCAAAATCTTACTACGGAGTTTGAGTTGGCTTTAAAATTATACTTAATCATATTATAATTTCTCAATCATTTTTTATTCGTAATTTAATTCATTTTTGTCTCCAATTTTCCAAACTGAATTGAAATTTTTTAAATGAATAAATCAAAATACCGTATTTTCCGCACTATAAGGCGCACTGCATTATAAGGCGCACCTTCAATAAATGACATTTTTAAAAACTTTTTCCATATATAAGTCGCACCGCATTATAAGGCGCTACAGTAAAGGCTGGGGTTACGTTATGCATTCACTAAATGGTGCTGCACTAACAGGAATGTAAAAAAAAAAAAAAACAGTCAGATAGGTCAGCCAAACTTTATTAACAATTACAAACAGCTTTCTGTTTTTACTCCCAAAATGAATAAAGAGCTGTTTTATTATTTTCTCTGAGATAAAGTATTAGTATTTTCGTGACACAGTTTATCTTCCATTGAAGATAAACTCTGTTTAGTCTTACTTACTTGGCGCAGCGCATCCTCTTGCTTCTTCCACTTCCTCACCATTATTTCATTGATGTTAAACTCTCTCGCTGCGGCTCTATTCCCGTGTTCTACTGCGTGACCGATCGGCTTGAGTTTAAACTCTGCGGTGTAACAGTGTCTCTTGGTAGGAGCCATTTCCGGGTTTTTACACAAACACACAAATGAAAATGAGACGCCCTTTATATATCTCATCATGCACCGCGCACTACTTCTTCTACGGGGGAAATGGAGTCGGCGGCTGCTTACCGCAGTTGCAACACCTGTTGTAGCTCAATATTAATCCATATAAATAAAAATAAATAAATGAATTAGTCTATTCATCCCTCACCGGGTTAAAAAGCGCATTGTAGACTTTGGAGAAAATTTAAGGTTTTTAGGTGCGCCTTATAGTGCGGAAAATACGGTAGTTAAAAAAAACATGTCAGTCTTAGATCTTTTTGGTTCTACCTTGTCTTACTGGAAGCACCTCATCGTGTTCTTTTTCCTTTTCTGTGTGTTTTCAGAGAGCTGAAGGACAACCTGGGTAGCGATGAGCCAGAGGGAGACGCACCACTGCTGCTGCAGACCCTGCTGGCCAGGAACCCTGGCATTTTCAGGGAGAAAAGTAAAAAAATCAAATACATTTTCAGAAATATTCTGTTGCCCATCTAATGAAAAAAAATGAACATGTTTTAAGTGGGATTGAAAACGAATCGTTCCTTCTAACAGATGTGATGCAGCAACCAATGGTACCACCCTTCAAGATTACCCAGAACTCCATGCACAGCCCTGCCCAGTCTGCAAACTTCCAGCCTGCTGCAATTTCTCCCAATCCATCAAGGTAGGTGATGACTGCAAAAGTCCAACTGATTAAATGTTTAGAGTCAAAATTCTTTAAATGTGGTTGAAGAGTCAGTCATTTCCAGATCGTTTTTTAACCTTCCTAACAATTTCCTCCACTGTTTTTTTTCTCCAGCCGATTTGTGGCACCGCAAACAGGTTCCAGTAGTCGGTACACAGGCCAGCAAAACAGCCCCGTACCCAGTCCTTACACTCCTCAGAGCCCTGCACCGGGTTACATACAGCAGTATCCCCACCAACAACCTCCCAGTTACAACCAACACCAACAAATACCACAAGGTAAGTTTCTATACAGATAGTATTTGTCAAATGTGGATCATTCAAACAATTCTTTCTTCTAGAAAAAGTCCTGTTGATATTGTTTCACGCCCTGGAGTTATTGCATACCTTCTAATTAAATTGGTTTGGACATATAAATGATTAATAAATGTAATTAAACAATAATAGACATACACTAAAGTCGGCGGTGTTGATGTTGGGGTTTTAGATTTAAAATATTGTTGATGAAATAAGGACACTTGTCCCTTAAGGGACTCGTCTAAAGCTATACAATAAAGTAGAAGAGCAGCAAGTTGTTTACACCAGCAGTGCACTGATTTATGGGATGTTTTCTAAAGAACTTTTATGGTATTGTTTACAACTATTACTACTTGTGACACCAGTAAGTATTATGCATTAAAAGTAATTAAGTTTTATGATTGGATTGGCTTTGAGCATATGGTGACCGTAGTTCATCCCAAATGTTCACTGGGAACTAAAACCTGGCGGTGTGTTGTTTATGAGCAGATGGTCAAATAAAATTTCCTAAAGAGATATTTTTTTTTAAAGCTGAAATGTTCCAGGTATTAATGGGGAGAAAGGTATTTAATTAGCCACCAATTTTGGAAGTTGAAAAGATGAGAGAGGCCAGTAATTTTCATCATAGATATACTTCGACTATGAGAGACAAAATGAGGGAGAAAAATCCTGAAAATCACAATGACGAAGGCCAAACATTTTCTGTAAGTCTTCACAAAGTTTTCAGAAACTGTTGCTGTTTTTTGGCACATGCAGATCTCCTCTAGGGCAGTGAGGTTTTGGGGTTGTTGTTGGTAGAGAGACTTTCAACCACCTCCAAAGATTTTTGATGTGGTTGAGATCTGGAGATTGGCTAGTCCAATTCAGGAACTTGAAATGCTTCTTAGAAAGCCACCCCGTTGTTACCTTGGCAGTGTGTTTGGGATCATTGTTTTGCTGAAAGACCAGCCATGTTTCTTCTTCAATTCCTTTGCTGATGGAAGGAGGTTTGATTTAAAGATGCACCATTCATCCTTTTCTTTACATGGATATTTGTCCTGGTCCCTTTACTGAAAAATAGCTCCAAAGCATGATGTTTCCACCCCTATGCTTCACTGTTGGTATGTTGTTCTTAGGATGCAACTCATGATTCCCTTTCTCTTTCCTCCAAACACGACGAGTAGAGTTTTTACAAAAAATGTCTATTTTGCTTCTGACCATTTTCACTGTCCTCTTCTGGATCCTCTAAATTCTCTCTAGCAACTTCAGACAGGCCTGCGCATGTTCTGGCTTTAGCAAGGAGACACATCTGGCTTCGTACGACTCGAGTCTCTGTCGATGTAGTGTGCTACTGATGGTAGCCTTTGTTACTTTGTTCTCAGCTCTCTGCAGGTCATTCACTAGGTGCCCTCGTGTTGTTTTGGATTCTTGCTCACCGTTCTTGTGATCATTTGATTCCACGGGTTGAGATCTTGTGGAGAGTCTTAGATTGAGGGAGATTATCAGTGGGTTTGTTCCTCTTCCATTTTCTAATAATTGCTCCCACAGTTGATTTTTTTCACACCAAGCTGCATACCTATTGCAGATTCAGTCTTCCCAGCCTGATGCATGTCCGCTATTTTGTTTCTGGTGTCCTTTAAGAGCTCTTTAATCTTGGTCATAGTGGAGTTTAGAGTGTGAACAGGCATCTTTTATATAGATAACTTGTTCAAACCAGTGCCATTAATCTAGGTAACAAGTGGAGGACACAGGACCCTCTTACAGAAGAAGTTACAGGTCTGTGAGAAACGTAAAACGTGCTTGTTTGTTGGTGACCAAATACTTTTTTCCAGCATAATTTGCAAAAAAAAATATCTAAAAATTTGATATTGTGGTTTTCTGGATATTTTTCCTCCAGTTTTCTTTCATAGTTGACGTGTATCTATGATGAAAATTACAGGCCTCTCTCATCTTTTTAAGTGGGAGAGCTTGCAGAATTGGTGGCTGACTTAATTCTTTCTTGCATCACTGTATATCATTATGGTATGTCAGGTTATGACCCCAGAGCTGTTGGAACACTAGGTTTTTAAAGAAATAAAATGAAGTGGTCTTTTTTTTTAAGTAATTATCGGTCTGAAGCTTTATTACTAATGCATTTTTTTAAAACAAATGTGCACATTCTTTAATGTTTCAGTGTCTGTGGCGAGTCCAATGGTGCCTGGTGGGATACGAAACATCCACGAGGGGAAAGTATCGGGGCAGATAACCAATGCTCCCAATCACCACTCGGATAGACATGGTACAGAGGATTACCTAAATATTGTGCATCGACTTGGCAGCGAGGTACGTCTGACAAAACTACTTAAAAATCATTATTATGGATTTAGAGTTAAAATTATTTGGAAAAGAAGTCAATGGCCTTTTGTATTGTTGTAAACCCACTTTCTGTCTTGGAGATTCATACATACATTCAAAAACTTCTGTATTTACCAGGATGGTGATTCCAGCTTGAGGAATCCCTCTTTCTCTCTGAGGTCTCCACAATCAGGTTGTTCACCGGCGTCTGGCGAAGGGACACCCAAACGTAAGTCATGCAGACTTTGCTGTTGACATTACATTGTTTTCATTGGAAACTCTATAAATTATTCTAGTCCATTATTTTATGTTTATTATGGTACTTGTTTGCTGGTTTTCATCTTCTCTCCTTTGTGTTTCAGCGGGTTCTCGTCCACCGCTGATTCTTCAGTCACCGCCTCCCTACACACCATCACCTAGGGATGGAGGACCTGACCAGAAGCATCAACTTCAGCAACGGAAGAAAACTCTTACAGTCAAAGAGGAGAAAGATATGTATGACATTGTCAGCTCACCAAACAAGGACTCTACAAAACTCACCCTCAAGCTATCGAGGGTCAAGTCAAACGAATCTGATCCACCAGGTAAAAGCATTGTGGTAAAATCTCTCGAGTTTTTCAAAGTTTCCCAGTTTGTTATTATGTCCTAATCAAAGACAGACCTATGTTTTGATGAGAAGTCTGTTTTTTTTCTTTAATTTCTCAGGTGACATTGTCCCCGGCATGGACCAGAACTCAGACAATATCGAGGCAGAGTTGGGATTCCAACATGTTCCCGTTCTCCAGCAAAATCTGGCAGCTCGGCTTCAGCAGCAGATGCCTCAGCAAACAGGTAGCGGTCTTCAGCCTCCCAGTTCCCCGTATGATGAGGCAGAGCTTGACGCCCTCGCTGAAATCGAAAGGATAGAACGAGAAGCGGCTAGTGAGAAATGTTCCAAGGAGGTACAAGATAAAGGTGTGTATGATTCAACAGAAAGACTGAAGAAAAAATTAAGAAAACTGTTGGGTAAATAATGTTTTATTTTTGTCTGTTTTCAGATAAGCCATTGAAAAAGAGGAAACAGGACTCTTTTCCTTTGGAGCCAGGTGCAGGTGGACCAGGTGGCCCTACAGGTGCCCCAGGCAGCGGATCAACAGGAGGGGGCAATGCAGGCAAACTGACCCCACAAGAGGCCACTGCAGCTGGAAACGGTGCCAGTCGCCCTCCCCTCATGGTGAGCATCGACCTTCAGCAAGCGGGTCGAGCTGACGGCCAGCTCGACCCCTGTCTGGCTGCCCCTATTCCTGCCCATGAAGCCCAACGCTGGCCCGAGGAGCCAGCCAGCGGGCCAGCTGCAGAGGAGGGTTCAGAAACAGCTTTACGGTTGAAACCTGACGGAAGACCAGAGGTCATCAAAAACAGGGTGGATAAACATGACAGCAGAAGAGACGGCCGAGAATCGTCAAAGCATCGGCACGATGAGAAGACCTCGGAAAGACGCGGAGAAATGCCAAAATCTTCTAATCGAGGGGAACACGGACGTGAATCCGACAGAGATAGGAGACATCGGAGCGAGGCCAGCGGCCGAGACAGACGATCCCCTGATTCTCGCTCTCGAAGTGATCGGGACAGGTCTGGCTACCGAGCGTCTTCCACCGGAGAGCCTGGTCGAAGCAGCAGTAGGCAAGATGGTTCCAAGCCGGCGCCATCCGCTGCTGGTGCAAAAATCCCAGATTCTTTCCCCGCACAGCTCCTCGGCGGGCATAGCGGAGCACTGAAGAACTTCCAGATCCCCAAGGTGATCTGGGCTGTCAGAACCAAACATGTTCCCACCTACCAATCATTCAGCTCTCACTGCCTGTTTTCCTCAGAAAGCCAAACCACTCCAGTCTTCACTCTTTCTTTTATCTCCCCATTTGACAACTTGATTTAATTCATTTCTAGTTTTATTTCTGATTTTGGTTTTCAAATTTCTTTAACCCATAACTCACACCTTATCATTTGTAATTTTAGATGTTTATCTCTGTTGTTTTGCTTCTTTTTTTTTTTTTTTTAAGATTGTTGGTGTAAAAGCAAAAGTCAAAGAGGTTTTCCACTGTGGGTAAAAATGTGATCCAAACAAAAAAGGAGACAAAATATTTTTTATGCTCACTCGGATGCTAAAAATAGGAAATTTTGTACTACTGAGAAACAGTGGAATGTGTCTTTGCCTTTGCTGGTGGGAAATTGGTGAACTAACATGAAAATCATTGATCCCATGTTGATTTCTTCAGTGATTTTTATTTCTGATTTAGCTTGGTCAAAAAATTGTTCTGTCAAATTCTGGAAAAAAAACACAAACTGGTATTTAAACTTGACTGACTCATTACTTTCTTTTTTTATCGACAGCTCAATCGTGAAAAAGATCTCAACGTGTCAACTGAAAGTCACATATGGGGTCAGCCGAAAGTAAAACTGGAGAGGCTGGGTTTGGTGAAGGATTTTGAGAAACGACCAAAACCTATTGTGGTTCTGAAGAAGCTCTCAGTTGACCAGATACAGCGAATCATTCGCCACAGCAAGTCTGGAAAGAACCGTTTCTCTGGGAAATCCGGTAAAAGTAAGAGTACATCTGGGGAACTACCAGCTGTTTTACCCACAAAGTCCCAAACCTTTAAAAACTGCTCTGAATTTAGTTCTTTAAACCATACAATGACTTAATTTGTCTTAAACCCTGGAAATATTGTTAATTTTTGTAGGTGGCATGGATCCAGCGGTTCTAAAAGAGCTGCCTCCGGAGTTGCTGGCAGAAATTGAGTCGACCATGCCGCTGTGTGAACGGGTGAAAATGAATAAAAGAAAAAGAAGCACTGTAAATGAGAAACCTAAATATGCCGAAGTCAGCTCTGATGAGGACTTTGACGCAAATGGAGAGTGTAAGAAAATTGTTTTAAGTTAATATGTTTAATAAATCGCTTACTTTTTCTGGAAATATTCTAAAAGAACAAATGTTAAAACCAAACTTTGTTCAATGCCTTTAGCTGCAAGAAAACGGCAGCGACGGGAGAAAGACAGATCTTGGGAATTTGAAGAAAGAGAGCGACGCGGTTCCGGGGAATTCCGAAAAAGTGGGCAACGAGACGGCCGGCGAGGTTCAGGAAGCCGTTATCGAGACTCGTCTGAAGAAGATTCACCCCCGCCGAGCATGACTGAACGTACGTCTCAAACACATAATCAAAACACGGCATGAGATCTCAGACTGGTTAATGAACCAATAGGTAGTCTGGTCTCAAATTTGAATTTTTTTGTTAAGGTAAGTATTGGAAAAACATACATCTGACTGATGAGGTGACTCATCTCAGGAAAAAGACAGGAAACAGAGATGGAGGTAGCAGAGATGAAGATGCTGGGGATCCCTCTGGGAGTGACCAGGATGAGCAGGATTAGAAATGAGTACATCAGGGGAACAGCACATGTTACAGGTTTTGGAGATAGTCAGAGAGGCTAGACTGAGATGGTTTGAACATGTGCAGAGAAGAGAGAGAGAGAGTACATCGGAAGAAGGATGCTGGGTTTGGAACCACCAGGAAAGAGGGCTAGAGGAAGGCCAAGGAGGAGGTTCATGGATACAGTGAAGGAAGACATGATGAGGGTTGTTGTGACCGAAGAGGATGCAGCAGATAAGGTTAGATGGAAAAAACTGACTTACTGTGGCGACTCCAGAAGGGAAATGCCGAAAGAAGATCAGTCAGATGGGGTTTGACCATTCAGCATGCATACCCTCTTTCAAAGAAGTTTTCTACAGTGTGGTAAACCAGTGTCCAAAGACGTGATGCTATGCTTTTAAGTGGACTCTGTTCCCGCTGTTTTGCAATAGCTGCTGGTTCTGTGTATCCCAGTCTAAGTCCGCTTTATGTCCCTGTTTTGCCGGGTTTGTATTGTATGGTTATCTCATTGATGGATAATCTGATGCCAGAAAGTTGATTGTTCTACAGTCAAATGGGTTTGTGATTGCTGGACTATGTCAGCAAGTATTCATCAGTCGCAAGCCGTGGCTAGCTGCCTTTTTTGTGGCTTTCTGGGAAAATGTTTGGGTTTGTTACGTCAGTCTTTTATAGAATTGTTCTCAGACGAAGAAAGTTGGCACTGCTCCTCATAATCTGAAGTGTTGCTGCTAGGCAATTTAGAACCTCAGTGGGTTTCTTGGTTTCTTTTGTTAATTGTGTTCTGTTTTAACTGTTAAACTTGATCTCATCCTCGATATTGTGTCGGGTTGAGTCCGACATGGATGGCACAGAGTTAACACCAATGCTAGGAATAATATTTCATCTCTTTCTTGATTCTTGTAGTAGATTGCAATTCATTGGATTTTTTGCATTTGGTTGGATGCATGTTTTGCTGCATCGACCGGTCAGTTCGTAAATGCTAAGATTGCTGTTAGGTGAAGCCAATTTCTTTTTTGTCCACCGAAGGCTCCTATCACCTCCATGGCTGAGAAGCTGACCTTACGTAGTCTGTCATAGTTCCAGTTTACAAATATGTCACTGAAATAAAATAAAAACCCAAATGGTTCGACCTTAAAGTATAAAAAAAAAAAAAGAAAAAAACTTGTCGCCCACCGGCTGTCATCCAGAGATGCTCTAAAAACTTCCCAGCGTGATGTTTTAATAATAATGTTATTACTGGTGTGATGGACCGAGCAGTGAAGGAAGGAAAGACAGGCACAAGATATCGGGTAAAAAGGGGTTCTTTTTCTTTCTCCCAAAAACTTTCAAAAGTCAAAAAATGCTTAAAAATAATAAAAGAGTTCAAAGTAACTAAACAAACTCAAAATAAGGTTTAACAGAAGAGAATGAACTCAAACAAATAGACCTCTGTGACTGAGAAAATTCTGAACTTGGTTAAACTTAACCAAACCACTACCAAAACAAAATGCCATTTAAACAGCCTGACTAAGTCTAACCTAACAAAACCACTTTCACCCCTGAAAGAGGAGAGTGGCACAGTCATATTTAAACCCAGGGACTGGAGCCCCCGCAAAACTTAAGAAGATGAAATTAGTCTGAATCATCACAATTTAAACCCATAATGTATGCATTCCATGTGTGGACAGTGGGCCTTTTCCCAAAGCTTCTTCCAAAGCTGGTTCAACACTTGAAACAACATTATTGCTCCTAAGGTGAGTTTGTAAATGCATTTTCAAATGCTTTATGTTTTAAAACCTATTACTTTGGATTAGCCTCTTTCACAGAGAAGTCATTTCCTCTGTGATTTATTATAGCTTACAATCAGCAGTACATCATACCAATCGATCACTCGTTTTACCAGGATGGGAATTAAGATTTATATGATTTGTTTCCCCAATAATATTTGGTGTGGTATTCCTTGTACGCTTTTTTAATTCCATAAAAACTTTATTCTCATGTGAAAACCATCCCAACAGGGACTACAAAGCTGCTAGAAGCAAATGAGTGGCATACGTAAATGCAGCTGTTTTTCTAAACAAGCAGGGATTTCCTAAGACATACAGTATTGTGCTAAATCATCTTTTAGCTTTTGGATCATTTTTAGGGAGTCCAAGAAATCCAAAGTTACACAGAAAATCTTTTTGAAATCATAATGTAACAGCAAAGATATCTTTATTCAAGCCTTAATTGATTATTAGAAAAATGGGTCATTTCTCTTTAATACAACTATCTACGGTGGCTCAGTGGTTAGAGCGTTCGACTGCGGACCTTAAGTTAACCGGAAATTTGCGGGTTCACATCCCACTGAGTTCACGTCTCGGGTCCTCGAAGAAGACACCTAAACCCCCATTTTTCCCACCATTGGCATCGTCAAGGGTGGCAGCCTGCTGCGGTGTAGTGCAGCACATAAATTTCTCATGGAGGGATTAATAAAGTACATTAAAAAAAAAAAAAAAATCAGTTTCATCAATGTATTCTGGAGTGTGGTCCTGATTGAGACAATCTCCTGAACTAAACGAATGTCAGAATAGTAAAGACAAGGGATTTAAGCAATTTTGTGCATGGCATTATTGTTGGTGTCAGACGGGCCGGTATGAGTATTTCACAGTCTGCTCAGTTACTGGGATATTCACGCATCATTTCTAGGGTTTACAAAGAATGGTGTGAAAAGGGAAAAACATCCAATATGCAGCAGTCCTGTGGGCGAAAGTGTCTTGTTGATGTTTGAGGTCAGAGTAGAATGGGTCGAGTGATTCAAGCTGATGGAAGAATAATGTTGACCGAAATAACGAGTCGCTACAATCAAAGAATGCAGCTAAGCAATTGTGAAGCCACAACATGCACAAGCTTCAGGCGAATGGGCTACAACAGCAGAAGACCCTACCTCATCTCCACTACAAATAGGAAAAGGAGGCTACAATTTGTACAAGCTGACCAAAATTGGGCAGTTGCAGACTAGAAAAATATTGCCTGGTCTATTAAGTTTCAATTTCTGTTGAGAGATTCAAACGGTAGAGTCAGAATTTGATGTAAACAGAATGAGATCCATCATGCTGGCTAGTGGTGGTGGTAGTGTAATGGTGTGGGGAATGTTTTCTTGGCACACTTTAGGTCCCTTAGTGCCAATTGGGCATTGTTTGAATGCAACAGACTACCTGAACATTGTTTCTGATCATGTCCATCCTTTCATGACCACCATGTACCCATGCTCTGATGGCTACTTCCATCAGAGCGCAAATGATTTCAAATTGGTTTCTTGAACATGACAATGAGCTCACTGTACTAGAAAAGCCCCCACAGTCACCAGATCTCAAACCAATAGAGCATCTTTTGAACGTGGTGGAAGGCGTGCTTTGTGCCCTGGGTGTGCATCCCACAATTCTCCATCAACTGCAAGATGCAATCCTACCAATCTGAGCCAACATTTCCAAATTCTTTTAACACCTTGCTTGCAATGCCACGAAGAATTGCGGCCATTCTGAGAGCAAAAGAGGGTCAAACACCTATTAGTTCGGTGTTGCTAAACATCCTTGAGGTGAGTGTATGTAATCTTTAAAACTTTTATGTTCCTTTTCAAAAATGCCTTATTTTGGTCACTATCGTGTATTTTTCACTCTGTTAAATCACAGATTTAATAATAATAAAAAAAAAAAAAAAGATTCTAGGCTACAAAGGCTTAGTTAGACTTTATATATATTATAACTTTCGCGAGCCGGCACTAACACGGGAGTCAGCCATGTTGGAGGTATAGATCAGGCTTTTCTAAATATTTTCCATTTGCTTCTGCTTCAAGACCTGGCGATTTTTCTGCCACATGACGATAATAACGTGGGGAACTAACTCCACCTTTGAGCACGACTCAAATTACACTCAGATTGCACCTTTTACCACGACTAGATGAGAGAAAAAAAAGATAAGATGCCTCCAACACCCAAGCGACTTTAGTCACGTGGGTGAAAGCTTCTACAGAAATAAAACAAATATTGGAATCAAGCATGTTTTATATCTTTCCCATCAACTTTAGAATACAAACAACAGAGCATACATCTGTAGATTTTTTTTTCCAAATTTGCAAAGCGCAGGTCAAAAGACTTGGAGTGGGGGATGGGTATGAAGCATGCCCCTACGCAAGCACTTAAAGGGAACAGTGCAACACAAGCAATGGGTTTTCAGTAGTTGGTGCAAACATCACAAATTGTAGCAAAATTATATAAATATGAAAAATTAGAACCATAGGACGCAATATTAAAATAAATTGCATTTAATGCAAACATGTTTAAAGAAAAAAAAATGCATCCTAAAACGGTCCCTTTCAAACAGGATTTTTTTTCCCACACAAAGTGTTGACTGAATTGTAAAAGTTTCAGTTGATGTTACAAATAAATTTATAATGATTGTTTTTGTTTTTTTATTCTCTTAGAGTAAAATACTGCTATAGCATACATTTATATTTAACAAATAAAAGTGTTTTACTCTAAACACTCAAAATTCCATAGTTTCCGTAAACACATCACTGCCATCCGCGGCAAGGCAGATCAGACACTGGAAAAAAAACTACAAATCGCTCGTCTTTTTGACTATTTTGCGCAAGCTATTTACAGAAACAAGTACATTTAATAATAATGTGTTTTGACTGTTAAAATACTCAAGTTCAGAGGTAGGTAATCGGTTAAAAGACGCTGATGGACAATTTTGTTGCTAATAATTAGCACGTGTCCGAAGTCCCGCCATTTTATAATCCACATTGGCCCCTTTAGGGTACAAAAATGTTAAGTATTTAGCTAATCTTGGTTTGTTATTTATAATAACAATAATAACAACAATTGTTTGTTATTTGATTGTGAATCTTAGATGCGTATATAAAGGAGACGTAAGATCACAGCAACTTAGCATGTTTGCTGACGCCAATATATGAATGATCGTCGTCGTCTTAAGAAAAAGTTTTATTTGATCAAGAATTTCAATCAAGGGGAACAAATAGCGTAAATACGTGATTATTCTAGCTGTGGTTACGTTTATTAACATTCACCTTATTTGGACAAAGTGCGCCACACGCTCAGATGCTACAGCTAAACAATGCTGCCAGGTGGATGATGTAGGATTACCGTATTTTACAAAAAATGATAGTGCACGCGTTAAAAAAAAAACTAAATGACACGTCTATAGACAAAGTTTATTCTCTCTTCTGTCAAATGACATATTTTACATGCACTCGAAACGCAGCGAGAGCAACATAGTATTTTAAAACAATCAGTAGAGACCGCCTGGGGAGTGAGAATGATCACCACCTACTGGTTGGAAATTAGAATGGCAGCATGCTGGAGTTCACGGACAATCTTTTTTTTTTTTTTTTCCGGCGTGATGCATTTAGGTTTTTTTTTTTTAAAAAAAAAAGATAATACAAAGACAAACAGTTGTGGCTCAATAATACAACTATACACAGACAAGAAATGTTTAAATGCCCGTATTTTGTATTGTACAAATATGGTAATTGTCGGAAACTTGGCAGAGAAGTAATCAGTAGACAGGTTTGGGAGAGAGAACGATCACCATCTACTGGATGGAAGTTAGATTGCAGCATGGCGTTAAATATATCTATAGTGCAGTGACTAGCGTTTTGGCTAGCAAAACATTTACTTGTAGAAAGAGACTAATATTTTAATCTTAAACGTTAAACCTGCTAGCACTAACCTTAAAGTTTGTATAAATCTGCTCCTTTGTTATCTTCAAAAAACATTATGTAATGTATACTGTGGCGACCCCTGAAGGAAAATGACGATGTTAAACAAAGTGAAATTGGAAATACACTTGCACACAAAACTAAGATATCCACAGTTGGTTAAATTTATTGAAGTTAATTCTTCGTTTTGACCATATTTCCTTTTTGATCAAGAAAAACTTTGATCATTTGTTCAAATTTTCTTTCTAAGAGCACTTTATTCTCCTACAAAATTAAAGCTTGCATTTGAATGGAATAGAAATACTATGAATTAGTTTTATTGTGAATTTAACTCAGGCATCAACATTAAAATGAGTTATTTCCATTCTATTTGATAAAAGATGTCTGTAAACATAAAAAAGGGCACGCATTGATTTACGTTTAGCATATTAAGCTTAATTGCGCCATTTTTATGCAGAACCACATTCTTTTTTTTAAAACATTTTAAATAGTACGTTACTTTAGTCAAATTCAGTCATTTACTTTGTCCATTGTGTTTAGTTTACCTTTTAATTTAGTTTCATTAACTGTTTTATGACATTTTTCTTAACTTTTGTAGCTAATTAGCATGTCAATGTTAACTGGAGTGGCTCACAGCGCCAAAGGTTCGGCTTCGACATTGTAGAGGCAGAAAAAAAATAACTAGTTTTTATTTTAAAATTGAATTTCTTGATATACTTGAGGAATCATTTCAGCTCTACTTCTTTTAACAATAAAATGCGTAATTTCATATTCTGGTTGCTTTAAAAAAACCATGAATAATTTAGGAAGAAGATATTTATTCAATGTATGTTCTATATTTATGGTACTATTAAGCAATGGTGCAAATAAAGTGACTAAGAACGTTTCTCTCATATAAAAGGTACATTCTCACTGCTTTTCTTGAAGCAAGTGATGGTATTTTTCCTCCATTGGTTTAGAAAAGCAGCATACCAACCAGTAAAAAAAATGGCGGGAAAAACAAACGAAACAATATCCTTCCTAAAGATTGCTAAAAAATGTAATAAGACAAACAAATGCTAATTCAAATACAAAAGTTGTAGACTTTACAGAAAAAGTCAAAGAAAAACAAACTGAAAGAATTTTTTGTTTTTACACATGGGAAATGTAGTTTTTTTGTCACTGGATATAATTAAGAGTGTATTCGGGATGATCCCTGAATTTTACATTTCTATTAGCTTTTGAAGGTGGAGTGAACAGCTTTTTTTCTTCTATATTTTTAATATATATTTTGTAATCTGTACATTGAAACAGAAAAAAATGTCCACTACACAAATAACTATGGGCCAAGCCTCTTTTTTGTTTGAATTTTTTTTTTTTAAAGATTTGCTTTTCTTGTATGAAGCTTAAATCCTCTTTCTCTGTCATTTTGAAAGATTAGAGCGGATGTGGTTTAGGTGCGGTTTGTAGTCAGAAAATACGGCAATTGTTTTCTTGCTGCCTTAGTGCTTTAGTTCATTTCAGGCTATGTCCATAAATGTGATCTTTCCTCTACGTCTTGCAATTTGCGTACAGCAGGTCCTTAGTTGGCACAGAGTTAGGCTATGGTACCTGGATTCTGCCGTCTTTTTAGAGCTCTCCTTTTTTAGGAAGTCAGTAAATGGCATACTTACAGATTTTGGCATTAGCAAGCTTTTGTACATGAGGCGTCTAAATTGTGTTTCTTTTCTTCTAGTTGCAAGAAAAATGAAGATGAAGGAGAAGCAGAAAAAACGTAAAGCATATGAACCGAAGCTGACCCAAGAAGAACTAATGGACTCCTCAACGTTCAAGAGATTCCTAGCTTCCATCGATGGAATACTAGAAAATCTAGAGGATATGGATTTCACCACCATGGGTAGATATCAGTGCCAAACACCTTTTTAAGTACTATTTAAAAAATGAATAAGCCTACATTAATAGTGTTATTTTTTTATGCTTTTTTTTTTTTTTTTTTTAGCAGCAGATGATGATGAGATACCTCAGGATTTACTCCTTCTGAAACCCCAGCTGAATGAACTAGGGAGCGAGTCTGCCAAAATAAAGGCCATGGGGATATCCAGCCGGGTACAATATATATCATTACTGTGAAAGTTATTTATAGACCAATGTAAAGATGTGGCGTTGATTAAGAATGGATCTAAAGAGTATTTCTGTTTTAGATACCGTCTGATAAGTTGGTAAAGCTTCTAAACATTTTGGAAAAGAACATCCAAGATGGATCTAAGCTGACAACCATGATAAACCATGTGAGTGCCACTTTCTTTTTTATTTAAAGTTTTTACAGTAATCAGCATCATGTCACAATTACTGTTGGATTAAAAAAATACATGTATACATGTTTAGTAGAATTTGGGGAAAACTGCGTAGTTAGATCAGTTTGTTGGACAAAATACAGATATTCCTTTAATTCCTGACTTTAGGACCACGATGCTGAAGATGAAGAGCGACTTTGGAGAGACTTAATAATGGAGAGAGTCACAAAGTCTGCAGATGCCTGTCTCACAGCGCTCAACATTATGACGTCCACACACATGCCCAAAGCTGTCTATATAGAAGACGTCATTGAGCGGGTGCTGCAATACACCAAGTTTCACCTTCAGAACACACTGTATCCACAATACGATCCGGTCTACAGGGTGGACCCACACGGAGGTGAACAAGACCACACAACAAACATTTATCAATCTTACAACTTTCAAAACCATTACACTTTATTATAGACCCAAACGTGTGAAAGCCCGACTTTTGCTCATCCCTGTTCGTTCTAAAAAAGCACCTATGAATGGTAGCATCATAGGGGAACTGACTGTCACACCACAACTGGCAACATATCCAGCCTAAAATGTGATTGGTTAAATGTTTAAGCGAAAACCCCCGTAGAAAGCAGCAGAGCAATTGGAAAAGCTGTGAATGTTTTGTCTCACATAGAAGTGAAGCAATTATCACCCACCTCCCCCAGCCAATCAAGGATTTAATTAGTCCTACTATAAAAGGTTCTTGAAGTTAAATTCTAGCAACACACGATTATGTTTGTTCCTGTAGGAAACATACCAGTCGTCCGTCTCATGTTAGCAGCACCCCTAGTAAAACGTGTTTGTAGGCTCGGCACTCTGTAGTTTATCTTGTTTTACATTTTAATAAAATCTAGGCTCCTCTGATTTCTCTAGGTGGCATGCTGAGTTCCAAGGCAAAGCGTGCAAAGTGCTCCACACACAAGCAGCGTGTCATTGTCATGCTGTACAACAAAGTGTGTGACATTGTCAGCAACATTTCAGAACTCCTGGAGATTCAGCTTCTCACAGACACCACCATCCTCCAGGTAAGAGTCGAAGACATTTACCAACAGTGTTGCGGCAGTTCTCTGCTAATCTAGTCAGAAACTTCATTCTTGCCAAAAAGTGGACTCACATTTTTATCCCTCTCAGGTTTCCTCCATGGGAATCACTCCCTTTTTTGTGGAAAATGTCAGTGAACTGCAGTTGTGTGCCATCAAACTAGTTACTGCGGTAAGTCTTCATATATCCAGAAAATTTGATTAAAAACTTCTGTGGGATTTTTTTCTGAAATTATTATTATTGTAAAGTTTCTCCATTAACCTTTTTTTCTTTTTCTCAGGTGTTCTCACGCTATGAGAAGCACAGGCAGCTGATTTTAGAGGAGATCTTTACCTCTTTGGCCCGACTGCCAACAAGCAAGCGCTCTCTTAGAAATTTCAGGTAACTTGCCCGAATCAGACTCGAACACTCAGTCAAATTTAACCCAATCCTTAAGCTTAACACTAGCAATAACTGAACTTGACAGAACATCCATATCAGAACATTCCAGAGTCTTCTTAAGAAGAAAACCTCTCCATAGATGTATAGGACCGAATGTACCTAGGACTGTCAATAAAATATCCGTTCCGTAATCTTCCGCTTGTTCCGGGGTCGGGTCGCGGGGGCAACAGCCTCAAACGGGGAGCCCAGGCCTCTCTCTCCCCGGCTGCATTCTCCAGCTTACCCGGAAGGATCCCAAGTTGTTTCCCGGCCAGCTGTGAGACATAGTCTCTCCAGCGGGTCCGGGGTCTGCCCCTTGGTCTCCTCCTGGTGGGATGTGCCCAAAACACCTCGCCTGCGAGGCGCTCGGGGGGCATCCTGACCAGATGCCCGAACCACCCCATCTGGCTCCTCTCGACCTGAAGGAGGAGCGGCTCGACCCCGAGCTCCTCCCGGATGGCAGAGCTCCTCACCCGATCTCTGAGTGAGAGCCCAGCCACCCTGCGGAGGAAGCTCATTTCGGCCGCTTGTACCCGCGATCAATAAAATATCAGATCATCTACTGTAATTCTAATTATAGCACAGTTACTGTTTATAGCATGCAGTAGATCGGCTTCATCCGGATGAGATTTCCAATACATTAAAGCATTCATTTTATTATGTATATCTGATATTTTGGTTTATACAGTATTTTCTAGTGGGAATGAACTTGTTTTAATGACCTACTTTGTTCCAGGCTAAACAGCTCAGACCAGGATGGAGAGCCAATGTACATCCAGATGGTGACTGCTCTGGTGCTGCAGCTGATCCAGTGTGTGGTTCATCTCCCCAATGACAAAGACGTTTTTGACGAGTATGAAACCAAGGTAAGAGTACAAACTGCAATTATTTACTAGGTAGAGAATTTGTGGACATTAAAAAAACCCTTCTGTTCTTTAGGTGGATCAGGATGTCTTGATAACAAACTCATACGAAACAGCCATGAGAACAGCACAGAACTTCCTCTCAGTCTTCCTCAAAAAGTGAGACTCGTTTGTATTCTATTTTTTTCTTGAAAAAGTGCTTTAAAATGGGTGTTAGTAATTATAGTAATTATTTCTTTAAAACCACAATGTTGTGACAGACTGAACTTTTTCAGTGATATATATTTTTTTAATATTAGATAAAGAATTTATTTCACTGTTAAATGGAGAAAAACAATCGGATACTAGAAAATATATACCCTCTATCAGTGTTTGCTTTCACTGCATAGATCAGGGGTCACCAACTTCCTTGATACCGAGGGCTACTTCAAGGGCACTGAGTAATGCGATGGGCTACCACTTTGATAATACACTTCTGAATTAACAAAGTTACACAGTGACATGGCAAATAAAGCATTCTGATTCTGAAAATTTCTTCTTTAAACAGAAAAGATTGGAAAATAATTTAGGTTCATCATCACAATTATTCCAAAGAGCCACACCTTTAATGGAAATACAGAATTTTTTAACATTTGTTCTAATTTTATTTTTAATGAACACAACATTTCCTCTTAGTTTGTATGGACTTTCCCTAATATTAAACATATTTTGTAGAGAGTTTGACATCACATTATTTTGTTTTGCATTATGTTTATCCGTTCCGTCATCTTCTGCTTATTCCGGGGTCGGGTCGCGGGGGCAACAGCCTCAAACGGGCAGCCCAGGCCTCTCTCTCCCCGGCTGCATCCTCTAGCTCACCTGGAAGGATCCCAAGTCGTTCCCCGGCCAGCTGTGAGACATAGTCTCTCCAGCGGGTCCGGGGTCTGCTCCTTGGTATCCTCCCGGTGGGACGTGCCCGAAACACCTCGCCCGCGAGGCGCTCGGGGGGGCATCCTGACCAGATGCCCGAACCACCCCATCTGGCTCCTCTCAACCTGGAGGAGGAGCGGCTCGACACCGAGCTCCTCCCGGATGGCAGAGCTCCTCACCCGATCTCTGAGTGAGAGCCCAGCCACCCTGCGGAGGAAGCTCATTTCAGCCGCTTGTACCCGCATTATGTTTATCTTAAACATAAATTTTAAAGTGTGTAATTCCACTAAATCATAGAACTTTAATGTTTTTAAATTTATAAATAGATTATTGGTTGGTTGATTATAAGATGAAAATGTTATTACTCATATTTCTTTTTTTTTTTCGTAAAATATAAATTGGTTTTGTGTTAGTTTTGTATGTATTTCCCCAAATCTATTGTATATACAATAAGTTAAATATGGAAGTACTGATGTATTATATATCATAGACAAACTGTTTTTATTTAGGACAAATCTGAATTTATAAGATTGAATTTATATATGTTGCTTTTTAAGAGTTTTTTATCGGCCTCGTAAGAAAAGACTGCTATTTGCCCAAAGCTGCCTTTGACTCACGGGCTTTTTCCGTCCGCACTGCGCTGCCTGGTGGGTAGTTAGCATGGTAGCTTTTGTGACATGTACGGAAATTTCTCTCCACGTTGTGGCGCTTACGCGTCGCCACTGTCGCACCGCAGATGAGACACACATAATTTTCTTTCACGTTGGTAAAAAAGAACTCTTCCTCCCCATCCTCCAAGTTTTCTTCCTTTTTTCTGCCATGTTTTGTGGGTAGAAAACGCGCTACGAGCTCATCTCAGCAAAGCTTGTTTGTCATGCGCACTAGACTGACCTCCGACCCATACTACGTCAGAGTTCGTATATTAAACTTTTTTTTGTGATGTACATTTTTTATATTTTCATATATTATTTTTTAAATTTACATAACTGTAAATGAAATAAAAAAAGAATAGCAACACAATTAAATAAAATTTTAGACAGAGCTAATTTGTGATTAGTGCTATTTTTAGAACTGGCCTGCAGGTACCGTGTTGGTGACCCTTGGCATAGATGTACGAGACTTAGAAATCCAAGCTTTCCTTAATTAATTTAGTTTGTTTAACCGATCTAATCTTTCCTCTTCGTTCAACCTCAGGTGTGGCAGCAAGCAAGGAGAAGAAGATTATCGACCATTATTTGAGAACTTTGTCCAGGACCTGCTCTCAACTGTGAACAAACCTGAATGGCCTGCTGCAGAGTTGCTACTCAGTCTACTTGGTAGATTGCTGGTTAGTATCTATTTATACTAAACCTATTTACAAATTGAATATACATCACTCCTGTTCAGGTGTACTGCGTTTTTTTATAGTGTGTGTGTGATAATGAATCACTTCACCCGTAACTTGTAACATGCCCAAAAAAGTTGTTGATAGAGAAGTACAGGGAAGGTCAGAGGGGGCTGCACTGTGTCTTTGTTGATCTGGAGAAAGCTTCGCACAGGGTACCCAGAGTAGAACTGTGGTATTGTATGAGGTAGTCTGGTGTGACAGAATTATGTTAGAGTGGTGAAGCACATGTATGAGGACTGTATGACAGTGGTGAGGTGTGCTGTAGGTGAGACAGAGGAGTTCAGAGTGAAAGTGGGACTGCATCAGGGATTTGCACTGAGCCCCTTCTTGTTGCTATGGTGATGAACAGGCTGGCAGACGAGGTTAGACAGGAATCGCCTAGGATAAGAGAACAGATAAAGGAAATACTATAGAGATGGAGGTTCGTCTTAGAAAGAAGAGGAATAAAGTTTAGCCAGATTAAGAGAGTACATGTGTGTAAATGAGAATAATAAGAGATAAAGAAGGTGGAGAATATTGTGTGGGATTATCAGTATAGAGAAGTGGATAGTTGGGTAAAAAGCGGAAGGAGCGTGCCAGTTCAGGCAGGCTGAAACAGGTGGAGAAAAGTTTTAGAAAGTTTGAAACTGCCAGAGAGGAGGCCTAGAGGAACATTAAAGAGGAGGTTTATTGATAAGGTGAAAGAGGACACCCAGCAGCTTCACAAAGTGGGGAGTTGATGTGAGAGAAGAAGATGGAGGAGACAGGGTGAAATGGACGAAGCTGACTTGCTGAAAAGAGGTTTCAAATTTAGTGACATGACACATCTTGCTCACATCTGATCGTATCCTCTCTCACAATTCTTTTACAGGTACACCAGTTCAGTAATAAGCAGACAGAGATGGCTTTGAGAGTTGCATCTTTGGACTACCTGGGCACCGTGGCTGCTCGGTTAAGAAAAGACGCGGTCACAAGCAAGATGGACCAGAGATCGATTGATCGTATCCTGGAGGCGGTACGGAAAATCTTCATTTACCACACACTGCTACATAATGGTGACAGGTTGAACTGAATGATGTTGTATCTCTTGGCTATGAACTCTTATCGAGCAAATGTCTGTAATATTTAATGTGTAAAAGAAAAATCTGAGCCGCTTTGATAAGAACAAATCCTCAAAAGAGGGTATTCCGGGGTATTTTAGAATCTATCAGAAATAATTTGCTCTTGATATATGGTCTTTCCAAATGCTTGCTTCAAAGTTAGTGTGTGAAAATAATTTCTAGTCATGAGTTGTTTGTTCAAATGGACCCTGTCCACACCTTTTTGGTCTGGGAGTTATCTCTGGCCCCCAGCAATTCTGCAGGGGTATAAATAGATTCTGATGAGATAATGAAGGAATGTGAAAGAAAAGCGTCACAAAATCATTCTGCTTACGGCACTCAATGGTTAAAGTTAAAGATGATACTCGATTACTGATTAAAGTTGCTACAGAAAATCAGAAGTGGTCCTGGAAGCAACATGGGCTCTGTGTACCTCGAGACCCAAACTTGTTGAGTCATTAAGTCTATGGATATTTTCATTTAGAGTTTTCGTTTTGGCTGGTACCAATACAATAATCACACTCAATTCAAACATTGTTGGGTGTTCGTGTGTTTTGATCTGGATGTTTTCTTTCAGGGTGACAGCCTGATATAAACTCTCCAAAACGGTTTTAAACCGGTTTGATAAGTCAGACTAAAGTGTACGAACTGCTAATTAGAAGTTCCAATTCAGTGCCTAAAGTAGTAGGGTTTGAGTTACTTGTTTTAATTTCCAGATAGTACAAAAGCATTAATCAGAAAAATGTTTAAATCTCCTTGTTAACTTACTGACTAAATACAGTGATGCAGGATGAAAATATTTTGTTTATTTTGTCTAATGACTGATGCTGGGTTTTTTTGGATACATGTGTAAAGTTGAACTGTGATTTTGTAGATACCGGGTAATGATGAGACCCAGCAGCTACAGAAAGCTTTACTGGATTATATGGAGGAGAATGCTGAGACGGATCCTTCACTGGTGGTAAGTTTACATCTTACAGTCCTGCAAATAAAGAAATTAAAAATCTTTTCTATGCATTGAGAAAATGAAACATCAGGTTCAGTTTTGTTGTTCTATAAGGTCTAAAAGAGTGTAAATACATCCAGCAATATACTGGTATTCTTTCTGATTTCTGCTTAAGCTTTTAAAGTTTTTGAGTTTTTATTCAAAATTGCCTAATGATATTTTGAGAGGCACATTAAACTTTTATTACACACTATACTTTGCTAAAAATGTATTATGTTTAAATCTGATGCTGAAGCAAGAGTGTGTTTGTTCTTTAGTTTGCGAGAAAGTTCTACATCGCCCAGTGGTTTCGTGATGCTACGACGGAAGCAGAGAAGTCCATGCGAAACCAAAACACGAAGGACGATGATTCATCAGATGGAGCGCAACATGCAAAGGAGATCGAATCAACGGGTGAAATCATGCAGCGGGCAGAGAAGCGGAAGAAATTTTTGCGCAACATCATTAAGACCTCACCGGCTCATTTCGCCACACTGAAGTAAGACTTGTTTGCTGTTAGAGAGTTCAGTGTTACAAACTCTGATCAATCCTGTTGACTTTACTGCCTTTTTTCACTTTGCCACCCTAGATGTCTGCCAACCCATAAATCTCTTGATTTTCCCTCTTTTACTCAGATTGAACTCTGATACGGTGGACTACGATGACTCCTGTCTGATTGTGCGTTATTTGGCCTCCATGAGGCCGTTTGCACAAAGTTTTGATATTTATTTAACACAGGTGAGACCCCTGGCTGGCTTAATTTGCGTGGTTTATTAGATTTATACTAATTTGAACTTTTTTTTCCTGCTTTACTCAGATCTTGCGAGTCCTTGGTGAAAGTGCCATCGCTGTGAGGACTAAAGCCATGAAATGCCTGTCTGAGGTTGTGGCTGTGGATCCAAGCATACTGGCAAGGGTATGTTGAAATTTTTTTCTCTGAAAAGTACTGTTTACAAGACTGAATGTCAAATTTTCTGATGAATACCTTTACTGTATGCCGTTATTGTTGATGTTTCTGTTTTCTTAAATTTTCTACTAATACCGTAATGTCCACTTTATCAGTCTGACATGCAGCGGGGTGTCCACGGTCGTTTGATGGATAATTCCACCAGTGTGAGAGAGGCTGCAGTGGAGCTTTTGGGCAAGTTCGTCCTCAGCAGACCTCAACTCACTGAACAGTACTATGATATGCTCATAGAGAGGATCCTGGTAAGTTACCTGCTTTTTTTCATCTTTAGTTACCAATGTGAGTTTTGGATGTGGTGGTCCCTTTCTTTCTGGCTTAGTCCAGTAGTCACGTACATGCAAAAAACAATTAGTTTTTGTGTAATGAATTATTAGAAAGGAAACTTTCAGATGTGTCTGTTTACAATGAACAGTATTAAACTTTTCATCTGGTTGCACAACACTTACTTTAATCTACAACTGCTTTCCAAGGTGCTTAAAAAACATTTTTAGTGTAAATTTCTTCCAGAAATTGTTCGATTTGGTCATTTACTTACGCTCTGAATAAACTTGAAACTAAATCTAATTATTCTTTTCAGAATGGGAGATGAAGTACATTTTTTATTCCCTTCATCAAGTTTTACTTGAACCTACAAAAAACAATTAAACATCTTTTTAATCTTTTATCTTTTCAGATCTAATAATAAAATGTCTTGTGAAATGCAGTAAAAACAGAAGAAAAAACTAGTTTGAGCCTAAACGTCTGGGAAGGGAATATATAGACATTGTTTTGCCTGTTGTCATGGAAATGAGAAGGAGGGTTCATGTAAAGTTCACTCCTCATCACAGTGTTATGCTGCCATCTGTTGGAAAACAGGCGCTTCAGCATCTCATGAAGGAGTCCTAGTTTCTGTTACAGATCAAAGCTTTGCCTTTGATCCATTTATTCATAAGAGTTGGACTTGAGAGTTTTTATTTTTTTGTGTTTCCAGGACACTGGCATCAGCGTCAGAAAGCGGGTGATCAAGATTCTCCGAGACATCTGTTTGGGCCAACCAACCTTCAGTAAGATCACTGAAATGTGTGTGAAGATGATCCGCAGAGTAAATGATGAAGAAGGAATCAAGGTATGGAGCATCTGTGTCTTTTTCTGCTTACTTAATTAGGTTTATATTTCAATTATTCAGTTTAATTTTAATTGAAAATCTTTTGGAATTTTCATCATAATTTCTTGCAAACTTTGTAACAAAATCTATGTAATTAAAATTTCCAGAAACTGGTGAATGAGACATTCCAGAAGTTGTGGTTTACTCCAACGTCAACGCACGACAAAGAAACAATGACCAGAAAGATCCTCAACATCACTGACGTTGTAAGTTAAACTTGAATGCATAATTTTCCCTTGATGTTAAAGAACATTAATGTCTGTTTCTATGATAATCATTTTTTGCACTCCTTGCCATTCCAACCATCTTTTATTGACCTCAGGTTGCTGCATGTCGAGACACTGGCTACGACTGGTTTGAGCAGCTCCTTCAAAATGTAAGTTGTGATTCCTGATCTCACACGAAATCAATTTGAAGTTGCAGGCCTCAATGTAATCTCTTCTTCAGCTTCTGAAATCTGAAGAAGATTCGTCGTTCAAGCCGGCGAAGAAGGCCTGCGTTCAGCTGGTTGACAATCTGGTGGAGCACATCCTAAAATATGAGGAGTCTCTTGCAGGTGGGCATGTCTTTTTGTTTTATAACCTCATCTAAGTCAACATGTTGCAGCAGAAATTGCTAAAGGACTCTTATTTCTCTGACATTGTAATTACCAAAATGTGGTAAATCTCAACACCAATTTACACATCCTGCACATTTTTTCTTGCTATATTTTCTGTAGAAAACAAGGGGGTCAATTCAACACGGCTTGTGGCGTGTATCACCACCTTATACTTGTTCAGCAAGATCCGGGCCCAGCTCATGATCAAACACGCCATGACCATGCAACCGTACCTGACCACAAAGTGTAACGTAAGTTATATTTCCAGTCTTCTTGTTGACATTGAAATAATAGTTTCTGAATTAATCCAATTTTTTTTCTCCTCCCACTTAAAAACAAATAACAGATGACAAATAAATATTTCAAAATATGTTTCTATTTTTTATTATAATAATTTCAACTTTTACTATGACAACCAAAACATCCCCAAAAAAGTTAAAAAACCACACAATTTTACTGTCAGCTTTTAGAACTGCAGGTACCGAAAAAATTAAAAAGAAGTGGGTCTTAGATTTATCATAAATATGTAGACAATAGTCATACTTGTAAATTAAACAACAGTTTGTCAAAGACGTGGTTCTTTTCAGAATTTTTTCAAACATTTTTGCCAAAATATAATTCTCTCGGGACCTGTACTTCTCCCACTCTGCTTGAATCTCTGCCTCAAGTGCTGGAATGCATTTGTTGAACTGCTTCATTTGGTCGCAACAGCCTTTAAACTAAACCTCACAGTGAGCACTTGTTTGCTCAAAGTCTGACCGTAAAAATCCAAACCAATTCCAAATCACAGATGTGGTAACACCTTTCTTCAATTTAAGGTCCTGCTTCTACTCAGTTGCTGCCATGTTTGCTTTTTTGTTTGGGTGCGCCCGCTGACATCGCTGTGTAGAAAAACATGGCTCTGCATTAGTTCTGTTTAAAAAAAAAAAAAATGGTTTAAAATAAATTTTTTATCAAAAACCGAAACAGTTTTTAACTGTCGATTCAAATTAATCAAATTATCTTGAAAATCTAGTGGATCAGGAACAATTTCTGTCTATCTGTGTTTAGTTGGCGAAAGTTTTTTCTCTTCCACACCGTGATTTGTTCGATACAGTGAAGGAATGAATCTAGAGGTCCAAAATCCCCTCTTGTTATTGAGTTGAAATCTATGTCACGCACATAGTTACAGTGCTGATCATGATTATTCACACCGCTTGCAATTTTGATGTATACTTTTAATTTTTTGGACTGGAAATAACACGGGCTTCTATCAAACGTTACTTAAAGATTTAGGTTCTTGTTGATAAAAATAACAAAGTACCAGCAGGACATAAAAAAAGATTGCTCAGCAGCTATGAGATGGACTTGTTTTGGGCCTTTTTTTTTTTTTAAATCAGGGAGGAGGATTGTAATAACTTTGAACATGTAACACAAGTTCAACTAGATCATTTGATCTGAGACACAGTTATTAAATTCAGACTATATTGTCAGATTTGCAGACGGTTTTCTGGTAATGAGTGCTGTTTCGTTTTACCTCACAGAGTGCCAATGACTTCATGGTTATCTGTAACGTGGCAAAGATTTTGGAACTTGTGGTGCCTCTGATGGAGCACCCCAGTGAAACTTTCCTCGCCACAATTGAAGAGGATCTGCTGAAGCTCATCATCAAGTACGGCATGACGGTAAGTGGAAGCAGCTTTTCATTTTACAGTCTGTACACCCGTATTTTAGTGGTACTCAAATGGTTCTTCTTGTTACCTGTAGGTGGTCCAGCACTGTGTCAGCTGTCTCGGAGCTGTTGTAAATAAAGTCACACACAACTACAAGTTTGTGTGGGACTGCTTCAACAAATTCTATGGTGAGATCTGCACTTTGTTGTTTTTCTAATGATACTTTTTACTGATTAATGATTGCTGTGTAACTATGGTTCTAATGTTGCATTTTATGTTGCTGTGGAGTTTGTCAGAAATCCTGTGATAAAAGAGTGAATTAGATTCTGCAGGTTAATTGGTCAAACTTTTAAATCCGTGTCTTTGCAGGTGCACTTAACAAACTGAAGGTTCATCACCAAGAGGACCCAAACAGTCCGACTTTAGTAGCAAACAAGCCCTTTCTGCTGAGATCGCTCTTCACTGTGGGTGCCCTCGCCCGGCACTTTGACTTTGACCTTGAAGAATTCAAAGGCAGCAACAAGGTAAAATAAAACCTGTAATATTAAAACGTTTTAATTCAGTCAGTAGGATAAAGGAATGATTTAACAGCAAAAGTTTGTTTATACTTTATTTTAATATTGTTTGCAGGTTGTTATCAAGGAGAAGGTTCTAGAACTGCTGCTCTACTTTACCAAACACGAGGATGAAGAAGTGAAGACCAAAGCCATCATTGGCCTAGGTGAGAATTTGACTTCTTTTCTTTAACTTAAGTTTTTATTAGAGCAGGTTTTATTTTTTTTGGAGTCTCCATTGAATTCATGCATATTATATCTCAACCTCGCTCTCTCTTTTTAATTTATTTGTAGGTTTCCTTGTGATCATGCATCCAAGCCAAATGTTTGTGCCTGAGGTGAAGACCTTGTATAACGGCATCCTTGCTGACAGCGCGTCATCCATCAACCTCAAAATCCAGATCCTCAAAAACCTGCAGACCTACCTGCAGGAAGAGGACACACGAATGCAGGAAGCAGACAGAGAATGTGAGTGAAGCCGGTTACTTTGCAACGCTTCACTGGATTAAATAAAATAATATAACATATTTTTTTTTGTGTTTGTAGGGAAAAAACTGTCAAAACAGGAGGATCTGAAAGAGATGGGAGATATTTCTTCAGGGATGAGCAGCTCCATCATGCAGCTTTATTTAAAACAAGTGCTGGAGGCGTTCTTCCACTCCCAGTCCAGCGTACGGCACTTTGCTCTCAACGTCATAGCTCTCACACTCAACCAGGGTCTCATCCATCCTGTACAGGTCAGAAGAAAAAACACACAAAAAAACAATTAAAAGAGTTATGATGTAAGCCTGTGTTAGTGAGCATGCTTGTTCCTCTTGTCCGTTCAGTGTGTACCCTACCTCATTGCAATGGGAACAGACCCAGAGCCCAGCATGAGGAACAAAGCTGACCAGCAGCTGGTGGAAATTGACAAGAAGTACACGGGATTCATTCACGTGAGTTGGTGTATTTTGCTTATGTCCAGATTACGACTTATCTCTACAAAGGTAGCAAAACTCTGGGTATATTCAGATATCATTTTCTTTTCTGTTTTTTTTTCTACACACAACTCACATTTAAATATTTGATTAATTTTGTAGCATCTTAGGGCTTAACTGCATATGTAATCCAAAAATTCTGATAAGGTTTTACAGTTTAAGCCTGCTGATGCCTGTAGAATTATTTTTTCTACTTTTGCTTGTCTTGATGCAAGAACGTTATTTTTCTGTCCTTGCTTAAAGTTGTACGTAAGATCTTAAAATATTTATTTTTTGCAATATTACTTAAATCTCCTGATTAATCTCATTTCAACAAATACATGCTCTGAAAATAAAACTTATATTTATGTTCCAATAAATTGTGGACTAAGTGGGACGCTGAAAATATAGGCTAATTATTTTTCTATGGTGAACAAGTATCATTGGCCCAGGGTTCGTCAATTACTCAAATTATCTGGTTTTAGTAGAAAAATAATTATTTCTATTTTCCGAAGACTCAAATTTTGAAAACAGCCAGAAAAGATCAAAGCCTGTCACTATTTAAAGAGTTACTTTTAAAATAAAATCGGTGTTATATCGGTGTTCTTAACTGTATTAAACATTGAATTAGATGTGTTTACAGCACTTGAACAGATTGTGAAATCCTCAATTTTTTTTTGTAGAACACTATTGTCATGATCAGTCGCTCGAGTATTTCACTAAACATCTGTGTGTGTGACGAATAACTGTGTTGCTTTGTCTGAAACTGTATGAAATTGCTGTGTTTTATGATTTCAGATGAAGGCGGTTGCTGGGATGAAGATGTCGTACAGTTTGCAGCAGGCCATTGCTTCATCTCGTAAAACTATCATAAGAGGATTCCGGCAGGATGAGACCCACTCGGCTCTGTGCTCGCATCTTTACTCGATGATTCGAGGGAACCGGCAGCATCGCAGGGCTTTTCTCATCTCACTGCTCAACCTCTTCGATGATAGTGCTGTAAGCAAACTTGAACTCATCAAACTAATTCTATTTATCTTAGCTGGAAGTGTTGAGATGATTTGGACATAATGTTTAATTTAAAACTAATTTAACTTCCAAGTTGTTTCTAAATTATTTTTAACAAATGACATTGAAAGGTTTCTTTATAGTTTTATCTCTCCAATAATAGAATATTGAAGAGGCATTAAACACATTTTGATATCTTTAAACCACTGAAGGGATTTGAATTAATCTGGTGGGTTACTTAGTACCAACTATAGATTACCCGATTATGTTTTGTGGGTCACAAAGATTAGTAGGGCAGGTTGAAGCATATCGTTTGACACCTTGTTGTTGACTTGGTCTGGTTATTCGCGATTTCGTTACCCATCTGACTTTTAGAATGAATTAAAATGCTGAATTTTAATGTGAATAAATTTAAAGAAACATAAAAAACAAAACATTGATCTAAAGCAAATGCACTAACTTTCTCAGTTTAAATATGTCTTTAAAGTTTGTCTGACTCTTCTCTTGTCGATTGTTTTGCAGAAGACAGAAGTGAACATGCTGCTGTTCATCGCAGACAACCTGGCTTGTTTCCCATACCAAAGCCAGGAAGAACCACTTTTCATCATGCACCACATAGACATCACCCTCTCCGTCTCTGGAAGCAACTTGTTGCAAACCTTTAAAGAGGTAGGATGAACAATGTCTTGGAGAAATACCAAGTTTGTTTTGGGGCGGTTTTCCATCTTATTTTAAAATTTGTTTGCGTTTTATTTCATAGCTTCTTCTGAAGGAGCCGAGACGTAAGGAGAAGAAAGTTAAGGAGTGGAAACACGCATCCGACGGCGAGGACGACGACGATGAAAAGATGAACTGCGATTCTCCCAACAGCAACGATGAGGAAAACAGTGACTGTGAGGAAGCACACGACGAAGTTGTGATTCGCCGGCCAAAGAAGGCAAAGAAACGTCACGCAAATTCAGACAGCTCAGAGTCAGAATCCGATCTGGATGATCTGAATATCGAAGATGTGGATAAAGTGATGAGACTTATCCCAGAAAATCCATCTGGACTCCTGGACTTTGCCAACGCTGTTCAAGGAATCCTGCTTCTGCTGGTGCTCAAACAGCATCTGAAGAATCAGTATGGATTCTCTGACAGGTAGGAGTTCTGAAAATAACTTTTTTTTCAAACCAGACAAAAACTTGCCGCATCTTTCAAAATAAAACTTCTATTTTCTCTTAACAGTAAAATCCAGAAGTACTCCCCAACTGAGTCAGCCAAAGTGTACGATAAAGCAGTGAACAGAAAAAACAACATACACTTCCACCCACGACAAACCATCGACTTCATTGGCAACAACATGGCTCACGCCACTTTGACGGATGATGTAAAGAGGCGAATAGTCAAACAGTACCTAGACGTAAGTCAGAAAACTCTCCGAAAACTCTCATAGTAGTCTTCCTACAGAAAATAACGTATTTGTGCTTTCACACAAAGGCAGTGAAAGCAGAAAAAGATATAGTTAATCATCGTTTTATTATTTTCCCTGCTCACAGTTCAAGGTTCTGATGGAGCATCTGGATCCAGATGAAGAAGATGAGGAAGGAGAAGCATCTGCCAGTGCCAACATACGTAATAAAGCCATAAACGCCCTGCTGGGAGGCTCCGGCCTCATGTCAGGACCCAGCCCACGTAATCAGGCGGGACCAGAAACAGACGACGACGACAGCGACATTGATGAAAGGACCGGAGGGGTGAGATGGATGAAGTCCTTCGTAGGGATGGCTATCATTAAGATATTTATCATTACTAATCCTCGGAAGGAGCATTGCGCGCAGTTTCATTTCCATACACTTTACTAAGCACATTTGATTAGCTATTGTTCTTCTGAAGGCTATAATGTTTGTGTTTATCGGTTAACTGTGAACCCTGTTAATTAAGATCATTTTGTTGCAAAATTAGTCTTTATGAATCAAATTTGAAAAGCAGCAATCAGTTTATTTTGGAGAAAGTTGCCGTGGAGCGAATTGATTGAGTTCAAAGGCAAAATCAAGTTGCAAATGCTCACATAACTTGAATTTGGCCTTTTTTTTTTTTTTGAACGGTTTTTGCTCATTGCGAGTGATTGATAGTACTTTTCATACTTAACTTAAAAAGTTTAGAGTTTTATGTTCAGTTTTTGTTTTTTAAATTAGTTTTAAATTGTACATCAGCTGACATTTTTTGAGACGCAATATGAACTTTTGTTCTGTTAATATGGCATGAATGTTTTTTTTTTACAGTATTGGCTGCTGTATTAAATTTTTACCTACATTTAATAAGCAGGAAAGTTAAGGTGGAGAAATGGCCTGTCTTAGTTGCGCTGTTGCCACGGCACTATTCTGTTACAGTTACCCTAAAAGGTTGAATTTTAACGGTCTGGTGAATGTGTATGACGTTGCATCAACTAACTGGGTTTTGGTATCCCATCCCTACTTATCATATGATTTCATACATAAACATTAACAATATTGATTAAAACTAATACGGTTGTATTGTTCTCATTTCTTGCAGTCCTCTCGAAAGTCAAGGCGATCAGGGGACCCCATTGATCTCAGTAGGATGAATGAGACGGTGGAAGCGATGGATGTCATTGCTCTGTGGTGCCCCAAATACAAAGACCGACCGCAAATAGCTCGAGTTGTTCAGAAGACAACTAACGGATACGCTGTTCAATGGATGGCAGGTTCCTACTCGGGACCCTGGGCGGAGGCCAAGAAACGTGATGGCCGCAAACAGGTGCCTTGGGTGGACACTATTAAAGAGTCGGACATCATTTTTAAGAAGATAGCCTTGACCAGCAACCAAAAACTGAGCAACAAAATAGTACAGACTTTACGCTCACTATATGCAGCGCGGGAAGGAGGAGCCAGCTAATGGCTCCTTTTTTTTTGGTTTTTGTTTATTTTTGGTTCCATTGTTCCATTTCCATGTTATCGAAAACTTTTCTTTTCCCTGTTCCTCCTAATCAACCTGACCACCTCCAACAACACAGCCAAACTTCACTGGATTCCTACCCCGCCCCTCTCCTTCCTTGTTTTGTAAGAGATCACAAGAGGGCAAGAATATTCTACACTACATACTTTTACAATGAGTTATTCTTGCAAAAATGACACAAAACATTAAACTTATATTAGAGGGACTGCTCGTGTTTCGTTGTGTTCATGTTCAGAGGATAGAATTCCGAAGGCATTAAAGGAATAATTCGCCCAGATTATCCCTTGAAAGGCTACCAGAAAAAGACGTGGAGGGAAATGTTTGTCAACATTGTGGAAGCCTCCTTCGCTGTTGTGCAGCAGAATTTAGCCGCTCATTTCTATTCCCACTGTATTATAGTTTAACACAAAAAAACTAAAATGTTTATATCTGAATTAAAAAAAAGCTGTAAAAAAAGAATAAAACCTTAAGTGAATGTTGGAAATTAGTCTTTTTGATGTTCTTATTAAAGTGTTTTTTGGAGTTTTATTATACTTCTAGCACCCTGATGTTTTTTTTTCCTTTTAGATTTTAGATATTTGGAAAAAAAAAAAAGAAAAAAAATTTATAAAAAAGATTTTTATTTTTGTTCACGTTTTATTTGTCCATGCTGTACAATGGCAGAGTCCTCTCCATATAATTTATTCTATTTCAAACTTCGCATGCAGTATATGTGGCCTATTGCAGGAGGATATTTTGTAAATGTAGATTTTGTTGTATTAGGTCACTCTAGTAATAAGAAGAAAAGGGTTTTATGCCCTTTTTGGTGGAACAAATACTGCAATAAATTTTCTACTTCTCTTTGTCACTTGTCTGCTCAAAGTGTTATGAACTATTTACTTTGCAAATGTATGGAAATATTTGATTTATTGCTTCAGCATTACGTAAACTTTGCTTAAATCTTTTCAATTAATTTTATCTTTTTATTTAAAGAGAAAGTAGGTAACAATTATTTTTCTCCAGAGGACTTAATAAGGACTTATATTACTGTAAAACAAATTATTCCTGCACTTTTTTAAATTCAATTTATATAGTGTCACATATAAAGACAGTTGTTTTTTTTTTTTTATCATTTTAAACGAATATCCTTTTACGGTTGTTTTGGACTCGCGACAAAAAATTTTAAACACATTTTATTCTGTGTTCGCTTGACACGTTAAGACAAAAATAAACCAGAAAACAATTCGCAAACCAGATCAGGGGACGAATAAGAGAAAAAATATTTTTTTTGTCACTATCCCAGGCAGCTAAAGGCAGCATGCCACACCTAAACTGGGTACACTCTGACCAATGCCAAAGCAATGAGTAAAAACTCATCAAAACAAAATTTTTGATTTACAAAAAAATTATTTCATTTCTTTTTTATGACTCACAGCATGTTTTTCTTGTCGGATGAACAAAAATTATTCATACAGTCCTTTCAGAAGGTCCCAGTGAAAAATTTGAATTCTTAGGTGGGATTTTAAATTTTTATTTTAACAGGGCATCTTCAATTATCTTCAATGATAGAAAAAGTTTCAAAAAAGTCTTCTGGACAGTTTAATTCTTCAACGAGACGTTTCGACTTCCATCCGGAAATCATTTTCAATCTGAATGAAATGGACTGAAACCTGGATCTATTTATACTAACCTGAGTAAAAGGTAAAAAAATAGTAAGAAGGGCTCGACCAATGAGACTGTGTTCCTTAAGATGGCCGTGAATGGCTCCTATTGTAGCCACAGACCAGATACAAACCTATTATAAAAATGCTAAAAGCCTAGTGAATAGAGAAACCTGCTAACGAGAGGCGTGAAACTGAGTCACGAGGTGTCATCTTTAGTCCATGGCTTCAAAAGGCTGCTATAGATACCGGGCAAAACGTATCTAACGCCTCCACTCCGATTCAATGGTATCTATAGCAGCCAACTTTTTCTACTATGGATCACTCCTGGATGAATGAGGGACTACACGGATTTATCTTCAATGATTAAAATTTATAGAAATTGAAGGCTTGTGTTCATAACATTTACAGGATATTAGAAAGTGAGAAGATGCCTGATGAATGAAGGAGAAGTGTGGTTCCTATTTTAAGAACAAGGAAGATGTACAGAGTTGTAACTACAGAGGAATAAAACTGATCAAACGATTAAATTATGGGAAAAAGTTGTCGAAGCCAGGCTAAGGTCTGAAGTACAAATTTGTGAGCAGCAGTATGATTTTATGCCTAAAAAGAGCACTAAACAGAGTACGTGTATGTGAATGAGAGGGATCCAAATGGAAAAGTGAGGTTACAGAAAGAGATAAAGAAGGTGGAAGATTTTAAGTACTTAGGATCAACAGTCCAGAGCAATGGAGAGTGTGGAAAAGAGGTGGAGAAGTATGTGCAGGCAGACTGGAACGGGTGGAGAAAAGTATCAGGTGTGATGTGTGAAATAAGACTTTCAGCTAAAATGAAAAGTGCTGTTTGGTCTAAAGATAGTGTCACTGAAGAAAACAGAGGAAGCAGAGATGAAGATGCTGAGGATCTCTCTGGGAGTGACCAGGATGGACAAGATCAGAGGAACAGCACATGTTAGAGGTTTTGGAGATAAAATCAGCGAGGCCAGACTGAGATGGTTCGGACATGTGCAGGCAGAAAGATACTGGGTTTGAAAACACCAGGGAAGAGGCCTAGAGGAAGACCAAAGAGGAAGACATGAAGACAGTTGGCGTGAATGAAGAGGATGCAGAAGATAGGGTTAGATGGTTGACCCCTGAAGGGAATTGCTGAAAGGAGAAGAAGATATATATCATGTGTGTGTATTATATATATATATATATATATATATATATATATATATATATATATATATATATAGAGAGAGAGAGAGAGAGAGAGAGAGAGAGAGAGAGTATCACATCACTTTTGATTAATGGGAGATTCTGTTTTAAGAGAATTGAGTTTGAACTGTATTTCAGAACCAAAACTTATTTTTTATGAGCTAATATAACACAAAGCATGCTTTTCTTAATAAACTTACACACAGAAACACACATATATAAACACATATATAATGAGCTAGCAATTATTGCATCATTTTTTATGATTTCCAAAAGGCGAATCATTAAATCAACCTCACTGCTTCCCGTAGTTTTAGTGACGTCACCATCGTGTGTCGTTTTTGTATTTTATGGCGGGGTGATTTGAGTTCTTGTTTTTTTTCTTTGTCAACATTCTCAAACCTACATAAATGGATCGGTATGTGAAAAAGTATCCAGAACAAAAACGTTTTAATTGATTTAACACGCTATGTTTTTATGGTGTGTAAAAAAAAATTACCTTTTGTGTTAAAATCAATCACAAGTGTATAAACGCGTTCATTTAAACGCAGCAAAAAGTGATGTATGGATTTAATTTTAACTTTTTTTTATTGCTCCAATTAAGTCAAGTTTCAGTTAAAATTATTTAAAAGCAAAAGCATACATCTATATTTAATAAACGTATAATATTTGCAGATAAAAAGGAATGTAGTGCTATAATGCTAATTGTTAGCATGCTGCTACATGATATACTAGACATTAAAAAGTGCTTTATTTACATCAATTAGACCCTTATTATTTATTTTATGATCATAAAATCACTTAAATATTCTGTATTTAAACCTAAACCAATAGCTTGGGCTTCACAGATAAAAAAAACCCTAATAAACAATCCAATTATGAAAGAGTAACACACAATCATTCATAAGGACCTCATAAACTTCAATAACATTTAAGATGATAACAATTTGGATTATTTGTAGATGAAAGAAATCTTTCACCTTAACTTTAAAGTTAATCAGCCACTAAAACAGTTTTATTTTTCTCCTTAAGTTGTTGCTTGCTGATCAAAGAGGTTTTAAATCTATTCATACAAACAGATTAGACTGTCATGTATTCACATTCACTAGTATTTGCTACTGAACATATTGTGAACATATCACCATGACACTGTTGCTACTTTTATGTTTTGAGCTCCTCTGAAAATCCATTTTTCTATATTTTTGTGACATCCAGTGGAAGGTTGACCCGCACCACAACTGGGCGACACTCAGAGATGCCAATGAGAGTCCAAGACTCCAACAGAATGAGCATGGTGTACACAACACCTCAGAGGTTGGTTCAATGACCTGACTTTTATTTTTGGCACATTTGTGTGTGTATGTTGGTTTTGTTTAATCTTCCGAACTGTTGAAGCTATTACCAGGTCACAGAAATGCCACAGGCAATATCTGGGAAGTGGCAGGGTACACCTTGACAAGTCACCAGTCTGTCAAATGACCACACATATAAAATCAATAACTTATAGCATATACATATTAAAACACTGACCACTCAACTTAAATTAAATCATTTTGGTGGTGGTAGGAAATTATATGCTGTCTTGAAATTAAATTTTGCAACAAGTGTGTGTGTGGCCCCACAACAAACTGGCGATCTGTTCTGGGTGTAGCCTGCCTCTCCTGAAATCAGCTGGGATAGGTGCTGGCACCTCCTGTACCCCAACAATGACCCCATTAGCGATAAGTGCTTAAGACTAAACAAAATAATTAGCCACTCCCACATGAGATCACATCATTTTATCAACATTTTTTTTTTCTAAACCACTTTATCCATGACAAGGTTTATGTTTTTGAAAATATACATTATTTTGAGATGTTAAATTGACAGTTTAAATACTATTAATGAACTTTAATCCTGAAAGTTTTTATTTAATAAAAGGCTGAATGGGAATTTATAATAAAAGGTGTTCAAATTTGTAACACTTGAATAAATTAATACCAGTATTCTTTTTTTTTTTTTCAGCAAGCAGCCGTCTTTTGGAAAGCTCAGTATAACAAAACCTCCATCTGGGACTTCTGAGAGGCGAACCAGCTTCTTTGGCATCAGGTTTGCCAATGAAGATAACTGATATACTGTAGCAACATAGATTTAATGAGCCAGACAATATCAGCAATAATTGAGTTAAATTTTTAAACAAGCTTGATTTTAAAAGTCATAATAACACTTGTGATTTTTTTTTTTTATGCAACTCCATTTCTTGTTTTTAGGACTAGCGGGGTCAGCATGCCTCGTAACAGTTACATGTCAGGAATCGGAGGATCTGAGAAAACCAAAGATGCTAGACCTCTACATGATAAGTCTTATGTTCAGCAATGCATCCGAAAGCTTCATGAGGTTAAAAACACATCTTTGTTTGTATTTTTGGGTAATCTATTTGCCTTTTAGTATCACTGACTCAATTTGATTGGTTGTTTTCCAGTTCTTAACAGAGCGAGGATACCCAGGGACCCTGTCATCCAAAACTCTACAGTCACCCTCCAGCAAGGAGTTTGTGAAGATGTTTGAATTCATTTACTGCCAGCTCGATCCAACGTTTGAGATGCCAAATACAAAAAATACAAAGTTTGAGGAGGAAGTCCCAGCTATGCTTAAAGCTTTGAGGTAACAGATCTTTAGTTTACCAACAGCTCACGTCTTGGTCCCACAGTATTATTTTAGTGGAAGGTTAAGACTGAATAAATGTAAATACACTGATTCTGACAAATCTCTTTAAATGAACTTTTTTGTTTTTTTCATAGGTACCCATTTGTTTTCTCAAAGAGTTTGATGTATTCTGTTGGAGCTCCTCACACTTGGCCTCAGGCCCTGGGAGCTCTCATTTGGCTCATTGATAATGTTAAGGTGAGAAACTCTTACAATTAACAAAATATTTGACTGTAATTGTCAAACCTATCTAGGTTTAAATTATCAGGATCAGCAAATTTTGTTGCTCCTCTGGATTTTTTATTATGAATGTTTTATTATGGATGTTTGTGCTTCAGATTTACTGGAGCCTGAACGAGCAGTCCCAGCCGTTCAGCGACTTCTGCGAAGGTAACAGTGACGTTAAAGACGGCGTTGAATATAAAAAGGTGCGATTTTGTTTTTTTTTTTTTTTTTTTAAATAATTACTGAGTTGTCTTTTTCTACAACAAATCTCTCAAGGTTTATTGTATTTAGTACAACTCTTCTTCATCTTGTGCAGCTTTTCCTGGACTACACAGCAGAAACCTACAGCAAGTTCATGAAGGGTGATGATGCATTTGAGGACGATGACGAGGCGTTCATCAGAAAACTAAGTATGCATAGCAATCTTTAAAGATTATTTTCTAATCTTGATGAGTTTTAGTATGGATAAGACTTTGATTGGTTTTCTTTAACAGAGAAGTTTTACAATGTGGATGAAGCCCTGCTGAAGACAATGGAAGAAAAGAGCAAGTTTCTCTTTCGGGAAGTCGAACGGCTGGAGAAAGAAAATCAAACTGTAAGTTTCTCAAATTAAAACATCCACACAAGAACGTTTCTGATTGTAATTTTACTGGAAATAAACATTTCATCATTTGCTGATTGTTCACATTGAGATGAAAACAAGTGTCTTTGTCGAGTTTTAAAATTGTGTGCTGTCATTTTTATTTTTTAATGGGTGTTGTTGACGTCCTTCGTTGATGTGGTACCTTTTTATCTGTTGCACAGGACCCTTTAATGGCCAAGAAGATGGAAAAGGTGAAGCTACAGACGGATCTTAAGAAACTCCAGAGTTACAGCAGCAGCCTGGAGTCATTTCAAGCAAATCTGGAAAGCAAAGTTTCAGAACTGGATCACGAGTTGGAAAACAGCGGTAAATTTTAACCTTGTGCTGAGAAACAAGTTTTTTTTAATTAAAAGCAGGATTGGACATGAAATTATCATATGAAGAAATGTTTTGTTGCAAGGTTTTGCTTTTTAGCCACAAAACCAAATCAGATGAATAGTCAGTTCCATCAGAGTTGCACAATAATAATATCAACGTGAAAATGCATTGACAGTCAAATAAGCTGCAATTTTTCTTTAATTTTCTGTTTGTTCTTCACCAGTTTACAACTTTTCTCTGCGATCTGAGCTGCATACTAATTTGTTCATCCATATAGAAATGAAAACCTAAACAAGCTTTGTTTTGGGGGCTTTTTGGGTTTAGAAAAAAAACTTTTTGTTTCTTATTCAGACCCAACTCCTGACTTGGTGTTCGTTTTCTTTTTCAGTGAGTTATTTAGACTCTCTAAAGCGTGAGAGGGAAGAACTACAACATGTTCTTCAAAAGCAGAAGTTTACTCCTGCTGATGTGGCAAGGATCAACCAGGAAAAGAGGGAACTCCAACACAACATTTCTACCCTGAGCAAATCTCTGGAGGACATTCAAAAACACAAGTGGAATGAAGAGATCGCTCTGGCAAAAGTTAAAGAAAAGGTACTGTTGTTCTTTTGGATGAATAAAGAAATACAATGAAAGAACACAGAAGGTTTTTTTTTTTTACTTTTAAAATGGATTATTTGTTCATTTCTGCTTCTCTGTATTGTTTCTATACTTAATTCCAGGCTGAGTTGAAGCTGAGTGAGTACCACAAACTGGCTCGGATGTTGAAGCTAACACCTCAGTCTGCAGAAAACGCATGTGGTCAGGATTTTGAGATCAGACTTTTTGAAAGTGGATCCAGCAACACACTTCAACATAAAACTCAGATTCAGGTAGCTGGTTGGAATCTGGAAGTTTTATCTAATACAAACTTTTCATTCAAGTTCTTGTGTTTAATTTGCACCATATTGATGGTTTTTAATGAGTGTGTTTTTTTATTTTGCTTTAGATCCTCCTGAGAAAGCTGATCAGTAACGTGGAGGAAGATAACGTTCGTGTAGCAAACAGTAAGCTTAGTCTGGAGGAGTCCTGTGAACAGGTAACACAACTTCTATATTAACCGTAAAATAAAATATCACATTGCAGAAGTTTTTTAATCATTCTGTTGTTTGTTTTCTAGTTAAATTCCAACATCTTTGACAAGACTAACGATTTGAAGCAGCTCACAGAAAAGATTCGTAAAGTTGATGAACAGCTGGAGTGTGAAATGCAGGTTTGTTGGATTTAGTCATTTCCACTCAGAGCCACTGCAGGAAAAATAAGAAACAGTTTCATGTGTGTTTAAGTGTGCTGCTTCCTAACATTGTGTCTGGATCGTTGAAGGAAATGGCCAGAGAGGAGCAGGAGTGGGCCGCAGAGATTGAATCGGCTGAAAATCATCGCAAACTTCTAGAGGAAAAAGTGACGTCCGGGTTTGACGAAGCAATGCAGCAACTGAACGCTACGCAAACACAGTAAGCAACAAATGAAAATGAAAAGTTTTTTTTCCCCCACAATTTACAGATTTTCTTTTTACAATTGCAAGACAAAGTAGACAAAGTCTATGAGATTACTTCTTGCAATCTTCAAATTAGTCGTTTATCAGGAAACCTGCTGTGGCAGAAGGATGGCACGATTTTGCTGTGTATGTCTTTGTAATGTTTAGCCCAATTCAATGACAAGCTATATAAGTATAGCTCCTGGAAGTCTGACGGCTATTAAATATTCATAATTTGGGCGCAAAAAATTGAGTGGCTCTCTTTCCTGGCCATACCACAACTTGTTATTTCAGTTGTATTTTCACAATTATTTTTTATCTTTATATGTAGGATATTAAATATTGTGTAGAAGCAGTTTCACATCAGCACTCAGTTTTTAAATGAGTTAAAATCTGGTGATTAACTATGTGCATTAGACTGGAAACCATTGTTCCTGTTGAAAAAAAATCAATTACAATTGCAGGTAAAATGCATATACATATTAATTGACCTCTTTGCTGTGGTTTTGCGCTATTTTCTCATTTCTACAGGTGTAAAATATGACATTTCTGTGTTTTCTAATTGTTTTCTTGTTGCTCTAAATACTTATTTTCACCGTCCTAAGTTCACTTCAGGTTCTGTCCACAAGAGTCGTCTTTTTCCCACGTCTCCCAATCGGTGTACAACAGCTCCTGACTTGGCTTGAAGTCACACAGAAGTTGATGTACTTGGCAACCTTACTTGAACTTGTGTGAAATTCTCTGTGATTTTATCATAAGCAAGCTTCACAAATGAGGCTCTCGACATGCAAAATGGTCATCAGATAATTTGAACCATTCCTCTTTGGGAAACATTGCTCACACCAGCTATTGTCCTGTGGTATCTGATTCAAATCACTTTTTTGAGGCCATGCCACTGCATCTGTTTCAGGTTGAGGTCCGGATTCTGAAGGTGTAATTTCCTCTATCGGTTGTTTTTATGTCTTTGCTAAGGGTCGCTATCCTGTTGCCTCAACTTCAGTTGGAGCTCAAATGACCTTTAGTTTACTTGTAAAATATACTGACAAACTTGGGAATTTAGATTGCTGTCACGATACTCTGCCCTGTTTAATTCCTCTCTTGCCATTGTTTTTTCTCAAACACATTCATTTGGGTTCCATCTGCTTACAAAATGTTTAGCTGGCGGTACTGTGGAGCAATGTTGGAAGTTAATTGTTATCTAGTGGAAGAAATAAGTTTTGTTAGTTGGCGATGGCCATGGTAGCAAGCTGAGATGTTCCAGATGCCCCAGAGGAACTGGTACAGAGTGTTCCAGTTCATGCTGAAGCGCGGGCATACTTGTGAGATTACTAATATGTCTGGATTAAAAAAAGAAAAGGGTATAAAATGCAAAGATTAGGATACAGACTACAGACTGGTCTTGGCTTGCAGAGGATTTCATACTATGAGGATTTCCTAAAAATATTTGCAGAGAATTTATCATGTTATCAGTTTCCCTTTTGATAAAATACTATTTATGTTTAATTTTCTTAGTATTTTCATCCAAGCTCATCGACAATATCCAAGTGCTTTTCTGCAAACTTCAAACATGCCACGAAGTTTTTTTTCAAGACCAGCTATGTCTTCCTTTGTGGTGTGATTTGTGTTCTCTCATGAAATCCATTCTGTTTTAAGTTTTACATCTTGTATTTTCAATTATAATATTATCATTATGTGCTCTACATATGGAACCTCAAAAATTGTACAAATTTCTACTCATCCTGTTGTAGACAGATTTCGGCATACGCAAGCTTTAAAACTAACGCCTTTGTGCTTTTAGAGATACTTTGTGACGTTACAACTTGACGCAGGTTAATTCCAGATGTGTTTTGTACAAATCACGATTCACATCAGGCAATGTCTTTTGAGAACACAAAACTCAAAACTTGTGTGTGTCCTTATAACCAACACGTCCAATCTCAGAACACTGATTTTATTCAAGGTTGGCTCTTGTGTCTCTTGGTGGAGCTTAGAGGTTTCAAAATTCCCATATTTTGTTTCATAATAAGAATCTCTAATTGTGTAGGACTGATACTTTAAAACAAATTTGACAAGTTCTGCTGTAATATTATAAAATACAAAAAGGTAAACAAAATAAAATTATTAAAACTATAAAAGCAGATATGAAGCACAGACCAGATGGACACAAAACATGGAATCAACTGAACACAATAAGACAGTTTAAAGAAGGCGATGGAATTTAAATTTAATATCTAGTACTGATGGTGTAAGCCTAACCTCGTTCATATTATGTTCAACGAAACTGCTTGCATTTTGCGATGCATTATTTAAGGAGAACGTGTCTTGCGATCCAATTTAGATGAAGATAAAAAAAAATCTGATATTTCACGGCCAGTTTTTGTGGAAAACCGTTTCGTCGTCTTCCGCTTATCTGTGGCCGGGATCCAGGCTTCTCTGACCCCAGCTACATTCTCCAGCTCACCCGAAAGCATCCCGAGTCGTTCCCCAGCCAGCTGTGAGACATAGTCTCTCTAGCAGGTCCGGGATCTGCCTCTTGGTCTACTTCCGGTGGGACATACCCGTAACACCTCACCAGCGAGACGCTCGGAAGGCATCCTGACCAGCTGCCCGAATCACCCCATCTGGCTTCTCTTGACCTGTAGAAACCCTAGTCATTTAAAAAGATTTCCATAGACATACATCAAAGTTTGTGTTTATTTGTTTCTTGCATTTGGTTATTGTTTTCATTGACGCATTAAATGAGTTATTAAATGTATAAAGTTCTTTAATATAATTTTTTTGTTTCCTCTTTTCAAGGTACCAGTTGGCTCTGCAGGAAACAAATGAAAAGAGGCTGGTTGTTGCCAACAACCTGACATCTGTTTTAACCACAGCCACCAACCATCTTTCTATTGTTGAGGTACTTTCTGGTTCTATGAAAATTTACTTGAATGTTTAATAGCCCCAAAAAAATGGATCAACTGTTGATTTTAAATTGTATTAATTCTGAATATCCTTCGATACGTCAAGACTGGCAAATTTTAATTGTAGAGCAATTTAGGTCTGAACAAGCAGTGTGGCTGATGTCATCCCCATGTATTGAAAGAAAAGCAAACTGTGTTGAGCCGGAATGAACTAATTAAAAAGTAGGGGCAGGATACACCCAGTATGAGTGCCAGTCTGTTGGAGGGTTTAAAGAATGGACAAACAACTTGTCACACACACACACACACACACACACACACATTCTGTCAAACTATTGCTTTCGAGGCTGTACCTCCTTTTTCTGAAAACATAGAATCTCATTTTGTAGATTTAAATTTTCACTGGTTTAAAATGATCTATGAAGCACTTTATTAAACTGTATATTATAAATGAAGTTTGGTTTGTAACAATTAGCATAATAATTTTTTTATTGAAGTTAAAAAAGCAAACGTGCCTTTTAAAATGTTCAAATTCTTACAAATACAGAAAACTGGGATGTGGGAATCCTTAACTGGTAGATCCAAATAAATATCTAAAACTCCATAAAATACTCTTTGCACTTTGGCTGCAGGTGAAATGTTTTGAAGGTTTTATGATTGTCCTTGGCTCAGGATAAACAGTCGTAACAGGGAGATTCCACTTATCTAGGGCCGCCTGAAAACCCAGGCGTCTCCCACCCTGGCTGCATCCCCCAGCTCACCTGAAAGGATCCTGAGGCGTTCCCTGTCCAGCTGTGAGACATAATCTCTCCAGAGGGTCTGGCGTCTGCCTCAAGGTCTCCTCCTGTTGGGACATGCCCAAAACACTTCAACAGCGAGGTGCTCGGGAGGCATCCTAATCAGATGCCCAAACCACCCCATCTGGCTTCTCTCTAACTGGAGGAGAAATGGATGGCGGAGCTCCTCCCTTTCTATCTGAGTGAGAGCCCGGCCACCCTGCAGAAGAAGCTTATTTTGGCCGCTTGTATCCACAATCTCATTTGTTTGGTCTCCCCCCACAACTGGTGACCATAAGGGAAGGTGTTGGCTCAGTGGTAGAATGTCCGTCCTTGGACAGGGAGAAGCCAGTTCGATTCCCACCGGACCCATGCCTAAACGTCCTTGGTGAAGACACCTAACCCCCTAGTTGCTCCCACCTTTGGTGCCGTTGTGGCTACCTGCTGCGGTGCAATGCAGCAAAAATAATTTTCCCGTTGAGGGATGAAAATAGTACGGTTAAATAAAAAAGTGAGGGTCGGAACGTAGATAGACTGGTAATTTGGTAGCTTTGCTTTTCGGCTTAGCTCTTTCTTCACCACAACGGATTGATGCAGTGATCGAATTCCGTCATCTTCCGCTCATCCGGGGCCGGGTCGCGTGGGTCAACAGCCTCAGACGGGAAGCCCAGGCTTCTCTCGCCCCGGCCGCATCCTCCAGCTCACCCGGAAGGATCCCGATTTGTTCCCCGGGTCAGCTGTGAGACATAGTCTCTCCAGCGGGTCCGAGGTCTGCCTCTCAGAGACTCCTCCCGGTGGGACTAGCCCGAAACACCTAACCAGCGAGGCGCTCGGGCGGCATCGTGACCAGATGCCCGAACCACCCCATCTGGCTTCTCTCGACCTAGAGGAGGAGCGGTTTGACACAGAGCTCCTCCAGGATGACAGAGCTCCTCACCCGATCTCTGAGTGAGAGCCCAGCCACCCTGTGGAGGAAGCTCATTTCGGCCGCTTGTATCTGTGATCTCATTCTTTCGGTCATCACCCACAGCTGGTGACCATAGGTGAGGGTTGGCACGTAGATTGACTTGTGAATCGAGAGCTTTGCTTTTCGGCTCAGCTCTTTCTTTACCATGACGGACCGAAGCAGCGTCCTAGTTATCGCTGACGCCGCATTGATCCGCCTGTCGAATCTCCCGCTCCATCCTTCCCCCACTCGTGAAGAAGACCCCGAGATACTTAAACTCCTCCACTTGGGGCAGGGGGCATTCTACCCTTTTATGGGCGAGGAACATGATCTCGAATTTGGAGGCGCTAATTCCCATCCCGGCCGCTTCACACTTGGCAGAAAATTGATCCAGTGAGAGCTGGAGATTGCGGTCCGATGAAGCCAACAGGACCACATCATCCAAAAAAGGCAGAGATCCAACCCTGAGGATCTGATTGAAATGCCGCGAGTTTATTAGTTTCACAATATTCATCTGCAAATGTTGCAAAACAGTCTCTCATCCAATAAAAAGTCCAATGTTTAGTTATTTTAGCTCTGTTTTTTTTTTTTTTTACAACAGAAGAGTGTGGATGAACTGCACAGCAAAGTGCTGCGTCACTGCGCCAAGGCCAGAGATGAAGACAAAGCCGCCACACAGCAGCTGCGGGGCACGTTGAAGACCTTAAGAGCAGCCCTGGAGTGAGCCGGACAGGAGATCACTGTAAAGCAAACACTTTAAACATCAAGGTAAGAAATATCTTTTTAAATAGCAATAAAAAGATGTCTAAGTCCTGAAAGTGGCACGTTTTCTAAGCTTGCATGATCGTGAAGAACCATCCGGACCAAACTAATACACATAAAATACACATCCAACCATCACAGCAGAATTCATTCAAATAAGATACAAGTGTCTCCCTATGATCAGAGGTGGCAGTTGTTGCAAACACCACCTCGTGTGTTCACAGTTATTGTCTGACAGGGTTTTACGATAAGCGTGAGAGAAATGTTTTGGCAGACGTGATGATGACGGATGAGGTGCCTGAGAGAGTTTCTTCAAAGAAAATGTGATGAATAACTTCTACCAGTCTCAGAATCCAGCATGGATCCAGCAGAGTGTGTTGGCTGATGTGTTAGAGAGGAGCGGCTCTGCCAAATGTTAGCAGCTAAAGAATTCTGATGTGATCATATAATGAACAGAGGATATGAATCAAAGCCACGTTAGAAAGACCTGTCTTTGGACGAATGTCTGAATCAATGGTTTTGCAATCTCAAACATTGACATGGTGATTGTTTTTCACATGCTTGTTCTTTCTGGGGTGCTGAGGATCTCTCTGGGAGGGACCAGGATGGACAGGATTAGAAATGAGTATCGTAATTTCACGACCATTAGGCGCACCGTACGAAAAGGCGCAGTCTCAGTCACACATCGCCTTACAACAACACACACGCAAGCATGCAAATGTGCGTGTTAAAAAATAGATCGGGAGCAAAACTGAGTTTGGTTGTGCTTTATTTAAGTAGTAACGATACTAAACAAGCATATTACCGGGAATAGTCTTTATTCAAATCCGTCAAAGTCCTCATCCTCTGTTTCGGAATCGAACACCTGCGCAAAATCCAACAGAGCAGGTCCACTTTGTTCCTCGCTGTCAAAGTCACTGTCTGTACTGTGCGGCTCCTCGGAAAGGATACCAGCTTTTGCGAAAGCTCGGATAACAGTACCAGCAGACACGTTAGTCCAAGCATCTACAATCCATTGACTCGTTAATGCTGAAATTTCTCACGGCGGCTCGATTCCCATGTTCCTCCGCGTAGCTGATTGCCTTCAGCTTAAACTGAGCGTCATAAGCGTGTCTCTTTGCCATTTTCAGGGTTAAAACAGCAATGTTGTGCATACAGCACATACCTTTTTTATACACAATCCACGCCCACACTTCACTCTTTAACGTTCTCATGCCTTTTCTTTCAGGTCCGCCTCGCCTCACGGGCACCGCTTTTTCTTTTATGTCCACCTTTTCTCACACACAAGGCGCACCACACGAAAGGGCGCACCGCTCATTTTGAAGAAAATCTAAGATGTTTATATGCGCCTTATAGCCGTGAAATTACGGTACATCAGGGGAATAGCACATGTTGGAGATTTTGGCGATAAAGTCAGAGAGGCCAGACTGAGATGGTTTGGACATGTGCAGAGGAGAGAGAGTGAGTACATAGGAAGAAGGATGCTGGATTTGGAACCACCAGGAAAGAGGACTAGAGGAAGACCAAAGAGGAGGTTTATGGACGCAGTGAAGGAAGACATGAAGATAGTTGGTGTGACCAAAGAGGATACAACAGATAGGGTTAGATGGAAGAAACTGACTTTTTGTGGCGACCCCTGAAGGGAAATGCCGAAAGAAGAAGAAGTTCTTTCTGGGTTGATCAACTTGTGTGTTTATTTAGTGTCTTTCTTTTGTATTCTTTCCAGGTTTCTTCCCGGCTAGAAAAACAAATGTAACCTGGCAGAAAATTCAGACAGTCTTTGTGCATGTTTACATATGAAGGTGCATCACAGCAGGACCAAACTAAGCCAAGTTAAAACTGGTGTCATTGGTCCTTGCTTTTTAACTGGATCAGACAGGGGACCGCTGAGGTGTTAATACGCTGTCTTATTAAAACTCAATTTCACTCATTCACTGCTGCTCTAATCTGTTCTGCAGATGTGAAAAATGGGAAAAGAAAGTAAGCCGTCATATTTTTTTCTCTTAAGACTTTCTGTCAAAACACTGCTGCATTGCTGGAATTTTTCTTTCCTCAGGCTTCAGATTTACCAACTCTGGCATTCGGATTCCAGCTTCAGAAACTAATTGCCTCCAGACTTGGGAGACAAATTAACTCCCGATATAGTCATAAGATGCAAACACAGGAAATTCTTGTAACAATTCTTATTCTACAACAAGAGTAATGGCATCAGTCACAGACAGAAAAGGAACTGATAGAATTATGTTTGAACATATCGACACATACACATGTTTATTTTAAAATTGATAGAAATATTCAGTTCAGTTGAAGGTATTCATTTTTGTTACATTTTGTTTGATATATATACACATTAGGGCAGTGGTGGATGAAGTACTCACTTTTTGTACTTAAGTAAAAGTACAGATAATTAGGCAAAAAATTTACTTAAGTAAAAGTACAAAAGTAGTTGGTGTAAATTGTACTTTTTGAGTAAAAAGTAAAAGTATTCGATCATAATTCAAATGTTATTTGTTGTGCTATAGGGTGTCACCATGGTAACCAGGATAAATACTCTGCAGGGGTGTGACCCCCCTCTCCCGCCTCTTTTGGTCCACAAAAAAAATAAATAAATAAAATAAAAGGAAAGGGGACAAGTCAAGCTATCCCCTAGAAGGGCCAGTGAATGGGCACCAAAATGGAGGAAAATGACACTTATTTTTTAAAATGTTTTGGGGGGAGGCCCCCAGTCACTAATACATTGGCTTTGTCAAAGCCGCACCCCCCTTTGGAAAATTCTAGATCCACCCCTGCTCTGTGTAATGATGGCTCAACTTTTTATTTAGAAGTAAACACAACGAACAACGATGTTCTGACACTTTTTAATTTGTACGATATTTGATGTTAGGTTTTTGGCGCTGAATGAATGCGGAAAATGTTTCTCGATTCATTACTTCTTCTCCCGATTAACTGCTTCTTTTGATTTTGGCGATGCGGCTTCAAGATGCGCTAAAAAAAAAACCTTTGTATTTTTCAAATTCCTAAACAAAAATGTAACAAAAAATGTAAAACACACTCTTAAAAAGTAGCGAAGTAGAAGTACAGGTATTTGCTCTAAAAATGTAGTGAAGTAAAAGTAAAAGTACTGGTCTTAAATTTTACTTAAGTAAAGTACAGATACACAATTTTTTTACTTACGTACAGTAACGAAGTACATTTACTTTGTTACGTTCCACCACTGCATTAGGGTGATGTATCAGATGGTTTTTGTCACTTCAAACAAACCATCTGACCTCACACTATTTGGGCTCATTTGCACCATGGCGGGTGTGTACTTTTTGTTTCAATCAAAAGCAGCTTTCTGATCGAAGCTGGACGCAATCTGTGGTGGTTCATCAGTGCAGTTTTGAAAGCGGCGCATAAAATCAAACTTTCTCCAAACCCCATCACCAGCAACGTCTTCCACCTGAATGAGTCTGTAAATTATTGGCTTTGTTCCAACTTTAAACACCCTATTTTGGGATTTGTTGCTCACACAGGGTGTATATTTTGGTCTGCCTCTGTAGCATCGGCTCTAAGCAAACCTTGTAGGCACCAGGAGAGAGGGATCCTGAGTTCGTAGCTTTGTGAAACGCTTGAAATTATTGTTCACAAACATATGCCGATATCCAACATGCGTTTTGTATGTTTATTATGGGCTGCATACATCGAGCAATCAGCAGAACAGCAAAAAGAATAGTTATGGAATGTGGAAACAGAAAAACGAATGGATGTGACAAACAAAACAGCAGTCAACGAAAAAAATACAGCTACCTGCCCTGACACTCCTCATTTGTGTGCTCAAAAAGTGTGCGCTTTTCACACACACGTGTACGCGCCCCAGTACCTGTGCGGCCCGCCCCTTCTTCTCAGGACCAATCGGACAGACACACTGTGCACTTTATTTCTGTCTCCTACAGCCTCTCCGAAATACAAACAGAACCAGAAAGACTCCTACGTTTGATGTCAGGGCATCATTTTTCTTTATTGACTGGGCGGCCATTTTTTCGTGGTCTGGTCAATACCTGAACTAGTTGCTGAAGTGAAATTGAGTTAAGGCAATAGGTGGTGGCTTTCTAGAAACATATACACTGCTCAAAAAAACGAGACACTGAAGAATGTATTGCCCCAGCACCTCAAAAATGATGAGTCTATCTTGTCTAAATGTTTTTTTTACAGCTACTCAAAAGGATACTCTGTAATTAGTGTTGCGCCGACATGGTCACGTACATGCCTTACAGCTGCTGCACATGCTCCTAATTAGATGATGAATGGAATCTTTGTGAATTTCCACCCAGATTTGGAACAGGACATCACTGAGCTTATAAATATCAATAATGTTATTCAAACTCAAAAGAAGAAGGGAGTGTTGGGTTTTGGACAGTCCAAAACCCAAAACCTGTTTTGGACAGGACGGTGTCCAAAAACCCGTCCAAAACTATGTTTTGGACATTTTTGGACGTCCAAAAATCACACTTTTTGATAGTTTTGGACACTTTTTTGCAAGTTTTGGTTGCTTTTTTTAATAGTTTTGGACATCTCTTCCCTGTTTTGGACATGTAGGTGTCCAAAACCTGTTTTGGACAGGACAGTTTTGGACGGGTTTAAACCAGGTTTTAACCGGGGAGGCGTCCAAAACTTGCCAACACTGGAAGAAGGTCCTTCACTAAGAAAAACAGGAGGAAAACATCGCTGGCATCAATCCGGACAATGGTTTTTTGTTTTCGGGGCGGTATTAGCGTTGCAGCTCCCATGCATCTGTTCTTTATTTCATTAACAATAAATTACAGATTAACTACTCTCTTGGAATTCATAACAACATATCAATATTATAGAAGTTTGATTCGCTCTTCCTCCAGGTAGAGAGAAGCCAAATGGGGTGGTTCGGGCATGTGGTCAGGATGCCCCTTGCTGGTGAGGTGTTTCTGGCACATCCCACTGGGAGGAGACCAAGAGGCAGACTCCGGATCCGCTGGAGAGACTATGTCTCACAGCTGGCTGGGGAATGACTCGGGATCCTTCTGGGTGAGCTGGAGGATGCAGCTGGGGTGAGAGAAGCCTGGGCTTCCCGTCTGAGGCTGTTGCCCCCAAGACCCAGCCCCGGATAGGTGGAAGACAACCAAATGGAACAAAAACCATTTCCCCAAAGCCTTTCAATTACTTCCAACTTCCTGGTATTTATGGAACCCAGAAAAATCTTTACACATGTTCAGTAATCACCGAGGTGCTGAACCATCAGCACCAAAACTTTCAAACTGCATTTAAGATGATAAAAACTTACACATACAGTAGATCATCAAAATGGAAAATTAAATGAAATGAGACAAACCTGTTTTAATACTTAAAAATGATGACTGAAGATTTGTTGAAGAGTTTTATTAAACCAAGTGTGGAGTGTGAAACCAGGTGTATTTACACCTGTCAGCAGGTGTGTGATGACAGCTCTACGTGCTCTAGGGGGATGACTTCCTCTCTTTCTGTCTTTTATGACGGCCGAGCTGCAGAGGTGATGCTATCAGGGCTTCGCTGCAATCACAGCGTCCGGAGCTGAATAATAGATTTACTGAGTGAGCCGTTTACACACAGCAGCCGTTTCCAGCTCTGCAAACATAACTCAGCTGCACGTCATGCAAAATAACAGCTTCTCAAAGTTTTTTTGTTTTCTTCTCTCCGCAGAATTACGAACCCGCAGCAGGTCGGACATGACAGCTGGAAACCTTCCAGAACTTCACACTGTGATTTTTTTGATGATCAGAGCACGTTCTGTAGCTTAGCTGCTCAGAAAGCCTGTTTTCAGATGAAGATAAATTACTCCATGCTCCTTTATCACTAACTTTGTCGTCTCCAAAACGATATTTATGTTTCAGGCGAAACAGGATACGCCTCATGATTCAACAGAGAAACAAAGTAAAAAAACATCTGGTGCATATACTGTTAGACGTTCTGTGGAACAGCACTCCTCCCTGTCCAAAAACATGCTTCCTTATTTTAAAAAAAAAAAAAAAAAAAAACAATATAAATGTTGTCCTGTATTAGCAGAATTTTTTTTTTTTTTACAGTTTGTGTATTAAAATAAAATGTGTAAAAACCAAATTGAGTAAGTTTGAGTTACTCTGTTTGACTAACTGGAAATTTTTACGTAGATTTACTTACGAACATGTGACAAAATATTTTAAAATCTCTGCGTTATAATTGGAGTTGACATTTAACTGTGTTCCGAGCCCATTTGTTGTGGGTATACCGAGGCTGGAACCCAGTCCCGACCCCTAAATCCAATTTAGTCACCCAGTGCACTGATCATTTAATCCTAACACATTTTAATTTTGAAGTTGGAGAAAGTTTGTTTAGGTGAAAGTGAATACAGCACATAACGTGACACATTGTGTGTGAATTTTATAAGTTACCTCATCTTATTAACCTAAACCTGGATGTAAGTTTCCAAGGTGAATGTGTTTTAGTGGGATCGTGTTACCATCAGCTTGTCTCCCCCTCTCCGGTGTGGTCGGGTTTACAAAGGTGGTCAGAGGTCCTGAGAAGGTTGTTTTAGAGTATGAAAGGTTAAAAAGAGGCTGTGAATCAGAAGTTTGAACCGGTGACTCGCTGTGAGTCATTTTCTGTTTTACAGGCTCTATTTCAGGGTCTGCTAACCTTAGAGGGAAACAGATGTCTGACACGGATCAGGTAGGGAAATTATATGTTACTATTGAGATCCCAAACAAGGCAGGTTTTAATCAAATGTTTATGCTGATGGTTTTATTATGAATTTGTAGATCGATGCTTCACACATGTAAAACATAGCTGTGCCTCAAACACTCCTAGAAGACAAAAATACACCCACTTCTACTTTGAACTCCTCTGTCACACCTACAGCGCACCGTCATAAAGTCCTCATACATGTCCCACAGCTACATTGCAGATCTTTCTGTCCTTTCCAGTGGCCACTATATAATATATCGAGTATCCAACGTGGACGTCCTGACCCAGACAAGCACGTTCAGTATTTTCGCCAACCTCTCACTGAGGCGCCTGCGCTGGCGAGGTCATGTATGCAGGATGAACGATGGCCGTATTCCTAAGGAAATCCTTCATGAGGAGTTTGCCACCGGGAGCTCGCCACGGGAACGCGGCCAACTGGACAACCTGCTTTGCAGTACAACGATGCCTGCAAGAGAGATCTGAAGTCGTGTAACATCAACCCAGCAGGTCTCAAGTCAGTGATCTCTGACCGCTATGGGGGCGTGCAACTGTCAAAATCGGTATCAAGCAGGTTGAGGAGAACAGAGAGATCCGGTGAGAGGCCACAAAGACCCGAAAACGGCAAAAAAGTCAGTGTGCCACTGCTCCCCCCATGACTCATACCACTTCTCATATTTGCTGCGAGTGTGGTAGGAGCTGCAGCTCCCATATCGGGTTATTTATCCACAGCTGAAGCTGCACAATCACCCTTTGGAATCAGTCACATTGAAGCACACCCCAACAAGCTCTTTTTCACATGCTGGTTCAACTCTGGAACATCTTTTCAGATGCTAAACTTGAGATGTTTTACAACTGTTAAAATGTTCTAATTAAAGATCAAACTGTCTCCGCAGTAGAGGGAAACCCCTCACCACATACAGAGAAGCAGGAGACTCCTCATCAACTCGAGAGCACACACACATTTGTTCTCACAAACACAGGAGGCCGCCAACTGTCGGGGAATCTTTGCTTTTCTTCTCAGGATATAAAAAAAGAAGTCTGGAGGGCCGGAGACATCTCTGTGGATCGGTGGGGTGCAGGGATGGTGAGGAGCAGGAAAGAGAAACAGGGTGGTCTGCTGGAGGAGGAGGAGTGGGTCTGCTTTGCCTCCTGGGGTCACAGACACACACACACACACACACTCACTGTGTTTACAGAGGGGATTAGACCAGTTTACCCACTACCTGCTCCTGGGCCATATGTGTAAACCATGAAGGGAGTGAATCCTGGCATCCGGACTGTGTATGCTCCGTCCATTTCGTAACATCCATAATCTTTACAACTCAAGAGGGAACAGATGTTGTCATAGCAACCCGTTTTTGTTTCCTCTACACAAAGTCTGTAATGAAATAAACTGTTTTGTACACATAAAATGATAAAAATGATGCATAAACATTTTTTTTTCATGGACGTTTAACTTGTCTCATGTGGTTTTGGATTTCTTTGTGATTTTTGAAAAGAAACCCCAAGATTATAAAAGACAGATTTGTATATATTGATTTGTTTACCCCGTTTTTCCTCCAAATCCACATGATCTGATTTACAGCTGAACACAACTGGATTGATGTTTCAGTCTGGATGTGAGGGTTAGCTAACAAAATATTCTCCATGATGTTTTATTAATCTGCTCACAAAGTGTTTGTTTGGCTCTTCTCACCCTGCTTGCAGATTACGCAATTGTTGATGATGATAGAAAAATCAGATTTTGTACTCTGGATGAGAAATACGACACTTTTACACACAAAGAAATTCAAATATTTGCTGGTATGAAGATGTTTTCTCTTGCTTTTAGTTTAGAATGAAGATAAACCTTAACTTAGCAAAAAAGTTATGACCCTAAACGCACCCTAGAAACCTCTTATGCTACACATCCAAAGGTATTTGGTCACCTGTCTTACTTTATAAACAAAACAAGTGACCTTTTGTCCTTAATCCCTAAGGTTCAATCCGACGTCGGTCCACCCTTTGTAGTTACAATACCGTCAAATCTTTTGGATAAGTCTAAAACTGTGCGGATGGAAAAAATTTGATACCATTCCTCAGAAAACACATTATTGCATTATCAGAAAGCCCAGCGCTCAGTCTTTGATTTAATCCCATTTCCTGGAAACCTAGACTGCTCCATCAGGATGCCAGATGGAGAAGTTTGATTTGTCACCTCAAAGAATGCGTCTTCATAGAGTCTAGTGGTGTTTTGCTTTCTTACCACTGCTTCTCAATGTTTGCATTGGATGAAACTGATCGCCATGGAAACCCATTCCTCAGTATCTCCTGATCCCACTCCATCAGTACGGGTCCGACCACTTGGTGGCATAGTTGCCATCGTTCTCAAAAACTTTCACATTCATGGAAAATCTTTGACCTGACAGCAAGAAGGTCACTGGTTCCATGATCAGTCCTAGTTTTAAAATGTTGGCTGTTACTATGACGACGACATGATGTTATCTTAGGCATTTTTGTACCCTTTGTTTGTACATTGACAAATAAAGTTTTATAGCTGTAAATGTTCTAATTTTATTTAGTATGAACCTAAACTAAGAAGTTTTTAAACTGTTCATTATTGCCGTATGAAATAAAACACAGTCTAGGAGGCTGACCTTTTATGACTTTTAATATAAACATGTTTTCTATTTTATCATTTATTTTTGTGTTCTAAAAATGAACGTTTAAAAATTTATAAGCATTTTATCTCCTCTGACCTGCTGCGCCCCGCAGCAGCTGGGAGGAAGCATGCATTGCCATAGAATTAACTTCTGCGGGAAGTTGTTGATGTGTTGCTATGGCAACAAACACATTGCTATGGCTACACGTGTGTGTTTATATTTGTGGAAAGAGACAAGGAGGACTCTGATGCCATGATAGAAAAAGTTAGAAAGGTTGAGTGAGATAATATTGACGAGAGTAAGAAAATTGTTTGAATAAAGTCTTGAAGTGATAAGTCTTGAAAGTTCAGGTTAACATATTGGAAAATAGCCGACAGCCAATTTATAACAAGGACATTTTTGAAGCAGCAGCGCAAAATGCTAAAAAAAAAGTAGGCTGTTGACAATTTAGATCATTTTACTTTGGTGTTTGCTTTTTTATTCTAGGTTTTAAAAATATGTATCATTATTATTACTTTAAAAATTGAGTAATGTAAAAGTTTATTTATGCAATTTTCAGGAGAGTAGTCTGTTCCCCCTCTATGTCATGTTTCTCCCCTCTTTCTGTGTATGTGTGTGTCCAGCGGGGAGCTGCAACAAGTCACACCTGAAATTCATCTACTCACCTGCTGGAGCATAAATAGATCAGTTTTTCACACACTCGTCGCCAGATCGTTTGTTTATCATGCTTGACCTGTTATGCAGTTTTTGCTCCAGCTCCTACGTCAGAACCTGCCTAATTAATCTGTTTTTGTCTTCTTTATTTGGACTTTTTTTTTAATCAATCTAATAAATCTGCTTTTTATTTCTTCATCTGAGCCTGTCTGTTGCATCAAGAGTATGAATAACTACATAAACGTCACATTGGCGGTCATGGCACTTGCAGGTAGGTTTAGAACGTTGCAGTCCAAGTATTTGTACTTGATACTTAACAAATGGTTTAGAAAATGAATGAATAATTGAATAAAAATATTTTATCCTTTTCCATCATCTATTTTGAATGTTTCTAATATCTCGACCATCCAGGCTAGTTTAATTATGAACCTAATCACACCGGTGTGCACAACATGAGTCAGATTTACAGTCAACATTTTCCACTTTGATTTGCGTGCATCGTCATGGAGACACAACTCTCATAATGATGTTTACATTGCATATCCAGCAGCGTTTTGTTGCCACCAGGTGACGTACAGCTGCCTGGAGATGCAGGATGATTTCACTCACCTGCAATGTTTGGCCTCACGTCTACAAACACTGATTACACTTTACACGTAAAGCATGTCAAACAGGCAAGGATTGCATGGTTCAGAGTCTCTTTTTTTTACAATTAAGATACATCTTTTAGAGCAGGGGTCACCAACATTTTCTGTGCCGCGGACCGGTCTAAAGGAGATAAGACCAGCCTGAAAAACTGTCTTTTTTAATATATAATAATAAACTTAAATCCACTTTGTCTTCACAAGAAAATTTATTAGCAGTGACTTTATAACATGGAAACATTCTCTCTGCTCAAACGCATACTGGTTGCTATGTTAATGGTAAACATACCTTCAAAATAAAGGACATCAGAAAAATCAGAGTTCTGAGTTTGTTTTGCTGGAACCAGACAGTCCCATCTTGGCCTGAAACCTGAAGAGTATTTCTAAGGTCCAGTCTGCTTTGTCACTCTGTAACTCCCCTTAGCAAAGAAGCTTGGCATAAATTTTTATTTTTTACTCATTTGACTAATTTAGGGGTTTAAATTTAAGGGGATGATGCGTTTCCAGCAATCATACATAGGCAAACCCCGAACCGCTGGAGAGACTATGTTCCACAGCTGGCCAGGGAACGACTTGGGATCCTTCCGGGTGAGCTGGAGGATGAAGCCGGGGTGAGAGAAGCCTGGGCTTCCCGTTTGAGGCTGTTGCCCCAGCGACCTGGCCCCGAAAAAGCGGAAGATGACGGAACGGGAAGGTGTGTCAAAAGTGAGTCATTGATGGATGTAAGGAAGAAAAAACGATGAATTTTCTAAATAAAACATCAGCATGGCTCAAGTACTAAACTTATAAATAAAATAAGCACAAATTTCAAATGGAAATAATGCAAGTTTTTTTTTTCTGTGCGGCCTGGAACCACATAAACCACGGCCCCGTACCGGTCCGCGGCCCAGTGGTTGGGGACCACTGATTGAGAGTTCAAACATATATATGTATATGGGTTGTAAAGTATTGACTTACACAACATGTTGCAAGCACATTGAAAAATTTAGATTTTATTTGATGAAAAATATCATAGATACTGTATGTTTGCTTTGCACAAAAAAGAAAGAAAACACGGACCTTTTACATCGTGACAGGCGAGTTTCTACTTTTCCTGTGTGGAGTTTATTCTTTTTTTACACACACAATAATTTCATCATCCAGGCAGATGTCAAATCTTCCTGTTTTCCTCCCCGAGGGAAAAAGGTAGGTTATGTAAACATTTAGAAATCCACTTCTCAGTAAATACTCAGTAAAGGTCAAACAATTGAAGTCATTATGAGCATTAGGCCACTGCTTCCAGCTGTTAGGGACAAATTAGTCATCAAGAAAAAATTAATTATAAAAATCTAACAAAGTATAAAACAATAAAACCTGAAAACACACACAAATAAATCAATACATCAACGAGTCAGGAAGTTGGAAAATGTCCTTTTCCTGATTTAAGTGGAAAAAAGTTTTCTCTTAATACTATTCTCCGGCCCGTAATTGTTTGCACACTCATTTTGTGTAAAAAAAATGTCTCTTTAGTTGGGCCAGTGGTGTTGAGGGCTTACTGGGAAGGATTTCCTCCCTAATGAGCACATGGTGTTTCTTTTATAATCACCAAACAGTGGGAGGTGAAACCATGGAGCGGATTTGTCGAGCCAAATTGGGCTCAGTGGTTGGCACAGTGTCCTCAAGGCAAGAAAGTCGGGGTTCGACTCCCAGAGTGGCAGTGAGGTAGTGAAACACTGGTCTTTCTGTGTGGAGTTTGCATGTTCTCCCTGTGTATGTGTAAGTTTTCTCTGGGTACATCCTCCAAAAACATGAATGTGAGGTTGATTGGCTGAGATGAAATTGCCTCTTGGAATGTAAGTGTGTCTGGATGGGTGTGTGGTCCTGCGACCGACTGGCCACTTGTTCGGGGTGTACCCTGCCTCCTGCCTGAAATTTGCCGGGATAGGCTCCGACACCCCCTGCGACCCTGTTAGGAATAACTTGTTCAGAAAACTCAACAAAAGTTAAGAAAAAAACCCAAACCGTTCAATAATGCACTCTCCCCAGGGGAAGATGGTGGCTCAGAGGCAGAGCGTTCACCCATGGTTTGATTCCCACTGAGTTCACGTCTAGGGTCCTTGGGGAAGACACCTAACCCCCCGTTTCAGGGGTGTACCCTGCCTCTTGCCTGAAATTAGCCAGGATACGCTCTGACACCCCCTGCGACCTTGTTAGGAATATCTGGTTCAGAAAACTCAACACAAGTTAAGAAAAAAACCCAAACCCTTCAATAATCCCCCCGCGCTCCTACGAGGGTAAGACGGTGCCTCAGACATAGAACATTCACCCATGAACTGGAAGCTAACCAGATGTTCGCAGGTTCGATTCCCACTGAGTTCACGTCTGGGGTCCTTGGGGAAGACACCTAACCCCCCGTTTCTCCCACCATTGGCGCCATTGTGGCAGCCTGCTGCGGCACAAATTTCCCCGGTGAGGGATCAATAAAATATGATGAGTATGTAAAAATAATAATACGTGGAGATTTACTGGTGCTTCTCTCTGAACACACACACACACACACACGGCTGAGGTCTACATGTCAGGCAGAGGCCGAACGTTGCAAAACCAACTCTCCCATTTCACATGAATATTTTAACCATCTCACACGTCTTCTACAAACAACCCTCAGGTGATAGTGTTACACACACTCTCTTCCTCCCACTGGTCATGTTTGAAACGATCACCAGCGTTAGACTAACACAATTAAATCAGATCAAACAGTTTTGAAAATATAAAACTATCACATTTTGAATTTTATGGCTCGTGGAGATTTTCCAGATGTTCCGTTTTATTTGCACTCTGAAACATTCCCGCCAGAGCAAAGCTAAATAGTCTTTTTCCTCGGCTTCTCCGACACAATGCATGTTAGAATCCATGTCCTTACTCTTTGTTGTCTCTTTAATTGTCAGTGAACCGGTGACTTATTGCTTGTGTCATTGTGTGGAAGTGATGAGTGGGGGTTTCTGTGGTTGGTGGTCCAGACTGGAGGTTTGGTGATTGTGCCAGATGAGAATCTGTGCACTAGGGGTAAAAACTCCATGGTAATCCCCGCCGTCTCTGCTCTGTGTTGTAGCCAACTCACTGACAAGACAGCTTTGTGTCTCCAACCACCTCACTGACCTCTGAGGCCTCGTTTCGGTGCCCACCTAAAAAAAAAAATAAAGTGATTTTTAATCTCTTTTATTCTTCAACACTCGGCTTATTAATAAGTTCATATTCTGGTTAACTGACTCATTTTTATCACCGATGTCAGATTGGAGATCTGTTTGATGGTAGTTTTTCCCACATGTCTAACATGTTTGTTTCAGTGGTGACTTTTATCTCACCCTCTGTGGTCTCTCTGCTACTGTCCGCTCAGCAGACTGACTCACACAGACAGAGTTCATGTTGAAGCTCTCATACAGAGAGCTACAGACATGAGGATTTATCAAGATATGCGTGATGATTGGTACATTTTGGTTATCATTTCCATCGCTCCCCACATTAGATTCTAGATTAACTACAATCTAGACCAGGGGTGTCAAACTCCGGTCTTTGAGGGCTGGTGTCCTGGTGTCCACGTGTTCCTATTTCAACACAACTGATGCACATGAAGTGAAATCAACAACCAATAAAATTTCGCACAATGACTCACTAACCTGTATCGTGTGTAAATGCATGAACACATGGAAAACCTTCAGGACACCGGCCCTCGAGGACCGGACTTTGACACCTGTGATCTAAAGCTATTGCTATCCAAAAAGCCTTAAAAGATGAATTCCAATGCTAAATAGAAACCCTTATTTGAAAGCGACATCACACTTCTGACATTCTCACATTTGTGAGTCTTTTGGAGCATTTTTGTTTGAGTTTCTTTCCTTGATGTCCGAATAGCTCCCGAGAGTTGCTGGTTGGATGAAAACTCGTAACCTGAGAGATATTCTGCTTGAAGAAGCTCCAGATGTTCTCAGCAGGGTTCTCTATCCTAAACGTTTAAGTTACAGACAATAATTTTAGGATTTGATTTCAGCTATTTGCAGATGATGTGGTTCTGTACATTTCATGTGAACTGTGATCGCCAACTCTCTATGGAAAGATTTCCAGCCAAAGTGTGAAACTGGGCTGAGAACGAGCACTTCCAAGTCCAACAAGACGCTACTCAACTGGAGAAGGGTGGGGTCCCTTCTCTGAAGGCCTCATGCTTACCCTAAAATCTGCGTCTATGTCATCTTCAATTAGAAAGCACACATGAGAGAAATTTGAAGCACATCACGGAAAAGATTGTCAATGATGAGAAGTGCACATTGTCAATAGTCACATTTGAACTCATTTTAAAACGAGTCGAGCATCTTATGGTAAGCGATGTTTCACCATCTTACACATAACAATAATTAATAGTATTATCGGCCCGTCATTCTGAGAAATACATGGACCTTCCTCAGTGGAAAACTTTCGCTTCCATTTTTTTTTCTCTTCTTTAAGATTGGACTATTTTTTTTATTTCAGTGTGTGCCAGTTACAAGGTTGTTGCACTCCTCCTGCCCCATTGTCTTTCGCTTGTGGGAAACATTACTTCGGCTGCACAATGCCGACACTTGTGCAGGAGAATGACAGGACCCACAGGCTAATTTGAGGGCCATTGGATATGCATCATTTGCATGGTTGGGGTAGAGTGATGAGATTTGTCGCATGGGTCATACACAAGGACTTACTGAGATTTATATCATTCTCAAATTGGCGTGAACAATGTACCGTACATGAGCTGAGCCGAAAACAGTCGATGAGCTCAAGAACTACACCAGTATTTAAGAGGTTGATCTAAATCAGAATGTCTGCAATAAGACGACTATGCTGGTGAAAAAGGAGTTGAACCAAGCGTGGAGATTTACGCATGAGCAAATCTCTTGACTTGTGAATTCCAACAGGAGTTGAGAAGAATGAGATTCCAAATACAAGCAGACAAAAAAATTATTCTGTATGATCAGGGATGCTGCTCCTCCACTTCTAAACGAGCTCATTCCCATATTGATGATTCTGTATGACTACTTGTGAGTTGTTATGAGTATTTCCTGGGAGAGGGAGAACTTAGGAAATCCCCTGGCTGGCCTGGGTGCACCTCAGAATTAATTTGGATGACGTAAAAAACGTGACCAATGTGAGGGAAGCCTGAGTTTCCTCGTTTATGCGTTTGCCCCACAACCGAACTCCAGATAAGCAAACACAGTCAACAGATTGTTCCAACGCAGCATGTTGTGAATGTACTTTTTTTTTCAAATGCATAAATTATTCATCATCAAACGGAACAACACCATTCTCATTACTTCCTTATTTAAGTGAGCACAACATCAACTATTCTTCATTTATCAAGGAAGGTGTCACCAAGCTGGTATCTAGCACCTGCTCGCCACGCTGCTCAAACTGTGTTGTGTTACATAGCGGGAGAACTTTATCCTTCATAACAAGCGGCTCTGTCATCACCAACAAAAGAGACAGACTCATCAGAAAAGAACCAGCTTTCAGATGTCGGCTCGTCATTTCATAACGTATCATCTCAATCAGAAAAATTTTACATTTTCTCCAAATAGTTTGAATGGTGTGTTTTTTTAAGGGGTTACGTCTTCATAAAATGTTCGTAGATGATATTTAGAGGACTGGTGACCTCTCCAAGGTGTATCCCGCCTCTTGCTTTGAGCTAGCCAGAACAGGTGTTGAATAAACTGGTTTAAAGTATAAATGAACAGATTATGTTTCAACCATAATTTTTTTGCTCAGGTAAAGGTTTGGTCTGAAAAGCAGAAATAGAGAAAAAAGAAAGTTTACATACTTTTTTTTAACTCTGAAGATCAAAGCTTGAGATGAAAGCAAACCCGCAGAATGTTTTTTACACTCTTTTGGTACCAAACAGTCTCTTTTTGTTTGTTTTTATTATTGCACTCTAAAGAAGTCTCATTTTTTTACTTGAGAAATGAGAAATGACTTTCTCATTTTACAGTCAAAATGAAAGTTCTTGTTCGTCCCAGAAAATCAATCTTAAAATGTGAAGATTTTTGTTAAAGATCACAGCTAGTCAATTTTAATACATGTAACAGTATTATGAGGGATTTTGAAACCTAAAAAAGGTCTAGTTTATCTCTGTGTGGTTTCACAGACTCACCGAAATGTGAGAAACTATCAAAGGATCGCGTATCGACCACACACATTAGTTAACCGAGCCACAGCTTCTATTCTCGCCTTCTCAGGTTCCCAACATCTTTGTCCTCATTGTCATGCTGGGATATTTACCACCTTTTAACCACACTGTCTGCACGATGTCCAGCCTTTCTTCCATCAGCTTCTAACTTCATCACTCATTCATCAACGTTGTTTTTGCCATGAGATCTTTCTACTCTCCCCTTTGATCTGTTTTTTTTCTATTGCTTATCACCATCAGGATCTCTTTCTGTAGGCCCCTATAGGTGTGATACCGTACACATGAATCCTTCTTTATTCTTTATGTCACTTGATAACGTTAAAGTTTGTCGAGTCTTTTCTTTAAGTTTACTCTACGGCATGTTTGCAACAATGGAATTTATTAACAAAGAGATGATAAAATAAAGTTTAGTCAAATCTGTTCATTTGATTGTAATGTTGTTTTAAGATGTGAAGATTTTCTGCCATAAATTAATTTACTAAAACAATTTGAAATAAATCTTCTGTTAAAGAAAATGACTAAACTCTAAAATCCACACAGGATACACAATTTATTTTAGACAATCATCTGTTTCATGACAACTTCTCTTTTTCTGGTTTTTAATCCCTTAGAATCGGAAATCAAACAAATCAGACGTGACTAAAAAAATGCAAAATTAACATTAGTAATACTTTTGTGGGCTGTGTGCTGGTCCAGTGGTTCACAGCAAGAAGGTCAGGGTTCAAGTCTCGGGTGGGAAGAGGCTTGAAACACTGGCCTTTCTGCATGGAGTTTGCATGTTCTACTAGAGTATGCATGGGTTTTCTCCGGGATCTCCGGTTTCCTAAGATCCTCCAAAAACATGCATGTCAGGTTGTTTGGCTGCTATATACTTGCCCCTAGCAGTGAATGTGTGTGTGTGTATGGCTCTGCGACAGACCAACGACAGATCTACCTGTTTGGGGTGGATCCCATCTCTTGCCTGAAATCAGCCGGCATGGGCTCTAGCAACCGTGTGATCCCACTAGGGATGAACGGTTTAAGAAGACGAATCAATGCTACTAAAATAACATTAAAAAACCCCATAAAGATTCAACTATTTTATCTTCCTAGTTTAAGTACAGATTGTGGTCTTTCGAACAGTTTCCTTTAGAAAATAAACATGATACAATTTCAGAAGCTTTTAGAAACATTAAATCTACCCATTTTTTCTGTAATTTCTGCATGAATCCCCCTCAAAAAATTCAACACATTTCCCATTGAAAGTTGCAGCGTGTAAAAAACTCAAAATTCAATCAAGAAAGCTAAATAAAGAATAAAAACTTTTTTTTATTAGAATCTTGTCACTTTAGCAACATAAAGACAGATGTTTTCTTTCAGAAATGAGTCATTTATAAACATAAAAGTTAAATTTATTCCATCAAATTTTTCTTGTTTGGATGGAAAAATACTTCTGTGTAAAATTAAAACCTCCCTAACTTTAATAAAAACATCCCTGCCTTTGTTGATATTTTCAATGCCATGAGAAATACTTAAAAAAGCATACAAAAGGTATTTTCTGAATTTTTTTTAGCCTCTAACGGCCATCTGTTTATCACTGAATGGCATTTAAAGTAAAAAAAAAAAAAAAAGTAACAAACTGCACGTAAAGTCTTCACACACAAAAATAATGAAACATCACTGCAATAAATAACATTTATTCAATATATAAAAATTCAATAAATATCAATAAGTTATTCATATTACACCTCATAAATACTTGTACATTTTATATTTTGTTTATTTTATTTTGTTTATTTTGAATTACTCTATTCATCCCTCACCGGGGAAATTTGTTTGCTGCACTCCTTACACCGCAGCAGGCTGCCCATCAACGGCGCCAATGGTGAGAGAAGCGGGGGTTAGGTGTCTTCTCCAAGGACCTTAGACGTGCTCTCCGTGGGACGCGAACCCGCGACCTTCCGGTCCGCGGGCGAACGCGCTAGTCACGCGGCCACCGTCTCCACCCATATGTGAACTATATATGTGAATATTCACTGAGATATTATATGTTCAGTTCAATTAACCCAACACACTGAATGAGGAAGAGGAGGGAGTATTATGATCTGTAAGATTTGTGGTCAAAAAAACTAAAAGTGGTTTGGAAGCTCTCTAGAAATTCTTTTTTGTGATATCGTTTTTCGTTTTAATGGCACTCATTTATCAAAATTGTATAGACAAAGTGGAAATGTTGGGTGAACATAGAACAGGGGTGTCCAACTCCGGTCCTGGTTGGTTGGTATCCTTCTAGGTTCTATGTTTTCTTGCATCTGTACACCTAATCTAGGCTATTGAGTCCTTGTGCCAAACTTTAATTTATCTTTGATTTAATATTTAGTGTATCAGCTGTATTAAACCAAAAATATATTGAAAACTTTCAGGACACTGACCGTCTGGGACCAGAGTGGGACACCCATGCTGTAGAGAATATGCAAAGAGGGTAAGCATTTATTTAGTAGATTTTACCAGTCCCTTTCAGGTTTCCGCAGGGTGTAATCTTGATAAATGCGATGGTAAAGCTAACTAAAAGCATAATGTATGCTGAACAAATAAACACGTCTATTTATTCAGATCCAAGCTCAGTCACATCCTTATTTCCCAACACGAATGAGCAAAAGACCGCAAAAAAGAAGGAGTCCATCGGACAGGGAGATAACTTTTAGTCAAATAGTCACCTCTTGGTTTTGTACTAGAAAGTGGCTCGCTGCCAAAAAGAAAAGAACCTTTAAACGTCTGTGAAGTTTTTTGTTTGTCGACATTTGGACTTGCATAAAAAATGCCAATACAATGTATCAGCCATGTTTTAGTAGATTATTCTGGATGTTCTGGTTGAACAGTTTGTTACTCTAACCTTAGACTCATACACACCTTACCATAATTTACATTTTTATTGTTATTCCAGTGCTTTTTTAAATTTTGGTGAATATTTACACCATATTTACACAACTCTCAATTTGGTGCAGTGATTTGTAATTATTGTACGCTCACATCAGATTGATAAATTGCATCAGCAATAAGCACATTGTTTTGGTCGTACAACAACTATACCCACATTTTGCGTGACAACTTTGATAAATGAGGGCCAATGGGTGGTCGTGTGCAAATAAATAGGTGCACTGAAAATAATTAAAAAACACATATTAATGAACCAAAAACCTCAGATGATTATTTTAACGGTGATCAAACATGATTGGACCACTGCCTGTCAATTGCTCCAAATTCTGGGTTTCAGCAAGAAGTAAGAATTCTTATTGGTTGGAGATCAAAACTAGAAAAAGCCACATAAGACTGAGGCAGTCTTAGGACCTGTATGGCGATCCCATACAGACCTTTCACAGAGTTTCTGGGCTGTCATCTTCCACACCACCCTGGAGTGTTGTCCCCTCTTTTTGATGGTCCTCTCATTAGTGGATGCAATTTATACTACTTAGATTCCTCCCAAAGTGGAAACGTTTGCATAAGGAATAACAGATCCATCCTGGAACGTCACACACATCCACACTTCCTGGCAGAGTGTTTCCTCACAGTATGGTAAACCAAGCTGTCATCCAGGAATGAAAGGTCATCATCGAACGCCACCGGCCGGCAGCAGACTCGTAGAGACGTGTCTTTGGAAGGAAGTTTTTTATTGTGAACTAGGTTGGAGAGGATTTTATCATAGTTGCTTTCAGGTTTCCTACAAGGTCCCGAGCAGTATCTAAATATCATTTCCTCTCCAGAACGGTGTCCTAGACCGAGATCTGAGACGTTCAGGTGGATTTGTTTGAGGACACAGTCCTGCCCTCGTCCTCCTCTGCTTCTCCTGTTCGTCTCCCCAGCTTTTCTCCTCCCCTTACTGCTTTTTATCGGCTTCGCACTCTTCACCCTCTCCCTTCTATGTCGAGTCCTGCCGCTCAGGCTGTCTCTGCTTGGAGACGGAGAAGGAGGGGAAGGAGATGAAAACGTGGAGGACGAGGAGGATCGACGTATTCCCCTGATGGTTACTTTGATGAAGTCCAGCACATCTTCAAAGTCCTCTGGGAGAGGTTCTCTCATGATGTCTGAAACACATGAAAAACAAGTTTCTCACTTCGATGGACCTTCTTGTTTAGCGTTTCACACATACATTAAAAAAAATTACTATCTCATTTCATAAAGCAGTTTGATTTTATTCAAACATTTAAATTCTACTCACTTACTGAAACAGACAAACGACAGGATAATATTTTGCAGTGACTCAGTTTATCTTTCATTTATTCAATTTTTTTACTGCTTTAAATATTTAAATTCTTGTGATTCCCATTTTTTTCCTACTACAGTTTAGATGGAGAAATGATGGAGCGGCACGGTGGAGCACTGGTTAGGGCAATGGTTAGGGTAGCGTTTAGGACAGCGGCCTCATAGCGGGATGATCAAGGTTTGAGGCCCGGGAAAGGTACGAGGCTTGAAACACTGGCCTTTCTGTGTGGAGTTTGCATGTTCTCTCCATATAAGCATGGGTTTTCTCCTACCCTCCACAAACATGCATGTTAGCCTAATTGGCTATTATGAAATTCCCTCTAGGAATAATTGTGTGTGTGTGTGAATGGATGTGAGTGAGTGTGTCTCTTTCTGCAACAGACTGGTGACCTGTTTGGGTGTATCCTGCCTCTCGCTTGAAATCAGCTTGGCTAGGCTCCAGCACACCCTATAACCCCATTAGGGATAAGCGGTTCAGAAGACGAAACAAAATTACATCAAATAATGCAACATACTGGTGACCTGTGTAGGGTGTACCCTGCCTCTGACCTAAAGAAGGACAAGGAGTTTATAAATGAATGGAGAAGATGAAATAAAAGACAAAAAGTCACCCTGGAGAGAAAATTAAAGAAGAAATAATTTAATTTAAAAACTAGATGTTTGGATTAAAATGATCTATCATTTCATTAATCAATCAAACAAACAGGATCTATCTATTCCATGCTCTTACATTTCTCTGCAGGTCTGATGCTCAGTGGGGTGGGGTAGATCTGAACTGGAGGGGCCACCAGGGGACCCTCAACAGAGCGCACCCTGCGGATCAGCGTGCCCGCGCACACCGCACTTAGCAGGATCAAACAAGTGGTCAGGCTATCCCATAACTTCATTGTCTGTCTCAGTCTGACTGAAGGACATGGCGCAGTTTGAAAGCAGCAAATCTCATCTGGGAAAAGGGAGAAAACACATTCCTCTCAGGTGGAAAGAAAAATATGTCCCATCTGCTGAAGAAAACCTGCCATCCAGATGGAAATGATCTCCTTATCAGCAAAACAAAAAAAAAGAGAAGCAATTATTCAGAACACAAATAATAGTCCCAGTTAATATGTCCTTTTTGGGCTTGTTAGTTTCCTCTGATCTTTTCCAGAAGGCAGCAACTTGATTCTTTCCCTCTGCACATCAGTCTGGACTGAGCTGTAAAGGGAGGAGAGAGAAATGTGATGAGAGGATGACGTGTGAAGGTCCATCCTCTGCTTGTCTCCTCCCAGAGATCTGGAAGAGAACAGGCACAGGCATTATTTGCATCATCTTAGCAAAGCTAGAGTATATTCTTTTATTATTTTTAAAATAATGTTGATGGCAGTTTATGCTCTTTTTTTTTAATCACCTTTTAAGGAGTTTACATGTGATGTGGGCGTGGTAGAGAACAAAAGGCGTGGCCAAGAATTCAAATTCAGTTCAATTTGTTTAGCCCAGAATCTCAAAATACTCAATGACTCAACAAGCTTCACATTGTAGATTTTTAAAAAAGTAAAAAAACAAACAAAGTCTCTGCCCTTAAACTAGGCATAGGCAAACTATGGCCTGCGAGCCACATGCGGCCTGTTAAACGGTTTAATCCGGCCCACCAGGACTTAAAAAAAATGATTTGGTAATAAAAAAAAAACAAACATGCAAGGCGCATACCACTTTGCGCCTTTCAAAAACCCAACCAACCAAACAAAAAAAACATCGCTTTAGATTGGCCGGGATGGGCTCCAGCACCCCCTGCAACCCCAATGGATGGATAAGTAGATGACTGACTGACTAAAAAAAAACATGTTAATGTTTTATTTCCCTTGCAATTCTGATGTTTCCTCACTAGATGGCACACTCTGCATATTTTGGCTTTGTTGAGAAAACAACAAAACTCTTGAAAACACAACGCTGCTCCCATTAAATTGTGTGTGTCTCTGTGATGAGCATGTTATCAAAATAAACAGTGCGCACACATATGGAAAGCCATCCAGGCCAATACGCGCACGTTAACAAGTGCGTTAGATTTCAAACCTATATTTTAAACTGAGCGCGCTAGATATACATGTTTTAAGCGCTAATTCGCTTGATTTGAAATTTTAACGCGCTTGATGTTAAATCTAAACCCTTTATCAAGTGTTAGAACTCAATGTGGCCCGCGAATTAAAAGTTTGCCCACCCCTCCCTTAGACCGTCCTTCATGGTGAGGAAAAACTCCAGACAACCCCGCAGTGGGGGAAAAAAAAGAAGAAACCTCATGGGGACCCACATGAAAGAAAGATCCCTTTACGAGATGAGCGTCTAATGTGTCTAAGACTGTTAATCAAATAGTTGCTTATTCTATTCTAACGCTATATATGTGACAAAATCAGTTGGAAAGTTTCATGCTGGATGGTAGATCAAGTACAGACGCCTCCTCAGTCTAGCCACGCCCAGGACAGGAACACAGACGATCCACTAAGAATCTGAAACAGAACTTTTTCTCAAAAAGGAGGAAGAGAGAGGCGGACAACATGTGAATCATACTGTACCAACTAGTGGTGAAAAATACCACATGATAAAGAAGTCTAAAATCCGCTGAGAGCGATGTGGATACATCAAGCGGCTAAAGAACAACTTGGTATTTGAATGATATCTTGAATGCCATACCGAAAAATCAGTAAATTACTCAAATATTCATGAACAAAATAGAAAGCAGTTTCTGGTGTGGTTTTGTTTTTGGACTATTGTTTTTAAAAAGTCCCAAAAGTTCATTTAAATTGAAGACCACCCCCAGAAATGCCGCACAGACTGCGTCCCATTTACAGTAAGACTAATTATTTTCCTCCAATGAGCACAATTTATCTCTTCATTTTCACAAACTCAATCATAAAACAACTTTTAATAGACATAAATTATTTGAAAGGATTTATTTTGATAAATTGGGTGTTTTTTGTTGGATTTTTTTAAACAACAAGCCTTTGTTAACGACTAGATCTCCTTCAAGGTCCATGAATGGTGTCATAAAATAAAAATTTATGCGAGTTGACAGCAGTTGCATACTTGTGCATTAATATTTCTGTTTTAAATCAGAAACAGATTATTTGTACTTTGTTTATTTGCTCGTTTCTTTTAATTAAAACCAGATTGGTCTGTATGTTCTCTCCTTCTACATCTCATTGAACGTTTTGCGCAAATTTATTACAAATGTTCGGGAGCTGTGGCCTTTTTTATCAGCCAACGGATAAGAAAATATACAAATAATGCAACACGTGCAATATTAAGAAAACCTTTATTTGTCCCACAATGGGGAAATTGCAGTATGCAACAGAATAGGCACAGGAAGAAAAAAAAGGTCACGACAAGTATGCACAAACAAAACAAAAACAAAAAAGGCAAAATAGACTAAGTACAAAAACATGCATTCAAAGTGAGTGAACTACCGCACAGTTCTGGTGAGAAATAGCAAAAAGAGCACATGGTTAAAATTCCTCATTGTGGAGTCTCACACCAGAAGGAAGGAAAGACCTCCTGAATCTCTCCTTCACACAGGGAGGGTGTTGATGGATGAGTTAAAAGTAAAGACTAATCTAATGAAGTTTGGGATTGTCTGGATAGGGGATTGTTACAAAAAAAGAGTCCTTTACAGAAAACAATGCAGCATTTGGACAGATGTGGCGTTTTACATGTGTTAATTGTTGATATAGGTCGGGGATTCAAGTCCTGGGTGGGAACAAGACTTGGAACACTGGTCTTTCTGTGTGGAGTTTGCATGTTCTACCTATGAACCTATGTATGTGTGGGTTTTCTCCAGGTACTTTGGTTTCCTCTCACCCTCCAAAACATGCATGTTAAGTTGATTGGCCCCTACAAAATTGCCCCTAGGAATGAGTGTGTGGGAATACCCTGGCTACCTGTTCGGGGTGTACCCTGCTTTCACTTTGAATCAAACGGGAAAGGCTCGAGCACCCCCCGTGACTCCATTGGGAATATATGGCTCAGAAGATGAATGAATAATTGCTGATATTAGTTATACTTTTGTCAGGACAGTAGTCTGTTCCCCCTCAGTGTCCTGTTTCCACCCTCCCTCTTGTCTGTGTGTGCGCACAAGTCACACCTGAAACCCATCTACTCATCTGCTGGAGCATAAATGGATCAGTTTTTGACACACTCTTTGCTAAATCATTTGTTTATCATGCTTGACCTGTTATCCAGTTTTTTGGCTCCAGCTCCTACATTAGAACCTACTTAATTAATCTGTTTTTGTCTTCTTTTTTTGGACTTTTTTTGTCAATCTAATAAATCTGCTTGTGATTTCTTCATCTGAGCCTGTCTGTTGTGATATTTTTGGCCTTAGCTACACATTATGACAACTTTTGATTAAAATGAACACTTTTATTTCCTTTATTTGGAACATCTTGATTTATTAGGGTTTCGAGAATTAACACAAAACACCCCTGGAATGCAGAAAGCGTAATAATGGTGTTTAGAAGCCAAGTTTTCAACTTTAATGACGTTAAATTAAGATCAAAAGTTCAAAAGAAATACATAGAAACAGCTTTTATTTGTAAAATCTCCAAATATTCAGACTTTTGACTCTTTTTTTTTAATGACTTAAAATGTCCTGCAGGTATTTTTCTCTTATTTTACAACCATAAAGGGAAAATAATGTACAACTGTACATATGCACAAGAAGTTTTTACTGGTGCAATCTTTTTATATCCAGCAATTTATTTTATTGAAGCTCTAAAAGTTTACAGCTGTGCATAAACATGGATGTGAATTACAGCCGTTTCTGCAGCATGCTGCATGTAAACACACACATCCAGCAGAAGCTAGAGGTGAACTGTATCGTAGTGAGTCATGGTTGTGTCAGTCTGTGCAAACGTTGGCCATATTGCGTTGTAACTACCCGACTATTCCCACACACACACATACTGTACATACACACACAGAGGGAGCAAGCAGAGCATCTGACTGTGTTGTAACGTTCATGTCATGCAGAAAAATGCTTTTGTTGCTTGCTAACACCCATAAGAGGTTTCCCTTTCCCTGCACCGTGTGGAAATATTTCATCCTTCAGTAATTACAGCCTCACTAAGCAGCAAGCACCAAACAGATGTTCATTTTCCTTCTTGTAAGACTCAGGAGCTACTTGGGGCCCATCTGCAATCAAATCTGCCAAACATGGAGGGGCTCAGCTGGATGCACATGTGAGAGGTTGATTGCAGGTCACTAAATAAAACCCATCCTGAGTTTGGCACATGGTTGCACGTAGATCAACAAAACTCACATTTACAAAAAGGGGAATAATCTTGTCGGTGTAGTTATCATCTTTCTGTCACTTATGAGCCAGTCTGTCTCATATAAACATCTGTTGGGTCTCAAAAGTATTGCATTACATCTAAAAATTATATTTGTTACGTTGTTTGCTGTGTCTAAATGCTTTATTGAAGTCACATTTTTTTCTGCAAACACTGAGACATTTGTTAAAATAAGTATTAGTACCATGAAATTTATATGTGTGCTTTGCCTGAATATGATTTGATTTGAAACTATTTTAAGTTAAAATATTATGTAACACACACCTCTTTAGTTGAAAACGTTGCATTAAATTTAATTTTAATTTAATGCAAAATTACAAAAACAATTTAACACAATTAATTCCAGCTCAGGGACAAGGTCCTGCACCAAGTGGAGGAGTTTGGTATCTCGGGGTCTTGTTCATGAGTGGGGAAAGGATGGAGTGGGAGACCAACAGACGTATTGGATTGTTGGTCCAATACATCCTCAGAAATCGTCTGTCTTGGTGAAAATTAACCGGTTTGCTTTTCAGCTCAGCTCTCAATTTACCAGTTGATCTATGTTCCTACCCTCACCCATGGTCACCAGTTGTGATGACCAAGGGACCAACTGTGGTTGGTCCACAGTTACGGAAACAAGTCGCCGAAATGAGCTCCTCCACAGGGTGGCTGGGTTCTCACTCAGAGATGGAGGGAGGAGCTCAAAGTAGGGCCGTTGCGCTGCATCGAGAGAAGCCAGATGGGGTGGTTCAGGCATCTGGTTAGGGTACCTCCTGAGTGCTTCATTGGTGAGGTGTCTCGGGCACATCCCACCAGGAGGAGTCCCAGAAGCAGACCCTGGACCTGCTGGAGAGACTGATTCACAGCTGGATCGGGAAACACGGTCCGATCTTCCCAGGTGAGCTGGAGGAGGCAGCCGGAGTAGGGTTTGGGCTTCTCGTCTGAGACTGTTGCCCCCTTACCTGGATAAGTAGATGAAATGGAACAAAAATTCATCACAAATAAATGAATCAGAGGAAACAGAAATAAAGGTTCATCTTACATGATATTTGCCTCTTTTTCAATTAATAAAACTAAAAAAGAAAACTTTTGCTTTCCTTTTAAAACCATGCAGTTGGACACTAAACATCACCCAATATTCACATAATATCCGTTACAATCTTGTAGATGTTCGTATGGACAGTTATCTTGTATGATTTTGTTCATTATATTTGAATATAATTGAATAATTAAATGATTTTTTAAAAGGAATGGTTGTGCTTCCTTGTATTGATATTTTCTTGTATATAACAGAATATTCCAGAGATTGACTTATTTTTGCACTAAAGCTTCTTTTTGTTACATCGGTTTCCAAATTTATTCATAATACTGTCATGATCCCCTCACCTGCCACTAGAGGGAGCCCAGGACCTACTTTCATCGCCCTGATTAGGAACACCTGCGGGTGATTACTCTGATGACACACACCTGTGGATCATGCTGCCTATTTAAAGGCATTCACTCCAGACATCCTTCCCAGTTTGGGTTTCTGGGTGCCTGACCATAAGTTGTATCATAGAACTCCAGTATCAAATCCGTGTAGTCCCTCATTCATCCAGGAGTGATCCATAGTAGAAAAAGTTTCAAAAAAGTCTTCTGGACAGTTTAATTCTTCAACGAGACGTTTCGACTTCCATCCGGAAATCATTTTCAATCTGAATGAAATGGACTGGAACCTGGATCCATTTATACTAACCTGAGTAACAGGTAAAAAAAGTGTAAGAAGGGCTCGACCAATGAGAATGTTCCTTAAGATGGTCGTGAATGGCTCCTATTGTAGCCACAGACCAGTAAACAAAAAAATGCTAAAAGCCTAGTGAAAAGAGAAACCTGCTAACGAGAGGCGTGAAACTGAGTCACGAGGTGTCATCTTTAGTCCATGGCTTCAAAAGGCTGCTATAGATACCGGGCAAAACGTATCTAACGCCTCCATTCCGATTCAGTGAGGGATTCTCTTTCATCACAAAAATGGCTTCTTTCACCCCTCTTTCAAACCAACCTTTCTCTCTACTTAGAATCTTCACCTCACTGTCCTCAAAAGTGTGTTTGGTGGATTTAAGATGCAGATGTACGGCAGACTGTGGACCACTAGAGGCTTCTCTTCTGTGTTGGTAAAGTCTTTTGTGGAGTGGTTGCTTTGTTTCCCCAATGTAGTTTTCTTTGCAGCTCCCTTCACTGCACCGGATCGAATAAACTACATTGCTCTGTTTTTCCGTAGGCATCTTGTCTTTAGGATGTACTAGTTTTTGACGTAATGTGTTGACCGGTTTAAAGAAAACCGGGATGTCATGTTGTCTGAAGATTCTCTGTAACTTCTCGGACAGTCCTGACACGTAGGGAATAGAGACTCCATTTTTTCTCTTCTCAGTTTCTGTTTCCCTCTTCTCATGTTTCTTGGACGCTCTCACCCTATTCAGGGCCCATTTGGGGTAGCCACAGACCGAGAGGGCTTTTCGGACATGCTGTGTCTCCTTCTCCTTAGCCTCTGTGCTCGTGGGTACCTCCTCCGCCCTGTGTTGTAAAGTTCTGATGACACCCAGTTTGTGTTGCAAAGGATGATTAGAGTCAAACTGTAGGTACTGGTCTGTGTGCGTGGGTTTCCTGTATACCTCCAGTTGCAAATTCCCGTCCTCCCCTATGATCACAGCGCAGTCTAAAAAGGCCAACCGGTTGTCCTTGGAGTCTTCACGTGTAAACTTGATGTTCGGATCCACAATGTTGATGTGTGAAGTGAAGGCTTCCAGATCTTGCTTGTTGATCTTCACAAAAGTGTCATCAACATAGCGGAACCAGTGACTGGGTGGATTTCCTGGGAATGTGCTCAGGGCTTGCTTCTCAACCTCCTCCATGTAAAGATTAGCTACTATGGGGGACACTGGAGAGCCCATCGCACAGCCGTGGATTTGTCTGTAGAAACCACCACGAAACTGAAAGTAAGTGGAGTTGAGACAAATGTCCAACAGGTTGCAGATGTGTTCCGGAGTCAGTTTGGTCCTTTCTTGCAGTGTGGTGTCCCCTTGTAGTCTTTGTCTGACTGCTGTTACAGCTTCTTTTGTAGGGATGCAGGTGAAGAGTGATACAACGTCATAAGAAACAATGATGTCATCTTTGTCTATATGTACATGTTTCACTTTCTCTACAAAATCTTGTGTGTTCTCCACGTGGTGTTCTGTGTTACCCACTAAGGGGGCCAAGATGGTTTTCAGGTATTTGGCTACGTTGTAGGTTATAGAGTCAGTGCTGCACACAATGGGTCTAAGAGGAACATCCTGTTTGTGGACTTTGGGTAAGCCGTAGATACATGGAATGGCATCACCCGGATACATTCTGAAGTACAAAGCTTTATCAATCATGTCGTCCTTTTCCAGCTTCTGTAAATAGTCAATCAACTTCTTTTTGTAGCCACTGGAAGGGTCCCGCTTGAGTTTTTGATAAGTGGAAGTGTCTTCCAGGAGGTTGTTCATCTTGGCTTCATAATCCGTGGTGTTGAGAATCACAGTGCAACGTCCTTTGTCTGCTGGTAGAATGTTTATGCTGTGATCTTTCTGCAGGGCTGACAGTGCTTTCCTCTCCTCTGGTGTGATGTTGGATGTTGAATGAGGGACTACACGGATTTGTTGCTAAGAATTTTGGGGAGAAAACTTTGAAATGGATTCGAGAACTGGAGAACGCAGTCAGAAAGCTAGCAGACAACAGAAACCATCTTCGCTTTAACCTGAGGTGCAGACAGAGCGGCATCATACCGAAGAGTCTACAGATCAGACCACCGGTGAAAGGACTCAGAGCTGAGAAGATCTGGCAGAAAAATCTTACCCTCATGCTTAATGAGAGAATTAGGGCCAACAACGTAAGCATCAAGAAATTTGCTGACAGAGCAGAATGGCTGGAAGGTAAACTTTCCAAAATCCTCCCGGAAGAAATAAGCAAGAAGGTGAAAGACTTCATACAAACGGCACAGCTATCTCAACACAGGAAGGTTAAGGAACGTCATTTGAAGAAATTCAACATTCTTCTGAGCAGAAAGAACAAGTTTCAAGAATACCAGGTGATGAGAGCTTCTGACACACAGAAGGGGACTGGAATCAGCAAGGACAATTGGATAAGAAATCTTTCAGATCGGATACTCTCACAGGCAGAGAAAGATGTTCTTTCCAAAGGACTTAATTTTGCAGTTACGTCAAAAGACATCCCCACAGTAGACTTCATCACAGCCACAGAAGCAGCCATAAAGAAGAACAATTTGTCTGGATCAGAAGCTGCAGATCTAAGGCTACGAGTCACCGCTTCACTTAACAGTGCGAAACCTCCACCGTCCAACATCACACCAGAGGAGAGGAAAGCACTGTCAGCCCTGCAGAAAGATCACAGCATAAACATTCTACCAGCAGACAAAGGACGTTGCACTGTGATTCTCAACACCACGGATTATGAAGCCAAGATGAACAACCTCCTGGAAGACACTTCCACTTATCAAAAACTCAAGCGGGACCCTTCCAGTGGCTACAAAAAGAAGTTGATTGACTATTTACAGAAGCTGGAAAAGGACGACATGATTGATAAAGCTTTGTACTTCAGAATGTATCCGGGTGATGCCATTCCATGTATCTACGGCTTACCCAAAGTCCACAAACAGGATGTTCCTCTTAGACCCATTGTGTGCAGCACTGACTCTATAACCTACAACGTAGCCAAATACCTGAAAACCATCTTGGCCCCCTTAGTGGGTAACACAGAACACCACGTGGAGAACACACAAGATTTTGTAGAGAAAGTGAAACATGTACATATAGACAAAGATGACATCATTGTTTCTTATGACGTTGTATCACTCTTCACCTGCATCCCTACAAAAGAAGCTGTAACAGCAGTCAGACAAAGACTACAAGGGGACACCACACTGCAAGAAAGGACCAAACTGACTCCGGAACACATCTGCAACCTGTTGGACATTTGTCTCAACTCCACTTACTTTCAGTTTCGTGGTGGTTTCTACAGACAAATCCACGGCTGTGCGATGGGCTCTCCAGTGTCCCCCATAGTAGCTAATCTTTACATGGAGGAGGTTGAGAAGCAAGCCCTGAGCACATTCCCAGGAAATCCACCCAGTCACTGGTTCCGCTATGTTGATGACACTTTTGTGAAGATCAACAAGCAAGATCTGGAAGCCTTCACTTCACACATCAACATTGTGGATCCGAACATCAAGTTTACACGTGAAGACTCCAAGGACAACCGGTTGGCCTTTTTAGACTGCGCTGTGATCATAGGGGAGGACGGGAATTTGCAACTGGAGGTATACAGGAAACCCACGCACACAGACCAGTACCTACAGTTTGACTCTAATCATCCTTTGCAACACAAACTGGGTGTCATCAGAACTTTACAACACAGGGCGGAGGAGGTACCCACGAGCACAGAGGCTAAGGAGAAGGAGACACAGCATGTCCGAAAAGCCCTCTCGGTCTGTGGCTACCCCAAATGGGCCCTGAATAGGGTGAGAGCGTCCAAGAAACATGAGAAGAGGGAAACAGAAACTGAGAAGAGAAAAAATGGAGTCTCTATTCCCTACGTGTCAGGACTGTCCGAGAAGTTACAGAGAATCTTCAGACAACATGACATCCCGGTTTTCTTTAAACCGGTCAACACATTACGTCAAAAACTAGTACATCCTAAAGACAAGATGCCTACGGAAAAACAGAGCAATGTAGTTTATTCGATCCGGTGCAGTGAAGGGAGCTGCAAAGAAAACTACATTGGGGAAACAAAGCAACCACTCCACAAAAGACTTTACCAACACAGAAGAGAAGCCTCTAGTGGTCCACAGTCTGCCGTACATCTGCATCTTAAATCCACCAAACACACTTTTGAGGACAGTGAGGTGAAGATTCTAAGTAGAGAGAAAGGTTGGTTTGAAAGAGGGGTGAAAGAAGCCATTTTTGTGATGAAAGAGAATCCCTCACTGAATCGGAATGGAGGCGTTAGATACGTTTTGCCCGGTATCTATAGCAGCCTTTTGAAGCCATGGACTAAAGATGACACCTCGTGACTCAGTTTCACGCCTCTCGTTAGCAGGTTTCTCTTTTCACTAGGCTTTTAGCATTTTTTTGTTTACTGGTCTGTGGCTACAATAGGAGCCATTCACGACCATCTTAAGGAACATTCTCATTGGTCGAGCCCTTCTTACACTTTTTTTTTACCTGTTACTCAGGTTAGTATAAATGGATCCAGGTTCCAGTCCATTTCATTCAGATTGAAAATGATTTCCGGATGGAAGTCGAAACGTCTCGTTGAAGAATTAAACTGTCCAGAAGACTTTTTTGAAACTTTTTCTACTATAGAACTCCAGTATATTATTTGAAATTTTGATCCCGAGTTAATCCTTTGCTTTACTGGACTTTTGATTATGAAATCCTGTTTTGTTGTCCTGCAATTAGGTCCTCCACCTCTTTCTGCATCCCCACATTCATGACAAATACATTGTATAAGTTGTTTTTTAATGATAACAAATTGAGTTTATTAAAAAAAAAAAAAACAAATGTTTGAATTTTTTTATAGCATCTTTGGACAAATTTTATTATTCTTACTTTGGGAAAATCCTAAAATGTGAAGAATTTGAGGATAACTGGTCACAAGATTCCCTTTTGTATCTCTTAGTAATTTTATATTGTCTTTTTTTTCAAATAAATAGCAGCTCTTAACATGTTATATTTTTACAATAGCCATGCAGTCATTTATTCACACACATTTTTGAGTCTGTTTTGAAGTTCTCCAGAGGACCATCAAGTCGCTCATGTTTCCATTTCCACATTGAAACGGGTCCAGGTCGTACCTTAAACCCTCAGGTATGCTCACGGGGACCTTCTAGTTTCAGCAGAAGAATTCATAAACAGTCCCCTATGTGACGTGGGGCATCATTTTGCACAGAAAAGGTCGGAAAGAGGTGAACTTTAACCTATAGTTGGAAAAGTGGTCACCAAGAAAAATTCATTTTAAATAATACATCATGAGAAGGTTGAATATTTCAGTACTTACGTGGTTAATAGAGTTAATAGTTACTATAGAGATATGAAGACCTTTATTTGCATGCTGAATTTTAAAAGAAAGCCCAAAGTACCATTTTGGTGCTCCTTTCTGTTTTTGGAACGTAATTAACACCATGTGGCGGTTGTGGAGCCTCAGGGTGAGAGTGATCACACTACAGATCCATAGAGCTGAACCACAGGGAGTTAAACCTGAAATGTTAACATGAGGTCGCTAACGGTTCCTGGCTAAAAGCAAACAAACATCTACGAGTTGTTTCCATGTTGATCGGGAATCAGTGTGAAATCACATTTAACTTGATGGTTGCAAGATTTTGGACAAAACATATCATGACACACAAACTGTTTGGATCCAAACCTTTATTTCAATACATTGGTACTCATTGTTCATTTTGACTATGTTAAATAGTTCAACTGTTCAGAATTTTATGAGACTACTAGAAACAATAGACATGCTATTGGTGGATGAAGCTATAATCTCAAAGCTTTAGGGGTAAGTTATAATAGAGTCTGGGGCTGGAGTGGGCAAACTTTTGGACTCGTGGGCCACATTGGGTTCAAACATTTGACCAAGAGGCTGGATCAGGAGCACAAGGATGGCATGCTTTGGTAAACAAGCGCTAATGTAAAAATCAAGCGCCCTAGCGCTTAAAAAAACATGCATCTAGCGCGCTAGGTTTAAAATGTAGGTTTGAAATCTCCTAACAATCTATTTTGACAATGTGCGCAATCACGAACACACACATTTTAATGGGAGCAGTGTTGTTGTTTTTGCAACAAAGCAAATATATATAGAGTGCGCCATCTAGTGAGGAAACATCAGAATTGCAGGGGGAATAAAATATTAACATGGTTTACATATTTAATGTTTTTCGGGCCGGATTAAAACGTTTAACGGACCGCGTGTGGCCCACGGGCCGTAGTTTGTCCACGCCTGCTCCAGGGTCATTGCCCTAACATCTATTTTGATACTTTTAAAGACCATTTTTTTAAGATTTACTTTGGTTCATGATGCTGAGCCCGTAGTCCGAGGCCACCATTGTGGTAAAAGTACTCTAGAAGGTTCAGGACTCTGTTCAGTTTAACATCTTTATCATAAATAGTTCAATTCAACATTTCAACAATTTACCTTCCCTTCCAACCATCCCAGCACAAACGAAGAAACACAAATGTTTGATGTTAAAACGATCAATTTAACTTTTTAAAGTATTAACCAAAGGCAACATCCTATGATCTTTTATTCAGGCTGGCAAACACTTTGAATGAACTCTGCATTATTTTTTTTTACATTTTGAAAAAAAAAAATATCTCCCTATACAAGACAGCTTTTTAGCTAGTTTGATTAACTTTTTTTATTTTCTCTCAAACAGACTTTTGCAGAATTTGTGTCACCATCAAAGCATGTGATAAAATGCCCCTCTAATTAAATTAATACGTTTAACATATTTTAAGTGATTTATATTCATGTTTTAATCATGTAACAGTACTGTTTCAGTCATTTTTAATATGCAATAAAAAAAAATCAGTAGAACTACTTCTGATGTATTGCAGGTACTGTACATGTAAACGCAGGACTGCAATGTGACCACTAGAGAGCACTGTTCAGCAATCATGAATAAAACAAACATGGGTTTTACAAGCAAACTGATTTTCACAAGTATGGTTTTATATTTAAATCAAGGACAACTGTGTGTGATTTCTTCTTCTTTATGCATTTCCCCCCAGGCGTCGCAAAAGCAAGTCAGTTTCTTCCATCTAACCTAATCTCCTGCCTCTTCTTCGGTCATACCAACCCCTTGCATGTCCTCCTCCAATGTATCCATGAACCTCTTCTTTGGTCTTCCTCTAGACCTCTTTCCTGGTGGTTCCAAACCCAGCATCCTTCTGCCAATGTATACTCTCTTTTCTGTACATATCCAAACCATCTCAGTCTGGCCTCTCTGACTTTATCTCCAAAGCCTCTAACATGTGCTGTTCCTCTGATCCTGTCCTTCCTGGTCACTCCCAGAGGCATCCTCAGCATCTTCATCTCTGCTACTTCCATATCTGCTTCCTGTCTTTTCCTCAGTGCCACTGTCTCTAGACCAAACAGCATGGCTGGTCTCACCATGGTTTTGTACACTTTCCCTTTCATTTTAGCTGAAACTCGTCTATCAGACATCACACCTGATACTTTTCTCCACCCATTCCAGCCTGCCTGCACACGCTTCTTCACCTCTTTTCCACACTCTCTATTGCTCTAGACTGTTGATCCTAGATACTTAAAATCTTCCACCTTCTTTATCTCTTCTACGTGTAAGCTCACTTTTCCATTTGGATCCCTCTCATTCACACACATGTACTATGTTTTACTCTGACTAATCTTCATTCCTCTTCTTTCTAGTGTCACTTAATATTTACTGCTATGCAGATGATACACTCATGTATTTATCAGTTAAACCTGACCAGAGTGATCATACAGAAAAACCCAATGCCTGCATCAGGGACATAAAGACCTGGATGACTATCAGTTATCTCTGCTAAAACCCAGATAAGACTGGATAAGACTCCCACAGTCAAGGCCATGGCTGTTGAACCTCAATCATTTGAGTTTTTTTTTTTTTTGCATTGTACATTGAAATTTTCTTGTTACCACAATTAAACATATTACTGAGTTCTGAAGTTGTTTTAATTCAGTTTAATTTTAACAATTGCTTGTTTGATTCCCAATCACAGTCGTATCAGGTTTATTTTTCAGCGTGTAACTACACAAAGAACCAATATGTCCATCCATTCATTTATCCATTCATTCGTCCAATCAGGTTGCTAGACTATCTTTCCAGGCTCTATTTCTTTACTTTTCTGTTTAATTATTTCTGCATGTACAAAAAACTATTGTATCTGTCAGAAACCTTCAATAACAAAACCAAAAAAAAAGAACTACAAAACTAGCAAATTTATTGCCTCCACTCGTTCGAGATGAACTTGGTCCATAAAAAGAACAGAAAAATAAAAGTGAAGCAAACTCAGCCTGGGAACTTAAAGCGTGTAAAACAGCTTTAACCTTGCAAACCACTTCTGACCAAAATCATATGAGATGCTGGAGCATGAGGGACACATTTAAGGTCTCAAAACTGAACTGTACAAAGTAGTTGCTCATTATGGTCTGGCCCTTAGCACACACATTCTAAATTCTGAGGTTTTCTTTTAAACTCTGCGTTACATTACATGTTTTTTTTTTTTAAGTGATTGGTTTAAGAAAATTGAACATTTAAAAGGACAGAAAAAATAAAGAAAGCCTGTACATGGTGTAATTACCTGCTTATTAAAGATAGAGGGCTGTTTTATGGTTTAATAATAATGTATGTCAGTGCATCTGTAGATAAACATGGTACTTTTTGTCAATTCAGACATGCAACTTTTCTGAAAAAAGATTATTAATTTGACTTTTGACACTATTGATCCCCATAGCCAATCCCCCTGCCAAGTCCTGCCCGCCATATGAGGCGGCATAAACCATAAACCCAGCATAAACCTCATTTGAGGCCAGAAATACAGCGTAAAGCCATCAATTTAGCAAAGCCAGAGTGTTTATTCTGTTGTATTCGCACAACAGTAAAGCAACAATAAGCCCAACTTTTCATACCCTTAACAATACATTCTGACAACTGATCATATTGACAATAAAAAAAGGTGTAAAATTGACAGATTTTTAGAAAAATAGTTCTTCTCCTTTCGGCATTTCACTTCAGGATTGTCACAGCAAGTCAGTTTCTTCCTTCTAAGAAAAATACTTCATTCAACGTTCCATAATGTTTTAAAATTTTGATGTAGAAAACAAGAGTTGTGCAAAAAAAATTCTTTTTCTCTCAGTATGTGGGCGTGGTGGAGAACAAAAGCCAGAGCAAAGAACAAAGTTTGAGTACAAATTCTTCTTCTCCTTTCGGCATTTCCCTTCAGGGGTCGCCACAGCAAGTCAGTTTCTTTCATCTAACCCTATCTGCTGCATCCTCTTCGGTCACGTCAACTATCTTTATATCTTCCCTCACTGTATTCATGAAAAGTTTGAGTGAAGAACATCTGCTCATCCCCGTACTGGACATCTCTGGGCTGAGGAATCCCCCGTGTTTCCATCAGGATGAAGAACATCCATTGACTTCTTTAGATATTTAACTGTAGAGTATAATGAGCTAATATTTAAACAATAATCTTCGATACATTGGTTGCTTGTCTCAGGGAAGGGATCTCTCTTTCGTGTGGATCCCCATAAGGTTTCTTATTTTTTCCCCACTGATGGGTTTTTAATGAGTTTTTCCTCACAGTGAAGGAGAGTCTAAGGGCATAAATGTGCTAGTCTTATTTAGTAAGCATTTGTTAGTTATTTTTCTTGCTGTGTATTTGTGTTAATACATTCCTCTTTTTCTTGTGAAGCCCATTGAGACAGAAATTCTGCAATTTTGGGCTATGCAAATAAAATGGAATTGAATTGAGTTTGAATAATGTGTTCAAAGTTTCTCTGACATTTAAAATAAACTCTTCTTCAGGGATATTTTTGACGCGGTCACAACATTCCAACATAATGTAGCTTCCAAAAAGTATATCCGGCACATCTGGATTATTTAAAAAAATTGAAGAAGATATCTGACTTCTTTAGATATCTAGCTGTAGAGTAGAATAAGTTAATATTTAAACAAAAGTCTTACACACATTGGATACTCGTCTAAGGGGAGGGACCTCTCTTGCATGTGGATCCCCATGAGGTTTCCTATTTTTTCTCCACTGATATATATATGTATATATCGAAAATATATACTGATATATTGATACTCCTATTGATATTTTTTGTGTGTAAAAACAATTAGAGAAAAACAAACAAACTATATGGCTGCAACCAAATCTTTTATTTTGAAACAAAACGTAAACATAACCACCTTAACATCAAAATTTTTGTTTGTTTTATATTGAAATAAAAAAAATGCAACCAAACAATGAAAAATAAATTAAAACTATTGGTTATAAAAGGAGATTAAATTAATATATTATTTCAAAATAAAAGGCTTGGTTGCATCCAAATAGTTTGTTTATATTCCTTTACTTGTTTTTACACCAAAAAAGTATCGATAAGATACCAAATTGATAAGCGGTATTGATAACAGTACTAATATTGATAAGATGAGATAGATAAACATCCTTAGTTTTAAGTCTAAGATTGACCTTGTTTATTGATAAGAAAATAATTGATCAATGTATCTAATTTGATTCTTTAAGTTAATTTTTTAAGTTAATTTTTCATCGTTTTCTGGTTATAAACACCTTGTAATTTGAGATCTTTTATTACTTTGTAATTGGATTGTACTTAGTAATAAGTATTGATCAAATCAATCTAATTGCTTGGGAGTCTCTCCTGCGTCTGCGTCAAGACTCTCCATCTGTGTGCAGTGTGCGGATTAGACGCATTTTATCCTCTTAGCTCTAAATGGCCCCACGTTCCTTCCAACTCATCTGCTGTCTAAGACACACCGACAATCTTCAGGAGTAAAAATGATGGTGTGGAGGATCGGTGATCAGGCGTGGACCATCGGGAGTTTCTATCGTTAGTGTTTGTTTTTGGATCCATCCTATTGATCTTTGATCAGATTCAAAGTTACCCTCTCCTATCAGACAGATCCTGCGCTCTTTTGGAAAAATCTACTGATTGTAAAACTCGTTAAAATGGACATTTGATTGTTTGCAACTTTCAAAAGAGAAGATATGGATCGTTTGAGGAAATCAAGAAGCTGTTGGTGTTTTTTTTTCTTTGCGATCTGCACAGCAAGTGTGTGTTTAGGAGCAAGAAGGACAAACCCTAGAAGATCAGGTGAGTTTAAAACTATTACCTAATTATTACAAGATCTTTTCATTTAGTCAGAAATGTTCATCCCCCCTTTTTTTTTTTTCAATCATTTTTTCTGACAGTCAATACCGCAAACAATTTTTTAATTTTTTCTTTTAAAAAAGGATTTTTTTGTCAGATGTAAATGATGTTAAAATGATCAAACCTCAAACAGCATAAATCATAACCAATTAAAATTAACTTTACAGCAGCAGTGATTTGTTATGAGTCTGTAAACAACAACCACATTATATGCATATAAGGTTTTTATAATTAAATTTATTTTGACACCCAAAATGAGAGAAATTGATTTACTTTCAATTGACTCAGTTTGTACAAATGTATGCTGTTCTTTTTCTGAAAAAAAAAGACAAGAAGCAGATGTGTCACATTGGCCTCACAGCAAGAAGATCAGGGGTTTGATTCCCGCAGCATGGGTGATGCTTGAATTACTGACCATTCTTTGTGGAGTTTGCATTTTCTCCCGCGTTTGCATATGTTTTCTCCAGGTACTCTGGTTTCCTTCCAACCTCCAAAAAAAGTGCATGTCGGGTTGATTAGTCGCTGTGAAGTTGTTCGTAGGAATTAGTGTGTGTGTGAATGGCTGTGTGTGCAGATGGTATTGCAACAGGCTGGCGACCTGTTCAGGTTGTACCCTGCCTCTTGTCTAAAATAAGCCGGGACAGGCTCAGGCATCCCTTACAATCCAGCAGGAAAAAGTGGTTCAGAAAACAAAACAAAACTAGAAGCAAAGAACTTTTTCAGCTTTGCTAACATGTCAGAAGGTTCTTATTGGGAATCAACGAGGATGGTTTGAGCTTGTTCAGTCTCATTGATCATTAGGCCTTAGTGTGTTCAAGGTTGTTCCATCAACGTAAAGTAAATATCCAAATACTTAACCAGATTTATTTTCTTTATTTATTTTTGTTCTTGATTACAACTAGACAAAAAATAACTTTCTTCTTTAAGACTAACAGTTTAGGCTCCCAAGGGGCGTTGGCCTAGTGGCAGAGTTGCTGTCTTTTGAACGGGAGAACCTGGTTGGATACCCCCTGGGACTGCTCACACTCCAACTCAATTAAACTGAAAAATAAAAAAAGACTGACAGATTAGGCTAAAATTTTTGTTTGGACTATCTCTCAGTTTTTGACACATTTTAACGCACAAACAAACATTAAGTCACTTTGTAAAAAATGTTTTTGTTTGTTCTGTTCCATCGTCTTCCGCTTATCCGGGCCAGGTCACGGGGGAAACAGCTTCAGTCGGGAAATCCAGGCTTCTCTCACCCCAGCTGTATCCTCCAGCTCACCCGGAAGGATCCCTAGTTGTTCCTCAGCCAGCTGTATGACATAGTCTCTCCAGCGGATCTGGGGTCTGCCTCTTGGTCTCCTCCCAGTGGGACGTGCCCAAAACACCTCATCAACGAGGCACTTGGCATCCTGACCAGATGCCCGAACTACCCCATCTAGCTTCTCTCAACCTAGAGGAGGAGTGGCTCTACTCAAAGCTCCTCCCGGATGCCAGAGTTCCTCACCTGATCTCTAAGTGATAGACCAGCCACTTTGTGGAGGAAGCTCATATCAGCTGCTTCTGTCTGCAATCTCATTCTTTCGGTTACCACCCACAGCTGGTGACCATAGGTGAGGGTTGGAATGTAGATCGACTTGTAAATCGAGAGCTTTGCTTTTCGGCTCAGCTCTTTCTTTACCACGATGGATCAATGCAGCATCCTAATTAAAAACGTTTCTCTACAGAAAATAAACTATTTAAAATGAGAGAAATTAAACCTCCTGTGGTTGGAAACAAGATAGAAAGTGAGTTTTAAAAAACAAAAGCTAGAGGTTTGGGTTCTAAAATATAAAAACTTGAGATATTTCTGAAGCTAAAAAAAAAATAGCATCTCTTAAATAGAGGAGAAGAACGTTCTGAGGAGGAAAAGTCTTCACATCAAAATAGATCTTATCTGGACATTTTCTGAAGAACAATTTAGAATCCCCAAAGCAAATGTAGGTATGGTTGTGAAAAGGTTAAAAACTCTTAGTTTATGTCAGGTGTGGGCAAACTTTGGTCTGATGTCCATATGTGGACCGTCAAGCTTTTATCTGCCTGGCAAAATGTTAACAAAGTTATACAACAAACTTTTCAAGAATTTTTTACAACCGAAAATTCCAGAAATTTACAGTCCATGCATTAGCTTGTTGTAGGAATATGAAAGTTTTTTGGTGGTCTTCTTTAACATTTGGGGTATTTTTTGTCAATTTTTCCAGTTAGAAAGTCATTTTTTCACTTTCAATTCATTTTGGTTCATCCTCTGAACCGATTATTCCAAACAGAGTAGGAAGGGCGTACCGGAGCCTAGCCTGGCTGATTAAAGGTGAGAGGTAGGGTATACCCGAAACAGATGACCAGTCTGTTGCAGGGCCAAACACATACAGACAACCATCCACATATACACTCATCCCTCGGGGCAATTTTGTTATGCCAATCAACCTGACATGCATGTTTTTGAAGAATGGGAGGTTTATGGAGGACAGAGAAAATCCATGTATGCACTGGGAGAACATGCAAACTCCACACAGAAAGAACAGAAAGACCACTAAAACCCCTGACCTTCTTGCAGTGAGGTCACTGTTCTAACCACTGCTTCATCGTCCAGCCTTTTAATACATTTTAATTTTAATACATTTTTATTTATTTTTTTTTTACTTTTAGACACAAACTTTTACAATAATTCTTATAAACCAGCTATTTTTTTTCCAAACAAATTGACCAGAAATCAGAAAAAATATGGATAGAAAAATTTGGAGAAAACAGTTTTTTAAAAAATAAATCTGTCTTCAAATAAAAGAAAATTCTGGTTAAAAATTCAACAAACATACAGTTTGCATTCTTTCTTCTTTCAAAACCCACACCTTCTCAGCGTTGGATTTGTTTGCTATTGTCTTCTATTTTCTTGCACTTCTTCTCTTTCTATCACTTCTTTTTTCTCGTCCTGTCACTCTCTCTGACTGGTAAATTTCTCTTCCTCTCGCTCTCTCGTTCCTTCGGGTCGTTCCAGACTGATTTCTACATCTGTCTGACAGCAGTCGTACTCTCACCTCAATCCAGACCGCCGTCCGTCGGCCAGACTTTTTCATAGCTGCCAGTGACATTTCTACTTTTGTTTTGAGGTGTCACAGTTTTGAGAAACGGGAAAATGTCACGAGAGTTCAGCGTCCACATCCATCACATCAACCCTGAACAACTGAACTGGTGGTAAACCAGAAAAAGCTTGAAATAGAATGGTTTCCCTCCCCTTAGGTGGTCTTTTTTTTTCCAGCTCTTTGACACCTTCACAGTTTGAGTAAGCTGTTGAAAAATGAATTGAATCCCTCAAATGTCTAATTTTTTTTACTCTTACTCTGATGCATTTTTAAAAAAGCAACCATTATGCTGAAAATCTAGCATTTGGATATGCTTTAGGACCAAACTTCCCAGTCAATCCATGAATATTTATTTGATCAAAGACGATTAAAATTTGATTCAAGTGAAAAAAAATGTTATTTACTCATATAAAAAGACGATGCTTCACAAACAAAGTGTACTTTATTCATCTCTTCGTTGAGCTTTGGAGAAATCCACCCTGAAGCTGGTGGATTATTTACTTTGATGTGATATAGTTCAGGTTTTTTTGGACATTTCTGCACCATTCAATGCAAATAGATTTACACAGAATGATCAACACCCAGCAGGTGTTCAAATCTGCAAAACGTCTGAGTCGAAAGTAAAATTAAAAGTCAGAAAACTGAAGAACAGAGCAGGAATAAATGGTCAGAAAAATTAAAAATTCATAAAATCAAAACAAGAAATTCTTGTTTGTGCTTCAGATAAAAGAAGACTTCATTTTTATTAATTCATGATTAAAACAAACAAAGAGAATTATTTCTGACAGATATCTATAAGAAAGGAATAGAATGAAATGGAAATGAACTTTTGGGAGTGCCAACATCAGGATGCTAGAGAGGTGGATGTGTGATCACACCTGGAAAACACCAGAACACAGACGTCCACAGAAAATACATTGGAATATTTTTACTTATTTAAAAAGGAATTTTAGTTGTTATTCACACACTATCTATGATCCTGGTTAAAAAAATAAAAACATATCAATAGTGTGAACAGTGAATGAAAAATGTCTGTCGTTTCTTTTTTATTTGATAAGACAAATAATCTGCTGCAAAATATGTAAGTAATCAAACTGCAGAAACTGGCTGAGAAAAAAGTTTTTTTTACTTAAAAACCCCTCAGTGTGTCACCACTTCTCCTCTTGTCTCCTGATTAAACACGAACACAGACACACGTTTGATTGGAATTTTAAAATTTGACCGTGAAATGTTCTGACAAACCAGAATTGGTGTAAAAATAATGGGTTAATATTACACACATGTAGGAATAAAAATTGAATTTTTTTTTTTTTTTTAAAAAGAGGCTTTGCTGGTTTGCATTTTTCACCAGCAAAGCAGCAGGAGATCATAATCAATTTTTAAACTAGGGGATGAAACAAAAAAAAAAGTGGTATTCGTGTTTATTTACAGCGATTCAATTTTTTTCGTTTCGTCTTCTGAACCGCTAATAATAATGATATCCCTATTAGCTTATATCCGTTAGCTATTATATCCCTATAATAGCTAATCCCTAGCCAGGGGCGGATCCAGGAGTGTGGCAATCCCCCTCTTTGGCCCACAAAAAATAAATAAATAAATAAAAACAGGAAGAAAGAAAATGGGACTAGTCAAGCTCTCCCCATGCAGAGCCAGTGAATGGGCCACCGAAATGCAGAAAAATGAGTCTTATTTTTGAAAATATTCTGGGGTAATGGCTCCAGCTTCCCCCATACTGGCTTTATCAATGACCTCATACCCCTCACCTCTTTAAAAATTTCCTGGATCCACCTCTGCTAACAGAGTTGCGAGGGATGCAAGAGTCTATCCTGGCTGATTTCAGGCGAGAGGCAGGATAGACCCTGAACAGGTCGTCAGTCTGTGACAGGCCTAGCTAGACTCCCTTGGGGCAATTTTATAGCAGCCAATCAAGCTAACATGCATGTTTTTGGAGGGTGGGAGAAAAACAGAGTACTTGGATCCTACACAGAAAGACCAGTGTTTTAGACATCGCCCCACCTGGGACTCGAACCTGATAGCACAATGGCACAGTGGTTTGAACAGTGGCATCATTGCAAAAAGATCAGGGAATGAGTCCTAGAGTGGGGGTGAGGCTTGAATCACTAGGGATAAGTGGTTTGCAAGATGAATGAATAATTTTATATAACACATAGCCTATTATTCTTAAAATTCATCTCACCTCTCAAGAAGGACCAACAAGGCCAGCGTGCAGGTTCTTGGTGAGGAAACCTAAAAACCAGGGAACACATACAAAAACACTGTGTGGGCAAAAAAATTCTACCTAGAAAGATAAATCTAACCTGACCTGGTCTAAATGACAGGATAAGCAAGAAAAATGACAAAAAAATTGATTCAAAATAAAGACATTTTTGAATAGTTTAATAATAGTTTAATCAAAACAGTAGGAAACTTTTTTCTAAATCTTAGTTTTGGACTGAATCTTAAATCAGGGAATCTACATGGAAGGTGTCCCTAACAAAAGTAAATTAATTAGATATTCTAATGCTTATTAGTTGCAAGATCAATTCAATATTTAAAGTTTCATAATCATTTTTTATCAAAGTTTTTGGCAAATATTGTAAATGTTAACCATGGAAACTGTTAAAAACAAACCAAAAAAGAAAAAAAAAAGGAAAAAACAAGTCCCTATCAGTTACCCATAAAACTGATGATTCAACATTACAGATTCATGTTACTTTTTCAATAATTTGGTTTGAGGTGTTATTACTGCCCTTTTGTGGAATTTCAGATTTAGACAAGTTATCGTTGAAGTAAAAAACTGTCACGATGTGAAAGCAGAAGTAGGAGGACCCAACTGCAAGACGACAAACATTATTTGTCCAGTAAAGCTGTAAAGCAGAAAACACATGGATCAAACAGGAATGTCTCAAGGTAAATGTTCACAGGCATCTTTTGGTCAGGCAGCCAGGAAGATCTGGCTGGAAGGAATGATGACCAACCCTGAAGGCAAGGCAGACTGCCTTTAAATAGGTAGCTAGTCAATAACCATCAGGTGTCCCAAATCAGGGAGAGGAAGGAACTTCCCGGACTCCCCCTGGTGGTGGGGGAAGGAATCATGACTTAAACAAATTGTAAGATATAATGAACCACTAGTAAATTATATAACCATTTTAGGGTCATTTATTGTAAAGATATATTTTTTGAGCATTCAAACGGAAAGGGAATTACAGTATGTACAGTAGCCTAGAAAAATCACCCTAGCAAATGTTGAATACAGAACAAAAATATTTCATATCAACTGAAACAGATTTTTAACAACACTATTTAATACCTACCCTCACCAAAAAAAAACAAAAAACGACATAGCGGTTACAAGCAATTCGACTCGAGCTTTCTCCGCAGGGTGTTTGGGCTCTCACTCAGAGATAGAGGGAGGAGCTCTGCCATATGGGAGGAGCTTGGAGTAGCGACATTACTCCTCCGGGTCAAGAGAAGCCAGATTGAGTGGTTCGGGCTTCTGGTTAGGATGCTTCCTGAACTTCTCAGTAGTGAGGTGTTTTGGGCAAGTCCCACCGGGAGGAGACCAAGAAGCGGAACCGGACTCACTGGAGAGACTAAGTCTCTCAGCTGGACAGAGAACGCTTCGGGATGCTCCTGGGTAAGCTGGAGGGGGCAGCTCGGGTGAGAGAAGCCTGGGTTTCCCGTCTGAGGCTGTTGCCCTTACAACCTGGACGCGGATAATTGGAAGACGATGGAAGGGAACTATTTCCCTTCCATTTTATTTCTACATGTTCTATCTTGAAAAAACTCATGTTGGTGTTTAAAATCTAACTCGCTAAGATTGTGCCACTGTTGCGATCACCGAGCTGTTGAAATTGTGACACAAATTTAGTGATAATTTATTTTATAAAGTTCTATCCTAATCAATACTAATGAAAAAGTTTATTTCCATTCTACGTTTCATTTTGTCCATTAAACTTTAGTTCAGATGAGTGAGAAAACCTGGGGGCTCGAGTTTTTTTTTTTGTCAGTGAAGACCACTAACACACTACCTCCACTCTGATGGACAACTGAACGATGTGAGTGGGAAGGGTTTGGATTTTAAAGCAAAAGAGGTCATTTTGAAAAAAACCCAAAAACAAACAAACAGAAAAAACGTGGGGGGAAAAAAAAAAAAAGTCAAAGCTTACAATTTTTATTAATGCACTAAGCTCTTTTTTGTGCCTCTTTTTATTATAACCTTTGTCCTTTTTTTCAGTCAGATGAAAAGTTTCTTTTTAATAATCCAAAGAGCTCATTGAAAAAAGAGATAATGATCGTGTGTAAAGAATGGCTTGGTTGGAAATAAATAGCTCTGATCATTCAACATGAATTGTTCAGTTTACTTTATTATAAAGTTGTTGAAACATCAGCTATAATTGAAATTATTATCTAAATAAAGCAGATTAAACATGATCTATGACACATTAACATACATATCAGCCGGATCAGATGAGCTGCAATCATCAGATTTTCTTTTGGTTTTATGTTCTGTATAAAATTTTGTTTCCGTCTGATTTCTAATACTGTATTACATCAATTTGTCTATATTCTATTTCTGCTTGTTCCATCCAGATCGTCTCAGTCCTCCGTTAGACATTCAGCTGGAGACCCTAAACTGCACGGCGTTCAGTGTACGATGGAAGATGCCACGCAGACATGTCAGCACCATCACTGGATACAAGGTTTTCTCAAAACCCTCACTTGTACTTTAGGGTTTGCTAAGCAATCATGCAAAATAAATCAGTTATTATTAGAATATTATAACAATTTAGTATAAGGAATGAGTGTGTTTGTGTGTGGTTCGCAACAGACTGGCAATCTGTTTGGAGTGTACCCTGCATTCAGACTGAAATCAGCTTGGAGACTGCCCTCACTCTGTTAGGGATAAGCACTTCAGAAGACGAAATGAAACAACCTCTGTGAAGCTGGACCCTCTTTAAAAAAAAAGAACAAAAACGGAAATAAATGAAGGTCTGAATGATGTCATCGTGCAAATCGTAAAAAAAAAAAAACTAAAGTAGCACAAACAAAAAATTTTACAGCACAAACGATTGACATGATTTTTAAAAATTTTTTTTTTAATATTTTTTCAAGAGGGGCCAGCTTCACGGGTGGTAATAAAACAAAATATCTTAAAATAAACATCTTGGCCAAAAAAAAATGTGAAGATCGTATAAAGTTTTAAGCACTAATAGTAAATTAAAATAGGTTTTAAATCCAAAATAAACTCAGAAAAATTGTTTTGCTGTTTTTTATTAGCTAAGTCCATTTTTTTTTTTTTACTTTCTTGTTTCTATCTATAAGAGCCAGTTTGACGTCTGACGACCGTGAGACTTTCTGAATTGACGCTTTTAGAAGCTAATTTTGACCCTGAGGTCTCATAATGCTTCTGGATGTGGAAAAATTGCAGCGTTAAAAAAATAAATAAATAAAAAAAACAAATCTATGCTTCGCTCCCATCATTCACCACCTGCTCCTACAGGTGGAAACAGATGGACTATAGTTTATGAATATTTCGCTTTAAAAAGCAGGACAGCTTTCAATTGATTCTTTTCTGAAATACTGTACATGCATGCCCCTGCAACAAACAGGCAACTTGTTCGGGTGTACCCTGCCTTTCACCTGTAACTATCCAGGATAGGTCTAGGCAACCCGCGCCTCCTTGAGGGAATACGCAGTCCTGAAGAGAGATAAATGAATATATACATATATTTATGAGGTTAAAATGTAACTTTTGAATCCAATTTACCAAAAATGTATTAATTTATTAACAAAAATGACTTTTATAGATAATGTTGTTGCAAAGAGACTGCGTCCTGTATGCCATCCATTTTTGGTTCTTTTTTTCTCTCCATCGGTGCATCTATCCATCCAACTCATAACTAGTGTGTGTTTAGAAGCGATCACCATGAGTGTGTGTTCTTCTTTGGACCATATGTCTCCACTAAGAGGATTAGGAATCCACAGCTCCCCCCGTACTCACAAACAACCATGTTTGTTCTTTTTGATTTTTAGGAAACTTTTCAAACTGATGTTATTTTTACTTTCAGGAACTTTTTGACATCTATTGTCCTCATTTAAAAAAAAATGTTCATGTTTAGGTGTTTTATACTGAGATGAAAAATGGCCGACCCATCAGTACCACGGCTCTGATGGACGTTCCTCTCAGTCTGGAAATGCTGACCACCGTGAGTAGATCTGATGGTTTATTATGGCTATTCATTAGGCTGTTAGGAAAAGTAAAATGACAATGATTAAAGTGGAATTTTCAGTGATAACCGGCCTCTTTGAGAGGAAACTTAGAGCTTTAAATAGTGAGACAAAACAAAGATTACACGCACTTTCCCTATAAAAGTTTCAACGAATTAATATCAGTAGATATTACTGTTCTTTTTTTAGATGAAAACGATATTGTCTTCGTAAATCCAACCAAATGATGTTCAAATTTTCTCTTTTCTCCTTATAGGGACAGTTTGATGGTCAGGCCAGTTTTGTAAGTTTCATTGTTTTTTTTTTATGTCGTCTCCACATTTCTTAATTTTTATGCTCCTTCAGGATGTTTAAACTTTTTCACCTGCACCTTTCAGGATGTTGCCATCAGTAATTTGAAGGTGAACTCTAAGTACAGAGTGAGTGTTGGGGCGTACGGTTGGGCCGGGGAGGGCAGACCCAGCATGCCCCGGGATGTCAGCACTGCTTCACACGGTAACAGCAAATTCTTTTCCTCTGTGAATTAATGTGATAATTAAAATGAATTAAGCACTTTTAATTTTTTTAGAAACATGCATGCCGCCTTCACCTCCCACTCAACCTGTTGTCATGGCTGTGTCTGACACCGAGCTGGCATTGTCATGGCAGGAAGGAGAAAATGAAGGAAGTGCTCCTGTACTTCACTTCCTGGTGGCTTACATCAGGTAGGTCAAACAGGACCCTCAACTGATGAGGTCGAAACGTAAATTTGTGACTATTTCTGTCAAGACACTCAAATACAGAAAAAGAAAAGTAGAAACACTCACATGTTTAAAAGAAAGAAAGAAAAATGGTATATATCTGTACATATAAATAGGCAGGTGTAGATATAAAAATTAGCTTGATGAAGAAACACAATGAAGAAATCTGGATCTGCATAATAATAACATTTTTCCTTAGGTACAACTGTCAGGTTGGTTATAAGGTTGTGGACACACGCGTGGGACAGTATGGAGTTTTAAACAGGAAATAGATTTATTTCTGGAAAAAAAAACAAAACAGCTCCAAGAATAAGGTACTTAGGTCGGTCACAAAACATCTCAAGAACATATGAAGAGTATTATCTGATGGAAGACAACCTGGCGTTGAAACAAAGAGAAGACACACAATACATCCAGAAAGAAGGGAGAGACAATGAGACACACGTGAGACACATTAGGAAGAGAGCTGGCAATCACCAGAATGGAGAACACGAGGAGGGGAAGTCAAGACACCTGGAACAAGAGGGAGATCAGACTGCCATAATAAAACAGGAAGTAAAACTGAATAACAACAAAACCCATGGCAAAAACCTGAAACACTGACAATCACTTTCATTTTTGGAAAATAAAAGTACATTAATCTTCATTTTCTTTCTTTCTTTTTTTTTTTGCTTGATTGCTTTTCAATATCCAAATGACAAAAACAAAGCCTAAATGTTGGACATTAGAACATTTTTCTTTTAAAATAAAAGAAAAATATACCCAGAATTCTATGAATATTCTTAGAAACTGAATCTCAAGAAGGTAAGCTAATGTAGGAACTGATGTTACAATCTAATCAAATAAACTATTGTCTTTTAACATGTTTAAGTAAATTACAAACTCCCCCGTTTGGTTGTTCTTGGCCATGGATTTTCTTCTTTACCACGGCCACATTCATACATAGGCAGGAAAAGTTTTTGCCGCAGCATCGCACATCTCTGGTACCCTTTTCCAACAAGGAGTGCCATTGTAAATGCACCAACATAAGACTGTAAAAGAACTAACTAACTTAATGCACGCAGTGCCGTATTTGACGCCTGAAAAAATTTATGCTGTCGCAGGGGGCGAGAGGAGCAGGGATTTTACACGGTCAAAAACAAAAGTGAAACTGAATAAAAGTCTTTATGAAGTTTTTTTTTGGGGGGGAGGAAATTGCCTTTCGAAGCTAACAAAATGGTTTCCATTGTTAGAATGATGACAAATGTTCTGCCCGAAGTGCAGGCGGTCTTCTACATGAATTATGAACAGATAAACAGTGGTCCAGTCATTTCAAGTGATCTTTCAAATAATGGAAGATTCCCAAGAAGTTTTCCCCAACTACAGGGTGACGAAGAACCAGAACCAGATCTTAGTAGAGCTGCTGTTCCAATGCATGCCGAATACAAAAATAGACCTATCTCACGCTCATCCGCCAAGGGTAATAAAACTTCCACATGATGAACACGCTAGTGCATTCCATGAACATGATATGGTATACTAGGCTGAGCACATGGCATCTCCTGCTACTGCAGCTGTGAATCTGAAAGCCGTTAGTAACGATCTGCACGGTCCATTGACAATATTGGTTTTGGTGAATGTATGGAAGAAGTCGGATATCTGGGAACTTTGGTCACGTGACAGTTCTTCATACTGTGACATAACGCTAGGTGGTAACGCACGTAAGACGCACAATTTTCCAGCTGCTTTCTCATGTTTTGAACAGTTTGTTTTACGGCAACTGTCATGGCGGGTGTTGTCCATTGGTGGATGTAACGTCATGACACGTCATAGCTCCTCATCCTTTTGGTCCCGCCTCAAAATCTTCCTCTTTGTGAGACCAAAAATTTGGCACCTCTGGCATAGAGAAGAGCAAGATGGGGTGATCCAAATGGTTAAAATAGATGCAGGTCTAAATTCATCTCAATGACATTTTTTTCTGGAAGGAGTTTGTATTGAAGAACTAAAGCACATAGCTGGTTCAGGAATGCGTGAGATTCTTCTAAAATGACTAGACGATGTATCTTGGAATAAAAAGTCTGAATGCCCCTGTTTAGGATGCTGATCCTGTGACCTCATTCTGGATAACAAACAGACAGAAGGAATCACCATTTTTACATTTAATATCCAAAAGTATCCGGGAGGAGCTCGGTGTCGAGCCACTCCTGCTCCAGGTCGAGAGGAGCCAGATGGGGTGGTTCGGGCATCTGGCAAGGATGCCCCCCCGAGCGCCTCGCTGGTATGGTGTTTTGGGCAAGACCAAGAGGCAGACCCTGGACCCACTGGAGAGACTATGTCTCACAGCTGGCTTGGTAATGACTTGGGATCCTTCCGGGTGAGCTGGAGGATGCAGCTGGGGTCGGAAAAGCCTGGGCAAGAAGCCCTACCTTAAAGCTGCGGTGACCAATGGGAGAAGGGCTTGCTTTTTTTTTTGTTTGATTTGTTTCTTTGTTTATCGGGAACCAATGGAAAGTGTTGGAAAGTGTTGAGGCTTCTGCCCCTGCGACCCGGCCCCTGATAAGCGTAAGATGACGGAACGGAATATCCAAAAGTAAGAAAACAAAAATGCAGTATGCTATAAATAAATAAAAAAAAAAAACTCAATTCCAATTCTTGACAAAAGAATAGTAAAGATCAAACCCTTCTCATTTTGTGCTAAAAATCCTCATAAATAGTGCGTGTTTACAGAGGGTTTTGACAAATTTTGAGTGTAACATGACTGAGAAGCAGCCTGTGGCAACAGCAGCAACTCCATCACGTGTGTCACCGTTCATCCACTACAAGTCAGGATAAACAAGTCTTTCTGTCCAGAGACTGTTCTGCATCTCTACTGGTCTGTTCAGTGTAACCGCATGTATTTTGACACAATGTCTGGAGGGCCTGGAGAAATAATGGATTTCATTCTGTGTGTGTGTTTGTGTGTGCTTTTTCTCACTCCAAAACCTCACATGTCTAGACTTGGTGCTGTAGCATCAGAAATAATTTTCCGGTCTTTTTATGATTTACAAATTGTTAATTGAAAAGTTTGAAGAATTGTCTAAAAAGAGAAGAAAAATGGAGAAAAAGAGGAGAAAATAAGAACAAATCGACGCTAAAGCAATAAACTATATGCATTCGTCTCTGATCCTGATCTTTGGAACTTTGGCATTTTTGCATGGCCCTAAACCTAATCAATTAATCTGTACTTATATTGAATAACTGTGGGCAGTTTCATTTAAATCCCTTCTGTGGTTTTGGAGATATTGTGTTATCAAAAGAATTACAGACACACGGACAGCCTGAGTGCTTAATGCCTCATCCAAATTCTGCGGGTGGAGGCATAAAAAGAAAAAAAAAGGGGCAAAGTGTGTCTTTTATTCTCAGAGACATAAACTGGTGTCTGTGTTTGGATGTCAGAGGATTATTTATGTCAGACGAATCGTCCCGGATGTTCTCTCTTTACATCAAAAGTAGAGTGAAGAGAGACAGAGATTGTTGTGGAAAATGACTCAATTCAACAGGCAAGTTATGACCTCAGGGTAGATGCCTGTCTGGGGTAGATGTCTCTCTGTCCACCGTCTTCCGCTCATCCAGGCTCAAGTCATGGGGGGCATCCTCGGTCAGTTTTTCTAATTCATCAGGAAGGATCATGAGTTGCTCCCGGGGTTTTCCTGGGTCAACTGTCAGACATAGTTGTTCAGCCTTTTTTTATTTCTATTTAAATTAAAAACTTAAAACTGAAAATATGGCTCTTTAACATCTCTTTTTCTTCTTTCTCAGGCCCGAAATGGACACAGAGTGGACCTACATCCGAGAGCCTATTGAGACCAATTCCATGGTACTCAAAGGGTTAATACCAGACACAGAGTACCAGTTTGTTGTTAGAGCAGTTAACAAACATGGAGTCAGCCCTCCCAGTCAAATCAACAACCCGGTGCATACCCTCGGTAGGTCACACTGGCATAACTAAGGTTGTGTGATGGTCAGAAAGTGGTCACACCTAACTCTGCCGCTTCAAAATAAACTGTCTAAGGTTAAATTTTACAGAAACTCACTTTAAGCTCCAATTTGTGTTTCATTTTTACTTCATATTTAGTGTTTCTTTTTATTTTAACTGATTTCTATTTAACAACAATTAAGTAATTTTTTTGGACTAAATTTAGAGAAAAGAAACTTTAGCGTGACAATTTAATATGTAATTTTTTTAAAATGTAAAAACCCGAATAAATATGTGTTATTGTATTTAATTTCTTTTTATGAACTTACTAAAAAAAAAGTAAAAAGTTATCACTGGAAAATTTAGGTTTGATGTTGTTGTTTATCAAATAGCTGTAACAGACTGGTGACCTGTGCAGAGTGCACCCTGCGTCTCGCCTAATACTATACTTTAACACGGGGGTACCCAACAAGTTGTACTGATTTCAAGTCGACCGCCAGGTGTTTAGGGGGAAAAAATAAATGAAGTCAGTGTTGACAACTCTGCAAAGTTTGACGCTATATTTTGAGGATTTAGACCCTCTAGCTGCTAGAGTTGCTAAAATTTAGCGACTCATTTTTTTTTTTTTTTGTCAAAAAAATGTAAATCTACCGGCTTTTTCTGGTGTTATGGGTGGTTTTCGGCCTCTGTGACGTAAAATCACGTTGCTGCGCCTGTAATTAATAAGCAGCCCCTGGTGCTGCTGTGGCCCCTCCCCCTCGCTAAGCGTTGCATGGACGTATGCAGAAAATGTGTGTTTGTGTGTGTTAGAGAAAGAAAAAGAAAGCAAGTGAGAGAGAATATTTTGGTGGTGTGTGTGTTTGATTTAGAGGGAGAAAGGGAAGAAGTTGTCTGTGCGTGTTTGAGAGATAGAGAGAAATTTATGTGTGTGTGTACTTGAGAGAGAGGAACTCGTCTGTGTGTGTCGTAAAGATAGAAAAAGAGAGCGAGTTAGGATTTTGTCAGTGTGTGTGCGTGTTTTATAGGAAGAAATTTGCGTGTGTGTTTAAGAGAAGAACTTGTCTGTGTGTGTTTGAGAGAGGAACTTGTCTGTGTGTGTTTGAAAGGGAGAGGGGAACTTGTCTGTGTGTGTGTTTAAGAGAGGGTGTGTTTGTGATGGGAGGACTAATGGCTGTGGAACAACAAAATGTGTTGTGAGGGTAGTTTTACTGCCGGCTGGAAGCGATTTGTTGGGGTTTGCAATTTTAACAGGGGACTGGTAGATCTCAAAAGGGTTGCTACTTGAAAAGTAGATCTTGGGTCAAAAAAGGTTGGGCACCACTGCGACTCCGCGCTTCCACATGGTGTGTAAAAAGAGGCTTTTAGAGAATAAAAGGACATAATTATACATTGATGTAGAAGTTCAACTCGTATGTGAGTAAAGTCCTCCAGATTTGTTTGGAGATGATGCTGTTTCAAAAACTCTCAAGAAAAAAATCCTAAAATTCCTACAATCCTCAAATTAAGAAAAATCCAAAGAGATTTTCTAGGCGTCTAGTGATAAATAATATGAATGAAAGTTACATAAATAACAATCAAATGAGCCACTTAGCAGGTCACAGGGACACAGACTGAGAGAGATGAAGCGTGGTTTCTCAGCGGGGGATAAAAGCCGGTTATGTCCAAGTCTCATCAGACAGGATTAAGGCAGTCCCACTACCCCCTTTTTACCACCAACACTAATGGACACAACACACACACACATACAGTATGTGGGATAGAGTCAGCCACTGCAATATAATTATATTGTTTTGATCAAACAAAATATGGTAATAATTATGGATTAAAATAGTTATTACATGATGAATATTTATCGTTTGATAAGATGGTCAGAATTGAATACGTTCATGTTATAAAGATAAATGGGGATTAATAAAAATGGGGTTAAAAGGGGTGTTGTTATGTAAGATAAGACTAAGCTTTCTCAAAGTTAGATGCACAAAATATCCTGCACATGTTAAGAATGTTGCATGAATGTGTTTATTGCAGCACGGGAAAGTATAAAAGAAAATGTCAAACTTTTTGATAAAAAATTGTGGCACATTAAATTATAAAATTAAAAATATACATATATAAAAAAAACCTGGAAAAAATTTTTTTAGATACAAAACAAGTCAAAATTTCTGAAAATATTGTTAGAAATTAATGTAAAATTTGACTCGTGACATGTTTTTTATTATAAATTAAAGAAAAAAAAAAGGGTCTCGACTGTATTATCACATTTGTAAAAATTTGATACAATGAGTTCCACAATGGACAGCACGGTGGCACAGTGGGTTGTGCAATGGGTAGCACAGTGGCCTCACATCAAGAAGGTCATGGGTTCAAGTCCCAGGTGGGGATGAGGCTCGGAACACTGGCCTTTCTGTGTGGAGTTTACATGTTCTCCCTGTGTATGTGTACGTTTTCTCGGAATACTCCGGTTTCCTCCAACTCTCCAAAAACATCCATGTCAGTTGCCAAAATTCTCGCTAGGAAGTTGTACGTATGTTGTCCCAAGACAGACTGGCGACCTGTTTGGGGTGAACCGTGCCCCTCGCCTTGAATCAGCCGGGTCGGGCTCTGGCACCCCCTAGAAGGGATAGACGGTTAAGAAGGTGACTGACTGACTGTGACTGAGTTACATTTAAAATGATATTTTTTATATAAAGGTTCTAAGTAATTAATCCACTCTCTCATTTTTGTGTTATTTCAACAATATAAATTCCTAAGAAGTACTGGAACATGTTTAAGGGTTGTGTTCTTTCCAGCTGCATCGGATGCTGGCAGTGGAAACATTGAGCGTTACATTCCAGATTCTACAAAAAACGATGAAGATGGCATCGATGTCGATGATTCAGATTATGACATCTTTATTGAAGAGGTAAGTCTGAAATGAGTTATCACAACCGTAAATTAAAATGAAGGCTTTTCTTAAGCAAAAAAGTACATGGAAGTAATCTAACCAGCTGATGTCCTGCTTCATTGTAGCTGAAACCTTTTCCTGGGATCAACCAGGAAAACAGGAAGGCTTCTTTACGCTCTCATCCCGGTCCATCTGGACGAAATGTCGTCTACCGAATGAACACCATATCTCCTAGCAACGGTGACTTCTCAGCTTCAACCACTTCTTCAATCTTCACAGATCTGGTTTTCTCAACATCCTCAAATCCAACAAACGCCCCACTCACCTCTACCAGGCAAGCCGTACCATCATCACCTAACTTATTTATTGTTTAAAAAAAGTTTCTATTTGAGTTTGATCAAATTTCTAACACAGTTTGAAGGAGTGACTTGTCTCTTCCATTTTAATCTCAACTGAATCCCAAACCTTAACCTTGCTCTTCTTATACTTTGATTGTTAGATTTGATCTCTCTTGGCTTTCTGCTTTCTTTTTAAAAGCCACCTACAACTTCTTTTCATCTCCGTCCACCTAATCCTTTATAAAAATGTGGCACTTCACCGAAGTGGTGAAATGCCACATCAATTTAAGCTGTCAGTAAACTTGTAAAACAAGACTCATCTTCACAGCAGAGTCCAAGACGAGTCATTTCTGTTTTTAAAGTTAAATAATCTGATAAAAAAAATGCTTGAGGTTAATAGAAACTTGCGTTTAGACGTGATAAAACATGGAAAAATGTTTGGATAGTTTGAAGAGGGGGAATCAATCCAAATGAACTTTCTGGTGTTTTGTTTTTTTTTATCATGTTTGAATGTTATTTAAACTAAAACATACCACAAGTATCTTTTTTGAAATTTTATTTCAAGAAACGGGACAGAAAATTATTTCTGAAATCCTCTATCCAAATCTTTAACCAATCATTCTCTAGTCTGTTTCTAGCCTCTTTATTCTGGATAAGCCCCTTGAGATGCGACATTTTGTTTTCAAGTGGGTCCTCAACCTAACGCGCATGTTTTTGGAGGGTGGGAGGGAACCAAAGGTTTCTTTGTCTGCATTCCTGCACTCAATGTTATCTTTGGGGACCAATAAAGTATTTTTTAATTTCAACTTGATCATTTTTGAGTGTATTTGGTCAAGAAACCAGGGAGACCTGGCTGGAAGGGATGGTATGACCAGGCAGGAAAGTCTGGGGTGATTTCCCTTGAATAGATGGCAGGGTCCACAGATGTGTGGCATCAGTAATTCATTTCAGGTGTGGGATGTTCCTGGATGGCTCCCCCTGCCTACTCCAATGGGCTCTGCTCACACTTGGTCCCCACAGTGAGCGCCATTCTTTTTTTTTTTTTATTTAATTTTTTTTGGTTTTTGTTTTATATTTGTTCTTGGGGTTTTTAGGCTCGGGCCAAGAGGATTCAAACCCGGTTCTCCCAGTCAACAGATGGAAATTCTACCACTGAGCCAATGGCTCCTCCCACAAGTGCCATTTTTAATATAAATGTATAAAAATAAGATTATAAATCAATGTGCACGAGCTTTGTCGACTCGATGCACATTAATCTGTATTTGCTACCTCAAACAAAATTTACACTGTGCCATGCACGTTCCGAGGTTGCGAGACAAAGCAGGAAGCAAAAGGAGAAGAAAATTCCATTTTCAGAAACCAAAGTGATACTGAATAGATGTATTTATACATTTTTTTGGCAATAATGCCAACAAAAGATTACAGATTAAAAATTGGCCGTTGGATAAAAAATTATTACCCCACAAAAGCACAATGGCCTCTCTTTTAAGCTTCATGCCAGTGGAACATGAAACTAAACTAATCACACATCCTTGGATCTATTTCAGCATTCCTCTAACCACAACCACTCCAACCATGTCCCCCTGGCGAGGTGAACTTCCTCGCGTGTACGAGCTGACGTGTGAGGATACCGTGTGCCCGCCTGACAGTTTCTGTCTCAGTGAATATGAGAGCAGAGGTTCACGCTGCCACTGCAACCTCGGGCGGAAAGGAGACACCTGCTCTGAGGGTGAGAAGTTTAACAACTGATTCATTTCCTCACCTTCACACATACACTGAGGGTGTTCCCGTCACTTGGAAATACTTGACTACCTGAATCTGGTAGAATTAGGAAACATCTTTATCCACTCTGTCAGGCAGTGGCGGACCTTGCATTTCACACTCAGACTTTCAATAGTCCTCCATATGCAACCATGAGCACCCCAGTACTTATTTTAATCTGAATTCTGTTCGTTCCATTCCTTCGACTTCCGCTTATCCAGGGCTGGGTCGCAAGGGCAAAAGCCTCAGACCGGAAGCCCAGGTTTCTCTCACCCCCGCTGCATCCTCCAGCTCACCCGAAGGGATCCCGAGTCGATACCCCAGCCAGCTGTGAGACATAGTCTCTCCAGGGGGTCCGAGGTCTGCATTTTCGTCTCCTCCTGGTGGGACGTGCCCGAAACATCTCACCAGCAAGGCGCTCAGGAGGCATCCTGACCAGATGCCCCGACCACCCCATTTGGCTTCTCTCGACCTGGAGGAGGAGCGGCTCGACACCGAGCTCCTCCCGGATGGCAGAGTTCCTCACCTGATCTCTGAGCGAGAGCTCAGCCACCCTGCGGAGGAAGCTCATTTTGGCCGCTTGTTTCCTCAATCTCATTCTTTCGGTCACCACCCACAGCTGGTGACTATAGGTGAGGGTAGGAATGTAGATTGACTTGTAAATTGAGAGCTTTGCTTTTCGGCTCAGCTCTTTCTTTACCGTGACGGATCGATGCAGTGTCCGAGTTATCGCTACATATTATTTTATTGTCGGTAAATTTTCTTGTCTTGGTAACTTTATTTGACATGTAGACAATCCACGTTTATTTCACCGTGTGTTATTCCACCATCTACCAAATCTAATCATAAAGTCATACTTATACAACAGAACAAAAATATATGTGACACATAGAAACTTTGATCCTCATCTTCATCATGCTTTAACTTTTTTGTTCCCGTCTAGCGGTGACGGTGAATTTTCCCAGGTTCTACGGCTACTCACACATGACCTTTGAGCCTTTAAAAAACTCTTATCAGACCTTTCAGATCACTCTAGAGTTTAAGGTAAGTTGCAAAAATCAATTTATTTTGTCCGTTTTATTGCTGTAAATGATGAGGGTTTGATCCTCGGCAGGCGGACTCTGAGAATGGATTGTTACTGTTTTGTGGAGAGAATGAACATGGACGCGGAGACTTTACCTCTCTGGCTTTGGTTGGAGGTAAACTTCACTACAGGTAATAAAACCAACAAAAAGGACGGGATTTATTAGTATACATTTGAACCTGTTGAGTTATGTTAATATTTAATATTGATCCATAAGTGAATCACATTGAATCACACTATTTCCTCATTTTAGACTCCTGCTTTGTTTTCTTGTTTATTTTAGTTGCTTTTTTGTTTCTATGACTAACTAGTTTTTTTTTGTCTGGTGAGGTTTAACTGTGGAACAGGACCTGCTCAGATCATCAGTGAAAGTTCTGTTGTTCCGGGTCAGTGGCACATGGTCACCATTTTCAGAGATGGAATGAGCGGATGGCTCCGCATGGACAATGACACACCCATATCTGGACGCTCACAGGTAAACATGAACATTCCTTCGTTTTCTTAGTGACTGAGTTGGGTTGCGGGGCATAAGCTTCAGCAGGAAAGCGTAAACTTCTTATTGTACTATAAGCCTACTGTATACGCGTAAAAAAAAAAAGAAGAAGAAAACAGCCACCAGACTGTGATTGTGTAAAACCTAGTCCATGCTTTTAGGGGGGCAGCACACCGGAAAATGGTCTTGACATGCCTCTGATGTACTGTGTCTAAGGAGGTTTCACATTTAGCCGTAATGTCTGTTTTTTTTTCCAGGGTCAATACAGTAAGATTACTTTCCGCTCACCGCTGTACGTGGGTGGCTCACCGAGTGTGTACTGGCTGCTGAGGGCGACAGGTACAAACCGAGGTTTTGTAGGCTGCATTCAGGGCCTGACCATCAACAACAAGGCTACCGACATCAGGCCATGGCCTCTTGGAAAAGCTCTAAGTGGAGCTGATATAGGTGAGATTCTCAGGAGATGGGCCTTCATCCATCTTCTTTATTTTTGTTTTTATTTGAATAAAATGAATAATTTTACTTACGTTTTTTGTCTCCACAAATACATAATTTTTATTGATGCACTATGAGGTCAGCAGTAAAATTTTTTATTTGAAATTAGGAAGACATTTCAAAGGGCTGTTGGAGAGTGGTGAGGTGTGCTGTAGGTGAGACAGAGGAGTTCATTGTGGGGGTGGGACTGCACCAAGGATCTGCTCTGAGTCCTTTGCTGTTTGCTACAGTGAAGGACAGGCTGACAGACGAGGTTAAATAGGAATCTCCATGGACAATGATGTTTGCAGATGACATTGTGATCTGTAGTGAGAGGAGGGAAGAGGTGGAGGAAAAGCTGGAGAGGTGGAGGTTTGCACTAGAAAGAAGAGGAATGAAGATTAGTCAGAGTAAGACAGAGTACATGTGTGTGAATGAGAGGGATCCAAATGGAAAAGTGAGGTTACAGGGAGAAGAGATAAAGAAGGTGGAAGATTTTAAGTACTTACAATCAGTCAAGAGCAATGGAGAGTGTGGAAAAGAGGTGAAGAAGCGTGTGCAGGCAGGCTGGAACGGGGGAAGAAAAGTATCAGGCGTGATGTGTGACAGAAGAGTTTCAGCTAAAAGGAAAGGGAAAGTGTACAAAACCGTGGTTAGACCGGCCATGCTGTTTGGTCCAGCGACAGTGGCACTGAGGAAAAGACAGGAAACAGAGATGGAGGTAGCAGAGATGAAGATGCTGAGGATGTCTCCGAGAGTGACCAGGATGGACAGGATTAGAAATGAGTGCATCAGGGGAACAGCACATGTTAGAGGTTTTGGAGATAAAGTCAGAGAGGCCAGACTGAGATAGTTTGGACATGTGCAGAGGAGAGAGAGAGAGTACATCGGAAGAAGGATGCTGGATTTGGAACCACCAGGAAAGAGGCCTAGAGGAAGACCAAAGAGGAGGTTCATGGACGCAGTGAAGCAAGACATGAAGATAGTTGATGTGACTGAAGAGGATGCAGGAGATAGGGTTAGATAGAAGAAGCTGATTTGCTGTGGCGACCCCTGAAGGGAAATGCTGTAAGTAAAAGAAGAAGAAGCAAGACATCTCAAAGAGCGGGCTTCATGTGAAATCAATATGTTGGATATTTGAATGTTAAAACCATAAAAAACACACCTAAATTGTTTTTCTTTTTTGTGCAATGTTGGTTATTTATGAGTTCTCCTGTCTAGTATTTGGACTCTATTCAAATGCTAGATTGTTTTTAGCCATGCATTTTGTTCTCCGCCACATTCACATTCTAACGTACTCATGAAGTGTTTCAGTCCATGTACTCTGCTCATGCTTGGCCCCTCCCGTCAACTGTGGGTGCCATTTTTATGTAAATGCACAAAAAAAAAAAAAAATGCTTACTAGCTCTGCTGACTTGATGCGTGTTACACTACTTGCAGCTTTAAACGACTTTTACGCTGTGTCATGCACATATCCAGAGATATTGATGGGAGGCGGTAATTTACAGCATCAAAACGGAAAACTGAATAAATATATAAGCTTAAGTTAATAAGAACCTTCTCTTTAAATTTGTCATCAGGGTATGACATCAAAGTTTGTTTAAACCAGAAAGCACCATGTGGTAAAAGATTAACATGCTGGATTTGTCCCTACATGCCAGGCGAGTGCAGTGAGAGTGTGTGCGAGCGGGTAAACTGTGACAACGGTGGAGTGTGCTTCGCTAACCGTGCTGATGGCTACATCTGCCTCTGCCCACTTGGCTTCAGAGGAGCACTTTGTGAAGAGAGTGAGTTTGACTGATCGTCCTTCATATCGCACTCACAAAAGGAGGCACAAGTTAGTTTACAAGAAAAGCTTTTAACCTCCTCCAGAGAATAAAAATAATAGACGTCATGTTGGGCTTTTATAGTAATTACCCAACGTTTTTAAAGCAGAAAGAAGTAAAGATGGGGATTATTATTTCTTCAACAGGGGAGTGAAAAATATATTTTCCCACTGTTTTCCCTCCGTTCGCTCCCTTCTTTCCTCTTCATTCATAATGGCCATAATTGTGCATCTCATTGTATTTCCTTCTGCTTGTTATCCTCACATGGCCTCTTTTCTTTTCTCTTCCACAGCTTTTTCTCTGTCCTCCCCACTCTTCAATGAAACTGCATTTTCATATGCAGTAATCTCTTGGCCTCAAACCTTCCAGAGTTACCTCTCTTTTATGGAGTTTGAGCTGACGTTTCAGCCCGCTATGCCCGACGGGGTGCTGCTGTACAGTGATGACGAAGGGAGCGCGGACTTTCTCGCCATAAACCTTGTAGACAGATATGTGGAGTTTAGATTTGACTGCGGCTCTGGAGGAGCAGCTATAAGGTACTTAGAGATCCAATCTTAATTTCATTGGTGTGTCTATTTTATTTTAGTTGAGGCATTTCTCAATCAATTAATCAGAGTCTCAAGCAAAGGGGTGGTGAGTCCCGTCCCCATGCATTGAGCCGACCAGACAAACCAAGGTTTTCCAGTGCTGGCGATCTTGGGTCAGCTATTTCGCTTCCTCGACGATGACTCTGAGTTGTTGGAGGCTGCCCGCAGTTACGTCAAGCTTACCTCGTGGTCTTTTCCAGCCTGCAACCTTTGAATTGAATTGAAGGATTCCTCTCGTGGGTTATAAAACAGGTGGAGGACGTCGACAAACCAGCGATTGTGGCGTTTTGCAGCCAGGCAAGATGCCTTGGGCTGGCACGTACAGGCTTTGAGCACCTGGTTAGAGACTCGCTGGAGCCAACTGATGTTTTCGATGGCCCTACCGTCGAAGCCATCAATTTTGGCCGCCAGAGTCTTGTTCTCGGGCCAATGTCCAACCATAGAGCAAGATAACGAGTATGGCAGAGTTATAGATTCGGAACTATTTCAAGACTTGTCAAATAAAGGGTGCTTAGTAGGTCTGGAAAATATAATGATATCAAACCGATAATGCAATATCAATGCTTGCATTTACCTAATTGGTGTTAGGAGGTGGGGCAGATCAACCCTGCTATGCAAATATGATGCACAGCTTGCAAGCATGGCTTTGAACTTTTAAAACTGCAAAAAGTCAGAACAATAATAAAGAAGTGGGTCTGCATTGTTAAGAGAAGATTTTTGAGCATAAACAAGGTAAATCCTCCAAATTGTGAAACTATTTGAGGAACGCATCATGAGTATTAACAGTGATAACTAACAGTGTTAATTAACAGTTGATCATTTAGATGTGTTGATAATGTTTACATAAGAATATTAAAGTATTGGTAAAAGAAACACAAACTCAGTACCAGACGTGGTAATTCTGTGCTTGTTCTTCTTATTGACAATCTAATTTTTTGGGGTACTGAGAAGAATTTAGGGGGTTGCTTCAAGACCTCAATAATGGTCTAGATGTGTCTTTGTTTTTATTAATGTCTGATAATCTGTTCTTTTAGGAGTCAAGAGCAGATCAGTCTGAATTCCTGGCATGAATTACGAGTGTCTCGTACAGCGAAGAGTGGAATCCTGCAAGTAGACCGTCAGAATCCAGTAGAGGGCATTGCTGAGGTAGTCTAAAAACACACACACTTTGAACATCTATTTTACAGAAATAGAAATGAATATCCAAGGTGCCAATCCTTGTTCCGAAGTTACGGATCTGATTTGCCGATGAGTAAGAAAACAAGGCAGGAGTGATCGAACCAGTGGTGGATCTGGGGTGGCGTTTTGGTCCACAAAAAAAAAAAAAAAGAAGAAAGGAAAGGGGACTAGTCGAGCTCTCTCCTTGCAGGGCCAGCGAATGGGCCACCAAAATGCAGGAAAATGACTCTTATTTTTTAAAATCTTCTGGTGGTGGTGTTGATGGTGGGGGGGAATACCGCCCTCCTTCCCCAATACTGGCTTTGTCAATGACCTCATGCCCCTCCCTTTAGAAAATCCTGGATCCACCCCTGAGAACCTCCCTGTTTGTTGATCTTCTGGACCTCATCCAAAGAGTACATGGTAGTACAGGATAAATGGCAGGGCACACCCTGTACAAGTCACTGATCTTTCACAGAATGATAGCAAAGTTAATGTTTTAAAAAAGGGAGACAAAATCCAGTCTGACTGAGTTGAGGCTCTTCCATTTATATTTGATTAAAACTGCCTTCAAACATAAACTTCTCTGACTGAGTCACAGCATGACTGTTTCACACAAGTTTGAAAAAAAATGCTTGAATACTTTTCATTTTAAAATTTCTTTCAGGGAGCTTTTACTCAGATCAACTGCAGCTCGCCTCTTTTTGTGGGTGGCGTGCCAAATTATGAAAAAACCAAAAGGACTGCTGGTGTGGTGAAGCCTTTCACTGGAGTTATTCAGAAGGTAAACACACACACACAGTCATCTTGGTCAATAATGAAAACAGCAACGTGTTAAATTTTAATGTGCTTGATTATTGTTAACAAGTTAACAAATTGTACTACATTGGTCATTTTTCTTCGCCCACCCTCAGCTGATTCTCAATGATCGCACCCTCCCGATAACAACTGATTCTGCTGCTGGGGTTAATGTCGCAAACTCTGCACACCCATGTGTGGAAAGCCGCTGTGCCAATGGAGGGACCTGCAGAGCAAAGTGGGATGGGTATGAGTGTGACTGCCCTCTAGGATACGATGGGAGACACTGTCAGAAAGGTCAGCCAAAGCACTGATCGTCTCATCTTTGTGTAGTTATTTCTTTTTGGTCGAGTTTTTAAAATAAGATCAATTTTAGTGATTGGTTCACACAAATAGACTAGAATTTATTATCGTTTCCACAAAGTCACATATTTCTTTTGACATGTTTAAAATTTTTAAAACTCATTGAACTCAATCACATTTTGCGGCAAGAAATTATTTGATCACAAAATTTTTACACATTTGGTCTTTTGGTGAGCATGATTCAGACCTTATGTTTCAAACAATAATTGAAGATGAATAATCAATTTGTCCTCTGAACCCTGTTTGGGTTGCGGGGGATGCCAGAGCCTATCCCGGCTGATTCAAAGTGAAAGGCAGGGTAAACCCTGAACAAATCGCCAGTCTATCACGGGTAAATAAAAGTAAAGTTTGAATAATTTTCGGGATAATACCATAGTTTGGTTACAAAATATAAACAGTATAACTTAGGGAAGAGCAAACTTTTCGGTTCGTGGGCCACATTGAGTTCCAACATTCGACAAAGAAGCCGGAACTGGAGCAGATTGATGGCATGCTTTGGTAACCGCTAGATTAGACCGATCGAATGGCACGCTAGATGTTACATCAAGAGCATTAGATTTCAAATCTAACATGCTACGTCTGAAATCTACTGCAATAGTGCTTAAGAACGTGCATTTAGCAGCGGTAGGTTTGAAATCTAAGCGCTTGATGTAACATTCTGCTTGTTTTAACATCTAACACGCTTGTTTACGTGCGTGTATTGGGCCCAATGGGTTTTCATATCTGTGCACACTGTTTATTTTGACAGTGTGTGCATCATGGAGAAACACACATTTTAATGGGAGCAATGTTGTTGTTTTCTCAACAAAGCCAAAATACCCAGAGTGCGCCATCTAGTGATGAAACGTTAGAATTGCAGAATAAATAAAATGAACAAGGTTTATTTATTTTACATTTTCAAGTTTGGCGGGCCGGATTAAAAAGTATAATTGGCCGCATGTGGCCCGCGGGCCTTAGTTTGCCCTTGCCTGGTATAACCCTACCTACTTTTCAATCTACCTATGAGAGATGCCCAATATATCGATATCAAATCAATATTTCAATACTCACAGCTGCGAAAATGTAAAAAGCTGAATTTACTTTCTTTTTTTCTATTTCATCTCGACCAGTTAAAATCATCGCTCCTGGACGTGTATGTGTGTTTGCTCTGAGGAGCCAACTGATTGTTCTTGTGGGGTGAAAGGATGTGACCATAAAAAACCCCCCACAAGAAATAAATAGCAATTATCAAATCAATATCACCATATGAGACAGAAAAATTGTGTTTAGATATTTTGTTAAAATATTACACATCTGTCTGTCTGCATTTTTTTCGATGTGATGTTCATCCCTGCATTTGTTTTAACTGATCAACTCTAAAATATCCTACTCGCTGAAGTCTGTTTCTGCACTTTTTCTGTTTTTAATGCTTTCATCAAACAGAATGTGGGAATTACTGTTTGAACAGTAAGTTTTCTTCCCCGTATAAAACACTGACTAACTTTCAGTACATTAACTCCTCTATCTGAGTAGTCTTTCCTTCTAATTGGTCTATAGATGTTAGAAGCACGGTGCTGCTACCCTCTTGTGGAAATATGACTTTGTTACATTTTTTTTTTTTTTTTTTTTACTTTCCAGCTGTGACCGAAGCCATAGAAATTCCACAGTTTATTGGTCGAAGTTACTTAACATACGACAACAGAGACATCCTAAAAAGGTTGGTAATAAAACATTCATAAATAATATTTATCATACTATTAAAGGTATTAAAACTCTCCATATGTAAAAGATAGTAAACAATCATTTGATAAAAACAAAAAAAATACATTATTTTTTACATTTTTTTTCAATCTTAATCTTCTTTTCTTCTCTTTTTCAGAATATCTGGATCCAGAACCAATCTGTTCATGCGCTTTAAGAGCACAGTCACTGATGGTTTGTTGCTATGGCGAGGAGACAGTCCAATGAGACCAAACAGTGATTTTCTCTCTATGGGACTTCAGGATGGGGCTCTCATTTTCAGGTGTTTAATTGTTGATATTTGCATGAATCAGATCATTTGTAATATTAAAAAAAAATCAGTTATAAATATTTGTACATTTCTGATTGACTGTATATAATGAAACAGAAACGGAATTTGTCGTTAATTGTACAGTATTTCTGATTTTGTAGTTACAACCTGGGCAGTGGTGTGGCTAATATCGTTGTCAACGGGACCTTTAATGATGGAAAGTGGCACAGAGTTAAAGCCGTGAGGTGAGTTTTAAAAAACAAAACAAACTTGATTGCAGTGTAGACGTCAGATAGATATTTGTTTTTGTAAGAAAGATACTAAAGATGCCATCAAATGGCATTTACAAAAAGGGCCTAAGTAGACTGTGCTACCTTAGAAAGCTCTAACGTTTACAACAAGATGCTCTCCATGTTTTACCATACCATCATGAAGAGTGTCCTGTTCTTTGCTGTGGGCGCCTGAGCAGCTGGTACAAAAACAAAGGATGCCAACAGACTAAACAAATTGATTAAAAAAAAGCTGGACGCGTGATTGGCTCACTCCTCGCCTGCGTGGAGGAGGTGGCGAGGGACAGAATGAAAGCAAAACTGTCATCAACCATGCTAAATCCCTCCCACACTCTCCATGAATCTGTGGACCATCTGAAGAGCAGCTTCAGCAACAGACTCCTGCAACCCCGCTGCTCAAAGGAACGGGACAGAAAATTATTTCTGCCGTCCTCCAACAAAATATTCAACCTTTCACTTTCAAACCTTTTCACTTTCACTCACAACAGTGCACTCCAGCACTCAAATTTTTCTTTCAGGGATAAATAAAGTAGTATCAATTTCAATAGAATCTTAAAACAAGCTAATTTTCTTCCTTTTTCTTCCTTCTTTTTTTTACTATTTAGGGATGGTCAATCCGGAAAACTCACTGTGGATGATTATGGTGCGAAAACAGGCAGGTCACCTGGAAAAATGAGACAACTTAATATCAATGGACCTTTGTATGTTGGTAAGTAGAAGAACCCTTAGCACTGATTTGATCTTAACGTCTTTTATTTTGGTCTTTGTTTGCATTGCTAAGCACTTTGTATTATGAATCAGGGGAGGAAGGGGATTTAGACGCAGGTCAATGATCACAAAAATATGAATTTATTAAATAACTAAAGGCGTTCACATGGATGTGGGAAGTGAAAAAATGGGGATGCGGTAAAAAAAACTTATTGCCAGATTTTTTTTGTATTCATCTTAAACTGGATAAATGTTTCAAGTTGTTCCATTTCCTTTGAGACAGGTTGTAATTCAGATGGTCAGTAAGCACCTAGTAACATCTCCAGATGATCATCAGAAAATATTACAACCAGCCCGGTTGAACATTAAGTTTGACTTACTAATCTTTTGATAGTGAGAAGATCATTTGATACTTTTATTCTAATACATTTTTTTTTACGTGTAGGAGGCATGAAGGAGATCGCTCTTCACACGAACAGACAGTATATGGGGGGCTTGGTGGGCTGTGTGTCCCACTTCACCCTCTCAACAGACTTCCACTTAGCTCTGGTGGAGGATGCGGCGGATGGAAAAAACATCAACACCTGCTCCAACTAGGTTTTCAACACAAAAGGGGTGCATGTACAGTATCCCCGTTTTTCCTGGATTATCAGACTTGGATTGAACTTAATTTGCCTGTTCTGACGTTCTTAGAAAGATCAACCAGGACCTGGTTTAAACTCAAACCAGGAAAATGAACAATCGATTCCAGTTTGAGTCATAAAAAAGTTTTGTTTGTGTTTGTGGCATCAAACTGTCAACTTGTAAAGTTTTTATGATGTGATTAAATCTTTTTGGACAAACAGGTTTACAGTCTAAGGTTAAGGTGGGACTCTTGTGCTTTTGTTTGGAAATAATTCTTATTTTCTAGCATAAAAACAGGACCTTTTTTTTAGCGCATAAATATGATACTCGCTTAAAAAAGCTTAGTAATATATTAATTCCTTTTGACACTGTGAATTCCATCCTCCTGCGGCTGCCCATTTCGTCCCACCTCCTCTGCGCATGCACGACACTAAGTATTTTTTATTTGAAGGTGCAGATACACTGTAAAGTGCTTCAAATTAGCAAAACTAAGGCATATTCATATATTTTCTCATTTTGGCATGTTTACATGAAAAATGCGCACACTTCTGCTTTTGTGTCACGAGGTAGTGAAGGTGGAGATGTAGGACACAGATGCATTCCATTTTGAACCAGTTCTTTGCAGGTAATCAAAGATTAGGGAAGAGGGGCCATCCTGGGAAGGCTTGTGCATCCTGGGCAGAATTTAGGCAACTTGGACAGGTTTTATGCATCTTGGGCAGGCTTGACAGGACCGGACGTGCAGAATTAGGGCAGAGAGCCAGAATTGGAGTGAGGAAATGTTCCAGAAGATAGGAGGATCATGACAGAATCTCCCGTTCAAGGGACGGATTCCAGATGTCCAAACAGAAACAACATGTACCAGTCGAGGGTGGGCAGAGGGCATTAGTAAATGATCAGCAGGTCATGGTGACAGTGGAGTAGAGGCATCCGGGAACCCCTCGTGGTCAGGAACGAGAAGGAGAGACCTCTGGGACTCGCTTGTGGTCAGGATCATGAAGAGAGATGAGTCCACTTTTGAGACCCTCTTCGAGTCAGGTGAAGCAGGAGAGTGGGTGATGCAGAGATGACGTTGCCCTGCCCATGATGGTGTCCCCTCCGTGTCTTATGCCCTTTACGTCATCTTCCAGGCTGCACATAATTGCCCCTCGTCCCTAACCCCAGCAATAAACTGGTTAAAACTGACTGTGCTTCTGGGTCCTACATCTCCACCTCCACCATTTGTTCAAATGTGGACATGGTGGAAAACAAAATCCATGCCCCAGAACCACCAGACATACAAGTAGTTTTTGAATACTAAACAGGGGTTTAAACCCTAACCTCCAAAAAGATAAAAATGATCTCAACTCATTAAAATATATTCCAAAGCGCAAAATACTTCCTGAACAATGTTATTTTGTGAGGGTGATTTTTACAAAAAGCCTTTTGAAGGATGTTTTTTTTTTCTAATGGGATAATTTCACTTGAATGTTCATCGTTTTGTATTTAAAACGCTTTTATGATTGCAGGAAGAACCAAGTGATCCAAAGGATCCCAAATTATTAGAGCATATGGCTTAGATAAACTTTTTTTGGTGATTTTTAGTTGTGATAATAGCAAATTTTGTGCGTTTTTTTGTTAAGTTTGTGATGTCTTATTATTATTTGAGTTTTTTAAAAAAGAAAAAAAAAATCTCAACCATGTACATTTCTTAGGAATGTTTAGGTTTGCAGACTGCACTTTTTTTTTAACCATTTCTTTTGTTTACTTACCTCTTTTTTTTGGAACTCTCTGAGGTCAGTCACATGGAAATCTGATGCTAAACCGTCTTAAATCTTTAAATCTATGCATGACAGCATGTTTCTGTCATCTGACTCAAATGCAGGTCGTTAGCTTCTGACTTTATTTGCATCGTAATGCAAATTAGAATTCGCTGAATTTCCAAGCATTTGCATGCCTCTACAATAAAATGCCCAATTTAATTTTGATTAGATTCCAGCATTGCTTTTATTTCTTGAAATGAATATTTTTGTCAATATTTTATCAGTAACATGTATGCACCATTCATTTAAAACTCGACACACCACCACACTGTTTTTACTGATGTAGAAGAGAAAAAAGTGTACACTACTGAAATAGTGAAAGTGTAGGATTTACTTGATATTAGAAGAAACTTTCACCTTCATGTGTAACTATCATGTTTTTCTACTGTTTCAATAAAGAGTGGATCAATAAATCAGTCTGTTATCGGAAGTGTTTGGGTTTTTTCTTTTTTTTTATACAGTAGATGTCAATATGTTGAGTGAAATGTTCAGGCATGATTTGCAACTTTGCCAGCAGATGTCCTCTTGCCAATTTGCTCGACTTACTAACACTCTTCTTTGTGAAATTTTTTTTTATTCTGCCACTCTTATTTTCATTCCTCTGCCCACAGAATGTGTAAGAGTCATGAAACAATCGGGCTGTTTGTGCGTCCCTGGATGCTTCCATGACAATTTTTGTAAAAAAAAACCATGGTGAGACCGACCATGCTGTTTAGTCTAGAGACAGTGGCGCTGAGAAAAAGACAGGAAACAGAGATGGAGGTAGCAGAGATGAAGATGCTGAGGATCTCTCTGGGAGTGACCAGGATGGCCAGGATCAGAAGAACAGCACATGTTTGAGGTTTTGGAGATAAAGTCAGAGAGGCCAGAAGCATGCTGGGTTTGTAACCACCAGGAAAGAGGTCTCGAGAAAGACCAAAGAAGAGGTTCATGGATATAGTGAAGGAAGACATGAAGATAGTTGACCAATGAGGATGCAGGAGATAGGGTTGGATAGAAGAAACTGACTTGCTGTGGCGACCTCTGAAGGGCAATGCCGAAGGAAAAAGAAGAACGATTAATATCTCCAAAACCACTTAAATACTTGATACCAACTATAGGTTACCTTAAGGGATCACCTCCAAATTGTCACATCTTTCTACCACTAATTTGAAGTGAACTACAATCCTTTGACCCAATTATAATTAATAAAATTTGTGATATATGTCAGGCAGAGGTATGCTATTTAATGCCTTGGTTTTGTAATTCTAATCATAGTATTTAATTGCCCATTGATTTGTATGTTATATGGTTCTTAAAGGAAAATATGAAAAAAATGTTGCATTGTTCAGTTTTTCAGAATTTTAGAGGCTTAGCAAGTTTGGAAATCTTTGAGATGAATTTAATTGGGTTGTATGTAAAAATGGTATTTTATGTCAGGAAATAATTCTTGCAAGTTCGAATAGGCAAAAAAAAAAAAAAAAAAAAGCACAATGAAGAAAAATTGTTACCCATGGCTTCAATTGAAGAATAAAACAAAATATTTGTATTCATATATTCATGTATTTGATAAATATATTTATTTAATTCAATTTAATAAATATATTATTTGTCAATTTCCACAGTCTTTTTAATGTTGTGTTTGAAAAAAAAAATTTACGATCATCAAATCCTCCAATTGTTCTTTGTCCAGAAACAATCTAAAAGATGAATCTTCACAGCGGGAGGAAGACCCCATCTGTCTATACTTTAAAAATACAATTTCTACTCTCAACTACTACTGAGGCCTAACCATGCTGAGATTGGATTTATGCATGAAGACTGACGTGGATTACAACTCAATCATAAAGGATTTGTAGCAGCTGACAAGTGGCAGAAAGAATATCAGAACATTAGAAGAACAGATTGAAATAAACAAACAGTATTGTTTGGAAGGTGAATAGGAAAGGAGTTTGACACAAGCTGTACAATTTGATATCCTCCCGTTAATTCTACCCAATGTAGGAATAAGTCAGAGAATGTTGGATAAATAGAGGCCTGATGGAAGAAAGTCCTTGTCATGATGGTGGTGAAGTAGGACCCAGATGCATTGCCAGTTTTAACAAGTTTATTATGGAAGTGCTGAAACCATATGGAGCTTGACAGGATAGCTGACCAGACGGTTGGAGCTCGGCATGGTGAGGGACCAGAGGTATGAGGTCAGCAGGACAAAGGTCCAGAGGTATGAGCTCAGCAAGATGAAGAATCAACAGTATGAGCTCAGCAGGACAAAGGACCAGAGTAATGAGCTCAGTAGGACGAGGGACCGGAGGTATGAGCTGTGCATGAGAGAGGACCAGAGTAATGAACTCAGCAGGACAAAGGACCAGAGGTATGAGCTCAGCAGGAGGAAAAACAAGAGGTATGTGGTCAGCAAGACAAAGGGCTAGAGTAACAAGCTCAGCAGGACGAAGGACAAGAGGTATGAGCTCAGCAGGAGGAAGAACGCATTACGCATTGCAAGCCAGTGCAGACGAGGAATGCAGCAAGAGAATGACCTTGCAGGGAGGTGAGGGATACCATGGCTTAAATAACCTAGCGGGAAATAAACACACCTGGGGATTTGGACCGTGTGTGCAAAATTAGGGGAGAGGGCAGGATGGGAGGTAGAAAGTGTTCCAAAATAAGGAGAGCCACGACAGTCCCCTGAGTCCTCTTTTTTGTGAAAAGATTTTTTTTCTGGATAGAAAATAAGAACTGTTGAAAATAAAAAACTACCTATTGACATCACACTCTGTGAACCAGAGATGTACAAAGCGGTTTCAAAAATGAAATGTACGGGGAGACATTGTTAACAAATAACAAATAACTTGAACTGGATGAACTTGTGGCAAACTTAAAATGATTTTCAAAAGATTTGAACAGAAAAAAAAAAAAAACCCATTTGAAGGTGATGTTTTTTTTTCCAGAGTGCTTTTGTTGTTATCATAGTTTGCAAAAGTTTTTCATTCAAGCTTGACAAGATTTATTATAAATTAATTCCAAAATAATTTTTGGAAATATTCATGTGATGTAACTTTTGTTTCTTTGTGAACTGGCCAAATTTTAGTTACCTAATGTTCAAGATTACTTCTATTCTTGGGACAATGTTCAGACAGAACCAGACAACAAGCTGTGGAAGAAACTCATCTGACCCGAATGAAGTAGTTTTAGAACAAAAATATCTGAACTCTTCTCTGTCTTGGCCCACAAAACACTTTTATAAACGTAACTCTGGAGAAGCAAAGGTACATCAAAGGAAAATTATTTGCATGCTTGCGCATGTGGTTTGACCCGAATTTAGATATGTTCCTTTTAGACAAAAAAGGTAAGAACAGAAGTAAAGTGTGCATGTCTCATAGGAGATAAAGTAGAAATAAGTAAAATTAAGTAAAAAATGTGCTGCCTAGTGTGAAGCAGCCGGGTTTGGAATCAGCTCCTCCAAATTCGAGACCATGTTCCTCACCCGGAAAAGGGTGGAATGCCCCCTGCAGGTCAGGGACAGGGACCTGCCCCAAGTGGAGGAGTTTAAGTATCTCGGGATCTCTTTCACGAGTGGGAGAAGGATGAAGCGGGGCGTATCGGTGCGGCGTCAGCAATAACTAGGACGCTGCATCGGTCTGTCGTGGTAAAGAAAGAGCTGAGCCGAAAAGCAAAGCTCTCAATTTACAAGTCGATCTACGTTCCAACCCTCACCTATGGTCATCAGCTGTGGGTGGTGACCGAAAGAATGAGATCGCGGATACAAGTGGCCGAAATGAGTTTCCTCCGCAGGGTGGGCTGAGTTCTCACTCAGAGCTCGGGTGAAGAGCTCTGCCATCCGGGAGGAGGTTGGTGTCGAGCCGCTCCTCCTTCAGGTCGAGAGAAGCCAGATGGGGTGGTTCAGGCATCTGGTCAGGATGCCCCCCGAGTGCCTTGCTGGTGAGGTGTTTCGGGCATGTCCCACTGGGCAGAACTCTGACCCGCTGGAGAGACTGTCTCACAGCTGGCCGGGGAACGACTCGGGATCCTTCTGGGTGAGCTGGAGGATGCACCTGGGGTGAGAGAAACCTGTGCTTCCTGTCTGAGGCCGTTGCCCCCGCAAGCCGGCCCTGGATAAGCGGAAGACGACGGAACAGAATTGCTGTTAAATAAAAGAAGACTGAATTCAATTTGAAAAAAAAAAAAAAAAAAAAAGAAATACAAAATAAAAGAGTAACAATAAATAACTTCGTGCTTGGCCGGGCGGGATCATCCAGGCTGGCCAGAATGTGTTCTCCTGATCAAACTCCCCTGGACCGTGCATGTACTTCCATCCACATTGTCACTTACACACAGTGCCATACTGTTTCCTGTCTGCTATGTCTCCTCCTTCTTGTTCATAGTGTTGCCATGGAATCATCTGGTTGTATCCGGTCTAATATTTTGTTGATATTGGAAGTTGTTTTATTTCATTTTTAATGACAAAACCAGTGTGGTATAAGCTTCAAAAGGTTGACCTACATTGAGCCTAAGTTTCAGCAGCTTATGCAAAATAAACATGCCCTTTTCATCATCTGTTTAACTCAGATTGGTGAAAAAAAAATAAAGAACCCCACCTATTGTCTTTTCTGCCATTTTTTACAGTTTGAAAGGGGGTGGGAATAAATACTGTAGATTTTTTAAAACTTCACCCACTTCTTTTGAAAATTGAATATATATTTTTTTGTTGTTTCGTCTGTGGTCAGCCGGGATAGGCTCCGGCATCCCCGTGACCTCATCAGGAATGAATGGTTCAGTGGATGAATGAATGTAGTATCTTGAACTCATTGTCAAGATGATGTCTTGTGGAATAAAGAAACCAGCTTTAAGTTTTGAATTAATAGAAAATGTACAAATGTGTAAATATGAACACATGTACATACATTTACATGCTTGTTTGGAATAAATTAAATTAATGCGGATCAAGTGATGCAATTACTTTGAGTTTGATCACATTTCATCACAGCTGAGGCTTAAAGGTGATTCATCAGATTTATTTATATTTAACTGATTCAACAAGAAAAAATACATTCATGTGGATTTCATGCAGCTTTTTCTGTCATAATGATGATGGAATTTTTATAGTGAGTACTCTATTTTTATACGGTGTCATTAGACAGTTATCTAACCTGAATCTATTCTATCACTCGGGACATTAGTATCGACTTAAATACCAAAACAAATCATATTACATCTGCTCAGGACATTACAAATCACCGTGCTCTAGTTATGACCAATATATCTAATGACCGACAGAAGCCTGTCTCACCTACTTTCAGCTTCCCTATTTGGGATGTGTGTGTGTGTCATAATGTTGACCTTATTTAAACTGTAAATATGACCATAATCCAAAAAAAGAAAAAAATTTCTCCACACTTTTGTCCAATGAGGTGTTCCAACCCTCACCCAGCTGTGGGTGGTGACCGAAAGAATGAGATCGCGGGTATGAGCGGCTGAAATGAGCTTTTTCCGCAGGATGGCTGGGCTCTCACTCAGAGATCGGGTGAGGAGCTCTGCCATCCGGGAGGAGCTCGGTGTCGAGCGGCTCCTCCTCCTCCAGGTCGAGAGGAGCCAAATGGGGTGGTTTGGGCATCTGGTCAGAATGCCCCCTGAGCGTCTCGCGGGCAAGGTGTTTTGGGCACGTCCCACCGGGAGGAGACCGAGTGGCAGACTCCGGACCTGCTGGACAGACTATGTCTCACAGCTGGCCGGGGAATGACTTGGGATCCTTCCGGGTGAGCTGGAAGATGCAGCCGGGGTGAGAGAGGCCTGGGCTAACCATTTGAGGCTGTTGCCCCCGCAACCGCACCCTGGAACAAGCGGAAGATGACGGAACGGAACAGAGGTGTTCTGTAACTCTTGCAAAAGTACTTGGGCGTCAAACTCAGAGGAAGCACATGTCGACCAGTTGTTTCATGATCTTATTCTTTTTGTTCACCACCCAAATCTGATGACTTGAGGTTAGGGTCAAGATGTAGATCATTTGGTAAATCTAGACCTTTGCTATTTTTCTCAGCTCTCTCTTCATCATGAGGACTGATGCAGCATCCTAGTCACTGCAGGCACTCCCGATGTCCACCTGTAGTGATTCTCATACAGAACAAATAGTTTGCAAATCTTATAATGGCAGTTGGCGAGAAGCTACTGTGTTTACCCTTCATTGGAGCTGCTGAAATCACCGACCGACAACAGGCTGCTTTTAGATGATGTGTTCCTACAGAAAAAGCAGAAAAGCAATCTTGAAACAGTCAAACTAGGTTTCCCGACCACCTAGAAACTCTGTTTTAAAAACAAAATTGGTGACAAAGGGCAGTTTTCTGAAGTTCAATTCATTAAATCTGACTTACGACCGACAAGGTGGAACAGCCTCCGGCACTGGTCACATATACGTGGACTGGGCTAAACCAAAATTCAACAAAGCAGATGTTGACTAGATGCTGTCGTGTAGATTTATAGGTTAGGGATTTTTTACTATAATTATTAGGATGGCTGCTTATTGATGCGGTTGGTTAGCGTTGGCTCCTGATCTCCGGGTTAGGTGAGTTTTAAGACACTGGCCTTTCTGTGTGGATTTGCATGTTCTCCCAATTTATGCATGGGTTTTAGGCATGCATGTTTGGTCATTTGGGTACCGCAAAATTGCCCCTAAGGATTTAAGTGTGCATGGATGGTGGTTCCTCTTTTGCAACAGGATGACCTGTTCACGGTGTACTCAGGCTCTAGCCTTGAACCAGCTCAAATAGACTCTGGAATCTTGTGACCCCAAGTTGGATAAACGGTGCAAAAAAAAAAAGGAATAAATGTTCTATTGGAACGTGTTCCCAAAGTTGTGTCCATCATTAATTCAGTCATCTTCTTATCTGTCTGTTCCTACCAGGGCTGCGGGGGGTGCTGGAGCCCATCCCGGCTGATTTAAAGTGAAGGGCAGGGTACGCCCCGAACAGGTCGCCAGTCTGTCGCGGGGCCACACACATACAAACAAACTCATTCCTAGGGGTAATTTGGCACTGGCCAATCAACCTAGCATGCATGTCTTTGGAAGGTGGGAGGAAACCGGAATGCCCGGAGGAAGCCCATGCAAACACGGGGAGAACATGCAAACTCCACACAGAAAGGACAGTGTTCCAAGCCTCGTCCCCACCCGGGACTCGGATGAGGCCACTGTGCTACCCACTGTGCCACCGTGCTGCCTCATTAATTCAGCGTAATAATTCACTCTTCATTCCAACGTCATCCTGATAAATACCCATTTCTCGTGACGGTAGATCACTCAAAACAAAATCAAACAATTTTTAGGAGAATGTATAGTTTTTATTTAGATTCTCCATCAGATCAAAATCTGATTAAGTTGATATTTATAACCCAATGAACGAAGCGTGATCCGAGTATGAGAGTGTGAGAGTATCTACTGAAAAGCTATCAGGTTGTTTCATAACACTCAACCCACCTCAGTATCATCAAAGGATCTGCAGTTTTAAAGTCATAAGATAAGGGAGTGAGACGCTTTGATCTGAGGAACTGATATGATGAGGGTTTGTGACCGTTTACAAACGAAAGTGTGACAGATTTACTGATCAACCTTTAGAAGTGTTGGTTTCCAACTGTTCGGTTGGATTTTGCTGGAAGAAAAGTAACCTTTTGTTCAGAGCTGAAATGCATCCTTTCTTTTCATCACGGGACTTTTATGAAGGAGCAAATCATTCTTAGAAATGCCAAATCCAGAGAAAATGCTGATGTTTCGGTTGCATGACTTAGCAGTAGGATTTCTTAAAAGTTCTCCCCTTGGTGCGGTTCTGACATTTTCAGTCTGATGAAGATGTTGTTACATGTGTTATTTATTCTTCAAGTGCTCTCTTCAGTTGTTGGCTATCCTAATGGAGCTCCCACTGGTGCCTGTGAGGACATGTTACCTCGTCATGGAGTCCCACCACAGTCGTCGCCATCTCCCTACACGCTTCTCACCGATATGAAGATGTTTCAGCCTGCCAAGCCCGTCACTGGTAAATATTCACACAATTTGTGTCTGGTTTCTAAATCTACAAAACTCTAAATGCAAAACTTAGAAACAGATTAAATCTGTTCGTATGGAAAAGGCAAACTGGCATTTCTCTTCTTTTGTTACTTCAAGGTTGACGTACGAAGAGGATGTAGAAATACTATGAGGGCTTTTTTAGGTTTGAGGGTTGTTAAATATGTTCACTTATCATTCTAAACTCAAAGTTTACTATGATCCAATTTTAGTCATATTATAAATCATTAAAAAAAAAAAAATCATATAGTCAAAAAGGTCAAACTTTTCATGTTTGTGTTTTGATTCAATAAATTTGAGCAAAAAAACCCCAAAGAAACAGTTAGATTTTATAATGTTTTGCATTACAATTAGCATTGCTACATTGCCAAAGAAGGCGGCACGATTTGTAAGGTGGCCTCACAGCAATAAGGTCGAGGATCGAGTATGGGATTGGATGAGGCTTGGAACACTGGCCTTTCTGTGTGGAGTTTGCATGTTGCGTGAGTTTTTCCGGGTACTTCGATTTTCTCCCACTCTTCAAAAACATGCATGTTAGGTTGATTGGCTGCTACAAAATTGCCCCTAGGAATGAGTGTGTGTGTGGCCCCACAACAAACTGGGAACCTGTTTGGGATCTACTCTTCCTCTTGCCTTGAATCAGCCGGGATCAGGCACCCCCTGTGACACTGTAAGAGAGTAAGGGATTCGGAAGGCAAAATGAAACATCCTCAGAGGAGGTGGATGAATACAAATATATTTAATCCCTCAGTTAATTCTAAAACATACTTACCATGTGCCATAATATTTATGGCACATATACAATATCAGTATCAGCACATATACAATATGGTACAACATCAGAATAGTTTTCTTTTAAATATTACTATTGTCAGATTCCCTCACCTGCCACCAGAGGGAGCCCTGGATGTTCCCAATCAATCTGATTAGGATCACCTGCGGATGATTCCTGATTCCACTCACCTGTGCACCCGGCATCTATTTAAGGGGAATCACCCCAGACTTCTCTGTTGGGTCTTACTGTCCCTTCCAGCCAGGTCACCCTGGTTGTCTAACCATGTTTCAACTATGTCATTATTTGGACTTTTGAAACCTTAAGTTAACCCTGTGCTTCTTGCTTTACAGACTTCCTGAATTGAGTTAATAAACCTTGTTTGAAGTCTTGCAATTGAATCCTCCTTCTTCCACCACCCTAAAATCCTGACAACTATAATATATCAATCTTATTGTACATTATGGACATACACAATTCTGGTGTCTCTTTTATGCTGATAGGACCTATTTTTATCAACAACACTGTTTTTGTAATCTTCTCACCACATGATCAAATATGAATAAATTAGTCAAATATTATGAGGAATTACCCAATAAATAACCAAACATGTCAATTTAAGCAATGAGTGTTTCTTTCTTAATGTATGGACTGTTATTTACCTGTAGTATTATAGATATCAAAATGATATTTATTTATTTACCGTATTTTTCGGACTGTAAGTCGCAGTTTTTTTTTTTTATAGTATGTACAGGGGCGCGACTCATACTCCGGAGCGATTTATACTGTATATGTTTCGCCTCTTTTATTCATTTGTGGCTGGTGCGACTTATACTCAGGTGTGACTTATAGTCCGAAAATGTATGTTCGTATCCACCTTATCCACCTTTGTGTTCTTTCAGTGACTATAATTGGGCCAGATTACAGAGGGGTTCTTTTGGAAGCTCGAACATACAGCAACAACGATGCTGTGGGGAGTTGGAGTGTTCCCCCTCCGGACACAAAGTTTCTACAGGTGCTTGTTTCACTTCATATAAACCGTTTGGTAGGATTTTACAAAAAACATGGAGCTCAGTTTTTACACTGCAGTCTGAGTTTCTGGTTTTGCAATCAAGAAGAACTGGCAAATTTTGAAACCAGAAGACAAAATGCATGACAAGATTAAACACAGGAAATAAATTCATCTTCTATGTTTTACATGTAGTGCTCAGGGAATCCAGATGGAGCCATGACCCATGCCAACACCAACCTGAAGGGAAACTCCACAGTGTACAACTGGATCCCACCCAGCACAACCAGTCCTATTTATTTTATGTAAAAAACCATCTGAATAATTATTCAAGCTTCGTCTTATTTATGGCTAGTTTTTTCGCACTAAATCTAAAAGCATGAAAAAATCTCAGTTTTTTTTTTTTCAGTGCTACCGTGGCTCAGCAGCGGACTGTATTCTGGGTTAACGTGAGGTCCATCACTCTGATTGGTCGTACGTACAGCAGGAAACATAAAATAAGTCAAATAGTTGGAAGTTTCTTACTGTTTTTTTCTGTTGTCAGGAAAAACTGATGGAGTCAGACTGGCAACAGATGCAAGCAAAGGATTGGCTGAAGGAAAAACTTTACTTCCTTTTTTATTCTGCATTTTGTTCTCACAGATTTTATAATGAATTAATCTCACATTAAACTTTGAAATGTATTTTTTCTCGCATATCTCTCCCATGTGAATTAACTTGCTTGTGTTTTTGTAAATGTTCCTTATAGAGGTCTGGATGACGTAAATTTTAAGAAGTCCCCATTTTTTTAAAATCCTAATTCATTTTCTTTTCAATTTTGAGAATTAAGAATGCATTGTTTTGTTGTATCTATTGTTTCCTTCTGTCATGTCAAACTGTATTTGAACGTTCCAAAACACATCTTGAACTTTTGTGTATTTACAAAGTAACAAAATTAAAATTTCCTTAATGAATCACTTAATTTTCACTCATCTGATTACCTTTACCTAGAATCCACGCCCACGTCGTCTAAAATTAGTAAGAACTTAACATTCAGGTCATTTTTTAAGTGATTATTTTTTGTTTTTTAACCCTGGATTACGGTGTTTACAAAACCCGATTGATAATCAGAAAAAGCAAAGTGTATCAGTTGTTAAAAAAATAGAATAAAAAAGTGACTGCAGAAAGTTTTGCAGACATTCTGCTTTTAATAAAGAGTTAAATGTGGTATTTTTAGTACCAACAAATGATCTGATGGTCTATGCGTGTGATGTAGAACAATGGTCGTTCCATATCGACTGAATTTCATTTCACTTATTGAGGACCGTGTTATGACCTGCTTTTTCCACGTGGTTTGATCTCTAACCCAGATTTTCAGCATGATGTTGCACCAAAACACCAAAGAGGCTTAAGAAGAGCAGCCCTTACGACATTGAAAGCTTTATAAAACAAAGATAATTCTCCATTAAATTTTCTCATATAAGCTTATAGTTGAACCAACAACCTAAGCAGAAGGTGTAAATATGTATTTTTTTGGAGTGTAAGAAGCTTAAAATAATATCAACAAACACGTGGATACCAGATTTATATATCCATAAAGGAGAAGACTCAAATATTTGTGAAGAAAATTTAAAAAACCAAAGTCATGAAAACTAGTAGGATTCAGGTGACATCGAGATTTCCCTCTGCACTGTATTCATGACTTGTTTGACCTTACGTGATGGAGCATTGATCTTCATCTGACTTGTGGGCATGGGGTTGCAGATTTAGCCAGAGAGAACGCACCACTCAATTATAATTAGTACCTTTCCATTGCATGCTGGGAACTGGCTGTAACAGTCTGTCAGTTAGTCAAACCCTGAAAACAACCGGTGTTACCAGTTGGTTCAATGATAAATGAATCATTGACTTGTGGAACAGTGAACTCCTCTCTCATGCTCTTTATCACACACCACACATTTTTCCATTGAAACGAGGTCGGCTGTTTAAAGGAGAAATAATGAACTGCTACATAAAATTAACGGTTTAAAAAAGTGTTATCAGCAAAAGGGAAACACCTTTTCTCATTTTACCTCACAAATTGAGTGCCTGCTTTTTGAAAAAAAAACAAACAAAAATAAACCCCAAAAAACAAAACTTCGAGAAATCCAAATGTACCGACCAAATTTTTTATATTTAACAGGCTGTACATGTACAATAACCATTAGTCTTTACAACAAAGTTTGTCTTACTTTATTGTCTTTGTTTTACATATTTGGACTTTAGTTGCAGGGTTGCATTCTCATTCCTGTCCATCTCTAAGTGAGAGCTTGGCCACCCTGCAGAGGAAGTTAATTTCAGCTGTTTGTATTTGGGACCTTGCTCCTGCAGTCATCACTCACTAGTCCATAGGTGTCCATAGGTGAGGATTAGAAACTAAACAAACTGTTAAATCAAGTGTTTTTGTCATGATGCGATGTGCAGGTGGAAGGAGGAGGACCCAATTGCAGGACAGAAAACGTGGTTTATTTGAGTATGGCAGTCCAGTAATGTTATGAAAGAAAAACTTAATGTTTTAGTGGCATGGAAAGAGGTTATTGTTCTGAATGTGTTTTCTGGTCAGGGATGGTAATGACCCGACACCTGAAGGGAAGACAGGCTGCCTATTTAAAAGCAGCAGTGCAAAGATCTTCAGGTGTGTAAAATCAGGCAAATGTGGGAATGTCTCGGGTTCCCTCTGGTGGTGGGCGAGGGAACCATGACAGTTTTCCATTTTGACTCTGCTCTTTTTCATCATCCTGAACTTATGTAGTGTCCTAATTGTTGCAGGCGTCACATAAAATTACCTGACAATCTCTTACTCCATCTTCCATCTATCTCAGTGTCTTGTTAGCGAGTTGTCCGAGGCTGGTGGGTTCCGTATGGACACCAACAATCTGGCAGTGGCTGGAGGTGCAGGGTGGATTATGTAGCTTGCTGATTGATGATCATCTGCAGGGGGTGAGCAGGTTGCCCCAAAGATGGACACCATCTTTAAAGCAGGAGCCGGGATTACAACAAATTTATTGTCCGTCCAATAGAATTTCTACCCAGTGGATGAGTTAGTTGGATTTATTCTTTGAGTCAATCAAATACTGACTATGAGTCCATTTGGGAGGGCCAACCATTTGCTTAATTTTAACATTTTTGATGTCCACAACAAATAAACCCACATAAACCTACATTATGTTATGTCATTCATAGCGTTTGGCTCCAAAACAAATAAAGCCAGTTGCTGTTTTCTATCTTGCGTCACATTTAATATTCGAAGTCATTGGAAGCCACTCGTAACTTTTCCAATTCCCACACACGGTCATTAGTTAAATGTGACTAAGTTTGTCTTGGAGCGACTCTAATCAAAAATAAAATGAGTTTCTTCACGGTGAAACTAACATGACTTGTGAAATCTGCTCATCTATCAACTTTACAACAAGTTATATCCAAAACTCAAAGTACAGAATGGGCACAGCTGCTTGCAGGCAAAAGCCCACATGCACACGACACATGCTCCAGTTGAGTAACGCATAAGTTCTCATTGATGCAGATCAAACACCCGTCCACATGCATGCACAGTGTGCAGATTAAGGCTATTCCTTACTGCAGGGGCTTAGTTGACATCTCTGCCTAAGCTGAGCTCTGCCTTCTTGACTTTGCACAGTGTCCTTCTTCTTTCTCAATCAACATGCACCATAAAAAGAAATATACAAGTGATATCATCTCATTGACGAGAAACACCCTTAAATGTTACAATTGTCGGTTTAATTTGTTCATTGACACCATCATCTTGCACTTTCTCCATGCTATATGTACCATATGCACATCACCACATGTGCTGATTTGAATAATGTGTCTTTATATTTAATGGAAAGTTGGGGATGAATGTAGATGTTCATGTTTGTTCAGGATAATTTTGAGTGCTTCGAGAGACAGAGCTGTAGTAGATTAATCAGGACGTCTGCAGCAACGTTAGATTTATTTTTATAAATGTGTTGCTTATCATGTGCACGTTAAGCAACACGTCCATTTGTCAAAAGTGTAAAAAAACAAAAAAAACAACAACTTTTTGCACTGCGTAGACAAATTTTTGCTGATTTTTATATCTCTTTTGGGAAATGCCTCTCAGTCTATCACTGACTTAAGTATCTGGTCTATGATGCCTTTATGAGATTAAGTTGCTGTTGATATTCATTGTGAACAACATGTCTCTTATGTAAGAGACATGGAGTGGTTAAAGGGTTTCAGCTTAGGGCCGGGCCACATTGCATGAAGTGTGAGTAGGGGGTGGGAGATAGAGACTGAAAGGGAGGCAGCGCATGTGTGGGACAGTGAGGGAGAGGTGCATACAGAGAAAGAGATGTCAAGAGAGTGAGATAAGCAGTGACAGGCCAGTGTTTTGCTGCTCAGAGCACAGCTGGCACAGAAACGGTTGCAGGCAAACAGTCCGGACTAGGTCAGACATGCTGGAATGTTTTTGGGATTTACTGTACTGGAGGATAAAAAGCTTTAACAGGGATCTACCAGGTAAAACTTGAAGACTATTTCTAAAAAAAAAAAAATTTGGAGCTGAAGAGTAAAGAGAAATAACAGAGGTCACAATCTACATGTACAGCCCTCACTGGACACCATTGGACACCGAGGACAAAAAAAACTTCTTGTATCACAACTTTTCCCTCTATCTGTTTTTTTAAACTTGTTATTCCTGTCAACCTCTTACCCCTCTTCATCATGCCTGATGTACACTCCTGTAATGAAGGATTAGAAGAAGAAGGATGAAGATTGTCACTTGAAAATAAGAGACACTACATGTGTGCACCGGGTCTTTTATTCCAATCATGGAGGCTCAACACTGGCAACAAGCGCTGGATTATAAACTGTTAAAATTAAATCAAATCAGGTTGGAAGTTCTTGTGAAACATGTGGTCCACTGAGAGGATGGAGCCAGAGAAAACACACACCCAGAGCAGCTGGTTGAACAAGGTGGATGTGCCAGACCAAGTCCACTATGTGGTGGCGGTATTTGTTTTTGTGATCGGTGCCCTGGGCATCACTGGGAACGCGCTGGTGATGTTTGCCTTCTACAGGTGAGCAAAGGACCCCCGTTCAGCATGCAAGTGTGTGCACTGCATCATGTGCATTTTTATATATGTGTGGATTTGACGACCAAGCACTTTTCTTAGGGCTTTTTGGTAAATCAAAACTTTTCGCAGGCATAATTGTTTATGAGATTATGTGATTTTATCAAATAAAATGAGATTAATCAACATGGTCAGTACGCAGAAAATTGTGTTTGTGCTTCATAATTTTTAGATTTTTGTAATCTAACCCCATCAAAAATGACTGGAGTTTAAGAATGGGAGAATGGGAAGAATTGACTCTGTGGTAGAATGTCAACCTTAGGACTTGGGGAAGTTGGTTCGATTTCCACTAAGCTCATGTCTAAGTGCCCTCGGGGAAGACACCTAACCCCTCATTTCTCCCACCATTGGTGCTGCCGTGGTTGCCCAAGAAATGTTCCCATTTGAGGGGCGAATACGGTATGTTAAAAACACGTAAAAAAAAGAACTGTTATTTTTAGATATAAAAATGACAATTAAATTTTATCAAGCATCCAGATTTTTATGCCAGAAAATTGGATCTAATTAATTTCTTTGACTTTCCAAATCACCATAAATAAAGTTGATATTTATATATCCATTCATATCAACTCTTGTCTTATAGAAAGTTTTGTTTAACTACCTTGTGATGCAGCATTCAACAAGTGGTCTGAAAACACTTTTCTTTTAGTATTGATCCCTCCATCCTGGAAGATGAGTCACTCTCAAAGTGTTTTAGATTCTCTAAGGACACATTATGTGTCCTGTTATTTGGAGGGACTATGACCTCCCATTTCTGTGAGTGACATTAAATGTAGCACAGAAACTGGGTCAGTGTATGTGGATGTGGGAGAGGGGGCTGTGTGTGTTTGTGTGTGTTATGAGGATTGTCGGAGGCTCTTATATTCCATCTGTCCATCACTCAGTAATTTGATGAGTTTTCTTTGCGTTGTGCTAATTTTTTTTAGTTCAGCGGCTCAGAAATACGTCTAATGTTATGAGTTCTAAGGAAATGCCAACTTTCACACGAACACACACTCAAAGGCATTGGCTAAAATAAAGCTTATAGGGAAAAGTGAATCCAAAGAGCCACAAACATTAAAAACAGTGTTGGTCATGACTGTCTTTCTTAGAAAACACCCAGCCTTAACTCAGGAGTTTTAGAAAAAAATGAATCAACCAAAAGCTGTTTAGGCTGAGAACACATCGTTGCTAGGTCACCCTTGTATTTCTGCACCATTAGAGACCTATGACACCAGTAACATGTGGTTAATGCTGGTAACTAATTGTCCAAAAAAATCTAAGCTATCCATACAGATCAGCTGGAGCAGGGGTGCCCAACCTTTCTTGTCCCAAGATCTACTTTTCAAATACCACACCTCTTGAGATCTACCATTATTGCGGCAACATTGCAAACCGCCACAGATTTTCCCAGCCTGTATTAAAACTAATATCGGTCTTAAGTAGTTCCTCCAGATCCACAGCCAATTAGAAAATTAATTTAGAAAACTACAATTGATTATCCAATCAACATTCAGAAGTATGCATCCACTTCTTTATAAGCCTTCAGATCTGCAGCTGAGTAGAAATTTGAAGTGAATTGCAAGTGAATTTGAAGTGAATCCCTGAATCGGGATTGTTGGAAAAAATCCTTCAGAATTGTATAAGGATCTTCTTCACCAATCAACAAAAAATATTGCTTTGATAGTTTCATCCTGATCCTGGCCAACTTCCGGATTTTAGTCACGTGGGTGAAAGCGCTCTATAAAACAAGAAAGGCGCTAGATTGTTGCTAGTCGCTTTTTTGAGTGGCTGAATGGTCACTAAATTTAGCGTCAAAGTCGCTAAATTGGCAACACTGACTATCTGTCAGTAAAGAAAAAAAAAAAAGTCTTTTTTTTTTTTTTCATTTCTTTTTTCAACACGTCTCGTGGTTGACTAGGAACCAGTCCGCGATCTACGGGTAGACCGAGGTCGACAGGTTGGGCACCCCCGAGCTAGAGCAAATGAGTGCATTGGTAATGCGTGAAAAAAAATCAAGGTTTTTATCAGCATTTTGTTAGTAGCAATCTCCCTTCACAAACCTACCACTTTAAAAGCAAAGTTTAGCATTAGGATTAGAATTTACTTGGAAAAACATGACAGAAAGTAGATAGATGAAATAAAGTTGGAAGTAAGCCATGATGATGATGTTTTGTTGTGATTTCCTTTGGCCTCAAATCTTTTAGAAAGCCAGAAATGAACAAGCAATATAGATTTGATCTAATAGACTTACTGTACTGACTGCTATCTGGCATACATCATTGTACAGTTTCATTTCAATCTCAATTTCCAAGATTCCTGAACTGTATCATCTTCTTCCACTTATCTGGGGTTGGGTCAAAGAGGGCAACAGCTTCAGCAGGGAAGACCAGAATTCCTAACCCCAGCTACATCAACTGGGAGGATTCCGAGGCAGTTCCTTCTTTGTTGTGGTACATGGTCCCTTCCACGGGTTCTTGGTCTGCCTTTGGGTTTTCCTCATTGTTAGACTTACCTGAAACACCTTGCTAGCTAGGCGCCCAGAATTTCTAACCAAATGCCCGGACTATCCATCTAGATTTTCTTAACCTGGAGGTTCCCAGATGGCAGAGTTCCCCACTCTATCTCTGAGTAAGAGCTCGGCCACCCTGTTGAGGAAGCTCATTTCGGCCACTTGTGTTTGGGATCTTGTTCTTTCTGTTGAGCAAATGGCAGGTACCTGATTCTGACCGAATTAGATCCCCCAGCACCTTGGCTGAGCCAAAACATTCTGTTCATCAAAGTAAGAAACAGAATCAGCGACAAAGAACAGCCAAGGAAGTCGGACTCTTGAAAATGGATCTGACCAAATACCATCAATACAGACCGATACGGTCATACAGAGACCAGACAGGTCAACACAGCTGATTTGAAAAAAAAAAAAAAACCCAAAGACATCAGCAGCCCGAAAATGGCACATTGATTGGATAACCTGTATCAGGTGTGTAGATGCAATAATTGAAACCTTCTGAACATGGTCCTTGAGGACCGGGATTTGACATCCCTGCTTTAGAGGGTATGGAGCTATTTGTTGTCATGCGGAAGGAGGACCCAAATGCAGGACATCAAACAAGATTTATTAAACCAAGGATCAGCAAAGCTGCAAGCAAAGAAAAGGGATCAAAATGGTTATCAAAAGAGTCAATCTCAGTCCCGAAGGCTATCCGCTGGGTCGGGAGTCAGCCAGGGCTGTGTCAGGAACCAACAATAAGTAGGACTCAGATGCAGAGATCTTTACAAAGGTTTAATCCATCAGGAAGATCATGAACATAATCCAAAACACTCTGACACAGGACAAGGGGAGACAAGGACTATTTAATATAGAAGGAAGGGGATCTCAGGTGGAAACAATGAGGGACAATTAGACATACACAGCTGTGGGAAAAACACTAGGGCAGGAAGTAACAAACATGAAACAAGAGGAAAGTTCATTTTCAAAATAAAACAGGAAGTGCAAAACACAAGCCATTACAGGCTGGAAGGCATGAAGACCCGACGAGGAATGCTGGTGAGGCTACCTTAAAATAGGCAGCAGCGAGAGTAGGTGCAGGTGGTCCAATCAGGTAGAATTGGGTGAAAGGTGAGATGGTCCCTGGCTCCCTCTGGTGGTGGTTGAGGGAACCACAACACTATTTCCGATATGAGGCTGAAACCACACTACTCTTCAATCAGAGACGGTCTGAGAGGAGAGGACTCATCTAGTTATTTGTTTTTCAACGATTTAATATCTTGACTCAGTCCATTCTTAGATCGTCCGAATAATCAGTGTAATTGTTTTCTTTGTTGTGGCTCCTCTACTCTGAGCTCCTCCCAGATGGTGAAGCTTCTCATCCTATCTGCACGAGACCCTGTCCATCTTGTGAAAGAACCTTTTTCTGGGCTGCTTGTATTTGCAGTCTTGTTCTTTCCATTTCCATCTGGTGATCATGGATGAGGGTAGGAGCTTAGACTAACTGGTAAATCAAAAGCTTTGCTTTTGCCACAACTCTCTCTTCCTCATGACGGACCAATGAAGTGTCCTAGTTATTTTTCACTATACATAATTTTCCCATTACATATTTCCCTCTCCATCCAGAGATGCTCTGACTCCTCTACCAGGGGCCGAGTCATGCTTCTGGTGGTTTCAGGTTCAGAGGTGCTGATTTACAGTTTTTGATTCTGCGAAAATCTTGTCCTGATTTGAATGCTTCTTCTCAGAGTGTAAAAAAATAACATGTTTTTTTTGTGTGTAGCAACAAGAAGCTTCGGAACCTAGCTAACTACTTCATCGTGAACTTGGCAGCCAGTGACTTCCTCATGGCCATCACCCAGTCTCCAATCTTCTTCATCAATTGTCTCTACAAGGAGTGGGTGTTTGGAGAAACGGGTCAGGCAACAAATTACTCTTCAGCCTCAATAGTAAGGTGATTTAAAATAACATTTCCAGCTTAACAAGTGTTTTTTTTTTTGTTTATGCATGCAGGTTGTAAGATCTATGCATTCTGTGGTGCACTGTTTGGTATTTCTTCCATGATAAACCTGCTGGCCATCTCAGTGGAACGTTATCTGGTCATTACAAAGCCGCTGCAGAGCATGCACTGGAGCTCCAAACGAAGAACCACATTCGCCATCCTCCTGGTTTGGCTTTATTCTTTTGCTTGGAGTCTGGCTCCATTGGTTGGATGGAGTAAGTCAGTATGAACAACTTGCATTGAAGTTGAAATGTTTTTATCCATTATATTAATATTGCTTAATCCTTCATATCTTTCTAATGCTCTTTCGCCGTTTAGGTTCCTATATTCCCGAGGGTCTGATGACATCTTGCACATGGGATTATGTTACATACACAACAGCCAACAGGAGCTACACGATGATGCTGTGCTGTTTTGTCTTCTTTATTCCACTGGGGATTATTTCATACTGCTATTTTTGGATGTTCATTTCTATAAGGAAAACCAGCAGGTACTAAAAGCAATTCTAGGAGACAAATTTCTCACGTTCATGTACAACCTCTGGTTTTTATGGTGTCATTAGCTCTAAATGTTGCTTCTTTGTTTCTCTACTTGCAGGGAAGTAGAACGATTGGGGACTCAGGTGAGAAAATCCACTTTAATCCAGCAGAAGTCCATTCGGAACGAGTGGAAATTGGCAAAGATTGCTTTTGTCGTCATTGTGGTCTACGTCCTCTCATGGTCACCCTACGCCTGTGTCACACTGATTTCCTGGGCAGGGTGAGAACATTTTACTGATATTTCTTTACAACTATGAATATTTAATAGCATAATCAGATAAGTAAAGACATGAAAGAAAAGTATAGAAGTGGGGAGACAAACAGGATCAAGCTTGTGTGGTAACGTTGAAAAGGAATGTTTAGAGAGCACATGGATTGATGTGAAAACAGAAGTTGTTCTGAAGTTTGGGAAGAAGGGGTGCAAATAGTGAGTGTGACATCCTCATCAGCATTTGGCTCCATCCATATGAAGCCAATTCAGTCATCATTTTTTGCCTGTGCGAGCGGGAGATCGACATGTGGATCGGTTTGGTGTCAACAATAACCAGGACACTGCATCGGTCCGTCGTGGTAAAGAGAGAGCAGAGCCGAAAAGCAAAGCTCTCAATTCACAAGTCAATCTACGTTCTCACTCTCACCTATGGTCACCAGCTGTGGGGGATGACCGAAAGAATGATATTGCGGATACAAATGGCCGAAATGAGCTTCCTCCGCAGGGTGGCTGGGCTCTTACTCAGAGACCGGGTGAGGAGCTCTGCCATCTGGGAGGAACTTGGTGTCGAGCCGCTTCTTCTCCAAGTCAAGAGGAGCCAGATGGGGTGGTTCGGGCATTTGGTCAGGATGCCCCCCAAGCGACTCGCTGGTGAGGTGTTTTGGGCACGTCCCACCGGGAGGAGACCGAGTGGCAGACTCCGGACCCGCAGGAAAGACTGTGTTTCACAGCTGGCCGGGGAACGACTCGGGATCTTTCCGGGTGAGCTGGAGGATGCAGCAGGGGTGAGAGAAGCACGGGCTTCCCGTCTGAGGCTGTTGCCCCCACGACCCGGCCCCGGATGAGCGGAAGACGACAAAACAGAACGAACAGAAATATGCAATCATTAATCCTGTTTATTTTCAAATGGCAACCTCTTTGCCAACCAGGAGCGAGCCTTTTGAAGGTACATGTCCCTCCCAATCCATTTGCTTAGGCTTTTTGAAGTAAGAAGATAATTCCTGTTTGGCGTACAGGCAGATGTGACTTTCTTTCACCAGTTCCTATGTACAGTAATTGTTTGGGAACAGTTACTGGCAAGCAACAACTCCCTGAAGGGAGTGTAAGAAAGATTGCATATAATAAATTGTGTATTCTGCAGGAGATTACCGGTAAAATCCTCAGCCAAACATTTTCTCTAGTCAGCATTTATCATTGGACCATTTATAGCTCTTTCAGAACAAATGCAAGTTAGATTGTGATGACTTTGAAATCCCTTCTTTTCCTGTTCATTCTCAGGAGAAGGTTTTCTTGCATGTGCACATACAGACACAAATGACCACATTAGTAAAAAAAAATCAGCTGGAGTTAAAACAACTCTGTCCAACAGCTGGTGCATGCTAATCCCCGACCAAATATGCCCCTTCATGATGTTACAAAACACAAACATGAAGAGAAGAGCGTGTCATTAGGTTGCAAAATGTAATGCTACGTCACTTAGCAAAGATGCTATTAATAAAGCGAGGCCCAGCTGAAGAAGAATTCTTAGAAAAAAAGAGGAAGACATTTTTTTTATTGCCATTTCAGCTATTCCAACATCTTGTCACCATACTCCAAAGCTGTCCCTGCTGTCATAGCGAAGGCTTCAACAATCTACAATCCCATCATCTACGCCATTATTCACAATAAATACCGGTGAGTGAATGAAAAGGAAGATTAATAAGGTTTGTCTTTGCTTTAAAAACGTAATTAAAAAAGCACAGAACTAATATCATGTCCTTTCCAGGATGACTCTTGCAGAGAAGTTTCCCTGCTTGTGGTTTCTGTCTCCCTCTACTCGGAAGGAATGCATCTCTTACTCCATCAGTGAATCATCTTTTAGGGACTCCATCATCAGTAGACAGTCCACAGCTTCAAGGACACATTTTATAAGCGCCTCCCCAAACCGCATGGGCACGGTAACAAACAAAACGGCACAGCTAAACAAATCCTTGATGTTAAATTTGGTTAAAATTTAACTGTTCATCTTCTATTAAAAATGTAAAAACTGCACATTTTTGTGCCATAACTGGCCTGTCCAATCAAAAGCCTGGCCCCGTATAAAGGCCATTCCCAAATATGATTTGCCTCATACAGTACATGTAATGCTAATGCATGATAAATACCAAGCAAAACATTATAAAAACATTATAATTGGAGCAAGTGGTTTAAATTAGATTTTTTTGCTATCTTTTATGTGGATTTTAAGCTTTCATTAAATCCCTATTTTGCAGGCCATGAAGGATGTAGAGATGGAACCCCTGAGAAAGAGATCAGAGGATTCTTTTAGACATATGTCTTCATACAGTCAGTCTAGCAGACACAAGTCCCAAAAAAGACATCGTGAGCAGAAACTGACCAACATCAGCACACCGGTGAAGGTGAGAAGACACGTCAAAAGAAAAGACAGATGTTTTAATCTACAGAGTATCAAAATGTTACTCTGTAGATCCTGCCGACAACGCCAGTTTGTTACCGGTGGCTGAGCGGTAACAAACAGATTTCTTAGCAGGTTCTGTTTCGCAGGGAGACCACACTCAGGGTAGAGTCAAAACATTAATTTAATTCAAGACAGCTCTTCATAGGTATTATACCACACTCATCCTAGTTCAACATTTGAAAACTAACAAAACTACTAACAGTTAGCAATGGCTAGCTTTTGTTGTTCTTCAAAATAAACAACCGCTGTCAACTGTCAGCATCCATAACACAACAATCGTTGCTGTCATGGTAACATGTTGTTTGTGTACTCTGTTCAAATTTCTAGCATCCATCAACGTTGAACGACCCAGTGGGCTCTCGTGACCATGAACTTGTTTCCAGTTCTCTGACCATTGCAACACTTCCTCTACTGGTGCTCACCAGAAGGCGCAGCGAAAGTCTGACCGACGAATTTTCAGAAGCAAGAGATGCGAGGAAGACCATCAGTGACAGTCTTAACAGCCACAAAAGTAACTCTTTTGATTCCCTAAATTTTGGAAGAATTCAAGGCTCTGATCCCAGGTCACCTCAGAGTGTTCCTCGGATAATCGTCATCAGTCCCACCTCGGAAAGCAGCCTCATCAGCCAAGAGGCAGGTCGTTTGGAGGACAGCATCGAGTCAATAGAGAACAATGTGTTTGTCAGTGTGAACTTCTCATCTGAAGTCTTTGAGGCAGTGAAACTTCTCTCTTGACCAAAAATAAGCTTAATTATTCATTTCTATGTTGGATGTTTAAGACCTCAAGGGGACAGGACGGGCTATCAGCTCAGACGTGGTTTTATTCCATTAGATCCTTCTGAAAATCCAAGACAAACATTTCCATCTCTTTGGTCTGCAGAGCAACTGAAAAGCTGGAAGGACTCATGTAACCCGTTTTTTTCAGAAATGACTCTGGAAATAGAAGTTATGAGAGACTGATGATCTCTATGGTGAAAATAAAATTAAAAGTATCTTTTGGTATCGATTTAACAAAGCTTTTTTAAGCTCCGAAAGAAATCAAAGTAAACTGATCTAACCTAAAGTACCTTTTGTTTCAAGAACATATGATTAAATTTAAGGTATGCATGGTGTATTTGATCAAATATTTTACTGTGACTGATGACTGACGTAGAAAAACTGTGATATGGTTTTGTATCCTGTTGTTTTTTCCTTGAACTGTTGACTCATGACAAGATCAGGTTTGTGGCATGAGAACGAACGGTTAAGAACAAGATTCGAGGAGTTGGAGGCCACAAACCATGTAAAGAATTGTCAAAAAAGATGAATTTTTTTTCCTTCTTTTTTTACACTTCATTCAATAAAACGTGAAACGAGTACCAGGTTTCTCTTCCATCTCAAAGCCAATTGAGACACAAAATTTGATGTAAAGGAAAAAATACATAAATCCCCTTTTTATCAATATTTGAACTTGACTTGAAAATAAAATATGTTTGCAAACTATCAAACTGATTTAAAATTTGAAGGAATTGCTGGCTCACTGGCAAAATGTGCGTCCTTACACCGGGAAATGCTGGTTTGATTCCCACTGAGCCCATGCCTAAGCGTCTCTGAAGCTGAGTCATGGTTGCCCCCCACCAATGGGGACGTTATGGCTGCCTGCTGCGGTGCAAAGCAGCAAAAATAATTTCCTAATTGAGGGATCAATACAGTACGATTAAAAGAAAAAAAAAATCAAACAACCAGATGTGTAATGAATTAATACGTCGGCCAACTTTAAGATGAATCACCATCTACTTAAAAAAACCTTAAGCTGACTTTAAGTGTACAAAACCTTGGTGAGCCCAGCCATGTTGTTTGGTCTAGAAACAGTGGCACTGAAGAAAAGACAGGAAGCAGAGATGGAGGTAGCAGTGATGAAGATGCTGAGGATCTCTCTGGGAGTGACCAGGATGGGCAGGATCAGAGGAATAGCACATGTTAGAGGTTTTGGAGATAAAGTCAGAGAGGCCAGACTGAGATGGTTTGGACATGTGCAGAGCAGAGAGAGAGAGTACATCGGAAGAAGGATGCTGGGTTTGGAACCACCAGAAAGGAGACCTAGGGGAAGACCAAAGAGGAGGTTCATGGATACAGTGAAGGAAGACATGAAGAAAGTTGGTGTGACCGATGCAGGAGATAGGGTTAGATGGAAGAAACTGACTTGCTGTGGTGACCCCTGAAGGGAAATGCCGAAAGACAAAGAAGACTTAAGCTGACTTTAGTTCCCGTTACCCTCATTTTTAATGTTTCAGGTAGTTTGCTGCTTTAATTCGAACCTGTTCATTTAATAAAACAAAAGGTTAAAAAAGATGTAAAAGGACACGAGAATTTTCCAATATGATTTTTACCATCAGCTGCAACTGTGTTTTGAAAAAAAATGTTCGTATGACAATAAATTACTTTTTGTGTAAAACAACTGGGAAAAAACTCCTGCAAAAATTATTGTTATAACAATTAACAAAAAGACAGATTTCTTTGTTGGAATCCTAATAAATTTTAGTAAATTAAAAGGTGTCTGATTTATCAGTGAGTTTAAAAACAAGTGTCTGTATTTTCTGTAAAATATTTTGTAAAGTATTTTGTTCTGAACTTGACATAATCCTTTTTTAATTTCTAGTCAATGTGTTATTCCCCTAGTCGAAGAGTTTTTTTTTTTTTTTTCATTTTTTATGCGTTAATTTGCACTCTAAAGAAAAAAACACGTTGAAAATGCTTTTGATGCATGAATGTATAAAAATTGTTTGTACCAGATGAATTTTTTTTCTGATAGAAGTACAAAAAGCAAAAAGGAAGCACATCTGTATTGACTTTTGGTGCTTTATCTTTACAAAAAAAGTACAGTGAAACAAGAACATCTGGATGTAAATGTGTGCAGGATATCTATATAATTTTGTGTTTTGTGATGCTTCTTCCTTCAGGCTTTCTGAACCTTTCTAACTTTTTATTGGCAGCAGAGTGCAACATAATGAAAAAGTAAAGCTCCATATTGTGGTTGAAAAATGGAGATTTGTATGTGCGTCTTTGAGACATTGAAATTTTAACCTTTAAGGACTGGTATTGTTTTATCATCTTGGATTTTTTACTATTTGATACGTGTATAAATGGGTCAGAGAAGAACAGATAAGGATCCGTAACAAAAGAACTTCTATTAAGTTTTCATTATTCGGAGAAGACACCTGGATAAAAACAACTACCAGATAGAAAAGTAATACTTTTTGATTTTACAAAACTTCGGTTGGAGGATTTATTGTTAATATCTCGTGTTTTCTTTCATGACTGTTTGATAAAAATGGCAACCACAAAAAACCCCACAGAACTGAAGTGATTTATTCCAACAAACTGGATGAGAATATCTGAACTAGTTTTAGAGGAACACATGGATTAGATACAGTTTTAAAAAAGTGCTTGTATACCAAAGCTCTTAATTTACCGGTCAATCTACGTTCCTACCTTCTTCGATGGTCACTAGCTGTGGGTGGTGATCGAAAGAATTGTGGATACAACAGCCGAAATGAACTTCCTCCACAGGGTGGCTGGGCTCTCATTCAGAATCATGGTGAGGAGTTCTGCCATCTGGGAGGAGCTCGGAGTAGACCTGTTGCTCCTCCGGGTCGAGAGAAGCCAGATGGGGTGGTCAGGGCATCTGGTTGGATAACTCCTAAGCACCTTGCTGGTCAAGTGTTTCCTGCATGTCCCATCGGGAGGAGACCTAGAGGCAGGCCCCTGAGCCAATGGAGAGACTACGTCTCACAGCTGGCCGGGGAACATCTCTAGCTCACCTTCCGGGTGAGCTAGAGGATGCAACCGGAGTGAAAGAAGTCTGGGTTTCCCGTCTGAGGCAGTTGCCCCCACTGCCTAGCCCGAGATAAAATAACACAAGTGAGTATACCCCTCACATCTCTGCAGGTGTTTAGTTTTATCTTTTTGTAGGACTGCGTAAATGATTCTGATTTATTGTCTCCTCAAAATACAGAATACAGCCAGTAATAGCTGAATGCTCTGCAGAAAAATTTAGTAAACCCGTGAGTGAAAGGAGGGTGAGCCATTAGCTTAGTGGGAGACCGTCCGTCCTTGGACCGGGAGAAGTTTTTTTCGATTCCCACTAGGCCCATGCCTAAGTGTCCTTGGGGATGACACCTAACCTCTCATTTCTCCCACCATTGGCTATCTGTTGTGGTACAATGCAGCACAGAAATGTCCCCATTTGAGGGAAAAATATAGTATGTTAAAAGAAAAAAAAGTACAAATTGAGCACACTCAGTCATTTTTCTTCCCCTCAGTCATGTGACTCATTAGTGTTCCTCTGTCTCAGGTGTCATCAGATAGCAGGTGTTGGTCCCCTCTCTGAACCAGGCTGCTAAAAGCTCAACATGGCACCTCATGGCAAAGAACTCTCAAAAATTTCAAATTGCTCTGTATTGTTGCTGTCATAGATATCTCTTCCAAAGATGACACACAGAAGAACTCACAAACAATTTGCTGCAGACATGCAAACTAAGGACCAGGATTACTGGATTCCCGTGGTCTGATGAGATGAAAATAAACCATTTGGTTGGACATGTCAAGGGTTGTGACGGCAACAAGGTGAGAAGTACAGAGACAAGTTTGTCTTGCACACTGTCAAACATGGTGGTGGGAGTGTCATGATCTTGCGTGAGTGCTGCTGGCATTGGGGAGCTATAGGACATACAGGCATATGTTACTTAGTATGTTGGATTCATCATTGGTGATATCCTGCATTTGCTTGAACAAATATAACCTCTAACATAAAAAAGTCGCTACGCACAGTAAATATCAGAGTTAATTTTATGTAGCAGTTAATTTTACACAGACTAACTTTTGTTCTGAATATTACTTGTATCATGTCAGCCAAAGAAGCTAATACAGGACCATAATTTCCCTCCATTTACTCAAAGTAGAGTTGTTGTGAAACATCTCAGACCAATAGTTGGCATTAGCTACGTTGGAGAGGAACACTGCTGTCTTATCAGATGTTTTTGAGAACCATGACTAAGACTTATTTGGTAAAAATAAAAATCTTCTTGAAAACATATGATGGGAACTATTTTAACTGTAAATTGAAAAATTTGGAGGTATTTTGGTTTCATTAGATCAGGTTCTGTGATGCACAGTGGTGCATTGGTCAGGACAGTGGCTTCACAGTAAGATGGTCAAGGGTTCGAGTCTTGGAATGGAGCAGAGGACTGAAACGCTGTCCTTTCTGTGTGGAGTTTGTATGCTGTGTGCATGGGTCTAGTCTTTCCTTGATTGGCCGCTAAAAAAAAAAATAGAAAAAAAAGCATGCTTCCATTGTGATTATATGGTTTTGTGTGTGTGTGGGGCCCCACAACAGACTGGCGAACTGTTCGGGGTGTACTCTCCCTATTGCCTTGAATTAGCAGAGATTATCTCTGGCAACCCCATCAGGGATGGGTGGTTCAGAAGATGAAAGGATGAAAAGATCAGGTTCATTAACAAAGAGCTTCTTATCCAGAACGGTTAAGGAGAGTGTGAGGGGGGAGAGGGCGTGGGGCCGCACACCCTCGCCCCTTTTTGGTCCACAACAAACGAAAAAGTGTTCTAACTACTTTAATGATTATAAACTTTGGGCAAAATATGCACCAAACTGGAGAAAAATGACTCATTTTTAAAATTGTTCTGGGGGGCGGAAATGCCCCCAGACCCACCTATACTGGTGAGCACCACAGGTGCCTGTTTTGTCTATAACCTCGGGTCCCCCCCCTTTAGAAAATCCTGGATTCGCCCCTGACATGTAATGCTAGAACATGACCACTAGAGACCAGCAAAACCCTGGAAATAGAAAAAGACATTTTTTCTTTTCTGTTAAAACTTCTTTTTGCACAAAACCAACTAAAAAGTACTTATGCACTGTTACACCTATATGCAACTAATTAAACACAACCATATGTCATAACATCATTATCTGTCCACACTATTGCTTCCAAACATGAACATTTGCTACTGTTATGAAGCATATTTTGGAGTTTATTTAACAATGGATTGACCTATAATCTAGGTTTGTGATTACTATTTTAAAAATCTGAACTTAGTGTCACTTGTGTCTAGATGATGTTGCATTTATTTAGGGTTATTTACCTAATTTTTTAAAGCTCTTTGTGTGTATATGTTAAAATTCAAAAGCTGTGATTGTTAAGATTATTTATAAGTAAAATGTGTAAACTTGGAGACTCAGAAACAGTTTGGGTTGGACAGGACTAATCAGCTATTCAATCTTAGGTAAAATGTTTCTAAGAAGGCCTAATCTGGCTTTTCTGTTCTTTTCGGCTTATTGGATGTGGTAAACCATCCGTAATGGCTGTGTTGGAGACACAGGTTAGTTGGAAAAACATCACATCCACCTCCTGAAGGGGATGCAAAGATGATGCATCCCCTTGTTTTGTCTTCTGAACTACCCCTAACTACTATCCCTAACACGGTTGGGCTACCAGAGCCTATTCCCGCCAATTTCAGGCGAGAGGCAGGGTACACCCCAAACAGGTCACCAGTCTGTTGTGGGGCCACACACATACATTCCTAGGAGCAAATTTCAGAGACGCTAATCAACCTAACATGCATGTTTTTGGAGAGTGGGAGGAAACTGGAGAACTCGGAGAAAACCAACGGATACACAGGGAGAACATGCAAACTCCACACAGAAAGGCCAGTGTTTCAAATCTTGCCCCACTCGGGATACGAACCCTGACCTTTTTGCATGAGGCCACTGTGCTACCCAGTGTGCTACCCACTGCGTCACCGTGCCGCCCAGGATGCAAAAGTGGGCATAGTAGCATGGTCTCATTTAAACACATTTTACCGGTTTGTGTTTCTTTTTTTATCCGTTTAGACAAACAAAATTTGATTTCTCTGCTTTATTTTACAGCCTCTGAAATAGCTTAAATCATTTTAAACGAGCTATAAAGCGACCAAACATTAGTGGATGGGAATGTATGCCAAACAATATATCTGTACTTCTGTGTGGATGTGAACACCTGCACGTATGACCCTCTTTGGTAACAAGCTGAAATAAGAGTTGATTTATTTTCCAATTATAAATAAACCCAACAGGACATTGACGTATTTATTGAACTTTTGTTGGCCATTAAATTTCTGCTTTGGCTAATGGCTACCGTTGCTTGTAACCGATAGTCTGAGGAGGAGGGGAGTAGGAAAGAGTGTGTAAGTGTGTGAGTGGGGAGGAGGGGTTGCTGTATTGATGTTGGGTGGTGCTTTAGCCGGGCATTGGATGGACCAAATGGTTTTATCTTCCCCCGAGGCCACGCCGCCTCTAAACCTCTGCCCACGGTGACTGATGGATTGAAATGGAAAGTTTATTTACAGACAGCCATTTGTATTTCGACATAAGACCCCAACTGACACAAATCTACCCCTATAGACATTACCTCATACTCAGCTTTTACGATGATCATTTTTGTTTAATTTAAATTAAAACAACCTCAGACGGGAAGCCCAGGCTTCTCTCATCCCAGCTGCATCCTCCAGCTCATCTGGAAGGATCCCGAGTCTTTACCCGGCCAGTTGTGGGACATTGTCGAGACGAGGCACTCAGGGGGCTTCTTGACCAGATGCCCGAACCATCCCATCTAGCTTCTCTCGACTTGGAGGAGGAGTGTCTTAACACCGAGCTCCTCCCGGATGGCAGAACTCCTTGCACAATCTCTGAATGAGAGCCCAGCATTCTTGTGGAGGAAGCTCATTTTAGCCGCTTGTATCCGCAATCTTGTTCTTTTGGTCACCACTCACAGCTGTGACCATAGCTGAGGGTGGGAACGTAGATCGACTTGTAAATCAAGAGCTTTGCTTTTCGGCTCAGCTCTTTCTTTACCACGACGGACCGATGCAGCGTCCTTGTTATTGCTGATGCCGCACCGATCCACCTGTCGATCTCCCGCTCCATCTTTCCCCCACTCGTGAACAAGATCCCGAGATACTTAAACTCCTCCACTTGATTTAAACTCAACTTTATAACCCAGTGCTAATAAAAAGGGTGAATAACTATCTAAACTTTCTTATTTCGGTGTGGTTTTGCAATGATTTGAAGCCTCTTTTCAGACCTACCAATCTCTGTTCTCGACACGTCTTCTTTCAGTCACACCCTGTGTCATGACTCTTCTTTTTTTTCTCATTCCTCTCTATCTGTCCTCTTGGACAAACTTGTCGTGCTCCATCCTCCTTCTGCTCATTTTTTTCTCTCCTCATGTTCTGTCCTTTGACCAGGAATCCTTACACCTCCCATATGTTTGCACCTGTGTCTTGTTTTCCCCCTTTTTTATTTAAGCCCAGGTACACCTCATTCAATTGTCAGGCTGTTTGTTGAGTTGCTTGTGTCGAGTTCTCCCATGTCTGGTTTTGCTGAGTCTGCCCAGGACCAAAGCTTACCCAGTTTTGCCTCGATTTCATTATCCCCCTTTTCTTTTAAAATCGTTTGAATTCAGCTCGTAGAACCAAACATTCCACATTTTTACCTTAAGGTGAACTTTTTGCTGTGATTGTCCATTACTTTGTCTCCACACACCAGGCGGCAAAATGATTGAGAGCAGCTGATCCCGAAAGTTTTTAAGTAGTGGAGAGCATTTTGGAAATTTGTCTTCTGTCCCAGAAGACACTTTGTACTATGTGTTTCTCTGACTGACCTGAATTTGACCCACGTATTAAGTAGCTGTGTGGACATTTATGGTTTTAGAATGTGTGTGTATTTGGTTGCGTGTATGCACGACATAATTACGCCTCAGGCTTTCTTTTTTTTCCAGTCGATCATTTTTAGTGTGTATAAATGTTTTCCTTTGTGAAATGAGGAAATGGAAAGTGATTGTCTCGATGAAGTCTGCTGATAAAATAATCGTCTACATAAACGTATCCCACTAAGTAGGTCGAGAATAAGTTTTGTAATCTAAAGTCTTATCTTTGGAACCAGATAATAAAAAAGATAATTCACTTATATTTAAAGTTGTAAATACACTAATGTGTTTTTAGCTACTAGCTCAAAGCCCATGAGAAGGAGGTCTCCCACCGACGTTAACCCTCTATGATTCACTGTACAAAGATGGAGCGGGGGATTAGCTGAGCTTATATTAGTCTGGAAGGGTCAGACTGATTAGATGGCTGGGAGACAAATGGACAACCCAAAATAAACAACCACGCTGGGGTTTGTCTTTCTATTTGTAGATCAGAAGGTAAATCGGACCCCCAGCAGGAAGTAAATACAATGGATGTGTTTAAAGTTTGAGGTACAGATTCACTAAAATTAATCCACCAAATTTAAGCAACTTAAAAAAACAAAAAAATCAAATTTCTAATAAGAAAGTACATGAATATATTTCTCCATTTTCAAACCTGCAATTCAATCCTTTAAAAGTGAATGTAGATAGACACGGTATGTTTGAGTAAGGCCGGCAATGTGGTATTTGCCCCTAACAAAAAACCCAAAAAAAAACCCCTCAAAAAAAAGGTCTTAACACTAGGACTGCCGCCGCCGTCAATTTGACTGCACATCCCTTTTATATGCTAAATAGAATAAATAAAACACAACCTAGTAGACTGACCTTTTGTGGCTTTTAATATAAACATGTTTTCCATTTAATCATGTAGTTTTTGTGTTCTAAAAAAGAACATTAAAAAATTTATAAGCATTTTATCTCCTCCAACCTGCTGCACTCCGCCGCAGCTGGGAGTAAGAACGCATGGCTATACCAACAACATCTGCAAGAAGTTGTTGCTATGTTGCTATGGCAACAAACAAATTATTATGGCTACACATAAGTGAGTGTGTATGTTTAATTTTTGCGGAGAGAGACAAGAAGGACACTGACGCCATTACAGAAACATTTTTGAAGGGTTGAGTGAAATAATATTAAAGAGATACCATGAAGAGAGTAAGAAAATTGTTGTCTGAATAAAGTAAGCCATGTTTTCTAGATAAGTCTTGAAAGTTCAGTTTAACAAATGGAAAAATAGCCTATAGCAAATTTTTAACAACGACGTTTTTGTAGCGGCAGCGCAAAATGCGGGGAAAAAAAGTAGGCTATTGACGAATTAGATCATTTTTTGTTGGTGTTTGCTTTTTATTCTAGGTTTTAAAAATATTTAACATTTTATCATTATTATTACTTTAAAAATTGAGTGGTGTATAAGTTTATTTCTGCAATATAGCAGCACAAAACATAAATAATCACATAAGCGTCACATTGACGGTCATGGCGCTTGCAGGTAGATTTAGAACGTGGCGGTCTTAGTGTTAAATACATTTATTCAGTTTTACTTATGTTCCGCACAATGTCAATTCCTCCCTGTTCTTGCTCCCTGCTTAGCCCCGCCCCCTACACACATACATGACACAACGTAAATCTCATTAGCGTGTCACAACTGAAGTGCAAAGTGTATCAAGTTAGCAAAGCTAGCTCATGTTCTTTAATAAACTTAGTTTTGTGTATTTACATAAAAATGGCACTACCTCTTGCCTATGCTAAGATTTTTTTGGCATGACAGAGAACAAAATCCATCGCTTAGACCAAGCTGGAGTTGCTGAACAAAACTGAACAGGAGAACCTGCAAAGTAATTAAATATGCATGAATAAAACAGAAAACCACTTTAGGAATGTTTTTAATGTGAAATAAATGTGCCAACTTGATAAAACCTCCAAAAAGGCGAAATTTACAAAGTAACCCCTTTAAAAATTTTCGGCACCAAAATGACCTCCTTTTCAGATGGCTGTTGTTGCTTTAGTTTGACCTGAAACCATACATCTGTCCCCATTAGGGATTATATTCCCTCAGGTTAGATATGTGGGCCCAGCTGGGGGAACAGTGGCTTAATAGGGGAAACGAATGTGGGTTACATGTGGGGGTGAGCTGTTCTCCCTTTTTTTTTTATGTGGATGATGCATTAAATGTCATTTAAAGGGTCAGATTATCATGCATTAGAGGTGGAGTCTCAGTGCGACCATGTGTGTCTGGCTGCATGCTGTTAAGCTCGGATCATTAGGAAGAGGTGAGCATATGGGACTGGAGCATGGCTTTTGGATGAACAAAGAACTGCAGGGTGTCTGAGAGTTTCTTTTTTTATGCTGCTGCATTCTCTATTCTTAGTGTTTGATATCATTAACCTCTTGCCCACAAATCCGTTTTTGTTCCATTATGTACATTTTTTTGGCCAGTAGCCACACTTTCACGCGGCAAGTTGATCGATGAGCGTTCCACAGGGACGGAAACGAATATATAAATCTGGAACCTTTAATAATGTCTTTGTGCCTTTGAATACTAGTTATAAAATTTTTGTGGAGAACTTTGTAGTTGTCAAAGAAAAAAGGAAGCAGATAGTTGTTCATTAAATGTCAAGTTTATGGTGCATAACTTTACTTTTAAAAAAAATTATAATTTCATCCACTTTAAAGTAAAAAAGCAAGACAATCCTTTACTTATAATAAGAGGGAAAAGAAGTGGAAACCAAACATCTCAAACTCTGTTAGATATTTTTAGTTGTTTTACTGACTTTAGGCTGTAAAATCTGTCCCCGTTGTGAAACATTTTTCCTAGTGATGCTTTTATAAGGATGATGTAGCACAAAAGGATTTCTAGCCCATGTGAATAAATTCGCCTGTGACTGTTGCTATTGTCTTCACAGCCGGCTGCTATCGCTAAAAATACACACAGTATGGAAAGAAGGAGATGTTCTGATGTTATTTAAATCATCTTTTTTTTTTTTTTTTAATGCATGACCCAGGAATAAAAGTAAAGTTAGAAATTCAACTACGAGCTTAGGATGGATATAAAACATTGTAAGATTGATATTTTTCACAGGTATGTTAAAAATGATGATATAAAAAAAAACTAATTACAAATTACATGCACACAATACAAAGCCAAAAATTGATTGGTTGTGTGTTGGATTTTATTTTCTCAGCCCACAAAATGTGAACAAGGTGCTCAGCATTAAGGCCATACTTCTATAACACTTCTGAGAACACAATATCTCTTAGATCGCAAAGGGGATTTCAATGAAACTGCCCACAGTTACTCAATGCCAACTATAGATTAACTAATAATGCTTTCAAGGTCATTTTGACCAAAGGTGTAGGTCTCAAAAGTCATGGTCACAAATTTTAGAAACCTTATTCTGTACACATAAGGTTGAGGTTAAAGGGAGGCATTAGCTTGGTGGAGGAATTCTGTCTTTGGATCGAAAGAAGCCGGTTTGATTCCCACTGTGCCTGTGCCTAAGCATAACACCTAACCTAAGCCTAAACTCTAACCTCCAGTTACTCTCACCATTGGCATCGTCGTCGCTGCCTGCTGCAGTAAAAAGCAGCAAGTCATTTCCACGTTGAGGGATAAATAAAGTACAAAAAAAAAAGTATGACAGCTGGAATCTTCAATGTAGACCTCGTTCATTGATACAGTTTGTGATATAGTCCTTGCGGAGCCATATTGTACGACACCGTGGCATCAACTCATCCTTGTAAATCTAATGGTGAACTCAGTCTGTGATCTTCTGAACCGTTTATTCCTGATAATGTCTGATGCCGATTTGACACATGAATAAAAAAAGTCACGTTAAAAACATTAGCATCAATATTTTTAATCTAAGAAATCTGTAGCTTGATAACTTGAACTTGTGATCGACCCTTTTATTTTTCTAAGTCAAGATTTTCAAAGCATTTGCTTAACTGATAACAACAAGATGTTTCACTGTTAAATTGGGAATTGATTAATAATTTTACAGACAACAAGAAAGGAAAACCATTTTTTTTAGTTACTATAGATCATATTTCCGTCAGTTTTGTGCAGATTTGATGAATTTTAGTCAAACAAGAAATACTTTTTAATATCTTCTTCCAAGCATTATTTCCATACAGGATTAAAACACGATAAAAGAATATCAGAACAATCTGAATTTTCCGTTCCGTCGTCTTCCGTTTATCCAGGGCTGGGTCGCGACAGGAAGCCCATGCTTCTCTCAACCCAGCTGCATCCTCCAGCTCACCCGGAAAGATCCCAAGGTGTACCCTGGCCAGCTGTGAGACATAGTCTTTTTGGTGGGTCGGGACCTGCCTCTTGGTCTGCCCTAGGTGGGGCGTGCCCAAAACACCTCACCAACAAGGCGCTCTGGGGCATCCTGACCCAAACCACCCCATCTGGCTTCTCTCAACCTGGAGAAGGAGTTGCTCGAATCTGAAATTTGTGAATTAAAAACTTGTTTATGACACTAATGAGCTATTTCCAAACTTCAGATTGCTTCAGATTTTCACCGATAAATAAAAACCTGTCATTTTAGCTTCTGTCTCTTTTCTTGTTTTAAATCAGAGTTTTTTTTTTGTTTTTTTTTTTAATGGTTCTGCAACTTCTATTCAGAATCAGAATTAGAATTTACCTTAATGATCCCACACATGGGAAATTTGTGTGTCACAGCAACAACTTCCTATCTGCTAAGTGAGTCGTTGTAGAGCCCGATCACGTACAGGAAGAAAGACCTCCGGTAGCGAGATGATCTCGAGCGGAGCTGTCTGAGCCTCTTGGAGAAGGAGCTCCGCTGTTCGTCCAGGAGTGGGTAGAGAGGATGGTCATGGTTGTCCATGATGGACAAAAGTTTGTTCAGTGACCTCCTCTCCACCACTGCCTCAAGTGAGTCCTGTTTGCTGCCAATGACAGAGCCAGCCAGTCTGATTAGTTTATTCAGTCTGTTGGCGTCACTGGCTGCAATGGTGCTCCCCCAGCAGATGACAGAGAAGAACAAGGAGCTGGCCACCACAGAAGGTCTCCAGGATCTTGCCGCACACATTGAAGGACCTCAGCTTCCTTAGAAAGTAAAGTCGGCAGCAAGTCTTCTTGTACACAGCAGTACTGTTGCTCCTCCAGCTCAGTCTGCTGTTGATGCTCACTCCCAGGTATTTGTACTCCTCCACCACCTCCACATCTCTACCCAGAATGCAGAGCGACTGCAAAGCAGTCCTCCTCTTCCGGAAGTCAATCACCATCTCCCTGGTCTTGTCTACATTGAGCAGCAGGTGATTCTCTCCCGCCCACACCACAAATCCATCCACCACGCTCCTGTGCTCCTCATCCTGCCCACCACTTGTACACCCCACAACTGCACATTCACACCTGTTCACTACTTGTTACATGATGTGAGCACCAGGAACGTCCTGCTCATCGGTCAGCCGCGTTCCTTCAGATCACAGGCTGTGAGAGGTTGTGCATCCCAACCTTTGTGCCAAAGGTATGAATACACATTGTGATCTCTGTTATTTGGTGGATTTCTTTTGTTACTACGAGTCTCATAACGAGAACTTAGAAAAATAGATCAACTTGATAGATAGATTAACTTGTCGTTGTTTGTAGATAATAATAATAATTATGATGATAGAAATCTCATGTCTACAAATTCAGTCAAAATCAAACGTTTTTATTTTCCTTATAAGGAGGTCTCACTTCTTCTCATCAGTCTCAGTTTTCAGACTTAGTTTTAGTCAGAACACCAACACATTCAATCATTATGTTGGCCTGAAATTGTCTCCACACCTCCAGAAAGGATAATGTTTTACTTTAATGTTGATTTTATTTCACTTTTTGGGCCCTCCGTCCTTCTCCCAGCTGTTTTAATGAAACAAGATAATTTATTTCTTCTTTAATCTTCTTTATTTACATTCTTTTTTCTTGGAACTTTGTTAAAACTCTTATTCTTTCCACATCGTTTTTCTGTCTCCTGGCCTTTCCTTGACATTTCTCTACCTACTCATCTGTGTTTTTTTTTTTTTTTTCACTTTTTCTTGAGGAATCTGCTTTCTACTGATGCCTTTTAAGGACACTTATTGTGCTCCGAATCTGTCAGAATGGAATGCGTAGGAGTTTAATTAAACCACTTCTATACTAGTACAAAAAAGTGAATGTTGTCGAAGATGGAAAAAAAAAAAAAACGGAATTGAATAAAATCCAAAGATAAAAATATGACAAAATAATTGGAGAGGATTAATGAAGGTGTCAGGATCCCTCACCTAACCCCAGAGGGAGCCCTGGATATTCCTAATCAACCTGATTAGGATCGCCTGAGGATGATTCCTGATTCCACACATCTGTGTACCTGGGTATCTATTTAAAAGGAATCACCCTGACTTCCCTGTGGGGTCTTACTATCCCTTCCAGCCGGGTCACCCTGGTTGCCTGACCATGTTTGAACGTTATTATTTGGACTTTTGAAACCTTGAGTTAACCCTGTGCTACGCTTCGTCACAGATGAAAAACGCTACAATAAATGTCTTTACTAAATTAACAATCCAGTGGTAATTTTTTTATTGTGCATTGAGCAGTGACACAAAAAACCATCCATATAGGCCTCATAAACTTCAATAAAATTTAAGAATATGTCAACATTTTACGCACCAAAACCTTGGCTCGTTTGTAGATAAAATCAATCTTTCTCTTTCCTTGCCAATGGTAAAAGTTCAGCCTGTTCTGTCTTTTTTTCTGCATAAGTTTTCCACACATGTGCACTCCTGTCCACTGATGCTCAAGTTTCTTACCTTTGCTGACCCTTCCTTTGAGAAGTCAATCTCAAAAATTATCTAGAAAGTAAATCAGGCACCAAATCTATTAATTCTCCTCCGCCGCTACAGTAAAAGCGGTGTAGAAAAAATGATGTTGAAAAAAATTGGGTTTTTATTGCTGGTTCGTAGAAAGATCTCTTGTTTATAAATGATATTTATTATGAGAACTAAACTCTAAAAAAGAAATTTTACATTTATTTTATAACTTAATGTTGTGAGCATAACAGTTTCATTGATGTTGGTGTTGTTCTGTTGTCTTTCGCTTATCCGGGGTCAGGTCGCGGGGACAATAGCCTCAGACGGGAAGCCCATGCTTCTCTCATCCCGGCTGCATCCTCCAGCTCATTCGGGAGGATCCCGAGATGTTCCCCAGCCAGTTATGAGATATAGTCTATCCAGCGGTAGTCTAAACACCTCACCGATGAGGTATTTGGGAGGTATCCTAAACATGCCTAAGGACGAGGGCATGTTTAAGGGAAGGATGGCTCAGTGAGTGGGGCGACCGTCGTGTAACCTGAGGGTCACCGGTTCGATCCCCTGCCCTGAGTTCATGCCGAAGTGTAGCAGCTCCCATCATCAGGTATGAATGTGTATGAATGTAAACACTGTAAAGCGCTTTGGGTACCAACACAGGTACATAAAAAACGCTATATAATGAGAGTCCATTTATCATTTAAACAGATGCCTGAACCACCCCATCTGGCTTCTCTCTACCCGGACAAGCAACAGCTCTATTCCGAGCTCCTCACTAAGTGACTATTTTTGTTTTGAATGCATTGTAAAGTGCACATTAAGAAAATCAATTTTTAGACATTACTGAAGACACAAGACACTGTTTCTAATCTTGAATACCACTTTGATGTTTTCCGTTTTATTGTTTTTTGTGTTTTTTCACAAAATTTTCTTTTGAACTTCAGACAATCTTTACTTGTACACCAGTACCCTCAACAAGACCTTTTTTTTTTTTTTTTTTTTTTTTTTTAATTAAAACCTCATCTCTGGGTTGTGTTGTTATGGCTGCTCCTCTCAAATGAAGCAGCTTGGAAGACTGGCTGTGTTCCTAAAATACCCAGATGAAAGATAAAACGCCCTCGCTCCTCTCCTGGGTCTCCCATCCCTCCCCCTTGTCATTCTCTCAGTGTAATGCACCCACACTCTTTTTCTTAATCCCCATCTCCTCCCCTTCCTCTCCATATTACCTCTTCCCACACCGTTATCTCTCTTTCATTTCTCCTCCTCTTCTGTGTCCTTTACTCCACCCACTGCTAAATCTGTTCCCTTCTCCCCTCCCATCCTAACCTCTAGCTGTTCTTCATCTCCCCTCCCTCGGTTTTTCTCCCCTCCTCCTCTGTGTCATTAACCAGTATAAAAGAGCATTGCATCCCTTGCTTCCACTCTCACACACACAGTGTGTCTGCTGGGAAGGGTCTAACTGAGGGTGTACAGGAAATTACCTTCTAGTCAGCCTGGAAAACATTTTTTTTTTTCCTATTTGGAATTTCTTCTGAACAGGTACTTTAAAATAAGTTTGTGGATCATTTAAATGTTATTTGTGGTAAAATTTTAAATGAAAAAATTGCAATAAGTGTTTTCAAATGAGTTCAAATTTTGCAAATATGATCAATTAATGGCAACATGCAACTTGATCTGTGATTAAAATTATTGCAAAAGTATGCTGACAATTATATTTCTTACAATTTTATCTCAATATTTGCAACTTTTTTCACCCCTTGTTTTTGGTTGCATGCATGGATGGATTTTCTTTTTTTTTTTTTTTCTTGATTAACCAGTAAAAAATACCACATTTACTTAAGGGCATTTTCTCCTTTTATCAAACAGATCTTCTTAACTGTGAGTAAAACCTGCTTTGAGAAGCTTTGCATCATATCAACATTTGATCTGCAGTAGATCTTCCCCCTGTCGTCACCATCGTCCAAACCAAGCCATCAGAAAGACCATGAGCAGCAACTACAGTGTCACACTGTTAGGCCCGGCCCCCTGGGGTTTCAGGCTGCATGGAGGAAAAGACTTCAACATGCCCCTCACCATCTCCAGGGTAAGAAAAAACCCCACAAAAAACACATTCATGTATAAATGAAAAAACAGGCCATCTGATAAACCAATAATATCCCATTTAAAATCATCTGCTTCTACTCTGAAGTGCCGGAATCATTTTCATTTCCTCTCTTCATTCATCTTTTTACAAACTTCTGCAACCCCCCCCCCCCCCCCCCCCCCCGACACCACCCTGCTGGTAGCTTGGATGAATCATATGCCAGCTGTCCCGTATTGACCACACAGGAAACAATTTCTCGCTTTCGTTGCTTTCCACCTCACTCAGTGTCTCCATTGGAAGTTCGGCAATCAAAGTTCTGGCTCACGATTTCTGGCTCGGTTCGCTCGGCTTGGACAATTAATTTGATGGTCTCTTGATTTTTCTCTTTTTATTGTGTCTTCCTCTTAGCATTACCTCTCTTTGTACTCTGACATGCTTCATTCACAAACGAGTATGCTCCCCTCATTATTTTAACCATCCTGTGATGCTGTACGGAGATAATTATTAAAACTTTCTTTTGGATTTCTCCTACACACACAAAATTTCACTCAAAGTTCTTGCACACTCACAGCCAGTGACACCAACCGTGCACATGCTCATGGCAACTTGAGCATGATGATGAATGGCTCGCCAGATCCTGTGCCAATTCCCCTGGAGGCCATTCCTGGTTGCCATGTTTGTATTATTACTTTGGATGTGATACTTTTCCCACTAACTGAAGCCATCTGAATATTTGTGTGTTTTGCATGTGTGTATGTGTGTGTGTGTGTGTGTGTGTTTCAAATCTGGGAATGGAAGCAGAAAGACAAGATTGTGAAAGACGTTGCCCGTAAAACAAAGAGAGGAAAAAAAGATAAAAAAAAACAGCAATGGGAAGAAAAAAAGTCCACTTTTTCAAAAACCGAATGGCGAAACCTGTTTCACGTAATATTAAAGAACAAATAAAGATTTTTTTTTATTCTAAGATGGTAAAAAAGGTGAAGTGATGTTGTCCTTGGTGGTCTGAAGGTGTAGGTATTGATGTTCTGTTCAGAACACATTCTCTTCTAAGTTGGCCCACCATGTGTTTACTTTTATTATATTTCAAGATGTTTTGGCGAAAAGAAAGGAGGTCAGGAAAAGCAGAACGCGTTACGTGGAAAAGGCCTCTGCACTCCTCAGAAACTAGGGAAACATTAGATGATGCTGAGTTGGTTTTAAATTACTCCCTTATAGGTGATCATTTTTAACCTTTTTTAAACTTTCTGTGAACATTTCCAAACAAAGATTGTATTCATTCTTTTTTAGAAACATTATTTAAGTCCGCCTTCAATGGTTTCAGGGGGTGTTGGCTCAGTGGTAGAGATACCGTCTTTCAACTGGAAGAACCTGGTTCGATTCCTGGTAGGCCCAAGTGGTTTTCCCTGGGACCACAGATAAGCCATGAAAACAAAAGAAAAGAGAGAAAATAAAAACTCTAAAAAGTCTGCCTTCATTGATTTAATTTCAAATGATAATTAAATGCACTGAAAATAATACAATATGTATAGATTACTTTTAGAGGGGTCCAAATGGAAAAGTGAGGTTATAGGGAGAACAGATAAAGAATGTGTTCAGTGACTCAAAATAAAGAAGAATGGAGGAATTTTTTAAAATTTTCACTTCGTCCATTTTTTCCGTTCCGTTCCATCGTCTTCTGCTTATCCAGGGCCGGGTCGCGGGGGTAACAGCCTCAAACGGGAAGCCCAGACTTCTCTCACCCCAGCTGTATCCTCCAGCTCACCTGGAAGGATCCCAAGTCGTTCCCTAGCCAGCTGTGAGACATTGTCTCTCCACTGGATTTGGGGTCTGCCTCTTAGTCTCCTCCCAAAGGGTCTGGCCCGAAACACCTCACTAGCAAGGTGCTCGGGGGCATCCTTACCAGATGCCCGAACCACCCCATCTGGCTTCTCTCGACCTGGAGGAGGAGCGCTCCTAGCTCCTCCCGGATGGCAGCGCTCCTCACCCGATCTTTGAGTGAGAGCCCAAGCACCCTGCAGAGGAAGCTCATTCAGCCGTGGAGAGAGAAGCCTGGGCTGCCCGTTTGAGGCTGTTGCCCCCGTGACCCGACCCCGGAACTGTCAGGAACCAACAATAAGTAGGACTCAGATGCAGAGATCTTTACAAAGGTTTAATCCAACAGGCCGATCATGTAGGTTGAGATCCTTGGTGGAGAGCCACACCCGCTGTCCGGGTCGATAGAACAGCGGCCGGACCAACAACCTTGGTAACGGGAAATGGACCCACAAACCGTGGAGCCAGCTTTCTACAGGGCACTTGTAGGTTGAGATCCTTGGTGGAGAGCCACACCCGCTGTCCGGGTCGATAGATTGGGGCAGGACAACGCCTACGATCGGCAGCCTTCTTAACACGATCTCGTTGGCGAAGCAGAACTTGGCGGGCGGCAGCCCAAATGCTGCGACAGCGCCGAACTAGGGCGTGGGCCGATGGAACAGAGACCTCCGGCTCCAGGTCTGCAAAAAGGGGAGGGTCATAACCAAAAACACACTTGAATGGAGACATACCCGTGGCTGTGGTAATCAAGGAATTGTGGGCATACTCCACCCAGACCAGGTTCTTGCTCCATGTTGAGGGGTTCTGGGAGACCAAACATCGGAGACCAGTTTCCAGCTGTTGGTTGAGGCGTTCAGTCTGGCCTTTGGATTCCGGATGATAACCCGAGGTCAAGCTGACCTTGGCGTCGATGAGTCGGCAAAACTCCCTCCAGAACCGGGACACAAACGGAGCCCCCCGGTCAGAAACAATGTCCTTAGGGAAACCATGATATCGGAAGACGTGGTTCATCATTATCTCAGCCGTCTTTTTGGCCGAAGGCAGTCTGGACAGGGGAATAAACCTGACCATCTTTGAAAACCTGTCAACCACAGTTAGTACAGTGTTGTTACCTTGAGAAACCGGAAGCCCTGTGACAAAGTCCATGGATATCTCAGCCCATGGGCGAGAGGGAATGGGAAGTGGTTGAAGCAGTCCCATGCGGGCCCTGGATGAGGTTTTGTTTCTGGCACAGACTGAACATGCTGCCACGTACTCCCGGACCTCCTTCTCCATGCACGGCCACCAGAATCTCCTCGAGATGCTGTACATAGTCTGCCGGACGCCTGGATGACAAGAAAGTAGTGAGGCGTGGGCCCAATGAATCACCCTTGAGCGTAACGCCGGAGGAACAAATAGACGATTGTCCGGACATCCAGTAGGCAAAGGCGTCCCACTGTTGGCCTGCTTGACCTCATTCTCTATCTGCCAAGTCACCGCTCCAACCACACAGGTTCGTGGAAGGATAGGCTCTGGTTCCTTGGCAACAGGCTCGGGGTCGTATAGACGAGACAGGGCATCAGGCTTGATGTTCTTGGACCCCGAGCCTGTTGCCAAGTGTGTGTCTGTGGAGCCGGAGGTGGGAGGGGTATGGTCCTGATAGGTAGGAGATCATGAAGGCAATCTTGGCTCTGTCAGATCCCAGGCCGTGAGGAGAGTGTTCAAAATGTATTGAACAAGCTGTCAAGAACTCCTGGCAAGATCCCGGCTCTCCAGAGTAGCTCACAGGAGGAGCGATCTTATCCTCAACATTCCTGGTAGACATGGTGAGAGGATGAGCTGGTGCTGCTGAGGAGAGACCCGGTGGAATGGGATTCCATAGCTGACCTGAAGGAAGATTCTGGACGTGAGAGGAAATCTGGACCATATGGGATGCCAGGTTCTTCTGGTAATCCTCCTGCTGCGCAAGGCGGGCTTCCAGGTTTTGCAAAACAGCAGCCAGTTGCTTGTTCTCTGCTGAGTCCATGGTGGTCAGAGTGTAATGTCAGGAACCAACAATAAGTAGGACTCAGATGCAGAAATCTTTACAAAGGTTTAATCCAACAGGCCGATCATGAACATAATCCAAAACACTCTGACACAGGGCAAAGGGAGACAAGGACTATTTAACACAGAAGGAAGGGGATCTCAGGTGGAAACAATGAGGGACAATTAGACATACACAGCTGTGGGAAAAACACTGGGGCAGGAAGTAACAAACATGAAACAAGAGGAAAGTTCATTTTCAAAATAAAACAGGAAGTGCAAAACACAAGACATTACAGGAACAAGCGGAAGATGACGGAACGGAACATTTGACTATTTTTTAATCATTTAAAAACTAATGCTGTTGTCATGTTTTAAATCACCAATGTAGTTTTCTGTGAATGTGCTCTTTAAAGCAGACTTGGTCTCAATGCCAACGTTATTCTAGGATATGTCCTGGTGCCCAAGTTGAACTGGACAGGAGCACACTTTCTGGAAAGGTCACATAGAAACACAGTCATTGCTAGGAGCAATTTGCAATGACCAATCAGACCGGCATGGATTTTTTTATGAGGGTGTGAGAAAGCCAGTGTACCCAATGTGAATGCACACAAACATGGGGAGACCACACACAGAAAGATCAGTGCTTCATCAGTGACCTTCTTGCTGTGAGGCTAATGTGCTGCCATCTATAATTGCACAACCCTCATGCAAATATTTGTCACCCAAAAGATCATTTATCTAAATGTGTATCGTTGGCATCCCTTTTGAAAAACTATTTGCTTTTTCTAAGTACAGTTTTACTCCTAAAAGTTATGAAACACACAACTCTCCCAACAAAAATCTACATTTCAGCCCTGATACCAAAAATATCTTAAATGTTAATCATACCCGCCCTATTAAATCCAGGGATGAAGGGCAGTGCCTTCAGGCTTTTCTGATCAGTGAAACATACATGCCCGGACACACTGCAACACACTCTGGCTTTTCTGTGCCAGTCTAACCATAGTGTTGGTTCTGAGAAGAGACCACAGAGTACGGGTTATTAGAGAATGCAGCAGCACTGCCAAACCACAGTTACCCTAACAGCTGCTGTTACTGAGCCCAACACGTATGTGAATATCCTGTGCTCATTTATGGCACAAACTGGACCGCAACATTATCACATTGTACTAGTATTGCATCATTTGACCAGCACTGCATCTCCGCACCCTCTGCTTTGTGGAAATCGTCTTTTTAAGAATCTACTTTAAAAGAAGCGTTTTTAGATTATAATGACAATTTTTGCTTTTCCAGCTAAACATAAATGTCATGCCAGTTTTATATTCCATGTTCAATAAAAAGATAAAGTAACAACAGATAAATTTCTCAAGTTTACTCGAATAAATGAGCCACATGGTCTTTAAAGTACTGACGTGGTGTCATGTCAGATGAAACCATCCGTCTGATTTGCATTTGATTTTATGTGAGTATTAAAAAGAATTTGACTACAGATAACTCATTGTTCAAGAATGCCTCACGTATGGAAGGCCTTTTGCTTACATGGCCCAGTTTTGGACCAGGATTAACTTAACTATGAAATATATTCCATTTTTGACCGCTTCCACACTTGCGATGCAATTTTGTGGTTTGACTCTCATCTTCACAATAGATTCCAATATGTTGTTTCTCATGCGGCCCAGTCAATATGTTGTATTGTTCTGAAAAATGGTTGCGTCGTTGAAAAAGGTGCGCCTCAAGGATCCACTCTGGGCTCCCTTCTATTTAGTTTTTCTTTTTTTTTAACATCCCATAAGTTCATTGACATTTATGCCAATGAAAATGCTATTTACAATTCTTACAATTTACAATTTAATGAAGTTGCAGCTTGATTTTAATTTAGTTTTAGTCTACCTTCCAACCAATGAATCGTAAATGTGGAAAAAAAGGGGTATACTGTTGTGAGGAGCCTGTTGTGATTTACGGTATTTTGTTTTTGGAATATGTATATGATCAAATAAAATTAAAATTTCCACCGAATCAATTTGCAAGAAACCGAAGCTGTTGGACTAAAAACATAAATCTTTAAGTTGGATGTTTTAATGTATCTTGTCACTGGTTTACTGCATGCAGCTTTTCAATATTGTGAAGATATCCATCTTTATCAATTGTTTTTATGAATTGTTATATTTTAAAAATTCTTATTGATCCATGAGAATGTCTATTTTGGTACATTACTGGCTGCATTGTATACTTTCTAAATAAAGTTGTGATGATGTATTTGTGGACTGTCGGGGAGCAAACTTGAAGGGTGTTTATTTTATAATGGAACTGGTCCGTGGAAGAATGCACTATGTGGAACTTCAGTAGTACCTCCTTCTTCCCCAGAGATGCTTGTCAACAAGCAACACTGACAGACCACCGTGATGGATCTCTTAAATTTTTCCTTCTATACATAGTCCGCTTTTATTTCTTCACACAATTGCCCTGCTCATAACTCCTCCTCTTGCAGAAATTGCTCCAATTTGAAGTCCCACGTTATATAACTGACCAGGTCTTCAACCAGTGAAGGTTTGAAAGGTCAGGAAATGTGCCTTCATTAAACAAATCTAACAAAGCCTGTAGACAGTGGGATTAGTAATAATTAAATACGTGCTAATCTAACAAGTCCCAAGTTCCTCTTTAAATAATTCTTCATTTTAGGAAAACAGTCCCATAGCCAGAAACATCTACTTATCGTTTCCTGTCCCATAAATCAATCTGTCAGTGTATCCATAGGAATGTGTCGGTGCACCATATTGTGTTTGGAGACCAAAAGTGGTTTGATATTCATGTTGTCACAGCAGGATGACGGATGATCAAACGCTCTAATGCCTTCAAGTTGTTGGTCTGTGAAATTTGCAGACTGGATTGCAGCTTAGCTATTTTTGCTGTACGATTACTTCCTTTTAAAATATGCTTGTTTATTAATGTGTCTTGGAAAAGTACATACAGTAACTTCGTTTTTTTCCCCTAAACCGGGTAGGAGAAGAGCACACGAAAACACTTTCTGCTTACGTGAGAATGTAGGCTTTGAAGAGAACATAATCTGTAGCGAAGAACATCTTGACATTTAAATAGTATCCTAATACCGGATGGGAGGACTTGCAAATAACTCAAATATGAATGAAATAGAAAACCCCCTCAGGTTTGTTTTTGATGAGGGAATAATGTTCAAACATGGTAGAAACCTTAAAAAAAGTGAAGCTCAAAGATGTTAAAACAATCTTCTGAACTATGAATCATAAATAAGACAATATGGTGATTCCATTGCGACAGTGCGGATAAGGAGTGGAGAACATAGCAGACAGGAAACTGTGAGAATGTCAGGATCCCCTCACCTGCTGCCAGAGGGAACCCTGGATGTTCCTAATCACCCTGATTAGGGTCACCTGAGGATGATTTCTGATTCTACACATCTGTGGACCCTACCATCTATTTAAGGGCAATCATCCCAGACTTCCATGTCGGGTCATACCATCCCTTCCAGCCAGGTCACCCTGGTTGCCTGGCCATGTTTGAACTTTGTTATTATTTGAACTTTTGAAATCCTGAGTTAATCCTGTGCCCTTTGCTTTACAGACGTACCTGAATCGTGTGAATAAACCTTGTTTGGTGTCCTGCAATTGGGTCCCCCAACTTTCACACCCTTAAACCCTGACAGAGAATAGTTATGGTTTCTAATCACAAGAGCGGTCTTTTTTTTTTTTTAAATTGCTTTTTATTAAAGCAATTTTATTTCTTTGGAATGGATGCTAATATTTTCACATAACAGGGCTTAATCACTTGGGTTTTAGACAAAATAAGAACTGTTACATTGCAATTCTTTTGATCTCAAACGGCTCGTGCAACGAGTTCATGCAACTTTTGCATAAAAATGGACGTGCATCATATTTAGTGACAGCAGCTTTGCAATAAGGTTCGGTTTTTATTTAGTGTTGATGTAGAAATTATAGAAATCCCTGCATTTGGGGCAGTCTAACTGCTGAACATGTGAATTGGAGAGGTGTTGGCTCTGTTAGAATGTCTGTCCTTGGACTGGGAGAGGCTGGTTCAAACCCCGCGGAGCCAACTAGGTGTTCTGGAACAGACACCAAACCCCTTAGTTGCTCCCATCATTGAGGCCGTTGTGTAGCTGCCTGCTGCGGTACGATACAGCACAGTAATGTCCCCATCGTGGGATTGATAAAGGAACTGTTCTTGCTTGTTGGTAGTCTTTTTTGGCACTTGTAAAATATGAATGCCTTTTTTACCGGTAACCAATGGTTAAAATGTAATAAAGCATTTTTTTGGTAGTAAAATAACTAAAAAAGCAGCCCATTGCTATCTGATGGTTTTGTATTGCTAGCATGATAACCAGGTAAAGTCTGAAGATCATTAAATATTTTATAGTTTCTATGCCACATATTCAACTCTAAAAGATGTTTTCTACATTTGTCCACATGCATGAGAAGATTGAGTACATTAAATCTTGAAACTCCATATACCATCTATTTAAATCATTTTTCCAGCTTCCCAAATAATAATCATTCCTAATAATAAAATGGAATTGCACACTTGAGACAACAAACCCACAGAAAACATTTCTTTGGTCATTTTTGAGCTACATGTTTGAGAAAGAACTTTTTTTTTAATGAACAGTATCATTTCAGTCCAGAAAACTTTTACAACCCTGGCAGAAAAGCACCAGCAAGTCATAACATACTGCAATGAATTTACAATGAATGGACTTGAATAACCTATTGTTATACGCAAGTCTAATGTATTTTCCATAATAGATGCTAATCCGGTCATGTATCCTCAGTCGGCCTCTGAGGATACCCATTCCTTTGGCTTGATTGTGTTTATTCCTAACAATTTTGTCTGATTAGAAAAACAGGAATGATTAAAGTTAGAAAGCTGCTAATAAAGAAAATAATAAAATGTAGATATTTTAATAGCTTCGCAACCTATGAAGCAAAAGAAGAAATAGAAGACGTTGTGCGAAAACGCTGAGCTTCTTTCTGCATGTCAGGAAAGTAAAATTAAATGATTGTCACCCGGAGCGCTGCTGCTCTACCTGCTGCCAACTCCCATTTATCTACACAAAGCCACAGCTTTAAAAAATCTGGCTGCATGAACTTGCTTTTTTTTTTGTTGTTGTGAGAATGGCCGTGTAGATGCTAAGTAAGACTAACTGAGATGTTTACACAAGCTGCATAAATCATCTTTGGCAAAAAAAACTTCCCAAACTTTATTCAGTAATTTTTCCTCCACCTGATTTAAAGCTCCAACGGGATCTTTCGTCATAGTCAGTGAAACCAAAATAAGCATCAGAAGAACAATTTGTTTTGCAGGGTTTGTAATTTATTCTTTTTTTTTTGTCGGCATAGGTGAAGGAATAATGTTCCAGATTAAATAAGAAAAATTATGGAGGAGTGAGGGGAACTCTTGTCAGCATAAAAAAATATCTGGACTTCTTTTTCAAAGTTTAACATTTGAAACATGCATAGTACGACAAGAAAAAAATATTTAACCAAATCAGTGATACTCAGAATGATTCGAATGATCACAATTTCAAAACAAATAGAGTTGTGAAGACCAAAAATTAATGGTAATCCATGCCTGTGAGGTAACAGGAAGAAGAGATAAAGAAAGTGGAAGATTTTACGTACTTAGGATCAACAGTCCAGATCAATGGAGAGTGTGGAAAAGAGGTGAAGAAGCGTGTGCAGGCAGGCAGGAACGGGTGGAGAAAAGTATCAGGTGTGATGTGTCATGTGTGAAAGAGTTTCAGCTAAAATGAAAGGAAAAGTGTGTGAAGCCGTGGTGAGACCGGCCATGCTGTTTGGTCTAGAGACAGTGGCACTGAGGAAAAGACAGGAAGCAGAGATGGAGGTAGCAGAGATGAAGATGCTGAGGATCTCTCTGGGAGTGACGAGGATGGACGGGATCAGAGGAACAGCACATGTTGGATGTTTTGGAGATGTACAGATGAGAGAGAGAGAGCGAGCGAGAGAGAGTGTACATCAGCAGAAGGATGCTGGATTTGGAACCACCACAAAAGGGGGCTAGAGGAAGACCAAAGAAGAGGTTCATGGATACAGTGAAGGAAGACATAAAGATAGTTGGCGTGACCGAAGAGGATGCAAGAGATAGGGTTAGTTGGAAGAAACTGACTTGCTGTGGCGACCCCTGATGGGAAATGCCAAAAAAAAGAAGAAGAACCACAAACTAGATGGTCTTTTTTTTTTTTTTTTTTTTTTACTGTGTGTGAAACACATTAGGATTCAGGTATGTAAAACTTCTGTGTGCACAGAAAGGGAAAACACTTCTGCATATTCTACACAAGTTTAATCCATTTTTTTTCTACCCATTTATGGTATGTGGGATGTATTCATGATAGCATATGCGTGACATTTTTTTTTTCATGCAGACGTGCATGGTCGTATCCACATTTCCATGCATACTATGCATCTCTCATGTTATTACTGAATCACTTGGAATTTCATTACTTCACTGATGTCTGCTAAAACTTGCAGACCACTGTGGAATTGAGTCTGACTGGTGGGTTAGAATTTAACATGTAGTTCAATGTGCACAACAGACTCCTGTTTGAAAAGTCTTGTGTTTAAAGGGAATATTTTTAATAGTTAATTTTTGCTGTTGTTTGTGTATTTTAAAAAAAAAGAACTTTGAGAGATGATGCGCTACATTGGTCACCTGTGCTGTTATAGAATTCAATAAATCATATCCTAGAATATCTAAAATGGTATTAAATATGGCATGCACTGCAGGAAAATAAACAGTAGTTGTAGTCCATATTGTCCCCTTCCCCAGTTTTTGTATCTTTTTCTTTTAAATTATTCTTTTCATACATACATGTGGTTCTGTTCTTTACACTTTAGGTTTTCCACCAGGCAACAGGATTGCCTACCGAACCAAAATTCAATTTTATGTCCGCATTTTAATTGATGGTGACTGCTTTTTTTTTTTTCAACGTACTTTATTCATCTTCAAATGGGGACATTTTACATGGTGCATGGCACTCTAGGAGGCAGCCACGATGGTGCCAATGGTGGGAGAAACAGGGGTCTGGGTGTCATCTCAAGCAAACGCCTCCTGAGCAAACGCCTCCTTCCAAGCTACCGCCTGCCAAGCTTGCACCTGGTAGATCTTTACAAATTCATACAATATTAGTAAAACCTGCTGCATGGTAATAAATAGATCTTCTGAAATAAAAGAAATACATTTTATTAAACTACTGACTCGAGAGGAGCCAGATGGGGTGGTTCGGGCATCTGGTCAGGATGCCCCCCGAACGCCTCGCAGGCGAGGTGTTTTGGGCACGTCCCACCGGGAGGAGACCAAGGGGCAGACACCCGACCCGCTGGAGAGACTATGTCTCACAGCTGGCCGGGGAACGACTTGGGATCCTCCCGGGTCAACTTGAGGATGCAGCCGGGGAGAGAGAGGCCTGGGCTGCCCGTTTGAGGCTGTTGCCCCCGCGACCCGACCCCGGAACAAGCGGAAGATGACGGAACGGAAACTACTGACTCTGCGGAACGTTGAAAATCTCAGACTGTCATTTTTGAATGGTGAGCAAAAATGACTCCCTGGTTTCGGTACTTTGTCAGTATTGCTATTGGTTGGAGAGACAAATTCAGTAAAAAAAAAAAAAATTGACCAAGGTGGGTCTTTATGCTTGTCTGGTATTCATAAAAGTTGCTGGGCTGTCAGCACCAGACAATTTTTCCATACAGCCTTTAATGTCAGCCATAAAGAAAATAGTTGATGAAAACATTGGTTTTACTTTTCACATTTATAGTTTTAGTCAAAGAAGTATATAGGAGATCTTTCCTATCCACAAGAACATGTTACTATCCATTATGTCTTATGCCAAACACAAAACACTGTTGTGAATATTCTTGAAAAGTCACATATGGAAGCAACTTTCCTGTGTTTGAGCTACAAGGTATTCATGACCCAGGTCTTAGTGTTTCAATCTCAGTGGGATGTGAACCATCATCTTGTCATCCGTGTCACTGAAAGTGCTGAAAGCACGCACTGTTCAAAGCTTTCAGACCAGTCAGCATGTGTTCAAACCAGACCATGTTGCAGTTGTGAGCAAAGCCTCCTTTTGAACAACAACAGCACGCTTTTTTTTCCAAGTACTTGAATCATACAATGTTCGTGTTGAAGCGTGACATGACTGAAGGCGTAATGGCAAGTTAACGCACCACATGTTCAGCTGTACGGTTTTTTTGCCATCTAGTGATGACATGAGTGTTGATCCTTTCACTTATACGTGAATACATTGTAAGCTCGGAGCATTTACACCAGGGCAGAACTTGTTGAAAATGTGATCGCTATTAAAAAAAAAAAAATCGGTGCATGTAAAAGCAGAATTTGTCATGAGGCGGTGTGCAGGTGGAAAGAGGAGGACCCATTTGCAGACAGAAAACATGGTTTATTTGAATTTGGTTGTCCATTAATACTGTGGAAAGAAAAAAAAAGTTTCAGTGGCATGGCATAAGGTTAATGACAGATTGTGTATTTGGTCATGCAACCAGGGAGACCTGGCTGGAAGGGATTGTATTACCTGACAGGGAAGTCCAGGAGGATTGCCCTTAAATAGATAGCAGTGTGCACAGATGTGTGGAATCTGTAATCATCCTCAGGTGACCCTAATCAGGTTGATGAAAAAGATCCAGGGCTCCCTCTGGTGGTAGGAGAGGGGATCATGACAGAATGCAGCGTTTTAAAACGTCCACTATCAAGTTTTATTAATTTTCATGCCTATTTCAATAACTGTTACTTTTAGGCTTCTCATGAATACATCATGCACTGCTGAGATAAAACTGAAGGTTAACTCAACCTTTTTTTCCCTTTTCATTTTAATCAGCAGTTGAAATCGTTCCACAGTCCAACGGGAGTGTTTATTGGACAGGATTAAAGACTGGCAACTTGTTCGGTGTGTATCCTGCCATTGCCTTAAATCAGCCTAGATAGACTGCGGCACTCCCCGCGACTCGTTAGGGATAGACAGTTCAGAAGACAAAACTCACTTTGGGGTAAATTACAAAAAAAAATCTGGACCATCTAGATTGCATTACATCTAAGGTTATCATGCCTACAATAGCAACTGAGAAATGTCTGCCAAATTTTCAATAGGAAGTTTATGGGCGCTGAACTTCATAAAGCCATTAGAAGCTTCCTTTTTTGGCACACTGGGGGACACCAGCTTGCTGTGTCCAGTTCCTTATTTACACGCATTGATCCATCCTGATTAAAGTGTGGACTTCTTAGTCTGTTTCTTCAAAAATCAGACCCCAGATTATGAATTGCACTTCACTGCATCCATGAACCTCCTCTCTGGCCATCCTCTAGTCCTCCCTCCTGGTGGTTCCAAATCTGGCATCCTTCTTCCGATGTACTCTCTCTTTCTCCTCTGCACATGTCCAAACCATCTCAGTCTGGTCTTTCTTACTTTATCTCCAAAACTTCTAACATGTGCTGTTCCCCTGATGTACTCATTTCTCATCCTGTCCATCCTAGTCACTCCCAGAGACATCCTTAACATCTTCATATCTGCTACCTCCATCATTGTTTCCTGTCTTTTTCTCAGTGACACTGTTTCTAGACCAAACAGCACGGTCTGTCTCACCACAGTTTCGTACACTTTTCCTTTCATTTTATCTGAAACTCTTCTGTCACACATCACGCCCGGTACCTTTCTCAACCCGTTCCAGCCTGCCTGCACATGCTTCTTCACCTCTTTTCCACACTCTCCATTGCTCTGGACTGTTGATCCTAAGTACTTAATATCTTACACCTTCTTTATCTCTTCTCCCTGTAACCTCACTTTTTCACGTTATGAGTTTCCAAAGTATTTATTATTGATATAGTAACAACCAGTCATGGTGAACTTTTCCCACAACAATGAGTTAATATAAATAGTTTGATAATTCAGGTACCCTACATTCCAGACTCTCCTGTTGTGTTGCTACGCCCTACTTGTTCCCCCATTTCTCGTGTTTTTGTCAAAGAGTAGTGTCATCTAATCCTCTTTTAAACTCAGCGTACACACTATCCATATGTGTTTTCAGTTAGTTAGTGGATACGTGTGCCGTGTTAGCGCTGCTGCTTTATGTCATTGCCAAAGTATAGAAGCCATAAATTAAACGCTCTGGGAATATCGAAGAGCTGGCGCCAAATCTATAGAGATCATTTGTATTCCTGTTACTTATTTTCTCAATGATTTGTTGAGCTGTCTTTAAAAATAAAAAGAGAACTTACTTTGGGGTTTTATCATTATAATTTAAAACAAATGTTTGAATTTGGAAAGCCATTTCTAAGGAGGACTAATAATAGTTTCAGACATGTAGAATTAAGATGTCTTCGCATTCACACAAAAGAAGCTTTCTGTCGTATTCTTGACTAACTTGTTTTTTAAAGTTTCTCATTGAATATACTTTATCTATCCCCGAAGGGGAATTTGAGTGCTGCAATGTTGCAACATGTTTTTTTGTTGTCTTTGAAAGTGAAAGATTAAATAATTTGATGGAGGATGGTAATAATGCTTTTCAGTACCGTTCCTTTGAGCAGCGGGGTTGCAGGAGTCTGTTGCTAAAGCTGCTCTTTAGATGGTCCACAGATTCATGGAGAGGGTTGGAGGGATTTAGCATAATTTATGACAGTTTTGCTTTCATTCTGTCCCTCGCCACCTCCTCCATGCAGGCAAGGGGTTAGCCAACCACACGTCCAGCTTTTTTTTACCAGTTTGTTCGGTCTGGTTAAGCTAAGAGTTGCATCATTGCAGTCAGAAACTGAATTTTTTGTGTGGAAAGCAGAAGCAAAGTCCAAATAAGAAACATGTGTCATTGAAAATTTTGCGGCTTGGTTCGTTACAATTTAAGGTGTTTAGTACGAACACATCCATGGAAACAAGGCAATGTGTTCCCACATCTTCAAATAACCCAGTGGCAGTTATTTTCCCTTTTCTTTCTTTCGTTCCGTTCTTTTCATTCAAAAGAATTTTAATCAAAGCTAAGTGATTTTCTTATGCCCGTGTTCTTTCAGCTCTATGTTCTGGCAAGCGGTGGTGGGCGATCTTGCGTGCATTGAACCAATATGACTATAAAAGGTTGAAGCAACAAAGCCTTTACACTAATCCGGGGGCAGAGCCTGTTTTATTAGCCCGGCCTGTGTCTTTGTGTGAGTGTGTGTATATGTATGAACGATAGCTTAAGTCAGAGGTAAAGAAACACTCTGTCTTGTAAAAGCACTAAGTTTAATAGTTGCACTTTATTCACCACATTGTCAGTAAGCATGAAGCACTTTGTCGGAAAAAACGTCCACTTAAAGGCCGGATTTTCTTGTGTGTTCTGTAAAGTTGGTTGTGCGGTCTGTTTTTATGGTATAAACCCGTCTTGTTCCCCCCATGACCTCACTTCCATTTTAGTATACTCAGTATGTGTGGCTATGAATGTTCTGAACAAAAGCTCAACACAATAGATTTTAAATCTATCTTCAAAGACTGTTCCTCTAAAAATGAACAAGAAATAGATCTCAATTACTTTTCTAAATCTGTCTTTGCGTCACGTTAGCCATCTGATAGGAGAGTTGTGACAGTGACATTCAGATAGTAACAAAAACCCTCCAGAAATGATCTATCAGCCTAAAAATTGATCAATCTAATAAGCCCTAGAATAAAAAAAAATTACATAAAATAGGTTCTTGCCACCTTTTTTTTTTTGTCTTTTCAGGGTTTTTATTTTCTGTCCTTTCTTTGTTTTTGTGTCTTTTCTTTGGTCCCAGGGACGGCTTGGCCTAGTATAAATCAATCGAGGTTTTCCCGGTTGAAGTACAGTATCTCTACCACTAGGCCAACGCCCTCAGAGACCTACCGGTACGTTTGTTTTTTAAGTTATTGAATCATTGCTAGCACGGTGGCGGAGTGGATAGCACAGTGGCTTCACAGCAAGATGGTCGTGGGTTCAATTCCCGGGTAGGGACGAGGCTTGAAACACTGGCCTTTCTGTGTGGAGTATGCATGTTCTCCCACAGTTTGCGTGGGTTTCCTCCGGGTACTCTGGATCCCTTTCACCCTCCAAAAACATGCATTCTAGGTTGATTGGCCGGTGCCAAATTACCCATAGGAATGAGTGTGTATGTGGATGGTTGTATGTGTGACCCCGCGACAGACTGGCGACCTGTTTGGGGTGTACCCTGGCCTTCGCCTTAATTCAGCCGGGATGGGCTCCGGCATCCCTGCAACCTTGTAAGGGATAGATGGATAAGAAGATGACTGACTGACCTAATCATTGCTAAAAAAAAATCCAAACGCTGACCATTAAAATTTTTGAAGGTATTTCATGTGTTGTTTTGTTTACGTAAATGGATGCTGACTTACCAGTCGATTTACGTTCCAATCCTCACATATGGTCACCAGCTGTGGGTAAGACCGAAAGAACAAGATCACTGATACAAGCGGCCAAAATGAGCTTCCTCCACAAGGTGGCTGGGCTGACAATTAGAAATAGAGGGAGGAGCTCTACTATCCAGGAGGAGTTTGGAGTAGAGCTGTTGCTCCTCCAGATTGAGAGAAGCCAGATGGGATGGTTTGGGCATCTGGTTAGGATATCTCCCAAGCACCTCACTGGTGAGGTGTTTCGGGCACGTCCCACTGGGGGGAAACCAAGAGGCAGACCCTGGACCTGCTGGAGAGAATATGTCTCACCAGCTGGTGAGAGTATGTCTCACAGCCGGATAGGGAACACCTCAGGATCCTCCTGCGAGAGATTGAGGATGCATCCGGTGTAAGAGAAGCCTGGATTTCCTGTCTGAGGCTGTTGCCTCACGACTCGGCTCCAGATTAGGGGTAGACAAAGAAATGTAACATACAGTAAATGTGATTATCTTTGTCACAATTATCATGGACGATCATAACTGTCTTTCGTTTCTTTTGCAAGCGCATAGTAAGAAAATATTTTGAGCAAAAATTTTATTCTTAAGTGAATATAACTGTTATATTTTTTTGTGGGAGCTGAAATGTAAAGTAAACAGCAGACAACCGTCTATTTCTTTGCATTGAATCTGTTTCTAATTAACCAACCCCCTGTAACACAGAGGTGTAGCCTTTAGTCGGATATTTAATGCATGTTTCAAAATCATAATGGACTCTAAAAAAAAAAAAACCCAGAAACAAACAAAACAATGTGTATTTTTTATGATGTGTGTAAACTGGACAACAATTTAAACCTTTTTCTCTTCGCTCTAATTAAGTGCTCCGTGTCTGACTCATTCAGCACTTTATTATCTATTTGTCACCTTTTTAACAACCGTTTTGGTGCTCACATTAATTGCATGATTTCTCTTTATAGGGTTTAAATGAACCTCAACGAGATGTTAAAATAAGTGTGAGAGGTGCTGCTCTTACATAAAGCATTATAAAACACCAAAGTCACGGTAAACGCTGTTCTCTGTGGCCGAGGTAGTTTTGCTGTGGACAAAAAAAAACAAATCTTCAACTTGTTAAAAAGGGGTGCACAGTGGTGCAGTGTTTGGCACAGTGTAAGCACAGCAAGAAGGTCGGGGTTTGAATCCCGGGTGGGACGGGTTTGAATCACTGTTTTTTCTGTGTGGAGTTTGCATGTTCTCCTCGTATATGTGTCGGTTTCCTCAGAGTACCTGTGTTTCCTCTCATTATCCAAAAACATGCATGCTAGGTTAATTTGCCGGTCCAAAATTGCCCCTAGAAATGAATGTGTGGAAGGTTGTGTGTGGCCCCGCAGGAGACTGGTGACCTGCTCAGGGTGTACCCTGTCTCTTGCTTGAAATCCACCAGGATAGGTTCCAGCATCCTCCACAACCTCGTTAGGAATCAGCGTCTCAGAAGACCAATGCAACTTGAGACCTTGGCTCAGTGGTTAGAGCGTTCCCCCACAGACTGGAAGTTTGCAGGTTCGAATCTCAGTGAGTTCACGTCTAGGGTCCTTGGAGAAGACACCTAACCCCCTGTTTCTCCCACCATTGGCACCGTCATAGGTTGCTAATATCAATCCATTCATTCAGTTTTGAAAGCGTTTTATCCATCGCTAGGTTATGCTTGTTCTGAAGTGTGTCAAAATATGGTATCAGAGAAAAGGAAGGGTACACTGTGCACAGGTCACCAGACTGTTGCTGTGAATTACTTTTCATTTTGTTTTCTAAACTAATTGTCCATCACTGGGTAAGAGAGGGGAGGGAGCGTTTCTTTGCTAGCACTGGGGCAAAAGGTAGGATACGCCCTGTACAGGTCACTAGTTTGTGGTGAGAAAATCCTTTCATTGTAATTTCAACTTCAGAACTGTTTCCTCTGTTTTTATTACTGGGTCACGGGAAAATAAAGGCAATCCTGGCTGGTATAACACAACGGCAGGATACACCCGTGACAAGTCACCTGTCTGTTGCAGTCAAATATTTTTTTTATTTAATTTCATTTCCAGAATACTTTACTTAGTGCCATTTTATTCACTTCTGCTTTTGGCTCATGAAAGAGTGCGCCATGCTTGTTAGTGGGCAAATGGCATGGTGCACCCTATATAAGTCACCATCCGGTCCAGAAAAAAAAAATTTAGATTTAAAAGACAATTATTTCCATTTATTTACGTATTTCACATTTGAAATAAGTGGTCACCTGTGGTCACCAGCTGTAGGTGGTGACTGAAAGAATGAGATCGCAAATACAAGCGGCTGAAATGAGCTTCCTCCACAGGGTGGCTGGGCTCTCACTCAGAGATTGGGTGAGGAGCTCTGCCATCCGGGAGGAGCTTGGAGTAGCTCCGCTCCTCCTCCAGGTCAAGAGAAGCCAGATGGGGTGGTTCGGGCATCTAGTCAGGATGCCCCCCGAGTGCCTCGCTGGTGAGGTGTTTCGGGCACGTCCCACCGGGGAGACACCAAGAGCCAGACTCCGGATCTGCTGGAGAGACTATGTCTCACAGCTGGCTGGGGAACGACTCCGGATCCTTCTGGGTGAGCTGGAGGATGCAGCCGGGGAGAGAGAAGCCTGGGCTTCCAGTCTGAGGCTGTTGCCCCCGCGATCCGGAAGATGAGCGGAAGATGACGGAACGGAACATAAATCATCCCCCCCAACATAGAAGACCAAGTAATGTACGTGCATGTGATATTTATATCGCTTACAAACAAAATGAAATCCCACAAAGTACAACTCGAGGTTATTCAAACATGGATTTGTATCTGTCAGACATACATGGTTGGTTTTATAGAAGAGCCTTCATCATGTGGTAAAGACCATCTCTTAAATTAACTTATTTTATTGCTTTAAAAGCAAAACAGATCCATAAATCTTCTAATAAATACAGAGTCAATAAGTATTTCCTGCATCACCTCATCCAACCCCACTGTAATCTCCATGGTGAAGTCAAGGATTAAAACTGGTTGTGGTTTTTTGTGTTTGTGCAGCTGACGGATGGCGGGAAAGCAGCTAAAGGTGGTATCGCCGTGGGAGACATGGTTCTTTCCATTGACGGCATCGCTACAGAGGGCATGAACCACCTGGAGGCTCAAAACAAAATCAAGAGCTGCACTGGCAACCTCAGCCTCACTCTTCAGAAGTAAGAAATGACCTCACACAGCGTGTCCCTTGAAAGCACAACGATTGACAATGATTGGACGTGAGAATGTGAGCTGGTTGCCCGTGTATCCATGGCAACATAGAATTCATACACTCACTTCAGAAGAAATTAACTTCCTTCACATCATGTGTCAGTGAACATCCTCCATCTCCACAGATGTTCGGTGTTATTCCAGGGGTTAATCTTAGCTCTTACATACATTTCCCGCATTTGTTCTGCCTCATCCTCCATTTCCTGATGGAAAGAAGAGTAACTTAAACTTACAGGGAACGTTTCAGACGTTTGGTCAATCGCCTCTTCCCAAAAGGTTCACTCCTTCAATATTTTGTGGAATCCTACAAAGTGTGGCTGATTTATCTCAAGTGTTTCTGTTAATGCGTACGTGTGGCTTCATGTTGGTTCTCATGTGGTTTGAATCGTCTGGATCTTTGGCAGGAGCTGAAAATGTGTGTTTTTACTTAAACACAGTGAGCCGTTCAAGGCTTTAATGCTTAGATTGTTGGATTTGAGATCAAGGAAGAAAGGCAGACTATAGAAATATCACTGTGCACTATTATTTTATTCAAAATTAACTGAGATAATAACGTGTCGGGATACTTTTTTCTCCTCCTCAAATTTGTCTGTCTGGATTTTGCATCCAGACCTCTTTTACTGGCATCAGTAAATTTAACCGAACACATCCTGTAATTTTTGTCCAACCAAAGCGAGATTGAAGACGTTTACTTTTGGTCAAACGAAAGAGAACACATACTTAAACGTATCGTGGTTCTCAGTAACTTTATGACAGTTTGTGGGCTTGTGTGTGTACTTTCACTGTGGACCGACGACATTCGTAATCCGGCTCGCTTGTTATGATGAGGAAAACAGGTGACTGAGTAATTCTTGGCCAAAGATCATCAGTGAGTGAGCGATTTGTCAAAGTGAAAGATCATATTCAGATGAGTACCTCAATTTTTATACTGAAGGAGGTTAAACAGTTACACTGCTGAGTTTAAAAGTTACGGAACCTGAAACTACAAGTTTCTGCTTGCTGTTGGAAGATTTGATTTGTAAATTTTGCACAATAAATCATCAAAAAAAAAACCTCACGACTTACAGACCCATCTTATTCAAAGTAACTCTTTTCTCATTGTATGTTTATCGGAGTTTGAATTTTGGACCATCTATTTCACAACAGTTATGAAATCTTACTGATTTCCAGAGCTTTACATCCAGGAAGTGTGAAAGCCTGTCTAGTGCTCATTCACCCGCACATTCTGAGAGAGCTCTGGCTCATCCTCTGAAATCTGACACTGAGTTGTTGTGAGCGTCAAAAGATGCAACACTGCGCTTCTGCGCATGCTCAGAACGCGTCATCCACCACCGCTTACGTCCCCCGTCTAGATTGGTAACAATAAACAGAAGCTGAGACCAAAAAGTTTTCACAAAACTTATTAAATGTAATAATTTCTTAAGTGGAATAAAGTTTAAATAAAGTTGTTTCCGTTCTTTATAATCGATTGCTTTTACTGTTAAGAATAAAGGGAGGAGACAGCAGCTCAGTGGTTAGAGCATTCGCGTGCGGATCGGAAGTTCACGGGTTTGCATCCCACAGAGAGCACGTTTAGGGTCCTTGGAGAAGACACCGAACCCCTGCTTCTCCCACCATTGGTGCCGTCAAAGGGCAGCCTGCTGCGGTGAAAGGAGTGCAGCACACAAATTTTCCTGGTGAGGGATGAATAGAGTAATTCTTTTTTTTTTTTTTTTTTTAATCTCTCACATCTCTCACATGTTGCGATGGCTCGCAAATTCAGACGAGACCTCACTTTTCTGAACACCGATCTATCGACAACTGTGACTCCTTTGACATCTCGACGATGCAGCACATCTCGACAGAACACCATCAATCGTCCGGGAAGTGGAACATGTGTAAAATTCTTCCTGCTACATAAAAACTATCATTAATTTAGTAGGTCACGTCATCGCTGTAGGAGGTACTCGTTCTTGTCACGTAGATGAGACGAGGGCGGAAAAATTAACACAATTTTACTTTTCAAAAACTGCTGAATCATTTAGATATCACTTTTGGTGACAAACACAAGGCACAGAAAACACATACAAACTGAATTGGACCTTTAAGTACAGGGACAACAGAATGTGAAACTCCGGGTCTCTACGTAGTCGCAGATCTTGATATCTGATGTATGAAGATAAAATTTAGGACTAAATAATGTAAGAGGATTAATTGGGTCCAGAGCATTAAGAGTTAAAACAAGTAGGACACAACTGTTGCAGGATGATACTAGAAGGGCTAGTGTCTCTGTTTGGAGTTTGCATGTTTTTAAAAAAAAATAAATAAAAAAAATAAAATGAATTACTCTATTCATCCCTCACCGGGGAAATTTGTTTGCTGCACTCCTTACACCGCAGCAGGCTTCCCTTCAACGGCGCCAATGGTGGGAGAAGCGGGGGTTAGGTGTCTTCTCCAAGGACCCTAGACGTGCTCTCCGTGGGACGCGAACCCGCAACCTTCCGGTCCGCGCGCGAACGCTCTAACCACACGGCCACCGTCTCCCCTTTCCTGATGTAAATGGGTTTTCTTTGGATATTCTAGCATTCTTCCACAAGCAAATACATGCATATCAGGGGGTTCGTCGTTCAAAATTTTGCCTGCGGTCGTCTGTTTATCTGTGTGGCCTCATGATGAATTGGGGACCTGCCTGGGGTGGACGTGCCTCTCGCTTGCTGAGATTGCCTGCGCCTCAAACCAAGTCTTTGAGATTAAACCCTGAAAATATTCTTTAATACCTTTAACTCAAAAATTTTTTCAAAATGATATCGTGTATAGTTTATAAGTTTATGATCAAACGCAGCTGGGAAATATTTTGGAGGCCCAATGGGCATGGCTGGACAAGATGTCCAAAGGACGGATAGATACATGCAGTAAATGGATTGCATTCATTTATCATTCTTTTATGCAACATATTGCATTCTTTATCAAGTTTCTGTGAGGATTTTAAGCCTCTCTGTTCATGATTAATCAGACAGACATTGAAGAAACTTTTAAAAAGTCTTTAAGAAGCATTTTAAGAAGATATTTTATTTTCATATTGTTGTTCTTGCAATGCTCTACTTACATTCTCGATAAAAATTCTATTTACAAGAGTGAAAGATATATTCAAGGCTCTTGTTTGTTTGTGGTTTGGTGATTACCTTTGATGGATGTTTGGAATACTGTATTTAAATAGTGTCGAATCAGGGTCAACATCTGCTCTTTATTGAGTTTACACAGTGGAACAAACCAATCAACTCCCTTGTCTCTTTAATATGTTTTATGGCTTACGTAATCTTCTTTTTTCCTCTCTGCCTGTACGTTTGGTCTTGCAACTGGGTCAGAACACAAATGAAATTCAAACGTCACAAAAATGCACTCAAAGTTTTACAAAAAATTGCAGGTTACCATTTTGTAATGAAAAATGTTATAGAGCAAAAAATGGCCGACATGTGTGCAACGGACATAAAAAGAATAGTTGTTTGATCCTGATCTGATGTTTATCCTGGCTAAAAGAGATCAAATGATTCTGTTGCTAATGCTAATTAAGAACAATGATACCGATTCTATAGTTATCGGTTCAAAAAAGAGGAAGATCAATGCTCATTTGTCGGAGAAATTCTGCCTTTTTTAGGCCAAAATTATTTCTGAAGCATAATTATTACCTCTCATTTTAATGCAGATCAGTTTTCTTACATCAATAAGAAAGAAACAAAGTAGAACCAGCTGTAGAAATAAAAATAGTGAGATGCTGAAGTTCTCTTTGAGAGTGACGAGGATGAACAGAATGAGGAATGAGAACATCAAAGGGCGAGTCCATCTTAGAGGTTTTAGAGATAAAGCCAAAAAGACCAGGGTGCACGGTGGCGCAGTGGAAAGCAGTGATCTCACAACAAGAAGATGGTGGCTCAGTGGTTAGAGCGTTTGCCCACAGACTGGAAGTTCACAGGTTTGCATTCCACTGAGCTCATGTCTAGGGTCCTTGGAGAAGACACCCAACCCCTCGTTTCTCCCATCATTGGCGCCATTATAGGTGGCAGCCTGCTGCAATGTAGTGCAGCACGCAAATTCCCTGGTCAGGGATTAATAAAGTTTATTAAGAAAAATAAAAAAAGAACATCAGAACGTCTGAATTCTGAATGTGGGCAAGGCTAGAAACACTGTCCTTTCTATGTGGAGTTTGCATGTTCTCCCCGTGTATGTGTGGGTTTCCTCCGGATACTCCGGTTTCTTCCCACCCTCCAAAAACATGCATGTTAGGTTGATTGGCCAACATAAAATTGCCCCTACGAATAAGTGTATGTGTGTGTTGATGGTTGCCTTTGTGAGTGGCTCCATAACAGACTGGTGACCTGTTTGGGGTGTACGCTACTTCTCGCCTTAAATCAGCCGGGGTATGATCCGGGACCTCCCTGTCAGAAGATAAAATAAAATGCCACAGAGACCAGACTGAGATATTTCGGACATGAGGAGAGGGAACAATTCGGCTGAAACATGCTGAGTTTCGAACTGCTACGTAGGAGGTCCAAAGGAAGACCAAGGAGGAAATTTATGGATGGAGAAAAGAATATGAAGGTAAAAAAAGAAGAAGTTAGATTTAGCAATCACTTCTCTCAAGTTTTACGGTTCATGAGTCCAAATAAAATCCACAAAAGTTCTTTTTAAAACCATTTCTTTTAAAAAAAGCCTGAAGTCTGAACTCTATTAATAAGACTTTAGATGGACTAATATGACATTTAGAGGTTCATGATGTTAAAAGCATTCAAAGTCACCATACAGATATGCAGACTATAAATACTCTACAGGACGGGTGGATGGATGGATGCATGGAAAAAGTGTTTAAAAACTTGGAGGATTTGCTCAATTCTTCCAGCCGCCGTGTAGATATTCTGCTTTAAATCTTACCTCATACATCCTCTTATAGCCTGTAAAAAATCAGAAGGATGCTGACTCTTGTCTTATCAGTCGTTTATTTCATCCTCTTCTTTTGAACATGTTCTTTCTGCAGGTCTTAAATCAATCAGCGTAGACATTCACAGTGATGATTCTAGTTCAACCATGTGAGACAATAAAGAGACTGGATTTATATACGCTTTTATTACTAGGTTTTTCAAAGCAATTTATAGGGACGGATTATTAACCGTTCCTAATTTATTTTTGGTGATGTCAAGTTTTAAGCAAAGCCATATTTGTCTGGTTTTCTTCAAGTGAATCTGTGATATATTAATTTGAATGTTCATCCAAAAGTGATAATTAGGCAGTTTGAGTTATTTAAAAATGTCTTAAAGCAATTTTGTTGGTTGAAAGCTAAAATAAAACTTCACCCACCATCACATTTGTACATATTAATCATACCAAGAGATGGAAGAGGAACGTTAAAGATGGTATTGAAATTTTTTTTAAATTTTACAATATTACTGAGATCTGCCTTCATTGCTCCGACTCCCGCTCACTGTGTCCTCAAATTTAAAATAAACTTTAGACACTTTGGGACGTTAAAAACCTCAACAAATCATTTTGGTATGGTGCACAAAAACCATACTTCTACCAAAGTTGAATCAGCTGTTAAAATAAAAATGGTGAGATGATGAGGTTCTCTTTGAGAGAGACGAGGATGGACAGAATGAGGAATCAGAACATCAAAGGATGTTAGTGGTTAGCACAGGCATGGGAAACAACGACCCGCGGTCCACATGGGGCCTGTTAAACGGTTTGATCCGGCTCGCCAAACTTGAAATAATTGAAAAAAAAAAAACCTTGTTAGGGTTTTGTTTCCCCTGCAATTCTGATGTTTCCTCACAAGATGGCATACACTATGATATGGAAAGCCATCGAACTAAATACCACCAGAGGGTGGTTTCCTCTGGGTACTCCACCCTCCAAAAACATGCATGTTAGGTTGATTGGCCACAACATGATTGCCCCTAGGAATGAGTGTGTGGTTGTATGTGTGTGGTCAAGTGACAGACTGGTGACCTGTTTAGGGTGTACCCTGCCCCTCGTCTCAAATCAGGTAGGGTGGGCTCCAGCACCTCCCGCAACCCGTAAGGGATAGATGGTGAAGAAGACTGTGTTTCAGTTTCTGACTGCACTGGCATACTTTAAGTAAACATTCCGTTTCATCTTCTGAACCGCTTATCCCTAACGAAGTAACAGGAGGGTACCAGAGCCTATCCAGGCTGCTTTCTGTCGCGGTCGACTGTCTGTTGCGGGGCCACACACACACATTCAAACTCCTCACAAAAAGGCCAGTGTTCCAAACCTCGTCCCAAAAGGGACATGAACCTTGACGTTCTTGCTGTGATTCACAGTGCCAACCACTCCGCAGCCCTTGAAAATAAATATATTTTTCTTGTTTTTACCAGAAAGGTACTTTTTTGGAGTATATTTTCAAAAGTCCAGAAATAAGACTGGGTGAGATTGAATACATTATTTTGACAAACTCGAGTGATAATTGAGCAAAATTACTCTATTACTTTAGCATTTATTTGCCCACTTTTGCTGAGTTTCTGTCCCCTTTCTGAAGTTTCATTTTGAGCGCACTTTGGACGTCAGATTGGACTTTGTTTGTGTCGGACAGCTGATTTTTCCGAAATTGTCCAACGGCTAGCTGGTTAACAAGTCATTCTGCTGTTGGCATGCATGTTGACATGCACGACCAGCTCCTGGCTCTTGGAGGCACATCCGTGTGTGGCTGGAGGAGTTGGTTTGGTCCCGAGGGAGCTGAGGATGAGGAGTCGATCTGGAGGAGGTGCGGAGAAGGAGACTGTCTAGGAGAGGTGTTTCAGGTCCTGTGTTGCTGTGGTTTTCATGGAAGCGTCCGGTTGCTCGCTTGAGGAACTGGAGGCCCACACTCGGACACATAGAAATACAAAGAGGCCAGTTTTGGTGTTCTTAACTCTGGCCAGGCTTTGGGACCCATTCAGGACTCCAGCTTTTGGGTTGCCAGGTTGGACATAGTGTGACCGGACTGGGACACTAGGGGTAAGCGGGCATCGAGGTGTTTGCACTGCAGCACTCAAATTTCCCTTCAGGGATTGAAAAGTATATTCAATAAAGTAGAGCAAAGAGTAGGTTTGTGTAAATAATTGAATTTGGCAACTTGTCCACTGCACTGTTTGGCCACAGCTGCAAAAATCTGTAAAAATGCTGTGTCAATTAAATTTCATGGCCGTTGGTCTATTGGTGTATCAGTGTGACCAAGGCAGCAGGCAAAATGTTCTGGAGATTGGTCACACAACTGTCCTACACATTGAATCATATGATTTTCTCCTTTAGGAGTTTCACTTGAAGACCAAAAACATGGAAGTGTTCCATTTCCTTTTTAGGTTACTGAAGACTTCTGGAAGGCATACGTTTAGTTAATCAGATTTGGATGCTTGGTTCAAATTATTGGAAGTCTTTTGCTTTGGTTGTGGGATATAAACACTTCGTGGCACAGTTGGGGGTAAAGAAAGATGGAAACAGCTGAACGAAGTGGAAGGAGACACATAGCAGATATGGCATGGCAGAGAGAAGAAAGAGAGCCACATAAACATGATTAAAAAGATTCTTTAAGGAACACCAAAGTTGGATCCTGTCGGTTGCCATCTGTAAAGCATAGATCATCCTGCCTAATAGAGCAGGCGAGATTGTTAAAACATCACCGGTTCTTGTTCAGACTCGTATATCTCCATGCAGTTTCACTTAAATCACTCTGGCCTCTTTGGGTCCGGAATTATAGGTTTTTTAAATAATCTTTTTTCCATTTTTATTTTTGCTATCAGGGTAAATTCCATTTGATGAAACCAATAAAAACAGAGGGTATCTTGTTTGCTTAATGGACTGTTTTATTATAACTGAGCATGTGGAGCAGATGTGTTGGAAACGTACTCATATGCCCGCGTATCCACCTACAGGAACACATCTACACAGCAAGTTTGGAAAAATCTAAGAAATCACCAGACACATCTACAAATATGATCTAATAACATTTATTTATTTTAATGTTTGTTCACAAAATAAAGTACATCGATCAATTTGTCTGTCTTACGCACATGTTTTATAAATTTACCATTTTTTCACTAGACGTTATTAAAGCCAAAGGCCATATAAGAAAATTCTTTCCACCAGATGTTGAAGTTTTATTACTAAGAAAATTCAAATAACCATAAATATCAAAGAAAATGTATTATTTGATTAAATTAAAAAAGAATGATGAATGGAAAAGCAATACTTGAGCAAATATGTTTCGTCTTATGAACCGCTATTCTAGGTAGTAGGGGGTGACGGAGGCTATCCCGGTTGATTTAAGGCGAGAGGCAGGTGGCCAGTCTTGTTACAGGGCCACACACATACAACCATCCCCGCACCCTCATTCCTAGGAACAATTTCATTGTTGTCTTCTTTCAGCATTTCCGTTCAGTGGTCGCCACAGCAAGTCAGTTTCTTCCATCTAACCCTATCTGCTGCATATTCTTTGGTCATGCCAACTATCTTCATGTCTTCCTTCACTGTATCCATGAACCTCCTCTTTGGTCTACCTCTAGGTCTCTTTCGTGGTGGTTCCAAACCCAGCATCCTTCTTCTGATGCACTCTCTCTCTCCTCTGCATATGTCCAAACCATCTCAGTCTGGTCTCTCTGACTTTATCTCTAAAACCTCTAACATGTGCTGTTCCTCTGATCCTGTCCCAGAGAGACCCTCAGCATCTTCATCTCTGCTACCTCCATCTCTGTTTCCTGTCTTTTCCTCAGTGCTACTGTTTCTAGACCAAACAGCATGGCCGGTCTCACCACGGTTTTGTACACTTTTCTTTTCATTTTAGCTGAAACTCTTCAGTCACACACCACACCTGATACTTTCCTCCTCCCGTTCCAGCCTGCCTTAACACGCTTCTTCACCTCTTTTCCACACTCTCCATTGGTCTGGACTGTTGATCCTGAAAACTTAAAATCTTCTACCTTCTTTATCTCTTCTCCCTGTAACCTCAATTTTCCACTTGGATCCCTCTCATTCACTTACATGTTCTCTGTTTAATCTGATTATTCTTCATTCTTCTTCTTTCTAGTGCAAATCTCCACCTCTCCAGCTTTTCCTCCACCTCTTCCCTCCTCTCACTACAGATCACAATAGCGGTCAATTAACCTAACATGCATATTTTTGAGGGGTGAGAAGAAATCACAATGAAAAAGACATTTAAATGTACCTTAAATAAACCGTGAGGCATTTTGTCGAGATGAAATCGTACGAAACAAAAGCCAAAAGTCAGATTAGAACCCATGATGAATCTGGATTTTAGAAAAAAATGCTTTGTGATTGGGTGAAAAAAATAAGACCATTGTTTTGGAAAAGCAGAGGTACATTTCGTCCTCTCTTGGTTCTGCTAGCGCTGCACAATTACAACGTTCCAATAGTCTAATTAGTTTTTTTAGCTATGCAATTATCCAAAGCATTACAAAAGTAATTTAAACAATTATCCTGAATTTGAACAAGCTCACCTTTGTATTTCTCTGTTATATGCTAGAGTTTCACTAAACGTTTAATTCCCTAAAGTGAAGTTTTATTTCAGAACCATGACTATTGAATGATCTCGAACAAATGCGAGTGTTTCTAATTGCACAGACACATGGTTTTTGCATGGCATGTTTTAGGCTAAAGAAGCTAAAGCAAAGCTAAAAAAGTGATCTGATTGGCTCTCCAAAATTTATTGCATGATAGGTGGTCAACAGTAAAACGCGAAAGGGCATACTTGATTAGAAATGTGTGGCACCAGTATTTCTGTGTTGTGTGTGCTCCGAAGAGGCTAGCATGCCTTCCAGGCATGCTAGCTCAATTGCTCATTGGAAATGACCACAAATGGGTGTTTGTGGAACCCTGCAGGGTGCACCATACTCTGGCAGCCCTGTGATCTTGTGAAAACAAAACAAAATGTGGGGGGAAATAAGGGCATGATGTACTTAGTTAGTACCAGGTATCTCAAATCTGAGATTTTGATTTTTGTTTGAGACATTTAACTGATGGATAGGGGATAATCACTCAAGCTGTCGTACAAATAAAATAGACCATTTGGGATGAGAGGCAGTGAGCAAGATAAATGATAGATCTTAAAAAATAGCCATGCATCATTTTCCTTATCTTCATCCATATTAAGGACGGGTTCGTTTCAGCAAATTTCCAAAGTGAGGTTGCACAAGGTAACATGAGGAGATATCTGCAGCCCCTTAAAGCAACTTAAATTTTGAAGGCTGACTAATCATGCAGGATTTGCAGAATGGATTTTTGGGAGGCAAGTGCCGTACAAGTGCAAGACTGAAGTATCCCAGAATGTTGCTAGGTCTCAGAAAGATGATCTTGTACACATTTCAGCGCAAACACACCATTAGGACCTAGCTTACTTTACATGCATGATAATGGCCTGCTTCATATGGACTAAACTGTGTCAGCAGTTTCTACATGAGGAAGGCATTGATCTCATCGACTGCACAGCCTTTTCATCGAATGCATGGCTCCTCCTGCACATTGACTTGGAAGGAATTGACCCAGTGAGTGTGGCATCGCCCCAAGTGTTCAGCTCTGACCATTTGAGCCTCATGCAGGCTTGAGTTTTATTTTTTTTTATCAGCATTTTTTCTTTTCCACTAAGTAATGGTTAGATTCTTCTGTATTCTTTTTATTCGAGCAGCAGGGAAACAAAAATGGAGGAAGTGACTTCTTGGGATTAGCTAATCCTCACACGGTGAATTTGTACACATAACCCCTCAGAGGCACGTAAAACAAACACACACAAGTATTTGGTATAAAATAAAGTGGAGCAGCTGCTGGGGTTATTTAAAGTCTTGGAAGTGGGCCTGAGCACAGGCGAGGTGTTGCGTGAGGGAAGTTTGCGTAGTGTGGGCGTGAGTGTGATTCCTGTTTGTTTACGTTGTGTTCACTGAAAAGAAATGTCACAGCCTGTGACTTGGGTGGACACACTGAACACACACGTGTGCAAGCACTGATAAGTGGTCCACGAAATACCAAGATAGCAGCTATGTTTAGAAAGGGGTGTGATGCACACATCATTCTGATTCTGTTCATGCAGACTCAGGAACAGAATGTAAATAGGTTTTATATTTCATAACTCAATCAGCCTCTGAGACTGTGTGTACATATCAAGCTAATGACTGCACCTCATATCAGAAACATGAGAAAAACCGAGTTACATAATTGCTTGTTGGATTTATGGAGGCCAAGCGTCATTTACCTGGTTGTAGGTCACACTGATACTTTAATAAATGGATGCATGGCCTGTGATTTAGCTCACACACTGAAATAGAACCACTGTGAACAGCATATCTTCTTGGACTAGATCTGCACATAACAAGAACAACATGTTTCATCCAGCCTTGCTTTTATGGAAATAGATAATTAGATTGTTGTTTACGAAAATACATGGGTCAAAGGAACGTCACTGAGATACAAGATCTAACTGAACAGCTAAGAAGAATACATTTGAATTGCTGGTACTGTTAGGATCGCCGTAATTTATGCAGAGTAACATCGAAAGAAAGATCAAACATGAAAATGGGATTTTCTGCTATAAATTAAAAGACTTATGGTGTAGCGCCAAAAATCCAAGGCTTGGTACTATGATAGGTTTTCTCTGTTTGCAGCTGTCGTTGTCACTTCCCTATTTCGGATGTTTGCCAGAGATGTTCCAAAGCCAAGCGTATTAAACCGAGTCCACCTGTCTCTGTCTTTAACTGCTTTTTCATATCTACCAAAGATCATTTTAAAGTAATGTCCGCCAAAACTGGCAAAGCCTTACGAATTCAACCGAGATATTCTGATGCCAAAGAGAACAGAAAGCCGTGCCTGACGCACCTGTTTCTGTCTGTCTTTTCCAAGTTGATTTGTCCTGCCAAAGAAAACACAGATCCCAGAAAAGATTCAGGTCTGTGAAGGTACTTCTGAGGACAGGGAAAATGAAATAACACTCATCTTACTTACACTTTTCTTTTTATTTTATGTCGTTTGGCAAAAACAAGTTTCAGTTTTAGTCATTATTGTCAAATGATACGCAATCAAAAAATAAAATGATCTAATCATCTGATTAGAATCTACTATTCATCTAAAGATACACTCCAAAATCGGTAACAAAAAATTGAATCAATCGATCTAACAAATGAATTCAAATGACCGATTTAGTCATGTTCAGATGGCATTGTGATCTGTAGTGAGAGGAGGGGAGAGGTGGAGGTTTGCACTAAAAATAAGAGGAATGAAGATTAGTCAGAGTAAGACAGAGTACGTGTTTGTAAATGAGAGGGATCCAAATGGAAAAGTGAGGTTACAGGGAGAAGAGATAAAGAAGGTGGAAGATTTTAAGTACGTAGGATCAACACTCTAGAGCAATGGAGAGTGTGGAAAAGAGGTGAAGAAGCATATGCAGGCAGGCTGGAACGGGTAGAGAAAAGCATCAGGTGTGATAGAAGAGTTTCAGCTGAAATGAAAGGAAAAGTGTACAAAACCGTAGTGAGAGCGGCATGCTGTTTGGTCTAGACAAACACACACCAAAATCGGTAACAAAAATTGAATCGATCAAACGAATGAATTCAAATACCAATTTAGTCATGTTCACATGGCATTTTGATCTGTAGTGAGAGGAGGGAAGAGGTGGAGGAAAACCTGGAGAGGTGGGGTGGGGGTTTGCACTAGAAAGTGCAAACCTCTTCTTTCTAGAAGAGGAATGAAGATTAGTCAGAGTAAAACAGAGTACGTGTTTGTAAATGAGAGGGATCCAAATGGAAAAGTGAGGTTACAAGGAGAAGAGATAAAGAAGGTGGAAGATTTTAAGTACTTAGGATCAACAATCCAGAACAATGAAGAGTGTGGAAAAGAGGGGAAGAAGCGTGTGCAGACAGGCTGGAACGGGTGAAGAAAAGTATCAGGTGTGATAGAAGAGTTTCAGATAAAATGAAAGGAAAAGTGTACAAAACTGTGATGAGACCGGCCATGCTGTTTGGACCCATCCCTCTGGGAGTGACTAGGATGGATGGGATCAGAGGAACAACACATGGAAGAGGTTTTGGAGATAAAGTCAGAGAGGCCAGACTGAAATGGTTTGGACATGTGCAGAGGAGAGAGAGTACATCGGAAGAAGGATGCTGGGTTTGGAACCACCAGGAAAGAGGCGTGCAGAGAAAGACCAAAGAGGAGGTTCATGGATGCAGTGAAGGAAGACATGAAGATAGTTGGTGTGACCGAAGAAGATGCAGCAAATAGGGTTAGATGGAAGAAATTGACTTGCTGTGGCGACCGCTGAATGGAAACGCCTAAAGAATAAGAAGAATTTAGTCATGTTCCAGACACAAATAACCATTTTTTCTGACAGTTCTTCCATTTTTGCTGGATTAAAGTTTGGCCACAGTTTGTGTTTATCAGATGACACCACACCAAACTCGGAGAAGAAGATTATTCCCACTGGACCTACATGAATTCAAATAGCTCATTTTAGAACATAATTATTTACAACATCAAGTCCAGACTATTTATATTGAAGATATTGTGGATTGACTCTAAGTCAAAGAATTTACTCTGATGTGTAAACTGATGAAGTGTATTTCTGCACATGCTCGGCACAGCTTCGATGTGCTCATCTGTTAAATGTGCTGTGTTTTAATAGAGGAATAAAAAATCTAAAACAGGGTCAGGTATTTGTTCAAGCCTGGCGCCAGGATTATTTTACAACCATATCTCAGTCACAAGTTTATACTTTCTGATGGTCGTGTCATTCGTTCAGACTCTGATCGATACGAAGAGGACTAACTTAAAAACAAGACGAGATGCCAATAAATCCCTTCCAAACAAAAGAATAAAAACTATTAAAAAGATTGTGTAAAAACACGGTGTATCTTTACGAGCGTATGCCTGTGAGTGGTGTATTGATATCCAAATCTCTTTCAAGACTTCCCAAACCAGATGTTGAATTTGGAAAAAGTTTTTTTTCTGGCCATGGATCATTTTGATGAGCAGAATGGCTCAGTCATGTCTAGTTAATGTTTTTCATCTACGATGCATCCTCGGGTTTATTAGTTTCCAAACTGCCTGAAAAATACAAATAAAAATGATCAACTGGGTCGTAAACAAGTGGTTTATACTTAGTATTTTTAAAGTTTTCTGGATGATCTTTGGGGAAATTTTAAGGCCTAGAATAGCAAGCATGAAGTAACTAAGAGTTCCAATAAGTGATCCAAATAATTATGTCTTTGGGTAGTTTGATCTTTTATGTACTTTTTGTTCTGCTTTGCATGTAATTAAGCATGTTGGTGTCTTGTTCATGACACAGGGAAAAATTGAGCAAAGAGGAACATAAGTTCCAGTTTGCAAATCAAACATGTTTTTCATGATAAAAAAGCCCCAAAAATATGTTTATGTAGCTTTAATCATGGATAAAGTTAAACAGTTTCTTTCCGTTCCATCTGGGGCCTGGTTACGGGGGCAATAGCCTCAGACGGGAAGCCCAAACTTCTCTCATCCCGGCTGCATCCTCCAGCTCACCTGGAAGGATCCCGAGTCATTCCCCGGCCAGCTGTGAGACATAGTCTCTCCAGTGGTTCCGGGGTCTGACTCTTGGTCTCATCCCGGTGGGACGTGCCTGAAACACCTCACCAGCTCACCTCACCAGCAAGGATGCAACCCGAGAGGGTTGCATCCTTACCAGATGACCGATCCACTCCATTTGGCTACTCTCGGCCTGGAGGAGGAGCGGCTCGACAGCGAGCTCCTCCCGGATGGCAGAGCTTCTCAAGCGATCTCTGAGCGAGAGCCCAACTCATTTCGGCCGCTTGCATCCGTGATCTCATTCATTCGGTCACCACCCACAGCTGGTGACCATAGGTGAATATGAAACATAGAAACAGTTCCTAATTTGCTTTAAACCTTCAGAAGTGATGGATGCATCACTTCAGTGGTTAAGCAAGAAGGTCGGTGTTTAAGTCCCAGAGGGGCAAGGTTAGAAACACTGATCTTTCTGTGTGGAGTTTGTATGTTCTCCCTGTGTATGCGTGGGTTTCTTTCGGGTACTCCGGTTTCCTCCCACCCTCCAAAAACATGCATGTTAGGTTGATTGGTCACTATGAAATTGCCGCTAGGAATCAGTATGTTCTAGGATTGTTGTGAGTGTATGGCTCCGCAACAGACCGGTGACCTGTTCAGGGTGTACACTGCCTCGCAACTGAAAGCAGCCGGGATAGGCTTCTGCGACCCCTTTAGGGATTAGTGATTAAGAAGACTATGCTTTTTGTGATTTTAAAAATAGTTTTAAAAAATGTTCATTTAGATTTAATCATGGTTAAGACAAAACCTAGTTTCTAATTGATTTTAAACCCTAAAAATCTGTCTCTAGAACTGACAAATCAAGTTAGAAATCTGGGAGTAATAATGGACTCAGACTTTAACTTCAACAGTAACATCAAATCAATTACATCAGCAGGGTTTTACCACCTTAAAAACATTGACAAAATCAGAGGTTTGGTCTAAAACAGACTTAGAGGTTCTTATCCATGCATTTGTTTCCAGTAGGTTCGATTATTGCAACCGTCTACTCACTGGTCTGAACAAAAAAGCCTTAAAACCGCTGAAGTTTATTCAAAATGCTGCTGCTCGAGTCCTAACAAGAACTAGAAAATACGATCACATTAGTCCTGTGCTAAAGTCTCTGCACTGGCTTCCTGTGGCTCAGAGAATAGACTTTAAAGCTGCTCTGCTTGTGTTTAAGTCTCTCCATGGTCTACCACCAAAGTACATCTGTGATATGTTAGTACCTTATAAACCATCTAGAACTCTGAGGACCTCTGGGACCGGTCTCCTGCTGGTGCCTAGAGTCAGGACTAAACATGGAGAAGCTGCATTTCAGTTTTAAGAATGGGAGAAAAAAGTGAGAAATTATTATTTAGGTCGTTTGTAGTATTAGGAATTTACGTACCAAGATAGATAGATAGATAAAACTTTATTAATCTCCCGCAGGAGAAATTCTGGTGTCCAGCAGCAACAGAAATCACACAAACTGTAAATACAAATAAATAAAAACAAGACACACACATCATAAAATAGGACTCTGTTCCTTCCAGAACCATCTGATCTATTCAATTGCCTGAGGGTTGAAGGGATGAACGACCTCCTAAAGCGCTCAGTCCTGCAGCGCCGTGAGAGGGACCTCTTACTTCGGGTTGTCTTCTGGGTCGTGAAGAGGGTGATGGGGGTTATTCAGGATACCCTGCATTAAAGCCCTCATCCTCCCCACCAAAAGCTCCCACAGAGTCTACATTTCTCCCCACCACAGATGCACACTTCCTTATCAGTCTGTCCAGCCTATTGCTGTCCCTTGCGGTCAAGCTGCCTCCCCAGCAGACGGCCTCAAAGAACACAAAGACAAAGAAGGATGTTTGTCCTCCTCCATCTTTTCGTGTGTCTTTAACACCTCTGTTTGAATTTATTTAGTTCAACTTCTCTGTGAAAGTGCAGTGAAACAAAGCCATAAAGTTTTAAATTAGATTTTAAAAAGCCAACCAAAGCTTCTTGTCCTGCCATCTTCAGTTTTACTGGGCTGTTTCTGCAGCCGTGTTGTAAGCCATGCCTTCGCCAAACCCCACCACCAAACCAAAATGCTGGATTACGGTTTTATGTAGAGCAAAACATCTGTCCTGAGGACATGGGAAATTATTTCATAAATTTTTTAAAGACGTTTCAAAGCATAAACAAGAAAAAGAATGCTATAAAAGTAGCTTTTTTTTAATAGTCGTTTAAAGTTTAAACCACTGTAATGTCTGCATAGTAACGTCATATGAACGTCAAACAGCGTTCCATCTAGTTTCACCTCTTATTTAAAAACTTTAGTATTTCTATCATTTAAACTGAATTAAATGTTCATCTACAGCTCATTTTATCTTCCAAACCTTCCAGTTTAAATTTCTGTCTCCTCTAATATTTCTTCATGTTGTTAGTCCACTTTTTCCTCGTTTCTCATGCTTTTTTTTTATGTTTTGACGCAGCTCTGTGGACTTGGAAACATTGCCTTCTTTCTCTTGCCATGGCAGGCTTTAACTAAATGTGTCTGTTTCCTCTCACGGTCTGCTTTTTTAAGACTCCTCAGGGTAGCAGTCCACCGCTGTGTGTTTTTGTTACACAGTGAGTTTCTATAAAATGTGCCAATTTGTTGCTACGCTACTGTGGAAAACACACTTGTGCTACGTTGAGGCGTTTTCTCTCACCTCATTACTTATCTGTGATCAACAGTTTCTTAGTAACATAGCATTTTATAAAGCTACAGGTCGTTGGAGCTGCTTTTATCACCTTATATGTGAAAATGTGCCAAAAGTATAGCGTTTCAGATCAGACTGTATGTTTGATAGATCAGTAGTAGGTTAACTCAGGACTGTACAATTTCTCTATTCACTGACGTTAATGGACAAAATAGAATACAATGGAGTTAGGAGTCTTTATTCTTTTAAAACACAATAAATCTGTGTCTCAATCGTAGAAACACTCATTTAATCTCTAGATTAGGCCAGTATATGAACACAATTCTGTCATGATTCCCTCACCAACCACCAGATGGAGCCCCGGACTTCCTTCATCTCCCTGATTCGGGACACTTGTTGGTGATTGACCTGTTGCCTATTTAAAGGCAGTCTGCCTTGACTTTATTGTTGGGTCATCATCCCTTCCAGCCGGGGCTTCCTGGCTGCCCGACCAAGAGATGGTTTGAACTTTTACCACAAGACATTCCTCTGAACCATGTGTTTTTCTCCCACAGTGTTGCTGGTCTTCCAAGTGAATAAATATTGTTTGCTGTCTTAAATTTGGGTCCGCCTCCTCCTTCTGCGCCCAGACCGTGACAAATTCTAACAGCAGATTCTTAGAACTCCTGCAATACCTCCTCTTTTAATTGTAGTAGATCTAGCGGTGAACCAGCCCTGTCATTTGCATATTATAGCGAAATGCAATTTTAAAATTTATTGTGCAACCGTAAAAGCAACCGTTGGCGCTGCATGGTGGGGCAGTGGTTAGGAAAGTGGCCTGACAACAAGAAAGTCGGGGCTTGAGTCCAGAGCAGGACGAAACTTGAAACACTGGTCTTTTCTTGTGGATTTTGTATGTTCTCATTGTGTAAGTGTGAGTTTTTTCCAGATACTCCGGTTTCCACCCACACTCCAAAAACATGCGGGCTAGGTTGATTGGCCACTAGGAATGAGTGTGTGTGTTAGGTCCCCCCAGTAGATTGGCGACTTGTTCAGTGTTTACCCCTCCTCGCGCCTTTAATCAGCTGGGATAGGCTCCGGCAATCATGGTAAGGAAAGAGCTGAGCCGAAAAGGAAAGCTCTCAATTTACAAGTCTATCTACGTTCCCACCCTCACCTATGGTCATCAGCTGTGGGTGGTGACCGAAAGAATGAGATTGCGGAAACAGGCGACTGAACTGAGCTTCCTCCGCATTGCGCCTGGGCTCTCACTCAGAGATCGGGTGAGGAGCTCTGCCATCCGGGAGGAGCTCGGTATCGAGCCGCTCCTCCAGGTTGAGAGAAGCCAGATGAGGTGGTTCGGGCATCTGGTCAGGATGCCCTCTGAACGCCTCACTGGTGAGGTGTTTTGGGCACATCCCAATGGTAGGAAACCAAGAGGCAGACCCCGGACCCGCTGGAGAGAATATGTCTCACAGCTGGCTGGGGAACTATTTGGGATCCTTCCTGGTGAGCTGGAGGATGCAGCCGGTGAAAGATGCCTGGGCTTCCCATCTGAGGCTGTTGCCCCTGTGACCCAGCTCCGGATAAGCGGAAGACGTTGGAACGGAACGGTTCAGAAGACAAAACAAAAAATCAACCACAAGTTTTACTAAATGAACTCAATAACTTATGCGTTCTCTAGTATCGGTGTTCCTCCTATTTTAGTATTTACTGTAGCACCATGTAAGCAATGGAATCCAACTAGAGCTGAATTTAAAAGCCACCAAGCATGTTATTTAGCACTTTTTAACACATTTACATGACTAGTCACACAAACAGGAATGAAGATAAAAAAATTAAACATGGACATTTAAAAAGGACTAAATGTGTCTTGTAAAGAGTAAAGGGGACTGACTTTCGGGCAACAATACCCTCACTCCTAAAAACTGGTTTATTTAGTTGAAGTTAGTAATGTTATTCTAGGGGGTTGGTTTTGCCCCTTTTGTTTGGTCTGGTCAGTGTTTAAGCCTCTTTTAGGATTTCACGTGATCTCATTCTCAGTTGAAAGGCCTGTCGTGGCCTCTGTAGAGATAGCCGTAGTACGTAGTGGATAAGGAATGCAGAAGATCGCAAAAAAACATTCTCACACAGATTAATTGTTAGGTCCTTTCAATCTGGTACAAAGTTATCTGAGACTGCTGGCCTCTCTGGGTTTCAGGTCATGTCCTGACTAATTATAAACACTGGCACATCGAGGATCGAGATCTATTTTAAAATCTTTTTATTCTTGAAATAACAGATAGAACAGTTGTTTGGGTTCAATCTCCTTATTAACGCATTGCTGGGCTCTTTGTTCATTTCTGACCATTCTTTCTTTTTGGGAGATCACAGCCTTATTAAGCTCACTTATTAAAACCCACACGTGCCACCAGCTCTGCCAGTTATTGTGTTTTTGGGGTATTTTTACTTCCTCACGTGGCACAGTCTGCTTCAGTTAAAAAAAAGAAAAAGTCCTGTAACTAAAGCAGTCTCCTTTCTTCTTTTTTTTTCTATGAAGGAAGAAAACTAAATTATTCAGGAAGGTTGAGAGCATGTGTCTGACCTCCAGGAATGACGACTGCATACATTTAAGATGTTTTGGGTTTTAATTATTACGGGAAGAAAATCTGAAGAGAGGAACAAGATATTTAAAGCACAAAGAGATGAGAAGGTGGCAAGATGCAAACGAAGGGAGCAGAAAGACTTTTGGACTTTTTTTTTTTACTCACTCTATTTACCCCTCAATGGGGAAATTCATGTGCTGCACTACTACACCGCAGCAGGCTGCCACAATGGCACCAATGGTGGTAGAAACAGGGGTTGGGTATCCTTTCCAATGACCCTAGACGTGCACTCATTGGGATGCGAACCCGCAAACTTCCGATTAACTTCCAGTCCACAGGCGAACACTCTAACCACTGAGCCACCGTCTCCCCTTATATAAGTTTTTTAAAATTCTTTTCTAATATTTTTCCAATGTTTGCATGCATGTGGGCGTTCACTATTACTATTTTAAAAAGTTAACACGCTTTTTAAATGTTAGAGCAAAAATATTTAAGTATTTTTTTTCTAACTAATGGTTGTTGAAAACATTTCCTTCTACCGTCCAAAAACTACCACATAAAGCTTCTAGAGCCTTCCGACACAAACTTCCTGAAATGAACTATTCCTAAATCTGGGATCATCCTGACTGGATTATACACATTTAAAGCAGAACATTTCTGGAATGTCAAAAGAGTAATAAACTAGAAAATAAACTTGGAGACACCCACACACATGCACGCACCCTCTTTCACTCACATAGGCAGTTTATTTGTAGCCTGTTTGTAGTGAGTGAACTGGTCGTTGTGGTATGTTTCCACCTTACCCATTAACACTTCTCAAGCCAACCCACCAGCTCTGTTCTCACACCTACCTTTCCACATTGGTGAGTGAACCGATCTTTGTCCATTCATGTTCTTAATGGCTCCAATATGGTGGAACACGTCATTAAAAAACACATTTTATTGTTAGAAGAGGCCAGCTTGTGCAGAGGAAGGTTGGACCACCAGGGTCTCGGCTGTCCGCTGCCACCCAGGTCCTCCTTCACTTGACCGCTTGAGTGTATCCACAGGAAGGTGGGCCAATGTCTTTAACTTGGGCTGAGGCTAGCTAGCTGCTAGCTTCTTCTTAACCCCTTATCCCTAGTGGGATTGCGGGAGAAGCCCTGGCTGATTACAGTTGAGAAGCGAGGTACACCCTGAACAAGTCACCCGTTTGTTGCGGGGCTTTACACACACAACCATCCTCACACTCATTCATTTCTGGGGGCAATTTCGTAGTGGCCGATTTGCCCAACATGCATGTTTTTGGAGAGTGGGAGGAAACCAAACATACATGGGTAGAACATGCAAACTCCACACAGAGAGGTCAGTGATCCAAGCCTCGTTTCCACCCGGGATTCGAACCCAAACCTTCTTGCTGTGAGGCCACTGTGCTATCCACTGCACCACCATGCAGTCATGCACACAAAATGTGGTTCATAAATAAGTTTGCCTTGCCTCAACGTTGCCCAAGATGGCCCTCATCATTGGTATTATTTTGAGCTGTACTTTAGCTAGAGCTTGTTTGCTGTGGGTAACTCTACCAGGGTAAATGTTATCTTAATGTAGCTCCGAGGATGACGAGAACAAGCAAAACAGTTGAAAAAATTGAGCCCAAATGCAAACCTCATGATTTAACAGTTGATCTTGTCTGGGTTTTCCTGCTCTGGGTGCTGCCCCACAACTTGGCAACCCTAAAGTATGTATGTATGTTATTTAAGGATGCTGAGTTTGGAACTGCTTGGCAGGAAACCAAGGAAACCTAAAAAACTAACATGGGTTTATAGGTTTAGTGAGGAAGCCAGAAAGGTAGCAATAGTGACAAGAAATGCAAAAGACAGGGTTTGATGATGACCACTTCACATTTAGGAATAAAGAGCCAAATGTGGATGGAGTTGGAATGGAAAGCTAATTTCTTACAGATACTTAAACTATTAAATCAACTGTGGGGTCTCCAAGCCGAGACCGAGGCCTCACTCTCATAAATTTTAATATCTGTGCTCACAATTTGCATTTTGTACAATAACCGAAATCTTTGTCGAATACCTTTTATTGCAGTAAATATCTAGTAGGGGAGGCAATGGCTCAATGGTAGAGCGTTTGCTCTCTGACCGAAAGTTAGCCGGAAGTTCGCAGGTTTGAATCCCTCTGAATTTTCGTCTAGGGTCCTTGGAAAAGACACCTAACTCCTGATTCTCCCACCATTGACGCCATCGTGGCAGCCTGTTGCGGTGTAATGCAGCACACACATTTTCCTGTTGAAGGATCAATAATTCACTGCAAATTTTACTTAATTTTCCAAGTTCTAAAATGTAAAAATGTATCATAATTGAGAATAAAACCATCTCTTCTACCATTTTAAGCTGTAAACGGTTTTCCTCTTCAGCTAGCTTATCATCCAACCAGTTTCCATGTTGGGTTTTTCCACTAATAGCTGCTGCGTAATCAAAGCAACATCACGCAGCGATGACAGCATCATGTTTGAAATACCTACTTGATACCCCAGTGTTCCCCTTCATACTTTATGTGCCACACATATTTCCATGCCACAGGTTGTGCAACTGAGAGCCATCCTCAGATAAGCTGTGGGTACTTGGACGACTATTTACAGTATAATATGTCTATGGAAACTTAAAGGGGGGAGATACAGTTAGCATGATATTTATGGGATGTTAAAGAAGATAGAGCTCGACATGCTGTTCTGGAACAGTTTCAACCTCTGGACATTTTTTGATTAACACACAGGGTATCACAATGTGTTGCATTGAAGTAAAATAGATTAATTAAATAACTGAATATTGCAGTCTTGATTGGCTGTTAATTGTTAGATGTAGAGCACAGGATTACATGTGCTGGAGGTGGACCTGGATACAAAAAAACCCCTCTTTATTCAATTTATTAAGGCAGTATTTTTCAACCTTTTTCATGCCAGGGTACATTTTTCCATCGTAAGAAATCTTGAGGCAAATCAACAACTAAATGAGAGGGATCCAAATGGAAAAGTGAGGTTTCAGGGGGAAGAAATAAAGAAGGTGGAAGATTTTAAGTACTTAGGATCAACAGTCCAGAGCAAGGGAGAGTGTGGAAAAGAGGTGAAGAAGCATGTGCAGGCAGGCTGGAATGGGTGTAGAAAAGAATCAGATGTGATGTGTGATAGAAGAGTTTCAGCTAAAATGAAAGCGAAAGAGTACAAAACCGTGCTGAGACCGGCCATGTTGTTTGGTCCAGAGACAGTGACACTGAGGAAAAGGCAAGAAACAGAGATGGAGGTAGCAGAGATGAAGATGCTGAGGATCTCTCTGTGAGTGACCAGGATGGACAGGATCAGAGGAATAGTACATGTTAGAGGTTTTGGAGAAAAAGTCAGACTGAGATGGTTTGGACATGTGCAGAGGAGAGAGATAATATCGGCAGAAGGATGCTGGGTTTGGAACCACCAGGAAAGAGGCCTAGGGGAAGACCAGAGAGGAGGTTCACAGATACAGTGAAAGAAGACATGAAGATAGTTGGTGTGATCGAAGAAGATGCAGGAGATGGATTAGGTTAGATGGAAGAACTGACTTGCGTGGGGTAGTTTTTGGGAGGGATGGACAGTAGCATGCAACAAAAAAAAACAGAAGAGTGGGTTGCTATGGTTACAGGAAACAACCTATCGTAGGACAGCCCTGCATGCCTCTAAATAAAATGACTAGATTTTATAATGATACACATAAATAAATAGGCTTTAATTCATTTTTTTTTTTTTTTTCAAACAAATGCCACAAGATGAACCAAAACAATCTTTGGGAGCTATCGATAGATCATGATCATCATATCAGGTGAAATAGGATCATCTCCACTGGTTGAAAAATGCTGTAAGGGATGGAAGTGTAGGTGTTTTGGTAAATATCATTGATAAAATGAATTATTACCACGGAAGATAGGCAGGGATTTCCTGAGGACCAGCCTGGTCAGGCTTTAATCCCGACCAGACCTGGCCAGACCTGACAAGGAGGGCATGGACATGGGGAACCAGGCATGAGGAAGGCAGGCAGGGTCAAGACAACAGACATCCTGACAAGGGAGTGAATGACATCAAGATTTAATGACGAGGGTAAAACATGACACAGATGCAAACATTACGTTGTGACAATCAGGACCAGGTTTGAGGAATTAGGGCAAAGTGTAGAACAAGAGGAAAGACGAATAGACCAGAAGAAGAGAGGATTAGGACTGAAATATCCATATCCATACTGAGCTGCTCAGAAATAATTTGATTGGACCATATTATTTTATAAAAATAGATCATTCAAAACTATATGAAACTGTTCTCAGACCAGGTGGATCTGAGACCCTTGGTAAATATTTCTTTCTGACTGTTAAAGAGGCACCGCAAAGGGTTAAATAACTGAAATTATTCACCATCTTTCATCTGCATTCTCTGCTTTAAGCTGGCTGGATGTAACAAAATAACACAATCAGAAGAAGTGAAGAATTTTCCAACAAGCGTATAAAATTCCACTTTCGACTATCTAATCTCCATGCAGGGAACATTACCGGATCAGGGTTGCCAAACCAGTAGGGAGTAGGAGGAGAACAGAAAAGATCAAGCGAGTATCTTCCTACCGGTGTGATTAGAGTGCTGGTTCAGATTTACGGAGGTGAAGGACATGATCGTCCCAAAGGAAGTTTCCAAAGAGCCTGCTCTGTGAGGAATGTGGGGCCTCTGACATTTGTATGTCTTTGGTTACAACATGGTTTACTTAGTCTTTAATTTATTTCAGCTCGTTTGGTCTTTTTTTAAACCTAGTTAAGTGTATTTGAAAAACCATTCAGTCACTTTATTCATTTGTGCAATAATTTATTTGGGACATTAAGGAATTAACCTTAGTTTTAAATCTCAAATAAAGTGCAAATCTATATTTCTGAACACATTTACGTGCAATATAGAGAGTTAAGGGAGGAAATTTGTCGATGGATAAAAACCGATCTGCGTAAACTGAATATTTTGATGAAGTGTAAAATCATTATCACGTCATAGGAGACCTTGAAGCGTGATGTGATACAAGAGCATTCCTCTGGTGACCTTTGCTAGAAATTGTTAAAACGTTAAGGGTAGCAACCCCAACCCAGTATCAAATCGATGTCCTTCTCCAGTGGTGGATGAAGTACTCACATTTTGTACTTAAGTAAAAGTACAGATAATTAGGCAAAACATTTACTTAAGTAAAAGTACCAATCAAAAAAATCTACTTAAGTAAAAGTACAAAAGTAGTTGGTGTAAATTGTACTTTTTAAGTAAAAAGTAAAAGTATTTGATCTTGGACAAGGTAGCATGTTCTCAAATCAACATAAACATTATTTTGTACAGCAACTCAACAGAAATAATAAGAAGGTATAACAAGTGCACAAATCAAAGTTTCTAGTGTCCAAGAAGGAGTGGGGGGAAGAAAACTTATTTAACCCCACCCCACCCCATTGCTGAGTAGTACTGAGAAAGGTCTTTAAATTTTAATAGTTTAGAATGTGCAAAGAAGTTGTGAGTATGATCCAAAAAACCAACTTTATGTATAATTCGTAGTGCTCTTTTCTGTAAGACAGTTAAGGGTGTTAGTGTCGTCTGATAGGTATTCCCCCATACTTCAACACCATAAGTGAGATATGGAAGAACCATCGAGCAATACAATGTGCGCAAGGAGTTGAAATCAAGGTGATGTTTAATTTTATATTTTATAGAGAGACTTTTGGATATTTTTGCTTTTACATGTCTGACGTGGGGTTTCCAAGACAGTTTATTGTCTATGATGATTCCCAAAAATTTTGCTTCGTCTACAGTCTCAATTTGTACATTTTCAATTACAATTGGTTGTTTGGAGCTTGTTTTTGTATTTCCAAAGAACATGACTTTAGTTTTATTCAGATTAAGAGATAATTTATTGATATCCATCCATTTCTTTATTTTGCTGAGCTCCTTATTGACTGTATTGATAAGTTCATTGTAATTATGACTGCTATAGAATATAGATGTATCATCTGCAAACAGTATGAGTTTTAGCGTCTGTGATACCATAAGAATATTGTTTGTGTAGATATTAAAAAGTTTTGGTCCCAATACGGAGCCTTGGGGAACACCACAAGAAATACTAAGAGTCTCAGATGAAGTAGACCCAATTTGCACATATTGCGTTCTTTCCGTTAAATAGCTTTGTATCCATTCCCCAGCGATTCCCCTTATCCCGTGTTCTTGTAATTTTTTAAGTAATATTGCATGATTGATTGTATCAAAAGCTTTCTTTAAATCTATAAAAATTCCAATTGCATATTTTTTACCATCTATTGCACTTGTTATTTCCTCAGTTGTTATTTCCAAGTATAGCCATTGAGGTAGTTCATAATTCAAATGTTATTTTTTGTGCTGTAGGGTGTCACCATGGTAACCAGGATAAATACTCTGCAGGGGTCTGACCCCCACACCCCTCTCCCACCTCTTTTGGTCCACAAAAAAATAAATAAATAAAATAAAAGGAAAGGGGACAAGTCAAGCTATCCCCTAGAAGGGCCAGTAAATGGGCTGCCAAAATGGAGGAAAATGACACTTATTTTTAAAATGTTTTGGGGGGGACGCCCCCAGTCACTATATGTTGGCTTTGTCAAAGCCCCACCCCCTTTGGAAAATTCTAGATTCGCCCATGCTCTGTGTAATGATGGCTCAACTTTTTATTTAGAAGTAAACACAACGAACAACAATCTTCTGACTCTTTTTAATTTGTTCTATATTTGATGTTAGGTTTTTGGCGCTGAATGAATGAGGAAAATGTTTCTCGATTCATTACTTCTTCTCCCGACCAACTGCTTCTTTTGATTTTGGCGATGTGGCTTCAAGATGCGCTAAAAGAAACTGTGTATTTTTCAAATTCCTGAACGAAAATGTAACAAAAAATGTAAAACACACTTTTAATAAGTAGCGAAATAAAAGTACAGATATTTGCTCTAAAAATGTAGTGAAGTAAAAGTAAAAGTACCGGTCTTAAATTTTACTTAAGTAAAGTACAGATACACAATTTTTCTACTTAAGTACAGTAACAAAGTACATTTACTTTGTTATGTTCCACCACTGTTAAAGCGTTAAGGGTAGCCACCCCATCCCGGTATCAAATCGATGCCCTTCTCTACACAACACACACAGCTTTAAGAATTTATACAGAAACCACATTTCTTTTGGCTGCGGCTCCTTGAATTTCTTTATTTGACAGACGGTGAGATTGAGCCGTTTTGGATCCCATCACAACTTGTAATTCAACATTCTCCTGCTCTCCCCTTTGGTTGTTTTTTAACCTCATTGAGACCTAAATTTTTGACAGAACGATCTCTGTAAAAATTGGTAATGGCTTTGGAAGAGCGTGTTCGTCTTACCCGCATGGAGCTGGCTCACCAGCTCGGGTTTTTAAGGCGAACGTTGAAACAAAATGTTCTGTGGAATCATAACTCATTCACTCTTCTTTCTCTTTCTTTCCAGAGTCTCCAGTCCTTCTAAGCCTCCTCCTGTGTTGCCAAAGGTACAGTGAAGTCATTTCCATGGAGTGAATGTGAATTTATTTTTTATAAATCAAAACAAAGCACCAGCAGAAATGCCAAAATATATTGCTAAATCTTTGGAAGACATCACTCTATTTTTAAATTGATCAATAAGGATAGTCAAAAAGTGACTCATCAGAACACTGAATCCGTTCCGTCATCTTCCGCTTATACGGGGCCAGGTGGCGAGGACAACAGCCTCAGACGGGAAGCCCGGGCTTCTCTCATCCCAGCTGCATCCTCAGCTCACCTGGGAGAATCTCGAGTTGTTACCCATGCCAGCTATGAGACATACGTAGTCTCTCCACTGGGTCTATGAGACATAGTCCCTCCATGGCTCTTGGTCTCCACCAGCGTGTCTGAAACACCTCCCAGGGAGGCGCTTGGGTGGCATCCTGACCAGATGCCTGAACCACCCCATCTGGCTTCTCTCGACCTGGAGGAGGAGTGGCTCAACACCGAGCTCCTCCCAGATGGGAGAACTCCTCACCCGATCTCTGAGTGAGAACCCAGCCACCCTGCAGAGGAAGCTCATTTCGGCCGCTTGTATCCACGATCGCATTCTTTCGGTCACCACCCACAGCTGGTGACCATAGGTAAGAGTGGGAACGTAGATCGACTTGTAAATCGAGAACTTTACTTTTCGGCTCAGCTCTTTCTTTACCACGACTGACCAATGCAGCATCCTAGTTATTGCTGACGCCGCACTGATCTGCCTGTCGATCTCCCGCTCCATCTTTCCACCACTCGTGAACAAGACCCCAAAATGCTTAAACTCCTCCACTTGGGGCACAATCCTGTCCCGGACCTGCAGGGGGCATTCCACCCTTTTCCGGGTGAGGACCATGGTCTCAGATTTGGAGGCGCTGATTCATATTTATCAACACTGAATCCTATCAGAGTTAATTAAACTGAGAAAACTTGGAGAAAAACAAAAATACCAAGACATTGGGAAGACATCAAGGTGTCAGGAATGCAGCATCAAATTTAATCTTCGAGAATTCCCTAATAAAGTTTTTTCAATTCGATTAAAATAGATCAGCTGATGTGCTCTGTTTTACTGCTTTAATGATGGTGTTTATGTTTGTACACCCCTCTGAAGCGACCCCACTTTTAATTTGCACGTTTTTTGTTTGTGTGCAGTGTGTCATCGTAAAATGCTGATGTTTACCTAATAATTCACCCAAAGGAAAATCGGAACGATTCGGACTCATTTAAATGGAAAATTTGACTTTAGGAAACATCAGCAAACTGTTTGCTGTGTTTTTATCGATTCATGTGTGTCTGCATGCTTTTTTTTTTTCTCATACCGATAGGCCGACAAATCAAACATCATAAAACCAGTTGCCATTGCCATCACCCACTCCCCTCCGCCGCCACACCCTCACCTCCACTCTGCCCCCCACAACAAGGCTCCCAGACCTTACGGGGACTGCAGGTCAGAGAGGGAGTTCTGTCCTTCACAGACTCGTTTTGCTACGGTCATCCCTTCTCCATCCTCTGCATTCACACCTGCATCATCGCATACAAGTCCCCCGCCTCTTTCTCCGGTATCCCACCCATCCTCAGCCTCATCTTCACCCCCTGTCCTCGTTCCACCTCAGCCATCAGTGTACAACACACCTATCAACCTCTACTCGGCTGAGAATGCATGTGAGGTGGCGATGGGGCAGAGGCGGGGCCTTTTGGAGAATCAGGGCGGAGCCTTACCTCTTCAGTTTAATGGGTGAGTGGAGGATTAAATAAAATAAGTTTATATTTTTCACCTTTACCTCTTTTAAGATTCTCCTATGATTCATAATTGTCTTTAAAAAATTAAGGTTTTGGTGCCAATTTTTCCCCCCGTGTTTCTTTTTTGTTGTGTTGGTGACCGAGCAGTCACAGGGGAATCAAACCAAGTTCTCCCGGTCGAAAGACGGCAACTCTGCCACTAGACCAACGCCTTCTGGGACTTTATTACCAATTTTAAACGTTCCATCTCAAGCAAAATCGACATCTCAAAACTTTCGACCATTAAACATTGATGTATGCGTCTTGTCTTTTATTTGTGATCACAGTAGATTTTATAGTAATTCAATTCTTTTTGAAAAAAATTGCATTTGATTTTTGCTCCCTCCGAAGTGACAAGGAACGAGTCTTGCTACTTTGATGACATGACTGGCTACATCACGGACACTTTCGACGTAGCAGGAAAATTTTACTCACTTCTTCCTCTGTTCTCTTCCAACTCCTCTCTGAGTTGGGCAGGGATGGGTGGTTCAATCAGCACTAGTGTTAAATTCCAAAATGCCGAGCGTGTGTTTTCTCAGAATTAGCAGGGGAAATGAGCAATATTAAGGCTTTCACATTTTCTTGTCGGCAAGAGAGCTTTACAATAAGTAAGATGGGCATCCAAAAATCCACACAATACCATATGAAAAAAAAAAAAGAGTTGTTTTTTTTAGCTAAATTTAACTGTAGAATTAGATTCATCAGGATGGAATAAATGTGTTAATCCTGAATTATGTGCAAAACAAAAAAACAAAAAAAAGAGTGTGGAAAAGAGGTGAGGAAGCATGTGCAGGCAGGTTGGAATGGGTGGAAAAAAGTATTAGGTCTGATGTGTGATTGAAGAGTTTTAGCTAAAATGAAAGGAAAAGTGTACAAAACCGTGGTGAGACCAGCCATGCTGTTTGGTCTGGAGACAGCGGCACTGAGGAAAAGTCAGGAAACAGAGATGAAGGTAGCAGAGATGAAGATGCTGAGGATCTCTCTGGGACTGACCAGGATGAACAGGATCAGAGAAACAGCACGTGTTAGACTTTTTCGAGATAAAGTCAGAGAGGTCAGACTGAGATGGTTTGGTCATGTTCAGAGGAGAGAGAGAGTACATCGGAAGAAGGATGTTGGGTTTTGGACCACCAAGAAAGAGGCCTAGAGGAAGACCAAGGAGGAGGTTCATGGATACAGTGAAGGAAGACATGAAGACAGTTGGTGTGACCGAAGAAGATGCAGGAGATAGGGTTAGATGGAAGAAACTGACTTGCTGTGGTGACCCCTGAAAGGAAATGCCGAAAGAAGAAGAATATGGAATACCAGGATTTTCAAACTGAGATCCTTGTTTTCCTGAAGTTTCTTCATGTTTTTCTGTATTTACACGTCTTACTTGACTTATTGAGCTGATGTGCAAAATTTTACTACTGAAGGATTTCACTTTATTTGACTGAAGTATTTTGAACCAAAAACCCTCGTTTATAGAAATCCTCGACTCATGAAGATCTCTGTTTGAAACAATAAACGAATAAAACATGAACATAATTATTAACAAAATTCAAAGAAGAAAACACTGTAAGAACAAAAAGTATAAAATATATTTTTTGCCCGCTGGTCTAGATCAGGGGTGAGCAAACTTTTTGACTCGCGAGCCACTTTGAGTTCTAACACTTGACAAAGGGGCCGAAACAGAAGCAGATGGATGCCATGCTTCCGTAATCTCTCCTCATTGGAGGAAAAAACACACATCCTAGGATATGGAGAAAACATGTCCTTTAATTCGCTAGGATTTGAAATCTAATGTGCTTGTATACGTGCGTGTAACAGCCCCGATGGCTTTCCATATCTGCATGCACTATTTATTTTGACAACGTATGCACATTTTAATGGGAGCAGTGTTGTTGTTTTCTCAACAAAGTCAAATATGTAGAGTACCCCATCTAGTGAGAAAACATCAGAATTGCATGGCAAAAAACCGTTAACAAGGTTCATTTAAGGTCCTAAAATTTTCTTCGCTCGGCAGGCCGGATTTAAACGTTTAAAGGGCTGCATATGGCCCGCGGGCCGTAGTTTGCCCAAACCTGGTCGAGTTCAAGGGCTATCTTTAAAAGTCAAAAAGTCATTTGAATCCAATTTCCATGAGAAAGAAAACACAAACTCGTTGTCAGCATTTTAGAGGAAATAATCCTTTAAAAATCTTGTGTCACTAAACTTTTTCTTTTCCCATCCAGTGTTTTTAACCCTCCATAATCTATATGAAATACAGTCAAACTGTTTATGTAGCGAGCCATATTATACATGCAGCTTTGAAACAGATCATCCCACTGGGGAGGTGTTTTTCCTGTGGAGAACTCTGGAACTGAAGGACGTTTGTCTGAACTGGGGATTATCAACATCTAATGGGAAACATTCACAAGAGTTATTCACCTTCATTTCATTCCTACTTATTTCTACTCCTGTTTTCACTCAGTCTATCTACTCTTGCATCATATTAAACACTGCATGTCCTGTTCTTCTCTGGGTGATGGCATGTTTTTCTTAACAAAATCCCAGTTTGAAGTGTTTCGGTGAGGATATGTTCTGCATTTGTTCATTTTTACATATATTTTACTCCTTGCCGTCTGTGTGAGTAGAAGTGTGTGATGATGCTACAGAGCTCTGTGTAGAATTTTCAAATTCAAGTCAGTGAACAGCTGACACTATTAATCAGAGGTGTTCAGCATTTCATTTGCTCTTATTCCAAACAGAGCCGGTAAAAAGTTTTAGGCTAAATTTGACACAAAATCTCTGATTTTTTTTTAGGGCTAAACATGCTTCATTTTTGTGTAACCCCTCACTCGTCCAAGATGAGTGGTTTCTCTCACCCTGGCTGCATCCTCCAGCTCATCTGGAAGGATCCCAAGTTGTTCCCCGGCCAGCTGTGAGACATAGTCTCTCCACCAGGTCTGGGGTCTTCCTCTTGGTCTCCTCTCGGAGGGATGTGCCTGAAACACCTCACTAGCGAGGCGCTCCGGTGGCATCCTGAAGAGATGTCCAAAACACCCCATCTGGCTTCTCTCGACCTGGAGGAGGAGTGGCTCGACACCGAGCTCCTCTCGGATGGCAGAGCTCCTCACTCGATCTCTGAGTGAGAGCCCAGCCACCCTGTGGAGGAAGCTCATTTCGGCTGCTTGTATCTGCGATCTCATTCTTTCGGTCACCACCCACAGCTAGTGACCATAGGTAAGGGTGGGAATGTAGATCGACTTGTAAATTCGAGAGCTTCACTTTTCGGCTCAGCTCTTTCTTCACCACGACGGACTGATGCAGCGTCCTAGTTATTGCTGATGCCGCACAGATTCGTTGGTCGATCTCCCGGTCAATCTTTCTCCCACTCATGAACAAGACCCCGAGATACCTAAACTCCTCCAATTGGGGCAGGACTCTGTCCCTGACCTGCAGGGAGCAGGGTCAGGGATGCACAAACACCACAAACTCACAATATGCTTGATTCATCCACATCAGACTGCATCCTGTCTTTTTTCCATCTTCGCACAATAACAGAAATTCATCCCCACATGTTGATCCATGTGCATGCTGTTTGTAAACTGGTTTGTTTCAGAGGGGCGTATAAGCAGCGTTTATACCTGTACGTGTCTGTCTTTTCTTTTCTTTCAACTGTTGTTTTCTCTGCTTTGCAGACTAAAGGAGCTCTTCCAGTCACAAAGTCAGTCTCTGATGCACGTCCAGTATTTTACTGCATTTTTTTTCTTTGATACTCTGCCAATTTTCTCTGCATGCTTTTACTGCCTCTTTTTTTCCACCATGTATAAAATGTTTCCTTTGCAAACACTTAAAAGAAATTCACTTCTAATATTTTTTTTTTATTATTTTGAGCCGGATCTTTGCATGAACATGCAGCATGCACACATCAGCCCAAAGTGAGCTGGATGTCACTATTTTTGTCACTAATTACACCCCCCTATAACTGTACAGGTGGACATCATAATTTGCACACACATTTTCTATTTTTGTACATTTTTACTGTCAGATATTTTCTGTCTGACTGTAAGTGTGAGCCCTAGTTTTCAAAACCTTGTCACCACTTTTTTGCACCTCTCCCAATCACTGCTATAACAAGCATGTGTTGAAGGAAAGTCATAAATCACAACATTCAATATAGATGAAAACAGGAAGGAGCTACACAGAGGTGATTTATTGACAACGCAGACCAAAAAAAAAAAACCCTGCAATATTTTAGTGTGTGAGAGAGTGTGTGTGTGTGTATGTAGTCAGATTTCAGAATTTTATGTCACACATTTTAAGGAGGTTGCTGTGACCTTTCATCACTCAGGATGACTTCACTTATTATTATTCATTCATTCATGTTCTGTACCGCTTATTCTTAATTGGGTCACAGGGAAAGCCGAAGCCTATCCCGGATGAATGCAAGGTACACCCTGAACAGGTCGCCAGTCTGTTGGTGGGCCACGCACATGCAACCATCCACACACCCCTAAGTCATTCCAAGGGGCAATTTCATATCAGCCAATAAAATTTAACATGCATGCTTTCAGAGGAAACCAGAGAAAGTCCATATATACACAGGGAGAGCATGCAAACTTCACACAGAAATACCAGTGTTTCAAGCCTTGTCCCACCCAGGACTTGAACCCCGACCTTTTTACTGCGAGGCCATGGTGCTAACAACTGCACCACCATGCTGCCCTATTATTAATCTGTGATTCAAATTTCAAAAAGCACATTTAAACTCCTAATTATGCTTCACAATAATTAAAGAGAAAATTTTGAATTCTCCAAATATGATTTAATCTGAACATTCAAAAATAAATCTAATAAATGATATGATTACCAATAATTAAAAAGTTGTACAACACCACCACCTTGTGGCAAAAACTGATATTTATTTTCAACATTAACTTTTCTTCATAACATCTTATTGTTTGGATTTTTTTTTTTTGTCTTAAAAATAATTTATAGCAAAAAAAATTCTTAGAAATTACATTTGATTAAATATTTATCTTACTTTCTTTGTTTTTCCTCTCTTTAATTCTCCACTAGTGGACCTCAAAGTATTTTAAAGTAAGTCGATTTTATAAATGTGTGTGTTTTTCTGAGGGAAATTTTTATCCTTTGATTCTGACTGGTTTTACTTTTTTCTGTCTTTCCAAGAAAACCGGCTCCTCAACCACCAAGGTATCACACTAGTTTAGAACTTTACGTTAGTAGATTGTGACGTGACCTTTCACCCTTCAATGTGTCTAATAAGTTGCAAATTAGGTGATAAAAAAGCATCTAACAGTAAACACCAAAAGAAGTCCCCTAATCCTTTTCTAACAGTGTTTCCTGTGAACATAGCAGATGTTTAACATTAAAGATGTCTTTCATAATGTAATTCTGTTTCTTTCTCAGAGGCCCCAGGCAGCACATTGTTGACACTGATATTCATTTCTACCACGTCCCTACTCAAGCTGATGCAAGCAGAAAGCGTCTCATGGAGGACACGGAGGATTGGCACCCACGAACAGGGACTACCCAGTCCAGGTCTTTCAGAATCTTGGCTCAGATCACCGGCACTGAAAATGGTACAAAACCACCTAAACACAGATTACTTATTGGTTATTTCTCTTTGATACAGAGTGGGATGCTTTTAGGATTCGTTTGTAATAAAAGTTTTTCTCTTTTTTTTTTTTTTTTTTTTTTTTTTTTTTACTTGTAGTTCAAACTGAAGAAGCAGAAGCAGCAAAGAAATCAAAGTAAGTGCAAACTAATCAAGGTGCTTTGAATTCAGTTTGATGTGTGAAAGGGAAAAAAATGCTCCTAAAATCTTTCGAAAGAACTGATTTCCTTCATTTGGACAGAAATTAGGCTCGATAACAACGAAGCATAGATGTTTGAAATTTTAGTTTCAACTAAAACTGGTTCATTTTGAAACCAGATGTTTGTCTGCGTGTGTGTGTTCGTGTGTTTGTGTGTGTGGCGTGCATGAGCTGATTGTCGTGTTCCTGACTTTCCACGTCTGACCTTGCTGTCATGCTGCATGTTGTGTCATTTTGTTGGGTTTGCAGTTTTGTAGTTTCGTTCTCTCATCGGATTCCGTGCAGTGACTCTCTGCTTTCATTGCATTCCTCTTTCTGATTTAGAACAGCATCACGAAAGAAAGGTTCTCTTTAAACACAACTGATTAAACACAAACACAATCAGCTACGTTCCTACCCTCACCGTTGTAACCAGCTGTGGGTGGTGACCTAAAGAACAAGATCGCAGATACAATAGCCGAAATGAGCTTACTCCACAGGGTGGCAGGGCTCTCATTCAGAGATAAAGTGAGGAGCTCTGCCATTTTGGAGAAGCTCGATGTAGAGTCGTTGCTCCTCAGGGTGGAGAGAAGCCAGATGGGGTGGTTTGGGCATCTGGTTAGGATGACTCCCAAATGCATTGCTGGTGAGGTGTTTTGGGGACATTCCATTGGGAGGAGACCAAAGGGCAGACCCCGGATCCGCTGGAGAGACTATGTCTCACAGCTGGCCAGGGAACAACTTGGGATCCTTCTGGGTGAGCTGGAGGATGCAGCCGGGGTGCGAGAAGCCTGGGCTTCCCGTTTGAGGCTGTTGCCCCCGCGACCCGGCCCCAGAACAAGCGGAAGATGACGGAAAAGCAAAAAATGCACGACTACATACTGTGAGGTTTTTAATCTTTCTGATAATCTGTGACATTTCTTGTGGAGATAAAAAAAACAAAAAATAAATCTCAACTTATTCAGATACCATTTTATTACATTGTTCATTACTAGTACTGTCACAGAGTTTAGAGTGAGAGGTAGCACACTTGAACAAAACAGCCAGTTTAAAGAGGAAATGAGGAAAGAAAGTCAGCCTTGTTGCCAGCTGTGGGCAGGCTTGGGTCATGGGCAGGCTCGGTAAAACCCTTGAGGGAGACCAGATGAGTGGTGTTGAGCAAGCTATTTATAAGCTGTAAAGTTGGAGATAATCATTGAACACACACTACACCATCTACACTGGATACTAAATTAATATTGTATTATTTTTCTATAACTCATTGAATTTGTGGTGGGCAAGATTAAATGGCTTAATAGGTTGGACTAACAGGCCTGTTTTTTTGTTAGCATGGTGTTCTGTTTGGTTGGTCTCTCAGTTTGATCATCTAATAAACCTTCATCTTTTACAACACTTATCATTTCCTCTTGTTCAAACTGCTCCATCTACCAGGCATGGGCAAACTACGGTACGTGGGCAACACGCGGGCCATTAAATATTTTAATTTGGTCTCCAAACTTGAAAAAATATTAATGAATAAATCTTAATATTTTATTTCCCCTGCAATTCTGATGTTTCCTTACTAGATGGCGTAATCTAATTTTTTTGGTTTAGTTGAGAAAACAACAACACTGCTCACATTAAAATATGTGCGTCTCCGTTGTCGAAATAAAGAGCAAGTATGGAAAACTAGCGAGGCCCATACGTGCATGACAACAAGCGCGTTAGATTTCAAACCTACATTTTAAACCCAGGGCTGCATGAACGTTTTTTAAGTGCTCGTAAAATTTGAAATTTAGCTCGCTCTTTTTGCGTGCGTGATGTAGCCCCGATCGCTTTTCATACCGAGATCAAATATAACGCGCTCCACAAACACAAGAGATCCACCATATCCTTAGATGTATATTTTTTCCCCAATGAGGTGAGGTTACGAAAGCGTGCCATCCATCTGCTCCTGTACCGGCCCCTCTGTCAAATGTTAGAACTCAATGTGACCCGCGAACCAAAAAGTTTGCCCACCCCTAATCTACACCATCTCACTGTCTTCTCTGCATGGCGTGCATCATAAAACTTTTTCACTTTTTCTAAATCTTTTTCTCTCTTGGTTTTTCTTCCTTTCTCTTTTTTTTTTCACCACTGTGTTCAGAGTGAACAAGACCCCCACTCGGTTTGTCGTTGGGCCCAAGTACAACGAGCTGAGAAATTGGCACCACGGAGTGTCCGCTCGCACCCTCAATGTCCAGTAGAGTTAGTGTTTATCTGTGGAAGTTGTATGCGCTGATAAATGTTTGCCAACATAAACCTGAAAAGAGGAGGTTGTGGTTTAAGTTAAGAGAAAAATAAAGATGTGATAGTTCGTTATGCGTGAATTTGTCCATCATGACGTCATCATGATCAAACATTTCTGTAGATTTTTAGTCTTTAATATGAGAGCAGCTGAAATTCTTCATTAAATTTCAGAGTTTTTTCCACTTTTCATCCATAAAAACAATTTTTTTTCCAAATGTCTGAAGGATTTAACACTAAGACCGCCGCAGCGGTCAATTTGACCGCACGTCACTTTAATATGCTAATTAGAATACAAAGTAAATAAAACACAACCTAGGACGCTGAGCTTTTATAAATTTTAATATAAACATGTTTTCTATTTTATCATTTAGTTTTTGTTTTCTAAAAATGAACATTTCAAAATGTACAAGCATTTTATCTCCTCTAACCGGGGCGCAGCAGCTCGGAGTATGCGCACATTGGAAGTTGTTGCTATGTTGCTATGACAACAAAGACATTTCTACGGCCGCACACAAGTATATGTGTGTGTTTATAATTTTGGAGAAAGACAAGGAGGGCTATGACCAGAGGTGTCAAACGTACCAACATTTTCTACTCAAGTAGAAGTATAAATACAGAGTTAAAAAACTACTTTAGTAAAAGTAGAAGTATCAACTCAAGTTTTCTACTTAAGTAAAAGTAAAAAGTAACCTATTTTAAAACTACTTCAAGTAAAAAAAGTAAAAGTAATTTTCAGAAAAAAAAGGAATATTGTTAACAAAAGCGTATGAACATATTTTTAACCATTATCACATGCTTTAAGGAGCAGAAAATATGATAATAAATGAAAGTGTTTTGGTGTTAAACTTTATGAATCAGAAACATTTATTTCTTAATAATCTTTATTGGAAATCGATTAATTAACACAATCAAATGTATTAACATAAGCAGGGCATTATGTAACGTCCCTTCAGCTACCAAGCTTCACTCTGCATCACCTAATTTAACCAACTTCAGCAGACACAAACACACTCAATGTAAAAAAAAAACACAAACACACTCAATGTTAAAAAAAAAATAAATAAATGAAAAAAAAATGACCAAAAGGCTTTTTCAAGCCTTGAAGGCAGCTAGTTTTCAAAGTTCTTTGAGGCAATACTGAATAGTCTTTATCAAGTTGATAAGGTTGGGAGTGCCACATAAAGCCTGCGTGACACCTGGAACCAGCGTTGCCAGGTGGGAGGTGCTGGATTATCGTACTAATGACGTAAAATTATCGTATTTTACAAAAAATATCGTACACCCAGTAAAACCACGCCCATTGACAAAATAACACCCTTTACATGCACTCGTAAGGCAGTGGGAGTGAAGGAAACACACAGGAGGCAAAATCCTTGGATTCTTTTTCTAAAATTTTGAGAACTGTAAAAATGAAAAAAAAAAACAGGGAAACAAGATTTTAAAAAACCAGTAGGGGCGGGACCTAGGAGACGGTATATATAAATTTACATATATACTTATCTACATATATATGTGTACATATAAGGTTTTTTTAATGTTAACCCAAACATCTTCATGATGCAAAATCTAAGCGATGTGTAGTTTTAATCTCCTCAGTCAGTCTTTATAAACTAATCAATAACATTTTGGATGCTTTTAAGCACAAATACTTCATCCACTAATATTTATGGATTAATCAGTTCAATCAGCTTTGTTTCTAAAGATAAAATAGTGCGTCACAGATCAAAGTTATTTTTTATAAAAATACCATCTACAACATTTTCAGCAAAGACGTTTACAATAACCGCAGACTGAAACTAATAATAATAAAAAAAAAAACATTTCTTTGCTGTTGTTTTTTTTAAAGAATTGATAATTCAATCAAAGTTCAGTGTTGCAGCATCAGAAACACTTTGATTTCCGAGCCCGAGTCTCAAACACGGAAATTGACGTCCCTGCTCTTTAAAAGTTTGTGGGCGGGGCTACTCGCCCCAAAGTAATGATTGACTGGAGCTTTCAGCCAATCATTCATCTGTTCCTTTGTTTGATGCATTCAGGGTTCATAAAAAAAAAAAAACTCCAACAAACAGTCGCGGCATTTTAACGGTGACAAAATGGTGAAAGTAGCGACTACTTTTTATAAAATGAACGAAGTAAAAGTACAGATAATTGCATAAAAAAGTAGTGAGTAAAAGTAAAAAGTAGACAAAAAAATAATTACTTCGTTAAAGTAAAGATAACGAGATTTTCTACTTGAGTAAGGTAACGAAGTAGTCTTACTTCGTTACTTGACACCTCTGGCTATGACGTCATTACAAAATATTTTAAAAAGGTTGAGCGAGATAATATTGAAGAGACACCTTGAAGAGAGTAAGAAATTTGTTGTCTGAATAAAGTATGCCATGTCTTCTAGATAAGTCTTGAAAGTTCAGGTTAACATATCGGAATATAGCCGATGGTCAATTTTTAACGTGGACATTTTTAAAGCGCAAAATGTGGGGGGGAAAGTAGGCTATTGAGGAATTAGATCACTTTTGGTGTTTGCTTTCTTATTCTAGGTTTTAAAAATATTTTATATTTTCTCATTATTATAACTTTAAAAAATGAGTGATGTAAAAGTTTATTTATGCAATATAGCAGCACAAAACATGAATAATTACATAAGCGGTCACATCGACGGTCATGGCACTTGCAGGTAGATTTAGACCACGGCGGTCCTAATGTTAACTGTTTTAAAGAGGATTTTAAACAACTTCTTTCTCTCTCCAGCTAAAAATTAATATTTGATCAATTTTCCTCCTTAAAGCACTTATTTGGCTCCCTATGCTAATAAAATCAACTTTGAATGAATCTTATTGAATACATATAAAAACTTAAAGGAGCTGGCTCCCACGGCTTCGGTCACAAATATAAAATTGAATTAATGTTATATAATTTTATTATTCTTTTATGTTACGGATTTTTTTTTAGTGTTTGATTGACTTTGAAGGGATAAAAGCAAAAAAAACGTTATGATCTTATTTCTGACATTTTAGGTTTTTGAGTATAGGTGAAAATGAAAGAAAAAATCTGACATACAAATAAAATATAACCAAAAAATATACTGTGCCAAAAGCTTTAAGTTTAACCCTGAATATTGTAATGTTGTTAAAAAAAGCCGTCATTTTAACTAAAATTTTCTTTCGTCAATTTTATTCTTTTCCCTTTTCATTTGTTTGTAACAAAAAAAATCATTCCCAACCAGATTTTTTCAGAAGGATTAAATCTAAATTCATAAACTGTTTTTACTGATTTTTTCAGAAACCCAAAATTGCTATGTGGATGAAAAGTGAAATATTCCAAACTAAAAAAATGCTTTGCCGCTTTCTTCATCAAAATTATTTGATTTGTGGATTTTTATTACATTTTTCTTCTCAACTTTAATCACAAAAGGAATCTAATCTTTTTTCCCCTCAATAAATACCAAATGCTGTTCTTGAACTGATAAAAGCAGATTGAAATTTTTAGTATCTCATAAGTTCTTAGTCTCTGATCTGTTCCTAGTTCCTAGTATTAGTAGTAGTTCCTAGTTCCTAGTCTCTGGTCCTCTTCATTGACCATGGCAATAAAAGCATTTCTGATTCTCACAAAGTTACAAAGGATTTAGAGCTTTATCAACTCATAATTTATTACATTTCTCAGCATCTTTTTAGAAAAAGGTTGAAATAAAAACTTGAAAGTGGGACATTTTCAGACCTCCACCTCGCTCACTTAGTTTTTTGTGTGGTTTGATGGAAATGGAAGTTTTAAGATTCATGATACGTATGTCTGTGCAATAAAATTGTAGTTTGCTGCTTGAATTGTGTAACTGTATGTTGCTGATGACACGTTAAAGGCTCACTTTCCTTTGTTTACTTTCTGCTTTTCATCTAAAAGTGTGTGTACAACGTTTCACATTGTCACATTGAGGGAGTGTGTGAATATTTCTGCCAATAATGTACCTTGTATTACTACATAGTTTCTAAGAAATATTTTTAAACTAGTTTGAACATATTCTGAGATGTATTTTCTGGTCTGAAAGTTATGCAGATAATAAACTGATTATGCTTCGTGTTGCTTTTTCTTCTACTTTGCATGTATTTTTTCATTCTATTTTTCTAGTTTCCCACTTTTTCAGTCTGACGGAAGATTTGGGAGTTGGGATCACTTTTGTTTCTGTGTTTTGCTCATAAAATGGTTTAAAAAATCACCACAAACTAATGTGGTGTGATTTTAAATCTAGCACATTCTTAAATCCATGTTTTAAAAATTGGTGTAATTTTGCCCCAAAATTGTTAAAATATAGAAGTTTTTTTCTTTTTTTACTTTTTTCAGTTGCATCAACTTTTTATATTTTTTTCAATTTTATTCTAACATTACAGCACAGGAAGAACTGTTCTAAAGGTAGTGCATGTCTCTCCTAAAGAAGATCTAAACTTTCCAAACACAGGCCCCTTTTATTCAGTTTCAGCACGTTTTTGGTTTTCTCTATCCAAATAGAAAAAAAAAATATTTCAGTTTTTAATCTACTGTAAACCAACGTTTTCTGAGCCTATTTTTTACGGATCAAATGAGATCTTTTAAAGTTTGTTATGTGAAAAGTTGCAAGGGAGTTTACAACTAGAGAAAAATTATTTTCCCTTTCCCCTCTTCTGAGGTATTTCAATCTTTACACCACTAGAGAGAAGCAGAGAAATAGAAAAGGCTCAGTCTGCAGTCTGATTGGTCGTCATGGTGACAGACATGTACAGGAATAAACAGAACACAAATTTTCTTTTTAAAATACGTGCAACTTAAAAAAAAAAAAAATATATATATATATATATATATATATGATCCAAATCATTTCATTTTTCACATTTCTAAGTAGATGGCACGGTGGCCTAACAGCAAGAAGGTCGTGGGTTTGAGTCCCGTATAGGGACGAGGCTTGGAACATTAGCCTTTTTGTGTAAAATTTGCATGTTCTCCCCGCGTGTGCGTGGGTTTCCTTCCACCCTCCAAAAACATGTGTGCTAGGTTGATTGGCCACGACATGATTGCCCCTAGGAATGAGTGTGTATGGTTGTATGTGTGTGGCCCCGCAACAGACTGGCGACCTATTTGGGGTGTACCCTGCCCCTCAACTTGAATCAGCCAGGATGAGCTGTGGCACCCTCGAAACCCTGAAAGGGATAGATGGTGAAGAAGGTGACTAACATCTCCAAGCACTAAGATAAGAAAAAAAAAGCTCGTCAAACCATCCTCAATAAACTATTCAAATCTTACAATATAAACAAATAAAAAAAATGAATTACTCTATTCATCCCTCACCGGGGAAATTTGTTTGCTGCACTCCTTACACCGCAGCAGGCTGCCCTTCAACGGCGCCAATGGTGGGAGAAGCGGGGGTTAGGTGTCTTCTCCAAGGACCCTAGACGTGCTCTCCGTGGGACGCAAACCCGCGACCTTCCGGTCCGCGCGCGAACGCTCTAACCACGCGGCCACCGTCTCCACCCATATAAATAAACTTTCTTTAGTTTGATCTATTTGAATAGAAATTGGGAGTTAAGTCATGTCCTTTTTTGAGTGTTTGTGGACACATTAGCTTTAATGAACTGGCTCTTCTCATATTTTTCCCTCAGGTGCCTCTGAAAGCCCAAAGAAACACAAAATGCTCTGGTCCAGATATGCACAGATCTAATCCTGGTCCCATCTTTTTTTTTTTTTTTTAATAACTAAACTTTTTAAACCAGAGTTTATGTAGCTGTCAAAAAAAGTCTGATCAGCCTCAATAAATTATCTTTGGCTTTTTATTTATTCAATTTATTTATTCTTTATTCAAGCACTTAAGTCGATTCAGAACAATTTCTCATTTACAACTATGGCCTAGGTCGGAGCAGCACAACCAATAAATTAAAACAATACAAGATTACAAACAGATAAATCATGACATAATACAATTTTTTTAAACTCTTTTTCTCACCTCAGTGCCTTTGTTAACTCATGAAAGTCTCAGAAACATGCAAGGCATTTTTCCTCACTTCCAAAAATCCTCCAAAATGTTAAGAAAAACAACACATTGCAGCATAAGTCTACAGTGACGACAGAAAAAAAGAGCAAAAATGGAACAAAGTAGACCTCGATGGCTTCAAATTGCACTTAAAACTTGTTGATTGAAGTTTAATTTCACAATAATTTGCTCTTTTAATGCACTTCAAGTCTGGAAAAGGATGTCACTTTTCAAATGAAGATTTTATTGACATTTTTTTTGTGGCTGTTTATATTGGTCACATTTTTAAGGGTTAGAATTGACAAAAATTTCAGTTTGTTCTGAACTGAATTGAAAATACTTCATCTCTAAAGGGAAATTTGAGTGCTGCTGTCCTACAATCATATAACATGATTTGTTTTTAACTGTTGTGAGTGAAAGGGAAAAGGTTTGAAAGTGAAAGGTTGAATATTTTGATGGAGGACAGCAGAAATGATTTACTGTACCGTTCCTTTGAGCAGTGGGGTTGCAGGAGTCTGTTGCTGAAGCTGCTCTTCAGATGGTCCACAGATACATGGAGGTGGTGGGAGTGGTTTGGCATGATTAATGACAGTTTTGATTTCTTTCTGTCCCTCATCAAAAGTGTACTTAACTTTAACATAATGTGAAATAAATTGTTGAAAGTTGGAAATCAGTTCACATCATCGTGAAATATTTATCGTGACATGTATTGTATCACCACGTTTGAATCTCAAGGCAATGCACACCCCACCTACTGCTTCATAATACTTGGGCTTTTCCAGAAGGTCCCTACATTCGTTCTCATCGTAAAGAAATTTTACTGCTATACATTATAAAACTCACTAGTTGAGTTTTTATTTAGTGGAGAACATAAAAAACAGCCTAGAAGCCACTAAACATGCCGTTCATGGCGCTGGAAGAGTCCAGCATGCCAGAACCAGAAGACATGCTCCATATGTCCCTCTGGCATCAATTCAAGGCAAATATGACATTGTGTGGTCACTGTGAAACAACTTGGCAGCGTCTCTCAGAGAAAGGTCTCTGGTCAGTGGACATAACTGTAAACAGTAAAAGCGTGAAGCATGAAAAGTGTGCGCAAGCCTGGGTGTGTGGGTGTGCGCGTGGACCGATGACTTTGCCCTGAGATGATTGTGAACGCACACGCATGCATGTTTACAGCATGCGAGGACTGAATTTCATCCAAAAAAATATGACGGTACAGAACTGTGGACCATCTGCTGTGCTGCTGGACCGCGTTCAGCTATGTTAATGGACCATTTGTTCAATGCTCAAATAAAACCAACACATTTGTTAGAATCAGAATACGAGTCTTTTTGAAGCAACAAGACTCAAGGGGTTACTTTATATATGTAAACACCATATAGGCCGTAAATGATGAGCTGTTTGTACTTATTATTACTCATTACCAACAAATGAAACATTTATTTTATAAAATTAAAAATGAAAAAAAAAAACAGCCGTTGAAAATAAATACATACATTACATACAACGTATGAGATCGACAGGCGGATCGGTGCGGCATCAGCAATAACTAGGATGCTGCATCGGGTCCGTGCTAGTAAAGAGAGAGCTGATCTCGATTTACAAGCTGATCTACGTTCCCACCCTCACCTATGGTCACCAGCTGTGGGTGGTGACCGAAAGAAGAAGGATTACTGTATTCATCCCTCACCAAGGAAATTTGTGTGCACTCCTTACGCCGCAGCAGGCTGCCCTTCAACGACGCCAATGGTGGGAGAAACGGGGGTGACGTGTCTTCTCCAAGAACCCTAGACGTGCCCCCTGTGGGATGCGAACCCGCAAACTCTTTAACCACTGAGCTGCTGTCTCCTCCTTAATGAGATCGCGGATGAATGAATGAGATCGTGGATACAAGCAGTCGAAATGAGCTTCTTCCGCAAGGTGGCTGGGCTCTCACTCAGAGATCGTGTGAGAAGCTCTGCCATCTGGGAGGAGCTCTGTGTCGAGCCGCTCCTCCTCCAGGTCGAGAGGAGCCAGATGGAGTGGTTCGGGCATCTGGTCAGGATGCTTCCCGAGTGCCTCGCTGGTGAGGTGTTTGGGTACGTCCTACTGGGCGGAGACCAAGAGGCAGACCCCGGACTCGCTTAGAGAGACTATGTCTCACAGCTGGCCGGGGAAGGACTCTGGATCCATCCAGTTGAGCTGGAAGATGCAGCCGGCGTAAGAGAAGCCTGGGTTTCCCGTCTAAGGCTGTTGCCCCCGCTACCCAGTACCCAGCCCCGGATGAGCGGAAGACGACGGAACATTACGTACAAATGACGAGATTTTATTGTATTTAATTATAAACTGCACAAATGACTTAAAAGTAACGTTATTTCTCTTCCCTTCATCCGTTGCTTCCTCTGAAAGACACAAAAGCTTCTAATTAAAATCAATCACTGTCAAACAGAATACAATCAGTTTATTGAGTAGTTTAGCTGAATATTAATGAGCTGCTGTCTAATGATCTGTAATGAACGACAGACTGGGGAGCATCTTATTTCCTGCACTATTTGTCACTTCTCATTAGCCAGTTACCACAACTAATGTGAATGAATCCTGTTAACATGTTGGCCGGGTAATTCGTATAAATGGCTCCACAGTCTGTAATCTCACAGTGTGATAGACTAATAGCCTGATGAGAATGAGGATTTTTTTTTTCCTGTCAGAGCTACTTAGCTTGATAAGCTAATTGTGGTTGGTGCCGGTTTCTGGTAATTTGGAAGACAGAAATCTCATTTGTTGGCTTAAAACGTACTTTTGAATTTTCTAGTTTCTTTTAATTCTGGTTTGCCTGGAGGTGGATGTGTCAGAGCGTCTCCATACCTAATCGGACATAAGAGAAGTTCTAGCTGGACACATGATTTTTGTATAATCAATTTGTCAGATTTTGAAATCTCTATTTGTCTTCATTCTAATCTTAATGTGAGAGTCAGTTTCCTCCATCTAACCCTGTTTCCTGCATCCTCTTCTCTTCCTTCTCTACATCCATAAACCCCTTCTCTGGGCTCCTTCCTGACACTTTTAAACTGACTTATTTCTTTAATCTTCGACTAAAACGGATAAATTAGAAAACTCAAAGTAGTTTAAACCAAAGTGTTGTGTCAAAAATAGTTTTGCTTTAGTTTATTTTTTGCTTTTTTGACTCCTGTTCCCATATGGGTGATTCAGAGCGGGGGGTCTCCTGAAGGTTTTTCACGTGTTTGTCAGGATCCCTCTCCTGCCACCAGAGGGAGCCCTGGATATTCCTAATTAATCTGATTAGGTACACCTGGGGATGATTCCTGATTCCACACATCTGTGCACCCTGCCATCTATTTAAGGGGAGTCACCCCGGACTTACAATCCCTTCCAGCCAAGTCACACTGGTTGCATGACCATGTTTGAACTTTGTTATTATTTTGATTTTTGAAACCATGAGTTAATCCTGTACTTCTTGCGTTACAGACTTTCCTGAATTGAGTTAATAAACCTTGTTTTGAGTTCCTGCAATTGGGTGCTCCTCCTTCCACATCCCTAAAACACTGACAGTGTTCTTGTATCTAAACAAATACTGTAATCCCAGTTACTGGTTATTCAGGTAAATTTTAAAGGCTGTTGATTTCACTTTATTTGACTCTGTTGTTTTTAACCCGGAGTACCATAAAAATTTTTGATTTAGTACCTGAGTTTTGCACTTTTAGAGATGTAATCTAGCATTTTTCAACTAGTGTTCTGTGGCGGAGTTGTATGCCGTATGAGGTCGTCAGGTGTGCCTTGGAAAATTATTTTATTTCACCTAATATGTTGATCGAGTTTGTGCAGATCGATTCCGGTAGCTCCCAACAATGGCTTTGGTCGATTGCGTGGTGTTTGTATCAAGAAAAATTAATTTTAGCATATACATTTCTCTTTCTCATTTTGATATATCCTCTTTATATTCACAGACAGGCAGGGCTGTCCTGTAATAAGTTGTTTACTGTAACCATAGCAACCCACTCCACCATTTTTGCTCGTGATGTCTCCAGATTTTTTTAGATTAAAAGTGTATCTTGGCTTGAAAAAGGTTGAAAACCGCTGATATAATTCATACGACGATGCTATTGATCAGAAAATATGGCCAGGGCTTTCCTGGGCTTTCCTGCTGTTCCTGTGACCTAACCCTAGATGAACATTATCGAGATGCAGAGAGATGTTCTGCAGCCTGATGTCTCTTTTCTTTGTATTGTATTTCTATTACGACTGTTTAAACTAGAGCCAGATTAGCTGCGATCAGTGCTAACTCAGCAATATTCACAACTCAATCAGTCATGTTATTGTTTTACTCTTCTTCTTCTTTCGGCATTTCCCTTCAGGGGTTGCCATAGAAAGTCAGTTTCTTCCATCTAACCCTATCTGCTGTATCCTCTTTGGTCACACCAACTATATTCATGTCTTCCTTCACTGCGTCCATGAACCTCCTCTTTGGCCTTCCTCAAGTCCTCTTTCCTGGTGGTTCCAAATCCAGCATCCTTCTTCCTATGTACTCTCTCTCTCTCCTCTGTACATGTCCAAACCATCTCAATCTTGCCTCTCGAACTTTATCCCCAAAACCTCTAACATGTACTGTTCCCCTGATGCACTCATTTCTAATCCTGGCCATCCTGGTCACTCCCAGAGAGATCGTCAGCATCTTCATCTCTGCTACCTCCATCTCTGCTTCCTGTCTTTTCTTCAGTGCTATTGTTTCTAGACCAATCAGCATGGCTGGTCTCACCACGGTTTTTTACACTTTCCCTTTCATTCTAGCTGAAACTCATTTGTCGCACATCACACCTGATACTTTCCTCCACCTGTTCCAGCCTTCCTGAACATGCTTCTTCACCTCTTTTCCACACTCTCCATTGCTCTGGACTGTTGATCTTAGATACTTAATGTTATTGTTTTACTCATGGTATCTAATTCAGTGTCGGGGCCATTTTTTTAAAGTAATTTTTTGGGCTTGAAAAGAAAAGTAAGCCATTGCATTTCGGAAAAATTTTGTTAAGTTTCTGACACATGAGAAGTTGAATTACAGGCACTTAAAAATGATTTTCAACATGAGTTGAATTAACTGGATTTTCTTATTTTATGTTTTATGACGTGTGTGTTTGAAACATCTAGTAAAAATGTTTTAATTCACAAACATTCTTAAACCATGTACGCTCTTCATCTCGTAGCCCATTCCTGCATCTGTTTACTTTTTATTATCTCATTCAAATGGATTATCTCGCTCTAAATTCTTCCCGATTGCTCTTTCTATCTCACTCACACCAAACATGCAGACATAACTCATCGTAACTATGACTGCGGTTGCCATAACATCTGAGTCCCCTAATAGCTCAGCACAGGTTGCGGTGATCCAACTGTTGGCATCGACAGCAGCTTTGCATTACGGCTGTAATTTGCCTTTAGAGAGATCATTGGCCCACCCAACTCTGCTGGCACAAATGCACACACATACACACACACACATGCAGATAAACACACCTAATACTTTTGTGAAGTCATTGGATTATTTTAAAAGAAAAGGGGAAGTTTGATGGTTTCTGAGATAATTGGGTTTGAGGTCATTTTTCCACTTTAAGATTACAAACATCTTGAGGAGAGTCAAGGTTCAACAGATGATCGGATGGCGAAAGAAAATTTTCTAAAAGAAAACAAATGCTATCAAGCTATTTTTGATATGATATCAATGTATTTTTCATATTTTAGTTTTAGGAAAACATTTTGACCCAGTGGAGACCTTCAAGTTTTCTTTATCTCAATCAACATGTTTAAATCCTTGGGCGATCACGTTGAGAAATGTCACAAATATTTTCTATTTTTATATTTTCAGAGATTAAAAAAGTCATGTTGTTCTCCAACTTTATTTTTTGAAAATAATTCCAGTAAACTTTTTTGGTAAGGTCAATGACGAAGTCTGTTTTTTTTTTTTTTTTTTGTTTTTTTTTATTTTTACATTTAAAAAAAAAAAAAAAATAGCACGATTTTTTATTGGCTCACTAGCAGCTTAGTGAGCTGTTGGCTAGGTGTTGGTCAAGTGTATGTATTTAGAAAACATTTTGAGACCTTAAACGTGGGAATTACAGCCCACTCACCCGCTCATCCTTTTATTGAAGTCCTTCTAGTTAGTGAAAGGGAAAAGTGGGGTACACCCAGTACAAGTCACCACTCTTTTTCAAGGTTACAATAGTGACAACCATCCTAGGATCCTTTCACATAGAAGGATTAGCGGCTAAAACTTTTTGACTCACCGGCCACATTGAGTTCTAACATTTGACAAGAGGGCTGGAACATGAGCAGATGGATGGCATACTTTGGTAACCGCTAGATTAGACTGATAGAATGGTGCGCTAGATTCTAAACAAACGCGCTAAATGTTACATCAAGGCCGTTAAAGTTTAAAATTAGCGTGCCAGCTCTGAAATCTAGTGCGATAACGCGTAAAAATGTGCATTTATCAGCACTAAGTTTGAAATGTTCTTATTTATTTTTACATACTCATCCCTCACCAGGGAAATTTGTAGGCTGCACCACTACACCGCAGCAGGCTGCCACAATGGCGCCAATGGTGGGAGAAACAGGGGGTAAAGTGTCTTCTCCAAGGACCTTAGACGTGAATTCAGTGGGAATCGAACCCACAAACTTCCGGTTAACTTCCAGTCCATGGGCGACTCTACCACTGAGCCATCATCTCCCTAAATCGAAGCACTTGATGTAGCATTTTGCTTGTTTTAACGTCTAACTTGCTTCTTTACGTGTGTGTATTAGGCCGGATGGCTTTCCATGTCTGTACACACTATTTATTTTGACAGCGTCCACATCACAGAGACACACACATTTTAATGGGAGCAGTGTTGTTGTTTTCTCAACAAAGCCAATATACCTAGAGTGCGCCATCTAGTGAGGAAACATCAGAACTGCAGAGGAAATCAAATTAACAAGGTTTATTTATTTGATTTTTTTGGCTGGACATATTAAAACATATAATGAGCCGCATGTGGCCCGCGGACCATAGTTTGCCCACGCCTGTATTAGCCGAAAGCCTAATTTTTTTGTTGAACATGGGAAAATTTGGCTCTCTCTTTTTAACATGTGGTCATTTTCTGGCTCTGAAACAACTTCATCTTCATGCTCTTCATAAAAATAATCATCTAAACTTATAATTCATCATACAGTGGGTTTCTATTTCAACCGTACCTAAACAATCAATTTTAAATACCAGTGGCCATTTTATTAATTTTTTTTTAATTAAGGGATGTTTTTTATTTCTAAAACAAAATTAATACAATTAATACATGTGTAACTTTGCCTCCTCCATGTCTGGTCATCTGACATTTTTTTAAAGTGTGTTTGTAATAGAATTTTTTTAGTATATTTCTCCTCCACTGAGTTTCGTAAACATTTCAACGTCACTTTTTCTGAATGTCAAATAAACTCTTTATTCTCGTGAGCAGTGAACCGTGTGCTTTGATTATTTTAAATGTAGAACCTGTGTTTGGTGTCCATAAAGAGGAAGTTTCAGTTCTATTTCAGCCATAGTTTAAAGTTTGTTTTCTTTGCCCTGTACCATGTCTGCTTCGTAAGCATGAAAATTGTCTGGCGTCTGCATTTTGACATGTGCTTAAGACATTGAATTGTACAGTTGTGTCTATTGTCCACTTTGGAATCACATTGGAACTAGAACAAAAAGTCAATTTTTGCAAGTGAAAATTTGACAGAAGTTTCTATCTTTTAAAAAGGAAGTAAATATAACCTGTGTATTCTTTCTGTGTAGTGAAGCCAGTGAGGAGCCTGAACTCAGCACTCATGAGTCTGCAGTTGTAAAGACAATGACCAAAGGACCCTCTTCATATTCAGGTAAATAGCCAATCTTATCTTTTTTAACCACATTCTTTTTTCTTTGTTATTTTGCTCAATAAAAATATTTTTTTATTCAGGAGGTTTTCTGGTTAACACTTGTGCTCATGGTCAGTGAGCGCAGTACGGGTTACTTTTTATCTTCAAAGCCTAGCCAAGGCTTCTACCTTGAACATAACTTTGAAGTTGTTTTCTATTTCATTTAATCATGTCTTTGTAATGCATAAGGCCTCCTGTCCAGTTTTCGGGTACTACATGAGCATCAGGTGGTTCTTGGCCATGGATTTTGTTCTCCACCACACCCACATTCTAACATAAGCAGGGAGTGTTTTAATGCACACCCTCTGCTCATGCTCGGTCAATCCCCTCAGGTATTGTTCCCCATCCTGTCATGCCTCTAAAGGACAGGATTAAATGGAAAGCGTGAGGAGGGGGGAATTCTCAATGTCAAAAACAAAAGTAAAACAGGATACATACGTATACCGTATTTATTTTTTAAGTCAACTGTAGGTACTAGTATGTTTATCCATGATAAGAATGTTTACCCCACGAAAACACGACACCTCCTCTTTTATAATTGCGTACAAAAACTAATTCACAGATGTTATTTGTTCAGTTCTGTTGTCTTTTGCTTATTCTGGGCATGGTCACGGAGGCAACAGCATCAGACTGGAAACCCCGACTGCATCCTCCAGCTCACCCGAGAGGATCTTGAGGCATTCCCCGGCTAACTGTGAGACATAGCACCTCCAGTGGGTCTGGGGTATGACTCTGGGTCGCCTATTGATGGAACGTGCCCTAAACACCTCACCAGCTAGGCATTCGGAAGGCATCCTAACCACATGCCTGAACCACCCCATCTGGCTACTCTCGACCCTGAAGAGCAATGGCTCTACTCTGAGCTCCTTAATACTCCTCACTCTATTTCTTTGTGAGAGCCCAGCCACCCTGTGGAGGAAGCTCATTTTAGCCACTTGTATTTGTGATCTCAGTCTTTCAGTCATTACGCACAGCTAGTTGAGGGTTTGGTTTAGTAAAACCAAACATTCAGCCAATTCCAACTATATAACAAAGTTAGTTCCTTTTGCATTAAAATTTGAAAATTTTAATGTGTTTTTCTTTAAACACGTGCAGATTAGTTCAATTTAAGGGCCCCTATCTGTTATTTTGTTCTTGGTAATGTGAATTATACAAAGTAATTGTAAAAAAATGCAGATTATACTTCCATTTGCTTCTTGGCAGTCTGTTAGGTTTGTGTTCCAACTTATTTGTTCAATATGCTTGTCTGCAGAAAGAAAGAAAGCGCAAACATTTATTTTCGCTCACACACAGAGGAGTTTCTAATCCTAGATGAGTGTGAAACTGATTTATGGCTGTTAAGCTGAATGTTGATACAGCCAGTTAGTGAAGGAAAAAAAGACCCATTTTCCATGGTTGAAGCTAGACATATGTTGTGAAATAGGTCATTGCAGTTTCTTTTCCTTTTCTCATAATTTTCCTTTGTGGAAGGCCGTTAAGCAGCTCCAAATTTACCCATGGCACCTTGCTCCATCGCATGTGCTGCACTTCTACTTTGTCAGAAAGATAATATTTGGTGAGGGGACCTGTGGGGAGTTATGAATAAAAACTGGAAGCAGGACACAGAGCTACACTAAAATTCCATGTCGGCACTAACCCAAGCATGGAAATGATTCACATTACCCTGTATAGTTTAATGAGGTTATGTGTTTATTTAAACTTATGTGGGCCATGTAGATACCGTACACACGCACAACACACACATACATATATGCTGTATCAATCAAGAGGTTAAATAAAACAAAGTCACTGCCCCAGAAAGTATCAGAAGAAAGATAGAGTACACCCAAGTCAAGTAGCCAGTCTGTCAAAGGGCAAGACAAATCACAAAGACAACCAATTAAAGGCTCACTCGTTCTTGTTCCTTTGGGCGATTTCGAACCAATCAACCAGACTAACATGCGCAGGCATGGACAAACTGCGGCCCGCGGGCCACATACGGCCCGTTTGACGTTTTAATCCGGCCCGCCAAACTTAAAAACTTTGTGATGAAAGATAGTCCCTCACTGAATCGGAGTGGAGGCGTTAGATACATTCTGCCCGGTATTTACAGCAGCCTTTTGAAGCCATGGACTAAAGATGACACCTCGTGACTCAGTTTCACGCCTCTTGTTAGCAGGAATTTCTATTCACTAGGCTTTAGCATTTTTATAATAGGGTCGTTTACTGGTCTGTGGCTACAATAGGAGCCATTCACGGCCATCTTAGGTAACACAGGCTCATTGGTCGAGCCCGTCCTTACTATTTTTTTACCTTTTACTCAGGTTAGTATAAATAGATCCAGTTTTTTGTCCATTTCATTCAGATTGAAAATGATTTCCGGATGGAAGTCGAAACGTCTCGTTCAAGAATTAAACTGTTCAGAAGACTTTTTTGAAACTTTTTCCACTTGCTTGTTTTATTTTCACTGCAATTCGGATGTTTCGTCACTAGATGGCACCAAAGATACAACAACAATGCCCCCATTAAAATGTATGTGTCTTCGTGCAGCTCACGCTGTCGAAATAAATAGTGTGCACAGATATATAAAGCCATCGGGGCCAACACACGCACGTAAACAAGCGTGTTAGATGTTAAAACAAGCAAAATGTTACGTCAAGCACTTAGATTTCAAACCTAGCACCGCTGAATTTTAAATTTAACGCTGTTGATGTAAAATTTAGCGCTTGTTCAAAATCTAGTGCATCATTCTATCGGTCTAATCTAAAGTTTACTAAAGCTCGCTATCCATATGCTCCTGTTCCGGCCCCCTTTGTCAAATGTTAGAAGTCAATGTGGCCCATGAGTCAAAAAATTTGCCCACCCTGTTTTAGAGTGAGGAGAAAACCAGAGAAAAACACGCATACGCGAAAGAAACAAGCGCACTCTGTAAAGAAAAGTCACATTTTACACGTACATGTGCTTTTACTTTTACGTTACAATGCTGGCAGCTGGTGTTACCAAAAAGTCATCATGAAAGAGTATCAATTCCAACATTGTAAAAAATAAAGCCCTCATGTGCCACATCTGAGCGGGTTTGACATGCAACTTCTCTTCTGTCATGGTCAGAATCAGGAGCATAAACTGTCTTGCTTTAAACTTAAATCTCCCTCTCTCAAGACCGAAGACTACTCAAGCAAAATGTCACAGATATTTTCCATTTGCACACTTTCTAGATCTTTATTTGAGCTTTCGTGTGGCCAGGTGAGTACATTTAGGGACAAATCTGAGACCTGAAAGGTAGGAAAACTAGCCTATTCCTCTGTTCATCCATTTCCTCTTGCCAATTCCAGCCAATTAGCAGATGAGAGTTAGGATGCACGCTGCGTAGGTTTGTCAAATTTATAAGTAAATAAGTAAATTCATTCAAAGTTAGTCACCATTTAAAAAACAGTTTTTATTTGCTGTGCAGAGATCTTACAACATCTTACCGTGAAATCTAGACATTTTTCACAGTGTGTATTTATGTTAGTTTCAACAAAGCAATCCTTAGATAGAGTTTCCACCCTATCAACGCTCTTCAACGGAACTGATAAAATCATTCACTAAGCTCTTAGTGAGCCACTGGAGCGTTTACGGATTTGATCACAGATTCAAGGGTTTTTAAACAAGTAAATCTTCTCTTCTTAACATGTGAAAGAGAATCAAATGCTAATGGAAACTCAGAAGTTCTTATCTGGAAGTAAAAGATGATAAAATAAATAAAAAGGAAACAAAAAATCTATTTCATGTCACTCTGACCCTACTTAGCATCAGTGGTGGAACGTAACGAAGTAAATGTACTTTGTTACTGTACTTAAGTAAAAAAAAAAAAAAGTGTATCTGTACTTTACTTAAATAAAATTTGAGACCTGTACTTTTACTTCACTACATTTTTAGAGCAAATCTCTGTACTTTTACTTCGCTACTTTTCAAAAGTGTGTTTTACATTTTTTGTTACATTTTCGGTCAGGAATTTGACAAATATACAGTTTTTTTTTTTTTTTTAGCGCATCTTGAAGCCGCATCGCCAAAATCAAAAGAAACAGTTGATCGGGAGAAGAAGTCATGAATCGAGGACCAATTAGAATCGAGAGTAAATATTTTCCGCATTCAATCATTCCAAAAAACTAACATCAAATCTAGTACAAATTAAAAAGAGTCAGAAGATCGTTGTTTGTTGTGTTTACTTTTAAATAAAAAGTTGAGCCATCGTTACACAGAGCAGGGGCGGTTCTTGGATTTTCTGATGGGAGGAGGGGGCGTGAGGTCAATGACAAAGCCATTATAGGGTGACTGGGGGTGTCTCTCTCCCAGAACATTTTAAAAAATAAGAGTCATTTTCCTGCATTTTGGTGCCCATTTGCTGGCCTAGCTAGGGGATAGCTTGACTTGTCCCCTTTCCATTCTTTCTTTTTTTTGTGGACCAAAAGAGGTGGGATAGGGAGGTCATGTTCCTTTCCGTTCCGTCATCTTTCGCTTGTTCCGGGGTCGGGTCGCGGGGGCAACAGCCTCAAACGGGCAGCCCAGGCCTCTCTCTCCCTGGCTGCATCCTCCAGCTCACCCGGAAGGATCCCAAGTCGTTCCCCGGCCAGCTGTGAGACATAGTCTCTCCAGCGGGTCCGGGGTCTGCCCCATGGTCTCCTCCCGGTGGGATGTGCCCAAAACACCTCGCCCGCGAGGCGCTCGGGTGGGCATCCTGACCAGATGCCCGAACTACCCCATCTGGCTCCTCTCGACCCTGGAGGAGGAGCGGCTCGGCACCGAGCTCCTCCCGGATGGCAGAGCTCCTCACCCGATCTCTGAGTGAGAGCCCAGCCACCCTGCAGAGGAAGCTCATTTCAGCCGCTTGTACCCGCGATCTCATTCTTTCGGTCACCACCCACAGCTGGTGACCGTAGGTGAGTTCACGTTCATGCACAGTATTATTTATTTGTGACCCTACAGCACAAAAAATAACGTTGGAATTATGGTTGAATACTTTTACTTTTTACTTAAAAGTAAAATTTACACCAACTACTTTTGTACTTTTACTTAAGTAGATTTTTTTATTGGTACTTTTACTTAAAAAATATTTTTGCCTAATTATCTGTACTTTTACTTAAGTACAAAAAGTGAGTACTTCATCCACCACTGCTTAGCATTAAGAAAGAGTGAAAACTGGTGATTTTTTTACACATTTAAACTTTTAGCTGAAAATAGAAGTCTTTAAATGCACGTCCTGCTAACCCAAACAACTGTAAAGCCACCAGACACACCTGAACATTACACACGGTCATAAAGTCTACCTCTAACACAAACTGGCTTTCCCCCTCACCACAAATCCAAAAACACCATATTTCCATCTGAGATCAAAGGCCAACCTACATGTTTAGCCAGGTGTCTGGGTTTTAGCAAATGGAATGCCCTGGTGGTCCACGTGTGTGTGGTTGTGCGTGTGCACATATAGCCCATAGGAATGTGTTGAAAGTCGAAAAATTCTGTGTGTTTCTGAAGATTGATGTCCTGAATCCCTAGTTGTGACAGCTAGAGTCAGGCAGCTGCATGAAACAACATGACACCTGCTGGGTGTGTAGTCGAAAGGGTCTAAAGGTCAAAAATCTAACAAATAGGGAAGAAAGACACATCCACAGACCTTCTGACCCAAAAAGAGCTTTTTTAATTATTTCACATCTGTGTCCAACCAAGTGTGGGTCTGAATTATCATGGAATTTTCTTTCTCTGCTTCTAGGCCTCGGTCCTCGCAAAGGTTTGATCACCCCGTCTTTTGGTATGAAGGGTAACGGCAGCACCAATATTTCTAGGGGTCCCATACCAGCTCGACCTGTACCCCAGCCACACCCTAAGGATGAGGATACTTTGGTTCAGATGGCAGAACACATCCCTGCGGGGACTCGAACCCCCATGTGTGCACACTGTAACATGGTGATCAGGTGAGATTCGTGATCGGTTACCGCCTCAATGACCCTATGGATTCTTTCAGTCAAATTCATTCAGTCATCTGTCCCTTTCGGGATTTTGGGGGAGCCCATCCCGGCTGATTTAAAGCGAAGGGTAGGGTACACCCCGAAAAGTTGCCAGTCTGTCGCAGGGCCACACACGTACAACCATTCACACACACACATTCATTCCTAGGGGCAATTTGGCACCGGCCAATCAACCTAGCATGCATGTCTTTGGAGGGTGGGAAGAAACCCACGCAAACACGGGAGAACATGCAAACTTCACACAGAAAGGACAGTGTTCCAAGCCTCGTCACCACCCGGGTCTCGAACCCACAACCTTCTTGCTGTGAGGCCACTGTGCTACCAACTGCGCCACCGTGCTGCCCCAGTTCAATTCAGTCAGTTTTAAATATAAAAGCTCAGCTAAAATAAAAGTTCTCTATTTAAATATTAGTTTTGATCGCATATGAACGGCTGAGCTCCCTGGCTGGTAGATTTAAGTAGTATTTATAACACGTTTAAGAGCCTTTAGGGGATCTCATATATTTATTTCTACTTCCTAGACCCTTCCTCTATAAATGCAGTAGTTTTCCAGGATGGTTTTCCAGCTCCAGATGCCAGAATTTGACAGACCTGCCCACATTCTTTAACAATGCCAGCATTCGGATTTTTTCACTGGAGATAGTTAAAAGTGCTGAGCTGGACTTCAAAACTAAAAAACTAAAAAAAAAAAAAAAAAAAAAAAGAATTTATTTTTCAGTTAAACATGAACATTTCAATTGGTAATTGCGAATACAATCAACTCAATAATTAACTAATCTCACTAATGAATTTATCCGTTCTGTTCCGTCGTCTTCCGCTCATCCGGGGCCAGGTCGTGAGGGCAACAGCCTTAGACAGGATCCCTGGTCGTTCCCGGCCAGCTGTGAGAAAGTCTCTCCACCGGGTCCGCGATCGGCCTCTTGGTCTCCTCCCGGTGGGACGTGCACGAAACACCTCACCAGCGAGGCGCTCGGGGGGCATCCTGACCAGATGCCTGAACCACCTCATCTGGCTCCTCTCGACCTGAAGGAGGAGCGGCTCGACACAGAGCTCCTCCCGGATGGCAGAGCTCCTCACCCGATGGCTGAGTGAGAGCCCAGGCGCCCTGCGAAGGAAGCTCATTTATAAATGCATGTCAAAACATACTTTTTAATATCCATCTGCTCAACTATTAGTCGTTATTAACGCCCTTTTGGGGGAAAAAAATGACACAGAGAGCAGCATCAATATGCATGAGCCAAATAAAAACACTTCCTATTGGTGTTATGCCTTTCATATTATTTTTGCCAGGTCCACTATCCACTGCATTTTGCAATAAAAATTAGAAGCAATGTGTGCGGGAAGATTTGATAATGAAAAAAAAAGCTAGATGTGCGCTTGGCTCACCCTTCACTTGCGTGGAGGAGGTGGCAAGGGACAGAATGAAAGCAAACCTATCATCAGTCATGCTAAATCTCTTCCACCCTCTCCATGAATCTGTGGACCATCTGAAGAGCAGCTTCAGCAACAGACTCCTGCAACCCCACTGCTCAAAGGAACGTTACAGAAAATCATTTCTTCCGTCCTCCATCAAACTATTTAATCTTTCACTTTCAAACCTGTAATTCCTTTCCATTCACAACAGTTATTAAAAAAAAAAATGTTGTTTTGTCACATTGTATGATTACAGCGCTGCGGCACTCAAATTTCCCTTCGTAGATAAATAAAGTATTTTCAGTTCAATTCAATAATAAAAGAAATGTTTTGTGAAAAGATGACAAAAACAAAGTAAATAGTAATCATGGATCTGGTCACACTTAGAGAAAACTTAAAATGACCAACCAATTTAAACTGGATGCTTTTGGCCAATGAATAAAGCTGCAGTGTTTGGATAGACTGTAAATTTATAAAAAACACCCCCTTAAAATGCCATCTGGTCTTACTTTGTGGGTATTTGTTTCAGAACACAAGCCATAATATTTTTTTATAATTTCAATATTCAAAATGAAAATTAAATCTTCAAAAAAATCAAATCGTAAAATCAAAACTATTCATTTTGGAATTATTTGCCAATATGTTACATGCTGTTTTTACTAGTTTGATTAAGTTTAATATGAACTCATTCTCTGACTCTGTGATTTTGCAGAGGGCCGTTTTTGGTTGCGATGGGAAAATCGTGGCACAAGGAGGAATTTAACTGTGCTCACTGCCGAATGTCCCTCGCAGATGTCGGCTTTGTGGAAGAAAAGGGATCCGTGTATTGTGAGCACTGTTATGAGGAGTTCTTTGCTCCTACATGCAGTCGCTGCCAGGCAAAGATTCTTGGGGTGAGTGTGTATGATCAGAAAAAAAATGATTTCTTGACAAGAATACAAGCATTTTACTCCTCATTGTTTTCAAGGAATAAACTAACTCATGTGCAAATGTGAAAAGATTTGTGAGAAATGCACCAAAAGTGAAAAATAACTGTATTTTTGTGTTCAAACTAATGCAAGCAAAATCTGCTGTTCATAGAGAGAAACATCTTGGGTGACCACCACACAGATTACAGAATGTAGAATACACTCTGATGTGAGAATTAAGCTTAAAGGTCTCCAAAGCTGCCTGTGGGGTTTAAAGCCACAAAGTCACGAAGCTGCTCTGACATTCATCTCTCACATGTTCGAACCTCTGTGGTCTCAATTCCTTTCAACCCTCGATTTCTCACACATCTTCAACCAGCTTACGGCTTCTTATTAACCTGTTTTCTCACTCCCTCTCTCCTAATCCCTCATTTCACTCCGGCCGACCAGCTTTCCATTGATTCTCTGTCCAGTCTTGTTCTCACAGCTTAAGTCTGGGAAAGAAATTTGAATGTCTGTTTTAAGCTGGTCATGAGACTCCAGAGGAAAAAAATAATTAAGAGGTGACAAGAGAAAAAAAGGAGGAATGATTAAAATCTTATGTATTTTCATCCATTCTGACCCGAAAGTTCATTTATTAATTTTTGTTTCAGGAGGTAATAAATGCATTGAAACAGACGTGGCATGTTTACTGCTTCCTGTGTGCTGCCTGTCAGCAGCCAATCAGGAACAACACCTTCCATCTGGAGGATGGAGAGCCGTACTGTGAGCAAGGTTGGTGAAAAGGGAATCTTTTCAAAACCCAAAGTAAATGAAGCACCTGCATGTGTGAGATTATTTAGTAACATCAGTGGCGGGTGCTGAAGGCTTTCAAAGTCTTCTCTGCTGGTCTAAAAATATTTGAATCACAAACAGGTATTTATTATATTTTGGCCGCTATTATTTAAAGATTATTACTAATGGTTTGTCAGTTTTCTTTCATGGCTTTTTTGATGGCTGTGATGCTTCAAAACGCCTCTCCCAATTATAGTCTGCCTTTGTTGCCGGGTAGGCTAAAATGAGCGCCCGTTGCATAGAGGCCTTCAGAATCCATTCTGCTGGCTCTCTTTACATAAAGTGGATAGCCATTAAACTTCCGCTTTCCCCAATCAAATTTTTAGGTGGTCTCCCTGAACATGGAAGGCTCAGGCCTTTACACAAGTTCAGGGTATGTCATCTTTTTCAGACATTCTGATTGGACAGTCATCGAACGTAACAGTTAATCTAGTATTCACAGCATCAGTGGAAGGCTACATAAATGGAAATGCCGATTGCGTTATAGTAAAACCTTCTTTTCGTCAGCAAACTACAACTGAAAGAGAAAAATGAAAAAATTAAGTTGCCGACTTACTTTCAAGGTCATCAAGACACACTTTTCAAAAGAAGTTGAACAAAGTAACGAAATTTGAATAAATGTGACAGTAGAAGTGTCCAATATAAATATACAGAAATACGACAGGACAGGTTGGACTTTCAGCCCCCAGTTTACTCCCGTTCTTCAAAAACATACATGTACAGATAAATTGGAACGGGTATTTGTGCGAATGGTTGTCTGAGTGTGGCCTGGCAACAGACTGGTGACCTGTTCAGGTTGTGTCCTCTCGCCTGGAATTAGCTGGGATAGGCTCCAGCATTCTGTTTAAGTGTCACGGATAAGCGGTTCAGAAGATAAATGAACTACCGGTAATTAGTATCTTGTTTAGAGTGAATTGGGAGCACTTTGGGGTTCCTCCTGGATCAATTTTAGGACCCTTTTTCTTCACTTTTTCTTAATTCATTAACAGAAATTGACACAATTTGTCTCCTCTAACAAAATAGGCAACACTTTTAACTACTTCAAAACTCATTTATAGTCTGAACCTCGTTATTGATTAAGTGGAAGAAGATACTATGCTACGGAATGGTTTTTATGGTCTTATTTTTGACAGATATGTGAGCCCAGCTCATCGCCTATAACTAAACAAACCTCTGGATTTATTTAAACATTCACCCGCATTTACCATGGAAAAAGAGATCCTTTTTTGTCACATGAAGTCCTTTAAATTTTGAGCCAAGTTATTTGGTGTATAGTGTTTGTCTTCAGTCACTTCATATTTTATGTTTTTTGGAAAATCTTTTTAAAACAAGTTCAACTTGGTTCCGTCAACTTGTAAGGTCCAATTTGTTCATTTTTGAATATGTTTTCTTTTTTCCTAAAAAGACTTTTACAGTTTATTTGGAACCGGTTGCCATGGCTGTGAGTTCCCCATCGAGGCTGGAGACAAATTTCTGGAGGCGCTGGGTTACACTTGGCATGACACCTGCTTCGTATGTGCCGTAAGTGAAAATCAATGCGTTCAGCAGATCTGTACTTATTCACACCTGAAAGGGTAAACAGTTCACATCTAAAAAAAACATGCAACATGCAAACAAATCCAAGGCAACGAGCTCCAGCTCTTTAAGTAAAAATAACTATGGTTTAAATATAAATAAAAGTTGCGGGTGTGACAGAGAACAAAATCCAAAGCCAAAAAAACACCTGGAATTCGAATAGTGTCCCAATACTGTACAGGAGAGTTCGCAAATAATAATAATGCATTGTACTTGTATAACGTTTTTTCTAGCACGCTCAAAGACGGTTCACACATATGCAATATTCATGCACTTCATACCAGGCTGCCCTGGGGCAAACTGAAAGCAGCGAGGCTGCCATTTTTGTGCCATCGGCCCCTCTGACTATCACCAACCCAGTGGTCAGATGGTCGTGATTGCCATTGCCTAGTTACGTGTAACTAGCCTAGTTTGGATTGCCATCCACATTGCCTAGTTGAGTGCCTAGAAAGGCGCCATAAAATGTATTATTATTATTATTATTATCCAAACTAGGCAATGTGAGGGACATATCTTGCCCAGGAACACAGTGACAATTTGATCTCAATGGCTGTCCCGATGTGGCACCGGCAGTTCTCGCTGTCGCCCATCCAAGTACTGCCCAGGCCCACCCTGCTTGGCTTCAGAGTTCTGCAGGGATCTGGCATTGACAGGCTGGTATGGGTGGTATGGCCAATATGAATGGTAAAAATGTTGCTAAATGTGTTAGCTTAGCTTGTTCTCTCCTGCGTTGCCTGCAAGAGGCTGTCTTTATCACTTAAAACTCTAGAGCCTGGTGAGAAGGACTTTCCTCATCAGAAAAATATCTGTACATACATATACATGTGTCTTTGTGTATCAAATTAAATGTAAACTGTTTCTTGCCCGCGGAACAAATTTAGCTAGCTGGGCGCGAAGTGCGTTGGGTTGACTTGTTCTCTCCTTGTATCACCTGAGGCTTCATTTACGACTTTAAAAAGTCTACAGTCAGGTGGAGAGGACTTACCCGTCCAACAAATACTCATATATACTTCTTTTTATTTTTGCTTCACTTAAACTAAAAAGCAAGATGGCGGCCATGTTTGCCAAACTGCTCAACCATGACGAATGACAAAAATGGACTGACTTAATGTATGTTTTTGATTTGTTTGAAAACTTGAACATGGCAGAAAATTTAAAAAAGCTATTGGGCATGAAACCCCTTTTTTAAAGTTTCTGTAAATGTGTGTGTGATGATTTTGTTTAGGTGTGCTGTACCACTCTGGAGGGCCAAACATTCTTCTCCAAGAAGGACAAACCTCTCTGCAAAAAGCACGCCCACACATTGAAGATATGAAGCCAGGAACTTCCTGGGATTTGTAATCCCCTTCTCTACTCCTTCATAGAAAACATCTTGACATAGAGATAAAACCTGGCTGATGTAATCACATTACTTAGTCAGTACTTATTAATGCATGTTGTTTGGTTTGCCTTCTAGAGGAAGTGATGTTGAAACTTTTTTATAGTTGTGTGCACAGCTTTTAAAATAATTATTAAACAGTTGTTCATAGATTCTTTTCAACTGCTGACATGTAATCCTGTTTTCCCACTTAATAAAGAATATTTCTGTTTACTAAGTGCTTGTAGGATATTTTACTTGATGAAAGGTTTTATATTAAAAAGTGTAATTTTTCATTTGAACATGGGTGGCATGCTTGTTTAGCCTCGTGACCTCACAGCGAGAAGGTTAGGGTTCGAGTCCTGAATGGGACGAGGCTTGAAACACTGTCCATTCTATGTGGAGTTTGCATATTCTCCCCAAGTTTGCGTGTTTTTTTTCCTGTGGGTACTTCTCCCACCCTCAAAAACATGCATGTTAGGTTGATTGGCCACTATGGAATTGCCCCTAGGAAGGATTGTGTTTGTTGATGGTTGTGTGTGTCGTACGGCAGTAGACTGGGATCTTGTTCTAGGTGTTCTTCTTGCTTGAAATCAGCAGGGATAGGCTCCGGCACCACCCGCGACCCCTTTAGGGACAAGCAGAAGGTGAAACAAAACACTGGAACATAAAATTGTGAATTTTAAATATGTGTTATGATTAATTTAATAGGCAGCACAGTGGCACAGTGGATAGCACAATGGCCTCACAGCAAGAAGGTCGTGGGTTCGAGTCCCGGGTGGGGACGAGGCTTGGAACACTGTGCTTTCTGTGTGGAGTTTGCATGTTCTCCCTGTGTTTGCGTGGGTTTCCTCCCACCCTCCAAAGTCATGCATGTTAGGTTGATTGGCGGGTGCCAAAAAATTGCCCCTAGGAATGAATGTGTGTGTGTGGCCCCGCGACAGACTGGCGACCTGTTCGGGGTGTACCCTGCCCTTCGCCTTAAATCAGCCAGGATGGGCTCCGGCATCCCTCGTAAGGGATAGATGGATAAGAAGATTAATTTAATTGAATTTTCAATCTGAAAATAAATTTGACAAAAATTTCCATTCCGTCGTCTTACGCTCATCCGGGTCCGGGTCGCAGGGGCAAAAGCCTCAGACGGCAAGCCCAGGCTTCTCTCACCCCGGCTACATCCTCCAGCTCACCCAGAAAGATCCCGAGTTGTTCCCCGGCCAGACATAGGTGAGACATAGTCTCTCCAGCGAGTCCAGGGTCTGCCTCTTAGTCTCCTTCCGGTGGGATGTGCCCGAAACACCTCACCAGCGAGGCACTCAGAGGGCATCCTGACCAGATGACCAAACCACCCCATCTGGCTCCTCTTGACAAAAATGAAAACATTGACTGTTTATAGTCCTACGTATGCCTGTCAAAATTTACATTGTCTAATTCTTCCCTCTTTTTTGACCTCATCATGCAGCCTGTATGAAAAATGACACTTTCATACTCGATAAGCAGTAAGAAAATGATCTGTTACCTCAACAGGACAAAGGATACTGTAATGGAACAACAATAAAATAAAAATCTCTATGTGTAAATCCTGAAGACATGAGGCCTCCACTCAGCATTAATATGTAACAACTCGGTAATGGTTAAAGTATTTATTTTGTCAAATCCGTGCCAAAGTGTTTCATGACTCATTTTTATTTATTTCACCTAAAAAGTATTTTAAAATAAAATCAACTTGGATCATTTCCCACATACTTTTTAAAAACACATTTTATTGAACTGTTTTCACACGTATTACAATCCCCAATCCTAAACCCTGTGAACTACGACTTCTAATAATACTTATTTGTGGTTGACTGGAGATATCGTGTTTTATTATTGTGTTTAATTTTGTTATGAAAAGGGAGATAATTCAAATTCTATTCCAAATATTTAACTTTTGGGGTAATTGTTTGTCATTTTAAAGACTGCCGGAGGGTTTTGGGATGAAAAAAAATTTTTTTGTCCATTCAAATGACCATGAACTACATATACGTATATTTACTTTGCATTATCTCCGCTGACTGTGTGTGGTCTATTCGATTACTTTCCAAACACAAGAAATAGCAGGAAAGCTTCATTTTAATAAAATCTGGGGCGTTTTGTTGTTGTTTTTTCTTTTTTTTTTCTAATGTGAGACGTCTGGGATTGATAAATGTTTAGTAGTAGTCTAAACTCATTTAAAAATACTTACACTCTTCTACATGAAACAGAATATTTAAAAATCATGAAGTGGATTTAAGTGGTTTAATAAATGATGTTATTTTTAACACTCGTAATGAAACATGTGGTGTATTTTTGTGTCCGCACTCAATTTTGTTTGTGTAACACAATCTTACGATATCAAACTTTCTGAGTTACTATCAAAGTGCAGATTTGGGATTTTAAGGGGTAATAATTCTCATCTCATTACATTTATGGATAACAAACATTTGGTCTGCTCAGAAATGTGACATTTGTCCCTAAAAAAAGCTTCTAAATACATTTATTCAGTTTCAGTTTTTGACCTGTAACACCTCTACCCCCTCTCCTTCTCGCTCCCCACTTAGTCCCGCCTGCTGGGAACATGCACAACAGAGTGTAAATCTTTCAGTGGCTGTGAACATACTCTAGTTCCTGCTTATATTAGAATGTGGGCGTGGTGGAGAACAAAGTAGCCAAGAACACGCTTGGTGTTCAATTAGTAGTATTCAAATGCCAGACGGAGAACATCCAAAATTTCTCATCTGATACAATGAGTAAGTTTTATTTATTTAATTATTTAATTTTTATTTATTTAATATACTTTATTAATCCCTCACCGGGAAATTTGTGTGCTGCACCAGACCGCATCAGGCTGCCACCTATGACGGTGCCAATGGTGGGAGAAACGGGGGGCTAGTTGTCTTCTCCAAGGACCCTAGACGTGAACTCCGTGGGAATCGAACCTGCAAACTTGAGGAGACAGTTAATGTTATGTGTCCATTACAGGTGCGATAAAAAGGTTCAGTATGGGTGCTTGCAACAGATTTCAAAATTGGTCTAAAAATGGCTAGAAAGGCAAAACAGTCAAAATTATTAATAGTGATAAAACTCTAGTGAATAATCATGTTTTCTGAAATCAGGTGAGGCTGCATGATTATGTACAGTAGCTGTTACATTGCACAGCTGTCTCATAGCGAGAAGGTGCTGTTTTAGTTGTGTAGCATTATTTCCGAGAAAGGGTTTTACTTGATAAGAACGTGCTAATTTTACAGGGCGAAGGAACTTTGTAAAATACTTTTAGTTGGACTATATTTCTGGTTAAAATATTTGAATTCATAAAGAGATCTTTTTGTTATTAAGAAATATTTCTTTGTTAAATAATTTTAAGGTAGAAGTGTGTTTGGTGAAATAAGCCCAGATTTTTGGTTCATTTTTAGTTATTTAAAAATGATTAGTAAAGTTTTGTTTGAATAAACTCAAACAATTTGCAGTTATTTTCAATTTATATATTTTTTCTGATTCAGACATTTAAAACGTGGTGGCCCTAGCCATGTGTTTGCCCGCGGCCGCGTTTTTTCCCAGTCCGCCCGTGGCAGAGCGCGATCCAAAGTTAAAAAAAAAAAGAAAGCAAAACTTGTGCTCATCGTGGAATCAGACCGACTCACATCTGCAACCAGAAAGGCTACACATTCTTTCTATGAAAATAAAGAGCAGGAGAAGCTTGTTGAGGTGAGTAAAACTTTCTGATCTAACGGGCTGCGATTGTTGACCAAGAAAACTTTATCAGACTGATTCTTTTCTTCTTCTAAAGTCTGTTGAGAGATGTTGACAGTCTGAATGTGAGGATGACTTATCTTAGAAACTGATCTACTAGTTTACTTATGAACAGATGAAAAAAGAATAGAATAGAAGGTGTATTTCTATCATTTTCTGGTTTAATTGTGTGGTTTTTTAAAACAAGATAACCTGGTTTTCCAGATTTGTTAATCCACTATGAAAACATCTGACTACCTTAGAAATCATACTGTCCACTGCTGGTCAAGCTGGATAGATCAGGATTACATCATCTGTTAAATGCATGCTTCTATTGATTTACATGAAAATTAAAACACAATTTTTGTGTTTTTTACATAATTTCATTTATAAGCTTCTTATGTGCAGAAAACCAATCAGACAAACTGTGGTACGTTTCATTAGAATATCTCATTATTACTCCCCTCTTCTTATCAGGGGAATAAAACAATAAAGCATAGGAAAGAAAGAGTGAACACAGCCTCCAGCACAGGAAAACCTACGGCCCAGTATTCCCCATCCACCCCACTTATATGCACAGGCATGCACACAATATTCCCCCTCTGAGTCCTGTAACCAGGTCCAGGTGTTTGTCAGTGTGGGTTATGACAAGAGTATATCTGCATGTGTGCGTATGTGCTCACATGAGCAACTATGTGAGAATGTCTGCGTCTCCAGATGGCACGGCGCTGTGGCTCCAAATCTTACCTCACCTCATCTGAGAGGTCTGGGGGCAGTCAGGCAAAGAGGGCCATGCAGGAAAACACTCTGAGTGAGAGATGCAAAGGTCCAGATGCGTGTGTGTGTGTATAGTTTGTGATTGTCCGTCAGTGTATTAAGTGTTTACAGTTGTTGGGGCTTAACTGTGTACTGTAAGGTCTTATTTCGGTGGGGAACACATTGCATAAGTCGGAGATGCTGTCCAGTTGTAAATTAACTGTGTAATTGAATTATCCATAGCAGTTGCAAACAAAATGCTTCCATCGCTCGCTGCATGCGTATGTGTGTGTGTGTACAGAATGATGGGGAGAGACAACAATTTAGACACCTAATAGTGTCAGACTCCTCGTGATGTGTTGTCACTGAAGACTGGAAACTCAGATCACATTGCCGATGCCTAATCTACGCGCCAAGAATAGCAAATTCGCCAAAAACAAATTTAATTTGTGTCGTCTGGATGGAAGATGGGTGGAACGTAGAAGGAAAAGAGCAGACAGAATATATTCAGAGTGTTTATGTGGTCCGAAAAAAAGAGTTGCATTAAATGTCATGTGAAGTCTAATTGATTTAGAATGACGTAAAGGTAAATGAAGATGGGCTGTACAGTATTGACAAAATCTAATTGAGATTTTCTGTCTGACATTGCAATATTGATTTAAAATTTGGTGCATGGAGGGGTTTGTTTTGTTTAACAAGATCCTTTGGAAAAATTATAAAATATTAACCATAAAAACTGTTAAAAATGATCTACTGTTAAACTTTAAATATTTGGATAAAATTGATACCGAGGCCAAATTTAATGTAGTTATTTTGAAATTTTTTTTTAGATTTTTGGGTGGTATGGTGGTGCAGTGGGTAGCACAGTGGCCTCACAGCAAGAAGGTCATGGGTTCGAGTCACGGGTGGGGACGAGGCTTGGAACACTGTCCTTTCTGTTTGAAGTTTGCATGTTCTCCCGTGTCTGCGTGGGTTTCCTCTGGGTTCTCCAGTTTCCTCCAACCCTCTAAAAACATTCATGTTAGGTTTATTGGCTGGTGGAAAATTGCCCCTAGGAATGAGTGTGTGTGGATGGTTGTATGTGTGTGGCCCCATGACTGACTGGCGACCTGTTTGGGGTCTACCCTGCCCCTCGCCTTGAATCAGCCGGGCTCCGGCACCCTCCGTAACCCCGTAAGGGATAGACTGATAAGAAGGTGACTAACTGATTTTGAGATTTTCGAAATATTTGTAGAATTTGCCTCCACACCAGACTGGTGACCTGTTCGGGGTGCACCCTGCCTTTCACCTGAAATCAGCCAGAATAAGATCCAGCATCCCTTGCGACCATGTTAAGGGTTAAGATTGTTATTCTTACTCAGAAATAAAAGTAAAAATAACAAAAACATTATAAAAAGACACAAAAAACAATATAAATAGGCAACTGGATGATTTTTACTAAAATAATTTACTGCGCAATGTTGTTAAAGTGTGTGTGTTGCTGCTGTAAAGTGTCCTTAGAACTCGTCAGATGAGTGTGCAAGAGGATGGAGGTTGGAGGGGTGATTGCTTTCACAGCTCTGGGGATAAAACTGTCTCTGAGATGTGAAGTGGTGGTTTTTATGGTCTTGTACCGCTTCCCTGATGGGAGAGGTACAAACAGTCCGTAACCTAGGTGGGGTCCATTGCTATCCGTCTTGCCTTCTGCTGAACTCGGGAGCTGTAGACTGAATCCAGATCTGGTAGTTGGCACCCTGTGATCCCCTGTGCAGTTTTCACCACCCGAACCAAGTGCTTTTTATCCTGTGTGGTGCAGCTGCCATACCACACAGTCATATTGAGAGACGGGTGCTCTCTATAGTGGCTCTGTAGAAGTTCCTTTGTAGTTGGGAGGAGGGTAAGCGGGTCAGAAGACAATCAAAATGAAGAACGTTTGTTTTGTGGGGTTTATCACTACTTTTTTTTGTAGAATTTAAAATTTTTTAAAGTTGGTAAAGCATTCTAACAGAAATTGTTTATTGTATTATACAACTAATCTATAATGTAAATTATTGTGGGTCTTTTGTTGTGAAGGTCTATATTTTTAAACATTGTATCAAATAGAGACAGACCACGACTAACGTATAATGATCCTATTGACGTACACAGTACATGATCACAGCTCAAAAAGTAATGTTTTTTCTTATGAAAATCTTAACCGTAAGTTAAATTTACAGTTTAATTTGACTGTAAATTAAAAGTTTCAACTAAAACAAAAATGAGCCAGATGGGGCGGTTCGGGTATCTAGTCAGGATCCCTCCCTAATGCCTTGCTGGTAAGGCGACCGGGTGGAGACCCAAAGGTAGGCCTCAGACCCCCTCTCACAGCTGGACACGGAATGCCAGGAGATCCTCCCAGGTGAGCTGGAGGATGCAGCCGGTTGAGAGAAGCCGAGGTTTCCCATCTGAGGCTGTTGCCCCTTCGACCCAGCCCCGGATAAGCAGAAGATGGTAAAATGCAACTAAAACTTTCTGATAAACTGAACAATTCATAATTATGAGCAATAAATGCACCTTTTCGGCTGCTCAGACGTGGCGCTTAGCACACTGGCGTCACAGCAAGAAGATCGGGGTTTGAGTCACACAGTGGGGGCGAATCACTGGCCTTTCTGTGTGAAGTTTGCATGTTCTCTTTGTGTATGTTTGGGTTTTCTCCAGGTGCTGCAGTTCACTCCCACCCCAAAAAAATATGGTTGGCATGAAATGGCTTATAGGAATGAGTGTGTGCAACAGGCTGACGACCTGTTTGGGGTGACCCTGCCTCACTCCTGAAATCAGACAAGATAGCAACCGACCCCTTGCCCCCTTTCTTCCGACCCCCTGTTATCCTTAGGGACAACCAGTTAAGAAGACGAAAAAAAAATGTATCTTTTAAACTCATTCGTCAAATTAACAGCATAGATTTGGTTTAATTTTTAAACCCATTTCAAACCCTTCTCTTCATCATGCAGTAACGTTGACATACTATATTCCTGCATTTTAAAAATAACTTTATTTGACCATTTTAAAAGCACATGGCAATGTTTACAGATGATTGGTTCTGCTCTCTGACCTTGCTGCAAACATTTTGGTTGGCCCCAAAAAGTCAGTTGGTTACTCAGAGTGCACACACAGATGCTGTTTGGTAGAGACTCTGCAAACTGGAAGAGAGAAAGCAAAAAAATACAAGTAAAGTTGCACCTACGTGTTCCATTCATTCCATCATCTTCCGCTTGGTCGCGGAGCAACAGCCTCAAGCCGGAGGCCCAGGCTTCTCTCACCCCGGCTGCATCCTTTTTGTGTTTTGCTAATTACAGATGTTAATATTGTAATATGTTTACATTGATTCCATGTATTGTGCAACCCTAAAACTGAGCGTGGTAAATCTGATACAAATACCGTAATATTTCTAATAGAAGCACACCCAATTTTTTTTACCGAAACTTGAATACAGCAAAGCTTAGTCCGACAAAAATAAGTCTTGCATTTGCAAGTTTAACTCAAGTCTGATGTGATCTTTTTCTTTTAAATAGCACTCTTAATAGTGCTACCATGCACGTGCAGCTTATGCTGTACCTGAAACAAATTTTTTCGCCCTGCAGAATTTTTTTTTTGCAAATAGCTTATTTATTGAAGCACACCCCATCAGTGTGACTCTGCGTGCACGTCTATTGGAAAGAACACAGTACGCAGTGCAATCCAACACAAGGCGTTCTTTTTTTTTTCTTTGCACTTGAGCCTCCACGTCATTTCAGGGTGTTAAATTATCTTGTGTTTTCTTTTGACTGTGTTTAGCTTCTTCATCATCTATTTCCCCAACTTGAAGATGAAGCTGATAATAATCAGAAACAGATAAGATCCCTCAGCCCGAGGCCATCTACTAGAAGATCTGTCTCTCTTTTTAATTACAATGTCAGTGTGATTTATTCAGACGTTCTTGCATTTATCTTTACCTGAATTCTCAAACAAATAGTCGACCGTGCATACTTTCACAGCCCCTGAAAATTCCTCAAAGCTTAGAGATCTGAGAAAATAAACGAGCTGTGCCCCATCCAATGACCCCCTCTCATCCTTCAGGCTCACATTTATCACCAGGTCTACTGATCTGTTGTCTGAAAGAGAAAAAAACAAGACACAAAATCACTGGAAAATTGTTTTTCTTAATCGCATGTTTGGGGTTCAGATTATCTTTGAACATGAACCGGCTTTTACGTCTGTATTTTTTTTCTTAACCCATAAATATTAACGAAAGTTTTCATTTTTACATCAATTTTATTTTTACCTGGTTTACAAATCGGTAATAACTTTCTCTTCTGGCTCCAAACGTGCATGTGGCCTTCACTAAAGAACATTTTTGTGTTTACCTCTTTTTTTTTTTTTTCCCCCCTCCAGGCTAAGCTGGTTCTAGTTTTAGGGTCACGTTTTTTGCTTTACAGTCATAACCTTTCAGGAAGAAAGCAGACAGTTTTCAGACAAGTCGTCTAGATTTAAAGCCTTAAAACTTAACCAAGACGTTTATGGAGTTCAAACTTGGGTCCGAGAAAGAAAACATGGCAGCTAATAAAAGCCACAGCGTAACACACGTGAAGCAAAAACTTTCTTTTAAAAAATGGTTTAAATTCAGATTTTCCTTGTCTTATTTTTGTTTTGTCAGCTGCTTATTTTTCTTCTTTTTTTTTTTTTTTAATGTAATTTGCAGCTAATTTAATCTGCTTATCCTGGAGTTACCGCGGTTATGAGGAATGCGTGACAACTTGTGGTTTATCAAAGACTGTTGTGTACAGATGTCCTGGTTTACTTTCCTAATACTTGAGCAGAAGCGGAACAAAATGCTTAAGCTGCTTTTTTTTTTTCCCTCTCAACAGATTGATCCCAAATAATTAGTATTTATTTGAAAGATTGGTATCTGCTGTTTGGATTTGAATCACACATGAGTCCCAGATTAGGGAACAAGAAGCTTTTCAGCCGGACTGAAGGTCACCAGCAGTTATGTGTCTGTAACTTGTGGCTCGTTTTATTTAGATGCCTTTATAGTCGATTTGGACAGGAGATTTATTTTCTTCATTAAAACCTCCCGTATAAGGTGACATGATTTATAATTTTTTAACTTATATCTTTTTATTGCTTTTACTCAGTGGCGGAACGTAACAAAGTAAATGTACTTTGTTCCTGTACTGAAGTAAAAAAATGTGTATCTGTACTTTACTTAAGTAAAATTTAAGACCGGTACTTTTACTTTTACTTCACTACATTTTTAGAGCAAATATCTGTACTTTTACTTCGCTACTTTTTAAAAGTGTGTTTTACATTTTTCGTTACATTTTCGTTCAGGAATTTGAAAAATACACAAGTTTTGTAGCGCATCTTGAAGCCGCATCGCCAAAATCAAAAGAAGCAGTTGATCGAGAGAAGAAGTAATGAATCGAGAAACATTTTCCGCATTCATTCAGCGCCAAAAACCTAACATCAAATATAGAACAAATTAAAAAGAGTCAGAAGATCGTTGTTCGTTGTGTTCACTTCTAAATAAAAAGTTGAGCCATCATTACACAGAGCAGGGGTGGATCTAGAATTTTCTAAAGGGGCGTGGGGCTTTGACAAAGCCAATATATAGTTACTTGGGGCGTCCCCCCCAAAACATTTTAAAAAATAAGTGTCATTTTCCTCCATTTTGGAGGCCCATTTACTGGCCCTTCTAGGGGATAGCTTGACTTGTCCCCTTTCCTTTTATTTTATTTTTTTTGTGGACCAAAAGAGGTGGGAGAGGGGGTCACACCCCTGCAGAGTATTTATCCTGGTTACTATGGTGACACCCTATAGCACAACAAATAACATTTGAATTATGGTCGAATACTTTTACTTTTTACTTAAAAAGTAAAATTTACACCAATTACTTTTGTACTTTTACTTAAGTAGATTTTTTTATTGGTACTTTTACTTTTACTTAAGTAAATTTTTTGCCTAATTATCTGTACTTTTACTTAAGTACAAAAAGTGAGTACTTCATCCACCACTGCTTTTACTAGATGGGTTTGGTGAGATATCGTACCTGAGGAGTGTGTTTTGTAGCTACGCAGCTAACATAATTAACGCCGTTCTTCACTTAACTAATACAACAACGCTCATTTTAATAGCTTTAAAAATATGTTGAATCGCAGCCAAAAGCTTGTCCTATTTCTCTAATTAAGGTCAGTTTATGTTTATCTATCCTAAGTATAGATTATTACTTAGTAAAATTCATTTAAAAGAAGTGGGTGCATCTGTGTGTGTATGTGTGTGTGAGAGAGATCTTTGTCTTCTTGCACATGGACGTTATCATCTGGGTTGAGTTTAAAAAAGACATGTGAGTCTTTAGATGGAAGCTGTGATGTATAGTTTTGGTTTCTTTGATATGCTCAGACAAGAATGTGTCAGCACGTGCACGTGTAAAACTTTGGTTTCTTCATGTGTGTCGAGTCTGTTTTTTTCTTTCTTTTCTTTTTTTTTTTAAAGTAATTTAGTTGTGGGGGAATCTAGTCCAGGGGGAGCAAACTTTTAATTCGTGGGCCACATTGAGTTCTAACATTTGACCAAGGGGCCGGGACAGAAGCAAATGGATGGCATGCTTTAGTAAACAAGTGCGCAACATATGCAAAGCCATTGAGGCCGCTACACACACGTAATCTAGCGCACTAAAGTTTAAATCAAGCACAGTAGCGCTTAAAAAAAAACATGCATTTCGCGCGCTAGGTTTAAAACGTAGGTTGGAAATCCAACGAGCATGCTTACATGTGTGTATTGACCCCGATGGCTTTCCATATCTGCGCACTGTTTATTTTGACAACGTGTGCATCACACACATTTTAATGGGAGCAGTGTTGTTGTTTTCTCAACAAAGCCAATATACCTAGAGTGTGCCATCTAGTGATGAAACATCAGAATTGCAGGGGAAATAAAATATTAACATGTTTTTTTTTTTTTTTTTCCCGGGCCGGATTAAAACGTTTAATGAGCCGCATGTGGCCCGTGGGCCGTAATTTGCCCACTCTTGCACTAGCTCTAGCAGGGGCAGGCAAACTTTTGAATTCGTGGGCTACATTGAGTTCTAACATTATTCGAAGGGGCCGGACAAGGATCAGGTGGATGTTATGTTGTGGTAACCTCACCTTATTGGGATCTGGAGAAAACTTGTGCTTTAATATCCAATAAAAATTAAGAAAAGCATTAAAACAATAATCTGGGTTGAGTTTCAAAATCTCTGATCTGATTTGCAGCCTGACTGGGTTTTTTTTTTTTTTTTCCAAAAACATCAAGCGCGTTAAATTTGAAATCTAAAGATTTAAAATCTAAGTTTTGAATCTAAAGATTTTAAATTAGATTTTAAATTAAAAGATTTAAAATTTAGCACTAGATTACGCATTTGTAGTGACCCCAGTGGCTTTCCATATTAGCGCACAAGCGCGCTTGTTTACGTTCGTGTGGTGGATCCGATGGCTTTCTCTATATGCACACAATTTTTTTTGGACAACATGCGCATCACGAAGACGCACACATTCGAATAGGACCGGTGTTAGAGTGCGCCATCTAGTGAGGAAACATCAGAATTGCAGGGAAAATTAAACTTTAACAAGGTTTATTTGCTTGATTTTTTTCAAGTTTGGTGGGCCGGATTAAACCGTTCAATGGGCCGTATGTGACCCGCAGGCCGTAGTTTGCCCATGCTTGCTCTAGCCTCATGTATTGTTAATTAACAAAGTGCATCATGTATAAATACAAGACGTAATTAGACTGAAAATTCAGCCTAGGGGTTGAATTTTACAGCTGGTAGTTTTATGGAAAAATAAAAAAATGTTTAAGGGTCAACCAATCAACAGCCAGATCTGCCTGAAGTGCGCTTGAACGGTAAATCATCCGCCAACTCAAAGACTTTCTTCATCTCTGCTTCTCTGTATCAAAAATAATACAGTTAGAAAATGATACAGTTAGAGCAGGTACTATTCATTTGAAAATGACTTTAAAATCTATTAGAAAGCAATGCGATGATGTAATTGTGTTAAGGGGTCATTCCCAGGAGCCTGGGAAATACCAGTGAACGGCTGCAAGCTGGAAATTTCTGCTGTTTGCAAACTGTTATGCTGGTAAATCTACAGGGAGTCTTTTATGACTGTATCACAAAACCCTGTTTTCACAAGATTCGTTTCTTAGAAATGTGTAATTAACTAAGTGTTAGTAACCTATTTAGACAAAAAAGTCTCATTTTTTGATGGTTATGAACTTTATTTTGGACATGACATCACAGTTGCGTAAGATCTGTCCAGATAACGTTTTGAATATGATGTTGGTCCACAAATTTACGAGCACGTTTTGTACATAAAACAATAGTCTTTGGAATCGACGGGAAAAATGCCACGTTTTTAAAACCCATTAATATTGTTCTGTTTTCTTATTTAAGCACTTTTTACTCAAATGTCAAGTATGTCTTCGGTTGATTTTTTTTTTTTTATTGAATCATTGTTTTCCTCAATTGTCGCCATTATTAAAAAAAAAATAGAAAATGGGGTGGTTCGGACTCTGGTCAGGATGCCCCCGAGCGCCTCGCTGGTGAGGTGTTTTGGGCATGTCCCACCGGGAGGAGACCAAGAGGCAGACCCCGGACCTGCTGTAGAGACACTGTCCCACAGCTGGCTGGGGATCGACTCGGGACTCGGGATCCCCGGGTGAGCTGGAGGATGCAGCTCGGAGAAGCCTGGGCTTTCTGTCTGAGGCTATTGCCACTGCGACCCACCCCTAAATAATCGGAAGACAATGGGACAGGGATGGGTCACCATTTTTTATTTTTTTGGCAGTAACTAGGTTTGCTTGTCAAACACGTCTGACCTTCAGGGACTGTTCGTCTTAACGGAACACATAGAGAAACCAAAATTGTGTGATCAATGTGATGGGAATTTCTGGGCCTAACATGGCCACAAAAAAGGCTCCAAATAATCTATGGTTAATCAACAATGCTCTGCTTATTGTCTCCATGGTAACCATCAACATGTCGAAATGTATTTTTTTTATCTCGATTGATATTTTGAATGTGTTTAATAGTTTTTTTTTTTTTACATACTCTATTCATCCCTCACTGGGAAATTTGCGTGCTGCACTCCTACACCACAGCAGGCTGCCACAACGGCGCCAATGGTGGGAGAAACGGGGGGTTAGGTGTCTTCTCCAAGGATCTTAGATGTGCACTTAGTGGGAATCGAAATTGATCAGTCAGAAACAAGAGTCTGAATCACAAACATGGGAATCAAAGTTGTTCCAGTAACTGAAAAGTTCTGCATGTATACAAATAAGCTGATTGGCCATACGATCAGGTTGGTCGACAAATTGTGTCACGTCAATTTGAGACAAATTTCACTCCTCGGAGAGATAGAGACTGCATGCATTGATAATATTAAGAAAGTGGAATAAATTTAAATAAGTAGGGATTGGTTATGTAGATGTGGTTGATTAAGATCGTCGATTAGTTTGTGAATAACTCTTTAATAATAATAAAAAAAACCCTATTATTTCATTTACATTAATATGCTTAGTTCTATTGTGCAAATCTTTAAACTTGTGACTTTCCTGCTACTAGAGAACGTCTGCTTATGAAGTTATTCTTTCCTCTGTTCTCTGTTATCCACTCAGGATGCAGAGTTCAGCCACTCCCATGTTACTGTTCCTTCAGGATGATGTGACCAAGAAATCCCTGAAATTTTCCAGCTCGGGGTCGTAGGGCGATCATAATAATCAGTAACAAAGAAAACAACCTGCTGGCCACATTATTCTTCTGAGTGTATAGATTCATGGTTTAAATGATGATTTATTAGTCTGATTAATAGTCCATATGATCAGTCAGGGCTGTGTCCCACAGGGTGGAAATGAAAACACACTACCAGCCAGCTTCTGATCTCATAATTTGGCTGTTTTCTTTCACTCTTTTATTTCTGTTCTCTTTCCTTCTAAAAGCGCTCAAACTATTCCCTTCTGTCAGTTTTTCTCTTGTAAGTGATCGCTTTAGAGTATTTTTAATGAGCTTTTCCGTCTTGTTTGCAATGTGTAACATCAGCGAGCTAACTCATGAAGATGCTTCGGCTCACGCAGTTTTCCTTTGAACCGTGAGGCCAATCTTTATTTTTGCGGACCGCAAGTCTGTCTTCTTGTGTTTGCTTTGGCTCAGGTCTTACCAAGTAAGCAATCACCGGTCCTGTGGTTCCTTTTAAAAGGGGGAAAACATGATGGAGTGATGAGTGAGAAACTGAGGGAGAAAAACAGGTCTGAGGAAAGAATGATAAGCATCTGGATTCACTTTGGGACAATTTCATCTCACAACTCCCCCCCTCCAATTTCCACGGTGCCTCCTTTGAGGTGCCATTCCAGCACTGATGGCAGAAATATTTGCCTGAGAGCAAGTGTCATTGTTAAGTTTCAGGAAGCCCCTTCGCTTTTCGGTCTAGACATCCCCCGACTGCTAAAGCCTTTATTTGGGGGCATTGCCTCCACGATGGGTGGCTGAATATTTATTTTGTCTGGACGAACCGAGGGGATCAGAGTCAGTCAGGTTTAATAGACAGTGGCATCTAGTGTCAGTTCTCCAAGTTTTCCACAAAATGTGCGGCAAGAGATAGAAATTACTTCAAGCTGTGACTTTGTTATGAATTTCCAAAGAGCGTCTCGTAGGTTAAAGGTTAGACTGAATGATGGAAAAGACTGACTTCCTTTTTTTTTGAAGACGGGATATCTTAAACACATGGACATTTCTTTACCATATGAAGCTTTTTCAACATGTCTAGCAGAGGTGTCAAAAGTACCAACATTTTCTACTCAAGTAGAAGTATAAATACCGAGTTAAAAAACTACTTTAGTAAAAGTAGAAGTATCAACTCAAGTTTTCTACTTAAGTAAAAGTAAAAAGTAACCTATTTTAAAACTACTTAAAGTAAAAAAAGTAAAAGTAATTTTCAGAAAAAAAGGAATATTGTTAACAAAAGCGTATGAACATATTTTTTAACTATTATCACATGCTTTAAGGAGCAGAAAATATGATAATAAATGAAAGTGTTTTGGTGAAACTTTATGAATCAGAAACATTTATTTCTTAATAATCTTTATTGGAAATCAATTAATGAACACAATCAAATGTATTAACATAAACAGGGCATTATGTAACGTCCCTTCAGCTACCAAGCTTCACTCTGCATCACCTAATTTAACCAACTTCAGCAGACACAAACACACTCAATGTAAAAAAAAATAAAAAAATAAATAAAAATGACCAAAAGGCTTTTTTAAGCCTTGAAGGCAGCTAGTTTTCAAAGTTCTTTGAGGCAATAATGAATAGTCTTTAACAAGTTGGTAAGTATGGGAGTGCCACATACAGCCTGGGCAGCGTTGCCAGGTGGGAGGTGCTGGATTATCGTACTAATGACGTAAAATTATTGTATTTTACAAAAAAATATTGTACACCCAGTAAAACCACGCCCATTGACAAAATAACACCCTTTACATGCACTCGTAAGGCAGTGGGAGTGAAGGAAACACACAGGAGGCTAAATCCTTGGATTCTTTTTCTAAAATGTTAAGAACTGTAAAAATGAAAAAATAACCAGGGAAATGAGATTTTAAGAAACCCAGAAAGAAACCAGTAGGGGCGGGACTTAGGAGACGGTATATATAAATTTATATATATACATATCTACATATATATGTGTACATATAAGGTTTTTTTTTTTTTTTTTAATGTTAATCCAAACATCTACATTATACAAAATCTAAGCGATGTGTAGTTTTAATCTCCTCAGTCAGTCTTTATAAACAAATCAATAACATTTTGGATGCTTTTAAGCACAAATACTTCATCCACTACTATTTATGGATTAATCAGTTCAATTAGTTTTGTTTCTAAAGATAAAATAGTGCGTCACAGATCAAAATTATTTTTATAAAAATACCATCTACAACATTTTCAGCAAAGACGTTTACAATAACTGCAGACTGAAAATAATAATAATAATAATAAAACATTTCTTTGCTGTTGTTTGTTTTTAAAAACTGATAATTCAATCAAAGTTCAGTGTTGCAGCATCAGAAACACTTTGATTTCCGAGCCCGCAACAAGTCTTAAACACGCAAACTAACGTTCCTGCTCTTTAAAAGTTTGTGGGCGGGGCTACTTGGCCCAAAGTAATGATTGACTGGAGCTGTGAGCCAATCATTCATCTGTTCCTTTGTTTGATGCATTCAGGGTTGATAAAAAAAAAAAAAAAAAACTCCGACAAACAGTCGCGGCTTTTTAACGGTGACAAAATGGAGAAAGTAGTGACTACTTTTTAAAAAATGAACGAAGTAAAAGTACAGATAATTGCATAAAAAAGTAGTGAGTAAAAGTAAAAAGTAGACAAAAAAATAATTACTTCGTTAAAGTAAAGATACCGAGATTTTCTACTTGAGTAAGGTAACGAAGTAATCTTACTTCGCTACTTGACACCTCTGAGTCTAGACCAGTGTATTCCAACTGGCGTACGCGGATCGTTGTGGGTCTGCAAGAGTATCTCAGAACTCCGGCTTTTTTTAACTTTTTTTTTTCCATTCAAAAGAACAGAAAATTTTTTCCATCCTCATTCAATTCATATCAGTTTTATTTCTGTATCCTATATTACAACCCAAATGTTTCAGGCTGCTTCACATAGTAGATTGGACAAAAAAAAAAAAAAACCCAGAATAATATCGAACAAAAAACAGAATAATGAGCAACAACAAATAAACCCACAAAAACTCTCTAAAATGAGGTAATTAACTCAGCCCATTCCTGCCCTAATATCTCCTTCTCATTAGGATATAAAAAAACCTCATGGGGTCCACATGAAGGAGGGATCTTTCTCTATCTTTCCCGAGCACACAGACTTTCTGTTGATTATGTTGTGGTAAAATCAAAGTGTTATCATGATCAAGGATTTCAAATCAGAACAATGATACTCACTCAAGATAAAAAATTAACTTGATTCATTTTAAAGAATTTCATAGACGTTTTGCACAAAATAACGTTTTGCTCACCAAACGGAATTTAGCTGCAAAAAGACCAGATGCAGCCATGTTGTTCGTTTGTTGGCATCGTTCTGTCTCGCGACAACGGAGTCTGCACCTACATACTTATCTATTTGTGCAGCGTTGGCTGTGGCTAAATCAGCCAATGCGGGAGCTGCAGCTCCTACCCAATTGCTGCAAATGTGATAGGGGGTATGAGTCATGAGAGGAGCAATGGCAGACTGACATTTTTACCATTTCTGGGTTTTTGTGGCATAATGCTGGATCTCTTCGTTCTCTTCGGCCTGCTTGATACCGAATTCGACAGTTGCGCGCCACCTGTGGCCGTTAGAGGTCACTGACTCGAAAGCCATGTTATTTGTAATCCAAACAAACATATCATGTAATTTGGTTATACATTTTTCAATAATATTTTTTAGAGGTTTATTCATTTAAAATAACAGCAACTAATTTGCACTAAAAATATGACTGATCAAGAATTCTCGGTACAGGGCTCAAAAGCAAAGAGGTAATCACTACAAAAAAATTATTAACCACTGGTCTAGACAACAAAAGAGATCATAATTAATATTCTATATGTTCGTTTTAATGTCTTCATATGAGAAAGTCCTAACGACTCCAGTACTACACGTTGGTTTTCCTATTATTATTTTCCTTCTTTGTTTGTCTTTCCTTCAGGCCTCATGTGCAGATAAGTAGCAATGTGCCGCTGCAGATGGACGGTCTTCTGCAGATCATTGATACCCACTCTGCTGAAATTGCTTGAGCAGACACCACCTTCCCATGAGGCATCAATTCATGATGGGCTCATCAATATGTTTTCGGAAGCCATAATTCCAGAGAAATTAAACTTGATTGATGCAAAATTGAATTTAACTTCTGAGATATTGAATCTGATGGTTATGAAATCCAATCTTGAGGTCGCCTGTTTCTTCACTTGGCTGTCTGGTGAATTTGTTCAAATCCATCTCTAAAGGTAATTAGAGTGCAAAGCAGGCTTCTGGGAGTCTTTTTGCTCGTGTGGATTATCGTGTCTCCTAATTGGCAATGTCCTCCATCAGATGGAACTGTGCTGTTCACTGACATCTGCTGGAGAGAAGACAGTGAAGATCAAATACTCTTTCCAAGAAAATCGGTGGGTTTAATAAGAGTCATGCAAACAGAATGTAGATGAAGGAAAAATGCGAGGATGAAGCAAATTCTATAGATTTACACAGTGCCAGATACTGTAGGACGAGGGCTGCTGTTTGAAGATTTAATAAGGTGATCCTAAAAAAAAAACCCAAGGCTGAACAGATGGCCAACACTGAATCAACTCCGCCAGATCAGGGGAAAAACAAGATCCAAAATAGGGAATAAAATTTAGAAAAAAAAAGGTCCATGACAGACCAGATGTCCTTAACAGATCCCTGTAGGTTTCAGGCAACGCACCATCGAACAGATAACGAGATATTAGCTCACATAGACACGGCCAATTCAAGCATCACCACCCCATTACGACCATGCAGAGAGCATTATGCATTAGGAACCCATAAAACTCTTTTATGAAATAAAGATTTCACTATGGCCCAAAAAGCTTCTCTATTTGGAAAAGATTCAAAACATTGTTAGTAAAAACACAAGACATGTTGGTTTTGTCCCTTTTCTCCTTCACTTCATCCAACTTTAGATTGTGGAGGAAACCGGAGTTTATTACTAGGGGACTGGCAAGTTACCTGGCGGTCAGCAGAAATGCAACAATTGTGCCCACAATACGATAACGCTATTGTAAAACTATCATTATATTGTTATACTGCCAAAAAATTAGTGGTGTCAGTTGATTAAAAAAATTAATCGAATTAATTACAGAATTTTGTAATTAATTGATCGAATTAATCGCATTTTAACGTCATATCTGCTTATGGTCTGCTAATAAAGAATTTGAATTGTAGGATATTAAAAAATGTACTGTATGACTAATTAATTGAATACAGCAAGAAGAGAAGATTTTAAATCCGATTTATTATTGGTGAACTGTGCCTCATGAGGCCAGGTGCATCATTAAAAAACAAGGGTTGGCATTAAGGTTCATTCTTATCTTCTACGATAGAAATTGTCCTGCAATCAGCAGCAACCCACTTTGCGATAGTATTTGTCAATTTCTTTGTTGTGGATTTGCTCATTCGCTTGCCAAAATCAGCTAGCTTGGTTTGGCAGAGCGAGCTCCCGGTAGCTACGCTTGCAATAGAGGAACTTGCCTGAACATGTTTTACGTTTAGATGGTATGTCAGGCTGGATGGAGTTGCTCCGGTGTTAGGAGAACTTCTTTTTGAAAAAAAACTACACCTTACTATGTTTTTGTTTATTGTCCCATCTTTATTATTTTTGTAGAAAAACCTGCCTTTCAGTAGCTCGACTCAGGAGCGAATCCAGGATTTTCTAAAGGAGTGGGTGGGGGAAGGATATTTTGCCCAGAGAAAAACACGTTTTCAACATACATAGCCCATTTAATGAAGATGGCAAATAGCAGTAAATTAGGTGTGGTTTCCATTGAAAATACTGATGTAGCATTTGCAAGCCCTCTCTGCAGTTAAGTCTGATGTGTAGAAAGATATTTTTTTCACTGTATTATATTTATCCGTCAATGGGGAAATTACTGTGCTGCATTGCACAGCAGCAGGCAGCCACGACGTCACCAATGGTGGAAGCAACTACGAGGTTAGGTGTTTACTCCAGGGACACCTACTAGGCTCAGTGCGAACCGAACCATTTTCGCCCGATCCCAGGATGGACACTGGACAAATGCCGATGAAAACAAACTGACAATGCAAACACTGGCATCTGGTAATGCTGCGTATCACTAGAAACCTGATAAGCCATATGACAACACATCCATTATCCAGATAAGTTAGAGTAATGTAATCAGAGTGTTAGTAGCTGGTAATGCTGTCATTTGTAAAACAGAACTAGTGAAAGGTCTAGTGGTTGTTAACCAGATCACAATACATTGTCAGTATTGCTATCATAAATAGACATACACAATTGTGAGGTCTCTGTGATATCGGGAGCCTCTCGACTTGTAATTGAATTGAATTGAAAATACTTTGTACTTTATTTATCCCTGAAGGGAAATTTGAGTGCTGCCGTGTTACAATCATACAATGTCAGACAATAACATGACTTTTTTTTCTTTTTAAGCTGTTGTGAGTGAAATTTTAAAGGTTTGAAAGTGAAAGGTTGAATATTTTGATGGAGGATGGCAGAAATAACTTACTGTACCGTTCCTTTGAGCAACGGGGTTGCAGAAGTCTGTTGCTGAAGCTGCTCTTGAGATTGTCCACAGATTCATTGAGAGGGTGGTAGAGATTTAGCATGATTGATGACAGTTTTGATTTTATTCTGTCCCTCGCCAGCTCCTGAAGGGCACGTGAAGGGTACAGTAAACACTGTATCGTGATAAATATTGTATCGAGAGGTTAGTATTCTGAAATTTTTTAGTTGAGAAATTTGAACCTTGTTGCACACCTACTGCTGTGGTCACCAGTACTTTGCAATTTTTGGTTTAATCCATTCACCCGCCCACTCACTCATTCAGCTGTCTTCTAAATCATTTTTCCAGCGCTGTTTTTTAGGAAAAGCCTTAGTCTGTCCCCGAGGATCTCAAACAAGCGGCTGGGTACATGTTGGTCAGGTCACTAGTCCCAAGTCCCACACAAGTTGGTTTCAGCTGGTTTTAAAAGATTACCTACAATAACTTGTCAGAGAAGAAGAATTTTTGCAGAAATATTTTGCTGTGTATCTTGTGGAGTATTAACTTCATCCTGTGTTCTGCGTCTTCTCTAAACATTTGATTCTTTTTGCCAATTTTCTTAACTGAGCATGAGAACTTACACACTAAACTGTTTCACAAGTTCACCAGTTTTTATATCCAAAGTGATATGCTGGGAGCTGTGTTTTTACAAGCTGAGACCCCTGAACCATGTCCTCTCAGCTTCCTGTTGAGGGGGATCATTTGGGAAAAACTTTGCTGAACCTGGCTCCTACCACTTACCTGAAATGTTGTCGTCTTTTTAAAGTACTGACGTTATTTACTAACCTCATGAAGAAAATACAACATGTCTATTTTTACTCTAAATTTCTAAAAAAAATTGCAATAAGAAGAATGTGAAAGTTATTAGTCCGATACAGACTTGGGTTTTCTTAATGGAGGAACCATATGTTGGGAAACCCTGCCTCCGTTTCCGCATGTTTTAAACACCGTGTAGATTGGGACAGTTTTATGTTACAACATTTTCCAAATCTGTGAAATCCATTTATTGTCTGGCTATTATGGCACATTAAGTTGTACAAACAAGCCACTCTAGTCATCCATAGACTTTTTCCACATATTCCATTGCAGGATCTTAATAGTCCTTATTTGAACTCCTAAAGGTAGGGTACACCAGGCAAAGGTCGTCATGAGTGCATGAACGTTTTATAAAACAAAAGTCTTGTCAGCTGAAACCAAAGAGTGTTAGCTATAAACGCTAAAGATTATTTTTGATGTTTGATATCATGTCAAACCTCCTTGTGTCTACAAATAGCGGTGGCAATCTCAGACACTATCCCATTACAATTTACACGGCTCTGGTACAAATTCATTTTTTTCCATCAGCTAACACGAATGTGTTCAGAATCAGAATCAGAATCAGAATGCTTTTATTGCCATGTCAGTGAAAAACATCAGAGACTAGGAACTTGTTCTGGTACTGGTGTGCAAACATATAAAATAAAAATAATAAAAATAAAATAAATAAAAATAATAATAATTTTTACAAAACTAAGAGTGCTCAGAAGAAAAAGAAAAGTAGTGCAATGTCATAGAAAATAATAGAAAATAATAAAGATAGTGAAGTGACAAGAGGGAGGTGACTAAGAGATGTGGGGATCCAGGTTATAAAGAGTTCATAAGTCCAACGGCAGAAGGGAAGAAGCTGTTTTTGTGGCGGGACGTTCTGGTCCGAATGGACCGGAGCCTCCTGCCCGAGGGGAGTCGCTCAAAAAGTCCATGTCCAGGGTGGGAAGGGTCAGCTACTATCCGACCTGCACGCCCCCGAGTCCTGGAGACGTACAGGTCTTCGAGAGATGGAAGGCTGCAGCCGATCACCTTCTCTGCGGAGCGCACAATGCGCTGCAGTCTGTGTTTGTTCCTGACTGTGGCTCCAGCGTACCACATGGTGATGGAGGAGGTGAGGACAGACTCGATGATGGCTCTGTAAAACTGCACCAACATCTGGGCGGGCAGCTTGGCTTTCTTCAACTGCCGCAGAAAGTACATCCTCTGCTGGGCCTTTTTGATCAGGGAGCTGATGGATGGCTCCCACTTTAGGTCCTGTGTGATGGTAGTGCCGAGGAAGCGGAAAGAGTCTACAGTGGTGATGGAGAAGTCTGTCAGTGCAAGGGGGGTAATGGGAGCTGTGACTTTCCTAAAGTCCACGATCATCTCCACTGTCTTCTGAGCATTGAGCTCCAGGCTGTTGTTGCTGCACCAGGACACCAGCCGGTCTACCTCCATCCACTTCTCATCCTCCATCCTCCGTTCACTCACAATGTTCTCTGTGCTGTGGTCCTCTTCCTTTATTTGGGCCTCTAAAATATTCAGGAGTTGTTCGTAGTTTAATCTAAATGTGCACCTTGAAGATGGGTTTCATGCAAAAGTAACTTTTTGAGGTTTCCTCCATATTTAAACAGTATTTTTACCATTATGAATCTGTGGACCATCTGAAGAGCAGCTCCTGCAACCCCGCTGCTCAAAGGAACGTTACAGAAAATCGTTCTTACCATCCTCCATCAAACTATTTAACCTTTCACTCTCCCTTCGGGGATAAATAAAGTATATTCAAATCAATTCAATTCAATTATGCAGATACTATTTGAACACCAGGTTGTTCTTGCCCACAGTTTTTGTTCTCTGTCACATTACCTACTAAAGTTAAGGAAGAAAACTGTAAGAAAATTACTCTAAGGGTGTTAGTTTTAAAAAGGACATTAGTAAACAAAGAAACAAAATACTTTGGTCATTTTATGGTCTCATTTTATGAAAAAAAAGGGCTTTCTGATATTGATGTGCAGACCTATGTGTCACTGAAGTGTTTTTTTTTTTTTTTTTAACAATTTAGCAGTTTTTCAAAAACATGTCCCTATGTAGGAGATGAACTGCTACAGAGGAGTGGGGCAAAAACACCAATACAATGGTTTTTACATCGGAGAAAGCATTTCACACAGGTTCCTGCTCCTCCCCCAATTTTGGGCGGAGCATGGGCAGTTCATCCAGGGACTGGTGTCAAATTTCAAAAGTGGAGTTTATGCTTTTTCAGGACAAGCAAGATAATGGGTGATATTGAGAGTTCCACACTTCCTGGTTTGTGATGAACCTCCAAAAATCAGAAAGATTTGATAACTACAGAGTGATGGATGTTTCAAAACCTAAATTGTGTTTTTTTACGTGCACGAGATGAGGCATAAGTGTCTTTTCCTTGTTAAGGTAGATAGGAATGTTCTGAATGTTTTATGTTCCTGCTATTTTCTATTTAATCTACCTCATTTATGATATTTTTCATGTCTCTACTGGACTATTTTGTTTTGTTGTTTCATTTGTCACTGCAGCATATAAAAAAAATCTCTCTGCAGGGATTAAATCAGTACTTTTGATTCAACTCAACCTAAAAAACTTCATCAGGAAACCAGCACTGGATGCTGATAGACAGTATACCAATGCATTCAAAATGATTTATGGAATTTGTTTCTAAAATTTGCTCCACTTTCTTTGTTGAGAAATAAAACTGAGAAATAACTAATGGTGATTTCTGTGCAAAACATCTTTATGGTTTAAAAGCGACGGCAGCAAGTTTCAAACAAATATTGAGGGATTAAAGCATTAGCCATAACAAATACTTCATGCACACAACCTTGGCTGCATATGTCAATCCAAAATTACAGCTTGAGATACACTTCAAAATGGTCTTTCAGGGCTTAGACCTTGTAAACGTGATCTAAATTCCTTTCTACTCTCCACAACTCCGTTCAGCTCTCCTTTCCTCTATTGAATCCTGGTGACAGTTGGGTTGAAGAAAAAGGTATTATAGTAGCAATAAAGTTACCTTAATGTTAGGGTTACATTAGTAAAAGATAAGGTAATAGGACAGCGAAAGCCGGGTTGTCAGAGGCCCCCTTTGTTTAAAGGAGAAACACAATAAAGAACACTGAGCTTTCTAGTGTTTCCCCTAGGTTCAGGTTCTAGCTAATCAGCAGTGCACACAGCCGTGACTGTTCTGTTCCAGGGGACTGGAGATGGAGGGGGTAAGGGGGCGAATCAGAGTCCTGCTTGAACTGGGTACACACAGTGAGAAGGACTTGAAGTGTGCTTGTGATTGGATGATCGAGGTGTGTTCGTTCACGTCTTTTATAAAAACTTTTTTAACCGAAACCTCCAGAGACCACAAGTGTGTGTCTGTTAATTCAACATGTAGATGAACAAATTATGCCAATGGTACCAAGCCGCACAATAAAGGCGAGTTAAGTGAGCTGTGTTTTTTAGGCTGTGCCATAATTACTATCAGATGTCAGGGTGGGAGAGAGGGACAGAGAGAAAGTGATTGTGGGTGCATGGGCGTGTGAAAGAGAAACACAAGGATGGCTATAAAATTAAAGGTTATTGTTCAGTGTCGAACAATTTATGTGTGTTCTTGTATTAAAAAAATAATTAAAATGTGTGTGAACAAGTGGCTTGCTCGGCCATGGCCAAAAAAAAAAAAAAGTAATAAAATTGCTTCTTTTCTTCTACTTTTTGCATCTAATACTCTTTTTAAACTCAGTTTTCTTTGATGCATAACATCTTGTCCGCATCGACTGATTGCTCACTGCTGATTGGCCGCTCTGGATCTTGAAACTTGTGGGTGGCATGTTTAGTTTTGCTGCATATAAAGATGTGTTGCAGCAATTGAGTGCTGTGGCTCCACTTGCATTCAGTGAGACTACATTCTAATCATTGTCAGATGGTGGGCAGAGACCTTATGTCTGGAGCCATTTATGAGGCCTACAGCCACCTGGAGGGGTGGAGGGAACAAAATGAGACTAGCCTTTGTTGTCTGAAATATTGTGCGTGGAAAAATGGTTAATTACTAGTAATTTTAGTAATTTTAGGATCGTAAATTTATGTATTGTATTTTCTCATTGATAAGGGTTTGTATTGAATTGGGGATTTTTTTAACTGATGAATGATTAACTTAATTTCCGAGCTCAAAAAGAATAAAGTTATTCTCCGGCACATTTTGGTTGATTGTGGAGATAGTTGTTTGATTGTTCAGACTTGTATGTCATTTCCTGTTGGATTCATTGGTAGTCATCTATTGTTTGAAATTAAATAGAAATAAAACTACCCGCGTTTTTTGCCAATTTGAATGAGTTTTTAAGATGCCTTTACTATGCAGCAACATTTTAGCCATTTTTATATAAACTTGTTTGAAGGTAGAATGAGAGATCTTTATAAATCCAATGAGCAAAATCCACTTTTTTGGTGGTTTCTACACACTATGTTTTCAATGATACAGTTACTTTGAATGAAATCTCAAAATACTTTAAATTCAAGCACAATACGTGACTGCTGAAATATTGTTGTTGGCTGGACTCTCACTCACAGATAGCATGAGGAGCTCAGTCATCCAGGAAGAACTTGGAGTAGAGCCGTAGCTCCTCCATGTCAAGAGATGCTAGATCAGGCATGGGCAAACTACGGCCCGCAGGCCACAGGCAGCCCGTTAAATGTTGCAATCCAGCCCGTCTAACTTGAAAAATTTAAATAAATAAAGCTTGTTAGTTTCATTTTTCCTGTGATTCTGTTGTTTCTGCACTAGATGGCGCCAAGGAAACAACAACACTGCTCCCATTAAAATGTGTGTGTCTCCTCGATGCGCACGCCTTCAAAATGAACAGTGTGCACAGATATGGAAAACCATTGGGGCCAATACACGCACGTAAACAAGCGTGTCAGATGCAAAAAAAACAAGCAAAATGTTACATCAAGCGCTTAGATTTCAAACCTAGCCCCACTAAATGCACGTTTTTAAGCGCTATCGCAGTAGATTTCAGACCTAGTGTGCTAGATTTGAAAGTAACGTTCTTGATGTAACATTTAATGCTTGTTTAAAATCTAGCGCACCATTCTATTAGTCTATTGCCCAAAGTTAATAATAATTAAAGTAGTATGAACATTTTTTTATTGTGGACCTTTCCCCCCCGGGTTTTGGCCCGCTTGACAAATGTTAGAACTCAATGTGGCCCACGAGTCAAAAAGTTTGCCCACTCCTGAGCTAAAGGGTGTGGCTCGGGTAGCGGATTAGGACGCCTCCTGATTGCCTCGCTGGTGAAGTGTTACGGGTATGTCCCTCCAGGATGAAACCCAGAGGTAGATCTTGGACCAGCTGGAAAGAATGTCTCACGGATGGACAGCTGAGGAACGCCTTTGGATCCTAGATGCCTCTGAATGAGCAGGAGGATGCAGCTGGGGTGAGAAAATCCTTGGTTTCCCATCTCAGGCTGTTGCCCCTGCGACCTGGCTCCGGATAAGGGGAAGATGACGGAACACAACGGAAAAATTTGGCATCTGATTTTCTTTCTTTATGGGTCACTAGGTAAACTCTAACAATGGCAGCACTGGAAAATAAAAAAATGACTGAAAACATACCACTAATGAACTTTTGAGAAAGTTTCAGCTTTTAAAAGTTGTGAATTTATGAAACTTTGACAGAATTTAGCTGATTTTGAATAAAAGGTTTTAACATTATAAATTCTGAAGGAATGAAATATTTTTGGTGATACAGCCAAAGTCATGTCACTTATTTAAATTTTTAATAATGTGTTTAAACATGTTTTTTATTTAAACAGCAGCTTTCTGGTGATGAAGAAATACTTCACTCCTGCTTTCTTGATCTCTAAATCTTCAAACTTGGCTTATAGAGTTGGAAAAATTTCATTGCCACTGATGTTATGACTTCAAATCTGTTAGTGTTTGGCTGCCAGAAGTTGGACTTAGTTACATATGTTGTTTGACTTCTGAACAAAATGATTTAGAAATGAATGATGTGTTCATAAATAGTCAAATAATCAATTTAGCTGAAGTTGAGATTATGTTATAAGATTTAACAGGCCCAAACTGGCTCAGATAAACACGGTTCTGATGAGTGAAACTAACCTCAATAAATATAAGTGAAGGGTGTCAAATGAAATGTGTTTTAGATGCTGTACGTGCACCTGGTAAAACAAAAAAATGACTTTAAGAAGACGTATGGTGTTTTTGTGGAGTTTCGTTTTGTCTTCTGAACCGAAAAATCCCCAACACGGTTGCGGGGGTGCCAAACCCTTTCCCAGCTGATTTAAGGCAGAGGTGAGATCTGGTCTAAAAAATCCATCCCGACCCAACCCGTCCCGCGGGCATTAAAACCCGACCCGGCCCGAGCCTGACCAATTAACTTGATTAGCGCGCCCGAGCCTGAAACAAGCCTGAAATGTCATATTTTATTTGTGAGGACTCAAGAGGGGGAGGGTTATTTATAAATAGGAACATTTTCAGGAACACGCTTTTTTAATTAAAAAAAAATCACACTATCGGACCACTAACGCACTTGTCTGTGATGGCCTGTTTAGCGCGAAGCGGAGGGACGGTCTTTGAAACAAATGATAAAATAGATCTTTAACAATCATCACTTTTGCCAGTCCAGCTGTTTAAATGACCGCTCAGCGTCGAGGTGCCAGTCTTTTCGGTGTCGTATGAAAGCAATGCGCCACATTGACGACATTCAGCGATGCCAACGAAAGTTTCTGCAGCTTTTTGAACAATAAATTTGAAGCTTTTCCACACCTCACTCTTACTGGTGCGTGTTTGTCTTTACAGTTCTTTCTTCTTTCTTTCTTTTATCTTTTATTTCGGTTAAATTGTACATTTACAAATAAATAAATGTACTGCCTTCTCCTGTCTTTAGTTTATCCTTAACTTCTTACTCCTTCATATCGGGGATACCAGTTCAAGTAAATACAGACTTGTGCAGGGGAAGATTATCAAATTAAGAGGGGGCGTTCACGTGCGCAGCACATGCGCTGGCTCTGCGGATCCTGTTTAGTAGTTAAACATTACTTCTCTGTTTTTTTCCAAATTATTAATTTTACAAAAGTATTCCTTAGTTTAGTTCCCACACCGCATTTTAGTTTACATTTTATAAACATATATTTAATTGAAAAAAAAAAATAAAAGTCAGCGAGAGAGAAGCCCGACCCGACCCGAAGTAATGATCAACATTTTAGGCTCGACCCGACCCGAATTTCCCATCTCATATTGGGTGACCACCTGTCCCGTTTTTGGTCATACCGTCCCGCTTATTAGGCTTGTGTCCTGCGTTCCGCATATCACATATTGTTATGTTCGATCACCAATGAGAAAGCAAGAAACGGCCGTGATATGAGGGACACGGGACACAAGCCTAAAAAGCCGGACGGTACAACCAAAAGCGGGACAGGTGGTCACCCTAATATTAGAATGTAGACATGGCAAAGAACAAAAGGTGTGGCTAAGAACAACCTGCAAAAACAATCGGTATTCAAATAACATCTGAATACTAGACGAAATACCAGCTCGTACAACATTAATGTGTTTTTTGTTTTTTTTTAATTCCTTCTTCAAAATTTCCATTGACCCCAAAAAAGTTAAAATAAAATTGGTCGGTAAACTTGACTCTTGGGACAAGTGTTGAGTTTTTCCCTGCACCTCGTACTTGTACTGGTCACTCGAAGCCAAAAACTTCATAGTTTCCTCAACATGAACTCTGCTGCTGGCAATGATGCACCCTGCAAATCTCACAAACTAATTCCAAACCTTTTCCTGACCCTGTGCAAGTGTATGAATGTAATTAAGCAATGAGAACTCGTTTGAGCTCTACCACAGCCAGGTCTTCTGCAACAGGAAATGAAGGATAATCTTGAGGCTGTGGACGCTTTCTGTTGCCACAAGGCATTCTCAAGGTGATGTGGCTCTTCTTTAAAATTGCTTTTCATCCCGTATGAATGAGTTTTGCGTGTTTCTGTTCCCCGCACGTTACCTCTTCCTGTTGTTTTCTGTCTGTGGGTCTGTTTTTTATTTGGACGTTTAACCGTAACCCTGACAATTAAGACTTTATTGTTTTGGATGTTTTTAGGGAAATGCAAACCAACTGGGGACACTGTAGATTTATTATTTTTTAAGTAGCACACATTTAGGAAGTTAAAATGGAATTTAATGCTGCAGTTTTGGAAATTGATGCCACAAAAGTGTAATTGGCAAAAACGGAAACATGGATCGGACAACTCAGTACGTCAATAAATACAAAAAAAAGACATAATAATCCAATTCAGAGGACCAGTTTATCTTTCTTAGAAGGACCTAGGACGCTGCATCGGTCCGTTGTGGTAAAGCGAGAGCTGAGCCGAAAAGCAAAGCTCTCGATTTACAAGTCGATCTACGTTCCTACCCTCACCTATGGTTACCAGCTGTGGGTGGTGACCGAAAGAATGAGATCGCGGGTACAAGCGGCCAAAATGAGAGATCGGGTGAGGAGCTCTGCCATCCGAGAGGAGCTCGGTGTCGAGCCGCTCCTCCTCCAGGTCGAGAGGAGCCAGATGGGGTGGTTCAAACATCTGGTCAGGATGCCCCCCGAGCGCCTCGCAGGTGAGGTGTTTCGGGCACATCCCACCGGGAGGAGACCAAGGGGAAGACCCCGCACCCGCTGGAGAGACTATGTCTCACAACTGGCCGGGGAAAGACTTGTGATCCTCCCGGGTGAGCTGGAGGATGCAGCCGGGCTGAGAGAGGCCTGGGCTGCCTGTTTGAGACTGTTGCCCCCGCGACCCGACCCCGGAACAAGCGGAAGATGACGGAACGGAAGAAGGAATGTGTTTGGATCTGTATGTGGGGAAACTTTTTGTTTCGCGGGCCACATTGAGTTCTAACACTTGACAAAGGAGCCGGAACAGGAGCAGATGGATGGTATGCTTTTGGTGACCTCTAGATTAAACCGATAAAATGTTGCGCTAGATTTTAAACAAGTGCGCTAAATGTTATATCGAGAACGTTAGATTTCAAATCTAGCGGCGCTAGAACTGAAATTGAGTGCGAAAGCCCTTAAAAACCTGCATTTAGAGGCGCTAGGTTTGAAATCTGAGCGCTTGTTGTAACATTTTGCTTGTTTTTAACATCTAACACGCTTGTTTACATGCGTTTATTGAGCCTGATGACCTTCCATATTATAGAGTGCGCCATCTAGTGAGGAAACATCAGAATTGCAGGGGAAATAAAACACGTAACAAAATTTATTCATTTAATTTTTTCAAGTTTGGCGGGCCGGATTAAAACGTTTAATGGGCTTGCGGGCCTATGAGCCCATGTCATTCTCCTTGCATTCAAGGCATTCCCCATGAGCACAAATGGACCCACAAGTAAATGTACAGGTCCTAGCATTACAGCATTCATTCTTACACTCCTCTGACGTTCCATAGATGCACTGCTCTCGTTTTTCCAAGCGACCATTCCCACACTCAGCAGTAACAATCACATCTCCAGGTTATGGCTGATTTTGCAAGCGTTAATTTTTCTTTAAAGCAACTCATTTTTCTTTCAGTTTTGCTGTTACAGTTTTAAAATCACAGCTTTTCTTTGCATATATTACTTGTTTCATTTCATATTCTCAACCGTCCATCCCTAATTGGGTCGGGCGAGGTGCTGGAGCCTATCCTGACTGATTGAAAGCGAGAAGCGGGATACACCCTGAACGAGTCGCCAGTCTGTTCCGAGGCCAAACACACACTCATTCCTAGAGGCGATTTTATAGTGGCCAATCAAGCTAACATGCATGTTTTTGGTGGGTGAAAGGAAACCAGAGTACCAGCAACCTTTTTGCTGTGAGGCCACTGTGCCAACCAATGCACCACCATGTTGCTGTTTTACTTGTATTTAGGTAAAAAAAAAAAAAAAAAAACTCTTCAATTTAATATCTTGTCAAAATGACTGTAGTGGTATTTTGGGTAATCTGAGTGTTTCCCCCCTCTTGTGTTTATGGTTCTGCTCCCTGAAGCTGAACGACAGATGTGAATCCTAGCTTGGATCAACATTGAACTCTCCCATCCGGTTAGAACTAAAACACATAGATCATGATTGCTATTAAAGGGATCACGTCAGTCCAAAGTGGGAATGCTTTGATGTGGCATTTTATGTCTTTGTGTTTGTTATTTAATCTATGAAATATAAAAAAGAGGAGTGAAGGTGTCCGATATCTGTACGTGTTGAATTTCAGCCATTTTCATTCAGACATGGACGCCCATCCATCAACTGTTTCTTATTCCTCAGCAAGTAGAGACCCATCAAGTGAGAATTAAAAGTGCTCTTCAGGCTTCGGCTGTATCAAAAAAATAATCCATCTAACTTCCTCTACCTTTGATTGAGGTTACAGGATTATTGTGGCTAAATAAAAAAGATCAGGTAAGTTTTAGTTTAGGGCTGAAACAACTAATCTAATTAATCGATTATACTCGATTATTGAAATAGTTGTTGACTAATTTAGTCATCGATTAATCGTTTAGGAATGTTTTTGCTGTCAACTCCACTTAATATTACACAACTTGATTGTTTTTTGTGTATTTTTACTCACGTTAACCTAGGCCATTTTTGTTTGGTACTATACCTCTGAACAAGGTTAAATTTGCAAATCTAAAACTGTTAACGATTTCTTGTTTTTAAATGTGATCCTGGATGGTCAACAGTTTACAATTTATGTTTTTTTAGCCAGTACTATAAAACACATTTTATGGGTGCTTGTGATTTACCTTTACTGTAAACAGTAAGTAGATTAATTATTTTATATTTACTGTAGATATGGTAATATTCTCCCTCTTTATTTCACAGAAAGATTCACAATTTTACTTATTAGAATGAGCCCAACGTGTTGTTTAAGTGGTTATGAGTTGTTTTGCATAATTACATTCAATAAAATGCCAAAAAACTATTATTTATTAAGTTGCCAATTTTACCCGATTAATCGATTAATCGAGCCAGTAATCGCCAGATTAATCGATCACCAAAATAATCGTTAGTTGCAGCCCTACTTTAGTTAGGTTCTATTTTCATGGTTCAGAAACTAAACACCAAACAATATCAACGTAAATGGATAACCAATAAAAAATAACATAAATTTTTTTTTGTTCCATCCCATTCCGTCCGATGACGTTATGCGAGCATTTAACTTTGAACTACGTCATACAACTTTGCCCAGGGAGTCCTAAATCTGTGAAGATCACTTTCATGGTGCAGCTGGGTGTTACTACAGTTCACGACTTCAGGGACTGAGTGCAAAATTTGTGTTTTTACATGCAACCTGTAAATTTCTATGACACCATGTTCATAAACTTTATGAAAAATAAAAAAAATTAGGCAAAACTATATCTATTTTTTTTTTTTACCGCACTATATTGATCCCGGGTGGCACAGTGGGTAGCACAGTGGCCTCACAGCAAGAAGGTCGTGGGTTCGGGTCCCGGGTAGAGATGGGGCTTGGAACACTGTCCTTTCTGTGTGGGGTTTGCATGTTCTTCCCATGTCAGCGGGGGTTTCCTCCGAGTACTCCGGTTTCCTCCCACCCTCCAAAGACATGCATGTTAGGTTAATTGGCCGTCGCCAAATTGCCCCTTGGAATGAGTGTGTGTGTGCATGGTTATGTGTTTGTGGCCCTGGAACAGACTGGCGACCTGTTCGGGGTGTACCCTGCCCCTCGCCTTGAATCAGCCGGGATGGGCTCCACCACACCCTGCAACCCCGTAAGGGATAGACGGACAAGAAGGTGACTGACTGACTATATTGATCCCTCAATGGGGAAATTTCTGTGCTGCATTGCACAGCAGCAGGCAGCCATAACGGCACCAATAGAGGGAGTAAGTGTGGGTTAGATGTCTGCATATACATTCATTTTTTGCTTTCTTTAAAATGTTGAAACTGATACGATTGCTATTCTGAAACACTGCTGATATGACTTTGTCATGAAGCGGTGTGCAGGTGGAAAGAGGAGGACCCAATTGCAGACAGAAAACACGGTTCATTTGAATTTGGCAGTCCATTAATACTGTAGAAAGAAAAACAAAGTTTCAGTGGCATGGCATAAGGTTTTTGACAGAATGTGTATTTGGTCAGGTAACCTGGCTGGAAGGGATTGTATGACCCAACAGGGAAGTCCGGGATGATTGCCCTTAAATAGATGGCAGGGTCCACAGATGTGTGGAATCAGGAATTATCCTCAGGTGAACCTAATTGGGGTGATTCAGAACATCCAGAGCTCCCTCTTGTGGCAGGAGAGGGGTATCATGAAAGACTTACTACAGAAATACTATATTCATATTAAAACGCAGGGCGGCACGGTGGCACAGATCTCATCAAGTCAAACCTTTTCTGCTTAAGTTCAGATGTGGACATGGTACAGAACAAAATCCATGGCCATGAACAAACTGGTGTTCAAAGATTATCTGAATAATGGACTGACGAACTTGCAAACTGGTTCAACATGCGTGAATGAACTAGAAACAAATCTCCAAAAAGTTAATTTAGCAGAATACCTTTCTTTTTAAATCTACTTCAGACTAGTTGGAAATCTTTGAGTGACCTGGTTCGGGAAGTAATTTGAATGTTCTGTGACTTTAAATAAAATGCCTATTTACTTGACTTGGATTAATTTTTTACGAGTTAATATTTAAATAACAGTCATCCAATCGTTGATAAATGTGCATATTTACCTGAAAACACATTTCATTTGCAGTTAATTTCTTTATTTATGCAACAGGGACGATGCATGTGAGAATTTGTGCACTTGCAGACTTAATATACCGGATTAGAACTGAATTGCTTCCTAATCTTTTTTGTGGTTTTATGAAAACCTCAAACACACTCTTAAAACTTTACTTCCTTCCTTTTTCCTTTTATAAAACACCGGTACATTTTCACTACTTTTTCTCCATCTGGACACCAGTAGAACATGTTTAGATCAAAGGACCGCATCACAAGTCTGAAAATGGGATTCAAACAGTTTTATGGGATTTTACCACCAACACAACTTTTAATGGAATGTAAAATAAAGTATGATTTTTTTTCAAGCTTTCATCATGTCTAGCTAAAGCAGACATAAATCTGTTTTCTTATTAAGCTGTCTGATTTGATAGAATATGCTTCATTGATCCCACGGGAAAGAATTGGAGATCTTTCAGTGCACCTGCCACTGTGGACATGTTGATGCATAAATTCACCAACATCTCCAGACATGTCGGAAAAGTTTGAGTAAAATGATAATGTGTGTCTCACTGATGCCTAGTAGATTTTATTTTTATACGTCTGCGGTTTTAATTTTATACGTCACAGCAAGTAACTCTGTCTGTTTGCACTGAATGTAAGGGAATTATAAAGTTTATTCTCTCTCTTTTTTCTGAAAATTTTCTGAAATTATTTCATGCTAAATAAAAAGAAAGAACAGTAAAAAACTCATGTTTAGATGATAATAATGTATACTTTTTGATCCCTTACTGGGGAAATTTGTGTGCTGCATTGCACGGCAGCAGGAGAAACGGGGGGTTAGGTGTCTTCTCAAAGGACCCTATGCGAACTCATTGGGAATCAAACCTGTGAACTTCTGGTCCGAGGGCGAACGCTCTACAACTGAGCCACTGTCTCCCCCTCAATGTATGTACAGATGATAAAATACACAATGCGGGATTACCAAAAAATTCAGGTTATACTTTTCCTTCAGCTTTGTCTTTTCTTGGATGGGTATAAAAAAAAATTAAGCATATTATTGAATATTATTTTTTAATTTTTTAAAATTCCTTTTTGTTGTCTTCCACTTATCTGGGGCTGGGTTTCAGGGGCAACAGCCTCAGATGGGAAACCCAGGCTTCTCTCATCCCGGCTGCATCCTCCAGCTCACCGGGGAAGATCCCAAGGCGTTCCCCGGTCAGCTGAGACACAGTCTCTCCGGCATGTCCAGGGCTTGCCTTTAGTTCTCCTCCTAGTGGGATGCACCCGAAACACCTCAGTAGCCAGGCAGTCAGGGGTCATCCTAACCAGATGCCCAAACCGCCCCATCTGGCTTCTCTCGACTCAGAGGAGCAATGGCTCCTCACTCTATTTCTGAGTGAGAGCGCAGCCACCCTTCTACATTTCTATATATATGCATCTCACTATTTACATATTTTTCTGTTCTATTTTTTTAAACAAATTGAAATGAACTCAGTAGCTTCTGTTTCATTTGGGAATTTTTTTATCAATTTTTTACAAAACTTTTTAATTTTTCTGTGCCTTTTAATTAGTTTCTACTCTGTTTACAAGTAAAAAAAATTTATATATTAATTGGAATTTCAACGTCTTAATGAGTTATGACTTTGCAGATGTGTATCAAAAAAATTGGAACAAAAATGGAACGATAAGATAATGTCATATTTTCATCATACTTTCCATGAAATGTTCAGATCCGACAAACATTACTACAACGAGGTCATATTAATGTGATCTCTGTTAAAACCAGAACAGGTGGAAAAGTTTTGGTAACCTGGCAAGTAAATAAGTTTTTCTTGTTTTTTAGTCTCATACTGAACAGACTGTAGAGGCAGCAATGAGTCACGTCCTTCACACTGCTGCTTTCTATCTCACACACCTCCTAAAATGTTCCTGCAATGAACATCTCACACGTGTACACGAGCATAAAAACACAGCTCTAACCTGTTCACGACTGTGTACTGTGCTTCTCACCTCATTGGTTGTCATGCGGTCAAACATCACGTTAGTCATGGGCATGGTCATGTCGCTCAAACACACCTAGACGTGGTTGGCAGGTGCAACCAGACGGGTGGTCTGCAGACATTTAATTTTAAAATGTCAAGTGGTTGGATGGAATTGAAATATCATACAGCCACACCTAGTAAGAAGTCTGTTTATCGATATTTGTTTAGTTTCGTTTTCTGAACAGATATCCCTAATGGGCATATAGGGGTGCCGGAGCCAATCCCCAGTTATTTAAGGGGAAAGGCAGGGTACACCCTGAACAGGTCACCGGTCTGTCGCAATCAACCTGGACAATTAACCTAGCATGCATGTTTTTGGAGAGTGGGAGGACACCGGAGTAAACCCACATATACAAGGGGAGAACATGCTAACTCCTCACAGAAAGTCCAGTGTTTCAAGCATTGTCCAACCCGAGACTAAACACCTCAACCTTTTTGCGATGAGGCCACTGCGCCGCCATGCTGCCTGTTCATTGATATTACATACACAGTACATGCTCTTTTCTTTTTTTAATGGTCATCACCTACCATCTTTGTTGGAAATATTGCACCAACAAAAATTTTTGTTTCTTGAGAGAAACTGCTGAGGTTTGGTTGCATGGAGTTTATTTGGGACTGGCAGGAGTTGGTTGGAGAGGATTTGTGTTCTTGGCCCTTTAAGTTTCACTAACCTACAATTTCAGGTAAGACTGGGTTTACTTTGTTTTATTTTGTTGGTGTTTTTTAAAGTTTGATGAATTTTTTTAAGTGATACCTGACAAGTGACACAATAGACACGCCATGCTCTGCATGCTGATTGGCTGAATAGACAGTAAACCATGGTTGGCGAGTATGAAAGCTTAACTACTGTTTGCAAACCTGCCATCCTGACTGGTTTGTAACATTTTTAAGTCAAATTTCCTTTTAGATCCATTCATTTCTATGGGGCCTCAATGCCCATATGCATATTTTCTGAGTCTGGAAGATTTAAAAAAAAATATTTTAGGATAAAATGTCATAAAACAAAATAATGGGTGGTTGAATCTTTTTTGGGGAGATACGCACAGGTCTAATTCTAATGAAATTGGAGCTGTAATTGTTTTAAGTACATATTTATTTAATGGATTTGAACATCAAAATATTCTTTTCAGAACATAATTCTTGCTATTTTGAAAATATTCTTTGCTGAATTTATTCAGAAACATTTCTTAAAAATACAATTGATTACAGAAATAGTTTTTATTTATAAAATGTCTTTCAAGACACAAGAGTCAGTTTAGAATTCAGTGGTCTTTTTTTGTGCTTACTCAGTATCTTTGATTAATTTCCTATTCTGGCTGCATGGTGGCCTTACAGCAAGAAGGTCAGGGTTCGAGTTGTCTGTGTGTGGCCCTGCATCAGACTGGCGATCTGTTCAGAGTGTATCCTGTCTCTCTGAAATATGCTGGGATAGGCTCTTGGATCCTCCGCAATCCTTTTAGGGAATAAGCAATTCATGAGACGCAAGGAAACAAACTTTCTGTTCCTTGCGTCTCCTTTTCTCTTGTATTTTCTTCTGGTTTGTTTTACTTGTCACTGATTCATAAAAATACAACGTAAAAATTACATAAAAATACGTCAGACATTTTAGATGGATAGGTAGATAAAAACTTTATTAATCGCCCGCAGGAGAAATTCTGGTGACCAGTAGCAACAGAAATCACACAAACTGTACATACAAGATAAGTAAAAACAACATACATACATAATAAAATAGGAGTCAGTTCCTTCCAGATCCATCTGATCTATTAATTGCCCTGAGGGCTGAAGGGATGAAAGACCTCCTAAAGTGCTCAGTCCTGCAGCGCAGTGAGAGGAACCTGTTACTTCCGGTCATTTTCTGGGTCGTGATAACATTATGTAGAGGGTGACGGGGGTTATTCAGGATACCCTGCATTAAAGCCGTCACCCTCCCCCCCAAAACAGCTCCCACAGAGTCCACAATTCCCTACACCACAGATGCACACTTCCTTATCAGTCTGTCCAGTCCATTGCTGTCCTTTGCGGTCAAGCTGCCTCCCCAGCAGAAGACCGCAAAGAAATCTGCAGTTGCCCTGACAGACTGATCACACTTTGTGCAGGTTTTTTACTCTTTTTTTTTTTTTTTTTTTTTTAAAGACACTCTGTTTTTTATTATTATTAAACGACTAAATTGCATCAATTCACGTGTAACTCGTGCATCTAGTGAGTAATTCATGCCATGAGGTTTCTGTACTGTTTACTCTGGAGGTTGTAAGTTTCACGGCACCCCGGCGCAGGACTTTCTGCTTTTTGTTTGTATAAATTTGTTCCCTGGATAGTAGACATTTTGTTTATATTTGTGGTTTCTGTGTGCATTCAGCGATGAACCTGAGCTCATGCAACGATTTCCAATACAGACCTCTTACTACAGAGCTAAGGAATTGAAATGATACAATCCTGAAAAATCCAACCCACCAACATTCCTAGATAAAGCAGTAAGAGGTTGAATGTCTCCTGCATGAGCACAACTACAGACAGAGAAACCTGGGAACCCCACACATGCTCTAAATCTAAATTTTTCTCATTATTTTAAGACAGTGACACATAATTGCATAAAAAAAATCCGTATCCACCCATTCAATTTCACTTCCATTTTTGGCCACTTTAAAGCCAGTCGAAAGTTCGTTCATTCATTCATCTTCTTAACCGTCCATCCCTTACCGGATTGCAGGATGCCATCCCAGCTGATTTGAGGCAAGAGGCAGGGTACATCCTAAACAGGTCACCAGTCTGTCACGGGGTCACACACTTCCAAGGGGCAATTTTTTAGTGGCCAACCAACCTAACATGCATGTTTTTGGAGGGTGGGAGGAAAGTCGACGGAAACCCACGCATACATGGGGAGAACATGTAAACTCCACACAGAAAGATCAGAGTTCCAAGCCTTGTCCACACCCGGTATTCGAACCCCCGACTTTCTTACTGTGAAGCCACTATGCTAACCATGGCACCGTCCAGTTGAAAGTTGGAAATGTTGTTTTTTTTTTTTTTTTTTTGTAGGCTTTCTAATTTCTTAAAGTTGCTCATTTTTAAACAGAATTGTTTAAAACTCAAATTTGTAGGTGGATTCATGGTAATTTGTTGTACTTTCAGAAACTTTTTAGGTGACACATAGGTTCCATTTGTATGCCGGTGTGTTCCTTTACAATGTGGGTGGGGATCCATGTGTGTGTTCCAACATATGTGTGTGTGAGACCAGCTAACAGAAGTTCCTCAGAGCACTAATGTGTGTGTGTACAGGGTAAAAGGGCCAGGTTTGCTGACTGACTGCTACATTACCCATAAGTATGAATCAATCTTCTGTTCAGACATTTGGCTATTTACAGACTCACATGAATTTGATCATGTGTTTTCTTTTAATGGTTTTCTAGGATTTCCTCAGACCACATTGGCTGCACTGTTTTACTGGATAGCACTGAGGAATCATGGGGGATGGGTTTTGTGTCAGTTTGTGGAGTGGTATAAAATTAGAATGTAGCGTAGAGTTTTTTATATGAAGAAAGCAGCTGGTGTTTTTCTCTCCTTCATATTTAATGGACTTTAAAAACACAATATGATGCAACTCCTAGCAAAAAGTATTGCCGTTAAACTTCCATACTCGTTCACAGCATAGTGTTGTGCTTGGTATTGTGTGTAACAATTAGCCAACCATCTATCTATGCATGTATAAATTCTTCTTATTTCCCTTCAAGGGTCGCCTCAGCAAGTCAGTTTCTTCCATATAACCCTATCTGCTGCATTCTCTTCAGTCACACCAACTGTCTTCATGTCTTCCTTCACTGTATCCATGAACCTCCTCTTTGGTCTTCCTCTAGTCCTCTTTCCTGGTGGTTCCAAATCCAGCATCCTTCTTCCGATGTACTCACTCTCTCTCTCTCTCTCCTCTGCACATGTCCAAACCATCTCAGTCTTGCCTCTTCGACTTTATCTCCAAAACCTCTAACGTGTGCTGTTCCCCTGATGTACTCATTTCTAATCCTGTCCATCCTGGTTACTCCCAGAGAGATCCTCAGCATATTCATCTCTGCTACCTCAATCTCTAATCTGTCTTTTTGTCGGTGCCACTGTCTGTAAACCAAACAGCATGGCCGGTCTCACCACGGTTTTGTACACTTTCCCTTTCGTTTTAGCTGAAACTCTTTTGTTACACGTTACACCAGATACTTTTCACGACCCCTGCACACGCTTCTTCACCTCTTTTCCACACTCTCCATGGCTCTGGACTGTTGATCTTAAGTTCTTCTTCTTCATCAATTCATTTAACTAAACATCTGACTCTCAATTCATGCATCATTGTTTTCTGAACCCCATCTCCAACATTGGGCCATTATCATGCCATAGACTGGCTACAGGTGATTGTCAGTGTACACCCTATACAGGCCATCATAGTCATTTATATTTTAGTTTTCCTGTCACAACTCCTATTTTTGTCTCAATCATGACTTTTAATGATTTGATTAAGAATGCAGATCAACTTGTGCAATTTTCAGGATTAGCGCTTTTTTTTTTTTTTCATTCCGAACAATCATTGTCAAGGTCATAATGAAGGTTAGCCAATTAGTATGAACAATTGACTTGGATATGATGCAGGTTTGTATTGGTGTGTGAAGCGGGGTGATGAAGTGTGCTCTGCGTAGACTTAAAAGTAAGGTAAGCTAAGATGACAAAGGAGCATAAAAAATCCATTGAGTTCCCAAACTTCTGTTATTCTAATCTATTCTAATATTTCCAGTATAAGAAATATTGTTTCTGAGAGGGATTCAAATGGAAAAGTGAGATTACAGGGAGAATAGATAAAGAAGGTGGAAGATTTTAAGTACTTAGGATCAACAGTCCAGAGCAATGGAGAGTGTGGAAAAGAGGTGAAGAAGTGTTTGCAGACAGGCTGGAATGGGTGGCGAAAAGTATCAGGTGTGATCTGTGATAGAAAAGTTTCAGATAAAATGAAAGGAAAAGTTTACAAAACTGTGGTGAGACCGGCCATGCTGTTTGATCTAGAAACAGTGACACTGAGCAAAAGACAGAAAACAGAGATGGAAGCAGAGATGAGAGTGCTGAAGATCTCTCTGGGAGTGATCAGGATGGACAGGATCAGAGGTACAGCACATGTTAGAGGTTCTGTAGGTGAAGTCAGAGAGGCCAGACTGAGATGGTTTGGACATGTGCAGAGGAGAGACAGAGAATACATCGGAAGAAGGATGCTGGGTTTGGAACCACCAGGAAAGAGGTCTAGAGGAAGGTCAAAGAGGAGGTTCATGGATACAGTGAAGGAAGACATGAAGATAGTTGGCGTGACCGAAGAAGATGCAGAAGATAGGGTTAGATGGAAGAAATCGAGTTGTTGTGGCAAAATGCCGAAAGAAGATTTGCTGTATTGGTTATTATTTAACAAAAATTACAAAACTTTGTTTATCTAACAAGGTGAAACTTGTTTGGTTTCTCATTGTGTGACACCATCCCATCCCCAAATGACTAATTTATTAAAAACTTGCTGCCTTATAGAAATATGCCAGAAATTGCATTCATGTGTTCCTCTCAGTAAATCCCTGTGTTCTCCACCAGTCACTCTAGCTCTCTGTGTTTTCGTTACCTATTGTAAAGAAGAGAGTGAAATGACAGTTTGTAGGAACTTGGTGAAAGGAGGGATTTAGTCTGTAATCCGTCTCACTGATCCGTTTTAGAAACAACCAACTGTCTGGCACACAGCCGGCCTCTCGCCACGACACGCCTGCTTTATACCTGCAGGGTGAGCGATATACTTACACCTTTGGTGGGATTTGAAGCTATCTGTTACCTTACATCACAGACACTAAATTTGTGACCTCCAGGTAAAAATCTGAGTACATAGGTGTATAAATATTGTACAAATCAGAAATACGAGTAAGATTTTTAAAGCAATAAATGCAGAAATTTAACCACATCTTGTTTGTAAGGTTGTTTTCTTCCATCGTTGGGTCGGATCAAATTAAAGCCATCAAATTTCTTTATTCAGCTAGAACCATGGTCCTTCCCCCATTTGGCACTTTCTTCTTCTTCCTTGTTTTTCCCTTTGCCCTTATTATCATCATTTGTTACCTGTGGTTCATTTTTCCCCATGTTTTTTAAGTTTTGGTGCTCTTCTCTCCTGTGTCATTTTGATAATGCATTGTATTTATATAGCGCTTTTCAGGACTCTAAAAGACGCTTCACACATATGCATTTTATTCATTCACACCATACCAGGTGATGGTAATCTACTGTTGTAGCCACAGCTGCCCTGGGGCAGACTGTCAGAAGCGAGGCTGCCATTTTGCGCCACCGGCCCTTCTGACCATCACCAACCAATCGCACACACAGCATTCAGACTAGGCAAAGTGGGTGAAGTGTCTTGCCCAGGGACACAAATGCAATTTTATTCTCAACGGTCATCCCACCGTGGCACCTGGAGTTACAGCGGTCTCCCATCCAAGAACAGCCCAGACCCAACCTGCTTAGCTTCTGAGGTCTGATGGGATCAGGCATTGGCAGGCTGGTATAGCCACATTTTCTCTGCTGTCATTACGCTGTCTTGTCCCAATCTGTTCCCACCATTTCTTGCACAAGACTTGTGAAATCCCTAAATCTGGTCCTGTCATGCTTTCCCAGAACTCATGCCCGTTCAGGTTGGCTACCAGGCTGCCTTCACCTGTCCCCCTTCCTTGACCTCTTCTGTACTTAATAAACTGGCTAGAATGAGTAAAAAATTTGAGTCCTGCACTGCCCTTTGATACTAATTCAGTTAGATAGCATTTCTTGCCAGATCTGAGGTGGTGATGGCTACTTGGTTTGGTGGCCTCTTGATCAGGTCTCTGTTTTTTTGCGGATGATGTGGTTCTATTAGCTTCATCGGCCCATGATATCTAGCTTTTGCTGTACTGATTTGCAACAGATTGGGAAGCAGCTGGGATGGGAATCAGTGCCTTATAATCTGGACCTATGGGCTTTGACCATAAAAAGGGTAGATCACCTCCTACATGTCGGGATTAACATCCTACCCCAACTACACGAGTTTAAAGTATCTCGAGGTTCATTTTACGCGTGAGGGAAGGATGTAGAGGGAGATCGGTAGGTAAATCAGTATGGTATTTGCAACAATTTGGACGGTACATCTATCCATCGTGGTGAAGAGAGAACTGAACCACAAATCCCTCTTAATTTAACAGTCGATCTGCATTTCTACTTTTACCTATGGTCACCTGCTGTGGGTGATGACACAGCTCACCCCCATCTGTGAGTGATCTCGTTCTTTCGGTCATCACCTAAAGAACTTGAGATCACAAGTACAAGCGATTGGGATGAATTCCCTCTGCTGGGTGAGAGTAGTCAAACGGAGCCAAATTGGGTTTGGTCGGGATACCTCCCAGATGCCTCACTAGTGAGATATTCTAGACATGTCCCATGGGAGGAGATCCCTCCGTAGGCCCACGATCTACTGGACAGACTTGACTCACAGGTGACCGGAAACACCTCAGGGCACTTCAAGATAGTCTGGAAGATGTGGCTCGGGTGAGAGAAGTCTGGGCTAACCCACTAAGGCTGCCTGGCTGGCTGGCTGCCTTCCTGCCTGCCTGCCTTCCTGCCTGCCTGCCTGCCTTTCCTGCCTCCAATTCCATCATATAGCCATCGATTTCCAGTTAAGCGGAAGCAGTTGATAAAAGGATCTTGGTGGATAAACAAAGATTGAATTCTCCGTCATGAGAGACCTTACAGATGTCCTCGGTCTAACTCATCTTAACTTTAGCCTTGATTATAATATCACAACGCTGACTTTGAGCGTGTCCTCAGCTGATAAACAATCTCAGCAGAGACACGTTTCAAACAAATGTTCTTTGTCTTAATATTAGATGAACTGCCAAGATGAATCTGGGTAATTAATCTTGCTCAAAGTCAAGCCTGACCATCATTTATTTTCCTCTATTTCCCTGATATGCCTACAATGTGATGTTTTATTCATCTTAATAAGTGTGAAATTTCTGCATTTTATCTTCATCTAAAAACACCCGTGCCATGTGATGACTGTGAAACTGAGGAAAGATTTGGCCCCTTCGGTTAGATTTCATTGCAGCTGTGTGCTAAAAGAAGGATTTCATTTAGGGCATTTTTGACCCGTGGTGATCACTTCATGTGGTTTTTTTTTTGTCTTCTAGCTGAATGACACTTTTATTGAGGTAAATATAATACTTTAATTTTATTTTCCCACTGCTTACGGTTTGACAGATGTGTTAAACTGTGTCGATACTTTGATTTATTTACAATCTTCTCGTTTTAACACCTTGTGAATTGACCTTTGTGAAACAGTGCTGGTGATCACGGGGGACAACGTAGGACACACAAAGCTTTAAGACACTCCGCTCACTCCTCACACATTCATACACACAGCACTGCACACACACATAAGGCTGGACTGGTTTATTGGGTGGTGATAAAAATGAATGCTCTGCAAAACGAACCCTGTGTGAGTTACAGTTTTTGGAGGCCGTGTTTTCTTAGAGAAGAAGAAATAGAGCTGCCAACAGAGATGTGTTTCTATAGGAGATTTTTATTTGAGTTTAATTTTCCAGCTCTACAGGTGGGCATTCGGACAGTCTTCACCCATTTTATTGCCCCATCTAGCCATCAAGCTTTTGTTTTTGCGCGAATGTTGTGACAACCACTCGTTTTATGTCGACGTGAAAAATTTGGAGGCTAACGATAACTGACAAGAGTTAAATTAGATGTTATCTCAAAGTAAAGAACAGAAGTGACCATTGATATTTTTCAGTTTTAAAAAAGTAAAATTTTTGTGTTTTTTTATTTACTCATTTGGTTAAATTTTTTTTAAACTTTTTCGATTTTGTTCCGTCATCTTCCGCTTCTCCGGGGCAGGGTCGCAGGGGCAACAGTCTCAGATGGGAAGTCCAGGATCTCTCATCCTGGCTGCATCCTCTTGCTCACCCGAGAGGATCCCGAGGGGTTCCCCGACCAGCTGTGAGACATAGCCTCTCCAGGTCCAGGGTCTGCGTCCCTGTGGAACGTGCTCGAAACACCTCACCAGCAGGATGCTCGTGATGCATCCTAACCAGATGCCCGAACCACCCCATCTGGCTTCTCTCAACCCATAGGAGCAACCGTTCTACTCCAAGCTCCTCCTAGATGGGAGAGCTCCTCACTCTAATTCTGAGTGAGTCCCCATACACCCTGTGGAGGAAACTCATTTCGGCCGCTTGTATCCGCGATCTTGTGATTTCGGTCACCACCCACAGCTGGTGACCATAGGTGAGGGTTGCAACGTAGATTGACTGGTAAATCGAGAGTTTCGTTTTCGTCTCGGCTCTTTCTCTACCACAACGGACTGATGCAGTTTGCAAAATTTAAATTTTGCAAAAAATAAATACATACAGCCAATCTTTAGAGGATAATTTGCTAGTGTACAGAAAACTGTAATTTTTTTTAACTATTTCTTTAAATGTTTTGTCCTTTCAGGCATTATAAAGCTGAATGAGCACCACAAGCTGAAAGAGTCAAACCTGAAACACCTCATCTCTACATTTACAGGTAAGCAGACATTTCTCTCCTGTTATTCTCTGTTTAAACTCAGACTTTACGCTAAGTGACAGTTAATAATTTAATGTTCAAAACGCACAAAAACACTCGGTAATTCAATAAAAAGCTTGTTGTGTTTGAGTATTTTACTCCCTACACCACCGTTTAGCTAAGCTAATTTTTCAGTTACTGTAATAAATCTTATTATTTGTCCACTGCTTAGTTTAGCAAAGATATTCTAAAAGTTAGGGTTGATCTTATTATAGTTTCAACCTTTTGATCATTTTATTATAACTTCTTATAGTTGAAAACATGTTTTTATAATCATTGTCCAACCAGATTTGTTGTAAAGCTTTACGGGTTCTACTTTTAACGTTTGGATGCTGAATGAGCACCCAAGTTGTAACTTAGCAGGGGCGAATCCAGGATTTTTTTAAAGGGGGCCAGGGAAGGGCGTGAGGTCATAGACAAAATGAGCACCTATGGTGATTGCCAGTATAAATGCGTCTGGGGACATTCCCCTCAGAACATTTTGAAAAATAAGTAATTTTTCTACATTTTTGGTGCATATTTTGCCTAAAGTTTATAATAATTAATGTAGTAAGAACACCTTTTTTTTTTTTTTTTTTTGTGGACCAAAAGGGGAGAGGGGGCGTGCACCCCTACGCAAAAAACAGGATCGAAGAAACAACAAAATATTTCTGATACTTTTAATGTTTTGAAAATACTTTATCTCATTCAAGGGTTAGTCTGACCCTGTCACTTTAGTGATGTATCTATTTATTTTGGAATGAGCCAAAGCCGATCCGACTCTGAAAAACAATTTGAGTTTGATGCTGGGGTATATTCAATTCCTTCTTTTCCTTTTTTTTAAACTGTTCTATATTTATCCCTCATTGGGGAAATAATTTTAGGCAGCCATGATGGCGTCAAATTGGGGTTAGGTGTCTGATCCACTTGGGCATGAACTCAGTGGGAATTAAACCAGCTTCTTCCAGTCTGAGAACGCACATTCTACCACTTGGCCTCCTGCCTTACAAAAGTGTGCACCGCCCGGGAATCGAACCCAGGTCACAAGAATGGGAGTCTTGCATGATACCACTACACCAGCGGTGCGATGATGTCTTGGAACTAAATACCTTGGATAAGCTGCCATGGAAAACTCTGAAGAAACAGTCATTTATTATCTTTTGAGCCAACTGCAATCAGTAATCATTCCGATTTAATATTTATATAACCAGGATTTAAACTCAGATTTTAATAAATTGTGATTTTTGTTTTCCCGGTATGTTTTCCCTGTACCCCTGTTTTAAGTTACTCCTGTGTAAAACCTGTCCAAACAGTGACCAAAATGCCGCTCAATGCAATTAAACAGCATGATTGCAGCATTTTGTCATTTTAAAACTGAAAAATTTTTATTTATCCGGATGTTGCCTTAACTTAAATATTTCAGTTGATCTTAAACACTTTTAGTGGCGTGTTTTGGCACAAGAAAACATTTTTTATGTCCCGTTGTTCTGTTCCATCATCTTCCGCTCATCCGGGGCCGGGTTGTGCTGGACAACAGCCTCTGGGAAGCCCAGACTTCTCTCACCTTGGCCATATCCTCTAAATCACCCAGGAGGATTCCGAGGCGTTCCCAAGCCAGCTTTGAGACATAGTCTTACCAGTGGGTCCTGGATCTGCCTTTGGGTCTTCTCCCAGTGGGACATGCCCGAAACACCTCACCAGCGAGGGTCTCAGGACGCATCCTATCTGTATGCCCGAACCACCCCATCTGTCTTCTCTCAACCCAGAGGAGCAGCAGCTCTACTCGGAGCTCCTCCCGGATGGCAGAGCTCCTCACCCTGTCCCTGAGTGAGAGCCCGACCACCCTGCGGAGGAAACTCGTTTTCTATGTGTGCCTTTTAAATGCCACTTTCTGAAGTGAAGTAGTGTTCCTAGTTTTTTTTTTAATTACAATTTTTTTGTCTGTCTGCACTAACATGTCATCTCAGGACAAATTCGTGGCTCTTCTAGTTTGCCAGGTTGGTGCACTTGGCTATGTTTGATGTGCAGTGCAGCATGAATTTGGAACACGCATCCACACTTGCACATCAGTTATCTGTAGTTCATTATAGATCCTTTTTTACAGCAACTTTAGACGTTTCAGATGGAAATGGTTCATTAAAACCATCAATACTGTGACAAAAAAAAAGTTCTTTTAAGCACAAAGAAAACAACGTTCTCAGTTTCAGTGAGAAAGTATTTGATGCTAAACACACAAACACAGAAACACCAACAGTTGATTCACCGTTGAATTGTGCCTGGTAGTGAGTGCGATTGATTGTTTGTGTTAAATTAGCGACATTTACAAAGTGTACTCACCTGCTTACCATTAGGGTCTTACAACCCAGCCTAAATACCCCATGTTGGACAAAGAGGTTTAGAAAACGGAGGAATGGATATCAATCTTCGTGTCAATAATTTGCCAAATTTTTGCTCATATATAAAAATGCAATTATATGCAGATGATACTGCTCTCTATGAATGTGCAAAAAGAAAAGATAAAGCAATTGCAATCCCTCGCAGTGCTATAGGGCCACTTGCCTCTCGCCTAAAATCAACCGGGATAGGCTCCGGTGCACCCCACATGCCGCGCAACCCTGTTAGGGATGAACAGTTCAATATAAATGAATGAACTAATAAAAACATTGTAGTGTAATTATTAGCTGACACCAACTAAGTAAGTTGTCATTCTTTGTTACCTCAAATGTTTTATACTAAAAGGTTTCGGGACATCTTTTTTGCCTTCTTCGTTTTCTTTTGCCTTTCCCATTCGGTGGTTTCCACTGCCTTTCCATCTTACCCAGGATTCTATCAACATGTTCTTTTCTCAAACCACCTATCTTCATTTACTCAATCATGCCCAAACATCCAAAACTTTGGACATTTTAACACTGATTTTAAATCATTCTGCATCAGTTTGGTTTTCTTGTGGTCAGATAATCACTTTGACTTAAACAAGCTACTAACAGAACCATAAACATGTCATTTTCAATTTCTTTATTACCAAGAGAGGAACATATAGGACTCTCGATAGATTAAAATCTTGCAAATTAGGTGATCTGAAAAAACAGCTTTAATTTGGGAACATGTCCTTGAGTTGGACAAAGAAGAAAAAAGTATAACTTCAGCTGAAAACTTATTTCTTTTACTTTTCTCATCAAAAATTCATTTCTAATTACATTTACTTGAGTGTTACTGAGCTCTGACCGCTGCTTCTTAAGTGTGACTTATCTTAATCACCAATCAGTCTGAGTGGGTTGCTGTGGTTAAACCAATTAAATTTTAAATCATTTTACCACTTGGTTTTTTTTTCCCTCCGTCTCTGTGTTTGTTCCTATTCTCTGTTTTTTTTTGTTGGGTGCACAAACAGCTGCTTGTGTGTTTCTGAGGTCCTTCAGCGGCAGTGAAAAAGTAGTTAGCAGTCTAAAAAGAGGGAGCAGCAAGGCTTTGTTGTAATCCCTGTTTGGGATAGAACAGACTTCTAAATAAACTACTGCAACGGGACACCACTGTTTACCAGTGGTGAGGAAGGCCAATTTAGAATAGTAGCAATGTTGTTTCAAGAGTCAGCTGGGATGAGCCAAAACAGAAAGCATGCTAGCCGAAGAAGAAGAAGTAAACCTCGGAGGGTACATCGAGTTTTAGAGATGGAGCTTAAAATATGTTTTTAAAAATGAAATAGGTGTTGTGCTTTTAAAGGAAAATAATATCAATCTCATAGCATACTGTATACAGATGACCATGACCAGAAATGCGGTACTCGCCAACAAACTGTTTATTTATTCAGTCTCTCTTCTGCTTTTGACAGTGTGAGCTCCCAGGAGTGAGAGCAGTACCTGAATGGATGAACCAAGCATGAGCAAATCAGGCAAATTTAAACACTTCCTGCTTACATTAGAAAGCAGGATAAAGGTGTTGGCGGCATTGGCTCTGCGGTAGAATGTTCATCCTTGGACTGGAAGAAGTCGGTTCGATTCCCAGTAGGGCCATGCTTGGGAAAGACACATAACCTCCCCGTTTCTCCCACCACTGGGTGCTGTTGGGGTTGCCCTCTTCGGTGCAATGCAGCACAGAATTGTTCTCATTTGAGGAATAAATACAGCACTTTTTTTTAAAAAAAATGTGGTAGTGGTGGTGAACAAAATGCATGGCCAAGAACAACCAGGTGTTTAAATAGTACTCATACACTGGAAGAAAAACAATGCAGGTGTGCTTTTCGAGTGAAACTTTTGGGAGATGCTTCTAAAAAGGCAATTTTTCTTTATGCCTTAAAAATGTTACAATTATTTTCATTTTTTGTGCATGGATTTGTTTTTTTTTTTCAATTTTTCTTTATGCCTTAAAAATGTTACAATTATTTTCATTTTTGTGCATGGATTTGTTCCAAAGTCAAGTTTTGCTCTGAAAATTGCAACAATTTATTTATGCATTTAATCTTCTGTGCTTCTGTGTTTTACTTGGAATAGCATTTTTTCATTAAAAATTAGAGGAACAAAAACTTACATTCTTTTTATAGATTAAATGGCAAAAAAAATAAATAAATGTGTATTTATTAATTTTGTTTCAGTTTAAGCCTTGAACATTCCTAATTTTACGTCAAGAAAAAGTCTAACAATTGCCCTTAAGTTTGGGGTGCACTTTTTTCTATCTTTCTCATTGTCCTCACACTTAAAATTGAGCTTGAAACACACCCTACGGTGACCTTGAGGGTGTTAGCAGTGTTGACGTTTGTTTGGATGGAGCTTCAATTCCTCAGACGGCCGCGAGGTCACACGGCTTCACATCAAAGAAAAGAATTTCTTCCTGGGCAACACACAGAGCTTCATGTTTATTCTAAAACGGTCCCTGTGTGTTTCTGTCTGATTACCTGTGGACACAATCTGCACAGCTGCTTCAATGAGACCGATTCTCTCTTTACATTATGGTGTTGATTTATTTTCTAAACCCCAACTTTTCTCTGTTCTTGTTCGCTTTTTTTTTTTTTTTTTACAAGTGAATACATTTTAGACTTTTCTTTTTTCCTTTTGGCTTCAACCCCATTAAAGGGGATCATACTCAATTTTTCTCAGTTTTCAGCTTTTATTCAGCAGATTTTCTTTAAATCACATCCAAATAAAATCTTTCTCTGTAGTTCAGACTCTTTTCCACCTGTCTCTCATAACTCATTCTTTTCATTTTCACACAAGTCCAGTCAGGATGAAGTAGTTTGTGCTTCACTTGCTGGCTACATCTCAGATCACTTAGAAGAAACACACACACAAAGTACCGATGTGAAACAGAACAATGAGTCATCTGAGCTGAACAGGGGTATAAAATTTTTGATTTCAATGAAGTCACAGTTTAAATGCAACATGCTCTTTTTCCACATGTGGGATTTATTGTTGTTTAGTTAACCTTTTTATTAATATGGAGAACACAGATATTTTTTGTTGCAGTTTTGTGTTTCTGCAGAACAAACATGGTCATTCTAATCTCATTTGGCATTTACAAGTACATGCAAATATATTTAATCAGAGCTAAATCTGAATCCCAACCGGCCGTTTGACACAGGTTGTGTTGATAAGTGCACTATGGTAGAAATTAGAGTTGACTTGTTCTGCTTTGGTAACCTTTCATTAAGTGGATTAAGAACTTAGAGTGGTCTTTATTTATCAAAGCTGCAGAAGGCAAAAAATCTTGCTCAAAATCCTTCTTTTTATGCACTGAACAATCATATTTTTACAACCACAGTTCATCAATTGAAGACACATTTTCAAAATTGTATTTGTGTTTTTTATTGCAGGCAAAAAAAGACACATTAATGAGTTATTGTCTTATTTTTTTTTTGTTAAAGTGTAAATCAGATGAAAAGTCCAAATAGAATTTATTAAAGTAAAAAAGGATTCTAACTAATTCTAACTAGGACGCTGCATCGGTCCGTTGTGGTAAAGAGAGAGCTGAGCCGAGAAGCAAAGCTCTCGATTTACAAGTCGATCTACGTTCCAACCCTCACCTATGATCACCAGCTGTGGGTGGTGACCGAAAGAATGAGATCGCGGGTACAAGCGGCCGAAATGAGCTTCCTCCGCAGGGTGGCTGGGCTCTCACTCAGAGATCGGGTGAGAAGCTCTGCCATCCGGGAAGAACTCGGTGTGGAGCCGCTCCTCCTCCAGGTCGAGAGGAGCCAGATGGGGTGGTTCGAGCGCCTCGCGGGCGAGGTGTTTTGGGCACGTTTCACCGGGAGGAGACCAAGGGGCAGACACCGGACCCGCTGTAGAGACTATGTCTCACAGCTGGCCGGGGAACAACTTGGGATCCTTCCAGGTGAGCTGGAGGATGCAGCTGGGGAGAGAGAGGCCTGGGCTGCCCGTTTGAGGCTGTTACCCCCGCGACCCAACCCCGGAACAAGCGGAAGATGACGGAACGGAACAAGTATTATCAATGCAGGTGGAACTTCAGCTGTTTGTCCTTGCTTGAACTCCAAAAAGTGTATCACTTGATTGTTTCCAGTGTATACAATGTATCTTATTTTTGTACTTGTGGAGCAACAGAAAATGCCTCGTGAAGGCAGTGTGTGGGCAATCAGCACAGATATTCTAATCTGATCAGGTTATTTGAGGACACGTATTGTCTCTAGTATGATGGATAGTAATTGTTAATTTTTCTACCACATAGGCTAATTATTTTCCGACAGTGAGTAATTTTTGTTACAACACTGGCATTGTCTTCTCTTCCAAAATACCAAGGACAATCTGGAGAATTTTTGGTGTACACCTAATATTTATACCATTTTTTGTGCAGCTTTGATAATAGAGAGCTGACTTTTTTTTTTTAATCGGTGAAGAGTCATCACAGTCCTATAAAAAGCAGCTGGTGCCCCCCTGTCTCTCTGTCCGTCTCATGTCAGTTCTTTCTGTGCACAGCCGTGATGAACAGCCTCTTCCCTGGGTAGAATAGTTTCAGCTTACATTTCTGGATGCTGCCGCAAACCGTATCAGGTGACAACGGCTTTCCAAAGCATTCCCAAACTTTCGCAGCTACGTTGGTGGTGGGACAATCATGGTATGGGCCACACACATGCCTGATAGAATTTTACATAGTATCATGCACAGAATATTTTCAAAGATTGCGATATTTTGTGATATGTTGTTATGGTTTTACATCAGAGGTAGTCTGGAATATCTTTATATATACATTTTTTGCAAATTAGCTTTAGTTACTGTCCTGCTGAATCCACACCCTTCTTTCTTTATAAATACATTTATTCATGTTCAGTTCAGTTTTTGGCGCTTCGAAACCCCACATTCCCTACCTTCCTCTCCCAGGGTACATGCATGACACAGCGTAAATCCTGTTTGAGTCCGCAAATACAACATAATGCACATCAAGATACGTAGCAAAGGAGGTGCATATTTTCTCTTAGTCTTATTTTGACAGAAAAAAAAACCCCTGATACTTCTTGTTGAAGGGGGGACTGAGTGTGAGCAGACCACCATGAAAAGTGGGCATGGTGGAAAACAAAATCCATGGTCTCGAACAGACATGGGCAAACTACGGCCCACGGGCCACATGTGGCCTGTTAAACGTTAAATCCGGCCCGAAAAAAATGAAATAAGTAAATCATGTTAATGTTTTATTTCCCCTGCAAACTCTAGATTTATTGGCTTTGTTGAAAAAACAACAACACTGCTCCCATTAAAATGTGTGTGTTTCCGTGATGCGCACATTGCCAAAATAGATTGTCAGGAGATTTCAAACCTACATTTTGAACATAGTGCACTAGATGCCCGTTTCTGAAGTGCTAGGGTGCTTGATTTTAACGTTAGCACCCTGGATTACGTGCATGTAGTGGCTCCAATGGCTTTCCATATCTCGTGCGCTTGTTTACCAAAACATCCCATCCTTCTGCTCCTGTTTCGGCCCCTTGGTCAAATGTTAGTACCCAATGAGGCTCGCGAGCCAAAAAAGTTTGCCCACCCCTGCTCTAGAAAAACCTGGCAAATATCGGATTGGAAAACTTGCAAATTTCTTAAACGTGCATAAATGAAAAAGATTTTTTTATGTGGTAATAATGTTCAATTGTGATACAAATCTAAACCAATATGATTTTCTTTATTAATTATATTTAACTTTGTTCCAGAAAAACTCGGAATAATGCTATATTTATTTTTCATAATAAAATGTAACAAATGACAAATTTAACTCCCAAAAACAACCTTTGATCTCAACGGCATTTGTCTGAAAACCGGATTAGGTTAATATGTTGCTGATTTTAGGATGTTTGGTCCTTTTTCACAAAAGAAACCAAGATGTCTAGATGTCTTCTAACAGTGCTAGAAGCACCAAACTGTTCTTTTGCTGGGGAGTAATTCATGAACGGGGCCTAGCGTTGAGATTTTGCCCTCAGGCTTATGTTTTGTTTTGCTGTCCTCTACTGCAGAGAGATGAATGGTGAGCCAGGGAGGGAGGAGGGTACTTTTAGACATGTTAAAGGACACCTGTGGGGCTTTGTGGGGCCTCCTCATGATGGACGTGGTTCCGCTTCAGGTGGCAGTAATTTCTCTAAGCCATGGGGAGGGTGAGGCAGCATTTTGTGTGTATGTGTGTGTGTGTGTGTGTGTGTGTGTGTGTGCAAATAGGACTCTTGGAATGTGATATCTGCTTAATACATAAACTTTTTTTCATAGAATTGTGGCATAAGTGATGTTTTTGTTTAGTTTCCATTCATTTTAAAAACAAAATACAATATGTAAAAGGAAGTTTGTAAGATTTTTAAAACACCATGTGCTTTTATTTGCATGTACGCATATTTCACACACACTATTTTTTTTTCTAACAGCAAGCAGGTAAAACACACAGATCGTGACAGAGTTTCACCCACAACTAATGATTATGTAAATTTGATAACCATCTGTAGGCACGATTGTGTCCATGTGTGTGTGAGTGTGTGTGTATGTGTGTGTGTGTGTGGGTGGGTGGCTGACCTGCCTAATACACTTTTATCTGTTATCATATGGTGATCAGCTGTTGAACAAATGTGGCTTTGTTGAAGGCCGAGATGGAGCCAAATGTTCGCCTCCATACCCGCGCGTCCATGTATGAGAAGTTTTGCTTTCCGAGTTCGGGGCCTAATCTGTGCCCTGATCCCGGGCTGGATCACATGGTATCTTAGATGAGAAGACGGGAGCTTGTTATTAAATGTCACAGGCCGATCTTCTAGAATAACCAATAATGTTGCAGTGTCTACCTCACCGACACACATGGAAGGACACACATGCTCTGCTGGAGGAGAAACAAAGAATGGGAGGAACGTACTGTATATAAAATGTCAAATTGAAAGAAAAAAAATTGCAAGAAATAAAAATATTTAGGTGAGATCATACAAATAAAGAAAAAAGTTTGTTTTATTATGTCTTGTAGATGACATTTTATTACTCAGTTAACTGGATATTTGGACCCAACCCGGTCTTACATCAGATTGTATAATACGTTCACATCTACAAATCACATTACATTCACATAACACGGTCTAAAGTTTCCTTTTTATTCTCCACTTTTGGGAAAAGCATGAATGCATGAGGATTTGTGAAACTATTTTTTTTTTGTCATAGCTTGAAACATGTGAAACTACTGGAAACTACTGTCGTTTTCTAATTACAACTAAATTGTATTCATTGCTTACCACGTGGCATGGTGGCGCGGTGGTTAACACAATAGCCTCACACCAAGAAGGTCCAGGGTTTGCGTCCTGGATGGGACAACACTTGAAATAATGGTCTTTCTATGATGAGTTTGCATGTTCTCTCCATATATGCATGGGTTTCCTCCATGTTTTTTCCTTAAAAAACGTGCATACCAGATTGATTGGGCGCTATGAAAATTGCCTAGGAATGAGTGTGTGTATGGGTAGTTTTGTATGTGTGTGGCCCTGTGATAGGCTACAACCTGTTCAGGGTGCACTTATTGGCCGGCATAGGCTACGGCACTCCCGTCAGGGATAAGCAGTTTACGAAACAAAAAATGACTCCTTCTTTGCGTACAACGTAGCTGTTGTCTTAAAAAATTTAGCCAAAACAAAAACTCAATTGCAGTTTTTAAAATGACCAATTTTAAAAATTGGTCATCAAAGTGTCATTAAAGGTAAAGAGAAAATGTTAACTTTAGTTTTAATTATCTATTTAGTAAAAGCTTTTTTTTTTTAAAACTGAGGACAAAAGACAAGTTTAAACTTTCTAATAAAACTTGTAGAACTCTAATTTCTTACTTGTAGAAAAAGAAAATTCAGAACAACAAAAACTACACTTTACTTTACATCTTGGACCAATTCGATGTTACGCTTGCAGTTTTAACTTTAACTGTAATTTATGCAGATATTATAAATTTTAACTTTACATATGTTTATCTTTTGCTTTTACAAGAACAAGAAAAAACATAACTGAAATCAGGGGCGGATCTAGGCTTTTCAAGAGGGGGTTAGGGAGGGGTTAAAGTTATTGACAAAGCCAGTATTGGGGTCTTAGGGGCATCCCCCAACCAGAACATTTTTTGAAAAATAAGAGTCATTTTCCTGCATTTTGGTGGCCCATTTGCTGGCCCTGCTAGTCCTCTTTCCTTTCTTCCTATTTTTTTGTAGACCAAAAGGGGGATGCATGCACCCCTGGCAATAGTTAGTGCTTTCAGTTTTTGTTGAAGACTTTCCTTCCACGTGGGTCCCCATGAGGTTTCTTTTTTTTTTTCCACACTGCTGGGTTATTTGAGTTTTTGCTAACCGTGAAGGAAAGTCCAAGAGGAGGAATGTACTGAAATAGATTTTTTAGGTTGCTTTTAACTGTAAATTTGTGTATATATACCTGTACATGTTTTTCATTTTTGTTCTTTGTTTTTCTACTTTTTTTCAATCTGCAACGTAAATCCCGTTGAGACCATTTTTTGGGGATTTTGGGCTAGAAACGAATTAAAAGGACAGAGGCTCATTTTCAGAGAGAAACATACACCTAGACTTCTTGGCCATTTAATCATACATGCATGATTTAGGTTCTGCAGCTTGGATTGCAGGCTTGCAAAGTCACACTGATAAACTTCACATATTGTTCAAAGCTAGATGGAGTCACAGCATAGAAAATATATTTATATATTCCAACATATTGCATAATATGTACTATAAAGGTCTAATTTTCTTTCTTTTTTTATCTTGACTGGACAGAAAGTATAAAAAGAAGCTGTTTTTCTTGAGTATTGTGATTAGAGGGACTTGAGGAGAAAGCACAGTGCTAAATTTTCAGATGAATAATAATACATTTTATTGTAGTCTTGCATCTTGGAGTTAATACTAACCTCCTTGCAACATGACACTGGATATAATCCTACCATACGGTTGGTGCTGTGGTCTCTGCGCTAACGAGTCACAAAATGAATATTTATGTTTTGTAATATGCATATTGTGAGCTGACCTGCTGTTTAAACCTTATCAGATCAGTACTTGTGAAAATCTTAAATATGTACTCCACGAACTATTGATATTTTCATTTTCTTAAAAAGCCACAAACTATCTCGTCAATATTTTGCCTCTTTTTTTTTTTTTTTTTAATTAGAGGAAACCTACTTCCCACAACTGCTTAATCTTTTTATCAAGATGCTTTTAAAAAAACATGCCACTGTTTTTTATGGTCCGATACCTTATTCTCTAAGCTTCATAAAGGAAAAACATGAGCCAAACTTCTTTCGGCATTTCCCTTCAGGGATCGCCACAGCAAGTCAGTTTCTTCCATCTAACTCTATCTGCCACATCTTCTTCGGTCATGCCAACTATCTTCATGTCTTCCTTCACTGTATCCATGAACCTCCTCTTGGTCATCCTCTGGGCCTCTTTCCAGGTGGTTCTAAACCCAGCATCCTTCTTCCAATGTAACATGCTTCTTCACCTCTTTTCCACACTCTCTATTGCTCTGCACTGTTGATCCAAAGTACCTAAAATCTTCCACCATTATTGTTTTTTCTCGCTGTAACCTCACTTTTCCAGTTGTGTCCTTCTCATTTACCCACATTCTCTGTCTTACTCTGACTAATCTTCATTCCTCTTCTTTCTAGTGCAAACTTCCACCTAATAACGTGAGCCAAACTGCTCTAAATAAAACATAAATTTGTTCGTTTGTAAGTGTCTCTGACTGGTGCATCATTAAATCAAATCAAGCTGTTATTACATGAAGACAAAGTTCTAAGTTTCTCAGCTGATTTTCACATCACACCTTAACCAGATTTTTTGCAAAGTACTTAAAACTATTAGCTGTTCTAGTCTCTCCCTAATCACTTTATGAACACGTCTGTGGAAAAAAATATTAACAAATGACTAAATGTGATAATGATGAATGAGCATTCTGGGAAAAACACGGGAGTCTATCTAGAACAAATAAATTCAACAAAGCTTATAGAGGAACAAACTAAAATCCAGGATGGGATAGGTGGATGCTGGTAATGCTTTCCACTCCTATAAATTGACGTCATGTGGAGTCAATAAGAGGATTTGATTTAATATAAGAGTGCAGAGGACTGTCTCCACAACTCAGAACGCGCCCTGACACCATTAATGTGTGCATACATGCACATGCACACACAATTACATTAGATGCTTTGCTGGTATATTCTTGAACAGCATGCGCCTCTTGTGAGAAGAAGATTTAATTTGTTTTCTTGACACAGTTTCTACCATTGGGGTGTTTCTTTGTTCAAAATGTGTCTGCATCTGAAAAGGTTTAATGTCAGCGCTACTCACATGTACTTTAGAAATATAGTGAAACAATAAAACCCCAAAGATTTTTGTAGATTTTAGGAACTCATTCCTAAGCACATATTGTAAAGTAAGTTATCAACAGAGGTAGGTAGAGTAAAAATACAGTTACTCCAAAATATTTTTACTCAAGTGAAAGTCTATATGTAGACCTAAAAAAATTTACCTTAGTAAAAAGTATGCTTTGAAAAACCCACTCAAGTACTGAGTAACTTTAAAAGTAACATCGGATTTATTTATTAGACATAAAACTAGAAACAACACAACAGAATGTGCAAAACTTGTGCAAAAAAAAAAGCTTCAAAATAAAGCTTTAAAATTGGTAACCAAAAAACGAAAAATATTGGTAATGCCTAAATTGTTTTAATGTTATTGTGGTTATTGGCCCAACAGCCCTGGACGCAACTCAGATGAAAAGATACATATTTTCACCTGCTTTAGCAGTAACTTGTTCTCCAAAATAACTTTTTTGTGCTAAGTTTTGTTTTCTTGCAAGATGGCGCAAGGGTACGTCTGATAGGTCAGCTGAAACCATGTGACTGTGCTCAGTACATTTGATTGGAGGAACGTTGTCTACAGTCATCACAGCAGGAAGCGCTATTTGGAGAATATTTATATTGTACTGAAAAACTTGTTAAAAGCAAGTAAAGTGACGGGTCAACTTTTGTCCAGCAAGTAAAAGTACTAACTATTAAAAATACATTTTATTAAAAAATTTACCCAAGTAAATGTAACAGAGTAAATGTAACGCGATACCACCCATCCTCTGGTTATCAACCAGACCTGAGGCTCATTCAAAAACCTTCTTACACTAAAATCGCACTAAGTTTTATGCTAACTAAGCGTTTTCTAAGCTGGTGGAGTGCGTGGACCTTTGCGTCTCTCTATCAAGAAGGAAAGTAAGGTGGAAAAGCAGAAAATCGTGGACCGAACTTGAAGTGAACGGAGGACAGTGAAATGAAGCTTTTGGAGCAGTGAGAAAACAACCATAGCTATGGCTTCCGAAAAGCAAAGGCTCTATGCTTCCCAAAACTTGGGGATCCAGCATTTTATCAGTTTTGCTTTGGGGTAATTATGTCTTTTTATTGTTGTCGATGAGTAATGACAGGTGGCACTGGCTTATTTGAAGACTATTGCACATGCACAACGTCATATGCATGACTCATATTTTGAGTTCTTGAGGTGTGGTCAGCGCGAGATGAAATTCAACTTGATTTGCGACTGAGTTTAGTTGCCCTTGTGATCTTTAAAGCTTTGGTTGCGTAATGGGTGCTGCAGAGATTTGTTACAAATCCTAAATTTGCGTGACGTAACCAAAGTTACATTCTTGCTCATTTTAAGAACTACGCAAGTCTTTATTAATGAGACCCTTAAAATGACATACATGTAACAGAAACCTGAATAGTTTCTAGAAACTTTTCCGAGCAGGTTCCGTCACTTGTTCTTCGTTCAGAGTATGCTTCACCATCCTTGCACTGAGATCCCAATATTTTTTCAGCCAAGGCAGAACTAATATTAGTTACAGACACATTACCTGGGGCTGAACTCTAATGTCTTTTTTATTTAATCTGATTTGTTGCCATGGTGAAGTTTATCCTTTTCATTGTGAAGTATTGAACTCTCCAAAAACACATTTCTGAAGGAACGGGTAAACAGATTCAATATGGTGTTTTTATAGGCCAGCAGTAAAATTAAATCAGTACCGAGCTCACACACATACATCCACACATACATACATAGGGGTGTATAAGCTTGTTTCCATGTGTCAGAGACGTGAATCGGGAGTCCGGAGAGGTCAAAATATCAGTCTTATGTTTCACCTTCAGAAGAGGACCTCTGTTCCACACTGAATAGACACTGCTTAGTGTTTTCCAGGGATAAGGTGGGATTCAGGAAAGAAGTACAAACAATAGAATAGAAACATGAAGAGAAGTTGATATGGGTGAATAGTTTGGGGGCTGGGCAACAGAGGAAATGAGCATTTGTGTTTTCAGGCAACGAGATCGGAGACATCCTAATGATGTGTGAGGGCAGCAGAGTGCACACCACATTGTGTTTGTGAGACTTTATCTGTTTAATACCTGAGCATCAGTGTTGTGTGTGAATGTATGTGTGTGCGTGGGTGGGTGGGTGAAGACAAGTTTTGTTGCTTTGGTATTTGTGCTGGACATGAAAGCTCTGTGGTGGTCATATGAGAACATGCTGTGAACCTAAGTTTCCCTGAATAGTGGATTTGTTATATTTGGGAACTGGACCGACGCCAGTGACCCTACCTTTGACCCTACACCTGCCCGATGTGTGTACGGTGTGTGTTTGCATGCATGTTGGTGGTCATGGTTCAGGCTTTATAAAAAATAGAGAAATGCAAATGAGTGCATGTGTGTGTGTCTGTGATTGTGTGTGTCCGGTGTGGAGTTTCCTGTTCTATGTGTCTGACATCATGTGATAGTGTGTGTGGGTGAGTGTGCGTGCACTCATGCAAATACGACACTTATCAAAGTTCGTTAATTGGACTGATTTTGGAGGTAAATTTAATCAAATCGATTTGATATGAAAAGTAATCATTCACTTTTTAGACTGCCTTCTTTTAAACAGGGTCTCTAGTCTTTATTTTGAACATCTGTTTAACTCGTAGACCTTTTCAAGTGGAATTAAATGACTTTAAAACACTGTCGTATTGAGAAGAACCCCCACCCATTCACTGATGCCCCCCTGAAAACTGCAATAAATAAATTGAAGCGAAACTTTAAAATAACACTTCTCCAAATACCCGAAGGGGAAAGAAGTCTCAAAGTTTGAACATGAGACAAATATTCCTACCGAAGGCATAAAATATTTTCTTTGTGGTGTTGGAATGAGTGCGTGTCTGTGTGCGATGTCTGCTAGCAAATGCGTGACCAGTCTCTCAGTTCTTGTTCCGTATTTAGGTCTCAGGGTTCAAGGGTCGTGGGGGTCGAGAGGTGGTATGAATGACTGCCTGTTATCAGGTGGTGAACAAAAGAATGTGTGTGTCTGCATCCATTTAAGAAAGAGGAACAGGAAGCAACGACTGACTGACTGACTGACTGACAGAAGGAAGACGAAGGAGATGGAGGAATTGGGATGGATGGAAAAAAAAAACACAAACAGGACACAAAAAGAAATTATATCTTTCCAAAAATGAAAAAAAAAAAATTCACGTTGAAATTAATTGCTCTGCAATCCATTGATAAGTCATTTTTAGGTTAACATACTGGGTCAATCAGTGTGATCTGGGATCTATTACTTTTCCCTAACACTCCACCCTCTAATTTTTTCACATTTTAAATTATCAACATTTTTTCCACCTCTGTGCATCTCTTCTCTGCTACCCCCTCCTATCACCCATCATCTGTTTTTCTCCCTAATTTCACAACTCCCCCTTTTCGCCCCTGCTAATTGCCGTCCCGTTGTAGCATCCAAGGAGCCGGGAGCTCATTAATTGGTGAAGAGGAGACAGGTGGCGCCACTATGTTGGTGATGCGTCTTGTTATTTGTGTGTGTCAGTTTGTCTGTTGATGTTGTGTTTGTGTGTGCACATTGGTTAGCGCAGGCTTATACGTGCATGTGCGAATAAATCCGTAAATTCATTTATGTGTGACTGTGCGTGGAGGTGCATGGTTCTTCTGTGTGTTTGTGTGTGTGTGTGAGTCACTGGGCTGAAAGGAATGTGCACGGTACCCCCGCTTGTTAGCAGCACAGAGCCCCTTCTCACTGTAATCTCTTTGTTTATGCAGTGCGAAAAGGGCCTGGCGGGGCCGTGAACTCCCCACGCTCTTATCCCACTGTGCCACTCACCCAAGTAGACCCTCATGCTCCACCATCAGCCCTACACCGGCTTAGCTCCCATCACCTCCCCCATCCAATTCGAACCCCTGCTCTGCTACCCCACTGTGCGTCCACCAGTCCCTCCTCCTTGTCCAACTTTGTTAGCATCCAAATCACAAGTCCAACATTCTGCTACGAATCACTAAGTTGTGTCTCACCCAATTTAAAACAATATGGCCCTTTATCAACACGTTGGTTAAGAACACTTACTTAGCAGTGGTACTGCAGTAGTAACAGGCACTGCTCATTGCAGTGCTGGATTATAGAGTTCACACCAAGACTGTTAATAGTGACCCATCTGCATCAAACGAACCCTCAGTAATAATCAGAGGTGTCAAAAGTACCAACATTTTCTCAGTGGTGGAACGTAACGAAGTAAATGTACTTTGTTACGGTACTTAAGTAAAAACAATTGTGTATCTGTACTTTACTTAAGTAAAATTTAAGACCGGTACTTTTACTTTTACTTCACTACATTTTTAGAGCAAATATCTGTACTTTTACTTCGCTACTTTTTAAAAGTGTGTTTTACATTTTTCGTTACATTTTCGTTCAGGAATTTGAAAAATACACAGTTTTTTTGAGCGCATCTTGAAGCCGCATCGCCAAAATCAAAAGAAGCAGTTGATCGGGAGAAGAAATCATGAATTGAGAAAAATTTTCCGCATTCATTCAGCGCCAAAAATCCTAACATCAAATATAGAACAAATTAAAAAGAGTCAGAAGATCGTTGTTCGTTGTGTTTACTTCTAAATAAAAGGTTGAGCCATCATTACACAGAGCAGGGGCGGATCTAGAATTTTCCAAAGGGGGGTGGGGCTTTGACAAAGCCACCATATAGTGACTGGAGGCCTCCCCCCCCAAAACATTTTAAAAAATAAGTGTCATTTTCCTCCATTTTGGCGGCCCATTCACTGGCCCTTCTAGGGGATAGCTTGACTTGTCCCCTTTCCTTTTATTTTATTTATTTATTTATTTTGTGGACCAAAAGAGGCGGGAGAGGGGGGGTCACACCCCTGCAGAGTATTTATCTTGGTTACCATGGTGACACCCTATAGCACAAAAAATAACATTTGAAATATGATCGAATACTTTTATTTTTTACTTAAAAAGTACAATTTACACCAATTACTTTTGTACTTTTACTTAAGTAGATTTTAGAGTATTTTTACATACTCTATTCGTCCCTCGCCGGGGAAATTTGCATGCTGCACTATTGCACCACAGAAGGCTGCCACAACAGCACCAATGGGGGAGAAACGGGGGTTACGTGTCTTCTCTAAGGATCCTAGATGTGCACTCAGTGGAAATCAAACCCACAAACCTCCAGTTAACTTCCAGTCCACGGGCGAATGCTCTACCACTGAGCCACCGTCTCCCCCCTTATATACAGTATATATATATATATATATATACAGTATGAGAATATATGAGAGTACATATATATATATATATATATATATATATATATATATATATGGGAATATATCAACATTTTAGTCACAAAAAAAACTAGGATCATTTGTTGACAAATTCCATCTTTCTCTCTCTTCATTAATTATAAAAGTCCACCCTGTACTTTAATATGTCTGGACATTTTTTTTTTTCTACAGATATGGAAACTTCTCCCATGATGCTCGAATTTGTTAACCATGTTGAACTACTTTTTAAAAGGCAGTCTTGAAAATGTTTTTTAAAGTAAACCATACACCAAATCTACATGTTCTCCATCAATTGTTGTTCGCTTATATAAGTAATTTTACAGCAAAAAAATATGTATATATATTTTCATTCATATGTTTTGCAACTGATGCTGTTTCTTACTTTTGCTACTATACTCTGATCTGTCCAATAAGCAGGTCTGAAAACGATAATGTTGGGAGGACTGCTGGAAGACCCAAGGAAACCAACTCAAAATTTGATTGGTGGAATTTGGTTCCATTGCCGTTAACTCCGTGTTAGAAAGTACCAACAGATTGGACTTTACGGAAGCTAAGATAATGAAATTGGTCAAATTTTTACTCCAGTACATGACTTTGTTGGGCTGTTCTCCAACTCTTGCTTGAATGTTTTGCTGCTGAGTCTGAAGCAACCCAGAATGGGATTCAGTAACTCAAAATCCGAGACCACGGTTATCATCCGGTAAAAGATGGAATGGCCCATGCAGACCAGGGACAGTGTCCTTCTGAGAGTGGAGGAGTTTACGTTTCTTGTTTCGTTGTACTGTGGGGGAAGATGGAGTGGGGGCTGATGCAGGGTCTGCAATAATTAGGGCTCTGAATCCATCCATCATGGCAAAGAAAGAGCTGAGCTAAAAAGCAAAACTCTCAATTTCCCAGTCAATTTGCATTCCTACTCTTACCTATAGTTAGTAGCGGTGACCAAAAAACAAGATCCCGGATGCAAGTAGCTAAAATAAGCTTCCTCTTCAGGGTAGCTGGGCTCTCATTCAGAGATAGAACGAGGTGCTTTCACACCATTGACGAACTCTGAGTAGAGCCATCCCTCTTCTGGGTCGAGAGAAACCACATGAGATGGTTCGGGTATCTGGTTAGGATGCTTCCAAGAGGCCTCACCGGTGAGGTGTTCTGGGCAAATCTGACTGGGAGGAGACCTAGAGGCAGACCTGGGACCCACTAGAGTGACTATGTGGTTGGGGCGAGGGATGCCTGGGCTTCCAGGCTGAGGCTGTTGTACCCGCAAGCTAGTTCTGAATGAGGTAGAAAACAGTGGTACAGTAAGGTACAGTGCCGAGCCTTCTCATCAAATATTTCTCCATCTTTTTTTTTTCTTTGAGTTTTACAGACCTGCTCCTGTGGTTTTATGGTCATATTTTCTTTTAATGCATCTAAAAGGCCAGGCTCACCTCAAACTATACAACTCAATAAAAAATTTCATAAATCAATTCAATAAAAACCAGATGTGTTATTTATATAATTTTCAATCAAATCATAAATTTAATAAAGATATTCCTCTTTATTGCCTCCTCTTTCCTTATTAAATCTTACATTGTTTTTTTTACACTAGTCCCTGTCAGAATCATTCATTTATGTAATTTGTCATCGTAACGTCACCTCTAACCTTTCTCCCGCTGCTTTCCTTTGAAGTCTTCGGGAAAATCTCCTTTCAGTCACAGGCAGAATGTGTCCGATTGTTTGGTAAAGTCTATGAGGAAGAACCCTTACAAAGCTGCAGTGTTTTGCCTACCAGATGGTGTTATCAGTTGGTCAGATGGTGGCCTTTTGGCAGGTTTAGAGGAACTAGTGTCATGACCAATGATGTGTGAATAAGTTTGCGGGGTGAAATATTTGTATCTGTAGAGTTGTGTGTGTGTGTCTTTGTGTTTTCATGTGCTAATGCAGGTGTAGGGTTCACAGGCAGTTTGTAGGTCAGGTTCTCGCCCCTGGTGTCACCTTGCTGTTTGGCATTAAACAAGTAGAAAATCAGAGCCACGGCTCGTCCTTTTTTTTTTCTTCTCTTCATCGGATTTACTAGCTTAACAGTAGCCGCTTTACACGTTGCTTTCAAATTATGAGAACGAAGATAAATTGGCGTGAAATATTCAAACACGCAACACCATCCAATTGTACAGAGATGACATTTAGCTGGTGAAAACTACAGCTAAAGGTTAGCTAGAGGATTTTAGACCACACTATTCTTAGTAGGAAGAACAGTTGTCATTGGCCACGAGGATGTGTGATCTTTTATTAGTTTGTCGTCCCAAAGGATGGTTTGCAGGCTCAAATTTGGCAGACAATTGATTGTCCTTTTAAAAGCTGCCAGCAAATTTTAGGCTGATAATAAAAACAACTGTGTTGCTGCAATTGAGTCACTTCATTGTTGATCACTGTGGGTGTTTGATTTAAATGCCAGATGGTCTTAAAATAATAAAAAAAAAAAAAAGGAGCATGTATAACATATTTGTATCAGTTATGTGCACATATTGTTTTCTTCTGTGTCTTATTCCAGTGTTTCCTCATGGGGATCCTCCATCCCAGGAGCTCAGCCTGCTCAGTCTGTGGGATCTTGTCTGTGGGGGTCTGACTGGCCGGGGTGGTGCGGGTGCCTTACTTTAGCCAGGTGGCTTCTGTGGGTGCCTGTGTCTCTTGGAGCTGGGTGGACTTTGTGTTGGAAAAGTGCTTTATAAATTTGATTTGATTTGATATGTCTGTGTGTGTGTGTGTGTGTGCGCGTGTGTGTGTGTGTGTGTAAAAACATATATAGTGTTATATTAGAAATTAGCTATTTGATGTATAGAAAGATACATAAATCTGTTTATGAACAAGCAGTTGCTTCACAGCAAGAAGATCGGGGTTCGAATTCTGGGTAGAGGCTTCGTACATTGGCCTTTCTGTGTGGAGTTTGCATGTTCTCCCCATGCATGTGTTGGTTTTCTCCAAGTACTCTGATTTCCTTCCACCCTCCAAAAACATGCATGTTAAATTGATTGTTTGCTACAGAATTGTCCCTAGGAATGAGTGTGTGTGGATGGTTGTGTATGTGTGGCTCCGCATGTTCAGGGCAATGTGTTCGGGGTGAAACATGCGTCTGGTCCAGGGGAGGGCATAAGTTTTGGTTCGCGGACCGTGTTGAGTTCTAACATTTGACTATCAGGCCGGAACAGGAGCAGATGGATGGCATTCTTTGGTAACTGCTTGACTAGACCGATAGAATGGCGCACTAGATTTTAAACAAGCACGCTGAATGTTACATCAAGAGCCTTAAATTTCAAATCTAGAGCGCTAGGGTTTAAATGTAGTGCGATAGCGCTTGCAAAAGTGCATTTAGCGGTGCTAAGTTTGAAATCTAAGCGCATGATGTAACATTTTGCTTGTTTTGACATCGAACACGCTTGTTTACGTTCGTGTATTGGACCCGATGGGTTTCCATATCATGCAAGGGCACCATCTAGTGAGGAAGCATCAGAATTGCATAGAAATAAAGCATTAACAAAGTTTATTTACTTAATTTTTTCAAGTTTGGTGGGCTGGAATTAAACGTTTAACGGGCCACATGTGGCCCGCGGGCCGTAGTTTGCCCACACCTGCTCTAGTCTTAAATCAGCCGGGACAGACTCCGGTACCCCGACATCCCCGATAAGATTAAGCGGTTCAGAAGACGAATAAATGGATGAACAAAAACACAGAAATACAGTATACGTCTAAAATTTTACCATGGTCTATTTTTTCCTTTGCATGTTTTGACTTTTTTTTCAATCCTTATGTAACTAATATTAATAAAATATATGCGTTATCTCGTCTGCTCACCAAGGTCAACCATCTCAGACCATGACATTGGGTACATTATGCTGATTTGATATTCTTGGTTTTAATCTGCTTCTAACATATCTAATCTAGAATTTTTTTATCTTTTAAAGTGAACCTATTATTTTTATTTTAAGCATATTGTGGAGCTATAATGACATTGGAATTATTGTTTGTCTTTTTTGTATTCTAACAATAACTTTCTGAGGGTTTTTTGTTTATATCTGATTGCTTCGTCAATGCAATTTTGGTTTACAAGAAATAAAAGGTCAGGATACAGATAAAGAAAATAATTTACATAGATTTAACATGCACATTTAATATTTTAATGAAGCCAAAGAGCATATCTAGCCTCCAGACAGATTCTTAGCTGTGTTGGAGACAGTAGTAACTGTAGACAAACAGTTTGTACACAACCATGGCTGCTTGCAAACCAAACGGCACCACGGTGGCTCTTCCCTGCTGAGAGGCCAAACAAGAGGGGCACGACACCAGAGTTTGGCTCGGCATGCTTCAGATTAAGGCCCAGAACAACGGGGTAACACCATGATCCTGCAGTTTATGCATTTTGTGATTGCCTGAAAGGGCATTTTGTGGCAGTGATTGTTTGCAAAGAGGGGGTGCTTTTTTGGGAAAATAATTCATATCTCATTGCATGTATGGATAAACCTGCAACTTTTTGGGAATTCTGAAACACAATATTTGACGGAAACGCTTATGAATGCATTAACTCAGTCTTACTTTCATTTTTGACTTAGAGTTCTCCCTTCCAGTCCCACCTCCTGGCCATGGGCACGACAAAGTGTAAATCTCTTTTTTTTTTTTTTTTTAAAACATACAATCATGGACAGGACAGGTATAGGAAAAAAAAAAACATACAATCATTCATTCAATTTACAGAAAAATTACACTTCTTTTTTCACAACATACGTAACACATATAATCGGCCGTCCTACCTACAGCGGTTACACTGCTGCTCCAAAAATACATCCTGATTATGTTAGATCATGGGCGTCCAAATCTGTTCCTCGAGGGCTGGTGTCCTGAAGGTTTTCCATGTGTTCAATACAGCTGACGCACATAAAAGGAAATCAACACTCAGTCAAATTTGGCACTTTACTCAATAACTTGGATCAGTTGAAACTTCAGGTTATCTCCACGACCGGAGTTGAACACTGTGTTAGAATGTAGCCAAGAACAACCTAGCGGTTGCATTGTATCCAAGCTCTTCCGGTATGCTTTTGTTGTGGGGATGATAAGTCCGTGTAGTCCCTCATTCATCCAGGAGTGATCCATAGTAGAAAAAGTTTCAGAAAAGTCTTCTGGACAGTTTAATTCTTGAACGAGACGTTTCGACTTCCATCCGGAAATCATTTTCAATCTGAATGTAATGGACTGAAAACTGGATCTATTTATACTAACCTGAGTAAAAGGTAAAAAAAATAGTAAGAAGGGCTCGACCAATGAGCCTGTGTTACCTATGATGGCCGTGAATGGCTCCTATTGAAGCCACAGATCAGAAACTACCCTATTATAAAAATGCTAAAAGCCTAGTGAATAGAAATTCCTGCTAACGAGAGGCGCGAAACTGGGTCACGAGGTCATCTTTAGTCCATGGCTTCAAAAGGCTGCTGTAAATACCGGGCAGAATGTATCTAACGCCTCCACTCCGATTCAATGAGGGACTCTCTTTCATCACAAAGATGGCTTCCTTTTACTCAGATTAGTATAAATAGATCCAGTTTTCTGTCCATTTCATTCAGATTGAAAATGATTTCCGGATGGAAGTCGAAACGTCTCGTTCAAGAATTAAACTGTCCAGAAGACCTTTTTGAAACTTTTTCTACTATTGTGGGGATGATGTTCAAATATTCACTGAAACCTATGAGAAGTTAATTTTGCATAACATACTGTCTTTAAAAATATCTTCTATCGTGAAAACCTGTTTAACTAAGTCAGCCAAAGTTACCGCTAACGCTAGGTTTGAGATACCACAGATATAATATCTGACAGATGGACAGACAGCCAGGGGCCAGTCATTGTGGGATGCACACACACTCACAGTGAGTGTGTGTGGCTGCGTGATTAGCCTTAGTATTTGCTAAGCTGATTTATGAATCACCAAAGTAGGCTGAAAGAGATCCCACATAGCAGGTGGGACATCTCGCGCCCACTTTGGAAGAAAAGTTGTGGTGCTTTCTTTTCTACCTTAGGATGGCATTTTTAGCATTCCACCATTTGGCTGCTTTTTTTTCCATCGAAACCTCTTCACTGAAGTTTAAATTTTTTTCTTAAACCATACTGCAAACTGTTTTCTGACACCAAATAAAATCCATTTGCTATCTGCAGCTTTAAATTTAGGACTGAAATTTCTCAAATTGTCTTTTTATTGGTCAATTTGAACCTTTATCATGAAGTGTGTCTTTATCCTTCCATGCCTTGCAGCAAATACGGGCATCAATCTTCTCGAAACGCTAGACTTTATGAAAACATTGTATTTGCCAAATCACTTTGGGCTAGGCGCAATCTGTCATTCTAATAACAAACTAAAGCTTTCAGAAGTAGTTTGAGTCTTCCAGATATCATGATTACGGAGGTGGATTTCACACTATTCCTTCACCATAACCACACCCACCCCGTCAATGATTTTATGATGGTTGTAAAGTGATCCAGTGTGTGGTTTCACAATGACTGTAACAAGCTGTAAAAGTCATTCGAGGTCTATCATTAAGCTTTCATTAAGTTTAAACACACTCTTTTTGTGTGTCTATATGCATTTATGACTGTGTGTTTTGTATTGAGGTATGAAGTTACCATAACTCATTTGGATGTTTTGGTTTTGTGTTAAAGATAATTAGCATGTGCAACATCGGAGGCACAACGCCGTGTCTGATTTACAACTTCTTCCATTTGTTGACTTGTACAGATCGGAAGTTGTTTTGTTTCGTCTTCTGAACTGCTTATTCCTAACAGAGTCGCGGTGAGTGCCGGGGTCTATCCCGGCTGGTTTAAGGCAAGAGGTAGGGTACATCCTGAACAGGTTGACAGTTTGTCCCGGGGACATATGCATTCATTCCTTGAGGCAATTTCCATAGCAGCCGATCAAACCTAACATGCATGTCTTTGGAGGGCGGGAGGAAACTGGAGTTCCAAGAGGAAACCCACATATACACGAGGAGAACATGGAAACACCACACAGACAGACCAGTGTTCCAAGCCTTGCCCCACCTGGGACTCAACCCCCAACCTTCTTGCTGTGAGGAAACTGTGCTAACCACTGCACCGTTGTGCTGCCTGAAGTTGTATCATGTTTAATTTTTTAAAAAAATTTCTCATAATGTGGTCGTTATCATTTAAAACTAAATTATCATAAATTAAATAAATAAACCATGTTAATGTTTTATTTCCCCTGCAATTCTGATGTTTCTTCACTAGATGGTGCACTCTAGATACAACAACACTGCTCCCGTTAAAATGTGTGTGTTTCCGTGATGCGCATATTTTCAAAATAGATTGTCAGTAGATTTCAAACTTACATTTTAAACCCAGCGCGCTAGATGCACGTTTTTAAACACTAGCACGCTTGATTTTAGCTTTAGCGCGCTAGATTATGTGCGTGTAGCGGCCCCAATGGCTTTCCATATGTAACATACTTGTTTACCAAAACATGCCATCCATCTGCTCCTGATCCGGCCCCTTGGTCAAATGTTAGAATCCAATGTGGTTCGCGAATCAAAAAGTTTGCTCACCCTTGGTCTATGCTGTGCTGCTAAGGCTGCTACTCCCACCTCCCAACCTAGACTACAGTATCGTACAAAACAGCAAAGGTAGAAATGTGATTGTTGCATGTGTTTATTACTGTCTTAGTACAACAGTTTTAAAGACCAAGTTCCCATGTGATGATGGGAATGAAAATCACTTAAATAAAATCGGAATTGATTAAAACCATTTTCTGAAATAAGAGGGAAATGCATGTGATGCTCAAGAAGCACAACCAAAACTTAGGAATCTTGTTTTTTTTTCCTAATGCTTCATTCCTTTTGTTTTCTAGCATAGGTACAGTTTTGAGTACAGTGTTTTTATTTTTAATGTCGGACAGAGAAGAAAAATCGCAACCCACATTTAATGCAATATGTTGTTTGCGGAACCAAACATCACTTGTAAACTTGATTTCTGCTCCTTTCTTCATTGTCCTTTGTTCACTATCATTCTATTTATAAGGTTCAAAAGGTTAATCTCGAAACTGGCTCTAATTGGTTATTAGAAGCGAGAAAAACACAAGAAACCAAAAAAAAAAAAAAAACCAAGAAGCAAGAAAACTTTTAAATTGGATGAGAGCTTAGGTTAAAACTCAGGTTAAAGTTTAGATAATTTTATCTAAAATACAAAAACAACAAACAAAAAAGATAAATTTCTTTCTTTTTAAATGTTGGTATTTTAATTTTGTCACATCCAGTTAATCCACAATAAAAAGCAACACAAATCTCTAGTTTTTACTACATTTGTTTGTAATATTAACAAATATTCTGGACTCACTGTACATTTGTATAGATGCATGAAACAGTTCAATAAAAATAAGAAGAAATAATGTGTGAAGTGAAAACTTATTGTTACGCGTTACCTTTTGTCTGCTGTTCAAGCTAAAAATGGCATTTTTTTTCATTGGCACTTTTAATAAACTTACAAATGCCCCAAAATAATTTGATTCATTTTTATTTTAAGATGTAGCTTTAAAGATTTTCCTCTTGATTTAAGGAAGTTTTTGTAAAATAAAACCTGATCACCCAATTACTTATTGTAATAATTTTTGCTGATGAGCTCAATGATTAAAAAAATGCAGTATTTGTATTTCAATCCCATTTAGATTTCTACTGATTTATTCTGTTGATTTCTGTTACTTTATTGATCTCATTGGTGCTTTTAAAGTGTCTTAAACATTGTGTTTGGGGGGATAATTCATTTTGTGACCCGTTAATATGCAGATGACACAATGGTGTTCATTTAGAAAAATATGGCCTCGGTTAGATTGTTGTTATTCAGGTTATTTTTTTTACAATTTGAGTAACAATTATTAAAGTAATACCAAGATAAAAATTGTCGAGGAGTTTTCAGATAACATGTTTTATAAACAATTGAGAAAATACAATCTTAAAACAAGTTATTGTTATAGAAGACATTTCTTCCGTAAGTGCTGCAAAACTGGACCAAAGTATTTGATTCAATTCTGAGTAAAGATATTTTAGTTTGGGATATTTAGCATTTCAGCAAGCAGGACAGTTTAAAACAACAGAAAAACAATTCTAGGAAGAGGGAAAATTAGATGGGTGGGTGAATTTTTCTGATATCAGTCCAAATTGTGAGGGAAGTTGCGTAATCTTCTTTTGGCTCCTGATGTTTTCAAACACAATGTCTGCTGTATGTACTTGTGTAATTGTGGATTTTACTTTTTTTTCTATCTTTGACTACGTTTCTGTGCAAAAATTTGTTTAACAATTTGTATAACAAATTTTTGCAATAGCATGCTAATTACAATGTGCAAATTTCCAGAATTACACATTGCAATTTTTTGTAGATGTGCATTGAAATGTAAATGATAGTTTGGAATGGAAAACGATGTATGTTGACTTTCTGCTCTTCTCTGACTCAAAAATGAAATAACACTGTGTAGGTCATAGGTGTACCAAACACATTTCTTTGTCACCACTTCATCATTGTGCTCTCTCCTCGACTCCCATCCGTTATCCTGGCTCAATAATATATTTTGTTTGTTCTGTTTTAGATTTCTTGGATGTCTCTGTGGACATTCGTCACATAACTCAGTGTAGAGGTTGTTGTTTGAAGCCTACAAAGTAAAGATTTAACACCATTCATGACCCTTCAACACCATCCGTAAATATCACTGCTCATTTTTCAACTCCTCTCATTTATTACAGACTAGTTTTACAAACTTCTGTCTGTTCTTCTTGAAATCTTTTAATGATTTCTGGTGCAAACGTTATTTAAAAATTTATGCATTAAAGAAACGTCTATATTGAAAAGCATTGAAAAGACATGTTTGTTAATCAGTGGCTGACTTTTATTTCACACGTAGACCAGCAATGGAGCTCCATCTGTCTAAATCAGCCCTGCAAGAACTGTATTATTGTTTTGTGAACAGGTATTTTATTCCATGCTACTCAGATTTCTTTACTTTATTCAACTTTTTTGAAAAATTTGCAAATAACAAATTTTTTTTTTTTACACTAAACTTAAATTATGTATTTTTCCGTTCACTTGATTTATTGTACGTTTGCTATACTGTCCAATCAGTGAGGCTGAAAATAGTAAAGTAACAATGGACTTGAGGGAGGCATTAGCTCAGTGGTAGAATGATGTTCGTACTTGGATCGGGAGAAGACGGGAGAAGCCATTTCAATTCCCACTGGGCCTATGCCCAGGTATCCCTTGCGCAGACACCAAACCACCCCCACACCTAAACCATTTCTCTCATTATTGGTGCCGTCATGGCTGCCTTTTTGGCGTAATACAGCTCAGAAAATATCCCCATTTGAGGCATGAATATAGTATGATTAAAATTAAAAAAAGACTTTTGAGGAGACGAGGGCACTTAGCTGAGGAGACCAGCTCAAAATCTGATTGGTCAAAGCAAAATTGTGATCCCATTCACTCTCTACAGAGGCCAGCAGAACGGATTCCAATTTTAGCCTAACTGGCAACAAATGATGGCTGAAATGTGATTGGCCAAATTCTTTGATTCAATTCAATTTTATTTGTATAGCCCAAAATCACAGAATTTCTGTCTCAATGGGCTTCACATTGCAGATTCAGAAAGAAGAAAAACAAGAAAAAGAGGAATGTATAAACACAAATACACAGCAAGAAAACTAACTAATAAATGCTAACTAAACAAGACTAGCGCATTTTTGCCCTTAGACTCTCCTTCACGGTGAGGAAAAACTCCTAAAAAAAAACCATCAGTGGGGGATAAAAAAATGAGAAACCCCGTGGGGATCCACACAAAAGAGAGATCCCTCCCCCGGAACGAGCATCCAATATGTCAAAGAATATTGTTTAAATTTTGACTTGTTCTACTCTACAGCTAAATATCTAAAGAAGTCAATAGATGTTCTTCATCCTGATGGAATTGATGTTCTTTTATTTTGAAAAACTCCGGCCTCCGTTAGATTACATACAAATTGCATTAATGGCCAAAATATATTGACTAGCAGTTTGTGATTCAGACATCATTTAGACCAACAGAAAGGGCTTCGAAGGTATTCAGGGTCTGCCACTGCTATTAATTAATCTCAATGAAAGAAAAGTTACCTCATTATCGTTCTTTAACTCACCTAAATCTCCTTCAGAAAAAGTCCTGGATAAAGCAGCCGCCCACCCACATCTACAAGACTCAGACATAGCCTCTCGTGTTCCACAAAGCATTCAGGCAGAAAGGATTGCTATGTAAATTTACCAGTGAATAGGAGTGAACAGACAGGTTTAAAGAAGATTATCTTAAACTATGTGTTGGTTTAAAGACATACTGAAGTGAATAGACGGGGATTAGTGGATGTGGCGCTGGGCTACAGAGGTGTTTCTCTAAAACGGACTAAATCCGTGTCTGTTAGTCTGTTTCCCGGTAAAAAAAAAAAAGATTTTTTTTATTGTTATTTGAGACTGAAAAAGGTGGGGCAATGTGGTTTACAAATCTAGGGGATTCATTATAAACCGCAAAAATGAGATGTTTTATTTGTATAGTAAATTTTTGTAGCCACATGGAAAGTTTAGCCGATACATTATAACCACAAGACACTGCTGAAGTTCTCTCACTTTCAAAATGAAACAGAAAAGGAAAGCTTTTCCATGTTGGGGCTCGTAGCTGCTTCGACTATTTTCCTTTTTTTTTTTTATTCAACGTTTTTTTAATTGCTTGTGTTAAAAAACTTGTTAAAATTTAGCAAAATAATCTAAGTACAACTTAAAGTCATAATTTGTTTTTTAGTTGCACTTCCTAAATGTTTTGATCAATTACATACAAAGTCAAACAAAAAAAATGGAGTGTAAATTGATTGGTTTATACTTGAGAATATCTGAGATTTGGACTCTAGATGACTAAAAGTTGTTAAAGAGGAGGTTAAAATCAACTTTTGGAGGTTTTTTTTTCATGTTTTCCATATAAAAATGTACCTTAGGTGGTTTTCTATTTCATTAATACACGTTTGAGCAATATCACCAGCTTCGGTCACCAGTTTGGTCAGCTGGTGACCAGTTTCGGTCACCAGCTGTGGGTGGTAACTAAAAGAATGAGATTGCGGATACAGGCGGCCGAAATGAAAACAGCTTCCTCCGCAGGGTGGCAGGGCTCTCACTCAGAGATTGGGTGAGCAGCTCTCCCATCCGGGAGGAGCTCTGTGTCGAGTCGCTCCTCCTCCAAGTCGAGAGGAGCCAAATGGGATGGTTAGGGCATCTGGTCAGGACCCCCGAGCACCTTGCTAGTGAGGTGTTTCAGGCACGTCCCACCGGAAGGAGACCAAGAGAAATACCCAGGACCCATATGTCTCACAGCTGGCCGGGGAACGACTCGAGATCCTTCCGGGTAAGCTGGAGGATGCAGCCGGGGTGAGAAAAGCCTGGGCTTCGCGTCTGAGGCTGGTGGCCCCGCGACCCGGCCCCAGATGAGCAGAAGACGACGGAATGGAACGTTTGAGCAATTTGCATGCTTTCCTGTGCAGTATTTGGATATTTTTGGTCTTCTTTGAGCCTTTTGGACCGGAAGTTTGCCGGAAGTTCGTAGGATCAAATCCCACTAAGCTCATTTCTAGGTGTCCTTGGTGAAGACACCTAACCCCCCGTTTCTCCCACCATTGGCGCCATCGTGGCAGCCTGCTGCGATTTATTGCAGCATACAAATTTTCCCATTGAGGGATGAATAAAGTATATTTCTTTCTTCTTTTTTATCGTCCTCGCTCGGTTTCTACAGGGAGTACAATTTTTATGCAAATACATCAAACAAAGAATATAAATGATTCTGCGCTAGTTTTGCCAACTTGATGCGGTTTGCATTGTATTTGTGTTCTTAAGCAAGATTTACGCTTTGCCGTGCATGTAGCCAATAGAAGGGACCAACTAGGGAAGGAGAAGAAGGAGTCATTTTTGGAAGTAAAACTGAATTAATCTAGAAATAAGGGTTTTTTTTTTCAGAAAAAAAAACTGAGCTAACAAAAGTTTGCATTAGAATTTTCACCTTGTAAAAACGCAATCCTCCCTCTTTAACCAATCGGATATATAGGCTGTAAACAGGAGTCCATTTTTATTTAAACATGTGAGCAGCTTCATTCTTTCCTAAAATAGTTTCCCTTGTATTTAAACCTCTTGTTCTCTCTGTACTTTGCGTCTCATTTATCTTCTCTCTGAACTCTCTCACTTCTCCCCTAAAGGTCTCCATGCTCCATTTATCATTTCTCCTCTACTGAAAATCATTCCCTCAAACCACAGACAACCATCACTCTTCTACGACCTCTCCTTTTGGTTCCTCACCGGCCTTTTGTTGCCTCTCTTTGGTTTAACTGCTCATCCTTTTGCTTCTACCAGTCCTAAGCCATTCATCATGCACCCAGCATGAGGGTGACGCTCGGTGAGAATAGTGTGTGTGTGTGTCTGTTGTGTTGCACCAGCCTACAATACTTTTAAAGAAAACTGGTTTTGAGGGTCAGTTCTCTTTCTACATATGATAACGTGACCCAAAGCGAATCAGCAGACCTTCATTACAAACTAACACAAACACAGTTTCACAGCCATCGGGGGCAAATGCTGTCACAGCTTTTAAAAGGCTTCCCGTGGTTTGACATGCTTGAAATGACATTCTGGTTCACTGGAGGAGGGGAGCGGGGGATGGAGGAGGGAGACACAGAACTGGAGAGGGAGGGAAGATGGTGGGTTACAAAATAAGGAAAAAAAAATATGGTCAAATGCAAAGTAAAAAAAATGTGTTTTTCAGGGTGGATTTTTTTTTTTTTTTTAAATACTTGTTACAAACTTTATTGTTCATAAAAATAACTAATTTGCCATTTTTGTCTCACTAAATAAGTGGAGGGCTTTTTATTTTTTTCTAAATCTCCATCATGCCAAGCTTAGTTTTCATTAGTGGCTGCAAACTGCAAAGTTTTATGAGTATGTAAAAAAAAAGCAATGTCAAACTTTATTGTTCAGAAAAAAAACTGGTTTATTTTTTCTTTCTCCAAATTAGAAAAATCCATTTAATTTTTAAATGTCTCCTTTCTTGCTGTAATGGCTGCACCACACACAAAAACCCACAATTTTTTGTTTTTCTGCTTTGCAAGAAGCTCTGTAACTCAGAAGTGTGTTTTTTTAACGCTGCAGCATGGAGATGGTTTGTGTTATCTAAGAGAACCCGGCTGCAGGAGCTTAAAATATTCAAATGAAATTAAATTAATTTAAATCAAGGTGGATCAGTGTTGACTTTCGATTCTGCCTCTCGGCACAGTGAATGAATAGATACTGAGTGGAAATCCAAGTGGTCCGACTTTATGTGGCTGTTTTATTAAATCTTCTTTTTTTTTCGGCATTTCCCTTCAAGGGTCGCCACAGCAAGTCAGTTTCTTCCATCTAACCGTATCTGCTGCATCTTCTTCAGTCACGCCAACTACCTTCATGTCTTCCTTCACTGTATCCATGAACCTCCTCTTTGGTCTTCCTCTAGGCCTCTTTCCTGGTGGTTCCAAATCCAGCATCCTCCTGCCGATGTACTCTCTCTCTCTCCTCTGCACATGTCCAAACCATCTCAGTCTGGTCTCTCTGACTTTATCTCTAAAACCTCTAACGTGTGCTGTTCCTCTGATCCTGTCCATCCTGTTCACTCCCAGAGAGATCCTCAGCATCTTCATCTCTGCTACAAACATTTCTTTTTCCTGTCTTTTCCTCAGTGCCACTGTCTCTAGCATGGCCAGTCTCACCACGGTTTTGTACACTTTCCTTTTCATTTTAGCTGAAACTCTTCTATCACACATCACACCTGATACTTTTCTCCACCTGTTCCAGCCTTTCTGCACATGCTTCTTCACCTCTTTTCCACACTCTCGATTGCTCTGGACTGTTGATCCTAAGTACTTAAAATCTTCCACCTTCTTTATCTCTTCATCCTGTAACCTCACTTTTCCATTTGGGTCTCTCTCATTCACACACGTACTCTGTCTTACAGGATGTTTTCTTAAATAAGAGATTTAAATTTGCAAACAAGATTTTAGAAATTGTATTTATTTAGAAACCAGTTTTTAACAAGTGTGTGAAAGAAAAAAAAAGTGAAAACAGCAAAATCTACCAATGAAACAGACTATTAGGCAAACAAAGAAACTTTACTCTTCTACGTAACCCTCTGTAGTAATGTGTTTTAACATTGGACAGGGAGCGCTCCCAGCACCCAACCCAGGGTTTCATCAGGAACAAATGCCTTGAAGGCAAGAGGATCACTCTGGAAAGGAAATGGACTATTAGACTGTCTCAACCCATTTATTTATTAGTATGAAAGCCCCAAGCCGGGTGATGTAATCTCTAACAGCTCTTATAAAGTGTCTGCCAGCCACCTGAGCAGCTCGGCGCTGCGTGAGGAGGTGTTCTGTAGATATATATTTAATGAAATGCACATGCAATCCTCAAAACGCTTTAAATGTTTAAAAACTGAACAATGGAGCAGATCGAGAGGTAAAGAAATACTTTCAGCAGGAACCTGTGAGGGAGGGTGCGAGGCTAACTTTAGCTCAAGTTAGTTTAAATGCTGATTTGCATACAATTGATCTGCCCTCGCACTCAGACGAGAAGCATTTGGAACTATTTTAAAATAGAGGTTAGCTTAAAGGTCGTATGATGCAGCGTTTTTCAACTTTTTTCAAGCCAAGGTACATTTTTTAATCTAAAAATCTGGAGGCACACAAAAATGGTAGAGTGGGTTGCTATGGTTACAGTAAACCACCTATCGCAGAACAGCTCCACCTGTTTGTAAATGAAATGAGGAGATCTCAGGCTAAGAAATATAAATAAATACCCTTAAATCCCTTTTTCTTAACACAAACTCCATGAGATCGACCAAAAGAATCATTGAGATCTACGGGGGGATCGCAATCAACAGATTCGATGAAATAAGATCATTTTCAATGGCACACCTGACAATTTTTTCCGACACACTGATTAAAACACTAGTATGATTCATGTATGAAGGCCATCTTAAAATATTGTTTTCATAATTCATTTTTTTATTTAATTTTTTTCATTTTTACTCACTCTATTCATTCCTCACCGGGGAAATTTGTGTGCGGCACTCCTACACCGCAGCAGGCTGCCATGACGGCGCCAATGGTGGGAGAAACGGGGGTTAGATGTCTTCTCCAAGGACTTTAATTGTGCACTCAGTGGGATGCAAATCTGCGAACTTCTGGTTGACTTCCGGTCTGTGGGTGAACGCTCTAACCACTGAGCCACTGTCTCCCTCAATTACTATTAGAGGGAGTATTTTTTGTGAGGTCATTATTCTCATCTCATAGCCTTGGATGGAGACAGCAGCTCAGGGGTTGGAGCGTTTGTGCGCGGGCCGGAAGTTCGCAGGTTTCTGTCCCACAGAGAGCACGTCTAGGGTCCTTGGAGAAGACACCTAACCCCCCGTTTCTCCCACCATCGGCGCCGTCAATGGGCAGCCTGCTGCGGTGTAAGGAGTGCAGCAAACAAATTTCCCCGGTGAGGGATGAATAGAGTAATTCATTTATTTATTTTTATATATTTATTTATAGATAAACATGATACCTTTTGTTAGCAAGGTTAAAAAAAATGAGATTACATTTGTGAATTTTTAGTTCCGCTCACAAAATCCAGAGAAACAAAATCCATGGCCAAGAACAACCAGTGCACAAGTTAGATGGAAGAGCTGGTAAATTGCTTAAACATGCATGAATGAATTAGAAACCCCCTAAAGGAATGATTTTGTCATAGAAATAATTTTCGAACATAGTAAAAGATTCCAAAAAATTGATTTTGCATGAAACCAGCCTGTTAAATCGGCCGTTCCTGGCTGGATTCACCCTTTTAAATAGGAGGCTTTGAAAACTCAGTAAATCATTTTTGTATAGTGAGGTGCTAATCACTCCAACTTTCTGGTTTTGGGGACAATTATATTTGTTACATGGAGACAACCACCCAAAAGAAACCAGAAGTGACCACTGTACTGTAGGTCTTACTGTTTACCCAGTGTTCACAAATTTTCTGCGCTGTCAAAGCTAGACGATCTTCCACACTGCTTTTTAAGTTAGCAACACATGTTTTTTTTATTTTATTATGGGTTCACTATGCTGGCCAGAAAATGACCTAAGCACAGATCATCTATTTCCACATGTTAAAACACCACACAAAAGCAGCTCTTTCTCTGACTGTGCTGTTTGGTGTATTTTCCACTGGCCAGCCGGCCACCTGCCCCCAGAAGCTCAAGTCGTTTTCTGTTAACTGTTCAAAGTCACAAAATCCCTCAGATCCTTCTTCTCTTTTTAAAAATCCCAATCACCCTCCTACTTTTTTCTTAACCCCATGTCACTCCTGTCTGCTCCCTGCCCCCGTTTTCTTTCCAAAGTAGTCCTCCCTCCGTGTGAGTGTGTTTCTATGTGAGCAGCTCAGCCCATCCTACCAAGCAAAACCAAGTCAACTCCCCTTTTTTGCCTCTCTCTCTTTTTTTCCCCTTCTCCCTCCTCTCTCTCAGCTGGCTTCGCTGCTACTGTCAGACCAGGTTGGAGGACAATCGGCTCCAAGTGTTGCTGCTGCTGGTATGTTTTGTGTGGTGTGGACTTTCTCAAGTTGCGGCGAACCCACATACATACACAGAGGCTTGCATGTCTGATACTCCCGCTTGCCTCCCTCTCCGGCGCATACATAAACACAGTCAGAAGAAGAGGTGGATTGTGTGGAAAACGTAAAAGAGCAGAGAGGAGGTGAGCAGACTTTTACCATGCCGGGACAGCGGCTGAAGTCCTGCCTCTGTCTATGTCTGTGGAGCCGGAGTCCTCTGCTGATGCTGATGCTTGGACTCTTCTCACTACATGCAGACGGTGAGTAACACAACTTTATCTACACGCTCTTCTTAAAACTGCACAACAAAGTCATTCAGCTGCCATTTGTTTAGAAGATGTTCTCCTTCTAAAAACTTTGTTAACTGACTTTGGTAACTTTTTTACCTGAACGCTCTTGCACAGATATGAAACATCGACCCCAACTGTACATGATAATGACATTGTAACTACGTTTTATTTTATGCATGCATAAAACTTAACATATCTAATGCATATGCATACATCTAAATATCGGTCCATATATTTGCATGCATGTGTCCGTGTAATTACACATAAATACATTTTTGTACCTCATTATATGTTAATAGACGAATAAATTGATCAATTTAAATTATAAAAGTTTGTATGAATTAAAAAATTTCTATTTTTTTGTGCTTTTATTTTTAAAAAGGCTTTTTTTTTTTAAAATAGTAACGTCTAGTGATACTAGGTGTTCGGATATTTCAGATTTATTTTTATTTTACAACTAAAACTTTACCATTTTTAGGCTTAAACCATCAACAGGTCGGAAAACATTATTTTAAGTGATGATATTTTATGTTAATTTTTATTTAATTTGGGTATTCTTATTTTTTTTAAGGAGTGAGTAAGTTTTTTTGTTGGTCAGACAGTGATGCATCACTTGTTTTGACGCTATAACCGCAGCCGCTTTGTCCGTGACCATGTTTGGTATCCGCTGTGTGATTTGCGAGGTGCCGGAGAGGGAACGTGTCAGATTTTATAGTCTTGTGTTTAGTGTCATGAAGCGTGTCAGAAAGGTTTTGGATCTCTGTTTCTGCCGTTTTTCATTTCAAAGGTTTTAAAAAGGACATCATTGGTAGGAGCAGAAAGACAAACACTGATAATTACAACATAATCTGAAGCAAACGCTGCTTCTTGTCTCTCTGTATTGTTGACCTGTAGATTATTTAAGTCTAAGGTCACCCTAGCAGCGGCAGGCTCTTAGTTATGATGGGTGCCCTGACTTCTCGTCATCTCGCCCTCTCATTTGCCTTCCCTGTCACCTCGGCTTTCCTCTGAAGTCCACTTTGAGCGTCCCGCTTCTGATTTACTCTGCTCTCGACAGACGCTGTTTTATCATCTTTAGCTAGCTGTTGAAATAAATAGCAGTTGTTTTGAATGCCACAGAAATCTGAGCACTTGCACTAAACACTTAAATACACATGAATACAAACACACAAAGTGTTTAGATGTTTTGGATTCATGGTAACCCAGAGTCTTCTCTCCAAGAAGCCCCCGAGCAGCTGCCAAGAAATAAGACATATGTTAGATCTGACATAAAGTTGGACCTCTACCAAAACTACTTGTGTTGGATTACTGGCAAGTTGTTTAGACTGTAATTTTCTTCATTCTAAGTTAAAAGTATCTATGAAAAGTTTTGATTCTTTAAAAGCCAAATGTGTGGTTTATATTTTCATATGAATTTCTAACAGGAGTAATTTGTGGTTGTGGACGATAGGCCGACTCTGTGTGCAACAGTTTCACTTTCAGGTGTTTTTGTGGTTCAGAGAAACGATTAGTCATTGCTGCTGATGTGCAGATATCCGTCCAGATCAACTTGAAAAAAAATCCCACAGATTTTTTTCATAAAGATTTAAGACCTCATCAAAATTTCTGAAATCACAGCGATAAATATTTAAGCAAACCCGACATCGCCGCCATGGTTACGAGTCTTAATGTGTTGCCAAGAACAACAACAGGTGATAATTTGTTGGCTTGTGTAATTGTTTCACTTCATGTTCAGACAGATTGCTTTTAATTATCAAAAGCACAAACTAAAAGATTTCAGGTAGAAACCGGAGTTAAGAAACAAGGACCAAAGGCATTTTTTTTTTTCTGGCTAGTTTTCGTGCAGGAGTTCCCACCAAAACTTTTCAAGTCGAAGTGTTAACGTTGTAGGTGACAAACGTATCATATTATTTATGGTATTCTAATGACAAGATCAATTTTTTTTTTTTAATTTTACTCACTCTATTCATCCCTCACTGGGGAAATTTGGTTGCTGCATTCCAACACCACAGCGCCAATGGTGGGAGAAACAGGGGGTTAGGTGTCTTCTCCAAGGACCCTAGACATGCACTCAGTGGGATGCGAATCCGCAACCTTCCGGTGGATTTCTTCTAGACCACGGGTGAACGTTCTAACCACTGAGCTACTGTCTCCCCGAATGTGCGTGATTTTAAATTATTTCATTATTCTGATTCTAACAGACTGGTGACTCATCCCAGACTACTGGTCCTTTTTTTGCAACTATTTAGATAAAATAAAATTGCATTTCTAGGTTTAATTATGTTGCATATTAACGATGATAATACGGCTCTTTTTTTTTTAGACATCAGCGTATGTTTTTTTATTTGTTCATTGGCCTATGACAGACTGGTGACCTGTCTAGGGTGCGCGCTGCCTCTTGCTTGATGATAGCTACAAAAGACTCTGGCGCTCTATCGCTGGACAAAAGTCAAAAGAATTAAAAGGATGGATCATTAAATAGCTTTGATTTCTGTTCGGGAAAGAATATAGACATTTTTCTTTCTTGCTTTGGATTTTAATTTGTTGTATTTGCACTTTGTTAGGATTATGCACAAGCACATTGAGTTGAGGTAGGACGTTCTACAATGCAGCAGATCTCGAGTCAGTGACCTCTTACCACTATAGGTGGAGTGCAACTATCAAAATCGGTTTCAAGCAGGTCGAGAAAAACAGAACGATCTAGCCTAAAGCAACAAAAACCAGAAAACAGCAAAAAAAGTTGGTCTGCCACTGCTCCCCCCATGACTCATGCCACCTATCATATTTGCAGGAAGTCCGGTAGGAGTTGCAGCTTCTGTTTTGGCTTATTTAGCCGTCGCCAATGCTGCACAAACAGATCCAGGTGCAGAATCTATAGTCTCCCGAGACAGAAGGATGCTAACGTTATTTATTTAACTTCTTTTTTTGATGCCCGAGTTTCCCTCACGTTCTCAGCCAGTTCTGTAAAAGTTGATCAAATAAGTATCTTCATCTAAAATTCTTTGTGTGTCAGATTTCTAAATCCAAGCACTATGTATTATTTTTATCATCATCCGTGATAAAGTTAGTCTTATAATTGATCGAAACATAACGAATGAGCTCCCACATTGTTGCACCTTCCATTATTTGCACAGTAAATCCAAATGAAGCCAGAAAAACATACTCAAGTTGTCAAAAATGTCTTCAAATGATATTTACCTTCGGCCTGAATCTGCTTGTTTACCGGCTGACATGTGGATGATGGATTAGACCGGCTACACACTCATTCTGTGGTCTGACACTCGCATGATGAATTATTTGAGCAATAGATTCTGCTCTGACTGAACAGGCAAATATTTGTTTTCTATGAAGATAACCTGAAAGAAAGATGGAGCAAGAAGAGTGAGACATTTTTTTCTGTTTATCTAGCACAAGTGTGTCCAAACTATGGCCCGAGGGCCATGCAAGGAACATTAAGGCTTTTAATCTGGTCTGCCAAACTTAAACAGCTTATGAATTCATCCTTAATGTTGTATTTTTCTGCTCTTTTAGTTGTTTTTTTTACAGCATTAGTGGGCGTTTATGTAAATTTTTCAATTTTCCAATCAATTTGACAGCAGATGAATGCATTTTACATTTTACTCCAGGTTCAAAACAATTGCAATTTTTCAAATATTGATTTTATTTATACTTAGAGATGCAGGTTGAACAAAAAAGTCACCTGTTAATACAAGATGGGGTTCATCCTGACGGGGATCTGAGTGAATGTGTCTAAAGAGAAAGTATTTTTGGAGATTTCCACCATGTTTGAACGTTATTCCCACAACATAATCATATTTGATGCAGATTCAAAGTTCACGTTCAAGTTCAACGTTTTAATAGTTTACGAGCTCTACCATTCGTTGTTTGACTACTATTTGAAAGTCGGTTAATTTTGGCTACAGATTTGCCTCTCTGCCTTGTATGCATCCCAAAAGAGCAGGAAATATTTCTAGTGCGCACGCTCTGCTCACACTCAGTCCCTCCCCTCAACAGGGAAAACAATTTTTATGTAAACAGCAAAATAGGAATGTAAAAGAATACGCGCTAGCTTTGCTAACTTGATGCGCTTTAAATTGTATTTGCGACCTCAAAAAATGTACACTGGGTCGTGTACATATACAGTGGTGAGGAGATCAAGCAGGGAGATAGAGGGTACATACAGTTTCAAAAACAGAGGAGTGACTGAATCAGGGGCAGATCCAGGGGTGGGGGTTTTGTAGTTGCATACCCCCCTCCCCTTTTGGTCCACAAAAAAAAAGAAGAAGAAGAAAGGAAAGGGGACTAGTCAAGCTATTCCCTTGCGAGCGAATGGGCCACCAAAATGCAGGAAAACGACTCTTATTTTCTGAAACGTTCTGGGTAGCTCTACTGGCTTTGTCAATGATCCCCCCTTTAGAAAATCCTGGATCCACCCCTGTGAATAGTTAGTTTTAAACTTTTTTGGGACTAAAGCTGCATTTCTAAGTAAAAATATACTATTTTTATTAATATACACTATGAGGTACAAATTATCAGCTCCTCTTAAGAAAAAAAATTAAGATTTTCAATTGAAATTTAGACATGTTTTCTTGACGTCAATGGTTTTTTTTTCTCTCTCTTACGAACTGCTTCACCAAAACACATTATGCACCTGCTCCTGGTTTGACTCCTATAAAAAATTTAGAACTCATTGTGAGTGGGAAAGTTTGGCCACCCCTGATCAAGCAGGTCTTTGTTTCACATTTTTTCTCTTCAAGTCTTTTTTTTCTGCTTCTGTATTCCGCCTTTACCCTCCACATCTCTCTTGTGCCAAAACAACTCTGAGATACTTGACTCAGAGGAAGTCTAGACTGGCCCAGCTTGTGTTTCTTGCTGCTGTTGCTACAGGTGAAGCGTAGAGGCTTCGGACAGCAGACAGATCTTGTTGTGTCTTCGTGAAGGGCACAGTTTGCTCTTTTTTTTTTTGCCATTTTTATCGTCTCTTCTGAAAGTAAATATGGGACGTTATCTTCACAATTCTACAAGAAGAGAAGGGAATTCTCACACTTTATAAATCACACACACGCACATCTTCTGTGACCTTCCACCTACACAAGGCCGCAGTACTCAATGTGAGTTCTGGGAAGCGAAGAGGGACCATGATAGCTTACATTTCATTGTCCTTGGTGGGAATAAGCACTGCTGGATCAGTTTTCACAGTCACAGCTCTGCCAGTTGCTTCGCTTTTGTCACTGCTGGCAAACGTGCTGTTGCACACTGCAGAAATGTACATTTTGCTGCAAGAAATATAACATCTTCTAGTCTATGTAATCTGGTTTCACATCACAGATTGGCCCTGTGCCATGAAGCGGTTTGGTTTGCATCGAACGGTTGTCTTTTCATTCTCTTCTAGTTATCTAGAGAAATGTGTACCATGTCAATACTGCCTCAAGATTTAAACTTTAATACATTTAATCATTATTTATATCAATTTAGATTAATTCAGTTTAAGTTTTTGGTGTTTTTAAGAGAACAGACCACATGAATGCAGTTTTTTTTGCACACATACCATGACATCAGTGTGTTTCATCATCTAAAACATATTAAACATCTTTTCAGAACCATAAAAGGGAACTGTTTCTCACTCTCCGAGTTTTCAGAAGGTCATTGTTAAACTATTATCTCGGCAGATGTCTGCTGCCAACATTTCTGTTTAGAAAGCAACTTCGGCACAAAAGACGCACAATGCTTCAGAGCTTAGTGGCTGCCTGTGCTAGCAGGATGTGTTCTGATCACCTGCTGGAAACTAATACCTCATTAGAGTCGCAATGTGCCGACAGCTGAGATGTCCCTGCACACTTTTCACATAAAGTTATTAATTTTTCTGAATTTTTTCTTGGGTTAAGCTAATATAAAGGCAAAAATTCTTACTTACACAATTGCATGAATCAATTGCAGTGTATACCGGGTTGCTAAACCACGGGCCACAACACTCTCCGAAAATCCAAAAAGGGTCGAATCAGGAGCCGATGCATTGTGTGTTTTATGTATTCAGAGAAAAAAAAAAAAGAGGATTTAAGCTGAGCGCAACATGAACTAATGTCAGTAAAAAAAAAGCAACTCTGTAAGTCTGATATTTTAAGTGCATTATACTCAAAATAATTAAAAAATATATCACTCTTTGGGAAAAAACTGCATAATCGGACAGATATCCCGGTTCAATTCCCACTGGGCCCATGCACAACATGTCCTTGGGGAAGACACCTAACCCCTGTTTCTCCCACCAAATGCATTCAGTTTCACTAAATATCGCATTAAGCGGGCCAAAGCAAGAGCATATTCTATATTCCTATTTTGGTGCATTTAAAAAAAAAAAAAAAAAAAGGGTACGCCCTGTTTTGGGACCAAGTGTGAGCAGAACTCATGCACTAAAATACTTTCACATTCTAGCTAGTGTTAGGAAGTAGGTGTGGTGGAGAACAAAATCCATGCCTAAGAACAATGTTCAATAGTGTTTAAAAAGTATCTAAACACAGGGCAAAGGAATATGCAAACTACACAAACATGCATTAAAAAAACACTAAATCACTTCATTAAATAAATACTTTAATAAAATGCTTTCACATTCTAGCTAGTGTTAGAAAGTAGGTGTGGTGGAGAACAAAATCCATGCCTAAGAACAATGTTCAATAGTGTTTAAAAAGTATCTAAACACAGGGCGAGGGAATATGCAAACAACACAAACATGCATTAAAAAAAACACTAAATCACTTCATTTTAAAAAAAAAATAATGTTCAAACATGGTAGAAGTTAATTTGGTGTGAAACCTGCCTTTAAGTTTGGGATCAAAAGTTTAGCAGACCAGAAAAAAAGGTTTAACGGTCCACATATGGCCCCGAGGCCATCGTTCACTTCTGGTGTAGACGGTTTGACACGAACGTTTGGAGCTGATGAAAACATTGCAGCAATAGTCTTCTTGAAATGACCTCTGAGAGGTGAGGTAAGGAGAAGTGTGGAGAGCTTGGGATTGAAGCGTATTACATCCTGTAACCGATACAGATCCAGTAACTTCTCTCCCGTCAGATTACCGGTCTGGCGCTGACTTCTTAAGACACAGCTGGAGCAGGGAAGTTATGTGTGTGTGTGATACAGAGAGAAGGATGGTATGAGAAACATGTTTGGTGAGGTATCAGGAGAACACTGTGAAACTTTGATGCACTAATCGACTTGACACCTTCTGTCAGTCATACTAAACTCTTAGCTAATCAGTGCTTAACGATTCTGCAAACATTTGAGCTCACCAATATTTTTCTTTGACACGTTTCCAAAAAAACCTAGGATCACAAAACAAACTTTATACCATTTCCTTGTCTTAAAAAAAAAAGAAATCCAACTGTGTCATCGATATTTTGTCACTGCTGGCAGTCGTTACCTGGAGCAGCTAAGTAGTGGTTGTCAAAACTTGCTGAGCATAATTTAGCCTAGACACAAACCCAGATTAGTAGATAAGTTCCGTCGTCTTCCGCTCATCCGGGACCGGTTCGCGGGGGTAACAGCCTCAGAAGGGAGGCCCAGGCTTCTCTCACCCCAGCTGCATCCTCCAGCTCACCCGGAGGGATCCCAAGTCGTTCCCCGGCCAGTTGTGAGACATAGTCTCTCCAGCGGGTTCATGGTCTGCCTCTTGATCTGCCCCCCGGTGGGACGTGCCCAAACCACGCCATCTGGCTCCTCTCGACCTGGAGACCAGAGCTCCTCACCCAATTTCTGAGTGAGAGCCCAGCCACCCTGAGGAGAAAGATCATTTCGGCCGTTTGTATTCGTAATCCCATTCTTTCGGTCACCATCCACAGTGGCTGACCATAGGTAAGGGTGGGAACGTTTACTAGATCAAGCCCCATTAATAACCAGTTAAAACCAATTTGAGATGCCATCAATTTACCATAAAATACAAAGACAGTCACACAAGAATGCGCCTTAAATAGCTGCATCTGCGGGGGTTCCAGTCAATGTTTCCTCTAATTTTTTATGTGAATGAGAAAACACAAGTTTCCTGAGGAGAAGGGGGCGGAGCAAAAACGTTTACTCTTATTTTTTTCTAAATTTATTAATTTATTGTTTCATTCCATTCAAAACAAAAGAACAAACGCATCTTAAACGAGATTTTCATTAAAAAAAAAAAAAATATGAATGAAAGGGTACAGAAAGACGCAAAGCTTCTTTCGTGACGTCACTAGTAGAGACGCGCCAAACTCCGAAGCAGCAGTTTGAAGCAATTTGTTTCAGAAAGAAAGAAGAAAGAGATATCCTCCGGAGCTCTGTCTCAATTTACCATCTGTAGTTAAACATGAGTTTTATTTTGTGCGCTGCATGTTTTTTTTTTGTTTTGTTTTTTCCGCGCGCTATTGATCTGCGAGCAGTGCACAACTGCGCATGCGCGCAGCTTAAAGAGACCATAGGTTTCAGTTGCACTTTTTAATTCCGTCTAATTCTGACCATAGATTTTTTATTTTCTATGTACTAAAACTCAGACATAGAAATACCTGAGATTTTAGCATGGAGAAATACGGGAATTTTAAGAATGACAATGGTTTTTACCGTGAAAAATAAACATGTTAAAAAACCAGTTTAAATGTGCAATAAGCATTTATATTTTTCCCAAATTACATGTGTTTGATCGTCTTCGTCTGGCTGTGGAATACCGCAATTTTTACGTCTATTTCACAGTTTTTTCTCCCAAAAATTTAACGCGTTCAATGCATAGCTCATTCTAAACCAACTGACTTGAATTTTCTGCTGTAACAAATAATTCACTGCCAAAAACTGCTCCCCAAATCCAGTTAAGACTTGTGATAAAGATAGACTGTTAGCCATGTCGCTGAGTTTTCTAAGATTCGAAACTGATGGGCAGTTAGTGTTTACCCAATTAGAAAAGAAAAGCAGACACGAAGCTAGAAAAATTTTGTTTCTTGTAATCTAATTGTAGATTTTTGCTGTAATAAAACCTGGTGTGTGTCAGGTAGACATTCACATGCTTGAGTTTAGATTTTTCTGGACTCCAGGCCTATTTGTGTGACTGCACAACATGATCTAACACAATAAATTGATGGACGGGAAACAGGTGAGGCAGAGAGCAAAGCTGGCTCTCACTGGCACATCACACAGGGACTAGAGAGGCTTAGTGTTTTCCACGTACATGCCGCACTCACACACATGCACATACACACCCTCTACAAACCACCACCCTGCCCCTCAAACACTTTTGGAAATATATTAAAGAAGAGACGGGCAAATTTTATCTTATTTGTAAGTGAAAAAAGGCATTTTGTTGTGATACTAGAAGATTTGGTTTTATTCATACTAACTTTTATAGTCTGATTATCTACGTTCTTCCTGTCGTATCTCGACAAATTCCAGGTTGTCCTAACCCGAACAGCCATAACTCTGTGATTCATGCACGTGATTTCAAGGTTAAGAGTTATCGTTTTGTTAAAAGTTCCAAATCTGCAAGGCCTGAGATATCGGAGTCAAACCGTCAAGGTCACTCCAGCAGTTAAGCCTTTAGTCCAGGAGAGAAAACTCCTCTCAGCTATGGTGATAAACCAAATTTAAGATATTTACTAAAAATGAAAAGTAAAATGATACAATTTTACACAGAAAATATTCCAAAGAAAGAACTAAGTCTGTGTTTTATCGTTGAGGAAAGCAAAGTTTCAAGATGTTCCTCGACAAAGTTTGTGAACAATTTGATTTTTTTGGTTTTTTTCACTTTTCTTCTTCTTGAAAATAAAAAAAGAATAAATTCACTACATTGAAATAATGTTTTTTTTTTTTTAGCTAAATATAGTAAATTTCAAAGAAAAAAAAACTGAATATATGTACACTGTATATGTTTTTACAAAATTAGATTTTTGCATATTTGTGAAAAAACTCTTTTAAAGATATTAGACTAGAAAAACGACAATCTTCTTCTTTTGGCATTTCCCTTCCGGGGTCGTCACAGCAAGTCAGTTTCTTCCATCTAACCCTATCTGCTGCATCCTCTTCGGTCATGCCAACTATCTTCATGTCTTCCTTCACTGCGTCCATGAACCTTCTCTCTGGTCTTCCTCTAGGCCTCTTTCCTGGTGGTTCCAAATCCAGCATTCTTTTGCTGATGTACTCTCTTTCTCCTCTGTACATGTCCAAATCGTCTCAGTCTGGCCTCTCCGACTTTATCTCCAAAACCTGTAACATGTCTTGTTCCCCTGACATACCCATTTCTAATCCTATCCATCCTGGTCACTTCTAGAGATCCTCAGCATCTTCATCTCTGCTACCTCCATCTCTGTTTCCTGTCTTTTCTTCAATGCCACTGTCTCTAGACCAAACAGCGTGGCCGGTCTCACCACCCTTTCATTTTATCTGAAACTCTTCTATCACACATCACACCTGATATTTTTCACCATCCGTTCCAGCCTGCCTGCACACGCTTCTTCACCTCTTTTTCACACTCTCCGTTGCTCTGGACTGTTGATCCCAAGTACTAGAAAAATAATATCTGTCTTAATTTGTTCCAAAATGTACAACAGAATCAAATGACTCCATTTAAAGTTAAGAAATAGGAAACTTTGGTTCACATCATTATATTTTGAGGGTACGTAAACTTTTTTGAAAATGAATTTTTAAGAAGCATTTTTTTTCTGCTTTAGAAGCGGAATTTTCTGCTGTAAGAATTTGTCGTCCCATAATAAATAATGATTGCGGATGTATTTTAGTATTTGACACACTTGGAGCTTAACTCCTCTTAACTCCTGTGGAATAATAATGGCATGACAGAAGGTGAAGCTAATAGATGAACAACACCTAAACTCATAAAGCTTATTTTATATCAGGATACACACTTTGAACCAAATGGCTTTGCACTAGAACCGGTCACCCCACGCTGTGATAGGTGTTTAATGGCACTAAGGGAAGTGGATGTTAAGCATGTGTGTATACAGCCTGCAGCATGTTTGGCTAGTGAGATACTCCAGCAGAGGTCCGGAGCCACTGATGGCTGATATGTGACTTAGTTAATGGAAGGCTAATCAGTCAGAGGAGACAGGAAGACGCACGCTACTGTAAAACACACACATACACACATGAATGCACGGTCTACATTTCTCACTTATAAATGCATTAATAGCCTTCAATATGCACACTTACTCATGCACACAGCGGAACACATGCAGACATTCATCCACCTTTACTGTATACACACACACACATATACACACATGCTGTAAATGGATGGAAAATGACTGTTTAGATCTGCGGAGATGACTGAGACATCCCAGACTGGAATTTTTTGGGGAAGTAAACACAAGCTGGCTGTTATGTTTACACCACCCAGTCTACCTCTGCTCACCATCTTAACCTACATATGTTTTTCTGTTTTTTAGTTTTTCATCAAACGTTCTAAATAAAAAGTTTTAAGTTATTCTTAATTTTTGTGAGCATTTTTTTTTTTTTATGATAGTTTGTAAATCTTTTTTAGAAAGACAAAAGTTTTATTTTGTCTTCTGAATGATTTATTCCTAATGGCATTGCAGGGGGTGCCAGAGCCTAACCCCACCTGATTTAAGGCAAGAGGCAGGGTGCACCCCAAACAGGTTGCCAGTCTGTTGTAGGGCCACACACACATAAACCATTCACATATAAACTCACTCCTAGGGGTAAATTCATAGCAGCCAATCAACCAAACATGTATGTTTTTGGACAGTGGTTGAGTGTTCGGGATGGAGAACATGCAAACTCCACACAGAAAGGCCAGCATTCTGACCCTCTTCACACCCCGGACACAAACCTCGACACACAGAAAGACCAGTGTTCCAAACCTCGTTCCCACCCAGGAGTCAAACCCCCAACCTTCTTGCTGTGAGACCACTCTGCAAACCACTGTGCAGCCCAGACAAAAGTTTCTGATAATAAAACTGCGGTTTTAGAGAGAAAACAAAAGGAGGCATTTTTTGCAACATGCTGCTTAAAAGTCAAATTTTGCTTCTTTTGGTTCTCATGTTGATATGAAAGAGGGTTTCAACATGTTTGATGCACTGCTCAGAATGCATTTGAAAACGCATCTGCACCAGTACACCACTAACGTGCAGCTTGTTTATAGCTCTTATTTGCTTGGTTTGGAACCACCAGGCAAGAGGCCTAGAGGAAGACCAAAAAGGAGGTTCATGGATACAGTGGAGGAAGACATGAAGATAGTTGGTGTGACTGAAGAGGATACAAGAGATAGGGTTAGATGGAAGAAACTGACTTGCTGTGGCGACCCCTAAAGGGAAATGCCGAAAGAAGAAGATTTGCACATGGTGTGTACAATGTGATAAGCATCAGTATCCCACACAAATTGCCAACTCGTCTTTAGATAACCCAGATTATCCAGTTGCTTTATCAGTCCAAAATATCTTAATTTGAGGGTGCCCAGGGTTAAACTGATTCTGCTGGTGGAGTTGCTTTCACTCCTGCCAAAAAACCTCATAACACACTGAGTATTGGCAGTAGAGAGCTGTGCGTGAGCATTAGAGTTGAATAAACACAAACAAGCACACTGATTCTCAAAACTTCAATGCTTTTATAAATCACACGTACAAACATTTGTCATTTGAATGAAATTTGAAATAATTTGTGAAACAAATTGTTCAATTGAAATGTGTGACTTTTAGGAAATTTTGGTCATGGAAATTTTCCCCCAATCCATGAGTACTTTATCCTCCAGGTGATGCACAGTTCCCCGGCCAGCTGTGAGACATAGTTTCTCCAGCGGGTCGGGGTCTGCCCCTTGGTCTCCTCCCGGTGGGACGTGCCCAAAACACGTCGCTCGCGAGGCGCTCGGGGGGCATCCTGACCAGATGCCCGAACCACCCCGTCTGGCTCCTCTCCTCTTTTTGAATTGTCTTATGTACAAAATGTGCTTCATGAATGAATTTGCCTTACCTTTTTTTTATCAATAGCTGGAATCAATTTGGTGGAATGGAGGAGTTTTTATGTGTGACAGAGACTAACAGGCTGCATGTTTTCAACTTGCTTGCTTTCTGATTAGCTTTGTATTATTTTAATATAATTTTTTAATGCAAATCATGCATTGCTGTCCTGCATTAAAGGTATTTTATGAATAGAATTTTATTCGGTCTTAAGATAAATTGTTAGAAATTGTTTTGTGGTCGTCCCATCTGCATTCAAACTTCTCCAAAAAAAAAAAAGTCAAACTTTTTTTTTTTCATTCACTGATATTTTTGACACATCATTTACTGTAAATACATCAAGTGAATCAACATGATTGTTTGTTTAGGAGACAATGTATAAAGCCATTACTTCTGTTATTGAGACAGTAACACTAGAAGACCAACCCTCACACAATTTTTCGTCTAACACAAACACCCAGCATGGAGTCCCTGCGAACCATTAGCGGCTCATCAACAAACATTTTAATGTGAATTCGTCTCTAAGTACCCAATCCTCTTTTAGGTGGACTCTTACTTCACTAGGATTCTATCGTTCCAGTTACTGAGTGGATGTAGTGTACAGGGGCGGATCCAGAGGCGGGAGGGGGCGGGGCGTGCGTCCACCTCGTTTCCCCGCCCCCTTTTGGTCGACAAAAAAAAAAGTGTTCTTATTACTTTATTTATTATAAACTTTGGACAAAATGTGCACCAAAATTACTTATATTTCAAAATGTTCTGGGGGAAATGCCACCAAACCAGGTGCTCATTTTGTCCGTGACCTAACCCCATACCCCAACCGCCCCCCAACTTTAGAAAATCCTGGATTCGCCCCTGGTATGGGGTTTTTTAATTAGTCAAAAACTCACATCTTGAGCATATGAAAGCTACTTAAGAACTTTTTTCATCTAATATAATAAATTTTAGGTTTTAATTTCTTCATTAATGGGTTTTAAAATTTTTACCAATAAAACACGTCTGGAACAAATTTTTTTTTGTTTTTTTTTTTTTTGGCAAAGCATCCAAACAAATTTTTCTAGAAAATCTGCACCACCATGTGTGTGTTTATTCCCCCTACAGTGTGTGTTTCTGAGCAGATTTTAAAACTGCACTTGTTATATTTTCCATTGCCAACTATCAGCGTGACAAGTGTGAGCTCATTGTTTATCAGTTTATAGGCATGGTTTTTGCATACCTCCCTGATGGAAGAATGAGTCACATGATAGTATCATGGGAGTTGTATGTCCAATAAGAATAAAAATAGCTGCTAATTTTGTATGACCGTCGGGGTGTCTGTGTTGTAACCCAATGCTACTTTTTACATGCAGCAGTGGTGCGCCATTGTCTAAAAATGTTGTATTCTTTGACAGCAAATGTTTGGCTACGTTAGTATTAATGGTTGGGTCAGCGTTGACGCTAGAAAACCATCAGTTCAGTCAGGAAAATAGTTGCAAGTAAAAATAGTTCTTATGAAAAAAAAAGTATTTCTTTGCATGTCGGACATCTTTAAATCTTCGTTAGGTTCGTTTTGTCTTCTTAATCGCTTATGACTAGCAGTATCATGGGGGATGTTGGAGCCTATACCAGCTGATTTCAGGAAAGAGGCTAGATACACCACGAACAGGTCACCAGTCTGTTGCATGGCCACACACACATGCTAATAAGGGCAATTTTGTAGCGCCCAATCAACCTTCTACGCATGTTTTTGGAGAGTGGGAGGGAATTGGAGTCTTTGTAGAAAACCCGCACGTACATGGAGAAAATATGCATACCCCGAACAGGTCGCCAGTCTGTTGCAGGGCTACACACACGCTCCCGAGGGCAATTTTGTAGCGCCCAATCAACCTTCTACGCATGTTTTTGGAGAGTGGGAGGGAACTGGAGTCCCTGTAGAAAACCCACACATACATGGAGAGAATATGCATACTCCACACAGAAAGCCCTAAGTTTACTCCGGGACTCAAACCCTGACCTTCTTGCTGTGAGGCCACTGTGCTAACCTCTGCACCACCATACAGCCCGATCACAATGTGTGAAAAAAATTCAAAGGGTAGATTTTTCTGGTTAGGATGCCCCCCGAGCGCCTCGCTAGTGAGGTGTTTTGGGCATGTCCCACTGGAAGGAGACCAAGAGGCAAACCCGAACCCACTGGAGAAATTATGTCTCACAGCTGGCTCGGGAACAACTCAGGATCCTTCCGGGTGAGCTGGAGGATGCAGCTGGGGTGAGAGAAGCCTGGGCTTCCTGCCTGAAGCTGCTGCCCCTGCAACCCGGCCCCGGATGAGCGGAAGACAACGGAACGGAACAGTAATGTGCAATATCTTAACATATGTTTAATGAACTCAAAACACTTGAAAGTAGTGCATCTAAGTTACGTTTTGGCCTAAAGGCAAGAAGGTTGGGGGTTCGAGTCTAGGACACTCTTGAAAATGAGATTTATAATCCCACTGAGGTTTTCCTGGTGATATAAACACAATTTTAGAACCCGTAACTCATCCAACACTGTACAGTGATAAAATCAAATGTTTGTTTTTGCTTTCTTAATCTCATTACAGAAATAAACAACGAACTTGTTTGGTTAATTAACTATAATGCTAACGATTAAATCTAAATTTGATAAACTTCATGTTCGGAGCTGTGTGTTTGCAGACAATAAGGGACTGTTTGTGTGGATTTAAAGCCCTCTCTGATACAGTGATACTACACAGGCACCGCGCCTGCTGCGTTTCTGCATATGTTTTTTTATATAAAGCATTCCTTTGTGACACACACATTTGTCTGATGGGATAGAAGAACAGATGCTGGAAGGAATCTGCTGGGATCGCTGGAGCTTTCTGTTGTTCTGCAGCACATATTTAAAGTTACAACGCTTCACTTTTACTTCTGCACTTCAAAGTAAATCTTGTACATAATCATGTTTTGTTTTTTTATATATAATCTAGTAGCTTGATCAGGACGGGGGGTGACAGAAAATTATTATAGTGTCAAAAACCAACATGGACTAAACTGTAAATAACCGCTCCATTCCGTTCCGTCATCTTCCGCTTGTTCCGGGGTCGGGTCGCGGGGGCAACAGCCTCAAACATGCAGCCCAGGCCTCTCTCACCCTGGCTGCATTCTCCGGCTCACCTGGAAGGATCCCAAGTCGTTCCCTGGCCAGCTGTGAGACAAAGTCTCTCCAGCGCGTCCGGGGTCTGCCGGGGTTCTGACCAGATGCCCGAACCATCCCATCTGGCTCCTCTCGACCTGGAGGAGGAGCGGCTCGACACCGAGCTCCTCCCGGATGGCAAAGCTCCTCACCCGATCTCTGAATAAGAGCCCAGCCACCCTGCGGAGGAAGCTCATTTCGGCCGCTTGTACCCGCGATCTCATTCTTTCGGTCACCACCCACAGCTGGTGACCATAGGTGAGGATGGGAATGTAGATCGACTTGTAAATCGAGAGCTTTGCTTTTCGGCTCAGCTCTCTCTTTACCACGACGGACCGATGCAGCGTCCTACTTATTGCTGATGCTGCACTGCTCCGCCTGTCGATCTCCCGCTCCATCCTTCCCCCACTCGTGAACAAGACCCCGAGATACTTAAACTCCTCCACTTGGGGCAGGACCCAGTCTCTGACCTGCAGGGGGCATTGCACCCTTTTCCGGGCAAGGACCATGGTCTCGGATTTGGAAGCGCTAACCAAATAAATAAATAACCAGTAAATTTAATTATATCATTTATAATATCAACGAATGGGGATTTCTTTCTTCTTTTTTTTTCCATATCTAGCCGGTCCAGATCAGATTATCTTCATCAGCTGATAAGAGGTGGAGAACTACGCACTGAAACAACTTTATTCTCATCTTAGAGTTTCACTTAAAAAAGAAATGCATTTAACTGGTGTTTTAGCAAATTGGGACAAAGTTTCTGAGTCAGAGTTTAACCGATGGCATCAGACCCACTAAAACACACACATTGCACACACACACACACACACTGATCCAGCCGGATACCCGCTGTCTGTGAATTGATGTGGGCTGTTTTGTGATGAGTAGGAGCACACAGATGGCCATGAGAAGGAGCTTTTGATGAAGAGACCAGCTGGTCTTCTTTTTCTCCTTGCTTTGCTCTCTCTCTCTCCAACACCTCCTTCAAGGATTCATTTTATCGTTCCCTTCAATTCCAAAGGGAGCGCTGATGGCCTTTGGATTTAATTCAGAGTTCCGGCATCCTTGTGTATCTGTCACTCATCAGAACAAAAAGAGGACACACACATCGGAGAAAGAATTTGGCAGATGACAGCTGTTTAACCAAAGAGTGGCACTTTATCATTACTGCATCATTCATGGACGGGACACAATGACAGAAGAGCTGGTGATGATGTTGTGTTGGAGGATAGACAAGATGAATGCATCGCCACATGACACACTTGCTTTTTGTCTTTTTTTTTAAATAGTTGTGTTAAAAAGTTTTTTCTACAGCTTTTGTTCCATCCCTTGTCTTGGTGACTCTCAGAAAATCTCCAAAAAAGTTTCAAAAGTTTCAGATACAGTTAAGTATTATTTGGAATTTATAGCAGATGGATGGGATGTTTTCAGTGGTGGAACGTAACGAAGTAAATGTACTTTGTTACAGTACTTAAGTAAAAAAAAAATGTGTATCTGTACTTTACTTAAGTAAAATTTAAGACCTGTACTTTTACTTTTACTTCTCTACATTTTTAGAGCAAATATCTGTACTTTTACTTCGCTACTTTTTAATAGTGTGTTTTACATTTTTTGTTACATTTTCGTTCAGGAATTTGAAAAATACACAAGTTTTTTAGCGCATCTTGAAGCCGCATCGCCAAAATCAAAAGAAGCAGTTGATCGGGAGAAGAAGTCATGAATCGAGAAACATTTTCCGTATTCATTCAGCGCCAAAAAACTAACATAAAAAAATATAGTACAAATTAAAAAGAGTCAGAAGATCATTGTTCGTTGTGTTTACTTCTAAATAAAAAGTTGAGCCATCATTACACAGAGCAGGGGCGGATCTATAATTTTCCAAAGGGGGGCGGGGCTTTGACAAAGCCAATATATAGTCACTGGGGGCCTCCCCCCAAAAACATTTTTAAAAAAAAGTGTCATTTTCCTCCATTTTGGTGCCCCATTCACTGGTCCTTCTAGGGATAGCTTGACTTGTCCCCTTTTATTTATTTATTTTTTTTGTGGACCCCGTGGACTTCTGGTTAACTTCCAGAAGTTCGCGGGCCATATATAAACCATAAACATAGTTCATTTATTTTAATTTTTCAAGTTTGCCGGGCCGGATTAAATCGTTTGACGGGCCGCATGTGGCCCATGGGCCATGGTTTGGCCCATGCCCGGCTTCGTGTTAGAAAGTCTGTCCTTTGACTGGAAGAAGCTGGTTCAATTCCACTGGGCTCGTGCGTCGGGATCCCGGGAGGAGACACCTAACCCCCTGGTTTTCCACGATTAGCGATGGCCATCATGGCTGCCTGCTGCAGTGCAATGGAGCAAAATTGGTTTTCCCATTGAGGGACGGTAAAAAAAAAAAAAATGCTTGCATTTGGACAATGCATGCACATAAGTAATGTGCATCACTGTCTCTAAGACTGGAGTTAAACATAGTTCCTTTAGAGTGTTTATATATTTTTACACTGATCGCATACAAAGTTGCGACGGTTCAAATGTGACCGTTGAAATAAACTAGCTGTGTGAGAACTTTACCACACACTTGAAGGTTAAACACATGCACGCTAGCCAAAACATGAGGGCAGGTGACCTTGGCTTCCCAGCATCCAGCTTGCGTATCACACACTGGGCTTCATTAACGCATTCCTGCTTATGTGGGATGGCTTGGCTCATCTCAGTACTGACAGAAAGAAGAAGGACGTGAAGTTAAAAGCAGGAACTGAACGTACTTAGCTAGAGAAAAAAAAAAAAGCTTTAACTTAAGAGGGGAACCGGGAGGATAAAGGAAGAGAAAAGAAACTTTTTACCCTCCGTGTTCATTTTGCTCCACGGAGCATGTCAAACACCTGGAAGATGAACTGCTCCTCTGAAGGGAGCGTTGTCGAATGAGTGCGTCTTAAGTGGAAAAGGAAGGCGGGCAGTGTTTACACGGGGCTGTGAAAGGGCTTTTCTGCTTGGCGTTGTTTGACAGGGCTAGGATAACTAATGAATATGTTCTGTCTGTTTCTGCTTCTTTCCTTCTATCTTCTTCCAGATCTCTTTTCTTTTATGTTTCACTGTCATGCACAGTATCCCTTCTCCCACATTTAGACTCTCTGCCCATCCAGATAGCCTTGTTTCTTTTTGCACAAAGCTAAGGCTGTTTGGAGAAAAGGGGGTTTTGAGTGGCCACGCTTGGTAATTGCGTGTTGACAGTGGCCCCCGTATCCTGCCATCAAGCTAGAAAAGGCCTGTAGGGGAGACCAAAAAGTATCTGAAAGGCCATTTTAGTCAAAGAGCTTGAAACAATTATGGTGTCAATGAGGTGCTGGGAAATTCAGCCAACTAAAAGTTTACGTAAGGCCGAGTTTAACCGATACGTTTGAAATCTTACAGGCAGCGCAGTTTGAATTTATTCAAATGGGTCCAGCTTATTTTTAATTTGCATGTTTTATTTGTTAACGATGCTACGAATGGTTACGATAAATTCTCAATATGTTCATTTTTCGGCCCTAATCACATTAGAAACTAACCAACTCCAGTTTTATTTTATGAAGATTGTCTATTTTGAGTGTCAACAGACTGGTGTGCTGTTTAGGGTGTACCCTGCCTCTGATACATAGGCTCCAGTGACTGTTCAGTTTGTATTTTACGCTGTTAAAGTTAAAGAAAAATGAGGCTGTAAATATGGAACACTCAATTTTCATAATTAAAAACACTAAAACAGATCCTGGGGCGTTGGCTCAGTGGTAGAAATACATCTTTCGACCGGGAGAACCTGGTTTGATTCCCATTGGGCCCAAGACATCACTGGGACAATAAGAAAAAAAAGTTGTATTTAGAGACAGATTAATTGCCATATGTTGTATATTAATAATGAATAAATTAGATTAGGTCTTAATTGCTTGGTTTTGATCAACTTTAACTTTGCTTCAAGAGAAAAAAAGTAAACTTTTTTTACTTTTTCTTTCTTTTTTTTTTGTTACTTTATCTCTTCTCATTCTAACAAGTTCACACACAAATACACACACCCACACACTGTGAACAGCAGCCAAAGATCGCAGGTGCTGGTTGGACATGCAAAACTTTCTGTTTTGTCAACAGCGCAGCAACACCTCACATGACGATCGGGTGGGCTCGCACCGGTGGGAAAACGGAGTGAACTTCGACTCTTTGAAGGTGGAAAAAAAGAAATCCCCGACCTAACATTCATCTGGTGAATGAATAGAAGCAGGAAAGACAGTGAGAAAGAATAAGGAATGAAGAAGAAGAAGCAGGGGAGAGGAAGTGGTGTGCATAAATGAAACACAAAGTGAGTGAGCATTAGGGAGTGGGATGAAATGATGGGATGAAAAGAGGGGGGCAGAGTGAGAGAAAGGGTGGAAAAGGCCAGTGCCCTCTGCTCTGTCCCCTCTGTGTGCTGCTAAACGGCCCACCAGTTCCCTGCAGCTCTGTCACTTCTCGTTTGTTAATCCACTATTCTTCTCCCCCTCCTACTCTTCCTTGCTCCCTTTCGCTCAAATCGGTCAATTGTTAATGTGACCCCCTTTAAGCGCCACCGTCCCTCTCTTTCTGTTCCATCAACACATTATCTGTATGTACAAGAGGAGCGTTTTAAAAGAAAAGTGCGTGATTGTGTTTCAGTAGATGAATCCATCACGTTTAGTTAGACGATGGGGAGGAGATGAGGGGTTCAGTAGAACTCCTTAGACAATGTTTGTAAATTAAAGCTGGATTTTACAGCCATAAAATACATTTTAACAGTAGATACATCGTGTGTTCTGGGCATGAGGGGGTTTGGAATCAGTAAAAGCGTTTGATTCGTCCAGTGATTCAATAGACAAATCAAGGATTCTATTCTTCTTCTTCTGTTGATCACTTTTAAGAATGCACGCTGAACAGTTGAACGATTATAATCATTAATACATGACAAATTGACTAACGATTTTTTGAAGTTCCGTTCTGTCATTTTCCGTTCATCCGGGGCTAGGTTGCGAGGGGAACAGCCTCAGACGGGAAGCCCAGGCTGCTCCTACCCCGGCTGCACCCTCCAGCTCACCCTGAAGGATTCCCAGTCGTTCCCCAGCCAGCTGTGAGATATAATCGCTCCAGTCGGTCCAGGGTCTGCCTTTTGGTCTCCTCCCAATAGGACGTGCCCGAAACACCTCACCCGCGAGGCGCTCACCCCATCTGGCTCCTCTCGATCTGGAGGAGGAGCGGCTCGACACCGAGCTCCTCCCGGATGGCAGAGCTCCTCACCCGATCTCTGAGTGAGAATCCAGCCACCCTGCAGAGGAAGCTAATTTTGGCTGCTTGTATCCACGTTCTCATTCTTTCGGTCACCACCCACACCCACACCATAGGTGAGGGTGGGAATGGGCTTTTACCCATGGGGTCGGGCTCAGCCCGAACAAAGAACATGGGCCGCCCTTCCAGTGGACTCACCACACACAAGAGAGCCCATAGGGGTCGGGTGAAGCAGGAGATGGGTGGCAGCCAACGACGGCGACCCTGGTGGTCAGATCCACGACTACTCAAAGTTCCAAAAATATTTTAAAAAACAACAGAAGAGGCACAGCTCCACTGGTCACCAGATGTAGGTGGTGGCCGAAAAGAATGAGATTGTGTATACAAGCGGCCAAAATGAGCTTCTTCCACAGGATGGCTGGGCTCTCACTCAGAGATTATGTGAGGAGTTCTACCATCCGTGAGGATCAGCTTCTCCTCCAAGTTGAGAGAAGCCAGATGGGGTGGTTCGGGCATCTGGTCTGGATGCCTTCCGAGTGCTTCGCTGGTTAGGTGTTTCATGCATGTTCAAGCAGGAGGAGACCAAGAGGCAGACCTCAGACCTGCTGGAGAAACTATGTCTCACAGGTGGCTGGGGAACTACTCCGGATCCTTCCGGGTGAGCTGGAGGATGCAGCTGGGGAGAGAAAAGCCTGGGCTTCTCGTCTGAGGCTGTTGCCCCTGCGATCGGGCCCGGCTAAACGGAAGACAACAGAATGGAACGGAACAGTAGAGGCAAGCCGGAGCCGTTCATTGAAGTCAACAACTTGGTGTCGAAAAACTGGGTCATTTATTGGTACTTAAATATAATTTTCATCATGAATAATTTTCTTTTTAAGGTTAAAAGCATTTTTTTTTAAATTATTTTTAAAGATTATTTAAGGCCAGAAAACATTTTGGTGAACACGTAATAAAATTTTTCTCATACAAACATCAATATTTTTACACTTTTTTTTTTCAAATGAAGTTGCCCACACGATGGACTCCGTCTGCTACTGATTATATTAGAACAGACAGGGGCAAACTGTGGCCCGTTAAATGTTTTAATCCAGCCCACAGAACTTGAAAAAACACTAAATAAATAAATCTTGTTAATGTTTTATTTCCCTGCAATTCTGATGTTTCCCCACTAGATGGTGCACTCTAGATATATTGGCTTTCTTGAGAAAAAAGAAGACAAACACTACCCCTATGTCTCCGTGATGCCCACGTTGTCAAAATAAACAGTGCACGCACATATGGAAAGCCAACGAGGCCAATACACGCACGTAAACAAGCATGTTTGATTTCAAACTTCGCATTTTAAAACCTAGCAAATTAAAGCACATGTTTTCTTCATACCCCAATGAGGGGAGGTTACCAAAGCATGCCATCCATCTGCTCCTCTTCCGGCCCCTTTCTTAATTGTTCGATAATTTCCTGCAGTTATCGAGTAGACGAAGCATTACGTCTAATTATTGAAATATTTTTGCTCGTTTTGCTCACGTTTTTAGTATGTGTGATAAAATTTGCATTGAAAATTTTAGTTTCTGAAATAAGCAAAAATTATATGTCAACAAAATGTTTTTTTTTGCGTCTTTATTGAAACAATTCAATCGAACAAACAAATAGAAAGTACTTTTTAATTCAATGCAACAAGAAATTAAGAAAAAACGACAACAGAAACTTTTTAAAAGTTTCTCATTCAATAAACTGACTTAGAATAAAATAAAGCATCTTCCTGAAACAAGAAACTTGTGGCACAAAAAAAGCTTATTTCAGGGAAGAAAGACTCTGTTCTTGCAGCTGTTAAGCATCTGGTCTGGAGGATCAGACTGGAATGAATGAAAATCTTGAAAGCCGGGCAGGAAAGACACTTCCGTGATCTTTTATTCCCCTCGAGTGACAAACAGATGCTCTTTTGAAATGGGATCAGCGGGGAAATACAGGGGCTTGGTTCTGCTTCTTAAAGCTGAAGCAGTTGTAATGGCGAACGCATTTCATGCTGTCAAGTGTTAGAACTCTGAGTAATCCTCATTTCTGTATGCTCCGTCATTTTTGTCTACTTTGTATTAGCAGCTTTATTTCAGCCTGTTTTTTCAGATTGGAAGTTAGATTACGGAGCAGTTTGGTTCAATAAAAAATGGATTTGGGATTCAAATACAGGGGGCAGTTAATCTATTATTTTGGCTCTCGACTCCGTATTTAACAGGCATTTGAATTGTATCTGAATACAGGATGGTAGAGCTCACTATTTCTCAAATATGAGTAAAGAAAAAAAAAGTTCCGTTCTGTCATCTTCCACTTGTTCCGGGGTCGGCTCGCAGGGGCAACAGCCTCAAACGGGCAGCCCAGGCCTCTCTCACCCCGGCTGCATCCTGTAGCTCACCCGGAAGGATCCCAAGTCGTTCCCCGGCCAGCTGTGAGACATAGTCTCTCCAGCGGGTCCGGGGTCTGCTCCTTGGTCTCCTCCCGGTGGGACGTGCCCGAACACCTCGCCTGCGAGGCGCTCGGGGGGCATCTTGACCAGATGCCCGAACCACCCCATCTGGCTCCTCTCGACCTGGAGGAGGAGCGGCTTGACACCGAGCTCCTCCCAGATGGCAGAGCTCCTCACCCGATCTCTGAGTGAGAGCCCAGCCACCCTGTGGAGGAAGCTCATTTCGGCCGCTTGTACCCGCGATCTCATTCTTTCGGTCATCACCCACAGCTGGTGACCATAGGTGAGGGTTGGAACGTAGATCGACTTGTAAATCGAAAGCTTTGCTTTTCGGCTCAGCTCTCTCTTCACCACGACGGACCGATGCAGCGTCCTAGTTATTGCTGATGCCGCACCAATCCGCCTGTCAATCTCCCGCTCCATCCTTCCACCACTCGTGAACAAGACCCCGAGATACTTAGGGAACCCTGTCCCTGACCCGCAGATTTAAGAAATTTTTATGATGTGAGGACTAACATTCAAACATGGTCAAAACGTCCCGAAAGTTCATTTTGCATCCGTTTTTTTATTTTCAAAGCTGAATGATTTGTGTCTTTCTGTCATTCCAGGCAACATCTTGGACATCATGCCGCTGCAAGCGTCCAGTAAAGAAGCAGTGGAAACTGGAAAAGAAGCATTTGGCAGCACGCCTCCTGCTTCTTCATCCCAGAGATTCCTGTGGTGTCACTGTTATCACCACTGCCCAGACGATTCGGTCAATAACACGTGCAGGTAAATAGTAAAGCATAAAAATACATGTTGAGAATATTTTTATTACATGATTAAAAAACCCAAACGTTTTTTCCCCCAGGACTGACGGCTACTGTTTCACCATGGTGGAGGAGGAAGGGGGCGAACCGGTGCAGACGGCAGGTTGCCTGGGACTGGTTGGATCAGAGTTTCAGTGTAGAGTGAGTCACTTGATGTAAAATAACATCCTCATTTCTTCTTTTCTTTATCTCTTTTTCATATATATATATTACCAGTTAGGAACTCAACATAAAAAATCCCCCCCCCCGTTTCTACCCCAAAAAATACAAAAAACATGGAGTAAAAAAAAAAAAAAACAGGGGGTCTAGTTAGTAGAGGCGTGCAATACATCGATTACATCGATTAATTCAAATGTACAGTTTGAAACATGGCTGCATGGTGGCTCAGTGGTTAGCACGATGGCGTCACAGCAAGAAGGTCAGGGTTTAAATTCAGGAGTGGTGCGAGGCTAGAAAAACTGTTCTTTCTGTGTGGAGTTTGCATGTTCTCCCTGTATTTATGCAGATTTTCTCTAGGTACTCTAGTTTGCTCCGACGGTTTATTTTAATGTGTGCATCACAGAGACACACACATTTAATGGGAGCAGTATTGTTGTTCTCAACAAAGCCAATAAAGCTAGAGTGTGCCATCTATTGAGGAAACATTAGAATTGCAGGGGAAATAAAACATTAACAAGGTTTTTTATTTTATTTTTACAAGTTCGGGTGGCCGGATTAAACAGTGTAATGGGCCGCATTTGGCCCGCGAGCCGTGGTTTGCCCAAACCTGGTTTAGAATTTTGCTACCTGTTAATGGTCACTAATTAATTATGCACAGTTTTATAGCTACTATGATGTTGTTTTAATTGTGTTTGATAATATAAGCTATTGCACCGAGGTTACATGTCGGCATGCTGCTAACTTCGAAGACAATTTTTTTCTAGAAGAGGATTTTCTTTAATTAAGATAAAAAAATGGGGGTTTGAGTAAAAAAAAAAAAAAAAAAAAAATGATGTAGCAGACTCATCCAGACAAGTGAATAGGGTGAGGTGGGAGGTAAAAACAGATGGAAATAATGGTCCACGGGTTAGGACAGTCCATAAAAAGTCGAGAATTTGTTCTTTTCTTTAAATAAATCTTCTATTTTCAGGATACCGGTGTCTCACGTCAGAGGAGATCTCTGGAGTGTTGCACAGATGAAGATTACTGTAACAGAAACCTGCATCCGACTCTACCACCACTCGAACCACCTCGTAAGTTTGGTTTCTCCTCTCTTCATTCAACAGCTAATGACAGTGATTAAAATCATTAAAACACAGTATTAAATGAACTACATAGAATTTTTGCAGCCCTTTTTAGGTGGTTGTAGACTGCTCTCGCATGTTCGGAAGTTGTGGAGAGAATAATATGGTCTTCGTTGCAATCATCAATGAACTTTGTGCAGAAGAGTTTTTGTGTATTTGAGAAACAGTAAGTCTAGATTCCCAGGGAAATCTCAGGCCCCAACAGACTCTGAGGGCAGAGTCATCAATCTGTAACCCTATCATAGCGGATCAGGAGGAGAATTCATCGACTAGGCCGAGGGCTTCCTCTCACTGTTGACGGGAGCCTTGAGGGAAGAAAGTGCGTGCCAGCAGAAAATGAAAAATTGATGAGTGAAATATGATTTGTACATGATTTACTGCACTCTGGTACACTGTCACTTGAAAAGATAACCGGATTTTTCTGATCTAATTCACAAAAATTTAGTTTTTAAAATGTTATTAAAATGTTAGATACCCAACATTGTCGCTTGAGTTTGAGCTCAGAATAGCAGATAATTTTGGTGATTGATTTATTCTCTTTTCTAGTATACGTTGATGGGAAGATCCACCACATGGCTTTGCTGATTTCCGTCTCGGTGTGCAGCATCATTCTGGTGGTCATCATCATGTTTTGTTATTTCCGGTAAGTAAACACGTTAAACTTTCCCCTGATTTATGGGGTCATTTTTTTATTATTATTCTGATTTGCAGGTACAAGCGGCAAGAGTCTCGTCCTCGGTACACCATCGGTCTGGAACAGGATGAGACTTATATTCCGCCTGGTGAATCACTTAATGATCTCATTGAGCAATCCCAAAGTTCTGGATCAGGATCAGGGCTCCCTCTACTGGTGAGATGCACAATTGCATAGTAGTGTTGTTTTTTTTTTTTTAAAATAGGAGTTTGCAAAAAAGACTTTCTTGCTCATTTGCATTTATTTGTACTTTCTTTTGCTTTTTGCATAATTTAGAAGTTTTGAAAAAATATGTGAGTTTTTATTTAAATTTTTAAAAAGTGGTGTTTTTGAAACTTTGAACCAAATTTCACAAACCAAATCAATCTATTCACAATTGTGTAAAATATCAGCTTTTATTAAATCATACTTCCCTATTTTCTCCACTTTGTTTTAGGTCCAGAGAACGGTCGCCAAGCAGATTCAGATGGTGAAACAGATTGGGAAAGGGCGGTATGGCGAGGTGTGGATGGGCAGGTGGAGGGCAGAAAAAGTGGCGGTTAAAGTTTTTTTCACCACCGAGGAAGCCAGTTGGTTCAGAGAGACTGAAATCTACCAAACAGTCCTGATGAGGCATGAGAATATTCTTGGTGAGTTTTTTTTAAAAAAATCGTATTTTCACGACATTAAGGCGCACTGGACTATAGGGCGCAGCTTCAGTTCAGGTTTTTTTTTGCTGTATTTAACACATACAAAGGGCAGCCAAGCAGACACGTTCGCTCAACCATCTACAATCCATTCATATGTTGTGGCGTAACGTACCCGGCGCTGCCTCCAAGTCTTAGTAAAAGTGTGTTGGCCATTTTCTTTCACGCTTTCCCGAATTCACACAACCCATTCCGTTAGGCACACCGCACCATGGGGCACTCCCTGCATTACTTTTACGTGTGTCCTACAGTTGTGAAAATACAGTTGTCACGGTTTGGGTGGAGATGGAGGAGGATAATTGCAGGACAATAAACAATATTTATTGACAAAAAGGGTCCAGCAAGGCTATACGAATTAGAACAAAGGAATGTCTCTTGGTCGGGGAGCCAGGAAGACCTGGCTGGAAGCGGTGATGTCCCGACAATGAAGTTCTGTTCTGTCTTAAAGGCGCGAAGCACCAATACAGATGCATTACCGTCACCTACTGAAACTCATATCCTCCTTAAAAACCATCCTCCTCTTCCAGGAGCAACAATAGAGACGACCAGGGGTCCGAAAGTTTCCCTGCTGTTTCAAAAATAAAAGGCGACCATTGCTCGGAGGGAAGGCGCTCTTTAAGCATAAGCACTTTACTCCCGATAATGAAGTCAGGGGAGACTGTCCTCGAATAGGCAGCAGGCAAATGATCCACAGGTGATCAGCATGAGGCCAATGACCACAGTTGTTTGGTATCAGACAGATATCTGGAAAAGAGTGGAAGGTCCAGAGCTCCCTCTGGTGGCAGATGAGGGAATTATGACAACAGTACACACTTTATTCCGTTAGGAATGAAAAATAAAAGTAATAAAACAATTTGAACCTTTAATAAAAATATGACTTTAAACATCCTGAGGTCATGGTGGCGCACAAAGGTGTGCCGAACAACAAAAGGCATGGCAAAAAAGTTACTGAAAGTTCGAATAGAGCTCGCAAACGAGTCAAATTTGCATAAACAGAATAGAAAATCACTTTTGGGTATGTTTTTGATGGGAGAAAAGCGTTCATACCCGATGGATTGATAGTTCTATTACCAGTAAATTTAAATAAAACTTTTTGAACCCTATCAGGGCACTAAGCTGACTTCCTCTGTTTTCTTTCCAGGTTTCATAGCTGCGGATATAAAAGGAACCGGATCCTGGACCCAGCTCTATTTAATCACTGACTACCATGAAAATGGATCTTTGTACGACTACCTCAAATCCACCACGCTGGACAACAGAGCAATGCTGCGCCTGGCTTACTCCTCCGTGTCAGGTCTCTGTCACCTTCACACAGAGATCTTTGGCACCCAGGGGAAACCTGCTATCGCTCACAGAGACCTGAAGAGTAAGAACATTCTAGTGAAAAGAAACGGGACCTGCTGTATTGCTGATCTGGGACTGGCAGTAAAGTTCATCAGGTAAGAGAAATTTGCGGTTTAACGGCTCATATAATCACTATAATCGCAAACCCTTTTAGCAGTCACATCTGCATGCACAGTTAGTTTTAATGGACATGACATTAGCAAACGATAATGTCATAAAAAACATAGACTTGAATCAAAGTACCGTAATTTCACGGCTATAAGGCGCATATAAACGTTTTAGATTTTCTTTAAAATAAGCGGTGCAGGGTGGAAGGCAGCGCCGGGCGAGTTACGCTACAGTTTGCCAATGGATTGTAGATGCTTGGACTAACGTGTCTGCTGGTACTGTTATCCAAGCTTTCGCAAAAGCTGGTATCCTTTCTGAGGAGCCGCACAGTACAGACGGTGTATTTGACAGCGAGGAGCGAAGTGGACCTGCTCTGTTGGATTTTGCGCAGCTGTTTGATTCTGAAACAGAGGATGAGGACTTTGACGGATTTGAATAAAGACTATTACCAGTAATGTGCTTGTTTAGTATCATTACTACTTAAATAAAGTACAACCAAACTCAGTTTTGCTCCCGATCTATTTTTTAATACGCACATTTGCATGCTTGCACGTGTCGTTGTAAGGCGGTGTGTGACTGAGACTGCGCCTTTTCGTACAGTGCGTCTAATGGTCGTGAAATTACGGTAACTGAAACATGTTCAAAAGCATTTACAATTTGATTTGCAGTGACACCAACGAGGTGGACATCCCTCCAAACACACGGGTTGGTACGAAGCGCTACATGCCTCCTGAGGTTCTTGATGAGACCCTGAATAGAAGTCATTTTCAGTCGTACATCATGGCGGACATGTACAGCTTCGGCCTCATCCTGTGGGAGATTGCTCGACGTTGCGTATCTGGAGGTAAACTATTGCCTGATAATTGCATTTGACCAAAACCGGTTTCTTTGTGATACCAACTCAATAAGTTGTGTCTTCATTTTTACTTTTCTGCAGGAATTCTTGAAGAGTACCAGTTACCGTATCATGAGTTAGTTCCCACAGATCCTTCGTATGAAGACATGAGAGAGGTGGTCTGCATCAAGAAACTACGACCATCATTTCCAAACCGGTGGACCAGTGATGAGGTAGTTAATGTTCAGACACGCTTTGTGGTTCGTGCACTGATTAGCAACCTGTGTAACGCCGGTTTTTTGTGTTCCAGTGTTTGAAACAGATGGGGAAGCTGATGACAGAATGCTGGGCCCACAACCCGGCCTGCCGCCTCACAGCTTTACGGGTCAAAAAGACACTTGCCAAAATGTCAGAATGCCAGCTCATAAAGCTGTGAGCTGGCATTGCCAGCTGTGCATGGAAAGGGCACTGATGATCACACTGGCTTTGGTCCAAGCTTCTGCTTACATTCTGGGAAAAAAGGAGAAGAAACATCTTCTGATCACAAACTTTTGAGTCTAAATACCCAGAAATCTGCAACGCAAGTCATTTATGAAGAGCGATGTGTGACAAGAGTGAAAAGTCCACAATGGGTACCTCTGCACGTACTCAAAACAGAACGACCGATGACAATGAGTTAAACTAGATGTAGTTGCAGAGATTTTCTAACAAGCTACTGACCAGTGTGTGGAAAACTTTATCCATGCTTTCTGTGAAAGCTCCTCTACCTGTAGATGAAGGTCCGATTGATAGAACAGAAGGGACGTGCTTCAAGGCAGCAGAACACCTCCTTTCCAAACACTTTTCTCCCACTACTGGCTTTATTTTATTATCAGATTGAACACCTTTTTTTTGTCACTTCTTACATGGACTGCTTTTCATTACCAGATTTGACACTATCTGAAAGAAGTATTTTGAGGCTTTACTGTAAATGTCTTGTTTTTTGGTGAGAACATTTGTAGACACTGAAGAGAAGTTAAATTTGTATGTGATAGATTAATTAAAGATGAAAAATGGCATTTTTCCATGTAAAACTCCAAATCTATAACTATGTGGAAAATAATAATAAAGTTTATATGTTCATGTGAAGTCTGGCTCGTGAGTCTTGATGTAAGATTGAAGAAGATTGAACCCTTCGATTGGCACAAACTCTCGCTGGATCAATTTGCTGCCGAGTGTGAAGCGGCCGGAATGGGAATTAGCGCCTCCAAATCTGAGACTATGGTCCTCGCCCGGAAAAGGGTGGAATGTCCCCTGCGGGTCAGGGACTGGGTCCTGCCCCAAGTGGAGGAGTTTAAGTATCTCGGGGTCTTGTTCACGAGTGGGGGAAAGATGGAGCGGGAGATCGACAGGCGGATCGGTGCGGCATCGCCAATAAGTAGGACGCTGCATCGGTCCGTCGTGGCAAAGAGAGAGCTGAGCCGAAAAGCAAAGCTCTCGATTTACAAGTCGATCTACGTTCCTACCCTCACCTATGGTCACCAGCTGTGGGTGGTGACCGAAAGAATGAGATCGCGGGTACAAGCGGCCAAAATGAGCTTCCTCCGCAGGGTGGCTGGGCTCTCACTCAGAGATCGGGTGGGGAGCTCTGCCATCCGGGAGGAGCTCGGTGTCGAGCCGCTCCTCCTCCAGGTCGAGAGGAGCCAGATGGGGTGGTTCGGGCATCTGGTCAGGATGCCCCACGAGCGCCTCGTAGGCGGGGTGTTTTCGGGCATGTCCCACCGGGAGGAGACCAAGGGGCAGACCCCGGACCCGCTGGAGAGACTATGTCTCACGGCTGGCCGGGGAACGACTTGGGATTCTTCCGGGTGAGCTGAAGGATGCAGCCGGGGAGAGAGAGGCCTGGGCTGCCCGTTTGAGGCTGTTGCCCCCGTGATCCGACCCCGGAACAAGCGGAAGAGGACGGAACGGAACATATTGTTCAGTGATGGTTTTTTGTTATGTTTCGTCTTCTGAACCGCCTATCCCTGATGGGGTTACGAGGTGTGCCGGAGCCTATCCCGGCTGATTCAAAGCGAAAGGCAGGGTAAACCCCGAAAAGGTCGCCAATCTTCTTCTTCATGGTCACACAACCATTCACACATACCAGGGGCAGATTTGGGGGAGGCGGGGTGTCCCACAAGAAAAAAAAAGAAAAAAAGAAGAAGAAATAAAAGGGGACTAGTCAAGCTATTCCCTTGCAGGGCCAGCAAAAGGGTCACAAAAATGCAGGAAAATGACTCTTATTTTTCAAAATGTTCCCCACCCTCCCTTTTGTTGGCTTTGTCAATGACCTGATGCCTGGCCCCCTCTAGAAAAATCCTGGATACGCCCCTGCATACACACTCATTCCTAGGGGCAATTTCATATTGGCCAATCAACCTAACATGCATGTTTTTGGAGAGTGGGAGGAAACCGGAGTACCTGGAGAAAACCCACACATACACCAGGAGAACATGTAAACTCCACACAGAAAGCCTCACCACCACTCCAGTGTTTGAACGCCTGACCTTCTTGCTGCGAGGCCATCGTGCTAACCACCTTGCCACCATGTAGCCCATATGAGATGTTTCAAAGAAGTATATGTGACATGAAGCGGTGTGCAGGTGGAAGTAGGAGGACCCAATTGCAGGACAGAAAACATGGTTTATTTGGGAATGGCAGTAACGTACTGCTTTGAGAACACCTCCTCCCCAAAAGTTGTAGTGGTATGGCAAGAGGTTATTTTTAAGAATGTGATTCTTGGTCAGGCAACCAGGGAGACCTGGCTAGAAGGGATAGTAATGACCCAACGAGAAAGTTTGTGGTGATTGCCCTTAATAAGGCAGCAGGCTGACGATGCATAGCTAATGGTTACCAGGCTAATTACCCAGGTGTTCAGGATGAGGTTGGAATCCAGATGAGGGAGGTCCATGGCTCCCTCTGGTGGCGGGCAAGGGAATCATAACAATATGAAACACAATCATATACTGTACATATTCTTTTTTTCTTTTTGGTTCCATTCTGCTTTGATGTAATGTGGTCTGAACTGAAATGAGTATGACACCCCTGATCAAAGCCAAGAAAAAAAACAGGATTTATTTTTTATTTCCAAAAGTGACTCAATGAACACATTTCTTTTTAGCATTGCTTATAAATATAATTTATTAAATGTCTTAAAAATTCTTTCTTACACTTTGTACAGAAAACAATTAGAGGAGATAGAGAGGCGAGCAGTCAGCAAGATTGAGCAAAAACTCTTGAAGCGTGCCTGAAGGAACTAAAATAGACCAACACTATCCCACACTAATCAAATCAAATCACTCATGGTAGTAAAATGAAAATGCACTTACAAGAACAGCTCTAGTTATAGACTTCTATCATAATAACCAATGCCAAGTTTGCATAGTAGACACTGCTTTTACAAAACAGGAAAAAAAAAAAACATTAAAAAAAATTAACATACAAACTAGTATCTAACTGTACTGCTTTTTTTTTCTTAAAATTTGCCAAATATAGCCAACAGTACACAACTGTACATACTGGAGATAGAAAATATTTTTTTTACAGACTTTGATATCTTTATACTACTGTATTTTTTTTATATATATTTTCACATCATCCTCAGGAGGCCGGCATATGCTCTTATCCTAAGAAAACTCCCTTTTTTCATCACTAAAAAAAAGAACTGCAGGAGAAAATAATGTAAACTTAGCATCAAAGTTTAGTTGATGTTCATTTCTCACACCGATCTGTGTATATGAAAAGTTTTTGATCAGTTAAAAAAATGACCTACGTTTCAAATCTGAACGTAGATCGGTTTAAAAGTTGGTTTGTTTAAGAGAATGTTGTGTAATCCTTCTAACATTTCCCCATAAAACCATCTCAGACACGACACTTGAAGTTACATTCGAGAACAATCAAATATCTGCAGCTCCAAATCCAGACAGGCCAAAGCGTTTATCTGGTTAACGTGTGAGTCTGCGCCAAGTACAACAGCTCTGGATCTTAAAGTTGTACATTTCTGAGCGGTGGAGCAAGAAAAAGAAAAAAAAAAATCAATAGAGGAAATCAATGTGACAGTTTTCTATGTGGACAACCCACATCTAAGTTAAAGATCTGACCTTAAAACTAGTCTTTAACTTCTATCTTTTTTTCTTTTTGTAACATTTTCCTCTTACTCCTCCATGCATACATGATGTTCAGTTACATTATGGCGTCTCTCCGTACTTAAAAAAAAAAAAAAAACAATAATCCAAACTTCAAAATTGACTTATTTTACGTGTTTTTTTTCATTTAGATGTAATTTAACAAGCATTCAGGTTGATGCAACTAAAAATAAAGCTGTTTGTCTTTCTAGGTGGTTCGTAATTCACCTTCGTAATCACACACTATTAAACCAAGCATCTAAAAAAAAACATCTTCTGCATAACACAAATATATTACACTTCATTCCTAATAGGCCCTGTTGGAAGCTCCGTGGCCCCTCTTAAAAAAAAAATATGAGCAAAAATAACCAAATAAATATGTCAATCGTTTGTGCTGGGTTTATGTTGTTATGTGCTGTAAAAATTTTCGTTTGTGCCATTTTAATTTTTTAGATATTTACGATTCTTTTAAAGGTCAATTTGACGTCATTCAGCCCCTCATTTCGCTTAAAAATGCGAGAAAACTCCTAAAAATGGTGTCAATCGGTTGTGCTACGTTTGTGCTCTAAAAAATTTGTTTGTGCTGTTTTAGTTTTCATTTATATTAAGAAACACAATTTGGACGATAACATCATCCAGCCCTTTATTTATTTCTGGGCGTCGTGATCTTTGACGACGTCATGGTCCAAATCGTATTTCTTAAAATAAACAACAACTAAAATAGCACAAACGAACATTTTTACAGCACAAACGTAGCACAACCGATTGACATTTTTTGGAGTTTTCTCGCATTTTTTAAGCAAAATGAGGGGCTGGATGACGTCACATTGATCTATAAAAGAATTGTAAATATCTAAAAAAAAAAAAAAAAAACCTAAAATAGCACAAACGGAAATTTTACAGCACAAAAACAGCACAAACAACTGACATATTTTTCTGTTTATTTTTGTTCATATATATATATATATATATATATATATATATATATACTTTTTAAGAGGGGCCAGCTTCTCAGACCTCCCATTAGATTCTGTTGATTTTCACCTCTTATCTTCACTGTGTGCTGGAATGTTAGTCGCTGACGATACATTGAGCAAAAACATGTTAAAACCTATGCAGTTCACACCAAAACATAATAAAATGACAAAAAAAAATCAGACATAATAATGATGATCATTAAAAGAAAAAAAATATGTTAATAATCACGTATTTACATGTTAGAAAAAAAACAGTTGTGATTCTCTGAACACCACTGGATGGTGCCAGTGACCATTCGGAGTCACGGTATCTTCTGATGACACGAAGCGAGAGAAATTAAAAACATTATGTGATGTGAGTAAACAAAATAAAATAAGACCGTTTAAATTGGGTTTTGCAAATGAGCAATACTAATAATGAATGGTTGATTTTACTTGAGCACTAAAATCACTTGCATGTCTTGTTCCTTAAAGTTTGACCCTGTCCAGAAACAATCCTCAGAGGTTCAGCAGAGCTTCTTCGGGTTGTTAGGATTTAGGTAACTAGCCACCCTGTCTTCCTAAACACAACCGATGCATCACCAATACACGATTAATGATCGCTTGCTTCCATTTTTTTTAAAAAGAACGACTGGTTTTAAACATTAAAAAAAAAAAGAGGAAAAAACGTGCATGTCAGGGTGCTGTTTTGTACACCACCGTACATGAGATGTAACAGCTTGGGTTCATCGTCTTTATCTTTAATGTGGAAATTTCAAGCCCTAATCCAAACCATATGCTGCTCAAATGTAAGAACAAAAGGATCTGAATGTGAATCTTTGGATTTTAGTGGATAAATATCTTCGCTATCATCCTCGATGACCTGAACATGTTACATGACTTTAAAGCCATACGTTTGATACAAAACGTGTCCAGTTAAAACAAACTGAGCTGATGACTCAGGCTTGTTTCTGGTCAGGATCTTTGATTATTAAATCCATGTAACAAATTACTCTGAAGGAAGTGATCCACACATGGACGGCAGAACACATTGAGCGTTCCCCAAGAAACGATATCAAAACAAAAGAAACTGTACTGACGAATACGTACAGCTCACAGGAGAAAAAATAACTCCTTGATTTAAACTCTCGTCATCTGTTTCCCGTGTAGGTGCTCGCCTAACGATGCTTCCGCCATCTAATCAACTAGCATCTTTCCAAATCACTATCACACATTTTTTTTTCATAATCTACCTCCTCTTTTCTCATTTTTAATTACTTTCATTCCTACATAGATTTCCAAGGTTGCTGACTTTTGTCTCCATTTTTCTTGACTTATTTATTCGGTATTAAAGTAACAGCACAAGAAGAACATGTTACTACACACGTGTTTTTTCCTCGTCTTTCTTTTAGGCGTGTCTACATTTGATTTGCTCCTGATAGGGAAGCTTTGATTTCCTCTTATCTTGACATCTTGCGTCTGCACGCATAAAGAAACACACCTGGTTTGGGTTTTCAACTTTTCCACCTCTCTCGTTTTTTTTTTTTCACCGCTTCTGCACTAAGCGTGATTACCCGCGGTGTTTAACAGTGCTCGATCACCATGGCGATGGGTTTTTCTCTCGCTCACATCTAATTGGCTTGTTGGTCTAGTCGCTTGTATCGACCACAGAGAATATAAACATATTCATATCCAGATTCCTGTCATTGTCATGGTAACTATCTGTGGTGTTCTGTCAGTGTTCTGAAGTCATGGAGGCCAGGGTGCTGTCATGACGACCCATTTCTTCCAGCACAGCAGCCAGTTCATTCAGGTCTCCTTCAGGGAAATGTTGAGCCTCCCAGAGATCCAAAATCACACCAGTTGGACTGGACTTCGTGGCAAAGTAGTTCAGGTACCTGTGAACAATACGGGAGGGAAAGGAATACAAAAAAGCTTTTAGATTTAATAAGACGTTAAATATTGGTTCAAAGAACAAGACAAATCATAAGCTAGAACAGGGGTGGACAAACTTTTTGATTTGCGGGCCACATTTGAGACGGGGGGCCGGAACAGGAGCGGATGGATGGCATGCTTTAGTCCCCGCTAGATTAGACCGATAGTATGACGCGCTAAATTTTAAACAATTGCGCTAAATGTTACATCAAGAGCGTTAAATTTCAAATCTATCGGCGCTAGGTCTGAAATCTAGTGCGATAGCACTTAAAAACGTGCATTTAGCGATGCTAGGTTTGAAATCTTAAGCGCTTGATGTAACGTTTTGCTTGTTTTAACATCTAAGACGCTTGTTTACGTGCGTGTATTGGACCGGATGGCTTTCCATATCTGTGCACACTGTTTATTTTGACAGCGTGCGCATCACGAAGACACACACATTTTAACGGGAGCAGTGTTGTTGTATCCTCAATAAAGAGGAAACATTGGAATCGCAATATAAAATAAAACATTAACAAGGTTTATTTATTTAATTTTTTCAAATTCGGCGGGCCGGATTAAAATGTTTTAGCGGGCCGCATAAGCCCCGCGGGCCGTAGTTTGCCCATGCCTGAGCTAGAAGATTCTACACAAGACGTTCATCTCATTCAATTTTTTTTGGATTATGTTTCTAACTTCTTCCCACCTCAAAAACACACTTAAAAGGCTTTTTAAATTTTATTTCTGTATTTTTAACTTGCACGCACTCCCGTCTAGTATTTAGATATTACTTGAATGCTAGATTGTTCCAGGCCACAGAATTTGTTCCCCAACACCACATTCTAATGTGAGTAGAAATAACTTTTTTTTTTGCAGCAGTTGATTTGCTTTGCCCACGCAATGTATGTACGGATGTATGTACGTACGCTATGTATGGATATGTATGTAAAACCTGTGCCCTATCATCAGGTGCGCCTTATGTGTGTGTTAAATACAGAGCCCATGAAACTGAAACTCTGCTTTTTAACACAGTGTGTCTTTTGATCGTGAAAATATGGTATTTTGGCATTTAAAAATGTCAATTATCCAGCAGTTAACAGCTGCAATGATGATAAAAAAAAATATGATGTTAAAACTACGTCGTCTGCAAACAGCTCCGAGCCAAAAGTTTTCGGTGGCATAGCACAGAACGACAGAGAAGGAAAGAGAATGATAAATTTCTCCATTCTTCTGTAAATCTTGTAATTGTACAGTCGGCACACAGAGCCGTGTTCGGTGATTTATGTGCCAGGACTTCCTTCTTTTTCACATCTTCCTTCTAATTACCTCATTCAGTGATGCTTTAAATTTTTTTTTTCTCTTCTAACTTGTTATTTGGGTTTGGATGCCATCTCGCTGCAGTTTCTGATAAGAAAAGCCTTGTCGAATAACGGGAGAGACTTTATGGGAAAGCTTTGGGAGTTGGAGCTAAAAACTTAAGTGTATTGAGTTTCTGGAAAGTTTTATACTTTTTATTTGAAAAAAAAAAGTACACAAAAACCACATCCGGGGTTTGAAACCCTAACCTTCTTGCTGGGGGCGACTGTGCTAACTACTGTACTGTCCCTACCGTCATCCATCCTTCCATTTCTCTTTCCATTCCTGTTTAGAAATATGACTTTTTAAACTCTCACTTACTTTTCTAAAAAAAAAAATGAGAAATGAAAGTGTGCAAGTCACCTGTCCAGGTTGAGTTTATGAGCTAGCATCCTCCAGTCATTGCCTCGGGTCTGCGGTGCATCGAGGCTGCCACATAACTTCTGTCTGATGGATAAAGGAATACGGAAGGCGTTAGGCCCTGTTAGGGTTGTGATATTGCTGGCAGGGTCCATCAGAGAAGTGTCTATGCACTGGACCTCCTGTAACGATAAGAAGAGATTTTCTTATTTTAATTTTAGTTCTTTTTCTACTGCTGAGAACACAATGATACACGGAGAGGAATCACCAAAATACATTAAAATCTTTCTGAAAGATGACAAAACGGTTCTTCGATATGGTTAAAATCTAAAAATGACTCACAACAGACAAAAATGAACAAAGTTGTCAAATTTGTTAATGTTATTTAACTACTCTTGAAATTTCAAGGCTATAAAACCCCTTCCAAAATAATTTGTGGAGTTTTTTTTTTTTATCAGAGTTTTACTAGTGCTATCATTTTAACGCATTAATTCGATTAATTAATTACGACACATTTTAAAGCGTTAAAAAAATTAAACAATTAATTATGACGTCATAACGGTGGCGAGACAACGCTTCTGCATTTGAATTTTGGCCTATTGAAGGACCCGTGGTCTTCTTGGCCGTCCTACATTGCCAAAGCTGGCAAATAAGACAGTCATGGGGCGGATTCAGGAGGGGGAGGCGTGGGGGGTGCACGTCTCTCACCCCATCCATAACCCCTTTTGGTACACAAAAAAGGTGTTCTTACTATACTTTAACTACTATAAACTTTGGGCAAAATATGCACCAAAATGCAGAAAAATTACTTATTTTTCAAAATGTCCTTGGAGGAGAGGGTGAGGGGAGGTATGCCTCCTAACGCCACCCCCCCACCCACTCGTTTAGAAAATCCTAGTTTCGCCCCTGACTCGAGCCAGTTTTTATACAAAAATAATAAAAACGGGACAATAAATAAAAACATAGTAATTTGTAGTTTTTTCAAAAAGAAGTTCTTCTACCACCGGAGCAACTCCAGCCTGACATACCAACTAAACATAAAACATGTTCAGGCAAGTTCCTCTGTTGCGAGTGTGGCTACAATGAGTTCGCTTCGCCAAACCAAGCTAGCTGAATTTGGCAAGCGAATGAGCAAATCCACAACAGAGAAATTGACAAATACTATCGCAAAGTGGGTTGCTGCTGATTGCAGGACAATTTCTATTGTTGAAGATAAGAACGAACCCTAACGAACCCTTGTTTTACTTTTTTAATGATGCACCTGGCCTCATGAGGCACAGTTTACCAATAACAAATTGGATTTAAAATCTTTTCTTCTTACTGTATTCAATTGATTAGTCATACGGTACAATTTTTTAATATCCTCGAATTCAAATTCTTTATCAGGAGACTTTTAGCAAATATGACGTTAAAATGCAATTAATTCAATTAATTAATTATAAAATCCTGAAATTAATTTGATTATTTTTTTAATCAACTGACACCACTAATTTGAACATTTTCTCTTTTCTTTTTGTTTGTGAAACAACAAAAGGTGAACCGCGTTGTGACGAGCAACCGTGCTAATATTTTCTATTCTGCATCAACAATTAGCTACAAATCAGCTAATTAAGAGAAAATGAAGGACACATGTACGGAAATGTTCTTGAGCTGCCTTTTTCTTGTCTCGTTGTCGATCGCCAACTCTTTCTAAAGCTTCTTTTATCTGCCACTCCTGGGCTGGAAAGAGGCCGCAGACTAATGATTGTGGCTTGGCAGAAGGAAACAACGACTGCCACTGCTCATGTGAATGATTACTATTTACTTAGCCCCAATTTACAGCAAAATGCTTGCTGCTGCTGGAGAGCGAGTGACTGATCTAAAGGGACGTTTGCGACTCTGCAGGAATGATGGATGCCTTAGACCTCTTTACGTCCATTTGTTTAACACCGCTGGGTGGCTAAAGATGTACAGAATTTCAAATATTGCAAAGTACACCCAAGAAAATGACTCTATTTGAAATAGAACTGCAAGCTAATGAGGTAGTTAGTCTCGTGAAAGCTAAACTCAGCCATTTCGAATAAAGAAAAACGATTTCTAACATTTATGTGTGCGCGATGAAGCTCCAGCCACTGGCGCAGCCAACGGTCAGAGCGGGAAAAACCTGCCTGTGTTTCAACCGACAAACAGATGTCTAGTGAACATCTGGAGAATGAACAGCAGATGTAAGCATGTGTTTAAAAGGTTCAATGGATTAACTGTGACGTTATCACACATTAAAAACAAACAGCTTTAGATGTTCCCCGCGTCCAATCAAATCACCAGATATAAAGACTTCAAAGAATATTTGGGCCTAAGAACGGATGAACTTTGTAAAAGAGAGAAAGTTTCTGCAGCCAATTAAACACAGTTGGAGGCAGAATGATTGGGGAATAAAGAAATGCACCCATCTATCTATGGAAGGATGGATGAATAGGAACCAGTAGATAAATGGGCCGACTTTTTTTTTTTTTTTTTTTTCTCACCATATCTTTGTTACAACCTAAAACGGAAAAGACAATCTTTTATTCATTCATTCATCTTCTGAACCGTTTATTCCCTGACAAATTTGCAGGTGGTGCAGGAGCCTACGCCGGCTCAAGGCAGGGTACACCCTATACAGGTCGCCAGACTGTCGCGGGCCAGTCTTAAATTCAATAAAAAATATCACCACCCACGTTGGTGGGATTGTTAAAGAATTATTCTACAGGCACACTTTTTTTTTACTTGGCGCCATCATTTCCGAGAAAAATCAAAGGGCCGGTATTCATCTCGTGTTCGAAAACCTCTTGCTGAAATATGAAAGATTGAACAGAGTCACAGAATCATAACAGGAACTCTGACTTTTTGCCAGTCGGGGGAAGAAAACTTGTGACTTCAGGACCTTTGGCTCGGAGATGGAGACGTTAGAAGTCAGAGGGAATTCCCATCTGTCTGTGGAGATGGTTTTTCTAATATTTATTTCTGCATTTGGCCAGTAGGAGCTTACGACATCTATTTCTGACTGTCTGAAATCCTAGATGATATTCATTAATGAGGGTTTATTGTGAAAAATGACCTTTTTTTTTGAGGTTTCTTTTGGAAAAAGAAATTGCAAAAGAGTCCACTACGTGATACGTAATCATTAAGCATCAATTCACAACAAAAAATGGCCCAAAAAAAGACAAACAAAAAGTGGTAAACTTTACAAAAGTTGAGAAACTTTTTCTGTCTTACAATTAGAGCAATTAAACCTGGAGCAACTTGAAACAGTATTAAAATGCATATTTTATATAATGTTTTTGGCCATGGATTTTGTTCTCTGCCATACCCCAATTGTAAAATAATAGAATATGCACTGGTTTTGCTGATTTAATTTGTTTTACAATATTTTTTGTGGCCTTAAATAAAATTTACACTGTGTCATGCACACACAGAAAGGGCGGGACCAAGCACGGAGCGAGAGAAGGAGATTCACTGTCTCAAAACGAAACTGAAATCAAAGATGTTTTAAACCCGGAAAAGGATGGAATGCCCCCTGCAGGTCAGTGACAAGGTCCTGGCTCAAGTGGAGGAGTTTAAGTATCTGTGGGTCTTGTTCACGAGTGGGGGAAAGATGGGGTGGAAGATCGACAGTCGGATCGGTGCAGCGTCAGCAATAATTAGGATGCTGCATTGGTCCATCGTGGTAAAGAGAGAGCTGAGCCGAAAAGCAAAGCTCTCGATTTACAAGTCGATCTACGTTCCCACCCTTACCTATGGTCACCAGCTGTGGGTGGTGACCGAAAGAATGAGATCACGGATACAAGCGGCCGATTTGAGCTTCCTCCGCAGGGTGGCTGGGCTCTCACTCAGAGATCGGGTAAGGAGCTCTGCCAATCGGGAGGAGCTCGGTGTCGAGCCGGTCCCCCTCCAGGTCGAGAGGAGCCAGATGGGGTGGTTCGGACATCTGGTCATTATGGACCCCCGAGCGGGGGGTGTTACGGGCATTCCCCACTGAGAGAAGACCAAGAGGTAGACCCCGGATCTGCTGGAGAGACTTTGTCTCACAACTCGCCGGGGAACGAGTTGGCATCCTTCCGGGTGGGCTGGAGGATGCAGCTGGGGAGAGAGAAGCCTGGGCTTCCCGTGTGAGGCTGTTGCCCTCGCTACCCGGTCCCGGATGAGCGGAAGATGACGGAACGGATATTTAAAACTTTTTTTTAAAGCAAATCTCAAATTTCCAAGCAAACAAACGTATAGTCTTTCTCTGAGATTTTCTACAAAAACACAACACACCCTCTTCAGAGGAAATTATAGTGTGTTAGGATGCAAATAAGACGTGGGGTGTTACCTCCTCCAGCGTGTTGCTTAGTTGAAAGATTTGTCCTTCTCCTTCTACCTGCCGCACGCACAGCTTGCAGCTCATCTCCGTGGTGGCCGGACTTAGTCTCTCCAGAGTAAAAGTACAATGAAGACTTCTCTGACTCCCACTCCAAACCTGGTAAAATGGGATCTCCTAAAACACACACAAAAAAAAATCCATCATCAAAAAAACATAACTTGTCAGATCGAAAGTATAAAAGTTATTTTTCTTAAACTTATAACTGTAAAGTATCCATCTCCATCCATCCCTCTCACCTGGTACTTTGCGATGAGTTTGCTTTTCCAGTGTGTGTGTGGCACGTCGTGGATCGACAGTCTCAGATTATGTGTGCTGTCTTTGAAGTTCAGAGTTTTTGGCTCATCCAGAAGCTTCCCTCCCATTTGGGTTTCCATCTGAAGAACCTCCTACAATGAACCCCACATAAAAAAAAACCAGAAACTACTTTAGAATTCTTCTGCATCTTTGACTCTGTGTAACTTTCTCACTGAAACTTTAACTTTTCACGCCTAAGCGTCTGCAGTAGATCTTTATTGTGAATAATAACAATATTTATTACAACCATGAAACACTTGGAAAGCCTTAATATTTTGTGCCAAATTAGCATCAGACATGGTTTTCTCCTCACAGCATGAGCATGAATGATTTAAAAAAAAAATAAAACCTCATAGGTATTTATTACAACTTTAATAGATAATCCCAAAATCAGCTCATTATCTAAGTTAGTGAATAATACCTTCACCTTATGGAACACGTATCTGGTTGATTTTTTGTTATAAATTCAGCTCTTGTTTGCAATCCGTCTCTCTTTCAGCAAAAACAACCCCAAGATTGCCGGCCGTTTCCTGCACGTTTTCTCTCAGAGGTCCCTTTACTACTGTGCTTGTTCTAGTTTGGGGTACTGGATCAAGCCTTATTTGATTAAATATATTTAAGTGTCTCGAGGTCTTGTTCACGAGTGGGGGAATGATGGAGCGGGAGATCGACAGGCGGATCGGTGCAGCATCAGCAATAACTAGGACGGTGCATCGGTCCGTCGTGGTAAAGAGAGAGCTGAGCCGAAAAGCAATGCTCTCATTTCACCAGTCGATCTACGCTCCTACTCTCACCTATGGTTACCAGCTGTGGGTGGTGACCGAAAGAATGAGATCGCGGATACAAGCAGCTGAAATGAGCTTCCTTCGCAGGGTGGCTGGGCTCTCACTCAGAGATCGGGTGAGGAGCTCTGCCATCCGGGAGGAGCTCGGTGTCGAGCCGCTCCTTCTCTCACAGCTGGCCGGGGAACGACTTGGAATCCTTCCGGGTGAGCTGGAGGATGCAGCCGTGGAGAGAGAGGCCTGGGCTACCCATTTGAGGCTGTTGCCCCCGCAACCCGAACCCGGAACAAGCGGAAGATGATGGAACGGAATAAAAAAAAAAGTTTAATTTATTTAAGTGTCTCGAGGTCTTGTTCATCAGGACGCTGCTTCGATCCATCATGGTAAAGAAAGAGCTGAGCCGAAAAGCAAAGTTCTCGATTCACCAGTCGATCTACGCTCCTACTCTCACTTCTGGTCACCAGCTGTGGGTGGTGACCAAAAGGAAGAGATCACAGATACAAGCGGCCAAAATGAGCTTCCTCCAGAGGGTAGCTTGGCTCTCATTTAGAGATAAGGGGGACGAGCTCTATCATCTGGGAGGAGCTCAGAGTAGAGCTGTTACTCCTCTTGGTCAAGGGAAGCTAGATCAGGCATGGGCAAACTACGGCCCGCGGGCCACATGCGGCCCTTTAAACGTTTTAATCCGGTCCACCGAACTAGAAAAAATAAAAGCTCAGATTAATAAATTTCGTCCGACCCAATCTATTAGTTCTCTAACCATTAAATTGGCTTAATTTACTTTTAAATTGATATTAAAGTATTTACTACATGTCGTGCTTTTAAGATTTAAAAAAAATGTGATAAATTACGGGCAGAAAATAAATGATTTTAATCTAACGATATCTGATCTCATTTTGTGATATAGTTTATTAATCTAAACCAATATTTATGTATTCATTTACTGATTTATTTAATCAAAATAATAGAATAGGGCTAGGATTAAAAGTACATGTAAGATATTTAAGAAGAGATTGAAATAAATGAGTAACGTGCTTTGAATATGTCTTTTTTTAAGCAAAGGAGAAAAAAACTGCATATTTTATTATTCTGAGCTTCACTTGTTTCAGTAATGTTTTCTGCGCACCGTCCTGTGGGGATTCTTGCTCATCCTCTTAGAAAATGACTTCTGTTTATCAACTAATTCCCCGCCAAGAGAGTCCCCTTCAGACACAGCAGTGTGCGTAAAGATAAACACACGTATGGATCCGGCTGACATACAACCCGTGTTTTAGAAGCACGGGGATGCTCTTTTGTAAATAAAAGCAGAATGCAATTAAATTCAAGTCCCTTATTGATAACTGCAAACATGCAAATGATCTAACATTTAAAATAAACCTATTACCATATTATTCAATTTCAAGGCGAAAACTAACTGCTTTTTTTTCGATAACCACTTGTGTACAACTGTGATTGCATTGTTTTCTTTGAGAATGTGAAGATCAGAGGGAGCTACGTTGTGTCCTAACTTCTCCTGATATGGTCCTATAGTTACGTATGATGTTCTAAGGTATTATTAGTCATTATTTTTTTTATTTTTTTTGTTATTTTGAATTACTCTATTCATCCCTCACCGGGGAAATTTGTTTGCTGCACTCCTTACACCGCAGCATTATTGTAGCTCATATGATCTCACAATGATGTTAAGCTTCTTCTTCTTTCGCCATTTCTCTTCAAGGGTCACCACAGCAAGTCAGTTTCATTCATCTAACTCTATCTCCTGCATCCTCTTCGGTCACGGACAACTATCTTCATGTCTTCCTTCACTGTATCCATGAACCTCCTCTTTGGTCTTCGTCTAGGCCTCTTTCCCAGTTATTCCAAACCCAGCATCGTTCTTTTGAGGTACTCTGCACATGTCCAAACCATCTCAGGTTCTGTCCACACGTAGCCGGGTATTTTTGAAAACGCATATCTGCTGTCCTCCGTTTTTGGAAAACGCTTGCGTCCACACGTAACTGTTTTCAAAACATCTGCATTCACACAGAGCTGTATAAATATGCGTCTGAGTGCAATTATGAGCATGCCAGACCAGTAGTTGGCAGTATTGATGTAAATGTAAGTTCTGAGCTATCCAATTAGAGCACCTCTCTCGTCATTTCTGCAAAACCTGAAACATGATGTATGTGATTAATAATTGCCAATTGCAATGCATTTCTCCTCCTTTGCTCCTCAACAAGAAGCAAGAGCAGTTAAGAGTGGACAAAAAGGCAAGAAAAGAGGGTCTGCAACAGGGTAAAAAGTAATGCATGTTTTTGTGGATCCATGCTGCCAACTGTCTGCTTTGTAAACAAGGACGCAAACAAATAATGTATGTGCAATAGTTATTGCAGGTAGTGACGAATTAAAATGCAAATCTCCGTTTTCGAACGTCCGTTTTCAAAAACGCCGGTTTCGAGTGAAAAAACCTTGTGTGGACAGCAGGCCAAAACAGATAAAGACACATGTGTTTTCAAAGATACCCGGCTACGTGTGAACAGGGCCTCAGTCTGGCCTCTCTGACTTCATCTCCAAAACGTCTAACGTGCTGTTCCCCTAATATACTCATTTCTAATCCTGGTCACTCCCAGAGAGAACCTCAGCATCTTCATCTATGCTACCTCCGTCTCTGTTTCCTGTCTTTTCCTCATTGCCACTGTCTTGAGACCAAACAGCATGGCGGGTCTCGCCACGGTTTTGTACACTTTTTCTTTCATTTTAGCTGAAACTCTTCTGTCACACATCACACCTGATACTTTTCTTCACCCGTTCCAGCCTGCTTGCAGACGCTTCTTCACCTCTTTTCCACACTCTCCATTGAGCTTCTAATGTGCAGATTATCATGGGGGAATGGTTTGTTTTAAAACAGTAATGGGACCTTTTTAGATGTGCATTTTGACAGTTTCATACAGTAGTTTTTATTAAAACCTCAAGTCAAGTTTCTTAAGATGTTAAAAATTTAATTTCTACCCGACTGTCAGATTCAATGTGAAAATTACACAACTTGTTCTGAATCAACCTGATATTTTACACCACAAAAACACCCATTTTCTCCCGAGTTTACTTGCAAATGTTCATATTTTGATGCCGAAGAATAAAAAAAAGAAGCTCGAAATTATTTATGAAACTAAAATGTGTTATTTTTTAAGCCTGTAATTTCTTGTAAATAAAACATTAATTCATAACCTTTGCAGGAATCCGCCGTCTGTTTTTATTTACATTTTGAAAAATATTCTAACTTAGTTGAAATTTACATTTTGTAAAACAGTCTGAAACTTGGTGAAATTAAGATATAAATTTTGAATCAGAGTTTTGACCCTTAGCAACTCGTGGAAAGTTTATCACGCCTTCTGTCGGTCAGAATAATTTACCCACAAAGTCTCCATAGCTACGGCCAACCTTTGGAGTTCTATTTGAATTTAAAATTCTTTTCTTGAATTAATAAAACTTTGTGTGATAGTGTGCAAAGCCATGTGCGTCGCACTCGCTCGACCTATGGATGCGCACATAAATTACCAATGGTAATCTCGTGCATCTGATCCAGTGCTTTGAATTAGTTGAGATTCCAAGTGAGGTGCATCTCCACATTGACTTTGCTTGACCCTGTTTTGTTTACTGCTTCTCATTGCATCTTCAGAAGATCAGAGGTGAAGAAACATCTCCTCACGACTTCATATAAACTGTAGCTATTAAAGCTCTAAAATATCAAATCAACATGGAAGAATTTTAATATGGGAAGCGTAAAGTGAGAAGAAAGTCTCTAGTGAGTTTGAAGATTACGGCTTATACAGATGATTCAAATCATTAAACACCATTAGTGTTATTCAAGGCATGACGGTCTGGAAACAATAGCGATAAACAACGTGTTACAAAAAAAGTAATAGTTTGAACTAGGGCTGAAACAACTAATCGAATTAATCGATTATAGTCGATTATTGAAATAGTTGTCGACTAATTTAGTCATCGATTAATCGTTTAGGGAGTTTTTGCTGTCAACTGCACTTAATATTACACAACTTGATTGTTTTTTGTGTATTTTTACTCATGTTAACCTAGGCCATTTTTGTTTGGTACTATACCTCTGAACAAGGTTAAAATTGCAAATCTAAAACTGTTAACGATTTCTTGTTTTTAAACGTGATCCTGGATGGTCAACAGTTTACATTTTATGTTTTTTTAGCCAGTTCTATAAAACACATTTTATGGGTGGTCGTGATTTACCTTTACTGTATACAGTAAGTAGATTTATTATTTTATATTTGCTGTAGAAATGGTAATATTCTCCCTCTTTATTTCACAGAAAGATTAACATTTTTACTTATTAGAATGAGCCCAACGTGTTGTTTAAGTGGTTATGAGTTGTGTTTTGCATAACTACATTCAATAAAATGCCAAAAAAACATTATTTATTAAGTTGCCGATTTTACCCGATTAATCGATTAATCGAGCCAATAATCGCCAGATTAATCGATCACCAAAATAATCGTTAGTTGCAGCCCTAGTTTGAACATCGGTCATGTGGATCCAATGGAACATCGACAACAAAAAATGAGTTAATAAGAAACCAAACAACTACGTTACCTTAAGTGCATCCTGAGTGTCATCCAGACAATAGATCCTGATGTGATAGTCCAAAGTCGTGCATGAGATGGGCCCGAAAACTGCCAGTTTGAGCCTCTTGGCGGCTGCTTTGCTGACTGACTGACCAACCAGGCAGTACGTCCCGAGCGTCTCTGTCAGAATGTGACACGCCTCTGAGTCCATCTGTACGTAGCACGGGGTGGTAAAGTTCTCCTCTCCAACCACAACCACGTCCTGTTGGAACCAACACACACACAGTGTCACACAACAGTCCAGCTAGGTCACTGATAATAAGTTATAAGCAGCATTTTTATGAACCTGGTTATTATTTGTTGCTGGGCAAAAAAAAAAAAAACAGCTAAAAATCCCAGAAATCTGAAATGTTGAGCATTTTATGTCAAAATTGTTTCCAGGAAAACAATCAATTCTTCAACATAAAAAGAAAAGAAAATGTCCAAAAACAACAAAAAGGCTAGAATTAATCTGTTCACCAGTCGTGATCATGGAGGGTTCTAAACTTGTCAAATAAAAGGTGCATTGTTTTCTGGAAGTGCACAGCATGCACAAAAATAATTTTTCGGCTAATTGGTCAGAAGCTGTGCTAAACTGTATTTCTGCATGTCCTTCACTGTCCCTCATATTTGTTTTTTTGGGACTCAAATAACGGTTGTCAAGTAAAAATGACAAAATAATTTTTTGGCACCAATCACAACAATAAAAAAAAACCCCATTCCTTATAACTCTTTCTTGTTTTAACAAAAATTATTCGATTTCCGTTCATTTCTAAAAAAAAAAGTTATCAAGCACATTCTGAATTTTCCCCTACAGCAAGGGTGGGCAAATGTTTTGGTTGGGGGGCCACATTGAGTTCTAACATTTGACCAGGGGGCCGGAACAGGAGCAGATGGATGGCATGCTTTGGTAACCACTATATTAGACCGACAGAATGACGCTAGATTTTAAACAAGCGCTAAATGTTAAATGAGGTGTTGGAGGGATCCAGTTTGATGACCTCAGGATCGGATCTCTGCTTTTTGCAGATGATGTGGTCCTGTTGGCTTCATCGGACCGTGATCTCCAGCTCTCACTGGATCGATTTGCTGAAGAGTGTGAAGCGGCCAGGATGGGAGTTAGCACTTCCAAATCCGAGACCATGGTCCTCACGCTTGTTTACGTGCGTGTATCGGCCCGGATGTCTTTCCATATATGTACACACTGTTTATTTCAAGGGCATCACGGAGACACACACATTTTATTGGGAGCAGTGTTGGTGTTTTTGGCGCCATCTAGTGACCAACAATCAGAACTACAAGGAAAATAAAACATTAACAAGGTTTATTTATTTAATTTTTCTTATGTTCGGCGGGCCGGATTAAAACGTTTAACGGGCTGCATGTGGCCCGCGGGCCGTAGTTTGCCCACCCCTGCCCTACAGGGATATTTTGTGTGTCTGGTATCTTCAGTCCAAACTGTCATTAGAGAGCTCCAGAACAGCTACTAGATGGTGCTGATTTGGAAAGGGTGGAGCAGGAACAACAGCTTGGTGGAACAGTAGCTTACTGGAATAGAGGTAGAACAACCTCTTGGTGAAACAGAGCTGGAACAGCCATTGGTGAAACAGATGACAATCGGTTTTGCATGACGGAATATAGGCAACGTTTGAAAGATTTGAGGATCATAATGAGATCTTTTAAAATAACTGCTTTTTAAAGCTCCACATCTTGATAGCAATTCACAAATCCGTCACTGTGGTTGGAACAAAACTACTGGATTTGTTGCATAAGTCCACTGGCTTTAGTGCCGCACTTTTTCACCTCTGTCTGGCACGCATCATAGTGAAGTCAGATATGTTCAGACAAGAATCACAGTTAATATCATTCAGGCAAGTGATATTACACATTCAGTGTGCATGCAGAAGATCCTTTCTTCATTCCTTCACCTTTTGCTTCACTGCCAGCACGGCACATCCCAAGACTTCCGCTTCGACTCAAGATTCCTCGTTGCTGAAGTAACTTATCTACTGAAACTCTACTAAAAAACTAAAAAAAAAAAATCCAAAAAAAGTGTAGCACTACATGAACCTGCTGCCATCACGAGTAGCGCTTTTTTTTTTTTTAATTTCCGTCACCAAACCTTGCTTTAATGTTCTAATTTATACTTCATGCAACAAAGTTAACTCTGTAAGCTGGAGTTTGTTCATGGGTTATAAATATAAAACTGTTCTAGACTCACCACTGGTAGTAATGTGATCAGTGAGATAAAACTTTCCGTTGAATAAAAATCTGTGCACATTTACTTATATCAACAATACTTTAAAGAAGTAACTGGTTAAAATAGCTTTTTCTCTTTTGTTTATTTGACCACAAAGATAGCCGTAGTTAAAACTCCCCTGTTGTTTGAACATCAGCTTTACTTGTGAGTTTATAGGCTTTAAGGCATATTTGGTCTGTTAACACAACACACAGTCACACACAGTTTGATTGTGTGTGACTGTGTGTGACCCTCTAACTTGGGCAAACAAACGACAAACAAGCAAAGTTGTTGTTTATAATGTAAATATACGTTTTTTTAAAATGCTATTGCTAACCAGATAAAGTGCTAAAATAGTCTAAAATAGACAAATTATATAAAAAACTTTTAATTAGGTTTTATGCCTAAGTGAGGCATGAAAATTGAGGCATGTAAAAGTGAGGTTACAGGGAGAAGAAATAAAGAAGGTGGAAGATTTTAAGTATCTAGGATCAACAGTCCAGAGCAATGGAGAGTGTGGAAAAGAGGTGAAGAAGCGTGTTCAAGCAGGCTGGAATGGGTGGAGAAAAATATCAGGTGTGATGTGTGATAGAAGTGTGATAGACCGGCCATGCTGTTTGGTCTAGAGACAGTGGCTCTGAGGAAAAGACAGGAAACAGAGATGGAGGTAGCAGAGATGAAGATGCTGAGGATCTCTCTTGGAGGACCAGGATGGACAGGATTAGAAATGAGTATATCAGAGGAACAGCACATGTTAGAGGTTTTGGAGATAAAGTCAGAGAGGCCAGACTGAGATGGTTTGGACATGTGCAGGGAAGAGAGAGTGAGTACATCGGCAGAAGGATGCTGGGTTTGGAACCACCAGGAAAGAGGCCAAGAGGAAGACCATAGAAGAGGTTCATGGATACAGTGAAGGAAGACATAAAGATAGTTGGCATGACCGAAGAAGATGCAGCAGATAGGGTTAGATGGAAGAAACTGACTTGCTGTGGCGACCCCTGAAGGGAAAGGATGAAAGAAGAAGAAGAAGATACCTCCGCCAAAAAAAGGCATCAAGCACACAGGCTTTAGGATTTTTTACTATTGTAGAAATTTTAGTAAAACTGCCCACAGTTCCTCAATACACCCTGTGCATGAATTGATTAGGTTTTCAATATCACACAAACCAAAACCAGGGAAAGTTGTGTCTACCATAACAGGAATATTTTTCAGTTCTAAACACAATCTGCTGTTAAAACAAAGTCAATACGTTCATTACGAGAAGAAAACTACTTGTTTACAGTGTGTGTGTGTCTGATGGTGTTTGTGATAATCTACCAGCTGGTGTTTGTGTAATTTCTGCAGCTTCCTGACTTATTGTAAATCCATGCAGCACCTTGGCTTATAAGGAGGATGCTCTGACTTGGGGTCTTTTTTATCACATTGCTAAATCTTTAATTAGCTGTAAATGTTCAAGTTATCATGCGTGACTATGGTTAAAACCCAGCATCACGGGTGTTGGGTGCTTTGCATGCATGTATGTGATCCACATATCTATTTTTACTTCACACTTCTTATGGAATTTTGTGCTGAAACAATACAGAAGAAGGAAAGAAATATGGTGGGAATTTGTTATTACTGGTAATCACAACTGTGTCTCCCCCCCGTCATTTTAACCCCCCGGCTGAGACGAGCTGGAATTCAATTACCTCCCCTTTCTCCCTGTTTGGGGAAAAACTTTCTGATGGGAAATGGATGTTCCACGGCAAGAAGAGGAAAACAAATCGACCTCGTGATGAAATTCCACTTTTCATTTTTCTCGTCTTTATTCACTCCGCGCCGAACCCCTTCTGTTCTTCAGTCTCTCTCTCATCCGCACACACACTTTGATACACACACGCGCGCTGAATCGTATGCATGGCTAATTGTGCGGAGACATTGTGTTGAGCTGTGATAAGCAACAGAAGACAGCATACGGGGGCCTTGTGGACACAGCGATGCTGCAAGACAGCCTTATCATCCACACACACACAAAGATACCCACATGCACCAACACACACACATACAAAAGATTGCTGAGGTAGAGGCTTCATGCTGAGAGACATGGGAGGAGGGAGGAAGACGGCTAGCGAAAAAGGAGGGATGGAAACATAAGAAGAGGATGAGAGAAGAGGAGGATGGCAGGAGCATAACAAATTGCCTCTGATAGGAGTCTTCAACCCCCTGCTTGTCTACTTGCCTGTAGGCACTTTCTGTTTACGACATTTTCTCATCTTTTCATCCTTTCGCTCACCCTCCCTCAGTGCATGCAGAGTATCTATGTGTAATCCAGGTTATTCTTTTCTATGCATGCACATGAGCTGCGTGAGCATTGTGTTATCTGAGGTGGAACGTTTTGTAGGAGTTTTAAATGTCTCTGCTTTGAACGGATCACTCAGCTTCTTTTAAACATTTAATATTAAATTAGAATAAAAAATGTTAAAACTAGGGCGGCAAAATATATCAATATCGAATCCAACGCCTGCAATTGTCAAGATTTTTTTATTAGTTTCTAAGTATTTCACAAAATGTTTCTGTGTGTCTCTGCGTTCAATGTTGACTCTGAGCAGCCAACTGATTTGTCAGGTCTTGCATAGCTGACCAATCAGATTTGTGGTAGCGGAGTCAGGAGGGTTAGGACGCGGGGCCAAATGGCACCACTAGGGCAAATCATTCATAGTAAAAACATTTATTTTGTGAAAGGTGAATTATTAGAAAAATTTGTATAGTTATATTTTTTCAAAACTAATTCATCCAATCTCGAGCTGAGTTTGACCCCATCCCAGTGATGTCATGGTCACGTGCTTATGTATTTTGGGTTTTTGAGAAAAGCTCCTTCAACACTGAAAACGACGTTATTGCTTGTAGGGAAACATAAAAACATGCCAACAACAAGAATCCTGTTCGTTCAAGGACTCACCGAGGGAAACATTACAAAATTCCACTATTTTGACCAGATGCCCGAACTACCTCATCTGGCTCCTCTCGACCTGGAGGAGCGGCTCAACACCGAGCTCCTCCCGGATGGCAGAGCTAATCACCCTATCTCTGAGTGAGAGCCCAGCCACCCTGTGGAGGAAGCTTATTTTGGCCGCTTGTATCTGTGATCTCATTCTTTCGGTCACCACCCACAGCTGGTGACCTAGGTGAGGGTGGGAACGTAGATCGACTTGTAAACCGAGAGCTTTACAAGGTTGGTTATTTGCTTTTTAAATGCTAAAAAGGCAGAAAAACAGAAGCTGAAGCAGCAGCTGGAAAAAATAGAGACGAAGAAAAAAAAAATTTTGAAGGTGGAAAGTTTGTCATAGATTTTTTTTTTAAATTGGCCATTAATTATATATATTACCAAAAAATGTCAAAATAATTGGGACTAATAATAGCCGAATCAGGTTTATGCATAATCTTCATAGTGTGACAGTTTGAACGTGCATTTTTTTTTCACATGGTTCATATATTAAAATAGGTGCACAAAAAAATTTTAAAGAAAAAAAACTTGTTTCTATTAACTAGTGCGATATGAGACAGAAAAATCAAAATGATTGCGTTCATATTCTCCATTAAAACAGGCTTCTTTGTGAGTTTAAAAACACAGACACCCACCTCCCACTCTCCCATAGCCAACTGATTTTTCAGCTGGATGAGCCAGTCCTCCTGGACGTTGTCTGCACAGTGATGGATGGTGAGGATGACCGGCCTGGTCAGAAGAGCTCCTGCAGGACCACAACTCACCACTGGACTCAACACCGTCTGGATGTCCTCCACCGGGGGTCTGGAAACAATGCATAACGTTTAAGAAAACAGTCTAGGTCAGGGGTACCCGGTCTTTTTTTGTCCCATGATCGACTTTACAAATATCAAACCTCCTGAAATCTACAGTCCCATGTTACCATCACAAACCGAGATCGTTTCCAGCCTGCTGTAACTACCCCTACAACACAATTTGTGACATACGCACACACTTACAGCACTTTGCTAGGGGGAGGAGCCACAGCAGCACTCTGGGCTGCCTATTGATTACAGGCTTAACAACGTGCTTTCACATCACACACTCCAAAAATCTCCAGTAACAGCAGAAAAGCCGCTAGATTGACACTTTTTTTGAAAAAAAAAAAAAAAAAAAAGAGTCCCAAAATTTTAGCAACTCTAGCGGCTGATGTCATTGTGAGGCTGATTATAGGCTGACGCCAACTTTTTAAAAAAAAAAAAATTTATTACTTTTTTTCATTGCCATACAATCGACCCATAATGCCTGTGCGATCGGCCAGTTGATCGCGATCGACCAGTTGATCGCGATCAACGTAATGGGCACCCCTGGTCAAAATGGAGATAAGAGAAATGGGATTTTTTAAGTTACTGTGGGATTAATTTTGTCTTATGAACAGTTTATCCCTAATGGTTGTGTATGTGGCCCTGACACAGACTGGCAAACTTTTTGGGGTGTACCCTGCCTCTCACCTGAAATCAGCTAGGATAGGTTCCGGCAGTCCAAACAAGCCCAATCACAAATCAGCAGGACAGGGGGCGGCGGGTTTTTTATTTGTTATTTTTTTTTTGTTTATTTTTTTTACTTAATTTGCATTTTACCCGCAAAATAGCATCAGCTAGTCAATTGTTTTAAAAGTCTTTCCACTGGTAAGCATTAGAAATACAAGATATTAAATATTCTGAGGAGCTTTGAAATTGTTTATTAAAGTTTATAGGGGCCAACTTGGGCCAACTTGAAAAAGAGGTGAAGAAGCGTGTGCAGCCAGGCTGGAACGGGTGGAGAAAAGTATCAGGTGTGATGTGTGATAGAAGAGTTTCAGCTAAAATGAAAGGGAAAGTGTACAAAACTGGGGTGAGACCTGCCATGCTGTTTGGTCTAGAGACAGTGGCACTGAGAAAAAGACAGAAAACAGAGATGGAGGTAGCAGAGATGAAGATGCTGAGGGTCTCTCTGGGAGTGACCAGGATGGACAGGATCAGAAATGAGTATATTAGGGGAACAGCACATGTTAGAGGTTTTGGGGATAAAGTCAGAGAGGCCAGACTGAGATGGTTTGGACATGTGCAGAGACGAGAGAGAGAGTACGTCGGAAGAAGGATGCTGGGTTTGGAACCACCAGGAAAGAGGCCTAGAGGAAGGCCAAAGAGGAGGTTCATGGACGCAGTGAAGGAAGACGTGAAGATAGTTGGTGTGACAGAAGAGGATTCAGCAGATAGGGTTGGATGGAAGAAACTGACTTGCTGTGGCAACCCCTGAAGGGAAATGCCGAAAGAAGAAGAAAAATAGGGGCCAACTTGGGAGGCGTAATGGGCCGCATTTGGTACTGAGGCCATAGTTTGCACACATTGGCAAATTTTCCAAAACTTTACAACAACTCCAAAAATATGTGTTAAGTTGATTGGCCACTATTAAATTGCTCCTATGATTGAGAGTGTGTGTGGCTTGCAACAGACTGGTGAACTTATTGGGGTGTACCCTGCCTTTCGGTTGTAATCAGCTGGGATAGGCTCCACCACCCCGTGTGACAGCGGTTATGAAGACAAAACATCAGCACCAATTTCTGTTTCCAGCTGACTCTTTTTTTTTCCCCCTTGTGCTGCACACATCAGCAGACTTCCCAATAAATCCTCCCATCCGGACGTTTCCCTCCAAGGTTTAGTAGATGTCTTTATTTGCGGCTTCAGACAAAATAATTAGTGTAAAACATTTAATAAATAAGGTTTTATTTGTCTGATTTAGAACTTTGTGTGTGATTTCTACATTGATTTAAAATGTTCCTGCTGCCGCCAAAAGTTCTGGAAAACAAATGAGCACAACAATGATCGGAGTCAACGAATATGCACGTGTTCATCTGAACTGTTTGACATCATTGTCCATTGTTAATAAGATTTGCAGTCACATACATTTTAATTTGTGAGAGTTTAATGAGAGACTAGGATGGATTACCTCTGCATAGAAATGAAAATTAAAGAAGAAAACAGATCAGAGCAGCACGGATTCAGTCAGAGAATGATTAGTGTAGCGAACCCTAGCTGGAGCCAGTAGCTTTGCGGCTCACAGGCAGAAGAAAATGATCACAGATCACAGACTGACTTGCGTTTCATGGTGCATCAGGGCATTGGAAGCTCAAACAGTTGCTAACTAATACATGTACGTAGCACTGCATCTACAGAGCAGCTTGGGCTCGTTCTCACATAGAGAGATTTGCAACCGCATATTGAATTCCATTTGGATGTATTATTTATTAGGCTGCTTTCATTAGTAAATCTAAAAGCAAAAATTACAAATCTCGGACAATGTTGAAAATATGTCTCCTCATCTTCCAGAATTGATCATCTGACACACACAGCAGCAATGAGGCCAAAAGATCTCTCTTTTTTTGAAGCCTTAGGGCGTCTGGATCTTTAACAGTATTATCTATTCAGCTGCTGTAGCTCATTATTGACTCATCAGAGGGGCGGAGGAACTAAAATGTGACTTCAAGTTTTTAACTCTTTACCTTTCTTTAAAGTCAGTCAGTCATTTTCTTATCCATCTATCCCTTGTGGAGTTACGGGGGGTGCCGGAGCCCATCCTGACTGATTTAAGGCAAAGGGCAGGGTACACCCCGAACAGGTCACCAGTCTGATGCGGAGCCACGCACATACAACCATCCACACACACACACACACACATTCCTAGAGGCAATTTGGCACCGGCCAATCAACTTAGCATGCATGTCTTTGGAGGGTAGGAGGAAACCGGAGTACCCGGAGGAAACCCACACAAACATGGGGAGAACATGCAAACTCCACACAGAAAGGACAGTGTTCCTAGCCTCGTCCCCACCCGGGACTTGAACCCATGACTTTCTTGCTGTGAGGCCACTGTGGTATCCACTGTGCCACCGTGCTGCCCTTTTATTTAAAGTGTACAGAGCATTTTGAAAACTCATTTATTGTAATGTTATAATAAATACATTTTGAACTCTGTGGGACGTTGAAAATCTCAGCTGGTTACGTTTGGAAGGTACACAAAAATTTATGATTGCAGAATTTGTAAATAATCAAGACTTCCTAGTTTTGCTTTTGTTTCATCTTCTGAATAATTTATTCAAGGCCGGAAGGGGTGCTGGAGCCTTTCTCGGCTGATTTCAACAGGTAGGGTACACCCCGAACAGGTCACCAGTCTGTTGCGGTGCCACACAAACACACAACGACGCACTCATTCCTTGGGGCAATTTCCCAATCAACCTAACGTGCATGTTTTTGGAGGGTGGGAGGAAACTTGGAGTACCTGGAGAAAACCCACTCATACACAGGGAGAACATGCAAACTCCACACAGAAAGACAAGTGTTTCAAGCCTCATCCCACCCAGGACTCGAACCCTCCCCTTCCACATTGCCACATTGCTAACAACTGTGCCACCGTGCAGCCCTCTAGTTTTGCTGACAACTGAATATTTCGATTGGTTTCGTTCCGTCATCTTCCGCTTGTTCTGGGGTCGCGGGGGCAACAGCCTCAAACGGGCAGCCCAGGCCTCTCTCTCCCCGGCTGCATCCTCCAGCTCACCTGGAAGGATCCCAAGTCGTTCTCCGACTTGGGGTCCAGCTGTGAGACATAGTCTCTCCAGCGGGTCCGGGGTCTGCCGTCCGGGGTCTGCCCCTTGGTCCCCTCCCAGTGGGACGTGCCCGAAACACCCCGCCCACGAGGCGCTCGGGGGGCATCCTGACCAGATGCCCGAACCACCCCATCTGGCTCCTCTCGACTTGAAGGAGGAGCGGCTCGACACCGAGCTCCTCCCGGATGGCAGAGCTCCTCACCCGATCTCTGAGTGAGAGCCCAGCCACCCTGCGGAGGAAGCTCATTTTGGCCGCTTGTACCCGCAATCTCATTCTTTCGGTCACCACCCACAGCTGGTGACCATAGGTGAGGGTTGGAACGTAGATCGACTTGTAAATCGAGAGCTTTGCTTTTCGGCTCAGCTCTCTCTTTACCACGACGGACCGATGCAGCATCCTAGTTATTGCTGATGCCGCACCGATCCGCCTGTCGATCTCCCGCTCCATCCTTCCCCCACTGGAGAACAAGATCCCGAGATACTTAAAATTCCTCCACTTGGGGCAGGACCCTGTCCCTGACCCGCAGGGGGCATTCCACCCTTTTCCGGGCGACGACCATGGTCTCGGATTTGGAGGCGCTAATTCCCATCCCGGCCGCTTCACACTCGGCAGCAAATCGATCCAGCGAGAGCTGAAGATCACGGTCCGATGAAGCCAACAGAACCACATCATCCACAAAAAGCAGAGATCCTATTTATTTCGATTGGTTAGAGATGCAAAACTCAGAGGGTCAGAATAGACCAAGATCTAAATACATGTGGGAATGTAATCGCCCAGATTATTAATTACAATCTGTGCTTTACAACGCTGAGTCTCAACGTACAAGTGTCCCCATGTAACCCAACAAACAGATGTAAGAAACCAAAGAACAGAAAAAAAGAACAAAAAGGAGGAAAAAGATTACAATTTGTGAGAAAAAAGAAAGAAAGCTTACCTCAAGCTGTCTTTTCTGTGCACAGTCACACACATCTCATACACCCGACCCTGAGGAACGGCTCCTGCTGGAACCAATAGACTCACACCTGTAGTGTGGACAAAAGCAGAAATAATGACTTCCACTGAGAATATTCATTTCCTCATGAACAACTAAATTATTGACTGTGCAAGCCATTATCACTTTATCAGAATGATTTATTTTTGAAGGTACCCCGTGGAAAACATCCTCGTCAACGATCGAATTAGAACAGAAAAAGATCTGGATACTTAGAAAACATGGCATAACCTCTCTCAAAGCTACACAACCCGGGTGGACGAGGTATTTGAACAATGCAAGTAGAAATGTGTGCTTTAAGAATTTATTTTGTCTTTTGAAACATTTCTTCAATCTATTTTTGGTTGCGTGAAGAATTATCCTTTTTAAAAATTAGCCATTCTTTATATGAAGCAAAATTCGCCCAAACAGCTCAGTCTTTATCAGTTTTTATTAACAGCCAGTGGTTTTCTTCATTTTAATTGGTCCATAGAGAGAGTTTTTCATTTTTTTTCTCTTGCACAAATCAAATCGCAGATACAAGCGGCCGAAATAATCTTCCTCCGCAGGATGGTTGGGCTCTCACTAGGAGACCGGGTGAGGAGTTCTGCCATCTGGAAGGAGCTCGGTGTCGAGCCGCTCCTCCTCTAGGTTGAGAGAAGTCAGATGGAGTGGTTCAAGCATCTGGTCAGGATGCCTCCCGAGCACCTCCCTGGTGAGGTGTTTTGGGCACGTCCCATCGGGAGGAGACAAAGAGGCACAGCTGGCCAGGGAACGACTTGGGATCACTCTGAGTGAGCTGGAGGATGCAGCTGGGGTGAGAGAAGCTGTTGCCCCACGACCAGCCACGGATAAGCGGTAGTAGACAGAACGGAACACAAATCAAATACTTGCAAGCTCTTTCTGGTTACAATTGTAATTTTCCAACAACCTACAAATTTCTAGATTAGCTAACAGAAGATCTGTGCTCGAGGAATAAAAATCATCAAGCAAATTAAGAGGATGTTTTTAGGCCACTAAAACATAAAACAACAGTGTAAAAATAATGTTCCGTTCCGTCTTCTTCCGCTTGTTCTGGGGTCGGGTCGCGGGGACCATAGCCTTAAACGGGAAGCCCAGGCTTCTCTCACCCCAGCTGCATCCTCCAGCTCACCCGGAAGCTTCCCAAGTCGTTCCCCGGCCAGCTGTGAGACATAGTCTCTCCAGCGGGTTCGGGGTCTGCCCCTTTGTCTCCTCCCGGTGGGACGTGCCCGAAACACCTCGCCTGCGAAGCGCTTGGGAAGCATTCTGACTAGATGCCCGAACTACCCCATCTGGCTCCTCTCGACCTGAAGGAGGTGTGGCCCGACACCGAGCTCCTCCTGGATGGTAGAGCTCCTCACCCAATCTCTGAGTGAGAGCCCAGCCACCCTGCGGAGGAAGCTCATTTCATTGCATTTAATCTGTTGTGCAGGTTTAATTTTTTTATTCTCAAAATGTCAACTTTAAGATGGAATATATTTTATTTTTCATGAAGAATTACATTTCTCTCATCTTCATTCCAATCTTAAATTGTTTTAATTTCTTTCTAAAACATAAAAACAACCCAAAAAAGTCAAACAAGGCACAAAAAAAAGAGTTTTATAAATATTGTATTATTTGATAATAAGTTGGGTAGAATTTGTACCAGAGTTGGGGACGATCAAATGTCCTCCCTGACTGTTAAAGGATCCATGAGCTGTGCAGGACGGGTCCCGAGTCCGAGCCAAGCTTTGATTACGAAGATTCATGGTGTCACTGTTTTCCAACAGCGACTGTGTGATCTGGAAAAAACAAAAAAGGAAGCAAGTCAAATTAATAAAAATGTTCAAGAAAGAAGACAAATGAAAAACTTGTGCACATCTTAAGCTGAGCCAGTGTTTCCTGCTATCTGTCACAATCCTCTCTCCTGCCACCAGAGGGAGCCCTGGATGTTCCTCATCACCCTGATTAGGGACGCCTGAGCATGATTGCTGATGCCACACATCTGTGGACCCTGACATATATTTAAGGGCAATCACCCCGGATTTCCCTGTCGGGTCATACCATCCCTTCCAGCCAGGTCTCTCTGGTTGCCTGGACATGAACGCATTTCTTACAATAACCTTTACCCATGCCACTGAAACTTTGTTTTTCTTTTCACGTTATTAATAGACTGCTAAATTCAAATAAACCATGTTTTCTGGCTGCAATTTGGTCCTCCTCTTTCCACCTGCACACCGTTTCATGACACTATCTCAGTAATTTATTAAAACCTCTATAAGTTCCTTTTAGCAACTTAATCTCAACTGTGACAAATCATAAAAATTCTAAAAAATATATAAAAATCCGCCTCTGAAATTCTAAATTCAGTATAAATCCTACAAATAATACAAATGTGGTGGTCCTCAAATGAGCCGGTGCCACCTGTCCCTTTTCATGCACAGTGATAGGTTGTTGGTATTTTGCAGCCGTGGCTGCATGTTCTACAGTGAAAAACACCACAGTGGAAGGTTGTCACGTCACCATGGCAACATTACGTAACACACTTTGATCTTTCACTGAAATAAAGAAATAATTGGTTTGTCATCTTGACTTGGCTTAGAATCACAAAAAAGTTGACGTACTCTATCACCTTAAACAGCTCACTCAATTCACAGGTACGGATTTCGGCGTAATCTTTCTATATGAAGTGAAACAGTTGGATTGACTTCAAGCGATTGTTTTTAATAACTTACCGACTTAACCTTAACTGCAGGTCAAATCTTTCCACTTATGCATGAAAGTCAACATCTCCCACGCTTAATTTATGATGGAAACTCATATCTAGAAAATCAATATTGTGTGGGTTGAGAGAAAAAGAAACTGCTTCTAAAAGAGCTGGTGCTAAGTTCTGGGGGATTCTCTTCACCGAAAGTTTACAAGAATATAAAGAGTACAAATTATTGAGAACTTTGATGTTTAATTGCATATAAAATTTAATGAAAAAGGGATGTTTATGTGTCAACGAAAGCAAAAGGGAGGGTTAGGGATAGTTAACATTTACAAAACACCAAAAAACCTTCAAAAAGCTGCCCCATATCGGCAGAGCTGACGGGTGGGAACATCACATCTTACCCTGCCTGAGGACATGAGCTGTGATCATACCGAGAGGTTTCATCTACGTTTGTAACAAGCGGCTCTGCTGGTGTGTCATTAAATGGGCATGAGAGGAAAACTGGGCCACTGAGATGCCTGTATACTAAACACGTTGAGTTCTCTGCTATACTTTTTCCTCTCCATGCTGTTGCAGAATGAAAGTACCCAGTATGGTAATCATCATGTGCCACAGTGGAGCAAAAAAATACATAAAGATGAAAAATATCTGCATTTAGAATTCCTGCTGCTTTACCTTAGGAGAAAGTTTAGATATGATATCTCCTCCGAGGTCATCCTGTGGTGTGACGAGACCAGATGAGTTGTACACTTTGATCTTCAAGTTAGGTAGAGGATCCAAAAGAGGCGAGTTGGTCATCGGGATTTTATCCGACACATCGTGAAGGGCGTAAACTGGACCGCGGTACATCGCAGCTGCATTTGTCAAGTCAGGAGGAGCTGTCAGAAGATCTGCTGGAAGGATAAAAAGGTGAAAAGTCAGGAAGAGTTGTGTTGCATTCATGCAGCTGATGAGAAGACATAAAACATGAAAGCCTACGGAGATGAAAAAGTGTGTCTCTGGCAGATTGGAGGCTTTGCTTTTTATTTGGTTGTAAAATCCCTGTAAGCGATGCGTGGCTGTAGAGCTGGAGAGTTGGTTTGAAAAGACGGTGTTGCACAATCGGACACAAAGCTTATATATGTATAAGCTCTGAAATGACTCCACTGGGATAAATAAAACATTCATCCATTCATTTGCTCTACTTTCCCAAAATAAATCTATGAATAATAATAAAAAAAAACCTACTGTACACAACTTAACAAATCAAAATGGTGGAACAGGAAGTAATTATTATGTTTGCAGACGACACTGGTACACAGGGATTTGTAGTGAGCAGAGATGCCAAGTTTTTGGCTTCACAAAAGCAGGAGATTTTGGGGGCGGGGCCAAAAGGAGGAGGAGCTTGACATCACATCCGCCAATGGACAACACCCGCCATGACACTTGGCGTAAAACAAACCGTTCAAAACATGACAAAGCAGCTAGAAAATTGTGCGTATTATGTGTTTTACCATCTGGCGTTCGATATCAGTACGAAGAGGAATTACCACCAGGAATACACACCTGTACTGGTTGTTTGCGCTTTGTTTTGCGGCTCACGCACATAAGCTGTCACATGACCAAAGTTCCCATATGTCCGACTTCTTCGATATGTCCACCAAAACAATACTGGCAATAGATCATGCAAATCGCTACCATCGGCTTTCAGATGCACAGCTGCAACAGCAGGAGATGCCATGTGCTTAGCCCCATTATACCTAACCATGTTTATAGAAAGGATCAGAGTATTTATCATGCGGGAGTTTTATTAGCCATGGCCGGTGAGCGGGAGATACTGTGAGTGCAAGAATTGGATGGAGGAAAAGCTGTATAGTTGGAAGTTTGTCCTGGACACAGTACGATCAATTAGTCTGCTGCGAGTTAACCACTCATACTGCACAAACAAAATTGAAGGGAGTTGTACAAGCTTTGACTTCATGTCCATTCTTGTGCATGTTGTCGTAACAGGCTGTTTTAAGAACTTTAATTCACAGTTTTATCTGTATTTTGAAAATGAAGTTTTGATGTCGCTTATTAATCCGAGGTTTGGTGTAGTTCACTTTTGGTCCAACATGTGGAGACATTGGTTTTACTGTCTTTTAGTACATACATCTTGATTTTATGTTACTGTTTTTGTCCGTCTTGTTTTAAGTAGACCATGAGTATGTACCGGAACTTAATTGATTGCAGTTAAATTTTAGGGCTCACACGTTAACATAAGGACGTTAGCATCAACCATCCTGCTTCTATGGTGTAATGTCTTCTGCCACAAAATTCCTGACATGCTAAAACTTCATCCGACCGTCCGATTACAAGTCGGGAGCAACAAATTTTTCCTAGGGGACGACTCAGGATCCTTCCGGGTGAGCTGGAGGATGCAGCTGGGGTGAGAGAAGCCTGGGCTACCCGTCTGAGGCTTTTGCCCCCGTGACCCAGCCCTGGATAAGCTGAAGACGACGGAACGGAACCCCCTTTACAAAGAGCATCAAAGCATCAACGACTGAGCTGAAATATGGCCCGATCTTAAAATAGTTCCGCAGTTGCAAATGGGCCAAACTTGGGTGGAAAATTGCAAAATACATGCTTGGCTATTTGATCAACTGTTCAAAGCAAAGGAGACTGTGGAAAAGAGGTGAAGAAGTGTGCGCAGGTGGCTGGAATAGATGGAAAAAAGTCACAGAGACCAGACTACAAATATATCAATAGAAGGATTCTGCATTTGGAATGCTCCATCATTTTCTTAGGATGGAGAAAACGGATTTGCTGTGAAGGGGAAAGTAGAAAGAAGAATAAATAATACCAGTTAAGATGAGAATTTACTCTGTTACGTCATAAAGTACATCTCATAACACATTCATCTGACAGAGGTAGGAGGCCTATTCATAATCAAAGTCCACATCCCACAATGCATTTTCTCATCGTTTGCTTTGATCGTTCAAAGGCCGGACACCTGCTGAGAACAAATCCAGCTTTGTTCACACCAGGCTCAATATTTTTGGGCATGCGGCCTGAAATCCTGTTGTTCCCTCTGAGAAACCATCCGGTCTCATTTTAAAATCGTTCAGCATCCCTCTCCGACCAACACACGCAGCTGTCCACCACTACGCTTTCCCCTCTCTCCATCATCACTCTGTTTACCCTTAAAGTCAGCGGGCATTCCCACCAAATCAACCCCGCTGAAGTTTAATTAACAACTAAGAGAAAAGCAGAGAGAGGATGAGACAGAGAGATGTGCAAGGGCATAATTCTTCATTAATAGTAATCAGTGACGGTGTCTTTATGTGGGAGTGACGAGCATCCTAATACTTTAAAGGAAAAATGTCACCTCGGTTCCAAGTGCAACATGTTCACGGCTGAATACGTATTCTATTATTTACAGCTAGCTGTTTACCACTTTGCATTGCACCTCCTGTAACCTCGCTTCCTTTTTCAGACCGTGTAATTCGATTTGAATTTCAATCATGAAGCTTCAAGATGGAGCATAAGCGCAAACCCTGAACACCGACCGATGATTCAAGTTGGATTTTGTTTCATTAAAATCACTAAAAAGTGATATTGAAAAGAATGTATGAAAATTCATTTCATAATCTGAGAAGTGAATTAAGATTTGGACAAGTGCTCCAATATAGTTTTGATTTCATGGATTTTTTTAAACGTGCCAACGGACGTGTACACGGTGTTCTTTTACATGTGTGTGAATGAGAGGGATCCAAATGGAAAAGGGGGGTACAGAGAGAAGAGACAAAGAAGGTGGAAGATTTTAAGTAGTTGGGATTAACAGTCCATAGCAATGGAGAGTGTGGAAAAGAGGTGAAGAAGCGTGTAGGCTGTAACGGGTGGAGAAAAGTTTCAGATTGAAGAGTTTCAGCTAAAATTAAAAGGAAAGTGTACAAAACCGTGGTGAGACTGCCCATGCTGTTTGGTTTAGAGACAGTGGCACTGACAAAAAGACAGGAAACAGAGATGGAGGTAGCAGAGATGAAGATGCTGAGGATCTCTCTGGGAGTGACCAGGATGGACAGGATCAGAAATGAGTATATATGGGGAACAGCACATGTCAGAAGTTTTGGCGATAAAGGCGATTGGCTAGAAGAGATAAAGAAGGTGGAAGATTTTAAGTATCTAGGATCAACAGTCCAGAGCAATGGAGAGTGTGGAAAAGAGGTGAAGAAGCGTGTGCAGGCAGGCTGGAATGGGTGGAGAAAAGTATCAGGTGTGATGGTTGACAGAAGATTTTCAGTCAAAATGAAAGGAAAAATGTACAAAACAGTGGTGAGAACGGCCATGCTGATTGGTCCAGAAACAGAGGAACTGAGGAAAAGACAGGAAACAGAGATGGAGGTAGCAGAGATGAAGATGCTGAGGATCTCTCTGGGAGAGACCAGGATGGACAGGATCAGAGGACCAGCACATGTTAGAAGTTTGGAGATAAAGTCAGAGAGGCCAGACTGAGATGGTTTGGCCATGTACATCGGAAGAAGGATGCTGGATTTGGAACCACCAGGAAAGAGGCCTAGGGGAAGACCAAAGAGTAGATTCATGGACACAGTGAAGGAAGACATGAAGATAGTTGGTGTGACCGAAGAGGATGCAGCAGATAGGGTTAGATGGAGGAAACCGACTTGCCGTGGCAACCCCTGAAGGGATATGCCAAAAGAAGAAGTAGTGAGCTTTTAACTATTTATTTAAATTTTCTAATAAACCAAGACTTAAAATGATCCATTGAATCTAATTTTACTTTAATTAAAATCCCCAGCAGGTTTGTTTGGGTATGCAGAGATGATGACAGCACACATGGTGAAGGGTAAAGAGATAGAGCGCCATCTCTCCATCTAAATGGGAAAACAAACACTTAAGGGAATGTCTTCTGGCTGGAGTCGCTGAGACGGTAGAGATGGAGACACAGCTAAGTGAAAGCAGAGACTCTGAGAGCAGAATGAAGCGAAGAGGAAGCTGATAAACGGGAAATTTGATTGCCCCGAATGTGCAGATGGGAGGGGAAAAGGAAAAAGAGTGAGAGATTTTAGGAGGAGTGACAGAGGAAACCTCCTTGATGGAGGAGAGCAGTTTCTGGATGAGACAGTTCACTCCGAACCTTCAGAGAATGACAGGATGGAGCTTAGGAGAGAAAGAAAATGACAATGCTATTAGTGGGCTGGAGTGAGTGAGACAGGTAGAGTTATTTACATGGAGACATTTATTATCCTATATTTATAGCTAACGCCCCTCCCATACGTCTCAGCAGGGCACAGAATGGGGATAAAAAAATAAGTCCAGACAGGAGGTGAAAGAAAGGATGAATCAGTGATTTTAATCATTTAGAAAAAATTTCAGAAAAGATAATGTTTCAAATTTGTGAAGTTTGTTTTTTATATTAAAAAAAACTTACGATTTTAAAGCGAACTATTATCTCTAAATTAATCATCACAAATGCAGAGGTCCTTGATTAACGTCACCCATGGGGATGTGTAGGTTATCGTCTTATGATAACTTTCATAATAATGTTGATAATGATAATAACATCGGGGAGGCGATAGCTCAGTGGTAGAGTGTCCATTCTTGGATAGGAAGAGCCGGTTCAAATCCCACTGAGCTCATGTCTAAGTGTCCTTGGGGAAGACACATTACCCCACCATTGGCGCCATCATGAATGTCGCTGCGGTGCAATGCAGCACAGAAATTTTCCCATTGTGGGATAAATATAGTACGTTCCGTTCCGTCATCTTCCGCTTAGACTGGGTCGGGTCGCAGGGACAACAGCCTCAGACGGGAAGCCCAGGCTTCTCTCACCCCAGCTCCAACCTTCAGCTCACCCAGAAGGATCCTGAGTCGTTCCCCAGCCAGCTGTGAGACATAGTCTCTCCAGCGTGTCCGGGGTCCGCCCCTTAGTCTCCTTCCGGTGGGACGTGCCCGAAAACACTTCACCAGCAAGGTGCTCCGGGGGATTCTGACCAGATGGCTGAACCACCCCATCTGGCTTCTCTCGACCTGGAAGAGTGGCTCGACATTGAGCACCTCCCGGATGGCAGAATCCCTCACCCGATCTCTGAGTGAGAGCCCTGCCACCCTGCGGAGGAAGCTCTTTTCAACCGCTTGTATCCGCGATCTCATTCTTTCGGTCACCACCCACAGCTGGTGACCATAGGTGAGGGTAGGAACGTAGATCGACTTGTAAATCGAGAGCTTTGCTTTTTGAATCGGCTCTTTCTTTACCACAATGGACCGAGGCAGCGTCCTAGTTATTGCTGATGCCGCACCGATCCGCCTGTTGATCTCCCGATCCATCCTTCCCACACTCTGAGATACTTGAACATAAAAATGTGTGTGAAATAAATGTGATTCCTGTTCTAGAGTTTTCTGAATTCCCTCTCAAGTTTTGAACTACAAATGAAAGAATTTCTATTGATCTCTAACCGTTTTTTCCTTTTTATTACAACTAAAACATAATCCCAAATCATGCAAATAAAAATATTTATCAGATCAACACAAGTCAAGTCAAACCACCAACTGATCCTTACCTGATCTGGCGGTTTTGATGTTGACAGACTGGAAACCTCCGTTTAAAGCCGAGGTATCGATGATATCCGAGTCAAAGTCACGATGAGTTTTTCGATACACAAAAAGAGCCACGATGACCGAGATGACCAAACACATGATCACCGCGATAACGATGCCCACGTAGAGAGCCACATCATCTGTACTCGGAGCGGCTGGAGAGACAGACAAGATAACACGATGTTAGACTGAGAATAAAGATCCTTTTAGAACATCAGATGATAAAACAGGAGGAAAAAAACAAGACAAACAGAGAGTAAATTAGGGCTTTTCATTGCTCTCTACCATCTTCAAATTTATTGATGTTCACATTTATTTCAGATCATCATTCAGTTGTAAATGACATCCCGTACGTTTCATTTCATATAAAACATTCAAACAGCCCTCCAGCTTTAGGTGTGTGATAATTCGTCTAGAAATAGATACTCCGAAACGGAGACACCGGTCATAAAACTGAAGAAACGGCACCAACTCTAAAACTTAATAACACCGTTAATTATTTTACAGGACTCCTCACATTCTTTTTTTTTATGGACCAGGGATATTAATGGTATTTCCAAGTGAGCAAAGGTGGATTTCTTAGTTGGGACATAGACTTCTGCTCCGTTCCGTCATCTTCCGGGTCGCAGGGGCAACAGCCTCAGATGGGAAGCCCAGGATTCTCTCACCTTGGCTGCTTCCTCCAGCTCACCCGGAAGGATCCCGAGTCATTCCCCGGCCAGCTGTGAGACATAGTCTCTCCAGCGGGTCCGGGGTCTGCCTCTTGGTCTCCTCCGGGTGGGACGTGCCCAAAACACCTCACCAGCGAGGCGCTCTGGGGGCATCCTGACCAGATGCCCAAACCACCCCATCTGGCTCCTCTCGACCTGGAGGGGGAGCGGCTTGACACTGAGCTCCTCCCGGATGGCAGAGCTCCTCACTCAATCACTGAGTGAGAGCCAAGCCACCCTGCCCAGCGGAAAAAGCTAATTTCGACCGCTTCAAACCAGAAAAAAAAAATAGAGACGTCACCAGCTGTGGGTGGTGACCGAAAGAATGAGATTGCGGGTACAAGCGGCCGAAATGAGCTTCCTCCGCTGGGCAGGGGGGCTGGGCTCTCACTCAGAGATCGGGTGAGGAGCTCTGCCATCCGGGAGGAGCTTGGTGTCGAGCCGCTCCTCCTCCAGGTCGAGAGGAGCCAGATGGGGTGGTTCGGCATCTGGTCAAAATGCCCGCGAGGCATGGCGAAGTGTTTCAGGCACATCCAACCGGGAGGAGACCAAGGGGCAGACCCCAGACCTGCTGGAGAGACTATGTCTCACAGCTGGCCGGGGAACGACTTGGGATCCTTCCAGGTGAGCTGGAGGATGCAGCCGGGGAGAGAGAGGCCTGGGCTGCCCGTTTGAGGCTGTTGCCCCCGCGACCCGACCCCAGAACAAGCGGAAGATGACGGAACGGAACGGCTTTGTACATAATGTGGACATTAGAAAGTATGAGACACACTTTAAGATGAAAAGAGAGAAGGAATGAAAAATGAATGAAATTAGTTAAATTGAGAAGACTGAGGATGAAGATGTAACGAAAGAGAAACTATAAATATAGATGCATGAGCTGAGCCACTTACCGGAATGGACAAGTTAGTGGGTTAGAAATGAGGAACGTGGATGGGAACCAAAGGATGGAGATCAGAAATAAATAGAGCACAATGAATCATAAGCAGGGGAGAGATAAAGGAGAAGTGACATTGGCACAGTCGAAGGAAAAGAAACCTAAAACAAGTCGAAAATGCACTTTAACTTCAAAGCAACAAAACAAACAAGCCTAAACATTTTACATAAAAGTGACTGTAAAGGCTTTTTTTAAAGTCGAACACTTGAAGGAAGGCTCAAATAATCATGTAGCTGGTGGGAGGGGATTTGTCTGAAGTTATTAAGAGGACAGAAAAGTGTAGGAATCCGCCGTTTAATCCACCCTTAAAGTTGAGAGGCTGATAACAGGCTTTTAGTAACAAACAGCCTGAGTCATTCGCTGGAGGATTCGCTGTTGTCGCATCAGAGCGAGTTCAGAAAGCATGAACTTGATTATGCATGAGGAAATCCTTTGATGAGGCGAAAAGCATGCCTGCGCACATATGCCTGGGCAGGAAACACACAATCACAGAGGAGAGGTCACTGGTACTCCTGGACCACTTGAGGGAGCTCTGAACCACTTCTAATGTCTCTGGGGAGACGGGAATTACGGAATCCTTAGTGAGTTACGCCTGAAATGAAGATCTTAATTACTCAGAGTACTTTTTTTTTTTTTTAACATAATTAATGTGATGGTTTATAATTTCTGTAATGGATATTATGCTTTAAACCAGATGAATGTATTAAAAAAATGTAGTAAGTCGTCTTTAACCAAAAAATACAGATAACTCAGTGTTGTCATAATGTAGAATCGGGGTGTCCTTATATTTTTTATTTATTTATTTATTTATTTCGGTCACAGTGTAATTTCACATTAATGAAATAAAGAAAATAATTATATTTTAGTAAAGGACCGAAAAGGTATCGGCTGAAGCAAACGCTTATTACGCAGACCCTTTTTTTTTTTTTTTTTTCATATCATCATAAAAGCAAAAAGACATAAGTAAATACTAAGTAATCCATCATAAAACATATAAGTAAATATTCAGAAATCAATCATAATACATAAAATGAAAATTAGAACATCAAATGAAAAAGTAATACAAGTACAAAAGTAATACAATTGTTACTATAATTGTTTACTTTGTATATAAGCTTGAATTTAACCATCAAGACTTGCATATTTTTTAATTAATAATAACTTAAATTTCTTTTTTAAACAGAAAAGATTGAAGTTTGAAGTTGGTATACACCATGATGGCAACTAAATATAAGTTAGAAAATTTGTCCCGGCTGATTCGAGGCGAGAGATAGGTACACCCCGAACAGGTCACCAGTCTGTCGCAGTTCCACACGCAAACAACCACACACACACTCATTCCTAGGGGCAACCATGGAGTGACCAATCACCTAACATGCATGTTTTTGGAAGGTGGGAGGGAACCAGACTACCTGCAGAAAACCCACACGTACACATGGAGAACATGCAAACTCCACACAGAAAGGCCAATGTTTCAACCCTCATCCCCACCCTGGACTTGAACCCACAAGCTTCTTGCTGAGAGGCCACTGTGCTACCCACTCCACCACCGTGCCGCCTTATTTTGGTACATTTACTAAAAATGTTTTCCCCTGCTGTACCTTACATGTAGTAAAGGAACTGACCACATTCAGAGTGCATGTGCAAAAACTCTTTGGTGTGGTTATGAAGAACAAAATCCAAGGCCGAAAACAACTGATGGTTAAATATATCTAACTCGACGGTAGAGCTCACCAATTGTTCAAACAAACACCCAACAGCTGCTTTTGATGCGGGAATCACTTTCAAACATGATATAAATCCACAAAAAGTTTATTTTGGTTGATACTTTCGGTTCAATAATATTTTTGACATTCTTGTTGGTCAAAATTGAGATAATTCATCTTTAACACAAGGACTACCAGAATTCTAGAACTACTAGAACTCCTACGGCTGGCAATTTGACGATTAGTGCTACGGCAAAGACGTCATACACGGAGGTGCCTCAGTGACTGACGAACGTCTTCTTACATCCATTTTTGCTCACCTGAGTGGTGACACAATGGTTACTAGGCAACAGTAACCATGCCATTGTCAGGAGCGGGAAAAAGTTACAATATATTCATTTCTTCGTCTTTCGGCATTTCCCTTTAGGGGTCGTCACAGCAAGTCAGTTTCTTCCATCTAACCCTATCTCCTGCATCTTCTTCGGTCACACCAACTATCTTCATGTCCATGAACCTCCTCTTTGGTCTTCCTCTAGGCCTCTTTCCTGGTGGTTCCAAAAACCAGCATCCTTCTTCCGATGTACTCTCTCCATCTCGTCTGCACATGTCCAAACCATCACAGTCTGGCCTCTCTGACTTTATCTCCAAAACCTCTAACATGATCTGTTCCTCTGATATACTCGACTTTGTAAACTTTAAAATAACTACCATCATAAACGCAACCTGAATCCATTGGTTCCAATTGCTTTATATTTCCCTCTAGTCCTCTTTCCTGCTGGTTCCAAATCCAGCATCCTTCTTCCTATGTACTCTCTCTTTCTCCTCTGCACATGTCTTGATTGAATACAATGTATTCAATAGAGGTGTCAAAATGATGGGTGTGGGAGTTAGAGGAAGAATTACTCAGCACTTTTATTTCTGAATTATTCAGAAATGAAACCGAGTTACTATTTTATTTCAGTTAAATTACAAAATAGAATCAATATCTTCAAAAAATTTAGAAAAAAAATCAAAAGCCCAGGAACGTAACCACGTTCATTAGACGTCAATATCAGAGTAGTCAAATTGACAGCTTTGGTAGTTCTAGTGTTGAAGCTAACAAAAAGTGTCTTGTCTATTTTTTTACAGCTCAGTAATATTGACTATTTCGAAATTACAAGAATAATCGGACACACGTTTAATACTTCTCTCCTTTCTGTCCACTTCTTTTTAGCTTTAAATTTTTATCGTGCCTCTAGATAAAAAGTAAAGTGCTGCTTCGGCTGAAAACGCTGAAAACGCTCTATTCTGTAATTCTGATGTTCTTTCATTGCATGACAGGCTTGCATGAAAGGCTGCATGCTTCTGACAAGATGTAGCTACGCTAAAAAAAAATGGGCCTGAATGTGCGTGTGCACTTCTGTCCAAATTCAGATGAATACATAATGTGTTCAGACCGCTGTGTGTATTCAAGAAAAGTCAGAAGGATCAAACTAACAACGATAAAATAAAAAAAGCACACCGTTTGGAAACTGAAGGAGCAAAAAAAAAAGGTTAAAGGTTGAATTGGTGCACACCTAAAATAGATTTGGTGTGAACTCGTGAAAATACTGACACAATGAAGGCAATGACAAACACACAGCGAGTGTTAACTTCGGCTGGCTATCTTCTGAGCTTTTTCTCCTGCAGACCTGACAAGCACTTTCATGTTAGAAGCACTCACCAGTAAGGCCAGGTAAATTGGATAGAGATGAAAAATATGTGCTTTTCAGTGAACACACCAGAGTAGAATTGAATAAAGAATAAATCACACCCGAGAAGAGAGGAAACATTCAAACATCCCATCTGTGATGGTCCAGCAAGTGCTACCTGACAGCTCGCTATAGGAGGCAGAATGTTCTCTACTAAAGGTTAGGACATGTTCACACTCTCATGCACACACGTTCACGCCATAACACACTGCATATGTAAAGTGAAGGTGTTGGTCCTAAACTGTAGACGAAGAGGACAAGGGTAGTCTCTTGGGGGTGACCGCTGCGATAAAAAGCATTGAATAGGTCAAAGAAAATCATCAGTATTTGGATTTGAAATTGTACTAAAAGACAAATCAGGATTATTGAAAAAGAGACGTAGCAAACAATTTCTTCTTCTTTTGGCATTTCCCTTCAGGGGTCGCCACAGCAAGTCAGTTTCTTCCATCTAACCCTATCTGCTGAATCCTCTTCGGTCATGCCAACTATCTTCATGTCTTCCTTCACTGTATCCATGAACCTCCTCTTTGGTCTTCCTCTAGTACTCTTTTCTGGTGGTTCCAAATCCAGCATCCTTCTTCCGATGTACTCTCTCTCTCTCCTCTATACATGTACAAACCATCTCAGTCTGGCCTCTCGGACTTTATCCCCAAATCCTCTGACATGTGCTGTTCCACTGATGTACTCTCTCCCAGAGAGATCCTCAGCATCTTCATCTCTGCTACCTCCATCTCTGTTTCCTGTCTTTTTCTCAGGTCTACTGTTTCTAGACCAAACAGCATGACCGGTCTCACCACGGTTTTGTACACGTTCCCTTTCATTTTAGCTGAAACTCTTCCTTCACACATCACACCTGATACTTTTCTCCACCCATTCCAGCCCGCTTGCACACGCTTCTTCACCTCTTTTCCACACTCTCAATTGCTCTGGACTGTTGATCCTAAGTACTTAAAATCTTCCACCTTCTTTATCTCTTGTCCCTGTAACCTTATTCCTCTCATTCACACACATGTACTCTGTCTTACTCTGACTAATCTTTGTTCTTCTTCTTTCTGTAGCAAATAATTCCTTAAAACCCCAAATTATAGAATCCATCATTATAATTATAGAATTATTGGGCTTGACTAAGACAATAAAGGCAAACCCCCAAAATGGGGACATATTGCATGTCCCCAAGTATAACTTTCCGACATTATTATTGGTCTTAACTGCTGCAATGGCCAATAAACCACAAACAGCAGACAATTTATGAACCACACAAGAGTATTTTTATATATTTTTTGCCATGAGGGAAATATAAAGCAATTGGAACCAATGGATTCAGGTTGCGTTTATGATGGTAGTTATTTTAAAGTTTACAAAGTCGAGTATATCAGAGGAACAGCACATGTTAGAGATTTTGGAGATAAAGCCAGAGAGGCCAGATTGAGATGGTTTGGACATGTGCAGGCGAGAGAGAGCACATCGGCAGAAGGTTTGGAACCACCAGGAAAGAGGACTAGAGGAAGACCAATGAAGAGGTTCATGGATACAGTGATGGAAGAGACCTCAGAAGCTAAGCATGCTGAGCCTGGGCTGTGCATGGATGGGAGACCGCCGGAACCCCAGGTGACACGGTGGGCCGTTGAGATTAAATTGTCGCTGTCTCCCTGGGCAAGACACTTCACCCACGTTGCCTAGTCTGAATGGTGTGTGTGATTGGTTGGGGATGGTCAGAAGGGCCGATGGCGCAAAATGGCAGCCTCGCTTCTGTCAGTTTGCCCCAGGGCAGCTGTGGGTACAACAGTAGCTTACCATAACCTGGTATAAGCACTATATAAATATAATGCATTAGTATTATTATTATTAAGATAGTTGGCGTGACCGAAAAGGATGCAGGAGATAGGGTTAGATGGAAGAAACTGACTTACTGTGGCGCCCCCTGAAGGGAAGAAGATAAAGTTTAATTTCAGTCATTTTCCTGATCATGTCAATAAAAAATTAATTTATGCAATAAATAATGTGATTCAAACATTTGTGGCATTTATTTTGTGTTTTTTTTTGCACAAATGCGGTGGAATTTTCACAAGTTGGAACTGTTCCAATTAATCAGCAAATCCGTTCACCACATCTATCTGTGCACAACTCGCCCAAAATTCTCCTTTTCTGACCTTGGAAATTCTCTGCTAGAAAAAAAAAAATCTTTTTTTCAGTGGACCATACTCTAAGTAATGCCTACTGAGCTGTGAGAAACATGATGGAAAAGAACTTTGAAGATCATCATCACAGGGCTCCTGAGGGCAACGGTCCAGTAGTTTCAAAAAACAACTTGATGCTGTCTCTTTTTTCCTGCAACTATTTTCTCCATTTGTTTATTTAAAACGTGTATTTGAACATATCAAACTGGTTAAAAGGTGGGATGCATGGTCTCATAGGAAGAAGATTGCTGGTTTGAGCACTGTCAGGGACGAGATGTGGATCACTAACATTTCTGTGTGGAGTATGCATGTTCCTCTCATATATCTGTGGGGTTTTTTCAGGGTTCCCCACATTTTCCAACAATCTGATTTCATGCAAATGAGTGTTATCGGTTAATGTAAATTACATACAGTAATTTAATCTGTCCAGGTCGAGAGGAGACAGATGGGGTGGTTCGGGCATCTGGTCAGGATGCCCCCCCGAGCGCCTCGCGGGCGAGGTGTTTCGGGCACATTCCACCGGGGGGAGACCAAGGGGCAGACCCTGGACCTGCTGGAGAGACTATGTCTCACAGCTGGCCGGGGAAAGACTTGGGATCCTTCCGGGTGAGCTGGAGGATGCAGCCGGGGTGAGAGAGGCCTGGGCTGCCCGTTTGAGACTGTTGCCCCCGCGACCCGACCCCGGAACAAGTGGAAGATGACGGGACGGAACACAGAGAATTGACTATGTGTGGTTGGCTTTCTGTGTTTCTATATTTGAGAATGAATAGCGACATGTGTAGGTTCTACCCTGCCAGGACCGGATCTAGCATCTTTCCTGCACTAGACCATTAAAAAAGTGGATGGATAGAAAAATGCATGCTTAGATGAATGGATGGAGGTTTTAATTAATAATTGAAGGTTCAATGAATGAATTAATGAATGGATGGATTAGTGAGAGTAACGTAAAAAAACAAAAACTTTTCAACTTCTCATATAAATGATCTAATAGAATATGCAGATGGCGCTGTGGTGCAAAATGAAAACATAGTGTTGCAAACAAAAAAAATTTAGTTTAATATTTATTAACTTTTAAAATTTCATAATAGTTTGAGTTCCTACCCTCAGCTATGGTAACTAGCTGTGGGTGGTGACCGAAAGATCAAGATCACTGACACAAGCGGCCAAAATGCACTTCCTCTGCGGGATGGCTGTTCTCTCACTCAGAGATAGAATAAAGAGCTCTGCCATCAAGGGGGAGCCATTGCTCCATCCGGGCTGAAAGAAGCCACGCGGAGTGTTTCGGGCATCTAGTTAGGATACCTCGAGAATGCCTCGCTGGTGAGGTGTTTTGGGCATGTCCTACTGAGAGGAGACCGAGGCTGGTCTCATATCCGCTGGAGAAACTATGTGTCACAGCTGAACAGGAAACATCTCGGGATCCTTCTGGGTGAGCTGGAGGAGGGTAAGGGAAGCCGTGGCATACCGTCTGAAGCTGTTGCCCCTGCAACCCGGCCCCAGATAAGCGAACGACAATGGAACAGAAATAATAGTTTTCGACATTTTGAAAGTAATTAAATTTAAGGAGTTTCTAATAAATTAATTATGCCAGTGTAGCAAACTAGGTTTTTTGGACATGATCAACCAAACAGAGGAAAGGGGTGGCTTCCAATATGTGTGAAAACGACAAATAAATTAGCTGAAAAAATTTAGACTAATACATAAAAAGGGTATGTTTTATTTTCTGTGTGTTAAAAAGAACATAAACTCGGAGAATGAAGAATATCTAGGGTACAACACACTCCTTTTACCCACAAGTAGGGGATAAGAGACACACACACACATACAGACTAGCGGAACAGAAGCCCCAGCTCGCCCTCGCTCAGCATGGATCACTGTCTATCGATTGGCTGAGCTTTTTGTCATTCTCGGAGTCTGTCCAATCTGCCACAGTGAGGATTTAAACAAGAGGGAAAAGGATAACTCAGATTAGCCCGTCTCTGGCTTTGCTGTGATTTGCATCCAGAAAAAGAGCTGTGGACAATCAGTGTTTGAAACTCATTCAAACTCCTGTTTTGATCTCATTTGGCAACAAACGTGGCGACACCACCCATCCTGCATGCCTGGCAGACACATTTCCTCGTGGCATCTATCAGGGTCACAAAGGGAACATAAAACGGTTCTTTTGTAAGTGACTGTTTGTCTTCTGTAATGGGATTTCTTGGTGCCAAAAAGAAAACACTGGTTTGAATTTTGGTGAAAAAAAGAGTTTGAATTGGATCTATTTAATTAATTAATGGATGAAACATGTCTCTTAAAAAACTAATACTTTTTCAACTGTTGTGAAAATGATAATCTCGACAACCCAATTTGGATGTTGTCTGCTTGTTTCTAATCCATGTGTTTATTATGTAGTGTTATTTAGAACAGGCGCAACGAGTAAATAACTCATCAATTGTGCCAAATTCTAAAACTAGTGTCCCAAACTGCCCCAACTGGCTCTTCTCCACACCAGATGGGATGGCTGTTTTTTTGCAGAGCTTGGAAAATAAATATGAAATTTGTTAAAACAATGTTTTAATGATGTGTCTTTTTTAAAAAGTTGCATCCTAAAAAATACAAGCACACTTACTGCAGATTTTTGAAGTTAGTTTTTCAAGGAAGCCGCTTTTTAAAGGGAAGCATATGATGTGTTTTTGGACGGACAATAAAATGCTGGGATTAAGATTAAACAGAAAAAAAGGAGAGAATTTTCTAAAGCATTATTTACTCTGATGTTCATCCACAATAGAACACTCTGTTCATTTAAACCACACGGGCGAGGTTTTACCATCACAAATTATGGTTGTAAATTTTCAAATTCAATATGGACCTGATTTAAACTGAAATAATTATGGTAGAAAAATTAAGATTAAGTAAGATTAATATTCACTTTGAAAAAATCTTAATGACAATAGGTGTCTTTAATTAACCTGATGTGCCGAAACAAGGCATCTATCTAACATCCATGGTGTGAGAATCTTGTTCCAGTCTGTTCACACCAACTCCAAGCCGTTCAAGGACAAGCAAAGATAACATTTTACAAACTCAATCCAAATAAGGCAGCCTCTGTCCAGCAAGTTGCAGGTGCAAAATTAGGACATGTTTAGTTTGCACAGCCCAGTAGTAAATATTAATAAATTATCAGCCTATCAAACATAATGGTCAGCCCAACCAAAGTTGCATAGCTTATCAAAGAAAAAGCCCACCCTGACAACAGGGATCCTTAAAACATCTGTGTGTGGGGATTATCTGTGTGGGGGTTTTGGTTCTGCTGATCAATCTTTGGTTTGCATGAACTTCCAATGCTGCAGCATTTAACCTTCTTACCTACAAATCCGAGACCATGGTCCTCGCCCGGAAAAGGGTAAAATGCCCCCTGCGGGTCAGGGACAGGATCCTGGCCCAAGTGGAGGAGTTTAAGTGTCTCGGGGTCTTTTTCACGAGTGGAGGAAGGATGGAGCGGGAGATCGACAGGCGGATCGGTGCAGCATCAGCAATAACTAGGACGCTGCATCGGTCCGTCGTGGTAAAGAGAGAACTGAGCCGAAAAGCAAAGCTCTCGATTTACAAGTCGATCTACGTTCCAACCCTCACCTATGGTCACCAGCTGTGGGTGGTGACCGAAAGAATGAGATCGCGGGTACAAGCGGCCGAAATGAGCTTCCTCCGCAGGGTGGCTGGGCTCTCACTCAGAGATCGGGTGAGGAGCTCTGCCATCCGGGAGGAGCTCAATGTCGAGCCGCTCCTCCTCGAAAACAGAACAAAAGTTGTTTCCTATTTTTTTCATGAATTCATCCATTTATCCTCTAAACAGCTTTTTTCCTAATAAGGTTGCAGGGGGTACTGGCGTCTATCCTGGCTGATTCAAGGCAAGAGGCAGGGTACACCCCGTACAAGAGCCACAAACACACAATCATCCACACAATTTTGTAGCAGCCAATCAACCTAGCATACATGTTTTTGGAGGGTGGAAGGAAACCGGAGTACTTGGAGAAAACCCATGCATACGTAGGGAGAATATGCAAACTCCACACAGAAAAGTCAGTGTTTCCCGCCCCAGACTTTCTTGCTGGAAGGCCAACGTGCTAATCACTGTGCATCTGTGCAGGTCCCCCGAAAATGAGCAAATTCCTTTCCCTTCTATTCAGCGTCCTATACTACGCTATACTTTTTGAATGCCAGGTTCTTGGACATGGATTTTGTTCTCCACCACTGGCCCACATTATAACAATCACACACAAGCAGGATATATTGTTGCAGCAGTAGTGCATACGTTCTGCTCACGAACGTCCCTCCCTTCAGGAACTTCTCTCCTTGCCCTCACATAACGGTGTAGTGTAAGTAACAAGTGGGCAGATCAAAGCAGGGAGTGAGAGGAGGGATAAATTTCATTGGTCAAAAATAAAAGTGAAACTGATTGAATAATTTTGTTTCGTCTTCTGAAATGCTTATCCCTAATTGGCTTCTGGGGCTGATCTTAGACGAGAGGCAGGCTACCCCCTGAACAGGTCACCAGTCTGTTGCAGGTCCAAACACAAACAATCATCCACACACAGACACTCAAATATATTTAGAAGAATTTTCACATATCTATTTTTTTTTTACACTTTTCTAATTTCTGAGCTTAAAAAAGTACCATGTTTTGAAAAAAATGACCTTGCATGCTTGCAGCCATTTTGCCAAATCCCTGCACACCCAAAAAAAAGAACATTCTTCATATTTTCTTAATTGAATAATAAAATAAAAGCTGAAGGTTAAAATTGATTTATAATTGATTATAATGACTAGAAATACAATTATTTGAAGTGCATGTAAAACAATTTTCTATTTGAGATCTAATGATGTGCTTACAAACTGCAACTATCTCTGCACAGTTTTTATTGCAAAACATTTGAGTTTAATGTAACTGCATCGGGAGTCATTACAACCCACTTGCTGCTTTGAAGATAAAATCTCCTGCATTGAAAGAAGTAAAAAAAGAGCGTAATGTGACATGGCAGGGATTCTATTCTACTGCAACTTTCAATTTCTATCTTCTTTGCTGTGTTGCATAGTTTTCTCATTTTGTTACTGTTTTGTTGGTGCATGCTTGGGTTTTCTCCGGGTACTCCGGTTTCCTACCACCCTCCAAAAACATGCATGTGAGGTTGATTGGCCGCTACATGATTGCCCTGAGGGATGAGTGTGTCTGTGTATGGTTGTGTGTGTGTGGCTAGCGACCTGTTTAGGGTGTACCCTGCCCCTCACCTTGACTCGGGATGGGCTCCTGCAGCCACATAAGGGATGGACTGTTAAGAAGGTGACTGACTAAATATTGAAGGGTCTTAAATGATCTCATAGATTAAATCAAACAAGTATGACACATTTTAGATTATTTAATGGAGGGCATCACAGCAGTAAGGTCAGGGTCCAAGTCCTGGGGTGGGGTCGAGGTTCGAAATACTGTCCTATCTATGTGGAGTTTGCATGTTCTCCCTGTGTTTGTGTAGGTTTCCTCCGGGTACTCCGGTTTCTTTCCGCACTCCAAAAACATGCATGTTAGGTTAATTAGCCGCTTCAAAACTGGCCCTAGGAATGAGTGTGTGTTTGTGTGTGTGAGATCCCGCAACTGGCAACCTATTTGGGGTGTACCCTCCCTCTTGGCTGAAAACAGCCAGGATATGCGTCCCAGAACAGTTCAGAAGATAAAACTAATCCGTAGAGACCCCTGCAGGTCAGCAACAAATTTTTCCCCTATGTGGAAAAGTTTAAGTATGTTGGAGTTTTGGACAGTTCCCTGATTGATTCTTGTCCTAGATCGGGGTGGGCAAACTTTGTGGTTCGCGGGCCACATTGACTTCTAACATTTGACCAGGGGGCCGGAACAGGAGCAGATTTTGTTAACCGCTAGATTAGACCGATAGAATGGTGCGCCAGATTTTAAACAAGTGCGCTAAATGTTACATCAAAAGCATTAAATTTCAAATCTAGCGACGCCATGTCTGAAATCTAGTGCGATAGCGCTTAAAAACGTGCATTTAGCGGCACTAGGTTTGAAATCTAAGTGCTTGATGTAATAGTTTCCTTGTTTTAACATTTTGCTTGTTTCAACATCTAACACGCTTGTTTACATGTGTGTATTAGGCCCGATGGCTTTCCATAATTGTACCGGCCGGATTAAAATGTTTAACGGGCCGCATAAGGTCCATGGGCCATAGTTTGTCCATGCCTGTCCCAGACTCTAAAAAGCTTCATACAGTAGCCAAAAACTACACTGGGTATTTATTTGCTTATTTTGTCAAATAAACTATCAAATGGATTTGAAACACCTTAATTACAGTGTAAAGTTTTTTAATCATTAACAGGATTTCTGATGTTTGCTTTCCGTCAAAAGACCATTGTTAATAACCCATCCATTATTAATGCTTGGGACGTCATAATTGGAAATGATTAAATAGGGACATTTTTTTTTAACACGGTGCATAATTAAGACACGCCCCATTCGCCTATACTCAGTTAAAAAAAAAAAAAACGTCTGAGAAAAACAGAGCTAAATTTAGAAATAATTCTTTAAATAAATTTACATGTAAATAGATGTGTGATTAAAAAAAGTATACTTCTTGTCCCAGACTCGGTGTCGAACCGCTCCTCCTCCAGGTCGAGAGGAGCCAGATGGGATGGTTCGGGCATCTGGTCAGGATGCCCCCCGAGCGCCTCGCAGGCAAGGTGTTTTGGGCACGTCCCACCGGGAGGAGATCAAGGGGCAGACCCCGGACCCGCTGGAGAGACTATGTCTCACGGCTGGCCGGGGAACGATTTGGGATCCTTCCGGGTGAGCTGTAGGATGCAGCCGGGGAGAGAGAGGCCTGGGCTACCCGTTTGAGGGTGTTGCCCCCGCGACCCGACCCCGGAACAAGCGGAAGATGACGGAACGGAAAAAAAAAAAGTATACTTTGTGGATCCCTCACCAGGGAAATTTTGTGCAGCACGCTGCCAATGGTGGAGAATGGGGGGTTAGGTGTCTTCTCAAAGGGCCCTAGACGTGAACTCAGTGGGAATCAAACCTGCAAACTTCGGGTTAATTTCAGGTCTGAGGACGAACCCTCTACCACTGAGCCAACGCCTCACTAGAAAAATATGGATTTGTACATTTTTTTCCTAAAGTTTTGTATGTGTACATTTGTGATTAAAAATGAGTATATTTATTTCTTTTTATAACTAGGTGAATTTATTTTCTATTAGAATTTGGAACTTTTGGTTCTTCAAAAAGACTGTTGGTAAAAGTATGTACTTTAGGTAAATTATTTGATTCCCCTGCAAATGGACGTTTAATTTTTTTTTTTTTTTAAAAAAGAGGAAAAAAACTAATTAAGTTTAAATGAAACGTTAACCTTTACATCATCAAGGTTTTAGGTGAATAATAACCGGCCGCAGAGAGTTGATTAGTTCTTAATCAAGGAAAGACGTCATGTAGGGCGAATCAAGATGTCAGTTCACTGATCTTATAAATGAGTTGGCCGGGTCGTTCTCTTCTGGGTTCGTTATTTGGACAATTAAAAGAAAAACTAAAACTAGATGCTGAAAAAGACTAAATTTAAATGTGCAATTCTTAATGACTTTCCCAAATAACATTGGCAGAAAACTCTGAAGAAAAAACATTGAACCCCCTGAGTGATCAAATACGCCTCCAAAAACAACTAAAAATACACAGGTTTATATGAGAAACACAAACTCCTGAAAATCACTGCATTTAATACCCCATCAGTAATCATCTCACAGTCTGCTCGCTTATAGCGGTCCACAGCAGACAGAACATTATAGAAAATCATTAGCATATGTTTCTACCCAAAAGAAGAAGCTAAATGGAGCACAGATTTCAGGTTTCCATGTAATCACCGAGCACTACCAACATGGCCGATCATTTCCACACATTGTAATGTTATTCAATATCTCTTAATTTATTCATTTTAATTTTATTTTATTGTTATTTTTTCACTTGAATTTGATGAAAGTAAATTATTACAAAGAACGCAAACAATAAATTTGACAAAGAATTTAATTGCAAACCACATAATTAAAAATATGTTAATTTTTCATTAATGTGTTTATGTCTCAAGACTAATCCTGAGCGTATTTTATTGCAATTAGACAGACCATAATAGCGTAGCTACAGGAGAAAAATAAATTAATTGAGATCATTTATTTGTAGATTCACTATAATTTCGCAAATCTACTTGAAATAATGACGTAACAATTTTACGAGTTAAATAAAGAACTGAGCAATTTTTGGTGGATCTAAAAACTAAAGGGGGAGACGGTGTGTGGAAGACAGTGATGGGAAGACGGTGGCTCAGTGGTTAGAGCAGAACTTCGCGGGTTCGCATCCCACTGACTGCACGTCTAGGGTCCTTGGAGAAGACACTTAACCCCCCGTTTCTCCCACCATTGGCGCCATCGTGGGCAGCCTGCTGCCCACGTGTAGGAGTGCAGCACAAAAATTTCCCCGGTGAGGGATGAATAGGGATAAAAAAATATAAAAAAAAAGCAGTCTGTTTCGTTTTGTCTTCTGAACTGCCCATCCCTAACATTTCGAGGGATGCCGGAGCCTATCCCGGCTAATTTAAGGTGAGAGGTGGGGTACACCACAAACAGGTCGCAAGTCTTTTGTGAGGCCAAACACACACAATCATGTGCACATACACTCATCCTTAAGGGCAATTTCTTAGCAGCCAATCAACCTAGCATGCATGTTTTTGGAGAGTGGGAGGAAACTTGAGTACCTGGGGAAAACCCACACTTTGATAAGTAGAACATGCACACTCCACACAGAAACTTCCATGTTTCAAGCCTCCTCCCACCCGGTGACTCAAACCCCGATAACTAGGAGTTAATCCGCAATAATTAGGATCCTGCATTGGTTCGTCATGGTAAACAAAGACCTGAGCCAAAAAGCAAAGCTCTCAATTTACCAGCCGGTCAACGTTCTTACCCTCACCTATGGTCACCAGTTGTGGGCAGAGGTGTCAAAAGTACCAACATTTTCTACTCAAGTAGAAGTATAAATACCGAGTTAAAAAACTACTTTAGTAAAAGTAGAAGTATCAACTCAAGTTTTCTACTTAAGTAAAAGTAAAAAGTAACCTATTTTAAAACTACTTAAAGTAAAAAAAGTAAAAGTAATTTTCAGAAAAAAAGGAATATTGTTAACAAAAGCGTATGAACATATTTTTTAACTATTATCACATGCTTTAAGGAGCAGAAAATATGATAATAAATGAAAGTGTTTTGGTGTTAAACTTATGAATCAGAAACATTTATTTCTTAATAATCTTTATTGGAAATCGATTAATTAACACAATCAAATGTATTAACATAAGCAGGGCATTATGTAACGTCCCTTCAGCTACCAAGCTTCACTCTGCATCACCTAATTTAACCAACTTCAGCAGACACAAACACACTCAATGTAAAAAAACACAAACACACTCAATGTAAAAAAAATAAATAAATGAAAAAAAAAATGACCAAAAGGCTTTTTCAAGCCTTGAAGGCAGCTAGTTTTCAAAGTTCTTTGAGGCAATACTGAATAGTCTTTGGGAGTGCCACATACAGCCTGCGTGACACCTGGAACCAGCGTTGCCAGGTGGGAGGTGCTGGATTATCGTACTAATGACGTAAAATTATCGTATTTTACAAAAAATATCGTACACCCAGTAAAACCACGCCCATTGACAAAATAACACCCTTTACATGCACTCGTAAGGCAGTGGGAGTGAAGGAAACACACAGGAGGAAAAATCCTTGGATTCTTTTTCTAAAATTTTAAGAACTGTAAAAATGAAAAAATAACCAGGGAAACAAGATTTTAAAAAAACAGTAGGGGTGGGACCTAGGAGACGGTATATATAAATTTATATATATACATATCTACATATATATGTGTACATATAAGGTTTTTTTAATGTTAACCCAAACATCTTCATGATACAAAATCTAAGCGATGTGTAGTTTTAATCTCCTCAGTCAGTCTTTATAAACTAATCAATAACATTTTGGGTGCTTTTAAGCACAAATACTTCATCCACTACTATTTATGGATTAATCAGTTCAATTAGCTTTGTTTCTAAAGATAAAATAGTGCGTCACAGATCAAAGTTATTTTTATAAAAATACCATCTACAACATTTTCAGCAAAGACGTTTACAATAACCGCAGACTGAAAATAATAATAAAAAAAAAATATTTCTTTGCTGTTGTTTTTTTTTTTTTTAAAAATGATAATTCCATCAGAGTTCAGTGTTGCAGCATCAGAAACACTTTGATTTCCGAGCCCGAGTCTCAAACACGGAAATTGACGTCCCTGCTCTTTAAAAGTTTGTGGGCGGGGCTACTCGCCCCAAAGTAATGATTGATTGGAGCTTTCAGCCAATCATTCATCTGTTCCTTTGTTTGATGCATTCAGGGTTCATAAAAAAAAAAAAAAACTCCGACAAACAGTCGCGGCTTTTTAACGGTGACAAAATGGCGAAAGTAGCGACTACTTTTTATAAAATGAACGAAGTAAAAGTACAGATAATTGCATAAAAAAGTAGTGATTAAAAGTAAAAAGTAGACAAAAAAATAATTACTTCGTTAAAGTAAAGATAACGAGATTTTCTACTTGAGTAAGGTAACGAAGTAGTCTTACTTCGTTACTTGACACCTCTGGTTGTGGGTGGTGACTGAAAGAACGAGGTTGTGGATACAAGCAGCCGAAAAAAGTTTCCTCTGTATGGGGGCTGGGGTCTTACTCAGAGATAGAGTGAGGAGCTCTGCCATCTGGGAAGGGCTTGAAGTAGAGCCGTTGCCCTTTTGGGTTGAGTGAAGCCAGATGGGGTGGTTAGGGCATCTGTTCAGGATGCCTCCCAAACATATTGCTGGTGAGGTGTTTTGGGCACGTCCCATTGGGAGGAGACCAAGAGGCCAACCCAGGGCCCCGCTGGAGAGACTATGTCTCACAGCTGGCCGGGTAATGACTCGGGATCCTTCCGGGTGAGCTGGAGGATGCAATCGGGGGGAGAGAAGCCTAGGTTTTTCATTTGAAGCTGTTGCCCAGCGACCCAGCCCCGGATAAGCGAAAGACAACAAAACGGAATTTTGAACGTCTTAGGATTTAAGTTAGCTATGTTTAGTAGGGTTAAAAGTTGAGCTGAAGTTGTTCATATTGATATAAACACTTAAAAGTAAGACAGTCCTATAAACTACACAATCATCATTTATTACCAGATTAATGGTGCAGCTGATGTCCTGCATTAGTTTTTACAGGTGCACTTAAACAATTGATCGGAGTGCATTGAGCTCCTATAGAAGAACATTAACTGCTTTTATAATCTACAGGGCTTGTCCGAACTGCTTAATGGCCTCAAACATGATGACGCATCGAGGGAATGAAATTTAATGTGATAAAAACACAAATAAATCAAAAGAAATAATGTGATGGATAAGATAAAGAAACAGTAAATCAGGAGAAAACAAAACCAAAAAAAACTTACATGGGATTCCCAAAGGACTCTTGTCTTTGGGCTCAGTGGACTTCTGAAAGAATGAACCTTTGGGACAGGAAAAGAAATGAATGGAGGCATGAATGAAGGGGAATAAACAACAACAAAATGCAACATTTATGTCAAATAAAATAAGAAAAAAAAATGACAGAACACAGAATTTAATATGGTTTGACTTGCTTATTCACAGTGGTGGAAGGTAACGAAGTAAATGTACTTCGTGACTGTACTTAAGTAAAAAAAAATGTGTATCTGTACTTTACTTAAGTAAAATTAGAGACCTGTACTTTTACTTTTACTTCACTACATTTTTTGAGCAAATATCTGTACTTTTACTTCACTACATTTTAAAAGTGTGTTTTACATTTTTTGTTACATTTTCGTTCAGGAATTTAAAAAATATAAAGTTTTTTTTAGCGCATCTTGAGGCCGCATTGCCAAAATCAAAAGGAGCAGTTGATCGGGAGAAGAAGTCATGAATCGAGGCTCAATCAAAGTCGAGAGTAAACATGTTCCGCATTCATTCAGCGCCAAGAGCAGGGGCGGTTCTAGGATTTTCTGTAGATGGGGTTGCGGGGTGGAGAGGGACGTGAGGTCATTGACAAAGCCAATATATGGTGACAGAACATTTAAAAAAAAAAAAAAAGTGTTATTTTCCTGCATTTTGCTGGCCCTGCTAGGGGATAGCTTGACTTGTCCCCTTTCTTTTCTTCTTTTTTTTTTGCGGACCAAAAGAGGCGGGAGGGGGAGGGGTTCACGCCCCTGCAGAGTATTTATTTGTGACCCTACAACACAAAAAAATAACATTTGAATTATGGTCGAATACTTTTACTTTTTACTTAAAAAGTAAAATTTACACCAATTACTTTTGTACTTTTACTTAAGTAGATTTTTTTTATTGGTACTTTTACTTAAGTATTTTTTTTTGCCTAATTATCTGTACTTTTACTTAAGTACAAAAAGTGAGTACTTCATCCACCACTGCTTGTTCGATAGCGATTTGATCCTGATTTAAATGTGGATGATTATAAAACATGAATAAAAAAAAACACACATAACAAACATTGTAAGGAGCAAAAATATCAATTTAAAAATGAAAAAGTGGATAGTTTTAGAAGCACCATGCGTTGTGTTTTTTTATTGGTCCACTTAGTCCTGGCAAACCAAAAGTCTACGACACAGATGAACTTTTGATGTAGCGTTGTATAATTGATATGCTGGTTTATAATTAATAAAGGCAACATGAAACTCTTAAAAGCTTCTTTCCAGAACAGCTTTATGTAGAGTAGCCACAGATTCGGCGTTGGAGGGAAGGAGATTCTGACAGGGTTAAGTGGGGTGATGAACATACATCATATAAACAGACATTAACACCACCGCTGATGATGGTAGACTTTGACAGGTCTTCTAACCTCACCAGTTAGCTGTGAAGCCAATCACATCATTTAACACAGTTTTCCTTTTAGATATTTCACCGTTTTATGACAATATTTACCACAAACTGCAAAAAAAATGATCACACCACTAATAAAAATATATTTTTTTGTCTTGAATCAGCCGGGATAGGCTCCGGTACCCCTTGCATCCCCAAAGGTATAGATTGGTAAGAAGACAACTGATATACTGTATTAATCCCTTGCGGGGAAATTCCTATGCTGCATTGCACCACAGCAGGCAGCCAATGGCGGCACCAATGGTGGTAGAAACTGGGAATTAGGTGTCTTCTCCAGGGACGGGCTCAGCAGGATTCGAATTGGCAATTCTTCAATCCAGTCAGTTGGTCACCTTCTTATCAGTCTATCCCTTATGGGTTTGCGGGGGGTGCCGGAGACCATCCCGGCTAATTCAAGGTGAGGGGCAGGGTACACCCCGAACAGGTCGCCAGTCTGTTGCGGGGCGACACACATACAACCATCTACACACACATTCCTTGGGGCAATTTGGCACCGGCCAATCAACCTAGCATGCATGTCTTTGGAGGGTGGTAGGAAACCGGAGTACCCAAGGAAACCCACGCAGACATAGGGAGAACATGCAAACTCCACACAGAAAGGACAGTGTTCCAAGCCATGTCTCCACCCAGCCTTCTTCAGTCCAAAGATGGCAATTTTACTACAGAGCTACGCCTCTCCTCCTCACCAATGTTGCACCTTTCTTACTTCTTAAAGGAACAGTTACACCCTTCTTCATAAACGATGCATGCTTCTGGTGTATTTTCTTCTATGCCGCAAATATACACAATTTTCTGGCTAACTGAGGAAGAGCCAATGAGTGAACAAATAGAGAATGAGAAGCATTTTTAATGTAGAGAGGGTCTGTTGTGGAGGCTGTGGATACCTAGTGATCCGTTTGCATAATGAAAGACAAACAATTCAATGTTCCATCGAGTCTCTGAGGTTACATAATAACCAGGGTAGGTAGCGATCGGTATGGATGGGATGTGGAGCTGTAGATTATCAGTGCTTTGTTATCTTGTTTGCATTTTTGCACGTGTGCATACATGACGTGTAAATCGTCAAGGTTGAAATGGAGCTCACAGTTAAAATGAGAAAAATTCAAAAAGCAACATGCAAGTTGCACAAAAACACACAGGTTCACATGAGATCGTTCCGTTCCGTCATCTTCCGCTTGTTCCGGGGTCGGGTCACGGGTAGCCCGGGCCTCTCTCACCCCGGCTGCATCCTCCAGCTCACCCGGAAGGATCGCAGGTTGTTCCTCGGTCAGCTGTGAGACATACTCCCTTCAGCAGGTCTGGGGACTGCCCCTTTGTCTCCTCCCAAGGAGGAGGCTTTCGAGGGGCATCCTGACCAGATGCCCAAACCACCCCATCTGGCTCCTCTAGACTTGGATGAGGAGAGGCTCGACACCGAGCTCCTCCCGGATGGCAGAGCTCCTCACCCGATCTCTGAGTGAGAGCCCAGCCACCCTGCGGAGGAAGCTCTTTTCGGCCGCTTGTACCTGCGATCTCATTCTTTCGGTCACCACCCACAGCTGGTGACCATAGGTGAGGGTTGGAACGTAGATCGACTTGTAAATCGAGAGCTTTGCTTTTCGGCACAGCTCTCTCTTTACCACGACGGACCGATGCAGCGTCCTAGTGAGATAATTACCTAGCGCTTTCAAAAATATTACTCTTTCTTCTCCACATTCACGAGCCTTATTGGTTGATTCCAAAGCTTAAAACCGTTAAAGATGCAAATCAAGTCGTTATTTTTACCGTTACCGACCAAGCCCCCGCCATCTCATACTGGTCGGCTATTTTCTGTCTATAGAAAGCCCGTTTTTTAAAAGATCAATCATTCATAACCCGCATGAATAAATGCTACACGGATTACTTTATGCCTTTCGAATATGCTGTAAATATACTATTTAAAAGATGCTGAGCTTGCAGAAACGTCCTCTAACAACCGTGTGTACAGCGAGACATCGACGCTCCATGGATTCCTGTTATTGCTACAGGAAACACTTGAAACATTAGTGCTGACATAAAACCCAGTCTGCACAGTCATTTTAAAGACAGAAAATCAATCACAGGAAATGAGCCCAAATCTATACAACCCTGCATTATATCTCGGGTTCTGTGACCACTTATCCACAAGGCGAGGAGATTCTTACTATGGATAGAAGATACAGCACACAGTATACCAAGACTGCTGTTGCCATGGTTGCATGTACAGTAAATTGTGTTGACAATGCGCCTCCGGCAAAGCTTTTTAAAGAACTTATATCAATGCATTGTTTATGATACAGATCATGTTCTCACTGCAATCTTGTGGTTGGATATAGAAGCTGACTTGCCTTCTTTTTTTTCTTTTTGAAAATGATTTTGTTAACTAGATTTAAACCAATACTTTCATTCAATTGCACCCAAATTACCGTAATTTCACGACCATTAGGCGCACCGTATGAAAAGGCGCAGTCTCAGTCACACACCGCCTTTCAACAACACACACGCAAGCATGCAAATGTGCGTATTAAAAAATAGATCGGTACCAAAACTGAGTTTGGTTGTGCTTTATTTAAGTAGTAACAATACTAAACAAGCACATTACCGGTAATAGTCTTTATTAAAATCCGTCAAAGTCCTCATCCTCTGTTGCTGAATCGAACAGCTGCGCAAAATCCAACAGAGCAGGTCCACTTCGCTCCTCGCTGTCAAAGTCACTGTCTGTACTGTGCGGCTCCTCAGAAAGGATACCAGCTTTTGCGAAAGCTCGGATAACAGTACCAGCAGACACGTTAGTCCAGTGCTTCTCAAATAGTGAGAAGCCCCTGGGGGGCGCGTGTGATCCTGTGGGACACGTTTTTTTTTTTTTTTTCCGTACGAGAATAAAGTGTAATTATACATCCACTACAGTAGTTGTAGTTTATAGTTTAAATAAGAATTTATTTATTTTTTTAATTCAAGTTACCGGTATTTAAAAAAAAAAATACATATTAGGCTCTAAAATTATAATTTGTTTTTCATCATTTTTTCAAATGTTGGTGACAGTAAAGCAACTCATTGGATTGCCGATTTTTCATTTGGTAAACCATGCAAAAGAAACAGAAGGAACTCTGCCTGCCTCATAAATTTGGGACCATGACTTACTACCTCCTCTCTACCCACTCCTGGACGAACAGCGGAGCTCCTTCTCCAAGAGGCTCAGACAGCTCCGCTCGAGAACATCTCGTTACCGGAGGTCTTTCTTTCCGTACGTGATCGGGCTCTACAACGACTCACTTAGCAGATAGGAAGATGTTGCTGTGACACACAAATTTCCCATGTGTGGGATCATTGAAGTAGATTCTGATTCTGATTACTGTTTATCATTTGAACAATAAATGACAAATAATTTAATGAGGTTACAGAACATCCAGGATGCCTAACAGTCAACTGTGCTTTGGGATGTCTCATTTCGTTCCGTTGTGTTCCTCTCATCCGGTGCCGGGTCAAATAAGCAAAAGCCTCAGACGGGAACACCAGGCTGCATGCTCCAGCTTTACCGGGTGGATCCCAAGGCGTTCCCCGGCCAGCTGTGAGACATAGCCTCTCCAGCGAGTCCGGGGCCTGTCTCTGCATCTCCTCCTGGTGGGAACTACCCGAAACACCTCACCAGCAAGGCGTTTGGGAGGCACCCTAAGCAGATGCTAGAACCACCCCATCCAGCTTTTCTCGACCTGGAGGAAAAATGGCTCTACTCCGAGCTTCTTCCTGGATGGCAGAATTCCTCATTCCATGTCTTAGTGAGTGCCTAGCCATCCTGCGGAGGAAGCTCATTTAGGCCACTTGTATCTGCAATCTCGTTCTTTTTGGTCACCCTTATAGGATCGACGGGTAAATCGAGAACTTTGGTTTTCAGCTTAACTCTTTCTTTGCCACAACGGGCCGCGTCCTAATTATTGTGGATGAAGCATGTGTTTGTAAACCTCATCAGTTTATCTATAGTGGGTACAGTCTAAGTGTTGGCTTGGGAGATATTGCATTCTAAAGAATTTGTGACCTTGATCTTTGGTCCTGTCACCCTGACAACCTATGTAATTAGTCAATCTATAGTTTGTACTGAGTAACTGTCGGAAGTTTCATTAAAATGCCTTAAGTGGTTTGGGAGACGTCAAGTTCACAAAAGTGTTACAAAAGCATGAACAGCCCGATTGCTTAATTCCTCCTCCACAATCTGTGGGCGGAGGCAGAAAAACACAACAAACATGAACCAGTCTTGGATGGAGGTGTCAAGGGTCAATAGGCCATGACTGCACGCTTCAGTGGCGGCAGTGGAGGAAAACGTCTTCAACGGAAACAAAAGAAAGAACATGTTTCATCTGAAAATCAAGAAAATGGCTCTGTTGTTCTCACACCCAACTTATTGACCGCTGCCCGCTCACATCAATAAATATCATAGAAGGAACAGGGATTGAGTTGTAAATTATAGAGCTTAGCTTTTTACTCTGCTGGATCTTTTGGGGGGGCTTAAAGATGACAATGGAAAAAAAATGAAAGATAATATGCTTGTAGAAAATTTACATATTAACTGCTGTTTTAATCCCCATTACAGTTTTGGTTGGTAACATAGGTTTTTGGTCTACACCAAATTTTTACATTGTCAGAACCTTTAAAGAAAATTGGCAACTTCTTTTTATATTATTGTATTTAAATAATTTAAAAATGTTAAATCAACGTGGTGTTAATATTGGAAATAATTAGAAGTAATATGCTGAATACCTAATAAGGCATGTCAGACTATTTAATAATTTCCCCTTTATTACACAATTAGAAATATTGCTTTGGGATGCTGGTTTGTTACTGCTGATCAGCAGCGTTTATACAGCAGGACTCAAGATGTCCAATGGGAATCTATTCCCTATGGAACCTGATAACCGAAAATTACCATTATAACCGCAATTTTTAACAGAAAAAAACAGAGATTAACCTTGGTAAGAACATCATACGTGACTCCTAATTAGAAAAAAGAAAAAAGAAAGCCAAATATTCCATTTACCTATCGATATGCGTTCCTACCCTCACCTATAATCACCAGCTGTGGTTGGTGACCAAAAAGAACGAGATCGTGAAAACATGTCCGCAATCTAAGCCAAAAACATTGGCCAAAATGAGCTTCCTCTGCAGGGTAGACGAGCTTTCCCTCAGAGAATAAGTGAGGAGTTTTTTCATCGGGGAGGAGTTGAGCTGTTACTCCTCCAGGTCAAGAGAAGCCAGATGGGATGGTTCGGGCATCTGGTTAGGATGCCTACCGAACGCCTTGCTGGTGAGGTGTTTTGGGCAAACCCTACCAGAGGAAGACCCTAGACCGGGATTGGGCAAACTTTTTGACTTGCGGGCCACATTCAGTTCTAATTTTTTGACCGAGACCGAGGGGCCGGAACAGGAGCAGATGGATGGCATGCTTTGGTAACCTCTAGATTAGACCGATAAAATGGCGCACTAGATTTTAAACAAGCGTGCTAAATGTTACATCAAGAGCGTTAAATTTCAAGTCTAGTTCTGAAATCTAGTGCGATAGCGCTTAAAACGGGCACTAGGTGTGGCACTAGGTTAAAATCTAAGCGCTTGATGTAACATTTTGCTTGTTTTAACATCTAACACACTTCTTTACATGTGTGTATTGGGCCCGATGGCTTTCCGTATCTGTGCACACGGTTTATTTTGACAGTGTGCGCATCATGAAGACACACACATTTTAATGTTTTCTCACCAAAGCCAAAAATCTAGAGTGTGCCATCTAGTAATGAAACATCAGAATTACAGCGGAAATATAACATTAACATGGTACTTTTATTTAATTTTGTGAAGTTCGGCAGGCCGGAATAAAATGTTTAACGGGCCGCATGTGGCTTGCGGGCCGCAGTTTGCCCATGCCCGTTCTAGACCTACTGGAAAGACTATGTTTCACAGCTGTTTTCCTGTTTGAGGCTGTCGCTCCCATGACCCAACCCCGGATAATCGGAAGACAACCAAACAGAACTGAACAAAAAATTAAGTTAACTTAAAAGAATATGTAAAGCTCTACAATTTCCAAGTAAAAGGTGCTGAAAACAGAGGAGTAACTCTTTCAAAAAGCTTCCGACCTGGGGCCTCATTTACCCAAAGTGACTTTCATGTGAAACCCTATGTGTCTCTCCAAGTTTGACTGTAAAGCTCTTATACAGTATGTACTACTGGGTGAAAGGAGAACATCGGGGCACGATATCTCATGGACACCTCCCTGCAGAGAAGCAGTAGGTGTGGGAGGATATGTGGAAAGCTTCGGATAAGTTGGAGGGATTACGTTTCCCGGTCAGTGTGGGAAACACCTTGGAATGACATACGAAAGAACGGAGCAGGGCAAGGAAAAGCTACACTGTACTGGCACATTGAGTTCCAATTCTGTATGCAAGGAGGATATTTCTTTTTTATTTATTTGGAAAATGTCTTAAAAATTATAACACATTTTACATTTTAGAAAATAATTATTTCTTCCTAACAAGCAAAAAGAATCTTTTATTTCATTTTTACTCTTCACTTTGTCAAAGCCCTTCACAAACCTTTTGTCCCCACGCCACGCGGTTTGTCTGCCAATTATTCTGAGCACATGGAGGAACAAGCACTGTCGAAACAAGTCAACAAATATAATTGCTTTTGCCTCGGATAAAAATAAAATTGCCGCTGCTGTACGAGGCCCATTAAGAATCAGCACACATTTCTCATGCGATTTTCAAAATTTACTTTCCCCTCATAAAACAGGTGTTTCAATCTGAATGATGAAGAAATAAATCGAGGAGGGTGAGGTAAGTAATGACATTTAGAAAATTTTCCGCAAACCTTTCCCGATGTGCGTGAAGAAAAGAAAACACAGAGGAGGATGAGAAGCAAGAAAGCTCAGAGGGAGAAGGAGAGCAGGAGGATTCAGAGGGAAAGAAATGTCAGTAATAATGACAGAGGGCAGGAAATTATGTGCAGTTGTGTGCAGAAGGAGAACTGTGAGTTGAAAGGAATGATGAAAGTAGGAAGGAAAGAAAAAAAATGTCATACAAAAAGACTCAAGAACGAAAAGTGTGAACACGGGAGAGAAAATCTGCTGCAACAGGAGGTCAAATATGTCTAATATAACTCCAACATTTTTATACTATGTGAGTGTTTGAAGTACTGTAAGATATTCCCAGGTTTGACAGAATCATATAAGATATAATACATTTACTTTAACAGAAAAGATGATCATTTAGACTCTCCTCTGAAATCATTCTCTCTAACCTGTTAAAAAAAAATATTAATCGATTATAATCGATTATCAAAATAGTTGTCAACTAATCGTCTAAAAAGTTGTTACTGTCAACTGCACTTAAATTGGTCTCCATATGGGGCAGTAGAGAGCAAATTGACGATGCGAGCTACCAAAATAGGAGGAGAAGTAGATTGCAGCCAATCATTGGCCTTCATTTCACCCCGCCTCACGTCATCAGGCAGATTCAACAAGATGGCGGAAAGAAAAACACAAACAAAATATCCAAAGTTTGGATCATTTTCCACTAAATTTGAAAAAGACTCGCGTTAATATGCAAAGTTTGCAAAACGGACACGTTTTGGCACGAAAGCATAACGACGCTGCACGAACATCTGAAAAAAATAACATGTCGGACTCGAAGTGGGAGACGGCAAATCGGAGCGATACACGACGTTATTTCTAATAAAAACAATTTTACAGGTCACAAAATACACTTTTTACTATCTGCAAAAAAAGAAAAACAACCTAACATGGACTATTTTCCGCGGAAAACAGTTGCACTCCACAGCAGAGCGCTTCTCTCAGGGACTCTTATTTTGGAAATGATCGTGTCCGATATGAGGCCGCTGTCAGTAGGAAGACGAATGGTTTAAAAAAAAAGATCGCTAAATTCAATCCAGGATACAAGACCCCCTCCTATACACCGCAAAGCACATTTTTTCCCACAAAACAATGAGTGCCGTTAGTTGGGCACCCCTTTACCGATTAGTAGATCTGTGTTTGTTATATTATAAGTGGTAAAGATGGTCATTTTGTTTATTAAAGTTACTATTTTTACAGTAGAGATGATGGGTTTCTTTGCACTAAAACTACACAACTTGACTGTTTTTGTATATTTTTTACTCATGTTAATCTGGGACCATTTTTTTGTACGATACTTCTGAACAAGGTTTAATTTGCGAATCCACAAGTGTTAAAGGTTTCTTGTTTTCAAATGTGATCCAACAGTTTACGTTTGATGTTTTATTAGCCAGTACTACTAAAGCACATTTTATGGGTGCTTATGATTTACTTTTACTGTATACAGTAACTAGATTTATTATTTTCTAGAAATGATAATATTCTACCTCATTATTTGACAGAAAGATAAACATTTGCTCTTACTGTAATTAACTCAATGTGTTGTTTGTGTGGTTATGAGTTGTGTTTTACACAATTGCATTTTATAATATGCAGAAAAAGCAATATTTATTGAATTGTCATTTTATCCGATTAATCGAATAATCGACCAAATAATCGACAGATTAATCGATTACCAAAATAATCGTTAGTTGCAGCCCTACTTGTGATAAAATGCAAAACTTTATTTAACAGATGGCAGACATTATTTCTCAACTCACTTTGCATGCATAGTCCATCGGTGCAGTTCTGCGACTGAAGCACGAGCCCTTCACAATCCTTCCCTCCATTTTTAGGAGCTGGATTGTTGCACTCTCTCCTCCTCCATTGGGTACATTCCGTCCCACAGGCTGACCACTTGCTCCAATCAGTCCAAACTCCATCAACTTCAGAGGGAAGAAGCCAAAAAGTGACCGAAACACAAGCTTAGACATAATTGGATCTGTAAAAGTGGAAAATAGAAGTGAAGGAGATGGAATAAAGTAGAATTACCAGTGCACAGCGTGGTACAAGGCAGCTTTTGAATGGCCTGTCCATCACAAGGTAGTCCTCCGTTGAGAGGGGCGGGGTTGGTGCAGCTTCTGGTTCGTTTCTGAAAACCTCGTCCACACCTGCTGTTGCAGGGCGACCACTCGGTCCATGTTGACCAACCACCATTTACTACAGAAAGAAACAATAATTTAAAGAGTGACTCAAAAACGTGTTAATTATATTTCAGCCATGTTATTTCCACATGCTCTGTCCATTTTCTTTCATGGCTTTCCAATATATGTACTGCTTCTAAACGTGTTTCTGTTTTAAAGAATCTGACCAATCACATTTAAGCCAGTAATTGTTGCCAGGTAGGCTATTTTTTTTTTTTCAGGTAGGCTAAAATCAACAAAGCTTACCTATAGGCCTTCAGAATTTCTTTTGCTGCAGCTTCATACACAAAGTGAACAGCAATAAAACATTTGCTTCAAGCAATCAAATTTTATATACAAATCTGACCAATCACATTTAAGCCAGTAATTGTTGCCAGGTAGGCTAATTTTTTTTTTTTTCAGGTAGGCAAATATTAACAAAGCTTACCTATAGGCCGTCAGAATTTCTTTTGCTGCAGCTTCATACACAAAGTGAATAGCAATAAAACATTTGCTTCAAGCAATCAAATTTTGAGCTGCTCTACCTGAACTGTTTCAGTCTTCTCGAAGGGCTCATTGTACATCCCCATTTTCAGACTTTCTGATTTTTTATAACCAAGGGCTGATTGGTGCAGGTGGAATAGTACAGATAGGCTAAGTGTGAAAGCATGGTTTGCCGCCATGTTTAAATAAAACTTCAAACCATTAGTGTGTATTTTTATATTTACACCCAATGCTACTTATTTTGTGTAAGACTTAAAGAAACGGCCATGCTAAAGCTCCATGTTCCAAAAAAGTTTCTTCTGGATCCATTAAAAGTTAGAGGACATTGCAAATGAAACTATGGACAGCTGACAGAGCCGGGAGAAGAAAAATCAGATGTTAAGCTAAAAATAAACCCCAAGGAGACGCAGAGGGAGAGTTTAGCATCCAGAGAGGAAAGCTAACATGTTGGTTGTTCTGTTAACTCAGTGGGAAGTTCTCTTCATTCCCAAAACTTAATTAGAAATGAATCACCAGCAAAAAAGCAATCATTAAATTAGGACACGGACTTAATTAGGATTCCCCAACTCTTTCTTTCGCTCCATCTCTCCTCGCCTGTTTTGCTTTTGTCCGTTTCATTTTTCCCCCTCATGTTCTTGTGTTTTTACCACTACAATTTCACCTTGTCAACAGTGTCAGCCGGGCCCTTGTGGAGCCAAGAAGATTGAACCACAGATTGAACAATCTATTTCAGTAAGGATACATCAGTGTCACGCCACTGCATCTCTTGCCGCCGATATTGAACAGGCTGCTGTTTTGATTGAAACACTCCTCCCAGTGAATAGAGTCAGTGTTACATTTGGAAGAAACACTCTATGTTTTCCAACCGTCGGCGAACGTTGAGTATGACTTTATTTTTCTCTTCAAAATGTTTCCTAAAGTCTTGTGTCAGAAATGCATTTGGTAAAATTGAAAAAGAAAAAAGTGTTTGCCTGAAATGAGATATTCAAAGTTGCTTTGGTTGTTTTTTTTTTCTTTTAACCACAGCTGCTACTGTGCCATTGGTTCACTCCAAGCCGGGACACTTGGCAGAAAGCGCAAACATTTGGAAAGCCTGACTGTACTAATTTAAAACCAAGGCTGTGATTGTGGGCGGGTGGCTGCGTTTAATTGGCTGAGGTCAGGGGTGATTTGGAAAAAGTGTTGGCGTGGCAGCCGAGCTAATCTTATTTGGCGTTTTTTCTAATGTGGGCTGCAGGTAGATTTATAAAGATGTCAGTGTTTAATAAATCCTGCACATTGAGACGGAGAGATTTACAGAGAGACCATCTAAATTAGAACAATTACAGCATGTGATTCTTTGTGGGGTGCAGTGATGCGTATAGCGTTAACACAATCTGGTATCTTCAATACTTAAAAAATAATTATTTGGATGATTCCTTTTTCCAGTTCATGCTTTTTAAAAATGTTTTATATGCTTTAACTGGTAGTATTTCCAAATTTGATATTGCACGCCACATGACTCATGCAAGAGCGGCCCTCGTGAGATAATGTTGCATTGACTTTTTTTTTTGCCAAAACAATAGCTTAATTAAAGTTAAAATTTAATCTCACCAGACTAGCATAGATTTTATACCAACATACTGTACATTTTATATTAATCATAGCACGCATAGATAGACATCAGGTAGTGTCAAACCAAGGCATGGGCAAACTACGGCCCACGGGCCACATGCAGCCTACTAAACATTTTAACCCGGCCCGCCAAACTTGAAAAAATTAAATAAATAAGCCTTTTTAATGTTTCATTTTCATGTAACTCCGATGTTTTGTCACTAGATGGTGCCAAAGATACAACAACGCTGTTCCCACTAAAATGCGTGTCTCCGTGATGTGCACGTTGTCAAAATAAACAGTGTGCACAGATATGGAAAGCCATCAGGGCCAATACACGCACGTAAACAAGCGTGTTAGATGTTAAAACAAACAAAATGTTACATCAAGCGCTTAGATTTCAAACTTAGCACCACTAGATTTCAAATTTAACGCTCTTGATGAAACATTTAGCACGCTTCTTTAAAATCTAGCACCATTATATCGATCTAATCTAGTGGTTACCGAAGCATGCCGTCCATCTGCTCTTGGTCTGGCCCCCTGGTCAAATGTTGGAACTCAATGTGGCCCGCGATTCAAAAAGTTTGCCCACCCCTGGTCTAGCCTTATCCCTAGTCTTTTGGATTGGCCAACTGTCCTTTTTATTCTGAATTTTTCTTCGTTGTAATTTTTTTTAAACTAAAAACAACAAAAACTCACCGTAAACAATGACGGTTGCCGTGGTGCTCCGTCGTTTAGCCACTATGTTTTTAGCCACACACGTATAGTTGGCTGTGTCGGACAGACGCGCCTGTTTGATGATCAAGTTGTGGTCAATAGTGATGTAGAAGTTCCTGTCCTCTGCTGGGTCTATTATTTCTTCGTTCTTCAACCACTCCACCTGCAACAGAGAAAACGAAGGAAAAAACTGAAGTCAGCAAAAATAAGAATAAGTCGACGCCAAGGCAAAGAACAATATTTCTCTACTTGCACTGTATCAATAATGAATGGTTGAGATGTGAACGCTAACTCGATTGAAGCGTCGAAGAATTTTGTTCTTCTATGTTATCAAAATTGATCAACAACCGTAATTCTATGGGTTACAAAAACAGCTCATTATAATTATTATTATTTTTTATTTTATTATACATTAGGGCTGCAACTAACGATTATTTTGATGATCGATTAATCTGGCGATTATTGGCTCGATTAATCGATTATTCGGGTAAAATTGGCAACTTAATAAATAATAGTTTTTTGGCATTTTATTGAATGTAGTTATGCAAAACACAACTCATAACCACTTAAACAACACGTTGGGCCATTCTAATAAGTAAAAATGTTAATCTTTCTGTGAAATGTAGTATACTGTATATGTATGTATATAATGGAGTATATTACCAGTTCTACAGCAAATATAAAATAATAAATCTACTTACTGTATACAGTAAAGGTAAATCACGAGCACCCATAAAATGTGTTCTATAGTACTGGCTAAAAAAACATAAAATGGAAACTGTTGACCATCCAGGATCACATTTAAAAACAAGAAATCGTTAACAGTTTTAGATTTGCAAATTTAACCTTGTTCAGAGGTATAGTACCAAACAAAAATGGCCTAGGTTAACATGAGTAAAAATACACAAAAAACAATCAAGTTGTGTAATATTAAGTGCAGTTGACAGCAAAAACTCCCTAAACGATTAATCGATGACTAAATTAGTCCACAACTATTTCAATAATCGATTATAATCGATTAATTCGATTAGTTGTTTCAGCCCTAATATGCATTATTCATCCCTCCCCGGGAAATTTGTGTGCCGCATTCTACCACAGCAGGCTGCCACCTATGGTGCCAATGGTGGGAGAAACGGGGGGTTAGGCGTCTTGTCCAAGGCCCTTAGAAGTGAACTCAGTGGAACGCGAACCTGTGAACTTCCGGTTTACTTCCGGTCCGCGGGTGAAAGCTCTAAACACTGAGCCACCGTCTCATTAGGTGGAGATATTGTAGTTTTGACCCGGACAAATATGTCAACTTGAAGTTAATCCCTTGAGTTAATCCATAGTTGGTACTGAGTAACTGTTGGCATTTTCATTAAAATCCCGTCAGTGTTTTAGGAGTGTTCACAAAAAGTGTTGCAGAAGCACTAATGGAAGCACAAGTAGCCTGAATGTTTAATGTCTCGTCCACATTCTGTGGGCAAAGGGGTAAAAAAAAATCATCGACTAATTTAGTGGCAGTCAGGTTTGTTGGTGTCATGAAACCCAAGCTGAAACAGATGAAATATTCTTTCTTACATTGCTTTTTTTTTGTGACCACATTTAATACAGCTAGCCGAAGGGGAATTGTGAGATCAAGTTATAATTTTGTTCTTTCAACTGATCCTCCCAGAGAGACTTGGCTGAAATAATGAGACTGTAAAAATTGAACTATTAAAAAGGGGTTTTGAAGGCGTCAACTTTATGTTTCTAAAAATGAACCATAAAAACAGGGTTTTAACTGTTATTTTTCAAACACTTTTGCAGATGGATTACATGCTTGTTATAATATGTTGTTTAGATGCTTCTACTTTTTCTGAAATACAAAAAAAAAAACAAATAGCACATAAGGTGTGAATTTTTTACTTTAATATAACAAATAAGATACTCGACATAGTGTGTCTACTTAGTATATTTAATTATTTGTGATGATAATAATTAGTGCTAAGTAAAGACTAGGGCTCTAGGATTTTGACAAAGTGGTTTTTTTTTTTTGTCATTTTCTGTTTGATATTTCATATCGGGCTGCACGGTGGCGTAAGGGTTGGCCCAGTGGCCTCACAGCAAGAAGGTCTGGTTTCGAGTCCCAGAGTGGGCTGGGCTTGAAACACTAGCCTTTCTGTGTTGCGCTTGCATGTTCTCCTGTCCAAAAGTGGAGTTCCACGGTCCAAAAAACATGCATGTTAGGTTGATTGGCCACTATGAAATTGTCTCTAGGATTGAGTGTGTGGCTCCACAATAGACTGGTGAAGGGTTCAGGGTGTATTCAGCCTCCCGCCTGGAATCAGTTGGGATAGGCCAAGCACGCTACACAACTACGGCCTGCTAAACATTTCAATTCGGCCTGTCGAACTTGAAAAATTAAATAAACTTTGTTAGTGTTTTATTTTCCTGCAATTCTGATGTTTCCTCACTAGATGGCGCACTGAATGATATGGAACGCCATCGGGCCCAATACACGCACGTAAACAAGCATGTTAGATGTTAAAACAAGCAAAATGTTACATCAAGCACTTAGATTTCAAACCTAGCGCTACAAAATGCACTTTTTTAAGAGGTATCGCACTAGATTTCAGACCCAGCGCGCAAGATTTGAAATTTAACACTCTGGATGTAACATGGCACCCGTTTAAAATCTAGCGTGCCATCCTATCGGTCTAATTTATCCATCTGCTTCCATTCTGGCCCCTTTGTCAAATGTTAGAACTCAATGTGGCCCACAAACCAAAAAGTTTGCTCTCCCCTGGAATAGGCATTCACACCCAGTGTGGCCCCATTAGGAATAACCAGTTCTGAAGACGAAAAAAATTACAATACTGATTTGAAGTGTAAAATATACTTATTTTTTTTTTCAAAAAATGTATTTCCAAACATTTTAAAACGCTAACCAGGACTAATTTTACAAATAAATTCACCAACTTCATACCATAGAATGTATATTTACAAGTCAGCTACGTTCCTACCCTCACCTATGGTCACCAGCTGTGGGTGGTGACCGAAAGAATGAGATCGCGGATACAAGCGGCTGAAATGAGCTTCCTCCGCAGGGTGGCTGGGCTCTCACTCAGAGATCGGGTGAGGAGCTCTGCCATCTGGGAGGAGCTCGGTGTTGAGCCGCTCCTCCTCCAGGTCGAGAGGAGCCAGATGGGGTGGTTTGGGCATCTGGTCAGGATGCCCCCCGAGCGCCTTGCGGGCGGGGTGTTTTGGGCACGTGCCACCGGGAGGAGACCAAGGGGCAGACCCCGGACCTGCTGGAGAGACTATGTCTCACAGCTGCCCGGTAACGACTTGGGATCCTTCCAGGTGAGCTGGAGGATGCAGCCTGGGAGAGAGAGGCCTGGGCTGCCCATTTGGGGCTGTTGCCCCCGTGACCCGACCCCGAAACAAGCGGAAGATGATGGAACGAACAGAACGGTTATTGCAATATCGATTCAATATATACCGTGCAACATAAGTAAAAATAGAAAATGTGCAGGCATCTTTGTTGGGTGGAGTGTTTGGAGAGCATGCAGGTGTTTATCTAGCAGCTCACCGTCATCACACTTGTGCAGCATGAAACTCCGCGCTTGTAGAGAAGAAGGGAAATTTCCTGAACATATGCTTTAGCAAGGTGCTTTGGGTGAAGGGTAAGACAGCGGTAAACTATTCTATTTATGAGCCTAATCACATTTCCTGAGTGCTGTATTTACTGGTCCGAACCCTCATAAATTCGGCCCGTCCCGGCTTTATGGCAGGAACATAAATGTCCAAGCTGTGTTGTTTAATTCATGTTGTTTAATTTCCTCCTCCTTTCACATTAGGAAATGGAAATCTCAGATGCAGAAAGGAGGAAACTCAGTGTTATTCTGTGGTTTTATTGCCTGCCTGGGTTCAGCAGTCAGTTTTTTTTTGTACTGGCTATTCCACCTGCTTCTTTCTCTGATCCTCAGTGATCTGCTCACTCTCTGACTGTAGGTTGGAATTCTCAATCTGAAGTGAGATGCGGTGTGACCTTTCTGTTTCCATTAAGTAAAGCCTTTGCAAAGGTAAAAAAAAAAGAAGCATACAGCAAACAAATAGAATCATTCATGAAAAGTGCAAATGGTTCTTTCTGATGTTTCCAATCTCAGACAGGTAATGACATAGGTGCACTTTTACATTTAAAGAAACATGCAAAGGGTATTATAATACAAGCGTAAATGGAACAATAAAAAGGTCTTTGCTGTGTTAAAACACATTTATATGGTTTTATTATGATTCCAACTGTATTAAGCAGACATTTGGTTCTGAATATTGCGGCTGAAATGGCAAACGGGATATCAACCAGGGCGCTTGACATAGCTACAACATATATATTTTAAAAAAAGATCCCGATCGCATCTATAAAATGTCTTGATAATTATGGTAGCTATGAGGAAACTCTGAAAAAAAAAAAAGAAATCAGTGCAAGAACCCTTTTAGCGTCAGATTAGCATCATCGTGGTTTTTTGGTCATTTGGAATAGTCTGTGATTTATAGTTTGTGTAAACCATCGTATGTTTGTTGTTTTGGCAGAAAATCCAAATACTTCCTTTGTTACAACTTCTTTTATTACTTCTTTTATTTTAATTATTCAAAAGTGTCTTTAGTTTATGTGATCCCAGCTGCAGCCAGTTCCTGACAGTGTTATGCTAACTAAGGGATGTGCTGAGCATCCCCCACCTTTCTACCTATCTGTAAGTGGGCGTCTGGAACTTTCTTTTCCCCACTACTCTGTAAGATCTTGTTTTCCATTAGTTTATAAATAAAGCAGGAAAGGATGCATTTCTTTGTAGATACTGTAATTCTAGTCAGAGAGAACGCCACTGCCTTGTCATATTCTGTGGACCATCTGGAGAGCAGCTTCAGAAACAGACTCCTGCAACCCCGCTGCTCAAAGGAACGGTACAGAAAATCGTTTTACCATCCTCCATCAAACTATTTAACATTTCACTCGCAAACCTGTAATTACTTGCCATTCACAATGTTTTATGAGATTGTATGATTGTATGAATGTAACACTGCAGCACTCAAATTTCCCTTCGGGGATAAATAAAGTATATTTAATTCAATAAGTAAAACTAAGAGTCCATATGTTTGTTCTCAGGTCAGCACTGCTTTGGGATAAAGATTAATAACTTTATTGACTAAAAAAAAAAAAAAAAATCCCCTACAAAAATTTGGCCTAATTTGGGGTCTTTTGGGCCATGTGAACCCCTGCATCTAAAACTCAGGTTTTTTTTTTTTTACAAGTATCCAGGTGAAGACTCCATTGATTCTAGAGACGGGAGGATGCCAACAACAACAACAACATTGTATTAGAAAATTAAGACAATTTTAGTGGTTGTAATGAGCAAAAAGTAAATTTCGACAACTTTCTGTACTTTTTGGGACATGGGGAATGCATAGCTACAGTGTAACATCTGGAATAGAGTAAATAATGTTCGTTTGCCTGTGCAAATGAGGCAAAGAGAAAAATAAGAATTGGTGGTAAATCCCAATTAAGTTGGTTCAGAAAAAATGCTCATTGATTGTTGAAAATTTCCAGCAGAAAAAAACAATGTTAAATAATGTGTTGATATAAAGTTAAGGCATTCAGCAATGTTCTGATGTAATAAAACTTGATGGATTTTAAGTATCTAGGATCAACAGTCCAGAGCAATGGAGAGTGTGGAAAAGAGGTGAAGAAGCATGTTCAGGCAGGCTGGAACGGGTGGAGGAAAGTATCAGGTGTGATGTGTGACAGAAGAGTTTCAGCTAGAATGAAATGAAAAGTTTACAAAACCGTGGTGAGAGCGGCCATGCTGATTGGTCTAGAAACAGTAGCACTGAAGAAAAGACAGAAGCGGAGATGGAGGTAGCAGAGATGAAGATGCTGAGGATCTCTCTGGGAGTTACCAGGATGGACAGGATTAGAAATGAAACAGCACATGTTAGAGGTTTTGGGGATAAAGTTCGAGAGGCCAGGCTGAGATGGTTTGGCCACGTACAGAGGAGAGAGAGAGTACATAGGAAGAAGGATGCTGGATTTGGAACCACCAGGAAAGAGGGCTAGAGGAAGGCCAAAGAGGAGGTTCATGGACGCAGTGAAGGAAGACATGAAGATAGTTGGTGTGACCAAAGAGGATACAGCAAATAGGATTCGATGGAAGAAACTGACTTGTTGTGGCGACCCCTAAAGGGAAAAACCGAAAGAAGAAGAAGAAGGATACGAGTGCATTTCAAACATGTCTATGCATCAGGACGTTAAAGAAGCTTTACGACATTAACCCCTTTAGAAAAACTAATAGATCATTTGCGCGGATTTAGTAAAACAAAAACAATTTAAGCGGCTCATGTAGTCTGGTCTCAACAAATAACTGTGCCTTCCCACACAATTTAATAATGAGTCTATGTAAAGCAGCTAAACACTCTGGTGGATTCTGATTTTAATGCTTCCCAACAGCAGACGGCAAATTATGCAACATAGGAATAATTCAAACTAAAGAAAAGGAGTTTTTGTTGTAGTTGCTGTTTTATGGCTGTGAAAATATGTCTGAAACTTTAAAGACTGCGGTATTTAATATGTTTAAAGATGGAAAAAAAAAAACGGCAGAATGCATCACAGTGTGAACGAGTATTAGATATGCTGTGGTTCATCCAACTACAGATATTAGTACGCCGAGACCTGTTGGCCGAACCAATAATTCAACCTTTTTACATTAAGTAAGCTGTGTTGTTGTTGCTGCATATAAATAATTCATATTCTAAAACATTTACCTCCTTTTCAATGTCAAACACAGTTTTAAAGCTGAATATAAATGAAAGATTGTCGGAAAAGCCAAACGTAGATTGGGACAATTATCAGTGGAGACCATTATTGGTAGGGCCAGTTATTGGTCAAGACAATTATTTACCAGACCAATTATTAGTTGGAATAATTACCAATCAAGTTCATTAGGGCAATTATCAGTCAGGACAAATATCAACCGAGCAGAATATCGGTCAGAACGATAACCAGACGCAACAATTATCGACCTGCCTGATTGTTGATCAGGACAAATATTGATCGAGCCAATTGACAGTTGCTTCAATGATCGTTTGAAACGACTTTTGGTCAAGACAATTATAAGTCAAGATGATTATCTGTTGGGATCAATTATCTATCAGGCCAATTTTCAGTTGAGGCGATTATGAGACCAATTATATATTGGGCCATTTACTGCTCATGATAATTATGAGTGGCTAATTATCGGTTGGCCACATTGTCAGTTAAGGCATCTATCGGTTAGGTTGATGATCTAGCGAGTGACGACAATTGATTAAGATGATTATCAAACGCATGGTGGCTGGGCTTTTAATCATTGGGCCCAACCGGGCTCAACTTGAACATGAAATATAGGCAATCCTTCCAGTGGACTTACCACCAACAGGAAGTGCCATACGGGTGAAAGAAGAGATGAACGGCAGGAACCCTGGCGTTTAGTCCCTCGGCTGCATAAGTTAGGATAGATTGGCACTGATATCTGTAAATTTTTCGGTTTGTCTAACAGCCTTACAAATGCCATTCTGGTAGGTCTTTAGTTCAAATTGTAAGAAATACTCAAAAATTTTGGGAACCGAGTACAATAGTAGAAAAAGTTTCAAAAAAGTCTTCTGGACAGTTTAATTCTTGACAAGACGTTTCGACTTCCATCCGGAAATCATTTTCAATCTGAATGAAATGGACAGAAAACTGGATCTATGTATACTAACCTGAGTAAAACGTAAAAGAAATAGTAAGGACGGGCTCGACCAATGAGCCTGTGTTACCTAAGATGGCCGTGAATGGCTCCTATTGTAACCACAGACCAGTAAACGACCCTATTATAAAAATGCTAAAAGCCTAGTGAATAGAAATTCCTGCTAACGAGAGGCGTGAAACTGGATCATGGACTAGAGATGTATCCATCTCTAGTCCATGACTATTCATCTCTTTTTTTACCTTTTACTAGAGATGTATTCATCTCTAGTCCATGGCTTCAAAAGGCTACTGTAAATACCGGGCAAAATGTATCTAACGCCTCCACTCCGATTCAGAGAGGGACTTTCTTTCATCACAAAGATGGCTTCCTTCACCCCTCTTTCAAACCAACCTTTCTCTCTACTTAGAATCTTCACCTCACTGTCCTCAAAAGATGTACAGCAGACTGTGGACCACTTGAGGCTTCTCTTCTGTGTTGGTAAAGTCTTTTGTGGAGTGGCTGCTTCGTTTCCCCAATGTAGTGTTCTTTGCAGCTACCTTCACTGCACCGGATCGCACCGGTTCATGCACCGAGTACAATCTCATTGTAAAATTAGCCTTGCAAACCAAGACAACATGGAGGTGTGCACACCATTGCTTAGCTTAATTTCCTGATGGGTTGATACCGGTTCTAGGCTTTTGTACCACAAATAGCCTTAGTCTTTGACGACTTCTGACGGCTGAAGCCTCTGAGACCAATCCACGCTCCGCTAGCTTCAGACAAAGAGACCACATGTGGCAGCAATGCTATCATTGCTACTGCATCATTAGCCGCAGCTGGTGTAACAGAGTGTGTGTTTGTGTGTGTGTGTGATTGGCAGAGGGTGGCTGATTGGATCATGGAAACCCTAAGGGAGTGTGGGTGTTTGTTATTTTAACTCTCACCCTCAAATCACCTGTCTCCTCGTTTTAGTCAAACAACAGATGACACACACATAAACACACACACATCTGTACAGATACTAACACAAAAGAAACAGAAGGGATAAAAACACACGTGTATTTTTGTTTTATTGAGTTTGTATAGATTAAACATCTCAGCAAGGAGGTGCAGTACTTTGGATTCTTGCAAACACATATGTTTGCACAATGGTTGGCAATTGATACGTTGGTCAGTACCAAGCCTCCCTCTCACACACCCCCCAAAAAATTATTTATTGTTCATGCCATTTTTTGGGCAAAAGCTTGGTTCACCGGCCTTTTTAAGTACTGTTTTGATAAACTACTTGCATCTGCAGTCCAAGTGTACCCACATACCCGCCACATCCAAACAACCAGAAAACTCACATGTTGGGTTATTCGGTCTTTAAATTCTCTCCATAGGTTCCAGTGTGTGTGAATTGGTGTCCATGTGCCATGCAATTTTGTGCAGTTTGTCCACACAAATAGAGCTAGTCATCATGGAAAATAAAAATTTATGCATCTTTATACACAACATTCTTTTGCAGATTTGCACGAGTAGAAATTTAGAGTAAACTTTTGTTACAACTGTTACAAAACTTCTACTTTTATTTCTTTTTTAAAAGGCGAGTTTATGCAAAATCAACTTTTTGGAAGTTTCTACCATGTTTGAACATTATTTTCCCATCAAAAACATACCTGAAGTGGTTTTCTAATATATCCATGCATGTTTGAGTAATTTGCAAATTCGCATCCAGTGTTTGAATACATTTTATGCACACTTGTTCTGATTCGCCACACCTTTTGCTCTCTACCTCGTCCACAACTTAAAGTGTTTTAGTGCAATCAGTCTCTTCATAATCAGTCTTTCCATTCAGGTATTACTCTCCCTCCCTTGCTAAGTGGACGGGTCCAAGCTAGGAGCAAGAGTAGGGGGAAATCACAGTGTCAAAAATGCAAATGAAACTGAATAAATGTCCTTATAATCTTTTTCTTCTTCTTCTAATATTACATTTCCAAGCTAACAAAAGTTACCATGCCCTGAAAAATTAATTCTATCTCCACTAAGACTCCATGTACGCGAACAACAAATCAATTTTTTTCTTTCTTTTCTCAAGGATGAAAGTTTGGTCCTGCCGATTACTAAACCGACTTTATCTATATTTTTCCTCTATGCTAACGCTCTGGTCATGGGTACATTTCAAACTTTTTGCAACTGGTTGCAAATTGTAAAATAAGCTTTTAGATGTTCAGTCTGGTGCGAAAATAAAAAAATTGTAAGCATTTCCAAGACTTTTCTCATAGTAAAAGACATTTGACAGGCAAAATTTTTGGTTCGCGGGCCACATTGGGTTCTGACATTTGACCAAGGGGCCAGCACAGAAGCAGATGGATGGCACGCTTTGGTAAACAAGTGCGCTAGATGTGGAAAGCCATTGGGGCCGCTTCACACACGTGAAGCCCAAGTGAAGCGCGTTAAATTTCAAATCAAGCACGCTAGCGCTTAAAAAAAGTGCATGAAGCGCGCTAGGTTTAAAATGTAGCTTTGAAATCGGAGGTTGAAGTTTACTTGCGTGTATTAGCGTGCGCATCACAGAGACACACATTTTAAAGGGAGCAGTGTTGTTGTTTTCTCAACAAAGCCAATACATGTAGAGTGTGCCATCTAGTGAGGAAACATCAGAATTACAAGTGAAATATTAACATAGTTTATTTTTTTTCATGTTCTGTGGGCCGGATTAAGACGTTTAACGGGCCGCATGTGGCCCACTTGCCGTAGTTTGTCCGTGCCTGTGTTAATCTGATCACACAAAGCACAAAAGATAAAAGTCAAAGGAGATATTTAAAAGTAACCATTTCAATTTATTTCTGTGAACATCAAGAAAAAAAAAAAAATTGAAAAGCTCTGCAGCATATCTGCTGTTCACTTCTGGAGCATCGCAGAGGTACAGCATTACCAAGAAAACGTGGAATAAATCTCACAAAAGCAAAACAAATGGCCGACCACAGAGCAAAAAGTGAGATAACACAGCAAAGAATATCTATGACAAATGCTAAAATATGACATGCTTTTCTGAAGCCACAACAGTCTCATTTGGGAGTTGATAATAGCTCAAAGATGCCGGCTGGATTGTGACGCTGAATCCCAACATTTATATTTCAAAGCAGCAGCAGCAGCTGCACACGGAGTGTGTGACAAAACCTAAAATGAACCAATTAAAACAACATCTGATTCAGTGTTGATTGAATCAAACTATTCAGCCGACGTTCCAGAGGGTAACTAAAGCGTTAATATGCGTGCTCATCACCGAGGATTATCCTCTTGATTAGAGTTATTATTTGGATCTGTGTAAGACTTGAGATGAGTGGGTTAAAGAGCTCTCGTAGTAATTAATCTGTATGTGGGTGCTCCCATGTTTTAATAATCCAGACCCCCACCTCCTGCTAGAGAAAGCTTAAATATAGTGGGTTATTGTAAGGTTCATTTTCCAAAGAAAATCATAGTTTCATAAATTGTTCTGCAAAGAAAAAGAATGAATCTCAAATATCTTTTCCGCACTCGTGAATATGAAACACGTTCATTTCTTATTGATTTTTTACAATGAAACCCAACGTGTAACAATAAAACCAGCTTTTCATGACACAACAATACCATCCAAGGCTCTCAAGTTGAATAAAAGTAGATGTATGTTCTCATGATAGAGAAACTATTAAAACTTTTATTCATAAAATATTTTATAAACAGTTCTTCACAGCTAGAAGGTCGTGGGTTTGAGTCCCGTGTAGGGTCGAGCCTTGCAACACTGGTCTTTCTGTGTGGAGTTTGCATGTTCTCCCCGTGTATTGAATTGAAAATACTTTATTAATCCCCGAAAGAAAATTTGATGCTGCGGTGCTAACGCCTTGATGACTTCCCGGTCCGCTTACACCAGGGGTGGGCAATTAATTTTTATTAGGGGCCGTATGAGAAGCCTGAATTGTGTCAGACGGCCACCAACTTTCTTTCATTGTAAAATACTTAAATTAAATATTTTGAATAGCTGGTACTGATAATCAGAAGAATAAAGCACTCTGTAAATATGTATATTAGGTTATGTGAAACTGTGGTCTATTGGTTAAATAAGAAAAACAATTATTGAACCAGTGCAATTTTTTTTTAACTTGTTAATCTCCACAAACAATAACTTGTAATGCTTTCCACCTCATGTTACTTCTTCAAAGAGAATAATCCAGTCTGTTCTGGGCTTGAAATCTGGCGGAATGTCTGATGTGGCTATGCGAAGGACAGCTGAGAGGTGGTCATTAGTCATAGAGGATCTGTGTTTGGATTTGTTGAACTTCATAACTGAGAATGTCTGTTCACATTGATAGGTAGATCCAAAGAGGACTAGGATCCTCTGAGCATGCCTCCTCAGGTGTGGAAAGTTCTCCTCTTTGAGGGCGGAGTAAAGGTCCAGCAGTGAGACTGACTTGAAGTGATCTGCCAGATGTGAGTCAGACTGCAGATCAATGAGTTCCATCTGAACTTCACTTGGTGCATCATCCACACTGCAGTTGAAGGGAGAAGAAACCATGTGCATTTCACTCTCAAGAGTTTGGAAATCGCCTTGAAAACTCTGCATGCGTGCATACATAGCGATGTAACGCTTTTCAAAATAAAAGTTTAAAAAAAGTTAAATTTATGGTGTTTATGATTGGCCTCACGCGGGCCGGACAGGGGCGTACAAAGGGCCGGATGTGGCCCGCGGGCCTTAAGTTGCCCAGGTCTGGCTTACACAGTGTAATAGCTGGCAACTGAACAGTTAAAAAACAGTCCATACTGAGTCCACGAAGTCAGGCTTCAATGAAGCACACCAAATGGCCCCTCCATATTCCTACTGGGTCAGAGCGAGCATCCCCAGTTCCTCCATCTTGCCAGCGAGCGTCCGGATGTTACCCATGACAACCGCAGTGACACTGGGCTCAAAGCGTCTCGTTTCTGATCATCTCCTCAGTTCTGTTGAGACTGCATAGACTCCTCCAGCCATGGTGGATCTCGTTACGAGAGCTAGTTGCTGGTTGAGTCCACGCTGACAAAGGGAAACAACTCCATGACCAACAAAACGGAGAGCTAGCCGTTTAAACCAAAAAACAGCTAGCCTAAAAAACAGCCGTCTGAAGCAAAACAGTGCAGTCCAAAAACAACGTCCGAAGAGCGCACAAAGTTACATCTCCAGAACGGGACCAAACACAGGCAAAAGACAAACAGAAACTGAATGGAAAAAATGCAAAAATAGATGACCAGACGCCAAAAAACAGGAGACATCGCAACAGGCGGCCGCCCGGGGCAGAGCCTTTTAACGTTTTCCAGTATGCGTAGGTTTCCTCCACGTACTCCTCCGGTTTCCTCCTACCCTCCAAAAACATGCATGCTAGGTTGATTGGCTACAACATGATTGCCCCCAGGAATGAGTGTGTGTGTAACATTGTATATGTGTGTGGCCCCGCGACAAACTTGCAACCTGTTCGGGATGTACCCTTCCCCTTGCCTCGAATCAGCCAGGATGGGCTTCAGCAACCCCAATAGGGATAGGCGATTAAGAAGGTGCTGGTGGTTCTTGACAGAAAAATCCCACGTCACGAGCCAATAAATATTCTTCTACTGCCACACTGGCACAAAAAGGGTGAGAAACGGCTTCAAAAGATGCGTGAAAACCAGAACTTTCTTATAATGTCAAACGTAAAAATTATGGTGTTTAAAAAGAGGCACAAGCACAAGGGGGAGATGGTGAAACAGTGGTTAGAGTGTTCGCCCACGAATCAGAAGTCAACTGGAAGTTCAAGGGTTTGCGTCCAACTGAGTGCATGTCTAGGGTCCATGGAGAAGAGACATAACCCCCCGTTTCTCCCACCATTGGCGCCGTTGTGGGCAGCCTGCTGCGGTGTTTGATTGCACTACACAAATTTTCCCGGTGAGGGATAAATAGAGTGAGTAAAAAAATAAAGTCCATCAGTTTGTTTTAAAAAAAAAAAAAAAATGGCTGCAATCACGCTTCATATTTGCTTTTAGCAGCATTTTGTTCATCGTTTGGACAGTTTTTACATGAGAAGAGGGTTTATATGTTATTTAAATGAGGACTGTAGAAACAATATGATGACGTGGTTTTGAGGGAACAAAAAGCATCAGGAATTAAACTCTGACTTTATGTACACCACTACCCAGAATACTGTTCTCTCTATAGTGTAGGCATGCACGATATGGACAATTAACAATGAGTTTTGAAATGTACTCTAAAGCTCAGCTGCATCTCTCCGCCATATCGCTGAACCCCCTGGCGGCACACAAGCCCACAGATGCAGACCTCCACATGCACACACCACAACCAGATGTTCCCCAGTCAGAATTATTGGCTCTGACTTGAATATATAGAGCCATCAGTGTGATTGCCTTGCTTGTTTCCATTATCAAACACTCACACCTCCCCGTATGCTCACACAGACATACTAAAGCATCCTCCACACAAGAAACATAATGGATCATCCTGACCCAGCCAACTCCAATCAGCAGAAAACATAACGTCAAAGAGGAAAAAAAACACGTAAAAAACCATAACAAATTTAATAGAAAAGGGAGAAAGTTGGAAAGATGGAGCTGTGGACAAATTTGCTAGAAGGGAGAATTGAGAGCAGGTGGGAAAAAAAGACACAGCGAAGCATGGACACAGACGGAGTGAAGGATAGGGAAGAAAGACAGAATGAGAGATGTGTATTGGCAGGGAAGATCATCTATCTTTCTCTCCTGCTGCCATCAGCTTTCTTGACACAAACCCAGACAATTGGCCATAACTGTCTGTGTGTGTTTATCTGAGGATAATACCAACAGATGCCACGCACCCACACACACGGACACACATCCGTCCTGATGTGTAGCTAAGTAGAATAGTAATCAAGCTATTCATTAGCACCGTTACAAAGGCCATTACTGACTAATCAACAATCCTCAAACTCAATCGAGGAAAGCTAATAGAAATTTAATCCAACAAAGTGCCTGTATATTGTGAAGTTTGTGTGTGAATTAGTGTGTGTGTTGATTTTGAATAAAACAATTAGTGTGTTAAGATAAGATGAACAAAAAGACTCAGTTGTTTCAACACAAATTACGACATCGTTACAAAAAAGAAAGACAACAGGAAAATTAGACAACAGCCGCTCCTCCTCCAGGTCGAGAGAAGTCAGATGGGGTGGTTTGGGCATCTGGTCAGGATATCTCCCGAGGGACTCGGACCTCACTGGTGAGGTATTTCGGGCAAGTCCCACCGGGAGGAGACCAAGAGGCAGATCCCGGACCCGCTGGAGAGACTATGTCTCACAGCTGGGCAGGGAACGACTAGGGATCCTTCCGGGTGAGCTGGGGTGAGAGAAGCCTCGGTTTCCCATCTGAGGCTGTTGCCCCAGCAACCCGGCCCCGGATAAGCAAAAGACAACGGAACGGAACCATTAAAATAAATTTGGTATTTATGCAAAACTAGCATTCAAAGTGTGCGTCATTACTGCGCCAAGAGCGCTAAAGTGATACCACATATTCTGCGCATATTGCTTTAAGAAATTAGTAATGGCATGAAGTGGGCTGTTTGAATATGCCACGTGAGACTGTATTTATGAGGAAACAAACGGTATTTTTTTAAGAGATAAAACTATTCCACTCTCATCCAAGTACTGACCAGGCCCCACTCTGGTTAGCTTCCGTCGGGCGTGTTTAGCGTGGTTTGCCACCCTCCAAAAACATGCATGTTAGGTTGATTGGCTACTATGAAATTGAAACTCTGAAACCCCCTGAAATCCAGTTAGCGATAGCAGTTAAGAAGATGAAACCAAAACGAAAAATGAAATCAAAAACTACTCCAGAGTTGCTACATCTTTGTCACCCACTGGGTTAGCATTTAAGCGCCTTTAAACTCCTCGACAAACAATTTGAGCAAATCAAGTTACATAATTAGAACATATTTTAAGTAACTGAAAAGCAATTAAACAATATTTTACAGATCGATGTTTGGTTTGCAGCAACCATCGACCTCAAAAATCCCTTTGAGTGTAATATTTTCTGTAACGTTTGGTTCCACCCCAATAAAGTCAATTTAGCCACGTCTCGGATAGCGCATTTGATTAGCCAGTTAACTTACATAACTTTTGCTATGCGGCAAATAACAAAAAATAAATCCAACTATGGAGAATTTGTTATAACCAAGGTACGATAGTGAGAAAGATTCTCATAACAAAAGCAGTAGATTTTTCAATAGAAGGCTGTGGGCGATGAAGATATTTTGAGGCAGCTACTTCCTATTTGGCATGCAGGCAGAAGTGACCAACCATGTAATTTCTACAACCATTTTCACGACATGTTTTTTTTCCTTCTTATATTAATTTTGTTTGGCTGCAAGAATTTTTGAACCACTGGATAAATAACCATCTAGCAACCAACACAATGTCGCGACAGCTGGTGCCAATGCACCCCGTGAGGTGACTTACCTAAGAAAGTCTGTCGTTTTTACCAAAGTTTGACCAAATATATAAGTAAATAAAATAACTGAGCTGGATTTTAAGAACTTTTTTGGCACAAAAAGTTGATTTTCTGAGAATAATAAATAAAAAGCTAACACTTCATTGAATAAATTCATGTAATGAAACAAGTCGAGAAGAAACAATGAGGTAGGATCCTTAAAAATGAACAAAAAAGATTCATCAGATAAACACGTCTTAAAGTAAGAAAACCAGATTGGACAGAAATGCAGCTGGTCGTTCAGCAAAGCCCTCTAAAATTCACTGAAGCCTCATCAGAAAGAGTCTGAGAGTAAGGAGGGCTATCATGACAGCATCTTTGGGAAGGGAAACAGGGAGGATAAGCCGAGGTATGCCAAATAAAACAAGAACTAGGCTGGAAATCAGTGGCTACAGGTGTTACAGAGTAATGAATCCTCCCCTGAGCCTGGATTTAAGTATTATTGAAGCAGTGTGGGATAATCTTGACAGAAAACAGAACACAAAGCAGCCCACATGAGGTCTGTCCTAAAAGAGGTCTGGGGAATAAGAATTCTGGGATATCTTTTTTTGAGAGTCTCAAGATGAGCAAAGTGGGAAAAGGTATTTATAACCTTTGTTTGTTAAAAAAAAATAAAGTTCACAAAAACTTTAGAAACTTGCAGTGATGGCAGAAAATTGTTTGAAAAAAAAAATAACATTAATGAAAATGAACACATTAGCATTTTAGCCAGATTTTTCTTCTTCTACTAACCTCATTTGCCTGAAAGAAAACAAACTGCTTGTGTGCACGTCTCGTTGTATTGCCACTTTAAGCATTTTAATTTGCAGCTGTAAAAGTCGCAGTTATTGATTCGGAAAAGCTGAATTTAATTAGATTTGTAGAGAGGAATAGTGTGTTTTTTTCCACCAATGCCTTTTCGTCTTCACTTCACTTACAACCATGCGCATAGTTTAAATTAGAAGCACGCTAACAAATACAAAAGACCTCATTTTAAGGGCCAAGCATACTTTCCACTGTGCTAATTGTATTCTCAACTATAGATCAGCGAGTCGCCCATAAATCTGCTGCAGCTACATGGTCTTCTTTAACTGGACTTTCCTAATTATCTCCCTTAAAAGCCCATTTACTTTATTATTCTTACCACTGCAAACAACATTTTTCCTAATTTTACTAAGCCAAGACCTTATGGAAAGAAGAAGGATGGAAAGACTAGTTTAATTTAGCCTGGAACAAAAAAAATTACATTTGATAATGCAACAGTTAATGATAAATTTTAAGGTTGAAAAAAGTATTAAATGGCAGTAGAAACTGGCCTAACCATAGAAGAAAAAAAAAAAAAAACAACCACATTAAAGGGTTAAAAGACCATCATTAAACATGGATGTGTTGTTTGTCCTTGTGAATTTGTTGTTGGTATAGTTGTAGGTATTTACTGTTTGACAGCCAAACCCTAGGGTATCGTCAGTGGTGGATGAAATACTCACTTTTTGTAATAAAGTAAAAGTACAGATAATTAAAGGCAAAAAAATTACTAAAGTAAAAATACCAATAAAAAAATTTTACTTAAGTAAAAGTGCAAAAGTATTTGGTGTAAATTTGACTTTTCAAATAAAAAGTAAAAGTATTCAACCATAATTCAAATGTAATTTTTTTGTGTCGTGGGGTCACAGATACTCTGTGAAATGATGGCTCAACTTTTTATTTAAAAATAAACACAACGAACAACGATCTTCTGACTCTTTTTCAATTTGTGCTATATTTGATGTTTTTGGTGGTGAATGACTGCGGAAAATGTTTGCTTCGATTCTGATTGGTCCTCGATTCATTACTTCTTCTCCCTCTTGTAGATCGCAGGCAATCAACTGCTCCCTCTACAGGTTGATTTTGGCGATGCGGCTTCGAGATGTGCTAAAAATTTATTTATTTTTTTTTTCAAATTTCTGATTGAAATGTAACGAAAAATGCAAAACACACTTTTAACAAGTAGCGGAGTAAAAGTACAAATATTTGTACTAATATATGTACAGTAACAAAGTACAGTTACTTCATTACGTTCCACCACTGGGTATCTTGCTTAAAAAAAAAATCGAAACAAAATAATAAGCTTTTTGACAACAAAAATTAGTGATGAACATTTATCTTAAAGAAGTAGTAACATGCTTTAATGGGGTAATAGTTTTTATCTGTTGTGTCAAACTCCGGTCCTCAAAGGCCAGTGTCATGAAGGTTTTCCATGTGTTCTTGATTCATTACATTTGATGCAAATAAAGTGAAATCAACAGCCAATACAATTTGGCACAACAATTCAATGAGCTGGATCAGGTGTGTAGAAGGTGGAACACATAGAAAACCTTCAGGACACTGGCCCTCCAGGATCTGAGTTTGACACCCTGTGCTTATATAGATAAATATGGTACTTTTTATTAGCTCAGAAATGCAACATTTTCCAAAAATAGCTTAAAAATTCATAGCTTAAAAATTCATAGCTTAAAAATTCATAGCTTAAAAATGAGCTTAAAATAGCTTAAAAATAGCTTAAAAACTCATTCCTCCTCCCACTCCCCACTTAGCTCCATTCCATAAGGGCATATATGACACTGCGTAAACCACATTTAAAGCTGTAAAATCAGTGTCCAGGATAGTAAGCCAGCATAGCCAACAATTTTATTATTATTATTATTGTTTTGGTACATGCACAAAGAAAAGGCACCCCTTGTTGGGTTTAAATATAAGCAGGAAACAACTCCAGCTTGAAATAGAATGTTAGGACAAAATCTGTGGCCAAAAACAACCAGGCATTCGAATAGCATCCGAGTACTGGACAAGAAAGCGTGCCAATTACTTCTTCAGGAATGTTTATAACATGGCACTAACATTCAAACACATCAGAAACCCCCTAAAAAGTTTTTTTGCATGAAGCAACACTATTTTTAACCCGAAATAGTGTTGACCAAAACCCTGCTGGTAAATTAGATCGATAGTAGCTTATAAGTTTTCGAGACACACTATATCTGGGCTTTTTCACATCACTGTTTAATTAGCCATATGTCCTGCTGTTTCTGTCCACATTGCCTCTACACTTGGGAGGTGATTAGGACAATCCGGCTGGCCACTACTTCAGTTGGGAATTACCGACATCCACAAAACAGCACAACAATACCATCCACTCCAGGACTGACCAGATTGTGCAGGCTAACGTCAGGTCACCATGCCTCTGTGTACTTAGACAGTATATTGGGTATGAAGGGATATGAGAAATGTGTGTGCGCACACGTGTGGCGGCTTGGGATTTCAGTGACTGTGACAGCTTAATTAACTAGATCCAGCCAAGTGACATAAAGACCCAATTAACCGCAGCGACATAACTGGGTTGCCATCACCATCCCACGATGAAGCTCTAAAAGACACCTTTTAATGAAATCTATCTCAGAGTTAAGGTTGTTTATCTTTCTTCATGTTTTGGGTCTTTTATCAGTTAAAAATTAATAAGCTTCATCTGTGTGAGTGAGAACATTTGGGGTACAAGAAATAGCAAAATGGCATGTCGATCTTTGGGAAAGTTTCCTAAAAGGGTTGGGAAAATGATAAGTGGAGCTGTGACTTAATGAGCTGCTGCCATTACAGTGACAGAGTGTTTAAAAACCAGACCGCTTCCATCGATAGCTTGGAACAAAATAATAAAATTAGCTATCGGACTACGATATACCGTTGACTCATATGGTAGTGTAACACACATTGTGGTTTTAAAGTCTTTGTATCAAACTTTTCCCAACAATTGTCTTTATAAATGGGGGAGACAGTGGCTCAGTGGTTTGAGTGTTCGCACGCGGACTGGAAGTCAACCAGAAGTTCACGGGTTCACATCCCACTGAGTGCATGTCTAGGGTCCTTGGAGAAGACACCTAAACCCCTGTTTCTCCCACCATTGGCGCCGTCGTGGCAGCCTGCTGTGGTGTAGGAGTGCATCACACAAATTTCCCTGGTGAGGGACGAATAGAGTGAGTAAAAAAAATTTTAAAAATGAAAGGTTTTAAAAGTCTAACTTTGTAAAGGTGTTTTGGCTAATGTTTATTTAATACAAGAATGCATCCTTTAATTTATGACGGTCCCTTTTGATAATCGCAAATTACAGTCTACAACTATCGCATTATAGGGGAAATTCGCAAACTTGTCAAGTTTTGAAATTATTTAACACATAAACTTACTTAACTTAGCTTTACCATATTTTGTTGTTTGGTAAAGAGGGGATCCCCTCTTGGCCGGGGTGAATGATGGCAAAATCACTGGGGAAGATCAAATCACAAAATCACCCCGATCTTTTTCTGGATGTTGTTATTTTCCTGGGTAGTAAAAAAATCGAGACTTGTTGCGCAGTTCATTAGCAGGAAACATTCAGCAGTATTTTAAACTAAATTTTAAGTCGTGATTTTTTTTTTCTTTTTTTTTTACAAAACCCCCCCCCAAAAAAACAGACAATTATTTTTTAGATATATATTAAAATTTTGTTGAAAAAATTGTTTTTGTATACATTTGATGGTGACAAAATAACCTTCAGAGAACCACAGGCTAACGTTATTTGGCGGTTTTATGTAACCTTCAAAAAACGTTCTGAAAAAGTTCTGGGAACGTTTTTATCTTTTTAAAATTGTCAGCTACCTCAAAATAAAGTTTTTTGAAAGTTTTAACTGCAACTTTCAGGGAACGTTTGGAATTTGGCTCTCTCAACGTTCTAGGAAAGTAGGGTCCTAACATAACCGCCAACTAACATTCAAAGAACCTTAGTTTTTGGTTAGGTAAAAACAAACTTACAGAGAACCTAAGGTTCTCTATTTGTTGGGCAAAACATTTGCCCTTGGACCAGAAGTTCTGCAGAAGTTCGCCGAATCAAATCCCACTGAGCTCTTATCTGGGTGTCTTTGGGGAAGACACCTCACCCCCCATTTCTCCCACCATTTTTTCATTGAGGGATGAATAAAGTATATTTCTTCTTATGCATTTTAACCTTTTCACCAGTTTCCATTTTCCTTTATTTTATTTATTTTTATTGATTAACAACTTTTTAAAGATGATCTTAGATGTTTTATGGTTGTAAAAAAAAAAACCTTCCTCATAAATTAAATATACTTTTTTAGAACAGATAATGACATTTTTCTACTGTGTTCGAACTCTCTCAAAATTCAAATCTTCACGGAAAAATAATCTGAAGTTGAAACAGTTCTCACATCTCTATGAGTAAGTGTGAAATATAAAACCCTAGTGTGAATTTCTTACTGGAAATGCTATCAAAACAAAACGTTCGCTAAAGTATAACCTGGTTTATAACATTTTTTCTGAAAAATCAAACATATTTCAAAGTCGGAAAAAAAAGAAATTAAGTCAAATGACCCTACGGCCAGAAATCAAATCCTGATGAAATCAAAAGCTGCTATTTTAAATTTCCAATCATCTTCTGAACCACTCATCCTGACAGGGTTTCGCAGGATGCCGAGGCCCATCCAAACTGATACAAGGTGAGAGGCAGGGTACATCTCTATCAGGTCGCCAGTCTGTTGCGAGGCCACGCACACACACAACCATCCACAGACACACTCATTCCTAGGGACAAATCAACCTACTGTAAGATGCATGTTTTTGGAGGCTGGTAGAAAACCAGAGTACCTGGTCAAAACCCACACATACATGGGGAGAACATGCAAACTCCGCACAGAAATGCCAGTATTCCAAGCTTTGTCCGCACCCAGGACATAAACCTCCGACCCTCTTGCTGTGAGGCCACTGTTGTGAAATAGCTATACAAATAAGTCTAAAAAAATAAGTGAGAAACTTCTGTATGTCATACTTTCAAACACTATTTCATTTTTTTTGTGTGTTCTATACATTTTTTCACTAAAACAAAGCTGTACGCAAAAAAGTAATTCATAAAAATTAAAATGTTATGTGCAGATTTAAAAAGCAACTCAGCTGTAGAAAGAAATATAAGAGTATAATACAACGAGTCAGTAAACACGAAGGAAATACCATCATAGGACTCTCCAAGGTGTCCTAAGCAGACAGATCTGGGACGCCCATTTGGACTGGGACAGACCCATAGCAGCTTATTTTAAGCTACCACCCGGCACACAAATGATGCAAGACTTGCACATATGATCCACGAGTATTTTCTCCCTTTTTGTGTTCTTGATACTCTTTAAAACTACATGACTGATACTTCTTACGCCTTTGGGTTGGATGGTTTAGGAACAAGCAGAACTTGGCGCTGTATGTGCATCTCAAAAAACCTGCAAGCAAAACCCTTTAATGGATGAGTTTTGGCATCATAAGCTAACAAATTATGAAAAAAAAAGGAAAAGAGGAGGGAGAGATAACGCAGGTGAAATGAAGGAGAGAGAAGACAAAAAGGAAGTTGCTCAGCACCAAAGGAGGTCACAGTTCTGCTGAATAGAAAGCTAGAGTGCACACACATGCACGCAGATGCACACACACAGAGTCCGTGTTACCTCTGAGATTTAACACAGGTGCAGCTGCTTCACAGTGATCTATTAGACTCACCCTCTCATGTCAACATTCAAGAGGCGAGAGAGACAGAGAGAGAGGAAAAGATGGATGGGGAGCAATCTCAAGAGAGAGCTGGATAAAGAAAAGGTATTTCCATGGCGACGCTGAAGGAGAGAACGATAGAGAGCGAGAGAGGCAGTGATTATGGTGAAGGAGGAAGAGGAAACATGGGGTGGAGGGGATACCTGTAGGTGATCCATTAAAAATAAGTTGACAATGTCAACAAATAGGTAGAGGAGACGCGTGAGGAGAGGAGAAAGTGAGCTAGAGGAGGAAAGAAGAGAAAATGGTGTAAGGATGAAAAGAACAAATGAAAAGGTGAGAAAGCCAGAAGGAAGGATGGAGCGATTTGGAATTTCCATACCATGTCGACAATTAGAGAGAGAGAAGGATGAGGGGGAGCGCTGGGAGACAAGGTGCTGAGAGGGGAAGAAAAGTGAGAGGAAAGACTAGTAGGGGAAGAAATAGTGAGGTCATCTATTAGGTTTTACTCAGGGGAAAACAAAGGCAGAAAAGTAAGAGTCGTGTGAGGAAAGCAAAAGGCAGAGAGAAGAAAAGAAAATCAGCAAAAGACGAGAAGACAGGAAAGGTAATATTTCACCTTTCAATCCAAGTGTCCAAACATGAGAAGTGCATATTTGTGTGTAATAACACACACTGTTTTACCTTCTACTGCCCTCACCTTCCTCTATGAGGAGGAGTTTGAATTATACCGTTGACACATTGACGAAGAAATGGGAAGAGATGCGAAAAAATTACAAGGAAAAAAAGACCTAAAAGTGGAAGTTACCAAAAAAAAAAAGCACAACAGAATAAACATATCATGCTAAAACAAATCCTACTGGTGACTTATTTGAATGCGTCACACACAGCCCAAAACCTGTAGTGTATTAAAAACAATGATGGAGCAAATATGCCATGCAGCAAGGAGCTTATTCTGAATTGGAACTCTAGCTAAAGATTTTTTGGTTTTGGTGATTTGTTGTAAAATGGATAAGTAAGCTTACATGGAGAAGAGATAAAGAAGGTGGAAGATTTTAAGTACTTAGGATCAACATTCCAGAGCAATGGAGAGTGTGGAAAAGAGGTGAAGAAGCATGTGCAGGCAGGCTGTATTAGGTGGATAAAAGTATCAGGTGTGATGTGTGATAGAAGAGTTTCAGCTGTTACGGCCCTGGGGTTGTGGCCCTTTAAATCTCTCTGCCTGTCTGTCCTCTCGGAACTTGGAGCTGCACTCGGCCCGCCCACTGCCACCTGCCCACTATAAAAAGGCTCAAACGTGGTTCATCTCTCTCGGCTGGCTGGTCTCTGCTCCTGGCGCCACCCTGATCCTCTGCCATTTTTTTGTTTCATTGTACCTTTATTCTTATTTTTGTAATAAATCCCTTCAAACCTTTTACTTTGTGTGGTCTTCCCCTTAATGTTGCTGCTCTTTGAGCCAGAGTAGTAACACAGCAAAATGAAAGGAAAAGTGTACAAAACCGCGGTGACAAGACCAGCCATGCTGTTTGGTCTAGAAACAGTAGCACTGAGGAAAAGACAGGAAACAGAGATGGCGGTGGCAGAGATGAAGATGCTGAGGATCTCTCTGGGAGTGACCAGGATGGACAGATTCAGATATGAGTACATCAGAGGAACAACACATGTTAGACGTTTTGGAGATAAGGTCAGAGAGGCCAGACTGAGATGGTTTGGACATGTGCAGAGGAGAGAGAGTACATCGGAAGAAGGATGCTGGGTTTGGAACCACCAGGAAAGATACCTAGAGGGAGACCAAAGAGGAGGTTCTTCACTCTTCTTCACTAAAGAGTAAAAGTCTTTGTTCCGCCCCCTTCTGCTCAGGAAGCTTGTGTGTTGATCAGATACATAAAAATTATAGGGAACATTGATTCAATGTCTACAAAATGATCAATATCTATTTCAATATCTACGTATATGGTGACATACACCTTTGAAATGAGGAAATATGAAATATTAAGAACAAAGAATGAATCTCATATTTCAATAAGTGTTACCTGAAACTACTCCCTCAAAGCCCATTTAGTGAATTAGAAAAGTATAAACGGATGATGGGTAAAGATGAAGAGGAAGTTAAAAAAAAAATCAATAAAAACAGCTGGGGTAGAAGAGAAAAACCACTTAGAGCTGGAATTTTAGCAAAACACACTGGGGCTGTGATAGCACCAGTGGTAGCTGAAGGGAGGATGGAGGAAAATACAGAAGTGAGGGTTTGGAGTAAGAGTATTAAGAGGATGGAAAGTTTAAATGAGACCCTGGGCTCAAATCAGTAAAAGAAAAAGCAAGAAGAAAAACATCCAAATCCACTCAACAGCTCAGACGTGCCTGGGGAAGTTTTCCCCAAACAAATGCTGACCTAGTAACAGCTGGAATAAGTATCATCACCTCAGACATCACCAGGGGGCTGAAAACTGAAAATTCTTTCAAGTTGTGAGAGAAACACAAAGTTGGAAAGGTAAAAGACTAAAAAATTTTTCACCTTTGAAGCAGATGAACACTACACTTGCTGTGATTTCGGGATGTGTGACAAAGGAACTCCAACCGCTGGACACCGGCGTGAACCGGCCGTTCAAAGTAAGGGTGCAAGCGGTGTAGGAGCGATGGATGACCAGAGGAGACCACAGCTTCATTAACGGTGGAAGGCAGTGCTGGGCGAGTTACGCCACAGTTTGCCAGTGGATAGTAGATGCTTGGACTAACGTGTCTGCTGGCATGTCCGAGTTTTCGCAAAAGCTAGCATTATTTCCGAGGAGCCGAACAGTACAGAAAGTGACTCTGACAGCGAGGAAAGTGAACTTGCTATGTTGGATTTAGCGTACCTGTTACATTCCGAAACAGAGGATGAGGACTTGGATTTGATAAATGACAATATGATGACTGTAACTGATATTTAAAAAAGTCAACCAAACTCAGTTTTGCTCCCGATCTATTTTCAAATATGCACACTTGTCTGCTTGTGTGTGTTACTAATACTTAAATAATAATAAAAAAAAAAAAAAAAAAAAAACTCGGTTTTGTTCCCCATCTAATTTTAAATAAGCACACTTTTCTGCTTGTGTGTGTGCGTCGTTGTAAGGCGGACATACGTAGTAGAGGACATGTCTATAAAACTCGTGCCCTATCATCAGGCGAGCCTTATGTTTGTGTTCAATACAGAGCACACAAAACTAGGACTGCACCTTTTAATACGGTGCGCCTTTTAGTCGTGAAAATACAGTATATGCTGTGAGATAAGAATGATTACACCCTATTTCATTTTAAAGGTCCTATATCATGCAAAACGGACTTTTATGAGGTTTTAACCTTTTATTTTACTTAGTACTACCCCAAACAATCCCCCAAAGTGTGTTTTATTGTGATTCATGCTATTTTGAGATATTTAAATTCAAAGTAAGGGGCGTGTTCTCCAAACCTCTAACGACTGGTGGAACATAGTGACGTACATCTGTTTTTTGTTCAGCCCCCTGCAGCTCAAACACCCTCCCCCACTTCTACCTGCTCTCCACCCTCGTAAAGAGTGGTTAGCTTTCATTTTTGGAGACCCTCATTACACCACCAGCTCAAATGTCTTCGTGTGCCAACGGCATTTTTCTGAAACCTGCTTTCAAAACTTTGGCCTTTTCAAAAGTGGTTTTGCCAAAAAGCTGGTTTTACAAACTGGAGCTGTTCCCACAAACAGAGGAGAAGAGGAACCTGCAGCTGTAAGTAACACTGGCGCTAGCATGCTAACGCTATATTCCGAATGTATTTATAGATGTTAGCATCAAATTTGGCACGATAGACGTGTACAAACGGAATACAGCTGACATGTTTTGTCCCAGAATTTTCAGTCAAAAGTTTACAGTCAAATTTACAGTCAAAGTTTATTCCTTCCTCCGAAACGCTTTGTTTACTCAATACGTCTCGCCCCTCCCGCTCCACGCTGTGCTGGGTGGGTGGGGAAATCACAATGAATGACAACCAATCGCAACCAACGGGGCGGGTCCCGGGAAAAAAAAAAGAAAAAAAAAACTGAAACAAGCTGTTTTGACTTCCGGGTATGAAACTGCGCTCCCAAACAGGGTATTATTTATAACCTTTTGTGTTGACATTGTGGCGGAATGTAAAATTATGCATATAATGATACATAGAACAGGATAAAATAAGGGAAAAAAGGCATGATATAGGACCTTTAATGTGCACAACCTAACAGTCCCGACCCACACATTTCATATTTGAACTAGCATTTTTCTTCTTCAATATTTACACCCATAAGGGTTTTATGTGTTTTTGTAGGTTTTTATAGGAACGTCTTGTGATTTGATGAGTTGCGTGGCTTCTTTCTTTGTTGATGACATGTTTTTCTTTATCATAGAAAACTTGTAAACTACTTTACCATTGTAAATAGTTCTACCGTTAGCACATCTCAAGGAACCTCTGAAACAACTCTTATTTAAGGTTTCACACCCCGGTGAGTTTATCAGAATTCGTTAGCATTCATACTGTTATTTGGAAAGGCCAAACAAAGCATATAATTATTGTTAATATCAAAAACATTATGGAAAGGGCAAAAAAAAAAACATGAAACCCTCAGGAAACTTAAAGATTCCATTTTATATAAAACAACTCTTTTCTCCACGTCCCTAGAGCTAGCCTATGCAGCCGAGGATTCGACCGCCAGGGTCCCTGCTGTTGGCTGCCACCCATCTCCTCCTTCACCCGACCCCTATGGCCCCTCCTGCAGGTGGTGAGTCCACTGGAAGGGCGGCCCATGTCCCCTGTTCGGGCTGAGCCCGGCCGGGCCCCATGGGTAAAAGCCCGGCCACCAGGAGCTCGCACGCGTGCCCCACCCTCGGGCCTGGCTCCAAGGGGGGGCCCCGGTGACCCACGTCCGGGCAAGGGCAACTTGGCCATGTTTGATTTCTTCATAGGGGTATTTTTGAGCCACGCTTTGTCTTGCCCCTCACCTAGGACCTGTTTGCCTTCGGTGACCCTACCAGGTGAGCTAGAGGATGCAGCCGTGGAGAGAGAGGCCTGGGCTACCCGCTTGGGGCTGTTGCCCCCGCGACCCGACCTCGGAACAAGCGGAAGATGACGGAACGGAACGGAACAACTCTTTTCTCGTTGTATCACATGCACATAAACAATTAGGGTTTCAGAATACCTTTCACAGACTAGTTAGACATTCTTACTAATTTATGCAAACCAGCGAGTATCAACGCCTCAATATTGCTCATTGTCTTTGAATCCTCAGTTGATTTCTGTTTGATTTTAACCTGACTGTAGATTTAGAATCCCTAAACTGAAATTACCTGCAAAGAAATGTAAAAACTAATGGGGCAAATATGTGTTCCATATCTTCAAAATTTTCCAAACCTTTGTGAATATTAAAAAAAATTAGTTGTACAGGAACAAAATTTCAAAGCTCATGTATAAACTTAGCTGTTCTCGTTCAGTGCTTCACTAAAGCTCTGATGTAACTTCTGAATGTCATGATGCATCTATCCAGTTAGCTATTGGCACATGCATTTGGTTGTGGTGGTCTGGAAACTATGCCAGTTTACTTTGGGCTAGAGAGGCACATGGACTGATTGCCGTGGGCCCGATGTTAAAAGAAAACCAACTAAACACATTACACTTCACGGGGAATGGATTAAGGGAATGACAAAACCTATATCAATCCAATGAAGAAAGATTGTGGCCATACAATTATTTTTATCGAGATATTAAAAAGATAGGCTGCACGGCGGCACAGTGGATGGCACAGTAGCCTCACAGCAAGAAAGTCAGGGTTCGAATCCCAGGTGGAGATGAGGCTTCGAAAAATGAGTGTGTGCATCGATGGTTGTGTGTCGCACCGCGACAGACTGGTGACCTGTTTGCGATATACCGTGCCTCTCGCCTTGAATCAGTCAGGATAGGCTCTGGCACCCCTCGCAACTCTATAAGAAAGTGACTGACTGCCCGTGTGTGTGTGTGTTCCAATGACAGCAAAAAAAAGCATAGTCAGCAAAAAAACAAACGAAAACAGGCTTGATGCGATGGTTGAATTATTTAAAAGTTCCGTTCCGTCATCTTCCGCTTGTTCCGGGGTTGGGTCGCGGGGGCAACAGCCTCAAACGGGCAGTCCAGGCCTCTCTCTCCCCGGCTGCATCCTCTAGCTCACCTGGAAGGATCCCAAGTCGTTCCCCGGCCAGCTGTGAGACATAGTTTCTCCAGCGGGTCCGGGGTCTGCCCCTAGGTCTCCTCCCAGTAAAACGTGCTCGAAACACCTCGCCCGCGAGGTGCTCAGGGGGCATCCTGACCAGATGCCCGAACCACCCCATCTGGCTCCTCTCGACCTGTAGGAGGAGCGGCTCGACACCGAGCTCCTCCCGGATGGCAGAGCTCCTCACCCAATCTCTGTTATTTAATAGTTATTTAATAACTATTTATTTATAGTTATTTAATGTTATTTAATAGTGTCATTTTTAATAAAAAATAAACCTTGAATAAAATACTTGAATATAATATTTCTGGGTGTAGAGTGGGTAGTTAACCCTTTCAGTGTTTTTAACAGCGCGTGCATGTGTGTCAAAGCTGATTCACAGAGCAGTGTAGGAGTGCTGATGACACTCCATAATCATTAAAGCATGAAGAGGCTGTGAGCTGATTGGGGGCATCCTAATCCTTTTTAATTGACTCTCTAGCTCTCCAGTGTTATTAAACCACCCAATAACCAAATCAGCTTTGCTTTTATTAGCCTAGTTAGCTTAACACTCTGAGACCCCGTTTCATTTTGTTTGTTTACTTACGTAATAAAAAAAAATGTGTCATAGTTTATATTGGGAATAAATGACTAAGCAGGTGCATGCATATGAAATTTTTTTTAAATTTAGTCCCCTGCCGAATTTGATTTTGAATTGAGATATTATGTAGGAAGTTTAAATAATTTCCACCAATTGAGCATGAGTGAGTTTGATCGTTTCATTGTGATATGGAAGAACGAGGACCCAAATGCAGGACATCAAACAAGGTTTATCAACTCAATTCAGGAAAGTTTGTAAAGCATGGGGCACAGTCTGGGGTGATTGCCCTTAAATAGATGGCAGGGAGCACAGATGTGTGGAATCAGGAATCATCCTCAGGTGACCCTAACTAGGTTGATTAGGAACATACAGGGCTCCCTCTGGCAGTAGGCGAAGGTAATCACAACACATTTTTAAAATTTTGAATGGAGAAATCACATTTTTATCCAAACCTTTTATTTTAAATAATTTCAGACACCTTTTCCCCATGAAAATTCTGATAAAGCTCTTCTTCTCCTTTCGGCATTTCCCTTCAGGGGTCGCCACAGCAAGTCAGTTTCTTCCATCTAACCCTATCTGTTGCATCATCTTCGGTCATGCCAACTATATTCATGTCTTCCTTCACTGTATCCATGAACCTCCTCTTTGGTCTTCCCATAGCCCTCTTTCCTGGTGGTTCCAAACCCAGCATCCTTCTGCCGATGTACTCTGTCTCTCTTCTCTGTACATTTCCAAACCATCTCAGCCTGGCCTCTCGGACTTTATCTCCAAAACCTCTAACATGTGCTGTTCCTCTGATATACTCATTTCTGATCCTGTCCATCCTGGTCACTCCCAGAGAGATCCTCAGCATCTTCATCTCTGCTACCTCCATCTCTGCTTCCTGTATTTTCCTCAGTGCCACTGTTTCTAGACCAAAAAGCATGGCCGGTCTCACCACGGTTTTGTACATTTTTCCTTTCATTTTAGCTGAAACTCTTCTGTCACACATCACACCTGATACTTTTCTCCACCCGTTCCAGCCTGCTTGAACACGCTTCTTCACCTCTTTTCCACACTCTAATCTAATCTCCAGAAAAATCTAACAAAGCTGCTTTCTGTTATTAAATAAAAAATACATGTATTTTTACATAAACTGTCATTTCAAAATGAGAGTGCTTGAAAACTAGATAAAAAAATTTTAGCAGTCAGAGCAAACTTTCCTCAGTTGCTGTAGTAACTTTAGAAGAGAAAAAAAAAAAAAAACAAGAACTACCATCATCAGCAGAATTTCTTCAGTTTATAGCTCTTGAAAGAACTGTAGAAGTCTTTTCTCTCTTTAAGTGCTGCACCCCGCTATCCACTGGGTCACACTTAAATAGCTCACAGTAGCCTAAAGGGTAGAAAGCATCCACCTTTGAAAGACTTATAAAGTAGCAGAGCATCGAGCTTATTGGCAGAGTGTTTAATAAGCCAGTGTTTGAGTCTCTGTTAATAGTACCACGGTTAGAACCACTCAGCAAAAAAAAAAAGAAAAAAAAGGTGTGTTGGATTTAACACATCCAAATATGCGTTAGAACTTTAAAGTCAATTAGCGCCTCCAAATCCGAGACCATGGTCCTCGCCCGGAAAAGGGTGGAATGCCCCCTGCGGGTCAGGGACAGGGTCCTGCCCCAAGTGGAGGAGTTTAAGTATCTCGGGGTCTTGTTCACGAGTGGGGGAAGGATGGTGCGGGAGATCGACAGGCGGATCGGTGCGGCATCAGCAATAACTAGGATGCTGCATCGGCACGTCGTGGTAAAGAGAGAGCTGAGCCGAAAAGCAAAGCTCTCGATTTACAAGTCGATCTACGTTCCAACCCTCACCAGCTGTGGGTGGTGACCGAAAGAATGAGATCGCGGGTACAAGCGGACGAAATGAGCTTCCTCCGCAGGGTGGCTGGGCTCTCACTCAGAGATCGGGTGAGGAGCTCTGCCGTCCGGGAGGAGCTCGGTGTTGAGCCGCTCCTCCTCCAGGTCGAGAGGAGCCAGATGGGGTGGTTCAGGCATCTGGTCAGGATGCCACCCGAGCGCCTTGCGGGCGAGGTGTTTCGGGCACGCGTCACCGGGAGGAGAACAAGGGGCAGACCCCGGACCCGCTGGAGAGACTATGTCTCACAGCTGGCTGGGGAAAGATTTGGGATCCTTCCAGGTGAGCTAGAGGATGCAGCCGGGGAGAGAGAGGCCTGGGCTGCCCGCTTGAGGCTGTTGCCCCCGCGACCCGACTCCGGAACAAGCGGAAGATGACGGAACGGAACTTTAAAGTGGAATTGTGAAATTTATCAAAGTCGCAACGTTATCCAGGCTGCATGGGTTTAATATTCGAGTATAAACAAGGACCGATTTATTAAAAAAAAGTATTAATTGCACTGATGATGACCTCCTTTAGAGACAAACTGAAGACTACTCAACTGAACAGTGATAGAAGCAAAAGGCAATTAAATGGCAGCAATTATTGAAAGCCCCAGCTCATTAAATTTTTTAGTCTTGGTCTCAAATGAGGAATTAATGTCCTAATTCTTCTTGTAGTTAAATAAATAAACTTAGCTTGAACTTAGCATTGATACTTCCTGGTGGCTCATCCTTGGCTTCTTGAATTATATCTGTACATAAAAATATAAAGACTTTATTTGCGTGCTGTCTGGATGCTTTCTCGCTTGTCATCTCGTTTTAGTCTTAAATGACTTACGACTTTACAACTTATAAAACTTGACAGAAGAGAACAGAGTTTAGTTATTTGACAAAGCTGCACCTTGTGTCAAAACACTGGGCTCATTCATTCGTGACAACAGTGTCAGGATTGCTCAGGGCATCCCGGGTAGCTGCGGTAAACTCCACGCTGTCATGTCGCCATCAATCCTCAGCTTTGTCTGAAACTATGTAGAGGAAGACAGGAGGCCAAAGAGAAGACTCAAAAGAACATTAAGACTGGCATAGAGGGAGAAAACGAGAGAGCATACTATATAAAGCAACATGGAAGTCAACAAAACTAGAGCTAGATAGAAAATTAAAACCAAAATACTGTAATTTCACGACCATTCGGCGCACCGTACGAAAAGGCACAGTCTCAGTCACACACCGCCTTACAACAACACACACGCAAGCATGCAAATGTGCGTATTAAAAAATAGATCGGGAGCAAAACTGAGATTGGTTGTGCTTTATTTAAGTAGTAACGATACTAAACAAGCACATTACCGGTAATAGTCTTTATTCAAATCCGTCAAAGTCCTCATCCTCTGTTTCAGAATCGAACAGCTGCGCAAAATCCAACAGAGCAGGTCCATTTCGCTCCTCGCTGTCGAAGTCACTGTCTGTACTGTGCGGCTCCTCAGAAAGGATACCAGCTTTTGAGAAAGCTCGGATAACAGTACCAGCAGACACGTTAGTCCAAGCATCTACAATCCATTGACTCGTTAATGCTGAAATTTCTCGCAGCGGCTCGATTCCCATGTTCCTCCGCGTAGCTGATTGCCTTCAGCTTAAACTGAGCGTCATAAGTGTGTCTCTTTGCCATTTTCAGGGTTAAAACAGCAATGTTGTGCATACAGCACATACCTTTTTTATACACAATCCACGCCCACATGCCTTTTCTTTCAGGTCCGCCGCGCCTCACGGGCACCGCTTTTTCTTTTAGGTCCGCTTTTTCTCACAAGCACCACGTTTTCTTTTAGGTCCGCCTTTTCTCACACACTGCACGAAAGGACGCACCGCTCATTTTGAAGAAAATCTAAGATGAAAATTAAGTCAAAACTAATATTATCCAAGATAGAAGGATATTATTAGGAGCTCAGCAAATGAACTAGAAGCAGCCAGAATTAGAAGATATAATGATGCTGGCAAAGACGTGTGGATCGAAAAGTGTTCATGAAAGCCTATGAACAGGTAATGAGAGGTGAAATAGCAGGTTCTGCTCATTTGGGGAATGAACCAGCAGGTAGGGATGCAGATTTAGATAAACACCTTCATTATGTGCTACCCACATGCTTCCGAGTCAAGCACCAACTCAACCTTTTGGATTCTGTAGACACAAATTAACACAAATCAAGCTTTATACCTCAGACCGAAAGATGTTTGAATTCTACATCTACCTCATTCTTTTAGGACAAACTGCTGGTTGACCAAGGCCTGACCAACTGTAGCAACCCCACATTGGAATACTTCTACAACAGGCTTGTACAGTAAACACCAGGCGAAATGTGGATGGTAAATCTGGACTAATTGGACCAAATGACTTTCATTGCTTCAGGGTCCAAACTTTATGGTTGCTGGTAAAGTAATACAGATAAAAAAAATAAAAGGAATTACTCTAGTCATCCCTCACCGGGGAAATTTGTGTGCTGTACTCCTTACACCGCAGAAGGCTGCCCTTCAACGGCGCCAATGGTGGTAGAAGCGGGGGTTAGGTGTCCTCTCCAAAGACCCTAGACGTGCTATCTGTGGGACGCGAACGCTCTAACCACTGACCTGCTGTCTCCACCCCCGATTAGTGGTTTTCGTAAGGCCAGATTTCATTTTAACAGATTAGTGGTTTTCGTAAAGGCCACTTTACGAAAATGTAAGGCCACTGTTCAGTTTCTACACTTCGAGTTCCTCCCACATTGTGTGTGCGGAAGTGCTTTCTCAGTTAAACATGTGCATGAATTTTACAGTTTTTGTTTTTTTTTATTGTATTTGAGTTCAACCTACTTTAAGTGCGGATCTCTCTGGGAGTGACCAGGGTGGACAGGATTAGAAATGAGTATATCAGAGGAACAGCACGTGTTAGAGGTTTTGGAGATAAAGTCAGAGAGGACAGATTGAGATGGTTTGGGCATGTGCAGAGGAGAGAGAGTATATCGGCAGAAGGATGCCGGGTTTGAAACCACCAGGAAAGAGGCCTAGAGGAAGACCAAAGATATCTGTTTGTAGATATAAAGATACATTCCTGTATACCCATAAATGCATTTGAAACTTACATTAACCCGTGCTCTTGCTTACCAGAGAAGAAAATGATGCAGGTTAAGTCGTTAGAGAACAAAACACAGCCTGACTGCATAATAAGAAGTTTCCCATTGCGAGTTTTGATTGATCGTTTCTTTAAGTGGTTTAGTTAGGAACCCATGCACAATAAGCACTTACAGTTGGAGTCACTGTGGGAGCTGAAATAGCACAACATTCCCTTCACACCAGAGAGCCAAAACAAACTTTTAGTGTTTTCATGCAAAAGTTCCAGCAAAAAAAAATCTCCACGGTATGGTGATGAATAAAAAAGCAGAACAAAGGAAAGATTTTGCAAAATGCATTGCAAGGAAAATACACTTAAGTCTCCTCAGTCTAGACAGATGCAGTGATTGGAAATGAAAAGAAGTGAACCGAGAGAGCAACTAACAGATTTAAAGATTCCATGGCCATATGGAGATGGAAAGAACCGACAAGAAGAAAATACTAAATGATGTTGAGGTTTTACAATGGGAAAGACATACTCATGAAGCAGCTGTGCACAGGCCGGCTGGATGAACTGATGCTGCAGTAGACCTTAGAAATGTATAGAATAGAAAGGACCAAAAGCTAGTGCATGGTATTTCTATGAGGAGTTTCTTTCTTTGCCAGTGCTCCGACCTCCTCCCACCTACTAAAACATGTTGATTTGTCCCTCTGACATTACTGCTAGAAATGAGTGGGTTTTACTGTCTTTTTCTGTGCGGGCCTGAGAGTGATGACCTGAACAGACTTCATATCTACCAACAAACCACAATAAACTTTGTTGCATCCCATAAGTTTTGAATGAAATTATTCTGACTGGGTTTTCTTTTAGCAAAATTTTATATAGCGAAAAAATGCCTGATAAACGGAGGAAAAGTGCAATGGTCTTGTTTTAAGGAACAAAAGAAATCTGTAGAAGTGTGGTAATAACAGACGAATAAAGCTGTGAGCCATACAATTTGGTTATATAAAAGAGTAGTCCAAGCCAGACCGAAGGCAGAAATGAGAATTTGCGAGCAGAAGACCACTACCGATGCCGTATTTGCCTTAACGATGCTGGGTTTGCAACCACCAGGCAAGAGGCCTAGAGGAAGACCAAAGAGGAGGTTCATGGATACACTAAAGGAAGACATGAAGATAGTTGGTGAGACCGAAGAGGGTGCAGCTAGATGGAAGAAACTGACTTGCTGTGGCGACCTCTGAAGGGAAATGCCAAAAGAAGAATTTTAGAGGAAGCTACATTGTGTCATTGTAAAGCTAGTAGAAGCTAATGACAGGGTGCATAGAGTGGGACTATGTCTGGAGTGGCAGAGATGTTATTAGAGTGCAGACCATATATGAGGACTGTAACACTGTGACAGAGGAGTGAAGGTGGGACACTGTTTTAAGTCCAAAGTTGTTTCCCATGGGGATGAACAAGGCAAGGCAAGTTTATTTCTATAGTATAATTCATGTACAGGACAATTCAAAGTGCATCCACAAATAGGCCGATAGATGGGGTCACACATTGGCAATCATGTTTGCAAATGACATTGTGGTATGTAGTGAGAGCAGGGAATGAGTGAAGAAAAATCTGGAGAGATGGAGGTTTGCTCTAGAAACGAGAATGAAGGTTAGCTGCAGCAAGATAGAGTATGTATGCAAATGATTAGAAGTGTCTTCTTCTTCTAATTTTGGCATTACCTTCAGGGGTCGCCACAGCAAGTCAGTTTCTTCCATCTAACCCTATCTGCTGTATCCTCTTCGGTCACACCAACTATCTTCATGTCTTTCTTCACTGCGTGCATGAACCTCCTCTTTGGTCTTCCCCTAGTCCTCTTTCCTGGTGGTTCCAAACCGAGCATCCTTCTTCCGAAGTACTCTCTCTCTCTCTCCTCTGCACATGTCCAAGCCATCTTAGTCTGGTCTCTCTGACTTTATCTCCAAAACATCTAACGTGCTGTTCCTCTGATCCTGTCCATCCTGGTCGCTTCCAGAGAGATCCTCATCATCTTCATCTCTGCTACCTCCATGTCTGTTTCCTGTCTTTTTCTTAGGGCTACTGTTTCTAGACTAGAGTTGAAATCGGGCCTAAAAAATCCAGTCCGACCCGACCCGGCCTTTGTGTGTTAAAACCCGACCCGGCCCGAGCCCGACCAATCAACTTGATTTGCGGGCCCGAAACAAGCCCGAAGTGTCATATTTTATTTGTGAGGACACAGGAGGGGGAGGGTTATTTGTAAAAAGGAACATTTTTACCTAAAAAAAATAAACAAATCACACTATAGGACCCCTAACGCACTTGTCTGTGATGACCTGCTTAGCGTGAAGAGGATGGATGGTCTTTGAAACAAATGATAAAATAGATCTTTAACGATCATTACTTTTGCCAGTCCAGCTGTTTAAATGCCTGCTCAGCGTCGAGGTGCCAGTCTGTTTTGCTCTAGTATGAAAGCAAAGCGAATTTCGGGTCGGGTCGGGCTCGAGTTCGGGCTCAGGCTTAAGATCTTACCTCTGTCCTGGACCAAACAGCATGACGGGTCTCACCATGGTTTTGTACACTTTCCCTTTCATTTTAGCTGAAACTCTTCTATCACACATCACACCTGATACTTTTCTCCACCCGTTCCAGCCTGGCTGCACACGCTTCTTCACCTCTTTTCCACACTCTCCATTGTTCTGGACTGTTGATCTTCCACCTTCTTTATCTCTACTCCTTGTAACCTCACCTTTGATATAAATAAATTAGTAGAAGTTTGAAAGTGAGCAAATCGAGCGTCGAAATAAAGTAGGACCTTAATCTTCTTAGCAAACAGAATCTATTCATTTCTCTGTTATTTACTACTTCTGTGTTAGTAGACTTGATGCATGGCTAAACCCTCAAAGAACATCCATTATAAATCCCTAAAATATTACAACTTACTTCAATCTGATACTTTCCCTCTTGTCTTTGTATTGCTTCTAAATCAAAAAATGTGTCACATTGTATTCGAAGCTTCACAATGCATGAAAAAACACTTTCTGAACTCAATGAACAGGTTATAAAACGTGAATTGGAACCTTGTTGAGGTACCTCTTGGATTAACGCTCACAATACAAATCTATAGATGCAACCGTTTTATTTATCCATCAATGTCTACAAAGAGAAATAATCCATTGCATTATTTGATCATTTCATGATGATCGTAAACCCTTCCGGCTTTGCCACCGCCAACCTGTTTCTAAGCGAAGTAAGATAAAAGCTTCTCTTGCTCATCCGTCCCATTTGTAAATAACTTGGCAACAATGGAGCAGCATTTTAATAATCTTAACACCATTTCAATAATTCACTGAGGTAATCAGGGTAAAAAAAAAAAGATTTTTGACTAATCTGTGGATTACAGTGATGATTTTTGACAGAGGTTGAGGATCAAGGTAAAATGTGATGGGAGATGAGCCGTGAGGCTTACTAAGCGAGCTCAGAGAGGATTAAGGTGAGGATCTATTGGGAAGCAGCATTACATAAATTATTTTTTGTGCACATAAAAAGCAACATGAAAACAACCACAAACGCTCACACAATCATGCATTTTTTTCTTTAAACAACCCCGAATGACGGGAGGTTAATGCTCCTGGTGTTCAGGTCAAAACATTTTCTAAAGCTTTAAAAATATTAAACACATTCTTTCATGCAACAAAATCTGTCAAAAGAATTTTTTTATCCTCCACTCAAGTTTATTCAGAAATACAACAGTTAAAAAATTCAGCTCAATAGATTTTTGTTTTTAAAAAATGTAGTAATTTACTCGCTACATAAAAGATATTTCTCATCTTTAAATGTTTTGAAGGAGAGATTTTGACAACCAATTGGCAGCATGTTCAGGAATGAAGATGCTGAGAATCTGTCTGGGAGTGACCAGGATGGACAGGATCAGAGGAACAGCACACGTTAGAGGTTTTGGAGATAAAGTCAGAGAGGCCATATTGAGATGGTTTGGACATGTACAGAGGGGAAAGAGAGTACATTGGCAGAGGGATGCTGGATTTGGAACCACCAGGAAAGAGGCCTAGAGGAAGACCAAAGAGGAAATTCATGGATACAGTGAAGGAAGACATGAATATAGTTGGCGTGACCAAAGAAGATGCAGGAGATAGGGTTAGATCAGTGGTTCTTAACCTTGTTAGAGACACCATGCACTCTATTCTGTCGGTGATGGTGTCATTTCAAAGAGGAATTTGGGATAATTTCCCTTCAGCCGCTGTTCGAGTATTAGATTCGCCATCTTTAACACAGCTGGTTTTATGAATGTTTCGCCAATGGTGTGCGGTTTGCGATCATACAAGCAACTTCGTACGATGCTGTGAGGATCGGTTTGTTGATGGGTACAAATCCAAGAGCGGGCATAGTGACCTTTTCGTCAAATCTGGCCCTCTTCACCTTGAATTCAGCAAGTGTTGTGTTCTTGTATTGTATTGTATTGTATTGTAATGAAGATTAGTCAGAATAAAACAGAGTACATGTGTGTGAATGAGAGGGATCCAAATGGAAAAGTGAGGTTACAGGGAGAAGACATAAAGGTGGAAGATTTTAAGTATCTAGGATCAACAGTCCAGAGCAATGGAGAGTGTGGAAAAGAGGTGAAAAAGCGTGTTCAGGCAGGCTGGAATGGGTGGAGGAAAGTATCAGGTGTGATGTGCGACAGAAGAGTTTCAGCTAGAATGAAAGGGTAAGTGTACAAAACCGTGGTGAGACCGACCATACTGTTTGGTGTAGAAACAGTAGCACTGAAGAAAAGACAGGAAGCAGAGATGGAGGTAGCAGAGATGAAGATGCTGAGGATCTCTCTGGGAGTGACCAGGATGGACAGGATTAGAAATAAGTACATCAGGGTAACAGCACATGTTAGAGGTTTTGGGATAAAGTTAGAGAGGCAAGACTGAGATGGTTTGGGCATGTGCAGAGAAGAGAAAGAGAGAGTACATAGGAGGAAGGATGCTGGATTTGGAACCACCAGGAAAGAGGACTAGAGGAAGGCCAAAGAGGAGGTTCACGGACGCAGTGAAGGAAGACATTAAGATAGTTGGTGTGACTAAAGAGGATACAGCAGATAGGATTAGATGGAAGAAACTGACTTGCTGTGGCGACCCCTAAAGGGAAAAGCCGAAAGAAGAAGAAGTTGTGTTCTTGTATTCCCATCTCCATGCAGCTTCAAGATGTGTTCCATCAGTTTTGCAGGTGTGAGACTAGAGTTGCTCAACTTGGCATTGCAAATCATGCAGATGGGACGCTGACTCCCGTCACATTCCGTGATACATGTAAATCCATGTTATACATATTCGTCCGACCACTTTCTTTTTTTGCCAGACATAGTTAGCATGGATTAAAATATTCCGTAAGGAACCACACGACACACCGACAGTCACACGTTGGGGCAGTTGGAGGTGGACGTGGGATCAGTGCCACTAACGGTAACCCAACGTCAGTGACGCACACCGCTGGTCAGACGGAGGGTTATTAAAGGTGTTGTTAAGCCCAACTGCGAAGGAGGTCTCACTCTGCTGCTTATCCAGCGCTCTCAAAGCGGACCGGTAGGGATTCTCAGAGCAGGAAGCTATCAATGCCTGTGCCCACTAACTGCAGACTTGGACCTCTGTGGCGAAGGCTCCATTGAACTTCTAAGACCGACTCACCAACCCTTAGGTTTTGATCGAACCCAGGTTAAGAACCACTGGGTTAAAAGGAAGAAACCGACTTGCTATGGCGACCCCTGAAGGGAAATGTCGAAAGAAGAAGAAGAATTGGCAGCATGTTCGGGAAAAAGGTGTAAGAAATGTAAAGTAAAAATGAACTGATTTTTAGTAGCGTTCAAAAAACACCAAATTTTTTCTTGAGATTGAAGAACATAATATAAAGATAAAGAAATCCCAGTGATTTGTTTCTATCCTTGGCTACTAGAAGAGCATGTCTCATTTGTTAGACAGTTTAATTCACACTGTCACCTCCACTGTCCATTTAAAGCACTCCACTGCCACCAGAGTTATAACCTCCAGAAAGGCTCTGCTACTAAATGTCGTTATATGACACATTAATAGTGAGGACCGGAATGGACTGTGTGTTTGTCTGTGTACAGTGTACCAGGAATGAAGTAGCCCTTAGCAATTTGGCCCCACCACACCACTGATGGCTTCTGACAGAAAAGTCTGCTGTGATTTACATCAAAAAGTCCCTTCCACACACACACACGTACAGACACACGGATAATTGCACATATCTACTTGTCCAGACTCATTTCACACAGTTTAACATTGGGAATAATAACTCTAATAAAAATACCAATGAACACTGCAAGCGGAGCTATATGTGTTTGTGTGTATGTGTGTGTATTTTCGACTTCTCCAAAGGAGATATATGTGTGTGTGTGTTATGCCTGAAGGAAAATCTCTTCTTTGCTACCTGAAGCTATACAACAGCAACCTTGGACATTGCTAGTTGTCTGTGTATTTTCCTGAAGGACATTAGAAAATCCAAATTTTAGTTTTTAAAGAGGGGTTATTATGTTTTTGTCGGGTCTTTTTCTTCTTCTTTCGACATTTCCCTTCAGGGGACGCCACAGCAGGTCAGTTTCTACCATCTAACCCTATCTGCTGCATTTTCATCAGTCACGCCAACTATCTTCATGTCTTCCTTCACTGTATCCATGAACCTCCTCTTTGGTCTTCCTCTAGGCCTCTTTCCTGGTGGTTCCAAATCCAGCATCCTTCTTTCGATGTACTCTCTCTCTCTCCTCTGCACATGTCCAAACCATCTCAGTCTGGCCTCTCTGACTTTATCTCCAAAACCTCTGATCCTGTTCATCCTGGTCACTCCCAGAGAGATCCTCAGCATCTTCATCTCTGCTACCTCCATCTCTGTTTCCTATCTTTCCTCACTGCTACTGTCTCTAGACGAAACAGCATGGCCCAGTCTCACCATTGTTTTGTACACTTCCCCTTTCATTTTAGCTGAAACTCTTCTATCACACATCACACCTGATACTTTTCTCCACCCTTTCCGGGCTCTCTGCACAAGCTTCTTCACCTCTTTTCCACACTCTCCATTGCCCTAGATTGTTGATATAGAGTACTTAAAATTCTCCACCTTCTTTAACTCCTCTCCCTGTAACCTCACTGTCCCTGGAAAAGACACCTAACCCTCAGTTACTCCCACCATTGATGCCATCATAGCTGCCTGCTGCGGTGCAATGCAGCAAAAGCAATTTCCTTATTAGGGATGCAAAAAATCCTACTGTGTAAAACACATCAATTCAAGAGACTTTATTAATCCTTTACTCGAGAAATGCAAGTGTCCAGCAGCTCTCAAATCAGTCCAAGAGAGTGCGGGGAACACAGTGAACTCAAAAGAGCTTCTGCACAGCCACTGGGTGGAGTGGAGCTGGACCAGCAGCTTGGTGGAACAGCCGCAAGTAAGCAATATTCTCATTTTTGGTGCATTTTTATTACAGAAGCCATGGGGAGGGATTGAGCGTGAAGAGAACATGTGGGCTGTTGATGCAAAAATGCTTCCAAGATGTGTTACACTGTACACATGTGGTGGAGAACAAAATCCATGGCAAAGAACAATTTGGAATTCATACAGTATCCGGATACTAGATTGGAGAGCTTGCAAATAGCTCCAACATGCATGAATGAAATTATAATAATAATAAAAAACAACACTTTAGCCTCTGAGGCTGTTGCCCTCGCGACTTGACCCTGGAGGAGCGGAAGACGACGGAACGGAAAACTTTAAGTATGTTTTGATGTGGGAATAAGATTCAAATAGTAAGAACCTCCAAAAAGTTGATTTTACTTCAATCCCCGCTCTTTGAGAGACCAATCCAGCCAAAGAAACTTGCTAAGACAAAAGTATCTCTTTAAATTATTGATTCCAAAGAAGCTGATTGTGATTCGTTATCTGTGCAAATAACTCGCTCTAAATTAGAGTGTGGATTGAGTGGTTGAGAATGTGACGGAAACTTGAGCAGGCTCCAGAAAACTCTCGGGTTACTGTCTGGCTTTGTGTGTATGTGTTTGTGTGGACACGTGGAGGGCCTGTCACCACACACTGATGTGTTTATTTCACTGCAGCTGGGGTAATCAGTCACGCGCGGAGACAGACGCAGACAGGCTCACACACACACACAAATCCATAACTCCACCTGCCATGTGAAGTCCACTGACTCTGTATGGCCTTTAAGGTCACTCCCACTCTTTAAAGTTTAGAGATATATGTATTCCCGCTGTCACTCCGCTGCCTCCGTGTCCTAATGGCCTTTGCAACATTTGTTGGGAAAACATATATCAGGTTTGGATTGCAACTCCCACCCAAATTTCTCAGAGATGCTTCCGTTGTTCACAGACCGATTGGGAACACCACAGGCCAAAGAACAAAATGAAATAAATGGAACTGAGAGAGTTCTTTTTTATTAAAGATCAACATTGTGCTGCACCTGTTTCAAGTCTTCCTAATATACAGACAGTGTGAAGACATTTTCTGTTGAACTGCTGAACCCTCTTTGCGGACTCCAGTAGCTCTCCATCAGCTTTTAAAGGCTTTATATCACAGTCTAAAGAGATTTAGATGCAACTCAAGGATTTCACAATCTCTCAAATTGTATCTCACATGAGTTTGAGATCGAAAGAGAGGGAGAGAAAAAAAAAACACAGAGAGGATATCCGTGAAGAGGTAAAAGGAAGTAATAATGTGTGAGAGGGTAGAAATTCTCTTTACAATGTTGAATTAGTTTGACCCCAACCTTTCGTGTCGCACAATCCCACATCAGTTCAACTAATTTATCTTTATGTGTACTTCTTGTCGTTTGATAGTCAGTGGTGGAACGTAACGAAGTAAATGTACTTCGTTACTGTACTTGTATATCTGTATTTCACTTTAGTAAAATTTGAGACCTTGACTTTTACTTTTACTTCACTACTTTTTTAAAGCAAATATCTGTACTTTTACTTCGCTACTTTTTAAAAGTGTGTTTTACATTTTTTGTTACATTTTCGTTCAAGAATTTAAATAATATACATATTTTTTTAAGCGCATCTTGAAGCCGCATCGCCAAAATCAAAAGGAGCAGTTGATCGGGAGAAGAAGTAATGAATCGAGAACCAATCAGAATTGAGAATAAACATTTTACGCATTCATTCAGCGCCAAAAAACTAACATCAAATGTAGCACAAATTAAAAAGAGTCAGAAAATTGTTGTTCGTTGTGTTTACTTTTAAATAAAAAGTTGAGCCATCATTACACAGAGCAGGGGCGGATCTAGAATTTTCTAAAGGGGGCTGGTGTTCGTGAGGTCATTGACAAAGCCAATATAGGGGGACTTGGAGAACATTTAAAAAACAAGTGTCATTTTCCTCCATTTTGGTGCCCATTTACTGGCCCTTCTAGGGGATAGCTTGACTAGCCCCCTTTCCTTTCTTTTTTTTTTTTTTTGTGGACCTAAGGAGGTTGGAGAGGGGCGGTTACGCCCCTGCAGAGTATTTATCTGTCTCCCTACAGCACAAAAAATAACATTTGAATTATGGTCGAATACATTTACTTTTTACTTAAAAAGTCAAATTTACACCAATTACTTTTGCACTTTTACTTAAGTAGATTTTTTTTTATTGGTACTTTTACTTTTGTATTTTTTTTTTTTTGCCTAATTATCTGTACTTTTACTTAAGTACAAAAAGTGAGTACTTCATCCACCACTGGTTTTAGTTACATCTGCACATTCATTGCTGATGTTTTAAGGGTAAACATATCTGTGTGCTTATGGTGGGATGTGTATAACACCATCTTTATAAGCAAGGGTGTAAATTTTAACTGTTTGTTTAGGGAGTTGAGGTTTCAATGTGACATGTTGACAGCCATGCGCCAGCTGATATGGCTATCACATATCAGGGTAACAACCCCACAGCGTAGACAACTTCACAGCACACACATCCACTGAGTGGTTGATGCAACCACAGTTACTAATCTTAGAAAATTTTCAAAGCCATTACTGGACATTGACAGCAACAACAGCAGCCGTCAGTCTAAGGAAGAAATGTGACTTGAGAATTAAGAAGAGAGAAAATGGCTCTGAGAGGATAAAGAAACAGAAAAGTCAAAGTTATCCCACAAGGTCGTCAGTGTAAATCCTTTAGAATAATCTTTGCACAATGGTGGGACCTCTTGTCTTTTGCTCAGCACTACTGTGTCTAGACTCTAGATCGGACATGGGCAAACTGCGGCCTGTTAAACGTTTTAATCTGCCCCAAAAAACAAACAAAAAAAACATGTTAATGTTTAATTTCCCCTGCAATTCTGATGTTTTCTCACTAGATGGTGCACATATTGGCTTTGTTTAAAAAAACAACACTGCTCCCATTAAAATGTGTGTGTTTCTAAGATGTGCACTTTGTCAAAATAGATTGTCAGAAAATTTTAAATCTAGTGTGCTAGATGCACATTTTTTTAAGCGCTAGGGCGCTTGGTTTTAACGTTAGAGCGTTAGATTACGTGCGTGTAGCGACCCCAATGGTTTTCTATATCTAGCGCGCTTGTTCACCAAAGCATGCCATCCCTCTGCTCCTGTTCCGGCCCCTTGGTCAAATGTTAGAAACCAATGCGGCCCGTGAATCAAAAAGTTTGCCCACCCCGGCTCTAGCCTCTGTAGCTCTGCCTCTTCCCTTTTGCTCAGCACTACTGTGTCTAGACTCTAGATCAGGCATGGGCAAACTGCGGCCCGTTAAACGTTTTAATCCGTCCCAAAAAAAAAAAACATGTTAATTTTTCATTTTCCCTGCAATTCTGATGTTTTCTCACTAGATGGTGCACTGTAGATATATTGGCTTTGTTGCAAAAACAACACGGCTCCCATTAAAATGTGTGTATTTCTAATATGCGCACTTTGTCAAAATAGATTGTCAAAATATTTTAAACCCACATTTTAAACCTAGCACGCTAGATGCACATTTTTTAAAGCGCTAGGACGCTTGATTTTAACACTAACGCATTAGATTATGTACGTATAGCTACGCCAATGGCTTTCCATATCTAGCGCGCTTGTTTACCAAAGCGTGCCATCCCTATGCTACTATTCAGGCCCTTTGGTCAAATGTTAGAACCCAATGTGGCCTGAGAATCAAAAAGTTTGCCCACCCCGGCTCTAACCCAAGCAGTATGGCTGGTCTCGTTACTGTTTTCGTTTAATTTTAGCTGAAACTTTTTTACCACACATAACCCCTGAGACTTTTCTCAATTTGTTCCAGCCTACCTGCACATGCTTCTTCACCTCTTTTCCACACTCCCTATCACTCTGGACTGTTGAACCCAGGTACTTAAACTCCTCTAATTTTCTTCTCTTTTTTTTTCCTGTAACCTCACTCTTCTGTTTGAGTCCCTTTAATTCACACTCATACTCTGTCTTGTTGCGGGTAACCTTTAATTTATCAAACAAATAATGCAACCCAAAAAATTAGACACAAGTTGAATTTTTGGGGGGAATTTTAAAGCTGACTAAAGACGACGCATTAACACTGGGGTGACAACAGAAAGCCAACAAAAGAGGAGTGTTAAAATGCATTTACTCCCTTGCTTGCTTCCTCTTAAAATACAAACTCTTTACTTTCAAAGCAAAAAAATCACCTCTCTCTATCCTTTTCCCGACACACCTTCATCTCTGCTTTTCACCTACGCATTCCCTCACTCTCTCTACTTATTATCAGCCTGAGTGCCCCTCCTCACTTCCTTCAGTTTCTCCCGTCTCTCTCTAGGGAGCTGTGTACTTAGGTGCAATTGAAAATGACTATCAAACCTTAAGAAGAGAAACTTGATTCAGACAGTCCTTATTTGGAAGTGTAACCATCTCAAAGTACTGTGCAACTCCTCCCATGCGACCACTCAAAGAAAATGATGTATTTTCATACATTCACGTGGGAATAAAGCCAGGAAACCTGAGAAGTAAAGAACAATGCAAATTGCAAATGGAGTCCCTATGGGCACCACCCTTGGAGAGTGAAGTGACACGGGGGTCTTACAACAATAGATCCTGTATGGAATGTTTGATTAGACGGTAAAGTATCAAAGTGGCTTTTCACCTCAAGCATGCCAGTTTATCTAACACTAAGGGGGCAGTGGGAGTAAGCTGAACAGTTTAATTTACTGTATATGTGCACATTTTGAATCTATGGATAAGATGAGTTTTGGCCTCTTAGTGATACAATAAAGAGGTTTTATTGTTCTTTTTTGAGGTGATAATTCTTATCTTAGCAAATAAAAATAAACTTGGTACCTTTTGTCAGCTCAGGAATTTGATAATCGGCAAGATTTTTTTAAAAAACATTCGCCAAAAAATTTTATATATTACTTTTTTCAGTTTTGATCCTGCGTATTATCTTGTCCTCTTGCTCCCAAATTAAATAAAAAAAAAATGAATTACTCTATTCATCCCTCACCGGGAAAATTTGTGTGCTGCACTCCTTACACCGCAGCAGGCTGCCCTTCGACGGCGCCAACGGTCCCTCCAACTTGGCGCATGTACGATCTAGCATAAATCTTGTTTGAGGCCACAAATACAGTGTAAAGTTGATCAAAATAGCAAAAGAAGTCCATATTTTTTTATATTCTTATTTTGGTGCATTTGGTGCAAAATTTGAGGGAGAGCAGTACTTGAAGGGTAGAACCAAGCATGACCTGGGTGTTTGCACTGCTGCAGTAAAAACCTCATTACACTGGAATGTGGGTGTGGCAGGGAACAAAATCCAGGGCCAAGAACAATTTAGCATCTGAATAATATCTGAATAATGAACAGAAAAATTTGCAAATGACTCAAATGTGTATGAATGAAATGGAAAAGCACTTCATGATTTTCAAGCAGGAATAACATTTAAATACATTAGATACCTCCTAAAAATTTATTTAGCATAATCCCGCCTCCATAACAAATCGTAAGTGCTTAATTAAAGCAACCATAACTGGAATAAATACTAAATTCAAAGGTTTTTGGCATGTATTCTCTTTACAGTGGTTAGTGCGTTCGCACGCGTACCGGAAGGCCACACAGTGCACGTCTAGGGTCCTTGGAGAAGACACCTAACCCCCGCTTCTCCCACCATTGGTGCCATCGAAGGGCAGCCTGCTGCGGTGTAAGGAGTGCAGCACACAAATTTCCTCGGTGAGGGATGAATAGAGTAATTCATATTTTTCATATATATACAAATTAGCGCACATAGTCTAAGATTGAAGAAAACATCACAAAAATACCGAAATGATTTGCATCGATGTAACAATATACAAAACAAAAACAAGAAAAATAAAAATCTGAGTGGTGTATTTTTCTTTCCGAGTCCATTTTCTCCACATTTTATGTTCACCAGGGGAGCGTGCAACAGAGGTGTACAAATAGCATAAATATAGGCTAAATCTCTGCTGCACCTGGCTTCTTTCCATATAAGTTCTGTTCAAATTGGCTCTCTAGGGACATTTGAGTCTAACTTTAATCTTTAGATCTTTGTAGCAACACTTTTATGCACCCGTCAGTCAAGTACAGTATCTGGGCTGTTCCCCTCTGCAACAATACAATGGAGGCATTGTTGCACGAAAAAGGCATCAAATATCTAAAAAGGGAGGAAGAATGTCAGATTTCAGAATGTAGTTTAATTTGTTACACGTTAATTGCATAATTCAGTTGCTTTTATTTTATTAGGTACCCTGCAATTACGGGGTTCCAAATGAATGGATATATTTTATGTAATGTTACGTATTTTATTTGTCATTGAGTTGCGTCACCTACGTGACAAAAATGGATTTGGGATTAGCAAAAGCAGAACAGGTGTTTATCTTTTATGCTTTTCCCTCATTTTTTGGCACGAAACACAGTGAACATTAATCCCAGAAGAGACTTTTTTTTTTTTTTTCAAAAAGGCAATCATGATTAATTCTGTGTAGAGATTTATTTTGGTCAGCAGAGTTTAAAAATTAACCGTAAGAGAAGTCAGGGGTGGGCAAACTTTTTGACTTGCGGGCCACGTTGAGTTCCAATATTTACAAGTGGGCCGGAACGGGAGCAGATAGATGGCATGCTTTGGTAACCGCTAGATTAGACCAATAGAATGGCGCGCTAGATTTTAAACAAGCACGCTAAATGTTACATCAAGGGCGTCAAATTTCAAATCTAGCGGTGCTAGGTCTGAAATCTAGCACGATAGCGCTTAAAAATGTGCATTTAGCGGCGCGTGGTTTGAAATCAAAGCGTTTGACGTAACATTTTAACATTTAACACGCTTGTTTACGCGCGTGTATTCGGCCCGATGGCTTTACATATGTGTGCACACTATTTATTTTGACAGCGTGCACAACACGGAGACGCACACATTTTAATGGGAGCAGTGTTGTTGTTTCTTTGGCTCCATCTTGTGAGAAAACATCAGAATTGCAGGGGTAAAAAAAATAAACAAGTTTTTATTTATTTAATTTTTTTATCTTGGGCGGGCCGGATTAAAATGTTTAGCGGGTCGCGTGTGGCCCGTGGGCCGTAGTTTTTCCATGCCCGATGCTACTCAAACTTGATGCTACTTTTAACTTATTGCTGTTTAATCATCAGAATTTTAATTCTTTTTGAGTTTCTGTTTGTTCTGTTCAGCACTTTGTGAAACTTTATGTTTGAAAAGTGCTTTACAAATGAATTTTGATGTGAACATTTTCATTTTATTTTCTATTGTTTCATCACTATTTCGCTTCTATTCTGACACTTCTATTCTTGTTCTGCACCAGCGACTCTCCCTGCTTATCTTGCACCTTAGTTTGGATTCGGGTCAGGTGGAGGTGCACATACCTCAGCAGCTGGTATGCCCTCCGGAGGGCGACACTGTAACAGAACCTCCTGCTCCAGTGACACTTCCTTCCCCAGGGGTTCCTGTTCAAATGACTTCTTCAAGTCTGCATAGGGAGACAAGAAAGTTTATAATGAGAAACAGAATGTTCATGGCAATGACACAAGACTTGTAGAAATAGACTGATTTTAAAAATAAGAACTTTGTTTAGTAGAAGGGGGTTTTTGTTCTGGAACTGAGCTTGAATTTGAGTTGAATAATTTTGCACCATGTATATTTGTCCTCAGCCATAACCAGCAGTACTATTCTGATTACCAAAGCAATACAGACTCAGTCTTTATTGTTGAGTAAGGTCTAAGTCAACCGTGCATGCTGACGTCTTTACCTGTTTGGTTCCCAACAAGGAAAAACATTTAACTCTGCTTACGCTATCTGGGAGCTAACGGTTTCTCATGCGCACACAGAAACACACACTTTCCCAAACCACAGGCCATGAACATTTTTTTTTAACCAAGCTTTCATTCTGTATAGATTTGCCAGAGTTCACGGATCTTAGTTGGCCAAAGACAATAAATGATTCACATTAATGGCTAACATGCTGTGATAAATGACAGCATTACAAAGCCGTGTGGAATGCACCGGCTTTCCTCTCACTGAGCATTTCAGAAAGAACTCAGCTGTGCTTTTCTCTTTAATTCATTTTAGGCAAAAAGAAAGAGCTCACACCAGACTTCCACAGCTAGTGGCACGATAAGGTCAGGACATGATACACAAAGACAAAGACAGGGTGAAAAGGGGGTAGCTTTTTAAAGACTTGAAATAAAACACCAAAAACCATTTATGGATGCATGAATAAAATAGAATCATTATACATATTCGAAACGGGTTTTCTTACATCTTTCAATAAAATTTTTATTAACACGGCTCCTACTGAGTTAGCTTAGGGTAAAAATTATAATTCAAGCTTTTTAGTTTTCTGTAGTTGACTTTTTACTTCCACCTCCTTTATGCTTAACCTTTTAACTTGCTTCCTCTCTTTGATCGCATGTCTTTGGAAGCCACAGCGTGCCACATGAGAAAATAATTAGTCCTCCAGAGAAGAAACTAATAAAGTCAACTGTAATGTGACACATGTGTTGATGTTGCACTGCTTTAAAATCCAAGTGTATTTTTGGTGTTGACTTGATCCTATGATTGATGTCCGTGTATGAATATGGGAGGGTTGAAAAGGGAATGTAAATTATTGCAGTCAGCTGGATCTTTGGAGTTTTAGGTTTCGTTGTTTGACTTCAGTAACTTACAGAACCTTGAAGATTTAATACGCACATTTTTGGAGGAAGATCGGTAGATGCTTAGCATGTGCTACTGTTAAAGCACGTGTGTGTGTGTCTGTGTGTGTTGAGGCAGGGTTGTGCACTGGTATGTGAACGGGATTATCTTTCCATTGGAAAGCATATCTGTAACTAGAAGATTTCAAGTATCGCATATCCCAAATATAACTAGTGCAAACAAGTAAGGGTGATTAACTGCACTGCAGACCTGCTGAGGGCAATAAATACACAGCAAATATGAGTTTATTTAAATGATATGTAGAAATTTATAGTGTTCTGGAAAAGGAAGGCTTGTTTAGTATGTAACAATATGCAATTCTCGTGAAATGATATTGTGTGGTGACCAGACATAATTAGACATCCTGTTCTAGAAAGAAGAGGAATGAAGATTAGTTAAAGACAGAGTGCATGTGTGTGAATGAGAGGGATCCAAATGGAAAAGTGAGGTTACAGGGAGAAGAGATAAAGAAGGTGGAAGATTTTAACTACTTAGGATCAACAGTCCAGAGCAATGGAGAGTGTGGAAAAGAGGTGAAGAAGTGTGTGCAGTCAAGCTGGAATGGGTGGAGAAAAGTATCAGATGTGATGTGTGATAGAGAAGTTTCAGCTAAAATGAAAGGAAAAGTGTACAAAACTGCAGTGAGACCAGCCATGCTGTTTGGTCTAGAGACAGTAGCACTGTGGGTGGTGACCAGTGACTGGTCACTGGTGGTGACCTATGGTCACCAGCTGTGGGTGGTGATTGAAAGAATGAGATTGCGAGTACAACCGGCCGAAATGAGCTTCCTCCGCAGGGTGGCTGGGCTCTCACTCAGAGATTGGGTGAGGAGCTCTGCCATCCGGGAGGAGCTCAGTGTCGAGCCGCTCCTCCTCCAGGTCGAGAAGAGCCAGGTGGGGTGGTTCGGGCATCTGGTCAGGATGCCCTCCGAGCGCCTCACAGGCGAGGTGTTTTGAGCACGTCTCACCGGGAGGAGACCAAGGGGCAGACCCCGGACCCGCTGGAGAGACTATGTCTCACGGCTGGCCGGGGAACGACTTGGGATCCTTCCCGGTGAGCTGGAGGATGCAGCCGGGGTGAGAGAGGCCTGGGCTGCCCGTTTGAGGCTGTTGCCCCCGCGACCCGACCCCGGAACAAGCGGAAGATGACGGAACGGAACGGGTCAACAGGGTAGGGCAAAAAGAGAGGAAATTCAGCAACGCAAAGCCCTATGTACCCATAGTTCCATTGATCTCTTGATTGCTAGAGTGGACAGAGAACACTAGCTTTTAACAATAATTTTTACATACATGTGATGTAGCACAATCATATTCGTGACTTTTTTACTTTCATAATTTGGGAAATTCCCGATATTGTTGCATCCCTGCTATGTGGAACACGTCTTCTGTCATTTGTCCTTTAATTGAAGTAGAGCACAGAAAACTTTCTGGGCTCAGAGTGTCGCATTTGTAACCTCGTGTCCTCCTTCCTCTCTTGGCTTCCCAGGTGAACTCTTAATTAACTTATCTGTCAGGCATAGTACACTATTTGCAGGAAGACACAAACACACACTTGACAGAAGATTTTTCAATGTTGAACCAGGCGACATTGACTTGCTCTTTGGGAATTTTGTCGGAAACTCACCGAGCTGGGCTTTGAGGCTCTGAAGGTGGCATGGGAGAGGAGAGGTGGGGGTATAAGGAGAGAGGGAAGGTGAAAACTAAAAGACAATAGGTACAGATAGAGTACAAGGTGATAAATGAAAGCATATTTATCATAATACCCTGGCATTTGCTCCAAAAAGTCTCACATAAAATATGATACTTGACACAATGAAAGCAAAAGAAAACTTTGAAAAAAGGAGTAAAGAACGCAAAAGAAGAAGTCACATTATGCTAGAGTACCTTGGATAATTCTTTCTCAAGCACTCAATTATATCTAATGTCAGTCTAGTTTGCTTTAAGTAATCGCCACTTATCTTCCAAATTCTCTAAACACCACCAGCCCCATCAATCCTCCCAGCTATTAATCCAACACCGACTGAAGTACGTCTCTTTTTATTGAGCGTTAAGAAACCCAAGGATGATGTATTTTGTATTTGGTATACAAAGAAGTCTAAATTCAGTTTGCTGAATTGCGGAAAATGTGAAGATTTTAAAGCCTTGCTTGAGTTTATTTATGAAGCTTTTCTATTTATTCATCTTTTCTCCTCATTCCAAGCAAAGCAGTTGCATAATCTTTCAAGCTCAATTGGTAAAAACATCAAAAGTACTTTAGTCCATGTGAGAGTCGGTGGATTTATCGACCGGGGCCAATTCAGGTTTTCTTCACCACAGATGATGTGACCTCTTTACTCAGTTATATCACACGCTATTGAGTTCATTTCAGTCACAACTTTCTTAAGAAGACTCATTCTATAGTCTCGGTGTCAACAGGGAATGTAAGATCCTGGTGAGCTATGGTTTCACAAAAAGTTTATGAGAGTCATTTGTTTAGTTTTTACTTTTTCTATTTTCTCAATGTATGGCAGGTATGGCAAACTCAAAAACCAAAACATCCAAAAGTCATGTTTGGGCAAATCAACAAAGTCAACATTTATATTCTACATGAGCTCTAGCTTATAAAACCAGTGTGCCAACTTTTTAGTAATTTGGTACAGCTTCATGGGCCAAATACAATTACAGAGCAGGCCAGATTTGGTCCGCGGGCCAGAGTTTGACAACTGTTAAAGTGTAAAATAGCTGCAAAGTTAAAGGCTGTAATGTGGCAGACGTATTTATCACTCTTCTCAACCTATAGTGCCGACTAGAACACTATGTGAGGCCAAGAAGTTTTATCATCCAAAGGCATTGATTGAGGCAGTTGGCAAAGCGAGGATGAAACAAGATGGTCGAACTGCTTCGTATTCCAATTTTAGGTGTCTGTACGAGTGTGTGTGTGGATGGTTGTTATCGAGCATGCACAAAATGGTCCTTAAGATTTGATAGCAGTGTTTATGCAGGTGAAAATTGCTCATAGTCACACAGAAATAATCTTCGGTAGCATCTGTTCAACTTTTAGGGATTTAGCAATGACATATTTTTTTTTAATAGGGATCAATTCGTTGAATCAATATTATGGAGGGATGGGTTAAGAGATGGCAAGTTTACAAATGATTTATATTTAGTTTACAATTGGTTAACATAGGAAAGATGAGTTAATCAGATTCAACAGAAAGGTAAAAAAAAGATTGCATATGACAAAAACAAGATAGTCTAAATTCTTTGTTATTTAATATTCATTCTAAGGTGTTAACAAAAATAATACATTCTACCAAAAACAATATTAAATGTGCCAGCGTTTTTTAAAAGAAAGTTTTCATATGTGAATCTGGAGTTTTGCTGTTAACATGTTTATGTTTATTATTGACATTAATACAAACCGTACAAACCAGTGGCGGCTGGTGACGTGTGGCGTAGGGGCGCCGCCCCCCCTGACCTGATCACCAAAAAATATATATGCATATATGTCTATATATACATATATAAACATGTATGTGTTTATAAGTATGCAAAACTGTCGAGTGTGAAGATTACATGCATTTTAATATTGTTTTACACCATTTTATTTTATTATTTCCTGTGAAAACCGTAACGAAGGCGCAGGGTGTGCACGCCCCACCAGGAAAACGTATTAGTGTGTACAAAGTATGTGGCTTCCGGTTTTTATGGAAAAAAGTGACGTCAGCTCTAAATTTTTTTCCATTCATGTGTATTGCAAACCATAACCGCGCCCGTGGGGCGCAAATATTTCCGCCCAACGGGCGTGTGATAGGTTATCTTCTCTGTCAGTCTGTTACATGAACCAATCAATTAGCTATGAGCTGACCTATAAATCCCACCTACGCCCCGCCAAATTTCTGTTCAAGTAGGGTGGATCATATTCGTGTGAAAATAAAACTTTTAAATATTTATTTACTGGAATGTGATATCTTTTATATAATATATCTAAAAAAAAACGTTGTGTGACGGTTTGTACGGTATTTGTATTTACTGTATGAGGATAAGAACGTTGTGATTTATTTTGGACAAAATTTGGTATAGTTGCATTCCCAGGAAAGACGAGTTAATGGTTCAGTGTTCATTATTCCTGAATGTGTAGTTGAAGTCTATATCAGCAAATTTGTAGATTACATTATTGCACAGAAAACTGTGAGGCGATGCATCGCAAACATAATACCAACACATTAGCCTGTAACATATTGGCCTGTAACACATGTTCCCAGACCGTCCGTGCTTTTAGTATCAATAGTGGGTACTTCGCAACTTCTACGTTGTACATATTGTTAATTGTACAAATTGCTGCGAGCAACACAATGTTGTGCTCTATATGGAGGCGGGCAAGATGAAGATGCAGGATGGATAAGACGTCTTCTTGATGGCATCCCGAACTTCACAGAATAGCACACTAAGCATTGTTGTTTTTGGCAGCCATCTCAGTTTTCGTTTTAGTCTTCGTCTTTGGACAAATTTTAATTTAAGTTTTAGTCACGTTTTCGTCATGTCTTTATAGTTTTGTTTTAGTCACGAAAACCCAAAAGAGTTTTCGTCTAGTTTTCGTCAGGGAAGACTTAAAACGTTTTTATCAAATCAAATTTTATTTATAGAGCACTTTTCCAACACAAGGTCACACAAAATGCTGAACAGAACAAATAAAACATAAACAACATCAAAAGTAGAAAAGTCAAAATAAAAATAAGCATAAAAAAAACAACAACGCCACATGCATTGACATTCACATAGCCCCCCCAACCCACCGTACACTTTTTTTAGTGTCAAAAAAAAAAAAAAACTTAAACAATCGTGTCTTTATTACTGAGAAAAATGCAGGTTGTTTGTTTATATAAAAAAAAAAAAACTCTGCCGAGCTTTAACTTGCGCAAAACAACGAACATTGTAAAACAACGTAAGATAAATAGAAATTTTTAGTGAGTGAGGAATGTTGTAACTTATTCATACTAAAAAATGACACCACTTAATAACTCCTGTAAACAAAGTAAACATTGGAATGCATTTAAAGCAGTCGTTAGCACAACCAAGCTAACTAGGAAGTTAGCAGCGCCGACAAGCTAGCATTAGCTTGAAGTTAGCATGCTGTTTGCGCAAAATATGTGGAAAACTTAAATTTTCTGACCACCAAGCCTCTTTGTTGCTGTCGCCACCATGGTGTGTGACTTCCTCGTGGCTGGAGGTGTGTTGTGTAGACTGTGTGAACGTGCAGCATTGTGGGGGGCGTGCCGCCGCTAGAGACAGATGCATCCGCTGTGTTTTTCTTTTCACAGACAGAGATGTGACAATACTGACGCCTATTTTGTTACGTTTTCGTCTCGTCAGCAGAAATTTGCAAACGTCTAGTCACGTTTTCGTCACCGAAATTTCGCATTTATTTTGCTATCGTTACGTCATCGTCATAAAAAATGCTTCGTCAACAAAATCATTTCCTTTTCTTCATCGTTGACGAAAACGACACTGACACTAAGGCGCATCTACACACAAAATAATTTGGATTTTCATGAATGCAGCTACTTTTTATGGACATTTGAAATGAGGTCAAATGTTTTAAGACAATTGTGCAACTATCACACTCATCTACAATTTTTTGCCAGGTGATCAGAGGCACGTCACCGGCTAGACAATGACGTGTCTGCAATCACTCGAAATTGGTCAATTAATGGTCTACCAAACACCTACTTCCGATGAGTATCACTATAACTTATTATTAAATCAGACAATATTCAATCGTTTGTCTGGTGCTTATATGTGAGTAATCAGTCAACAATTGCACGAACTTCCCGACTGTTGAGTAGATTCCAGAAAATTCTAGCGACGGCCGCAAAATTTTAAGTCAGAGCAATATTGATGCGATCTGTTGTGGAAGGACAAAAACGAAGGCAAACGACGCTCGATGAGTGAGATGAACGCATGAGCTGTGCTTGAATTTGGCAATTTTTTCTAAATCGACGCATCGCCAATTTATCCTTTCTTGTGAGCAGGGCTTAACCAACACAAATGGGAATGTAAAAATAATTATGAACAAAGCCTTTTGAACAATTATTTCTTGCCAGTTGTACAGAAAATGATTTATTTTATGCTAAATAAACACCGTAAAAAAAGATCCCTGTTTGAATCCCTGTGTGTGCAAACACACACTGAAAAGCCAATCTCACCCAGCAGGAGGATGTGATGTTGGCTGTTCAACGCAAATATCACTGCCAATTCAGTAACTTTGTTGGCAGATTAACTCTTTTTCAAAACACTTACAGATACTTTTTTAAAGCAACAGAGATTTGTTTTAACTTTTAAAAAAAATCTTTGATGTTGAGAATAATTGGTTTATGGATAAAGCATCGTGAAGGGACTACATGAGTACAGACAGTCAAGCTCGATTATTCTCATATCGCAGACAAATTTACTTACTTTTAATCCTCACTTTTATAGTTCCTCATTTTTAACTAAAAATGATTCCGACTTCTTCCAAAAGAGAACAAAACATTACAGAAGAGATAATATTTTCTGTCATGGTTCCCTCGTCCACCCCCTCGTCCACCACCAGAGGGAACCCAGAGCCCTCCCTCATTTGACTGATTTTACACACCTGAAGATCTTTGTGCAGCTGCCTTTAAATAGCCAGCCTGTCTTCCCTTCAGGTGTCGGGTCATACTATCTCTTCCAGCCAGGTCTCCCTGGTTGCCTGACCATGAAAAACATTCCGAACAATTACCTCTTGCCATGTCACTAAAATTTGTGTTTTACTTTCCCAGCATTACTGGACTGCCGTACTCTAATAAACCATGTTTTTGTCCTGCAATTTGGTCCTCCTCCTTCCACCTGCACTCCGCTTCATGACATTATCATCATTAGTAAAATTATCTTTCACAAATTTTGAGAAAATTTACTTAAAGAGCCAGAGCTCATTGCTGAAGATAAAGTAGCAAAATAGGAGCAGCACGTGTAAATAGTTAGTCTGCAAATCCGGAAAGGATTTATTTATTCCTATAGATCATTAAAGTTTTCTTTTTCTTTTTTAACCAATTTAAAAGACAAGGATAGCTTCGTACGGACAACCTTTTGTCGAAATGTAAATGAAAGTTGAAAAAAAAACCCACAACACAATAATAACTTTTAAACACTGTTTTATAATATTTCAAAAAAGCCTATGGTCATTTCCAATTAAAACAAAAATTTTGTCAGATTAACAACTATTTCAAGTCAGAATACACATATACTGTACTCTTTTTACATACTGTATTAATCACTCATGGGGAAATTACCTTTGCTGCATTGCACCGCAGCAGGCAGCCTTTACAGTGCGAATGGCAGGAGTAACTGGAGGTTAGGTGTCTTTTCCAGTGACACCTAGGCAGAGGTGGGTAATAATACGTTATACTAACTCCATTACATTTACTTGAGTAACTTTTTGAATAAAATGTACTTCTATGAGTATTTTTAATAGTTTGTACTTTTACTTGAGTAAATTTATAAGTAAATAACTCTACTCTCACTCCGTTAGATTTGGCAAAAGTTGACCCGTTTCTTTTCTTGCTTTTAAGACGTTTTTCAGAACAATATACAGTAAGTATTCTCTAAAGAGAGTTTTCTGCTGAGATGACTGAAGACAACGTTCCTCCAATCAATTGTAGTAAGCACGGTCACATGACTCAATCTGACCTATCAGACGTATCCTTGCGCTTTCTTACAAGAAAACAAAACTTAGCACAAAAAAGTTATTTTGGAAAACAAGCTACTGCTAAAGCAGGTGGAAATGTCTTTTCATCTGATCTGCGTCCAGGGCTGTTTGTTTAATACCCCCTTAACAGTAAACCAATGCAAGCATCACTAAGGTTTTTTTTTTTTTTGCTACTGATTTTTTAGCTTTATTTTGAAAATACAAATTTTGCACATTTTGTTGTGTTGTTTATATTCTTATGTCTAATAAATAAATCAGATGTTACTTTGAAGTTACTCAGTAGTTGAGTAGTTTTTTCAAAACATACTTTTTACTCTTACTTGAGTAAATTTTTTAGGTCGACTTTTTGCCGTATATTCACGACCATAAGGTGCATATAAAAGTCTTTGATTTTCTTCAAAATGAGGGGCATGCCCTATCGTGCAGTGCACCCTATGTGTGTTGTGAAAAAACAAGTAAAGCAGATGAACGCTACGCTTGCTGTTATTCCGGCAGGTCTGAAAAAGGAACTCCAACCGCTGGACATAGGCGTGAACTGGCCGTTTTCAAAGGAAGGTTGCGAGCGGCGTGGGAATGATGAATGACAAGAGGAGGAGGGTGGAAGGCAGCGCCGGGCGAGTTACGCCACAGTTTGCCAGTGGATTGTATATGTTTGGGCTAACGTGTCTGCTGGCACTGTTGTCCGAGTTTTCGCAAAAGCCAGCATAATTTCTGAGGAGCCGTACAGAAAGTGACTCAGACAGCGAGGAAAGTGAACCTGCTATGTTTAATTTAGCACACCTTTCAGAAACAGAGGATGAGGACTTTGATGGACTTGATAAATGACTATATGATGACTGTAACTAATATTTAAATAAAGGCAACCAAACTCAGTTTCACTCCCGATCTATAATTAAATATGCACACATGTCTGCTTGTGTGTGCTGTTGTTATAAGGCGGACATACGTAGTAGAGGATATGTATATAAAACCTGCACCCTATCATCAGGTGCTCCTTATGTGTGAGTTAAATACATAGCAAATTAAACTGGGACTGCGCCTTTTAATACGGTGTGCCTTTTGGTTGTGAAAATACGGTACTTTTACTTGAGTAAAAATATTTTGGAGTAATTGTACTTTCACATGAGCAAGCAGGATTCGAACTGGCAAAGATGGCAATTTTACCACCGAGCTATGCCTCCATATGTGCAACAGCTAAAGCAATTTTAATATGTAAATTTGTATGTGAAATATCAGTAAGTATGTTTTTAAAACTCTACTGATAAATCATCATCATAGCATGTACACGTGCATGTGTACTTATCTGTGTGTAGCATTACTGTCGAGGAGCTATGCAAGGACACAGTTTGTCGAAGCTGAATGATCACTTCATAATACAGTCACTCCCTAAGGGGAAAAGCAGCCTGAACAAAGCATCATGGTTCATTATGGGTGTAATCATCCAAAGCTTTAGCCCTAAATCCGCCACATGGCTACCCACACGTACATGCAGCTACTGACAGACAAATAAGGAACGTTGGAGAACGTGTGAATGAACACAGCGTGGAAAATTTACACGAGAGACAAAGACAACAAGCAGGTATATCAGATGTGGGAACAATGACAACAGGATAAATAAACAACACACACACACTGCCAACATGCACCAAACCAACTGCAGGCACAGAAAGTGACAGAAGGGAGAAACACACTTTTCCCATGCCAGACAATTCCAGGAACAATTTCCTGGTTTTAATCAGTGAGGGAGATGGAGAAATGAGAAGTTGCCTGCGAGTTGATTTCCATAAAGATTGAGAATGAAATTAAAGAAGATTAAAGCAAACTGCTCGGGGATGAACATGTACACACACACAAAATTGTAAGTTGTATGCCAGGAGGCGATGGAGAAAGGGATGTCACTGCGTTCTAGAGAGAAAAAATCCTTGTTTCTGCGAGCGTGTGTTTTAACAATACAGTGGGTGTGTATTACTACGTTTACGACAATAGGAAATGGTGGGTACATATTGGCAGAAGGAGTGTGTTTTTGTGGATGTGCACCCTAGGGAAATATGTGCACAGGGCAGGATGGAGATTGTGCTAATTCACTGACCCCACTTTACTCCCAAACTGCAAATAACAATTTCAGCTTCATAAATACGACCAAAAAAAAAAAAAACCTCTCAAAGCATCCCTTTCAAAGAGGAGAAGCGCAGACCTTGTCAAGGGTTCCTCGATGTGAACTCTTTTTTTATTCACGATAAATGCAGTGTCAGCATCTATTCAAAAATGACCTCCTCCTGCATTCACCCCACTTTGCCTCTCACTCCATCTTTCTCTGTCTCTCCTCCTTCTTCCTTTTTCTGCCCTAAATGTCTTCTTCCATCACTCAACTAAAACTGTTATTATGTTTGCGGTTAGTTTGTTGCCTCGGGCTTCTCTATATAAGCACATTTCAGAGCAATTATCCAAAATGGGTGTCTGTGCCTGCATGCTGGCCATGCCAAATCAGAACATTTTCCTCGATGCAGTCGCTCAAGCAATAAAAAGCAACGTGAGATACTTGGGAATGGACGTGGAACTTACTCTCCTTCAGTGTCAGGGAGGATAATTGGGACGTGCAAGTTGTGACTGACTGACATAGAATGTAAAATGGTTTTAAAATTCATAATAAAAATATGCGACCAAGGGATTTGTCTATAAGAGGGAGTTATACTGCGATAATGTTTAAAACACAGGGGGCATTCCACCCTTTTCCGCCTGGAAAAGGGTGGAATGCCCCTTGCGGGTCAGGGACAGGGTCCTGCCCCAAGTGGAGGAGTTTAAGTATCTCGGGGTCTTGTTCACGAGTGGAGGAAGGATGGAGCGGGAGATCGACAGGCGGATCGGTGCGGCATCAGCAATAACTAGGACGCTGCATCGGTCCGTCGTGGTAAAGGGAGAGCTGAGCCGAAAAGCAATGCTTTCGATTTACAAGTCGATCTACGTTCCTACCCTCACCTATGGTCACCAGCTGTGGGTGGTGACCGAATAAATGAGATCGCGGGTACAAGCGGCCGAAATGAGCTTCCTCCGCAGGGTGGCTGGGCTCTCACTCAGAGATAGGGTGAGGAGCTCTGCCATCCGGGAGGAGCTCGGTGTCGAGCCGCTCCTCCTCCAGGTCGAGAGGAGCCAGATGGCGTGGTTCGGGCATCTGGTCAGGATGACCCCAGAGCGCCTCGCGGGCGAGGTGTTACGGCCACGTCCCACCGGGAGGAGACCAAGGGGCAGACCCCGGACCCGCTGGAGAGACAATGTCTCACAGCTGGCCGGGGAACGACTTGGGATCCTTCCAGGTGAGCTAGAGGATGCAGCCGGGGAGAGAGAGGCCTGGGCTGCCCGTTTGAGGCTGTTGCCCCCGCGACCCGATCCCGGAACAAGCGGAAGATGACGGAACGGAACATTTTAAATGTAAAAAATATAACTTTCCGCCCAACATTAGATGGTGCATGTTGTTCCATCCTGGTCTTGTAAAATTTGCTTTTTTATCGTCCGTAAGCTTTCATTATGAACCAAATGTGTGTATTTGCTAGGAGGCTAAGGTGCTGCTGAGTAAGCACACACTACTTCTAAGCCATTATGCAGAATGTATGAAAGACCTTCCTAAAAACTCAGATAAATAAGAGATGAACTTTAGAACTGATATGAAGTTCAGTTTCTCTTTTTTTCTTTAGCTTTCTTTTATCCACGTTTATACATATTTTACTCTGCTCTTTGCTTTATTTGACTATTAAAGTTTTTTTACTTTGCCTCAGACCATAACATTTAAATTTTCACTCAAAGAATAAAATGAATTCTTAACCATGTTCAAAACTAGGAAAGAGCTTCAACTCGTCCTCATGAACAGAAAGAGATTTCTGGGAAATTTAAAGCTCATGCGCCGATTGCCGTGACAAAACCGACCCTGTTTTTAAAGTAGTGGTTCTTGAGAGCCGGAAAATGACACGTTCATTTCTGCTTTTCAACAGTGCCTCATGACCCGTGTCCTTAGGGTCTTGAAAATATTACTTTAGGAAAAATCTTCTCAAGCGGCATTTAAAAAAAAAAACTTTATGACCACGAAGTGGAATCAAAAGCTATTTGTTTATGTATCTTTAATAACAAAATCCACTACATATGAGAAATTTATTCTAAATTTGTATGTATATATTATTGCAAGACATTTGATTCTCTGTATTTGGATAGTTGAGTCAATTTATTTACCAGTTTAGTAAAAATGGAAGTTTAAAAAATTTCTCTTACATCTAACTGTTAGTTATTTACTCAGGGGCGGATCCAGGATTTTCTAAAGGGGGGGCATGAGGTCATTGACAAAGCCAGTATTGGTGAGGCTGGGGGAATCCCCCAGAACATTTTGAAAAGTAAGAGTCATTTCCTGCATTTTGGTGGCCCATTTGCTGGCTCTGCAAGGGAATAGCTTGACTAATCCCCTTTTCTTTCTTCTTCTTTTTTTTTAATTTTTTTTATTTATTTATTTATTTTTTTTTTTGTGGACCAAAAAGCGGGGAGGCCCCCCTTACGGCCCTCCCCCCTGGATCCGCCCCTGTTACTGTCTTATAAAAGATCTTGGTTGATTTTTTTTATTGGTAACTATTTGAACAGCAGATCATTAGATGCATTTCATTTTCTGTTGCCTGGAGTCAGTTTTTGTTTCTTTTAATTAAATTATTTTAGGCAATGTAGGCAATGCTCCCTCTAATTTTTTTTGTGTCTGAGCAAACACATAAGCTTCCTGAGCAGAAGGGGGCGGAGCTAAAACTTTTACTATTATGTGACGTCACCAGCAGTGACGAGCCAAACTCCGAAGCAGCGGTTTGAAGCCTTTTGTTTCAGAAAGAAAGAAGAAAGAGATGTTTTGGAGCTCTGTCTCATTTTTCTATCTTTATTTTAAATAGAGTTTTATTTTTTGCGCTGCATAGGTTTTCTTGTACGCAACAAATCTTCGAGCAGTGCGCAATTGCGCAGGCGCGCAGCTTAGAGAGATCATTGCCGGTAGGAAACAGTTATAATAAATTTTATTTCAAATGTTGTCCAGAATGTTGCCTGTGAAATGTTATAAACACTGATAACGTTTCACATTACAGTAAGATGGTGTTATGTGGACCAATTCTGAAAGTTTACTGTATTTCTGGAACAATTTTAACAACATACGTATGATGAAATCTAATTGGAATAGATGTTTTTTTTTTCTTTTCACAAGCCAATAAATTATAACTCCTATGATGTATCGTGATCTTTTTTATTTACACATTTTGTGCAGCTATTGATGCGTAAAACTTAAAACTTAAAGTCAGGATACAACGTAAAAAATAAATTTTTAGATTGTCGCAACCATGTTTAAACGCTATTCACACATAAAAAAAATACCTAAAGAGGCTTCTTATTTCATTTGTGCATGTTTCAGTAACTTGCGAACATTCCCTTCTAGTATTAAGATTGTGCTCGTTGGCCAGGTTGTTCTTGGCCATGTATTTTGCTCACTGCCATGCCCACGTTTGACTGTAACCAGAGGGTTGGACAAATCAGAGAAGGGAGAATTAGTTTAAAAAACATTAAAAATGGCATGTCTTCAGGTAACAAAAGCTAGCATCTGTTTTGTATAAAATAGGAACTATTTTCAAACCAAAGTACAACACCTGGAAGTTAACACTAAAATACCAAAAAAACTAGAAGATATGGAATTACAGAGTGGCTTTAAGTGTTTCAGCAATTTTCAATCTGGCAACACAGGAAGTCATTTTCTCTGAGTTTAGAGTCACTTTCCATTTTACCACTCCTTTTCCTCAAGCCAGCCAGCACCCTGTCATTTAAAAAAAAAACTCCCAACCTGTGATCAGCCCAACACATCAGGCAAAGGCTTTCCATTCAAAGTCATACTTCTAGCAAGTAAACAAGTTCATTTGTTGCTGGGGAGCAAAAACTCTGAAGCACAACACGAAAAAAAAAATCTTTGGCTCTTTCTGGAGAGTACTGTCATAAAACTTACGAGGTTTATTTAGGAGCTAATTTATTTGGATTGTTTACTGTGTTACTCACTAGAAACAATTTATGGTTTTGATTGAGATTTTTTTTCAGTATTTAGAACATAAGATGAATTATTAAGTTTATAATTTACTCTAATGAGAATTCCATAATCCACATCTGGAATAATTGCGTTTAAGCCTTGGTAATGACTCCTTTGACATTTGTTGTGGTAACACATGGCGAGTAAATCTAAGTTCGCAATTGTAATAATATCAAACCTCGTAAAATCCTTATGTTGTTAAAAGCATTGATTTCTTAAAAGCACATGTTTTTTAAAGAATTGTCTTTGTAACACGTTATGATTCACTGATAGTCTAGGACTTATTTTTCCTTCATTTCCCACACTTTGACTTTAGAAAGTGACTGAGGGAGTTCTGTGAGAGTAAATCAACAGTGCGGCTTACCACTTAAACGTGTGCGAGTACCCTGAAGCAGTCCTTGACATCTGGGAAAAAGCTCAGTGGTTCCCAGCAGTGGTGAAATATCTCAACCACACTTCCACACATATGCACACTCTATAGATTCTGACTGTAAAAATGTTTATTCAGTGTTTGTGACCGTCGTGAAGCCACCATTGGTGCCAAAAAAAAAAAATCCAAGATCCAACTGATGACATCAAGCGCAACAAAAGCAGTGAATCTTTTCTGCTGAGAAAATTTGTTATGGGAAGAAATACACAACTTTATTCCAAAATGCATGACTAAAACCACAACTGTGCGAATGCCATTTTATGCTTGTTTGTTTTTGTGGTTGTTGCTTAGGAAATTTTATGCACCCAGCATTGGCAAGCAGGTTAAATTGTTTAGTAATAAGAAGCTTAAGACTGAGGAACAGTTAAAAATGTAATTCTTTTTGTAGGCTATCGGAAAGAAAGAATAATGGCATCTTAAACTTCTGAACTCTCCTATATTTTCCTGCTGAAACAAGTTGCCATCTGAGTTGCTGGGTGTCCTGATTGCTGTGCACACACATATCTCAGTGGAAAGCAGCAGAACAAATTGCCATCATTTGAAATTTGTGTGTGTCTGTGTAGCTTTGTACGTATGTGTGTATGTGATGGACCTAAACATCATTGCTAATCCATTGAAGGGGAAATACTTGACCTGATAGCCACCAGGGCTGCAGAGCGTGACTGACAATACATACGTGTGTGTATGTAGGTGTCCGTATTTTGCTTACCACTGAGTTCACATTTGCAATGTTGCATGACAAAGTGATCGTGTGAAAGTGACTGCATTCGTCTCATCTGCTTTTATGCACCAGAACGAAGCTGTCTGTACCACCCACAATGGATGATGAAGTGTCTCCCTCCAAATGTCAAACGCTGAGATGCATCTTAAAGCCAGTCTGACACCTTTTCAGACAAAACACAACTCTGTTCCAGACCAAAAAAATACCTATTAGAGAAATAGCAATGAGGTTTTCAAACGAGTACATTTTTTGCATTTGTCTGCAGCACACTAACCATCCATACTCACCACTTATTCTAAGAAAATTAACACTTTTAAATGAATTTGTTGATAAAATCCATCATTTTCTCTCCTTACCAGTGCTAACTGTCCAATTTGTCCGGTCAGATATTTGCAAAACACTTTTCCTGTTCTGTGCTGCTCACATTTTTAGTTCAACTTTTTTTGAAAAGTCTGTCTTGAAAATGACCTTCAAGGTAAATCAGCCACTAAATCTTTTTGTTCTCCTTTTTTAGTTGTTTGCTAATAAAAAGAAAAGGTTTCTACGGAGCCATAGATGCTGCTATGCTCTTCGATTGTTCATTCAGTAGGTCTGAAAAAGTAAAACACATAGGGTTTAGAGAAGGCTCAAAGAAGCCGGCTCAAAATATGACTGGTTGAAGCAATCGTTTTGTTCCCTTTAACTTTATGTAAAAAAAACAATGACTACGGAACATACTTTAATTGGATAATTACATTGGATCAACAGTCCAGAGCAATGAAGAGTGTGGAAAAGAGGTGAAGAAGCGTGTTCAATCAGGCTGGAACGGGTGGAGAAAAGTATCAGGTGTGATGTGTGACAGAAGAGTTTCAGCTAAAATGAAAGGAAAAGTGTACAAAACCGTGGTGAGACCGGCCATGCTGTTTGGTCTAGAGGCAGTGCCATTGAGGAAAAGACAGGAAGCAGAGATGGAAGTAGCAGAGATGAAGATGCTGAGGATGTCTCTGGGAGGGACCAGGATGGACAGGATCAGAAATGAGTATATCAGAGGAACAGCACATGTTAGAGGTTTTGGAGATAAAGTCAGAGAGGCCAGATTGAGATTGTTTGGACATGTACAGAGAAGAGAGACCGAGTACATCGGAAGAAGGATGCTGGGTTTGGAACCACCAGGAAAGAGGGCTAGAGGAAGACCAAAGAGGAGGTTCATAGATACAGTGAAGGAAGACATGAAGATAGTTGGCGTGACCAAAGAGGATGCAGCAGATAGGGTTAGATGGAAGAAACTGACTTGCTGTGGCGACCCCTGAAGGGAAATGCCGAAAGGAGAAGAAGAAGACGGAACATACTTTAAAGGCTTTTACGAAACTCTGCTGATTTTAGCCTAAATGGCAACAAATACTGGCTGAAATTTGATTGGTCAATAGCTTTATATGAAAACATAATGAAAAAGCCATGAAAGAATTTAAAAAGACCATTTAGAAATTATTTATAAATTATTGATGGCTGAAACATTTCTAACACCAGATTGTGATTCAAATATTTTTAGGCTTGCAGTGAAGGCTTTAAAGGTGTTCCAGATTTGCCGCTGGTGAAATAGTAGGTATAAAAGAGTCTGGATGCTAGAATGAAACAATGAGCTCATGAGTGCTGTGTTACAAGTCAGAAACCCAATGGGAGGAAGGACCGGTGGGGAAACATGAGCAGAAAGGAGAAATGCTGAATCGCTGTAGCATTGTGCACTGGTGCACAGACACTTTGCACTGCAAGCTCCATCTGCCAGGAAGCATTTTAATCACAAAAACAGATCCAAATAGGAGCAGAAAGCAGGGTAGGTCATGAGTTGGGTCGATTTGAAGTAAAAGGTTATCGCAAGAAAGGGTTGAGCGTAATCCGATCCGGTTAAAGTAAAAATGACTTATTATGAACAAAAGGAAAGATGGCGAGAAAGACCATGTCAAAAAGAGAAAAGATTATTTAGAAGAAGAAACGGAGAAATGAAAGTAATCTACATAGAAATGAAGGAATGATGGAAGGTGAAAGAGACGAGAATACAGACCCATTTGATTATTTCTTATGCTTTTCAGCTTTCAAAAAGTATCCTGTAATAAACTGTCTTTTGTAGCAACAGGATTTATATATTTTTTTAACATTCAGTGAAACCGATTAATGAAAAAAAATGGCTTCCAATTAGGGTACAAAGTTTGCGATAATGAGAGCGAGGCATTTGGATTTATTTTGAAACACTTTCTGCTATGAAAAAAATTGGCTGGGTCTTTATGAATGATTTAGTAAGAAGCAGTCATGTGACAAACTGCAAACTTTTATAGCCTCGTATAGATATTTATTGTGCAATATTAGAATTTATAAGTCAAAGTGACAGAAATAATGACGTGGAAAGAAACCAGCAGTTCTACGTCGCATGTAGTGAAAAAGGATAATGGTATCCATCGCTAAAATGATAAAGAATTTGCATGATACACATACAGAACACGGTATGTAACGTAATTTCACGATTATAAGGTGCATATAAACATCTTAGATTTTCTTCAAAATGAGGGGTGCGCTCTTTCGTGTGATGCGCCTTGTGTGTGAGAAAAGGCGGACCTAAAAGAAAGCGGTGCTCGTGAGAAAAGGCGGATCTAAAAGAAAAAGCGGTGCTCGTGAGGCGAGGCGGACCTGAAAGAAAAGGCATGAGAACCTTAAAGAGTGAAATGTGGGCGTGGATTGTGTATAAAAAAGGTACGTGCTGTATGCACAACATTGTTGTTTTAACCCTGAAAATGGCAAAGAGACACGCTTATGACGCTCAGTTTAAGCTACGTGGAGGAACATGGGAATAGAGCCGCCGCGAGAAATTTCAGCATAAACGAGTCAATGGATTGTAGATGCTTGGACTAACGTGTCTGCTGGTACTGTTATCTGAGTATTTGCAAAAGCTGGTATCCTTTCTAAGAAGCCGCACAGTACAGACAGTGACTTTGACAGCAAGGAGCGAAGTGGACCTGCTCTGTTGGATTTTGCGCAGCTGTTCGATTCAGAAACAGAGGATGAGGACTTTGACGGATTTAAATAAAGACTATTACCGGTAATGTGCTTGTTTAGTATCGTTACTACTTAAATAAAGCACAACCAAACTCAGTTTTGCTCCCGATCTATTTTTTAATACGCACATTTGCATGCTTGCGTGTGTGTTGTTGTAAGGCGGTGTGTGACTGAGACTGCGCCTTTTCGTACGGTGTGCCTAATGGTTGTGAAATTACGGTATACATGTTGAGGCACATTTGCATCTTCACGAGACACCTGCTTACTTTTTATAAAAATACTCTTGCTTTTAATGAACAAATTGTGCATTTCTACCATTCTGGTGTCAACATTCACACATTTGCCTTCCCGATTGTCAGCAGCCTGTATACGTTTACCCGCCTGCATCTGTCTCTCAGCATGCATCGGCCTGAACATAAGCCAAAAACAGCACATTACCCAGCTTTCATTGCCCCCTAAGGAGGCTCTGTACCATTCCTGAATGTTATCAGGGATATTTCTGACTGTGCCACCAACTCTCTGCTGACGGACCGAAAAACATCTCGAAACACTGCAGAGATACAGCAAAAAGGTTCAGACGTAAAAAAAAATCAACACGCTAATTTAAAAGAGAACACTGCATGAGCAATCTACCTTGGTCGTACTTTGCAAATTTGAGCGCGTTCAATCCCTTTAAATGATTTACTTCAGGTTGAATTATTGTTATTCTTTATTTTAATACTGTACCATGTTGCATAAACACCTCTATTATTGGTTAGAATCTACATAAAGTAACAAATGTGAAGACACATCATTTTGAAATGGAGAGTAAATAAAAAGAAATAGCCGAACCCCCTCAAAAGTAAATGTGTCAGAGATATTTATGGTCAAATAAAACAACCTGAAGAGAAACACAGGGGTCAACATGATGGATTTCGATCTTCGGCAGGAATAGTACCATCGAGGGAATAGAAGACTTTAAGGCTGCACGTCTGTTAGAGTGATACCGCCTGGTAAAGCACTACATATGGTGGATGTGTAACAATTTTTTTCATTTTTGAGTATTACGAATAGACTCTCTCGAAGTCCCCGGTTGTCTTTTTGAGAAAGCACCGAGGCACATCCGAGCTGTCAGTATTTCCAAGTAAACTCTAAGGTGGGGCTTTCTGTGTTATTGGTCTTTCTGCTTGACCTCTCCGTAACCCATTCACCTGGACAGGCCCCCTGCTGTCTTCTGTGACTGAGCTCACCAAAGCAATGACGAATGAAAATACTCCTGCTTTGGATTTTATTGAAAAGAAACAATCTGGTGTGTTTCTGAAAACGGAAACAAAAAAGTTTTTTTAAAAAAAATAATTTTAATCAAACATCTCAGTTCCCTAATGCCCACATGTTGTCAACAGACCATCATGAATATTGAGTCAAATTTTTAGCTGTTTTATTAAAAGTTTGGGGTCACTACATTCCAATTCAAATGTGTTTCTAACACACTTTTAAAAAAGCACCGTTGGCCTAATCGCAAACACAATTTTGACACAATGATAAGGATAAATTGACATCAAGCTTGTTATAGATGAAAACATTCTATTTAATTTTGCGATGTTTGACAATGCTTATTAAAATAGTAGAAAAAGTTTCAAAAAAGTCTTCTGGACAGTTCAATTCTTGAACGAGACGTTTCGACTTCCATCCGGAAATCATTTTCAATCTGAATGAAATGGAAATGGAAACTGGATCTATTTATACTAACCTGAGTAAAAGGTAAAAAAATAGTAAGGCAGGGCTTGACCAATGAGCCTGTGTTGCCTATGATGGCCGTGAATGGCTCCTATTGTAGCCACAGACCAGTAAACGACCATATTATAAAAAAGCTAAAAGCCTAGTGAATAGAAATTCCTGCTAACGAGAGGCGTGAAACTGAGTCACGAGGTGTCATCTTTAGTCCATGGCTTCAAAAGACTGCTGTAAATACCGGGCAAAATGTATCTAACGCCTCCACTCCGATTCAGTGAGGAATTTTCTTTCATCACAAAGATGGCTTCCTTCACCCCTCTTTCAAACCATCCTTTCTCTCTACTTAGAATCTTCACCTCGCTGTCCTCAAAAGTGTGTTTGGTGGATTTAAGATGCAGATGTACAGCAGACTGTGGACCACTTGAGGCTTCTCTTCTGTGTTGGTAAAGTCCTTTGTGGAGTGGCTGTTTTGTTTCCCCAATGTAGTGTTCTACCTTCATGGTCGTTAACTGGTCTGTGGCTACAATAGGAGCCATTCACGGCCATCATAGGCAACACAGGCTCATTGGTCGAGCCCTGCCTTACTATTTTTTTACCTGTTACTCACGTTAGTATAAATTAGAACCAGTTTCCAGTCCATTTCATTCAGATTGAAAATGATTTCCGGATGCAAGTTGAAACGTCTCGTTCAAGAATTGAACTGTCCAGAAGACTTTTTTGAAACTTTTCTACTATGGATCACTCCTGGATGAATGAGGGACTACACGGGCTTATTAAAATACTTTCATTTTCCAAATTTAACCATCGGCAATGTCTTTCGTGTTCCACAGGAAGTTATCGGAAAGAGGGATCCAATGCAACAATAGTTCTGATATCACAACATTGTGATAGTAAAACAGTCGCAATATTGTTGTTACATTTTGGTGTTAAGTTGATCGTATTTCTCTCAAATCTATTGTGCGCTACGAATAAAACGGACTGCAATTACCACCACTTTTTACCCTACAGGAATGCACCATCCACATTGGCCACATACACCAATTAATAGCCCTCAATTATCAGTAGTGTATCCCAACATTTGGCCGTAAAGGTGGTGTACAACTGAAAACAGCGCTCATCCGGATTTGTTAAAATGACTTGACCATATGGTGCACACAAAGCGTGGTGTCGGAGCGAGACACCAAAATCAAATGAGCCCTGGGATGACAATAAAAATCTAGATTATGATATGGACAGTCAATACAATATTTTATAGACTGTTATAGACAACTTGTTTAACGAGAACATGCATTTTAATATTTAATTGTGACAGAATTAAAGTTCTACCCTTTTCCGGGCGAGGACCATGGTCTCGGATTTGGAGGCGCTAATTCCCATCCCGGCCGTATCACACTCGCTGGGCTGGGCTCTCACTCAGAGATCGGGTGAGGAGCTCTGCCATCCGGGAGGAGCTCGGTGTCGAGCCGCTCCTCCTCCAGGTCGAGAGGAGCCAGATGGGGTGGTTCGGGCATCTGGTCAGGATGCCCCCCGAGCGCCTCGCGGGTGAGGTGTTTCGGACACGTTTCACCGGGAGGAGACCAACGGGCAGACCCCGGACCCGCTGGAGAGACTATGTCTCACAGCTGGCTGGGGAATGACTTGGGATCCTTCCTGGTGAGCTAGAGGATGCAGCAGGGGAGAGAGAGGCCTGGGCTGCCCGTTTGAGGCTGTTGCCCCGCAACCTGACCCCGGAACAAGCGGAAGATGATAGAACGGAACGGAAAGAATTAAAGTTTATTCCTGGCGACACAGAGAAAATGCGGTGACTCCAATAGGCTACAGAGTCGTGTTATGTGTGGCCTACTTTTATACTTTAAAACCTACAGAAAAATGCAAATACATTAAAGAATGCATGTTCAAAAATATGTTTAAAGTTTAAGGTATTTTTAATGTTTTCAGTTTAGAATTCAGTATTTAGTTTTTTTTTATCCTGCAAATGCTGATCAAGAGATGTTGTATTTTCGGCCGCCACATTTATTGAGATCACATTTGATGTATGCATTACAGAAACAGCTACACCCTTCTTCATGAATGCTACCCAACTTCCAGCTTATGTTTTGTGTACGCCGAAAATTTGCACCACTTTGTAGGTAAGTTGAACATAGCGAATACCAATAACTTAAGTACAGATTCGGAGGATAATGCTGGTATACCGATTGTAATGTTAACATTGTCTTTAAACTGATGACTACTGGAGCTTAATCTTCAAATACATGCAAAATAACATAATTTTTTTACTCCATTTTGCTTTTAACCATTAAAAGATGCTTTGATACGTCCAATAAAATTGGTAAATGTGACTACTTATTTTTGAGGGATTGAACAATCTACCAAAATTGGGACATTGCAAATGGTAAAGAAATAAAAATAACTTGGAAAAGTTTTTCACTGTATTAATTTCAGTGTTTAAACATGTGAACTTTTAAATAAGACTTTTTGTAACTAAAACAGCTCTTTTAATTGCTTTGCCAGAGTGTGGGAGGCTACTCAAGTCATATGAAGAGAGTAAAAATACATTTTAAAACATTGCACTACTGAGATTATTTTTCCCTTCTAATGTTTATCCATCTATTTATCTCTTCAACTAATTCTTCTAAGTTAGGGTTGTGAGATCAGGATTTATTCAAGCTGATCAGCAGGTAAGAGTCAGTTACACTGCGAGATTGTCAGAAATTTGCAGCATTTTAATCCCTTTAAATAAAAGAATTGCAAAACTTAGGTACACATGTAATCTCTTTTAAGCCATTTTTGAAACACAATTAATCCAGTTCCAGTTCACAAGAGTGTTTTCAAGCAGCTACGAAGCAAGAGTTAATACTATATAAAAACCACAAAGGTCCTATTTCTGTTCAATACCACAGACGATTACTGACTCTTATTTCTATCCTTCATCTAAGTAATTTGGTCCGAAACGCAAAGGTAAACGTTAAACTCTGAAGATTCCCATGGAGTAAAACCAATGTAAAGGAGACATTAAAGTGATTGAGCTGTGACATTTGAGACAAGCACTTGTGTTTTCACACCTAAAAGCACAACACGTATTCCCAGGATTCATTTAGAATAACACATCAACCTTATACAAATAAAGGAAGGAAAAAAAAAGTCTAACCAGAGGAAAAAAAATACACAAAAAGAATGTGCAATTAAAAATAAAAGTTTCCCATGAGAATATTAGGCCATAAACGTTGCTGCGAGGTCAACGTGTTCATTTCTTTATAATTGGTATCCCTTTGTGTACCCAATAATCAAATTTACAATGTTTCACTTTTTCCTTTGGCATTTGGCATTTCCCTTCAGGGGTCACCACAGCAGGTCAGTTTCTTCCATCTAACCCTATCTGCTGTATCTTCTTCGGTCACGCCAACTATCTTCATGTCTTCCTTCACTGTATCCATGAACCTCCTCTTTGGTCTTCCTCTAGTCCTCTTTCCTGGTGGTTACATGTACATGTCCAAACCACCTCCGTCTGGCCTCTCTGACTTTATCTCCAAAACCTCTAACATGTGCTGTTCCTCTGATCCTGTCCATCCTGGTCACTCCTCAGCATCTTCATCTCTACTACCTCCATCTCTGTTTCCTGTCTTTTCCTCAGTGCCACTGTCTCTAAACCAAACAACATGGCCGGTCTCACCACGGTTTTGTACACTTCTCCTTTCATTTTAGCTGAAACTCTTCTATCACACCTGATACTTTTCTCCACCCGTTCCAACCTGCCTGCACACGCTTCTTCACCTCTTTTCCACACTCTCCATTGCTCTGAACTGTTGATCCTAGATACTTAAAATCTTCCACCTTCTTTATGTCTTCTCCCTGTAACCTCACTTTTCCATCAGCGTCCCTCTCATTCACACACGACTCTGTTTTACTCTGACTAATCTTCATTCCTCTTCTTTCTAGTGTAAACCTCCACCTCTCCAGCTTTTCCTCCACCTCTTCCCTCCTCTCACTACAGATCATTGTCCATGGGGATTCCTGTCTGACCTCGTCTGTCAGCCTGCCCATCGCCATAGCAAACAGCAAAGGGCTCAGAGCAGATCCTTGGTGCAGTCCCACCCCCACACTGAACTCCTCTGTCACACCTACAGCACACCTCACCACTGTCTTACAGCCCTCATACATGTCCTGCACCGCTCTAACATACTTCTCTGTCACACCAGACTTCCTCATACAATACCATAGTTCTTCTCTTGGTACCCTGTCATACGCTTTCTCTAGATCTACAAAGACACAGTGCAGCTCCCTCTGAACTTCCCTGTACTTCTCAATCAGCATTCTCAAGGCAAATACTGCATCTGTAGTGCTCTTTTTAAAACCATAGTGCTGCTCACAAATTATTATGTCAGATCTTAGCCTAGCTTCGACAACTTTCTTCCATATCTTCATTGTTTGACTGATCAGTTTTTTTTCCTCTGTAGTTACCACAACTCTGCACATCTCTAGTTAAACTACAGAACCTAAGAACCAAAAGGTTTTTAAAGCCTATTCAAAGTGTCACCATTTGCATTGAATAAAGATGTCTTCACAAGCATTCAAAACATATAAATGATACGTTTTTATATTGTTTAAAATTCAAACTGCATTTTTGCACAATTTTTAAACAAACTTGGACAAAGGTGGACTAAAAAAGTCACATATTTTTAGATCCTATTTTCCACAAGCTCTATCTGATCTATTTTTTGCCTTGTGGCTAATAAAGTATGACTAATACTTTCAAACTGGATGATTTAGAGGTGAACTTTATTTTTCAACAGATCCCCTATCTCAGAGTGTGTTTGCATAAGTGTGCGCATGGTAGAAGTACAATCGAGTAAATGTGTAAATGTGCTGTACATGCACATCACTGCGCTTGATTGAGTGTTATAATAATTCACACACACCAGTGGTTTGGACAGTGCTGAAAACTCTATTCGAATTACACAAGCCCATCGTTTTTCTTAGTCAGCTTTCTCTATCTTCTCTACCATCTCACAGAGAAGTCTCTTTTCAAAAGATTGGACCCAGCAGAGTGGAGATGATGACTGTCTGTGTGCAGCATGGGTTATTATTTCACAAGAAAAGTAATGTTTCAAGAGAAAGTATTTGCAAATTACAAACTACAGACATACAGTACGTGCGGCTCGTAAACTTTCTCTTATTTGCTTCTGTTTGTTTGGGCGTTTCTGACTCCCTTGTATTCATAAGTTCGGGTGTTGTACTCACATGCAATGCGGACGTGTGCTTTGCGGCTTTTGGTGGTTCCGGCGGAGCTCCAAGCCACGCACTGACACCAATAATCTTCTGGTCCAAACAGCTCCTCGACTTGCTGCCGGGTTATTTCTATGCTGGCCTCTCTTACAACCAGACCTGAAGAAGACAAAACAGCATCTGTGAGGATTTGAGCTCAAGCAACCAAAGAAAAAGACAAACAAATGTTGAAAGTGTCGGTGAAAGTTTGAACATTACTTGTGGCATCCCTCAGGGATCCGTACTGGGCCCCAAGCACATGGGCAATTCAAAAAGGTAAAAAGGTACTTTCCCTTATTGTAACTGGAACTAATTTCATGCTTTTGTGCATTTGATGATCTTCATACAACTAAATGCTATATATTCCTCATGTTTGCTAAAAAAAAAAACAACTAAATACCGAAATTTTGTGGACGATAAATAACTAACTGAATTATAGTGTCGGTTAATCATAGAAAGCCAGTGGTTTTAATGTAGAAACTGCTGGTTTGAAATTTCATTATTTATCTCACTGCTCTTTCTAACTTCTTTTATCCAATATTTAGAAAGCAGATCCATAGTGAAAAATAAATCCAAGCTTTTAATAGCTGCTCCTGTAGATAGGACTACAAGGAAGTACAGATAGAGGAGCACGCCAGAGTGATAAAGCAAATGAGGAGGAAGGGACCGACTCAGGGAAGCATGTGAAATGCAAGTAGTACAAAAAGAACTGAAGCAAAATAAAATAAGATCCTAAGAAAATTATAATAAAAAATATGAATACAAAAATGGTTAACCTTTCTTTTTTAATGAGCACCTACATGTGGAAAAATGGGTTTTTAAATGAGCAAAATTGGAAACTGTTGAGGGGAACGGAGGGGAAAGAGACAAGAAGCAGTGAGGAACTCTAAGTAAGAGGTGAAATCACACGAGATGGGTAAGAAGATAAAAATGGATTTAAGATGGAAACAAATGGCGTGAGAGGAGATCTTAGCAGTTTATTTCAGGTTCAACAATTTGTCAAAGACCAAAAAAAAAAAACAAAAAACCAAAACTCTCTCTCCATGGGGATTCACAAATCTGATGCTTTTTATGAAGATCTTTGACATTTTGGGAAGGAAGTTTTTTAAAGTAAGATAGCTTGAAGGCAAATGGGACTTAGAGAGATAAAAGTGAAATCTTGTGGAAGAGGTTGTGGAGGACTTAGAAGTAGTAATGGCTGAAGTGAGACTACTGGGAAAAAATTGTAAGGGCACACACAACTCAAACGTTGTAAAAAAAAAAAAAAAAAAGCCAAAAGAAGAAGAAAAAAAAAAGAAAGGTAGCAACAACATGCTGTTATAAAAATGGGACATTTCGATGGAAGATCTGCTGTGCGATGAGGGACATTTGAGCGAAGAAAAAAGTAAAGAGTACAGGTTTGAGTTTGTGAAAGAAAACAAGCAAAAAATAGTGCTACAAAAAAACGCATTATAGGGACACAGAGCAGCGACTGTGAAAACTAGTGTAAATATCTCTGCTTGGGCAAACAAGAGAGACCGATGTGGTTCCAAAGCTGAAACAAGAAAACAAGGGGGCAAATAAAAAAAAAGGCAGAGGCTGAAAAGTTAGTTATTAAAGAGATCATTATAACCAGAAAGAAAATCTAGAGCATGGCTTCGCAAGTCTGGCAGATGCAACGAACAGAGGGAAAAATACAGCGTGATGACAAGAAGGGCAGACGGGGTGAGGGAGGAGGTGGAGACCAGTGAGAACGCTACTGGCAAAGTAATGAGGAAAGTAAAGCAATTAAAGTAAATGCTTCAAATGAGCCAGACAGCTAGTTATGGCAAATGGACTCAAAGAAATGCAAAGAAAGCATATGGGATGCTCCGTGAATAGAACCATGGGATGTGGTGACTCCTTGAGAGGTAATGAACAAGCCTCCCAAGACAAAAAGATAGAAGCAACAACAATTACAGTTTTTTTTCAGCTTAGTGTGGGTACTTTGACAAACTCCAGATCCAAGTTTAAGTTAAAACCAGCTGCTGTACCATATGGTTGATATGGGGGTCGTGATTTAAACAAAATCTGTGTCCAAGAACAACTTGGAGTTCGAATAGTTTCCACAATAGATGGAATTACAGAAACATGCATCACTGAAATAAAAGACCGCTTCAGGCATGTTTTTGATGTTGGAAAAAAAAACTGAAACCTATTCAGTCAGTCAGTCATCGAAGCTGGATGGTAGACACAAAATAACAAATCAATAGAAGACGCGTTCATCTAGGTACTCCAGTTTCGTCAGTTCATGGACAGATACATAAGACTGTTTTAGTGTATAAAAATTACTTTTCTTATTCAAACATTTTTTCCTTTCCGATCCAGGAGAGGTGTTGTGGTTCCTTCCGATTACCAGCCGTTTTTGCAGCTTAACATCCCTACCTCTCACTTTCTTCGCTTCCTTCACCCTTCTTGTTCACTTCCCTGCTTCTGTTAACCCATTTTTTGAGAAAGAGAAAAAAAAAAACTACCAGGCAATTAGCTTCTTTAATAACACCCTTAAATGATCTAAACCAGAGAAGGTTTTACTAAACCAGTTTACAACTACAAATGCAATGATAATTGTGACCATTAATTCAATTCAATTTTATTTGCATAGCCCAAAATCCCAGAATTTATGTCTCAATGGGTTACACATTGCAGAATCAGAAAGACGAAAAACAAGAAAAAAGAGGAATGTATAAACAGAAATACACAGCAAGAAAACTAACTAACAAAGGCTAGCTAAATGATATTTGCAAATTACTGCCCTTAGACTCTCCTTCACGGTGAGGAAAAACTCCCGAAAAAAACAGCTCTGTGAAAGAAGCTGGCCCCTCTCAAAAAAAAAAAATATATATATAAACAAAAATAAACAAAAAATATGTTGATCCTTTGTGCTGCGTTTGTGCTGTAAAAATGTTTGTTTGTGCTGTTTTAGTTTTGTTTTATTTTAAGAAATACAATTTGTACAATGACGTAATCCAGATCTTCATTTATTTCCGGGCGTCGCCATCTTTGATGACGTCATCATCCAAATTGTATATCTTAAAATTAAAACAAACTAAAATAGCACAAACGAAAAATTTTTACAGCACATAACAGCATAAACGTAGCCCAAACAACTTATACCATTTTTACGAGTTTTCTCATATTTTGGCGGAATGAGGGGCGGGATGACGTCATCTTCCAAATTTTATTTCTTAGGCTGACTTTGACCAATATGATTTTATTAGTATAAAAGAAAAACATTGTAATCTTCAAAAGCAATTTTATAATTTTGGAAAAAAACAGATGGATTTTGAACACAGACCGGAGCACGCTATGTAATCTCCTTTTGTTTAAGTTTCAATAATTAATGTGAAACCAAAAGAGGAAAAAGGAAAGGAACACATAGAACACAAGTTACATGGTGAGATCTGACAGGGAAACAGTAGCTAAAACAAATACCATGTAGAGTACTTAGAAATAATGTTCAAATTCTTGTTGAAATAGAATACATAAAAAAGAAATATCTTCCTGAGATGGGAGGAAAGTTTCAAAATAGAAAAAAAAGAGGGAGTTTGGAAACTTTTTTTTTTTTATGACAGTATTGTAATTGGTGAACTGATTTTCTCAGAGAAAAAAAAATCTAAAAAGTTAGACAATGGAAATTTTATGTCTTGAACTTTACCGCAATAAATGGAGACGGTGGCTCAGTGGTTAGAGCGTTTGCCCGCGGACCGGAAGTTAACCGGAAGTCAACCGGAAGTCAACCGTAATTTTCCAGGTTCGCATCCCACTAAGTGCACGTCTAGAGTTCTTGGAGAAGACACCTAACTCCCCGTTTCTCCCACCATTGGCGTCGTGTTGGCAGCCTTCTGCGGCGTAGGAGTGCAGCACAGAAATTTACCCAGTGAGGGATGAATCCGTTCCGTCATCTTCCGCTTAATCCGGGGTCAGGTCGCGGGGGCAACAGCCTCAAATGGGTAGCCCAGGTTTCTCTCACCCTGCCTTCATCCTCCAGCTCACCCGGAAGGATCCCAAGTCGTTCCCCGGCCAGTTGTGAGACATAGTCTCTCCAGCGGGTCCGGGGTCTGCCCCTTGGTCTCCTCCCGGTGGGACGTGCTCGAAACACCTCGCCCGCGAGGCGCTCGGGGGGCATTCTGACCAGATGCCCGAACCACCCCACCTGGCTCCTCTCGACCTGGAGGAGGAGCGGCTCGACACAGAGCTCCTCACCCGGTCTCTGAGTGAGAGCCCAGCCACCCTGCGGAGGAAGCTCATTTCGGCCGCTTGTACCCGCTTGGACCCGCGAGGGATGAATGGAGTAAGTAAAAAGTAAAAAAAAAAAATTGCAACCACTTGTGTTCAAGCTGTAGTGATATCGACCACACCCCACGTTGCATCTCACAAACTACCCCCAGAAAAGGGGTACAGATTCATCTATATGTTTTTAGGTCAGCTGGAAATGAATTGTAGAAACTGAAAGAATTTGTGCCAAAGTTTTGACAGCAAAAATCTGCAGCCGATCAAAAAACACAAGATAGTTCTACATCTTGTATGAAAACAGATGCTCTTGTTTCACTTTACTGTCATGACCAAACAGGAAACATGTCAAGAGTAAAAATAAACCAGATAAAGATAGGTGTCACTGGTCTGGAGCAGAGCCGTCAAATATGAAACCTTCTCAGTTGCTTCCACCGTTGATCCACCCAGAGAAAAAGATGCAGAGGAAAACAAAGAGCGAATAACCCCAGGCTTTAAAAATTTCTGATCTTTCAGTCACTTGTTTTTTCTCATAACTCCTCTGAATGTTCGTGTCAAGCTGTTGCGAAGAGACAAAGATGGAAAGTTGGGTTTTTGTAGCATGACAGAGCTGAAGGTGGAAAATGGAAGACAAGCATCAGGACAGGTGGATACTGGTGTAGAGGCTTCGTAAAGTCAAACACGACTGCGCAACCCTATTATTTTCCAAGTTCCCATTTTTAAAAGGAAATAACCTGTCATCCAGAGAGTGAGCAAACACTAAAACCAACACGGAGTGCATGCAGTGTTACCAGCTCAACCAGAACGGGGTGTAATGAGATAAAGTGTACATGTGTTTTAAACAAAACGTGTGCCGTATCCAGAAATACATCAATACTAAGACACTTATCATGACAAGCCTGACTTGTCATGCATACTGTCAGGAGAACTACAAAAACAAACGACATTACACATGTGTCTCACAAAATCTCTTTTAAGGAGTTTTTATTGTGCAAAAACTACATAAAGTTTACAAGAACTGTTGCTTTTTCAGGTGGTTTCCAATTAAAAATTGTTTAAAAGTACAGCATTTTACTGCAACGAACTGGTGACTTACACAGGGTGTACACTTCCTCTTACCTGCATATTTCCTGTGATAAAGTTCATGTCATGGTGTGGAGCTGAGGCCAAAAATATATCCTTGACACAACGGACAGGTTAAGATGAAAAATCACAAGCAGATTTATTAGATTGATAAAAAGTCCAAATAAAGAAGACAAAAACAGATAAACTAGGAAGGTTCTGATGTAGGAGCTAGAGCTAAAAACTGGTTAACAGGTCAAGCACGATAAACAACGATCTGGCGAAGAGTGTGTCAAAAACTGTTCCATTCATGCTCCAGCAGATGAGTAGATGGGTTTCAGGTGTGACTAGTTGCACACACACAGACAAGAGGAAGGGGGGAAACAGGGAAAAGACTACTCTCCTGACAGTTCAGCACAACCTGCATTACAAAAAGAAATTTTAAAGATTAACGAAGGGATAGATATGCTTTGAAATGACAGCCACACACTAAAGATCAGTGCTGGTAGATTTCCGATTTGCTTTGTTGCAAAATCTACAAAAAAATCGACGAGAAAATTGTAAAAACAAAAACCTAAACTAAAAGACCACGGTACATAAAACAGTCAAGAAACACCCCACAAACGTAAAAGCCCGCTAACAGTTAAAGCGACAAAAACAAACACTTGAGAACACTTGGAAACACTTAGAGAAAAAAATTATAACCACAGATGCAGACCATACAGTTTTAGTTGCTGTAATTAAATTATTATTGCAACATGGACAGGTTACAGATGAGGTTAGACAAGAATCTCCATGGACAATAATGTTTGCAGATGACATTGTGATCTGTAGGAGGTGGAGGAAAAGTTGGAGAGGTGGAGGTTTGCACTAGAAAGAAGAGGAATGAAGATTAGTCAGAGTAAGACAGAGTACATGGGTGAATGAGAGAGACCCAAATGGAAAAGTGAGGTTACAGGGAGAAGAGATAAAGAAGGTGGAAGATTTTAAGTACTTAGGATCAACAGTCCAGAGCAATGCAGAGTGTGGAAAAGAGGTGAAGAAGCATGTGCATGGCAGGCTGGAACGGGGGGAGAAAAGTATCAGATGTGACAGAAGAGTTTCAGCTAAAATGAAAGGGAAAGTGTACAAAACCGTGGTGAGACCGGCCATGCTGTTTGGTCTAGAGACAGTGGCTCTGAGGAAAAGACAGGAAACAGAGATGGAGGTAGCAGAGATGAAGATGCTGAGGATCTCTCTGGGAGTGACCAGGATGGACAGGATTAGAAATGAGTATATCAGAGGAACAGCACATGTTAGAGGTTTTGAAGATAAAGTCAGAGAACCCAGACTTAGATGGTTTGGACATGTGAAGAGAAGAGAGACCGAGTACATCAGCAGAAGGATGCTGGGTTTGTAATGACCAGGAAAGAGGCCTGGAGGAAGACCAAAGAGGAGGTTCATGGATACAGTGAAGGAAGACATGAAGATAGTTGTCGTGACCGAACAAGATTCAGCAGATTGGGTAGATGGAAGGAACTGACTTGCTGTGGCGACCCCTGAAGGGAAATGCCCAAAGAAGAACAAGAATTGAATTATTTTTGCCCAAACTACAACAAAAAACCAAGTGTTTCAGTCAAAACTGTAAAAAAGTGAAAAATATATAAAGATGTATTTTCCAGTAACTCTGTCTTTTTATTCTAGGTTTTCTTGTTTCCCTCCCACTCTATTCTCTGGCTAAACTTCATAGAAAGGAAAGAGACAAAATAATAGTCCAGACAAAGATGGAAAGAATAAAAGACAGTGACAGAAACTTTCTAAGGAAATCTGGCAGGGGCAGATGTGAAAACACAAGCGGGATGTTTTCAGACTAAATGGTTTGGAAAATGAAAGGGATGAGCGGACCGAGGGAAAGCACTTTCAGAAGCTTTGTGGTGTTTAAATGTGATCAGTGACAGGTCAAAGCGACAGTACTTTGGGGTGGGAAAAAAAAACAAAAAAGAGATGAAGCTGAAGCAGCCAGCACAAGCTAACGTTTCATCATCACAACACCAAAGATGTTGAGCCAAACCTTTAACATATAAGAAAATCACAAACAACAGTCGAAAAAAGACTCATGCAGGGAATCAGTGTTTTATTCATTTAAAAAAAAAAACAATACAATTAACGAATGCTTCTATTTTCATTTTATCTTCTGAACGGTAGAGAAGCCTATCCCGGATGATTTTATGAGAGAGGCAGGGTGCACCCTGAACAAGTCACCAGACTGTTGTAGGGCCACACACTCATTCCTAGAGGCAATTTCATAGTGGCCAATTAACCTAACATTGAGAGTAGGAGAAACCCATAGTCGTCTTCTTCTTTCGGTATTTCCCTTAAGGGGTCGCCCCAGTAAGTCAGTTTCTTCCATCTAACCCTATCTTCTGTATCCTCTTCGGTCACACTAACTATCTTCACGTCTTCCTTCACTGTATCCATGAACCTCCTCTTTGGTCTTCTTCTAGGTCTCTTTCCTGGTGGTTCCAAACCCAGCATCCTTCTACCGATGTACTCTCTCTTTTTCTTCTGCACATGTCCAAACCATCTCAATCTAGCCTTTCTGGCGTTATCTCCAAAACCTCAAGAGTACCTGGAGGAAACTCATGCTTAAACAGGGAGAACATGCAAACTCCACACAGACAGGCCAGTCTTTCAAGCTTCACCCCCACTCTGGGACTCAAACCCCAACCCTCCAGCTGTGAGGCCACTGTGCTACCCATTGCACCACAATGCGGCCTGCCGTAATTTTAATAATGGAAATAATTAATTTATGTGAAAAAATGCAACAAATGGTTCTGAGAGATGGACGAACGGACGGACGGATGGACAGACAGATAGAACACCAGAGAGACTCTACTCTGCAGTGAGTTCTGACCCAAGTCAAACAATTCCCACCAACACATGCAATTCAGCAAACAAACATGGAATTATCTTCTAACCACTGAAACAAAGCTTTACCTTTACTCAAAAACAACAGAAAACGTGCAAACAATGACCATCGGCCAAACAATCACTTGTGTATCCACGCTGTAAAAAATTAGACATGCACATCAGGAGCCACTGAAAACTAACTTTTATACCCTTTTTGCTTGCTGTTAGAAAACAACTTTAATCATCAACAGGAAGAGATGCACAGGAAGCGAAAGGCTGAGTGGAAGGAGCAAAGAGAGATGTAAAGATTAGATTTAGGGGAGAATGGAGGAAAAGGCAGGAGGAGGGCGAAAAGAGAGAAGGAGTAGAAACCGAGGCAGGAAGAGAAAGAGCAAAGACAAAGACGAGAGGAAATCAATACGAGGGAGATGGCAGCAAAGGAGGGAAAGAGGTCACAAATCAGCAAAGCCAATACTGGCTATGTTATTAATGTATGTGTGTGCGTACACGTGTGTGGATGTAGAAGCACAGGTCAATGCTAGTAGACTAATAACCATTCACACTTTAGCTAATGGAGACAAAGTAAGTAAGCTAGTACACAATATGTCATTAGCTCACTTCAAGGCTAATAGAGACATAGTGTGGCTGTGTGAACTCTCCTATACACAATGAATGTGCTATCTGAACTAAATGTAAGCTGGATGTCCCCTTTAGTTACATTTATTCAGATGTGGTAAATGTGTTTTAGCAAATGTCACCGCTAATAATGCTAGGTTATCAGAAAGGTCTGTATGGAAGAGTCCGATTGTTTTAAAGAGGGGATATTATGTCTTGAACGTAAGACATAATGAAATAGAAAACCTGAAGTGGTTTTCTATTTCATTCATGCATGTTGGAGCCGTTACTGACCTCCCATCTAGTCTACGGGAACTCCTCAAAAGCTAGTTCTTGGCCAAGGATTTTGTTGTCCGCCACACCCACATTCAAGATTCTTTATTGTCACTATTGTCATAGGAAAATTTAGACAGACTCTAAGGTAGGAGTGTTCCGTTCCATTCCATCGTCTTCCGTTTATCTGGGGCCGGGTTGTGGGGGCAACAGTCTCAGACGGGAAGCCCAGGCTTCTCTCACCCTAGCTGCATCATCCAGCTCACCCGGAAGGATCCTGAGTCGTCCCCCGGCCAGCTGTGAGACATAGTTCTCCAGCACATCCGGGCTCTGCCTCTTAGTATCCTCCTGGTGGGATTTGCCTGAAACACCTCACCAGCGAGGTGCTCGGGAGACATCCTGACCAGATGCCCGAACCACCCCATCTGACTACTCTCGACCTGGAGGAGGATTGGCTCAACACCAAATCACCGAGTAGGAGTGTGTTTTTTTTTTGTTTTTTTTTTAAATGTAACGCATTCTAACGTAAGCAAGATTTTTTTATCATTTTCAATATCAGTTGCCATTGTTTGACAATTACCACATGTAACCTGTGATCATAACATGTTTAAGTATAAACATGTTGTGGTTGTACCAAATTGTTGCATTCCCTCTGGAGGTATTTTAACTTGTGCCTCTGAATTTAACATTGCACAGCAGGTAGTTCAATTTTTATTAATGAATCTAAATAAGAATATAAAGGAATGTGCACTAGCTTTGCTGACTTGATATTTGTGGCCTCAAAGGAGATTTATGCTGTGTTGTGCACATACAGGGCAGGGCAAGGGAGGAGCAAGGAACAAGCCTGTAGAACAAGCCTTTTTTCCCGATTGAAAATAATTTCCGGATGGAAGTAGAAACATCTTGATCATCAAATGCGCTGACCAGGAGAAAACTTTGAAACATTTTTTGTAATCGATTACTCATAGACGAATGAGAGATAACACAAATCTGTATCATAAAGTTTTTTTTTTTTTGCAACCATGTCATGTCTGAGATACTGTGTTTGTCCATAAATGCTTTGAGATAAGTATTATCACCACACAAAAGCACAATTTAAAGATTAAAACATGTCTTTCTTGTCCTCTCCCACATCTAAATTGGCAACATTTGTTGAGGATACTGTGACCAGCAATGAAGTTGGTTATGAACCCCCATCTCACACACATATGGACACTCATACATCTTCACGGCTGCTGCATGTTGAACTCTGTAACCCTTGGACCTCTTGTTACCCGCATCCCCCTTCTGTTTCCTACCATCCCCATCTGAGTCTGACCTTCATCTGGCTGACCCACCCTATGGATAAGGTTTCATATGAGGATGTTTAAGCTAAAGTCAGGGTTTTTTATTCAATATGCAGGATTAAGAGCTTATAACTCCATTTGAAAATACATTTTTATTTGGTATTTTAATTATGATAATGTTTCTTTGCAACATTGACAATCATCAGTGTATAATTGGAACATGTCTGCTGAAATAGATATTACTTTTATTGTTCCAACTCATCCATTTGTTTTATCGGACATTCTTTTTATATCCTTTTTTTTTTTAATATTTGCAATTTACACATCTGATTTATTCAAACACAGAAAATGTGAGCATTTACTAAAAATTCACTGTGGGTCGAAAAATGTCAGACGATAGGTGCAACAAAAAAGCAGAGAAGAAGAGTGGGTTGCTATGGTTACAGGTTAGCTTGGTCTGTCTCTGCATAAAATGACATGATGATCATAATAATAAACATAAATAAATATGCACAAACACCATTGTCAGGGTGTGGAATGCAGGTGTAAGGAGGAGGACCCGAAACATGATTTATTAAATAAAAGAGTCCAGTATTGCTGTAAAGAAAAACACATGGATCAGTGGTAATGTCGTGAAATTATTGTTCAAAATGAATTTCATAGTCAGTGTTATGGGCAAAGCCATTTGGGGGATGTTTGGATTTTGTTTTTGTCACCCTCTTGTGTTTTTCCCTTACCTCTGCCACCCAGGCTTGCAACCTTCCCCACTGGTTGGCAGTTAAAGATGATTGCTAGTTGAAGAAGGTCTGGTGCCAAGCTGAGAGAGGACCCATCTGCAGCACTCCCAAAAGAAGCTTTCAGTTATTAAGATTGATTGTAATTAAATAGTTTAATTCTTCAACACCCTACTCTGCCTCATTCTTCAATTGTGTTCCACTCCCAAGGATTAATCATAACATCCGTCTACGTATCGGCGTAACCCTAGACCATATTAGTCATAACAGTCAGGCCGGAAGACCTGCCTGGATGGGAGGTATGACCAGACACTTGAAGGGAAGACAGGCTGCCTATTTAAAGGCAGCTGCACAAAGATCTTCAGGTGTCTAAAATCAGGCAAATGAGGGAAGGCCCCGGGTTTCCTCTGATGGTGGGTGAGGGAACCATGAAATCAACCAAAACAATCTTTGGAAGCTACCAGTAGATCCCGACCACGATATGAAGTGAAATGGGATCATTCATGATCTCTCATGGTACACTAGTGTGCTGCAGAACACTGGTTGAAAAATGCTGATCTACACACACCATCCACCATGTGCAGATGGCTGTGCACATTCATTAATAAATAATAAAGGATTTAAAACATCTGTACAGGTACATCATCATTTTATTTAGTATATGAACAGAGTACCTGTGTGTGAATGAGAGAAATCCAAACCGAAAAGTGAGGTTACAGGGAGGATAGATAAAGAATTAGAAGATTTTAAGTACTTAGGATCAACAGTCCAGAACAATGAAGAGTGTGGAAAAGAAGTGAAGAAGCGTGTGCAGGCAGGCTGGAACAGGTGGAGAAAAGTATCAGGTATGATGTGTGATAGAAGAGTTTCAGCTAAAATGAAAGGGAAAGTGTACAAAACCGTGGTGAGAGCGGAGGAAAAAACAGGAAAAAGAAATATTTGTAGCAGAGATGAAGATGCTGAGGATCTCTGGGAGTGACCAGGATGGACAGGATCAGAGAAACAGCATATGTTAGAGGTTTTGGAGATAAAGTCAGAGAGGCCAGACTCAGATGGTTTGGACATGTGCAGAGTAGAGAGAGAGTACATCGGTAGAAGGATGCTGGATTTGGAACCACCGGGAAGGAGGACTAGAGGAAGACCAAAGAGGAGGTTCATAGATACAGTGAAGGAAGACATGAAGATAGTTGGCGTGACCGAAGGAGATGCAGCAGATAGGGTTAGATGGAAGAAACTGACTTGATGTGGTGACCCTGGAAGGAAAATGCCGAAAGAAGAAGAAGATGAACAAGCAGTTAGAAATGCATTTTAAGAACAGGTATAAACTCTTGTTGGAATATAAAATCTCTGATTCTTTTTTTTATGAATTACTTAAATGGTATATTATAGTGACTTGGGGAGGGAATCAAGATGAATACCTTGCCGGAACTTGATTCAGAGTTCATTACATATCTATCGGACGCGAGCCAGGTTAGGGACCTGCATTGATAAGTTTCTGCAGTAATACCCGCCATAGCAAAAGTTGCATATAAATGCAAGCCTCGCTACCCTTGCGTTTAGAAAAAGAGTGTGATAAGCACAGTTCCCTTTTATTTTCCAATTCTCATTTCAGTCTCTGAGATCAACGGTTAGGTTTACTTCCCCCTTCCTGCGAAATTACAAGTATCTCAATGAAAAGACAAAAAAAAAAAAAAACAGCAGGAAATGTTTCATCTTCCTCCTCCGAGTGACTCCTGATATCTCCTGACCTCTCTAACCCTCTCAGCAGCTTCCTCCATCAGCATCTCCTACTTCTCTCTCCTGCATTCCCAAACTCAGGCTTTATCTACCTCTGCTCTCTGTGATTTCGTTCACTGGAATTGAGAGTAGCAGCAGAAAGAGGAAGAGAGAGGATGGGACAGAGAGAGGAGCAGAAAGACAGATAATAAAAACAGGATGGTGCTCATCGCTTCTAGCTGTGTCTGTGAAGCAACGGGACACAATAAGAAGAAAACAGCTTGTAAAGGGCACGGTCTTCACACGGGAGAAACAATGGGACACGCTTTGCCAACTTTTGAAATGATTCTATGAAACTGTTGCATAATAAATAATCTGTTATCCAATTTCTGTCTGGAGTTTAAAGGTGACCTAAATATTTTTTAGCAAGTGAAAAAGGCTTAAAATAAGTGTCAATTTGGAAATATTTGGTTAGTTGATGGTAATCTTGACGAATAAAAACATGCTTTTTTTCACTTTTAATTACAAATTGATGTTAAATAAATCAAAAGAACAATTGTGTCATCTCTGAACCTGAAGTGCTCCCAATCTTACATAATCGTCCTTAGTTTATTTATTTATTCATCATATTTTCTGTTTTTCTGTTTGGATTATTGTGTTCTAAAAAGATTAAATTCCCCAAAGGAGTAAAAGTAGCAAGCAGCCAATCGTAATGGTTCTGCACAAAATAAATTAAGCATGAACTCAAGCAAATCTAAAGCAGATCTGCAAATCTATATATTTTTTTGCAGTTAAAAAAATATAGTCTGTGTAGTCCCTCATTCATCCAGGAGTGATCCATAGTAGAAAAAGTTTTTAAAAAGTCTTCTGGACAGTTTAATTCTTGAACGAGACGTTTCGACTTCCATCCGGAAATCATTTTCAATCTGAATGAAATGGACAGAAAACTGGATCTATTTATACTAACCTGAGTAAAAGGTAAAAAAAATAGTAAGGCATGGCTCGACCAATGAGCCTGTGTTGCCTATGATGGCTCCTATTGTAGCCACAGACCAGTACACGACCCTATTATAAAAATGCTAAAAGCCTAGTGAATAGAAATTCCTGCTAACGAGAGGCGTGAAACTTGGTCACGAGGTGTCATCTTTAGTCCATGGCTTCAAAAGGCTGCTGTAAATACCGGGCAAAATGTATCTAACGCCTCCACTCCGATTCAGTGATTCACTGAATCACTGAATCGGAGTGGAGGCGTTAGATACAAAAAAACCCAGCTTTCACTTTTAACTACAGTTTAACCTTTTATATATAATTTGGCATCTTCTTTACGATTCAGTGATTCACTGAATCACTGAATCGGAGTGGAGGCGTTAGATACATTCTGCCTGGTATTTACAGCAGCCTTTTGAAGCCATGGACTAAAGATGACACCTCGTGACCCAGTTTCAGGCCTCTCGTTAGCAGGAATTTCTATTCACTAGGCTTTTAGCATTTTTATAATAGGGTCGTTTAATGGTCTGTGACTACAATAGGAGCCATCATAGGCAACACAGGCTCATTGGTCGAGCCATGCCATACTATTTTTTTTACCTTTTACTCAGGTTGGTATAAATTAGATCCAGTTTCCAGTCCATTTCATTCAGATTGAAAAGGATTTCCGGATGGAAGTCAAAACATCTCGTTCAAGAATTGAACTGTCCAGAAGACTTTTTTTAAACTTTTTCTACTTAAAAAATATAGAAACCAAAGTCAGTATTCCTACTCGGCCTGAAGCTTATTGGAACAAACAGAAACACTTACGAACGACTGTGGAATTGAGTTATATAAAAAAAAAAAAAGTTTTGTAGAAGACGGGAATGTTCAATGAGGTTGGAAAACATCCACAAAAACTAATGAGAGCATAAACTGTAACAAGGAAACTTTTCATCCATCAGGTTGTTAACAGAGAGATTATTCAGTGTCAGACAAACTGGAATCTACACATCATTAATTAGATTGAATTTTTCTCTCGATAGAGACACTCTAGGACTCAGCAGGCAGTGAAAGAATGGCTGATAAGAGACTAATAAATGACCAGCAGCTGCAGATGATGTAAGTGAGCGGAATAGGGATACAGGTGGAAAAACAAGAAAGCAAATATGGATGAAAAACAGATTATTACATGTCACGGTCCATCTTTCTCATGTGTACCAATAAATACACGTTAGTTATTTGTTTGTCTTCTGAATTCAACATCCTTAAGTACAAATAGTCAGTCAGTCACCTTCTTATCCATCTGTCCCTTATGGGACTGCAGCGGTGCCGAAGCCCATGCCGGCTGATTTAACGCAAGGGGCAGGTTACACCCCGAACAAGTCACCAGTCTGTCGCAGGGCCGCACACATACAACCATCCACACACACATTCATTCCTATGGGCATTTTTGGCACTGGCCAATCAACCTAGCGTGCATGTCTTTGGAGAATGGGAGGAAACCGGAGTACCCAGAGGAAACCCAAGCAGACACGGGGAGAACATGCAAACTCCACACAGAAAGGGCAGTGTTCCAAGCCTCACCCCCACCTAGGACCCGAACCCACAACTTACAGTAGAAATAGTTTACAATAAAAACATAAAACATGTTCTTTTTAAAAAGTCGAAAGGCGTTTCAATACATTTCATCTTCTGAACTGCTTTTCCCTGACGGGATCTCAGGGGATGCCGGAAATTATCCCGACTAATCCAAGGCAAGAGGCAGGGTACATCCTAAACAGGTTGCCAGTCTGTTGCAGGGCCACAACATGCTCATTTCTAGGGGCAATTTTGTAGCGGCCAATTAACCTAACATGCATGTTTTTGAAGGTTGGGAGGAAACTGGACTAAATGGAGAAAACCCATGCTTACATGGGGAGAACATGCAAATTCTACACAGAAAGGCCAGTGTTCCAAACCTCGTCCCCACCCAGGATTCAAACCCTGACCTTCCTGCTGGCAACTGTGCCAATCCCTGTGCCACTATGCAGCCCTGCTGAGGTGGTTCAGATATGTATTTTACAGCTATAATGATTTAAAGAACTTTCTCAAATTCCAGAAAGTGTAAAAGCCAGACTATTGCTCATCCAGCTGCCTATCCCAAAAAACACTTTGATACAGGTCCTGAGCCACCCATCATCCATCCAGCTCAAATACAAGACCTCCATATTCCTCTAGAAAGGTAAAAAAAAAACTCTGAAAAGTTACTTTTACATCAAATTGGAACAAATAAAAACGCCCTTTCTAACAGAAAAAGCATATTTTAATCATTATGCAACATGCAAATTTGTATTTACATTCAAATCTTTTGCCACATATTAGTTGCTGTGTTACATATAAAAATATAGTTTTTACATCTCACTGACAAAGTTGCGTTTTAGTTTGACACCAACTTTATTTCTAGACTGACAGCAAAGTTGATAAAACTTTAAAGTATGCTCATAAGCTGCACCTGTCTGTGCCAAGCTAAGTCTGCGACTGATAGAATAAGCAACTGAGACATCAAAGAACACACACACACTCACGCACACGGCACAATGTATGGCTCCAGGGTCTGCTTTGTTTCAAAATAAATAAAAAAAAATCTTCCTAAAATACCTTCAATATGCTCTCTGTTTATGCTGCGTGGGACTGTTTTATGTGAAAGAAAACAACAACGACGTGATATACGCTACGCCGGACCGCCACAATATCTCACACACTTGCCACGTTAAATCACAATCCTAGAGCCTATATTTAATCCCTTCCTCTTGGGAGCGGGGGATCATTATTGAGCAGGTGGATGCACATGAGCTGGACTCACGGCAACACTAAGTCTAAGAAAGCAGATTGTGTATATCTCTTTCCTGGTAAGTAACAACATGATTCATCATTACTTAGCCGGCAGAGGAATAGCATGTGCTGTCAAGTGACAACTGTAGAACTGGCTGGAGCCCAGTAAATCATACTAGATCCTATTAAAGTGCACTGTTACCACTGCAAAGCCCCGCTGGTATACTGGCATAGCCATGCACCCTCAACTAATATATGACCTTTGTGCACAAGCTTCAAAAACCTAAAAGAAAAAAGGACTTGGTCTTGATTTTGCACAAAGTTTCAAAAGCCAGAAAAAGTAAAAATGAATTTGAAAAATTTTTTAAAAGATGGAATTTTTCAAATGTCGTGCTTTGCTTTGAATAATTCTGTCACAAATGATACGCTTATTGCTCTTATTAAACAACTTAGCTTGGCTAAAAACATCTTGGATCCCCGCTTATTGGATTAGTGTAGATGTAACTGTGTGATTTTACTCACCTGAGTTTTCATCTACCCTTTCCTCCACGGTGTGGTCCTTCTGATGAACCCACTCGCTGTTGCATTTAAAGTAGATCTGTGTGGCAGGTGTGGCTTTGCAGTACAGGTTGACGGGCTTATTTTTGACAATGTAGCCCTCCTCTGGTTCAAACAAGAAGTGAGGTAAAGGCTCCGGTGGGTCGGAAGGGAACGTCTCTGGGAGCTCGCTTAGGCTTAGGAAATCATCATCATCTCTCACTGTGGAGAAAAGGAAAGAGAAGTCAGCACAAGTTCTCAATGTTTTACAGGTTAGAATTTGTTGCGCCTTAGAATTGTTAATACTGTTAGAACAAAATGTACAAGATAATCCTCCAAACTAATATTGATCTAAGCCATGGGTGCCCAACCAGTGGATTGTGGTCGCACTGATCCTAAGTTGACTGCTAGGTGTGTAGGAAAAAAAAAGACATGACAGGAAGTCAGTGTTGCCACTTTAGCAACGTTGACGCTATTTTTAGTGAATATTCAGACCCTCTGGCAACTTTCTTTTTTAAAAGTAACAATCTAGCAGCTTTTTCTAGTGTTATGGAAGATTTTTCAAAGTCTGTGATGTGAGATCAATTTGTTAAGCCTGTTCTCAATGAGCAGCACCTGATGCTGCTGTGGCCCTTCCCCCTGCAAATAATTGCATGCAGAAAGTGTGTGTGTGAAACCCTCTTTTCTAAGCTTTTTAATAAAACTTTTGTGTTTTTAGAGGATGAATATATCATTTCATCAAGTCATTCATTCAGCTTATGAACCGCTTGTCCCTAATGGGATAGCCCATCCTGGCTGATTGCAGGTGAGAGGCAAGGTACCCCCTGAACGGGTACCTTGAGTCGTATCAAGCATTTTTTGCAGCACACACCTTTGCCTCATGTTTATAAAAATAATTATAAAACTGAAAGCAAATTGAAAAGAGAAAGAAGTAGCTTATGAAATTGAAGGAACAAGATTAAAACTCTAAAAATATTTATTCTCGCTCTGAAGTTTGTTGCGTTAACTTTAGATTTCATGCCTTGTTTCTACCAGTTCTTGCGCAATACACACTTTTAAGAGAAATTATTCTGAAAAAAAAAAAACCCAGCGTTTCATGTCTCAGACGGCCAGATTTCCAATTTTCATGGATTTTGTTTGGTTATCTTACAGTTTAAACCATTAAATATTCTGATTTCCCTCCTGGCTGCAGTCCAGAGATTTGTTACAACCTGCTGTGAGGTTTTTTTTTAAATGAGTGGAGTAATATTTTATATGAAAAGTCTGAAAGTGAATCCTCAACTGGTCCTGTTGTGAAATAAAACGTCTAGTGTCACTTGGTGGTTTCCTCTCTCTTCATCCCAGTAAGAAGACAATTGAACAAAATTGCTTCTTTTTATCTCTTCTGGTGAACAGTAGGAAACTCTTGTTTCACTTTAAAGGAATTGTCAAAATACCAAGCAAACCAAGGAGACCATCTTTTTTAAGAGTAAGGAAAATGCTGTGATTGTTTGTACCAGTTATTGAATTCATATTGTGTTTTGAACTGATCAGATCATGTATTTCAAATATTGTTGGCAATTTTTGTCTTTGAAAAAAGGGGGTCTAGAACAGCTGCTCTCTGCACCAAATATCGTAATTTCCGGACTATTAGCCGCAAACTTTGTCACATGCTTTCAACCCTGCGGCTTATGCAATGATGCCGCTAATTTATGCATTTTTTCTTACTTTTTTTTTTAAATGCATTTTTTCTTACTTATTTTTTTAATGCATTTTTCTAACGGCCGCCAGGGGCGCTCGAGCAGAAAAGGTAAGAGTGAGACAGTTGAAATATATGTTACGAGGAAGATGAAAGTTTAATGTAACTTCGCGCTTTGTCCATGTATAAAATTAGCATGAACAGACCCTCATCATGGAAAATGCAAGAAGAAATGCATATGACGCAGCTTTCAAATTAAAAGCAACCAAGCTGGCTGATAAAGAAGGAAACCGAGCTGACTTCAGTGCACAGGAGGAAGATGAAGATGGCTCTCAGTGACTTCTACCGGTATGTCTATTTTTAACTAGCCCTGTTAGTGCTGTGCTACCATGTTGCTGCTGTGTTACTGCCGCGTCTCAGTGACTTTTACCAGTGTTTTTTAACCAGCCCCGTTAATGCAATGCTACCACATTCCTGCTGTGTTACTGCCGCCTCACAGGCACTTTTTGGCAAGAAAAGCTATTGTATATTATTAAAACTTTGAAAAAGCTTTCTGTGTACCATCTTTCTTTGTAAATATCTCATGTTTCAATGTGGGCACATGAGGCTTAAAGACAGATGTGGCTTATGTATGTACAAAATGTTTTTTTCTTTAAAAATGTACTGGGTGAGGCTTATAATCAGGTGCGCTCTATAGTCTGGATATTACGGTACGTCCAAAATATGATGTAATGATAACATCCAACTGTAATCTGTCTTCATTGCGAATATGTTACCAGTTTTACTGGTCACACTCTGGTCTGTCTTCCTCAATATCATTTTGCTGATCTGGGAGAAAAGTTTTTTGTTTTATTCTTTGTTTTTGTGAGGTTTACCTTTTGTTTATCCATCATCATCATCATTCGTCCACAAAAACAAGAGAATTTTGATTCACAGCGATGTGATATTTTCCAAATGACAAGAAAAAAAAAATCCAAATTCATCTTTTCCACTATTTTTTTATGCACAGAAACATGTGCACATGCAGTTCATGCACATTTTCCTCTAACGTATAATTTCCCTCTACTCCATCTTCATCTAGTTTCATTAATAATGTCTAGACCTATGTGTGTGCATAAAAGCGTGCATTTGTGTGTGAATTCGCTCACCTGGGAAGCAGTGACTCATGGCAAAAATTTTAAAAACATTGCTTTAGTCATAGCTGCCCAATTTTTTTCTTCCCAGCTGTCATTTTCTGAGGGCAGAAAATTACCCGCGCAGACATTGAGAAACACGTTATCGAGACAAAGTAATGCATTCAAACACGTGCAATCAAACACAAGCAAGTGTTGGATCGTCTTCCTTCAATGTGCATCCTTTAAAGTTCTCGTCTTAGAAATAAAGAAAGTGAAAAGCCTTAGTAGCTCAGGCAACACAACAAGACAAACATGGGAAAAATAAGAGAAACTGTTCCCCTCTTTCATGTCACGAAGCTGACATTTCCTCTCTTAGTTCTGTAATTAGCTCCCAGAGAGTAGGAAAATTGGTAGACAGTTTCACCACATAATTTCATTATGTGAAGGGAATTTTCTTTCACTTCTAGTTATTTATTGAGTGTCATATTCAGCCATTTTCTCACTTTATTCACTTGCTGCTCTGCCTCTTCTGTCCACTTCTATTTGTTGTTAGTTTCCACTTGTCCACCCCTTTGCTTTCATGCCTTCCTGCTTTTCACTTTGCCCACCGCTCATTCTCACCCTCATCTGTCATTCAGAGAGCTGGGGGGGTTCATTGCTCTGGAGCGACAGCCATAAATTATTGATTGGCACAAGAAACATGATAGCTAGAGAAAAGAGAGGATGAATGGACGAGGAGGGGGGCGGAAAGGCATTTTTCTCATGGATAGAAGCTCTGTTTCAGAAAGGCCTACAGCATGATGTCCGTTCTTCTCTGAATCAGCAATGCGCATTTCCTGGCATGTCACACTTCTGCTGATTTTTATACCTTCTTCTTTCCATAATTACTCTGTGTTTTTCACTTTTTGTACAGAAAGATCTACCGATCTCCTGACAGGGTGACTTACGGATCCTAACAGCCCGGCTCATAAACGTCATGCCTGAATGCTGTCATGCGTGATGGATGGCTTTAGTAGTAGAATGTCTTGGTTTGATTTACAGTGTATTGTAAATGCACATGAAGCAAGAGCATATATATTCTCTCTCATAACTCTGAGGCCTGAATGTCTCAGAATGTTTGAATTTCACTTCAAATGAGTTTGATAAATGTGATGCTGGTTTGGACAATCGATGGCATTTTTATGCTTGCAAATGGTTTCCTTAAACAATCTGGTTCAACTAACTTGTTGGATTTCTAGTCTTTTGTTTACTGTAGTTGTCCTACATGCACTTTGTGAACTCAAATCCTTGTGCAATGGCTCACTTTTAACTACAAATTTGGAATGAAAATCCAATTACCGTATTTTCTGCACTATAAGGCGCACTTCATAATGAGGTGCACCTCCAATAAATGCCAGTTTTTTAAAACTTTTTCCACATACCATAAGGCACACCGCATGATAAGGCGCTACAGTAAAGGCTGTTCAACTTTGTCCTCTAACTGTGGCCATCTCGCTTTGTTCCCACGGAAACTCTGTTTAGTCTTGTTTACTTGGCGCAGCGCATCCTCTTGCTTCCTCCACTTCCTCACCATTGATTCATTGATGTTAAAATCTCTCTCTGCGGCTCTATTCCCGTGTTCTACTGCGTGACCGATCGCCTTGAGTTTAAACTCTGCGGTGTAACAGTGTCTCTTGGTAGGAGCCATTTTCGGGTATTTACACAAACACACAAATGAAAATGAGACGCCCTTTCATATACCCCTGCATGCCCCGACACCTGTTGTAGCTCAATATTAATCCATATATAAGGCGCTCCGGGTTAAAAGGCGCATCATGGACTTTAGAGAAAATTTAAGGTTTTTATGTGCGCCTTATAGTGCGGAAAATACGGTAAACATTTTAAATTTACAAGTCAATTATCTTTCACTTTTCTGTCTAATTCTGAGATTCACTATGTACTAAATCTACGTACTCAGGATTTTATTAACGCAACGTCAAACCCCACCCACAATTTTAAAACCTTAGATAACCTAGCAAGAGTTTCCAAATGACTAACAGGAGCTTTTATGGCCTTAAATTAGAGCTAATTCAAGCAAATTTTTATATGAATGTTGATTGCTGATTGGCTAAATAATTAGCTTGATTGAAAGTTGGTCAATGGCAGTTCGTTTCTGAGACAGGGATCTGGTAAGACGGTTGTTCTTGATTCAAATCGAGGTAAGGGAAGTCCTTGGTCTGGATGGAGTCTTTACATACGGACATGTTGTAGATTCATGCCATGGTAGGTACTGTAGATTCCCTGTGCCATGTAAGTTAATAGTGAATCTTTGTCGCTATCGACTCCTATATCCCATCAACAACTTCATTTATTTTTTCTTGCTCGTGTTTTGTTTTGCATGTCTTCATAGTTTTTGTACAAGTCAAAGCAAAGCAGACACATACCGTTTGCCATCGTTTGCAGTAATCAACCGTCAATAAGTATTTTTTTTCCTCGCTTGTGAGTGGTCCCACCTTGGTGTTTTTTTTTTTTTTTTTTTTATAGACTCCATTAATCCCTGACCGGGAAATTCATGTGCTGCACCACACCGCAGCAGGCTGCCACCTATGACGGTGCCATTGGTGGGAGAAACGGGGGTTTAGGTGTCTTCTCCACAAACTTCCGGTTAACTTACGGTCCACGGGCGAGCGCTCTAACCACTGAGCCACTGTCTCCATCTTCAAATAACTGTGTGCCTGTTTTAAAATGTACATACAATAAAATATCACTTAAGTATGTGTTCTTGATTTGATAGCTGGTAAATTGTTTAGTTTAAAAACACCAAAACAAAGACAAAAATAACTTTCCAGTTTCTCAAACTAAACCTCGGTACAGTAACTACCCCCTGTGAACAACTCTATAGATAATTGGGGTACAGGAAGGAATGGCATGTTGGTAACAAACAAATGGAGGAGGACAGCTGATCGGGGTAAGTGTGACTTCCTGCAAAATACTGCCATATTTTTCACTCTCTCGCTTCCCAGCATGACCAGCATGCGAGCTATTTATGTGTGATGCTTGGATTCCAAAACCTGAACCATGGAAATTTATTTTTGGTTTTGGTCCTGCTGAAAAACTCCACGGGAAGGTAAAAAGTCCAAGTGCATTTTATTTTTCCATCACTTTCAATCAATTCTCAAGCTGATAGCTAAATGCCTTTCCTGCAGAGTTATTTGAACTCAACTGAATGTGGAAAAAAAGTGTTTCTTTACTGAAGAGAAATACCAGGTTATAATGATTAGTCATTTATGAGGAAGAAGTGCAGCTTGTTTAATGAGCCTTTACATGTTTCAGATCTGGTACCTTTCTCATTTTATTTACATTTGCACTGTAGTTTACCTCCATATTCTGAGCTCTCTGTCCCTAACAGAGTTGCAGGGGTGCCGGAGCCTATCCCGGTTGATTCAAGGCGAGAGACAACATGCACGACAAACAGGTCGCCAGATTTTTGTAGAACACACACATAACCACAAGTGTTCATGAGTGGGGGAAGGATGGAGCGGGAGATCGACAGGCGGATCGGTGCGGCGTCAGCAATAACTAGAACCCTGCATTGGTCCGTCGTGGTAAAGAGAGAGCTGAGCTGAAATGCAAAGCTCTCGATTTACAAGTCTATCTACGTTCCCACCTTCACCTATGGTCACCAGCTGTGGGTGGTGACCGAAAGAATGAGATTGCGGATACAAGCGGCCGAAATGAGCTTCCTCTGCAGGGTGGCTGGGCTCTCACTCAGAGATCGGGTGAGGAGCTCTGCCATCCGGGAGGAGCTCGGTGTCGAGCCGCTCCTACTTCGGGTCGAGAGGAGCCAGATGGGGTGGTTCGGGCATCTGGTCAGGATGCCCCCCGAGCGCCTCGCTGGTGAGGTGTTTCGGGCACGTCCCACCGGAAGGAGACCGAGAGGCAGACCCGAGAGACTATGTCGCACAGCTGGATGGGGAGCGACTCAGGATCCCTCCGGGTAAGCTGGAGGATGCAGCCGGGGTGAGAGAAGCCTGGGCTTCCCGTTTGAGGCTGTTGCCCCCCCGACCCGGCCCCGGATGGATGGAAGATGACGGAACGGAACACAGAACTATGCACACACACACATTCCATGGGTCAATTTTATAGAACCCAATCAACCCAGCATGCATGTTTTTGGAGAGTGGGAGGAAACCGGAGTAGCTGAAGGAAACCCATGCATACAATGGAGAACATGCAAACTCCACACAGAAAGGCTAGTGTTTCAACCCTCACCCCGATTACGGGACTCAAACACCAATCTTCTAAAATTATGAGAAAACTATCAGAATGAAAACATGACACAGCCTTGTTCAACACAACCAGCCCTTGTATTGACTTGAAGACTTGATTTTGGGGACTGACCATTAATTTACGTAACGCAATTTTGCGGGCTATCGAGCCGCAGTTTGCAATATTTTGAGAAATGCGCTAACCTTAGTGATAATGTGAACATTGTTATGAAAAACACACCAAAGTGATTGAAAACCAAATGTAGACACATAATTAAAGAGAAAGCAAAGAAAAAGCGTCTGATCTTATTAAGAATTTACGATTTGCACTCAAAACAAAGCTGAGTAAAAATGATGCAACTTATTCCAAAGTTGCATCATGTCTCCATCTGCAAACATGATGCGGATGGAGAGTTGAGAAGTTTGCATGCATGTGTGCAAGCTCACGCATAGTGAAGTGAGCCATATAAGGCTAAATGCATCACGGGTGGAAGCAGACTCTAAGATGTGTATCAGCGCAGTAGCCGTGGAAATCATAAGGTCATACTTCTTAATGTCTTATCAGATAGTTAGGATCTGCAGCAGCTGCAAAAACATTCAGGCTGAGAAACAGGCCTCTTCTAACACACATATTCCATATACGGGCATACAAAAATCTTTTATTGTGCATCGTGTGGCACAACCAACAGCACAGAAGCAAACAAACCCGGGACAAATGGCGTCTATTTCAGACATTTTGCTGTCAAATTGCACAAAAGTCTGATACAAATGTAGAAAACAAAAATAAAACCCCCAGTCTCACATAAAGGTGCAGCTTTAAGCACAAAGAAAACACATATTTCTTCTTTTTTTGTCATCTCTTTTCCTCTCGCGCAAAGAAATGTTGCTTTCAGAAAAACAGGAAAACATAAATTTCCATTCATGCCAGATTCTTCCTGCTTTGAGAACTCATGCTTAAATCATTCTTTAAAGAGCACATACACAAACACACAGTCGTCTTTGTTGGACTACATTTATACTGAGAGAACTAATTTGAAGGTTTTAAGAAGGAATGTCGGTGAGAAAGGTCCAATTCAGCTTTAAATCTCAACGCCGCTTTACAGAGTTGATGATGATAACGAGGAAGATCAAAACTAAGAGAAAAAGCCTTATGGAACAGAGTAGATGTGTTACTTAATCTGGGAGTAATAATGGACTCAGACTTTAACTTCAACAGTCACATCAAATGAATTACATCAGCAGGCTTTTACCACATTAAAAACATTGCAAAAATCAGAGGTTTGGTGTCTAAAACAGACTTAGAGGTTCTTATCCATGTATCCTATTTTACCCACTATAAGGCACACCTAAAAACCTTAAATTTTCTCTAAAGTGCACAATGCGCCTTTCAACCCGGAGCGCCTCGGAGAGAAAATGTTGCTTCGGAGAGAAGCAACATTTTTGTTGCTTCTCTCCGAAACGGAATAAAACTTAATTTACTGACTTGGTGCAAATGAAAATAAGTAGTGTTTGCTATTTTTATAGCTTTCTAATTTGGGGTTGTTGTTAAATTAAGACCTTAGCTTGAATGGCAATTGTTCAGTAGTCATTTAAGAACTAAACATATTTCTATGTTTAGAACTAACTAAACAGTAGATTAATATTGAGCTACAAAAGGTGTCGCAACTGCGGTAAGCAGACGCCGACTCCATTTCCCCCGTAGAAGAAGTAGTGCGCGGTGCATGCTGGGATATATGAAAGGGCGTCTCATTTCCATTTGTGTGTTTGTGTAAACACCCGAAAATGGCTCCTACCAAGAGACACTGTTACACCGCAGAGTTTAAACTCAAGGCGATCGGTCACGCAGTAGAACACGGGAATAGAGCCGCAGCGAGAGAGTTTAACATTAAAGAATCAATGGTGAGGAAGTGGAGGAAGAAGGAGGATGCGCTGCGCCAAGTAAACAAGACTAAACAGAGTTTCCGCGGGAACAAAGCGAGATGGCCACAGTTAGAGGACAAAGTGGAACAGCCTTTACTGTAGCGCCTTATAATTTGGTGCCCCTTACTGTATATATGGAAAAAGTTTTAAAAAACTGTCATTTATTGAAGGTGTGCCTAATAATGCAGTGTGCCTTATAGTGCGGAAAATACGGTATTTGTTTCCAGTCGGTTAGATTATTGCAACGGTCTACTCACTGGTCTGAACAAAAAGGCCTTAAAACAGCTGCAGTTTATTCAAAATGCTGCTGCTCGAGTCTAAACAAGAACTAGAAAATATGATCATATTAGACCTGTGCTCAAGTCTCTGCACTGGCTTCCTGTGGCTCAGAGAATAGACTTTGAAGCTGCTCTGATTGTGTTTAGGTCTCTCCATGGTCTAGCACCAATGTACATCTGTGATATGTTAGGACCTTATGAACCATCTAGAACTCTGAGGTCCTCCTGGACTGGCCTCCTGCTGGTGCCTAGAGTCAGGACTAAACATGGACCATCTAGAACTCTAAGGACCTCTGGGACCGGTCCCGAACCACTCCATCTGGCTCCTCTCGACCTGGAGGAGGAGCGGCTCGACACCGAGCTCCTCCCGGATGGCAGAGCTCCTCACCCGATCTCTGAGTGAGAGCCCAGCCACCCTGCGAAGGAAGCTCATTTCGGCCGCTTGTATCTGCAATCTCATTCTTTCGGTCACCACCCACAGCTGGTGACCATAGGTGAGGGTTGGAACGTAGATCGACTTGTATGTAATTCAAATAAGGCCTTGCCTTGCTTTACTTACACACAAACAAATATAAAATTAACGCACAAAAACAATCAAATTTATGCATCCACACAATGAAAGAACGAAGATGTTCTTCTCATCCACTTTTCACTTTCAGGATCTATTCATCGTTAAGAAAATATATTCTAAAACACATTTTATAATTCTCTTTTGAGCCGTCGTTTCCAGGTTCCCATCGGAGTGCAGCTTTCCTAACTTTACATGGCGCCTATTTTAGAATTTGAGCTTTGAAAGATAAGCTGCATGTGCAGCCATGGTAACGCACTTTAGAGGGAAAGATCTACCTGCAAACTCTGTTCATGGAATAGAGAAGGTGTCAGTCGTTTAAGGAAGTGTAAACTTCAGTTTCTCTGGGGATGTCTTTGTTCCAAAAGCTTGTTTTATTGAAGATTTTTTTTTTAATCTTTTTGTCCATAATGGAAGAAGAAAACGACAGTTCAATGGCTTCTTTCATAATTCTCTTACGTTAAAAAGCCAAAGCCCTTCAGCAACGGCTCAGTAGATATAGAAAAAAAAATCTTTTAATTCCTGTAATCGTACTCTTCTTATCTTGCCTTTTTTTTTTCTTTCCTCTTCTCCCAGAGTTGTTTTTATAAGATAAGTGGTTTAGATCAGGTTGATGAAGCAAAGAGCAGCAGAAACTATGCTAGCTGCCAGAACCGATGATAAACTACCAGCATTGTGTGGTTGTGGGTCCAAGCATATCTGACAAGCAAATATGCTCCTCTAAGAGTAAAACCAAGGCTAAATGTATTTATACTAGGAATTACAGAGACATTATCTTTGAGTAGCTTCTGGAGGCTAAAAAAAAAGACAGATCTTTTAAATGCAGCCGTTTCAACCTTATTGAAGGTTTTTTTTTTCTTTATCTGCTTCTCAGAAAGAGTGACATTGAGAAACAAAGTAAATTAGCAGAATTTAATGAACCGATGAGTCCTACTAAAGACTGGTGACCTATACATTGCCCTGCTTCTCTCCGAAAGCAAGCCAGGATGACTAAATCGATAAACATGTAAACAACCAGGTTGCAAGAAAATTTTTGCAATACACATTTTTAATACATTTTTCACTTAAAACAAACTATTTTAAAAAAATAAAATAATACTAAATGGAAAATTACTTGGAGAGCACAAATCTTCGACAAGGTCTGCTGAAAAAGGTAACTAATTTTTCTTGCCAGCCAATGGATGCAGATTTACAACCTGAAGAGGTCACCAGCCTACGTGCCACGTAGAACACTCATGAGCACACTCACACCTATTGCCCGTCTGAACTAGCCAATCAGCCCATTAACAAACTAGAACCAATAGAAATTCGACACATCCTTAGGTTTTCCTAGACAGCACAGTTTATATCAGGGGTGGGCAAACGTTTTGGTTCAGGGGCCACATTGAGTTCTAACATTTGACAAAGGGGCCGGAACAGGAGCAGATGGATGGCATGCTTTGGTAACCGCTATAATGGATTGATAGAATGGCGCGCTAGATTTTAAACAAGCACGCTAAATGTTACATCAAGAGCGTTAAATTTCTAATCTAGCAGCGCTAGGTCTGAAATCTAGTGCGATAGCGCTTAAAAACGTGCATTTAGCAGCGCTAGGTTTGAAATCTAAGGGCTTGATGTAACATTTTGTTTGTTTTAACATCTAACAAGTTATTTTACGTGCGTGTATTGGCCCAGATGGCTGTCTATATCCATGCATATTGTTTATTTTGACAGCGTGCGCATCATGGAGACACACACATTTTAATGGGAGCAGTGTTGTTATTTTCTCAACAAGGCCAATATGCGGAATCTAGCGAGGAAACATCAGAATTGTAGGAAAATAAAACATTAACAAGGTTTACTTGTTTCAATTTTTTATGTTCGGCGGGCCGGATTAAAACGTTTAATGGGCCGCATGTGGCCCGCGGGCCATACTTTGCCCATGCCTGGTTTATATGTACTCTGCTCCGCCTCTTAAAGAGCCAGGTTGTTGGACATAAGTGAAAGTGTTTTGGTGTGTACAATTCCTAAATGTGGTCATTGTGTCCAACACGTCCTTAAATTTTACTGAACGTCTTGAAAACATGAACAAATGTGACCCTCTAAGCTCTGCTGGTTTTTTTTTTCCCAATGGTGAGGGTTACTTTTACGATAGCAAAGCAAAAAAGAAAGAATAAGTTGGTATAATTACAGAAAGCTTATCATCAATTTTTCTCCCCGGACACGTATATAAAATAAGCCGCTGTCTGTGTTTTAACAACAAACTTCATGAGATCGACAGAAACATATAGAAGTGTACCAGATCAAAAGAAACACTTCAGTTCCTATAAACTTCCAAATGGACTAGCATAAAGAAACATCTTTCTTATTTTATATGCCAGACTGGGTGGCCGGGCTTATCTATATGATGGCAAGATGGTAAGATAGAGTGTTCACAGTACAATGCTTGTCAAAGTGAATTATCCATGCAGCAGTCTTTACAAGCTAATTCATAATAGCAGAAACTAGTTGAATGCTGAAATACCTTAAAATGGCAAAGCCAATGACAGCTGGCTGGCGTCCTCTGACTTAGCGTGCGTGACATATAAGGCCCCGTCTTGAGCCTGAAACTAGATTTACTGCCCTGCCTACAGAGGGGTGCCTCGGTCAAGCTGCAGCTGGCCTCAGTGAAAAAAAATCAAAGAAAAGTGCGGTTTCTGGAATGAAAGGAAGAATAAATCTAAAATGTTTAGGGTGGATCAGGTCATAAAAAAAGTTTTTAATGGCTAAATAAGTCTTTAGTAATGTTTTTCTTATTTATACTTATTTAAAAAAGCAAAAGTATTGAAAAAATAAAATATAACAAGAAGGATAGTGAACTTACTTTTAAAAATACTGACGTAAATCTTATAAAATCCTTTTTATTTTTCACAAAATCTTTTTTTTTTGCATGTTAAAATGCTGTTTCAAGTTTAAATTGAAGAATAACATTCTGCAGATCAATAATAAATGAAGCCACACATACCGTACATTTCGACAATCCCAATAAAAAGACAAATTAAAATCTCAGCTCAGGCATGGGCCTTCTTCAAATTCAATTTAATCCTAAATTATAAATTTAAAGCGCACATGACCTCCTGTTATCAGGTCAGTGCACACAACACACACCTTGGTTTGTTGCTGGTATGAATACGTAACCCACAATTTGTCTACACATGTTTGCACACAGATACACGTATACCATAATTTATGGTGTCTACGGTTGTAAATTAATTTTATTCTCATTCCAACAAACATGAATGTGCAGTTGTGAATAAATGGCTTTGTAGAAACTAAATGTGGTTTAATTCTTTATTTCAACGCTGAAGGAATCAGATTGTTATTTTAGTAATTATTGACTATGTGTCAGCCGAGATAAGCGGTACAACTACAAGGAGTGTTTTCCAGCTCCAACACTTTGGTACAAAATTGTATTTCAGCAATTACAGAAACAATCATCATAAATCTCTGCTTACAATCCTAAGCAGCAGATAAAATGTAAAACTGAAAGGGTCCTAATATTTGTCAGAAAGATCGTTTGAAGGGGTCAATTCTATTGTTTTGCACAAGTTTACAATTTTTTTTGTTGGAGTGGACCATGATACCTTAAATGTCTATTTTTTTTCCCATGAGTGAAAGCATTAAAAAAAAAAAAAAATCAAAAAGACTTAGTTACAAAGTTCACCCAATTTTTTTACATTAGAATCCAAACACATAGTCTTGTTATAATGAAGATGTGGGGAAGGATGGCTCAGTGTGTAGGGCAACCGCCCTATAGGGTTAGGGTTCGATCCCCTGCCAGGAGTTCATGCCAAGGTGTCCTTGAGCAAGACACCAAACCCCCAATTGCTCCCGATCGTGGTTTGCACCTTGCATGGCAGCTTCCCCATCAGGTACAGTACGCATGTGTGAATGGGTGAATGTGAGCTACACTCTAAATCGATTTGTGTGCCAACACAGGTGGAAAATCGCTGTATAAGTAGAGTCCATTTAACATGAAGATTTCTACATTATTGTAAGATGGTCTGTAATATTTTGAGCTGCCCCGCGATATTTGTATTGTGAAGTTTGCATATCATTACTCTTTTGCTGTGTCTTATCTTGGTTATCTATTTTCATGTTCTGATTTGTGAGCATTTCAACCCGTTTGGCTCTGTCCCACATCTGCCTGAACGAACCCTTTCTGCAACTTTTCAAAAACTTAACATTACAGGATCAGTCCTCCAACTGGATCTCCACAAGCTTTCTATTTACTCCCTCAAACAGGATTCTAAACGAGTGGGTGTTATTCTTATCTGGTAGCATCTGTGTGTGTATGAATAACCATGGTATGTTTGGTAAGCCAAGTAGTGTGAGATTCACCAAAAAAAAGAAAAAAAAAACTTGGAAAAAAATGTATTCAGTTTCACTTCTAATTTAGACACTATAAATGTTACCACGGGACGAGGTTTGGAACACTGTCCTTTCTGTGCGGAGTTTGCATGTTCGACACGTTTATGTGTGGGTTTTCTCCAGGTATTCCGGTTTCCTCCCACCCTCCAAAAACGTATGTTAGGTTTATTGTCCGCTTTAAAGTTATTCCAAGGAATGAGTGTGTGTGGATGGTTCTGTGTGTGTGGCCCCGCAACAGATTGGCGACCTGTTCGGGATGTACCCTGCCTCTTGCCTTAAATCAGATGGGATAGGCTCCAGTACCCCCTCATAAGCCTGATAGAGATGGGTGGTTGTGAAGATGAATGAAATGTTCCCACTTCTGGGTCAGCGTGAAAGAGGATACACACAACTAGAGCAAATACACTTCCTGCTTGGATTAGAATGTGGGCATGAACAAAATCCATGGCCAAGAACAACCTAGCGTGCAAATGGTATCTAAATACAGGGCAAAAGAGCCCAGAAGTTACTCAAACATCCATGCAAGAAATAGAAAACTATTTCAGGTACGTTTTGATGCGGGAATAATATTCAATCCAATTTTTAAAAAATATTTAGTTAGAAACCTTGTCTTTCAAATTTTTCCTTCCCAAGATGGAAGCTCTAACGTCAGAGTTGTCCTGTATGTGGTTAGTTTAATGTTAACTAGTGCTGATTTTGTTGTGTGTGAATGTGTGTTGATGCGTCGTGGTCTTTCGGCACAGTTTAACTGTAACACTAGTTAATATAAATAAATTAAATAGAATTGAAACTGAAATAAAGACATGCGTTAAGGGAAAAGATGACGCATCATGTTTGGTTAAAGCAGAAAAAGTTTCGTTCCTTCTCATGCATATGATCTCAGATGTAGTTTAGTTCTGAATCCCGCTGAGACGTTCACTGACACACTCACAGTTGGACATACATCACACGTATACGGACTTGGACACAGGCGCATTTTAAGCAAGCAGCAGATGAAGAGTGGGTGTTGGCAGGTAGGCGGTGTGAGAGAGCGCAGTGGCTATTTTTCAATGAACATTTCTGCCAACCATCACATGCACACACACACATACTGTACATACACCAACAAGACACACACATGCAATGGCATACACACACATACACACATATGCACACATTCAAACCTACAATTAGCAAATACACAAAATTGCAAAGACACAAACACCCCTATACACACATGCACACAGTCATATACACACAAGCATAAACACAAATGCTCACACACAAACACTTGCATGTACACATACAGTACATCAGTGGTGGAACGTAACGAAGTAAATGTACTTCGTTACTGTACTTAAGTTAAAAAATTGTGTATCTGTACTTTACTTAAGTAAAATTTAAGACCGATACTTTTACTTCTCTACATTTTTAGAGCAAATATCTGTACTTTTACTTCGCTACTTTTTAAAAGTGTGTTTTACATTTTTGTTACATTTTTGTTCAGGAATTTGAAAAATACACAGGTTTTTTTTTAGCGCATCGCCAAAATCAAAAGAAGCAGTTGATCGAGAGAAGAAGTAATGAATCGAGAAACATTTTCCGTATTCATTCAGCACCAAAAAACTAACATCAAAAAATATAGTACAAATTAAAAAGAGTCAGAAGATCGTTGTTCGTTGTGTTTACTTCTAAATAAAAAGTTGCCATCATTACTCAGAGCAGGGGCGGATCTAGAATTTTCCAATGGGGTGTGGGGCTTTGACAAAGCCAATATATAGTGACTGGGGGCCTCCCCCCAAAACATTTAAAAAAATAAGTGTCATTTCCCTCCATTTTGGAGCCCATACGCTGGCCCTTTAAGAGGATAGCTTGACTTGTCCCCTTTCCTTTCATTTTATTTATTTATTTTTTTTGTGGACCAAAAGAGGCGGGAGAGGTGGGGTCACACCCCTGTGGAGTATTTATCCTGGTTACTATGGTGACACCCTATAGCACAACAAATAACATTTGAATTATGATCAAATACTTTTACTTTTTACTTAAAAAGTACAATTTACACCAACTTCTTTTGTACTTTTACTTAAGTAAATTTTTTGCCTAATTATCTGTACTTTTACTTAAGTACAAAAAGTGAGTACTTCATTCACCAAAGACATACATACACATACATGCACTTGCATACACTTGCATGCACACATACTGTAGACACAGTAAACACACTCACAAACACTGATCTGATCTACATACACACATATGCACATTGTTAATTCTTGCATTTTTCCAGACTAAATCTTCCTCTTCTAAGCTTTCTCACTTTGCTTTCTGAACTACATGCCAATTTGTGGACGCCTGTGCTGTTCAGTCTGCTGAGTTCAGAGTCTACGGTAAAAAAAAATGTCCAGCAAACGATTTCATAGGCGAGACATAAGAGCAGGTATCCTTCATTTATCCTAGGATGGCCACTAAGCCAGTGCTTATCTCCAGATTCTACAGAGCAAGACAGCCCAGATGCACCTCACTGGACACAACATGCAGGTCTGCAGCAGGGATTTACACACAATATACTCTTTTAAGGTTAAACAGCCAGCAATGAGGCTCCGGTTACAGCCTCTTTCATGTGCCTCGATATGCGAGTCCAACCGTAAATGTCACGCTATCAGCTACGCTAATCCTGGTCTGGATGACAAGCTGGTCTGTGTGAGTCTTTGGCTACTCTGTAAATTTTAATACTACCTCTTTCCTCTGGACAGGGTTACTCATGTGAAAACCATTGATGACAGGCGCTTAGAAGTAAGCCCTATTCCTCCCATCGCTCAATCCCACCCTGCAACCTTTCTTCAGTTACACGATTGCATGAGACCCATCTACACAAGCAGTATTTGTATCGACACAGAATTACAGTCTTATTAAATCTATGCTTCTTTATTTAAAGTTTATCTGAACGGTGTTTTATTATTTATTGCATGAGTTATATTCTAAAAATTACCAGGATTTGGAGCATTTGTTTGTTTCCCTAATGCATGTATTTTTTTTAAAAATTGCGGCACTTTGAAATTTGTTTTGAATTGCAAACGGCTAAAAAAATCAAAGTAGATAACAGTTTTTAAAATTTAAACTTTAAGGCTGGAGCTGCACAGTGGCCTCACAGCAAGAAGGTCATGGTTCGAGTCCCAGAGGCTTGAAACACTGGCCTTTCTGTTGGGAGTTTGCATGTTCTGCCCGTGTAGGTTTACTTCGGGTATTCTGGTTTCCTCCCACTCTCCAAAAACATGCTTTTCCGTTCTGTTCCGTATTCTTCTGCTCATCCGGGGCCGGGTCGCGGGGCAACAGCCTCAGACGGGAAGCCCGGAGGAATCCCAAGTCATTTTCCAGCCAGCTGTGAGACATGGTCTCTCCAGCAGGTCCGGGGTCAGCCTCTTGGCTCCTCCCGGTTTGGACGTACCCAAAACACCCCACTAGCGAGACGCTCGGGGGACTTCCTGACCAGATGCCCAAACCACCCCATCTGGCTCCTCTCAATCTGGAGGAAGAACGGCTCGACATCGAGCTCCTCCCGGATGGCAGAGCTTCTCACCCGATTTCTGAGTGAGAGCCCAGCCACCCTGCAGAGGAAGCTCATTTTTGCCGCTTGTATCCAAAATCTCATTCTTTCGGTCACCACCCACAGCTGGTGACCATGGGTGAGGGTGGGAACGTAGATCGACTTGTAAATCGAGAGCTTTGCTTTTCGGCTCAGTTATCTCTTTACCACGACAGACCAATGCATGTTTTTGGAGAAAACGTGCATCGGTTCGGGGTCTACCACACTTCTTGCCTTTAAGCAGCCTGGATAGGCTCAAGCACCCCCTATTACCTCCTCCTTTTTAGACTTTCTTCAGATGGGCATTACTATTTTCACCAGTTTCTCTCTTGTTTAAACGCTCAAAGTTAAAAACTTCATAGAAAAATAACACCGATGTAAAACAGCGACAACTTCAATTGCATTGGGATTGCATCACCTACATGTGTGTGTGTGTGTATGACAAAACCAAACACTGTAGGTATACTGGAGGTGCAGCCAATTAGCACATAGAATATAATACAATAATTAAGATGCAGAAAACAATACGTCGTAAAAAAAAATAAAAAAAAAAAAGCTGCAAAATCGCACAATGAAAAATTGCAACACAGCAAGGGCACAAAAGGTCAACCGTGTTACGGCGAGTGCGTGTGGTACAAAACAAAATAATGCAGTAGAAATCTCATAGAAGGAAAAACTGCAGTTGCAGACTGGAATGGCACGAATGCAGAAGTTTCATATTTTATTGCACACATTCAAACAGAATCTTATTAGTGGTCTTATGTAAGCTTATGTAGTAAAATCGCGTATGAGTTGCTGTGTAATGTCATCTGCTAGATGAATTCTGTCTCCTTCATCCTTTATGGGTGTAAAGCAAGGATTTGCTTTCATTCATGTTCCACTATCACTATTAATAAAAGCAGGGGAGGGTATTAGTATATCAAAACATTGGCTGAGGAAAGACTTCTATTTTTCAAGGAGATAGGAAAATATTCTCTCTCCATATTACCTCGGAGGCGGATGACTGATAGTGTAGCTGGTGGTTCTGGATGATCCATTTGGCAAGTCTTCTGTTCAATATTATACATGATCTACCTGCCAACATATCCCACAACAAGTTTGTCTAACTTTAAAAAAAATTCTTCATCCTTATCTCATCCTTTTTGGTTTGAAAACTTGCCTGTGTGTCCATTTCATCTCCTGTGTTTTCATGTTGCTCGCAGCCTACTTTCTGTCTACTTTTGCGTTGGAGTAATGACACAGATTTACTCATCCATCTTTCTTAGGTCACTTCCCCAAAGGCACAGTTCAGATCGACCTCTATCCAGCCAGACACTTTGAGCTACACTAGATCTCGTCTTCCTCTCGGCTTTTTTAATTTCTTCGTCTGTGCTTTTCGACACCTTTAAATCACCTCGTCTAACGGTCTGTCTTTGTGCCATTAGAGTATATGTCTCCTGTTTGGATTTTTTTCTGGAAGAAAAGACTTGAAAGAATGAGTTTTGTTGATAGATTTTGCTGAAGAAAAAAAAAAAATCTAGCACTCAAACAGAAGAGTAATGAGACGGCCTAAAATCAAATAAAAGGACAAGTTAGTGGCTTATTTCATTTGAAGATGTTCCCATGTTTTCCCATCTTATTTAGAGCTGAAGACCAAATTGGATCAGACATTTCTCCACTTGTCCCTTTTTTCCATCTGGACGTGCACCCTTTTTTTTTTCTTTTTCATCCATCTTTCTCTCACACTCCTTCCTGACAACTGTTTCCCCCTTTGCTTTGCCAGACTGTCCCCCCTCCTGCTGAGTTTCTCCTCCTTCCAGTCCTCTCGCCATCTTATCCCTTTTCTCACTGGCGGATCACCAAAATACACCCTCTCATCTCCCGGCCAAATTTCTTGCCTTTACACATCTTCGCTTTTTACTGACACCTAATCGCCCTACCCTGCTCTCTGGCATTTTTCCGGCCCCCAGACCTTCTTTTGCAAGTTCTCTCAACTTCATCCCTCACTTTTCACACCTCTTCCTCTGGTCAGCTCTCTATTAATAGAGCTTCATGGGAGTTTCAAAATGGACTACAGCTTCTGACTTTGTGTCAGAAACATTATTTATCCGACTTTTCTTTTTGCTTTCTTCTTTTATCCCACTATTTATGCCAATATTCTCCCAAAAAACACATTCATATGACCCCAGTTCTGTTTTGAACTATAATAATGTATACTTTAATGATCTGGACAGCGGCGGCTGTCCTAGTGTCTAAATTTGTGTGCCGCATTGCACCGCAGGCCTCAGTGGTGGGAGAACGGGGTTTACGACAGGGACCCTAGACGTGAACTCAGCGGGAATCGAACCTGCAAACTTCTGGTCAACTTTCGGTTAACTTCTGGTTGACTTCCGGTTAACTTCCGGTCTGAGGGTGAACGCTCTACCACCGAGCCACCGCCTCCACTCGACATAATAATCAACAAGGCGCTTGTTGACAAAATTTTGTCATTTTATTTTACAGATGAGCCTGTTAGCTTGCCTAAAGTAACCATAGCAACCTACTTGTTCTTCTCCTCTGCCTCTCTATTGTGTCCCATATTTATGGAACATATTTAAAGCTGGAGATGTAGCGGTTTGTACTAGAAAGAAGAGGAATGAAGATTAGTCAGAGTAAGACAGAATACATATGTGTGAATCAGAGGGATCCAAATGGAAAAGTGAGGTTACAGGGAGAAGAGATAAAGAAGGTGGAAGATTTTAAGTACTTAGGATCAACAGTCCAGAGCAATGGAGAGTGTAGAAAAGAGGTGAAGAAGCGTGTTCAAGCAGGCTGGAACGGGTGGAGAAAAGTATCAGGTGTGATAGAAGAGTTTCAGCTAAAATGAAAGGAAAAGTGTACAAAACCGTGGTGAGATCAGCCATGCTGTTTGGTCTAGAAACAGTAGCACTGAAGAAAAGACAGGAAACAGAGATGAAGATGCTGAGGATCTCTCTGGGAGTGACCAAGATGGACAGGATCAGAAATGAGTATATCAGAGGAACAGCACATGTTAAAGGTTTTGGAGATAAAGTCCGAGAGGCCAGGCTGAGATGGTTTGGACATGTTCAGAGAAGAGAGACCAAGTACATCGGCAGAAGGATGCTGGATTTGGAACCACCAGGAAAGAGGACTAGAGGAAGACCAAAGAGGAGGTTCATGGATACAGTGAAGGAAGACATGAAGATAGTTGGCGTGACTGAAGAGAATGCAGCAGATAGGGTTAGATGGAAGAAACTGACTTGCTGTGGCGACCCCTGAAGGGAAATGCCGAAAGGAGAAGAAGAAGATTTAAATATGTTTGAGACATTAAATAAAATCTTGTGTTGCGTTTACAATCAGAAAATGTCTCGATCGTCACGTTTAGTGTGACAAAAATTCTTTTGCTGTTTTATTTTTTTCTGCAACTAAAAATGCCAACATGACCAATGAGGTCTGGTTATCCAGCTTGTTTACAGTAACCATAGCGACCCATTGCAACATTTTTGCTGGTGGTGTGCTTTCAGATTTTTTTGGATTAAAAATTGTACGTTGGCTTACAAAAGGTTGAAAAACGCTGAATTAGAGCACAATATGTCGCCATTGAAATTTTCTCAATCTATGTTTTTGGGACTAATAATGTTTTTTATGAATATTTTTTAATGTGGGTAGATTTGCATAAAATATTGTGTGGGCACAAAAATGCAATTTTTTTTTTGTTCTACTTAATTTTCCCAAAATGTTTCACTCTTTTTGATTATTACTTTTTCTTTTATAATATTTTCCGTTCCGTCCCGTCATCTTCCGCTTGTTCCGGGGTCGGGTCGCAGGGGCAGCAGCCTCAAACGGGCAGCCCAGGCCTCTATCACCCCGGCTGCATCCTCCAGCTCACCCGGATGGATCCCAAGTCGCTCCCTGGCCAGCTGTGGGACATAGTCTCTCCAGCGGGTCCGGGGTCTGCCTCTTGGTCTCCTCCCAGTGGGACGTGCCCAAAACACCTCGCCCGACAGGCGCTCGGGGGCCATCCTGACCAGATGCCGGAACCACCCCATCTGGCTTCTCTCGACCTGGAGAAGGAGTGGCTTGACACCGAGCTCCTCCCGGATGGCAGAGCTCCTCACCCGATCTCTGAGTGAGAGCCCAGCCACCCTGCGCAGGAAGCTCATTTCGGCCGCTTGTACCCCGTTTATAATATTTTAGCATCTTGTATTATTAACGTCAGGTAGTCATAGGGGATACTTGGGCCCAGTGGGAATCAAACCAGGTTCTCCCGGTCAAAAGGGGGAAATTTTGCCAGTAGGCCACTGCCTCTTGGGACCAAATTTGTCCTTTAAAGCAGTTTGGAAACTGATTATGTTACTTAAATCTATCATAATTTGCTGATCATAATGAAAAAATATCAAACCTCAGCAAGAGCTTTTAGATTCTCAAGTACCCTCATCTGGGATTTTTTGGTTTAAAAATTCTGTGAACAAGGTGAGAAGAAAAGTAGTTCAAAATGTCAGGTTGTATTTTATTATTATCTGTGAAGTCCTGGCCCCCTCCCACTGCTCCTCCACTGCCACAGTCCTAATTAACTTTTATCTCGAGTCTGCTCCCCTCACAAATATGAGCTCGGGCTCATGGGAACTCCAGCAGTCATTGCTGAGCGGAGGCAAAACTAGTGAGCCTCAGTGTGACAGAGTAATGAAGGGACAGCGCGAGGGATGGGGATTCATTTCATTTGAAGCTTTATTTAGGTTAAAATCAAAGATGTCTAAAATTATGCAATAGGCTTTAAATAGGTTTCATCAACCTCCGGGGCAAAAAAAAAAAGATTTCCAGACCATTATACAGTGAATTGCTGAAAAAATAAATCAAAGTGGGTCTAAATGGAGACGGCCACAAACTGTCCAGAGTAGTGATCTCAGTCCTAGTTCAAAGGGATCTGTGGACATCACGATATGTCCAGGGATAAATCTCAGTATAGAACAATAAATGAACAAACTGGCAAAAAAAGAGGTGGAGATGCAATGACTATCACTTTCTGCCACATAAAAAAAAAAACAAAAAAAAAAAAACACTTTTTTGTTCAAAGATTCGTCATTAATTGTGGGAATTATGCTCCCAAAATAATCTGCAATGAGAGAAAATTTAGTTTTTAAATTATGATAGATGCTTTAAGGCTGCAAAAGTCTTCACTGCACTTTTTGTCGGATTTACTCAGACAGGGTTAATGAAATGTCTGAAATACACATTTCATTCTTGTTTAAAGACTCTTAAAGTTGTTATTTTCATAGAAAAAAAGTAAAATAAAGTAAGTACAGTGACAGCTTCATATGTACTACAAAAACATGCGAGCTCCATCATGTTTTGCGCTGCTATATTGCATCAAACTTTTATACTATTCAATTTTTAAAGTAATAATAATGATAAAATGTTCAATATTTTCAAAACCTAGAATAAAAAAGCAAACAACATGGTAAAATGATCTAATTCGTCAATAGCCTGCAATTTTTTTCCGTATTTTTGTGCTGCTGCTTCCAAAATGTCCTCATTAAAAATTGGCTATAGGTTATTTTTTCAATATGTTAACTTGAACATTCAAGACTTATCTAGAAAAGAATGGCATATTTTATTCAGACAACAATTTTCTTACTCTCTTCATGGCGTCTCCTCAATATTATCTCACTCAAACTTTCTAAAATGTTTCTGCAATGGCGTCAGTGTCCTCCTTGTCTCTCTCCTCAAATATAAACACACACATTTATGTGTGGCAATGTGTCTATTGACACAATGTGTATTAATGTGTATTGATCGCAATGTGTTTGTTGCCATAGCAACACAACAAGTTGTTGCTACGGCAATGCGCGCTTGCTGTAAGTTGCTGCGGGGCACAGCAGGTTGGAGAAGATAAAATGCTTATAAATTTTGAAATGTTCGTTTTTAAAACACAAAAATACGTGATAAAATAAAAGGAGGTTTATATTAAAAGTCATAACAGGTCAGTCTCGTTGATTGTGTTTTAATAAATTCTAATTAGCATATTGAAGTGATGGGGAGTCATATTGACGACTGCGGCTGTCCTAGTGTTAAGCAGATTACTTTAACAGTTTTTTCATCAATGGTAGCAACTATGGACGTTTAAAGCAAAATAACCACATGCCCGAACCACCCCATCTGGCTCCTCTTGGCCTGAAGAAGTAGCGGCTCGATAGAGAGCTCCTCCCGAATGGCAGAGATTCTCACCCGATCTCTGAGTGAGAGCCCAGCCACCCTGCGGAGGAAGCTCATTTTAGCCACTTGTATCTGCGATCACATACTTATTATTTCATCAATTTCATATTTAGTTGTGCTTACGTGAGATTAAGTGTAATCAAACATGTCGGCTTGTATTTGTTTGACTCAATATCTACATTCAGAAAATGCCTAAAAATAAATGTCTATAATTGTGCAGCTTTTGAAAAAACTGAAAAATCTTGTAACAAATAATATTTTCCCAAATCACACCATCTCTGCCAACCTCATACTGGTTGCTGTGTTTGTGCTATCAAAGATGTTCCAAAATTTGATGAAAGTGCTCACCGGAGTCAAGGTCGGCAAAAGTTTTGAATCACATCATGTTCAATCCCATCAAACTATCCAGTGACCCCGTGTGCTGTCAGGTGGGGGCCCCGGTCATCCTGGAGGGAGCCACTTCTATCAGGACAAAAATGTTTCATCGTAACATAAAAGCGATGACTCTGAACAACTTTGTATTGATTTTCAGTGACCCTTCACCATGAAAAAGCATCAGAGAAACGCGCACCAAAAACTTGTTGGGGATTTTTTTTTTTTTTCTCTGAGAGAGATTTTCATTTGTCTGCGTGAGTTGGAAAAAAAAAAAAAAAGTGAAATTTTGTTTGATGCATTTTACTTATTTTTATGTATAAAATATAAAAAGTTGAATAAATAAATAGAAATTCTAAAAAAAGAAACATCTCAAGAGCAAGAAACCAGATCTAGACTTAAAATACAAAGCATGTAAAGCAATTATTACACAAATACAGATCACAAGGTGAATCAATTTAACTTGTAAATTAAAAATCAATGTTGGTAATGCAATTTCCTCCGTTCTTAAGTTTTGCTGACGACATCTTTTCCATCCAGAACATCTTATTCATTTAACGTACGTTCAGCTCTGAAATCATTTTAGCCGTAGCCTCAACATGAACTGTCACAATGATTCGATCATCATGATTTTGTTGACTTTTGAAATTGTCATTGACTAATTTATGTGTAATACAATTAATTAGCTAATTGAAAAAATACTAAGTCAACAATCAAAGCAATTGTTTACAGCAGCTCAAAAGTCAACATACGTGCTGTTGTGTGATTGATAATTTTGACCAGTTTCCTAAAACCTTAACCCTTATACTTTCTGGTAATGATGTGTCAAAACTAGTGGTGTCCGTCGATCAAAAAAATTAATCGAATTATTACAAAATTTTGTAATTAATTAATTGAATTAATCACATTTTAACATCAAATCTGTATTTTAATGCCAAATCTCCAGATAAAGAATTTGAATTCTAGGATATTAAAAAAATTGTACTGTATGACTAAACAATTGAATTCAGTGAGAAGAGAAGATTTTAAATCCAATTTCTTATTGGTGAACTGTGCCTCATGAGGCCAGGTGCATTAATAAAAAAAAATAAAACAAGGGTTGGGGTTAGGGTTTGTTCTTATCTTCAAGGATAGAAATTGGCCTCCAATCAGCAGTAACCCACTTTGCAATAGTATTTGTCAATTTATCCGTTGTGGATTTGCTCATTTGAAAATCCACAACAAACCAAGCAAATTCATCTAGCTTGGTTTGGCGTAGCGAGCCCCCGGTAGCCACAATCGCAACAGAGGAACTTGCCTGAACAGGTTTTACGTTTAGATGGTATATCAGGGTGAAGTTACTCCTGTGGTAGGAGAACTCCTTTATTGTAACGTCTCTATTATTTTTGTATAAAAACTGGCGCGACTCAGTGGCTCGACTGAGGGGCGAATCCAGGATTTTCTAAAGTGGTGGGGGAGGGGCGTAAGGAGGCATTCCCTCACCCCTGAACATTTTGAAAAATAAATAATTTTTATGCAATTTGGTGCATTTTTTTCCCCCCAAAGTTTATAATAATTAAAGTAGTAGTAGTAGTAAAGTAGTATTAAAGTATTTTACTTTTTTTTTTTTTTTTTTGTGGACCAAAAGGGGTTGGGGATGTGTGCCCCCACACACCCTCTGGATCTGCCCCTGCGACTGTCTCATCCTCCTGAGTCTTGTCCATGTCTGTTGTTTTGGACCATTCCTGCCTTGTTAATTTGCCAGCGCAGGCGATGTAGGACGGCCGAGAAGATTACGGGTCCTTCAATAGGCCAAAATTCAAATGCGCAAGCATTAGCTCGCCACTGCTAATTAATTGCGTTAATTTTTGTTAAAATGTGGCGTAATTAATTAATCAAATCAATGTGTTAAAATGACAGCACTAGTAAAAACAAATCTGCTTTTTTGTCTCTAAACTAAAGCTAGTGTCCTCCTATGTGGTCCTCTAAAGGCGTTGCTTTCAGGGTTTAACAATTCCACGTTTGACAAATTTACACCAGCTGAATGCTTGGTGCAACATTTTGTTCTTCATGCATCGCTATTTTCACGCTTCTACTCACAATGTCTGAAAGCATAGTTTTTGGGAGCCTAATTGTAAAAAAAAAACTATTTACATCAATATAATTATACAAACTTGCTGAAAATTTCCATTTTTTAAGTTTATCAGACCTCTTATGCTCAAATGAAAGCAGGGAATAGGACAACCAAATGTTTTCAAAGTGGCAAAAGAGTGACCCGCCAGAAGGAAGTCTTTCCACCTAGAAAATAAATATTTGCTTTGAACTGAAACTTTCTGCGTTTTTTTTCTCAAGAACTTGAGGCAACAACATTGTGTGATGAGTCAGGGGGCCATCTTTTAAAAAAAAAAAAAAAAGCCCCTCGGCTCAATGCATTTACTATCTTCCTTCTCAGTAGAAATGTTCACATTGAAGTTTTACTGGTGTGGAAACTATTTTTTTTTTTCCACTGATTTGCTCTTGGAAAAAATATACATAGATACTTAATTCCGGTCGCTTCAGGCGCCTCCAAATCTGAGACCATGGTCCTCGTCCGGAAAAGGGTGGAATGCCCCCTGCGGGGCAAGGACAGGGTCTTGCCCCAAGTGGAGGAGTTTAAGTATCTCGGGGTCTTGTTCACGAGTGGTGGAAGGATGGAGCGGGAGATCGACAGGTGGATCGGTGCAGCATCAGCAATAACTAGGACGCTGCATCGGTCCGTTGTGGTAAAGAAAGAGCTGAGCCAAAAAGCAAAGCTCTCGATTTACAAGTCGATCTATGTTCCAACCCTCACCCATGGTCACCAGCTGTGGGTGGTGACCGAAAGAATGAGATTGCGGGTGCAAGCGTAGGTGGGCTTCCTCCGTGGGGTGGCTGGGCTCTCACTTGGGGATTGGGAGGGCATCTGGTCAGGATGCACCCCGAGCGCCTTGCGGGCGAGGTGTTTTGGGCACGTTCCACCGGGAGGAGACCAAGGGGCAGACCCCGGACCTGCTGGAGTGACTGTCTCACAGCTGGCCGGGAAACGACTTGGGATCCTTCAGGGGGAGCTGGATGATGCAGCCGGGGAGAGAGAGGCCTGTGAGAGGTCTTGGCTACCCGTTTTGAGGCGGTTGACCCCGCGACCCGACCCCGGAACAAGCGAAAGATGACGGAACGGAACTTAATTCAGTTTTTTTTTTTTTTACTTAGCCTGCAAAGCCTATTTAAATGAAGATTTTGTACTATATGACTATATTGGGGGGAGATGGTGGCTCAATGGTAGAGCGCTCGCCCATGGACCGGAAGTTTGCGAGCGAACGTCTAGGGTCCTTGGACAAAACACCTAACCCCCCCATTTCTCCCACCATCAGCGCCGTCGTGGCAGCCTGCAATAAAATATTGAAAACAGGCAGCCAGGTATGAAATTTTATATTTAAATTGAAAGCCAATTTATTCTTGTTAGCAGTGGTTAGAGACTTTTAGGTTCAAAAAGTTTTGAGTTCAGACTTGGTATTCATTATGATTATTTAAATATGTATGAACTAGAAGACTGAGATGATCTTACTAGGCCTTTTATTGAAATTATGAAATTTGGCGATGCTTATTTATGCCGACTTCTGAGCCAGCATAAACATGCATAAACATAGAAAACTCACAAGTAAACAAGGTCGAGTTCATACAGTAAAAATGATAAATTTCTTCCAAGTTGTGACTTCACTTGAGCTTCACATCATCAGTGATCAGAATCATTCCAAGTTTTTCAAAAATGCTAAATACAAGAAAATAACACGCTTAAGCAAAGCAAAGGTTAGAAGTTCAACTGCTGAGGTGAACAAGTGACCGAGTCCCTCGGTTGAATTGATCTTGAAAAAAAAAAGATAGATATGTTGATAAGCCGAAGTTGCCCTTCGGCTACCGGTGCTGCATGACTGGATCCTTTCAGAGAGGCCCCACACAAAGCGGCGCAGTGAAGAGGGGAAATAACAAGAGGTTAGTTAGTTAACTGCGGTCAAAAGGCCAAAGGTGATGAGGCTTTTAACTGAGAGTATATTTGTGCACACGTGCATTTTTGTGCATGTGTGCAGTGGAGTTATGTTACGTCTGCACATGTGGGCCCTGTTTGTGTGTGTGCATGTGAGTGAGTGGGCTATGGTGAAAAAGATGTGTTGTATGATGAAAGAGGTTCTGTGCAGGTGGACGCTGAGGTCAGAAGTTGAAATGTTGTGGAGGGTTAAAGGAGAGAATTCACTGCATGACTGAATCTGTTTGCAGTCGGCTGCTCCACGAAAGAATAGATGAATAGGTTTTAAGAGTTTCAGCCTTGTAAGCTTGAAGGTAATGGACTACAGCTGAGTGGGCCAATCCTTTTGTTTTTAGAGAACTGGCATGTGGATATTACATGGTAGTGGGCGGAATGCTTTAAAAACAAACATGGATCGATCAGAAGGTGTGTTGAAACAATTTAATGTCTTGTCTGTGCACTGGTAGCTTTGGGATCAGCAGAAACGTACAATCAAGAAGAGCAAAGTTTTGGTGAGGTATTTCGGGCACGTCCCACCGGGAAGAGACCAAGGGGCAGACCCCGGACCCGCTGGAGAGACTATGTCTCACAGCTGGCCAGGGAACGACTTGGGATCCTTCTGGGTGAGCTGGAGAATGCAGCCAGGGTGAGAGAGGCCTGGGCTACCCGTTTGAGGCTGTTGCCCCCGCGACCCGACCCCTGAACAAGCGGAAGATGACGGAACGGAATGGAACTATTGCAACTTTCCGTTCCACTGTCTTCCACTTATCCGGGTTCGGGTCGCGGGGTAACAGCATCAGATGGGAAACCCAGGCTTCTCTCACCCTGGCTGCATCCTCTAGCTCACCCAGGATGATCCTAAGGCGTTCCTCGGCCAGCTGTGATGTGAGACAGTCTCTCCAGCAGGTCCGGGATATCCCCTGAGTCTCCTCCTGGGGGGATGTGCCCGAAACACCTCACCAGCGAGGCGCTAGGGGGCAACCTCCCGCATGGCAGAGCTCTTCACCCTATCCTGATTATTGTGGACGCCGCTCCATCCTTATCCCAAGAAACAATGTTAACAAGGCCTGAGGGTGGGACATGAGAGCGAGCGCCTGGTGGCCGGGCTCTTATCCATGGGACCCAGTCAGGCTCAACCCAAACAGGGGACATAGGCTACCCTTCCAGTAGGTTCACCACCTGCAGGAAGGGTCATAGCATTTGGGTGAAGGAGGAGATGGGCGACAGCCGATGGCGGGGACTAGTGCATGCGCTGCAGCTTAATAACTGTTTGAATTAAGTTGAATAACACCGAACGTGACACTAGTTACACACAACTTTGTATTTCTCAGTACAGAACAAGTGTAACAAATGTTCATGGAGAAGATTACCCACCTTGCACTGTGACATGGACTCTGTATGGACTCTAGCAACCATAATGACTAGCATTATTTCAGGCATACATTCATATAAAACAAGCTGGTTTTATGCAAAATCATACCATTTTAGCTCCTGATCGATGTATTTAATGAACAAAGACATACATTTTCGTGCTGGCCAAATCCCAGGTCTACCCTTCCAGAAAAACAACCTTTGCTAGAGTCACTTATTACGTTAACTGACCCTGTAAAATAAATCTCACTGTGAGATTCAATATGAAGTAATGCAAGCTTTCTATCAAATTCTTTTGATCCAAACTAGCTGTTAGGCATATGTCGTCATAGCAACACAATTCAAGAGCTATAAAGTGAAATTTTTACATTAGGATACATTGATGCGGTAAATTGTCCTCATATAGTCGCAGGAATTTTACAACAGTGTTTCTTCTTACTGTTTTATCGGGACAGACACAACTTACATAGACTACCATATCTACAACCGTAATAACAGTTTATATTTCACAGAGAGATAATGTGTGTCCAGTCATGAGGAAAGTCCTTATATAAGTGTGTATAGCTAAGGGGTTAAACAGTAGGCTTTCTATCTGGAGTTTGCACGTTTTGCTCTATGCGTGGGTTCTCCAGATTTTTCTCGCTGTCAAAGATATGCATGTTAGGTTAATTAGTCACTCTAAATTTACCCCAGAGGTGTAAGTGATTGTCTATCATTCTGTGTTGACCCTGCAATGAACTGGTGACCTGTGTAGGGTGCTCGATACCTCCCACCTCCAAACTACTTCACCACAAGCAAGGACAGATAATTAAAATACAAGAGAATAAGTCTTTAATTACCTCGGGCTGAAAGTGTATCTATGCCTTTTAAATGTTTAATGGTGTGATACATATTAATCTATTTATACTATATGGCTCTCTAAATCTTTTTTTTTCCATCAATGCTTTGCACAAACTTCTGGTAAATTCATTAAACCTTGAACAGACTGCTTCGATCTCAGTTTACTTCTCAGTTTCTCAAACCACAGGCACATTTGTGCTCCTACTAATTGTCATAAATCCATAAACAAGACAAGAAGATCTATCATTAAAAATGGTCAAAACACCAGGATGCTTAGAGTAGTTATTGAACAATTTTTGTAGCATGTTAGGCATTAAAATGGGGTGGGCAAACTTTTAGGTTCGTGGGCCACATTGAGCTAGCGCGAGCGCAATTCTAGCGCTAGGTCTAAAATCTAGTGCGTTCGCGATTAAAAATGTGCATTTAGCGGCGCTAGATTTGAAATCTAAGCGCTTGATGTAACATTTTGCTTGTTTTAACATCTAACACGCTTGATTACGTGGCATCTAGTGAGGAAACATTGGAATCGCAGGAGAAATAAAACATTAACAAGGTTTATTTATTTAAATTTTTTCAAGATCGACGGGCCGGATTAAAACGTTTAACGGGCCTCATGTGGCCCACGGGCCATAGTTTGCCCACGCCTGCATTAGAAAATTTCTGTTTAATTTTTCACTTGATTCTAAATTATTTTTTCAAAAACTTTTCTGCGACAATAAAACATGCAGACTTCTTGTTTGAAAACAGCCTTGTCTAAAATTGCAAGTCAAAACAGAAAGGGCAAAAATGCCTCTAGTATTTGTTAATTTTTCTAAACCGCTTATCCCTAATAGAGTTATAGGGGTTCCAAAGCCTATTCCAGCTGATTTTCGGCGAGAGGGAGGGTACATCCAGAACAAGTCGCCAGTGTGTCGCAGGGCCACCCAAACTCATTCCTAGGGGCAATTTCATAGCGGCCAATCAACCTAACATGCATGTTTTTGGACGGTGTGGGAAACCGGAGTACCTGAAAGAAACCTACACTTACACAAGGGGAAACTGGCAAACTCTACACAAAAAGGCCAGGAATTCAAGCCTCACTCCACCCAACCTTCTTGCGGTGAGACCACTGTGCTTACCACGGCACCGCTGTGCATCCTTGTTTATAAACTAAATTTTTTGTTTATAAACAAAAAAAATCAAATGCATGAAAAATAAAAAAAATAAAGAGGAATCGGAAACGAAAAAGTCACCCCTGCGGCGTTTCAGAGTATCTCCAAAACTTAACATTCATTCTCACATTCCTCTTTTTACCCTTCCACCAGGGTGTTCTGATACAGAGACAAACACCAAACAGAACTCCAACAAAGCGTGCACACACACGCACCACGCACACACACAGAGCCAGTGTTGGAATCAGCATGCAATTTTGACTGGTGTGATTAATAGCATTCTGCGCACCAGTGAGCAGATGAACCACAAAACAGCATAAACATTATCATAACCTGAAAGACCTAATTATTGCAGAGCACATCTGACAGACGTGTGCGTGGATGTGTGTGTGTCTAGAAGTGGGTGAGTTGAGGACAATGAGGACAGAAGATTTATGACCCTTATATGGAATGTTGTTGTGCATCCCAACATCCCTTTTGTGTCTTTCACCATTTGGGTGCAAATTAGGAATATGATAATCAGCCATATTATATATGATAATGAGAGAGCGGGCCGTGTACACACATGGCTAAATGCGTATGCAGAGCTTGTATCAGCATGACCAGCTGAATAAGAAGGCATTTCAAAACATGGCTGTGAGAAAAAAAGACAATGGCTGCTCATTTTCCTGTATGGTAATGTGGCATACTAACAAACTGGGGAAGCCATATATCACACAACTCAGATAACAATGAAGAAAACAAATGAAAAAGCTGGGAAACACTCTTGTGAGGCATCCTTTTTTTTTTTCAAAGCATCCTTTTTTTTCAAAGCAGTCTCTTTGTGATAAGCTTCTACAACAAAATCATTTCTATAGTAATTGTCCACGTTGAAACTAAATTAGATTTTGATATCGCCATAATAAGGAAATGGTAATGTCCATATTCATCATGTCATGTGATTTTAATTAAAAAGTGCATTAAGTGTTTTGTAAATCATTCAATAGATGAGTTTTGTCAGCAAATGATTTTTATTATGACAACATTTTAAATTATTCTTTTGGATTCTTTTGTGTGTGATATTGCTGCGAAAAAAATTTTCTGTGTTCAAATAATTTTTAAAGCAAAACAATTTTTTATTTATTTCAAAGTAAAGCATTTAATCACAACTTAAAAAAAAAAATCAACTTTTCTGCCCCACAAGTCGTTGTGGGATTCTTTAATTTTGTAATGTTGACATAGTTGGTTTTGGTTACGTCACTTTCTGTGTTTTGTTCACGGCCGGCAGATGAAGCAACGAGGCAGCCACAGAATCTGCAGCGTAATCTATTCATTTTTAGTTGGAATTGAGGAATCAATGTCGTAAGTTGTTTTTCAGAATCAGAAATGCTTTTATTGCCATGGTCACTGAAGAGGGTCAGAGACTAGGAACTTGGTATGGTACTAGTGTGCAGTTATAAACATAAATAGAATAAAATAAAAAAAATGATAATTTTAACAAAACTAAGAGTGCTCAGAAAGAAAATGTAAAGTAGTGCAATGAGATCGAAAATAATAGAAAATAATAAAGAGAGTAAAGTGACAAGAGCCAAGTGACTAAGTGATGAGCGGGTTATAAAGTATTCCTAAGTCCAACGGCAGAAGGGAAGAAGCTGTTTTTGTGGCAGGACGTTCTGGTCCGAACGGACCAGAAAGGGGAGTCACTCAAAAAGTCCATGCCCAGGATGAGAAGGGTCAGCTGCCATCCGACCTCCATGCCCTCGAGTCCTGGAGACGTACAGGTTGTGGAGACATGGCAGGTTGCAGCAATCACCTTCTACGCGGAGCGCACAATGCACTGCAGTCTATGTTTGTCCCTGGCTGTGGCTCCAGCGTACCACACGGTGATGGAGGAGGTGAGGATGGACTTGATGATGGCTGTGTAAAACTGCACCAACATCTGGGCGGGCAGCTTGGCTTTCTTCAGCTGCCGCAGAAAGTACATCCTCTACTGGGCATATTAGATCAGGGAGCTGATGAACGGCCCCCACTTCAGGTCTTGTGTGATGGTAGTGCCGTGGAAGGGGAAAGAGTCTACAGTGGTGATGGGGGAGTCTGGAGCGTTGAGCTCCAAATTGCTGCTGGAGTTGCTTTGAGTGTTTAATGGATGTTTCACCAATGTTTATTGCTCGAAAGGTGTGTTATATCTTTTTTAGATTGAAGGAATGTGGCCGCATGCTAAAACGGCTCGGCTAAAGTAGACGGCTAACGCGGCTAAGCTAAAGTAAACGGCACAGGGTATTTTTTTCTTGTGTTGATGTGGCACCCGCTTATTCCTGTATAGGGAAGCTGTTTTTTTTTTTTTTTTTTCTTACAGCTTTTGATCCTTTTCATTACGAAAGAATTGTTATTAAATGAACAACACCATTCCTTAGTTTGTTTTGAAAGAAGTTTAGTGTGGTGTTTGGTCAATGGTCCTTGCACCTTGATGAGAGCACTATCCCGACATGTATTTTTTTAAGAATAAATATGAGGAGATTTATCCACGGATCTATTAAGTTTTAACTCAATCTTGCTGTGAAAGCCAAGATTAATTGACAATAGAGAACGAGAAAAAAACGACCACTTCTATCCAGTTGAATGTGCAACACTGCATCGGTTCAGAAGTGCGCTTCAAACGTTTGAAAAGACATTGGGGTTGTAGATATCTATTCTTTTACTCTTCCTCTCTGTCATTCACGTGCACACCATTTCTCATACTAAATCTGCTTCTTTGCCCCAGGACATCAGAGCGAAGCAGAGGGAGCAGAGAAGAAAACTCAGATGAGAAAGTCCAGCCACAGAGGGAAAAAAAAAAAAAAACAGACAGACTGCTAAATGAGAAAATAGAAACGGAACGTATAGAGTTATTGGATAAGAACCGAGGCTAAAGAAATATGTAACACTGGCTGCAAAAAGAGGGGAAATGTGCAAAATTGCTTCAAGCGGAAACAAAACTATCCATATTTGAGGCACTAAAATCATCAGTCTGTGAACTACTGAAGTTTGCTTTCCTATCTGAGTTGAAGTGTGGTGGATCAGCTGCAGGAAGAGAGGAGGTGATGCACAGTTCAGGAAAATGTCAGGTGAATGTGTTGGTGTACTTGCTGCTGATTTGCAGTCTCTACCTTTGATGTTGTTCTAACCTGCTGCATAAGCTGTGTTTTATTTCAAGGTCTGTGAGCTTTGGAATCTCAGTCTGATGGCTACAAATGTCGCAGATGCCTGTGACGACTTGTCCCAATTGAAAGGCTCCTCTGAACCCATTGGACCGATTCACAATCCTGGTGCAGTGCAGTAGAGGTTTTGTTTCCCAGATAGCATTGCAACATAACAAGGCAAGTCTCAAGTTCATTTGTGCACTTGGAGACCGAGGCGTGTTTTTATGTTTATGCAACAAGTATTTGCAGCATTTTCGTAAGGTGCCAAATCCAGGGTCTCAGTAATTTGGAAAGCAAATTTGCACATTGCATATTAAATATTGTTGGAACATATTCAAAAAAATAAATGTGCTTTTAGTAAATTAGCGATGCACATGAGCTTCCTCCACAGGGTGTCTGGGATCTCACTCAGAAATAGGGTGAGGAATTCTGCTATCCAGGAGGCGCTTGGAGTAGAGCCGTTGCTAATCTGGGTCGAGAGAAGCCAGATGCAGTAGCTTGGGCATCTGGTTAGAACGCCTCCTGAGCGTCTTGCCGGTGAGGTGTTTCGGCCATGTCGCCAGAGGCAGGCCAGGGAATGCTTTGAAATCCTCCAGTGTGAGCTGGAGCATGCAGCCAGGGTGAGAGAAGGCTGGGCTTGCCATCGGACGCTGTTGCCCCTGCAACCCGGCCCGGGATAAGTGGAAGACGACGGAACGGAACGCACAATATTGACAAAATATGATTTTTTTTCTTGTGTTATAATATTGATTCGGTATTTAATATTTTATATTAATTTTTTTTTATTATTTAAGATGCCATTTTGCAACAATTATGAAAACATAAAACCGGAAATTAAAAAGAAAAATCTATTACTTTTCACCATTTTATGGGAACGCTATTAGCGGTTGTCATGTCATCATTTTAAATATGTTTTTTGGGGTAATTTTAAAGTTTGCAATTTTATTAAACCACTAATCCATGACAGAAATAATAAAGTGTGAGAAAACTTTCATTTTATGCACTGCTTTCTGGACTTGTTTCAGAAAGCAGCAAGTTCTGACCAGAAATCAGCAAGTGGTTGAAGCAAAAGAAGCAAACGAACCCTGCAAGCCCAAACAACGTTTGGCCTAAAATAAGGTTTTGTGCCTAAGACATGTTGTTCGAATCGGGTTTTTCTAAATAGCATGCAAACAAAAAGGTTAGTGGTCTGGCTTTTCTTCATTTTGTTGCTTCCCCATCATTCTTTTATCCTTACAGGACAAGCTTTTTTGTACAGAAACACAGTTTAAACCTGAACAGGCTGACACATTAAATGAATCAAGACATTGAAAGGAAAATAAATCTCTGTCCTTGACGTGAAAAGCGTGACACATTCTGCCAGAAAGATGCAAACGAAACAAATTTCAAATGTCTGTTTGAATCTTATGTGGCACAGTCACCGTTTCAGCACAATACACACTCACAGAAAAAAAAGACAGAAAAGAGTTATTTACAGGGACAAAATAAGCGAGCATCCTCCACATTAGAAGTCAAGTCAGAGGAACAGGAAAGAGCAGTCTATTCATGTTAAGTGGATATTCAAAAAGGTAATTTAGACAGCAAAAGTGCTTTACACATTAATAAAAAAAGAACAAAATAAACATAGACTGACTGTGTTTGCTTTATTCTTCTGTAATGAAAACAATTTAGTTGTCAGCTTCGGCTTTGGAGAAGAACGCTGTACTTGTGTCATGCAGATAAAGCACCCATCAATTTCAGCTGAAGACCAAAGAAAGAATCCAAGACAGAAATATATTCTCAAGAAGAGGCCATCGTAATTATTCCTGTCACAAAAACAATGGACGCACATCGAAAGAAAAAGTTATAATTAAAGGAATTAAGTCTGTGTAAAACTGGCGACTATGTCTCCGATTATTTTTAGGAAGTGGGTCAAAATCTTCTTCAAGGACACTGTGTGACGATACAGCTGGATTTTGCTTTGTGCACTACATGCTAAGAAGTAGCTACGAGCCAACTGGCTGGTTTGAACATACACAGAGTCGGATTCAGGAGAGAGAAGCAAAAAGGCTTGGCCATACAGGAGGGTGGACTTTCAATAAGTCATCGATTATGACTGAACAGTACTTCTGGAGTCTGGATGAATTATATTAGAATAGATTTGTAATTTATTTGTTAAATTGGAATTAAATGAAAGGAACGTAGGTATGAAAGTGTCTGAGGATCCTCTGGGATGAGCTGGAAAAGAGAGTCTCAGCTTTCCCACTAAGACGCCCTTTGATCCAACACGACACCATCCATTCTTTGTTTTCTAGCACATTAAAAATATATGTATTTTATGTGACTTTCTTCTGAAAAATACAAATCACAGCAACTATCCAAAAAGTAATGAATTGTACTTATTTAGCGCTTTTCCTGGACACTCAAAGACGCTTCACATTTTCATTATTCATTCACTCCATTCCAGGTAATGGTGAGCTGCTTTTATAGCCACTGCTGCCTTGGGGCGGACTTGCAGAAGCGAGGCTGCCATTTTTGTGCCATCGGTACCTCTGACCATCACTTAACCAATCACACACACCATCCAGACTAGCCAACGTCGGTAAGAGTCTTGCCCGCAGACACAGCGACAATTTAATCTCAACGGCCGTCCTACTGTGGCACCTACGGTTCCCGCAGGTCTCCATCCAAGTACTGCCAAGGCCCAGCCTGCTTTGTTTCTGAGGGCTGTCGGGATCAGGCATTGACAAGCTGGTATGGCCACAAAAGTGTTGATTTAGTTCAGTTTTACATGGTTAAGTCTTCGGGGAGCATCTGCAACTTTCATGTCTTTTTTTTTTCATACACTGTATTGATAAGATACAAAAATGAAGCCACGTAACCAAAGCAAACAAAGACCAAAGCCATGTGGACCAAAGCAAACGAAGACCAAAGCCATGTAGACCAAAGCAAACAAAGTAAAACACAATCAAAAACGTGTAAACACAAAGTGATCTCTAATCACCTAAAACAAAGAGCTCCTTAGATATGGGGTGTAATGTCTTGGTAAACATATTCATAGAAATTTAAGAAAAAAAAAGGATTTACAAAGAACCCTGCTGTGCTTGTGGACCGAGTTAAGATATTTTTTACACAAAGAACCCAAGGGTGTTCCGTGCATGTTTGAAGTCTGGAATAAGGTGTAAAGGAGATGTTTTACAAAGCGCCAGTAATGAGCAAATGTTTACTGAACAAAAAGCATAAACCAGCGGTGATGCACAGTTGTGGAACAATGAAGGCCGCCAGATCTAAATAAACACCGCTTTTTTTTAAGCTTTCATTATATCTGTTTGTACATTTAAGATCTAACTCCAGAAAATGGCCTTTACTCTCTTACGACTTTTCTTGTTTTCTATCAACTGAATCGAGCTTTCTGTTTGGTTTAACTGCAAATGCAACTGTGAAGAACATAATTGCAAGCCTGAAGGCTTTATCGGAGAAGAACTATTGGGGTTGAATGTTGTGTTTGGCTTCCCAAACTGAAGCAAAAGAATATTAAAACTGTCCATCCCTTAAAAGTGATCATAGGAACATTACAGTGGGATTATTGTTGCCTGTAGCATTAAGCTTACACTGCTGGCTGAAAAGAACAGTGTCTACAAAAAAAATTAAACGAGAAGTATGGGCGGCACCGTGGCACAGTGGGTACCACAGTGGCCTTCTAATTTTCTTTTTAAATATACTTCTATTAAAAGTAAGTGATGAACCATTTTCATCGTGATGCATTTTTGAAGTATTTAGTTTTCTTTAAAAAAGAAAAAAGTTTTCTTTTAAAGTATCAGATGTGACGTGTGATAGAGGAGTTTCAGCTGAAATAAAAGGAAAAGTGTACAAAACCGTGGTGAGACCGGCCATGCTCTTTGGTCTAGAGACAGTGGCACTGAGGAAAAGACCTCAGTGCCACTGCGGTGGCACTGAGGTCTTTTGGTGGCACTGAGGGAAACAGAGATGGAGGTAGCAGAGATGAAGATGCTGAGGATCTCTCTGGGAGTGACCACAATGGACAGGATCAGAGGAACAGCACATGTTGGAGGTTTTGGAGATAAAGTCAGAAAGGCCAGACTTAGATGGTTTGGACATGTATATTGGAGAGAGAGGGAGTACATCGGGAGAAGGATGCAGGGTTTGGAACCACTAGGCAAGAGGCGTTGTGGAAGACCAAAGATGAGGTTCATGGATACAGTGAAGGATGACATGAAGATAGTTGGCGTAACTGAAGAGGATGCAGTAGATAGGGTTAGATGGAGGAAACTGACTTGCTGTGGCGACCCCTGAAGGGAAATGCCGAAAGAAGAATAATAATTTTTCTTTCACTCACGTGACTAGAACCCAGAAGTATGCCATTTTGGATGACATAGGTCAAGATGGATCGACCAGCAACGCAGTATTTTATTTCCACTTTTTTATCTTATGGTGGTATAATTATACAGTTAGAAATGAGGAATGACATAATAAAAACTCAGCAATGGCAAATATCTACACAATCCTACTCTAATCTAGGTGGACAGTAGACATGCCGAGGAGGAAAGAGGAAAGAAAACAGCCTTGGGTTAGAGCTGTAGTATGCATGCACTTTAAAAGAGGGCATGTGTGGTGGATATTTGATGAGTTTAAGGTGACTGGACTCTCCCTGGAGCTCAGCAGAAAGGTTAGAAGCATGAGGAGGTGATTGCTCTGTCTGCCTTCTACTTTACTAAAACTACTAGCTCCTGGTCTTGTTGGTTTATTCACAAGCTCAGATTACAGCGGACATAAATTTCCAAGTGATGTGCATCGTAATACCATCAACAACTACTTAGCCAAGATGCCAACATTATCTGCCGGGAAACACAAGAGAAAGAAGGAGACTCAGGATGACAGAAGAAAGAATGTGGCTGAGAGATGAGACGAAGGAAGGGAGGGTTCGGGAACTAAATCAAACGGTGACATGTAGTAAAAAGGAGGAGTAAATAAAATGGGGGATTTGGAGAGGGGAAAATTGTGACTGAGCAAATAGATTTGAGGGGAAACAAGACAAGATTAGAGGGCTGAGAAAGAAAGTGATGGGTTAGAGTAATGAAGAGAAAAAGATGGTAAAGAAAGGGAGCTGACACACTGGAGGCAGTTTTAATTTCCATATGCTAATTAAACTTCAGCTTGGGTCACTTACTCCTCATGTCAGGGGTCCCTCCGTACCTCTTGTCTGTCCTTCATCTGTAGTTCTTTCCCTCTTTTCCTACACCTTATCCTCCCGAAAGAAATGTGATGATTATTTTGTTTTAAAGAAGAGATGTGCTTAACTTTTCTTTCTTTAATCCAGTGGTGGACCCTCAACACATTCAAAGCCTTATCTGGTGGCCTAAAATATTCGAATGGCAAATTGCTGCTTGTTGTATTTTTGGCAATTATTTTTATGGAATATTTCCAAATGATCAATGTCTTTTCTTTCAAGGCTTTTCCGATGGATGTGCTACTACCATACGGCATCAGCAATCACATTCCGACCTGTTTTTGCAGCCACCTAGGCTAATATTAGCGGAACTTCCGGAAAGGTCTTCACAACCCATTCCGATGGGTCAATCTGCACAAAATTAATTACGGTGAAACTTTTCTCAACCAATCTATTTTTAAGCTAGTTTCTCTGGATGTTCAAGTTCTCTAGGTTGCATTACGGTTAATAGACCTGCTGATTGGACAGTCTCAGAGATTAACAGCAAAGCGAGCAAATAGCGTAGGGGTGGAGAACATGAATGCAAATATCTTTTTTTTTGCAGTTGAACCTTTTTTTTTAAAAAAAAAAATCAATTAATAAATAACAACTGAATGAAGAGAACAAAAAGATTTGATGGCTGATTTACTTTCAAGGTTATTTTCAAGATGAATTTAAAAAAAAAAAAGTTGAAGAAAGCAAAGAAACCTAAAGGGGTATAGAACACAAATTTACATGTGTAGAAAACTTCCGTATTTTCACGACCAAAAGGCGCACTGTATTAAAAGGCGCAATCCCAGTTTTGTGTCATAATATGGTCATTTATCAAATCCATCTAAGTCCTCATCCTCTGTTTCAGAATCTAACAGGTGCGCTAAATCCAACATAGCAGGTTCACTTTCCTTGCTGTCAGAGTCACTTTCTGTACCGCGCGTCTTCTCAGAAATGATGCCTGCTTTTGCGAAAGCTTGGACAACAGTGCCAGCCGACACGTTAGCCCAAGAATCTACAATCCATTGGCAAACTGTGGCGTAACTCGCCCGGCGCTGCATTCCAGCGTTCGTAAAGCAGACATAGGGCGCATTTCACAATAGGGCGTGCCGCTCATTTTGAAGAATATCTAAGACTTTTATATGTGCCTTATGGTCGTGAAAATACGATAAATAATAATATGACAGGACCGACTAGACTTTCAGTATTGGTGAGGATAGTGAAAAATAAGTTTTAGGATTTTTCCAAAAAGATTTTAGTGAATAAAATGTTGTTCTATTCCCATATATCATTGAATTGTAATGAAGTCATTAGGAATGGTTTCATATGTCGAAGCTGTATACACAATAGGATAAGTGTAGATTAGGAATAAAACCGATTATTTAAAAAAAACTAAATTATTTAATGAGGATCTGATTGATGCAGATGGAGCACTGCTGAAGGTTTATGTATAAAATCCAGTTTGCCATAGATACAACTTTTCACATTCCTACGCAATGCACCTTGTTTTAATGATGTTTTCTCTCATTATACTTAACTCTCTCATCTCAATTTGAAAGTTCACACCTTCCTCTATTCTGTGCTCCCATCTTTGTTCTGTCTCATCCAGATGTATCTGTCTACCTTTTAATGATACCACCTTCGCTTTCCTCCATCTGTGCTTTCACTTCCATCACTCTTGGCAAGTTTAAATCATGGCAGAAAGTTTTCTTCTTTTTAACACATTTGTTTAACCCCAACCTCTTCTTATCACGTCATCTACTTTATTTCTATCACTTATTTCCCTGTTGTATTTTTTTTTCATTTTCAACTCCTACCCAACTTGTTCCCAACTTAAATCTTACTATTCATTATTCTATTTTCCTTTTTTTTTTTGCCCCATGCCCCCCTACCTTTCCACACTCTTCCAAGAGTTACTTTATTATGTTTTATTGAAGCATATTTTTATCATAACCTTCACTTTCCATGTTCTCTGCCAAAACTCTCAGTACCCCACTCAAAGGATAGCTGGGTGCCAATCTGCCAAATTACCTGCTGCATTGGCCTAAAGACAAGCAAAACTACATACACACACAAACACACACACACAAGTGTTCACACCACATAAGGTTGCTGATTTTCATGCATGCGTGAACAGAGATGCAAACACACACACACCTCTCGCTCGCTCGACCCGTCGCTGCTTTGCAGGCCATCTGTTCATTTATTTCAGAGAACAAACACACCTGACAGTACTGAGGAGCTGCTAAGTCCATTTCACTGTTCAGTGAGCAGCACAATTGAGTCGACTAGATGGAGGGATAAGCTGGAACAAAAACTGAACGCACCCCGCGGGGAATTGGAGATCGAGAACCACTGTTCCTGTCCAAAGCCATTTCTCTGAGAATCAGAAAACTGTATCTCTCAGTCGCTGTAATCTAACAAGATTCAATAGGGGTGCGAGTTTATCGCTCAAGTTTAATAGAAACTTTGCCATAGCAGGACTCTGGATGCGATCGAAATGGAGTCAAGTTGTACGACATATTGTTGTGGGATACGCATGGATATGTAGCAATTCTAACAAGAGTCCCAATAGGGAATAATGCAAAGATGGAGATATTTTACAGTAAACCTGCTGTTTGCACAGTCTCATTCAGGTTTTTATCAATTCCCAAGGCATATAAAATTGTAAAAAAGATGCATGGTAACATTAACTCGTTGAAATATAAAGCAGTCCCAGATGGCTGGAAGCATTACAATGCAAACAACAACCACTGCAAAATCAACACGACATTTTAAGGCTTCTGTACCCTGTAGAACGTTCCCCGAAATTTAAAATCAGATAGTCTTGAACTCCTCCTACTCAACCAATATGGAGGACTATACTTAATCAAGGTGATCAGAGTTCACAGAAAAGTTGATGAGAATGTAACAAATTTGATGAGGTTAAGATATAGTATTTGATGTCAGAAAAGATGAGTAGACTCGGCATCTGAAGAGATTGAGAAGTTTTATATTTTAGAGCCATTTATTTTGGTTTTGTTATGGTAAATGGACTCTACTTATACCGCGCTTTTCTACCTGTGTTGGCACTCAAAGCGCTTTATACACATGCACATTCATACCTGATGGGGATGCTGCCATGAAAGATGCAAACCACCATCAGGAGCAAATGAGGGTTCGTTGTCTTGCTTAAGGTCACCTCAGCATGAAATCATGGCGGGGAATCAAACCGGCATACCTTCAGTTACAGGGGCCTGCTGGACTGCTCATTGCTTTTGTCCTTTCCCCTTTATTGTCTTTAGTGGTAGGTGTTGAATTATATTTACATTGTGTACTTTTGTGTGTGCATGTAATAGCATGGGCAGGAGCAGTGGGTGCCCTCAGCCGTCGACTTTGACCTCAGTTTGTGGTCGCCCTTGGCCAGTACTTGCCTTAGGCTTTGTGATATTTTAGCCTACTATTTTTACTAACTGTAACCTGAATAAATATTGTTTTGGGGAAAATATATCTGCGCTGGTGTCATTATTCCCATCGGTCATTTAGCCACATGGACCAGGGCTCAAGAGTCAAAACTGATGCTGCAAACAGCTAGCTTATCAAATTTTTTGAGTACCGTAATCGTTTGCAATGTAAAAACATGTAAATCAATTTGCATACAGCTTTGAATTGAATAGTTGACATGGATCTTCATATTGTGAACCCAAGTTATTTTAATATCTAGAAAGATGGGTCCATTATTTGTCCGTTCAAATCGGTAGAAATAAATAAATTTAACTTACTTCAAATGTTTTGCTAGAAATGCTTTATTTTGGATTGGGTATTGTTGTCTTTATTTTCTTGGAATAAATGAATAAAACTAACTGATCCAAATTTTTTAAGCTTCAAGATGAAGCTATGAGGTCTGCACTTTGCTCACTCATACCTACAGTATGCTGCTAAAGTTATCGTTGGATGATTTAGAGAGCTTAACAGATTCAGCATGACATGTATGGAGAGCTGCATTGCTATTTCTGCTTAACACAGAACATAGCTGTTATTTTTATATTCGTGAATTGTTCTTACCTGAAGAAGATTTCAGGGGTAGTCGTCACGACAAACCATTACAGGAACCAGCCAGGTCAGGAGGGGAAAAAAGATGGACAAAAAAGCACTTTGTTAGATTGATACACAATTACGTCATCTTTTTACAATCAGATATCCCGCAAAATAACTCTTTTTTTATGGTATCTTGATCTAAACCACAGTTTAGGTTTTAGAACATCCACTACAGAATAGTCTTAAAATCTTACTCATTTATAGAACTTTATCACAGATTAGGAACAATGAAAGCCTACACATTACTTATCAATTGGTGGAAAGATTTGAAAAGTTGATTTAATATACTTTATTAATCCCTGACTGGAAAATTTGTGTGCGCTGCACTATACCACAGCAGGCTGCCACCTATGGTGGCGCCAATGGGGGGAGAATGGAGGGTGCGCGGGGGTGCCGGAGCCCACCCCGGCTGATTCAAGGCGAGGGGCAGGTACATCCCGATCAGGTCGCCAGTCTGTCGCGGGGCCACACACATACTCATAGACATTAATTTAACTCTTTTTTTGTTTGTTTTTTACTATAAATATGAAAATAACCAAGTGCATCTTCTAAAGTTAGAAGTTACAATATTATTCAATTCACATACGTTTACGAGCATTGAATCTCAAGGTACATTACTAAGGCGGGTTTTGCCAAACGCTGCTGACTAAACTAGTGATACATGTGTAAAAAATGGAAATCTAAGACAGCTAGAAGCAGAAAAGCTGAATGGGCAAGCTGCTTTATTTTCACACTAATAGGAAGGGACCCAACGAGGCAATGTCATGTTTAAACCAATCAGGGGTGATGAGACACAGGGCCTCGTGAACAGACCATAATTATTCTGTCTGGCTTGCATCAGAACTGACGTGAGTTTCTGTTTAAGAGACAGATGCAAAAAGAAACAGTGACAAAAAGAAATAAAGTAAGATGGACACTGAAACACATTTTTTATCTATGAAGTGAGACAAATTGGTTGTTTATCCAAACCAGACATTCCCTGTACACTGAGAAATTCCCAAACTTGTTTCAGTCTCTCTCTTGAAAATTTTACTTGCTTTTCCATCTCTTGGAAATATTTCACACTTAAAGTCTGTATGTTCTTTCCTATTTAGCATGCCTCTTTTGGCATTCCCTTTTGTCCCATCTTATTCATGTCCTCTTTCTCGCTATTCAACAACTCTTTCCAAGCAGTAATTTACACTTTTAAAAGTTGTGATTGCTCTGTGCAGCAAAGCACTATTTGCTTTTCCCCCAGGAAAGCACTGCTTATCGATTTGAACCCAGCCTACATCTGTTCACAAAGTCTTGTAAGTGACGCCTTATTATTACCGCGTGTGTTTGCGCATGCATGATGTGTTATCGCTGCCCCGAGTGTCTGTTATGGATACCTTATCATTACCATCTCTCACGGGCCTCGGCAGGCAAGATATTTTAACAACCCTGCGCTTGTTTGACCTGATCAAGGCAGTTAAAAATAATGTCTGTAATGGAGCCAAAGTACTTATGTGTTCTTTCAAATGTACGATGTAACACATGTACCATTGTACAACTGTTCTTTAAAGTCATAATTATGTTTTTAAACAGACTATTAACTTCAATAATGTCCAGGTGTTGCTACATCAAACTTTCCCAAACTAAAAACTAACTAACTAAAACTAAAAATGCCACAAACTAAAATTACCACATCAACTTTTAAAAATGAGGATATATAAAACATGGATTTTTTGAGGAAACACTAACTTTTCAAAATAGGCTCCACCATCTTTGTCGATCAAGTGTTGAACGAGATGGTTTTAAAAAACAATTAACAAATAGACAAAAATCTTAGTACTTTGTAAATGCTTTTGTTGTTTTCTTCCCAAATTATCGCAAATTTCTTCAAAGTAAACAACATGAGAAACACAACATGCACTTTATTCTGTACTTTCGCTTGCCACAACTGGAAAGTATGAGATACAATCCTGAACAAATTTTTTTTTAAAAATGGAAGGGAAAAAAAAGCTAATAGCACTTGGCATGATGTTGATAATCAGAGCCTGATTACTTCCTGATTTTGGGAACCTTTCAGCTGCTGTTGACCTATCGGGGTGGATTTTTGCCCATAACTACTTCCTGTTGCAGTTAATGAGCAATCCAGCAAATGACAGCTAAACAAGAAACCTTTTGTTGTTCCTGTGGTAATTAAGCCCAATCACAAAGTGCTTCGGCATGCCCCATGTGTGTTCCTGTACTTTTGCATTTCAGTGAGCATGTGTATGGGCTTGTGAACCAGAATGCACCATAATGTTTTGACAGGAACCAGCAGAGTGGGCTGTGAGCAGTCAGAGCAGGATGAATGCATTTCTTTGACATAGTAGACACACACATGTACATACAAATGCACACACAGGTGACTGATATGTGAGGAATTTCAAGTGTTGCTGCCACTGTGTAGGAGCATGTGTTTTTCTGTGTGTATTAGTTGGAGGGTCAAGGGCGAATGTCAGTATCCTTTTGGTAACACCCAGCTAAAGTTTATCTATACATACTATGCATTTCTATGTTTAGCTATTTTTACTTTCAGTCTAAAATGTGAAAGCCTGAAGTACTGTCCGTATGAAACTACCATGTTTTCATTGTTCAATGCACTTTACTCAAACTAACAAGTTAATGTAGCAATCTATTTATTGACCTGTGGATGTTGGGCTGCACAATTTCTCAATATTTAGTGCTAAAATGCTATTAATAGCGTGTTAGTGTTGCAATTTTGAACTTAAAATTGAAGTTAGAATTTTTGTCGGTACATTGTGCAAAAGTCGATAGGTTAACTTAATTTTAATCTGGTTTGCTGAAGCCTTAATGTCATAAAAATATTTGAAACAGATGCTATTGAGGGCCAATTTTAGACATGACTGCCTTTATGATGATTGGGCTTTGGCGCCAAATCCATAACAAAAAAGTAAAATAGATGCATACTGAATTTCCCTTTTAAAAGAGGCCTTGTTGGACGTTTCTACTACTTTTTTAATGTTATTCCCAAATCAAAAAAACATTAATTTATGTTGTAACAATTTGCAAACTCTCCTGTCTAGTATTCAAATACCGTACCACCATCGTTCTCCACACCTGACCCATATTCTAACAAAAGTCAGATAGCAAGAGGAGGGGGAAATTTTTACTGTCAAATTGAAGTGAAATTGGATAAACATCTACAGTATTCATGCCTTTTCTGGCAAGTGTTATGTTTCTCTGCTAACAAAAGTGACCATGTTGATCTACCGTATATTGATATCTATGTCGATAGATATTAACGAAATAAGAATTGTCACCACATGAAAGCACAACACCCCTGTAAAAACTAACCATGTCAAAAGTCTGCAAATAGAGTACAATGTTTTGCCAAAAAATTCTCCCAAAATCACTGCACGGCGTGGTTGAATACCTTTGTTAATTGACAGAAAGAGAAGGCATTAAAAGGAGACCAGCGAATGTTCGCCTAAAAAAAAAAAAGAACCGTTCTCTCCTTTTTGTAGTTTTTAGAAAAGAGAGAACTTATCATGTTTCCATTTCCAAAAAACATTTTTTTTTTTTTTTGGTTTTCAGAATTGCGTGTAAATTGTGTTATACTAGTATAAAGTCGTACTAGAAGCATATGTTATCATCTAAAATCCACTCACGAAGGGTTTTTAGAATGAAATAGAAAAACAAAGAGAAAAAAAGTGTCTACTCTCTGGATTTAAGGTCTCAAATAACTATCGAGATCTGGCTTTTAAAAACAGAAAGTGCTCGATTAACACAATGTACAAGCAATAAGAAACTTTGAAAGTCACAGAAATGTTTAAAAATGTATGATTTCTAAACAAAAGCAATGATCAAGATCTCATCATCTATCCAACTAATCTAGATTTTTACTTTTATCACAATCAGTTGGCCACGTTAGAAAACCTTTGTTCTGACTTTAAACAATTTAGTTCGATAATGCTGTTCATGAAGTGTGTGAAGTTCGTGAAGTGTTTTATTTTTATTACCGTTTCAAATGTAAGCACATGGACTGTGCTTTGATCAGACAGGTGCGGCTATTTGTATGTGCTCCCAATAGTAGTTTTCTCACAACAATTCACAACACAGCTGAAAAACACGTTCAGATTAAAAGTGTTTTTTGCTCTCAGGATGTTTGTGTTTAAAGCTTTTTTGACTTTAGAAAAGCCAAATTCAGCAGAGTCATTCTGGAAAGATTTAAGATGGCCTTTAATTTGTAGACGTAGATACAAGACTCCAGCTGTGTCATTTATGTACATGTGTGTATTTATGTGTGTGTGTACTTGAAAGAGCACGACAATGTCTAAAAAGTGTCTCCATTAAAGCTCCCAATGGCTCCGACTACACACAGCAGGCTGCGGTATAGACAGTGTGTCCGTTTTTGAGAGTGTGTCGCTGTGCAGTTGTGTGCAGACTGGTGTGTAATGAAAGCCAGGTGCATTGCTTTGTAAGACTGTGGAAGACCCCCTGTTGCTGTAACTTTCCCCCCCGGGTCAAGACTCGCACACAAACGTAAACACACACGCACTCACAAGGTGGCCTGTTTCTTTCATTAACACTGTAATTCAGTTGACCCTTGCACAACATCAATCAAAGACCTTTGACAAGAGAGCAAAGAACCTTTCAACACCAAACACTCACATTTGGACTTCATCCGAATAAAATATGAAGTGAAGAAAACTTTCATCTCAAACATCTAACACATAATCCAAAACAAGTTCCCCATTTTTCCGAGACACACACTGTCAAAGAACACAACCCTATAATAATGCAACATCCACCCAAGTTTTCACCAAGTCATCCATTTACTTGTTACATGTGATGTGTGACCCGAAAGTACAAACCCCCAGGAGGGTTTAGACCTTTTATTAAAAACAGCAGGAGTGAAAATCCAGAGATTGTTGTTGGTAAATAACTGTGCAGACAGCGAGAGGTGCTAGACTATGAGTTTCAACGGTGCAGTAAGAGTAACATCAGGAACTAGATTCAGCTGCCTGCTGATTGGAAAAAAAAATTAAAAATAGGCTAACTGTTACGTTGGTATAAGCTGAGCTACCATCTTGCAGAATCTTGTTAACTCTATGCAAGAACATAAAGTTGTTACGCTGTTCAAACTTAACAAATCAAGGCAACAAAATTATGTTCAAACAAGCCAAGATTTAGATTTTGAACAATCTGTCATATAAAAACAGATAAAAAATAATCCATTTAATTAAACTATGAAGTGCTAAATTAGAAAACCGAAAAAAAAATTTTTTTTAAATAAATGCGGAATTTTAGTTTGTTGGACCAAAAACAGCCGACATGCAAGATGAAGAAAGAAAAACCCAAAATGCATAGCTTTGATCAATAAATTGCCCGCCATAGGCTTTGTTTAGACAAAACCAACTAGACATTTGTGCTGTTTAAAATCAGAAAATATATTAATGCCAAAATACATTGGTTCAGTAGATCCCTCCTTGTTTGTGTTGGGATTTAACAAAAAGTTACATAACTAATTTTAATTGAAACCTTTGTGTCCACCATATTGGTGTGCTTGTAGAACAATGTCCAAAGTCGATTTACGTAGCGAGAATCAGTCCGAGTCAAATTGTGAGTTATGACAAACTAATCTGGATTACGTTCCTAGGAGAAAACAAGTCGGCCGAAAGAAAGAGGGCAATGGTGGATAGTAGGCTAGAGTACATCAAGGTTTTCAAGATTCCCTTGAACATCTTTTTTTTTTTTCTTGCAGTAACTTTGAACCAAAATTGTTTTCAACGACCAGCAGGACAAAAAGAGAAAGTTAAAGCTGAAGTGAAATCCGGAACACACCAGCGAAAATAGCCCACTATGGAAACTCAATGAGCGTAAAGCACAGAATATAATTTTATAGATTACATTTGAAACAGCTTAATGATTTTAATAGTGGTTATCAAAAAAGAAGCTCATACAATACATCAGTCATAACCCAAGACTATTTTCAGTGTCTACGTTTATATACCAAAAATGGTTCCAAATGCAAGAGAAAGGAAGAAATAGAAAAGACGCAGATATCAAAAGAATGATAGCTGCAATTATCTGCATCGACTGATGACTCATTGTTCGTCAGATTTTCATTATTCAGTTTTGTTGCTGTCTAAGCCTCCCACAACTCAGTTTTATCAAGACTTAAAAAAAAAGAATAATTACTTTTAGATTGAACACTTTGTTCTCATATTTTAGAATGATTGTTTCTCCCATTCTGCCAATTTAGGGTTGTATTGAAACAGAGCTCAGAACCGTTAAAATTCATTACGATATTAAAACAGAGTTCTTTTTGTTTCCTATCATTGCACATGATTTAAGGAAAAAAGAACGTCATCAGACAAGAAAATGATTTTCCAATGACTCTCATTTCCAGATAATATTTACTTGCTTTGCAATTAACTTGACAGGCTTGAAAGTTCACAAATAACCAATCACAAAATACCAGGGGAAGAGTTTTTATTGTGTTTTCTGCATGGCCAAGGTCCAAAAAGAAAAAAAACTGCCTGTGCTCAGGTCGACTGCCGAACTGACTGCTTCCTCTGGCACCGCTGAACGTTTCAGATGCTTATTAGCCATTAAAGTGCTGAAGCTCATCCGAGGGAGATGCTAACCAAGATGATTAACAGTTTAAACTCTCATTTAACACGCAGAGATAGCCTGGTCATGGCACTCTCTTCACGTTGTGCTCTCGGTCCTTCTTCCACTCCCTCTGAGCCTGAGTAATATGAAGTTCATAGCCCAGTGCCTTAATAGATGTATTAATATAACCAATGGGCTTTGGAGAGCATGAAATTATCTTTGAGCGATGAATTAAAGCCTTATTGATTGTCTGTAAGGTATTCACTACACAGCAGACAATTTGGGGCATGTTTTGTTGACTGATTGGACCGAAGAAAGACTGAATAAATGAATAAATCATTGGCGGTGTGGAATGATGAACAAAACAGAGGTGGGTTTGTTTTCATTTTTTGATGATAAATATAGCTTTTTTTCTATCATTTTTATTGCAACTTTTACCCGCTAATGGCCTGAAAGCAAAATATACGACCAACAAAACTCAGCTCCGAAAAATAGTAATTTGGCTTCAGTTTGATGCACTACGAAATATCTGATTGTTTAATACTTAACATCTTTTGATTAAAAAGTTGGACTAATATGGGAAACGAAAGGAAATTCTTCTGTTATCAAACTTTATAAACCAATTTTACACAAAAGGGACACTTTTTTCAATTATTTTCTATTTTGTGCAATTTCGATAAACAAATTTTAGATTCAAATTGAAGAATTATTCTACCCAGGATGTTTCAGAGACTTCATAATCAATTTTTCCAAAGAACTGAATTAACTCGACATAAAAAATTGTTTCAAAAAGTAAAAATATAAAAATAAAATTTTCATCATTTTATGAGTAAATAGTACAAATCTTCTTCTCCTTTCGGCATTTCCCTTCAGGGGTCGCCACAGCAAGTCAGTTTCTTCCATCTAACCCAATCTGCTGCATCCTTATCGGTCACGCCAACTATCTTCATGTCTTCTTTCACTGTATCCATGAACCTCCTCTTTGGTCTTCCTCTACTCCTCTTTCCTGGTGGTTCCAAACCCATCATCCTTCTGCCGATGTACTCTGTCTCTCTTCTCTGTGCATGTCCAAACCATCTCAGTCTGGCCTCTCGGACTTTATCTCCAAAACCTCTAACATGTGCTGTTCCTCTGATCCTGTCCATTGTGGTCACTCCCAGAGAGATCCTCAGCATCTTCATCTCTGCTACCTCTATCTCTGCTTCCTGTCTTTTCCTCAGTGGCACTGTCTCTAGACCAAACAGCATGGCGGGTCGCACCACGGTTTTGTACACTTTTCCTTTCATTTTAGCTGAAACTCTTCTGTCACACATCACACCTGATACTTTTCTCCACCCGTTCCAGCCTGCTTGAACACGCTTCTTCACCTCTTTTCCACACTCTCCATTGCTCTGGACTGTTGAGTAAATAGTACAAATGCAGTGCACAAAAAAACCCCAAAAAACTGGTAGATTGTTTTTCTTGGAAAATAATTTTAAAAAAAGGACATGTCCTTTGACTATGTTGCTTTGATTTTCGGTCTATCTCGTTGTAACTTAAACAAGCTGCCTTTCTAAACTTAGCCAAGATATCAAATGACGAGAAAGAATGAAAACAACCTCAAAGAAGCAAGGATGGCGTATAAGAAAAAAAAAGATCAGTTTATAAAAATCAAAGGAGGCAGATACATGCCAGATTGGACAATTGAACCCACTCATTAATAAGAAGCACCTTTAAAATGCCAAATGATATTCTACAAAGAAACGTCTCAAATCTCTCTAGACATCAGGTGGAAAATAAATCACAACAAAGGTCGCTAGCAAAATAATAAGAGTGCATCCAGATTATTGGAAAAAGTCTGTCTAAAAAAAAAAACCCAGAAAGGTCTACACGAAAGCTTTTCTATGAAATAAGATGACTATTATTTATTTATTTCTAACATACATTATTGATACCTCATGGGGAAATTCTGTACTGCAAAGGACCGCAGCAGGAAGCTATGACAGAAACTGTGGTAGGAGGAATTGGTGTAAGGTGTCTTACCCAGGGATACTTAGGCATGAGGAAACCAACCTACAACTCACTGGTCTTAGTCAGCCACTATCTACTGCTGAGCCATGCTTTTATTTTTTGGACATTGCAGATCATGGCTTTGTGCGTACTGATATCGAAAATGCATCAAATATAGTGTAGAAATACACTTTAAGATGGGGTATTGTGCTTTGTGGGGTAATAATTATAATCAGTCAGCTAGTTGTGTGCACTGCTGCTCGAAAACACTTCCTACTTATTTTGGGATATGAGCATGATGGTTGACAAAATCCACAGCCAAGAACAATCTGGTATTCAAATAATATCTCAATACTAGACAAGAGAGCTCGCAAATTAATCAAACATGCATGAATAAACTAGGAAACTACTCTGGGTATCTTTTTAATCTAGGAATAATATTCAAGTTTCGTTTGCATAACATTAATAATTTGTAGGTTTTAATTAAAATCTATTTAAGTTTCTCGTCCGTCAAAAACACTCTTGATGATTACATTCAATCCCACAACAAAATGCAAATATTTACTTCATACCTACACAAAAAAAATGCTTTTAATAAAATAAATTTATTGAATTCAAGACTCAGACTGAGGCTATCAACATTTCTTATCGTCTAACTTGATTTTCATGCAGCTTGGACGCTGAAAAAAAAGCCATCTCTGAGTTGTTAAACATCAGGCGATCCAGAGTTGAGGTGCACATTGGTTAAATACCTTACTCCCCATCACATCCTGCAAGACCAGGGTTACAAGAACTGAAGAGGAGATTAGAACAGATTGGGTGCATAAGTGATCAGATGTGTGCATGTGTGGTGGGCCCAGATTGTGAAGTGTCTTGAACATAACAGATAACTTTGACACAAAGTATCTGTTTTATGATGTGTTACGAGGTGAGGGTGATGTGGTTCATAATGAATCTAAGCTGGTGAATGCTGGAAAAAAAAATCTTATTAAAAGATTTCTTTGCAAAACCAACAATAACAATAATGCGGACATGGATGGTTTGAAAAAGTTTTGCCGTTTGTGGAAATTAAAGTTTCCACAAATCAATGTTTAGCTTTTGTGCTAAACATTGATTTTACAAATTTTCAAAGTTGTTCAAGTTGTGAGAATGTTAACTAAATTAAAAGAAGAAGGCCAGAAGGCCATCTTTTTATTGCACAAACAACAGCACATAAAGCAAAATGAAACCTGTTTTTTTCTCTCTCCGCACATTTTCGCCCCAAAAAGCACTTTTTTTCATAAACTAGCTTGTTTAGTTTAATAAATCCTCCTCGTCTTAGAATCAAGTCTCATTGTAAGCAGGAAGCTTTGGTCCACACTCAGCCTGCACATTGTTCATTTAACAATAATCAGCTAAATATAGATTTCTGTCTCTCTTGCCTTTCATGCTTCAGATAATTTCAGCCCACTTGCTCGATTCCTTTCATTTATCAAATTCCCTTTTTTCCATTTTTATTAGTTTTGAGAAAGTCACATGTCAAAGTTGATGCATATTATAGGCAAGAACATATTTGATCTCATTTTTAAATTGAAATATATGCTTTTATAAAACACAATTCTTGTGTGTCACTATTAGACACTGCTTTGATTCCGAATGGCAGTCGCAAAGTTCCCCATAGACCCAAAATATATCTGAGTGACAAACTGTTGTTAAACATATTTCAACAAATAGTGTTTATAAACTATTTCCGAATGGTCTGTCCATTTGACCAATCACATTTCAGCCAGTATTTGTTGCCAGGTAAGCTAAAATGGGTAGAACTTCATAAAAAACTTTTGGGGTCATTCTGGTAGCTGCCTACACAAAATGAATGAATATAACATTTTTGCGTCAACTAGTTAGACTGGCGACCCTCTCAGGGTGTATCCTACCTTTCACCTGAAATTAGCTGATATAGGCTCCAGGATCTCTTGCGACCCCATTTGGGGTAAGTGGTTCAGAAAATGAAACAAAACGAGTCACATTTTGAGCCTGGCCCCGAATCTCGCTCGTCGAGCGGACAAGTCTTCTCGTAGACTAAATTTCACGTTACTGTTCTCAGACCTGCTGATTTGACAGTTACATAGCATAGCAAGTAAGCCAGCAAACACAAGTTCACCAGCGGGCTACTTCTACTTCTTCTTTCGGCATTTCCCTTCAGGGGTCGCCACAGCAAGTCAGTTTCTTCCATCTAACCCTATCTGCTGCATCCTCTTTGGTCACACCTATTATTTTCATGACTGTATCCTTGAACCTCCTCTTTGGTCTTCCTCTAGTCCTCTTTCCTGGTGGTTCCAAATCCAGCATTCTTCTTCTGATGTACTCTCTCGCTATGCTAATGGAAATATAAATTTTCCGTTCCGTCATTTTCCGCTTGTTCCGGGGTCGGGTCAAGGGAGCAACAGCCTCAAACGGGCAGCCGAGGCCTCTCTCACCCCGGCTGCATCCTCCAGCTCACCCGGAAGGATCCCAAGTCTTTCCCCGGCCAGCTGTGAGACATAGTCTCTCCAGCGGGTCTGGGGTCTGCACCTTGGTCTCCTCCCGGTGGGATGTGCCCGAAACACCTCGCCCGCGAGGCGCTCGGGGGGGCATCCTGACCAGATGCCCGAACCACCCCATCTGGCTTCTCTCGACCTGGAGGAGGAGTGGCTTGACACCGAGCTTCTCCTGGATGGCAGAGCTCCTCACCCGATCTCTGAGTGAGAGCCCAGCCACCCTGCGGAGGAAGCTCATTTCGGCCGCTTGTACCCGCGATCTCATTCTTTCGGTCACCACCCACAGCCTAATATATAATATATAATTTGATGGCTTATTTACTTTAAAGATTATTTTTAAGACACTTTTCAAAAGAAGTTGAACAAAGTAAAAAAAAAAAGGTGGTTTTATAATCATAAAATAGTTACTTATTCACGAACATTAGGAATTCTGAAGGTCTAAGGTGTAAAATCCACAGCCCACCAATAATATGTATTAATATTTCACACATTTTATGCATGAAATGCGTTAAAAAAATATAAAGTTTAAGAATTTTAATGATCTTTCAAATAAGTTCATGTTCACTTTGCACCACCGTCTCTCTGACACACACATCTGTCTCTACTTTCAACCGCACTGTAAGAGGAGTGTTTACCGAGGGCTATCTGATAGTAAATCTCCTTTGCAAACACACATTCTTACTGTGTTTACTCTCCTGTTTCTCAGTCTTAGTAGCTGTCTGGATGTTTGACTGTTGCCTGACTGTCTGTCTCCAGCTTGACAGCCCACCTGTCTCCCTCCCAACTGCCGTCCCTTGTCTCTCTGTCACGCACTGACTCGCTACCGCTGGCTCTGGTTAAGTCTTTGTTTAACATTAGCACAGGAAGACAATCAAAAAACACTTTCTCTCTGTCAGTAAACTAAATGAGCACAGACTTACACAGAAACATGCCAAACACACACACACACACACACACACACACGCTCAGCCCAACCAGCGAGCAGTGGATGGACAGAGAAACAAAAGCAATGTCCATAAACAAAAAGTCCGTTTGTTTGGACTGGCCAGAGCGAAAAGATGGAGAGCCAATAAAGTGACTGGCTCCAGAGGAGGTGAGGTGAAAGTTCAAGTGTTTTAGTGGTTTTTCAGAGAGTGTGTGTTTCTGTGTGTATACGTGTGTCTATCAGCTGTGGTGGTGGTCCTTAAGTAGTCATTCACTCCACACAATACACCCCGCCGTCCATTCTGTTTTTTTTTTTTCTTTAGGGTTAGACATGCTTCAAGTAAAAAAAAAAAAGTTAAAAAAAAAAAAAGAAGACCGACACTGTGGACCACCCTCACTTTTTACTGTATATGAGGACAACGGACACATATTTTAGCATGTGCACTTCTTTTTAGAACTTTTAATTCTTCAAAAAAATGACAAAAAACTGCAAAAGTGCTGCTAAGACAGGACAAAGCAAACGGGCCAATAGGCAATAACACAATAATAATAATAATAGGCAATAATAATAGGCAGTAACACACCCTCACAATTTTTGGCGGGATCACATCCTCACCTATGACCTGTTTGCTGCTTGTTGTTTTTGAGCGCACACAGACTGTCTTTGAGTTTTGGAGCTTCTCAAATATCCTTCATCTGGTGCTGCACTGACTTTTCTGGGTTCCAAGGCATGGTCGACAGTTAATGATTTCACCTAACCACAAAAACTAGTAAAAAAAATATGTTCCTTTCCCTTCTGTCGTCTTCCGCTTATCCGTGGCCAGGTCGCAGGGGTAACAGCCTCAAACGGAAAACCCAGGCTACTCTTACCCTGGCTGCATCCTCCAGCTCACCCCCAAGGGTCCTAAGTCATTCCCCAGCCAGCTGTGTGACATAGTCTCTCCAGCAGATCCGGGGTCTGCCTCTTGGTCTCATCCCGGTGGGATGTACCCGAAACACCTCATCAATGAGGCGCTTGGGGGCAATCTGACCAGATGCCCAAACCACCCCATCTGGCTTCTCTCGATCTGGAGGGGGCGGAGCGGCTCGACACCGAGCTCCTCTCGGACGGCAGAGCTCCTCACCTGATCTCTGAGTGAGAACCTTGCAGAAGAGGCTCATTTCGGCCGCTTGTATCTCCGATCTCACATAATTCATATTTTGTCGAAGTTTGCAACAAAGATAGGATTTTTTTTTTTGGGAAGGGGATGGGGGAGTTTAAGAGTAGAAATGAATTCAAATATTTCTTTTATATTTAAATCCGTGTCACACGATGTATTTTTGTTTTCCCTTCGATACTTTTGTCTGCCTTTTTGTTTTTCCCCTCTTTGTCTCGAAACACACCAGCTTCCCCCCCAAATTCAAACGCTACAGCTTTTACATTCTTTGTTATTTCTTCTTTTGTGAAAGAATTTAGACAAACGAGAGCTGACAATCTCTGCTGAAGAAAGGACATGAAACCCAAATGAAAAAAAGAATACAGGAGTAGAAGAAGGAGGAGGAACGTTCCCCACATCAAACAAGAATATCCAGACAGAAGAAAAAAAGTACATAAATGTGTCAAAAAACACACCCTGACTGTATATGGAGCTGGATTTGCCTTGCTGGTGTTCCCTGTAGTATTCTTTTCAATTTCAAAGATGTTCAAATGCAAAACGGGGGAGAAAAAAAACAGAGAAAACAAATTCTTATTCAGGAAAAAAAATAAAATGGGGGGCACAAAACAAAAACGATAAGGTGTCTTTGAATCAGTGTCATTGTACGCTCTATCTGTGAGCAAGACAAGGCGGGAGAAGTTGAAACGAAGACAAAACTGCGGGGAGGAGAAAACGAGTGAGCAAGGAGGAGCGAGGGCAAAGCAAAGAGACAAGGTGACGAGAGAGGGGAAAGCGGCATGAGCGTGTCCTTTGAAGATGAGCAGTGTCCCTTGGTGACTCGCGTTCCTGCTCTCCTTCGTCTCCGCTGCTAGATTAAACGAGGATGGAGCGGAGTGATGGGAGGGAGGAGAGGGGTGGAAACCGGGGCGGGGGCAGGAGGCCTGGAACCCTGCTGTGACCCCATCAATCAACACATACATAGACACACAGAGCCAGACACTCACGCACAGGGGTAAGCGCCCCCACCACCGCCACTAATGAGCTATTTACACAGAAGCTTGTTTGTGCACAGCCTTAGAGCAATGCCAAAATGCACACACAGACACACACACACACACACATACATACACATTCTTATACACTCATGCACATGAGAGAGATCAGGTGCATCAAAACCACAAACCAAAATAAAATTTCCATCTCGAATGCACATTTTTTTTCTTGAAATCCATATGTGTAACACTGATATATTCTAATGATGTATCCAGTATCAGTGTTGGGTAAGTCATTCAAAAAACTGCATCGGATAAGCATCGTAGATTACGAAAGATAACAAGAATAAGTTGACGCCAAGGTATCAAAAATGAAAAATATACCTGCCCTAGATCACAAACTAATAAAGAATAGTTGAGGTCTGTGTGCTAACTAGTAGGTTGAAGTACTCATATGTGTAAAGTTTTAAATAATTTTACTATTATGTTATCAAAATTTATCGTGTGACCTATTTGTATAAATTTCCAAAAAGGGGTAGCAGGTAGAGATAGAATAAATTTTCAATCAGAGCTCAAAGGAATTTAGTCCACTTGCTATTGGTGGAAGAAAGATATGACAACTTGGAGGTGATGTCTTGAATTAATCCATAACTGGTACTCTCGATTCTTATTGGTCCTCGATTCATTACTTCTTCTCCCTCTTGGAGAGAACTGTGGGCAGTTCTCGGGAACTTGTGAACTTAACCTTTAATTGTAAGATCCTGGAAATGGATTACAATAGAACCCCATCAAGATGCATGTGAAAGTGGGGGAGTGGGTGGGCGCTGACAAGCGTCCCAAAGAGGTCACAATATCAATTAATTTCATTCATCTATTCATTTAAATAATATTGTTACTTGTGTTACGGAAATTGTAGGACACTTTTTTCTCAGTATATTTACCAATGTGGCATTATTGAAAAAAATGGATGCAATGCAGGAACTTTACATTTGTTACCATATTTTGTTGGATTTGTAATTTGTAATGTGCTGCTATGAAAATATAAAAAATATTAATTATGAAAAAGTGATTCCTAAATAGAAAGAATGCTTTGCTGATATTTGAAGAAAAAGCAATACACAGATCACACACTCTGACACAAATGGTGGACCCAAAATGTTCCGTCCTCCACCTGTTCAGAGCTCCATTTGTATAATTGGGGAGCAGCTGGCTGATAGGTGCGTGTTACAGACTCGCTATCCCCATCGCTCACTGCAGACTCCAAAGTATTAGCTGAAGGGCTGTTGGTGCTGGGGTATGGTAATCTGGTTTTCTGCTTCCTGTCTGTTTGTCGCTCTCTCTCATCATCCAATTCATTTCAAACTAATTTGCCTGATGAGTATTTCTGCAAATCTCTGCATGGTTCTTACTGTTGGAACACTAACAATGATTAAAATAGCTCCATGGAGTAGCACGATTATCCGCTGAAACAACACAATAAATGTATCCGTTTAAGACCGCAATTTATTATGTTTTTATTTTTTTGTGTAAATAAAAAGAATTTATTTTTTTGATTATGTGAAGTGACGTGACACTTGATTACACCTCAAAGTAATATTTCTTAATAACGATAAAAGACACATTTAAAGGTAATTGGAACGCCAGGTAAATTCAACTCACATTCCTCTTGTTATAGTTTTTTTTCTTCATCAATATTAAGATTCAAGATCTTAGAATCTTATTTTTGGAAAATCACCTTTTCAGATTATTTTTCTCATCATGCAATACTGCCGACTAAATTTTTCCGCCATTTTTTCCGCCGTTTGAACTTGTTACATCAATCCAATTGGCTTGTTGCTAAAAGCCTGACAAATCAGTTGCCCTGTCAGAGTTCACAACGATTCACGCAAAAAGAAAAACTGAGACAGACCGTGTGTAAAACAAAAGGCAATTTGAACCTTTTTGCTATTAGCTCATTGTTGGTGTTAATATTCTAAAATCATTTTAAAAAAAATCATACTATAATTTTTCCCTCATTGGGGATGTTACTTTTGCTGCACTGCACCGCAGCAGGCAACCACGATGGCATCAATGGTGGGAGCAACGAGAACAGGCAGGGGCAAACCATGACAAGCGGGCCACATGTGGCCTGTTAAACGTTTTAATCCAGCCCGCCGAACATGAAAAACTTGAGTAAAAAACATGTCAATGTTTTATTTCCCCTGCAATTCTGATGTTTTTTCACTAGAGGGCGCACTCTGAACATATTGGCTTGGTTGAGAAGACAACAACACTGCTCCCATTAAACTGTGTGTGTCTCTGTGATGTGCAAACTGTCAAAAGAAATAGTGTGCACATATATGGAAAGCCATCGGGGCCAATACACGCACGTTAACAAGCGTGTTAGATGTTAAAAACAAGCAAAATGTTACATCAAGTGCTTAGATTCCAAATCTAGCGCTGCAAAATGCATGTTTTTAAGCGCTATCGACCTAGATTTCAGACCTGGCATCGCTAAATTTGAAATTTACCGCTCTTGATGTAACATCTAGCATGCTTGTTTAAAATCTAGCGCGCCATTCTATTGGTCAAATCTAGCGGTTACCAAAGCATGCCATCTATCTGCTCCTGTTCCGGCCCTCTTGTAAACAGTTAGAACTCAATGTGGCCCACGAATTAAAAAGTTTGCCCACCCCTGAAATAGAGGGTTACGTGTCTGGGTTAGGGTTATGACTCTTAGGCTTAGGCCCAGTGGGAACCGAACCGACATGTCCCGGTCCAAGGATGGATATGCTATCATTGAGCCAATGCCTCCTCTCTAATTTGAAATCCATATTTTGTGCACCACCAGAATAAACCCAGGATATGGTCATCAAGTAGACCTCATTAAAAATGCAGTGCACAAAAAATGATAAAAGTTATAAGTTTTGTTTTTACATTTCCATCTACTCAGATACCCTTACACGTAAGCACACAACAGCAACACGCTCATTCCCATACTAATGAAGCAAAAAAAAGAGTCAGGGTTGCACACACGGTTGGCTACATTTAGGAGTGGCATTTAAATTATCTCATTTAGGAATAAATGAGTTCTGGTCGTATGCACTTTAAATGGTCCATGTTCAGTTAATAACAAACTTTATTGAGTGTTGCTGCCGCATGTTCAAACCAGCAGACTCTAAAACATGCACCACTGTGCAATCATATTATTGCACTAATTAGATCTTTATTTACTTCATTATCTGTATTTTTTCCAACTAGTTTCATGGAAATTATATTTTATTTTTCAGAAAGCTGTTATGCGTGTTCCCTGGAGAAATGACTAGTGTGGCTTACACCTATTTATAGACTGTAAGGAACACAGAAGTTATGTCAAGGATGCAGTTAATCTCAAATGATTTCCCTCCATATGTTTGATTAAATGAATACATTTGTACACCAAGTACCATATTTTGTGTATGTAAACTAATTGAAGTAAATAAAAGAAAAAGAACAGAAAAACCCTTCAGCGAAAACCGAGGTGACAAAAAAGAATATGTCGCCTAATGAATCGAGCTCCTTCTGGCTCATAATGTGGCTATGCATTACTAAAAATATTAAGTGTACATAAAAAAGAAACAAGTCATTAAGGGTGTAAAAGTGTAGTGCAATTATAGTCTCCAGAAAATCTAACTTGGTAACATGTTCTCTGGGGAATGGAGTGTGTTTGGTTGTGTTCACAGCGACTGTGTGCAACATTAATAACACTTAATAAAAGAAAGTTGTTGATTGTGAGACACTCTCTAGCCCTAAAGCTTGATATTTTTCCCCAACAATTGCGCCAGCCAACAAAGAGACAGATATGAGAAAGATATGAAAGAAGCAGCGAATGATGGCTAGTTAGATCCAAACAGGAATGGTGACATGCAGCGAAAGGGCCGTACGCTCTTTTCTACTTTCGAACAGTGACTTTGACAAATGGCTGATCTGAAACCAGTTTGAGCCAGAAGACAGACAAAGGCACTGTTTTGTTTGTGTGTTGCAGAAAAATAGGCTTCTGCCCTGAATAAAAACTGAAGTACCCAGTCAGCAACATGACAAAGCAATCTACTGTGGCTGCTTTGAGAAGCTGACAGGACCCCCTGCACACACACAGACACACACACACACACTTGAACTCACTGTTGTTCCTGATCCGTTTTGCCCAAGGTTATTCAGAAAAGGCCCAAAAAATTGAATTTCATAAAGAAACAAGTATTTCAGAATAGACTTTTGAATAAAACTCTTCTACTGCAGACAAATCAGACATTATGAATAATACGCATTCCTGGATAATCGGTCATCATACCGGCAAACATCCAGGATAAAGTTTTCTCAAAGAAACACTAAGACATTTTCTATCTTCTAGTGTCATTCCCTTAATTTAGATGAGTTTGTACGGTCATCCAGTATCACCACCATGTTTACTCTTGTAACTCGCCATCAGTGGTGGAGCGAAATGAAGTAAATGTACTTTGTTACTGTATTTAAGAAAAAAATTGTGTATCTGTACTTCACTTTAGTAAAATTTGAAACCTGTACTTTTTACTTTTACTTCACTACATTTCAAAGCTGTACTTTTACTCCGCTACTTTTTTATAGTGTGTTTTGCTTTTTTTGTAACATTTTTGGTCAGGATTTCGAAAAATATACATGTTTTTTTAGCGCAACTTGAAGCCGTATTGCCAAAATAAACCTGTAGAGGGAGCAGTTGATTGCCTGCAGTCTCCAAGAGGGAGAAGAAGTAATGAATCGAGGACCAATAAGAATTGAGAGTAAACATTTTCTGCAATCATTCACCACCAAAAAACTAACATCACTTATAGCACAAATTGAAAATAAAATTTGAAAAAGTAAGAGGATCGTTGTTCGTTGTGTTTACTTTTAAATAAAAAGTTGTGCCATCATTAGACAGAGTATTTATTTGTGACCTACAGCACAAAAATAACATTTGAATTATGGTCAAATATTTTTACTTTTTACTTAAAAAGTAAAATTTACACCAATTACATTTGTACTTTTACTTCAGTAGATTTTTTATTGGTACTTTTACTTGCCGATAAGTAAATTTTTTGCCTAATTATCTATACTTTTTCTTAAGTACAAAAGTGAGTACTGCACTGCTCGCCATATAACTGTTTTCAAATGTGTAAAACACGGAAGTGTGTCATGGCTTCTGCACAAATCTCTATTTGAAACCTAATGACTAAATGCGAACTTTAGGCTGCCGTTTCCTAGAGCGCGTAAATACATGGACGGGGACATTATAGGTATATATTATAACTTATCTAATTACAGTGGACAGCATATGGATATATGGGAAAAAAGAACAACTCTTGTATACTTCTTTAAATTTTACACCTTTAAACAAAACATAGTTTAATAAAAAATATTCAGAATTGTTTTGTTTTGAACCCAAAATGTTGAAAATTGTGTTTGCACATTTCCTGATGTTTTATACTTCAAGAACATTTGCAGCCAGTCGTGGTTGAAAGTGTTGTAAACCTGGGGAAAAAAGCTTTGAAAGCATTGTGCGTCATATAGGTTGAAAGCCTTAATGGACACTCAGAATTTCAAGGTGACCAAGAAAAAGTTAAAGGGATAGCTACAGGGCAAAGCAGTGGACAGCAGGACGGTCTTAAATGGAAAGAAAGACTACTCGAAAGAGGGTTGCGTAATGGAAGGATGGGGACAAAAACCTGAGATTAGGAAAAATCTACTAAATAATGTATATGCCTGCAACATGGGGACTAGAAAAGTGAGTTTCCATCCCGTAACTGTCACACCAACCTTCCCCGATGAGTCTTACATTCACCATGTGAAGTGGCTCCAATAACACATTGCGCTCTACCCCTGTTGGGTCTCAAAGCATTTTCCCACAAATTACTTTGTGCAGCAGGAGTAGCTCCAGTCCCGAAAGATGACACCAATCCATTCAAACAAATCTGAGTCTACCTTTGAGAAATATGGGATTTATGATTGAAATGTCCATTACACAGCTCTAGGTAAAAGGTATGCATCAGGATACCGATGGATCCCAGTAGACAACGTCAGGTGTTGAATGTAAAATAGGGGCCATACAAACAGGACATTCACATTGACGTAATGCAGTTAAATCCTCCATGGGATTATTTTGTGGTTATTCCAGTCATGAGTTGATGTCTGATGTCCGCCAAGGCTACCCTTTGTCACCGATTCTGTTCATCACCTTTATGGACAGAATATCTAGGCGCAGCCGAGGCGTTGGAGAGATCCAGTTTGGTGACCTGAGGATCGGATCTCTGCTTTTTGCGGATGATGTGGTTCTGTTGGCTTCATCGGACCGTGATCTCCAGCTCTTGCTGGATCGATTTGCTGCCGAATGTGAAGCGGCCGGGATGGGAATTAGCGCCTCTAAATCCGAGACCATGGTCCTCGCCCGGAAAAGGGTGGATTGCCCCTTGCGGGTCAGGGACAGGGTCCCGAAAGAACGAGATTGCGGGTACAAGCGGCCAAAATGAGGTTCCTCCGGAGGGTGGCTGGGCTCTCACTCAGAAATCTGGTGAGGAGCTCTGCCATCCGGGAGGAGCTCGGTGTCGAGCCGCTCCTCCTCCAGGTCGAGAGGAGCCAGATGGGGTGGTTCGGGCATCTGGTCAGGATGCCACCCGAGCGCCTCGTGGGCGGGGTGTTTCGGGCACGTTCCACCGGGAGGAGACCAGGGGGCAGACCCCGGACCCGCTGGAGAGACTGTCTCACAGCTGGCCGGGGAATGACTTGGGATCCTTTCAGGTGAGCTAGAGGATGCAGCTGGGGAGAGAGAGGCCTGGGCTGCCCGCTTGAGGCTGTTGCCCCCGCAACCCGACCCCGGAACAAGCGGAAGATGACGGAACGGAACGGAGTTGATGTCTGATCATAACAACAAGTTGATTCCTCAAGTTTCTCAAGTTACAGACATGCGTGTAAACTTTGACGGGAAACTGTGTCTCATTAGGCTTATTTTGTGTCAGAAATTGAAAATAACTCATAAATAAGCTAAATTTTTTAGCCCAATCATTTCACATTAGCCTCAAACATGATGCATAACAAATATTCAGTGCAGAGGATTATTTTTACTCATTGCAAACTTGACAGATGCTGGCAAGTTGTAAACAATTCACCTGACTTAAATCTTTCATGTCAGTTTTTTGGTAAACAACAGAGATCTAAGATGGAAAATGACTCAATAAATAACTTTTATTGCATCATCTTATCATGGCATGATGCATATGTATGATCAAGGTCACTGAGCAGAGATTTTGAACACCTCCTCTAATATGTTTTTACTATTTTCTAACCCAGTTTCAGCACTATTTGAGCCTAAAAGCTCACAGGAAATGTCTGAAAAATGACTGTTTATTTCAACACATCACATCAGTAATTACTGTCTGGGATGACAAATCTTTTCCGTGTCAACTGAGGGGCACACAGCATGGAAACTTCAATATTATTTACAGCCACAGATGAAAAGTAAATAGATTCAAGATTTTGCCCTAAACCCACATTTTGCACATCAAGCGGAGGAAAAGCCAGAGGGTCTGAAATCGCTGCTTTGCTGCATACTCTTATTTTAACTCTGAGACTACAGAGAACCCAAACACATGCTTGTAATGTAATATGTCCCAATAAACAGCTGTGTGCACGACACAAAGACCGCAAAGAGATGGAATCTCGAAACTTGTCCTTTATTTCACCACAATCAACAACAGAACACCTTTTCTTTCCTCATCCATTTAACATGAGATGTAAATATCTCTGAAAGATTTAGCTGGGCCCAGATTGTGGGAGTGTGTGTACTGTATGAGAGTATTTGAGAGAAAGCTCATTTAGAAAAAGAATATGTATGAGAGCGTATGGATGAGAAGGAGAGATAGGCAAACGCCAAATTAGATTTAGAGAAGTGAAAAATGGAAGAAATTAAAGTGTGGGCCAGGCAAAAAAGAAATTGGGTAAATTTGTGTTGCAAAGAAACAACTGAACGGTAACTTTGGAGTGGTCTTTAAAAAAAAAAACACAATCTAGAGGTCAACAAACAGAACGAAATGTGGGTCAGACCATGCCAATAAAATACTTTGAAATTAATTGTGTTGACAGTAAAAAGAGTGAGGACTGAAAACGACCTAAAAAAGAAAAACAGAAGGAGAAAGAGAGGGTAAAAGGGTGAAAGAGAGAGGAAGGTCTTTCCAGGGGCAGTCAGCATGCAGTCTAGGACCTGAGGTAGATTAAGGGCCAAGACCTTTATGAAAGACTCTGTTGTCACGCTCAGAACACACACACACTCCAACAAGGCGCTGAAAGCTCCCAAGGGCCACAGGCTTCAAAGTTCATGTAATCTGTCCTAGTGTGTGTGTATGAGTGTGTTTGTCATACTATTGCCATCTGAATAACTAAGAAAAAAAAAAACTTGTGACGTAAAGTTGGTTTCATTGTTAATTTAAAAGTTTTACCTTTTTGAACCCTGAACAGCACAATTGTCCTTTAAAAAAATGTGTATTTGAGATGTAAACTCAAGACGAATGAACTCCAACGAGGCATTTTTTTTCCCGTCCAGCCGGCAGTGTTTATAGTCTTAACTAAACATTTTTTTTCAACAATACATACGCTTAAAGACTACCTCAAAGGGCCTCCACCTTTTCTCATTAACAATGAAAAAAGGTTCTACGCGTGCTTCAGATAGAACCACTAAAGAGTAAAGCAAAACCTGAAGCGTTAAAGCAAAACATCTCATCACGGAGTCGCTTGTGCCGTAATGGATTTTCATTGTCATGAGAAGCCGGAGCTGCAAAAACAGGAACAAAGCTCGCACGCCTGCTTTTTAGACTTAGAAAATATGCAATGCTAAATGGAAACAAGTCCCTGTTTGCAGAAAATGGACAAACTACAACATGCATTCATGCAGGTAGATTTAATTAAGACCCTATCATAGAGTTTATACACAACTCACTCACAAACACCCCTGTGTTGAAGAATGTTGTCAAGAGGAAGTAAAAGCTAAAAAAAGACGAGCCAACCCCATTTCTAAGAAGCTAGAGGAGCTACGCTAACACTGAGCCAGCAAAGAGACATAAATAGAACTATTATCCATACTTTGCTTTCGCTAGATGTCATTTCACTTGTGTGTGGCCATTTTGCACCGAGGGACCTGGCAGTGCTTGACTGCTATTCAGAGAGGTCTAAAAGCTTGTGGAGGTGACACCACTGCCCCATGTACCTCTAAATATTACATCAGCTTCATCCCTGTGGAAAACATCCTTGAGACTCCTTTAGAAGTGCTATTTGTGTCCTCCTGTTTTTTCCATCTGACTTCTTTCCTCTACATGTTCTTTGTATTTTTATGGATTAATCATACTCTTCAAGTCAGCATGTAGTGCTTTTACTATTCGTAACAAGACTAATTTTTGGTGGAAAATATTTTCTAAGAATTTCAGTTTCCACAAAAATCTTGAGTAATCTGGGATGTTTTTCTAACCTATGTACACTTTATTGTTAAGTTGTATATCTATTGAGAGTGAGAGTTGGACTCCACCTTTGTGACCAGTTCTCTTCATTACTTTCCGTGAACAGAATTTCAAGGTGCCGCTGAAGAAGAGGTGCAGGATGCAGTTAAGTGGCCAGAAGTTTGGGTTTATTTTTTCCAAGGGTGATGTGGATCTATTGGCTTCATCAGGCTGTGATCTCAAAATGTCACTAGAACGATTTGCTGTTGAGTGTGGAGCGGCAAGGATGGGAATCAGCGACTCTGAATCTAAAACCATGTTCTTTAACCTGAAGAGAGTACACCACCGTCCACAGGTCAAGGACAGGATCCTGCCCTTGAGAGAGTTTAAGTTTCTTAGGGTCTAGTTTGCAAATGAGGAATGGATAAACTTTTTTATGGATCTGTGAGGGATTCATAATAAGTAGGATGTTTTACCAGTTTGTCGTAAGAAAGAGAGATTTGAGCCAAAAAGCAAAGCACTCAATGTACCAGTTAAACTACAGTGGTGAAGAAAAGTTATTTCTTATTGAAACCAATGAAAACATAAGAATGGATGTTATGATCGTTTTCTTGAAAGTCTTAGCTTTAAAATGAGGTATAACTTACTGGAGTTGAACAAAGAATAAGTGTTGTTTTGAGTGCAAACGTGTTGAAAACACAAAAAATAACCCGTCGCTGGTACGGTGGGTGTTAAGAGGTTTTAAACTACAGTGGTGAACAAAAGAACAAGATACCGAATTCAAGCGGCAGAAAAAAGTTACTATTACTCAGCTTCATTATCTAATTTAGCGATAACGTGAAGTGCGCTACCATTTTGAACAAAGTCAATGAAACTAACCAGATGGGTCATTCAGGCCCTTGATTGGATTCCTCCCAGATTCCTCATTGGTAACGTCTTCTTAGCAGAATCCAAGGCCCAGGAATGCCTCAAGATCCTCCCAAAGGAACTGGAAAATGCGGTTGGGGTGGCTGGGATTCTATTCTAAGGCTGCTGTCTCATGACTCCCGGTCCAGTCCATCTCCGATTAAGCTACATATGACGGTACATACGGTAGGATGTTATTGTCTTCTGCTTATGCTACGCTGGATCATGGGAGCAAGGAACCCAACTTCCCTTGCCACATTCTCTAGCTTACCCACTTGGATCCTGAGGCATTGCCTCAGAAACTATATCACTTGGCTGGTCTGGGACATTAGACTTTCCTCTAGTAGTAATAGTCTTAACTTCCCAGGCTGATGCCATTGGGACCCGACCAATAGAGCACGGCAGTAATATATCGATACATGTGTTAAAAATGTTTTATTCATTCAAATAAATGAAATTGTACCTATTTCACAAACTAATACTACTTTCTGAAACTCGTTTAGTTAGTATTTTGGATATAACGTTTTCAGTTAAAAACGGATGCCATTGGAGATGATACCTGCATGCCTCCACACTGGCAGATGCAGGCGATCATCAGCATTTCTGATGCATGAGTTACTGTAAATTATAGTTGAACCAGACTTTTCCTTATCAGGAATATCAAACCAATTACACCACAGTGAACATATGGGCGAAAATGTGCGATATAAGGCCTTCTCAGATCCCAGCGTAAGGTAGTTACTGCGCTTTGCTGCTGCATGAGGGAAATTACTAATGAGCTAAACAAGTCAAGCATGGAAAATCCAATGGGTAATTTGAGTTGTTTTCAAGAGCTAGGTTTTGTGTTCATAAAGTCATTAGATGAAGCTAATACTTATCAGTATTTGGATTTCTTTGAAGCTAAATATGCATTTCCAACCACACACACACAGAAGCAGTACACACTCAGACATTAAGACCCTGCACTGTACTGTACAGAATAAATCCACAAAGCCCTTCAATTCATCTGAAAGCAGCTGGAATGCCGTCACACATACTGAAAGGTGCATTAAATGAGTGAAAAGTGTCCCTTTTCATGGTGAAAAAAAAAAGTGTTTTTGGCAAAGAAGTTTTTGTTTATCTGAAAGATTTTTTTTTCTTCTTTGAAATAACCTTACAAAATTTTAAATTAAAATCATTTTGTCTCACTGAAAGTGGCAGCAGGTTAATACTGAGAAAGATTAAAAAAGTGTTAGGTTTAAAAACCCTCCGCTCAGGCACGGCTTATTTGAAATGCAAGCTGTGAATAAAATATCAGTGTTTAGCTGGCCAGTCTCAGTCTATAACTCACTGTCGTCCTTCCCATTCGGCTAGAATGGATGGTAATGACACCTTCTGTATGACCACACAAAGATAATGAGCATATTTTCAAGTCTGCTGTGATAGCAAGAACAGAGAATAATATAATTGGGCTTTCCATGTGTTCCTACAAGACAAACCACCAGCATAAAAAAATCCCAAAAGACATTAAAACAAAAAGAAAAAAGAAGAATGTCTTTGTGTAAAAGCAGCTTGATGTTATCATTTAGGACCACACTGTGCTTTGACCACACAGAATAAAGGCGCCTCGTGCACCAACCACAGAATAAAAAGGGCGCTGGGTGTGCAAACGTACATAATTGGCCTCAGAGCAATCAACTCCAATTACCTCACACCGTAATTGACTTTGGGGAACTCAACAACACAGCTATCATTAAGTTTGAGCAAGCACCAGCATGCCCATGACAGCGCTTATCTCAGCAGTTTATCTCTTAGGTTGCTTACAGTTTTACCAAGATGAAAGCCATGCAGCAGGCGTTAGTGGTGTACCTAATGAAACGCTTTGTATGGTATTGAGCGCTCTATTTTGAATTTATAGACTAAAGATAGGAACCTTCTTCTAGAACAAGGGTGTCAAACGTCTGGCTTGTGGGCTAAAATCAAAGCCTTTCACTTCCAGAGGACCCAACGTGGCCAACAAATAATGGGTTAAAATCATGGGTTGATACTACCATTCTGGTGAATGTAGATCGCTTGTTGTGATTGTTTGTTGCCCTCATTGATGAGGTTGAAAGATTAATTATCAGTTGGGCAAGTTATCACTTGATCCGATCGCCAGCACCAACATTCGGAAAATCGACTCAATTTGACATCAGCCTTGTTTTTTTAAAATCTGATGGGACAATATATATTTAAAAAAAATTATTAAGCTTTGTTATTTTGGGAGGAGACGGCAGCTCATTTGTTAGAGCGTTCTCACGCGGACCGGAAGTCTGTGGGTTGGCATCCCACAGAAAGCACGTCTATAGGGTCTTTGGAGAAAACACCAAACCCCTGCTTTACCCACCATTGGCGCTGTCGAAGGGCAGCCTGCTGCGGTGTAAGGAGTGCAGCAAACAAATTTCCCTGGTGAGGGATGAATAGAGAAATCTTTTTTTTTTTTTTTTTTAAAAGCAGATGTGTCTCAATCTCCTGCCTGCTATTCTCTATCCTTGTCTCCTGATTGGCTACCGCGCACACTCTCACAGTTTCCTCCGTATGGGAAGCTTCCGAGACAGAGACAAATGCAGAAAACCGGTAGTAAAATTTGAATAAACGTCCCATTATGCAACAACGTTCTGCTACTTTCTTTTCACGTTATGAATTCTGCTGCCAAATAGAGCCTGCCACCAATGTTTACATGGCTCGGTAGATTCAAGTTGCATGCTATTAATTAATCTGGCCAAGAAAGAGCTGGGCAACTAGATCTTGGAGTAAAAATAAGTTTTTTTAGACTTATTTTTGGAAAAAAAAGTTGGGGAGCTCATGAATGAAATTTTATGACTTTGCAGGTTAGTTGCTGTAGAGTTTTTTTTTGCAGTTATGTTTTTTTCTTCATTTGATTATATGAGCATGCTTTAGCTAGTTACACAAAATTCTTCACAAAAATTTTAAATGGATATCGAGTAAAAAATCGAGTATTGTTCTTCTATAACTACAGATAATCGAATTGGCTCGAAAACCTACTGGTTGATACTTACATATGCACACAGACATAATTCAAAAAATGGAATTGATTCTTAATATATGATTTTTTTTTATTTTTTATTGACCTTTAAAAAAAAAAAAAAAAAGGTAAATAATTTTTTTTCTCTTTTTGAAGTTTTTCAATTGCAATCACATAAAAAATTTATTAAATGTCTATCTTTTATTTTACTAATATGAGTTTTATTTGTGTAGCACAAGTGTCACCAGACTCCCCTGGATGGACCGTTGTTCCTTTTCTTTGAATCAAATTTATATATATAATTTTTTTTTAGTTTGTTCACAAACAATATTAATTGCATTTTTGGGTAAAGGTTAGATCTGTTCAGGCAAAAAAAAAATTGTGGTATTCTTACCACTGCCTGGGGCAGGTCTTCTACTTCTGGAAGCAAACCGAGTCTGAAATCCAACCTATTCCATAATAATGGTATAAAATTTCAACATATCATATGCCTCAACCACACAACATAGTCACATTTCTGTGGGAATGGCCGAGATCCAACATCGACCATGCAGTTTGCACAGAGTGTAGCATTTAAGTCTGCTGCAGGTCAACATGCCCAACTTCCCTCTGAGCCCAGAATTTACATTCAAATATGCAGTTGTTTCCTTTTCCAGCAGATTTTCTTTGACATTGTGGCAGCTTTGCCTTGTATTTTCTGCCACAGAGTGACTTTACGGTTTAATTCAATAGTTGTGCAACAGATTGACCTTGATGCAGCATCAAATGTCCAAGCAAAGCTTCAGGTGTTCACACTGCTGGTTTATCCTCTATTCTCCTCATCTGAATTGCTCTTTCTGTGTTTTGTGCATTTTGTCCTCAAAAAACACAACTCTCCTGAAATACAAAGCCGGGTATAAATGGAAGAATGGCATTACAAATGCAACAAAAACAGTCTGAATAAAAAGAGCCATTCAAAGTGAAGGCACAAGTCCACCAGGTGGTATTCTGATGGAAAAAACATACTCAGTGCAAAGAGTCATCAGTGGTCATCTGCCAAGAAAACAGCTAAATTCTAAATTTTTTTATTGTTATTATTATTATTTTTAGATCTCCACTTCCTTAAAAACATATGAGCAGGGGTGCACATCATGTTTTTGTGACCTGGTGCTTATTATTCTTATCCTGAGTTGCAAAACATCTTGTAGGATATCTAAAAAAAGAAATGCAATGTTGAATAAGTTAAATTCTGCATATAGCAACACATCATACCAATCTATCAATTATTTCCCCAAAATTCTGAACTTATTTCCATTTAACATGACTTTTTCCCCCCATCATCACTTGGTTTACAATTATTTTAATCACCTTATAAATTAGATGTGCTAACATAACCCCTATTTCTATGTAAAACCTGCCCTAACCGTGAAATACTGCAAAAACTAAATAAGCAGCATGATTGCACATTTTGTCCCAAGAAGTTCCGTTCCGTCATCTTCGGCTCATCCGGGGCCGAGTCGCAGGGGCCACAACCTCATACGGGAGACCCAGGCTTCTCTCAAGAAGTTGTAATTAAAATTTTTATTCATGCGTAAGTCTTTCATGCAAACGATTATCCAATGTTTGTATTTTTCAGCATAGAAACACATTGGCTGATCTTGGTATTTTTTGGTTAATCTTGGTATTTTTTGCAGATAACACAAAAAAAACAAAGAAAAAAATGTTTTTATTGTTGCTTTTTACATCAGAGAAAAAAAGACGTTTTCAAGGCTACATTTTAAACGCCACTTTTTACAATTTTGTTTTTGGTTTGTACTGTGTTCAACCCCTTTGACGGGAAAATTTTGGTGCCACATTGCACCACAGCTGGCTGCAAAGATGGCGCCAAAGGTGGGAGAAACGAGGGTTAGGTGTCTTCCCCAAGGACACGTAGGCCTGAACTCAGTGGGATTCGAGCTGGCTTCTCCCAGTCCAAAGGCGAACATTCCACCACTGAGCGATCGCTTTGTTGTGTTGGATTTTTTCTAAAAAATATGGTTTTTTTTTCCGTTAAGCTCGTCCCGGGGGAGGGATCTCTCTTTCATGTGGATCCCCACGAGGTTTCTTATTTTTTCCCCACCGATGGGATTTTTAGAAGTTTTTCCTCACCGTGAAGGAGAGTCTAAGTGCATTAATGTGCTACTCTTGTTTAGTTAGCATTTGTTAGTTATTTTTCTTGCTGTGTATTTGTGTTAATACATTCCTCTTTTTCTTGTGAAGCCCATTGAGACGGAAATTCTGTGATTTTGGGCTATACAAATAAAATTGAAATGAATTGAATTAAGCCAATCTGCAACATTGCATACCATACGCTAACACGTTTGATATACATTTTGACAAATGCATGCACACTTGCACACCACTAATGTGCGCTTCTGAATATTACAACACGTCACTAACATACCAAGTTGCAGTATTGCTTATTCTGCTTCTAATCTGGAGCGTTTTCAGGACTTTACTGGCTTTTATTTGATGGTTGATGTTTATTGACTGGTAAACACAGAAGGACTTTCTCTCCTAGTAAATCTCTCAGTAGCGCTTCAGTGTTTTTCTGCATTTATGTTCATCTGGACTCTGTTTGCTGGGTCTGCAGTCTGAAAGCGTGATTAAGTGCAATTATCAGTCTGCCTTCTGTTCTTTTTTCACGCAGTGAAACACACACCTCCTCCACATGTATTTACATGCAAGAGAGAAAAGTTTTTTTTTTTTCTCCCTGTCAATCTCTGAGGAATAGAAGAAACATGGGATTAACGGTGGGGAGTTTTGGAAATGACAAAACAGTTTTCAGTAAGTAAATACATGTCACTAAAAAATGGGATGTTCTCTGTAGACCTCAATATAATGTAAATATAATGTGAAATTTAACTTCAACTATCTTCTTTTTCTTCTCCTTTCGGCATTTCCCTTTAGGGGTCGCCACAGCAAGTCAGTTTCTTCCATCTAACCCTATCTCCTGAATCCTTTTCGGTCACACCAACTATCTTCATGTCTTCCTTCACTGTATACATGAAGCTCCTCTTTGGTCTTCCTCTAGACCTCCTGCCTGGTGGTTCCAAACCCAGCATCCTTCTTCCAATGTACTTTCCCTCTCCTCTGCACATGTCCACCATCTCAGTCTGGCTTCTCTGACTCTATCTCCAAAACCTCTAACATGTGCTGCTCCTCTGACAAGTCCATCCTGGTCACTCCTCAGCATCTTCATCTCTGCTACCTACATCTCTGTTTCCTGTCTTTTCCTCAGTGCTACTGTCTCTACAGTTTGGCCGGTCTCACCACGGTTTTGTACACTTTTCCTTTCATTTTAGCTGAAACTCTTGTGTCACGCATCACACCTGATACTTTTCTCCAACAGTTCCAGTCTGCCTGCAAACACTTCTTCACCTCTTTTCCACACTCTCCATTGCTCTGGACTGTTGATCCTAAGTACTTAAAATCTTCCACCTTCTTAATCTCTTCTCCCTGTAACCTCACTTTTTTTTCCAAAATTTATCTTCAACTATATTCTGCTAATATTTTTCTCCTGTGCTTTTGTTTTTAAATCTAATACTTCCTCATTTCATACTTTTTCATTAATCTCATAAAACTATTAATTGTATTTTACTATTATCTCCAACATACTCCACAACTTTGATGTTTAATGCGATATGCACTTAAAACATAAAATTACAAATTAAAAACTTCTATAAAAATAAGAAAATATGAACACTTCAATCTTATTATTTTTCCAAACTTCAGTCCCCAGCATAAAATTACTTTTTTACTTCTTTAAAACTGAAACAATTTTTCAAACATCACTTCACTTTCCTTTCAACAAAATTTCATTAAACATTGTGTCTTCAAAGTGGAATTATAGATCTATCTTTATTTTAAGCTTCTCCTCTTTTCTTTAATTGTGAAGTGGTTTGAAAGATCTTTGATGTTTGTCTCTGTGAGACTCGGCTGAAAGCATCAAACCAACAAAAAAAAAGAAAAAACATAAAGAGAATATTACTTTTCTAGTGTTTGAGGCTGCAGGAGGCGATGAAATAAAAAGAAAAGTAAGAAGTGAAACAGCAGAAAAATGGTGTTTCCTAGTAATCCATAAAGTCATTTTTGTAAGCAACAACCAGAAGTAATGAAACAAAATGCTCTACAAATGGCCCACTGGGAATCCTTTACAATGTTACAATGGAAAAAAAAAAAAAAAAACAGGACTTTATAATGACAATACAATGACATGGTAAAACTATGTAAACACTTCCAGTTGGCAACAAAATCAAGTTGATCATCTTTAATTCTGTTCCGTCAAATTCAGCTTGTTCCAGGGGCGGGTCGCAGGGGCAACAGCCTCAAACGGGTAGCCCAGGGCTCTCTCTCCCTGGCTGCATCCTCTAGCTCACCCGGAAGGATCCCAAGTCATTCCCCGGCCAGCTGTGAGACGTAGTCTCTCCAGCGGGTCTGGGGTGTCCCCCTTGGTCTCCTCCCGGTGGAACGTGCCCAAAACAACTTGCTCGCGAGGTGCTCGGGGGGCATCCTGACCAGATGCCCGAACCACCCCATCTGGCTCCTCTCAACCTGGAGGAGGAGCGGCTCGATACCGAGCTCCTCCCGGATGGCAGAGCTCCTCACCCGATCTCTGAGTGAGAGCCAAGCCACCCTGCGGAGGAAGCTCATTTCGGCCGCTTGTACCCGCGATCTCATTCTTTCGGTCACCACCCACAGCTGGTGACCATAGGTGAGGGTTGGAACGTAGATTGACTTGTAAATTGAGAGCTTTGCTTTTCGGCTCAGCTCTCTCTTTACCACAACGGAACGATGCAGCGTCCTAGTTATTGCTGATGCCGCACTGATCCGCCTGTCGATCTCACGCTCCATCCTTCCCCCACTCGTGAACAAGACCCCGAGATACTTAAACTCCCCCACTTGGGGCAGGACTTTATCTTTAATTCAATTATAAAATTGGTGCAGATTAAAAAAAAGATCTACAACTAATAAATCCAATTGAATGAAAGTTTAGACTGCAACACAGCAGATCTTACAGGTGATGAAAATCACTGCAAGACATAAAAAGGAGGAAGGACTCCATTGTTGGAGAAAAGCAATAAAAAAAATGAAAAGAAAACAAAACAAAAAAAATGTCTGATTTAATTTACTGTAAAAGTAAAAAAAAAAAAGATGTTTTATTTTCAGGTGGAACTGTGAGATTCCATCTTTTAAACACGTTCTGCCTCTTTTATTCCTCGTCATTTGTTCTATTATTCACTCACTTGCCTGTTTGTTCATCTGTACACTGTCTCTGGCACCATGTTTCCTTGTAATGGTGTTCAAAAAGACATTGAAGTTCTCTTTCATTGGAGACGCATAAAAAAAGCACAAAAAAATCTATGAAGGCAAAGAAAAAAAGACTTTTCAACAATGCTTTAGTATTTATAAGTTGACAATTTAGCCTAATTTTCAGTAACATAAAATTTGTCATGTGGGCGTAGCGAGAAATTTAATCAAAAATTTCAAAAGATTTGAACCTCTAAATCTGTAACCATGGTTCTTGACCGTAAAAATGTAGGCTTCATTGTTACATTCATCGAAATATCTCAATTTATCAGTCGATTGGGAGACGGTGGATCAGCGCTAGAGCGCTCGCCCGCGGACCGGAAGGTCACGGGTTTGATTCCAACTGAGACCAACGTCTAGGGTCCTTGGAGAAGACACCTAACCCCCGTTTCTCCCACCATTGGCGCCGTCGAAGGGCAGCTTGCTGCGGTGTAAGGAGTGCAGCACACAAATTTTCCCGGTGAGGGATGAATAGAGTAATTCTTTTTTTTTTTTTTTTTTTTGATCTACATTCCTTCCCACACTTATATGTCCCCAGCTATCTCCAGCTTGAGGAGCCAGATGGGGTGGTTCATGCATCTAGTTAGGGTATTTCAAGGATGCCTTTCCTGGTGCGGTGTATCCAGCATGACTCACTGAGAGGAGATCCTAAACCTGCTTGCCCAGGAATGCACGTGGATTGCAATGATATTTTGTAAAAAAAAAAAAAAAAAAAAAAAAAAAAGTCGAACTATGTAATAAACTGCTGCAAGTCATTTTGTAAAAAATTTGACACAAAGTGTATGAGTTGCGGATTCTCTGATAATCTTCTGAAAATGTAATAATGAGGTGAAATTAACTACAAAATGTGTTGAAGAGATTTCCTCCAAAATGCATTGAAAACTGGTGACAAAATTTTGATGTTCATTATATAATTCACCTTTCTTACAAAATGTGACCAACAGGATCCTCCCAAAAAAGCTGGAAGATGTGTTTGGCAAGAGGGAAGTATGGGCTTCCTTGCTAAGGTTACTCCCTGCGTGACTTGACCTTAAATGAAACCGCAGAAGACCAAACAATGAATATATTGTAAGAATTTGGATTCGTAAGGCGACAAGATTAGGGATGGGCGATATGGGCTAGAAAGAGGTGTGGATGCAAACTGCTAACTGGCAAGATTCCCGGAATGTACTCATCCATCATCACATTTGTCTTTTTTTTTTTTTTTAACATACGTTAACTTGCTATTCACACCAGTTTTTGGACTGAACAAAAAGTCTGAACTCAGAGTTTGTCACTTTGAATCAAACACATGCCAGTTTGCAATTTACAATCAGCAATTACATGCCAGACATCAATGGCATCAATCGGCCATTCAGCTTGTTTTTGTTTCTATAAATTGCATAAATTTTATTTATTTATTTTCATTTATCGTCCATTCTTCGTCATGATATAAAAATATTTTGCATTATATTTCTTTGGATTTTTAAACCTCGTCTTTTTCACATCAGCAGTCGAATCAACAGAAGAAAAAGGAGGTTTTCAGACTCACATCCTGTTAGCGGCTTAACCTTGTTCTGTAAAGATCACAGCTAGGGAAATGTGGAGGTTTGTTGAGCCTTGGGCTTGTAAAGTCTCTAAAACTACCACCGGACTCCAAAACCAACACACGTTGTTCCAAAGGGGTCGCCAGATAAAAACGCCTCTGCTTTGAATCAACAAACTAAAGCGCCTACAGCTCACCAAAGATTAATAGGATCAACTTATATGGATAGATGAGATCAAAATAGTGCTTTCTGGCAGCAAACATCAAAGGCCCAGTTTGGTGTAGACAGGAAGATAGGCGTACAAAAAGAAGCCTGTCACACCCACCATGATGTGCAGTGGTGAATCTTTGATGTTGTGATGCTGGAGAGGCCTCTGATATCTTCTAAGATTACATTTCAAATACTATCAGATTTAAAATTGGGTAAATAATAACACGGATTAATATATTTTTTCTTGCTGGTAGCAATTTTTTGGCGAGAGAAATTTAAACAACTGAACAAAACTAGGGTATGTAACATGGATATTGTTTTATAATCTTCAGCTTTTCCAAATGGAAAAGTGAGGTTACAGGGAGAAGAGATAAAGAAGGTGGAAGAATTTAAATACTTAGGATCAACAGGCCAGAGCAATGGAGAGTGTGAAAAAGAGGTGAAGAAGCGTGTGCAGGCAGGCTGGAACGGGTGGAGGAAAGTATCAGGTGTGATGTGTGATAGAAGAGTTTCAGCTAAAATGAAAGGGAACGTGTACAAAACCGTGGAAAGACTGGCCATGCTGTTTGGTCTAGAAACAGTAGCACTGAGAAAAAGACAGGAAACAGAGACGGAGGTAGCAGAGATGAAGATGCTGAGCATCTCTCTTGAAGTGACCAGGATGGACAGGATTAGAAATGAGTATATCAGAGGAACAGCACATGTTAGAGGTTTTGGAGATAAAGCCAGAGAGGCCAGACTGAGATGGTTTGGACATGTGCAGAGAAGAGAAAGAGAGAGTACATCGGAAAAAGGATGCTGGATTTGGAACCACCAGGAAAATGGACTAGACGAAGACCAGAGTGGAGGTGCAGTGAAGGAAGATATGAAGATAGTTGGTGTGACCGAAGAAGATGCAGTAGCTAGGGTTAGATGGGAGAAATGGACTTGCTGGGGCGACCCAAGAAGGGAAATGCTGAAAGAAGTAGAAGAAGCTATTGCAAAAATTTCTTGATAAACCCCCATAAATTGTAAGTAGAATTTATGCAAGTAAGAAAATGTTTTAATAATGATTAAAATAAACTTCCAAAAAATGATAGAAATCATTCAACAGGCAGGTAATGTTGAGCAAAGAGGTGTATTTAGTTGTAAAGGGTTTTTGTTTTTTTTTTGGGGGGGGGGGAGGGAGGGGGGGCGTTTCATCAAATGTATTTCGGAACAGCCATGAAATGTAGAGATGTACATTCTCTACAGTTCAAACTCTATCATATAACCAAAATACAGCTCTGTGGGAGTGAAACTAGCTTGGAAATGCTCATTCTGCTCTATAAGAAAAATAAAAAAATATTTCAAAGCATTTCTAATAAGTCAAGGTTCAGGTCAGCAGACAAGACCACAGCACACCTACTGTAATTCAATTCTCTGTGTGAAATGAGAAACTTTCCGAATGGCATCAATGTTAGTCACACCTACGGAATGAAATAAAGTATTCAATCAACAAATTTCTCTATTGAGTCATCAAAGAACTTTTAGCTTCACACATACCGAACATAGGCTGGATGGAAAAAAAACCTTAAACTATTTTTTTTTTATTAGATTCTTTCTGAAGACAATTTAACATCTAATACGTAAAATTAATTATGTAAGAGGACTGGAAAAACCCACTTTCTGCAAAAATGACAGTGATTTGGACATTATCATCTTTATTAACAATAAAAAAAATGATGTGATGTGAACCTGCGAACTCCGGTTAACTTCCGGTCCGCAGGTGAACGCTCTAACCCCTGAGCCACCGTCTCTACACCCGTTTGTAAGATCGAATTCCACTGACCTCATGTCTAGGTGTCCTTGGGGAAGACACCTAACCACTGTTTCGCCTACCATTGGTGCCATCATGGCAGCCTGCTGCGGTGTAATGCAGCACACAAATTTTATCGTTGAGGGATGAATGAATTATACATTATTATTATTACTTCTTTTGTTTTTTTATCATTCAAAATGTCTTTTAGGTTAATGTGATTTGCAGCTGCATTGCACAGAGTATTTGTTGCCCACTATGTAAAACCAACAACAATATAACCCGTCTCCATTACCAAGTAAAAAGCATACCCTTTTGTTTCACCCTTCTTTACCTTCACTACTCTGTTAGAACACACCTCTCCGTTCTCCAAAACTGTACAAAACTGTATCAATGAAGCAGACAAAATGTATATTCCCTAATAGACACTCCAGTCAATGTACTGGGGAGTGCTATCCTTGTCACAAAAATATGAATTCGAGAGTCTCATTTGTTCTGGATGGAAGTACATTTAAGATTAGTTTATCAAACTGTTATATTAAAAAATACTGAGACATTACTAAATAAAATCTGCCTTCTGTAAAATCTCGGAGCTTAGCAGTCCTTTGGAGAGTGCTTGAGTAGCCTCTTCCTTATTTTTTACTTCTTTGCATCACGATTTGAAAGAGCCTCACAGGGTCAATCTGTTCTTTTCTTTCCACATTTTGTGTGGTTGCATCTTGGAAACCATCAGGGCATTTTACTATGAACTGCATAATTAATTTGCTCTGTAAAACTAATTGAATGTTATTTTGTCAGATGGAACAGACTGAAAAAGCTTACCCACAGAAGTCTGAAAAACGTTGCTTGTGAGTAATAAACCATCTGACGGTTTTGGTTTCTATTGAGTTAACGCCGTTTTAAACAAACAAATGAAATGAGGAGCGATGTGGACCCACAAAAGCAGATGTGTCCATGAAAAACTCAAATTTTTAATTATTCAACACAATCCTGACAAAACTATTTTTTTTAAAACTGCACCAAGTAAATTATCTTTTTAAAGTTGTTTTTCAAAAGCTTTCCTCACACATTTATATAAAATATTTTTAATCATTAATGTCTTAACTTCTTCTAACTCTGCACTAAACAGCACATCCCAATTATAGCGTAGCAATGTACTCGCGCAACAGTGCTAGGCTAACGTCTCTTCTTCAAAACTAATACAACAGAAAATATTACACCAATGTGAAAAGTATTAAGTGAACCCCTGAGAGATGAAGCCAGAGGAAATATTTCATGCAATTACTAAAGGAATGTTCTGGTTGTGGCTGAATGCATCATTTCACACACTCGGATGGCCTTCACACTTTGAAAGGTCTTCATTATAAATGCAAGTTTAGAAGTCCTATACGTCTCTGACACAACGCTGCAAACCAAAAGGACACAATCTATTTTATTTTTACTCTGCATTAAATTGTTGCATTCCAATTTGTTTTACTTAAAAGGTGTTAAAAATTGCTGGATTATTCTTGCAGTGACCCCGTATTGTTGCAGCCATCGATGAATGAAAGTCACACTTATAATTAATACAATTTCAAAGGTGAGTGGATTGGTGTGATGGTTTGAAATGCCACTGACCTGTTTCCATTTTCGTGCCCCCTACAGTGCCATGGTTATCAGCAAACACAACCAGGTGAAGGCAAGGCATTATTCTCCGCCACACCCACATTCTACCACAGGCAGGAAGTGTTTCGCACCAGCAATAAGGGACTTTATTGATCCCTCAAAGGGGAAATTTGTGTGTTGCATTACACCGCAGCAGGCTGCCACGACAGCACCAATGGTGGGAGAAATGCAGCTTAGGTGTCTTTTCCAAGGACCCTAACCATAAACTCAGTGGGATTCAAACCCGCAAACTTACGATTAATTCCTGATCCAAGGGTAAACGCTTTACCACTGAGCCATTGTCTCCCCAAGGTGTTACATGTAAATTTTAGAAATATTTTGCATAAGTCTAGAATTTTGAATCTAAAGCATTTAGAGAAAGACTTTAAATTCTTCAGAACCAAGTAAAAACATGGTATTAGTACATTTTTTTTAAGTCAGATCTTTGATCTGAGCGGCAACGTAGATGCATGTTCTTGTGGAATGCCAAAAAAGCCCACAATGAACACCTTCTCTGCTCCAAAATCTTTCACTCCAAGTTAAATGCAATTAACGTTTACTTTCCAGCATTCCTTATAGGTGAATAAAATCCTAAATCGCTCAGCTCATAAAGGCACACATGCCTTCTCAGTTTATGTAAAAAAAATAAATATACTGGGAGGTTTTAATTCAATACTGGAAAAATACCTAAATGAGCTAAACAAGCCTATAAAAGTTAATTACCACAAAAATGTCAGTTTATCCTTGCATGGCTAGATCAGCACGTTGAATTCCCTAAATGTCAAGTATTTTTTTACCCTGAGGACGGGCTGGAAAATGAATGATTTATCTCCTTTACTTTTTTTACTCAACTTTGTTGCATAAAAAAAAAAAGTAGAAGAAGCCCCGACGTATGAGTTATTGTCTGGTTGTAATTTATGTGAGAAGAACGTCCAACTGTGCATGTTAAAAGAATATTTTGGAAGGAACATGTATACTAATTATATTTGTAAATGGCTACCGTATGTGTTTGTGAAGCTTAGAAATCATTTTTAAGGCAGTAGGAAGAATTTTTATTGTTTTAAGGAAATATTTCTTCTTCTAAATCTAGAATTTGGTGTCAAAATGCTTCTGTTTTCAAAAGATGTCCCTGACACCCTATGATCAACATTCCATTTCGTTCCGTCTTCTTCTGCTTATCCAGGAAGCCCAGGCTTCTCTCACCCCAACTGCATCCTCCAGTTCACTCGGAAGGATCCCGAGTCATTTCCCTACCAGCTGTGAGACATAGTCTCTCCAGTAGGTCTGGGGTCTGCCTATTGGTCTCCTCCCGGTGGGACGTGCCCAAAACACCTCACCAGCGAGTCGCTCGGGAGGCATCCTGACCAGATGCCCAAAGTACCCCATCTGGCTTCTCTCGACCTGGAGGAGTGGCTCGACACCGAGCTCCTCCCGGATGGCAGAGCTCCTCACCCAATCTCTGAGTGAGAGCCCAGCCACCCTGTGGAAGAAGCTCATTTCGGCTGCTTGTATCCGCAATCTCATACTGTCAGTCACCACGCACCCACAGCTGGTGACCATAGGTGCGGGTGGGATCGTAAATCGACTTGTAAATCGAGAGCTTTACTTTTCGGCTCTGCTCTCTCTTAACCACGACGGACCGATGTAGCGTCCGAGTTATTGCTGACGCCGCACCGATCTCCTGATCATGACATGATAATCGCATGATCAACATAAAATACAAAATTCACACTCAGTGTCGTGGCCATTTAAAGCTTTTTTTCTGGTCTAAAAAAAATAAAAATGATATTCAACTCTATACTAATATCTATATGCAAGGATTGAAGCTGTTCTGGCTCCGACACAATTTTCAGATCTTTGAGTCCCAACTTAACATTCCCATAAACTAGCACGCACAATCGAGTTCATATTCATTGTCAAAAAATAAAGCAAAGAGATGGATCAAAATTGAGTTATGCTGAAACGGAAAAAAAAAGAGATTTTTATGAGATTATGGTGATAAATGCATACATATTGAACTCTGCATATCATTTGACGTCCCACAGACATTATGTAGCTCAAAAACTCCACTAGTTCTTTTATTGAAGGCGACAAATATCTCCCTGGAGCAGATAAATATTACATGACTTCAATGTGGTGGAGACAATCGGATGTTCTTTAAGTTCTAACAGATTTGTTCATAGACATTCTTTTTATGCCTAATATCTCAATTCTGAATAGCAATAAGTCCATGTATAAAAGAAAAAGAAATGTGCAGGACTGGTCCCAAGTCGACCGCGAGACGTGTTGAAAAAAATTAAGAAAAAATATATTTTATGACTTTTAATGACAGAAAATCAGTGTTGCCAACTTAGCGACTCTGACACTAAATTTAGCCGCTCAAAAAAGCGACTAGCGACAATCTAGCGCCTTTCTTGTGTTATAGAGCGCATTAACCCACGAGACTAAAACCCGGAAGTCGGGCAAGATCAGGATGAAACTATCAAAGAAATATTTTTTGTTGACTGGTGGAGAAGATTCTTATACAATTCTAAATAATTTATTTTCAAACAATCCCGATCTGATGCCTGCAATTCACCCCAAATTTCTCCTCAGATGCAGATCTGAAGGCTAATGAAGGAATGGACGCATACTTCCGGGTTTATGGCGTCATGTGAGACGTCATCACATGGCATTGAGGTTTTAAAGTTGAAAACTGAAAGTTTTTTTTTTATATTATCAAACTATATCCATCCCTCATGGGGAAATTACTTTTGCTGCATTGCACCCCAGCAGGCAGCCATAGCAGCGCCAATGGTGGGACTTAGGCATGGGCCCAATGGAAAAAAAATTGGCTCCTTCCAGTCCATCGATGGACATTCTGCCACTGAGCTAACGCCTCCCCATTTGTTGTAACAAAACAGAATCCTCAATGAGTATAGCTTCCAAACTAGCAACCACACATAGCAAGGTTACACTATGTCAGGGGTGTCCAAAGTCGGTCGTCAAGGGCCAGTGTCCTGAAGCTTTTCATTGTGTTCCTGGTTCAATACAGCTGATGGACAGAAAATGAAATCAACAGCCAATAGAATTTGGCATAACGACTCAATTAACTGGATCAGATGTGTAGATTGCAAGAACATATGGAAAACATTCAGGACACCAGCCTTCGAGGACCGGATTTGGACACCCCTGCATAATGTGTTTCCCAACATAATGCATGTTTTTCTAAATCAACAAGTCTTTAATACGAAGCTTCCATCTTGTTTAGGTACTAAAGCTACATGCGATAATGCTGCCAATGTCCCTTCTCCCATTTTCTTTGCTCTGCATTCCTTTAAGTGCAATGTTTGCTAACAACACAGGATAAGGTGGGAGTCTTGTATCCCATAACCCTGCCTCCTGACCCTGCTACGACCATGCTCATTGGCTAGCCTGATTAAAAAGAATGCATACAGAGTCACAGTCTGGCTTTAAACTGGTAAAGATAAGAACGCCTTTTAGCGGTTATCTAATCACAAGTGCTAACATTGCAGCATCGCTCTAATATTGATAGAATGCAGCATTAAGATAGCGCTTCAAAAAGATTTTAAATGGGATGAAAAAGTAATGAAGCAGTATTTTTAAATGGATTTTCATGCTTTTTTTTTTTAATGTACCCAGTTATTTTATATTATTTAAGGAGGCAAATGTGTGACTGCTGCCAAATTAAAATTGTTACAAAAGAACACAAGAAACTAATCAAAGGTGGGTTTAGACACAAAATATTTGCACCCGTCTAAAATAAAACTCATCATCTATTAAAAATGAATGTTCTAGTTTAGAAAAAAATGAAAATATTAAAATCTTCGTTCGTTGTCTTCCGCTTATCCGGGGTCGGGTCGCTGGGGCAACAGCCTAAGACAGGAAGCCCAAGCCTCTCTCACGCCAGCTGCATCCTCCAGCTCACCCGTAAGTATCCCGAGTCGTTCCCCTGCCAGCTGTAAGAAATAGTCTCTCCACTGGGTCCGGGGTGTGCCTCTCTGTCTCCTCCCGGTGGGCCGTGCCCAAAGCACTTCACCAGCGAGGTGCTCGGGGGGCATTTTGACCAGATGCCCGAACCACCCTATCTGGCTTCTCTCGACCTGGTGGAGGAGCGGCTTGACACCGAGCTTCTCCCGGATGGCAGAGCTTCTCACCTGATCTCTGAGTGAGAGCCCAGCCACCCTGCGGAGGAAGCTCATTTCGGCCGCTTGTACCCGTGATCTCATTCTTTCGGTCACCACCCACAGCTGGTGACCATAGATGAGAGTCGGAACGTAGATCGACTTGTAAATCGAGAGCTTTGCTTTTCGGCTCAGCTCCCTCTTTACCACAACAGACCGATGCAGCGTCCTAGTTATTGCTGACGCTGCACCGATCCGCCTGTCGATCTCCCGCTCCATCCTTCCACCACTCGTGAACAAGACCCCGAGATACTTAAACTCCTCCACTTGGGGCAAGACCCTGTCCTTGACCCACAGGGGGCATTCCAACTTTTTCCGGGCGAGGACCATGGTCTCGGATTTGGAGGCGCTAAAATAGACAAATTTGAGTTTGTACATTTATTATTGACGCCAATTAAAAGAGGCGTGTAATTTCTTTTTCCATTCATTTCCTGGAAGCTAAATACGTAATGCTCTCTAAAGCCCACATCAGTTTAAATATAAGGTATCATAATGACTATCTGTTCTGACATCTGGTGCTTAAATGCTTAAAGCTTTACCATATTGTAATCAAGATGCTTTTCCCATGTGGGTCACATTATTAACCTTCACACCCCTCAGCACTAAAATGTTAATGATTTATTGCACAGGGATACGCCTCTAAACCTGTATATCTGTCCATCTCAGCTGTTTTCTGGAATGCTGTTGGCACAACAGCAGGTGGGATGCATGGAAGCAAAGCATAGGAAAACAAGGGCTGTGCTAAATGTGGGGATGTCTACATATACTGTATGTGTGCCACAACACAGTCTGAATAAAAGTGACAACTCGAGGGGTGGGGAAACAAACTGGGTTGGAGTGAAAGGGAAGCAAAACATAAAAGGAAGAGGAGTATTTCTGTTTACACAGAATAAGTTTTTGTCATCGGCCCAAATGAGTCAGACAGGGAGAGATGCAAATGACCCAGAGCATAATGGAAAATGACAAGAAGATGTTCCTATGTGATGAGAGAAAAAACACTGATAGACAAAACATCCATGCAGAATTCCCTATCCAGACAAATCCAGTGGTCTCTCACTTTAACATGGTTCATCTTCACCAGGTTGTTGTTTCTTGATTTCTTTGATGCAATCACACAGCTTTATTTTCCACAACACATTGTTTTCTGCAACCTAATTGATGATTTGAGTTGCGATGCTGTCTCATCGGGCGAACTTACTGTTGACCAAGTGGACAATGGCCCATTAAAACTGCCTTCTAAAAGTTCACAAAACTTTCCTTCCCGCTGCTCCGCAACGTTTTCCGAAGTCAATTTTGCTCGTGAACATAAAATCTAAATGGAGATCTTTTACATTTTTGCGCCTAAAAAATGTAAAAAAGCAACATTTTATTTCTTCATTCATTTCTATGGACCAAATTTAATGCTAATTTTCAGAATAGTTTGGGAGAAAATTTTTTTATTATTATTTTTTTTTTTTCAAAATTTAAGATTGTGAAAGTTAAAGGACTGCAAGATTTTTGCAGCTGGCATGACAAAATAATTGTGATAATCTAATGCATTGGCCAAAAAAACAAACATATTTAAAAAGTACCACTTGAATTTTTTTCTATCCATGAGTCGTCTTCTTCTTTCGGCATTTCCCTTCAGGGGTCGCCACAGCAGGTCACTTTCTTGCGTCTAACCTTATCTGCTGCATCATCTTCGGTCACACAGTATCTTCATATTTTCACACAGTATCTTCATATCTTCACACGGTATCTTCATGTCTTCCTTCACTGTATCCATGAACCTCCTCTTTGGCCTTCCTCTAGTCCTCTTTCCTGGTGGTTCCAAATCCAGCATTCTTCTTTCGGTGTACCCTCTCTCTTCTGCACTAAACCAAACTGCTCTAAACCATCTCAGTCTGGCCTCTCTGACTTTATCTCCAAAACCTCTAACATGTGCTGTTCCTCTGATATACTCATTTCTAATCCTGTCCATCCTGGACACTCCCAGAGAGATCCTCAGCATCTTCATCTCTGCTACCTCCATCTCTGTTTCCCATCTTTTTCACAGTGCCACTGTCTCTAGACCAAACAGCATGGCCGGTCTCACCATGGTTTTGTACACTTTCCTTTTCATTTTGGCTGAAACTCTTCTATTACACATCACGCCTGATAATAGTCTCCACCCATTCCAGCCTGATTGCACACGCTTCTTCACCTCTTTTCCACACTCTCAATTGCTCTGAACTGTTGATCCTAAGTACTTAAAATCTTCCACTTTTTTTTATCTCTTCTCCCTGTAACCTCACTTTTCCATTTTCAATCCATCAGTAAATGCATTTTTTTTCACTAGCAGCACAGTAGTGAATGTGTGTAAACTTGTTTCCAGAGCTTTTATGAGAAAACATTTTTTATGAACAAGGTTTGTGCCAGTCCACAGAAAGACAGAGTAAAACTAAAACTGTTTGGAGAGGAAAAATGCACAAGAATGAATTTCAATTAAGTAGAGGAAATGATTATAGATGTTTGTTTGTGTTGGTGCTGGAAGCATGGAAACTCTTTCCAGACACAAATAAACCAAACAGAAGACAAATTTTGTTGTTCGAAGAAAAAATGCTTGGCAGGATTTATGTTCGCTTAAATTACAATTTATGTGGATTTACAATAAATTCAAAGCAGATATCTGGTTTGGTTCAACATTAAAAAATAACAATTGCAACCCTTAGATAGTTTTTTAATCAGATAAGCGGTTGGCTATTTATTAATCAATAACAAACAGTTGGAAATAAACTAAAAAAAAAACAAAAAAAAGAGCAGTTTTTACTTTTTTTGTGGAAGAATAAATAAATAGCTTCATTGTAACTTTAACAGACATAAAAACCGTTCATATTTTCCTTCTCATTTCTTTTTATCTGTAATATTTAGGACGGTTCTGTGGGGAATACTGTATGCACGACAAGTAACCACAATGTTCAGGGGAACGTTTCCACATAAAACGCTGAAATGTTCTCATCACTTTTTAAAGACAATTCTTTAGAAAACATACTTTTCTTTAAAGCCCGATCAGTTAAACAGTTTTTTTACGTAAAGTTTGACTAGTTAGATTTTAGAAAAAATTGATAATAAAAAGACAAATCAGTGCGGTGTCAGCAATAACTAGGACGCTACATCGGTCCACTGTGGTAAAGAAAGAGCTGAGCCGAAAAGCAAAGCTCTCAATTTACAAGTCGATCTACATTCCCACCCTCACATATGGTCACCAGTTGTGGGTGGTGACCGAAAGAATGAGATCGCGGATACAAGCGGCCGAAATGAGCTTCCACTGCAGGGTGGCTGGGCTCTCACTCAGAGATCGGGTGAGGAGCTCTGCCAGCTGGGAGGAGCTTGGTGTTGGGCCACTCCTCCTCCAAGTCGAGAGAAGCCAGATAGGGTGGTTGGGAGCGCCTCGATGGTGAGGTGTTATGGGCACGTCCCACCGGACGGAGACCAAGAGGCAGACCCCGGACCCGCTGGAGAGACTATGTCTCACAGCTGGCTGGAAACGACTCGGGATCCTCCCAGATGAGCTGGAGGATGCACCTGGGGTTAGAGAAGCCTGGGCTTTCCGTCTGAGGCTCTTGCCCCAGAGACCCGGCCCCGGATAAGCGGAAGACGACGGAACGGAACGATAATAAACTTAAAATGTTCAGGATGCAATGACTAATGTGTCTTTCACTGAACCTTCTAGAAGAAATAGTTTTCTTATCCTGTTAATGTTTCCATCCTTCCTAAAAAAAAAAATATTTACAAGCCTTAAATAAAAATAAAAATAAAAAAAAAAAAAAAAAAAAAAAAAAAGAGAGAAATGACAAATTGCCCAAACTTTTCTTTCTGAAACCTATTCACGGGGTCACCCAGAAAAGAAGTAAGCAAATCTGTGTGAGAAACTACCAAAACTTTCCAAATCACCAATGATCCGTGAGACACCCAGAAGTCCCTCAGAAAACCGGGGGGCTAAAGTCAACAATATCTAGTGACCCGACACAGTCCAGGATTGGTCGGAAAATATAACTGCTGATTGCTACACATATTATTATCTGTCCCTGGAGTGAAGCAACAGGGAAGGATCAGGAAGAGGCTCATGTAAAGAAAGATGTTTTATAAACAGAAAGGAGAAAAGGGGTCAAGATTCTAGAAGCATGTGTGTGTAGATGTCCACCATGGGGAACTTGCGACGGATAGAAAAAAAAAATGTGTTGAAAAGTGAGCTCTGAAGGGGATATCCAACGGGAAGAGTTCCATTTGCAACGAAATCTTAGGCATGTTTAATTTATACGGGGAGAAAATGTCCATATTTCACACAAACACACACAAAGGAGGACTGTTCTCCAAACCTTCTCAGTCCAAGTCCCAAAGAGCAAAGCACTTAGGCTGTTTCCAACCTTCCTGCCAGTAGGAGAAAAGTGAAAAATATTATACAAAACCAGGGCAGTCAATTTTATTGCATTTCATTGTGTTGAGGCAATATTATTTCAACCATTACGATTTGGTCCACACATTGGAATAGTGATAATGCAAAAAGAGTTCACGTTAGACTTTGGGTTTTAGGAATTTATGGCTATCAGAATGTGAGGGAGTACAAAACAATTGGGCCGTCTGTGTGTGTAGACCATGATTCTGTAACACTATTGTGAATGAGAAAACAGTTTCGTCCAAAACCACCAAAATGGTTTTTGGCAAAAATGCATGCCAAGTATAGATGAACTGATTATGCTTTCAGAATTACCGTATTTTCTATAAGGCGCACCGCATTATAAGGCGCACCTTCAATAAACAACATTTTTAAAAACGTTTTCCATATATAAGGCGCACCACATTATAAGGCGCTACAGTAAAGGCTGTTTAACTTTGGTCTCCAACTGTGGCCATCTCGCTTTGTTCCCGCGGAAACTCCGTTTAGTCTTGTTTACATGGCGCAGCGTATCCTCTTGCTTCCTCCACTTCCTCACCATTGATTCGTTGATGTTAAACTCTCTCCCTGCGGCTCTATCCTCGTGTTCTATGGCGTGACCGATCGCCTTGAGTTTAAACTCTGCAGTGTAACAGTGTCTCTTGGTAGGAGCCATTTCCGGGTCTTTATACAAACACACAAATGGAAATGAGACACCCTTTCATATATCCCAGCATGCACCGCGCACTACTTCTTCTACGGGGGAAATGCAGTCGGCGGCTGCTTACCGCAGTTGCGACACCTGTTGTAGCTCAATATTGATCCAAATATAAGGCGCTCCGGGTTAAAAGGCGGATCATGGACTTTAGAAAAAATTTAAGGTTTTTAGGTGCGCCTTATAGTGCGGAAAATACGGTGTGTGCATGATGTGTAAATATGATTGTTTTTAGAAATATATTTGTTCTGAACTTGCAGACTATCTTTTGGTTAGTCATAATAAATAGATTTATACTTTGAATGTAATTGTTTTTCCAACTTAAAAACTTTTTCAGAACTCATTAAGACATGAAATTAGTTGATTGGTTTTGTGATTAATCGCAAGCTGACAATGCAAAAGGAACAGTTAATTGTAATTAAAAAATGTGATTGTCTTGGAAGTGATATAAACAACATATTTTTTTTAATCATTGATAAAAAAAGAATTTTTTTTTTTTTTTTTTAGAAAAAAGTTTTTTTTTTTCCAGCAGAAATATTTTTTTTCTCTTTTTAGTCTCATTTTACTCTAATCTGGCCTGTTTTGTACCCTCCCTTTCAACCTTCATGCTCATGCTCTGTGTTCGCCATTTCCTTTTTTTTCCATTTTGTGAGTGTACAGCAGTCTTTTATGACGGTGAGGCATAAAATGACTGCTTAGGGCATGAATAGGGCTCGGTCCTGGTGGAGCAGTACAGCCACCACCTACACGGTTACACATAGTTTCCTAGAACAAGCTCTAACAATCACTCACCCAACATTTAGGCATATGCTTTGAACGGTACATGCACGCATGTACAAACACAAGCACCGGATGTCAAATTTTGACGTAGAAAGAGTGACAGAACTGACATAGGTGATACAGGAAATAAATATTTTACAACATGCAGCTGTCAACTCATCACGGTTTGTATGAGAATTCTTCTTTTTCACATTAAAATTTAAATGCAAGGCACAACAGACATTGACATAACTCATATTCCAAACATGGTAAAGTGTAACCCCTTTCCTTGCAGTGAAAAAAGTCACTTTTCACCCAGTATGTGCCGTAATTCGACCTCCTTTGTTCTGTGTTGTGGCAGCATTGCCAACCCTCCCTACTATGCGGTCCAGAGTTTGCAAATTTCTGTATTTTCCTCCTCTGAATAAATAATATGCTTCAGCTGTCAGCCCTGCAGAATGGAGTAAAATAAGGCCCGAGTCGACACCGATCTGGCTTTCCCATGATTCACAGCTTCGTGAGCTTGAGATAAAGTTTTTTATGCAGTATTCACGGAGGCATTTTCTGTCTTTTCTGCAACCTAAATAGAATTGAAATTGAACTTTTAAGTCATGACTTGTTTTCTGGCATATGTGGAAATTTTTACATTCTTAAAATCTCAACCCCATGCACGTGCTTCTTCTTTTTCTCGCTGACTTTGCAAAGGAGAATATTTGATTGAAAAATAAAAAGCGTAGAAAAAGTCACGGATGATGTAAGTGACACCGGGGGAAACGGAAGAATAAGAAGAAAAGTAAGTAATGCATATGCAAACACGTTTGCATCATTGTCAGCGTTGGAAGTGATGCGGAGCAATCCAAGAGAGAAATAGCACTGACAGAAACAAATCCGGATGAGCCACTCCCTTCATTCCCTTTATCTCTCCGGGTTCATCAGAAAGTCAGGGCTTAGACAACAGAAAGTGAAAAAGAAAGAAGGTCTCGGTAATGAGGCTGAAAGATTCAGGCAGAGCGGAACAGAGGAGGAAATGAAGCTTGTGGAGGGACAGAAAGACAAAAGGGATAAAAATTAATAGAGAAACAAGCTGATGAACGTGACACAGTGGACAGTGGAGAGGTCTTGAAAAGACGTTTCGTGCTAAATCAACTTTTTGGAGAAATGCATCATGTCCAAATATTGTTTTCACATTAAAAATATACTTCAGGTGTGTGTGGGTTTTTTTCATTCATGCAGGTTTGACTAATTTGCAACCAATCCAGTCCAGATTTCGGATGCTGTTTGAATGCTAAGGCATCTGAATAGTATGGACGCTATCAAAGTGCCATTTTCATCCAAATGCATTAGCTTTACCAACTTTGTGCTCCTCATACTGAATTTGCAGCTTCAAACAAAATTTAAGCTGTGTTGTGCAAGCACCATGGGGGGCCGGGTCTACACCAGGAGCGAGAGGAGTGGGGAATTTACAGTGTCAAAGACGGAATTGAAATCGAACAATAGGGTTTATGATTTTTTTTCAATGACTATTGCATTTTCTGATCTAACAAAAAGAACAATATTAACAATATTTATTACCTAACAAAAGCACAATAGCCCTTCTTTAGGAAACCTGATGACAGCAGATTTTATTTCTGCAAGCTAGAATAATTTGGCGCCACCGGTATGACCTAAAAAGTGAACTGCCAGTTTAAACTGGTCACCAGGAGCAAATTGCAATGACATTGCTGACCTTTCAGGAAATGAAAGGGAGTCTAAAACTGCAGCTCTTATCACCACCTATTAGCCGTGTTAAAAAGAGACAAAAAATACTCTCAAGGATTAAAGAAATTTTTGATTTTTCTCAAGTTTAAATGCTTAATATGCATTTTTTTTTCTATTTTTTTTTCTATTTTTATCAGGAAAAGCTGAAACGGAACGTTTTAAACCAAATGACTAGGTTTCCGTGTTATTACTCCCCAGTTACCCGCAATAAAATTGCATTTCTACCACATGAAATCGCACAAATGGTCGATGAATGCATGAAAAATGAACAAAAAATAAGAAAACAAGGAAAAAGGAGGAGGGTAAGTAAATTTAATAATAACAAAAACCCGACAGAGCTTCAATTTTTTTTATCAGATGCCTCTTCAGTGATCAGATGTAAATATACCCCTATGTTACACTCCATAACCGACTAAACAAGAGGAATAAATTTGAAGAAAATTTGCACATTTTTACTAAATAATAAAAAGAAAAATACTTCAAAGTACAGCTTTTAATTTAGGTAATGAGGAAACTTATTTCTCATAAGAAATATTTTCCCTAAAGGCTTTTTCTTGCTCCACATTAAACAAAAACGTGTAGTACATATGTTTAAGAATGAAGCAAAGCCTGGATATTCCTCAGCCTTTGTCCCTAGTAAATGTTGACCACGATTTATGTGACTCACTCATAGACAAGTCCGTCCCTTCTAAAAGCACCCTGAGGGTAGAAACTTTACATAAAATTGTGCATTTTGTGGTCACTCCACACTGGATGTGCCTGTGGGGTGGAGTTACACTTTCAAATGGACGACCGTTCTAAGTGCTGCCATCTGAGAGCTAGTGTGCGTCGTGGTTCCATTTTTTTTTCAGTGGTTCAGGAAGCAAAGAGGATTGTAGGACTGAGAAAAAGAGGAGATTTGAGCTTTTTGGTGAGTCTGAAAGTGCTAGTTTGTTTCTCCCAAATCATCCAGCATACATCACATTCTTTCCGTTGGCTCTCCATTCTTTGTTTGGAGTCATTCGGGTTAGATTTGCACAGACTTCTCAGGAGGTCATTAAAAAAGAAATAACAGTTTGCAAGTGATGGAAAAAAAAAAGTAGAGAACAAAAAACAAACAAAATGCAAAACCAGAAGGACAATTTGAGTGAGCTTCGTATTTGAGGCACATTGACGTCCATTTTGCTCGAAAACCTGCTGCCTTTTACCAATATTGACAGTTGGACAACATGCTGCCACAAACAAATGTGAAGCAGAATTCAAATCAAACCATATGTCAGTTTCCTCATGTTTAATTCATCAAATAAAAGAAGCCGGTTGGCATGTGCGTGGTCCATTTTCGTTCTACCTGTTATAATTGAGCGCTTCACATGTCACCGAAGGAACTGGATAAAGTTGGATGTATCTGATGAAAAGTGCAAAGATTGACAATATCGAGTCCATGTGGGCACATGTTGACAATGTAGGTAATTTTTTAGCGTGACTAGCTCTGAAATGACTCACAGACCTTTGTTTCCTGAAGCAAGATAATCCTAGTGAACTCACATAACTGGACAAAAACACTTTGAGAAAACAAATAATGATCCTAATTTATCAAAGTGACAAACCAAATTTTGTCAATTTTAATCTTACACAAAAATACGCTAGAACGAGCATGGGATTTATAAAGAGGGTTGAACTATCCATTTTGGTTGTAAGAAAGACAAAATATTGATATTGATGGTGTCTGAAAACAAGCGTATATACAATAAAAACACTTCAGTATATTCAGATCCATGCTCAGTCACATCCCTAATTCATGGCATGCAGGGACAGAATATGGCAGCCAATAAATTACTGAACAATTTTAGGCATTTACAAGCAAATCACATTTTGGTAGGGATACTTTTTGATTCAAACTTGGTATTTTTATATAGTACTAGTTTTTGTATAGTATTTTTGGAAAGCTTTGTTGTTTTGTACTTGTTTTAATGAAATAAATCAGGCTACGCATCTACAACATCTGCGAAGCCAACAGCAAGTCGATTTTCGGTAAAACAATTACTCTTGTCAGGAACACATTTCTGTTGTGGCAGTGAATTGCGACCCACTCAACATCTGGCAGGAATACACTTCTGTTGTTCTCACAATAAACTATAAAAATGCAGGTTATAATAAAATATGTTGTGGTAAGTTAATTTTATATTGTGACTATGACCTAGCCTAACCCCTAGCCCTAGCCTAACCCTAGCCCTAGCCTAACCCAGGCTAGGGTTAGGCTAGGGTTAGGGGTAGCCTAAACCTAACCTAACCCTAACGTTCACACAAACTCTGACCTGACGCGATAATTTGTTTTTACCATATACTGACTTCATTTTGATAGATCGCTTATCGCCACTTGTACAACAAAATTTTGCCGAACACACCTTTTAAAAAATGGGGGTAAATGCCTCTCCAAAGATGATCGGAATTAAAGATTTTTCTTTGTTACATGACAAGAGTTTCCATTTGGAGGAAAACAATGAGAAATGAAGAACATATAGAGAACAAGAACGGCTTGCAAGAAAATAAAGGTAAGCCCTAAAGAAGTGAAACTGAACATCTAAATCCAATCAAGAAAACAGCCATAAAAAAAAAAAAAAATCAATACACAAGTTCATCATTTATATCCACAGATTTTTGAAGATTCTAGTGTCTGATCACCCACAGACTCAAAGGAGCTTCTTTATAGAGCACTATTTGTGTCTCTCATGCTATGAATCAGCATATGAGAGTAGGTGTATTATTCTTCTAAATGCTGGATATCTCACTTTGCCTAAATCAAGAAAAGAAGGAGAAGATCTCATCCTGTCACGCTGTGGGGGCGAGCGAAAGTAGGAGATATGGGAAGACGGCGAAGGGAAAAGGGCCAAGAGACAAGAGGGGGAGGAAGATAATGAAGAAAAGAAATACCAATGCGAGTAAAAAGAATCGAGTCAGACTAATTGCTTCTGTGCTGTCAGTCCATCTGAATACTAGCGCTCTTTTTTCTGTCTGTCCTACACACTATACTGTATGTGCTAGATGATCAGGCCTCAACCAAATGGGCACATATTTACACATACGCATAGTGAAATGTACTTAGAAAGACAGTGAGGCATAAGTTAAGGATTTAAAAAACTCAGAAATCTATTCCGTTGTCATTCAGTTAGTTATTCCAAAAGTTAGTTATTCTAGAGTTTTGTGACATTTAGTTTGATGAATGCCATATGATTTTTTAGTTCCATTCCGTTCCGTCATTTTCCGCTTGTTGAAAAAAAACAACATTTTAGCTTTATTTTCAACACAGATTAAGATAAAAGACAAAGTAATAAATATGTAGGTGATGAAGAAGTTGTTTATTAGCCTGGTTGTTTACGTGACTTCCGATCCGTCATCTTCTGCTTATTCGGGGTCGGGTCGCGGGGGCAACAGCCTCAAACGGGCAGCCCAGGCCTCTCTCTCCCCTGCTGCATCCTCCAGCTCACCTGGAAGGTTCTGTGTCGTCCCCCGGCCAGCTGTGAGACATAGTCTTTCTAGCGGGTCCGGGGTCTGCCCCTTGGTCTCCTCCCGGTGGGACGTGCACAGAACACCTCTCCCGCAAGGCGCTCGGAGGGCATCCTGACGAGATGCCCGAACCACCCCATCTGACTCCTCTCGACCTGGAGGAGGAGCAGCTCGACCCCGAGCTCCTCCCGGATGACAAAGCTCCTCACCCGATCTCTGAGTGAGAGCCCAGCCACCCTGCGGAGGAAGCCCATTTCAGCCGCTTGTATCCGTGATCTCATTCTTTCGGTCACCACCCACAGCTGGTGACCATAGGTGAGGGTTGGAACGACAACCCTCACCTATGGTGACAACAACAACAGACAAAGCGTGTCTCGAAAACCCCCTATGAAGTTACCAAACATGGCCAAGTTGCCCTTGCCCGGACGCGGGTCACCGGGGCCCCCCCTTGGAGCCAGGCCCGAGGGTGGGGCACGAGAGCGAGCGTCTGGTGGCCGGTCTTTTACCTATGGGGCCCAGCCGTGCTCAGCCCGAACAAGGGACATGGGCCGCCCTTCCAGCGGACTCACCACCTGCAGGAGGGGCCATAGGGGTTGGGTGAAGGAGGAGATGGGTGGCAGCCAACGATTTTTTAGTGAGAATTCTTAAATTACAAGGGTTGCAATACACGATAGTGTAGGATTAACCTTTTGATGACTCAATTGATTTATAGATACCATAAAACCAACAACCACCACAACAAAAAATTAAATAGAATTTAATATTTTTAAAATACCAGTGTCATCCACACTTTCCCAGCATGCAAAGTACTTTAAACTATTACCATTTAAAAAATGTTTGTTTTATTAAAGCAATACATATTTTTCAAATTCCAGTATTGGTTAGCTAAATTTTTTTGCAATATCTACTAATTTTGGTTCCGAATAATGAGCCTGTTCCTTTCAGAAGATTTCCCCAGAATGCACTTTTTTAATTTTGGGATGTCAAGACGACGCAGAATGTTTCTGACCTTGTTACATTTTATGTTTGAATAATCCACCTTGTTCTCAGAAGGCAGAAACTAAAGATTTTTTTTAGGATTTCGGGTAGCGAGATGGGACGGAATGTATTGTTTGGTTGCTATGGTTACAGTTAAGCAAGTCAACGGGCAGTTTTTTTTTTTTTTTTTTTTCCCCCGATATACACCATCTTTATACAAACATGCTGCACATAAATAAATGCGTGGACTGGGAAAATTAAACTCTGTGTCATTGTCTTCCGCTTTCATCTGGGGTAATAGCCTCTGCTGGGAACCCCAGGCTTATCAAACCCCAGCCACATCATCCAGCTCAGCCTGGAGAATCCCAAAGCATTCTCTTACCAGCTGTGGCATCCTAACCAGATGCCCAAACCACCCCATCTAGCTTCTCTCCACCCGGAAGAGCAACGGCTCTATTTCCAGCTCCTCCCAGACGGCAAAGCTCTTCACTCTATTTCTGAGCGAGAGTCCTGCCACCTCCAGTAAAAGCTCATTTGAGCCTCTCGTGCCTGTGATCTTGTTCTTTTGGTCACCACCCACGGCTGGTAGAGGTAGGAAAGTCGATTTACTGGTAAATCGACTTAGCCAAAAAAGTGAAGCTCTTTTTTGGCTAAGCGCCCTCTTCACCACAATAGGCCGATGCAGAGTCCAACATATTGCCGTTTACAATTTCTGCATAAATTATATGACATACATCATAAAATTCATGTGAAAGAAAACACTTCCGACTCAGTGCTGTGAGTTTGATGAAAAAGAAAAGATAGCAAAAAATCGAATTAGCATTAAACACAACTATTTAAAAAAAAACAACAGCTGAAACATCATCTGATTTTTGCTGTAAATTTGGGAAAGTTGACTATAAAACAAGATTTTGAATTTTTTTTTTTTTGGAAATAATTAGAGGTATCTGCCTGCTTTTCTTGTTTAAAAAAAAAAACTTCAATCCAATTAATAAGCACCACCCATGAAGCTAATTAAAGACATTTCCAGAAGCTGCTAGTAAACAGCAATGAGCCACATCCTAAAACTGGATTTCTTATTACCGCAACCATGGATAGTTGGGTTGCTTTTTTTTTTTTTTCTTTTAAATAGAGGTTTTCCAAATGAAAACAAGTTTTAAAACAGTCACCAACAGCTATAATCCAAGCATCTGTCCACTTAAGGCTAACCAAAAACTCGTTTTAGTCAACTTTATTTTTTTTATCATAAAGCATTTTGCCCACATCATGTAACTTGCATAAACTTTGTCAACTCAGCTGGGGATGAAATTCTTTGTTGCTGAAAAGAAACTTTCCAGAACCGCAAAAGAACACTGCAAAACAGAAGGAAAACAAAGAACGGAAAGATTCGGCTTGTAAACACACAATATGATGTTAATTAGTGTTGACTCAGTAGCGAGTTACCACCCAGCCTCAGTGTTTGTGAGTGTGGGTGTACACCACCTTCTCAACTTCCACAGTAGCCAAAAGAGGAACAAAGAAAACATGTGTTTCAAATAGTCGACTCTAGCACTGAAACATTGGAAAATACATGTGTAATTACTACCGCATGCCGGCTACGCGAGCTGCATAGAAACACACGATTTATAAACTTGCACACAGTAACATGCACGGGAAGGACACGTGTAATCAAAAAAATATGGAGCTGAAGAACATTTGCAGGTCCTTGTAAAGTGCAGCTAGGAGCTTAAAGGTTGAGAGGAATAAATCCGTGGTTATTGCTGCTGCTTAATACTTTATTGGCATCTGTATTTGAAGGCGTACATTTATGTATTTGTAGGTATTGAAGAAAGAATTTCTTCTTTATCTAAAGCTTGTTTTTCGACACATCTGTGTTTTAGATTTTTTTTTTTTTTTTTTAGTTTGCTTAGCTTTTACTCACATTTGTGTGCTGCACTCCTACACCGCAGTAGGCTGCCACAATGACGCCAATGGTGGGAGAAACGGGGGGTTAGGTGTCTTCTCCAAGCGCCCTAGACATGCACTCAGTGGGATGCGATCTCACGAACCTCTGGTCCGCTGGCAAACGCTCTCACCACTGAGCCACCGTCTCCCCCCTTAATCATTACGTCAATAATTATAAAACGTGTTTTATGCATAGAAGTTTTAACAAGAAATCAATCCATTTTAACTCTGACCTGGTCTTTGCTTTGCAGAAATGAAATTATATTAAAGTAGCGGTTGCCTATCTCTACGTGCATTAGCGTAATAAAAAGTACACCTGTGGTTACCCTTTTAATTTCTGAACCCCTACTTATCCCGAGCTGAATCTCCCAAAAGCTGTATTTCCTCACCAAACGGATCTCCCTCACCAGAATGGAGAGAACTTCCTCTTTCAAACTGAAAATAACGACTCCATCTTGGCTTTTGGGGGTTATAAAGCACTGCAGTTCTTGTGAGACTTAAGGGATATCTTATTACATTCATTCATTCTGTGGCTGGAGCAATGTAACCTTTTGACTGGAAAGCTAAATCACTGCCATTATCCACCAGCAGTGCTCGTTACTCTGCATTCTTTCTACGGGACGGAGAAGTCCGATGGACTAACTGTTGCCTGAACAGTTGTTTTTTCTTTTATGGCAGGAAGAGAGAACGAGAGAGGAAGCAGCACGGTGGAAAAATAAAAGACAAAAATAAAGAAAACACTTTCTCAGCAAGTTGACTGTTCCACAAAACGTTTTAGGAAACTGTTGTGGTATAAAGGCCAGATAAAGTATAAAACTATTTAATTCATCTGCTCTGATCGGGGTGTCATTTTTCCATGCGAATCATTTGCAGATGCCCAAATAAAAAGGATCTTTTGTTCGAGGTAGAAAATAACTTAGCCTGGAGACTTAAAAGTAAATAGTTGGAACAAAGACTTGCATGGGAAAATACATTTCAGCCCAGTACTTTAAACCACTTAAAGTACTGACTGCAAGAAGTGCATGTGTGTGTCTGTTTAAAACTGTGCAAATGGGTTTCCTGAAAGCTGATATGACTCCCCCCACGTTAAATACACGACATATACCCAAATATTTAAAGACATGTAGATACACATGCACACACACATATATCTCCAAGAAGAGAGATATACATACGTATATATTTGTATTCATGGGTGCACATAACTACTGCACAGCTGCACAAGGGGTTATCGAAATGCATGCAATGCTGCGCATCAATGTTCCCTCAATTTTTTTGTGTCTGCGCAAACACACCAGCTTCCTCAGCAGAAGCGGTGGAGCAGACTTTCACTATTCTATGACGTCAGCAGCAACGACGAGCCAAACTCCGAAGCAGCGGTTTGAAGCAATTTTTTAGAGAAAGAAAGAGATATGATGTGGAGCTTGTTCTCGCTTTCCTATCTTTAGTTTAAATCGAGTTTTTTTTGTGCGCTATTAATCTGTGAGCGATGCGTAATCGTGCATGCGCGCAGCTCAGAGGGAACATTGCTGCACATCAAACGCCACTGCTAACAAACATCTCAAGACAAAGGAATTGGAACGTTAGCACAGAAAAATTAAAGATCCATCATTTTTTTAAAAGTCTAAAAAGCTACATCATTCAGTAGTTTGTAAAGAATGGCATATTCTTAGGCCATGTCCACACGTAGCCGGGTATTTTTGAAAACACATATCTGCTGTCCTCCATTTTAGGAAAACGCTTGCGTCCACACTTGACCGTTTTCAAAATAGCCGCTTCTACGCTGAGCCGTATAAATACGCTTCTGAGTGCCGTCATGAGCATGCCAAACCAGTAGTTGGCAGTATTGGTGAAAATGTAAGTTCCGAGCTATCCAATCAGAGTACCTCTCTTATCATTTCCGCATCCATGCTGCCTGATGTCTGATTTTATAAAAAGGGTGCACACGAATAATGTATGTGCATTACTTGTCGCAGGTAGTGACGCATAAAAACGCAAATCTCCGTTTTCGCACGCGCAAATGCAAAAACTGAGTTTTTCAAAATCTCCACTTTGGTCGGAGTTTTCAAAAAGCCGGTTGTGAGTGAAAAAAACCTCCGTTTTCGTGTGGACAGCAGGTCAAAACAGATAAAATATATGCGTTTTCAAAAATACCCTGCTACGTGTGGACAGGGCTTTATATACTGTAATTTAATGACTGCAATAAAGATATAGCATTCGGTCTCACCAATATTTGCATTTTAAAAACTAAACTTATTTTTAAGATCAAATGAATTATTTTTATGTAGTTAACATTCAAGTAAAGTAAGTTTTTAGAAACCCAGAGTTAAATTTTTTTTTCTCCTTAAAAGGAACATTTTCTTCACTAAGACTCCCAAATGAGGATAATCCATTTTAAGCCAAAAATCTAATTTCACTCAAGTTCTAATTGTCTGGACTTTTTTAAAAAGCATTAGTGATGACACGAGAAAAACCAAACAATGTAAGAAATAGAATATCTGTGAATGATATCAGCTTTCTTCTATCACTCACAGTTTTGCATTCCATCCAGCTAAAAGTTAAATTTCTTCTTTACAAGCTTCTACTTTGTGGGCTATTTGCCTCCTCTCTGCTGGGCTGTTATTCCTGCTGCTGACTGACACCAGCCTAATGGCGTCTAATGGTTTCTAGTTTTATGATGCCTTCCTCTTCAAGTGTAAATGCAGGATGAAATGAGGAGTTTCTTATTTCCCCTTTTTTCACTCTCACTGACAGACTTTGAATCCATTTCACAACAAATATAGGTTTTTTATTTGATCTCTGCAAATCCTGGTCATCTTACAAAAAATAAAAAGCAGCTAAGTTTTAAACAACTTTAGTAAAGGATGTAAGTTTTATTGCAAAATAAAGAAGTTTTTGTAAAAAAAATTAACTTTTTTGTGGTTTTTATTATGTTTGACCATTATCCTCAGATCAAAAACATACCCCATGTGGTTTTATATTTTATTCATGCAGGATTCAGTAATCCGGTCACATATTTGATAACTATTCAAATGCACAATTGTTCTTCGCCATGCCTTTTGTTCTCGCCCATGCCACAGAGGGGAAAGCATGCCCTTTCAAATTTAAACAGTTACTTCAAGAGATATGAGAACAGATCATCTTAAAATATATATTTTTTAAAAACTAAACAAACAAAACACAAGACAAATCAACCAAAAAAAGTAGGAATACATAAATATCACACAAACAAAAAATAATTTACAAGTCGATTGATGTTCCCACCCTCACCTGTGGTCACCAGATGCGGATGGTGACCGAAAAAACAAGACCGCAAATACAAGCGTCTGAAATGAGCTTCCTCCTTAGGGTGGCTGGGCTCTCACTCAGCGATAGAATGAGGAATTCTGCCATCCAGTAGAAGCTTGGAGTAGAGCCGTTGCTCCTCTGGGTCGAGAGAAGCTAGACGGGGTAGTTCGGGCATCTGGTCACGATGCCTCCAGAGCACCTCACTAGTGAGGTGTTTTGGGCATGTCCCACCGTTGGCATACCCTGTACCCGCTGGAGAGACTATGTCTCATAGTTGGCAGGGGGACATCTTGTGATCATCCCGGGTGAGCTGGAGAATACAGCCTGGGTGAGAGAAGCCTGGGCTTCCTGTTTGAAGCTGTTGTCCCCGCAACCAAGCCTCGGATAAGTGGAAGACGACAAACGAAGTGTCCGAGACTTTTTCATATTCCAATATGGTATTCCCTGAATTTAGATGTGTTTATTGTATCTCATGTCTTTAATCTACTTTAGTAACAATATTTGCAATATGATCCAAACTCTATGTTTGTTCCTGAAGAAAGCTTTGTTAAACTTTGGCAATTTTTCAGTTTTTTTTTTTTTTTTTTTGCAACTTTCCCAAAGCAGGCTAATGATATTTGACCTCTAAAGTATTGGAAAGGCAAAAACCTATTTGTGTAGGGAACATCTAAATTTTGCCGACTGTCTTCTTTTTCTATGTTATCGTTTTAAAAGCATTATAATTGCAAATGTGTCATCTCGCCTGTCCTAGATTATCTACATCCAGTTGGGTTTAAAACGATCAATAACAAAGAATTATTTAATGTTGTTTTAGTTGTTTCTTCTCTTTCATGACTTTTCTTAAAACAAAAGCTATGAGTGTAAGTGAGTAAATTATGGAAATGGGTTGAGATTTAGGTCAAGTATGCCGTCATGCTGAGCCGCTCTCCTCTGTGAAGTGCATCCTTCTTCACCCTCCGCTGCCCTTTCACTCTGTTTCCTAAAGCTACTCTTACCCGTTGCTTTTTACTCCTCGTTTCTCCAGAAACACACACAAACACACAACCAGGTTCACTCTCTGGGTGGCTTGCATTGATTTTGTTGGCTTCTGATTTTAACCTTTAGTCTCTGCCTTTTTTATGACTATTGTCACTTCATGTGGACCCTGTTGCAGGCACAAAATTTCACAGTTGCACGTTTGCTTTGAAGTAAAGCGCACACAACTACACAAAAAGCTACCCCTGGCATGCCTCTTCTTTTCACAGCAACCCTGTGCTTAAAACCCGATGAATCCCAGTCCTGTCACTGAGGGCCATGGAACGCCCTGTCACCCGGGGAAACGGAGTGCCCCGTCACCCGGGGAAACGGGATGCCCTGTCACCCACGGTAACGGAATGAAGACATAAACCTCCCCGACAGTCCAGACATGGAGGTATGAGAAGACCTCAGGACATGAGGTACATATGGAGAAAGAGGAGAAAGAAAGTGACAGAAAGAGATGGTGGAAGGACCGCAGGGTTCATGAGGAAGGCATGTTGCTAGGGTACGAGTACCAGTTAGCTAATGGGTCAGAAGTAATCTGACCTACTACATGTTAGAAGGTCAGCGAGGCTCAGTTAATAAGCTTGACTAACATTTATTATTATTTTATACTCCTTCAAAGGGTGGGAAGTCATGTGAAATCTGCTTTTTGGAGATTTCAGCTATGTCTTAAAGGTTATAGCCACATCACAAACATACTTTGAATAGATTTTTATTTTTATTCTCACATGTTTGAGTTCATCTGTCCCATTTGAATACCATTTTTTTTTTTTTTAATTAGGATACTTTAATTTGGCTGCACAATGGTGCAGTGGTTAGCACGGTAGCCTCACATAGCAAGAAGGTTGGGGTTTGAGTCCTAGAGTTTGAGCACGGCTTGAAACGTGGGTTTTTCTTTGTGGAGTTTGCATGTTCTCCCAAAGTATGCATTAGTTTTCTGCGGGTACCCCAGTTTCCTTCCAGCCTCCAAAAGCATGCATCTTAGGTTAATTGGCTGCTCAGAAATTGTCCCCAGGAATGACTGTGTGTGGATGGTTGTGAGTGTGTCGCCCCGCAAAACACTGGCAACCTGTTCAGGGTGTACCCTGCCTTTCGCCTGAAACCAGCTTGGCTCTAATATGAGCCAGAAGTAACACACGACCTTAAATCCAGGCAAGAATAACTAAAAGTAAATACTTAGGAAGAGCTATTCATTTCAGTCAATTACGCAATAAATCTTAGCTATACGTAAAAACATCAATGACTAGGCCTTTAGAAAAAAAAAAAAATCAACCCACATAATGAGTAGTCATGCTTTATTACTCAGTTTCTACTTGCTGGGTCGTTACACAACATTTGTGAGTCTAAATCTGATGACGAGACATTATGGGAGCTTTTGAGTGTGCTTCACAAACTAATTATAAAATAATAATGAAAACTTATTCTAAGTAAACTATTTTTCTTGCTTATTATATCAATTTAGAAAATACAGCTCAGATATTTCCTCATTATCCATCAATACAACATCTTTTTTTTGATTAAGATGAAACAAAACAGAACAAAGATGGCCGCCTGGTGTAAGAAAACCAAAACCAATGGTGACAGCAGAGTTTTTCATTAATTCATCTTCTGAACCATCCATTCCTAACAGGGTCGCGGGGGTTGCCAGAATCTACCATGGCCGATTCAAGGCAAGAAGCAGGGTACCCCCCAAACAGGTCGCCAGTCTGTCGCGAAGCCACACTCATACAACCATACACACACACACTCATTCCTAGGGGTGATCACATGCAGTGGCCAATCGACCACACTCGAAACATGCATATTTTTAGAGGGTGGGAGGAAACCAGAGTACCCAGAGAAAAAACACAAACACGAGGAGAACATGCAAATTCTACAAAGGCCAGTTTTTCAAACCTGGTGCCCACCTGGGACTTGAACACCTAAGCTTTTTGCTGTGAGGCCACTGTGCTTACCACTGTGCCACTGTGTTGCTCGCTGATTTTTTCATTGCTGAAAAAATAAACAAAAGCACTTGTGCTTGAATAGGTAGATGTATTAATGTAATAATTTTGGACTTTGTTAAGTAGCTTCTTTCCATTCATGAGAAAGTTTTTGTTTTCAAATTTAAAACACTCCGTGCCAATGGCCTTTCGAGGAAAATGATTTTTTTTTAGTTATTATTAAAACTGAGATATGAAATCATTGCGTCATTTCGTCTTCTGAACCGTTTATCCCTGAAGTGGTTGCGGGGAGTGCCAGAGCCTATCCAAGCTGATTTCAGGCTAGAGGCAGGGTACCCCAAACAAGTCGCCATTTTATACCGGGGCAAAAAAAATCATAGTTAAAAAACGTTTTGTTTTTTTTTCAAACTTAAGAATGAAGTTAAACGGCATAGAGGTAGGCAAAGAAAATACAAAAATAGGTGACCAACATCAGACAACAATCCATTTAGTTTTTGAATATAAATCCATTCAAAAGTTTTATAGACGTATTAGAAATACCCTTTTTTATTCTCTAAGTCGCTTTGTATTTTATACGATATTATAAAATGATGAATCACTTGATGATTTTTGTCACGAATTAGAGGCTTCAAACAATTTGGGTTTTATAACATTAATATGAACTTTTATAACATTAAATTGCAACAGGAGAATAATTACAGAAGTCGTTTCAAAAAACAATTTGAAATCTTTTTTGCTGTATCACAGAGCATAAACGTGCAAATAGGCATTTCCCCGATATTGCACAGCCCTGTACAGAATACATTGCTTTGTCAATGAACGTCAATAAGCAGCAAAGCTCTAAACAAGCCTTAACTATACAGATTTACAAACCAAAAAAAGGCAAATGTTTCACTATGGTATGTGTAGAACTCGAACGAGGCTAAATTAAAACCTTGTTTTTATGAGTTTGTCAACGACAAAGAACCCAAGAGAGAAAGTCAAAACAAGGAACACATGGCTATTACAGGAGAGAAATTGGCTGAGACAGATCGAGAGAGCGACACAAAATGACCGACAGACTCAGCAGTGATCACAGCAAGGTACCATAATTGAAAAAGGCAAAAAGAGAAAATCATTAAACAAGCCCCACTGGTGTCTCTCTTATTAGATCCCCCTGCCGGTGTCACGGCGATTAAATTCCCCCTTTTTTCCTCTAACAAACTAAACTCTCAGACAATTTGTTATAGACTGAGGAATTACCGAGATGGACTGGCTGTGTGTTTGTGTGTCTCTATGTCTACTTAAGTTGTTTTTAATGCTCTCACAAACCCTCCAACTTCCAATTTCAGGATGTGCTTTGATTGTGCAGTGAAATTATAAGCAAGTTTATGAAGAGTTTTGCTGCCACTAATGAGCCATTATGACCGCTGTGCTATTGCAAGAAGAAGCCACGGGGAAGACGTGCATGATCTAAAACCACAACGGAGCTACTATTTCAATAAATCCCAAATGCATTCAACAAAAATGTTTTCTGACATGTTGAATGTTTAAAAAGTCTAGGGAAAAATATAATGTAGACATTCATAGGGTCTTTCACTAAGGCGGGAGTATCTTAGTCAGTCTCCTGTAGTCTGAGTCACTATTTTCCCTCTCCCTCATCATCAGCATCATAATATTTTCCATCTGCTTTGAGAGATGGAGACATAACCTGAGCCTGAGCCAGCAGGAACAGCTGCAAGCATCTACTCCCATATATTAAGCTACTTCTAACCCCACATATTCCCCTTTATGTCAAGCGTATCACAGAGTAGACCAGACCCCATTACTCTCATTAGCTTTAATGGCATTTGGCTGATTTAACATTTTTATTTGCTGGAAGACAAGAGGATGGACTTGGAGACAAAGTTCAAGCAGTATAAACTGCGTGTATTGAGAATGAGCAATATGAACTAAAAAAATGATCCCAATCATTTCTGGTGTGTTGTACGATAACAATAAAAATTACAACAAATAAATACCTATGGTGTTTTCCATAGTTTAAAAAATGGTGGCATCATGCTGCCCTTTCCGAATGAGTTCTTTGCTCCATGGAACACCTGTCTGCCCCCCTACCTTTTTGTCAAAATTTCAAAAGTCTTAAGTGTGTTGCACACTAAATATTATCAGTACTATTTTTTAATCATTATTTTTTATGGAGGCATAAAAACTTCTCACTGCGATAAATGTTTGCGATCATCAATCGCAAACAAAAATGTCGCCTGACTCTGCCCGAACCACCCTATCTGGCTCCTCTCGACCTGGAGTAGGAGCAGCTCAACACCAAGCTCCTCCCGGAAGGCAGACTGCATATTAGTAATTACAAAAAAACGTAAGTACAAAAATCTAGTGGACTTTGATGTTATTTTACTGTTTTAAAGTAATTGCACAGGTGGACGCACAAGGATCAAAGCAAGTCAAATTATTTTTATTTGTTACTAGCTTAGCCAGAAAATATTTTTACCGCATAATTTCCAACAAAACAAAAAAATTCTGTGACTTAATAATTTGATCACCCCGCAACATTAAATTTTGTTGTTTTGCGGTTAGGAACACAAATCAGTGCACTGATCGAAGTTTCCATATTAGTTTGGACCAACTGCATCCTCTAAATAAAAATATAAAGAAAAAAAAACCACGAGGTGAGTTGGAAATAATAAAAAGATGTCTCCTTCCAGCTTCAATACGTCTGAAAGCAGGGGTGGTTGCGAGACATTTTCACTGTATAGTTAGAGCCACTCGAACAAATCAATCCGTCCTGTAATTTCCCTGCATGGCCCAAAAGATTTTCTGACAGGGAATGGCTTTTGTTGTAACATTACAAAGGGGAGAAAAAAAAGTCTAATCGGCAATGTAGCACGACACACAGCCATGACATATCAGACTGGTGCATCATCGGGTTGTGAATGTTAATAAGACGCTGCTGAAGGACTTCTTGCATTTCACAATTTATCTTGAAACATAGTAATAAATCACATTTTCAGAAGATTGATCTTAATGAGGATCATTTGACATTTTTTTTTTAATATATACAGCAAGTAGGAAGTCATTTGAAGGTCTGTGAGCGACAGTAGTGGTCAGGGTTTGAGTAGAAGAATCAATGTGCATACGGCTTTTTTCTGCTAAGTATCATGCAACAACATCTTGTGCAACCTTGTGTATGTGTGTCTGTGTGTGTTTGCATGTGTCCACGCACCGCAAGCCACAGTCCCAGAATGGCTCAACAAGCTTAATACCATTATCAAGATTTACGGCGATGCTCATGTGGGACTTACATCAAAATGGTTGCTGCAGCGCGGAGACGGAACCCGTGTCCCAATTAGAGAGCCTGAGAAACGGCAAGCGCACACATAAACCCACATATACACAAAGATGCGCACAATCCCTCTCTCGTACAATCTCTCGTCTTACTATCTGGCTCCCTCAGACCCCTCTTGCATATTCACAATCGCTCAAACTCTATTTTCACACACGCACAAACTATCCACTCTGCTCTCTTTAGGGATGCAGCCTTTGGCCTTTACAGCTGGTGGAGATAAAAAAAAATTAAATGGTGAACATAAAGATGGAAATTAAGAACATAGAATGAGAAAGTGAGAATGGACGAAAAAAAAAAATGGTGGTATCCCATACGACTCATAATAAAGCAACCACAACTTCAAACAACAAAATCCGTTTTAGCCGATTCGACTTGTTTTGATTTATTTGATTTATGAACTTAATCCATAAGCTAACAAACTCACAAAATGTGCAGACGTCTTTTAGAGGCACATCTTATTTGGAATCGTTTCATCTTGTGGTTTGGAAAAAAACATGAAGTACTTATTTACATTTAAAAAACAAAACATAATGATTGGTGAACGTTTACATAAAACTGCATGTGAAGTGGCTTTGAGTTTGCTGCATTCATTATGTCTGCAAACTCTAGCATGTGTGTGAGCTTGCATGTGGATAAACAAGGAGCTTTAATGATAGACCAAAAAATGCAGACTGAGCATCCTCCCCTCCGAGTCTCGGAAAGACCATTTTAACCGCCGAGGTAAAGATGTGGGTAGCGTCAAAATGTCTAAGATGCTTCAAAGTGTCTGTTCATTATAAAAACATGGAGCCAATACTGGATCCCTTTGTGTCAAATCACAACATCTTGATGATGCATTATCGAGTTGCAAAGCAGTCTGTAATACTTTTTTTGTTGCGCAGAACCTTGGCACAGAAACAAATGACCAATTTCAATATTGAACTAACATGAATAATTCATGCTGTGCTTGTAAGGCTTTAGGCATGGAAATTTTTCGACATCATAACCTTGTGTAATATCAAAGCAACTTGTGATAAATGGAAATACGCACAGCTGAATGAATTAGTTTGAAGCCTTGAGGATAGCACTTCAAAAGTTAATAACAAGACCTAAGTATATACCTTATTCAGGTGCATTTATGAAGACTTAATCAACTTCTTTTGCACTCAGACCAAACAGGACGAGACACGCGCGCACTGGAACAGCTTCAAGAAGTGTGAAATAAAATTATGAGAGGAGTTAAAAATATGTGGTTTGTGAAATGATGCTTTAACTGCGATTTTCAGTGTTTCCACAACAATTTAACAACCAACTGCCTTCCACTTATGGTATCAGCCAGAGGAGCCTTCAAAACAGAGAAACCCACTGTCCTCTCCATCCACTCACTTTTTGAGTTCATCCGAGGGGATCCCAAGATATTCTCCATCGAGATGGGAGATATAGTTTCTCTAGTAGGTCCCTACTGGAATGGGCTATGAACATTTAAACCATGGAGGTGTCCGGTAAGCATCCACCTCATCTGGCTGCTCAAAACATGGAGGAGAAACAGTTCAGCACTGCTTCTATCAAGAGCCTCAAATTTGCTTTTTTTTTTTTTTTTTGCCTAATCCTCCTTCTTCTCCTTTCGGCATTCCCTTCAGGGTCGCCACAGCAAGTGAGTTTCTTCCATCTATCCCGATCTGCATCCGACGAGGATGCAGCAGATTGGGTGCATCCTCGTCACTGCTATCTTCATGTCTTCCTTCACTGTATTCATAAACCTCCTCTTTGGTCTTCCACTAGACCTCTTTCGTGGTGGTTGCAAACCCAGCATCTTTCTGCCTTTGTACTCTCTCTCTCCTCTGTACATGTCCAAACCATCTCAGTCTGGCCTCTCTGACTTTATCTCGAAAACCTCTAACCTGTGCTGTTCATCTGATCCTGTCCATCCTGGTCACTCCCATAGAGATCCTCAGCATCTTCATCTCTCCTACCTCAATCTCTGTTTCCTGTCTTTTCCTCAGTGCAGCTGTCTCTAGACCAATCAGCATGGCCGGTCTCTCCAAGTTTTGTACACATTCCCTTTCATTTTAGCTGAAACTCTTCTATCACACATCACACCTGATACTTTTCTCCACCCGTTTCAGCCTGCCTGCACATGCTTTTTTACCTCTTTTCCACACTCTCGATTGCTCTGGACTGTTGATCCCAAGTACTTAAAATCTTCCACCTTCTTTATCTCTTCTCCCTGTAACCTCACTTTTCCATCCCTCTCATTCATACACATGTACTCCAACTTACTCCGACTAATCTGCCAGAGTTCTGCCAGAGTTCCCTAATCCTAATTACCCTAATTACGAATCCTAATTATTACAGATGCTGCACTGATGCGCCGGTAGATCCCACACTTTATTTCTTCCTCACTCCTCAATTAGATCTAGAGACCTTTGCAACTCCCCAATGTGGTGCTGAAAACAACACTAATTTCTGGTTGCAGACGATTGTCTCAAGAATTAGAGGTACATATTTTTAGGGACATCAGTTTGATGAGGCCATCAAAACCACATCAAATTTTAGTATGACTTTATCTTCAATGCAATACGCAGGGATTCTTTTATTATTATTGGGACAAGTGTGAAATTTGACACATACGTAATGTTCCTGAAGTTGATAAAAGTATTCAAATGTAACATATACCGCTCCTCCTTGACACCCAAGTTAAAATATCTATCTGTACCTCAACTTTCTTTAACAAATATCTCACCTTTCTACTTAAAAAAATCTTTTGTCTCCGTCTTCTTCAGTGTTGTCACACCTCGGTGATTACTCACCTTTCACTGTGTAATTCTGTAACCCTCATCGGCCCCCCTGAGCCTTCTGGCTACTGCGCTTCCTTGCATCTTAGCGTTTACTGGAGCCAGACGTCTGAAGATGCAGAGTTATTTCTCTTACTCATTTCAACCACACCAACTGCAAACACTGGTAGCGACATTGGTCCGGATGTCAAACTCACACAAGCAGACACAGACGCATTCCCCAAAGCAGAAGACAGCAATCAATGTCGCCCAGTCACAGTTCGATAAGCAGACTAAACAACGTAGCTCCATTATTACTGTCTTGTTTAACCAACAGCACCAGAACAACACTTATAATCAATACCGTGTCCCATGAAAAGGTCTGCAATTGTGTGTTTGCTACAGTGGAAAACAATGAATGCTCATGTATGCGTGACATATGGATGTCTCTGATGATTAAACTTCCATTTAAGTAGACTTTACAGACGTCTGTGTGAGCAGTTTTGTAAACATATCGACAAATTTGTACTTAATTTAAACCTTTGTTTGTCGGTTGTACTGTTTCATTGCTGGATCATTGTTGTCAATATGAGCAAAAAGCCAATATGAATGATTTATGCAGTGATTTTATTTTTTCCGACTGTTATCTAAAGTCACCAGCTGTGGGAAGTGACCGAAAGTACAAGATACTTGCAGCGAAAATGAGTTCTCTCTCTAGGGTGACAAAGTTTTCTCTTAGTAATGTAGGAAACTCAATCAGCCAAGAGGAGATGAGAATAGAACTGCTACTTTAAAGAGGAACCAGCTGAGATCCCTCACGAATCAGGTAGGGTTGCCTCTCGGGCGCCTTACTAGTGTGCTTTTCCGGGCATGTCCCAGCAGGATGAGGCCCTGGGCAAGATCCAGGACACTTTAGATGGAGTACATCTCCTGTGGGGCCTCAGATTGCCCTGGGATCACCTAAGACAGGCTGAAAAAAGTGGAAAGGGAAGGCGACCCTACTTGGGTTGCTGCCCCCATGACATGACCTCTGATAAGCAGACAATAATGAATGGATGTTAACAAGTTTTATTTAACAAAAGGTCAAAGAAAAGGTTCATTTTTCTGAACTAATTTTCTAGAAGCAATCCAGTCAGCACCAATCCGTTTTATGTTACAAAACCAGAGAGTTCCGGTTTAGTCTTACTATGATTCACAGAGTTAATAAAAACTTTTTCACTTTATGGTAAAAAATTGGTAAATAATCTTTTTATACCAATAAATTGTCAAATAAAGCAATAATAAACTAACATAAAAAAAAACATTAATTTGTATTTTTGGTGAAAGTCTAAAATATTACTTAGAATTGATCAGTTTTTAACCCATTTTGACAATTTTGGCAAAAAAAGTTTTCAATTAGAGGTTTTGGAGATAAAGTCAGAGAGGCCATATTGAGATGGTTTGGACATGTGCAGAGGAGAGAGAGGTCACCGGCAGAAGGCTGCTGGGTTTGGAACCACCAGGAAAGAGGACTAGAGGAAGACCAAAGAGGAGGTTCATGGATACAGTGAAGAAAGACATGAAGATAGTTGGTGTGACCGAAGAGGATGCAGGAGATAGGGTTAGATGGAATAAACTGACTAGCTGCGGCGACCCCTGAAAGGAAATGCCGAAAGAAGACAAAGAATTTGGATAAAAAAAAAAATAGAACCATAATTTATGAAAAGAAAAAAGTCCACTTTGAACATTGTGTTTTTAGATCCTTACTGTGTCTCTGATTTTTTTATATTCTACTCACCTCCCTCTATATAAAAAAATATGTGAGCCTCAGACCTCGAAGGTCCAAAGACCAATAAAGAAACAGAAGAACACTTAAGAATAGTTGTTTTGTATTTCAAGTGGCGGGTCTTGCAGGATTTAGTTATTGGTCTTGGATTTTTTTTTAACCCAATACACAGGTCACAACCTGCATAACTTTAGCAGCACCGGTCGTCGAAAACTCCAAAGCATTTTGCAATCTTATCTCTGTAAATGATTCATCACACACACCACAGCTCTGCTGGCTAATTGCTGTGGAAACGAGGGCTTAAAGGACTTAAAACTAAAACACTAGGAAAGCAGCTATTATCGGAAAGCGACAATGACTCATTTCCATTAAGATTCCATCCACAGGTGCTTTTCTGCTGAAGATGAAACGACGACTGACACATTTGCTTTCAAACCATCAAAGTTAATGGTGTGTTATTTTGACGTAAAACCTGATTGCAAAAAATGACCATGTGCACGACTGCCAAATACTAATGTCGTATTTGTTTCCATTGCAGGGCGTGTGTGTGAGTGATTTGTAGCTTCTTGAGCAGGTGCTCTACTGATCCCGAATAGTTACATATACAAGCAAACATTTTGATATGATTTTTTTTCATTTTAAAAATAAAATTTGGAATATTGGACGTTGACCCGATGCCAAAATGGCAACCCTTCTCTCATTTTCTGACAAGACCTTAGCATGAGCAGAGATAAACCAAAACCCCGGAGAGACCCAGAAGAAGAAGCAACACAAACAACCAGAGTAACAATACAAGGATTTGAAGGAGCTGGAGGGAGCCGTGGGCATTGTTTGGCTTTCGTTTGCCACTTTCTGATTCTTTTCAAACTGCTCCTTGGGTGTGGATGACATTTCTCAGAATAGAGAAGAGGGAAAAACACTTCAAATCTTTCTGCAAAGTTTTTCTTCTTTTTAACTTTTCTACAAAGTTTAAATCACCACTTTTCACCCATAGGGTGGACACAAATTGAAAGAGAGAGACCAGATGAGTACAAAAGAAGACGGAAAAGACAACAATGTGTCATAAAAAGAACAACAGAGAGGGACGCACGCTATTAGAGAGCAAAGTGGTTCACCATCCCTTCAGATGTGGTCAAACAACCCAGCAATGACATTATGACATAAGTCCTGCACTCATTTATTTGCTTTCAAAAAACTAACTCCTTATTCATGATGTCACTGGTACAAAGGCAAATTATAAAACTTAATATAAGTTACAGATGGCCATTTGCCACAATAGTGCATTCCATGAGATGTAGCTCACCAATCGGGTAGTGTTGTTCTGATTGTGTGCAGCTGCTGTGGTTATAAACTATGTATTTAAAGTATTTATGTCCAAGTATGATGTCGTGCATTGTAGCTGTCGTGAGGTTTTCTTTTCAACGTTATGGACAACTCCATAATGTGTCCAAAATGATTTTTTTCTACTCACTTTATTCATCCCTAACTGAGGACATTTATGTGCTGCACTCCTACGCCGCAGCAGGCTGCCATGATGGCGCCAATGGTGGGAGAAACAGGGGGTAAGATGGAGTGGTGGAACATAACGAAGTAAATGCACTTCGTTACTGTACTTAAGTAAAAAAATTGTGTATCTGTACTTTACTTAAGTAAAATTTAAGACCGGTACTTTTATTTTTACTTCACTACATTTTTAGAGCAAATATCTGTACTTTTATTTCGCTACTTTTTAAAAGTGTGTTTTACATTTTTTGTTACATTTACGTTCAGGAATTTGAAAAATACACAGGTTTTTTTTTTAGCGCATCTTGAAGCCGCATCGCCAAAATCAAATGAAGCAGTTGATCGGGAGAAGAAGTAATGAATCGAGAAATATTTTCCGCATTCATTCAAAAACCTAACATCAAATATAGTACAAATTAAAACGAGTCAGAAGATCGTTGTTTGTTGTGTTTACTTCTAAATAAGAAGTTGAGCCGTCATTACACAGAGCAGGGGCGGATCTAGAATTTTCCAAAGAGGGGTGGGGCTTTGACAAAGCCAATATATGGTGACTGGGGGCCTCCCCCCCAAAATATTTTAAAAAATAAGTGTAATTTTCCTCCATTTTGGCACCCATTTGCTGGCCCTTCAAAGGAATAGCTTGACTTGTCCCCTTTCCTTTTATTTTATGCATTTATTTTTTTTTGTGGACCAAAAGAGGCCGGAGATGGGGGTCACACCCCTGCAGAGAATTTATCCTGGTTACCATGGTAACACCCTATAGCACAAAAAATAACATTTGAATTATGATCAAATACTTTTACTTTTTACTTAAAAAGTACAATTTACAACAACTACTTTTGTACTTGAAAAAAAAAGAAGGGTTGTTTTTACGGTAATCGCTGATGTGCGATACCTACAACAAACCCAGAAATGTTAAACTAAGAGGACCAATGTAGCAGGTATCATGACTTGAGACATCAGTCTTTAGACTGGGAAAACTGGGTAGAAATATCATTCAAAAAACAAGAAATATCGTTTTTTTTCCCCCTCAGTCTCGATGTCATTATTTAGATTTGTCTAATTTGATTTAGAAAAATGTGTGTAAATAATTAATCCCATGTGCTTGAAAAAAAAAAAAATACATTTATGTCTGCCTGTAATACGGTACCAAAAAAAATGACTCAAGCTTGTGATTACAGTTCTGTTTTACATTAAAACTCATGCGATAATGAACTCATTTATTGCAAAGTGAAGGGTGAAATAGATGCCTTTTATGGGGATAAAAGATAATGAATGGTTGTACTACCGTGCAGGTGGCTCTTCCCGCTTTCCTGAAACATCGCTGCCAAAATATTAGACACGGTCCAGTTGAATGACAGAACATGAAAAAACCTGCCAAGACTTCAACGGCTTCTGCATATGGAGGCTCAGTGTCAATCCAAATTTATACTTTAACAGCCAAACTAATATTCAGTGCAACTGGGAGTGTGTATGTTGGCTGGCTTGTCTGGAAAGCCCCCCGTTGCATGTATCTGACCAGACCAAAGATTTTTCCCAAAGTGTGTTTGCGTGTGTGTTTTCCCAATTGCTGGCGTTCTGATCAAGCCACATGTAGTCAGACCCAAAGACAGCTCATATTTGGATTAGAGAAACTGCACCACCACGCCAGCCTTGGGAGGTTAATGATGGCAATGGAAACATAAAATATAAGCAGATAAAAAGCTGATAGACATTTCGGTTATGAATGCATTCAAGTCGAAAACTCTGAAATGAGCCACATCCCAGACTCTGACACAAGCTAGTTATAGTCAGTTGGGTTCTTTTGATGTACTTCATTAAACTGTAGCATGATCCAGAGTAATGTTTTCCCAAAAAAAAAAATAAAAAATTCTGGGACAAGAAATTATGACAGAAAAGAAGGGTAAACTTATTTCTACCAAAAAAAAAAAAACGTTCATTTTTTACGTACTATTTTGTCATTCGAATCTTTCTCAGAAGAAGCCTTTTAAGGTGCTTGCAAACGCCAACTTAAATTACATAGAGATTTCATCAGCTGTAAGAACACAGTTGGAGGTTTTCATTTCCATCCCAGCGTAACACATGTAAGAGTTCAACCCAACAGTGTTTCATGTGTGGCATCAAACATAACCTACATGTAATTAAACAATGTGATCTTCAGTCGAAGAGTTTACCGTTCAATTAATGGAACAAAAGCGTCGATAGATCAATGAATTATTAAAATAATGGATAACAGACACCCTACATGTTACTAATGAACATAACGGACAAAGACAATCCAGAGGCACGTTAATGGACTTAATGTGATAGAAAAAGCCATTTAACCCCATTTTTTTTTTATAAACTATCAAAAAACACAATTTTTTTTCTCTTTGAATATTTTACATGCAAAACCAGTTGTGACCAAAAATAATGTCCAACCCTGAATGTTTGACTTGCTACAAGGAACAAAGAGTAAGCAAGTAAGGACATTTTATTTGCATTGCACCTCGCACCATCGCATATTGCATTGCATCTTCTGAATCGCTTCTTCCTAACATGGTTACAGGGGGTGCCAGAGCCTATACTGGCTGATTTTAGGCAAGAGGCAGGGCACCCTGAACAAGTCACCAGTCTGTTGCAGGGCCACACAAACACTTACTCCTAGGGGCAATTTTTTTAGCGGCCAATTGACCTAACATGCATGTTTTTGGAGGATAGAAGGAAACCGGAGAATCCAGAGAAAACTAACGCATACACAGGGAGGACATGCAAACTCCACACAGAAAGATGCGGTGGCTAAGTGGTTACAGCGTTCGCCCGTGGACCGGAAGTTAACCGGAAGTTAGCCGGAAGTTCGCATCCCACCGAGTTCACGTCTAGGGTTCTTGGAGAAGACACCTAACCCCCGTTTTCTCACACCATTGGTGCTGTCATAGGTGGCAGCCTGCTGCGGTGTGATGCAGCACATGAATTTCATGGTGAGGGATGAATTAAGTACATTAAAAAAAGAAAGACCAGTGTTTCAAGCCTCACCCCCACTCCAGTACTCGAACCCTATTCTTCTTTGCTGTGAGGCTTCCGTGCAGCCTACTAAAATTGGGATGCCCTTACATTTTGTTCATATTCTCCCATTGTTAACATTAACCATCATGTTACCAATACTATTGTTTTTTTTTTAAACCTTGCCACTATACAGTGATACCAAGCCTACTATCATGCTTTGCATTCTTATTTAAAAATATTTTCTCCTCAGTTTTGTTATTTTGTCCTAATTAAAGTTTAAAAATTTGGCTTTTGAAAAGTGTTGCTGGAAATTGTTCAAAGGAGCAAGCACTGTACCGTGTTAGCATAAAAAGTGTAAACTGGACAATCTGGCTTGTAACCAACGGTATATCATCACCACATGCTTTTTTCAGTACCCATCCAAATTCTGAACACATGTTCCTTCTGGATGAGCCTGAACCTATAACTGGTTGTGTTCAGACACTCAGGAGGGGGTAGGGTATGGTTTTACATGACCTAAACCTTCAGTAGCACCTTATGTTACAAACCTACTGGTGGCCAGATCCTGCTTTTTTTCATTGTTCTATTCTCATATGCTCCACTTTTCCATTACACTGTATGTTATGTACCCCGCTGGGGGTGGCAGATGGGGGAGGGATGTGTGTTATGTCTCACAATATTAAGTTCAAGAACATGTTGGAAGACTGCGTGTGTTTTATTGTTTTTAATATTAAAAAAAGAAGAGGTGTGTTTAAAATGCGTAACCCTGCACCGCTCATTTAGCAGGAAATGGTGTTCGTTAAAGTTAAAGGGCAACTCAAATTAAATAGTAGCGTTTAGATCAAGTTGTATTTAAATTCGGGTCCACTCCTCCTGCCCTGCTCTGAACTTCTTTGCTTTAAAGATGGAAACAAAACAACACGAATGGGAAAAAACAGGAGGAAAAATTAAAAAGGTTAAAGAGCACAACATATTTTTCTCTCTAAGGGTCACTCCCAAGGTTACATTGTTTGTTTTTAACAATCACCTATAAATTTCCAAAGACGAAAAAGCACAGAAAGCCAGAAGGCTCAAAGAAACAGAGGTGCTGTTCACATAAAGCTACGTGTGAACACAAACACACAAAAAAACACCCGCGTGGGAGGAAATCAATGAAAACAAAGCATCGCTGTAACACGCTATAAACAAGAATACAAAACAAGTCAGTAGGTCTTCTCTTTTATAGCCAAACTCCTGAGTCACAATAAGGAGCTCCAACGACATTAAACAACTTACTTTTTGGCTCATGAGACGGAGCAGCGGATTTCAATTATGCAAACCAATCAAAGAAAATAGTCATAAAAATGTGCATGATCCCCTTTAATTTGCAGATAAATATTAAACTAAGACAACTTATGAGTGCATAAAACCTGGTACTAATCATGTAGCCCATATTGTGGTTTGTAGGGTCACTAATTCAGTAAAATAAAAGAAACTAATTTTTAATGATGAGTATGTTGGAATATGGTTTTGCAAAAGGAAATTAAATCGGTTTGTAGTCATGCTTTTGGAAACCAAAAGCTTTAAGGCTCTCAGCCAAAACTGGCTAATTTCACTCTGTTCTATCATGCTTTTAATCATTTCCACATGTTCTGCATATAAAAAAAACACAAAGCAAAACATTTTTATTGATTCAAACTCAAAAGTGGTTTAATACGGATTTATGTATTAATTTTTTGCAATTCTTAAGTCTAACTGCACTCATTTGACTCATGCTCATAAGAAAGTAAACTAGAAAGAAAAAAATATTAATATTTGAATAAACTGTGGATTTTATGGAACTATATAAACCTCAGCCAAATATTTTTGTATGATGAACAAAAACCATTGACCCAGAGCACGTCAATCACTCCAACGTCCAGATTTAAGCAACAAATAAGTATTTTTATTGGTTGAAACTTGCCCGGTTTTAACAAGAAGTTGTTGAACTGCCAGTGCAAAAAGTTATTCCATACTGCTTTTAACTTGAAAAGTCATATATTCTATAAAACCTTTAATGGGAGCAGGACATTGTTCACCATGATGCCCGACAGAAAATGGAATATTGCGCTCTTGCACTGCGTTGCACCGCAGCAGACAGCCACCAGGAGCACTTGGGCATGGGCCCAGTGCAAATCAAAGCCACAGCAAGTCAGTTTCTTCCATCTAACCCTATCTCCTGAATCCTCTTCGGTCACGCCAACTATCTTCATGTCTTCCTTCACTGTATCCATGAACCTCCTCTTTGGTCTTCTTCTAGTCCTATTTCCCGGTGGTTCCAAACCTAGCATCCTTCTGCCGATGTACTCTCTCCTCTGCACATGTCCAAACCATCTCAGTCTGGCCTCTCTGACTTTATCTCCAAAACCTCTATCATGTGCTGTTCCTCTGATATATTAATTTCTAATCCTGTCCATCCTGGTTATGTTAACATTAGTGTGAAATTAGATGCAATAAATAAGTTTGATACAATCAAACTGCCATAACCTCATCTGGGACTTGGTGGTACTATGTTCCCAAAATCTTACTCTGATACTAAAGATGGATCAAAGTGAATACTGCCCATAAATTTCAAGAAAGTATTCAGGCATATTCTACCATTTAAGAAAAACCAGTGACCGAAGAGACTTTGCATTTTTTCAAACACTTCAGACAAAGTGCCCAAACCAGTTTCATTCAAACTTTTACTAATCATCTTCACACTCAGGCATTGTTGCTTTCGACCGTTTCTACAACCCTAGGCGTGGCAGCGAGCAAGATCCATGGGCAAGAACAATGTATCATTCAAATAGTTTTCAAATACTGGATGGCAAAACTCACAAATAAGTCAAACACACTGTCGAAAACCCCTTCAGGGGAAAAACATGCAGACATGTTGAGAAACTCAAAACAGTTCATGTCGAAACTACATATATTCATACACATTTTCGCCTGAGGTGAAAACTAGCAAACAGTAAGTATTTTACTCAAATAGTAATAGCAATCCTCCAGGTCGAGAGAAGTCAGATGGGGTAGGGATTCGGGCATATGGTCAGGATGCCTACTGAGTCCTTATTGTTGAGGTGTTTTGGGCACGTCCCACCGGGAGTAGACCAATTGGCAGACCCTGGATGTGCTAGATTGACTATGTCTCACAGCTAGCCGCGGAACGAATTGGGATCCTTGCGGGTGAGCTGGAGGATGCACCTGGGATAAGAGAAGCCTGGGCTTCCCGTCTGAGGCTGTTGCCCCTGCAACCCAGCCCCGGATAAGCAGAAGATGACGGATCGTCACTCGGCACTTGTCCTTACAAATAAACAACCAGGCTAATAAACAACTTCATCACCTATTTGTGAGGTTTTTTTTTTTTTATCTTAATCTGTGTTGAAAAGAAAGTTAAAATGTTTTTTTTTTCTATTTTTTTATGGTCATATGATTGAGTTTTGTCCAAATCCTCCAAATTAAAAGCAGAACTCTTCACTTACGACAACAATGGCTGACATTGGCCATTATATGTCTGGCGACGTTTAGAAACCATGTGGACATGATATTAAAATAAAACAGATGGATACTTTATTTTCATCAAAGGGAGTTTATAACTTCATTTCTTTGAGGGTTGTGACTAATTAGGTCTGCTATATTTCCCCACATGAAGACCTCAGAAACTAAGCCCCATATTAACACGGCTCTATACCTTCATTTGGATTTTTTTTTTTCTGCAGAACAAAAGACTTCATGAAGCAGGGTTTCCACAGAAAAACCACTGCGTATATGATCTAGCTGCAATCCTTTGGGGAGGAAGAAAAAAAAGGTGCGTATGGGTAATTCTGGAAGGCAACAATGTTATATTTCATCCACACGCACAAAACCGCACACACACCTTTTTCTCCGAGTCTCTAAAACATGCCTTTTCAGCAAAGTGCTGCCCATATTCATTAGCCACTTAGAAAGCTGTGTTGAAATGAATCAAAAGTAAACTGCTTACACATAATCTTGTCACACACGAAGTAGAATATACACACTTTATTGTATCACAAGAAGCAAAAAAAAAGTAAATCCACAGACCGGCATTGAATACAGAGTGACTTGTCTTCTCATTATATGTAATAAACTCAAGTTTTTGTTTTTCTTTTATTACATGGTTGTATATTTTTGCCTTTGTGTGCACGTTACACTCTTGTTATTTCTACGCCTGCATGGAAAACAGTCCAGTAAATTACATCATTCCTTTAGCAGGAAAACAGGCTACCAAAACCCTCTTTTACAATGCACGCTAAAGCTCCCTTTTTCACGGCATCCTACAGAATTACAATGTTCTCTTTCACAGCACCCATAACGCCTGTGTGTGTGCGCACATGTGCAAAATGCAGACGTAAGCCGAGGAGGTAAAAAGTTACAGTGGTGATTACAGTAATTATGGTTTCAGGTTTTTTTTTTCTACATATTCCCCTCTGATGGGCCACTGGATTACCAGACAGTTTTGGCACAAAAATGGAAGATAAAGGAGACGGGGGGTACCAGTGGGTTGGATTTAAATAGAAGTGTAATTGTTGAAGTTTAAAAAAAAAGAGAAAAACCTGGAAAAACAAAACAAGAAAAAGAATGGAAAAGCAGAAGGAGGTTAACAAAGAAAATAAGTGTGCAATGGTGAACGACAGAAAGAAGAGAAAGACTAATCCTTCAGGCAGCTTTTGAACACACTCAACCCACTAACTCCCTCTTCCTCCTCCTCCTCACTCCATTATCAACCAGTAGCTGAATGGACTTTTACAGTGAGGCAAAAAAAAAAAAAAGAAAAAGAAATCGGGAATGTCAAATTTTTCTTTTTTGCTTTCACAAAAAAAAAAACCATTCTTGTTTTTTATGTCCCTGCACCCCATTTAATTTTGACTGTATACTTTTGTGTCTTTTTTAAAGACTTTGTCTACCACTCACAACAGCACAATGTACATGACAAGCTGGCAACCGAAACAAAAAAAGGACCAAGGCCTTTCCCGGACGACCCCCCGTGGCGATCAGACGTCTTCTTTCCAAAGCTGCTTAATTACACATTCATGGTGACACAAATAAGACTCTCTCACCCCATCACACAAACAAACTGCTTTGCCAAAACACCCGACGCCCATCTGCTGGTCGTGTGTCTCCCCTCGAGGAAATCTTCCCGCAAAACCCGGGGTACAGCTCTGTATGCCATTTATCTTTAGCTTTAAGTTTTAGGAGGGTAACTCGTACAAGAGCAACAGTGGCTAATAAGTTTTAGTTTCTGAACGACTCTGATTCTGCCGATTGTCATGAGAGATGACTGTTTACTCCCAACAATCATCTCTCATGATGGTTGCGTGCATGCCCGGAGCAGAAATCTGAAGACGCAGCAGACGAAAGCTTTGGCATGAATCCAAATAAAGTGTGAAAGACAAATAGGGAAGGAGCGGGGGACTAACAAAAAGTAAGTTACTCATAAACAAAGAAGGAACTGAAAAAAAAGTCTCTTCACTGGCACCTCATCAAATCGTGGCTTGTATTTTTTACGCGAATAACCCAACCGTTATTTACAAGAGGATTTTATAATGTCAAATAAAACAAAAATGTGTAGATCTTGAACAGTTTAAGCTGCCTGCTGTGGAGGCAAAGCCTTAAAACAAAGATAGAGGGTGCTTGCTCTCCTCTCTGCCTATGCCTCGGCTTCCGACACCCACTGGGCTTGCTAGCTGCCGCCTGGTACAAATGGCGCGTCTATAGCGTCAGTAGCGTCTGTAGCCTGGGGGTCATGGCAACTGGGATGCTCATATTCCATGGTGCTGGGGGCACTAATCTACGGGGCCTCCTCTGCACCTCACTGGGTGGGTAGGTTCACACTCCCCCTTGCATGTACAAGGCGTCAGGGTGAGAGTGAACTCGGGTTGCTTGCCTTTCTCCTTTCGAGATTCGGGCTTTTCGGGATGGGAAAGATCCGTTACCCCCAATGAGCATATGGTTCTCATCAGCAGTATACTGTACATGTACTATTCATGTCTCTCTAACATGCACATTGTGGCATACTGTTTACCGTCTGCTATGTTCCTTGTTCCCAATCAATGTTATAGCTTCGATACTGTTGGTTTGTGTTTGTTTTGGTAGGTTATCTTTGTGTGTTTCAACTTTTTGTCTAGTTTAAACTTTTGTTTGCATTTTTTTTTTTTTTTTTTCAGATGATCTAGCAGTTGGTTGTGATGAACGACACTGTAGCTAGAGATAATTTCTTCACTTTATGACTCTTTTTGTCTTTATTTCACTCCTTTTGTTTCTTAGTCCTTTCCTTTTCTGTCTACTCTCTGTATCCCCTGGATATAAAATGAAATGTCGGAATGGAAAAGGTACAAAAACAAAAAAACAAAGACAAAGAGTGAGGTTTCAATTGAGAACAGCTGGTCTATTTCTCTACCTGTCTTTCCTTTTCAGTTCATCCACTTTGTACTTGTGTTTTTAAATGTGTGACTGTGCGTCACAAAGATACCACTAATAGCAAAGGAGACTTAACGGGAGAATTCAAAAGCAAAATGTCATACAACCCAGTTCAGAATCCGAACAATGCCTCCTCAGTTTAGACTTAATGTTAGCTTCTAGAAGTTCTTTGAGACCAATAATTTCCCACTGAGATCACAGATGAGCAGCAACACAGACATGAAGTGTTTTATAATTTATTTTCATTGCACTTTATACCAAGAGGTTTCCTTCTACGTGACTCTTGTTGGTAATTATGGTCACCAAGTTGCTCGTTTTGTGCAAGTTTAACGACTTTTCTAAATGTTCTATCCTGCAGTGTAAGACAATAATCTAAAGGTAAATCTAAGAATCCTTAAATAGGCTCATGATTTTTATGCTGCAGGCTCATAAAGGACCAATGGGACTTGTATAGTGGACCATTGATCGGGAAAAAATGCCATTCTCTCACAACGTACAGAGATGGACACACAGGAACACACGCTGCTAAACTCAAACAAAAAGGTTAGAAACGAGAGCATCAAATGAGGACTTGTGTTTCTCACATCATGAAAAATTCATAATTCCAGATCTTTACTTGAAACTCTAGAAGGAATTGAGGCGAACGGTAGGAGAGGCTGGGAATCAGTTTCACAGCATTTAGCCCCTTCTCTTCCTTCTTCTCTTAGCTGTTGTTCAAGAAGAAAAAGGACACTCGCAGACACAGTCGGACAAAGGCGCGCACAAGGATGGACTCTTATGTTTCATCCTGGGTTTCCCCCTCGAGGAGGATAAAAGATAAACGGTGCAAGTCGGGTGACTCAGTTTTAGCAATGCAGACTTTAAAACCACAATTCTTCAAAGGCGGGATTTCATCTTTTTGAAGAGGGGAAAAAAAACAACATGCCTGCAAAATCCACAAATGGCTACACAAACAAACCGAGCTCCTTATTCCTGAAACAGGGCAAGCTGTAATTGCTATGTGTTGAAGTAAACCATAAAAAACACAAATGTGTAGGTGGCTGGACGATGGATTTCTTTGGTCCAACTCAAACTGCACAGAATGAATAGAAGTGCAAGGCCACAGGCATCGAGCCAGGGACGAAGGGGGGAGCGGGAGCTTGTCATTAAAACTCCTTCAATGGCTATCGGGGGACAGGATTGAAAGAATAGAGATACAGAAGTGAAAAGGCAGGTGGAGAAAAGTCTCATTCTACTGGAAGTAAGAGTCTGTGATATGCTTGGAATAGTAAGTACAGAGTCAATTTTACGTTTAATTTAAAGGAAAAAAGGGCAATAAGGTCGGGGGAAATCTGCCATCGCTAGGCTCCTGATAGCAGCAGGAGGCTCATCTATACAAAACTCCCCCAGACACAGTCAAAGCCCTCCTTTCACACACTCCCGTGCACGCTGATTGGAGCGCACATACCCAGCACGCAGAGCCGGCCGGACACACACAACGCAGACAGAATGCAGCATTGTCTGTCTGCCGAAGCGTCTCGCTGTGCATGGCAGTCAGTCAGACTGTCAGGTCCTGGTGAAGTGATCAAAGCTCGTACAAACCACCCAGAGAGCTCTCCCTTCCTCCTGTATGTCTGTCTGGCTGGTATCTGGGTTTGCTCTGATATAGAAACAGCATCAAATTTACCACAGAAAACCTGATGGACCAATCAAACGGTGCTGCTGGAGCAAAACAACCAATCAAAGCAGCTTTTTCAAGTTCAATGTCCCCTAGCTTTCCTCCTTAAAACTCTGCACCATGGGACAGGATGGTAGCATAATGGTCACCAGCAGGAAGCTCTGGCAGCATCATCAGCGGAAATATGAATGTATAGGTCCACAATGATCAGTTCTGGACTGGTCGAGTGCTCTCTTTCTTTTAGGCACACACCAGCAGTTCTCTTGGACTGAAAGTGGCCAAACTTTTTGATTTGAGGACCACAGGGGGTTCTAAAATTTTCATAAGAACTGAAGCAAGACCAGATGCATGGCATGACTGGGTGAGTCAGTTTATAAGTGAAAAAAAAAACAACAGCAAAAACAAACCTAGAAAGGCTTTCTATTTCAATCAGGCATGTTTGAGAAATTTGCAAGCTCTTATGGTTAGTATTCAGAAACTAAGAGGTTTTTTTTTTCTTTTTTTTTACCAGCACACACAAAATAATGTAAGCAGAAAATGTATTAGTGCTCTGCTCATGCTTGGTCTCCTCTCCCAATGGAGGGCCTTTTTTTTGTTGCTGGTGTTGTAAATGCACTTAAAAAAATAGAATATAAAGAATATGTCCTAGCTTTAACTTGATAAGCTTGGCACTGTAGTTGCAGCCTCAAAAGAGATTTAATCTGTGCCATGCATGCACAGTGGGTGGGGCCAAGTGTGAAGCTTGAGGAGGGAAAATTCAGGGTAAAAAAAAAAAAAAAAAAAATGTATAAAATGTATTTATATTTCGGCTAATATCACAGTTCTGAGATTATAAAAGTTAACATGTTCAACTTTTTAAGTGCTTTGAGGTAAGAATTGCAATCCCCCGAAAGCAAAGCACCCCAACTTTATACCTAATTTTCTTGTAAAAATAATAAATAAATTATATTAACCAAGTATAATAAATTTGTGCATTCATGTGCCGTCAGATTAATTGTTTAAAATACCTTTACAACTAAAAAAACTAAAAAAAAAAAAGAAAAAAAATTAAATAAAAGAATGTCAGCAAAAAAAATAAAAAATAAAAACCTTTACAAGTTTAATTTTTTAAGAGTCACTCAAAGATAATCAGAAAACTTACATTATGTGAAGCACTACAATTTGCAGGAAGATTTAAGAATAATTTTCATAAGCTATTCAAGTTTGTTGGGCAGATTAAAACGCTTAAGGGGCTTCATTTGTTCCTCATATCAAAGTTTGGCCACCTGATATCAGACAGATCAAATAAGACTTTTCTTTCAGCTTAGTCATGTAACAAACTTCCCGGTCTGAGCAGAAACACCCACACACATTCACTCTACATCAAATGTAAAGGGGCTCTGCTAATGGCTTTTTAATAGCCCCAAGTTCTCGAGGGCGGGGTTTAGCCAGTAAATGGACACAAGTGCTTAAGCTGGCACGAGAGGGATCCTGGCTGACTCTCCTCCCCTCATTGTACGTGCATGTCTCTTTCTGTGGAAGCACAAAACCTGATAAATGACACAAATTTGCTTAATTAAAAAATAAAAGAGACGTGATGAAGAGTGAAATGACGTGAATTGAACTCATAATGAGCCACATTAAGTATTCTTAAAAAACAAATTGAAGAGTCATTTGACTTTAGGTGTGAGTGATTCATCACAGGATCGCCACAAACACCATCACACTGAAGTCTAAGATTTTAAGTTACGGTTTGAAAAAAACATTTGAAGCTTTCACATTGAGTGAAGTTTGATGTGTGAAGAGCTAATGTCTGAACCTGCTTTCGGCACATTTTTGTTCTGCCTCATTCACACGAGCTAATGACCAACTTTACTTACAAAGAGACGACTACAGAGCCATCAGCCAAGTTCTGGAACCCAAACAAAAATAACAGCCATGAAAGAAGAAGAGGAGAAAGTTGAAAAAGAACAGGAAGTGCAGAGTATCTTAAAACAAGTCCCAATTATTAGATTTCTCCACAGAGGTCAAAACAAGTCACACGGCGGTGCCAGGGTGTCATTTATCAGAGGCGGGTGCAACCCCACTCAAAATGTGTCCCTAAATTGCAACGTATTGATTTACAAGCAAACCAATAAAGAACAGTTATAATGAATATTGGAAGACTGTTGCTGAAATGTTGTTCCCCACGGCAACCGGAGGAAGGCAGCGGCAACATCATGTCCAATTATTTCCTATATTCAGCACAAAAAAAAAGCCCTCGGCCAATTTGTAATGTCAATAGCAATTTATGGACGACATCCTAGTGCGAATCGGGCAAATTACACACTCATTTTCTTAAGCAGGCTTCCAAATGGAAGTGCTTATTTAAATGTTAGATCAAACGAAAAGATGAAATGAAATGTCTGGCAGTGATAAGGTCAATCTCGCACCAGGCAAACTGAGAAGATCGAAATGAAAGACTGTGCAAAAACAACTGAGACTTTGCTCATTTAGTCATCTGGCTGACCATTCACACGTCACACATCTAAGTGAGGAGTTCAGTGTGAAAACGCTGAGACGTGTCCCTAAATGGCTGGAAGTTTTGCAGCTTAAATCATTCAGGAGGACCTGCTCCAAACATCCGCCTGGATGCTGACTACTTGACATTCTTCAGAAATACCACTTCAATATCCCTCCTATGATCCACTTGGGGCATACAGTGGACACAGCTGTAATAAAGCAGCTTATTTCCAAGACTTATGATTTTCTCATCTTATGCTGGGCTCTTTTTAGACTCTATCATTATGGTAGGATGTTGATCTTTGTGGCGTTTAGGTTTCATTCTCACTTCCAACCAGCTGTTTCATCTGCAGACTGCTGTTTTTTTTTTATTATCTGAAATTGCCTTAAAGCTCAAAGATAGTGAGTGTGTGTGTTTGACTCCAATCAGATCAGAGGAGCATCGGCTGAATTTTGCAAAGTGCTCCGCAATGAAACAGCAGACCCCTTTCTAATTTGTCATGTTTCAAACCACAACCTTGGTGTGAATTCCACCTTTTTTTTAACCATTACTAACATTCCTCTCATAAAAATTCCATCTTTCATATTTTATTTCATGTTCAAGTGTTCAATTTTTATTTATCTGATGGTTTAAAGCCATCTTTTTGCTTTTTTTCTGCACAAAATTGTGTTTTTGATCAAACAAGATTTTTTAAGGAAGAAAGAGACTACGATTTAAATATATTTTTTAAAAAGCAATGAGTTCTGATTTTTTTGGTCACTTTTATCAGAAATACACATAGGATTCCAGAGATGCTGACCCCGACCCACCTTCTCATCACTAACAACTCCTTCTAAAAGGAGAGATCCTGAGAAGGAGCTGGTCCTCTAATTTAATTGATACGCCATCAGGAGCAAACACATGAATGAGAGTGTTCATCAGCTAGGGGGGTCACCCGCCTTACCTTGAGCTCCTCCTGGGTAGACAAACACCAAAAGAAGCAGGATCCCCGGCGTGGCGCACATTCTCACCGAGCCTCCGAGTTCTACTCCACTTCTCAGTCCACTTTTACCCATTACAGACAGACTGAATGCAACCAAAAATCAAACTCCAGGGGGGAAGGAGAAGACCCCCCCTCTTTTCCAGGGCGACAGAGTCCAAAACCAAGAGTATGGATGCAGATCTTTCCGTCTGCGTCCGTGTGAAGAGGATCTTGGTGAAAGTGAGATGTTGGGAATGAGCGCAGGGTCCCGTTTCTGCGCCGTTACACAGAGAGAGAGAAATGCCACCGCCCTCTGGCTACGATGCGAGACTCTCCCACTTTCCTCTCCGCTTCAATCCGCTTTTTCTCTACAATACACACATACCTCCCGATTATTCTCAAAGAACAAATCTGCAGTTATTTGTTTGATTCAACAAGAAGATAAAAATCTGTGTCATAATGCGCCTGCGCTCCTCCTCATCCTCTCCTCACTAGACATCCAAAATATTATTTATCCAACAAAACTTTTTTTTCTTACATGTGCTTTTTTTTGTGTTCAAGGTCATTTCTGACATGCATTATTTTTTATTTGCGCCTCTAAGTCTTTTGCAAGTTTTCCATGACCTGTCCGACTTATCTCTGCCCCCTGATGGCCACAGCCGATGGACCCCTCACGGACCCTACTCACATCCCAATAGAAACTCATCTAAAATCGCCCTTCGTTAATTACAAGAGTTCAGTTAGAAAAAAAAGAAAATCCATTTCATAGTCAAGCTGTGAACCAGAGGTGTCAAGATCCAGTCCTGGAGGGTTTCCATGTTTTCATGGATCTACACACCTGATCTAGGTTATCATCGTGCCAAATTTGGTTGACTGTTGATTTCACTTTATGTGCATCAGCTGTATTGAACCAGGGACACAATGAAATCCACGACACTGGCCATCCAGGTCTGGATCTTGACGCCCCTGCTTTGTGAACTTTTATCAAACAAACATTAACATTTCCTCATATATTCAAAGTTAAACCTTCAAAAAAAAAAAAAAAAAAAAAAAAAAAGGAGTTAAAACATTCTCAATGTCCGTTCGATATTATGGAACTACTTTGTATATTTCTGTCAGGAAATACAAAGATTCAGCAATATTTTTTTCTGTTTAATTAGTCAGGGTGGCGCCACCTAGTGCCTTCGCTCAATTGGATTTTACTGTAGCAACTAGTCGTCGCTCACCAAAAAAACAAGATCGCGGATACAGAAGCGACAAAACTGACCTTCCTCTCCAGGGTGGCTGAGTTCTCAGAGATAGTGTGATGAGCTCTGCCATCCAGGAGGAGCTTGGAGTAGAGCCATTGCTCCTCCAGGTCAAGAGAAGCCAGATGGGGTGGTTTGGGCATCTGCTTAGGATACCTCCCGCACGCCTTGTTGGTGAGGTGTTTCAGGGATGTCCCACCAGGAGGAGACACGGAGGCAGACTCCGGACCCGTTGGCGAGACTATGTCTCACAGCTGTCCGATGAACACCTCAGGATCCTCCCGGGTGAGCTGGAGGATGTAGCTGGGGTGAGAGAACCATGGGTTTCCTGTCTAAGGCTGTTGCCCCCCTGACCCGGTTTCAGGTAAGCAGAAGACAATGGAACTAATCAAATATAGCAGGCATTGTCTTACGATGCAGGCATCCTCTTATCTTCTTATCCGATATAGAAAAAGAACCCGGAACAACATGGCAGCGAAAGCTAAACCCCATTATAGTGATGATCACTGTACTCCAAAGTGGGTTTCAGGTTTTCCAAAGATGGAAACTAGTATTACTCTAACTTATTTTCCGAACTTTGTCAATCCGTTGAGTTTTGCTTAACAGAAGTTAAGATTTAGAAATGTAGAGCAGCAGACATTTCTAAATCATCCCCATATATGCTGCTCCAATATTTCCTGCCATCTTCACAGCTGCTGTGTGCAATACTCAGGGCTTTGCTGTTTTATGTGTGTGCTGGATGTGCACACACCCATCCAGCCACCATAACTCTCCACACTGTTTCATGCTCAGGCATTTGGGCAGCACGGCCTGGATCATGCATTGTAAATGGCAATAGTAAAATACGTGCTTGGTGCCATTTGTCACCACAACAGCTCAGTGACTAGCACTGAAAGTAGCTGCTACCCACAGGGACCTGTAAAAGCCTTTTTATTCTGCCACTTTATTGAGAATGGGGAAGGCAATAAGTTAGACCAGAAACATATGGTACACTTGGACATGGATCAGCATTTACACCGGCTACAGTTAAAAGGCGATGAGATTTTCACACCCTTGTGTAGTGTTCCGGTACTTATACGTTTTATTTATACCCCAAGAGACTTAGATAGAATATTTATCTCAATGTAATTTGACAAAACTTGAAGCGCAGTTTAGCAAGGTCAGAGAAAATTATATTTCCAACTCATCAAGTCATAGTTTAAAAGTCATAAAGAAGCTAGGGAATGTTTCTTATTAAATTTACACATTGCACGAATCAGATGAACAGTGTATGTTAGAAGTTTTGGAGATAAAGTCAGAGAGGACAGACTGGGATGGTTTGGACATGTGCAGAGAAGAGAGAACGAGTACATCGGCAGAGGGATGCTGGGTTTGGAACCACCAAGCAGGAGGCCTAGAGGAAGACCAAAGAGGAGGTTCATGGATACAGTGAAGGGAGACATGAAGATAGTTGGCTTGACCAAAGAGATTGCAGGAGATAGAGTTAGATGGAAGAAACTGACTTGCTGTGGCATATCGGTGACCTGTCTAGAGTGTACTCCACCTTTCATCATATACTCCTGCACAGTGGTGGATGAAGTACTCACTTTTTGTACTTGAAAATACTCAAGTAAAAGTACCAATAAAAAAATCTACTGAAGTAAAAGTACAAAAGTAATTGGTGTAAATTTTACTTTTTAAGTAAAACGTAAAAGCATTCGACCATAATTCAAATGTTATTTTTTGGGTTGTAGGGTCACAAATAAATACTCTGCAGGGTCGTGATCCCCTCCCCACCCCATCTTTTGGTCCACAAATAAAAGAGGAAAAGACAGGGGCCAAGTCAAGCTATTCCCTTGCAGAGCCAGCAAATAGGCCACTCAAAATGCAGAAAATGACACTTATTTTTGTAAAATGTTCTGGGGGGGAGGCCCCCAGTCACCCTATATTGGCTTTGTCAATGCCCTCATTCCCCCAAACCCCTCCTTTAGAAAATTCTAGATCCACCCCTGCTATGTGTAATGATGGCTCAACTTTTTATTTAAAAGTAAACACAACGAACAACGATCTTCTCACTCTTTTTAATTTGTGCTATATTTGATGTTAGTTTTTTGGCGCTGAATGAATGCGGAAAATGTTTACTCTTGATTCTGATTGGTCCTCGATTCATGACTTCTTCTCCCGATCAACTGCTCCTTCTGATTTTGGCGATGCGGCTTCAAGATGCGCTAAAAAAAACTTTATATTTTTCAAATTCCTGAATGAAAATGTAACAAAAAATACAAAACACACTTTTAAAAATTAGTGGAGTAAATGTACAGATATTTGCTTTGAAATGTAGTGAAGTAAAAGTACTGGTCTTAAATTTGACTTAAGTAAAGTACAGATACACAATTTTTTTACTTAAGTACAGTAACGAAGTACATTTACTTTGTTACGTTCCACCACTGCTCCTGCACACTCAAAAGAATAAGATTTTTTAAACTTTTTTATTGAACAGTTATCAAGCAAAAGGAGCATGACCCCATATTGAAAAGTTCCCGTTGCTGAAAGCAGTTGGAAGCCATCTTTAAATGACTGTAGTTAGAACATGCTGTTTGCATGCTGCTGCTGATGTCTGTCAGGTTGTAAAGAAAAGTGTCAGATAAAAGCTTGTTGCTGCAAAAGTTTTACTAAGAAACAAAAAATGTTTTAGAATCAGTTGCACTTCATAAGTCTGTTGTGAGGAATGGGGCATGGTTCAACTTTTGAAGTTCATCAAGACTGTTTTTTTGTCTTTTATAGTGCAGACATGTTTAGTAAAAAAAAAAAAACAAAAACATTTCTGACCCTGACCAGTAGTATCATAGCCGAGAGTCAGCCAGAGATTGAAAAAAACGGGGTTATAATTCTTATCTAATAACATTTATAGATGAACGTGGTCAATTTTGTAGGCACAGAACTGCAATATTTGACAAAAAAAAAAAAAGTTGGTACATACATTTATACATTCATTACTTTAGTTTTTCCTCTATTTTTTACACTGACTTTACCCCTCGCTATTTTGTACCACTCCCAGAATATGTGCACGACACATTGTAAATCTTGTTCTAACACATTGTAAATTAATCAAGTTTAGCATGACTAGCGTACTGTAGTAGGGCATCTGGTTAGGATGCCCCCCCGAGCGCCACAGTGGTAAGGTGTTTCGGGCACGTCCCACCGGGAGGAGTCCGAGAGGCAGACCCCGGACCCGCTGGAGACACTATGCCTCACAGCTGGCTGGGAAACGACTTGGGATCCTTCTGAGCTGAAGGATGCAGCTAGGGTGAGAGAAGCCTGGGCTTCCTGTCTGAGGCTGTTGCCCCCGCGACCCAGTCCCAGATAAGCGGAAGACAACGGAATGGAACGGAGCTTACTGTATATTCTTTTATTTTCCCATTTTGGTGCATTTACAAAAAAAATTGTACTCCCCATTGAGTAGAGGGATTGAGCATGAGCAGAGTGCATGCACTATGACACTACCTGCTTATTTTAAGAATGTAGGCGTGGCCTTAAACAACCTGACGTTTAAATGGTCTTAGAATACTGGACAGAAGAGCTTGCAAATTTTCAAACATGAAAGCTTTCAAACATGCTTGAAGGAAATAAAAACAACTTCAGGTATGTTTTTGATATGGGGATCACATTCACACAATGTAGGAACCTTCCAAAAGCTGACTTCACGTGAAACCTCCATTTAATCGGTAGGATACTTCTCTCACTCCTGTCAATACAATCAATGTGACCAGGACACTGGCATTATCAATGTGAGACTAAGAGGACAGGTCGTTTTCAGCAAACAGTTTTTTTTTGTCAAAGTCAAAAAGTGTGAAGTGTTCGTAAATGGGCAAACATGCGAGTGTTTGGTCGCTTCCAAATTCATCTCTGTTTGGATCCTAATGCTTTATGGTGCTAAGCCACGTTCCAATTTAACGACACCGTTTCCAAGAGTAATTGACTGAGAAATAATAGTTACACATCATCTCGTCAAATTCACATAAAGTAATATTTTTTAAAAAAAATTATAGCGTGTATTTTTTAAATGCAAAATGTAGTCAAAAACATTGACTTAAGCTTCTTTTGATAAATAACTTTCTCCAAATTTCCAAGCATGATATGTTTGAGCCTGGTCTAACTGTAAAAAAAGGGGTTTGTCATTAACATCTAGGTTCTAGATCTGGGTGGTGTTTGGCCAAGCAATGAAGCTCCACCACTTTTTGAACCCCATTCTATCTGAATCTTTGAGACATCAGCCTCTCTGCCTGGAGTTTGCATGCTCTCCCAATGTTCAGTACGTGTGGGTTCTCTCCAGATCTTCCAGCTTCCTCAAATGGTCCAAAGACATGGGCATAAAGTTAAAGGATTTTTGTAAATTTGCCCTGTGTCCTGCCTCTTTAATTTAATTTTTACTCACTCTATTTATCCCTCACCGGGGAAATTTGTGTGCTGCACTCCTATACTGCAGCAGGCTGCCACGACAGCGCCAATGGTGGGAGAAATGGGGGATTAGGTGTCTTTTCCAAGGATTCTAAACATGCACTCAGCGGGATGCGATTCCGCAAACTTCCAGTTGACTTCCGGTCCGCGGGCGAACGCTCTAACCACTGAGCCACTCGCCAGGATTGGAACGCCCTATGACCAAGTGTTAGGAGGTGGTTCATGGAATGTGTAGATTAATGGGTGGGTAAGTGGGCGAATGAACGGACAGAACTATTGGTGAGTGCATGAATGCATGGATGCTTAAAATAAACAGTTAAGATCAGGGTGCCCATTGAGACCATTCAGTACTTGGAGTAGTGGTCCGATCAGAGATAAATCTCCAGAAATTACTTTAATTTCAGTGAGTAGTTTGGATTTTCTTTCATGTCTGAAGATAATGGTCAGTTTCATGGGTTCTCTTTGTGCAGATGCACACTGGAAATAGCTGACCTGGCAATCATTAAAAGGTCAAATGTGATTCACAAAAGCATTTAAAGCCCCCTAATGCTTTTTAAGGCTTCTTCAATAAAGGTAAAAATCCTCTGCCAGTGAGCATATAAACGTTATTGTCCATTAGTGAGATTTTTTTTACCCACTCACCTTGTCTGACGTACATTCTAAATGTGAATAAAAAAAAAATCACCAGAATATATTTGTCCTTCACCACAAACACAGCAGAACATCAGATTAAAAACATATGAAAATTCAAAAAGGGAATTATTTTGTTTGAAAGCCAGTAAATATCAAAGATTTGATTATTTTAGAAACTATAAGTATAAAAATTAGTAGAAAAAAAAAACCCTAAGTAAATTTAAGCTTAAAGTAGAATTTTGTGGGCAGCACAGAGGCGCAGTGGGTAGCAAAGTGGCCTCACATGAAGAAGATCGGGGTTAGTCTAGGGTAGGACGAAGCTTGGAATACTGGCCTTTCTGTGTGGAGTTTGCATGTTCTCCCCGTGTATGCGTGGGTTTTCTTCAGGTACTCCGGTTTACTCCCACTTTCCAAAACAAGCATGTTAGGTTCATTGGCCACTAGAACTTGCCTCGAGGTGTGTATGGCCTGGCAACAAACTGGCGACCTGTTCGGAGTGCACCCTGCCTCTTTCCTTCAATCAGTCGGGATATGTTCCGACACACGCGTAACACAGTTAGGGAATAAGCGGTTCAGAAGATGAAGAAGAATTTTGTTATATACATAAAAGTTCATTAGTGGAAAAGTAATGGTCAAATCAGGTTGCATCAATAAATTAGGATTTTTTTCTATAAAAAGTACCTTTTAAATGTGAATTTACTTCTTTCATTTTGGGAATTGTCAAATCCTGTTGAGCACACCACACTTCAAAGACTCTAGTTTGTGTGTTTTTGTGTATTCTGTAGGTTTCGAGGTCCTTGAGCTCTAAGTTTAGCCAGACTTTGTTGCATTGTGTCAATTAGTCTTTGAAACTGAAGATCATCAAAGACAATCCAACATCCCTTTATTTGAGTTTATCATCATTACAGAGATCCAGCACTCGTAAAAACGGGGGTAAAAAAAACCCCATCAGTTGCCTGTCTGGGACCCATATCATCAAAGCGGTATCCATAATGAGAAGGGAAGATGGAATACAGTAAGAAAGAGTTGTTAAAGAGGACATCACTGTTTAAAGACAGACCGGTCTTTTATCATAAAGAACACTCATTTAAAGAAGCCGAATCGTCCTGTTTCTAAATTCTGTTATGCTGTATAACAGAGATAGTCGCCACTATGCGACCAGATTAGTAAAGGAAATCATTTTGGGTGTTTGAATTTTGCTCAAATACTTGTTCAAAGGTCAGATTCCCATTTCAGGGACTATATTTAATTGCTTTCTTGCTGAGCGATAGATGAGCAGATTGATACCACTCATATCTGGCCAAACGCAGTCGCTCCCTGGAGTCTCGCTGTGGCTGTCAGGTTGCTTGGCAACCAGGAGAAACTACAAGGCAGTTCTTTCAAACCATGATGTTTGTGTCTGCATTTTTCATAGTCCACTGATTAAATGATCAATCTACAAGGTGGTAATGCCTTAAGTCTGGTTGTACATGGGTAGATTCCACCCACAGAGGCATTAAACCCTAGGGCTGTCCGTGCATCCGTCCGTGCTTCTGCAAGACTTTTGTGAGCAGGATATTTCTCAAACTTTAATCTCCCAAAACATTGAAGTAAAAGGCAAATCATCGTCAATGCAAATCATAATGGAAAATTTTTATTAAATTGCCTACAGTTACCAAGTACCAACTATAGATGAACTGAAAGGGTTTCAGCATCATTTGACCAAACGTCAAGACCAGAAAATGTGAGTTTACTAAATCTAAAAACCTCAAACACGACAACTTCAATTAGATTACACAGCCTTCGACCATACATTTTTCTTTCGGCATTTCCCTTGAGGGGTTGCCACAGCAAGTCAGTTTCTTCCATCTAACCCTATGTCCTACATCCTCTTTGGTTATGCCAACTATCTTCATGTTTTCCTTCACTGTATCCATGAACCTCCTTTTTGGTCTTCCTCTAGGCCTCTTTCCAAGTGGTTCCAAACCCAGCACCCTTGTTCAGATGTACTCTCTGTCCTCTTCACGTGTCCGAACCATCTCAGTCTGGCCTCTCTGACAGTATCTACAAAACCTCTAACATGTGCTTAACATCTGTTCATGTGGGTCACTCCAAGAGAGATCCTCAGCATCTTCATCTCTGCAACCTCCATCTCTGTTTCCTGTCAACCATATATTACTACAAATGAATACAGTGTGCGATGTAGGGCTGGTTGAGGCATATTGTTCGACCACACCAATTCAATTCAATTTTATTTGTATAGCCCAAAATCACAGAATCTCAATGGGCTTCACAAGAAAAAGAGGAATGTATTAACACAAATACACAGCAAGAAAAATAACTAACAAGTGCTAACTAAACAAGACTAGCACATTTATGCCCTTAGACTCTCCTTCACGGTGAGGAAAAACTCCTAAAAAACCCATCAGTGGGGAAAAAATAAGAAACCTCGTGGGGATCCACACGAAAGAGAGATCCCTCCCCCAGGACGAGCACCATAGTGTTGACGTAGTCTTGTATTTATAAATGGTTGTAAATCTACCTTAAGTCATTTTGAACCGAACTATCCCATCAAAAAGCGAATGTAGAAAATAGTAACTCCATGTGTTTTGACTGGCTGATACTCTGATAAAATATATAGATTTAAGGCTGTGGTTTGTTGTCAGAATTTAGAATTTAGTCCGCAAAAGTTTAGAAATATCTTACTAATTAATGTGTACGTCTAAGTTTGGACTCTGACTCCAAGCGTTCATGTTCCAGCCGCTCTGAATTAGTCAACCGTCATGTTAACTTGTATTCTGTCATGACTACAAGTTTGTGGACGGTTTAAATTGGGTCTCTGCAACGTGTAGGTTATCATCAACTCATCAATGAAAGATGTAGAAAGAGACATTACACCGAGTTCTCTGTGACTTATGTTCTCGTCTTCTATCTGTGGAAGTGTAACCACCAATTGGTCATGAATGCTTTTACATTTTCTATTTCTATTGCACATTACAACGGAGAGAAGCCCCCATGAGGGTGACTAGGTTTAATCTCTTCAAGCAGTTACATAATGGCCCCAGTTCATGTTTTAATCAGCAAATAGATGACTGTGCCCAGGGACGAATAATCACATCTATAACTTTCTAATCTAATATCCAGCTACATTCAAGTGGATTAGAGAGAGGAAGCGAGGGAGAGGAGGGGCACAGGTGGTACACCTCGATGCAAGTGTTTGTAGGAGGATTTATCTCTGTGTGTTTGGAAATAGAGAAAATGAGTTTGTGCGGTGTGTTTGCGGGTGTGTATTTGCCAGCAGCCACTGGCAAGACACAGCATTCATCATATAAAACCTTTCACATCAGTTATGATTGGAGCCGTTCCGTGGGTAGCTCGGTGATGAGTACTGACAATTTCATTTTTTAGATGGCTCTGTGGCACCCAAACCGTGTCCCACAAGGTTGCGGTGTCTTTTTAGGAATTTGGAAAAGTGCATCAGAGAAGTTCAAAGGCCCTAGAATGAGACGACGGATTTATTCATCGTTTTGAACAGCAGTCGAAAACACAGTCATACACAAAATGTTATTTGTGAAGGAAATTAAGTTTGCAGATGACCTCATCTGGAAACGATGAACAAAAACTTTTTTTTATGTCTCTGTTTGACCGGTGCCTGAGTTGGTCCATATTGCTGATAGTAATTCAGATTCATTTCCTGTTTCAGACAGACTCCACCAAGGCTGTCCTTTGGTACAAATTCTGTTCTACTGAAGAAAAAAATATGTAACATGCGAAAACAAAGCAAAGCAAATTTATTGTTTGATTAATGGGGTGGGAAGATTCGAACAGGCCATATAAAATGTACAGTTCTTGGACTTCTACCAGGAAATGAGAACATTTTATAATCACTATTGAACCTATGATGATTAACCGCCAAGAGGCATTGCAAAAAACCCAAAAAATGGACAAGAGAACAAAGCCAAATATGTCTTTCCTGGGACTACATATAAAAATGAAAGTAATCCAGATATTGTGTGAAATATTCATCTGACAAAACGAATGGTTAGAAAGGGAATCGAACCAAACAAACTAATATTTTACTCTGTAAAAAAGACACGTTTCTTTATACGTTCCTAATTGTCTGGGCATTCATGGCACTAGGAAGGGGGCTTGAAATGTGTGCCTCTCATAAATTGGGTATTGCAAATAAACACTTAAATCATAGGTTTGTTAATTAGACACACTCTGTGCACAAACAACTACAATATTTTTGTGATTTTTATAGCTGTTTATTTTACAGATAATAGCTTTGGAAAAAAATCAAAACTATGCAAATCTTACAAAGCAAACTGTCTCAAAAGCAACAGACTTACAAAGAAGGTAACGTTTTTTTCTGCTTAAAAGTAGGCAAATAAAATAAACAAATACTACTCAAACAAAAACCCTGAAAATATCTCAACTGCTCTTTCTTTGCTAAACGACACATTTGGCCCAAAATCACACTTTTTGCAAAAACAAACTGAGCTACAAACAAGTTTCAACTTGAACCAATTATAAATTAAAAAAACCAATGATAGATGCACAGCAGTTCCTTTTGACAAATATTTTGTGCACTTTGGGTTTGAAATGAAAGTCACTGAAGGGTTTTTAGACAAAGGTTGCACATAAGGTAACAGCATCCCAGCGGGTCAATGGGCCACAAGCTGGCATGTATGTGAATATGCTGCCTTATGTCATGCCTACTGTCTCATTTGGAGAACAGAGGGATGGTCATGCGGAGGAGTCCTACTTTACTTTACTGTAAAGAAAGTCAGTTTGAAGATAAAAAAGGATAAATTGGTGGATCAAAGCAATACCAAGTTAGAAATCCTCAATATTACTCAAAGCCTTTGCGTTGACTTATTCTTGTTGTTGGTTACAGGGGGAGTTTATCTGTAGTTTGTATTGATTATCAATAAATCTTGTTTTTTTTCTGATTGGTCTCCTTGGCTTTATGTAAGGAATGTGAAGGCCATGCCCAGGAGAGTCAGTCCCTCTTATGGTTTTGTTTTGTCGTCTGAACCGCTTGTTCCTAATTGGACCAAGTGGGTGCTGGCCCTATCCAACCTGTCCAGGATAGGCCCTGGATAGGGCCTGGCTAGGGCCTGGCTGGATTCCAGCCACAATAGGCTGGAATCCATGATCCAGCCCATACTGAACTTGCCTGGAATCAACCGGTGGGGTGCACCATGAGCAGGTCGCCAGTCTGTTGCGGACAACCATACAATTCAATTTTTTCAATTCAATTTTATTTGTATAGCCCAAAATCACAGAATTTCTATCTCAATGAGCTTCACATGAAAGATACACACAAAAGATACACACACACAATGGGCAATTTTGTAGAAGCCAATTAACCTTACATGCACGTTTTTTGGGGTGGGAGGAAGACGAACTACCTGGATAAAAACCCATACATAAACAGAATTAGGACTTTTAGGTAGTCTGGTTTCTGTTGTTTTGTTTTGTATGCCTATGTTGACTGTTTGGAGTGGCGACTTTCGCTGCGATTGTTGTGATCCCCTCATCTGCCACCAGAGGGAGCCCTGGATGTTCCTCATCATGCTGATTAGGGACACCTGAGATTGATTCCTGATGCCACACATCTGCGGACCCTGCCATCTATTTAAGGGCAATCTCGCCGGACTTCCACGTCGGGTCATACCATCCCTTCCAGCCAGGTCACACCATGTTTGAACTCTGTTATTATTTGAAGTTTTGAAAACTTAATCCTGTGCCATTTGCTTTACATACTTACTGGAATTGTGTTAATAAACCTTGTTTTGATGTCCTGCATTTGGGTCGTCCTCCTTCTTCCACACCACAACAGTGGTGGCCAATTGCATGGTTAGTCAGTCTTGGCCATCTCCCACTTTTTGTTCTTTAATACTAGGACTCTGATTTCCTTTTTTGTTTTGGTTAACAATGTTTTATTAAACAATTCCTGTTTGGTGGTAGTGTCTCATTTATGCCATGGCCCATCACAATTTAATGCATGGTAACAAAAACTAGAAAACAAGTATTAATAATGAATACTTGAGATCAGAAACACAAATTTCTTGGATGTGCGTCCTCAATTCTTAGTTTTCCACCAAAAACATTCAGCCAACTCGCACATAAGTTCTCACAACAAAATACAAGAGGTTAAAATAGCAAAAGATATAAGGTTAAAAGCCAAAGAAACCAGTTTCCGTTGGGTTTTACAACTATGCAAGAAGGGACTGGAAAATTCTCTAGTGCTCTTGCTGCATACCAATGTGGAACTGTACCATCAAGTAATGGTCCTGCTTCAGTGAAGAATAAAAAATCTGTAAAAGATTATTTCTGAAGCAGATGTAAAAACTATTTAAAATGTGAATTCACATTTCCTGATTGGTTCTAATGATAATATTACAAAGCTCTGTATGGACATACATCAACTCAGCTGTGTTGAGGATTCTTGAAGCACTTTTTACACAAATTTCATTTCATTTTATCTTCTGAACTGCTGATTTCCGAGGTTGTCGGAGCTTTTGCCGGCTGATTCAAGGCGAAGGCAGGGTACACCCCAAACAGGTTGCCAGTCTGTCATGGAGCCACACAGAAAAAAACATTCACACACACTCGTTCTTCTTTTTTCGGCATTTCCTTTGGTTTTGTACACTTTCCCTTTCATTGTAGCTGAAACTCTTCTGTCACACATCACACCTGATACTTTTCTCCACCCATTGCAGCCTGCCTGCACACGCTTCTTCACCTCTTTTCCACACACTCCATTGCTCTGGACTGTTGATCCTAAGTACTTAAAATCTTCCACCTTCTTTATCTCTTCTCCCTGTAACCTCACTTTTCCATTTGGATCCCTCTCATTCACACACACGTACTCTGTCTTACTCTGACTAATCTTCATTCCTCTTCTTTCTGGTGCAAACCTCCACCTCTCCAGCATTTTTTCATTCCTAGGGACATTTTTGTAGCAGCCAATTAACCTGCACATTTTTGGAGGGTGGTAGGAAACCGGAGTACCGGGAGGAAACCCACACATACACAAGGAGAATATACAAACTCCACACAGAAAGACCAACGGTGCAAGCCTCGTGCCCATCTGGAATTCAAACCTTGACCTTCTTGCTGTAAGGCTACTGGGTTAACCACCGCGCCACCATGCAGACCCACACATAGTAGCCCTCGTTTAAAAAATTTGCTGATAAAATGGTATATACTGTATTTCAGGCGTACAAAGAGAATACACCAGAATGCATGTGGCATTTATGAAAGGTGTACCTAATCTTGATAAAGGGTGAAGCAGACAGTGTGCATATTTATTATGAGCATTCCTGCATATATTCAGATCAATACTCAGGCACAACCTTATGTCACAAAGTGGAACACAAAGCGAAGACAAAAAAAAAATAACAAAATGATGCCACGCGTTTACAACATAATTCTTCACGTGAGCCAGGACTATAATTTTTGTATGTAGTTTCACAATATTTACATAACTGGTTCCAAGTTTTGTATCATTTTGATCAAAATGAACAAGCTTATAGTTTTTAGTCGTACACAACCTGTTCACCAAAAATTTTGCCGTGCATAGCTTTGATAAATGAGGGGCCACTGCTTTTATAAATAAAGCTAATTTAGGATTTTAGCTGCTTTGGGTTCAATTTAAACCAGACATTGCTCATTAAATTGCAAACAGATGTTACCAGCTTGGTTTATTCTGGCACATATAAACCTGTAAGGGTGAGGGTAGATGCCAGAAAATACCAGTACCAACGAGATTCTCGTACATAATATTTTACTGCACACATTAGCTGCTCGTGTTGAAGCGTTTAAACTTCATAAGCTCCATAAAACACAAAACAGGACAATCAATGTCATTTTCATTTCAAATAAAGCGTTTAATACCTTCACCTCACAAGCCCTCAAAGCATCATTATCATCTCTGAACATCTTCCAGATCCGGTTTAATATATAGGTGCAGGTATACATCTTCTCAGAAACATTGCCATAGCGCGATTAAAAATGACTGAATGCATTTAAAGCAAGAGGATTCCTCCAAGTAGTTGACATATTTCTCTGATTAACAGAAAGTAAGCTTTCAGATGTACTTCAACAGGTCACTTGTGCAGACGGAATGACACTGGAGAGAGATGTAACACTTTCTTTCTTTAAATTTCCCCAGAGAAATCCTTTCCTACCTTTACAAATAGCACTTCAATTTATGTATGTAAGAGTGCCGAGCCAAGAGTTTAAGCTGAACCATTCCCATCTCCCTACTTATAGGTGCTCTGGAGTTTAAATGCTGTCAGGTGGAAGCACTTATTGCATTACCTGTAAAAACAAAATGAACTAATTGTATGAGTTCAAGTAAAAGGAGCGATAAACCAGCAGAGGCCGGTTGCAGATGTGCTCCATACGAAGAGAACAGATAACACTTCATATCCTTCCTCTTGCTAGGTGTTAGTGTCCTGGCAATCAGGCCAAGTGCTTTTTGATTAGCTCATTATTAATTCATGCACACACTCCCAGAGCCTCCAATCACACTTAATTACAACTGCAATTCCAGCAGTGACCAATATTGATGTAATTAAATAATTAGGAGTTTGCTGGTGCAGCATCCTCTTTACAAGAAAGAAGGACAAGGGGAAATTAATATTTGTAGAATATTAATGAAAAAGCTGACTGATAAGAGACAAGAAGGAAAGTGAGAAAACAGTGTGGAATCACTTGTTAGTGTAATGTGTGCTTTTATTTAATAAGATGGAAAATTAACACTAGAACTACCAACGCCATCAATTTGACGGTTTTCAGAAGTTGACGTCTAATTATTGTAGTTGCGTTGATCTTTGATGTTCCTGGGCTTTTGACTTATATATATATATACATTGGAAATTGCTTCTATGTTGTAATTTAAATTAAATAAAACACTAAAACCGAGTTCTGAGTGATTCTTCCTTTAACTCCCTCACCCGTCATTTTGGCATCTCTATCAAACACTTTGTAACTTTTTCCCGCGCCTGACCGTAGTGCGGTTACTGTTGCCTGGTAACCGTTGAGGCGCCACTGAGGTGAAATCTAGGTGCAGAAAAATGGATTTGAGAAGACGTTTGTCAGTAACGGAGGCACTTCCGTGTATGAAATCATCACCATAGTGCTAATCGTCAAATTGACGATGTGGGAATTCTAGCAGTTCTAGAATTCTGGTAGCCTTAGTGTTAAAAGTAGTAAAGCACCGTCAATGAAAGTTAAATCATATATAAACTAAAAGATCAGAATCAGAATCAGAATGCTTTTATTGCCATGTCAATGAGAATATCAGAGACTAGGAACTTGCTTTGATACAGGTGTGCAATAATATAAGATAAAAATAATAAAAAAATAAAATAAATAAAAATAATTTAACAAAACAGAGTGCTCAGAAAGAAAAAGAAAAGTAGTGCAATGTCATAGAAAATAATAAAAAATAATAAAGATAGTAAAGTGACAAGAGGGAGGTGACTAAGAGATGTGGGGTTCAGGTTATAAAGTATTAATTAGACTAACGGCAGAAGGGAAGAAGCTGTTTTTGTGGCGGGACGTTCTGGTCCGAATGGACCGGAGCCTCCTGCCCGAGGGAAGTCGCTCAAAAAGTCCATGTCCAGGGTGGGAAGGGTCAGCTGCTATCCGACCTGCACGCCCCCGAGTCCTGGAGACGTACAGGTCTTCGAGAGATGGAAGGCTGCAGCCGATCACCTTCTCTGCAGAGCGCACAATGCGCTGCAGTTTGTGTTTGAGAATTAAAAGATATTGAACTTAACAGAATTACACAATATATGGTGGAGAAACTGGTGGGGAAAGTATCAGGTCTGATGTGTGATTGAAGAGTTTCAGCTAAAATAAAAGGAAAAGTGTACAAAACCGTGGTGAGACCTGTTTGGTCTGGAGACAGTGGCACTGAGGAAACGACAGGAAACAGAGATGGAGGTGGCAGAGATGAAGATGCTCTCTGGAAGTGACCAGGATGGACAGGTCAGACAAAGAGCACATGTTAAAGGTTTTGGAGATAAAGTTAGAGAGGCCAGACTGAGATGGTTTGGACATGTGCAGAGGAGAGAGAGAATACATCGGAAGAAGGATGCTGGATTTGGAACCACCAGGAAAGAGGCCTAGAGGAAGACCAAAGAGGAGATTTATTGATAATTGCTTTTACTTCAATTAAAGAAAAACGTAAAATTCAAGTAAAAAGTTGTTGGCAAACTTTTTTTTTATTATTGTTGATAGATATTTTCAACTTGAACATTTTATTAGTAGCTTGAAAGGTGAAACCGAGTGGGCAGCGGTGGGTTATGCAATGCACTGCCCAGAAAAAAAAACCTTGGACCCGCTGGAGAGACTATGTCTCACGGCTGGCCGGGGAACGACTTGGGATCCTTCCGGGTGAGCTGGAGGATGCAGCCAGGGAGAGAGAGGCCTGGGCTGCCCGTTTGGGGCTGTTGCTGCCCGTTTGGGGCTGTTGCCCCCGCGACCCTACCCCGGAGCAAGCGGAAGATGACGGAACGGAACTGTAAAATATTTTCTAGATTTTACATACCGGTATTCTACTCATCAAAGGACTCTACTAATATTCAACCTCGTGGTCACACGACTTGGAGTCATTGGAACCCAGTTAAATAATTACATCAACATTTCTACAAGTAATAAATTCATTACATTTGAGCAGAAAAATCTAAATAAATCTATTTACAAGTCGCTTTTTATTGGCTCAGGTATGATTTCAGATTAGTTCAGAGGTTGCGCATTTGTCCCGTTGGGGCGGTAAGAAATTGTAAATCCTATGATGTGAGTTGGTAAAGCTGTTATTTACTTACACTCAGCAACAATGCAGCTCTGCCCCTGTTTCTGTTGGGAAATGCTCTGTTTGTGTTGTCTTATTCAGCATGAGATCTCCTGCTGATTTTCTGTCTGCTTCACAGCAGAGAGGTGAAACCGCAGCGCTCGCAGGGGGTCGGACTGACCTTCGCTTTTAAAAAAAAAAGACCAAATCGGACAAGAAGACAAGAGGAAAAAGGAGAGTCAGCTTCTTTCCTGTTGTACACAGATGAATAATTAAAGATCTAGAAGTGTTCTAAACCCCCATTAAAACAAGGATTGCTCTTCTTTAATCCTAAAACACTCACGTTTGGCTCAAATGAGGAATCCCAAATGTCTCATACTCAATTGTATTGCATGTGACTCAATAGAAATTTATTTACAGTATTTGTTCATTTTAAGGTCAACTTAATTTTGTTCTTGTGAGCCAATTTAGAGCAGTAAGAATATCTGGTTATTTCTTTTCTAAAGACAATTAGAGTGCCATATGTGATCTACTAACTAAATTTAATCACACTCTCTTCATTTTATGGTGCAGTAAACAGTCCAACTTTCATTAAACCCCTGGTGAAACAACACGCTGCCTCCCAGTGATGCAGTGGCAACATTTCTGAGGTTAAAAATGTACTTAGTAAAGTTCAAGCTTTTATCCCGGAGACTTGGTGAAGCATTAATCAATACCAGAACACTTCACCCTTGGTTTGATATTTGCCTTTCAGCAAAAGCAACTAATTTTGCAATAAGCTAAATATAAATATGGCGAGTGATCATACAAAAGTTCAGGGAGCTTTTTTTCGAGGACACACAACTGTTTATTAAAAAAGGAGGAGTTGTGCAAAATCAACTTTATGGTGGTTTCTGCCATGTGTGAAAGTTACTCCCAAATTTGCAAGCAATTTGCGAGTCCTCTCACTCAGTATTTGGATTCTATTTGAATGCCAAATTGTTCTTAGGCGTGGATTTTGTTCTGAATCCTCTACGCAAGCAGGAAATATCATTCAGTTAGCAGGAGATGCTATGCTCATACATCCGTCCCCACAAAGAGTTTCGTTTCGTTACATCTTCTGAACTGCTTATCCTGAGTGGGATTGTGGAGGGTGGAAGTGGGGTGAAGCCAGTCTCGGTTCAGGCGAGAGGCAGGAAACACCCCGAACAGGGTGCCAGTCTGTTGCAGGGCCAAACACACGCAATGATCTACAGTACATACACATTCCTAGGGGCAATTTTGTAGCAGCCAAAAAACCTAACGCATATCTTTGGAGGGTGGGAGGAAACCAGGGAAAACCCACACATACACAGGGAGAACATGCAAACTTTACACAGAAAGGCCAGTGTGTCGTGCCTCGCCCCTACTCCACGCTCGAACCTCCAAAAGGAGTGTAATTTTTATTTATAAATGAACTAAAACAAGAAAAAAAAATATGCGTTTTCTGTAATGAACTTGATGCACAGATGCAGTATTTGCCTTGAGGATGCTGATAGAGAAGTACAGAGAAGGCCAGAGGGAGCTGCACTGTGTCTTTGTAGATCGAGAGAAAACGTATAACAGGGTACCTAGAGAAGAACTATGGTATTGTATGAGGAAGTCTGGTGTGACAGAGAAGTATGTTAGAGTGGTTCAGGATATGTATGAGGGTTGTAAGACATTGGTGAGGTGTGCTGTAGGTGTGACAGAGGAGTTCAGTGTGGGGGTGGGACTGCACCAAGGATCTGCTCTGAGTCATTTGCTGTTTGCTATGGTGATGGATAGGCTGAGAGACGAGGTCAGACAGGAATCCCCATGGACAATGATGTTTGCAGATGACATTGTGATCTGTAGTGAGAGGAGGGAAGAGGTGGAGGAAAAGCTGGAGAGGTGGAGGTTTGCACTAAAAGAAGAGGAATGAAGATTAGTCAGAGTAAGACAGAGTACATGTGTGTGAATGAGAGGTATCCAAATGGAAAAGTGAGGTTACAGGGAGAAGAATTAAAGAAGGTGGAAGATTTTAAGTATCTAGGATCAACAGTCCAGAGCAATCAAGAGAGTGTGGAAAAGAGGTGGAGAAGCGTGTTCAGGCAGGCTGGAACGGGTGGAGGAAAGTATCAGGTGTGATGTGCGACAGAAGAGTTTCAGCTAGAATGAAAGGGAAAGTGTACAAAACCGTGGTGAGACCGGCCATGCTGTTTGGTCTAGAAACAGTTGGACTGAAGAAAAGACAGGAAGCAGAGATGGAGGTAGCAGAGATGAAGATGCTGAGGATCTCTCTGGGAGTGACCAGGATGGACGGGATCAGAGGAACAGCACATGTTAGAGGTTTTGGGGATAAAGTTCGAGAGGCAAGACTGAGATGGTTTGGGCATGTGCAGAGGAGAAAGAGTACATAGGAAGACGAATGCTGGGTTTGGAACCACCAGGAAAGAGGACTAGAGGAAGACCAAAGAGGTGGTTCATGGACGCAGGGAAGGAAGACATGAAGATAGTTGGTGTGACCAAAGAGGATGCAGAAGATAGGATTAGATGGAAGAAACTGACTTGCTGTGGCGATCCCTAAAGGGAAAAGCCGAAAAAAGAAGAAGAAGATGCACTTTACACTGTTTTTGCAGCCTCAAATGAAAATTACACTGTGTCATGCATGTGCTCAGACGGCAAGACTAAGTCGGAAGGGGAGGAGGTGGAATTCCTAATATTCAAATGGAATTGAAACTGACTAAATGTACTCATTTCCGACCTAACAATGAGATTTGAAAGAGAAATAACAATGCCACAAAACCATAATACCTCCTCCAGCGTCGGTTGTTGGTCAAATAAATAGTTTTTTTTTACACAGATAATTGCTCTGCAAGTCTCTTTTTGTAAACAACATAAAATTATCCTTTTTGATTGTCTCATTGTGCAAGGTTGTTTGTCTACCAAGTGGTCTTGTTAACAGAAAATATTCAAATTAGACTTGTTATCAGGTTCTTCACCTCAGGGGTTTGTTTAATCATTCTTCACTCATCACTCTCCATGCCATTAGTTGGATTTTCTGTTTGTTTTCTTCTGTATGAAGAACAAACTGACCATGACAACATCTGAGAAGAGCGCAGGATTAGGACCGAGCATGCACATAAACGAGCGGACACTCCTGTTTAATCTCAAAAACAAGGAACTTCCGGAAAGCTGGCATGTTGGAGATAAGACTTGCTCATGTGATGGGAGTCTGCTCGCCTGGTGATTTCCATCCCTTCCTTTCTATCTCCTCATCTATCCCCGTGAAGATGAAAGAAAACAGTTTGCAGCTACTTACTGGGACCCTGCAACACATTAGGGGCTACTGCCACAACCTTCAAAGCCTGTGTGTGCGCACATGTGTGTGTCGGCAAGGAAACTGAGCGCGGCTTTGACTTGCGTTTGTGTATTTTAAATACTACCGGTGCCAGTGTATCATTGTACGTGTGCGTTAACGTGTGCATGTGTGCGCTTGCTGACATTCTAAAGAGGTGTAAGGTCAAGGTTCATGTCAGCCCAACTCAGCTGTCACCCTCTGAGCTCTTTATAAAATCCCTCACAGCTCCTTCAGCTGCTGTTTGAACATCATCAATCTGGCATAGCCTGTGAACCTTCGGGCTGTGGAAGTTTCACAGACACGCCACTGCAAATGTGTTTGACAGAAATGTCTGTTTATCTACGACGTAAATGTTTGACAAAAATGTGCTTGACAATTTTCAAAGGAAGCACAACAGTAAAATCGAAGCAAAAACCGGACGACGTAGACTTCTTTTAAGAGGACTCAGCGGGATTTGGAGTCATTTTGGGTGGATTAAAAGTTAAAATATGTTCATGGTTTCTGTTTAACTGAGATGAATTAAAAAAGAATATATGATGCACAAACTAAAAATACATTTGGGGTAAAGCTGGGAAGTTACACTTTGAACTGATTTAGCAGAAACAGGAATGTCTGGAACAGTGAGCGTGTAGATGAGTCGAGCAGAAATAGCTGCAGGAGCTCTTTAAGAGCTCATTTGTAAAACTGGGTCACTTGAGACCATGTTTAAAAGTCCAAACTACCACCTTGTGAGAAGAGGCAAGTTTTAAAGTTTCAACTCTGTGACTGCAGAGATCTTTGAAAAAACAGCTGCTATGAATGAAAGTCACTTTGTGATTTATATTCAGATTACAGACGGCGTCGTCTGCCTCTTTACTGGTCATTAAAAAAAAAGCAGAGGCACATAATTTTCTAACATTCTTACTTTTAGATAACATTCGATACATTTTGATTTTTTTTTAAAAATAGCAGAGGAGCTTTTTGTTTTTTATGAAAATCAGTAAAGTTTGTTTTTGTGAAAGACCTCTTAAAAACAAAATAATAAGTCACGTCCTCATGGAACGCAACAACAACAACAGTTAGATTTTTAGTGGTTTTATTTTAGTCAAATAAGTCTGTTCCAACCAAAAGCAAACCATTGTGGAACAAGATCACAACAACCACAGTGGCTTTCCAGCACAGAAAAATAAGAAACTTCTTTTTCAAAAGGCACTTTAAAGTCTGGAAATATGACAAATAATACATTACGTGGTCACAGTTAAGTGGTTATGTCTATAAACTTTTTGAAAATATCCGTTTCATGTTCATGTTTCGCAAATCCAAATTTATTTATTTATATTATCAACAACATCTTAATCATTCTTCTCTTTATTGTGGTGTCTCCATGTCTGTGAAAAATTTCCCTGGTATTCAAAGTGTGGCCTCCCTGTTTGTTGGGGGACTGGAAAGTTTTCAGTAGCACCAAAAACACATTGATGATTCTAATCAGTGTGTCTAAATCTGAGACCATGAAACAGAAAAAAAGGGCAAATCGGGCCAGGGACGAGGTTATTTCTAAAGAGGAAGAGTTCAAGTGCCTCTCAGACTTGTTCCCAAGTGAGGAGAGGATGAAGATGAAGAGGATGAAGATGAAGAGGATGAAGGCTTAGTCCATTGTCCTTGTTGATGAAGAGGATGAAAGTTTTTCGTGTGGAATGGGTAGCTTATCCAGAAGGTCTTCATTTTCCAGTGACGTTATTGTTCCTTTTGGTGATCCACAACTATGATCATCAAATGCGGATGCTTTGATGAGGGGGGTTGTAAAGTCAGGCTCAGTCGTGCTCTGGCTGTGGGGATCAAATACCAAGATCCTCCCATACCATAATCTGGGACTGCATCCCTGTTACTCTGTAACAGTAGTGCAACAGATCTGTCGGACCTTACCCTCTCTTCAGGTAGGGTTCCCGCTCAAAACCAATTTGTCCTCATTGCCCTTCATTCTGTCTGTTTCTGTTTTGCAGCTTCCAAAAGGAACAACTTTGCAAATACGAGTGCAAATGCAACCTCCTCGACAAATCCGTGGTGAGGTTTTCCCATCCTCAAAGGAAGACCCACAACACAATAAATGGACTACAGATTTGAAATATCCTCGTAACACTTTAGGATTTTCTTAAATGAGATGGAAAAAGTGTCTGAGGAAGAGAAAGTTTAGGTTTCTCAGAAAAAAAATTCTTTCCCAACAACTCAATCCTGCATAAGTCACAGATTCTGGATGGATGCGTTAACTCCATCTCAAACCCGTCTCTAAACCCTCTGTTTATTTTGACTGATAAAGTCTTCAAAAGGGTTTTTGGTCTGAAAAGATTTGGATTTTTGTAGAAATGAAAGCTCAAGTGAACTTTCCAACCCACCAATTTTTCTAGAATATAAAAACGTGTATTTTCACTGGATCTTCTACTGTACTTGTTAAGCGGCCATTTCTGATAGTTTTGTTAAAGCCATCAAATTAGAATGTTTTACATTAGTTTTGAACCTAGAAGGTCTACAGTGTCTTGCTGTAGAAGTACAGTGTTTCTACCGTATCACTGAAATTAGCATATTCATGACACCGTCATGCTGCATCTCCTTTCTGCCAGATGTCAGCCATTGACATTTGTTTTCTCATCCCATTTTTTCCCCTCAGCTCATGTATTCTGCATCTTCATTAAGCCAATAAATCTGCTCACATTTGCATGTTTTTCTGTCTGTTCTCAGATAAAAAAACATATCTGAAGGTGAACATGATAAACAAAACTCACAGATTCAAATCTCATTCCCAGGATTTCCAGTCTGTGTTTTAAATTCTTTGAGCACTAAACTGTATAAACACAATTTATGAAAGACCCTTTCTAACAACATTGATAAAATAAAAGTTTGTGCGCGTAAGTTTAAATAGATTGTACAGATATCTGTGTATTAATTTAGGCCTATGTATTTCCATACATACATACAAACACACATACGGACAGATGGCTGGACAACGGACGGACAGACCGAGAGACAACAGACAGGCAGGCAGGCAGACAGACAGAAAGACAGACAAGCAAGCAGACAGACAGACAGACAGACAGAGACAGACAGACAAGCAGGCAGACAGACAGACAGACAGACAGACCGAGAGACAAGGCAGGCAGGCAGACAGACAGACAGACCGAGAGACAAGGCAGACAGACAGACAGAAAGACCAAGAGACAAGGCAGGCAGGCAGGCAGGCAGACAGAAAGACCGAGAGACAAGGCAGGCAGGCAGGCAGACAGACCGACAGACAGACAGAAAGACAGACCGAGAGACAAGGCAGGCAGGCAGGCAGGCAGACAGACAAACAGACAGAAAGACAGACCGAGAGACAAGGCAGGCAGGCAGGCAGACAGACCGAGAGACAAGGCAGGCAGGCAGGCACAAAAGTTTGTGCATGTAAGTTTAAATAGATTGTACAAACTTCTGCGTATTAATTTAGGCCTTTGTATTTACATACATATGGACAGACGGATGGAAAACGGACGGTCAGACCGAGAGACAGCAGGCAGGCAGACAGACTGACTGAGAAACGACAGATAGACAATCGACAGGCAGGCAGGCAGGCAGACAGACAGACAGACCGAGAGACAAGGCAGGCAGGCAGACAGACTGATCGAGAAACGACAGATAGACAACCGACAGGCAGACAGACAGACAGACCGAGAGACAAGGCAGGCAGGCAGGCTGGCAGACAGACAGACAGACAGACAGACAGACCGAGAGACAAGGCAGGCAGGCGAGAGATAAGGCAGACAGGCAGGCAGACCGAGAGACAAGGCAGGCAGGCGAGAGATAAGGCAGACAGGCAGGCAGACCGAGAGACAAGGCAAGCAGGCAGGCACAAAAGTTTGTGCATGTAAGTTTAAATAGATTGTACAAACTTCTGCGTATTAATTTAGGCCTTTGTATTTACATGCATACATACATACGGACAGACGGATGGACAACAGACGGACAGACCGAGAGACAACAGACAGACAGACTGAGAAACAACAGACAGACAGACCGAGAGACAGACAGACAGATAAATAGGCAAATTCATCTAATTTATGATTAAGATGGGGTATTGTGCTTTGATGGGGTAATGACTATCATCTCATAGCATCAAGTTAGCAAAGCTAGAGCATATTGTTTTAGAATTTTATTTTGCAGCATTACATATAGTACTGCCACCTACTTTTGTACAAGTGTATGAAAGCACATGCACTGTTCCTGGAAAACCACTTCCTGCCTATAACGGAGAAAAAAAATTGATGACGAAGAACAACATTGTTTGAAAAGTATTCAAATACTAGACAATGAAGCTCGCGAATGACAATGTTCAAACATGGTAGAACGCACCAAAAGGTTACGTTTGCATAACGTTCTTTCTTTAATCAATGACCTTCTGAACCTTTCAGTCCTACAGAGCCCAATACATACACATAGAAATGTTCCAATCTATAGTGACACTCTCACCACCAAACTTTTGCTCCTGAAAGCCCCAGATTTTTGGTTAGTCAATGGAATCAAATTTTATTAGTTGACAGAGTATGTAACTAATTAACAAAAGTGAATCAAGTTTAAGTTCATTTATGTTGCTATGTGTGTTTTCAGTGTGCAGACATTGATAAAGATTTAATTGTATTGCCCAAAATCACCTAAAAAAGGGTCTCAATGGGCTTCACATTGCCGACTGAAAAAAATCTACAAAAAACAAAGAGCAAAAATGAAAATATGTATAAATACACAGCTAGAAACTATCTAACTAAAACTAGCTAAAGAATTTTGGCACATTCCTGCTTTTAGACCCTCATTCATAGTGAAGAAAAACTCCAAAAACCCAGCAGTGAGGAAAAAAGAAGAAACCTCATGGGGATCCACACAAAAGCCGCTTATTGGGCAAATCAAGGCATTTTAGCCCCACTTAGATATAACCAAATAATATCTCAAGATAGGAGTCCTGAAAGATGTTAAACAAACACCTGAGCTACTTCATCAGGCTCTTCATGCAACTGAGAAACTGCTGATACCACTATTTCTTACCCACAAATTATAAAACAAAGTAAATAAGCTTTTTCTGCATGATCTGGGATAAGTTAGTAAATGAGTTTAGAAGAGACGAAAAGTCACAACTCTCAAATCAGATTGATAATTAGCAAATCACTTGATTCAGTTTTACACAATGTCTTCTACTACATTTGTATGTGGTAGAAATCAACTTACAGGTAAAGAAAAAAAGGGAATAAGCAGCATGCTGTACATGCGCTTATAAAAATGCACATCTTCAAAACCTCCATTAAAATCAATTAAAAGTTACGGCTAGGCAGTTTGCATTTACTCATATTGACTTCATGTAATATCTTATGAAAAAGTCAAGCATTATTCAGATTGGTATGATCCCATCAGCAGTGGTGGAACGTAACGAAGTAAATGTACTTCATTACTATAACTAAGTAAAAGAATGGGTGTATCTGTGCTTTACTTAAATAAAAATTGAGACCTGTACTTTTTACTTTTACTTCACTAGATTTTTAGAGCAAATACTGTATCTGTACTTTTACGCCGCTACTTTTTAAAAGTGTTTTGCATTTTCTGTCACATTTTCGGTCGGGAATTTGAAAAATATACCGTTTTTTTAGCGCATCTTGAAGCCGTATTGCCAAAACCAATCACCTGCGGTCTCCAAGAGGGAGAAGAAGTAATTAATCAAGGACCAATCAGAATCGAGAGTAAACATTTTCCACAGTCATTCACCGCCAAAAAACTAACATCGAATACAGCACAAATTGAAAAAGCGTCGGAAGATCGTTGTTTGTTGTGTTTACTTTTAAATAAAATTTGAGCTGTCATTACACAGAGCAGGGGTGGATCCAAGATTTTCTAAAGTGGGGGCTAGGGGCTGAGGGTGGGGCGAGTGAAGTCATTGACAAAGCTAGTATGGGGGGACTGGCGACCTCCCTCTCAGAACATTTTGAAAAATAAAAGCCATTTTCCTGCATTTGGGCGGCCCATTCGCTGGCCCTGCAAGGGTATAGCTTGACTAGTGCCCTTTTCTTTTTTCTTCTTTTTTTTTTTTTGGACCAATAGAAGGGGGTGATTATTATGCAGAGTATTTTTCTGTGACCCTACAGCACAAATATTAACATTTGAATTATGGTCAAATACTTTTACTTTTTACTTAAAAAGTAAAATTGGCACCTATTACTTTTGTACTTTTACTTGAATAATTTTTTTGCCTAATTATCTGTACTTTTACGTAAGTACAAAACGCAAGCACTTCGTCCACCACTGCCCATCAGGCAGTCATTAATTAAGAGTAGAATGAATAGAATGAAGAGTATTTCTTTTCCTGCAGAATAAAAAAGAAAATCTGATTCAAACACAGACAAGAGCAAATAAATATAGCATTCACAATGCCTACTTGTAAATGTTTCAGAATTTAACGAGTTCATGAACTCCATAAGTTCTGCAATAGAATCTATTATTTGTGACTCACAAAAAAAAAATCCTCCAGTTTTTAGATGGTTATTTTTAAAAGCTTTTGCCAGCTTAGTGGTTTAATTGAACCCAGGATTGACAAATAATCTATTCACAATTCACAAACTGCATCAACTATATACTGTAGCATGGTGCTGCATTACCAGACTCATCGCGTTTAAAAGGGTCCACACAACAAACATAAGGAGAAGTAGGTTAGAAGCAGGGCAGGCTGTGTCTTCGCTGAGAAATGAAGTAGCACATGGTTCTATACTATCATGAGGCATGGCTGGGAGGATGTGTCACAATAAATACAAATTTTTTCCACCCAGCTATTTATATTCCAACAGCAGGGAATGGCAAGCTACCACATAGTTCACTTTTTTCTTTTTAAAGATTCATTGGGCACGTCTTCAGTGTGAACTGAATGTTTAATAAAAAACAGCAAAATCTGCAGCCTTGGACACCAAGTGGTAAAGCTGATTTGATAAACCTAGGATAGATCATGATGAGGACTTTTCTTTTCTATTTTCACTGATAGTCATTGACTAACATTCATCTTTTACTTTCTCTGAGATAACTGTTTAACATTCGTGATATGCTGGTTTTTCTTTCAACTTGTCATGATGGACATTATTCTGCAAAAAGAAAAAATACTGCAAACCCAGTTGCCAGATTGGCTCCCTGGTGTGAAAAAGAGGTTATTGGGCTTTTTGAGTAATCACTTTTATCATTCAGCATATATAAAAAAACATTGTGCAATTTGTTGGCTCAGAAATGCTATATATAAGAAAAAACTTATAAATAGTTTTAAGTTTCACTTTGTTTTTGACACTGTTAATTCTCCCCTACTTTTGCGCACAACCTAGTCCTGCCTCCTGGATTAAATTCAATTTTCAATTTTATTTGTATAGCCCAAAATCCCAGAATTTCCATCTCAATGGGCTTCACAAGAAAAAGAGGAATGTATTAACACAAATACACAGTAAGAAAAATAACTAACAAATGCTAACTAAACAAGACTAGCTCATTTGTACCCTTAGACTCTCCTTCTCGGTGAGGAAAAACTCCTAAAAAAAACCATCAGTGGGGAAAAAATAAGAAACCTCATGGGGATCCACATGAAAGAGAGATCCCTCCCCCGGGATGAGCAACCAATGTGTCAAAGATTATTGTTTAAATATTAGCTTATTCTAATCTACAGCTAAATATCTAAAGAAGTCAATAGATGTTCTTCATCCTGATGGAAACACGGAGGACTCCTCAGCCCAGCGATGCCCTGGACGGGGATGAGTAGATGGATTTCATCCTGATGGAGCGGGGACGATGAAGCGTGGAGGTCTAATCGGTGTGGCCATGCCCAGGACAGAGAGTCCTGAATGGGGCTCTCTCCCAGAGAGGAGGGAGAGAGGTGGACAACATGTGAATTGTATTGTACCAACTAGCAGTGTAATTCTAAATAAATAGACAATAGAGAACAATGGATGAGATAGAAAGCCAGGGGTTAGGGTAGCGGGTACAGACCCTGGTTAGAGTAGGGGGTAATGGGAAAGAGCCAACTGGATGTGTGCACGAAACAGCGTAAAACGTGTTTGAGGTTGAAAATACAATAAAATGCATTAAGTTAGTAAAGCTACGGTATGTACTTTTATATTTATTTTTGATACATTTACATTAATACATTACTGCCTGGTGACAGGAGGGTACCGGTGTGAGCACAGCATGAGCACTAAAACCTTTCCTGTTTTCCATGTTTGAATGTGGGTGCGGCAGAAAAAAAATGTCCAAAAATAACCTGGAAATGAGGTTTGCAAATTGCTTGATTGTATAAGTGAAATAGTAAACCACTTCAGGTACATTTTCCATTGTTGAACTAATGTTCAAGCTTAATAAAATTGGAAATGTAAAATGAGTACACCCCATGCTGTTAGGGTGCTTGGCATTCCTCAGTAATTTTTCTTACCACAACAGCACTCGCTTAGAGACATAATTGAGTCGTTAAATCCTGTTTCAAGTTTAACATTACTGTATATTTGTTCCTACTGTAGCCCAGTGTTATTCATTCAAATTATACAACTCAATATGTAACTTTCCCATCTCTATAGGTGCCCTCAATCGCTCTAGTGAACATCTTCACTGAGTTAGCCCTAACAAGGAATCTTGACCCTTGGAGGAAAAAACAGAAAATCTTAAAAATGATGCAGAAAACCTGAGCTGACAAACAGCTGGTTGACATGTAGACATCCAGCGGGCAAAGAAACGAGTGTGAATCAGGCCACTTCCATAATTGCTGTGAAGTTGTGTTTGCCTCCTGCTCTCCAGCTGCAGCTTCGGCTGGGGACAGCATAGAGGCCCGCCTGGAGTGGTCTACCTGACAGCATGCGGTCTGAAACGTGACCTTTTCATCAACACATGCCAGACAGGGTTAAAACATGCTCATGGCTTTATCGGCTGGAAAAATAACACACACTAGGAGCTAAATTCCCTAAGTGTTGTCACCCACCTAAATAAGGACACTTTTCCCGGCAGAGACCAGGCGGCTGTTCTATTTTCATTCATTTATTATTTAGTTTATTTTCAACTTGCAAATAATTTCGATTTAATGGTTTTGCTCTGCTTAGTCCTTCCCCTTGGACGCATGCACAACACAACATATCGGTTGTTTGAGGCCGCAAATGCAGTGTAAACCACATAAAGTCATTAAAGCTGGCACGTATTGCTGTATACTCTTATTTTGGTGCATCTACATAAAAAATGGCATTCTCTGTTGAGGAGAAGGGCCGAGCGTGAGTGAAGCGAGTGTGCAAAGTAAAACGCTTTCTTCATGCAATAGCATATGCTTGTGGTGGAGAATACAAAATATATGGCCACGAACAACCTGGTGTTTGTTTGTTGTCCAATTTTTGAATAGCTTAAAATTTGCTCTATTATGCAAGAATAATGTTAAAAAATGGGAGAAACCTACAAAAGTGTGATTCTGCATAGCACCTTCAATATAAGTGAAAAAGAAAAAATAAACCATAAAACAGAGGAATATTTTCTTTATTTCTTGCGGCAAACCTAACTCGTTTGTGATTTCTGGAATCCAGTTGATGTGCGATGAAGGACATCACATTTGTACCTTGTCATGTCACCTCACAGCAGGACTGAACAGCAGGGATGTTGGATAGCGGTTAACAGACAAATCATTAGCATAATGTGTCAGATGAAGAAAACTTGTTTTTTTTTTTTTCCGCTCTACCAACCGTATAAAGGGAACGCATCCGGTAAGACACGCTGCATTTTGAACTAAATTTGACTATAAACTATATTCATGGTGTTTTGAATAAGGAACCTAAAAACATGAAGTCTGCTTCTGATAGTTTTATAAGTACTGTACATACTAAATAATAAATTTGTTATTCCATATGAAAGAAAAAAAAAAGACAAGTGCATCCAGAAAACATTTACATTATTAATAAATATGCAAACTTCCATTGAAGAAACGATTGCCTTCTTAAAGTTGCATGGATTTACTGTTAAAGCTTATGATGTCTCCCATTGTGCCAGAGAACACACATCATCACGTCACTATTTCAGCTTCCACAGGAAGAAAAAGTGAGTCCATGAAGAAGCACTAGCAGATGCTTCGCTTGCTTTATTTGTATGTTACCAAAAATAAAATGTACACGGATTTCAATTTTTGGCACAACACAGGAGTTGAGTAGACATGTAACCGTGTTGCGTAAAATTCTTGTCACTTGCCATCTTTCATCCATTTATGTTAAAAAGAAGAAAGGTCTGACTGAGCATGGCTCTGAATATACGGTATATAGGTGTGTTCATTAAGATTACACTTGTTTTTCTCTGTCACATTTATCAAGATCAGGCCTTGTGCACACCTCGAAGAGACAGGTACACAGCTATTTATGAAAGCCACACACACTCTGGTATATGTTTTGTATAGGCTTGTATGTATGAGGACTGTCAGACAGTGGTAAGGTGTGCTGTAGGTGAGACAGAGGAGTTCAGTGTGGGGGTGGGACTGCAACAAGGATCCGCTTTGAGTCCTTTGCTGTTTGCTATGGTGATGAACAGGCTGACAGACAAGGTTAGACAGAAATCTTCATGGACAATGATGTTTACAAACGACATTGTGATCTGCAGTGAGAGGAGGGAAGAGGTGGAGGAAAAGCTGGAGAGGTGGAGGTTTGCACTTAAAAGACGAGGATTGAAAATTAGTCAGAGTAAAACAGATTACATGTATGTGAATGAGAGGGATCCAAATCGAAAAGTGAGGTTACTGGAAGAATAGATAAAGAAGGTGGAAGATTTTAAGTTCTCAGGATCAACAGTCCAGAGCAATGGAGAGTATGGAAAAGAGGTGAAGAAGCATGTGCAGGCAGGCTGGAACGGGTGGAGAAAAGTATCAGGTGAGATGTGTGATTGAAGAGATTCGGCTAAAATGAAAGGAAAAGTGAACAAAATTGTGATGAGACTGGCCACACTGTTGACACTGAGGAAAAGACAGGAAACAGAGATGGAAGTAGCAGAGATGAAGATGCTGAGGATCTCTCTGGGAGTGACCAGGATGGACAGGATGAGAGGAACAGCACATGTTAGAGATTTTGGAGATAAAATCAAAGAGACCAGACTGAGATGGTTTGGACATGTGCAGAGGAGAGAGAGTACATCGGAAGGAGGATGCTGGGTTTGGAACCACCAGGAAAGAGGACTAGAGGAAGACCAAAGAGAAGGTTCATGGATGCAGTGAAGGAAGACATGAAGATAGTTGGTGTGACTTTTTAAAACGTCTTTTTAAAATGACAATGATAACCATATTTGAAATTGTCATGAAGCAAAATCAATTTGATAAAATTTTCCATTTTTTTTTCCATCTGGTAAGTATAAAACCAGCCTCTATGAAACGCTAGGTTATTTACACATCTAGACTAACCTTGCTTAGATGTATGGAAATAAAACCATTACGGGACTCTAAAGTCACACGTTAGATGCAAAGAGGCTCATAAACAGCATGAAGGAATGAAAACGCAGCAGAGAGGTAAAACATCATACATAGAGGAATTATTCATCGGCTGCATCTGGACAGCCAAAGACAGATAAATGCAGACAAGAGCATCTTTACGAGCTGCAGGCTAGACTACAGGGTATTGTTTATTGTGCTGATATGCCTTCTTACTTTCACTTTTTTTCCCCATGTCTAAGTCCTCCCACTGAGGAGATAAAGACAGAGAGAAGTCAGAGACATAGAGACATAAGAGCTAAAGCTGTTAGATAAAACAGAATCAGTCTTAAATCCAGTTCCTCACTAACTGTTCTGCTGTACCAAATGTGGCAGGGCATTATTAAAAGATAAAGCTTTTTTGTAAAAAAGAAAAAAAAAGGCTTACTGACATTGTCAGGAGAGGATTTTTGTACCTCAATTTTTCACATCGCTAACTGTAACTAACTGAAACATATTGATAACTTCATAATAACCTTTACTAAAGCTTTAACAGGATATTTTATGGCCAATGGTAACAGCATGACTTTTAGTCTTGATGCCACGTTAGTGGACGGTTACAAAGTAAAATTAAACCCTGAAAAAAGTTGTGCTCACATTCTACTTTAACGTCCTTAAAACTTCAGGGTGACCCTGCCATTAAAAAAAATCCCACGGAGCTGAAAAGTCTTGCACAATCTTGCTTTTATTACTGCTGAAGCTCTGACACATAGGTTCTAGCTCAAGTGAAAGAAAACGGGAAGTGACACGTTGCAAGAAAGTCTTGATCTGTGCGGGAACATACAAGCAGAAAATGAGTGGCCCATGCCGCCTTTCACAGACATTCAATATCTCTGATAGAAAGGTCTGCAAAGCGAATGTCAATGTGATGAAAGGATTTTGCAACACTTACAATGAGTCCAAGTTGTGAAGGTGGGATTTAAAAAGACTGCACAGGAATGAAGTCATTTTTACCTCTTATTTTAATTGGCCTAAAAAAATAGAACCGATCATTGTCTTAGTAAACCTTGAAAGTATCAGACGGTAGGCTTTAGATTATCTACATTAAATTGCTAACGTTTATCGGAAAGTTGAGCAGGGACCTTTAGAGAGACATTTCTTTTTCATTTAATATTTTTAAATTGGTCCATAATTTGAGCAAATTGTAGGAAATAATGTTTTGATGTGGTCTCACCAGCATAATTTAGCCTTTACTGTATCTATTCATCCATTTTCAGAACCGCTAAAGTTAAGACTGGATCGCAGGGGCTATTAGGCTCTTGCACGAAAGTGGCTACTTCGCCGCATCGGATGGCAAGCTCCTCATATTTTAGCTGTGTTTTAATGGGAGTTTAGACTGTTTTTGAAAAAGAAAACAGTTTTCTCAGTTCAAGTTATCAGTTTATTTGTGAGTGTGCTGAATTTCAATGAGTTATCTGAATGTATTTTCAGCCATTTATGTTAAGTGAGGATAAACACCTGGTGACGACTATAAAACACTCCATTTCTGCTGAACTACTAAACTATGGCAAGGGCAGGAAACAACCTGCGAATCAGGGTTGTACAGAAATATGTATTTGTGATACACACTGTTAGAAATGACAATGACCAAATGTCAGTGTCAGGATCCTCTCCCCTGCCGCCAGAGGGAGCCCTGAATGGTCCTAATCACCCTGATTACAGACACCTGAGATTGATTCCTGATGCCACACATCTGTGGACCCTGACATCTATTTAAGGGCAATCACCTCAGACTTCCATGTCAGGCTATACTATCCCTTCCAGCCAGGTCTCCTTGGTTGTCTGACCATGATTGAAGTCTGTTATTATTTGAACTTTTGAATCCTGATTTAATCCTGCGCCTCTTGCTTTACAGACTTAAGTGAATTGTATTAAATAAACTCTTTTGATGTCCTGCAAATGGGTCTTCCTCGTTCCACATCCCAAAACCCTGACAGTCAGTCAGTCACCTTCTTAATAGTCAACCCTTATGGGATTGCGGGGGATGCCGAAGTCCATCCCAACTGATTCAAGACAAGGGGCACGGTACATCCCGAACAGGCTGCCATTCTGTCGCAGGGACACACACGCATGCACGCATGCACGCACGCACGCACACACACCAATGTACTCTCTCTCGTCTGCACATATCCAAACCATCTAACATGTGCTGTTCTATTTTCTAATTTCTAATTTCTAATTCTATCCATCCTGGTCACCCCCAGAGAGATCCTCAGCATCTTCATCTCTGCTACCTCCATCTCTGTTTCCTTCTTTTCCTCAGTGCTACTGTCTCTTGACCAAACAGCATGGCCGGTTTCACCACGGTTTTGTACACTTCCCCTTTCATTTTAGCTGAAACTCTTCTGTCACACCTGATGCTTTTTTCCACCTGTTCCAACCTGCCTGCACACGCTTCTTCAACTCTTTTCCACACTTTCCATTGCTCTGGACTGTTGATCCTAAGTACTGAAAATCTTCCACTTTCTTAATCATATATAGTACATACACAGTTTATATAACTTTAGTGAGCATACATTTTGATTGTTGGCTTGTTTGTATCAGATGGAAGTGTTTGATAAACTTAGATTGATAGCTGAGAAGTGGTGCTACCGACAGCATGAAAATAACTTAGTACTGTTCTTTCTATAAATACGAGAAATGCTCCATATTGGCTTAATGTCTATAATAAAAGCAATGAAGCATTAAATGCAACTCCTCTTATCTCTCACTTTGATTTCTTTTTTAATGCTGCATGTCTCATGAAACTCCGGAGCTTGCTCAGTGTGTCTGCAGATCATAAAGTGCATAGAAAACAGTCTGCCATGATTGTGACCTCACACCCTGACATATGAGGAGCCTTATGCTTCATATAGATCCATAGGTTGTTCCAACTTCAAACAAACCCCATTTTTCTGTTAGCCTAGCAAGATTATTTGATTTGCTCAATTACATTATTAGTAAATTTAACTGTCAGTTATTCAGCTAATGACTGAAGAAATGCAAGTTTTTATTGGAGGACGTAATTAAATAAGAACTTCAGCTTAATTTGAAAACAAAGTTTATGTTGGAAATAAAAACAGCAGAAACATAAAACTACAATTGATTTAACTTCCTTCTATTTTGGACAAAAATATATTTTACTTTGCAATAATGCAATTATGTTCATTCAATTACTATATCTAGGAACTGTGCGTAGCAAGCCAGCATCAAGCCAGCATCACCATGCATGCCTGTTGAATTATTATTGGCCAGTCTCTTCTTTAAATTTTGTTCCCAGGCCACACAAGATGCAAGGTAGTGTGAGAATTTTATCTCAGTAGCTTGATAATGAATCTGAATCCAACACAAAAGAACAAAGACAGATCATTTATTTCTTTTTGAAGTGAACGAGTCTGCTTGAGGTAACAAAGTGTTCCCCAAATAAGTCATTTTCAAATAAACAGATTAAACCTAACAACTTTTCTGCTCTCACCACAGAATTTGACTTTTTTTTCTTATCCATTTTAGCATAAGCTCTTCTAATACACATGGCACCTAACACATTTTTCCATTAGTTCTAGTCGGCCAGCATATGCTTCTTCACCTCTTCTCCACACTTTTGTGGTGACTAAAGAAGCTTCCTTCAAGTTTCACAGGGATGGAGGAGCAATGCCTGAATATGCGTGTTTACACAAATTTTCTATTAAATTCAAACGTTCTCCAACCAACATTGGTGAAAGTTGGAATGGTTTTTTTTTCCAGCTCAAATACAAAGCCAAATAAAAGCTACATTCTCTGCAAATTCATTTTAAGTTGTGTATAAGACTGTTTTTCTTCTACCAGTGGACACCTGCCAAGAAGAGTTTCTAAAAAATGTGTTGGAGTTCATACAGCAGCAATTTTGTAAAATAATTGATAGATACAACCGCTTGTCTTTTCAATAAAAAACAAAAAAAACAATGAATAATAAAATATATCATTTGTACTCCCCGTTCTCACATAGCAGCCATCATCCTCCTTTTTACTTCTAAGACAGTTTGTTCTGCAGAAAGTAAACACCTGCAGCTAAGAAAATGTGTCAGTTTCTTTGAATGAAGACCCGAAAGAGAAAAGAAGAGTGAGGGAGGGTACAGAAAGTAAATGAAATGGATATAAATAAGAAACTGCGGAAGAAAAAAAAAACTAGGAAGACCAAAAGAAAACTGGTGCCAAAAATCAAGCCGTTTTTCTCTTCTATTAAAAAATAGCCGGTGCTCTCTGGCCCTAGCCTCGGTCCCCGATCCCTCATCGTCTAATGTAGGTCTTAAAAGTAATTTACAGCAACATATGTGGCAAAGCATCAAAAGTGCATTTAGCAGATAAAGATGCCACTGCTGACAGAAATGTGGTGCCTGGAGCAATGGCAACAACTCTGCAATCTTTCTTCTCTTCATCTATTTTTCTCTTCATTGCCCATTTCTTCCTGACATCTCCATGTCCTCTTCTTTGTGGCTTTTGTGTTTTTCATCACATTTGTCCCACAGCTTGGTTTGGCCAACAAAATATATTCATCCTTTTCATACATAAAACGGAATAAAATGAAACAAGTTCCTTACGGGTTACGCAGGATATGTAGACTCTGTGTGGGTCCCCTTAGGTTTCAGCCTTTAATTCTACTGCCAGGTTTTTTTTTTATAAGGAAGGGTCTTTTGTGTCACTACCAAGGTCTCAAAACAACTTAGCTATATATTAATATTTTCTTAACTCTTTGTGGCAACTACAGACTTCACACTTTGAAAAAAGGTACAAGATGAAAACATTTTAAGGCTCTAAAAACATGCCTGGTGTACTATTGACCTGAAAATAGTGCCACCTCTTGTTAGGGAATGCTATTACAGTCTAAACCACATCAAGTTAGCGAAGCTAGCGCAAATTCTTTCTTGGTCTTATTTTGGTGCGTTTACATGAAAATGACACTCCTCGTTGATGGAAGAGACTGAGTATGAGTAGAGTGCAGCCACTAAAACTCCTCCCAATTGTGTTAGACTATAGGCGTGACAGACAACAAAATTGGTGGCCAAGGTCAACTTGATGTTCAAATAATGTTCAAATTCATTCATTATTCATTTTCTAACTTTTATTTTCTAATCTGTAACTACCAGTCTGGAGAGGCTCTTCTCTGTTTTTCTGTCTGCATTGCAGCACTCAAATGTTCCTCCTGGCGTCAATAAACTGTTTTTCCATTCAAAGTCTATTTCAACTCTCAGTTCATTTTTTTGAGAACTTCTGTTTTGTTAGCTTGAAAGCTGTCTCTGCTTTTCACAGATCATGTATTCCATCTCCGGCTTCCTCACCAAGCAATCTACATATGTCAACCAGTAAGTCGTAATCTGAGATCATTGTACAGCACAGATAGAAATCATAGCACAGATTAGAATTCCTGTTCCTCCATATTCAGAGGAACTAGATGGGGTAGCTCAGAAATCTGGTTTAAGAAGCCTCCTAAATGCCATATTTGGTGGATTGTTCTGAGCACATCCTGGCAAAAGGAGACCTTTTAAGGAAATTTACAGACACCCTGGAGGGCAAAAATCTCTCAACCATATACCACCTTGTCTTGGTTCTTACTGTAGTTCCACTGATTAGACTGGTGTGACTTAACCTAATAATCGTAGTACTGTAACACACAATCAGTGGCATCTAGTTTTATCTGCATTACAGCTTTAATGCAAAACAGTTCAAAATTGAAACAAACTAAACGCCCAAATATACCATTATTGATTTCAATTTTTATGTCTGCGTCATAATTTCAGAAGCACAAAATTTCCACTGCAGCACAAATCTATTTATATGTGCACCACAGACTTCCTGATGCTTTTTTAAGTCAATATGACACTTCTACTCAAACACATTAAAGTAATCTGGGAAAAATATCCAATCCAACAACAAATATTCTCCAGGAGATTGATACAACTTTATCTGCAATCACCATCAAAGGTGGAGTTTACAAAAGAAATGACCAAAAAAAAAAATTTAGAATATACAAAAAATCTTGTAAAAGCAAGTCCAACTTTTGAGCATAGTTTTGGACAGATAAACTATCTGTCCAAAACAGATAGTTTTGGACTATACTGTTAGAAAGTCAACATGTCAAACGACTTTAATGGCTCATAATCTGAAATAATAATAAGGCATTGAACTTATATAGCACTTTTTGGAAACTCAAAGACGCAAACATGTGCATTTTTCATTCACTCCGCTACGTACACCCATTTATAGACATATTCATTCCTGATGATGGGAGCTGCCATGCAAGGCACATAGCACTATCATTAGAAGCAACTAAGGGTTCAATGTCTTGCTCAAGGATACCTCGGCATGCACTCTCGGCATTCAAGCAAATGTCTGAAATTGTGTGAAGGACACCTATACAAAATTAAATCAATTCTGGCATTTATTGATGACATAGTGTTTTAGTTGAAATTACTCCAAAAAACTAAAGAATTCCTGAAACGTGCTCGGCCTTAATATGTAATAAATGTTCTTGCTTTTTTATAAAGATTTTAAAAACTCAAACTCATTATAAAATTTCCTAATTTACTGTTCCAAACATGTGGAAAAGCTGAAAAAAACTGCAACTGTTTTTTTTCAGTATTCAGCACTTCTTTCAGTGAAGAAAACAGATGGCAGAGTCCACAGATGTGTGGCATCAGGAATCAATCTCAGGTGTCCCTAATCGGGCTGATAAAGAACATTCATGGCTCCCTCTGGCGGGAGGCAAGGGAATCCTGACAAATGCAATGTCTTTTGTATTAAAAACAACCTAGAAGACAAAGTAACTCATTTTGCTTATAATCTGAATTTTATTTGCATACTGTATTTGGCACTTTAAAAAAGTTGCGCGGGATAGCGATTTCTAATTGAAAATTGAAATGCAGAAAAGTTTGAGGGTAGGTGTTAAAAAGTTTTTAACTTTTTTCTTCTCTTATTCATCAATGCCCTTTGTGAACTAACATCAGTTGCAGCAGATAGGATTAGATGGAAGAAACTGACTTGCTGTTGCGACCCCTAAAGGGAAATGCCGAAAGAAGAAGAAGAAGTGAACAAAAAATATTTATTTGTATTAATTTTGAAAAGATAAAATGAATAAAACAAAACAAAATAATAAGCGTCTTCTTTTTCTACTTAACATTTTAATATCAGTCGTCATATTTCAGAATGTCTACATGTTGGATTCAAGTGCCGCTCGACAACCTTGGCCAACCCTTTGCACACTGTTGTTGCTGATCATGTTTCAAAGGCATTCCTCTAAATGAAAATGATCTGAGAGGCAGAACAAGTCTCGCTGCAACAACAAAAGAGGAAAAAAACAAGAGGCATTTTAAAATTAAAACAAAAGACTTGTGCACTTCAAACACTTCTTGTTTTCCCAATGTGAGTGGCTCTTTTAAATAAATATGCAAACTGTCGGTGGCAATTACAGATTCAAGCAACTAAATAAAACAAGTATTATTCCACTGGAAGATTCTCAACTTGGAAGATAAGTGAAAGGAAAGAAAAGATGAAGGTGGTTCAGGGAGATCAAAGGAAATGGAGAGACAGGTGTTTTTTTGTTGGTGTCAACATCATTTGGTAAAGTGATAGAATCAGCCCTAGCTCGCCTACTTATCTTCTCAGTTTGAGACGTTGTTCTCTCTTTTGACAGCACGGAATATATCTCAGTCGCACAATGTCTGCGTATTTGTGTTCACCATTTACGTGCGTGTGTGTTTGCCTGAGACATTTTCCTAAGAATGCGTGCGATGTTTGCTAGCATATGTGCATACAGATAAGGCTTTGAGAATTTGAGATTTTTTCAAAAATCTAATGTGGTTTGATGCCCTTGCTGTGTGATCAAAGAATATGAGAGCTTCTTTCATTACCTTTGATAGAGGAAGACATTTGGATGCATGCATCTCCTCTATCTTCACACGGCTTGTAGAGAGAAAATGTTGGTTTTCAACAAAACACTAAATGTTTGAAGCTAGAAAAACTCTAGCTCTAGTTGGAACTCGGCATTCATGAGAGCAACTCTTTCACACATCCTTATTTTAGCGACTGCTGACTGACCCTCAAAAGCACCCAAACTGGGAAAAATTTGATCCCCCATTGAGCACATGGTACACCTTTTCATCATACATGTTCGTGGATATGGAAACACACACACACACACACACATTGTCACACTGTTTCCTGTCTGCTATGTTCCCTGGTCTCCATCAACAGTGTTGTCATGCATACAGCACATTCCCTCATAGTTAAACGTAGAAGGTTGTTTTAATATCTCAACTGCCTATCTTGTTTTGTCTTTCCTATAGGGTCCAGGACGGATGTATTTTTGTTTATCATTTCAGTAGCTACCGATAATCGCAGCTTAACACTCGCAGCTTATTTTTGCTTTCTTTTCATTTCCTTTTCTTCTATTATCCACCTTTTGTTAAGAGCCTACAAATAAATACAAAAACTTACATAAATATTTAGAAATAAAGAAGAACCGGGGCTTAAAAAAGGAATAAAATGTGAGAATAAATCAGTTAATATACTACAAAAGTCGAGATTTTACACCTTTAAAGACTTTTTTTGATTATTTTTTTCAGAGAACCACCTCGTAATACAAAAAAATACAAAATTATAGAGGCAGAATTTGCTTTGAGGATGCTAATAGAGAAGAACAGGGAAGGTCAAAGGAAACCGCATTGTGTCTTTTTTGATCTGGGTTAAACTCGTGGGTGCCCAGAGAGGAACCGTGGTACTGTGTGAGGGAGTCTGGAGTAGAAAGGCTTTAAAGTTGTCTTGTGGACAGTGTGTTTGAAAGTATAGAGTGACAGGGAAGCATTCTAGAGTGGTACTGGACATTTCAGAAGACTGTAAGACGATGATGAGGTGTGCTGTAGGTGTGACAGAGGAGTTTAGAGTGGAGATACCACATACTGGATCTGCTTTGAGTCCATTCTTGTTTGCTACAGTGATGAACAGGACGACAGATAAGTTTAGACAGGAATCTTAATAGGCTAGCATGTTTCAAAATGACGTTTTGATATGTGGTTAGTGCAGGAAACAGTTTGAGAAAAAGCTGGAGCGGTGAACTTCTCTCAAAAGGAGAGAAGTGAAGGTTAGCTGCAGTAAGACAGAGTACAGGTGTGTGAATGAGAGGGACGCAAGTGGAAGAATGAGCTTAAACGAGTTAAATGAGGTTTAAAGAGATAAAGCCAGACATTTTTTGTCTGTGGGGTCAACAAACAACGTGATTTCGAGCTCTCGCTGGATCGATTTGCTGCCGAGTGTGAAGCGGCCGGGATGGGAATTAGCGCCTCCAAATCCGAGACCATGGTCCTCACCCGGAAAAGGGTGGAATGCCCCCTGCGGGTCAAGGACAGGGTCCTGCCCCAAGTGGAGGAGTTTAAGTATCTCGGGGTCTTGTTCACGAGTGGGGGAAGGATGGAGCGGGAGATCGACAGGCGGATCGGTGCGGCATCAGCAATAACTAGGACGCTGCATCAGTCTGTTGTGGTAAAGAGAGAGCTGAGCCGAGAAGCAAAGCTCTCGATTTACAAGTCGATTTACATTCCTACCCTCACCTATGGTTACCAGCTGTGGGTGGTGACCGAAAGAATGAGATCGCGGGTACAAGCGGCCAAAATGAGCTTCCTCCGCAGGGTGGCTGGGCTCTCACTCAGAGATCGGGTGAGGAGCTCTGCCATCCGGGAGGAGCTCGGCGTCGAGCCGCTCCTCCTTCAGGTCGAGATGGAGCCAGATGGGGTGGTTCGGGCATCTGGTCAAGATGCCCCCCGAGAGCCTCGCGGGCGAGGTGTTTCGAGCACATCCCACCATGTCTCAGAGCTGGCCGGGGAAAGACTTAGGATCCTTCCGGGTGAGCTGGAGGATGGAGCTGGGGTGAGAGAGGCCTGGGCTGCCCTTTTGGGGCTGTTGCCCCCGCGACCCGACCCCCGGAACAAGCGGAAGATGACGGAACAGAACGGAACGGGTCAATAAACCAGAGTGACAGAGAGTGTAAAAAAGAGGTGAAGAAGACATCCCCTGGATGTAAACATCGAACGAAGACTAACAAGTAACACATCAAATCAGTCGTCCACCCTTAGTTTGAAGAAACAAACCCTGGGCATGTCATAAAAAGGGCTAAAATGTAATAGTTAAATCAGGATATTAGTTTGATCTCATAAAACCCTTTCTCTACCTAGTTTGAGGGAAATGGAGGAGCAACATCTAACATTTTCAAACAAGTTTTGCTTGTGAATAGATTGACAGTAGAAAGATTCTGCAGTAGAGGCAGGAGCCGTCTACCTGCACATATCGGATACAGAAACTTTGTTCCTCATAACAGTTTAATAAGGTTGGAAATATGCCATAAAATGAGATCTCAGGCTACGAAGGTAGCTATGAAGTTTGCTGTTCATAAATCATACAGACTTTTAAACCAAAAACTTTAGTTCTCAGTCTATAAAAATAAATATTTTATCCCAAAGTACAAAGAGTTATTTCAGAAATCTTGACAAATCAAACAGAGGGAAATAATATACTGACAAAATAAGGAAATTAATATTTTATGATAAAGAGGCACAGAGTAATAAACATAAAGTGTTGTCCTGTTGGTTTGGCTTTTTTTAGATGGCTAAGAGTACCTGTTGTTACATTATGTGCTTTGCAAAGAAGTCATCAAATAAATGTATTTAATCCAGTGTGTTTGTCCTTGGCCTTCTCAAAAGCCTCCTCCTGGTATGTTGTGGCCCGAAAATACGCCCAATTGAAATGCCCCAGCCACCAAATCTGGTCCGTTTTATTATAGAAGAGCAGTGGCTCTATCATTATAATTTAATTGAATATACTTTATTAATCCCCAAAGGGAAATTTGAGTGCTGCAGTGCAAACACCTGGTGTTTAACACCTCAATGTCCTCTCACCCGTATCCACCGGGGTCCCAGACCGGTTGCACTGTGTCCAACCGGGCAACCCAAAATCTGGAGTCCGGAATGGGTCATAAAGCCTGGGCGCAGTGAAGAACACCAACTGGCCTCTCTGTATTTTACTGGGTCCAAGTGTGCCCCTCCAGTTCCTCAAGTGAGCAACCGGATGTTTCCATGGAAACCGCAAAAACACAGGGCCTGAAACGTCTCCTTCTCTGCACCTCCTCCAGATCGACTCCTTCTCCCTCAACTCCCTGTGCCGAACCAACTCCTCCAACCACAATCGAATGGGCCTCCAAGAGCCAGCAGGCTGGTCGCGTATGTCGGCATGCATGTCAACGAACAATGACTCCATAACCAGCTAGCCGTTGGCAGCAAGCCGGAAAATTTCTAAAAAAATCAGCTATACGACACAAAACAACAAAGCCCAAAATGACATCCAAAGTACGCTCAAAATGATATCTTCAGAAAGAGACCAAACCCAGCCAGAGGAAGGGACAGAAACTCAGCGAAAGTTGGCAATTCAATGCTCAAGAAACAGGGAGCACTGCAGCAGGCAGCCGCCCAGGGCAGTGCCTTAGCCGTTGAGCCGTTAATAGAAGAGGCAAGCGGTGCAATTACATTATTATTATGTAATTACACTTTTTTAAAGCAGGGTCAGACTAAGCAACTTTAAATTGTCACTGATCAACACTGAGGTAGTGCATATTTTAAAATATTTTGCTCTTAAATTTGTTGCCCATCTTTGCTGTCGACATGAATAGAAGTTAACACAGTGAATAACAAAGCCTGGGAGAAAGAGACAACATAAGTACAGAACTAAATTTGCATGAACACCAAGAACTTGCTTCGTAATTAACGCAACATTTTGGCAATAACCCCATGGGCTGTTCTGCCTGGAAGCACTAAAGCTGTGATGCAACTGACAGGTTGTTTTGGGTAATGGGAGTGTGTGTTTTCTGGGAAAATACATAAAAATGGGAACAGATGGAAATCAAAACCAGTTTCACCTAAAGTCATTTAGTCTTTTTAATGCAGCACCATCTGAGGAGACACTGGATATAGTGAACTATTATATTTAGGATTTATGGGTTTGGAACTAAAAATAAAAATTTAAGTATTTTATCACAAGTTTTTAAGACATAAATATCGGGTGAATCGGACAAATCATTATTTAAAAATAAATAAATAAAAACAATTCTACCGACAATGTTTACTCTGCAATTCGGGAGAGTTAGCTGTTGCTCCTCTGGGTTGAGAGAAGCCAGATGGGGGGGTTTGGGCATCTGGTTAGGATACCTCCCGAGCATCTCACTGGGGAGATATTTCGGGCATGTCACACCTGGAGGAGACCCAGAACCGATGGAGAGAATATCTCTCATAAAAGGACAGGGAACACCTCAGGATCCTCCCGGGTGAGCTGGAGGATGCAGCCGGGGTGGGAGAAGCCTGGGCTTCTCGTCTGAAGCTATTACCCCCACACCCCATATCCATATACGGTAAACGGAAGACAACAGAATGGAATGTTTAAGCAACTAAAACATCATATATTCTGCCAAGTTGGTATTATTTGGTGCCAAGTTGGTATTATTATTATTTTTTCAACTTGACGGCCAAGTTAAAAAAGAATGGATTTAATTTTTAATAAGATGGCTCTTTCAATTTCTGTTGTTTTTAATTCACTAGGTTGTGGAAAACACAGGAGAGGGAAGTACTTTGTAGAAATAAAGGCTGGGGAGTGGGTTCGAACAACCCTGAATCCCACAAAAATATTCAGTCATGTGTCATAAATTTTGCATAAAGCCATTATATTAATTTAGCAATTTTTTGCATTGTTTTAGACGTTTCTTAAACTTTTAAAAGTTATTTGATCAGTACAGAGGTTGGTTATCACAATGCGTGTCAGTGAAATGTTAATAAGTTTCAATTTACTGGCAACAAATTTGTCAGTAGTGATGAGTCCATGTAATCCCTCGTTCATCCAGGAGTGATCCATTGTGGAAAAGGTTTCAAACATGTCATCTGGACAGTGTATTTGCTGATCGAGACGTTTCAACTTTCATCCAGAAATGATTTTGAATCTGTTGACTGAAAATGGTTTCTGGATGGAAGTCGAAACGTCTCAATCAGAAAACACACTGTACAGAGGGCTTTTCAACGAGATCATTAGTAATATTAAATCAAATGATCTGAAAACTATTAAAACTAAATTAACTGTGTTTTTAAAGAATGTTTTTTTTTAATATTTACATTGGTTCTAGAGACATGAACTTATTTGAGTTGTTTTCTAAAGCTGTAAATCAATGTCCTCCATTATGAAAATGTCACCAAGACGTTTCCGTCTACACATCCCGTCTTATTAAAAAACTTTAGCTCATGTTTCAGTGAATTTCTTCACAGTTTCCATTTGTTCTCTTTATTGAGGTGGTCATTTCAGTAAGAGGTAGGTTAATAAATTAGGACCACCTCTTTTTATTTGTATTCAGGGGTATTCAGTAGACCCTCCAGGACAGCTGTTACTCTGTCTGAACTACAGACTACCCACTGTTTCTGCTTCCATTTGTTGTTACCTTATAGGCATACTAATTCCGTTTTTTGTTTGGTTTTTTTTAGTAAATAAGGACTTGGACCTGCTGGGACACAGTCAGGGATTGTAGCAGAAGAGTAAACAGACTGTGAACTGGGCGGTCAGGACACATTTTGCATACCAAGAGAACCACTCATGTGTTCAACTCTCATTCAAGGACCGTGTTTTTAAAGCAATTTGTAATTGTACTTTAAATAAGTCTGATTTCTTTAAGTGCAGAACGATCAGTGTCACAGTGAAACACTTCTCAAGAATTTTCAGTTTCGACTAAACTTGGACACGGTAATTAAATGAGATAAATTGCAATAGAGATGTAGAAAAAAAATGCTTTTGTTAATCAACTTTCCGTTCGATCACCGACCCAGCATACTGACCTAAATGAATTCAAACTATTCTGTAAAATGATTTTGTTTTGTTTTTATTTATTGTGTTTCTGTGAGGTCAGCTTGCTTGTTCTCATTCATCCTCGCAGATCTAGCTCAAGCCAATTTTGAGCCCGAGGCAAGATCATGGTTACGCAATAGGTATCTCATGGTTACTACATAAATCATCCCATTGCTTTGATTGAAAATAAAGAAAATGTGCCACAATGGTGTTGTTCAGTCACAGCTGGTGCAGGGTGTGAGAGCCGGAGGGCTTAAAAATATAAATATAAATATATATTTATAAATTTAAACACATAACAGTCATATAATAAGTATTATGTGACTAAGTGTGCAAATAGAAAAGACTCAAACTCGCAGCCCTTAAATTAATAACGTATGACCCATGGTTTAATTTGAGACAGTAATGTTAAGGAAAAAAAAAAAATTGTGATGTTCCTGCGGACAATTCCTACAATTTTATTGTGTACATCCCTTTATGGTGACGTATGCAGAAATGACTTAAATAGCCAATGACAGGGGGTTTTGTGTAGGAAGGCATATTTTTTTAGCTGTTACAGTGTCACTACCTACTGGTAAGATTCATGTTCTCCATCTCTTTGGATCCGATTTCCACCAAAGTTTTTCATTTTTCTAAGCTATAAAATGAAAAAAGAAAACTTTGCAATGTTAAACCATTGCCCTCTTTTCTGTTTATTAAAATAATAGAACTTTTGCAGTTTGTTTTTGACCATTTATTTTACAGGGTGTTGCTCAGAGTAGTCATTGTGTAAATGAAGATATTTTGAGAAAAATTTGATTTTTTTTACGTTTTCTTCGGGTACTCCGGTTTCTTCCTCTCCTCCAAAAAATCCATATTACCGTAGGTTGAGTGGCTGCTGTGAAATTGCCCCAAAGAATGAGTGTGTGTATGGCTCTGCAACCGACTGGTGACCTGTTTGAGGTGTACGCATACTCCCTCTCGCCTAAAATCAGCCCAGAAAAGTTCATGTACCCCATGTGACCACATTAGGTATAAGCATTTTAAAACAATACATTTTATCTCTAGCTTAGTAAAAATTTAAACAGAAAGACTTTGGGATATTTTAAGAGTAAGTTTAGTTACGTCTTCTGAAGGGTGCCGGATTCTATCTTGGAGATTTCAGCCAAGAGGCAGGGTAGACCCCAAACAGGTCACCAGTCTGTCGCGGGGAGCAGCAGAATTTAACTGCCTGCGCTTTTGCACGTCAACTTTTGTCAAGTGTGAAAGTTTGACATAAGTACAAAATTTACTTATTTACTGTTTTCCTATATTTTTTTATTTATTTATTATTTGTTTCAATCCTATTTTTTATTCAAAATTTTACATCCAGCCTCACTCAGACTCAGACCGATACGCCTGACCTGAACCTATAGCTAGCGCTGCATCTTTTTGTCTCTGGATCATTATCTCCTCTATTCTCTCTTCCTGTTTCACCTCATATGTAGCCACAGAAACGTCCTCGTAACAGAGGTCACTGTGATTCTTCCAACACCTGGTTTGCAGAGCAAAGCAACAACACAACACACAAACATGTACGACACACTAATGAATGCTGCTCATATTTTGACTTTGCACTCGAACACACATGAAAGCATGTCTTTTTTTTTCCCCACTTGTCCTTTGTGCAATCTGACCTCCTTTTTCACATAAAGACCAACTAAAATACACGCACTTGGACACACATACACACACATTTGCCCCTGTTATCGGCACTCCACAGGAACAGAACAGTGACTCAGGCTGTCTGTTTTTGTGTTTGTGCGCGACATCTCAGCAGCTTAAAGACTCCGATTTAGTTAGATGCCTCTAGCTTTTTCTGCCCTCCGAATTAAATAGACACAAGCTGCTTATAACACTCTGTGTCTACATTTTAGTACCGCAATTAAAGAGACAAGATGGATTTATGTTTCAGTTTAAACTTATCAACTCATCAGCTGACCCAAAGTGACAGTCAGAAAAATGCTATTTTCACACAAGTTTTCACACAAAAAGGTTTATACGTTTTATTTTTAGGCCATAAAAACATGCATTGTTCGTGGATTATACGACTTTTCCAGCGTGTCTCTATACTGGAAGGTGGGAAGAATTGTTTCTCCACAGTATACATTTTGTCTTCTAAAAGTAGGACAACCCTCTGTGAATTAATGAGGGCTGCATCTCACATACAGGATATTTTTCTTTTGTGCAACGGCTATTATCCAACAGCCGCAGATGTAAGCAAAATGTAGGCTTTTTACTTTTACATAACTAGTCTTTTTTAAACAAAGAGTCGTGAAACTTCCTGAGAAGAGGAAGGTGATCAATGGGCAGCAGCTGTGTGCAGGCTTTATGTCAGAGGTTAATTTGAAAATGCACCTGGAGAATTTATCTTCGAGGTTTAAAAATGAGTGACCCAAGAAAGGTTTATACCAGAGGCCTTTTTTGTGTGTGGTCGCAAAACTGGATTAGATGGTTGTAAGGGAAAGGTGTTTCTTTTTGGAAGTTTTGACCATGTTGAAACATCATTCCAACATCAAAAACATTTCTGAAGAAGTTTTCCATTTCATTTATGCATGCTTACGTGATTCGCAAGCTCTACCATCCAGTATTTAGTATTCAGATACTATTTGAGCACCAGCTTGTTTCTGACCATGGATTTTGTTCACCCCCACACTCATGTTCTAACGTGAGCAGAAAGTTTCTTAGTGCGTGTGCTCTGCTCATGCTTGGTCCCTCCCCTCAACAGCAAGCACAATTTTATGTAAAAGCACCAAACTCGGCGTATAGAAATTAAAAAGATGTGTTAATTTAAGCCCGTGACAGACTGGCGACCTGTTTGGGATGTACCCTGCCCTTCGCCTTAAATCAGCTGGGATGGGCTCCGGCAACCTCGAAAGGGACAGACGGATAAGAAGATGAGTGACTGACTGTTAATTTAAGCTACACTGTGTAGCTTAAATATTATTTACGCCGTGTCATGCATGCACTCAGGAAACCAAACCAAGAGTATGTATTAGTGCGCTTTTTTTTGTGTGTGTGAATAATGCATTTCTGAGCTAACAAAAGGATCCACGTTTCTCTATTATGACATCAAAATTATTAGGCTACAAAAGCCCAATAGCCCCTCTTTAAGGGTTTATTTTTGTCATGAAGCGGTGTGCCGGTGGAAGGAGGAGGACCCAATTGCAGGACAGAAAACATGGATTATTTGAGGATGACAGTCCAGTAATGCAGTGACAGACAAACATAGGGTTCTAGGTAGGGATGGCCAGCTCGAGCAGCCCTACTCGAGTAGTATCGAGCAGAATGAAAAAAAAGTCCCGCGAGTTTTGCTTCGAGCAGGGCAAGCAAACCTTCCAACCACGTGACCAGAGCTCGGAGTCTGCTCGTACCTGAGAACAGGTGTCGAGTAGCTCGCTGGTGATTCGAACTGGGCGGAGTTGTTCAATCAGCAGGAAGATATAAAAGAGATTCATTCAGGAAATGTGGGCAGAAGAACAGAAAGAAAAGATTCTTCTACATCCAGGTAAGCTATGACAAACTTTATTTCATTTATATTTATTTTTCTGGTGTTAAAATCCATTCTGCTTTATTAGTCACAACCGGGATCCTCTTCTACAGAGGATCTTCTGGACAGCCGGGTTGGTGCTTCTGATCAGCAACATGACCTCATCTTATATGGCTTTATAAACTAAATTCATTTTTCTTTTTAGGTTAAACCCAGCGAATAAATTGCGCCTCGGCGAACGCGACGGTAGAGGTCCAGCGATATCTGTGGCAGAGCCCCATCTCTCCAGAGGTGAAGACCCGCTCCAGTACTGGGCATCCAGGGAAGCTGTGGATCCCAATTTGTATAAACTGGTCAAGTACTATCTGCATATGCCAGCAACACCTCGGTGCCCTGCGAGCGGTGCCCTGCGAGCGGGTCTTCTCCAAAGCTGGAGAGGTTGTAAACCAAAAGAGGAGCAGACTGAAGCCTAACATTGTGGAAAAAAATTCTATATTTAAATAAAAATTTATGAAATAAAATTTGTGGAAAGAACTTTTGTTTGAGTTTGTCTTATTTCAGTTTTTTCCTAATAAGATTGTTTTTGTTGTGTGGGCGCCACAAAGCCGTGCTCACATTTACCCCAAATGTTAAAGTGTCTGCTTCTATAATCACTGATTAGTGAATGTTGGTCCGCAGTTTTTTTTTCATACTTTACTAAGTTTTTCAGTCCTCTGAGGGACGGGTTCCCAACCTTTTCTGCACCTCAGACTGGTTTAGTGTCTGACAATATTTTCACGGACTGGTCTAAAGGTGTAGCAGAAAAACTAAAGACCAGCCTGAAAAACTGTCTTTTTAAGCAATAACAAACTTAAATCCACTTTGTCTTCAAGAGAAAATTTATTAGCAGCGTCTTTATATCATGAAAAAATTCTCTCTGCTCGAACGCACTCTGGTTGTTATGGTAACGGTAAACATACCTTCAAAATAAAGGACATCACAAAAACAAAGTGAATAAAAATACTAGTTAGATTATTCACAGTGAGACTAGATCAGTCAGAGTTGAGTTTGTTTTGCTGGAACCAGACAGTCCCATCTTGACCTGAAGTGTGTTCTCATTTTACTGGTGTTAGAGGTTTAAATTTAATGGAATGATGTATCAATGATGAGTCATTGACGGACGTAAGGAAGAAAATCCGGTGACTTTTCAAATTAAAACATCTTCATCTCGAAGATGAAATATGGAAACCAAATAGAAATAATGGAAGTTATTTCTTCTGTCTGTGCGGCCCGGTACCGGTCCGCGGTCCGGTGGTTTGGGACCACTGAACAAAGGCTCAGTTCTCTTTAATGATTCATATTGATGACAGGAGCACGCGGTGTGGTCAGTCTGTGCTTTATTAAACAGTTAATCATAATTTAAATTAGCAGAGTGGAATATTTCTTTTATTTGTTTTGGGAGAGTAAAATTTAAATTAACATACAGTATCGACATAACTACTGTATGATACCGGTGAAAAAATATTGGCAAAGAATAGGAAGCAGAAAACCTCGCGGAATCTTAATCATTTTTCTAATGACTTGAGACTTGGAGCGTATTATTCATCTTTCTTTTTTTCTACAGGATTTTTCTTTACATCCCGCAGCCCGCAGATGGAGCTCTTTGTGAGCTCGAAAGATTCGAATCTTTAGGTCTATTTGAGGAAATTGGTTCGAAATTACTCGATGGTTCATGGGGCTTCGGATTTACCATCCCTAGTTCTAGGGGTATGGCAAGAGGTTATTGTTCTGAATGTGTTTCATGGTCAGGCAACCAGGGAGACCTGGCTGGAAGGGATGGTATGACCCGACACCTGAAGGGAAGACAGACTGCCTATTTAAAGGCAGCCACATGAAGATCTTCAGGTGTGTAAAATCAGGCAAATGAGGGAAGGCCCCAGGTTAGCTCCGTGACGCTAGCCCCTCTTAAAAAATAAAAAAAGGACAAAATTAAACAAAAATTATGTCAAGCATCTGTGCTGCGTTTGTGCTGTAAACATTTTTGTTTGTGTTATTTCAGTTTTTAGACATTTACAATTCTTTTTTAAGTCAATATGACGTCATCCAGCCCCTCATTTTGCTTATAAATGCGAGAAAACTCCTAGAAATTGTGCAAAAAAAACAAAGTAGCACAAACAAAATTTTTTACAGCACAAACGCAGCACAAACGGTTGACATATTTTTTGTTCATTTTTGTTCATATTTTTTTAAGAGGGGGCCAGCTTCACAAAGCTCCCTGTGTTTCTTCTGGTTTTCCTCTGGTCAGGTAACCATGACAATTTTAAACTGATTATTTGGAAAATCTCACTGGTTTTTACTTTTACGTTTAGATATCAGACCTCAATCATCAGTGAATGTGAGATATATCCAAATACATTTGCTTATGAAACGGTAGGTGACTTAAAATCTCAATATTAAAAGATTTTGCTTCTTGAAATTGATAGAAGATGACATGATATGACTTATGTTGCTACAAATCTAATCCAGAATCTAAATTTCAATGACTAATGTACAGATCTCTTAAACCAGAAATCCAACCCCACGCTAATCAATTAAACAATATAACGAATTGCGTTTTTTCATCTCTTTGTCTTCTTCTCTGTTTCAGACGGAATCTAATCTCATGGAGTAATAATCACTCTGTGCTACTAAGTATTGTTTTTGGATAGCGGAACAGAATGAGGGCATGTGTCAGCACACCACGGGATGTCAGAACAAAGTGAGAGAAAATAAACAAACTAAAAAACAAGGATGAGTCAAGTGTGGGAGGAAAAGAATCACAGGCGCAAGATCAACAAAAAAAATTAAATGTGTGTTCTCAAAACAATGGTGCTATTTGTCAGTTTTCTAAAAGAGTGATTTATCTTACGTTACAGAATCATTTTGTTTCTTAGGCATGTCAATGTATTTTTTATTTGTTTACGGTTTAAATATATTCATTTGTATCCATTTGCAAATACCACCAGTAAAAGAAAGTGTAAACAAAGCAGTGATGAGAAAAATCCTTTTTGCAATCTTTTGTCATTCATTCATTCAGTCATCTTCTCAACCTCTTACTACCTAACGGGTCGCAGGGGGTGCCGGAGCCTATCCCGTCTAATTTAAGGCGAGAGGCAGGATACACCCCGATCATATCGCCAGTCTATCGCAGGGCCATACACACATAGACAGCCATTCACACACGCTTTTTCCCAGGAACAATTCTGTAGTGGCCAATCATGCATGTTTTGGAGGGTGGAAGGAAACCCACGCATACCCAGGGAGAATGTGTATGATCTAACCACACTCAGGGGTTAGAGCGTTCGCCCGCGGACCAGAAGTCAACCGGAAGTTCACAGGTTTGCATCCCACTGAGTGCACGTCTAGGGTCTTTGGAGAAGACACCTAACCCCCCATTTCTCCCACCGTTGGCGCCGTTGTGGCAGCCTGCTGCGGTGTAGGAGTGCAACACACAAATTTCCCCGAAGAGGGATGAATAGAGTGAGTAAAAATAAAATTAAAAATTAAAAACTCCACATAGAAAGACTAGCGTTTCAAGCCTCGTCCTTATCTGGGACTCGAACCCCGACCTTCTTGCTGTGAGGCTACTGTGCTATCCGCGACTATGCTAAAAAAGAACGAATTATTTTCTAAAACTAGCAAATGGAATCCAGACTTTCGTTTTCTGGTAATGTCTTCATAACCCTGCACACACTCCAATACTGAAATCTCCAGTTGCAGACACAAACACACATCACTCCACACAGTGTGTGTTAATAATTTCCAAGAGTGAACAAAGACTCCCAAACAAACCAGCAGCTTTGTTTATTTGGTCCTTCCACAGTGTGAGCAGTGGAACTATTTTCTTGCTTTTAATGGAAAACTTTTAAAGAGGCAATAAAGTTGATGAATTTGCATTTTTAGTGAAATTTTTTTTGTAATTTTAGCTTTTGGCAAGGTTATTGGTTTTTAATGCGAATATCAAATAGCTCCTCCATAAACATCACAAACATGCATTTTGTCTTGTGCGCTTGTAACAACATAAAACCCTGTCGTTAATTTACTGCTACGTTTTTATGGAGAGATTGGAAGAGTAGCAACTTCGCTTTTTGTAAGACTCTGGCCAACAATTTGAACGAGCAGTTTAAAATAATTTACAAGTTCTTTTGTTTCTTTCTTATAGTTCATCTAACAGTCCTTCTTATTGAGAGCCAGGCTGTTTCAATGAGACTTTAACTTTGCTGACCAGTTCATTCACCAAACACGTGTAAATATTTAACAACGACAAGCTGACATTTTTAATATCTGGAGATGCTGGAGGAAAAACAAAGTAAGAAAAAAATCATTCAAATTAATTTGGGAACATTGAGATTCCTCCTCTGGGAGTTTTTATTATTTCTGTTACGATGCTACCAAACCACAAACATCTACAAGCCAAAAATTGAATTTTTGTTACCAATGAAAGATTAATTGTTTAAGACTTCTTCTTCTTTCTGCATTTTCCTCCAGGGGTTGCCACAGCAAGTCAGTTTCTTACATCTAACCCTATCTCCTGGATCTTCTTCAGTCACGCCAACTATCTTCATGTCTTCCTTCACTGTAACCATAAAGCTCCTCTTTGGTCTTCCTCTAGTCCTCGTTCCTGGTGGTTCTAAACCCAGCATCCTTTTGCCGATGTACTCTCTCTCTCTACTCTGTACATGACCAAACCATCTCAATCTGGCCTCTCTGACTTTATCTCCAAAACCTCTAACATGTGCTGTTCCTCTGATATACTCATTTCTAATCCTGTCCAGCCTGGTCACTCCCAGAGAGATCCTCAGCATCTTCATCTCTGCTACCTCCATCTCTGTTTCCTATCTTTTCCTCAGGGCCACTGTCTCTAGACCAAACAGCATGGCCGGTCTCTCCACGGTTTTGTACACTTTTCCTTTCATTTTAGCTGAAACTCTTCTATCACACATCACACCTGATACTTTTCTCCAACATCGTTTAAAAATACAACTCAGTATGGTAACATGCGGTCTGTTCTGCTTGTATAGGATCAGACTGAGGATGCATCAGTTTAATTAGAACAGTTTGTATTTTCCTCTCACCATTACCAATTCTCGTGGCCAGATGTTAGTCCAGTGTGTCCTAAATCTACCAAAGGAAGTGATAATGCATCTAAAACACCTCATTGTGAATTTTCCAAGAGAGACTTCAATAGATGCCCAAAAAACCCCATTTGTAGTTTTAGCTGCATTATAAGAGCTGTTTACAATGTAGTGAAATGTACTTTTTTTTTTTTTTACCTAAGGTTATTTCACAGAAATCTAGAACTAAATCAAAACAGACAGAGAAGACAAGTAGAACAATATATAAATGCATTTCGCGTTATATGAAACGCATTTATAGAAAACCTATTTTAGCAGGTGTAGCTCACATAACCAAAATAATTAACTCATTATCAAGTAGGCTGATTATCAGCAGAGAGATTTTGAATCTTGACATACATCAGCATTCATCTTTTTGGTTTCCAACCTGTGTCGTAAATCAGAAACTTTCACCAATGTGAGAAGCTCCAAAGTAAAGATAAGTGCGAAAAACTTATCTGATTGGATGACGTTGCCTCCAACAAATTCTGTTTTAATAAATACAAGTTTCATGGTATCAATACATTTAGTCTTGCCATATCAGTCCAATCAAATTATAAGTGAAGTAATAACATTTTGTGCTACACAACTCTGTCATCATGGAAAACACAAGAAAATGAGTACGATGAAACTGTTGCATAAAAAAGCTCCACTGCTAGTCAAATTCAGACTTAGAAAACTAAAACTTGGGTCAGCAGTTTGTTTCAAAGTTAAAGGATTTTCAGTGTTACATCAGTGTTGGCAACGGCTCACAGTATTCCATGTTTGACTGAAATGTTCAGTAAACCAAAATCAGGTCTTTCTTGTTTATCAAAAAATGACCTGCTTTGATTTATAAAAACTATTCCAAAGTTTTTACAATTTGTGTATTTCATATTTATTCATTTGGTCAAATAGAAAAAAATCTACTGAATATGAATAACTGCTCCAAAAATCAGTTATTGGCTTCCTTTCACCATCAAAACTCAATATCAACCCAAAAAAACAATACCAATTTATCCTTAAAAATCAGTTTTTGTTCAAAGCAATTAGATTTTCGGCAATCTCTGCTGATGTGTTTTGGAGGGAAAGTGTTGGAGAGAACACAGAACACTGAATGAGAAAATTGAGGGGTAGAAGAGTCCACGGTGGTAGATTGTGACACGCTGAAAGTAAAAAATGCCGAGAATCACAACAGCCTGTTTAAGGAACTGATGTATAACCCAAAAAGGAAATGCTGCCAAACACATCATAGAAATCCAAATACACAGATGAAGCCTGGAGGGTGTTGATGAGAAACAGACGTCTGACCTCACTCCTTGAACCCTAACCTCCTTTGTCATTCAGACAGGAAGTGTGCCATTTTATCTGACAGGAAGTAAACTTATAACATCTAGATTTATAAGACTCAGAAGTATCTGTTTAATTACACGGTCTGGATTTATGGGAGTCCGTGGTAATTCTCCGTGGAGACAAAAACGCTTCGGGGCATCATTGACTTTTTAGTTTTGTCGGCTGTGTAAAAAGACTTTGTTATATTTGTGTGATAATTATTTTTTAGCAAGATATATAACTCATCTATTTACAATAAAGTCAACTCAATGCATTAAACATTTTACAGACCTTCTGTTTGAGGAAAATGAACATGAATATGTAATAAACAGAAGCCTTCTGCAGCTTCAAAAAGGGCTCATTTTCTGTTGATTTGAAAAAAAAAAGAAAAAAAAAAAGGATTAAATTTAAATAATCATTTAGTTTATGTATTTTTTTTTTGTATGTTTATCTGACTTTCACTTCTTAAACATGGTCTAAAAGCTTTCAAGAGCAAGAAAACCTTTATGTTTCCAGTTATAAATGTTAGTCGGGCTTTTTGTTGATTAAAGTGGTCAGAAAAAAAACCCTTGCAGAATTTAATGGGGACTTTGTTGCTTCACAAAAAAGGAAAGTGGGGTTAAAAAAAAAAGAAAATGTCTGACGGAGTAGCAAAACTCAGAAAAAAGGACAGAGAAAAAGAAAAGATGACACTCATAAAAATAGTGACAAAAAGTGAAGTGGGCGATCGTGGAGACACCACATGTCTAATTAGTTTAACAACATTTAGCTTAGCCTCCCTTGGCATGTAAAAGAATAATAATTGGAATTTTATTCATTAAAATATAAATAATAAAAGAAAGAATGAAATCGCGGATACAAGCGGCCGAAATGAGCTTCCTCCGCAGGGTGGCTGGGCTCGCACTTTGAGATCGGGGGAGGAGCTCTGCCATCTTAGAGGAGCCCAGTGTCGAGCCGGTCTTCCTCCAGGTTGAGAAGCCAAATGGGGTGGTCATCTGGTTAGGATGCCCCCGAGCACCTCACTGGTGAGGTGTTTCGGGCACGTCCCACCGGGAGGAGACCAAGAAGCAGACCCCGGACCCGCTGGAGAGACTATGTCTCACAGCTGGCTGGGGAACGACTCGGGATCCTTCTTGGTGAGCTGTAGGATGCAGCTAAGGTGAGAGATACTTGGGTTTCCCATCTGAGGCTGTTGCCCCACGACCTAGCCCCGAAAAAGCGGAAGACGATGGAACGGAACGAACGGAAGTATAAAAAAAATACAAAATATTTAGTCTTCGTTTGCTTTTCTGGTTCCTAATCTAATCCAGTTGACTCTTTTCAATTAAATTATGTTTTATGTGATTAAAATGATAGTTTGAAAACCAACTTAAACTTTAGAAAAAAAAAAACTCACTGAAAATCAAATTAGATTATTAACAGAAAACAAGTCTTTCTTTGTAAGAAATCACATGAGTTTTTTTTTTCCGAAATGTAATTTGAAGCCTAATGATTGAAATCATTTGAAAAATCCTTCTCACCATTTTTTATTTTCCTGCTGAAGTTTACAAAAGAGAAGTATAACTCACATTCTTACTTGAGTTGCGCTTTTAGAGAGAAATATAAAATGAAAGGTTGTCAAGGAAACCATAAAAAGTCACAGCTACCAAAATGATGTTTGAATTCAGCTCCAGCTTCCTGGCTTCATACAGATGGCATCTTCGGAGCCATGTGTGCCTCTAATTTAACCCGATTTTCTTCTTCACAGTTCATTAACTTTAACCAGACAGTTGTTATAGGAGGACATACGTTAGGGACCTGTGGGATGAGCAGAGCAATTTTATGTACGATAGAAAACTCAAACTGGCATTACAATAATTTCAAAGGATTGTTTTCTGTGATTCTATAAACAGCAAAGGAGACATGAAAAAAAATGGTTTGAATGCAGTGGTTAACAGGATTTACAGGGAGACTAAACCTGGGTGTCATATTTGGAAAGTTAAAATATTTCTCGGTGCGGCATCAGCAATAACTAGGGCGCTGCATCGGTCGTCATTGTGAAGAAAGAGCTGAGCCGAAAAGCAAAGCTCTCAATTTACAAGTCGATCCACGTTCCCATCCTCATCTATGATCACCAGCTGTGGGTGGTGACTGAAAGAATGAGATCACGGATACAAGCGGCCGAAATGAGCTTCCTCCGCAGGATGGCTGGGCTCATACTCGAGATCAGGTGAGGAGCACTGTCATCCGGGAGGAGCTCAGTGTCGAGCCGCTCCTCCTCCAGGTCGAGAAGACCCAGATGGGGTGGTTCAGGCATCTGGTCAGGATTGCCCACTAAGCGCCTCGCTGGTAAGGTGGTTTGGGCACGTCCCACAGGGAGGAAACCAAAAGGCAGACCTTGGACCCGCTGGAGAAACTATGTCTCACAGCTGGCATGGGAACGACTTGGGATCCTTCCGGGTGAGCTGGAGGATGCAGCTGTGGTGAGAGAAGCCTGGGCTTACCGTCTGAGGCTGTTGCCCCCGCGTCCAGGTCCCGGATAAGCAGAAGACAATGGAACGAAAAATATTTCAATTCATTCCTCTTCTGAATGGTCCATCCCTAACGGTGTACCAGGGAGGCGGGCTCCAGAGCCTGTCCTAGCTGATTCAAGGCGAGAGGCAGGGTACATCCCGAACAGATCGCCAGTCTGTTGCAGGGCCACACACACACACTTTCACACTTTCATTCCTAGAAGCAATTTTACAGCAGCCAATCAACCTAACATGCATGTTTTTGGAGGGTGGAAGGAAACGGAGTACCCGAAGGAAACCCACACATTCACGGGGAGAACATGCAAACTCCACACAGAAAGGCTAGCGGTCCAAGCCTCATCCCCACCTGGGATTCATACCTCAATCTTCTTGGTGTGCTAACCACTGCTCCACCGTGTAGTCTAACAGAAAACAATAAAAATAAATTATTTAAGTGCAATATCTGCCGTTGGGTGTCCCCCTCCCGCACCCTTGGTTATTAAATACAACTGACATTTCTGCACAATTCAAAAACCAAAATCAAAGAGAGATGAATATAAATAAATGTGATCTAAATTTACAGAACAATATTTTATTTAACCAACTGTAGAAAAAGATCAGAAGACATTTCCACTTTACTTTTGATCAAACACACACATTGTTGTACCATTTTGCCGGAGCTCTCTCTGTTCCATGCCTCTAGTCAGAAAATTGCAAACGCCCCACTTTGAGTAAAAATTCTCTGCTAACAATTCTAACCTTGAGAAAGTCATTTTTCATTTCTGCAATCAGTTTCCCTTCAGCAGAGAGAGAAGAGTGTTTGTTCAGGCAGATAAAGAGTGACTATTAAAAAAGCCTTGCCTTCATGATTTATGGTGTAATTGTCATGTCAGTCAGATTCTACTGATTGACGGCACAAAGTCATTCTGTTGCAACACTGGGTCAGAGGAGACCGATGTGAAGCTTTGATACGAGCTTTGATTCATACTTTTTTGTGTGTGGTAAACTGTAGTGATAGACAGCTTTTTTTTGGTTCCATATCTTTTTTCTTGTAAATGTAAATTCAATTTTAACTGGTATATTCCATACTGAAATGACGATACCAGAATCAAACAAAAATGTTTTGTTATCAGGCTACTTGGTTAATAGTGCTTAAGACACATCATAGTCCGGCTGGGCAGAGTCCGGTCTGATGTGGTTCTAAGTGGTGTGGGAGCCCCACATGGCACTGTGCTCTCTCCATTCCTCTTCACATTGTACACTTCAAACTTCCAGCACAACTCCGATTCATGCCACCTTCAGAAATTCTCTGATGACTCAGCAGTTATGGGGTGTATAAGTAGTGGGCAGGAGGAGGAGTACAGGAGGGTAGTGGATGGATTTGTGGTGTGGGCGGGAGAGAATCACCTACTGCTCAATGTAGACAAGACCAGGGAGATGGTGATTGACTTCAGGGAGAGGAGGACTGCTTTGCAGTCGCTCTGCATTCTGGGTAAAGATGTGGAGGTGGTGGAGGAGTACAAATACTGTACCTTGGAGTGACCATCGACAGTAGACTGAGCTGGAGGAGCAACAGTACTGCTGTGTAAAAGAAGACTCGCAGCCGACTTTACTTTCTAAGGAAGCTGAGGTCCTTCAATGTGTGCGGCATGATCCTGGAGACCTTCTATCAGTCTGTGGTGGCCAGCACCTTGTTCTTCTCTGTCATCTGCTGGGGGAGCAGCATCACAGCCAGTGATGCCAACAGACTGAATAAACTAATCAGACTGGCTGGCTCTGTCATTGGCAGCAAACAGGACTCACTTGAGGCAGTAATGGAGAGGAGGTAACTGAACAAACTTTTATCCATCATGGAGAATCATGACCATCCTCTCTACCCACTCCTGGACGGACAGCGGAGCTCCTTCTCCAAGCGGCTCAGACAGCTCCGCTCGAGAACATCTCGTTACCGGAGGTCTTTCTTTCCGTACGTGATCGGGCTCTACAAAGACTCACTTAGCAGATAGAAAGTTGTTACTGTGACACACAAATTTCCCATATGTGGGATCATTAAAGTACATATTCTGATTCTGATTCCGATTCTGAGTTAAAGAAAAACAAGCTGATGTCATGGGGCGGAATGCAGGTGGAAAGAGGAGGACCCACTTGCAGACAGAAAACATGGTTTAATTGAATTTGGTAGTTGATTAATACTGTGGAAAGAAAAGGCCAAGTTTCAGTGGCAAGGCAAAAAGGTCAGAATGTGTATTTGGTCAGCCAGACAGGGAGACTTGGCTGGAAGGGATCATATGACCCAACATGGAAAGTCCGGGTGATTCCCCTTAAAAAGATGGCAGGGTGGACAGATGTGTAGAATCTCCAATCATCCTCAGGCGACCCTAATCACTTTGATGAGAAACATCCATGGCTCTTTCTGGCGGCAGGATAGGGGATCATGGCAACTGAATGATAAAGTCTTTAATCGCTCTGCTTTTTTTTTCTGTTAATGTTTCTCCCAATGTTGGGCTGGGTTAAGCCAGTAGTTCCCAAACAGTTACTGCAAAGCCTCCTTTATATTGACACAATGTCAAATCCCTCCCAAGGCTTAAATCTCAGGACCAATAACAATTTAGGGTGAAAATTTGTGAGAAAACAACAAAGGGTTTGTTTAGACAAAAAAAGTCTGGCTTCATTTTCTTATTGGCTTCACTAAAATCCTTCATTAAATAAATTCCCTCAACTTGAGGATATCCAGGACATTTTTGTGTTCTCCTGCTTAGGCTAATGTCCTCACCCAACCTTAGATATGTGGAAGAGATTGAACAGACACCACATTCTTTGAGCGGTTTAGACTATCGACAGTCACACTAATGAAGATTGTGTTTCGCTGTATTTTTTTACGTTTTGGATGGGGTGTTTCAGAGTTAGTTCGAGATGGGTTTTTTACGATCATCAGTTAACTTTTAATAATCTCCCTTATCAACACTCCACATCCCATAGAGGGGAAGCCTTCATAAGCATTTGAACATGTAAAGTAAACTAGTGATAAAATCCCATTTGAACCAGAATCAAAGCAAGTCATAACAGCATATCTGCTTGATTCCTGTTCCCAAAAAGTTCCTCCTTGGTGAACTATCAATGTGTTACACAATAAGTAACAATGAACCCCCAAGAGAGACAAATACACTTTATTTTTATGACAAATCTGGACCAACATCAAAAATAAACAAAAAAATAAATTCATGAGATACACAGAAATGTTTGTGTGTGTTGAAGAGAAAAGGTGCACTAAGGTGTCTTCGGGGAAAAAAAAATAGAAGAAATGGCAAGGTTGAACAGCTACAAGACAGCGATGAAAGGATGAATAGAGCTATAGAGGATTGTGAAGAAGTAGACAGGATGATGGAGAGAAAGAGAAAGAAGATAGGAATGAGAAGCCAGGAAGTCCCCGCTGAGACGGACATGTCACACACCAGTAAGCCTGACACTCAAAGAGGGAATATCACATTTCCCATGCGCCCTCTCGAGATATTTATTCCTCCTTTCCCATCTTAGTTGTGTCTTTCTTTCTATTTTTCTGAAAGAGTGCAGAGAGACTGGCTTTCACAGGAATTTTACCAGGTCTTTTTGAGTTGCGTTCCTCCACCTTTGAAATGTTTATGTTCAATAATGCATGACTTTATGCATAACTTAACTCCTGACTTCCTTACGTGCATGTCAACTCTGTACATTCGCGTACACTTCCCAGAGTTGTCTGTTGTGGCACGTAATGCTGAATTGAGTCTTCTCACCCGCACATGCACTTCTCCCATATGCACACCAACAAATTTGCAAATAAGCGCATGGTGCATTTAACTTGTGCTGGGAATTACCTGTTTACCTAATTAACAACAGTTGGCTGGAGGCTAAAGATATGCAAACCAGGAAGGGAAAAGTAAACAACACCAAACTAAAATAGTTCTCGCACAATCTCCCTGGGAGAAAAAGTCTTTCCTTACGACTGGGAAACGAACGGAAGGAAACGGGGAGGAGATTTGTCAGCTAGCTTTAAGCATTTTGTTAAAATCACTGAACTCATTAAAAATACTTTTGTAGTGAGAAATTCTCCTTATGGTGAAAGATTAAAAAAATGAGAACACAGCAGAGTCTGGGCTTTGATATTTCTTGCTCTTTTTGTTGCTTTGAGACAACATGAGGTGCTGTATCGTCTCTGACATCTGAGCAGCCAGGCATTTTTCTGCTTATTATTTGATTTATGTTTTATGTTCAGAATTTTTTTTACTACAAAGCATGTGAGGAAATAAGCTTCATCAAATAATTTTAGAGGCTGTGTTCTTGTTAACGTTAGCTGAAGGAATGCAGCCACACCAGAGTGCATGGAAACCATAGGTTCCATCAGTCTATCGTTTCTATGAAACCAGCGCGCCCCTTGAGACTGATAACTTTCCTGTTTATACTTCTCTGATCAATGCCTGTGTGTGTGCCTGTGTCTGGCTCTCCGTCTGTGTGTGTGTAAGAAATCGAGAGAGTGCCGGTATCTTGAATCAACTGGAGTCAGCTTGAGCCTGGCTGTGTCTCACTTTTATCTGGTTTTCATTAACACTAGGGATATTAACCAGACCCAGGAAACCCCCCAAATTATACACACCAGATTACGCTATCTTGCACAAACATAGTGGCCCCCAAACACACAAGTACTCGAAGATGTCGACACAAAAGCGCACTCAAGTGAAACTTCCATCTCCACCCACTCTGCTGCTGTTGCCCCGAGTGAAACATATTGATGAAAAGACCATGAAACTGGCTTAACAAGCCCGATTCACACATACACTTAACTCTCTCACACATCACAAAGAGCGCTTTCAATCTTTAATGCAAAGGAGAGGAATTAAACATGACCATATGTGCATTTTAAAAACAAAAGATGCCAGCTGAGACTCTTTTTTTCTGATGCCAGAGTTGAGCCACCCCATTACACACAGACACAAGACCATGTGCCCGCCTAGAAAGAACACGAAGGTATTTGTGTTGACATGTTGCAGTCACGTAACAAATCTCTCAAACTGAAGATGTCGCGCTGAAAAATGAGCCCGCGGTCAAAGTTCACTCACATATTTGTTTAGTCATTAATCTAAAACAAAGCAAACTAATAAAGGTTGTCCTGCTCAATCGTGACTAACCGCTTTCTTTACCAAAGAATTAGTCAAATCTGGATGGAGAAATATCAAAAAGATCATACAAACCACAAATTTTAATTTACTTTAGAATAAAGGTTTAGTTTAAGCGGCATTTCGGGTTTGTGGCATTGATTTAGTTAAGGAAATACGTTCTTGAATTTTGCTTCTCAAGTTTTGCCAACGCTAATATACAGGATAATGTAAAATAAATAGATCAAAATCAAATTGTATTTATAAAGCACTTTTTCTAACACAAAGTCACACAAAGAACAGAGCAAATAAAATGTAAACAACATTAAAATCCAGATTATTAAAAAAAAAAAAAACAGTAAGTCGAACAAAAAACGAACATCCATCAAAAATCACACACTCACACAAAACACTGCACACATGCATCGAGGTTCGCACAACCGCCACCAATCCCACCCTCATACGCCCATTCTCAACCCCCATTTCACCTGAACTGCAAGCTACTGTCTCTTTAACTGAAATGAAAATAAGCATCCGGCCTGATGCCGCTGTGAGGAAATAACAACTGGGGATTGATCCACACCAGGAGTCAGCCTGCCCATGACTGCAGCGGCCAAAACAACAGGGGTCCACCAAGCCCCAGGAGACACGGGCACCCACAGAAGCCACCTGGCTAAAGTGAGGCACCCGCACCACCCAGGTCAGTCAAACCCCGATAGAGAAGACACCACTGACTGAGCAGGCAGAGCTCATGGGGTGGAGGATCCTCATGAGAAAAAACTGGAAAAAGACACAGAAGAAAACACTAGAATAAAATTTAAAACAAGTTCAAACTATTTAAGAAATTAATCAGAAAAATAAAACTGTGTAAAAACAGAAAATATAAAGTATTTTGCTGAGAAAAATTACATTTGACTTCTGTATCACCAAATAAAGTTATTAAACTAAATAAAAGGGTATAACATAAATAGCTGAGAAATTCTGCCATCCGGGAGGAGCTCGGTGTCGAGCCGCTCCTCCTCCAGGTCGAGAGGAGCCAGATGGGGTGGTTCGGGCATCCAGTCAGGATGCCCCCCCGAGCGCCTCATGTGTTTCGGGCACGTCCCACCGGGAGGAGAACAAGGGGCAGACCCCTGACCCGCTGGAGAGTCTCACAGCTGGCCGGGGAACGACTTGGGATCCTTCCAGATGAGCTGGAGGATGCAGCCGGGGAGAGAGAGGCCTGGGCTACCCGTTTGAGGCTGTTGCCCCCGCGACCCGACCCCGGAACAAGCGGAAGATGACGGAACGTAAAATTATATTTTACACAAACATGCAATGCAAATATTTCATATATATTTAAAGAAATATATTCTCTAAACTATTCAAAAATAAAATAAGTTGCTTCAATCACATTCATGAGCACAGTGTGTATAGGGCCAGCATAGAACTACAATGGCATGCCTCTTGTTCAAACAATAGTAAAATTTCTCAGCGTTTAAATATTCTAGTCAGCTACGTTACAAAAATGCTAGGATTTACACACAAATTTCCCTTTTTTGATACCAGACTCAAAATTCCACTGTTTATAAGTGAGGGCAACAGAGTCTTCAAGTTAATTGAAATTGAGATAAACCCACAGCTACAGCCACAAAAGTGGACAGGAAACACAAAGCGTTATGGCCAAGTGATTTACCATAATGTAAATCAAGAAGAGTTACTATGGTTTTATTACAAGAGGATGCTTTTCACCTCCTTTGGAGAAGGCTCGCCAAACAGAGTGAGCTTAAGACGTATGAGTATGAGCCGCTGGTGCAAGACTCTGTCTCTGAATAGGTCTAATTTCTGAATGGTAATGTCATATTTGTAGCATCAATACAAATACAGGCTAGCCCAGGCATGAGCAAACTACGGCCTGCGGGCCACATGCGGCCTGTTAAACAGTTTAATTCGGCCTGCCGATCTTGAAAAAATTAAATAAACAAACTTGTTAATGTGTTATTTCCCCTGCAATTCTGATGTTTAGTCACTCGAGATATATTGGCTTTGTTGAGAATACAACAACACTGCTCCCATTAAAATGTGTGTGTCTCCGTGATGCGCACACTGTCAAAATAAACAGTGTGCACAGATATAGAAAGCTATCGGGCCCAATACACATGCGTAAACAAGCGTGTTAGATGTTAAAACAAGCAAAAGGCAAGGCAAGGCAAGGCAAGTTTATTTGTATAGCACAATTCATACAAAATGTAATTCAAAGTGCTTCACAAGAAAGAAAAGAAAAAGAATGCATTAAAATCACAAAACATAGAATCAAAAAGTTTAAAAAATTAAATAAATAAAATCATTAAAACAGATTAAAAATTGAGCAATTAATAAAAAGCACAGTTAAACAGAACTGTTTTCAGCCTAGATTTAAACATTGTCACAGTAGAGGCCTGTCTCACGGCCTCAGGAAGTTTGTTCCAGACTTTTGCAGCATAAAATTGAAATGCAGCTTCTCCATGTTTAGTCCTGACTCTAGGCACCAGCAGGAGGCCAGTCCCGGAGGTCCTCAGAGTTCTAGATGGTTCATAAGGTACTAACATATCACAGATGTACTTTGGTGCTAGACCATGGAGAGACTTAAACACAAGCAGAGCAGCTTTAAAGTCTATTCTCTGAGCCACAGGAAGCCAGTGCAGAGACTTTAGCACAGGACTAATGTGATCGTATTTTCTAGTTCTTGTTAGGACTCGAGCCGCAGCATTTTGAATAAACTGCAGCTGTTTTAAAGCCTTTTTGTTCAGACCAGTGAGTAGACCGTTGCAATAATCTAACCTGCTGGAAACAAATGCATGGATAAGAACCTCTAAGTCTGTTTTAGAAACCAAACCTCTGATTTTGGCAATGTTTTTCAGGTGGTAAAAGGCTGCTGATGTAATTGATTTGATGTGACTGTTGAAGTTAAAGTCTGAGTCCATTATTACTCCCAGATTTCTAACTTGATTTGTCGGTTCCAGAGAGAGAGATTGAAGGTAACTGATGACACTTTCTCTTTGTTTCTGTGGGCCAAAGACAATGATTTCAGTTTTGTCTGAGTTTAGCTGGAGAAAGTTGTTTTGCATCCAGACTCTGATTTGCTGAACACAGCGACAGAGTGAATCCACAGGTCTATGTTCACCTGCTGTCAGTGACACATAAATCTGAGTATCATCTGCGTAATTGTGATAGGACACGTTATTACTGGCTATCAATTGCCCTAACGGCAGCATGTAGAGGTTAAACAGCAGGGGTCCAATAATTGACCCCTGGGGAACCCCACAGGTCAAAGGCATGTGATCTGACACACAATTTCCAATTTCTACAAAATACTTGCGTCCTTCTAAATAAGATTTAAACCAACTAAGCGCAGTACCAGAAACACCAACCCAGATCTCTAGCCTCTGTAGAAGGATCCCATGATCCACAGTGTCAAACGCAGCACTCAGGTCCAACAGGATTAAAACAGAGACTTTGCCAGCGTCAGTGTTCATACGAATGTCATTTGTTACCTTGATCAGAGCTGTCTCTGTACTGTGATGAGGTCTAAAACCTGACTGGAAGACATCAAATGAGTTGTTCACTAAAATAAATTTTGTCAGTTGTTGGTAAACAAAATGTTACATCAAGCGCTTAGATTTCAAACCTAGGACTGCTAAATGCACATTTTTAAGCATTAACACAGTAGATTTCAGACCTAGCGTGCCATTCTATCTCTCTAATCTAGCAGGTACCAAATACATACCATTTATCTGCTCCTGTTCCGGCCCCCTGGTCAAATGTTAGAACTCAATGTGGCCTGCGAACCATAAAGTTTCCCCACCCCTAGGCTATTCCATTGCAATCTCTACAAATCTACAACAACACTTAATCTAATAACTATTACTAAAATATCTCGTTAAATGGAGAGACATAGCTCAGTGGTAGAATCACCGTCTTTGAACCGAAGAGTTATCGGTTTGATTCTCAATGAGCACATGCCTAAGTGTCCCTGGAGAAGACACCAAACTCCCAGTTACTCCCACCATTGGCACTGTCATGGCTGCCTGCTGCAAAAATAATTTCCACATGAGGGATGAATAAAGTATGATTATTGGTATTTAATACACTGAACATAATGCCAGTGCTTTTCAATCTTTTTCTCGCCAGGGTACATTTTTCCATTAAAAAAATTTTGAGGCACACTATTAAGCAAAAAATGTTAAAAACTTTTTTCTATAGCCACCAGTATTAGATCCCAATCAATGTATGAGGTCTAGAGTTTGTCAAAGATATTTCAGATATTGAAATATTTGACAACCGCAAAGCTTTTGCCTCAAACTATGAAGTACCATTGGTTTAAAGAAGACAGTTGTGTTTTTAAATTAGATTCATATTTCCTTATTTGCCTGTTGTACTTGGACCGTTTCATATGTTGGAAATTGAAAAGTGCCCCTAATGAGAAACTGTAAAATACTTCTTTAGTTTAAACAGAAATTTTCCGTTAAATGACATGTCTTTTTAAACCCTCGTCTTTTCTATCCACAGATTTTCCCTCATGGTATTCATTTTATTTCTGTATTTTAAGCAATTAACTCCTCTAGGTCCTCCTGAGTTATGAGTGTGAAAGGTTGTAATTCTGTATTGGCCCAGTGTGAAACTGGCAACCTGTCTAGAATGTGTCCTGACTTTCACTCGCTAATTGTTGAGATAGGCTCCATTACCCTTTGGCCCCCATTTAGTCTAAGTGGCATAAAAAATGAATATAATGACCTGTAAATGGTGTTTAAAGTATTCCAATTTTCGCATATATTACTGTGTTTGACCAGTACCAGAGCTTGGTCCGCATTAACAGTAGTTTTGCACTCCGTTGAGGCTGCGTTCTGAATGGTTTTCAAATCTGATCATTACTTTTATGGAGTCAGAGCAGAGATGGTAGGGTAGTCGGTTTTGTGCACCTCTGGATTGGGACTCTGCTTTTGTGGATGATATGGTTCATTTGGCTTCAACATGCTGTGGCCTCCTACTCTCAGAGAAATGTCTATACATCCTCCTGAAGGACCCAGAAGATGTGGCTTTCCTCCTTAGGTTGTCATCCCTGTAATGAATGAAAATATGCGGGAATGATAATTTCATTTTTAGAAGCAGTTTGTAGCAATTTACTGAACTGCTACTCGTTTTTTTTTTTTTTTTTTTTTCCCATTGAAAGCTTCTTCATAACTGTTCCTTTGATCACAGTCATGCAACTAATCTGTAGCCAGTTTAATGTGTTCTATAATTAATCTTCATTTAATTATTCATTTTTAAAAGATAAAGCATAAAACTATGTACATGCACAGTGTGCTATCTTGTGTTCTTGGCAGCTCAACACAGAAAATATAGAAATAACAAATGGGTTTAAAAATACAAGTAGTAAGCCCAACATTGTTTCATTATCGAAAGATGAGAGAAAATAACAAGAGCTTTGTAAAGCTCAACCAAATGAGGAACATAGTCTATAACATGTTTAAGCAACAGAAAAACAAGACCAACGTTTTCTGAAAAAGAAGAACAAGATTTGATAAATGGTTTAGAGGGATTGATGGTTAAGGATTATGACTCCGGGGTGGTGAATGGTGATATTATGAAGCTGTGGATACTTGGTGGTCTCTGGTTTGCCTGAGCCAGGCCACCAAATGTCCTCTGACCTGTAGTGTTTGGACCGTGCTTGAAGGCGGACTCCGCTGGCCCATTGGTTGTTGGGGTGCTGGCTTTTTGGTATTTGATAGCTACCGCATCCGACTGTATTATCTAGTGTTGTCAGGCGCTCAGGACCTATAGGTTCTAGCATCAAGGTGTTTAGACGGGTTAGTTGTTACAATACTACTTGGGCCCTACTTGGGCTTTCTTGATTTCAAGGCTGTGGATGTGCAGTGCGCCTCCTATATAAATCATGGTCAGTTACAGAAGGTAGCCTAAATGTGTCTCTTTTTTCTTCTGTTCCGTTCCGTCATCTTCCACTTGTTCTGGGGTCGGGTCGCGGGGGCAACAGCCTCAAGCGGGCAGCCCAGGCCTCTCTCTCCCCGGCCGCATCCTCTAGCTCACCTGGAAGGATCCCAAGTCGTTCCCCGGCCAGCTGTGAGCTGTGAGCGGATCCGGGGTCTGCCCCTTGGTGTCCTCCCGGTGGGACGTGCCCGAAACACCTCCCCCTCGAGGCGCTCGGGGGGCAATCCTGACCAGATGCCCGAACCACCCCATCTGGCTCCTCTCGACCTGGAGGAGGAGCGGCTCGACACTGAGCTCCTCACCCGATCTTTGAGTGAGAGCCCAGCCACCCTGCGGAAGAAGCTCATTTCGGCCGCTTGTACCCGCGATCTCATTCTTTTGGTCCCCACCCACTGCTGGTGACCATAGGTGAGGATGGGAACGTAGATCGACTTGTAAATCGAGAGCTTTGCTTTTCGGCTCAGCTCTTTCTTTACCACGACGGGCCGATGCAGCGTCCTAGTTATTGCTGATGCCTCACCGATCCGCCTGTCGATCTCCCGCTCCATCCTTCCCCCACTCGTGAACAAGACCCCGAGATACTTAAACTCCCCCACTTGGGGCAGGACCCTGTCTCTGACCCACAGGGGGCATTCCACCCTTTTCCGGGCGAGGACCATGGTCTCGGATTTATTAATTTTCATCCCTAATTAATCCAGCAGAGATTATATGATGATCAATATTATATTTATTATTGATTAGCACAGACTAGCACAAATTGTCTCTGGCATTTTCTTCTCCCGTCCTCTCATCTTTTCTTTCTATTTTACCTTGCCTTATTTGCTCTGTTGCATCCACCAAACTGTACTAATTAAAAACTTTACAAGTTCCAAATTTTGGTGTCTAGACACTTTTGTAACTCTCCTTTTCAAAATGTAAGGCAAAGGTACTCAAAACAGGATTGATGTTGCAAAGATGTGACAGTACAAAAATAACCAGAGCACGCTATATTATGCAAAACTAAAAATCCGGATACATACTCATGTTTGCAGACACTGTAGATTATGTGCAAGCTTCCAAGAATGCCTCTCTAATAACCTCACAAGAAATTCAATGAGATGCCTATTAGTTTGGTAATATTGCCATGCATGAGGAAATGAGAGCTTTTACCTCATGTTACTTTCAGTTAAAGGTGAATATTTTATGAAAGAGATGATAAGAGCAACAGGTCATGTACCTGCACAGCCAAAGCCCCCCCAAAATCCATTAGTGTGTGAGAAATTGTCAAATATTTTCTCTTCAGGTCAAGTCTGGTTTATTGTGGAGAGGGCAAACATGGAGGCGGGAGCTGAGGGGTATTGTTTCATGACGTGTGCAAGTTCCCAGAGGCTTTTCAACTAACAAGCCAACAAGTGTACACTTCACCCAGATACAGGATTCAGAAAGGCACAACTCCTACATAAAACATAGACCCAAGGTCATGCCTCTGCATACCGTTTAGACTATCTTTATGCCTGTGTTATTATTCTGTCTTTATTCCTTCTCATGTCTGCACAAACATTCCAAATAATGGTTTTATATGGCAAAATCTGAAGATTTTCTAGCGGTATAAAAATGCTTTCTGCTGCTTAGTAGTACTCAAATACATTTTTTTTTCTTTTCACGAATACCAACTCACACACATCAGGAGATGTTTTGTTAAATTAACTTAAATAGTAGTGTTGAGTTTTGTTAAATTAATTTTATTTAAATGTTATCTTCTCTAAAAATCAAATCCCATCTGCAAATGTTTATAGTAAATAAATATATTTAAACTACTGTGAGTTTAATATATTTTATGAAAGCATGATGTTAAAGAACAGATAAAGAAGGTGGAAGATTTTAAGTACTTAGGCTAAACAGTCCAGAGCAATGGAGAGTGTGGAAAAGAGGTGAAGAAATGTGTGCAGGTAGGTTGGAACGGGTGGAGAAAAGTATCAGGCGTGATGTGTGACAGAACAGTTTCAGCTAAAATAAAAGGAAAAGTGTACAAAACCGTGGTGAGACCGGCCATGCTGTTTGATCTAGAGACAGTAGCACTGAGAAAAAGACAGGAACAAAGAGGAAGGTAGCAGAGATGAAGATGCTGAGGATCTCTCCGGGAGTGACCAGGATGGACAGGATTAGAAATGAGTATATCAGGAGCACATGCTAGAGGTTTTTGAGATAAAGTCAGAGAGGCCAGACTGAGATGATTTGGACATGTGCAGAGAAGAGAGAGAGAGAGAGTACATCGGAAGAAGGATATGGGATTTTGGAACCACCAGGAAAGAAGACTAGAGGAAAGCCAAAGAAGAGGTTCATGGATACAGTGAAAGAAGACATTAAGATAGTTGGCGTGTCCGAAGAAGATGCAGCAGATAGGGTTAGATGGAAGAAACTGACTTGCTGTGGTGACCCCTGAAGGGAAATGCCGAAAGAAGAACAAGATGTTAACGCCCCTGCATCAGAATACCATAGTTTAATTTCATCAGGTAAATCTGGATAAAAAATGAAGACATATATACTGAAGTATTCTGTTACATAAAAATGATCTGATTAAGTTACTTTGAAGATCTTGCAATTTGTTTAGTAATTTTTCTTTATCGATCTTGTAAAAGACAGTTGATTGATTAATATGTGTATACTGGTCAATAGTTAAGCTGAAAAGAAACATGGGCTGCTTTGAAAAGCCAACTGAAAACTATCCTAAAAGTTTAATATGTTATTTAATGCAGGGGTTCCCCAACTTATCAGACCACAACCCCAAGGTTTAGACCAGGTATAGGCGTATGACAAATCTCAACCTAAACACCTTGGTCCTACCCCTTCCGCCCCCCTGCCTTCTTTGCTCTCCTAAGGCCACTATGAGCTGTTGTACTCACGTGGCCTCAACAAACAAAAAAGGAGCATACATTTTTCAACCAAATGTATTTTATTTCCAGGAACACCCAGAGCATAAGCATTGTTCACTGGCCGGTGAATTGAAACAGTGTACGCAAAAAAGGAACTTATTATGATGGATGGGCGCTGTGCAAAGAGCAAAGCAGGTTCATTCGAGGTTTTATTTCGGAGACCCACATATCATATTCCACAACAAGTTGACACCTGTATTTGTTATTGGTGTACAAAGTTGGTGATTTCTGTCAAACCACGAGGTGTGAAATTTCTGAGTTTCTCTGCAAGGATGATGCCTTCTTCTGTCTGGTAATTTTCTGGAATAAAATCTTTTTACATAAATAAGTAGAACTGGGTGGCATGAGAATTTTCAGAGCAGCTTTCCTTTTTTGTAAGTATTAACCAACATGCAGTATATTGGTTAATAGTGGTATTCCGCCACAGACGGAGCGAAAGAAACTCTTCAACTTTACGTGCCCAAGAGCAAAAACCAAAGTACGTAGGGTCCTCCTATGTATATCTTTGTATCTATCTATCTATATATAAATATAGATAGATAGATACTGTATACTGTATATATAATTAGCATTATTTAAATATGCAATTCTACAGCAGGAGTTAACAATAAATAATTTGTTTACGCTTTTAAAATGAATATTTTTTGCATTTTTACACCCACACACTGGACATGCAAGGATGTATTTCTCCGTGTGCATTACTGTTGGTATTTACAGTAAAAACTAAGATATGGGTGATTGTGGCAGGTCATCTTTCTCCTGGGATCTGATATGAGTGAAGGTCAGCCGGGCTGTAGAGACATGACACAGATACAGTCCAGGCTGGTTTGACATAATGGATATAGAAATAAACATATATGCTTTTTAAATATAAATGTAGAAGATGAGGTAAAATGGTAAAATTTAATAATTTAGCAAATAATTCTTGCACTGTTATTAAAAAAGGGGTATAAGCAACTGATTTGATATGTGGATGCTTGCTGCTAAAACCAAATCAATACAAGTATTCACATATAAAAATTTTCTTGTGTACAGTTGGCACACCGGACATTTTTAGAAGTGTGAAACAAACAAAGAGGGAGAAGGTCAAGCTGGAGAAAAAAAAATTCAGAAAAGGATCAAAATGAATAAGCCTGAAAACAAACACAATGTTTTCTGTTATTTTGACAGATCGTGTTTAGCATTTCAACAGATGTACTGAAAAGCAGACAGAAATCCTTCTGTCCGATGCTCGTCTCATCCAGTTCTACTCATCATTAAACCTAATAATTAATTTTATTATCAATTTTTGTCTTAGCAATTTACACCAAAATTTTGTAAATTTTTGTTCCTTTCCGTTTTGTCATCTTCCGCTTGTTCAGGGGTCAGATCGCGGGGGCAACAGCCTCAAATGGGCAGCCCAGGCCTCTCTCACCCCGGCTGCATCCTCTAGCTCACCTGGAAGGATCCCAAGTTCTTCCCCGGCCAGCTGTGAGACATAGTCTCTCCAGCGGGTCCGGGGTCTGCCCCTTGGTCTCCTCCCGGTGGGACGTGCCCGAAACACCTCGCCTGCGAGGCTCTCGGGGGGCATCCTGACCAGAAGCCCGAACCACCCCATCTGGCTCCTCTCGACCTGGAGGAGGAACGGCTCAACACCGAGCTCCTCCCGGATGGCAGAGCTCCTCATCCGGTCTCTGAGTGAGAGCCCAGCCACCCTGCGGAGGAAGCTCATTTCGGCTGCTTGTACCCGCGATCTCATTCTTTCGGTCACCAGAGGTGAGGGTTGGAACGTAGATCGACTTGTAAATCGAGAGCTTTGCTTTTCGGCTCAGCTCTCTCTTTACCACGACGGACCGATGCAGCGTCCTAGTTATTGCTGATGCCGCACCGATCCGCCTGTCGATCTCCTGCACCATATTTCCCGCACTCGTGAACAAGACCCCGAGATACTTAAACTCCCCCACTTGGGGCAGGACCCTGTCCCTGACTCGCAGGGGACATTCCACCCTTTTCCGGGCGAGGACCATGGTCTCGATTTGGAGGCGCTAATTCCCATCCCGGCCGCTTCACACTCGGCAGCAAATCGATCCAGCGAGAGCTGGAGATCACGGTCCGATGAAGCCAACAGACAAATATATGCATATTTCAGCCAATAGAATCTTTTCAATAATCTAGCTGCATATAATCACGGCAGGATATAGTTAATTTCAAAGATAGTGAGAGACACCCAGAGAGAGAAAACGAAAGAAAGCGAGATTTACTGCTAATTAGATTGCCAATTAAGCTAACAAATGTATCTGTGGGAGCACCTGGAGAAAAGCATGTGTGCACATGGAGAAAGAAAAAATAAAAACTTTATAAAGAAAGGTGGCAACAAACCAGCGGTTCAACTGTTTATGGAATAGACACTGATGAAAGTATTTATAGCACTAACAGACGGGACGGCTAATCCACGAAGGTATGATGACAGCACCTGAAGTAGATTGTAACAGAAAGGCCTCAGGAAGACATAAAAAAGAGAGAAAACTGATGCAAGTTTAATGTCTTATCAGATTCATTCTGAAATTATAGTTCACACAAATCGTTTTTTTTTTTTTACAAGGCTTAAATGTTATATGTAAACGGCAAAGTTCATTTGTTGGAAATCTGGGTGGACAAACATAAACTTAATTAGAAGTTATTGGGATGTTTAAAGATTGATCTTTAAAAACCACTGCGACCCAATAAAAATATAATTTTTTTTTATTTTACCATATTATATGGAAAATTTATATGCTGCATTGCACTGCAGCAGGCAGACACAACAGAACCAAGGCTGGGAGCAGCTAAGGGGTTAGGCATCAGCTTCAGGGACTCTTAGGCGGCTCAATGAGATTTGAACCGAATATTCCCGATCCAAGGATCAACTTGTAAATTGATCCTTATAAATCATTTCCTACCCTCACCGATGGTCTCCAGCTGGGGGTGGTGACTGAACGAATAAGATCACGGATACCAGCGGGCAAAATGAATTCCTCTGCAGGATGGCTGGGCTCTTATTCAGAGATGGTATGAGGAGTTCAGCCATCCGGGAGGAGCTTGGTGTTGAGCCACTCTTCCTCCAGGTCGAGAGAAGCCAGATGGGGGGGTTCGGGCATCTGGTTGGAATGCCTCCCGAGCAACTTGCTGTGGTGAAGTGTCTCGGGCACGTCCCACCGGGAGGAGACCAAGAGGAAGACCCGGACCCTCTGGAGAGACTGTGTCTCACAGCAGTCCGGGGAATGACTCGGGATCCTTCCAGTTGAGCTGGAGTTGCAGAGAAGCCTTTGCTTCCCCTTCTGAGGCTGTTGTCCCTGCGACCTGTGCCCGGATAAGTGGAAGACGATGGAACGGAACTCCTGGTCCAAGGACAAAATATCAACTACTGAACCAACGCCTCCAAGTTTTTTTTTGTTTGTTTTTTTTTTTTTGTATTCAGAAGTTAACAGTGCAGAGAAAAAAGATAGTTTGCAAGAGTTTATATTTTTGGTGCGAAAATAATGTTATACAGAATTCTGATGGTGTAGCATCAAAGAATGAGCGATATTGGCAATTTTACCTTTTTAACACCTGGGGTGTTAAAAAGCTTACGTGTTTTTAGTATTGACCCGAAGTGAACACCTTAGGTGTTACAACTGTGGTTTTTTTAAGTGTGAAAAAAGTATCCACCTCAAGTAAATACTTCATGTACATACAGTAATCCCATCAAACTCTGCTAGCTTCATGTTGTACATGAAAACTTTCCTCATTAACCTAGAGTTTATTTATTGCATTTTTTTGGAAAAAAATAATCTCAAAGTAGGTCTAAATTTTCTTAAAAAATTGTAAGCTAAATCAACCATTGCTTTTTACTTCAAACATCAAAATCAGCCACAAATGAAGCAAAAACAAATTTCTTACACCTCCTCTTCTGGAAAACATCGGCCAAATTAATTAAGAACAACAGAATTTGTTCGGCAACACTTGTGGGCTTGTTTTCAAAGCCATGCTGATGTAAAACCATTTTTGAGAAAAATAAAATCAGAAAATTACTGAAAATATTATTCATAAGATATAATCGAAGCGTATCGCCCACCTTTAATTTATAAATGTGTTTCATTCTAACAAGAACTTTAAAATGTTGGCTTAAAAGGTTTTAACCGTGGCTAAATCAGAAAAAGAGCCAAGTAAAAGATGATACCTGACAACTTACCCAGTTGAAAAACAGGGGTGTTTAATGATAATAGCCCCGTTCATTAGCAGAGTAAAACCCCCTCAGAACATTCTGTCATGTGAAAAACATCCTCCATGAGGACAGTGAACCATTATTCAAGACTACCACAGAGAATACTTCAAAAGAGGAATTTTGCGGGTTCAGCTCAGGGTTGGAACAATTGAGAAGCTTCAGGAAAGAAAGGCAAACGTGAACTTCAGTTAAAGTGGCGAGGACACAATTCTTCGAACACGGGAAGAAAGAAACACATGGAGAAAATCAGAAATAGCTCATTATGTGAAGCCACACTATGAGTAGGGTTTGAAGAGTTTGTGCAACAACAACTTAGCCAGTGATTGATTCTGTTGCCTTTTTTAAAACAGTTTGACATTTGTTGTTTTAATTGGAATTTGAACGCATTGATAAACTTTAACTTGCAAGAATTTAAATTAATGTCACAATTAGGAGTTCAAATATCGCTGGGTTTTCTTCACAAGTGAGGGAAAGATGGAGCGGGAAATAAACGGGTGGATTTTTGCAGCATTGGTAATAATTGGGAAGATGCATGGATCCGTTATGACAATGAGAGTTGATTCGAAAACGATAGATTGTCACAATGAACAATTGTCATTGTATTTGTGTTCGATCAACACGCCAACATTCATTCTTCAAAGGCTGTAATGAGAGACTGAGTGGAAGGTTTATCAGTACGTCATAACTTAAGACTGCAACCTGTTGGTAACAATGGTGATCCAAACGCGTTAACTAGAAAAACAAGTCCACAAAACCATCATGGCTGCCTTACATTCTGGTGGGTAATTAAAGAATGGTTGAATAAGCGACGTACAAAAAACGTCAATACTGGTCTGACCAATTATCTAAACCATTTGTCTCAAAACTAATTAGGGTTTTCCATTCCGTTCCGTCATCTTCCGCTTGTTCCGGGGTCGGGTCAAACGGGCAGCCCAGGCCTCTCTCACCACGGCTGCATCCTCCAGCTCACCCGGAAGGATCCCAAGTCTTTCCCCGGCCAGCAGTGTGACATAGTCTCTCCAGCAGGTCCGGGGTCTGCCCCTTGGTCTACTCCCGGTGGGATGTCCCCGAAACACCTCGCCCGCGAGGCGCTCGGGGGCATTATGACCAGATGCCCGAACCACCCCATCTGGCTCCTCTCGACCTGGAGGAGGAGCGGCTCGACACCGAGCTCTTCTCGGATGTCAGAGCTCCTCACTCGATCTCTGAGTGAGAGCCCAGGCTCGGCTCAACTCTCTCTTTACCACGACGGACCGATGCAGCGTCCTAGTTATTGCTGACGCCGCACCAATCCGCCTGTCGATCTCCCGCTCCATCTTTCCCCCACTCGTGAACAAGACCCCGAGATACTTAAACTCCTCCACTTAGGGTTTTCATAACGGAAATTACATCAATTTATTAACCCTAAATCTTTAATATTTGTTTCATCAGTAGTATGCTGCCTAAGTCGCGCAAAATAAAAAATCCTATTCCCACCAAAAGCAGTTCAGCTAGTTGAATTGAACGGTAATGTTCACATCTACGTTCTAATATAGGCACACAGTTGTTTACACACTGGTCACATCCCGTTCCTGGTGTCATTCATACATAAGTAATGAAGAGAATCATGGTTGTGCATATGAGATATTTTCTATTTATTAGCAATCATTCACCATTTAAAGTAAGGAAAATCACAGAAGAGGTAGATGCATTGTGAAATATTCATTTCATAATGCAATCTGTGGCTTTCCTCTGAGAGGCTGATCACACGTCAAATTAGATTCAAACCTACAACACGTCCCTGTTGTTACATATGATTGCTTCCAGTTCAGACGTGAAAGTGATCCAAACTTGGAGTAGTGACCAATGTAGTGTGGCTGGTGTTTCAAATTAGGAGAGATGTTAGTTTAGTTGCTGTTGTTAACGTGATAATTGCTGTGTGTCTGAAATGTTTTTTTTAATGACCCTATCAGACAACTAGTAACGATAGAAAGAAATAACATCTATGTTCCTACCACTAAAATACAATTATTATCCCTATTTCTAGTAAACTTCTTCTTCTCTTTTCGGCATTTTCCTTCAGGGGTCGCCACAGCAAATCAGTTTCTTCCATCTAACCCTATCTGCTGCATCCTCTTCGGTCACACCAACTATCTTCATGTCTTCCTTCACAGTATCCATGAACCTCCTCGTTGGTCTTCCTCTAGGCCTCTTTCCTGGTGGTTCCAAACCCAGCATCCTTCTGCCGATATACTCTCTCGCCTATGCAGATGTCCAAACCATCTCAGTCTGGACTCTCAGACATTGTGTCCAAAACCTCCAACATGTGCTGGTCCTCTGATATACTTACTCATTTCTGATCCTGTCCATCCTGGTAACTCCCAGAGAGATCCTCAGCATCTTCATCTCTGCTACCTCCATCTCTGTTTTCTGTCTTTTCCTCAGTGCCACTGTTTCTAGACCAAACAGCATGGCGGGTCTCACCACGGTTTTGTACACTTTCCCTTTCATTTTAGCTGAAAATCTTCTATTATACATTTTAGTTGAAAATCTTCTATTACACATCACACCAGATACTTTTCTCCACCTGTTCCAGCCTGACTGCACACGCTTCTTCACCTCTTTTCCACACTCTCCATTGCTCTGGACTGTTAATCCTAAGTACTTAAAATCTTTTTTGGCATAAAACCATACTACTACTTATTTCTGGTAAACAAGGAGGCTAATTTGTAGGTTTTTCAGTATTGTTGCTTTAAATACTATTTTTTATCAGCCTGAGAATAAAATGTTTGTGCAGAATCTAAAAACATAGAATCAATTTGTCACTAGAGGAGAAAACAGTGCAGGTTTTGATGGACAGTTTGTTTATTTGAGCAGCAACCGACTACTCCATGCTATTACTTTCACCACAAATTCAAAGAAAAACTGACATATTTTCTTCTATGACCACACAAACAGAGGCTTTTTTCACCCTTCTCTATTGGTCTGTCCCCTCATCATTCAACAGTTATGATGTGACACAGTTTGAGGAAGCATTGGACCAAAATATGAATAATTCTAATTTACACAACACAGACAAGTGTGTGACAGAAAATTATTTATCTCATTTCCAGCTAAAAAAATCCCAAGTGAAAAATGAAATTATTAGCAATAATTCAGGAGGTGGTTTATTATGTGTGTAAAACAGATGCATTCAGCACCTCCAACACAAATTTGTAAATCAGTGTGTTACACTCAACCTTCAATTGTGTAACTATGCATCAAATCAGACTGTTAAGCCGAGTTTGTAACATTTGCTTGGCTGATTGTGGAGTGTGTTTATGAGCTGTATACTTTCTTTTGAGTAGATGGCAGTAAAATTAAACCGGCCATGCTGTTTGATCTAGAGACAGTGGCACTGAGAAAAAGACAGGACACAAAAATGAAGGTAGCAGAGATGAAGATGCTGAGGATCTCTCCGGGAGTGACCAGGATGGACAGGATCAGAAGACCAGCACATACAGTATTAGAGGTTTTGGGGATAAAGTCAGAGAGGCCAGACTGAGATGGTTTGGACATGTGCACAGGAGAGAGAGAGAGTATACATCGGCTGAAGGATGCTAGGTTTGGAACCACCAGGCAGGAAGCCTAGAGGAAGACCAAAGAGGAGGTTAATGGATACAGTTGGCATGACTGAGGAGGATGCAGGAGACAGAATAAGATGGAAGAAACTGACTTCCTGTGGTCACCCATGAAGGGAAATGCCAAAAGGAGAAGAAGAAGATACATTCTTAAATATCCCAATAGTAAAATATTTTTTTACTGTATTCAGATTGGGTTATTAAACTGAATGATTGGATCTTTTTATTCTATTTGTCATTAGTCATTAAAATAAAACATGTGGGTTTTTTTTTTACCCTTTTTTTACCCTCAAATGTGTCTATTTTGTCTTTGGGGTAATGGAATTAAAAAATAGAAGGTTTTCTCACAAGATAAACCATAAAATCAGAATCAGAATGCTTTTATTGCCATGTCAATGAAGAATATCAGAGACTAGGAACTTGCTTTGATACAGGTGTGCAATAATATAAGATAAAAATAATAAAAAATAAAATAAATAAAAATAATTTTAACAAAACAGAGTGCTCAGAAAGAAAAAGAAAAGTAGTGCAATGTCATAGAAAATAATGTAGTTATCTTTACAATTTACCATTCTCTGATTATTTTTCTTAATGATGGCATTGCAAAAATAATAGTTGAGTAAATCTAAGTGTATCTAATGTCTTTTTTTTTCATTTCAGAGATTATTTAACTTAATTAAGATTTCTGAACATTTCTCGCGGTATTTTCAGACTGTTCGTAGGCTTGCCTGATTTATTTCACTTGCAGGCTTTTACTCCTTCCATGTGTCATCTCCATAAGACTAAAGTCACTGATGCGTATCTGTCAACTGTGCATTTCCCTAGAAAGCTCTCAATGGAAATGCCTTCAGAGAATAAACAAGAAGGAATTTAGCTGTCATCTTTTCCCAAAAGAGGGACTTCAAGCGGGATTTCTTCTCCATTAATCTCTACAAGAAACTACAAGAAAGAAGTTTCATGCACAAAAATAAGGATATACAGAATTTTTAAAATATATGTGGTAAAATGGAATGATAAAAATAAAATTAGAATATGCAAAACTAATGTCGCCAACACGCTCCCACTGCCTCTCGTAAAATGTCACAGCATAAAATTGATACTAAGACCCTTCGCTTTTTTTTTTCAACATGCTTCTTACCATGTAGACATCTCTGCTCCTAAATTTTAAATTGGAACATCTCATTAGGGAGAAAGTCAGAAAACATCTATACACAGCAGTGCATTCCCAGCTCTTAAAAAAAAAAAAAAAAACAGCTCTCCTGATGCACATAAAACATTTCATCCGAGCAATTGTGGAAAACTGAGTTAAGCATTTAATTATTATTGATTCAGGGATATTTTACAGCTTCGTTTTGGCTTGGAACCAAACGTTTGAAAAAATTAATTGGTATCTTTATTCAGAGCAGAATTATTTTTCTTCTGTAAAAATAAAATTGTGTAACTACGGTTTTCTGCATTTAGATCATCAAAAATTATTAAACAAAGACAAAGAATGTGATCACTCTTTAAGTGGTGTATTTTTCATTACCCTCAGTGTATTTTACATTATACAACATTCCATGTGGTCTCTAAGAGGGAATGCAAGTACTGCACCGATGTATGACTTCTCATCTCTTGGGATTCTGCGTTGGGCTCATCCTCGCTTGATGAACATGCTCTAGATGTTCTAAACATGTTGCATAATCTTGTTATTCTGAATGCAAAACAATGAGTTCAACATTGAGTTTAAATTGAACTACTTGGGTTTTCTCTTGAGCGAATGATTAAAATCTTATTCAAAGCTTCAGTAGATTGCAGTGTTCTTTATTTTGATAGCATCATCCAGTCAAGTGAAGACTTTCTGTCGCTTTACCCAAAATACCCAAGGTCTCAGACTGGTAACATCAGCAATGACGGTGCTGGTCTGCTAGAAGATCAGGTGATGTTCTACTACAACCGGGACATTATATGGACAGCTCGCATTTACAAGGATTTGAGGTGAACATATACCGTAATTTCACGACCATTAGGCGCACCGTACGAAAAGGCGCAGTTTCAGTCACTCACCGCCTTAAAAAATGGTATTAAAAAATAGATCGGGAGCAAAACTGAGTTTGGTTGTGCTTTATTTAAGTAGTAACGATACTAAACAAGCACATTACCGGTAATAGTCTTTATTCAAATCCGTCAAAGTCCTAATCCTCTGTTTCGGAATCGAACGGCTGCACAAAATCAAACAGAGCAGGTCCACTTCGCTCCTGCTGTCAAAGTCACTGTCTGCACTGTGCGGCTCCTCAGAAATGATACCAGCTTTTGCGAAAGCTCGGATAACAGTACCAGCAGACACGTTAGTCCAAGCATCTACAATCCATTGACTCGTTAATGCTGAAATTTCTCGCGGCGGCTCGATTCCCATGTTCCTCCGCGTAGCTGATTGCCTTCAGCTTAAACTGAGCGTCATAAGCGTGTCTCTTTTCCATTTTCAGGGTTAAAACAGCAATGTTGTGCATACAGCACATACCTTTTTTATACACAATCCACGCCCACACTTCACTCTTTAACGTTCTCATGCCTTTTCTTTCAGGTCCACCTCACCTCACGAGCACCGCTTTTTCTTTTAGGTCCACCTTTTCTCACACACAAGGCGCACCGCACGAAAGGGCGCGCCGCTCATTTTGAAGAAAATCTAAGATGTTTATATGCGCTTCATAGTCGTGAAATTATGGTATGTATTTTCTATGTCAGGGTGAGCAAGTCTGGTCCTGGATGGCTGGTGTCCTGAAGGTTTTCATCTCTTTCCTCGTTCAGTACAGTTGAAGCCCATAAAATAAAATCAAATGTCAATAAAATTTGGCACAATGGCTCAATAATCTCTCTCAGGTGTGTAGATGCAAGAATACATGGAAAACCTTCTGGACATCCTCCTAGACCAAACTTGTCCAAACTTGTTCATGATTAAGTTTATGAACATTTCTTGACTATTTATCCTTAGTTGATTTGGAAGGTTGTATTTAGCCAGTGAACCAAAGTGAAAATGTCTGTATATATCATGCTTTATTTTGGACTTTTTAAGAGACCAAAAGAGCCATTTGGGCCTGGTTTCCATTGCAAAAAATAAAAACTGGGAGCCACAAATATTGCTAGACTTCTAAAACTAATCTCTAACACAAATCCGTGTAGTCCCTCATTCATCCAGGAGTGATCCATAGTAGAAAAAGTTTCAAAAAAGTCTTCTGGACAGTTTAATTCTTCAACGAGACGTTTCGACTTCCATCCGGAAATCATTTTCAATCTGAATGAAATGGACTGAAACCTGGATCCATTTATACTAACCTGAGTAAAAGGTAAAAAAATAGTAAGAAGGACTCGTCCAATGAGCCTGTGTTACTTAAGATGGCCGCGAATGGCTCCTATTGTAGCCACAGACCAGTAAACAAACCTATTATAAAAATGCTAAAAGCCTAGTGAATAGAGAAACCTGCTAACGAGAGGCGTGAAACTGAGTCACGAGGTGTCATCTTTAGTCCATGGCTTCAAAAGGCTGCTATAGATACCGGGCAAAACGTATCTAACGCCTCCACTCCGATTCAGTGAGGGATTTTCTTTCATCACAAAGATGGCTTCTTTCACCCCATTTCATTCAGATTGGAAAATGATTTCCGGATGGAAGTCGAAACGTCTCGTTGAAGAATTAAACTGTCCAGAAGACTTTTTTGAAACTTTTTCTGCTAATCTCTAACACTGTATCCTGGATGCAAGCAGATGTCCTGATACAATCAAGCAAGAACTTGCATTTAAAAAAACAAACAAAAAAAACCCCCCACTGAATGATAACCTTGCTTACTTTTTGACAAAACTACAGATTTTGTTTAGTGTCAAGTATCGGTACCAAGCAGGTCGAGGAGAACAGAGAGATTCAACGCAAAGCCACAAAGTCCCGGTGCAGACTCTGTTGTCTCTAGAGACAGAAGCATGCCAAGAGTGGTCTGTAAGAGAAGACTTTTATATAATAAAAGCACATATAATACCCCTGCACATTAATAATTAAAAAATATTCTTGGGTGTTCTAGCCTTGCACTGTTTGTGATCCATTCTGAACAAAACACAAAATTCAGTGCTCGCCTCTTAGATGTACAGTCTGGGGAAATGCAGTGTTATTAAACAGTACGCAACAAATAACGAGCATTTTACCCCCAAGACCAGAATCAAAAATGAATATCAGCAAGATGTGCTGCTTTGCATGTACTGTATATGTAGCTGTGCTGAAGTCAAGGACATCTCGAGCTCTGTAACAAAACCAAACATTTCAACCCGATTTTTTAAAAAAAAGATATCAACAGATATCTCGTTGATATCTGTTCAATAGTTTGTGAAAGGTTTAGTTTGTGGAATCTGTCATGGAAGTAAAGTGGATTTGAGCTTTGAAAAATTATTCAATTAAAAATCCTACTAATAATGAATTTTTCAAGTTAAAGAGCCGCAGTGCAGAGCCAGAAGGAATGTGGCTCCAGAACAACAGGCTGCCAACCCCTGGTTTACAGTTTCTATGGATGCCACTGTCCATAAACACATTTTTTTTTTTACTGAATGTTGTGATTTAACAAGACAGATTACATCTGCTTAATTGCTGATGGATGCAAAAGCCAATCAAACAGCTTTAATTGTAAAGCCAAATTTCTGAATGTAATTGGCCCCATGGATCAGATTCAATGCACTGCCACAACTGCAGATACCCCACACAGCTACGGCAACCGGAAACTATTCAGAAATGTGAAAATCAAATGAACTAATGAATTGTATACAAGAAGTGGGGTGAATAAATTCTGCTGTTTAAAATCTTGAACTGATCACTTGTTTGCAATGCTGAATTAAATAAAATAAATAAATGAATTACTCTATTCATCCCTCACCGGGGAAATTTGTGAGCTGCACTCCTTACACTGCAGCAGGCTGTCCTTTGACAGGCTGTCCGCTTCTCCCAAGGACCCAAGACGTGCTCTCTGTGGGACGCAAACCCGTGACCTTCCGGTCCGCGCGCGAACGCTCTAACCACTGAGCTGCCGTCTCCTCCCTGGAATTGTTGGACGGTTACACAAGCAACAATAAATTATTGCCTGTGGTTCTAAACAAATTTAATAAAAAAATGGAAAATAGTGTTTTTAATGATAGTAGTTTTATTAAAAGGAAAATATGTTAGAAATTTGATCCCATTTAAAATTTTAGAAGAAAACATTTTGCTTGATCTATCATGACATATAGCTATGTTAGTCCATCCTGACCATGTTAGAGGTTTTGGAGGTAAAGTCAAAACTTTATCAGATCATTCATGTGGCCTCTCACATGAATGATCGCTGAGAGGCCAGGCTGAGATGGTTTGAACATGTGCAGAGGAGAGAAGGAGACATTGGCAGAAGGATGCTGGGTTTGGAACCACCAGAAAGAGACATGAAGATAGTTGGTGTGACTGAAGAAGATGCAGGAGATAGGGTTAGATGAAAGAAACTGACTTGCTGTGGCGACCCCTGAAGGGAAATGACGAAAGGAGAATTTAAACCTGATCAAGAATGAATGCTATAATGCATGAACACGGCCAAACATACAGGTGTGTAACCTGCAGACACTGGTATAGCACCACCTATTTCAGAAAACAGAAAAAACTGACAAATAACTAGAAGTTGTTAAGTAAAATAAAATCTGCTCAGGAATATGTGGTTAAAATGAGAAAATGAGACACAATAAAATCAAAAGTTTTTTTTGTCTAAAAGGATAAAAAGGAAAAAAAATATCCACACCTTGCAAAAAAGCACTAGCCTGTCTCTCACCTACATAATCAGATAGGCCCAAACTTGCCTAAGGCCCTGGACTGGTTGAACGGGGGAACAAAATGACTGAAAAAACATTTAAATCTGATGATCGTATTTGTTTAATCGGGTTTAGTTAGTGGGAAAGTCCAGACCTTTTCATCTTCATCTTTCCTGTTTCTATAATTTCACACTTTTCTCTCTTGCCCGTGGTGTATTGTCAGGATTGTTGTGTTTGCCAGCAAGATTTGAAAAACACCATACGCCGGCATGTCTGCTCTTCAGTATTAATGAGATCAATCACAAGCGTCTCCATTATGCTCTCATTCTTGTCTGTCCTCGGGCTCCAGGAGAGAGGAGATGTAAACGGGTTCATGTCCACGTTATCATGTGTGTGTATGCAACTACCTTTCACATCGTTCGTCAAGAATTCTCCAAGTGTTTTGCATCTTTATGTGTTTGCGTGAAAGAAAAAGCGTCTAACTATGGGTGTGCAAGTTTTTGTGTGTCAGTGAGCGATGCGGCAGATTGCAGAGGGCAGGGGAGAGTGGGTTGTATCTGCTCACTAGCAGATGGCAGGAGAGAAGGGCTTTAAAATTTCTTTTCTCACTTCTCAAAGAGCAGCCAGTTGTGTATATGTGTTGGAGTGAGAGTGTGTGTGTGTATGTGGTGTGTATGCGTATAAGGTTTCATGCAAAAGTAATTTATTTATATATTTGTGTTGCAGAGCAGTAGGATTGTTTTATTCTAAATTTATACAGCAGAACATGAATGCGCATAAACACACACACATGCACACACATGCACACACATGCACACATATATTTACACAATGACATGCACAGGCAGGTGTTACCACTTCATTTGGGCTCTCTCCTCAGTGGAGAAAAGAAAAGGAGCTTGGAAATCACACTTTCCTCCACAGCGCTCTTCAACACCTCCTGGCATAGTGAGGGATGGGGATGTGAGGAGGAGGGGGACGAGGGAGGTGAGAGTGTGTCATAACGATCGGGAAAGCAAAGATAAAAAGTGGTGGGGTGTAGATCAATTAAGTGTTCTAGTTGACAAATATCACACATCAACATTTTGACAATGACATCATCACGAAGTCACTCATCGCTCTTCTAACTGGGCTGCTGTGTTTCTGAGGAACATTTTTCCGATCAGCTGGGCAACGGTGGCACTGAGGAAAAGACAGGAAACAGAGATGGAGGTAGCAGAGATGAAGATGCCGAGGAGCTCTCTTGGAGTGACCAGGATGGAGAGGATCAGAGGAACAGCACATGTTAGAGGTTTTTGAGATAAAGTCAGAGAGGCCAGACTGAGATGGTTTGGACATGTGCAGAGAAGAGAAAGAGAGTACTTTGGAAGAAGGATTCTGGGTTTGGAACCACCAGGAAAGAGGCCTAGAGGAAGACCAAAGAGGAGGTTCATGGATACAGTGAAGAAAGAAGGTAGTTGGTGTGACCGAAGAAGATGCAAAAAGTTCTGCAGCAACCATTCATTGTTACTTGCCTGGTAATGCCATGTATAAACTGATGAACAACCCAATGGGCGAACCAGGATCTCGCCCAGAGACCTCAGACTCTTTTAAGTGGACCACCAAGCATATTTGATAAAAAGTATATTTCATTCATTCCACCCTCACAGTGTTTTTTGAATCGGTGCATGAGAACACGATGAACAATGGTCTTTCAACCGGCAGAGCTCAGATCAGTCACAACAGTCTGATTTTAACATTATGTACTTACAAACTTTTTAACCGTGATATATTGAGTGGAAATATGGTCCTGTTTAAAATTAGAAAAGTGGACTCTGACAAATTGCCTTTTGAGACATGAACGGGCTAGGGCTAGACTTTACGCTTTCATTTTGCCAGGGGTAACTTCTACAAGACAGGTGTTTATTATGTGTTAGGAGTCTGTTGCTCTTTTAAAAAGCACCAATATGTGACAGAATAAGATGAAACACAAAAGTTTTTGTGCAAATTACCTGCCAGGATCAGCCGTGTGGACATGAAATATACATAAACTGAAAGCACCATCAAGAACGTCATTAATTAGTCATGTACATATACAATTTCCCAAATCCAGTTGTGTGGAGAAAACTGTCCTCTACCACCCTCACCTATGGTCACCAGCTGTGGGTGGTGACCGAAAGAACGAGATTGTGGATTCAAGCGGTCAAAATGAGCTTCCCCCACAGAAGGGAGGACAATAGAGAGAAGACCTCCATCTAGACCCATCAGGGAAGAGCTTGGAGTAGACCCATTGCTTCTAAGGATTGAGAGAAGCCAGACAGGGTGGTTCAGGCATCTGATTAGGATGCTTCTCGGGCGCCTCGCTGGTGAGGTGTTTCGGGTACGTTCCATCGGGATGAGACCCAAAAGTAGAAGACGACAAACTAACGAATAATGTCCTCCGATTGAGCAATCTTCATTTTGAACCATTTTTTTTCAGTTATATCTGCTGCGTTTAGTAAATGAGATATAAAATACATTTATAGCATATTTTTAAAAATGTTTAAAAACTAAGTGAGAAAGTTACTTTTATCTGTCAAGTGGCATGCATAAAAGAAAATATCCAATTTTTGCAACTATTCAATCTCATAAAATCAATCTAATTTTCCTCCGGCAATGAAAAAATTATAAAAACTTATTTTATATGTATATTTGAAATATTATTTTAAACCATAATAAACCCAGGAAGACTCATTGTTTAACATGTTCTTTATGTGTTTATCGCATATAGTTAAAAAATAAATTGTGGGTTATTATTTAAAAAAAATACCAAATAGAAGACAAAATTTTTGTCTTTGTCGACAGGCGGATCGGTGCGGCATCAGCAATAACTAGGACGCTGCATCGGTCCGTCGTGGTAAAGGGAGAGCTGAGCCGAAAAGCAAAGCTCTCGATTTACAAGTCGATCTACGTTCCAACCCTCACCTATGGTCACCAGCTGTGGGTGGTGGAGATCCCAGGTACAAGTGGCCGAAATGAGCTTCCTCCGCAGGGTGGCTGGGCTCTCACTCAGAGATCGGGTGAGCAGCTCTGCCATCCGGGAGGAGCTCGGTGTGAAGCCGCTCCTCCTCCAGGTCGAGATGAGCCAGATGGGGTGGTTCGGGCATCTGGTCAGGATGCCCGCCGAGCGCCTCGCGGGCGAAGTGTTTCGGGCACGTTCCACCGGGAGGAGACAAAGGGGCAGACCCCGGACCCGCTGGAGAGACTATGTCTCACAGCTGGCCGGGGAACGACTTGGGATCCTTCCAGGTGAGCTAAAGGATGCAGCCGGGGTGAGAGAGGCCTGGGCTGCCCGCTTGAGGCTGTTGCCCCCGCGACCCGATCCCGGAACAAGCGGAAGATGACGGAACGGAACCAAATAGAAGAAACTATTTAAATGACTGAACGAATTAGATGATAAGACTCTGACGTTCGGATGCACATCACATCAGTCTGAGGTTTTTATCTAATCTTTACTGTTAATGACCATCTTCACACAGACTTAGACATCCTTAGTTTGTGTGAGTCAGTGTGAAAAACAAGCATTTTTAGGATTTAGGTGCTATGTTTGAGAAAATATGTTCCAAAATGAGTCAGCTTCATTTTGAAGTAAGAACACCTCAAAAAAGATGAAATAACACACTATTTAATTGCATCACATTAGAAAAAAAAGGGAAAATGTCTATGCAGAATACAAATAAATAAAAGTCGTACCAATTTGTTTTTAAGTGGACATTTTTTAAATACTTCTACAACCATTGAATGCAATCAATTCGGCTTAGTTTGAAGAGAGTTTTGTTGATGTTGTTCTTATTATCGTAAGGAATGTGTTGTATGATGATCTGTCTAATCCAGGCATGGGCAAACTACGGCCCGCGGGCCACATGTGGCCCGTTAAACGTTTTAATCCGGCCCGCATACATAAAAAAAATTAATTAATTAAAAAAACTTGTTAATGTTTTATTCTTCCTGCAATTCTGATGTTTCCTCACCAGATGACGCACTTTAGACTTTATTGAGAAAACAACAACACTGCTTCTTTTAAATGTGCGCGCATATAGGGAAAGCCATCGGGGCCAATACACGCACGTCAACAAGCGTGTTAGATTTCAAACCTAGCGCGCTAGATGCACGTTTTTTTAAGCGCTAATGCGCTTGGCTTAAAATTTATCGTGCTTGATGTAACATCTAGCGTGCTTGTGTACGTGCATTTAGTGGACCCGATTCCTTTCCATTCTCCACTCAAATATAACGCGCCCAGAGACTGCTTCCTGCAACTGTTTCGTCCTTGCATTTTGTTGTGATGCGTTTCTTCATTTTTATTGGAAATTAAAGCACATGTTTTCTCCACATGCCTAGATGTGTATTTTATCTCTAATGAGGTGAGGTTGCCAAAGCATCCAATATATCTGCTCCTGTTCCTGCCCCTTTGTCAAATTTTAGAACTCAATGTGACCCATGAATCAAAAAGTTTGCCCACCCCTGGTGTGACCCAACATTAATCATGTTTTTATTGCTTGTTTTGCACATGTGTAATTTTCCAACTATTCCACGTATTTGTAATTACAGCCACACATTGTGACAGAAAAAACAGGCAGAAATATTTTAGTGAATTGTTCAATGCTATTGAAATCTGCAAGAAAAAGAAACAAAAAATCTATTGTTTCAAAACACTTCTGTTTGACAGAAATTAGAAAAAGATGGAGAGTAGAGTAGCCAAAACATCCAGTATAGAGTTTTATCACAAAAGGTGTTCATGCAAACCCTAACTCTTAAATATGTGGATATTACTGAAAGAATGTAAACAAAGCAAACCCTCATATAAAAACAGGAGTCATTGAGAGGTCATTGTTCATAAATCCTTGTTATGTGTATTAAAAACAAACATAAATGTGAGCAGACGGGTATTATCATCATTCCCCAAAGTCACATATGCAATTTCTTCATCTTGTCTTTCACAAGTATTTTTTTATCTTCGGCATGGATTTTACAGGCCTGCTTCTACATCATCTCGCTTGTAAATAAACAAATATATTCTAAGGATAATTCCAAAGAGACGCAATCTCCTCAAGAAATGAATGATCTGTAAATAAACTCTTTTTTTTAAACCACTGTTGTGGCCAAAATATATTTATGTTATAAAGTGCGGCTAGATAAAGAGTGTATTGTAATTTTTTTAATTTATTTTCTATTTATTAGTCTTTGATTATTATTACAACCATTACATTCTTCTTCTTCTTTTGGCATTTTCCTTCAGGGGTCACCACAGCAAGTCACTTTCTTCCATCTAACCCTATCTGCTGCATCATCTTCGGTCACGCCAACTATCTTCATGTCTTCCTTCACTGTATCCAGGAACCTCCTCTTTGGTCTTCCTCTAGGCCTCTTTCCTGGTGGTTCCAAATCCAGCATCCATCTTCCGATGTACTCTCTCTATTTCCTCTGCACATGTCCAAACTATCTCAGTCTGGTCTCTCTGATTTTATCTCCTAAACATCTAACATGTGCTGCTCCTCTGGTCCTGTCCATCCTGGTCACTTCCAGAGAGATCCTCAGCATCTTCATCTCTGTTACCTCCATCTCTGTTTCCTGTCTTTTCCTTTGTGCCACTGTCTCTAAATCAAACAGCATGTCTGGTCTCACCACGGTTTTGTACAGTTTCCTTTTCATTCTAGCTGAAACTCTTCTGTCACACATCACACCTGATACTTTTCTCCACCAGTTGCAGCCTGCCTGCACACACTTCTTCACCTCTTTTCCACACTCTCCATTGCTCTGAACTGTTCATTCTAAGTACTTAAAATCTTTCACCTTCTTTATCTCTTCTCCTAGTAAACCTCACTTATCCATTTGGATCCCTCTCATTCACAGACACGTACTCTGTCTTACTGACTACTCTTCATTCCTCTTCTTTCTAGTGCAAACCTCCACCTCTCCAACTTTTTCTCCACCTCTTCCCTCTTCTCACCACAGATCACAATGTCATCTGTACCTTACAACTTTTACATTATTAATGATTATTTCACTGTCTGAAAAGCCAAAAAAAACAACATCTACCAGTCAGCTAAAAGGCATTTAGATTTTTGTCTAAGTTTTAATCTTTACATATCTCAGTTAAAACCCAATGTGGTTTGTGGTGTAAGAGTTTTCTTAATAAAACTATGTATTTGCAGGACTTTTTATGCAGAAAAAATAATATTTTGCATTATTTTATACATTTAGGCCTCAAAACAGAATGCCTTCTAAATCGTGGGTGGGAGGAAACCGGAGTCCCTGGAGAAAACCAACACATACACAAGGAGAACATATAAACTACACACAGAAAGGCGAGTGTTTCAAGCGTCGTCCCACTCTGGGACTCGATCGCCGACCTTCTTGCAGTGAGGCCACTGTGCTAACCACTGCACCGCCATGCAAAAAAAAAAAAAGTGAACTTACTGGCTTCCCCAAGTAAATTCTTTCAAAAACAAAGCACTCTATTATGCTCAAGTTAGTAACAACAGGAAAAATATGTAAAATTAAATTATTCATTAGTAAAAGTGGAAAAAGTTCAGCTGTTTTATTTATTAGTCTTTGCTCTAGAATCAGCGTAAAAGAAAAAAATGCTTAATGAAAAAAAGTAGAACAAGTAATCAAAAGAAAACCCTCTGGAATTTAAAAAATTTATTAATGCCATAAAAAACATGAGAAAACATGGGTTGTTTTGCAGGAAATGCTATCAGTTGTAGACAGACCTCCACAAGCTCTTCCTCATCTATAGGTGAATTTTGGACAGCATGCGGAATTTCACAAAAAAAGTAAAGAGTACACAAATGAATATCTGGATCACATCATGTTCATGTCTCCTAAAATATACCACATTAAAATTTATATCTTTAAATAGTCAACATTTTAAAGCCTCATTAGCAGTGACTTCCACAAGCCTTCCCACACAACTGGTTTTCCAAACACAAACAAGTACAAGATCTCTAATAAACAGCAGGATGTTAATAATGTGACGCCTTCATTCAATGTGAAATTTAAATTAGTCAAGAAGGTCTGAAAAGGTGAGAAATAACACAGATTTTTATTTATAAATGCCATAGAGATTGTAGGAGAAAATTATTAATACCGGTACATCAACACCTGCTTTTCAATCTAGTGTAAGTTAGTTTTATTTTAATTTAATCGAGGAAAACAGTTCATTTTCTACTGACAGTCAGTAGGAAATCGTACAAAAAACAACGACCTACACACGTCTACTGAGAAGTAAAATTACAATTGTCAAAACACTGTGGCTTATTCGTTCCTCCCACACTTTCAGCTAAAAAAAAAATTGCAGCTAGCTTCTTGGATTGCAGATACTCCAGCATTGTGAAATAAAATCACCAAACACACAATCTAATTTACAAAGTTGTCTTTCCAGAAGAAGGGTACCAAACTGTGTTCATTGCAGGCTTTTGCTCATCTTTTTTGTCTATTCAGATCTTATGGCGTTCCATCTGTCGTCTGCACTCTTTATTGCTTATTTCGCCTAAAAAAAGGAGGCTCGAGCGGATGAATTTTTATTTTCACTGAGGCTAGATTAAAAAACAGAGAGATTGATTTTATAAACTGACTTCAATCCAGAAGCAGGCCTGGATTGAGTTAAATTTGCTCCATTAATTTGATTTTATTAGTTCATTTCCTTCTGTTTGTTCAGCTTTGTGTGGAGCATATTCACAGCTGTTCTTCTATAACAGTTGTTAGCTGTAAATCAGAGAAAAGAAATTAAAATAAGGCTTCTCGCAAAAACATCTTACAGATTTTGATTAAAATTCTTTGGTTAAGTCGGATTTCACTGTGAAAATGACACTTTTTAAATAGAACTGAAAAAATGAAAAGTGAGTGCCACTAATTTATGTCTTGAATTTGATCTGAATATTATTTAAGCTATTATTTGGAATTCTTGTACTTCTTGTTTTTTTTTCTGGAAAAAAAATGTAGTTTTTCTTTTATAAATACTTCATAAATACTTTAAATAGCAAATGTCTTCTTCTTTTGGCATTTTTCTTATGGGGTCACCTCAGCAAGTCACCTCCTTCCATCCAACCCGATCTGCTGCATTCTCTTCAGTCACGCCAACTATCTTCATGTCTTCCTTCACTGTATCCATGAATCTCCTCTTTGGTCTTCCTCTAGTCCTCTTTTCTGGTGGTTCCAAACCCAGCATCCTTCTTCTGATGTACTCGGTCTCTCTTCTCTGTACATGTCCAAACCATCTCAGTCTGACCTCTCTGACTTTATCTCGAAAACCTCTAACATGTGCTGTTCTTCTGATATGCTCATTTCTGATCCTGTCCATCCTTGTCACTCCCAGAGAGATCCTCAGCATCTTCATCTCTGCTACCTCCATCTCTGTTTCCTGTCTTTTCCTCAGTGCCACTGTCTAGACCAATCAGCATGACCGGTCTCACTTCAGTTTTGTACACTTTTCCTTTCGTTTTAGCTGTAACTCTTCTATCACACATCACACCTGATACTTTTCTCCACCTGTTCCAGCCTTCCTGCACTTGATTCTTCACCTCTTTTCCACACTCTCCATTGCTCTGGACTGTTGATCCTAAGTACTTAAAATCTTCCACCTTCTTTATCTCTTCTCCCTGTAACCTCACTTTTCCATTTGTGTCTCACTATTTCTCTGTCTTACTCTGACTAATTTACCACCATCTCTTTTTCCTGTCTTTTTCTCAGTGCCACTGTCTCTAGACCAAACAGCATGGCCGATCTCACCATGGCTTTATACACTTTCATTTTAACTCTTCTCTCACACATCATTTTGTAGACAAAGTAAAGTAGCACTAAATGATTTTTGTTGAGTTTATTAAACCAACTATTTTATCACTATACAATCGGGAACACAAAACTAAAGTGCAGTGCTGCTTGACATTAAGTTAAATGAAATATTCTCAAATAAGAGACAAAGTTGTGATATTTTTTTGTAAATGTTTTGAAAAATCCAAAAGCAGCACAAGCAGTTTAATTGAATGTGCTGTAAATACTCCAATGGATACTGTTAAAGCTTTTGCTTGATCTGGATTAGCAAGGACAATTTCGATGAATGCTCACCACCTGCGTTGTTGTCGCCGTTTCCTCTGGGTTAGTGGTACTTTGCTTGAGTTAGCATGTTTAACGTGCTACCGTAAAGCTATCAGACTTCAGCTAAACAATGTCGGCACAAAATGTTTGTTTAGTCCACCTGTTTTTTTTCTATTACAGTATTTTGCCAAGAAGCAGAGGTTTTCCCAAATAGGACACTTTGGTAACAGGAAGGACGTTCATATATATATATGTATATATAGATATTTATATACAAACACACACATATATATGTATAGATATGTACATATGTAAAAAGGGGCGGATTCAGGGGGCGGGGGGTCCACAAAAAAGAAAAAAAAAAAAAGGAGAAAGCAAAGGGGACTAGTTAAGCTATTCCCTTGCAGGTCCAGCAAATAGGCCACCAAAATGCAGAAAAATGACTCTTATTTTTCAAAATGTTCTGGGGGAAATGCCCCCGGGTCTTTCCTCTACTGGCTTTGTCAATCACCTCATGCCCGCCCCGGCCCCCACCTTTAGAAAATCCTGGATCCGCCCCTGGCATATACATATACATATATGTATATATATGTTGTCAATGCATCAATTGTTTCAGTTTATTTTGTGAGCTAAACCATTGTGATCTCTGAATGTGTGTGTCCAGAGAGAATTGGCAGTGTGTGACCAGCTTAGCTTTGCACTGTAACACTGTGTCACCTCGAGGAAAAAAAAAAAATATCAGTGCACGCATGACTTGCCTTTCATGCAGATACACTTAGAGAGGCTGCAACAAGACTGACACTCAAATGACGGAATAGAGACACCCTAGCATGCACATTGATGTGCACAAGCTCACACATTCTTAGATTAGGGCCAGAAAAAGTCTAAGGCTGGTGTCAGAGCCTGTCCCCGTGCTGGTGTCAGTCTCGTCGGAGGAAGCAGGCCGACTGACACATGGTGGCCAGCGGTGACACACAGCCTGTCATCAAATGGTGACATAAATGACCCACTTTCCTTTACAGTCTGCCCACCGTCAGCACTTCCTCTGACTTTATGTATCTGATTTTAGATGACTAATTCTGTTTTGACTGGCTTTATTCCATTCACAGAAAAATATCAACAACTTATTAAATGCTAGAATTGTTTTAGATACGCTGTTATTTAATGCCTAGTTGCCACCTAATGTAGTTACGTTGAAATGCTGAAAAAAGAAAGAAAAAGAAAGAAAAGGCGTGCCTAGCGCCCACTGCGCAATCACAGAGCTCAACTAGTTTAGTAAAAACTGACCCAAACTGAACACAAAACAAACACAGCCCCTCTGTGGCTTACACATGCACCCTATTAAAGCACCGTATGGATGAATGTATGATTATTTTCAGATCATTTCTGTAAAGAAAAAAAAATCTTCATTTGTGCTTTTCAAGGCACCAAGTAATAGTAATAGTAACGGCTAAGGCGCTGCCCTGGGCAGCTGCCTGCTTCAGTGCGCCCTATTACTTGAGCGTTTAATCGCCAACTTTCACCGAGTTTCTGCCCCTTCTTATGGCTATGTTTTGTCTCTTTCTGAAGATTTTATTTTGAGCGAACTTTGGACGTCATTTGTTTTTGTCGCACAACTGATTTTTTTTAGAAATTGTCCAGCTAGCTCCCAACGATTAGCTGGTTATGAAGTCATTCTGCCATAGACATGCATGTTGATGATCGCGACCAGTTGCTGGCTATCGGAGGCATATCTGTGTGTAGCTGGAGGAGTTGGTTTAGTCCCGGGGGAACTGAGGAGAAGGAGTCGATCTGGAGGAGGTGCAGAGAAGGAGACAGTCTAGATGAGGTGCTTCGGGCCATGTATTTCTGCGGTCTCCATGGAAACATCCGTTTGCTCACTTATGGAACTCGAGGCGCTCACTTGGACCCAGTGAAATATAGAGAGGCCAGTTTGGTGTTCTTCACTGTGGTCAGGGTTTGTGACCCATTCTGGACTCCAGCTTTTGGGTTGCCACGTTGGATACAGTGTGACCGGACTGGGACACAGGTGGATAGGGGCATCGAGGTGTTTGCACTGCAGCACTAAAATTTCCCTTTGGGGATTAATAAAGTACATTGTATTCAATAAATAATAAGCTAGTTTATTAGCAGGAATTATTATTCCTCCTTTAATGTTTGTAATTTCACATTTTAACATCTGTAAATAAAGATGAAGATTTAAATAAGTAAATAACTCAGAGTTGGGGAAGCAGTTTGTAAAATTGATGAATAATCTGAGTAACCTGACAGAAAACACAGAGTAAGACTTTACTGAAACGCCAGAAAAAGATAACTTTTTCTTCCCATAAAGAAAAATTCATAAAATAATTCATAATTTATAAGACTGCAAGTGTTTCTGAGCACCAAAAGTTTACCAAGCTGCAAAAGAAAGAATCCCAACCATTATATTTTCAATGCTCCATAAGATTTTCACACTAAACCAGGGTGTCATGAGGGTAAGAAAAGCAAGTAATAAGGATGCCATTGTTAATCACTCAGGTGCAAAAATAAAAAGAGCTGCAAAGATTTCTGGTTTAATTCTGATGTGCTTGTGGACTGTATATGTACAGGTGTGCATGTACTGTAGCTTCTCCACAGAGTTGTAGTCACCCCAGGGCTTTCAGGGTGGCCTGGTTTTAGGATGTATACAGATTATATTCTGCATGTAGACGATACAAATAGAAATATAGTCTCAGAGGCTTCTCAAAATCCTACTTTTTGAGAAGACTTGGCTCTTTTGATTTCATGTGCAGGACACTCAGTATTTTCTATTAACTCATCATGGTGAGCTCTGTCTTCTTTACTGAGGAGCTGCATTACAAGTAAGGGTTGTAACAAACACAGGAAACTTTTTTTAAAAAAGCAGAGTTGGCAGCAAAGCAGTGTCTACTATACAAGAACAATTCCACCCACACCCTCATAAATCTGTGGAATGACTGAGGAACAGGCTCAACAACACACTCCTACCACCTTACCTTGGAAGGTCATAAGAGCTTCCAACACATGTGATGACAAATGAAAATATCACTCGTATACAGGTGTCTCAATCAGTGCAAATTTATATTAATGGGTAAAATCTGTATTCTGAAAACTAAATGATCTGACTTCTTACTTTTTTGTTTATTAAAAAAAAAAATTTCACATGGATATATTTGTTTATTTTCTGTGCAATTTTTGAACCTGCGCAAGGCCATGTTTATTCCCTTTTCTTCTAATGTATTGCTGTAGCAAACTCGTTTTTCGATTCGGGGATTTAAAAATAATAACTTGACTAAAGTTTGGTTGATGTGGATGCTTGATACGTTTGCTTTAGGATATTACTCCCCCCTTGTTTAGTTTGATTCTATTAGTGGTGTCAGTTGTTTAAAAAAAAATATCGAATTAATCGCATTTTAACGTCATGTTTGATAAAGGTCTACTGATAAAGAATTTGAATTCTAGCATATTAAAAAATTGTACTGTAAGACTAATCAATTGAAAACAATAAGAAGAGAAGATTTTAAATTCAATTTATTATCGGTGAACTGTGCCTCATGAGGCCAGGTGCATTATTAAAAAAAAGTAAAACAGGGGTTAGCATTCATTCTTATCTTCAACGATAGAAATTGCCCTGCAATCAGCAGCAACCCACTTTGCGATAGTATTTGTCAATTTCTCTGTTGTTGATTTGCTCATTCGCTTGCCAAATTCAGCTAGCTTGGTTTGGCAGAGCGAGCTCCTGGTAGCCGCATTCGCAACAGAGGAACTTGTCTGAACATGTTTTACGTTTAGATGGTATGTCAGGCTGGAGTTGCTCCAGTGGTAGGAGAACTCTTTTTTGAAAAAAAACCTACACATTACTACGTTTTTATTTATTGTCCCTCTCTATTATTTTTGTATAAAAACTTGACTTTCAGTGACTCGACTCAGGGGCGAATCCAGAACTTTCTAAAGGGGAGGGTGGGTGCGGGGAGTATGATGGGGCATCACACCTCTCCCCGCACCCTTGCAGAACATTTTGAGAAATGAGTAATTTTTCTGCATTTTGGTGCATATTTTGCCCAAAGTTTATAATAATTAAAGTAGTAAAAACACATTTTTTTTTTGTGGACCAAAAAGGGTGGGAGGTGGGGGACGTGGGCCTTTGCGACTGTCTCATCCTCCTGAGTCTTGTCCATGTCTGTTGTGTTGGACCACTGCTGCCCTGTTTATTTGTCAGCGCAGGCGATGTACGACGGCCGAGAAGACTACGTGTCCTTCAATAGGCCAAAATTCAAATGCGCGAGCATTGGCTCGCCACCGTTTTGACGTCATAATTAATTGCATTAAAATGTGGCGTAATTAATTAATCGAATTAACGCATTAAAATGACAGCACTAGATTCTATATTACATACACTGGTGCAGCCTTAAAAGTGGTACTGTTCCAATCATAAACCATATGTTTCACTATGTCAAACAAAACCCAGTCTCAACAATTCCACTTCTATATACACATGCAAAGAAGTCACTCATTTGGCTCCAATTACCACTATCATTGCCATGTTTGGATGATTGCATTTATAGAACATCACATTCTGAAGGATATTGAAAAAAATAAAACTATTGTCTGACATGTGCTCCCCTGAAACACATTCGATTTTCCGGCAATTCTTTAACTCTTTCACAGTTCATTTGAATCATGCTCCTTCCTTGTGTCACCATATTTCCATGTGAACTGCTAATTCTTCATCAATGATAGAGTAGTTGTTAGTACTTTCTGGGATAAACATGTGGTGTGAGGCCTTTTAGGCCTGCTTGTTTGTTTGTTTTTTTCTCCCCAAAACTCACAGGTGCTGGATGGCTTCTAACGGGAGGATTGGCTGATTGCTCCCAGCTGCACAGACTTACCGGTGGCTATAAAAGACCTGGTGTCACCCACAGTCTCTGTCAGGTCTTCAACGATTCTAGTGGTAAACTGACCACCTCTAAGCTGAGTCAAATTTTGATATCAGACTAATTTTCTTATTCTCCTCACAGGAACCGTCAGCCCTTCCTCTTGGCCATCCAGCACTGCCTGAAGCCGTTATCTCTCTGCTGTGGATTCCTTTGTTCAGCACTTAATAAACTGTTAAACCTGCATTTGGATCCTCCTCATTCCCTCTCCTACACAACAGAAGACCTGACCAGAATGGATCCAGCGGGTTCTGCATCACCCTCAGTGTCAGAGATTCTGACCCGACAAGGAATATTCCTGGGACAACAACAACAGGCCATAAAGGCCCTTATGGACGAAAATACTCAATTAAAAACACAGTTACAGGCTTTAACAGACAAAGTAAATAATCTAAGTTCTCTTTTTCTGTCCACAGCCTCGGCACCTCCTTCAGCTATGCCCAGCCCACTCATGGACCACCATATTACGGACCCGGAACCTTTCCATGGAACCCTGGGGAAATGTCGTGGGTTCCTTTTGCAGTGTTCAAATGTCTTTGCTCTAAGACCACGGACTTTCGAATCAGACAAAGTTAAGAATTTGTACATTGTGGGTCTTCTTCGGGGCAGGGCACTGGAGTGGGCCGAGGCCGAAGACGCGGCAGCCCCCCTGGCTGATCGCTCAACATCTGATTTTCTGAGTTTATTCAGAACCATGTTCGAGGTGCCGGACCGGGCTGGAGATGCCTCCCAGCGTCTACTCCACCTTTCCCAGGGAACTCTATCTGTGGCGGAGTTCTCCATCTCATTCCGGACCCTAGCAGTAGAGGCTGGCTGGGGACAGAAGGCACTAAGAGGGGTGTTCCTAAATGCCCTGAATGATCCTCTGAAGGATGAGCTAGCTGGCAGGGGGACCCCATCCACATTGGAGGAACTCATTTCCCTGGCAATACAGTTAGACAACCGTCAAAGAGAGAAACGATATGAAAATACCACCCGGGCCCTACACCCTACTCCAGTTCACAGCCATCGACAGCCTTCCTCGGTCTGCCCCCCACCTAGGGCATTTGCATCTGTTCCACAAGAGGCTGAGCAGCCTTCCACAGAACCAATGCAGTTGGGACAGATGCATCTAACCAAAAAGGAAAGAGAGGTTAGACTAAAAGAAGGGAGGTGTCTCTATTGCGGGTCGAGAAGTCACTTACTCTCAGCTTGCCCTTGTCGCCCAAAAGACGGGGCCCACCGGTAGACCTAGGGTTACGGGTGGGCACAACTAGATGTCATGGTACCCCTAGGCTTATGATTCTTGTGACACTAACCTCTGGTTGTTCCTCTTCCTTTCCGGTCGAAGCGTTGGTGGATTCCGGGGCCGACGGCAACTTCATCGACGCAGATTTTCTCCGTCAGTGTGGATTCCAGTCCCAACCACTCGGAGAACCCATTCATGCCACGGCGATCGATGGACACGTTATCACCAGGGTGACCCACCAGTCCTCCCCGTTGGAGATGGTGGTATCGGGTAATCACCGTGAGCACCTTTCGTTTAACGTTATTTCTTCACCCGGCTCACCCCTTGTGTTAGGTTTCCCCTGGCTTAGGTTGCACAATCCACAGGTCGACTGGCAAAACCGGCGTATCGTCGGGTGGAGCAATCAGTGCCATGCAACTTGCCTCCAATCTGCCGTGACAACCGTCTCTTCTGACACGGTAGGCTCAATCGACCCGGTGGACGTTGCGTCTATCCCGGCAGAGTATCATGACCTCAAAGAGGTCTTCAGTAAGGAGAGGGCACAATCTCTCCCGCCTCATCGGCCATATGATTGCGCCATCGACCTCCTCCCTGGGGCAACCTTACCCGCCAGTCGCCTGTACAATCTGTCTGCTCCAGAGAGGGGGGCGATGGAGAAGTACATCAATGAGTCCCTGGCGTCGGGGCTTATCCGCCCTTCCTCGGCACCCATAGCAGCGGGGTCCTTTTTTGTGGGTAAGAAGGATGGTTCCCTCCGTCCGTGCGTCGATTATCGGGGTCTTAATAACATCACCGTTCGCAACAAATACCCGTTGCCCCTCATTAATTCGGCGTTTGAGCTACTTCAGGGAGCCCGGGTCTTTACAAAACTCGATCTGCGTTGCGCCTACCATCTTGTCCGAATGCGGGAGGGGGACGAGTGGAAGACGGCGTTCAACACCCACCTGGGCCAATTCGAATACTTGGTCATGCCTTTCGGGTTAACTAACGCTCCCGCAGTCTTCCAGGCATTCATTAACGATGTGCTCCGTGACTTCCTTAATCGTTTTGTCTTTGTTTATCTGGACGACATTCTTATTTTTTCGCCCACTGTTGAGGAGCACATCGTCCATGTCCGTGCGGTACTCCAGCGACTCCTTGAGAATCGTCTGTTTGTAAAGGCTGAGAAGTGCGAGTTCCATTCTCAGTCCGTCAACTTCCTTGGTTTTATTGTACACGCTGGGCAGGTTTGCCCGGACCCCGAAAAAGTTAGCGCGGTGGCTGAGTGGCCTCGACCCAACACCCGTCGCAAACTACAACAATTTCTGGGTTTCGCAAATTTTTACAGGCGTTTCATTCGCAATTACAGTCAGGTAGCTCTTCCCCTTACCCAGCTTACTTCCACAGCCAGACCGTTCGTTTGGTCTCCTCAAGCAGAGGGTGCATTCACTGAGCTTAAAAAGAGGTTTACCTCGGCCCCCATTCTGGTCCAGCCCGACCCCTTGAGGCAGTTTATTGTGGAGGTGGACGCCTCGGATTCAGGGGTGGGTGCTGTGCTGTCCCAATACCATCAGGAGGATGGCAAACTCCATCCCTGTGCCTTTTTCTCTAAGCGTCTCTCTGCAGCTGAACAACACTACGATGTGGGGAATAGAGAACTGCTCGCAGTCAAACTGGCACTCGAGGAATGGAGGCACTGGCTCGAGGGCGCAGAACACCCATTCGTGGTCTGGACAGACCACAAAAACCTCGCTTACATCCAAGCAGCTAAGAGACTCAACTCTCGACAGGCCCGGTGGCAGCTGTTCTTTACACGCTTTAATTTTACCCTCACTTACAGGCCGGGCAACCGCAATACCAAACCTGACGCCCTCTCCCGCCTGCATGATGGTCATCAGTCCAGATCGGAGCCGGAGCCAATTCTACCCCCCTCCTGCGTCATTGGGGCGATCACTTGGGAGATCGAGACTGCAATAAGGGATGGTCTGCAGCATGATCCGGACCCAGGTACTGGCCCAGCTAACCGTTCGTATGTGCCATCCTCTGCCCGCTCCCAGGTTCTCCTATGGGCACATGCATCCCGGTGGTCCTGTCACCCTGGGATTCGCCGTACAATGGCGCTTCTTCAGCGGCGGTTCTGGTGGCCAACGATGGAGGCAGACACTAGGAATTTTGTCGCTGCCTGTTCTGCCTGTTCCCGGGGCAAGGTCCCTCATTGTCCTCCTGCGGGGCTGCTCCATCCCCTACCAGTTCCCAGTCGTCCCTGGTCCCATATCGCACTGGACTTTGTGACCGGACTCCCTCCCTCAGAAGGTAACACTGTTGTGGTCACGATTGTGGACCGATTCTCCAAAGCTGTACATCTGGTGCCTCTTCCTAAACTCCCTTCAGCCTTGGAGACTGCCCAGCTCATGGTGACCCATGTGTTCCGTCTGCATGGTATCCCTCTGGACATAGTCTCTGACCGGGGTCCGCAATTCACATCAGCTGTTTGGAAGTCCTTCTGTAAGGCGCTGGGGGCTTCCGTCAGCTTGTCATCTGGCTTCCACCCCCAATCCAACGGCCAGTCGGAGCGGGCTAACCAACACCTGGAATCCACATTACGGTGCGTGTTGGCCTCTGCCCAGTCCACGTGGTCGTCTCATCTCCCGTGGATTGAGTATGCCCATAATTCCCAAGTTAGTTCCTCCACAGGATTGTCCCCGTTCGAGGCTTCTCTGGGTTACCAACCCCCATTGTTCCTGGATCAGGAACAGGAGCTGGCCGTCCCTTCGGTGCAGCTCCATATCAGACGGTGTCGTCGGATCTGGAGGAAAACTAGGAGGGCCCTCCAACAGGCCTGCGGCCGGGCTCGGCGCCAAGCTAATCGCCACCGTCAGCCAGCCCCAGCATATCAGGTTGGTCAGTCTGTCCTTCTGTCTACCAGGAACATTCCCCTCAGGGCAGAGTCTCGCAAACTTTCACCCCGCTTCATTGGCCCTTTCCGGATCCTGCGGCTGGTCAACCCGGTCTCGGTAAAGCTCGCCCTGCCCTCTTCCATGAAGGTACATCCTGTGTTCCACGTCTCTCAGATCAAACCGGTTTCTACCAGTCCCCTCCAGCCTCCTTCTGCTCCCCCTCCACCTCCTCGCCTTGTCGACGGCTCGGATGCGTACACGGTCAACCGTCTTTTGGATGTTCGTCGCCGAGGTCGGGGTCTACAGTACCTCGTGGACTGGGAGGGTTATGGCCCGGAGGAACGGTGCTGGGTGCCCCGTTCAGCGATCCTGGACCCTGGCTTGGTCCGGGACTTTCACCGCTGCTTTCCGGACAGGCCTGGTGGTCCGCCAGGTGGCGTCCGTAGAGGGGGGGGTACTGTGGTGTGAGGCCTTTTAGGCCTGCTTGTTTGTTTGTTTTTTTCTCCCCAAAACTCACAGGTGCTGGATGGCTTCTAACGGGAGGATTGGCTGATTGCTCCCAGCTGCACAGACTTACCGGTGGCTATAAAAGACCTGGTGTCACCCACAGTCTCTGTCAGGTCTTCAACGATTCTAGTGGTAAACTGACCACCTCTAAGCTGAGTCAAATTTTGATATCAGACTAATTTTCTTATTCTCCTCACAGGAACCGTCAGCCCTTCCTCTTGGCCATCCAGCACTGCCTGAAGCCGTTATCTCTCTGCTGTGGATTCCTTTGTTCAGCACTTAATAAACTGTTAAACCTGCATTTGGATCCTCCTCATTCCCTCTCCTACACAACAAACATGTTATAAACATGTCACAAAGTGCTTTGCAAAAAAAATCCTGTTAACATTTTTAAGAGTTTTCTCATGCTATGTAAAAAATAATCAACATTGTATCCGACAGAAAAAGTTAAATCAGGTCATAAAATGTGTCAAAGCAGCTTTAAACCATTTGGCCTATTTATAAATACATATAAATCTCTTACGCTTATGATCATTGTTAATTAATGCAAACAATCTGTTTTTGTCTTAAGTCACAGCTTTGTGCTTCGTTTGATTTGCCTCTCATGTCGCATATTCCACAGGCATGCACAGAAACCCTGAAACCATACACACGATGAGTCATTTTTCGCATGACATTAAAAATTCCTTTTGATCTTCAAATTAAAGACATATGAGCTGTTTGCTAAACAGTGACTGAGAATGATATGCATGTGCAGCATCTTAACTGTACAGAATCAGATCAGAGGTAGGGTGTACAGAAATGCTACATCAAAACCAGTTTGACACCGTGCATCGCCATGCTGAATCTGATTCAATTATAAATGCATTGTGTAATAATTGCAGGTATAAATAAGATTTTACAGTTCGTGGAAGTTTTGTAGAAATTAAAAGAGGAGCTGTAACACCAGAATAAAGCACAAACATAACCCTAAGAAAAGAAAAAAAATAAGTGGGATTTGGCTTTTTGACATCTTGCATGGATTCATTTCAACCCATTTTATTTATAGAAGAAAATAATGTCTGATTTCCTCCTTGTTTTTTTCTGGGTTATGACAACCTTAGATAACTTATTGGCTACTTCCTGTTTTGTGGAAAGCAATAGTTTTGAATTTTAGATGATGAATGAGGATAAATAAATCAGGTGGCATCTCTGTATCCTCAATCTTTGTTATCAACTTCCTCTTTCAAATTTCCTCCCAGATGGACTTCCTGTGTTGCCCAGGAGACAATTCATCACCATGACAACCAAGAACACCACCTGCAGTTATTACTGAAGTAGACTATTATAAGCAGCATCGCTGGTTGGTTTGCCAAGTGTTTCATGAATCCTGTTTGTTTTCTAAATCTTGTGATTTGAGTACAAAATGTTAGATTTTTGTAAAATGTGTTTTTTTTTAAAGACAGGTTGATAATAATTCATTCAGAAAAAAAAATATTGGATGTAGAATTATTGGTATCAGAAACAAATGTTGAGGAGGAGATCTGATGCTGCCTGCTTCCTGATGGTTCATGACAATCTGACTGATGAAAAAATTTCCAATCGACTAAGAAAAGGTAATTTTTTAGACTTTTTTCCAAGTAACTAGTTGAGACCAATTTTTTAACAGGTCTGCAGTTTTCGATATATTTTTTTCAATATATTTTTTTTAACCTTAAGATAGGTTTTTCAACTAAATTAACTATACCAAATACTATATATCAGTGACTTTTTTCATATTTTTCTTAGTATTTTTTGCAGGAAGGGGAAAAACAAATCAAAATTGAAAATAGTGTCAGATTTATTTTTCTACAAATCAGTGCAGATGCATTCATTCAGATGAAGTTTAAAGTATTTTTTAAAAAACATGTTAGGATTATTCCTAAACTAAATCTAATGAGAATTTAACTTTTGTTCTGGATGACAAAATAAAAAGTTTACATTTACAGATTACTTAATTAATTGAATCAACTTGAATTAATCTGACTTTTTGGATATAAAGTGAGAGAGGCCAGGCTGAGATGGTTTGGACATGTACAGAGGAAAGAGAGAGTGTACATCAGAAGAAGGATGGTGGGTTTGGAACCTCCAGGAAAGAGGCCTAGAGGAAGACCAAAGAGGAGGTTCGTGGATACACAGTAAAGGAAGACATGAAGATACAGTAGTTGGTGTGACCGAAGAGGATGCAGGAGATAGGGTTAGATGGAAGAAACTGACTTGCTGTGGCGACCCCTCAAGGGAAATGCCAAAAGGAGAAGAAGACTGAATTAATGCAGTTTTTCAGATTTGATACAGTAATTTTAACTTACTTTATTTTCTCAAAGAGAACATACTCAAAGTAGATTTAATTAATCTACTTTGATTATTAATTTTACTGATTAAAGTTAATCTCCTGACGATCAGAGAGGGAGTAAAATTACCGACCATGATACTCAGGCTTTCACCCCTAAATTAATATAAAACAGCAAACATTTTTGGTGATGGTTGATCGACTATTTTGATGTCAGGTTGTAGTTAATCTCAGCCTGACTGCAGTCAGGCATCTCTGTGAAAATTAACAGGGGAATCCAAGAAAAAATCCAGTATATGAAGTGAAAATTGTGAAAAAGCTTGAATGCCAAGAGGTGTTCTGGATCATTGATTTCTCCGCATTTTTTTAACCCACAAAATCACAAATTCACTCAAGAAAATCAAACACAATCAATTGAAATTTTACAGAATGAAATGAAATTGTAAAAAAATATAGCAAATTTGAATATACTACATTCCTATTTAATAAAGAAAGAAATTTCTTTCTCATATGCCGATGATGCAATCCTGTTAGTTTAATTTTCATGTGGGCCAGTTTTCCACTGATTGTGAAGTCGCTGGAAGAGAGTTTAAAATCTGAAACATTGGTTTGGGTTGGTTTGTTTGTCGAATCAGTCAGTATTTAAACCTCATTGTTGGCCAGTTTGATTTTGAGTTTAATTACTTTAATGATACTTTGTTCTTTTACTTGTTTTCTTTAGGTCTGGAAAATTGAGTTTATAACAATAATTCAGCATTCCATAACGGCATTCCACCCGGAAAAGGGTGGAATGCCCCCTGCGAGTCAGGGACAGGGTCCTGTCCCAAGTGGAGGAGTTTAAGAATCTCGGGGTCTTGTTCACGAGTGGGGGAAGGATGGAGCGAGAGATTGACAGGCGGATCGGTGCGGCATCAGCAATAACTAGGACGCTGCATCGGTCCGTCGTGGTAAAGAGAGAGCTGAGCCGAAAAGCAAAGCTCTCGATTTACAAGTCGATCAATGTTCCTACCCTCACCTATGGTCACCAGCTGTGGGTGGTGACCGAAAGAATGAGATCACGGGTACAAGCGGCCGAAATGAGCTTCCTCCGCAGGGTGGCTCAGCTCTCACTCAGAGATCGGGTGAGGAGCTCTGCCATCCGGGAGGAGCTCGGTGTCGAGCTGCTCCTCCTCCAGGTCGAGAGGAGCCAGATGGGGTGGTTCGAGCATTTAGTCAGGATGCCCCCCGAGCGCCTCGCGGGCGAGGTGTTTCGGGCACGTCCCACTGGGAGGAGACCAAGGGGCAGACCCCGGACGCGCTAAAGAGACTATGTCTCACAGCTGGCCGGGGAACGACTTGGGATCCTTCCGGGTGAGCTGGAGGATGCAGCTGGGGTGAGAAAAGCCTGGGCTTCCCGTTTGGGGCTGTTGCCCCCGCGACCTGACCCCGGAACAAGCGGAAGATGACGGAACGGAACAATAATTTAATTTTGTGTAACAATATTTTTGGAAAATTTTATTTTATATCTTGTATTTTTGTCATCTAAAAATGTAAAGTTGCACCTCCCATTTGATCACCAGCTTTTAGTAAAGATGTGTTTTTGCTTAAATCTGGTCTTCAAAATAACCATGATTGAATATGACTAGCATATTACAAATCGCTGTGATAAGTGATGGAAGGTTTGTGATTTAATTTGAAGTATTTCTGGTTTTATTTTCTGACTTCTGTAGTTAGTGCTGAGTGAAATGGTTTCAGAACACCATCTCACATCTACACCCACTATCACACATATTAAAAGTTTTTTAAAAGTCAGTGACTTCCCATTAGCAAGCAATTAATGATTTCTTTCAGTAGCAAAAGCATTTATTTTTGCTGAAGTTCAGTCTGGTTTGGCTAATGAGTTAACCTGGAAGGACAGTTTTCCTTCATGCTTATGACTCACATGCTTGTACCGATACCACCGAAGAAGAGACCAACTGTTAAAGTGAGACGAGGAAGCAGAGAAAAGCAAACAGATGGATCATTTCCCACACACGGTATGTCCAGGAAATGTAGTCAGATGACTCACGTCAGTGTCTAACCTTTGCTTGACTTTGCCAAATAATAAAAAAATAATAAGATGGGCATGTTTATGAGCTTAAGGTTTTCTTCTTTTCTAGCTTTCAAGATCCTCTTTCATCAACTGTGATGAACTAAATTCTTAATTAGTTCCACTTACAAACAGAAAAAATGTGATTTTCAAAAAACTTCATTTACAACAAATAAAAAAAAAAATGTGTTTCTTTTTAGCTCTGCCGATCCGGGAGTTCGGTGTCGAGACGCTCCTCCTCCGGGTCGAGAGGAGCCAGATGGGGTGGTTTGGGCATCTGGTCAGGATGCCCCCCCCCCCCGAGTCCCTTGCTGGTGAGGTGTTTCGGGCACGTCCCACTAGGAGGAAACCAAGAGGCAGACCCCGGACCCGCTGGAGAGACCATGTCTTACAGCTGGCCGGGAAACAACTCGGGATCCTTCCGGGTGAGCTGGAGGATGCAGCTGGGGTGAGAGAAGCCTTGGCTTCCCGTCTGAGGCTGTTGCCCCTGCAACCCGGCCCCGGATAAGCAGAGGACAATGGAACAGAACGAAAATAGCAAAATTCTTGAACTAAAAAAGCAATGTCAACTTGATCTGGAATTAGTCAATGCCGGCACATCGAACAATAAGCCTCTTCCAGTCTCTTACTATAAACCTTATCAACTTATCTATAGTTGGTACTGAGTAACTGTAGGCAGTTTTATAAAAAACCGCCAGTGGTTTAGACACATGCATGTACTAATGAACGGATGCATGGTGAAAGAATAACAATTTGAGTGCTTAATGCCTCTTGCACATTCTTTGAATGGAGGCAAAAAATATTCAATCCCAAAAGACAAAACAGTATGTGGGAATCAGACACAATGAAGAAAGTCCAACCTTCCTTCTTCACTTTGCCTTCAAAAGGTAAGTATTAGTGCCTATTAGACAGGTTGAAAACCTTTTAATCCAAACCTCTGGGAGGGAAGGAACTTTAACTGTTTGATTAAGTTGCAAGCCTTTCCGCTGGCCTTTAAGAGAATAAGCCCTGCTCTTTTTTCCTCTCATTAACAGAAGAGGGGTTAAAGTTAAATTGAGAAGACTCAGGCAGGAAAGGGAAGATATCGAGCAGTAAATCCATATCACATCCTCTTTTTCTGTTTGAGTTTTCCAGATGAAAAATGACTCCTCACATCAACTGTATCAATGAGAAACAAAAATAAAATACAAGGAGTGCTTTTTTTTTTTCTTACATCAAACAACGATCACATTTAAAGACATCTTTGGAAATGCAGTTGCACCAAAAAGTGTGAATTTTTTAAATAAATGAGATGGCCATTTTCGTCTTTAAGCATCACACCTGGAGCTTTTCAGTGCCTCTAGCAATTTTTAGATTGGAGCTCCAGTCAGTGGCTGTCCCCGTGGTGTGAACCCTCTGGTAGCACATTTTTAACTCCACTATCATCCTTCAAGAGTAGTTTTATATTAATCCCTTGCCTTGTTTATCTCAAACGGAACAGAACTTCTATCGTCTTCTGTTTGCCTCCTGACATGTCTGGCAGCCAAAATCATCTTCATTTCCTCAAAGATAAATAAATCGGTTAAAATCACCCGACATTTTATCAATGCACTTAGTTTGGGGCGAGTGTCAGACCTGAGACAAGGCGATAAAATGCAATTATAAAATGATAACAGATGTATTTAATTTCCCAAACATGAAATTAGGCGGCATGGTAGCACAGCGGTTGGTACAGTGGCCTTAGTGGTGGAACGTAACTAAGTAAATTTAGTTTGTTATTGTACTTAGAGAAAAAAATTGTTTATCTGTACTTTACTTAAGTAAAATTTAAGACTAGTACTTTTACTTTTACTTCCCTACATTTTTAGAGCAAATATCTGTACTTTTACTTCGCTACTTTTTAAAAGTGTGTTTTACATTTTTTGTTACATTTTCGTTCAGGAATTTGAAAAATACACAGGTTTTTTAGCGCATCTTGAAGCCGCATTGCCAAAATCAAAAGAAGCAGTTGATTGGGAGAAGAAGTAATGAATCGAGAAACATTTTCCGCATTCATTCAGCGCCAAAAACCTAACATCAAGTATAGTACAAATTAAAAAGAGTCAGAAGATCGTTGTTCATTGTGTTTACTTCTAAATAAAAAGTTGAGCCATCATTACACAGAGCAGGGGCGGATCTAGAATTTTCCAAATGGGGGTGGGGCTTTGGCAAAGCCAATATATAGTGACTGGGGGCCTCCCCCACAAAACATTTTAAAAAATAAGTGTCATTTTCCTCCATTTTGGCGGCCCATTCACTGGTCCTTCTAGGGGATAGCTTGACTTGTCCCCTTTCCTTTTATTTTATTTATCTATTTTTTTTTTGTGGACCAAAAGAGGCGGGAAAGGGGGGTCACACCCCTGCAGAGTATTTATCCTGGTTACCATGGTGACACCCTATAGCATAACAAATAACATTTGAATTATGGTCGAATACTTTTACTTTTTACTTAAAAAGTACAATTTACAACAACTACTTTTGTACTTTTACTTAAGTAGATTTTTTTTTATTGGTACTTTTACTTTTACTTTAGTAAATTTTTTGCCTAATCGTCTGTACTTTTACTTAAGTACAAAAAGTGAGAACTTCATCCACCACTGCCTCACAGCAAGAAAATTGGGGGTTTGAGTCCCGGGTGGGGACGGGGCTTTGGATAACTGGTCTTTCTGTGTGGAGTTTACACGTTCCCCTCGTGTATGCGTGGGTTTTCTCAAGTACTGTGGTTTCCTCCCACCCTCCAAAATCATGTGTGTGTATGATGGTTGTCACCGTGTATGTGTCCCTCGACAGACTAGTGACCTGTTCGGAGTGTACCCAGCCTCTCTCGCCTTGAATCAAACCCCTATTTGCTCACACAAGTTCTGAAGTTTTCTGTTTGGATTTTGGAAAGGACCGTTTGTCTAAAAAACACTGAAACTATTATAAAGTTATTTAAAAGAGGAGTTATTTAAAAGTAAAAAAAAAGAGATAAAACTCCGTTGCATTTGTTTTTGACTGCCGGAGGCTTACTGACTCATCCGATTCGGAACACACCTGTTTTTCTATTTTGTTTTATTTCCCACTTATTTAGAACCTAAGGTAGAAAAGAATTTTCTCTACTACATTTAAGCGCTGTGCCAGTACATTTGTGAACTTTTATTATTGTTTGAACCCCAGAGGCGAAGTATAACAATTTTCTACAACAGATTTGTTCCGTTTGCAGGGATAAATACAAAGCATGTTCCATTTTATTCACACCTTCGTCTGGAAGTAAAAGCAAATTCAGCATTCACAAATAACCTCCCCTAAACAGTCAGTCAGTTACCTTCGTAATTGTCTATCCCTCTTGGGGTTGCGGGGAGTGCCACAACCCCGCAACATCCCCCAAAAAATCTGCTGAAAAAATAAACAAACAAACAAAACCCCAGAATGTTTTGTCAATGCACGTCATACATTAAAACACTTACAAAGTTATTCACTTTAAAGTCGATTACGGTGCATTCTAAGCGGCCATTGTTACAGTGCAGTCAGAGCTAGACGAGAGCCCATCCCGGCTGATTCGAGGTGAAGGGTAGGGTACACCACAAAAAGATTACCAGACTGTCGCGGGGCCACACACATACAACCATACACCCACTCACACTCCTTTCTAGGGGCAACCATGATGTGGCCAATCAACCTAACATGCATGTTTTTGGAGGGTGGGAGGAAACCAGAGTATCTGGAGAAAGCCCATGTATGCATGGGGAGAACATCCAAACTCCACACAGTAAGGCCAGTATTCTAAGCCTCGGCCCCTGCCAGGACTCGAACTCATGACCTTCTTGTTGTGAGGGCACTGTGCTACCCACTGTGTTGCCCATCTCCCCTTAACAGGTTTACATAATTCCTTTCATGATATGTTTTAAATATAGTATGTATATATATATATATGTATATATATACCACGATGGACCGATATATATATATATATATATATATATATATATATATATATCGGTCCATCGTGGTAAAGAGAGAGCTGAGCTGAAAAGCAAAGCTCTCAATTTACAAGTCGATCTATGTTCCAACCCTCACCTATGGTCACCAGCTGTGGGTGGTGACCAAAAGAATGAGATCGCGGATACAAGCGGCCGAAATGAGCTTCCTGCGCAGAGTGGCTGGGCTCTAACTCAAAGATCGGATGAGGAGCTCTGCCATCCTGGAGGAGCTAGGTGTCGAGCCGCTCCTCCTCCAGGTCGAGAGGAGCCAGATGGGGTGGTTCGGGCATCTGGTCAGGATGCCCCCCGAGCGCCTCGCAGGCGAGGTGTTCCGGGCATGTCCCACTGGGAAGAGACCAAGGAGCAGACCCCGGACCCGCTGGAGAGACTATGTCTCACAGCTGGCTGGGGAAAGACTTGGGATCCTTCCGGGTGAGCTGGAGGATGCAGCCAGGGTGAGAGAAACCTGAGCTTCCCGTTTGAGGCTGTTGCCCCCGCGACCCGCCCCCGGAACAAGCGAAAGATGATGGAACGAAACAGATATGTTATAATAAACATTGGAATTCCAATTACATATATTATCAAGCCTGGTTATAATCAAGACAAAAGCTGTTCGAATAGTGTCCAAAAACTGGATGAGAGAGCTCGTACGTTTCTCAAACATATATGAATAAAACAGAAAGCCACTTCAGGTATGTTTGCCATGGTAGAAATGCTCAAAAACTAGATTCAGGACCATACGCTTCTTTACACAAATTGTACACCTATTTTTTTTCCATCAGCGAAACATGCAATGAAAGTGAAATGTGTTAGGATATTTTAAATCTGCAACATTATTAGTAATTTCATCGAAATACCGTATCAGATCGTTTGTGAAGACGGGTGAAAAGAAGGTTTTCCTCTGCAGTGGCTATTACAACGGTCTGGCAAAGTTTCCAACAAAGAAATACTGAAACACACTGTCTATTAACTGCTCATTGAACTCCCAAGCGATTTAAGAAATAAACAGCTGTTGTGGACATTAAAGGTTCTGTTTGTAGGAATGGGAACGGTATTGTTTCACATTCTCGTCACCTAATTAAGTTCCCACATCAGGACTATCATGTCATTAAACTCAAACTTCACTGTTTATCAATGCGTGGCAGTTCATAATCTATAAATATTGTGTTATTACACACTTCTAAAGCAAATCTGTACATTATGTGTGTGTGTTCAGCACATTGAGTTAATGTGTTGCGTGAGTTGTGTCCAGTAAACTTGTGTTTTTCAAGGTAGACAAGTCAATAAGCCATTACAAGGAATAGAGTTGCTGTTTTACACAGACTGGGAATCCACAATTTATTACAACTGGTAAGTTTTAAGGAGTGTTCTTTGGAAGAAACAGCTTACACAATAGGGTCTGCGTACACTAAAAAAAGAGTGGACAATTTCATGTTTGCGTTTTGGTATTTTTAGTTTGAGAATAAATGAAAAATGAAAATTGAACTTTATTTCCTCATATTTTCATATTTTCTTTTTTGTTGCACATTGGAGCAGAAAGAAATGCAAAATCTTGACAACTGTCAGAGGACAAACACAACTGAAGGCAAATAAAATCCTAAAAACCAGAGCTTTCGTAATTTTCAGTCCAAATGTTTGATCAACATGGCAAACACTGACACATGTCACTTGTCCAGCCTGTATCTAGATGTTCACCTGCTAACCAGCCAGAATATAGATAGATGCATATATGAAGGTTGCAGATTCAGTTCATTTACGTATGTTCTTCTGATGCTAAAACGTCTTTGTAAAAAACTCGTTCTTTGTCCTGAGAAATTTACAAAACAGAATTCTATTTCGCATACCATTTAAGTTATACGGTTTTGCCGTATTTTAATATGGGGAAATGTGATTTTCGCAATATGGGCCTATTGTCGTTTCCTATACATCCCCAAAAATATTGCTGAAAAACCTAGAATGTTTTGTAAATTCAACTAATTTTTATTTGTATAGCCCAAAAATCACAGACTTTTTGTCTCCATGGGCTTCACATTACAGATTCAAAAGGAAGAAAAAGAAGAACATATAACACACTAACAAACGCTAGTTAGACAATATTAGCACATTCCTGCCATTACACTCTCCTTCACGGTGAGGAAAAACTCCTAAAAAACCCGTCAGTGGGGAAAAAAATGAGAAACCTCGTGGCGATCCACATGAAAGAGAGATCCTACCCCGGGACGAGCATCCAATGTGTCTAAGACTATTGTTTAAATTTTAGCTTATTCTAATCTACAGCTAAATATCGAAAGAACTCAATAGATGCTCTTCATCCTGATGGAACCACGGGTGACTCCTCCGCCCGGCGATGCCCAGGACGGGGATGAGTGGAAGGATTTCATCCTTTCGTCCTGGGATGGCCATGCATCCTGGGCATGCAAGTATGCATGTCATACTTTCAAACACATACAAAGTTACTTGCTTTTAGGTCGATTAAGGTACATTCTAGGCAGCCATTGTTACAGATCAGTCAGAGCTAGACTAGTTACCTTCCCTTACGCCACCCTTGAATTGACTGCATATGACTGCATATGCACAATATTTTGGTAATTTTCAAAATGGCCAATGAACGCAGTTTTAAGTACTCAGTATGGTGTGAAGGAGGAATTCCATGACAGGTATGTCCTTCCTAAGACGCAAAAGGACATAGATGTTTGTCTAATGCTATATCGCACAACTTTATCTCCTTTAATTTCTTTTGTTTCCATTTACAGCACATCTGTTTCTGCAAAGTCGAAGTTTCCTCTGCCAGTCCCTCGTTGCAGAGCCCTCTACCCTCTGTAGCGGTAATCTGCAGAGCTCCGCTTCAAGCGTCCTTGGCATCCTTTCTTTCCGTAAATATCACACCTCCGCGCCAAAGTTACTCATATTCAGAACAGCAATTTGAGACAAAAAGTGAGAATAAAACTGTTGCCACGTACAACTTACACATCAGCGTAGCACAGTGGCGGCTGGTGGTAAAAAAAACTGGGGGGGGCGCACATTTTTCAAACACACACAAAAAAATTTTTTTTAGATATATTATATAAAAGTATATATAAATATATATAAAATAAATATAAAATTATTCGTGACAATATGTGTCTGTTTTTAGTGACTTCTTCATTATGTTTCCTTATGCCAGTTCGGTAGCCTACATTTAATTGTGCAAGGATGTTACTGCTGCCAAAAACACCTAGCTTATAGCTACTATCAAGATGGGTGTGGCAAGTTTCATGACGTTTGCACTTTTCAGACAAATGCTTCAAATCACTCACCCCTGTTGATATCCACACCTTTTTAGTTGCTGCTGAACTAAACAATAAGCAGGGGAAACACAAAAAGTGTTTCTCATCCAGTGTTTCTTATCCTCTCACATAAAAGCGGCCGCGATCTCCACTGTTTTGTTGCACAGTCAAATCTGGGGTGTCCAGTCAAAGCTCCTTCACTCTTCTTTTTTCTTCTTTAGAACGCTTAGAAAACGGATTCTGTAGAAGGGAGGACACTGAATTCTCTTTAAAAAAGCCACGAGCTTTGTTAGCAACTGAACTAGCTTCCAACGCCATCATGAAGACTCCCAGAATTCCGCTGTGAAAAGAAAGGGCGTGGCGTGGGTGGGATTTATAGGTCAGCTCATAGCTAATTGATTGGTTCATGTAACAGACTGACAGAGAGGATAACCTATCACACACCCGATGGGCGGAAAATATCTGCGCCCCGCGGGCGTGGTTATGGTTTGCAATACACATGAATGGGAAAAAATTTAGAGCCGACGTCACATTTTTCCATAAAAACCGGAAGCCACATACACACCAATACGTTTTCCTGGGAGGGCATACCTACCCTGCGCCCTCGTTCCGGTTTGCACAGGAAGTAAGAAAATAAAATAAAACGGTGTAAAACATTATTAAAATGCATGTAATCTTCACACTTGACAGTTTTGCATACTTATAAACACATACATGTTTATATATGTATATATAGATATATATGCATATATGTTTTTTGGTCATCGGGTCGGGGGGGCGGCGCCCCTGCGCCACACGTCACCAGCCGCCACTGGCGTAGCATCCAATTACATCAGATGTTATTTTGAAAAAAATAGTACTGCATTGATTTGACAATTGGTTTTCAGGGTGGATGCAACCTGAAAATGTATCTACCACCTAATATGATCGAATGTGTGAATATTCTTGCATTGAAAATTTGATTTGCTATTTTAATATTATATTTTAGATATATTGCAGGCTGTTTTTGCATGAAATAAGATAAACAGTAGTCGAAGCTGACCACGTTGTCGAATGTATCAGTAAAATTGTTTGAAAAGCTTTAAGCCCTTGCACTGGAGACTAAATTATTTGTTCTCGTTTACTACCAATTTTATTCAAGATATCAATCAGTGGACTTCAATTTACCTTTAAACAAAGAACAACAAAAAACAAACAATCCCCACCCCACCCAACCCCAGCCCTCCCATCTGAGTTGACACTGCTGCTGCTAAAACACTCCCTGCTTATGTTAGAATGCAGGCGTCCAACAGAAAACCACTTCAAGTACATTTTAAATGTAGGAATTATGTTTAAGCCTTTGCAGGACATAGCCTGCGGCTGAAAGCGGCTGCAAAACGGTCAAAAGCATCAATTCTGCTCACATTAGAAAATGAGATTCTACTACTTCTAGGAAGTTTATCACTTCCTGTTTCCTGTTAGTTTCAAAGCATGTGTGCTCGTTCAGAGTAAGAAAGATGAAAAATTTTTGCCCCTTTAAGGGTTAACCATAGAAAAAAAACTCCAAAAAGTTAATTTTGCATTATACCCCATTTTAAACCCCACACTGTTTCTTCTCTTGTGGCCTCTCTTTAGCTTTGGACATCAGTAAAGATGTTTTTATTCTTTCCTCTTCCACCATTGATCTCAAATGGATAAATATTTGATTACCTTCTAAAATGAGCCCTACTTAAAGTTAGCAATGAAATACTTACTGTGGTATATGTTCCATTTTAATCACTTAGCTTTTAATGTGGCTTTTTATATAGCTGAGCAGGCTTTCCAAAGCACTAAAGAACAGGTTAGCATGCAAGGCCACAGTCCTGCAGCAGTTTTCCTCTTATTAAACTGACAAGACTTTCTCTTCCAATATGGAGACATTTGTTCTGAACTACCTCGGTCATTAGTGGAGATCTACAAGGTCCAATTTCATTGTCTTACTACATGCTACCGTCACACTGTGACCTCTTTCAAAAATAAAGCTTCTAATATTTAAAAGTAGATGACAGGCAAGCTGACCTGACTTTAAATCATTGCAACTGATTCTGATTTAAATTTTTCTTGGTGGAAGCGTAGTGTTGGTTAGAATTAACTATCTGCAGTGAAATGTCAGAAGTGGTTATTTTTGACCTCTCCAAATTTTCATTATATTTAGAAATTCTTTCCAAAAAATTGTTCATCAATTTTTATGGCCATGTCAAAAATTTGGAGCCGTTTTCTTTTATATTTGACAGGGTTTTTTTCAAGTTGCAAAAGTTACTCATTTGTAGAACGATGCAGTACTAAACTTCTTCCCTTCTGCTGACTTGGAGACAGTCGGAATCACTTAAAGGGGGAATTATTTAAACAGGTTGTATTCCTAGGTCAGCCTGTCTCTTTTATCCTGTCTGTAGCTAACACAAAACTCAGAGGTCTAACTTTCAACCAGAAGAGACAGTGAACCTGTTCTCACATCTCTACACTTACAGAAAACATTGATTTAAGTTTTTTAAGGCCAGTTTTTTAATCTTTTTCACAAAGACTTTCAACTGTATTGCACCGATGTTCAATTAAATAAATAAAAAGTTGAGTGTTCGCAGTTGAAGTATTATGTGTCACTGAACTGGACCAGAGGGTGAAAAAAAAGGGTGTAAAATATAGAAAATCTGACCGCTCTCGAGAAACTTCCAAACAATCCCGGACAGTTCCAGGCTTCTCAAGAGTGTCCAGCATTTCCCAGATGAAAGGTGATGTAAACACACCCACAATTAGCAATGGCTGCACTTTGATCTACCTCAAGACAACCAAGCACCTCACAAGTTCTATGTATTTATTGTACTGTTTAACGCAGTTTAGGGTAGGAGAATGGAATCGAGTCCACACCAGCTCTTTCGCACATGAGAGACAGGATATGTGCTTTTCACTAGGGGTAGGATACCAAAACATGATATTTTGGCCTCAATGTCAACATCAGTCTTCCTTTACTGTATCCATGAACCTCCTCTTTGGTCTTCCTCTAGTACTCTTTCCTGGTGGTTCCAAATCCAGCATCCTTGTTCCAATGTACTCTCTCTCCTCTGCACATGTCCAAACCATCTCAGTCTGGCCTCTCTGACTTGATCTCCAAAACCTCTGACATGTGCTCCTGATATACTCATTTCTGATCCTGTCCATCCTGGTCACTCCCAAAGAGATCCTCAGCATCTTCATCTCTGCTACCTCCATCTCTGTTTCCTGTCTTTTCCTTAGTGCCACCGTCTCTAGACCAAACAGCATGGCCCGTCTCACCACGGTTTTGTACACTTTTCCTTTCATTTTAGCTGGAACTCTTCTATCACACATCACACCTGATACTTTTCTCCACTCGTTCCAGCCTGCATGAACACGCTTCTTCGCCTCTTTTTCACACTCTCCACTGCCCTGGACTTTTGATCCTAAGTACTTAAAATCTTTCACCTTCTTTATCTCTTCGCCCTGTAATCTCACTTTTCCATTTGGATCCCTCTCATTCACACACGTACTCTGTTTTACTCTGACTAATCTTCATTCCTCTCCTTTCTAGTGCAAACCTCCAGCTCTACAGCTATTCCTCCATTCTGATCACTACTTTATCAAATGGCCAAAAACCGCTCAAACTAACTCATGAAGAGCTTTTGGAGTGATAACTTGAGAAAAGTATTCATAAAGTTCACACCGAAAAGTTCATCCTCCAAAGCCATAGCTGTTGTGAGGCTGTGATACCTCGATACAAATGGAAGAAAACATTAACCCTACAAGATTTTATAATTTATGCGGAAAATAGTCGAAGTAAGGATTGTGTTGCACATCCTAGTTTATTGCAGACATTCATTTCCTTCTGAGAGATGCAGCACTCAGCCTGAGTGTCAAGATCAGCACAAAAAGTAAAGAACTTACACTCCCACGCAACAAATTTATTGGAAAATACTTGGCATACATAATACTTGTAAAGACATATAATTCCCTTTAATGCAGTTTGGCAAAGAAAAGCTGGTACTGATCATTCACGTTATGACTAATGTGTTCAACTGGCCAAGGTTACACCTCCACACCAGACAAAAAGACTGAAGTACTGCACAGGGCATCAAGCAGACTCACGCTTTATTCAAATTTATAATCACAAATTCTCTTCATCTTGAATTTCTTCCATAAACCTCTTAAATCCATGATAATGTCTAATTTTGCTGGCCAAAATTTATAAGCATCACTTACATCTGCTTTTCTGTTCTGGTGTGTCTCTACATAATTAGAGATAACACTTTGTTATTTACAACTAACAGATGAAGTACAAATACAGACAATGATTTGTTAAGGGCAGTGCATTAATTCATATGAAGTAATGAGGACACTGGTGAAGGCCAAGGCTAGTTTCTGTCTTTCTGGTATCTTTAGATGCTACAACTCTAGTCAATCCAAGTGTTGCTATAAAAGCCAGCTTGGATCTAAAGCATTGAGGTCCTTTGGTAGGCTACAGGGAAACTCTTTTTTGGGGTTTGCTTATTTGAGATGTTACCAATCAGAAACATTATTTAGGAAGAAAAACTTGATATGGTAAACTTTAGAAACTGAAGTAAAAGACCAAAGGTGAATTTACGCTGGACCAACTTCTGGTTTCAATGCAAAGTCAATGGTGTTCTTGCGTCTTCGAGCGATGCGTGATTTAGAATCATAATTTTGGGTTATGTGCAACTAATTTTGGAGGGGAGATTGAGTTTGCTCAAAAAGAAAAAATAAAGAAAAGTAATTGCTTGATACTGACTCAATTATTCCACCTGCACTGGACAAGGAATCAAGTGTCAGTGAAAGAGTTGGAAAATCTGGATTTCAAACAAGAGGCGAATGGTAATTGGAGCCTTCGCCACTGTGACGTTTCGACTTGCTCTGAGCTTCTATATAGCTGCCTGTGCTAATCCACAATTGCTAAGTTGGCACGCTAGCCTCCGGCATGCCCCACAACCAATCCACGCCGAAAGTGGTAGGGAACATAAAATCGCTGTTAAATGGAATTGCCCATTTTGCAAGATGTCTGTTCAAAAGTTTGAAATTGCTTAATGATACATAAAAAATTGCACATATGCGCAATTTTAGAAACTGAATGTTGTTCGTGTGAATCCACCTTAAAAGAGAGTTTTGTAAAGGCAGATTTTGGTGTCCAATGGTTGTTTGTAGGGAGAGAGAAGCCTGGGCTTCCCGTCTGAGGCTGTTGCCCCTGCGACTTGGCCCCGGATGAGCGGAAGACTATTTTAGAATGTAAAGTCGCAAAAAGGAGGAATCCAGGTGCTCCTAGGGTAATTGGTTGGTTTAGATTCAGCTACCCTACCTAAATCTTCAACCTTAACTTAAAAGAGTTTAGATTTAGACCATCTTTAGTCCACCTTCATGGGTACAATCTTGCAAATTTTGAAATATACAAGATTTGATCTGATGCCAAAATTGTCAAAAGTAAAATAAGACATTTTAAAACATCATGGAGGTCATGAAGTGCAAAATGAGTAATGGACAATTTAAGTAACCACTCTTTTTATAAAAACAGCCAAACAGATTAAGATCACTAATGGCTAAGAACTGGAAATGTCCATTCAATTTTATTTTATCATTTTGTTCATCTCAACTTAGTGAATAGTATCCTGCAGTAAGAGCTTTATTGATCTTTGCTTTTAACCTTCTTCTCTATGGGCTGTGCTTAATTTTTTTTTTAGATTTTGGTGCCTCATGAATTGCTGTTACAGGAATAAAAAAAAAATAAACTTACAACTACTGATTTAGTACATTTAAATATTTTCCCTCCAGATAGATAAAAAATAAATGTGATTAAAACAAAAACTGAAAGTGATTAATCAAACAAAAACCTCTCCAAACTAAGATAAAACAAAGAACATCTATCTTCTCACGAATCATGGAGGCGAGTTCATATGAGGAAATTTAAATATTGAAACCATCTGAAGTTTAGAGATAAGCAAGTTGGAGTGAATGTTTTGATCAAAACCATGTATAAATGATTGAAAATCTTTGATAAACATAATTTAAAATACTGCTGTGTATGTAACACAAGTAATACGTAACTATACCTAAAACAGAATGGGGGTGCGTATCTTGACATTATTCGATATTCCGTATTATTAATCAGATTGTATCACATTCACTTAAGGCATTGTTGAGATCCCACCATCACGCTGTGAGTAGCAGAAATCCGCTGTTTATGGCTTTTCCTGAGTGTACTTCGAGCGACAGTAGGAGAGATTCAGGAGGTCTTTCCTTCCTTCTGCTGTGAGACTCCACAAAGAGCCATTTTAACCATATGCTCTTTTTGCTATTTCTCACCAGAACTGTGCGGTAGCTCACTTTGAATGCATGTTTTTGTCCTTTGTCTATTTTGCATTTATTGTTTTGTCTGCGCATACTTGTCGTGACCCATTTTTTTCTTCCTGTGCCTATGCTGTTGCATACTGCAATTTCCCCATTGTGTGACAAATAAAGGTTTTCTTGATTCTTCTTCTCCTTTCGGTCTTTCCCTTCATGGGTCACCACAGCAAGTCAGTTTCTACACAATGTACAAGGAGTATTTCTGTTTACGAGCCATGTTGTCAGACCAAATTCAACTACTTACTTAGTACATCAGACTCTCTATTGGCAAGTAACATTCTGCATTTGCCAGTACAACGATATCTTCCCAATATGAAAGTACCAAAAGAAATTGATCATTTTGTGTTAGTATTGGCATTGCATTGGTTAACCGTTAAACAGCGGTAGGGATTATATGTGACTCACACACTCACCCACACACTCGTACGACACACAAAGACATAAGTGTAGTACACTTACACTAAAAAATTTAGCCGTTTAGTTTTGCATTGTGAAGGACGCGACAGCTTTTTTACAAAATGCATGTTAAGTCTGTATTTGGTCTCATTGCTGAGTATGTCGGACTCACTGTTGATAAGTATAGCTCGGCTAATAAACAATACTAACTTCTATGTCCATTATTATGACATAGGTTAGTATGGCATTTCCCCCAACATGTTATTTATATGTGTGCTGGCATTGTAATATGCAAATTTTTTATATATAACTGAATTTGCCAAAATCAGGAAGCTGAAGTTATGGACAGACTGCCAGTAAAAAGTTTATTTTTTAATCATACATAGGCTGAAATTTTAATGTGAGACTCATGAGCCCAAGCATTTGAGGCTTTTTATAAATAAAAACCAGAACTATTTTGTCTTTCGTGTCAGATTGTTCAGCCTTGTCTTTGTGAAGGGCATGGCTCTCCACAGAGCCTATGTTCCCATATTCACCTCCCTTGGAGAAGTTTAAAAACAGAATTTCTGTCTTTGTGGCTGAATCCTGGTATTCCCCAACATGTCTTCTCTGCTGGTTGTACTCAATTTATGTTGAGACAAATGTAGTGTGATGCACAGAAAATGGTTTAGTTTCAACAAAAAAACGGAAGTATTATCCTTTATAAAAATAATTATGGCACTTGGACTTCAGTCTTTTGGACTCGGGTTTCATTTCATCTTCTCAACTGCTTATCCCAGATGGGTTGCGGAGAGTGCCAGCGACTATCCCGGATGATTTCAGGCAAGAGGCAGGACACACCCTGAATAGATTGCCAGTTTGTCACAGGACCACAGACACAACCATAAACACATGCAATCCTAGAGGCAATTTATCAGCAGCCAATCATTCTAATACACATGCCTTTGGAGGGTGAGAGGAAACCAGAGCACCCAGGGAAACCCTACAAATACACGGGGAGAGCATGCAAACCTCGTAAGAAGCCTTGCTTCCGTCTAGGACTTGAACCTCTAACCTTCTAGCCATAAGGCCACTGTGCTACAGCACCACCATGCAACTTAGATATGGGTAATATTAATATTACATGAGGTACTAATCCTTCATATTTCAGAAAAAAAGACATCTACACGAGCTTTGGGGAACAATTCACCCCAAAAGTTTGAATCCAAAAATAAATAGGACAGACACAAAAGAGAATGAAAGGCTTAAATGTAATTAGAAACAGTGTTGAAAAATATAAATAATTTATTGCCTTTCAAATCAAAAGTATATTATGAAGTATAATGTGTTCAGTAATTGTTTCTTCACATAAGTGATTGTAAAACTTGTCATTGAATGCCTTATATTTTAAAGTTTTGTTCCCATCTATAGTTTATCTGCACTTTTTGATGGGTGATTGTTTCCCATGTAAGGAATGTTCACCTTGGTGAGACGAGTGAGAATTATTTGTTGAAGTGAAACTGTTTCAAGTCCTGTATTTTATAACATGCTGATGGTCACACTGTGGCTTTAAATTAAATCTCTGCTGGAGCTTTTCTGCGGGATGTTTGCATGTTTACTTGTGCAGGTGGGAATCTCTGCAGGAGTTTTGCTTTCCTTCTGTTGTCATTAAAGAAGAAGTAAAGATTATTCTAACGTAACGACAGGAATACCAGTTTTGAAAAATTTTAGTAATATTTTTTTTTTTAATGGCTGCTTTTTGTTTTAAAAATCAAATTAATTGACATTGGTTTTTAATTGTATTTTATTGATCCCTCACTGGGGAAATTTGTGTACTGCAGCAGGCTCCCACAATGGCACCAATGGTGGGAGAAACTGGGGGTTAGGTGTCTTCTCCATGGACCCGAGACGTGTACTCGGTGGAATTTGAACCCGCGAACTTTCGGTTAACGTACGGTTAACTTCTGGTCCAAGGGCGATTGCTCTAACACTGAGCTATCGCCTCCCCTCCGCGACAGACTGGCGACCTGTTCAGGATGTACCCTGCCCCTCGCCTCGAATCAGCCAGGATTGGCTCCGGCACCCCCCGTAACACCGTAAGATGGTTAAGAACGTGACTGACTAAATGATTTTTGATTTACATTACCACTTGTTGGTTGGTATGACAACCACCAGATTCATAACTCGCTATACCATATCCGATTTTGAAAATGAATTATGGATTTTACTAAGGACAATAGTTTACGAACCAGCAGATGATCCAAAGGAAGGGATGAACTTATAAGTATTCCGAATGGTATTCAATGTAGTTTTGTTGTAATGATTCTTTTTTCAAATAGAAATTTTTTCCTTTCATTTGAAAATAATTGTCATTTCGTATATACAGTAGATTGTCATTCTGAATATAGGCAGAAGTAAAACCTTTTGCTCTCTGCATTAAATTACTTTCTGCTTATGTTAAAATGTAGGCGTTACAAAGAACAAAACCGATGGCTAAGAACAACCTGGTGGAAACAGAGTACTAGATGAGAGAGAGCCCTCAAATTACTTAAACATGCATGAATTAAAAAGAAAACACATTTGGAAATGTTTTTGATGTTGAAATAACATTCAAATATGATAGAAACCACCTAATGTTGATTTGGCTCAATTACCCCCAGACCCTTCCATTTGAATTGTTAGTTTGAGGTAACCCCAAAGGGAATCGTAGTGGTTCAGCTTGTTGTGAGACATGGATGCTAAAAAAACTAAACAATTTTCATGTTTATTTCTTAAGGCATTATTGGTTAATTTTTTTTTATCATATTGGGTAGAGTATGGACACTTATGTTCTAATGTCCAGTTGCGAACCAATCAGCTTGTGAGTTCAGAGAATGAATCTCTAAAACTAATGTCACTTTTCACATCAAATATCGACGCGGTTGCATAATATCTTCTGAGGGATCAAGAAGGAATATAAATTTCCTCAGGAGCTAGATGCTACTTTCCTTTTTCATTCATCATCACTGTCTAGTCTATAACTAAATTTTCTGAGGCCTGTGCTATAGAGCTAGTTTTTTTTATCCAGGTAACTTCAGAGAAGTTTCTGAGTTTTCATCCTACAGAGATAAATCTTCTTATGTCACTATAGTAAAGTTCAACCATGAAGCACAACCTCCTGACCAATCAACCGTCTTTGAAAAATGATCTGCTCATCTAAATAGATCTATGCAATTTGCATGCAAGTTTTAAGAGGGAGAGTTTCAGGAAGCAGTGCAATCACTTTAATAGCCTCTATTATGTCATAGACATCTAGAAATAAAGCTTGGTCATGGATAAATAATGTTTTTGTATATCATTTGTGATTAAATCTGTTTCTTATTACTATGACTGTATTAAAAATGATTGGAAATGAAAAATGAGCTAAGTTGTTTTTCTGTTTCTATTTATTATCTACTTATTCCTTATTCTTTCACACGCTTTTTAATGGCGTTCTAGTCTAAACAACACTGACCGATTGGGACAATTTTGGTCTCAAAATGACTGGCTTTAATGGGACTGGTTAGTTAGTGGAATTTTTTCCCCAAAAATATTTATGTCTTCAAACCTCAATATCTCAAGCATGCGTTTACTTCTTGCTTGAAAATACTCAGAAGGATTTGGTCTGTAACTTTTACAAACGTAACAGGTGATATACTTTTTGAAATATGACTGTTTAGAAAAAAAAAAAAGTACAGGAAAAGCCCCACACTGATCCAAAACAGAGCAAGAGAAGTGTTTTGGGTTTTTTTTTTAAACATCCTTAGCTCTATTAGTTTTTATCTTACAGTCATATTTCTGGTTCAAAACGGAGTACATTTTGTCCTCTTCAAATGTTATTGAGCAGAATGTTGATTTATGCGACAGTTTTTCTCCTATAGCCCTCTAACCAATTTAAGTCTGGATTTCCTCTCATTCACTCTAGGGCAATTTTGGGTGGGACTGGAAACAACTTTCGGTTGCTGTTAAACTGCTGTTAAATCTGTTATGCCTGAAAAAAAAATGCATAGCACAAAACCTTGAGCCACTCACAGTCAAAATGAATATTTCTGTAGGTTTTATAGACCTTTTTTTAATTATTTTTTTACAAGAAATGACAGTTCTGAGTCTCTGAAAAGAGCTGGACTTGCTGCTCTGGCGTGCATATGCACGCACAGCCATGCTGTTTATGAGCGAGCTGGGACCATGCAGATGGCTAAAACAGAAAAAAAAGGACTTTTTAAAGAAATTATCTAAAAAAAAAAAACAATACATTTTATTTATATAGTTATTCAAAGTGGTGCATGTGTATCGCTTGGAAGGGCTTTGTCTGTTTTGTGTTTAGTTTGGTGTGCTGTGTGCTTGCCATGATGGGGATTGTAGTCCACTTTCATTTTTTTTTTTTTCAGCAAAGGTAGATGGCTGCAAGGCATCAAGCGGCTGTTTAATCTAAAACAGTACCTTCTAGTTCAAACTAAAAGTCTATTATATGTCTAACTAATCAGAATATACTTTTATGATCCCACACATGGAAAATTTGTGTGTCACAGCAACAACTTCCTATCTGCTAAGTGAGTCGTTGTAGAGCCCAATCACGTACGGAAAGAAAGACCTCCGGTTACGAGATTTTCTCAAGCGGAGCTGTCTGAGCCTCTTGGAGAAGGAGCTCTGCTGTTTGTCCAGGAGTGGGTGGAGAGGATGGTCATGATTGTCCATGACGGCAAAACATAGTCTATTAAATGGAACACACATGCATTTCCTGCTTTTGTAGCGATTGAAAATGTCACCTTGTGAAGTTAATTAATAAATTCTAGGCACTGTTCAATAGTTGTTAGATATATTACATCTTAAATGTCCTGTTTTAAAATTTAATTATCGTAACAATCTGAATGGTTAGCTACTATAATGATTGTGGTAACCCAAATGTTGTAGTTTGTTGCTTACATTGAGCTTTTGTGATGTGTGTGTATGTATCAGTGCAAATGTATTGTATTTGTGTAAGAATGAAAGTAGATGTAATAAATTTGATTGTAGAAACGTCATCATTTTGATATGTCACCAAGTAAGTGCATAAAAATATGTTGACATCATTTCAGAATGGTTTTATGCAGGAAAATATTTGTTGATACACACATCAGGATAATTAACTTTATAACAACAAAGATTACTTTAAATGTGACAGCCTTAAAACTGATCCCTGTAAATATCTAAACCAAATGCCTCGCAGCTTCATACAAACATCATGAGCCATGATTAATCACTAAGACATGTACATGTCCAAGTCATTCATTATACACACATTACTGGCAACAGATAAAAATCAGAAAAACAGCCCGGGGAGGATCTGCACACAGCAATGAGAACAAATGCTTTTATGAATGGCTTAGAATTTAGGGAAAGATTAAATCTGCTGCCTCTGCAGTATTGTTTTCCAATCTGCTGGTGCATCCTATGGAGATAACAGCCATAATGTTGACACTACTGCAGATATTTTAATTACATCATTAGCTTGCTCTCATACTAATTACGAACTTAATTTAGTTTGAGAAGGAACAGCAGATGAAATGTCTGTCCAACACTCACGCTCTCTCCAGAACACATGAAGGATATTTAAACAGCAGTTTGGAAAACACATCCCATTATTTAATAAAATTTTAATTCTGTCGGCATCTTCATTAGACATGGATGTCACTTCACACATGAACACACACAGATGTGCACACATGAATGCACACTCACATTAATATTCACATCAGTTGCTTTAGTGTCATTCACAATTAAGTTTTACAACACAAGAATGTTAATAAAGTTTAAACATGCTCGCATAATTTACCGCTCGACTATTAAGATAATCCAAAATCCATTTTGGATTCATGTAAATCCAAAATTTTGAAAAACTCCATCTACTGGTGTTTGTAGACAACCGTGCTAGTGAGGGCTTAAGTAAAATGTCGGCGCGATTACTTGTATGGTCGGAAATGAGTGAGAAATTTCTCTAAGTCGCTATTGGGTGATTTCTTTTAAGATAAAGCACACAGTGGTGTGTGTGCTTTTTTTTTTAAGATGAGACTGCAATTTATCGCATTGAATCACCCCCTGATGCTGTTTGACCTCGAGCGGAAAGACAGAAGATGAAGAAAAGAGGAATGCAAGCAGTTTGGGCCTCGTGGGCACCTCTCTGCGGGCGGTCGCCATGCCTGCACCCCGGCTGATAACAAGGGAAGGAGGCAGAAATGTAAGGGTGGGGTGGAGGACGAAAGACAGAGACCATCATTGTGCGACAACTCAATTGGTAGTGTTTTAAAACCTATTCTTCTTTCTTGACGTATCAATAAATTTCAGTTTCTTTTTAAAGTAAGGTATGATTCTTTTACTTTTTACAATTCCAAATTAGACATTTAAGTTCTGTCAAAAAAAATCAAATGAGGGTAAATAAAAGTGGTTTCAAGGGTGGTGCCACGTAGTGTCTCCACTCAGTTCATTTTGGGTCAACAAATGAACAGCTATGATGCCATAATATGAACACAAGCATCCATCCGGGCCATGTTTGTAGTTTTATAGCAGAAATAAGGAGGTCAGTTGTTCCACATGGTTCCATGTAGGCAGAGATTCCCTAGATTTAGAATTCAAAAATATAGTTTGTGTTAATCAGAAATGCTTTCATTGCCATGGTCAATAAAGAGGATCCGAGACTGTGAACTTGCTGTGGTACTAGTGTGCACAGTGTTCTTAAGTCCAATGGCAGAAGGGAAGAAGCTGTTTTTGTGGCGGGACGTTCTGGTCCGAATGGACCGGAGCCTGCTGCCGAGGGGAGTCGCTCAAAAAGTCCATTCTCATGGTGAGAAGGGTCAGCTGCTATCTGACCTGCACGCCTCCGAGTCCTGGAGACATACAGGTCATGGAGAGATGGAAGGCTTCAGCCAATCACTTTCTCCGTAAAGCGCACAATGCGCTGCAGTCTAGGCTTGTCCCTGGCTGTAGCTCCAGCGTACCACACAGTAATAAGGGTGATGTCAGGAGAGTAGTCTGTTCCCCCTCTGTGTCCTGTTTTTCCCCTCCCTCTTGTCTGTGTGTGTGCAACTAGTCACACCTGAAACTCATCTACTCATCTGCTGGAGCATAAATGGAACCGTTTTTGACACACTCTTCACCAGATCGTTTGTTTACTATGCTTGACCTGTTATCCAGTTTTTGGCTCCAGCTCCTACATCAAAACCTGCCTAGTTTATCTGTTTTGTCTTCTTTATTTGGACTTTTTATCAATCTAATAAATCTGCTTGGGATTTTTCATCTGAGCCTGTCTGTTGTGTCAAGGGTATATTTTTGGCCTCAGTTTCACATCATGACAGATGATAATAAGGGAAAAGACGTAGCAGACCTGCTGACAGAAAAATGTATTTTTGAGGCCTTATTTCAAAGTTAACTTTGTTGATTAATCATTCTGTATCTTGAACCATGTTTTTCATTTTGAATACTTCCCACTCCTTTCTTCCCCAACTCATGAACAAGACCCTGAGATACTAAAACTAATCCACTTGGGGCGGGATTAATCAAATATGTTTTTTTTTCTTTCATCATCTTAACTCGGTCATTGATAGTTTAGTTGTATTGTTACAGATAAAAATACCTGATAGCGCTAATAGAATGACATCATCTGCAATGTTGTCAAGGTGGTCATACCGGCCTGTCAATGCCTGATCACGTAAGACATTGGAAGCTAAGCAGGCTGAGATTGGCCAGTATTTGGATGGAAGACCGCTGAAATCCCAAGTGCCACAGTGCGCTAGCTGTTGAGACTAAATTGTCGCTGTGTCTCTGGGAAAGACTCTTCACCCACGTTGCCCAGTCTGGACAGTGTTTGCGTGATTGGTCGTGATGGTAAGAGGGGCCGATGGCGCAAAATGGCTGCCTTGCTTCTCTTAGTCTGCTCCAGGGCAGCTGTGGCTGCAACAATAGCTCACCAAGGTCCACTACCTAGTATGGACTGAAGGAATAATTTATACGTGAAGCGTGTTTGGGTTTACGTAAAAGCACTATGTGCAATGTCTTATTATTAGCTATTATTAAAAAGACAAAGCCTCATTCTGAAGTCACCCAACTGTGTCCCAAAAACACCTTGAACGTATTAAAACACAAACAAGAAACGCTTTTATCAACTATTTGCCATTTTTAAACCTTGCAAATGTAGGACCCACTTTTTGGTCATTGGTATCATATGCATTACCCGTACTTCTGTAAAATGATTTTGAAGATTGAAAACTATCTCAATCTTTCTGACATGATAAATTTTCTATTTAAATTAGAATTTAAGGTAATAAGCACTGAGCTTAAAATAAACCTTCATCTTCCCATTTTATTGTCATTTACATTTGCAAAGTACCTCTATATTCTGTTTTATTTTTATAGGTGTTAAAATTAGGATGACTACAAGCACACGTATTATTTCCATATTCACAAAATTAATTAACAGTGTATACATTTATTCACGACCTAAGACATACAAGTGAATAAGAGGTCGTCACCTAGCAGTTAACACCAATTAAACTTTTTTTTAAAAATGCAGAATTAAATCAGCTGTCTATTCACACTGCCTTTGTCTCTTCTTTTTTTTTTTAATCTATTGAGTGTTATTTCACCATACAGTAAAAATCATTTCTTTCTTATTGGTGATAGCCAAAGAAGACTCATTAGTACTGATCTCATTTCATTTAAAATGTTTATTAGAATGCATTTAAATTTGATCAAATGCCTGTAGTTTCTATTTAAATCTATAGCAACAGCAAAAGGTTTATGAATTTTTAATCTTGATGTGTGGAATCCATTCATTGGGTGTCTGGAGTAACTGGTCCTCTACCGCTTTCCTTGAGAAAAATGTGTTTGTTTGTTTGTACTTCTCTGTGTGCATCTACTTCTTATTAGTCAGGTCAATGGGAAAGCATTACATATTCATGAAATGAACAAATTAAAAAAAATGGAACATGAATCAGAGCTGGGATAAAAGAAAACCAGCCTTCCATGGCTTCAAAGCTCCCATGTGAAACTAGTTATAATCTAAACGAACCAATGTTTGTGTCTGTGTAGTCAGACTGGATATGAGAAAAGCAGTCTCAGACCGATAAGGAATGACCTTCATTGAATCACATCCCACTCTGTACAGTGTTGTAAGAAAGCATCATGTTTGATGAACCATTCACAAGTAGGAAGAAGACAAGACGAGATGTTAAATTAGACTGCAAAGGTTCAAATGTGAGCCGATTTTTGAATTTGTACGTTTCTCACTGGTGAGCTTTAGGGAGCTTCTTGGAAAAAAAAAAATAGTCCATCACACTTGATTTTATGCACTTTGCATTCATTCGTTGTGTGTGAATAAGTGCAGATCTTTCATTTTCATTCAACAGCAGTTTTTACATCTTTAACAAATTACTCTTCATAATTAAAAAAATAATTTCACATTATATACACATGTATGGCACAAAGTAAAGGGAGGAACATAAAATTCGATCACAAAGAAGAATCCCGAGGATCCCAAGTCAAGAAGCGGACTTGCTGTGGCGACCCCTGAAGGGAAATGCCAAAAGGAGAAGAAGAAAAAATTCAAACACAAACATCCCAGTATCTTTCTTTAAAATAGTGATCAGGAAGTTATGAATTTCATTCAGAAACTCAGAGTTTGACAAAAATATATATCATCAAACTGTATCGTCTTCTACTTCTTATCTGGGGTGGGATTCCGCTTATCCAATACCGTTCCCTGGCCAGCCATAGACATAGTTTCATCAGTGGATATTGATCAATGAAGTGGTCAGGATCTCACCCGCCTTTCCCAACCTGGTTCTTCTCTAAGTGTAGGAGGAACGTTAGTATAAAAACACAATATAACTTGATTTGAATGTTCATGTACCGTATTATTCCTTATACACGCGCATGCATAGCCACACTGATGGTGTACGCATCTATAAAAAAAGTTATTTGTGAGGAAAAAAAATCTGCAGGGCAAAAAAAATTTGGCTCAGTGTGATACCAGTGCCAGCACAAGTTGCACATGCTCGGTAGCACTATTTAGTGCTATTTCCGTTCCGTCGTCTTCCGCTGATCTGGGACCAGGTCGCGGGGGACACAGCCTTAGAAGGCTTCACTCTCCCCAGTTGCATCCTCCAGCTCACCCGGAAGGATCCCGAGTTGTTCCCCAGCCAGCTGTGAGACATACTCTCTCCAGTGGGTCCGGGTCTGCCTCTTGGGGCTGCCACCCAACTCCTCCTTCACCCGACCCCAACGGCCTCTGCTGCAGGTGGTGAGTCTACTCGAAGGGCGGCCCATGTCCCCTGTTCAGGCTGAACCCGATTCAGGAAAAAAACAGGGGTGTACTTCAATTAGAAGGTGTGTTTCTATTGGGAATAATACAGTATGTATTGAAGATCATGGAACAAAATATACTAAGCAAAGAATATTTAAGTTGCAACACGCTTATAACATTGATCAGTGGTGTTAAAACTAATTGCTTTCACATCATAGGAGAAATTTTCTTTACCTGTTGGCATTTTGTCATAAAGTAGTCTGGGGTGAAGGGAGAATTTTGCATCTCCTTTTCACTCCAGATTTGTGCCTTTGAAAGTCTACTCCATGACAGAGGACTTTAGCTACAGTCCCTTTCATGTTTTCAAGAAGGAGAACATTTCTATTGGATTTCTATTTTTGCAAAAAGCAGGTGGACATTTTTTTTTCTTACATGGCAGAAAATCTGCCAGAAAATTCAAGAGATGAGTTTCTTTTTCCAGCATTTGCGATAAAAGGCAGTCAAATGATTACAGAGCAACTCGAAAAGCAGGATGAACTTGTCAAAAAGACAGATTTAACTTAATTTAAAGAATTTATTGACTGACAAAAATAGCGTAAAACAAACTTTTTTTTTTTTTTTTAATAAATTAGCAGATTTGAACATCTACGTCAACACAAAGAAACTATTGATTCTTGGCTAAACCAGGTGGACCATTTCAAGAACGTATTGAAATAGTTGAGTAACATCCATGATTTTATATTCCTGGGCCACATCAGATGAGCTGGTGTTATGAATACAAACATGTGGCAGTGGATCAGCAAGACAAATGCAGAATCCTCACGTTTCCATTGTGACGGGGTGTGGATGTAAACCGTGAACTGCATAAATAAATGCTGTAGGATGCTGAATTTTACAAATACTTGGTGGCTCCAAAAGTCTTCATGCTTTGGAGGGTAATCAGTATAAAGGGGCCTGACTGATGATGGTTTTTGAGACTGATGCTGACACAAATTTAGAGGGTCCAAAAAAGGCAGGTATCTGATCAATTTGCAGATATTTTTTTATTTTTGTTAAATGCTAATAATAAAAGATTTGTATTTTTTATGTGCTAAAGTTGAGAAAACCAATGCTCATTTAATAAGCAATATTAAATGAGAGAATTCTGCAGAGACAATTTGTCATGATTAACCCATTTATGAGTGGAAAGAAAAAAATTCTGTATATTAAATTATATAATTAATTTTTTTTTCATTATAATTTAAATTATTATTCATAAAGTTATACAGTAGACTATTTTATCTAAATATTATACAACAAAATGAGTGATTTAATTTATCTTTAAAATCCTCAATACATTTATCTTTTTTTTTTTCAGCTTATCGCCTCATTGTGTAACCTGAGGAAAATACACTGTATGTATATATACACTATATTGCCAAAAGTATTCGCTCACCTGCCTTTACTCATTCTATGAACTGAAGTGCCATCCCATTCCTAACTCATAGAATTCAATGTGATGTCGGTCCACCTTTTGCAGCTATTACAGCTTCAACTCTTCTGGGAAGACTGTCCACAAGGTTGAGGAGAGTGTTTATAGGAATTTTTGACCATTCTTCCAAAAGCGCATTGGTGAGGTCACACACTGATGTTGGTCGAGAAGGCCTGACTCTCAGTCTCCGCTCTAATTCATCCCAAAGGTTTTCTATCTGGTTCAGGTCAGGACTCTGTGCGAGCCAGTCAAGTTCATCCACACCAGACTCTGTCATCCACGTCTTTATGGACCTTGCTTTGTGCACTGGTGCACAGTCATGTTGGAAGAGGAAGGGGCCGGCTCCAAACTGTTCCTACAAGGTTGGGAGCTTGGAATTGTCCAAAATGTTTTGGTATCCTGAAGCTTTAAATGTTCCTTTCACTGGAACTGAGGGGCCGAGCCCAGCTCCTGAAAAACAACCCCATACCATAATTCCTCCTTCACCAAATTTCACAGTTGGCACAATGCAATCTGAAATGTACCGTTCTCCTGGCAACCTCCAAACCCAGACTTGTCCATCCGATTGCCAGATGGAAAAGCGTGATTTATCACTCCAGAGAACGCGTCTCCACTGCTCTAGAGGCCAGTGGCGGCGTGCTTTACACCATTGCATCAGACGCCCTGCATTGCACTTGGTGATGTGTGGCTCGGCTGCAGCTGCTCGGCCATGGAAACCCGTTCCATGAAGCTCTCTGCGTTCTGTACTTGGGCTAATCTGAAGGTCACATGAAGTTTGTAGCTCTGTGCAGAAAGTCGGCGACCTCTTTGCACTATGCGCTTCAGCATCCGCTGACCCCTCTCCGTCACTTTACGTGGCCTACCACTTTGTGGCTGAGTTGCTGTTGTTCCCAAACGCTTCCATTTTGTTATAAAAGAGCTGACAGTTGACTGTGGAATATTTAGCAGCGAGGAAATTTCACGACTGGATTTGTTGCACAAGTGGCATCCTATGACAGTTCCACGTTGGAATTCACTGAGCTCCTGAGAGCGGCCCATTCTTTCATAAATGTCTTGTTTCACAGTCTGCATGCCTGAGTGCTTGAATTTATATACCTGGGGCCAGGCCAAGTGATTAGAACACCTGATTCCGATCATTTAGTGTATATACTGTATATATATGTATATATATATATATATCAACGTACATGTACTGTGTATAGATGTATTTATATCTATATCCATATATATTCACATGCATAGCTTTATAGTCTAGCCCCAGGATCACTGGAAAAGTCTGTTCCGTTCCATCGTCTTCCGCTTATAGGGGGCCAGGTCATGGGGGCAACAGCCTCAGACTGAAAGCACAAGCTTCTCTCACCTCATCTCCATCCTCCAGCTCACCCGGAAGGATCCCAAGTTATTCCCCAGCCAGCTGTGAGACATAGTCTCTCTAGTGGGTACGAGTCTATCTCTTGGTCTCCTTCCGGTGGGACGTGCAAGAAAAACCTCACCAGCAAGGCGCTCCGGAGGAATTTTGACCAGATGCCCGAGCCACCCCATCTGGCTTCTCTCAACCTGGAGGAGGAGCGGTTCAACACTGAGCTCCTCCCGGATGGCAGAACTCCTCACCTGATCTCTAAGTGAGAGCCCTGCCACTCTGCGAAGGAAGCTCATTCCGGCCGATTGTATCCACAATCTCATTCTTTTTCGGTCACCATCCCACAGCTGGTGACCATAGGTGAAGGAAGGAATTTGTAAAATGACTTGTAAATAGAGAGTTTTGCTTTTCGGCTCAGCTCTTTCTTTACCACGACGGAACGGTGCAGCATCCCAGTTATTGCTGATGCTGCACTGATCTGTCTGTCGATGTCCCGCTCCATCCTTCCACCACTCGTGAACAAGTTCAGATTTGTACTTATTTGTCCATCGTTAGATTTGTACATTCAAATAATCCAACAAATTAACAAAACGTATGTATTCTTATTGTATTTTTTTTTGTGTGTGGCATCGTTTTGCCTTTAGTTATTTGGTCGCAAATAACATGCCATAGAAGCAAATTTATTTTCATTGCGCGATTCTGTCTGTATTTGAATCGAACTACTCTACAAGGTCGTTGTGACCAGATTGATATTTCTCTGTATGACAAATGTAGACATGCATCCTCCTGGATTCCATTTATCAGAAAACCCTAAGATTGTGATTATTTAATAGGACAGTTCAACACATCTAACCGCATAAGTTATTAAAAGCCCATTTGGATATATGTGCAATGGACGACGTGAGAATACAGTAAATAAATTCCGATTTTATTTATTATTTCATGATGACTTATCTTGGCTGTAAAGATATTATGATGCTATGTTACAAAATGTTATTATGATATTTATGTGTAGTAAATGTAAAGTGAATTTTTCTAGCTAGTTGGTAAAGAGGTTATTTCTGCCATTCAGAAGAGGCTGACACCCCCCTATAGTCATTTTGCTGTACCCCCATGGTTATAAATCAAACATGACGCTCTTTAAATAGGGAAATTAATTATTTACACTTCAAGCCAAAATACCTTGAAGAGGAAGTAAAAAAAATACTGACATATCATAAGTCATATGCGAGTCTCAGAGGCCGGCCACTCTATTACCGTAGTCTAGATTTATAATGCTCTCATAACTGTTGAGCCACCAAAGGAGGTGCTTGGGGCAGATAGAAGTCTGCATTTCTTTCCTTTACACGAGAAAAATGGTCAGTATATGTTGCTATTTGACTCAAAAATACTAATTATTTCGGGCAATTGTGCTTGAAGGCTAATAATGTATAAAACAATTTTCTTTACATCATCATGCTGAACTGTTGTAAAAAAAAAAAATGCAATAAGCAAGGAGCTACATGTTACCTAGCAACACTGATGGAGCATTGCAATGAGTCAATTATTTCTACCCAAAGCGTGGATAATGGTGTTTTTCACAAGTACCAGGCAGATTCTGTGGAGTTTAATCCACTAATATGACAAAATAAAGCTAAAGCTCAAATATGTAAATTCATATATATATATATATATATATACTGTATGTACCAAATGCCAAATGCAATGTCTTTTTTCGCAGTGTGAAGGCATCAATCTTAGTAAAGAGCAGGTTGCATAAGTTGTTGGATTAGATTTTCCAATTAAACTGAATAAAAGGAACTGTAAGCAAAAATTGGCAACAACAACCAGCGAACTGTGAATAAAAGCAGATTATCTGTGGAGTTTTTGACCATTTCATCTACAAACATGTTATTATATAACCATGTGCGACATATTGACCAAAAACTATTTGCTCAAAGTGAAAATGTCCGGCGTTATGACAATCAGAATGATGATCTGTATGTTAAGTATTGCTGAAGAAATTTGCTCTGCCAGGGTCGGCGCATATGCCAACTCTGGCCAGCTCTATTGGTTTTTTTTAAATCCTTTACAACCAAATTATCCATGCTTTTTGTGCATCTTTTTGCTGGACCTGACAGGGAAAGCTTAAGAGACAGGAAGAGGTAACGAGATGGGAAAAAGAAGAGAAATAGAGAGGGTGACAAAATGAAGAGATAATCTGCAGTTACAATATTCAGCATTACGACCAAACTGCTGGATCATCTGAAGAGAAAAAAGTACAAACTAGAGTTTGAACCAAAGCTAAAGCACAAAACACAAACCTGTTCTACACGCATGTTACTGGATCTATAATAATAATGGTTTGGAGCAAGGAACATAGCGGACAGTAAACAGTGTGATACAGTGTGCGAGTGAGAGTGCATGCATGCTGCCGATGTGAACCATATCCTTATTGTGCGCTAACAGATCATCACTAATCCGAAAAGACTGGAATGGCGGAGGCATAGGCACCTACAACCTGGGTCTGCACTGATCCAGATCCCGGGATCCTGAGTCCGAGCAGAGGCGGCCGCCTAACCACCCAGCCAGATGCATAAGAGACCCCAGTAGAATGAGCTCTTCTACGTCGCTCTGTGAATTTCAGAATGGAACTAGGAATAGATGCCTCATTTCGCATCAAATTTAGTCTCTCAGAAATAATATAGAAAGGTTTTTGCCATTTCAGTCTTTTTTTTTTTTAACTTTTTATTTTCCCTTCCCAATCCAAAGCAATCTAAGTGAACAAGAAGTCATTTGTTTAGTGATTGAACAATATAATTTTTCCTCATCTACACAGAATAAATTAGAGGACAGTAATTTGATTATGATCCTAATCATCTGAACATGAGACTGAAAAACTCATTTGGTAAGTCTCAGAACTTTTCACTCATTCTTCCCCTGGATCACTTGTCCCTTTTGAGGTGCGGGGGATGCCGGAGGCTATCTAGTCCAATTTAAAAGAAAAGAGGCAAGATACTCCCCAAACAGGTTGCCAGTCTGTCACCAGTCCGTCACTTTCGAGCCCTCAGAGTTGAAAATGGAAAATTTAGGGTCAATTACTGCCATAAATATGTGATGGTCGTTTGGTAACATCTATCAAGCTACCATCTGCTTCTGACTGTGAGAGACAAAAAGTTTTGTAACACTCCAGCTCACATAAGATACCTTATTTTTTTACCAGCTGTTGGGCAAATATAAATACTCTGCATTTTTACTGTGGTGTTATTTTTTACCCGTAGACTTTGCCATTTTACTGGGAAAATAAATACTTTCTTGGACCTAGTTTCAGAGTGTGTAGTTCGGCTAGCACCATTTTACCATAAAACATTTCTACAGTGTATGTCTCCTTGAATTCTACGTGAAGCATAAAGGTTGCCTGTGGTCATGAAGTCGAGGGCACATATCACTCTCTGACTCTCTCTGTGTATGCAAATCAGAACAGCTGGGGCTTTGATGTTTTATAAGAAATGAGAGCGATGCCCTCATTTGGTTTAATGGGCTCTTGTAAAACTGATAAATTATACCAAAGCACTTAAAACTATGAAGATACTTCACACCAGCAAAGTATTCAGCATTACTTGAGGACAACTGGACAGATGTAGTCAGAGCTTTGTTGCATTGCACCGTTTCTGAGTTTATTGGACAGAAAGTTTCAAGACTTCCTGGGTTATGATAAGGGATGTAGCATTATGCAAATCTCAGAACTAGATATTATCATAATATTAACCCTCTGTACAGTGATTATCCTGATTTTGTGTTGAGTCTCACAATGTTATAGAAGATCCCACAAGTATGTAAATGTGCTCATGATAAGACTTGCAATATATTTTGTCCTTTAAATCCGTAATGATAAAAATGTTTTGTCACACTCAGCAAATTCAAAGCGATAAAACCATGGTAATATACCGTATCTGGTCACCTAAAGAGATTTTGTTCAAAGTGTAAGAACTCCAGAACGACAGAAAAGTGGTAAGAATGACTTTCTAATAATGTTTTTTTTTTTTTTTTAACCGTACTATATTAATCCCTCAATGGGGAAATGGCGGCACCAATGGTGGAAGTGAAAAGGGGGTTAAGTGTCTAACCTAAGCCAACCAATCTGAGCAAACCCTCGCAGACCTTAGAGCACGTTTAGGGTCCTTGGAGAAGACACCTAAGCCCCGCTTCTCCCACCATTGGCGCCATTGAAGGGCGTAAGGAGTGCAACACACAAATTTCCCCGGTGAGGGATGAATAGAGTAATTCATTCATTCATTCATTGAAACACCTCCTCCTTAAAAGTCTCTCCCGTTAAAGTGCAAAGTTTAAGATAAGCTTTGTCGAACTGTGAAAGTTCTAGTGCTCGTAAGTAAAATTTTCTGAACCAGAAACACCTTTACAATGGCGAAATTAGCATTTTTTTTTTAATCTATACAATTCTCAAACTTCATTCACTGAGCAGCGTGCTAGGGCAGCGTGCTAGGGCAGCGTGCTAGGGCAATATGTGCACCGTTTGTTCCTATTGGCTGAACACCAGTGCAAAGCATGCTGGTAATTGTAGTTACATTGGTCCGTCGACTGTTGAAGTGAAGTATGAACACTTGTTTTTCACAGATATATGATCTCTTATGGTACATAGCAACACAATATCAATTGTGTCACAATTTAACAATCACAATATTGTGACAATTGGATCCCTCGTTAGGGTTTCTCTTTGATGCTATAAATCAAAGACTTCGATTAAATTTATTTTGCTTTAGTAAGCTATTTCTGAAACAGTCAGTCTCTTCCTTCTTAACAAGATTTTTAAAACATGCATCGAAATGTTTTTGCATTATTCTTAAATTAAATAGTAATTTTTTAAACACATTTATTCAGTAAAAGTAAGATAAGTTTTTTTTTATGTGATTTGTATAGGCATAGAACGAGGGGAGAGGGGTATAGATGTGAGTCACCAACTCAAAAAAAGATCAAAACGCTTGTTGACAGCAGAGAAATACAGCCTGAGGAGCTTCAGTTCATCTTCTAACTAAAGTGCTTCTCAATATTCTAACATGCAACTTCCCATCATTTCTCGTGAGACTTCTTATAGTTGTATGATATAAGTGAGGAGTCACTAGTATTCATCATTTTAGTCCCAAAAACAGCAAAGAACTTCTTGTTCCAAAAAAGCACCTAAATATGAGTGATGAATCCTCCAAATGTCACTGGCTGGCTGTGGAGAAGTCTTATAGCTTTGGCAGGCATAGCCTAGAAAAAAGTATGATAAAAATCCTAATATAAAGCCATTTTATGACAAGTTTTTTCAATTTTTTTTAGTTTCTGTTTTTACGTAGCTAGTTTGTTTGTTGCTCACGGGACATTTTTGTTTTTATTGCACCATGTTTATGGTGCAATAAACTCAATTTAAAGAATGACTGCTAATAGACTGATTTGCTCTATGCTTATGATGGGAGCTTGTATTTAACATACTGTAACAGTACCCTTTCTATTTGCTGGCTGGCTGGCCATTATTTGAGGGGTTCAAAAGATCACCGATTGAGGGAGGCTATTGTGCCGTGGTAGAACGTTTGCCCTTGGACCAGAAGTTTTCTGGAAGTTCGCGGGATTGAGTCCCACTGAGCTAATCTCTAAGTGTCCTTGGGGAAGACACCTAACCCCCTGCTTTTCCCCATTGGCACCATCGTGGCAGCCTGTTGTGGTGTAATGCAGCACACAAATTTCCCTTTTGAGGGATGAATAAAGTATATTTAATTTCTTTGATATCTGACCTGGTAGCTGGAATAAAATAAAATTAAACAGAGGCTCTATGGTATGCCAACTTTACTAAAACATTTGTCAAGATAACACAAATTAACTCCATGAGATGTGAACACCTATAGTCACCAGCTGAGTGTGGTGACAGAAAGGACGAGATTGCGGATACAAGCAATCGAAATGAGCTTCCTCTGCAGGGCGGCTCGGCTCTCATTCAGAGATAGAGTGAAGAGCTCTGACATCTGCAAAGAGCTCGGAGTGGAGTCGTTTCTCCTCCGGGTCGAGAGAAGCCAGATGGGGTGGTCAAGGCATCTGGTTAACCAAAGCGGTGAGGTGGGGTTTTTTTTGTTTTTTTTTTAAATATACTTTATTAATCCCTGACCAGGAAATTTGTGTGGTTCTCTTCACCGCAGTAGGCTGTCACCTATGACGGCGCCAATGGTGGTCGAAACGTACGGTTAGGTATATTCTCGAAGAACCCCAGACATGAACTCAGTGGGATGCGAACTTGCGAACTTCCAGTTCGGTCCGCGGGTGAATGATCTAACCACTGAGCCACCGTCTTCCTTCAACCCACCAGGAAGACCCACTGAGGCAGGCATCAGACCCACTTGAGAGACTTTGTCTCACAGCCTGTCAGGGAACACCTCGGGATCCTCCCAGGTGAACTGGAGAATACAATCGGAGTGAGGCAGGCCTGGGTTTTCTATCTGAGGCTTTTCCCCCTCAACCCAGTCCCAGATAAGTGGACGACGACAGAACAAAATAGAAAGATTCAAACATTAATTTTCTTTTACCCACCGGTTTACGGCACTGGGGACTCAGACTTTTCTATCGGTGCATCCTCACGTTAACACACTTTCGTTTTTTTATTGTAGTCGTAAAGACTGCTTTTGATAAATATATATAATATATATTTGAAATAGAAGGCTTTTTAAAACTATTGTGAAGCATGTTTGGTAGAATTTTTTTTCCTTCAAAATCAATTAACAAGAGACCAAATTATTGCTTTTCTCTAATTGTGACTAATTAGAACACTTTGCCTGTTGATTCATTTTTGTTTATGGAGTTACATATTTTCAATAAATACATCGTCATAATGGGCAATTAGGGATTCTAATGTGAAACCATTTTTGTAACAAACTTTTTTCAGCCACAACTGTACAAGTTTTATTTTCCCCTATAAATCTTTTTCCACAACAGCATCCAGATCCGAAGCACTTCTTTGTTCGACTGTTTATTCGCAGCATAACGTTTCATCGGTAATTTAAGTTACTTCAAATTATTCTGTGCTGAATATCCAAAAAATTGAGGTATCTTAGATGTTCTTGGTAAACCTCTGAGAGAAACCCTGAGCTCTGCCTGACTGGTGGTGATAAAGCTGTTAAAACACATTCAAATCTAACTTAGTCTGTTTTTCACATTTATCTCCAGCACTCTGAAAAACTTCTAAATTAGTGGAAATCACTAAATTTTATGTTATGACACAGTTCACAATAGATTTTAGTTTCATTCTGCAATTCTCTCCCTATTTAAGGAATGGTGGAGATTATAGTGTCTTACTGATTCCCGGGTTGTTACCTCGGCGTGATGACAGCTGTCAGGGTGTGAATCAGCAATGTGGATTTCAGACAATTGCATTTCTCTTCATGAATAAACCTTTTGTAAGCCAACTTTTTCTAAACTTGGAATAGTGTCTGACTTGCCAGTGTCAGACTTTGCCAAACTGAATGCCTAATTGGTGCCTTCTTGCATTGTTTCAATTTCAAACCCCACACACAGCAACCATGAATCAGAAGCAAACAGGGAGAAGATCCACCCCTTCTGTGAGAAACTTTTAAAGATGATTTTATCATCAGTCCCATTCTGTCTCCAAATGAAGTTTAAAGTGATTGGAGCCAAAACCCACTGAACTCTGAGGCATTCCTACATCACCGGTATGACAGCATGCACAAAGCTGAACTGTAAAATTCAGGTAAGATATTCACATGCACACTGCAATCTATAACAGGCTTAACAAAAAAGTTAATCAAACTATTATGAATTCATGCAATAGTTTTAAAGAGTACAGATTTTTGAGTTTGATATAACTTTTTGGATGGTACACCAGTCAAATGTGGTTAAAAAAACCCTCAAAAATAAAGCTCTCAAATAATCAGTCGCTCTATGTTCCGGTTCAACCCCGGATGAAGTACTTTGTATAAGTTGTTGGTAAATGTCCATAAGGTCACAAAGTTTCAATTTTCTTTAAATTTTTTACTCTCAACCTTCTCAGTTAATTGAAAAGGACAAACCCAGTGGCGGGCCTTTACATCCATGTCTACACTTTGATTTTCACTCCTTCAAGCTGCTGTAGAGTCCGATCCAAATTGATAAGACATGTAATCTGATAATGTACCAAATTCATCACACTGCTAAGAGCCCTTTTTCCTTCTTCTCAGACAGACTCATTCATTATGTAAAGATCCATAACTCTGATGAGGAGGTGGTATATGCAGGAGGGTAGCAGACACATATATAAGGGGTGAGAAATGGGGAGAAAAAAATGAACGAAAAAGTTGAGGACGATGATATCTGGTGAATCTGTGGTAATTAGAGGGATTAATGAATCAGACAATGCACAAAATGAAGATTAATTCCCATGACGTTGACATCATGTTATGTATTTATCAATGTCTGGCGAGTATTGCATTAATAAGTTACAGATCCGCACTCTTGAATAATAAAGGGATGAAGTGTTTAATTCATAGGGCAACATGATCTGGTAGAAAATGTGATAGTGATGGAGAAACCGGCGGAAGAACACATTAGAAATGTATTAGGCGTCTAGGTTTTGACATTATTTAACTGAAATCAGTTGATTTATAATAGTGTAGTTACGTATGTGAGTGTTAATGTTTGCATTTTCAAGCGTTTGTCCAAATAATAAGTAAAAAGGTCAGCTTTAAAGTATCAAGGTTTTCTTCAGATGTCTACAGATTAAGAAAAAGAAAAAGACTGTTTTGTAAATTATTCCGCAGTGTGCTCGTTCATCTCTTCTTCAAGTAGTTCAATTGATTTTTTATTTATAAAAAGAATACAAAAAAAGAAGGCATTAAGTATTCCGGCTGTCCGTGCATCTGTCCATACTTTCTTAGCACTTTTGTGAACGTGCTTTTGGACCATTTTAGAGATTTAAAAAAAAATTGCCAAAGTTTTTAGCACCAGGGGTTTGCGGTCACAGAGTTTAAGAGCCCCAATTATATGACTGCTTCAACCCAGTTATCACATAGATCTCAACCTTTGGCTCGGGCCATGTACAGGAATAGGCAGAAGAGGTTGTTTTTCCTGAGAAAGGCTGAGGTCTGTCGATGCACATGTCGAGGCAGCTTGACCACAAGGAACAACGATCATCCGGGCAGACCGATAATGAAATATGCATCTGTGGTGGGGAGAAACGTGGCATCTGTGGGAGCTGTTTTGGAGAGGAGGCTCTAATGCAGGGCATCCTGAAAAATCCCCGTCACCTTCTGCACAATGTGGTCACAACCCAGAAAATGACCCAAATTAACAGGTTTCTCTTACTGTGCAGCAGGACAGAGCGCTCTAAAAGGTTGTTCATCCCTTCAGCCCTCAGGGAATTTAATCAAGCAGATGTGCCTGGATGGAACTGAGTCCAATATGAGTATTTCATTACTATTGATAGTAACTTTTATTATTGTACTGTTTCTATTTATTTGAATGCACGGTCTGCGAGATGTGTTGCTGGTGTACACTAGAATATAATAAAGTTTTATCCATCTGTCCATCTACAATTCGGTCTTTGACATAGGGCAGGTGTACATACATTGTTAAATAAATTCTTATTTAGTGTATTTGAAAATTTGTCAGGGTCTCTCTCCTCAGAGGCAAACGGTCATCTGGTGTCTACATCAGCAAAAAGAACAGAGTGTAATGCTACATGAGATTTTCTTGGAGGAATATGAGAAGTTTTCCAACAGAGCAAAAGGTTGTTCACTGCAAGAACCCATCTGCTCTTTAATGCAATTTCTCAGAGAACAGCATTAAACATTTATAGTGAATACTGCTGAACGCCTCAAACCAGGATGTTTATTAGAACAAGATTAACAATGTTACTTTTTTTTTCTTTAACAAGTTGGTCCAAACTAACAAATACATACGAGTCACGTGTTTGAATACATTCCAGTAAAGTGTGACTTATAACCTGTAACTAATGATAGTAGTAATTATGTTTTAAATACCTCTGAAACACATTAAATGCCATGACCGGCCGATTCCCACGGCCGTATATGAACCATAAAACATAGAGATACATGTCATGGGCTCTTAACTTCACAGTGCTCATTACATTCCCACAGATACATCTCAACCAACAAGAAAATAGCAAAATACCCTAAATGTCACTGCCCGTCCTTGAAAGCACTCAGTTTATTGCTGTCTGCTCTTCCATCAGTACCAATTACTGCAAATGAGTTTTAATGGATGATGTTGAAGTCCCCCTGATGTTGGAAATTTAGAGTCAACAGGCATGTAATGGAACTGCATTTTTCTAACACGTGACTTCAATCTTCCAGGCATTCCTATGCAACCTTGATTAAAGGCAATTACCAGTAAAATGTCAGCAATATGTTCTGAAATCAATGTTAATCTTTTCAACTAATGGCTTCATTAAAATCAAGCAAAGAAAAATATGGCAAGACATGTTATTTTGAAAAAAAAAAAAAATGAACCTGGACCGGAAAAAAAAGACCAGAGCCAGAGCTTGGTCCGTATAGCTGGCAGTATGTTGATTCCATTTCCAGTGAGAGTTGGACTCCGCCAAGGCTGCCCTTTGTCACCGATTCTGTTCATCACCTTTATGGACAGAATATCTAGGCACAGCCGAGGCGTTGGAGGGATCCAGTTTGGTGACTTCAGGATCGGATCTCTGCTTTTTGCGGATGATGTGGTTCTGTTGGCTTCATCGGACCGTGATCTCAAGCTCTCACTGGATCGATTTGCTGCCGAGTGTGAAGCGGCCGGGATGGGAATTAGCGCCTCCAAATCCGAGACCATCGTCCTCGCCCGGAAAAAGGGGGAATGCCCCCTGTGGGTCAGGGGCAGGACCCTGCCCCAAGTGGAGGAGTTTAAGTATCTCAGGGTCTTGTTCACAAGTGGGGGAAGGATGGAGCGGAAGATCGACAGGCAGATCGGTGCGGCATCAGCAATAACTAGGACGCTGCATCGGTCCGTCGTGGTAAAGAGAGAGCTGAACCGAAAAGCAAAGCTCTCAATTTACAAGTCGATCTACGTTCCAACCCTCACCTATGGTCACCAGCTGTGAGTGGTGACCGAAAGAATGAGATCGCGGGTACAAGCGGCCAAAATGAGCTTCCACCGCAGGGTGGCTATGCTCTCACTCAGAGATCGGGTGAGGAGCTCTGCCATCCGGGAGGAGCTCAGTGTCGAGTCGCTCCTCCTCCAGGTCGAGAGGAGCCAGATGGGGTGGTTCGGGCATCTGGTCAGGATGCCCCCCGAGCGCCTCGCAGGCGAGGTGTTTCGAGCATGTCCCACTGGGAAGAGACCAAGGGGTAGACCCCGGACCCGCTGGAGAGACTATGTCTCACTGCTGGCCGGGGAACGACTTGGGATCCTTCCGGGTGAGCTGGAGGACGCAGCCGGGGAGACAGAGGCCTGGGCTGCTCGTTTGAGGCTGTTGCCCCTGCGATCCGACCTTGGAACAAGCGGAAGATGACGGAACGGAACGGAAATGAACCTTTACCATTTAAACTTGTAGAAAACATAGAGCTCGATAAACAAATTGCATACGGAAAATATATGCTTCCATTAGATTTATTTATTACTCCTAATGCTAACTTTTTTTAAAAAATACCTATTTTATCGCCCTTGAAAAGATCTTTTCACATTCCAACGGAAAGACCTTCATTTTTTCAATCGTCAATGATCACAAGTGATTCGGGGTGTCTTTGGACAAGAAGAAAACCTTGAAATTCCTCACCAGAGGTTTTCAAAATGTTCTTGCTGATGTTTTAATAAACTTTGAGTAATGTAATTACATTATAACACTAGTCACACCGATCAAAGCAACAAGGAAGTTAAAAAAAAAAAATTACATCTGCAAGATGTTTTTTGCTGTCATTGATCAGTCAGATTGTTTCCACATGTGGTGTGATTTGAAGTTAGTCATAAATTTAAGTGTCTTCATGAGTTTTTTTTTCCGAAGCTAACTCAATTTTCTTTTATCAACTTTACTCTTGTTACACACAAAGTAAATTTGTCAAGAGAAGATTATCAGTGAGGTTTCCATGCGGCGTCTGCTGAAATTTTTTGTAAATAAAAATAAGTCAACACCAAGGAATCTAGCGACATACCTCTGCCCACCCTGTGCAACAACCTATGTTGATTAAAAATGGTTCAGGTTCATGTTATAACTAGGTTGAAACATCAGTTGTGAATTTTTTTTGCTACCATATTTTCAAAATTTATTATGTGGATCGTTTTGTAAGAATTTCCAAAAACAGATCAGTGGGTGGAGTTGGTGTTGATTTTGAAAGTAAAGTTCAAAGGACTGTAGTTCATTTACTATTAGTGGTAGAAAGTAATTAAAATTTGTAGGTGATCCCTTAAGTTCATCTGTGGTTGGTACTGAATATCTGTGGGCAGATTCATTAAAATCACTTTATTAATTTGACAGATGTTATGTTTGCTTTCTTTTTTTATCTCAATCTTTGTTTGCATGACTCAAGAAATCTAATTCATTCATCTTTAGTTGGTACTGAGTAATTGTAGGTAGTTTAATTAGAGCTGCTACAGTGGTTTGGGACACATCGCATTCGCAAAAGTGTTATGGTATTTTATGTATTAAAAGAATGATGGTCATTGTTCTAGCAGTTTAATGATCACGTGGTCATCATTCTAAAAGTTTGACAATTTAGTTTACTAACTTTGCTTCGTAACAATTTTATTCTTAATTTCAAATATTTAACTTTAAACAAAGAAATACTTTTATTTCTTTTATTTTTACAAATCAAATCTAGGAAGATTTTAAGTACTTAGGATCAACAGTTCAGAGCAATGGAGAGTGTGGAAAAGAGGTGAAGAAGCATATGCAGGCAGGCTGGAACGGGTGGAGAAAAGTATCAAGTGTGACATGTGATAGAAGAGTTTGAGCTAACATGAAAAGGAAAGTGTAAAAAACCGTGGTGAGACTGGCCATACTGTTTGGCCTAGAGACAGGGTTAGATGGAAGAAACTGACTTGCTGTTGCGACCCCTGAAGGGAAATGCCAAAAGAAGAAAAAGAAGAACTCTAGCATCAATGGAGTCATTAAATTACAATAAGATCTGTCTCTGGCTTTTTGTCAAAATATAGAGTTTTTTTTTTCTATTTCAAATAGAAGGATTACAACAATAGCCAAACCAGGATAAGATTTTTAAATGAAGACTTCTTGTTGTTAGTCATACACCTGTACAATTTAGTGAAATCTTATTGTCTATAAAAAGGCATTCTTTTCCCATGGACTGATTTATAGATTGGAAATGAGTCCACAAATCAGAAATCAATTTATTGCCATCTGACTCAATAATTGAACTGTCTTATAATAAAGACAGATCATGGTATTACCAGTAAAAACAGTAACATGATGGGATACCATGTAATACCACATTTGGTCATGTCTTTGTTGGTATCTAACAAAATACATCGTTTTTTTTTTTTGTTTGTTTCAATATTGAATAAAATTAAACAAGACTACTTTTTGCACATTTTTTTATCACAAATGTCTTTGTTAATTTCATTAGTGCTGAAGATTTGTAGAGCTTGGTATTGTTGTTAAATAAAAATGGGGACCCCCTTAGAAAAAGTTTGGGATGCATCGTATTATAAGAAGTAACATTTCTAACCAGAGAAGCTTGTAAATGTTCCGGCTTCTAATTAAAACATAATTTCCAAAAAGTCTGGTCTTCTAATCTTCTTTGTCTATTACCATGGCACTAACGACTCTGACCTTCTTTGCTATTAAAATCGCACCAGCAGACTGAATGGGGAATGACATGGTGGGAGTATGAAACTTGCTTGAAAAAGGAGAGCAAATGAGGAAATGACAGGATGACAAGGAGAAGACGGAGACACGACTTTTAGGAGCCTGGCATTCTGTAAGACCATAAATCTGTAGTTTATAGTAAAAAGATGGCAGATAATGTAAGGAAAGGTCAGTGCAGCGTGCCAGCCAGCAGTAGATCAGAAATACTGATGGCAATGGTCACACAGTGTTTTAGCTGAATAATTCAGGCCAAAGATGCAAAACCAGTCAGTGTAGTCCAGAAAACGGAGTGTAAAAACAAACTTTCTCATTTGGCGGCCAGAAACTACATCTTTCCTCTGAATAAACTTTCTAAACATTGTGTTGAGAATAACTCTCACCATAAAGCATGATTGACCTGTTTTTTAGCTACCGCACTACAAACGTGCCCCGGATGAAAACTTTTGTTCATGTCACACTGTTATGTCTTTTCGCTGATTGAGCAGGGGGTTTTCTGATTGCTATAAATTTAAGCTAAAGCCTGTGATCTCTGAATAGTTGCTGGAGTAATACAAAATTGAGCAGAGGCACTAGGTGGCACCAATCTGGCTGATTTTATCTTTGTCTTATGAAATTTTGTGTTATTGAAGACTTTGTCTAAGAAAAATGGCGGTGAGGTCGAGCAGCAAAAAAGTTCTGAATATTTACATAACATCGATTACTGATCCAGTTCCTACTGGATCAATTTGCTGCCAAGTGTGAAGCGGCCGGGATGGGAATCAGCGCCTCCAAATCCGAGACCATGGTCCTCCGCCGGAAAAGCGTGGAATGCTCCCTGCGGGTAGGGACAGGGTGCTGCCCCAAGTAGAGGAGTTTAAGTACCTCGGGGTCTTGTTCACAAGAGGGGGAAGGATGGAGCAAGAGATCGACAGGTGGATTGTTGCGGAATCAGCAATAACTAGGATGCTGCATCGGTCCATCGTGGTAAAGAGAGAGCTGAGCCGAAAAGCAAAGCTCTCGATTTACAAGTCGATCAACGTTCCAACCCTCACCTATGGTCACCAGCTGTGGGTGATGACCGAAAGAACGAAATCACGGATACAAGCGGCCGAAACAAGGTTTTTTTAAAACTAAAAAAATTTACAATTATGTAATGAATCGCCTTAAGAAGAACTCGAGCTGTTTTTTTTTTTAAATACGTATTTTGTTTTATTTTATTTGTAGATTTCTAGGTCATTTTAATTATTCCATCTTGTGACTTTTTAAAAAACAAATTAAAAAATATGGAGCATGATAAATCAGATCATGTAACTGTATTATAAAATGAAATTATTGGCCAAGTTGAAATCAACACCAGCCAATCTTTGGTAAGTAGTTTATTACATTTTCTTTAAATCTATTTTATACTCTAAATTACCATGAATTGTTTCATCATAAAAAAGATAATGAAAACTTTTTTTAAAATAAAACTTAAATTAATTTATGCCTCAGCGTTTAGTTAAATGTTCATGTCCTTTTTTTTTTTTATACAATCAGAATTCCAAAACGAAAGATTCAAAGAGGAATGTTTGACCCCGCAAATGCAATATGACATTACCTGGACAAACAGAGAGCAAACTTTTTGAGAAAATTCATTCACAGCCTGGTCTTATCATGTTTTACCAGACAAGCTGCTTGTTGACTTAACCTTGGTTTTCTAAGAGGCATTTTGGAGAGAAAATTATCATTTTGATGGGAATAAAGTCTTGATATGCTACTGAAGCATCACAGTGGTCAAAGATGGATGAACGTAAAAAATTTTAAATGAAGCTTTTACAGCTTAAACACCATCTGCAGCAGTTTTATGAAGTTACAGATATGTTTGTAACCATGTTTTTATCATCAATTTCAATCCATATTGAAGTTTTCCTTTTGCTTAAACGTCTTGGGCCTCAATTCTGAATTGAGTCGATCTTAGACTGAACAACCCTTTCTACTCATCCCTAATGCATTGCTTACGACACGCAACTTGTGATTCATCATAATCACCATGATTCTCCTTACATAAGCTAAGCTTCACTTAAGTTACACCTGCGACAAATTTCAGGCGTAAATCAACTCAAAATCTATCCCGCCCCAGCCACGCCTCTTGAACTCTAAATATACAGATCATGTAAATATTGTTATGCAAATGCAATGGTCCTCAAATGAGAAGCCGCCTGAAAATAGTTATAGACAATGACAAAGTGTTGCTTCTACACAGCCGGGCTGATGTCGCCCACAATCAAAAGAGAGAGGGAGGCGGTTATCACAGCGACTTTGTGATTGATACATTGACCTGTTGGTGAATTAAAAAGAAACATTCTAAGTGGAAAAAAACAGAAAGAAGCCGTATATCGAGAATTCCTGTCAGCTATTGGATCCGCTCCAAGTAATTCCAAGCCTGATGTATTAATGGTAACTTATTAATAATTATAATACTGTTTATGTATATGATGTAAAACATTGTGCAGAAGCATGTGCACAATAGTGCCTGGTTTCAAACTGAGTTCTAATGTGAAGATTGAAACTGAGCATATTTTATCAATAGCTATCTTTTCCATGATGTGCTCCATTTTTCTTTTGACAAACATTTGTCTCCTTGCATCTCTAAACATTTTACTTCACCTTCCTCAGTTCACTTTTTCTCCACAAGTGTTATATTTACAAACTGTGTTACAATTTGCATACTTGTAACACGCAAATTACAAGGTCACTTACAAGTGACCACAAATCACTTGTAAGTTGTGGTTACTTGTACTTTGACTTTGGTGCCAAGGACCAATCAGTACTTGGCACAAACATAGTAGAAAAAAGCAAGCTCAATATGCGAAATTTCAACCATAATATATTATAGTACACTGCATACATACGATACAAAGATGTTTCTACAAATTTTAAAATCATAATATACATCCTTTAACTAGAATGAACTTTACCACATTCAGTACTCTGTAGCTCTTGTCGACAACATATCAATAATCGATGGGCGAAGAGGATGGTTTGTGGTACAGGCAGTTGTCAACAAGGAAGCACATCTCGACAAAAAGTGAAGTTGTGGGTGCCTCTGCATCAAACTTTTCTTGCAGGACGGCCCTCACCCCAACTGTAGTGCTCTACTTTATGCAAGAAGTGAATGGATTTTTGAATTAATGCACAAAGTTGATCAACATGTGAAATAGGTAGGAGGTTTTCTTTTTAGAGGTCGAGGCATCTCTATCATCAGATGCATTCTGGAGAAGCAGCTTTGAAACCCTTTCTACAATCTTTCTGCTTAAGTTGACTTTTTCAGTCAAATTTGTTTACATAAATTTTTCAATCGAGTTCTCTTAAGCCCCAATTACCTCTTCCCAGCTTATTATATTGGATATTTTATATCATGTATTTTGCTGTAAAGCAACCTTGAGGGTTTTCAAAGGCGCTCATAAATAAAATGTATTATTATTAATAAAAAGAGAAAAATCAAATGATACTAAACTTCTTAACAATCTTCCCTTCTTTAGTGATAGAACAAAAAAAAGTTTCTCTGTCTATTTTCTTGCTAATCTGCCATTAGGCGGTGGTCTAAGGAGTTGGTGGCTCAGGGGTAGAGTTCGCCCTCAAACCGGAAGTTAAATGTAAGTTTGCGGGCTCGCACCCCACTGAATTCACGTATGGGGTCCTTGGAGAAGACACTTAACCCCCCGTTTCTCCCACCATTGGTGCCATCATGGTAGTCTGCTGCAGCATACAAATTTCCCTGGTGAGGGATCTATAAAGTATACATTATTATTCTTATGTTGCTGCGCAAAAGTGATCCAGCACAATTGAAGTGGTGTGCAGCAAACCTTTTTGTACACATGCGCATTTCACTCCAAGTACATGCACCTCTGAATATGTAATATTAGATTTCGACATAGTTGCTTTTTTAAATATGGGTTAAAGCTTGCGAGTGTCTTTTGTATTCCATGAGAAGACTTGCACCTGCACAGAATTCTGTGCCAACACTCAATGTGCATTCCAATGTGTGATTCCACAGATAGACCTGCAGATATCTGCTGGCCATCTACTGAGCTACTATGTTTCCTGGCCTGATACAGGCTGACAAACCTGCATATGTGAATCAGGACATGTGTGTGTGCATGGAAACACAATATAAGTGTGTGTGCACACCATCATGCATCAGCGTCTGTGCTTGAATCTCCTCAGGAGCATCTTCCTTCAGGTGTCACAGTATCATGATAAATGGGCTTAGCACCACAGAGACAACCACAATACCCCATGGCAATATATTTCCATAACTCCTCACTGCTTTGGAGAAATATATGCACTTCTTTGATATAACAGGGGCACCATTATAAGATATTATGTGATAGACCTCTGGCTTAAAAAGCTTATACAGTTGGCTGACTGGGTAGGAAGCAGGTCTCCGACTTATGAAAAAAGAATCGGATTTATAAAAAGTTTCCAGAGATAAACTCTTCGCATGACAGCAGCTGGAAACTATTTGGATGCAAAAACATAAAAAAAAGAGCATATTGTTACAATTGATATTTTCATTTATTGGAAAACGGCGTAGTGTGAGTCTTGGTGGGAATCCTAATTCTTTTATTTTTATATCTGTATTACTCATTTATAGCTAAAGTTCTTCATGCCTGTAGCAAAAATGTAGAGCGAATGTTTGCATCATTTTGTATTTTCTTGCAAAAAAAATTTACTTCAAATTATCTGACAAGTAGCACATTTTAAATTAAAGCTGAAATCAAGTAAGTAGAAGATAAAATAAAATCTGATAGTGATAGTTTTAAAACACACAAGTGATTTTTTTATTTCAAGAAAACTATAAAGTCTAATATCCTTTGTTATTTTCACCTTTTACATTTCATAAGCTTGAAATTGCCTGAAGCAAAACTTTGGGAAATAAGCAATGTAAGAACTTTATAGCGCCCTCAAGCAATTATCAGGACCTGTAATACTTTGTAGACCTGATAATCTTTGTAAAAATACATTCAAACTTATTTTTCCCTTGGCCCTTTTGCATTCATTACTCCTGAGACCCACCCACAACAGATTTGACGTGTGTTTATGAACATTATTCCTTTCTTAAAGCCATTCTCAGAGATGGTTTCAAATTTTTGCTCCTTGAAATTTCTCAAAACTTACTTCCCTCTGGCCATGCTATTGGGTACTTCCGCTTCCACCAGGGTTACAGAGTTCTCCTTTAGCCTTTTTTGACCCTGAGGAAATGTTTCCAAACAGCCAAACATTTCGACAGATAAAGAAATGGGATCTTTTGAGTCAGATATTGGGAAGATTTTCTCCAGCCACATTCATAAGAAAGCAGTGTCCAACCAATGACAGTCTGTTAAATTGTCCCAAAGGTCTTTTCGAGACTAGAAAATGATTTCCAGCAATTGTAAAAACTGTTATCTTTTTTTCAACTTTTATTTGGCCTTCAGACTTATTTGACATCTGCTGTTTGTGTTAACAGCCACTTCTAAATTGTGTTATGACGTATAGACATCGCTAAGAGCTCAGACTTTATCGTCTAGTAGTCTTCTCCTCAACCGCCTGGCTTTTTCTCTCAGGATTAGAAAACAAGTTAAAAGAACTTACTGTGGTTTATTTTGAGAAAAAGGGTGAGGCAATATAAGAATTCATAAGAATTCAGTAATATGGTATGCAATTTTTCTACCATAAACTTGATGCAAAAAAATATATTGTTAGCGTAATTGCAATACGGATGTGTTATTTCTGTTTATGGATAACTTGTTGATAGTAGTTTCACTGAAGTTAGAAACAGGCGTGCTGCAAAGATGGAAGGCATGTAAGAGGAATGGGATGAAAGTGAGGTCAGGGGAAGGTACGTAAAATGTGTCAACAATGTGCATAGTCGAGTCATCGCTGTAAAAAGCACTCGTTTGGTGACAAATGCAAGACCTAAGACCCCAAAACAAGGTTGCTGTCCCCATGACCTGACCTGGGATGAGCAGAAGACAGTACAGTATGGAATGCTCACTGTTTAGAATTTGCTTTATTCTTTCTTAACGAGTAACCGGTAACAACCTATGCCGGAGTAAACAGATGGAATCATGACCGACAATCCGGTTCTTTGGTCCTAAAAGATTCATGTAAACTTATAAACCCAGTGGTGTAGACTGCGGGTATGTTCAAGGGCAGTGTTTTGCTTGAGGACAGATGTAGTAAGATTTAAACCACCAAACTTCCAATCAGAACACTCCATTTATCCCGTGCTCTCCATTGGATGAGGATTGCCACCATCTTTATCATTCTACATGCATATTTTGGCTTTGATTTGTTCTTCTGGTACTACTTCTCTAAATGGGCTTTGCATGTGTACTGAAGCTAAATTGAGATCATGCGGTCACCATCAACAACCTCTAATGGCGTGTCCATACTGGAGGATTAACTCGATTATTTAGACAGTTAAATGAAACAAATAGATTTAGTTAATGGCGATGGGGTGGACTGAGCTGAATATCATAAGTTATTTAAGCCTCTTCTGCAGGTCAATTAGTAAATTCTTGCTTTTAAAATACTCCCTAAAGGCATAGTGAAGCTCCACTAATGAATCATTCTCTGATTGGTTTCTGCTTCTTCTTACTGTTGTACTTTTATGCTTTCCATCAATAAAATGTGCCACAGAGTTGGCTAATGAGTATTTATTCTGAGTTCTGAGTAAGACCAACACTGGTACTGTGAAGATTCTGTATTTATTAATGATTTAGAAACTTTGTAAAACAAATTAATCACAAAAAAAAGGATTGCTTTGTGCAGAAAAGACACAAAAACCAAAATATCTAAATCATATTTTGCTGCAAACCTTAACTGAATTTTTGCTTTGAAACACTAAGAAAATGAACACATACATGTGACAGTTGAGTTCATCTTGTCTTTTACCTGCAAATTGAATGCTTTGAAACCTTTTGCAAGTGTTGATTACTCCATACTTCTTAATCCAGCCTGTATTTGTACAGCACCAGCAGCTGTAATCAATTGGCAGGTTGATGAAAATGCATAATGAGGACACAGAGAAAGATGCTGAGCTGATGCAATCTCATTATCTCACAGCTTATGCTGATCTGCCAAACTGGACTTGCCAAATTTACTGGATTTTTCTCTAAGCCTTCAGCAAAGGAAGGTTGATGAGCTTTTTTCTCCCTGACTTACTGAGGTGTGAATAAAGTTATCAAGTCAAAGCCATAACTACCTAAGTGCAGTCAAATGTTTTCAAGATTTACTCAAGAGTGTTTTTATTATCAGTAGTTTACCGATTAAGGTGATTGAGAGGTGTATTTCCACCTTGTGTCATTTTCATACAGCCAGAATCCACAAACAAACAACTTTTCATTTTCAAAAGCACATTTTTTCCAATAGTAAGAGTAATCATCTACCACACAGCGATCGATGTTGATAAGTCAATGGTGATATTTTTTTCTTTACTTTCACAGAAATCAATAGAAAATAGACAAAACATTACATTCTTTTTCAGCCCATCTGTAACTGCCATAGATAGCGTTTATTTATAACCAACAACACTCCACCCCATCTTATTACAGACTGAAATCATTAATCTCCTTCAGATCTGACTAAAAATGCTGCAATTGATAAATGAGTGTAGGAGTTACAATGGTACCCAAGTACTGCAATATCACAGAAAACTTTAATTTCCACCTCTAAAAACAACTATACTGGAGATGTTTGTAGCATGTATCGCCTTCTTTAACTTTATAGAAAACTTATTTGATCTTGGTGTGATTTTATTATACCTCCTTGAGCCACCATCGTAACGTAATTCTAGGAGCTATGTCTTCTGGAACTTAATTAGACGAAATGAGTTACTTCCGCAAGATGACTGGGCTCTCACTAAGAGAAAGAGTGAGTAGCTCGGAGTAGAGCCGTTGCCCCTTCGGGTTGAGAAAAACCACATGGGGTTGTTCGGGCTTCCGGTTAGGATGACTTCAGAGCGCCTTGCTGTTGAGGTGTTTCGGGTACGACCAACCGGGAGGAGAAAATGCAGGCTCCAGACCCGCTGGAGAGAGTATGTCTCACAGCTGGCCGGGGAACGCCTCGGGAACCTCTTGGGTGAGCTAGAGGATACAGCCGGGGTGAGAGAAGCTTGGGATTCTGTCTGAGGCTATGGCGCCCGCGACTCAACCACAGATAAGTATAAGACAACGGAACAGAAGTAATTCTATTATTTTCAACTAATTAAAAGCTAAGTTACAACTCTTTAAAAAGGTTAATGTAGGTCATTACCACTATTGTAGTGTTAATGACTTTTTGAATTCCCAATTTTGAGACCTCAAAATTTACGCCTGCTCTTGCAAATTACACTTTCAGCTGTAGCTACCTGACTTACATATTGACATTAAATGGGTCGGAAAAAATACAGTCTATTCTGACAACTTCAGAAATTCATTCCCATCAAATTCTCACTTAATTTTATTTTTGATAAAAACAGACTTTTTTTTTTTAGTTTTGACCTAAAATGGCACAGGGTTCTTCTAAAATTTTGTGGCAACTTCACAGAATTGGTATTGCAGAAATAAATAACTCTCAATTTTTCATTACATTTTCACTAAAGGTTGCATGTCCAAAGTTATTTCTATCTTTTGGACTGATACGAAACTTTTTTTCATGGGTCGTTGCTGGAGTTGTAAATTTTTAAAGCTAACTATTACACATGTGAGATGTCAAAATAGAATTCAATCATGCAGAATTAGAATTTTATTTGACTTTTATTGAGCTTAACAAAAACAGAGTAAGATTTATTTTTTTAAAAAAAGCCTTAAATAACCAACGATTTTCTCGTGGAGAAACAACACTGTTTAAAGTGAGAAAAACAACAAGACAATTCATCATTCTGCCGCGACAAAACTGCACGGGATAAGTTAACAAATCGATAAAATAAAGAGAGTCATGGAATTGTGTGCATAAACTACAATAAACATGTATGCTTGATCATTTGAAATCAAACTGGCAGCAGTTCTGAATTCATTTTGCTTTCTTGAAACAAAATTTGAGTCCATGCTGGTAGATTTTCTTTCCCAGGAAGTACCTCTAGCGATAGGAATAGCATAAATCAAATATCCCTGTTGATGGGGTAACACAGCTAAAGTTAGGGCCAAACCTTAAAACATCTCCAAGTCTTATTAGTTGAACTTCTCATGCCAAAAAAAGACTAATCCATGTGCTCAGGAGCTATAACCTGACAATTAATTGTCATCTTTGACAGACTAAAGTGTGAGTTAATCAAAGATTTGTGAAAGTGAACTGCTGCGCGTCTTGAGCTGCTGAAAATGATTTTTTTTTTTCCCTTAACTGCCAACTGTGTATTTTTTTTTTTTTTAAACTCCAACTCTGCTGAGGTGAACAGAAACCAAGCCTGCCTCCTCAGATTTCTTCCCACTTGAGGAGCAGCTGCTCTAATGACATATCAGTCTTAGAACCATGAATACATGGACTGTAAAATTGAAGAGAGTGCCGTCACATTTATTTCTCCCCAGTTTTTTTTTCATTCAGGCTTCAAGCGTCTGTGTCCCACTGTAGTTAATTGCAGTTCTAAGCCGGCGCAATGCCCTCCCTGTCTATTACGTTGCGCCTGGCTATGTCTGAATTGTCTGTGTTGATGTGAGTCACTCTAGGAGAGAAATTCAATTACCTCCCCTCTCTACCCAGTCATGGCCCTGCCCAGCAGAGCTGAAGTATGACTGATATCAGGAGAGGAAAAGAGGAGGGTAGGGAGACAGTGAGAAAAAAGGGATAAACTGAATGGGTGTGCATTTAGGAAAGATGGCAAATTAAAGATGGGCATAAGAGAAAGAGACATCTGCAGATAGAAAGAGATGGAGGGACGTTCTGGGAGAATGTGAAACTGGGGAAGATGGATAAAGACAACCAGGGGGAGCAGAATGCTGAGATGCGTTTCAGCATAATCTAACATTTACCATACGACCAATTTGTCCTTGATGGCGGCCGGAGAGATATAAGCATTGCATCCCGGAAACCCGATTATTGGAAGCAGTTTGGTTTTATGAGACAGCAAATAAAAGTCCAAACAAATGGATGTGCACTCACCACGCAGGCCTGCTAAATGACTTATCTCTCAGCATGTAAATCTTTGCATTTATAGAGGTTTACACAATATTTTTAAATCTATTTAAACACCTGATCAATATCAATGGTAGTCTATATGATGTGATATTTTGCTCTGCTGGAGGCTTTCCTACAAGTTTATCAAGTTTTAAGAAATAAAACTTACTGTGGATGATAGTTTATAGACCTATCATTTTAATAGTTATATATCAGGCTGAATTTTAACTTTAAATAAAACTAATGCACCAACTCTTTTGGTTAGTGACCATGTTGAGTCTTTGAAGCTGAAAATCAGCATTGCTCCATCATTGGTCATCCCAGTTCATTAAAGTTTGGAACTAAACTCTGCTTCACCAAATTCAGCCCTGACTCACTCATATTTTTCAGAGGTTGAGATGGTTTATATGGGACTGACCTGTCAGAGATGTAGTGTGTTCTTAGCCAGTGAAGAGACCTGTACACAAGCGATGCTATTTAAAATCCTCTGAGCTACAACAAATGGAGGCCTGAAGATAGAACAGATACAATCCAGGTTCGAGTCATGACCTGAGCATCATCACACTGGATGTCCTGCAATTGCCTAACTTCTGGTTTAGAGAGTTCAGAAAGCAGAACGTTCCAGTGGTTTGACTTACTGAAGATGAAAGCATGAATAGGTTCATCTAAGGAGTTACAACAAAAATTGTTGAAAAGCTGTGAGTCATGAAAAACACTGTTAAAAACAAAACCAGAGATCAGGCAGTTGCATTAATCTTTGATGGTTACAGGATGGGGCAAAAGTGCCGTCATAAGACAGTCATCTAAACTGGTGATGGGGTGAGATGGGGAGGTTTTTATCACCACCACATTTTAATGTGTTTTGAGAGCTCAAAGTAAGAATTGGCTAGTCATTAACTTGAATTATTTGTGCTAAGGGGCAAAAGAATGCACAAAAACCCGAATAAGGACAACTGAGAAAGTGTCATGAGAAACTAATAATTTACAGTATCGTAACTGAATAGTAACTGAATAATTGTTGACAATTTTTTGATAAGAAAACTATGGGTGCTAGACTTGATAGTTTCTTGGGACTTCGCAGTTGGGATGCAGGAGATATCGTCTTGCTAAGTAAGTGAAAATAATAATAATACATTTTATTTGTAACGCACCTTACACTTTAAGAAAAAAATCCCAAAGCGCTACATAAAAAGCTAGAAAAGGTAAAAGCAATAAAAACAATTAAAAAAACAATCTATATTCAGAAAAACAGAAAACCATAAAGTAAAAAATTAAAAGCCATATGAAAAAGAAATATCATTAGGCAAGTTTTCACACTTTGTGGGGCCATGAGGAGTTCTGGAGCTCATTCGAAAGTCGAGGGGCAATGACCTGAAAGGCTCTGTTGCCCCGTTCTTTACATGTGGCCATTGATTAAAATAAAACTGTTACACAAGAGCTCAGGTTTAGTTGATAATACAACGGGCACAGGATATATTACAAAGTTGTCTTCAATAATTTGATCAAACTTAAAAGAAAAAAAACACTATAAACAGAAAATAACCAGTGATAAAAAAAAAAGTGTAACACTTTCAGACTGCCACAAGGACCTCATAAGGAAGAAATGTTTTGTCCAATAAACAGATAAGCATGTCAACTTCACCATAGAGAGGTAAGAACTGCCAGTCAGCCTGAGGTGAAATCAAGATGACCCCAGGACTAGCTACAACAGCAATTGTCATTGGTCATGACACCATCTTCATTTTTCATCCATCTTTTCTGCCACACTTGGAGCAGAATGTCCAATATAACGCTTAGTATTACTGTTCTTGCACATATGTAAAAAAAAAACATACCACATGCCAGCATTTGGTTTCAAACCATACCATCATTATCACACAATAGGGATGAACATAATGGACAAAATATGATCCAGATAGCTTCAGATATCTAGCATGATAACAATAAAATGACCATTAACAAATATAGAGCATTCTACTGCGTAATTGAGCTTTTCCAAGCTTAAAAGAATAGATTGTGACATTATGCAGCAAAGCATTGTAGGTGCTCTGACAAGTGATAATTAGTTAACTAGCAAAGCTTCTGATAAGGTTTCCTCTGTCAAAAAAATTATCCATTTACAGTTGTAAGCATGTGTAAGATTAACTCAATATTTCACAACAATTTTGATCTCAAAGAGCATTTAAGTTTAGATTTTGCATATATGTAACTTGCTCCAAGGATCACTTACAGTATGCACAAGCATATTGATGTTAATTGTAAAGCAGGCTATTCAGACTAAACCTTTTGACTGTAACACAATCACAACTAAAAAATCTCCAGATAATGCAGCTATAGCCCTTGGAATGAGTTGTTTGCTACATTACATACCTGTTCCACCCTTCATAATTGAAATAAATATCTCACCACTTCTTGGGGAGCAAGTTTATCACACACTTAAATGCATCATCAATAGGAAAATCTTTTAATAGTTTTTATCGTGGATAAAATAATAGTTTTTAAGTACTTAGGGTCAAGAGTCCAGAGCAATGAAGAGTGTGGAAAAGAGGTGAAGAACCGTGTGCAGGCAGGCTGGAATAAGTGGAGAGAAGCATCAGGTATGATGTGTGACAAAGGAGTTTCAGCTAAAATGAAAGGGAAAGTGTAAAAAACTATGGTGAGACCAGCCATGCTGTTTGATGAGAAATAGACAGGAAACAGAGATGGAGGTTGCAGAGATGAAGATGCTGAGGATCTCTCTGGGAGTGACCAGGATGGACAGGATTAGAAATGAGTATATCAGAGGAACAGGACATGTTAGAGCTTTTGGGCATAAAGTCTGAGAGGCCAGACTGAGATGGTTTGGACATGTGCAGAGGAGAGAGAGTACATCGGAAAAAGGATGCTGGGTTTGTAACCGCCAGGCAAGAGGACTAGAGGAAGGCCAAAGAAGAAATCTCCTCTTTGGCCTTCCTCTAGTCCAGTGAAGGAAGACATGAAGATAGTTGGTGTGACCAAAAAGGATACAGCAGATAGGGTTAGATGGAAGAAACTGACTTGCTGTGCCGACCACTAAAGGGAAATGCCAAAAGAAGAAGAATAATCGTGGAATGACAAATTCTCATGGAAGGAAATGTATTGGTCAATGTAAATGGTAAACGGTAACACATGTTCCTTATCAACTGCACAGCCACCAATCTGGAACCGGTATACATCGTTTTGATCTTCCAGCCTCCCGCTGAATGCAGGGAACAACCCAGAATAACCTGATCTTATTCTTGCCCTCTGTAGGATATCCCTTTGACAGCTACAGGTAGATCTACACCTTTACAAACAATGTGTCAGCCCATAGCTTTAAGATTGTGTTTACCACAAAGCAAAACAAAAGTGTATTTGCACAGCTCCTGTTCCGCATGTACCTGATGTGTGCAACATATCTGCAGACATCCATCCACTCACAGCAGTAGAGGAGGAAAATTGACCCAAGGGAGGCAAAGGCAGCTGTACACAACAAATAGTTTTGAAAGAAAACTGCTGAGTCGACTGTTGTGGAAGACACAGGAGTCTTTAGTAGAGCAGAAATCTTCAATTTGTGATCACTGTTTGATATTCAACAGAAAACTGTAAGCCAACTTCTTGAAAAAAAAAAAGTTGAAATATGAATGCATATGGGTGAGTGGAATTGGTAATTAAATCTTCACGTCCAACACAATTATTGAACTTTTTAATGTCGGCCCGCAAGACAGAGACAATGGAGATGGAGAGAAAAGAATAACACAAAGGCAATCCGAAGAGATTTAGTCTCAAATGGCTTGTAAAAGTATATTGCAAAGAAAAATCCAATACTAATAATGTTTTAAGAAAGAGTTTAAGAGGCAAAGTGAAAAAAGAAGGATATTAAATGGTATGGTATTTTAACCTTAATACAGTGAAAAAATAAGTTATACTATAGTCGATTCTTACTTCATTTCACTTCATCCTTAGAGTTTTTGGTTTTTTTTAATGTAGGAGCTATTTAAACCGATGAAAGAAACCAGTAAGTTTAGTTCTTTTGTTGTTTTAATAAAACTTTTAATAAAAACTCATGATTAGTAAATTAGCAGGAGATCGACGGGCGGATCGGTGCAGCATCAGCAATAACTAGGACGCTGCATCAGTCCGTTGTGGTAAAGAGAGAGCTGAGCTGAAAAGCAAAGCTCTCGTTTTATAAGTCGATCTACGTTCCAACCCTCACCTATGGTCACCAGCTGTCGGTGGTGACCGAAAAAATGAGATCGCGGGTACAAGCGGCCGAAATGATCTTCCTCCGCAGGGTGGCTGAGCTCTCACTCAGAGATCGGGTGAGGAGCTCTGCCATCCGGGAGGAGCTTGGTGTCGAGCCGCTCCTCCTCCAGGTCGAGAGGAGACAGATAAGGTGGTTCAGGCATCTGGTCCAGATGCCCCCCGAGCATCTAGCTGGTGAGGTGTTTAGGGCACATTCCACCGGGAGGAGACCAAGAGGCAGACTCTGGAGCCACTGGAGAGAGTATGTCTCACAGCTAGCTGGGGAACGACTCTGGATCCTTCCCTGTGAGCTGGAGGATGCAGCTGGGTGAGAGAAGCCTGGGCTTCCCGTCTGAGGCTGTCTGAGGCTGTTGCGACCTAGCCCCGGATGAGCAGAAGATGACGGAGCGAATTAGTAAATTCTTCTTGGAATGTATGGATTTTATAAAAATGTCTTGTTTCTTTTTATTATTTTTTTATTTTCCGAACACTTGTGTATTAAAATAAAACCCACTTCGTGCCAGTTCTGATCAAATAAACTTAGTCTATGAATTCAAAATGACTCAACATTATATTTTCTTTCAGAAGTAAAAGAAACGTAACCTTTAGAATTAGACTTTAATTGGTACGTGAAATAACATTTTTAATCAGTGGGATGATAATTAGCCGTCTGGAGACATTTTTTTTTAGGTTGGCAACATGTGAGATTCAAAGCTTTCTAACAAGTTTATGGTTTCACGATTACAAAAAGATTTTATGATCTAAACCCCGTGGGTGCTTATCAGGCTATAAGAGATTAGATATCATTTTGTTTTAGTGTTTTCCTTCATGATTCCTGACAAACAGATGGTGAATAGATAGAGAAAAATTCTTAAAAGGGCAAAACAATCTAAGTTTCAACAAGATAAGACATCTGAACCAATAAAAATAATTTGGCTTATTATTGTGGTTCTGTTACTCGAATGCTGCAGCTACTAGATTTTTATTGAATATAAAAAATTTAAGCATATATTCATTTTCTGTACTGCTTATTCCCTGATGGGGTTAGGGGTGGTGCTGGAGCCTATCGCAGCTGATTCAAGGCAAGAGGGGAAGTATACCTCGAACCATCGCCAGTCTTTCAAAGGGCCACGCACACACTAATTCCTAGGGAATATTTCATAGCGGCCAATCAACCTAACATGTATGATTTTGGAGGGTGGGAGAAAACCAGAGTACCCAGAGAAAACCCACACATACACGGGGAGAACATGCAAACTGCACACAGAAAGGCCAGCGTTCCAAGCCTCGTTCCCCACCTGGGATTCGTCCCCGAGCATCTTATAAAACTTTTCAATTCAACTATTTTTCGGAGGGGAGGCCGGGGGGGCGATCTAAAAAAAAATGCAGTACTTAAAAAGAACGTATGGCGATTTTGAGAAGTGATAATTGTTACATTATAGCATATATGAATAAAAATAAATGTGATACGTGCCAAACAAGCTTATAAATACATTTATTCAGTTTCACTTCCGTTTTTGACACCGTCCTCTCGCTCCTCGCAGAGTCGTGCCCCGTCATCTATTGTGATCAGATAACAGCTTGCAAATTACTCAAACATATATGAATAGAAAACCACTAAAACTATGTTTTCGATGTGGAATAATGCTGATTTTAAGAAAAAAAATGTGTGTTCGAGAAAGGACTTCAGTGAGACAGGAATCCCCATGAACAGTGATGTTTGTAGATGACATTATGATCTGTAGTGAGAGGAGGGAAGAGGTGGAGGAAAAGCTGGAGAGGTGGAGGTTTGCATTACAAAGAAGAGGAATGAAGATTAGCCAGAGTAAAACAGAGTACATGTGTGTGAATGAGATGGCAACGTGGGGTTACAGGGAGAAGAGATAAAGAAGGTGGAAGGTTTTAGGTACTTAGGATCAACAGTCCAGACTAATGGAGAGTGTGGAAAAGAGGTGAAGAAGCGTGTGCAGGCAAGCTGGAACGAGGAGAGAAAAGCATCAGGAGTGATAGTTTCAGCTAAAATGAAGGGGGAAGTGTAGAAAACCGTGATGAGACCAGTCATGCTGCTTGGTGAGAAAAAGACAGGAAACAGAGATGGAGGTAGCAGAGATGAAGATGCTGAGGATCTCTCTTGGGAGTGACCAGGATGGATAGAATTAGAAATGAGTATATCAGGGGAACAGCACATGTCGGAGGTTTTGGAGATAAAGTCAGAGAGGCCAGACTGAGATGGAGAAGATGCTGGGTTTGGAACTACCAGGCAGGAGGCCCAGAGGAAGACCAAAGAGGAGGTTCATGGATACAGTGAAGGAGGACTAAAGAGATGGTGTAACTGAAGACAGGATTAAATGGAAGAAACTGACTTGCTGTGGTGACCCCTGAAGAGAAGGAGAAGATGAAGACCCTTCTTTTAGAACTAAGATTTCACTTGCTGTAAAACTTACTATTTACATAAATAATCCAATATGATGACTTTTTACTAATAACGAATGATAAAAGTTGAGTATTTCCTCTTTTTTTGATAAATCAATCAGTGTTTTGTTTTTTTTTTCTCCTTTGGCTCTTGCTTCCCAAACAGGCAAATGTACCGTTGTTGCATAGTGTGGTAATACTTTTTACACCGAAAGAAAAATCAGAGTCACGCACTCTTTGGCATTTAGACTTAGAAAAAGGTCAAATTAACAAAAGAGTTTGAAGTCCTTATTGGATAAGTGCATAACAGTTACACCTTTGTGGTGCCAAAAAGGTGTAGCTTAATAGTTTTACTCATATTTCATAGCTACTTAGCGGTGAATTTAGATAATCAAAATGGCCGATTGCCAGGATGTCAAAAGCCCGTCTCTAAGCAGCTTTTTTCCTGCTCCAACATTTTTATTTAAAAGCATTACCTCTAAGTGCTTTTTGTTGTACGACAAGGCAAAGCTAAGCTTCATTTCTACCCAGGATAAAAGCCAGATCAGGGTTGTTATGTTGCCATGCTACCAGTCCAACAATCACTGCTCTGACAATAAAACAGACAGCAATCAGCCCAATGGGCAATCGATTTATTCAAGAATAACAGAAAAGATGACCGACTATGCTTTTTATCTATTCAGGGAGTCATTAGTCCAAGTATTTTATGAGTTGCATTTCTTACAATAACACACTCTACCTAATTGGAATCCCTATGATTACATTATCAATACATCCTTTACATTGTACAGTATCAGTGTAATTTCATTAGTGCATAAACGTCCACTGAGGACATTAGAAATTATTAATTTTAAGCAAAGCTGTGCATAGTTTGTCGAGAAAAAAAGACCAAAAGAAATGTAAAATCCAATACATCTCCCCATTTTTAAACTTAGCTGGTAATTGCTGGAAATGAACTAAAATAATCTGCTGCATGAGAATTCATCTTCACTCATATTCAGCATTAGGAAAATAATTTCGAGTGCTCGCCTCGTGCTTGTCTGGTAAATTGCATGGAGCAATATGCCTCAGAGAACATGTCTTGCTGGATTATTAAAGTCTGGTTCTGTCTATATTGATTGGTTCTAACGCCCTTGAGGAAAGCAGGCTGTTTAGTGGTGTGACGGGCACGCTGAGTCATAAACACAGCGACAGGATGTCAATGAGCCATAAACACTTCTATAAAAACTATCTTTCCCTGCTGCTGCTGACATTTGTTTCCCATCACATAAACACAGAGGTGAATTGACAAGGCATTTCACTGCATGTATTTCTCCATCAGGCGATTACTACATTGAGAAAAAAAAATACAGCGACATTGAAAATAAACTGGAGATAAAAGTGGTTTTAAGTGGGCTCATCCAAATCACCACTTTGGCTTTCTAAGAAAAACACATTTACGAGGTACTTCTCTGTTAGAAGATCACAATAGCAGATGTGGTATTGACAAAAAGATCTACAATTTTTTAAAGCTATCTTGTCTTCTTTAATTATAGGCAAGGTGATTCGTTTATTTCACATCTGTTTTGTTCTCACATCTGTTGTCCAAAAAGAAAAAAAAACACTGAGAAAATAATGGTTGTCATCTGTGTAACATTCAGTTGCTAGGCGCTCTACTGCAATAGCAAGCAAGGCCTCAAGATTGCATATTTGCCAGGATGCATACAAGTCACCCAGTTTCACCAGCAAAAAACTGAAAGCATCACCACGGAAAAATTCGTTCGGCAATATACATTTTAATTGTTCCATTTCGTTGTCTTTCGCTTATTCTGGGAGGGGTCGTGGGCACAACAGCCAAACATGGGAAACCCAAACTTTCCTCACCCCGGCTGCATCCTCCAGCTCACTCAGGAGGATCCCAAGGTGTTCCTCGAACACCTGTAGGACATTGTCTCTCCAGCAAGTCCGGGTTCTGCCTCTGGGTCTCCTGCCGGTGGGACGTAACCAAATCAGCTCACCTGCAAGGTTCTCGGGATGCATCCTAAACAGATACACAAACCACCCCATCTGGCTTCTCTCGGCTCGGTAGAGCAAGCGCTCGACCTCAAACTCCTCCCGGATGTTAGAGCTCCTCACCCTATCTCTGTGTGACAGCCCAGCCACCCTAGGGAGGAAGTTCATTTTAGCCGCTTTTACCAGCGATCTCAGCGATTTCTTTTGGTCACCACGCACAGCTGGTGACCATAGTTGAGGGTAGGAGCGTAGATTGACTGGTAAAACGAGAGCTTTGCTTTTTGGCTCAGCTCTTACTTCACCACAACGGACCGATGCAGTGTCCTGATTATTGCTGTTGCCGCACTGATCCATCACATTAAATCTCATTAATTCCAATATCAATTGTGTTCAAAGTTTATTTTTCTTCAATGGTACTAATTGGAAAATCAACCAATTGCTGATGTAGTTTGTAGGAGTCTTTTACAGTTAATAATTACAGTGTTTGTACAGTAGATTACCAGTAAAGTCAATTTCAGTCAAAATTTGAATGAGAACCCCATCCTAAAAATTTTTAGCAAAAAAATAGAATGTTCCTTTTGAATTCTCTAACAAATTTCTTATTCAATTTATAATATACATAACACAAATTAGGGATGTTTCCAAACTGTGACACGGTGAAGAAGGCTCTGGTTGATAACCACAAAGGCCATATTTGTGTCACATGACCAGTCCAACCAATGACTACTGCACGCTGACCTTAAAAAAAAAAAAAAAAACACAAGCTGATCTTTCCACGTGATTAAATTGTCCAATGTAGCATAAACCTAATAGAAGACAATAAGCTTACAAAAGTTTTTAGATATGTACTGAAACATCAGTAAGAAAAAAATAACATGTCTTGTTTCATGTGGATCCCCACAAGGTTTCTTATTTTTTCCCCACTGATGGGTTTTTTAGGAGTTTTTCCTCACCGTGAAGGAGAGTCTAAGGGCATAAACGTCCTAGTCTTGTTTAGTTAGCATTTGTTAGTTATTTTTCTTGCTGTGTATCTGTGTAAATACATTCCTCTTTTTCTTGTGAAGCCCATTGAGACGGAAATTCTGTGATTTTGCGGGCTATACAAATAAAATTGCATTGAATAGAATTGAAATTGTTGGACTACAGGCTCAGTAAAAGGCTTTTTTTAGATGACTTATTCTATTTATAACAAAAAATAAACTCTGAAAAAACACTTTAGGTATGAATCACTTTATTATCCTCACTGCAACCTAAACTAAGTGTTCAGTTCACTAAACATGTACATGTTTTGATAACCTCTTTGCATATACTAGATTCATTTTCAAGGAAAGGAAAAGCCTTCTTCTCAACTTATAAAGAAAATATCACACATTTTGTCCATACCAGCATAGCCATCGGTCATCTTTTGGCATGTAAAAGACATGATTGGATATCAGCTAAATGTCCTCTGGTGCTTCCACTGCAGTCAGCACCTACTCAAGCATGTTTCCAACATCAAACTACAAGCACCAAAAAGCAGAATTAACACTTAACATAACTGCTGAAAGAGATGGCACAAACCTAAGCAAGTAGAACAGAATAGAACAACGTGTCTCCATTTGTTATCAGTCTGGAGTCTAAAGTGGTGCCAAGCTTCATGCCGAGGGAGATCCCCTAAGGAGAAGGTCTTGGCAGACAACATACTGACAGAAGGTGTTCCAGACCTCTGTCTTCTCTGACCCACAGCTCCCATGAGGGTTTTTTTTTTTCCTATCTCCTGTCTTTGAGTCATACAAAAAAATTGTGAGCAAGTACTGAAGGCGTCTCATTTAAGTGCAGATGTTTCTTCATAGATGTAATTTAATCATTTTAAAATACCGATGGCAATGTTCAACATTCTGTCATTTTATGCATACGCAATAATAAAAGTGGTGAGAGTATTAAAAGCAGGTGTGTAACCATGTGCAATAACCACAATAAAATTACGAAATACTTTTCACAATATTGTGATGAGACTCAAAACACTACAGATAGAATATTTCACAATTACTCAAGTATGTTTTTAAAATCAAAACTGAATTTTATTTTGACAAATAAACGTTAGGCCAGACGTGGGCAAACCACGGCTCGTGGGCCATATACAACCCGTCAAACCCTAATAATCTGGCCCACCAAATGCGAGAAAACCCTATGAATAAATCTATTTTTCCCCCAAATTTTTATTGTTTCTTCATTTATCATGTAATCAGTTTTGTTTTCTTTACCAAAACATAAAAAATGTACAAAGTAGTTCTTTGTTCACATTATAGAAGCCTATGTGGCCAATGAGTGAATTTAGGTCTGCCCACACCTGGGTTAGGTCTTTCATTTGTCAATTGAAATCCATAATAATATAAACAAATGGTCACACCAAGCATCTTCAAATTGGCATGGGGTGATTATTTTTTAATGTACTGCAAGTCGAGACCATCACAACTGCAAAGTTCTTTAGGCAATTAAAATATGAAAGAGCCTCTTGAACAATAAATAAAAGTTAACAAAACCTTTTAAAATCAACGTCTTCAGCAAATGGATGTAAGCCAGTTATGTGTTCCACATTGTGTGTTGTATTTTTCTTTAGCATGTTTTTGATCAGTTACTTTCTTAACCGCAAATTCCTGAAATTTATCTGGCTAGTGGACTGACTAATTATGTGGCTGCTATTATTCGCAGTGTCACTTTGCCAGTTTTTCCCTAAAGTCAAATGTCTATTTCTCCAATTTCGCATTTGGTGAAACGGTAAAACCAAAAATACTACACAAATCTGACTTGCAGGAGAGCTTACAATCATTACATAAGCATTTCCTCCTGAATTTATGCATCCTCATTTTCTTTTACTGAGAAGTGTGTTTGGGAGTAACATAAAGCGTGCACTCCTATTGGCTAAACAGGATCGTTAACCATGTTCGTAATTGTAGTTATTTTGATTTGCCAGCTAATGAAGCAGACTTGGAACTGGTATGCTTTTACATTACAACATAACAAGGATATTGTGACATTTTTACTGTCATGATATGGTGACATCGCCAGCATTGTTCCATCAATAATTAAAAGAAATGAACATGTGAAGATTTCTATTTTTTAAGCAAAGCATCAAACCACAGACTATCATTTTTGGTTTAACAGCCATCATTAGTGGAGTTTGACTATTAAGACTGTAATCCTTCCAAAAAGTTGACGCAATTAGATCTAAAGATATCTAACTTTTTAAACTGAAGAAAATCTTCCAAACTCTTTTTTTTAAAAAAACATACTTTTTTAGTTCAAATAATTAAAAAGTGAGGTCCAGTTACAAAATAGAGAAACTGAGAACATGAGTGTGTAGAGCAAAAAAGAAAAATCAAACCGTGTGTGGCCATGATGGCAAGGGACGACATTACAAAGAACAATGTTACAACACAAAGCAGAACAAAGTAGTGACAGACGTAATGAGGCAAAAAGGTGGGACCCCAGCCAGAGCACCTGTGTTTCCTGCTGACTGGTATCACTGCTGCGACTTCGTAGAGAAATTGGGGCAAATAATTCCTCCATCGTAAGTCTACTGATCTTTGGTTATCCCTCTCTTGTGAAACTTAAATTTTACCAATCCAACTAAAAAAATCTAGACATCCCGTTCTAACTCTCCCAACTGGCTTATTTACTTCTGACAAAAATAAATAAGCTTGTTTTTTTTCTTGCAATTTTTTTTTAAAAGGTATTCAAAAATTTTTGGGATGCATATGAATGCGTAGACACCAACAAACAACTTTTAACCCAGTTATTTTTGTCAGTTTAATTTAAAAAAAATGTTGTCCAAGTTTAAAGATGGAACATAAGTGTTTTTATAAATAGATTTCTAATTAAAACTCGATGTATTAGCATCGCAAGTAATGCAGGTGATAAAAAAACAATCTGCTGTTTCATACTGCCCAGTTTGAAAAATCCTTCAAATTAAATACAATATGCATTGTGTGGATCATGAGTGAATAATTATTATTTACCCAGATTATTTAAATGTTTTTAATCTGCAACTTTATGCTGCAGAAAGCTAATTAATCCATTTATAAAAGGATAATGTCAATAATACACAAATGGTCGACTTGGCAAGTTCAAAGTAATTACAGTGGAATTATTTATTCCCTTGCTCTTATGGTGATGCAGCAAGCGTGAAAATAGCATGCATGTGTGTGTTGGAAATACAATTACACATCAGCATAATGAGAGAAATTTGCTTTTTTCAACAAAAGCATGCATTTTTAGTGGAAGCGGGCAGCAGGGGGGTTCCCTTCTTAATGGATCCCTGTAATGTTCCAGTCACATGTCATTAGGGACTTTGACAGGCAACATATATTTAGAGGAAATCTGAGTAATTAAATGAACAATATTGTAAGGAGGGGGCTGGCTTTAATGGGGAGCTCTATTACTCTGTCATGGTTGAAACCTAATGGCTGTCATTAAAACGTGTTTCTGTACTCGTTTGTTGGCTATACCAATTCTGAAATAGACTGGTTTATCACCGACAAGATGTGGGAATGTAAATCTTAATTTGTGTCATCTGTTTTTACTCTATGTTGTCTCATATTTTTGGTCAGCTCAGTTTGTGATTTTAGTACAGTCATTTCAGCCTGATTATTTTTTTTCAAATACTTGAACACTTTTTCCCATTTCATCTCCAGGCTTTCTGTTCTGCTTACAAAAGCTTTCATATTTCTGCCTGTTGTTTTTTAGAAACTCAAAACAAAAACAGCGTTTACTTAATAACTATCTCCCCAACTCCCATTGTACTATTTTCCTCTTTTGTCACAATACCGTCTAGATTTGGTGCTTTGTTATGTACTTTTCTGTTTGCATTTCATCTCGTAATGCAGAAATTATCAGTAGTTTTGTTTGTTTTTTCCCCCGTAAATTCAGAACGTCTAGGCAGATGGTTTCCTAATAATAAGATGTTGAAGTATTGTTTAACAAAGGCACACCTCAGTTTTAAAATTTGAACTTTTTTCTCCATTTTCAGATGACAAGACCAGATACATAAGATAGTTTTTTCAGAGTACATTGAGATCGCAGAAATCCCAGAGGGGATGTTGAATTGCCAGAGATGCAAAACAAAAAAGTTCAAAATAAAAAAAACAGTTACTTTGTACATTAAACAGGTCTTGCTTACATAATTTTAAAGGGTAAATCTATTTTTTTTTCTGGCCCTCAACCTAAAGAAAAATACTCTAAAAGATCAAATAAATTATGTTTGCATAGTCATATTTATATTGCCTATTTAATTATTAATTATTAGTCATGATATGTACATATTTGTAAAAGAAAGTTTGTTACAATTAAACATGCATTAAGTTAACATAGCCAGCACATTTTCATTTTACATAGCTTGGATCTCCCTGTCGAGAAGAATGGCCAGGCGTGAACAGAGTGCGTGCACCAAAATATGTTCTGCATACGTTAGAATGTGGGTGTGGCAAAGACCAAAATTGTTGCCAAGAACAACCTGGGACTCGAATACATGGAAAAGCTCAGAAATCGAAATAAAATATGAAACCACTTCAGGTATGTCTGTAATGTTGGAATAACAGTCAAACTTGGTAGAAAGCTCAAAAAAAATTATTTTGAATAATGTGCCGACTTTTCAACCTCGCACTTCATCAAAGGAAGCCAGTAAATATTAATTTAATCTTTGCTCATGAGCCGTCCTTTAAAAGCAGCTGAAACCAGAAATTGTATTCATTCATTCATCTTATCTACCGCTTATCTTTGTTAGGGTTACTGGGGGTTGCTGGAGTCCATTCCCAGCTGGTTAAAGGCAAGAGGTAGGGTACACCTCAAACAGGCGACCACTTTGTTGCAGACCAGAAAACTTGTGCATTTCATTTGATTTTGATACTCATCTTCTGAAAAGAAAGTAGATATTCTCACATTATCACCAAACTTTGAGATCTGTAATTTAAGTAAATCCTCTAAGAGCCCCCTGCTCTCACTACCACAGAGAGGCCTGACTATTATCCCACAGCCATCTTGTAACATCTACATGAACAGATGGCCTCCCCTCATGAAACACTGATGCTAGCACAGTAATCTGACTCAACAGAGAAGATGCTGTTGGATTAACAATTAACTCCACTCAAGCGGAATACCAACACAGGTGCTCAGCAATAAGCTGGAAAAGTCCTGTTCATGCAAGTTTCTGAGCAAAACAGTTTGTCCTGAGCAGATCACAAAGAAGTTTTTGACTAAAAACAAACAGAAAAACAACCTTGCGTTATTAGCCTGAAATGATATTCTGTTACTATGAACAATGAAATCGGCCAATGCAAACATGCTCAAAGGTTGGATGGTTGGCCAGCTGACAAATTGGCTGCCATGGCCGTTAGAAGAACCCCGGGCAGAGGTGATTGGTTTGCTGTATCCCTAGCAACTGTGGTTGAGAGTTGCTCTGAGAGGACAGATGGGGCATCAGCAGGGGCTGATTGCTGCCATCTTTAGTTATTCATCACAACAAACCAAGAAGAAAGAAACAATGAGTCTGTGAAAGTGATACTAATGCCAAAGATTTTGGTTAAAAAGAAAATAAAAGGACAATAGTCTAAAATTAGTGGCCCTTTTTGAATCCCGGAAGTTTAAAAAGGAGCAACACCAAGTGAAATCCGTAAAGTACACAACTTTTTTTTTTTTTTTAATAAATGTTTTTGGGTATAGAGTGCTTTCGCCCATGTGACTAAAACCGAGAAGTTGGCCATTTTAAAGTTATCAATCAGGATTAAACAATCAACAAAGTGTTTTTTCAACTTATGTTGCTTTTCAGAGTTATGATTAGTTGTCCACGTCATTAGTGTGACATGGCAGAAAAATTGTCTGGTCTTGGAGACGAAGAAAAGAGCTGATATTAAGAAGAACAGTTGATTGTTTTTTCACTTGACATCATCAACCCGGAACTATACATCCAGTCCATTATAAATCTTCAAACCTGCAGCTGTGTAAAAACTTGGAGTAAAAATAAAATAATTCACAATGTCCAAGGACGTGATTGCAAGCATAAGATTGGGATTGTCTGAAAAAAAATTATTTGGAATAATATAAGAATGAACTTTCCCACCAATCAAATGTAGTTTTTTTTAATGTTTTTTTTTTTATGCGCTCCAAAACCAGCCAATTTTCTGCCACATCAGGCTAATGACATGAAAAACTAATCACACCTATGAATAGTGTCGAATGATTAAAAATATATAAATACTGCTTTGTTGATAGTTTTATGTTGATCCACGCCTGATCATTGCATCCAAAATGGCCGACTTCCGGGTTGGTAATGTCACGTAAAAGCATTCTATTACAATCTTAACTACACAACATATAGACTTTTTAAATGAAGCTTTAAGCATTTCAAACTAATAACAGCTTCTTGTTTAACCCTTTACCAGGCAAAAACTTTTCACCTTTCTTACTGTGAACGGGCGCGCACGCTTTCTATCTAACCGGAAACCGTAAGTTGTTTGCTTCTCTAATAATCTTATTTTCTATTGAGAGTTGCCTCGGACGTTTTTGGTAATTTTGCCTGATAACTAGAGCAGCTGCTTTTGGCTGCTATGCTCTGAAAAGAGTTTAAACACTCTTAGAGGTTAAACCCTCACAAAATTAAGAAAAACATCAAAAACTCTTCAGTCCTAAAATGTATGGAATTAAATACTTTCCTGCAAATATTGTTGAAGAAACATTTGATTTAAAATGCAAACTACGGATAAGAAATTAGTAATGGTTACTCAAGACTGTGATATCTACAAATTTTATAGTTTCCCTGAGTGTAACAGATCTGCACTAGTCGACTGTATCAGTATGGTGCGAACAATGCATCCCCCAGAAAACAATGCGTTGTAGAAAAAAAGCTGCTGACTTCCAGTAATAAATCCATAAAACAGCAAGGTCGCAAAAGGTCATGGCAAGGGACCACTTTATACAAAGAAAACACATTGAACCTGCGATACCTTTCACCATTCCTAACTTGTTTTGCTTAGTCATTGATGTGTTGATTTGCTGACACACCTTCAGTTATGGGGGTTTTAAATCCTAACAAAGAGATTCCTTGACCTTTTGCCAAATCAAGTTCTCAAATTTGTAGTTTGAAGTTAATGTTGTTGTCTAATGTTTTACATTCAGTTTTATCATCATTATGTTCCGTTTCTTTTTAAACTTACAACATTGCCCTTCAGCAATTCATCACCAGCTCCCACATGCTCAAATCTCAATAATCCAAAACCTATTAAAGTAATAAGTCTTTTTTCTCCTTTCAAGCAAAGAAATAAATAAAAAAGTTGTCTTCTTTTTAATTTGCACATCAAACAAGCAGATGTCACCTCCAAGACTTGGAGAGCTTTTCATCGTGACTCTTTTTTTGTCTGCTTTCTTTTTTTTGTGAGATCCAGAAAGACAATTTTAGTTTTCATGTCTCCTTTTTTTTTTTTTTTTTGTTAGAAAACTTTTCTCTGTAATCAATAAAGTACATAAATTCATTTTGTGAGCAAAGTTATAGACTTTTTTTCCTTATATTTTAACAACTAATTAAATATTAAAAATAACCCTTTCTAGGTAGAAAAAATGTGATTAATTTGTCCACTAACTGAGACAAATGACACACATATGAGGTGATAAAAAGATTAGATACATGTCATTAATATTTTTCTGTTTCAAGCAGAACAATACAAAAAACCTAAAAGCCTCCAGAAATTAGGATTTGGTTTAAAATGCAAAACCTCACAAAAGAAGGGAACAAAAGAACTCATCCCATCTCACTCTGTATTACACCCAAGTAACCCACAGCAGGACCATGTGAGGCACATGCTCCAGGTAAGCCCCCTCCCATGTCGTTAGGCCACAAAGTCTGAGAACCCAGAAGCCACTTGCCCCACCGATGGAGAGAAGACTTCTTAACTATTTCTAAAATAGTGATGCAAAATAAGTCAGAACCCAGCTTATGGATCAAAACATAAACTTGCTCTCAACTGTGTTCACAATCCCCTCAAATTCAGTGTGTCCAAGTTTCTATGAATACAAAAACGGAAAAGTCCATTTGAAACAATTCTTGAATCGGCATTGAACTGCTTTCGCTTACTCTATTTTAAAAACCAGATAACATGCATTATTCCACGTTACTTACATAAAAAGTCTAATTAACACATTAAAATCACATTTAAGGTTTAACTTTAATGTTAGTTTATGAAGAAAAAAGCAAATGATATTTTCTGATCAGCCAACATAAATCAATGACGATGGCAGGACATTATCACAGAAGCAAAACCACATGGCGAATGTCTCAGAAAATGAATGATATCAGCATAACTACATTTGCAAGTGTGAAAAAGATTTTGTGTGTGTGTGAGTGAGAAAAGAGGGTGTGTGAGGCCAGTAGCACAGTGGCTCAGTGTGTCCGCAGCAGGCCTGTCAGTCCAAGTCATCTTTACCTGAATGATGCTGCCGTGTCTCCATCTGTTACCAGGCACCTGGCCAGAAAAAGAAAAGAAAAAAAAAAAAAAAAGGCGGTTTAGAGGGAGGAAAAAATTAAAAGAGTTGCTCCTAATCACTAATCAAATATAACTGCAGAATTGTCTAAATTATTAAACCATCACCATTATTAAACTCTAATTAAATAATTGCAGAAGAATTCTCCTAATGGCCTGTCTGTTTTATTGCATTATAATTAGTAATAATTGTGGATAAGTCTATGTTTTTCCATAAAATAGCACAAGAAGCTCTTTTATATCAAACAAAACCACAGGAGTAAAATGAATATGCTGCTTGGTGTTTATTAAACTGTCTCTGCAAGTGTCTGAAATCACAAAAAAAAATATCAAAAGTTTTTAGCATATCCAAACAGCAACTAATCCTCTTTCCCATGCTTCAGTGAAGACAAACTATAATTTTAGTTCTTATTGCTGTATTCTCATCTCACAAATACTTCTGAGAACCATTTTCTCAACAAGGATAAACAAAGGAAATGCAACAGACATTATGTTATTGATTTTCTTCAGATTAATATTTGAGACACAGTGAAAAGTTACACTTTGGATTTCAAGAAAAGTATGTGTCTGAAACTAGCTTTTAGACCAGGCATGGCAAACTACGGCCTGCGGGCCACATGTGGCCCGTTAAACGTTTTAATCCAGCATGCCTAACTTGAAAAAATTAAATAAATAAACCTCATTGATCTTTTATTTTCCCTGTAATTTTGATGTTTCCTCACTAGACGGCGCACTCTGGAAATATTGGCTTTGTTGAGAAAACAACAACACTGCTCCCATTAAAATGTGTGCGTCTCCGTGATGTGCGCGCTGTCAAAATAAACTGTGTGCACCGATAAGGAAAGCCATCGGGTCCAATACATGCACGTAAACAAGTGTGTTAGATATTAAAACAAGTTAAATGTTACATCAAGCGCTTAGATTTCAAATCTAGCGTCGCTAAATAATTTCAGACCTAACGCACTATTCTATCGGCCTAATCTAGCAGTCACCAGAGCAAGCCATCCATTTGCTTCTGGTCTGGCCCCCTGGTCAAATGTTATAACTCAATGTGGCCCGCGAACCAAAAATTTTCCCACCCCTGCTTTGGACATACAAGATTAGAATTAGCCAAAGACCTCTGGTAATTTGTAAAAAGCACAACTGTCATTTGGGATTTTATCTCAGGGGAATTAAAAAATATATACAGTATATAGAGAGATATACTGTATATATCTACGTATATATACACTTTATTCATCCCTCAATGGGAAAATTTCTGTGCTGCATTACACCGCAGCAGGCTGCCACAACGACACCAATGGTGGGAGAAACTGGGGGTTAGATGTCTTCCTCAAGATCACCCAGACATGAGCTCATTGGAATTTGATCCTGCGAACTTCGAGAGAACTTCCGGTCCAAGGGCGAACGTTTTACCACAGAGCTATCGCCACCTTCCCAAACCCCCCGCACCCGTACCAGAATTAGCCATGTCTATTAAATTCTTTCGAAAGTAACTGTACTAAATAAATCTTACACTACGGTTTTCTTATAAATCCAATCTTGATTGAATTCCCATATTTGTGACTCATCTGGGGTTTTTTTTTTTTATCACATCTACGTACGTATTTCCAACAACAATCAAAATTCATCCATTTCAGATTCAAATTTTTAATATTACTAAAGCCAAGTTATTTATATATTTTGGTCTCAAATAAAAAAAAAAAACGATAGGATTTAACAAACTCTGAAATTGTGACAGAAAAGCACAACTCTACCCTGGCTTGCACCAGATGGATTTGTGTTAAACTCTAAATGCAATCCTGGTGCTTTGTGAAGGGTCAGTCACTGCTGATCCAAACTGCAAATAAATTGGAGACAGGCTAAGAGATTGTGAACTCACAATTATTATGAGAATTCATCTAACAGCCCAGGTTAACAACACTGATTGTCACCAAAACAAACAAACTAAGCATTGTGACACAACAAAAGCTAACAATCGATGAAGATATTATTTATTTGGTGCTTTATGGCAAACAAAGGGCTTCCAAATTAAGTTAAAATCAAAGTAAAATAAGCAAAGTATAATAAAAATTTGTTCCATTGTCTTCCATTTATCCAAGGCTGGGTTGTGAGGGTAACGGCCTCAGACGGAAAACCCGGGCTTCTCTCACCCTGGCTGCGTGCTCCAGCTCAACCAGGAGGATCCCGAGGCATACCACAGCCAATTATGAGACATAGTCTCTCCAGCAGGACCAGGATCGATATTTGGGTCATCTCGTGGTTGGACATGCCAGAAACACCTCACCAGCAAAGCATTCGGGAGGCATCATAGCCAGATGCCCAAACCACCCCATTTAGGTTCTCTTGACTCAGAGGGGCAATGGCTCTACTCCGTGCTCTATCTCTTCCATCTATTGACTTCTTTAGATATTCAGCTATAGAGTAGAATAAGCTAATATTTAAATAATAATTTTAGACACATTGGATGCTTGTCCCGGGGGAGGGATCTCTCTTTCGTGTGGATCCCCATGAGGTTTCTTATTTTTCCCCACTGATAGGTTTTTTAGGAATTTTTCCTCACCATGAAGGAGACTCTAAGGGCAGAAATGTGCTAGTCTTGTTTAGTTAGCATTTGTTAGTTATTTTACTTGCTGTCTAATTGTGTTAAGACAGTCCTCTGTTTTTTTTTTGTTTTGTTTTTTTTTTCTTGGGAATCTTTTCATTGAGACAGAAATTCTGTGATTTTGGGCTATACAAATAAAATTGAATTGAATTGGATGGCAGAGCTCTTCACTATCTCTGAGTGAGAGACCAGCCACTATGAGGACTGCGCTCATATTGGCCGTTTGTATCCACAATCTCGGTCATCGCCCATTTCTGGTAAACATAAAATCCAGTTTGAATAAATATGTTTTAAACCTGTTTAAACAAAAACAATAGCACTATAGCATTTCTCAGCAGGTTTTCCGGTAGATCGACATTTTGGGATTTGAAACATATTCACCTGCCACACAGCAGCTTAAAAAAAAAGTTACATCATCATGTGAACTAAAGTTCAGATGATAATGTGACCTTACTTGTGATCCTGAGTGAGTCCTTAAGCTGATGGAAGCTTTTGCACACACAGCCCCAGATTTCCAGCGCTGCCTAAATCCTGCCTGGGCTCTCAGACTGTAGACAGAATCTCAAGGATCTGACTAGAAAGCTCAAAAGCTGAGCTTACTGGTGTGAATCAGCACCATCTGGGTAATGTAGGTCATTTATTAGTGAGATGTGCTGCATCTCCAGTTAGTGGATAGAGCCTGGCCAAATCTGGCAACTTTAAATTATAGATACTTATTATACATCTGGGCAACTGTGCAAAAAAAATTTAGACACCAAGTAACTTCTTGCACAAGCAATTGTGCCACAACTGTAAAGGCAAATACTCATTTTAAATGCTTTAATCCCAAAGTGGATTCAACCAACTACATTTAAACAAGAATTACTCACAATTTTTTTCTGCCTCTTTGAAAGGGTCAAAAAATGTATATTGTACATATGTTGACTGGTGTTTGTATTTTATTTTGTTCTTCAATACTGACAGTTTTCTTTCTATGAAGTGAATTTGACAACTCTATCTTTGGAGTTAAGGGGGCAGAGCTCCGGCGAGTTCATTTCTTCTCAGTTTTGACATTTGCACAAGTTAGAACAACATCATTCACCAACATGGCACCTGCCAGAGAAGGTGCTACATCTATCTATGCAGCAAAAATCTTCTTTTGCAGATAAACAACTGGACTTTATCCCAGACCAGGTTTAGCTGTAAACTTAAAATTCAAAATAAGGTGCACCACATTAAGTAAAATAACATTACCAGACATCCTCTGTGGTTAGGGGTTGGAGTCATGACCTAAGAGTAATTATTATGTTAATATCAGAATTGATCACTGTTGCAATTGATCTATAAAATGTCAACCTCTGATCTTCAGATAAAGTAAAAATTTGAATAGCAATGATGATTAAAAGCAAAAGAAGTTATTGGAGCACTTGCCAACTACTTAAGGTTTCTCTACATACATTTTTAAATGACACAGACTGCCGCCTTCTATCACCACTTAAATTAATTGTTGTTTTTATTTTTTAATTTTCCTTTCAAAGCATATTTATCGCCCACTCAGTTCAACAAACAAGGAGAAATTGAATTAAAAAATGATTAAGATTTGAACATTGTAGGTGCTGACTGCATTTTATTTTCATACTATTTCAATAGTGGCATATTTTGCTTAAATTTTAATTATCTACTTAAAAACACTTATTTTATGTAACACTTGATTTTATTGCACCTTTTAAAGTTTTGGATTCACAACCAAAACCAAAGGATGAGGAGCTCTGCCATCCTGGAGAAGCTCGGATTAGAGGCGTTGCAACTTCAGGTCGAAAGATGCCAAATAGGGTTGTTTGGACCTCTTATACACCTCGCTGGTGAGGTGTTTGGGGCATATCCCAAAAGAGAATACCCAGGAGTTGACCCCAGTCCCACTGTAGAGACTATATCTCACAGCCAGATGTCGGGATCCTCCCTGGTGAGTTAGAGGATGCAGGGTGGGAGTGGGCCATGAGTTGGAGGGTGAGAGAAGCCCGAGCTTCCCATGTGAGGCTTTGGTCCCCTCGTCCCGGTGCTTGATAAGTGGAAAACAATAGTAGGAACCAAAACTTATTGATCACATTGATGCAGTATCTTATTAATGAGTCAGTACCAATGAAAGAATTTAGCCAAAATACAAGAGGAACTTTTTCTCTTTTAAAGCAACATAAAATGAGAGGATCAAACTGCAACCCTTCTGACGTCAAAAGTAATCTCAATTTTCTCTTAATGTCTGAGAAACATGTGTAAAATATGAGCTACAAGCTCTGCTGGTTCTTTTAGGCAGGGAAGGGTGGAGAAGCTGAATGCACCAAAGTTGAGAAAAGAGGGTTGCCATGATTAAAACACTGCTATGAGGGAGATTTTCTCCTTATACAGTTCTGCCACTCTGTAAATTGAATGGATACAGTTTAATGCCAAGGATAAATGAGCTGATATCTGTTAAGAAAAAAAAATTCCAATCATGAAATCGACCACAATAATCACTGGAAGCCAAATCAGTTGATCCTGATCGACATGATTGGTACCTCTGGAATTGAAAACAATTTGCTCACAATTCTAAGTTGCTGATAGTGTGATGCTGGAGAAAACTGTGGTTTGTTTTCTTTTTTTTTTTCTTTTTTGTATATCTTACTTATGTAAATTTTCTCTAACTCGTGGCTGATCAGTGCAACCATAGTTTTTTTTAACTGGAGCTTTTCCAAATTAAAAGATGGATCCCTCAGTGAAATGCCCTAGTGTTGTCATTCTGTTCTAAACTAATGAAGTTTTAATTAAATTTTCTCTTCATAGTACTTAAACTTTGTACACATAAAGCTGACATTTAGCAAATGAGTGGATTTTGGGGGAAAGTTCAATTATATGCGTGGTTTAAAAGAAAAAATAAACCCAACTGAGGTATGCAAAGACTAGTTTATTTAAAAATTACCCGGTTGTCTGCTTTCCTGCCTTTTTGCACAGCGGAAGCCATGTTTTTTCTCGGCTGTCCTCTACAGCAGCTGGAAGCCGTCTGCTGTTTCAAGCCCTGTGTTTGTTCTGATGAGACGAGGTTTATCACGGAGAGCATCTTCGATACTAGTTGTGCCAGTTTGATGAGAGAAAGATGAAAAATGTATTTTGGAGTTGCCACAGAGCAAAAATGAAATTAGTTCAAGTTCTAATTTCTGAAACTAACATAATATTTTGAGCATGTGAAGTTAAAAGAAAACCAAACAAATGGAGGCAAAGCAAAAGCCCCCAAATTTTAATTGCTCACTTTATCTAAATATGTAGTTGTTCTTAAAAGCCACTCTTCTCAAGAAGCTTTACACAAATCTGCAACTCTTCTTTTGAAATTCATGTCTCAAGTTACACTTCACTCCTCAGTTTTCCAATCAGTTGATTTCTTAGAAGTGGTGTTTGGCTACCATGGCAACATCACTAAAACTAGATGTGTGGCTTTCAGAAAGTGAATTTATGATGTAAACTGTTTTAGATGTAAAAAATAAAAGCTGATTTTCAGTTGAAGGTGACAAACGAAAGCAGGCATTTCGGTTGGTGAAGATTTTTTCAATGTTAAAAACTATAAAGAATTTAAAAATGTACAAGTAATGAAAATTAGTCAGAGTAAAACAGAGTACGTGTGTGTGAATGAGAGGGATCCAAATGGAAACGTGAGGTTACAGAGAGAAGAGGTAAGGAAAGTGGAAGATTTGAAGTACCTAGGATCAACAGTCCATAACAATGGCGAGTGTGGAAAAGAGGTGAAGAAGCGTGTACAGGCAGGCTGGGATGGGTGGAGAAAAATATCAGGTGTGATGTGTGACAGAAGAGTTTCAGCTAAAATGAAAGGGTAAGTGTACAAAACCGCGGTGAGACTGGCCATGCTGTTTGGTCTAGAAACAGTAGCACTAAGGAAAAGACAGGAAACAGAGATGGAGGTAGCAGAGATGAAGATGCTGAGGATCTCTCTAGGAGTGACCAGGATGGACAGAATTGGAAATGAGTATGTTAGGGGAACAGCTCATGTTAGAGGTTTTGAAAAAAAGTCAGAGAGGCCAGACTGAGATAATTTGGACATGTGCAGAGGAAAGAGAGAGATACATTGGAAGAAGGATGCTTGATTTGGAACCACCAGGAAAGAGGCCTAGAAGAAGGCCAAAGAGGAGGTTCATGGACACAGTGAAGGAAGACATGAAGATAGTTGGCGTGACCAAAGAGGATACAGCAAATAGGATTATATGGAAGAAACTGACTTACCATAGCGACCCCTGAAGGGAAATGCCGGAAGAAGAAGTACAAGTTTAAAGTAACAGGCTTTTTTCTGTTAAAAAAAAAAAATTGCCCTGTCAAGATGTTCAATAAAAGTGGAAGAGTTGCAGTTTGAAAACTCAAAAATAAATGGACCTAAATTACTTTATAAGGATCTACTTTTAGTATCCAAAACGTCTTTTGTTGCAAGCTCAATAGAATTTATTTTACACTTCCGTCCCTCTCTCTTCTTCACTGTATGGATCACAATAATGTTAGTGGCGACACCCCCTTCCATGGCCATTCATCTGAAACAGAATTACATAAGCCATTTACCACCCGGTCTCCATGATGGATGGCAGGGCCTCCAGCAAAAGCACCCGGGCCTGATCGCTCCGCTTTTCTCCATGACAAATGTCACCAGAAAGACATATGGCACTTCTCAATTTTCTACAGTTTTAAATGAGAATATGTTTGTGATTGAATAACTGAGACGGGGAAAAAACACATGAAGCATTATAGCGGCATAATTTTAGTCTTTTTTTTAGGTTTTAAGGGTCAAAGAAAACTCTGATACAAGGAATTAATTGCCTCAGAGAGTGACAGGATCACTTTTAGATTTGAATCCCTCATTACACATATTGATTGGTAAGGGTGTTGAAGCAGGAACGACCATCAAGACTACATTAAAGAAAAAAGGACAAATAATCGATGAGATGTTAATTGCTTGTGGAACTTAAAATACACACATATTTTTTCTCTCCACATGTTCTTGCATTCAAAAACATTTTTCGAAGACCCTAAAAATTCTGCTTTATTCTTTTTATGTTTTTGCACCTATACTCTAAAATCTAACAACCATGTGCAAATTTGCTGCATCTAGCTGATTAGTTTGTTAAACTTTTTCAGTTCAACAAAAGGTCAACGTATATCACAATTAAAAATGGGATGCTTGAGGTGTTTAACAGATAATTGGTCAGAAAAGAGCCATAGGGCTTTTCAGAAGACAGAAGGTTTAATTAAATTTTGACATTTTGGAACAGTAAAATGCTTTTTTTTTTTTTTTTTATGAGTCCGCGAGACAACTTGCACGTCTTCAACATACTAATGGTTTTAATTTTTTTTTTTTTTTTTAAATAGAATAACAAATTTGCAGTCAGAGTTTTAGCACAATAACATGCCTGTGATTATTTTTTATATCAATTTGAGGATGTCTGTTAAAGGTTTAATTATGATTGCAAGCAATCAAGTAATGAGTGCATTAGTATTTGCAGGTGCAGAAAAAAAAAATATTTCAAGAACCATAAATTTTATGCAGCTAAATGTATGAACTTGCTGTGGATTTTGAGAAAAGGTTTTTAGCAACTTTTTTTACCTGCTTTTATTGTGCTAATAAAACAAATATGCCCGAAACAGCGTGCATAAATTGCTTACTTAAGCATCAAATTTACATAATGATAAATTATTATGTTTCCTATTAACAGCATATAATCAAGATGTGTCTCTATAAGCACTTTAAGTGCAACTGCAGCACGATTTTGACAGCCATCTAACCTGTCCCACATTGGTTATATGACCACAAATATAATGAAAAGCACATAGAAATCAAAATAAAATAAAATTAGCCAGCTGACAGGACAATCATCACCATGCTGCTGATGTGTGCAGACTGAAAATGGAGTTCTGAGAGTGTGTGATTAGGAGAGCAAATTGTCAGGGTTGTTAGTCCAATATAACAGACAGATCCACCCAAGGAGAGAGTGTGTCTATCTGTCTTTCAGAACAGATGTGAGTGCATGTGTTGCTGGCAGAAAGAATTTAGACCAGTCTGACAAATGATTTATAGGTGCAATTTTACCAAGTTGTCATTGCATGTTATTCAGCTTGACACCGTGTTTGTGTGCTGTACCTGAGTGTGCGCGTTCTAATGAATTTGTGCTTATCTCTCTATAAATGCGTGTGTGCACGTGAAGCTATGTAGGCCACCAGAGGAAAAAACTAAAAAAACAGAAAGACTTTTACTAAAAAAGGGTGGCATCTTTACTTTGATGGTCTGAAAAAAATGTGTACTGGTATGCTGAAGATATCGACTGAACTCATATATTTTTTTTATTAAACTCTGTATTAAGTACACAAAAGGGTTTAGAAATCATCACATAATTGAATATATAATACATTGAGCGCACTGTTGGTGCAAAGTTTTTAAACTGAAATATATTGTAATGTTTATTCTGTCTACTGTGTTTCTTTTCTCTGATCTGTAAAAATATAATCTGTGTTTTTGAGATATTTCACAGTTAAAGCAAGTATGCAAAAGCTATTTAGAATTTTAATTATAACATATATATGCATATCAGTGTAGAAAAGTCAACTTTGACATTCGTACACTTTTTTTTTTAAGGAAGTGGGTTTTTACTGAATAACAGAGGCCAGACTGAGATTGTTTGAACATGTGCAGAGAGGAGACAGAGAGAGTGCATCAGAAGAAGGATGCTGGATTTGGAACCACCAGGAAAGAGACCTAGAGGAAGACCAAAGAGGAGGTTAATGGATATGATGAAGGAAGACATGAAGATAGTTGGTGTGACCAAAGAGGATGCAGGAGATAGGGTTAGAGGAAGAAACTGACTTGCTGTGGCGATCCCTGAATGGAAATGTCGAAAGAAGAAGATATGAATAGAAACTAAGTAATGGAAGTATACGTTTGTCTTTCATCCATTCCAACTTCAGTTCATATTTCTAACATATTGAACATCTTTGTCCTTGAGATAAACAACTGAGACTGAAAAAAAAAAAAAAAGTTTTGGAGAAGGCTTTTTTCTGATTGGTTCAATTCTTACACGCAGATGGAAGCCAATAACTCATGTACACTTTTCTCCAGTTATTGATCAATAGTCCCATACATGAGAGAAATACTATTACATACTTGGTCTATACATCCCATTGCCCCGGTGGCTCGTTGTGCAGCTGTTTTCTGAGTTGCCAAGAAGAAATCTCATGGCAGCAACACTGAGTCTCTGTTTCGCAACAGCCTAGCTTTTTGTTACCGACAGTAACTTAGGCTGACTGTTACTTACAGCTAAACTGAACTTGTATCCCTTTGGTAGTTTGCTTACATTTTCAACAAACCTAAAATGTGCCCAAGAAAAGCAACTCCTAAAGATAAAGTCATGAAAGAGAGGAGTTCACAGAGGAACAGTTTGAAGGAGACACTCTGCTTCAAGATAAAACAGGCTGAACAGGATTTGATCTCCCTACTGAACAGCGTGCATGCACACAAATTCACAAACACACAGTGTCACACTGTTTCCTGTCTGTTATACCCCTTTCTCTTATAATCAACACATTCTCTCCTGCATATTTTATGGTTAGATATTTATGATTCAAAAGTCATGGACTGTAAGAAACATGTTTCCCAATGCAATGAAAGCTTGTGTTGACATCTTGGTTAGATGTTGCGAATTATGGAATTAAAGGCGGCGTTGGCTCAGTGGTAGAATGTTCGCCCTTGGACCAGGAGAAGCTGATTTGATTCTCATTGACCCTAAGAATCCTTGGGGATGACATCTAACCCCCCATTTCTCCCAACATTGGTGCCATCGTGGCTTCCTCCCGCAGTGCAATGCAGCACGGAAATTTTCCCATTTGAGGTATGAACACAGTACACTAAAAAAAAAAAAAAAAAAAAAACACAGCAGAGAAATAAGAGTTTGGGAATGTGGTAAAAGCAATGAAAACATATTCATCAGCTGCACAAAAATTTGAGTCGTGCAAACAGTTAGAGGACTGTTTTGGTTTGGCTCAGTTTTCTCTCTTGCTAGAGAATTTACTTTCCAAGTGATGCTCATCATTGTAATAACAAGCTGGCACATGGATCTGTTCTTAACAGCGCAAATCCATCTGCAAACTTGAGACACACATCATGATAGTCCCTATTTTAACTGCCTATTCAAATGTTGATCAAAGCATGAAGGAGCTTCAGGCGAGAGGTAGACCCCGCAGGTCACCGGACTTTTGCAGGGGCAGGTTTAGGACATCCAACCTGCTAGATACACACATAAACAAGACACATAACCAGGACTCAGCATGCCTAACTCAACCTTCCACAAGCAGGTCTCTAGACTGATGCCTCAAAACAACGTTCACAGATACAAAATAGAAAATCTTTGATTCTGTTTTCATCAACAACAAACCAGACGTGGTTATTGAAGTCAAAATTGGGTCATAACAACTTTATAGCTTATCCATCTTACCAAGTGTTAAGTATCTTTAGGAATTACTCTATATATACGGAGCTTTGAATCCTCTTGTAAGGATAGTAAGTGGAAAATGTGCCGGAAAAGCAGCTGAAAAGGGAAAAAAAAATTCTGCTTTGAAGATCTAAACAAGAGGAGTGACACTTGCACACTCCTCTATTACCTGGGGCAGACCAAGATCAAACTGGCCAACATCAAAAATATCCTTTAAAAAAAAAAGAAAAGATGTTCTGGAGAGTACTTTTATGAGAACACGCTTTCTGAAAAGAACTTTTTGTTGGTCTTTCTCTGCCCTCTTTATCCTGTTTCCAACTGCTACTAAATCTTTTGAAGTTTTAAAGAGGACATAGAAGTATAAAAAGTGGTTGGATTCACCATTTTATGGTTAACTCTCATTAAAAAACTGTTTATTCATAGCAAAATTGGTCAAGCTCTGCTATATGGGCTGATGAGGAACTCTTGGATGTGCTGAGATGTTTTAATACTTAAAATAAAGATTTTACTGTCATCTAGTCCAACTTTTGGCATTTCCCTTCAGGGGTCGCCACAGCAAGTCGGTTTCTTCTATCTAATCCTATCTGCTGCATCCTCTTCGATCACATCCACTATCTTCATGTCTTCCTTCACTGTATCCATGAACCTCCTCTTTGGTCTTCCTCTACGCCTCTTACCTGGTGGTTCCAAACCCAGCATCCTTCTTCCAATGTACTCTCTCTCTCCTCTGCACATGTCCAAACCATCTCAGTCTGGTCTCTTTGAATTTATTTCCAAAACCTCTAACCTGTGCTGTTCCTCTGATCCTGTCCATCCTGGTCACTCCCAGAAAGATCCTCAGCAACGTCTTACATTTGCATGTCTTTTTTTATTGATTTCATTTTCTTTCTAGTTTTATTTGGACTGTTTATAATGTCATTAATGTCCAACTATCTAATTTTAGTTACACATTCCATCTTCAATTGATTTTCTCTTATTAAATTTGGCCCAGTTATTCTAATTTGCTAAGGGCTTTTCTTTGTACACAACATGTGCTACGCATGATGGATTGGTTATTACACTTTTTTTTCTCACTAACACAATTTATATCTTGAAGGACAAAAAAATAAACTTTTATCTGCACCATATAAACAGGATGCAGGAAGAAAAACGTTATGTTTACTTGGTCAATGAGAGGATATGTTTTGTATATCTAAAATCTAAAAGCATTTTTTTAACGCAATTTTGGAAAAACGTTTTATATCATGATTTTCTGGATTTAATCTAGCGACAGATCGGTGCAGCTTCAGCACTAACTAGGACGCTGCATCAATCCATCGTGGTAAAGAAAGAGCTGGGCCAAAAAGCAAAGCTCTCAGTTTACAAGTCGATCTACGTTCCTACCCTCATCTATGGTCACCAGCTGTGGGTGGTGACCAAAGAATGAGATCGTGGATACAAGCGGCCAAAATGAGCTTCCTCCGCAGGGTGCCTGGGCTCTCACTCAGAGATCAAGTGGTGAGTTCTGCCATCTGGGAGGAGCTAGGCGTCAAGCTTCCCCTTCTCCAGATCGAGAGAATCCAGATGGAGTGGTTTGGGCATCTGGTCAGGATGCCTCCCGAGCACCTTGCTGGTGAGGGGTTTCGGGCATGTCCCACTGGGAGGAGACCAAGAGGCAGACTCCGGACCCGCTGGAGAGACTTCTAGCCTTCTAGGTGAGCTGGAGGATGCAGCTGGGGTGAGAGAAGCCTGGGTTTACTATCTGAGGTTGTATCCCGCACGACCTGGCCCCAGATAAGTGGAAGACAACGGAACGGAAAGGATAGAATAGTGTGTTGAAGTGGTGCTTAAAAACTACTTTCTCAAAATGAGCTTCGACCTGATTGTCTCACGGTAGCTATATTAATTATGCTTTCTTGTTTTGTTATGTCATTGCTGTTGTGCAAGTGGCTTTTAGTCCCGAACGTGAGCATTATTCCACAGAGGAGCTAATAGCATAAGCTGTAATGGAGCTTGACAAAGTCTTGTGACGCCTGACTGAAGCCTGCTCGCCTGACATACCGATACTCCCTGCTCTCCATTCATCTCCAGCTCCTTTGGGCTCCTCTCACTGTTCTGCAATCAATTTTCTTACACTTCTTGTTGTTGCTCGTACTCCCTTGTTGTCCCAGGTGGCATAGCTGCTCCACTTGCTCGACCAGTTTAGTTTTACATCAGGAATGACGAATGGAAAAAGATTTGTTTCCACTACCCCAAACTCGTGCAAGCTCATCAACTTCATTTGTAAACTTTGTAAAGTTAAAAGTTTTTTTTTTTTTTATGTCCTCCAAGTTTTACCAAGAAGAAGTTTATCGGTAGGAAAGGGGAAAATAGATCTCTTTCTGAGGGTTTGTTAATCTAACAAGACGGGTTTTTACAATTTGATCCACTGAAGTACAGCATGCCACAAAACTTTCAATGCTCTGATTGGTCAGAAATAAATGTTTACTCTATCTGTAATTATGATTTATGTCTAAACTTGATAAGCAAAAGATAAAATCAATAATAAATCTCAACATTTTTGTAAAACTTGACATTCCTTGAGAGATATACTTAGTAATTTTGCATGTTCAGGTTTTTCAAATACCATCTCTAAACATCCAAGCTGCCGAGTTAAATATCAATCCGTTGCATTTCATTTTAAATGCATAAAACTTCTAAAGGAAGAATTGTTTTATACCAAACAATGGATGCAAACATGCACAGACTGAAAACAGTCAATGTATAAAGTGTATGAAAAGACTCAGTATAATGAAACACAGAAATGTGTGCTCGGTGGTGCACAATATTTTTCAGTTCTCTGCAAGTAGAAGGCGATAAAGCAGCATTACATGTCAAAAGAGTTATTGTTGTTTTGTGTCTGCTGCACCGGATGGTCAGTCTTTATCTAAAAGGTATTGTGAAGCTTTGACCGGGTTTCGGCTGCAGCCGGGGCAGCATTGCTCACAAGGGGTTTTGAAGCCTTGAAAACAAGTCTTTGTTTACTCATCCTGACTGTCTCCTGTGCTCTGCTCTCCACAAACACACACTGCAAATACACATTTCTATAGCACTGGAACGTCAGTGAAACTCAGCTGGTAAAAATCTTATGGCTACAAATAGACAGCTTTTATTTGTGGGGAAAAAATGTTTTATTGAATCCTATAGTGTGGAATTTTTGAAAAATAAGAATACTTTTTTTACAAAACAACTTAAAATAAGACTCATCACAAATTAGAAAAAGTAGAACATGTCCATAAATAAAAATAGTAATATAAATGCTCCCCCCATGACTCATACCAACCATTACATTAGCACCAAGTGTGGTAGGAGCTGCAGCTCCTGCATTGGCTTATTCTGCCACAGCCGACGCTCCACAAACCGAACTATCTAGGTGCAGACTCTATTGTCTCTAGAGACAGAAGGATGCCAACAATTTACAGAAACAGATGGAGAAGCTATGTTTTCAATAGCTGAGTGTACATTTATCGATACGAACACACACAGTCAACCTCAAGATTATTCATCCCCTTCAAATTCTGACTTAAATATATATTTAATCAGACAAATAGTTTTGTTTTAACTGAAAATAACCCTGGCTGCTTCTAATACTCTAGGACAATTTTAAAGGGGGTTATTGAGGAAAAAAAATTGGACATGTGCAAAAGAAAGAGAGAGAGTAAATCGGCAGAAGGATGCTGGGTTTGGATCCACCAGGAAAGAGGCCTAGAGGAAGACCAAAGAGGAGGTTTATGAATACAGTGAAGGAAGACATGAAGATAGTTGGTGTGACCAAAGAAGAGGCAGCAGTTAGGGTTAGATGGAAGAAACTGTGTTGCTGTGGCGACTCCTGAGGGGAAATGCCGAAAAAAGAAGAAGTTATCGTGGACAAAAATATTTCTCAATTTTTATTTACACTTAAACAAAATGTTGCATATCAAAAGTTATTTGTATCCATCTCTCTGAATTAAGAAAAAACAGCTTCTATGAATTCCTGGAAGAAACAAATGCTTCTTAGAAAATGTGGCCAAATTTTTGCATGCACAGAAAATGACCTTTATTTTTAAGTAAATCTCACTTTTGAAGACATTTATTTTTCTTTATCACCCAAAACTCTCATTTCTGTGATGTCTTCCTTTCTTTTGGAAGAAGCATGTGTCACCTCTAATCCAAAAAAAAAATCCTTTTTGAAAATTAAAGTCACTAAGTCCAGAACAGACTAGTGACCTCTTCAGAGTGTACCCCGCCTTTTGCCGATTACCAGTACTCCCTGTAACCCCAACAATGACAAGTGATTCAGAACATGAATGAATAAATTAAAGTCACAACAGAAAAGTTTTCCAGGAGTAGGAATAATTTCAGTTTTGATGTATCATTTATGTGTGTGTGTGTGCGTCTGTGTGCGTGTGTGTTTACATACATACACATAAATTTGTGTGTATCTGAGTTCTGTAGAACCTACAAAGAAGTCTTAGTTTGGTAAGGTGTGTGAAAATTGTTTTTCATCAATACTAAATACTAAATAAAACATTTTTCTGATTCCGTTCTACTCATAATTGCACTTTTTTTTTACCTAAACGAGTCATGCAAAATCATTTCAGCGTAACAGTAATAATTCCACTGTGCATGCAGCTGTTCAAGCTTACAAACTGCTGGAGCTTGTAGGCAACATTTGTTCCTGAGATTTTTCCCGTCTTAAAATAATTCCCCAGTGCCAAACACCTTTGGAGTTAATCTTTTCACCTCAGGTCTTTCAGGCAAAATTAGGCAGCCAAACCTCTGTGTCTCTGATTCTGTTAACATTGCACTGCAAGTTTGTGTGCGCGTGAGCGTGTAATGAACATTTTGTGTCTGTGTGTGAGTCTTAGAATGGATCTGGCCTCAACAGCTCTGCTGGTTGAGTGGACACTGTCCAGGATGATTAATTGAAAGTTCAGAGAAATCTCTGTTAGAATTTCAGAGCCATCAAGGGAGAAAATTGGCAACATTGTCTAAGGCAGAATCTCTTACAGCCAACATTCATCATCCAGAGATAAAAGGTTAGATGTGGAACTATCACGTGTGCTTGTGTGTTTGTGTGTTTGTGTGCATGTAGGAGATTGTGAAATTGTTTATGACATAGAAAGATATCTGCACTTTAATCATTCATGTAAGTTTATTTCGGGGTAATCTCTTTGCATCATTAACAGTGTGCTTGTGCAATGAAGAGTAAAGACATTTACATCATCAAGAGAAAAATTGTTTTGATGTCAGGAACATCACAATTTGCTTTCCTCCTCCTTGTAGTTTTTTTGGGAAAAATTCCTGTCCAGCAAAATCATCATGCATGTCAGCTGCAGATAGTAGGGCTTAACTTTCTCAGAGAGGAGGTGTGTGGTTCACACAGACCAGGATGAGTGTGCGTATGCAGTATGAGTACACAGCATTTCTGGCCCACTTCATACAGCAACAGTTTCACAGCAGGTGGTTCATTACACGGCCTGTAATTAGGTTCACTCGACTTTCTTCTGCTTCTGATTACAAATACATATTGGTTTCACTGGAGCATGGAAACAAGTTTTTATAAATTCTTATTTTTTTTTATAAATTGAATGGCTTTAGTCTGCTGAGAAGTCTGAATTGAAAACAAAGTGTACGTTTTTATCCTTAAAGTGAAATATGTACTGTATGTAGAAGGGATGTCAATGTACATTTATGCATGCAACATGTATTCTCTGCACTTGCACATTCCATTTTTCAAAAAGTGAAAGCAATCCTCCTTTTAATTTGTTTTCTTGTGACTGAGCTGGTGACTAATTATAAAACAGTGCTCCAAGAGCTCTTTTCTGTGAGCACTCAGCTCAAAGTGTGTGCTTCAGCATTTGTTTGAGTGTCACACCAAGTCAGAAATGAGAAAATGCCTCATTTAGTAAACTATTTTCCTTGGGTGCTTGTTGTCATGTATATTGAGGCGGGTAATCTTTTAATGCCTAAAGTAAAATACCATCAAATCCTAATTTGAAAAAAAGTTTACTTAAATAAACTAAAAAGGACAAATTGGTCACACTGAAAGACATAAAAACAAATAACTAAACAGTTAATATCTGCCTCTGGAGCAGGATTCGGTCCTGCTGGTTCTGATATTTTTAAGTGACAAGCATGAGAGGAATGAGGATGTTATCAACTAACCTTCCTCCGCTGGCAATTCCAGGCATGACATGAGTCACTAAGTGCCACCTGACCCAAATAAAGCAGCTGATGGATAAAGGTGAACTGGTTTGAAGGCTCTGACTTATTGAATGTTCTGTATTTTCCTCTTTTAGACAATGGCAACTTAAATAAAAATAATTGGAAACATGTTTATTAATGTAACCAAATCAAATGAAGTTGTTTCTTTTTGTTCAAATTAAATGGAGAAAGTTTTAGCTAATTAAACATTTGCCATATGTCTGTGGTTGTGTTCAGCACCTTGGACAGCGACAGAAACCATCAATTTGCAGACGTGCTGTCATCCTGGCACGTTTCCTCTCTCCATGGGGAATTAAACTAACACACTGTTTGACCTCCTCATTCTGAATCAAACAGCAGATGGATGGTGGAAAGTTTATTAAGTTGATTTGAGCTGTATATTCAAATGAAAAAAAATAGATTGATTCTTTTACCATTCAATCACATTGTTAATTGGAACGGCCATTGAGATTAAATTGTCGCTGTGTCCCTGGGCAAGACATTTCCCCCCCAGTTGCCTAGTCTGGTTGGTGTGTGGGTAATCGGTTGGTGATGGTCAGAGGGGCCGATGGCGTAAAATGGCAGCCTCGCTTCTGTCAGTCTGCCCTAGGGCAGATGTGGCTACAACAGTAGCTTACCATTTCCTGGTATGAAGTGAATGAATACTGTACAGTACATGTGAGGACACGTCTTTGAGTGTCCCGAAAAGCACAATATAAGTACAATGCATTATTATTATTATTATTAAATTAGCCTAACCTTTAACCCAAATTTGGACAAGTTTCTCTGGGTCTACGATTTTAGTGTAGTTTACATTTCAAACATAATTATATGCAACAAATCCGTGTAGTCCCTCATTCATCCAGGAGTGATCCATAGTAGAAAAAGTTTCAAAAAAGTCTTCTGGACAGTTTAATTCTTCAACGAGACGTTTCGACTTCCATCCGGAAATCATTTTCAATCTGAATGAAATGGACTGGAACGTTGTTAGATACGTTTAGATACGTGGTTAGATACGTTTTGCCCGGTATCTATAGCAGCCTTTTGAAGCCATGGACTAAAGATGACACCTCGTGACTCAGTTTCACGCCTCTCGTTAGCAGGTTTCTCTTTTCACTAGGCTTTTAGCATTTTTATAATAGGTTTGTTTACTGGTCTGTGGCTACAATAGGAGCCATTCACGGCCATCTTAAGGAACATTCTCATTGGTCGAGCCCTTCTTACACTTTTTTTACCTGTTACTCAGGTTAGTATAAATGGATCCAGGTTCCAGTCCATTTCATTCAGATTGAAAATGATTTCCGGATGGAAGTCGAAACGTCTCGTTGAAGAATTAAACTGTCCAGAAGACTTTTTTGAAACTTTTTCTACTATAATTATATGCAAGTGCAAACCATAAATACCTTTCCGGCCTTCTTTGCTGGCCTAAAAATCTGAATGACCAGCTAGAATTAGTTACCTTTTGCCCATTAATATTCATATATTATTATTATCATATATTTTATTACTTAAAAAATATGCAAGTCTTGATGGTTAAATTCAAGCTTATATATAATGTAAACAATTATAGTAACAATTGTATTACTTTTTGTACTTGTATTACTTTTTCATTTGATGTTCTAAATTTCATTTTGTGTATTATGATTGATTTATGTTTTATGATGGATTTCTAAGTATTTACTTATATGTTTATACAAAAGCATGTTTTTTTGCTTTTATGATGATTTTAAAAAAGAGTCGGCGAAATAAGCGTTTGCTTCAGTTGATACTTTTTCGGTCCTTTAGTAAAATATAATTATTTTTTCTTTCTTTCTTTAATGTAAAATTACACTGTGACTGAAATAAATAAAACTTGACAATATATTTCTACCTGGTCTGATTATTTTGTTTGATGGTTTTTCCAATGGCAGCAGAACTTCCAAACATGTATTTATGCATTAAAGCATTTGACCAATCACATTTCAGCCAGACATTGTTGCCAAGTAGGCTAAAATTAGAGGGGGGATAGCATATACATAAAATCCAAGATTTTGACAAATAAAGTGTTATATTCTTATATATTACAGAGGCTTGTTAGGTTTTGCTTGATGCAATAGTGTGTGTGCGATAGTAATTTTTTCCACATATAAAGAAATTATATTTAATTTAAATTTAAACTAATGTATAATTAAAGGAGTGTCAGTTCTGTTGTAAGTGCTTAAAAAGAATGGAAGAAGTAAACAGCATCTGAATACTACTGTATCATCTTCAGCTACTTCCAGCAGGTGAAGGGCTCAGCTATGGCAGCCTCAGGGAAACTTTTAGCTCTAAAAGTTCTCTAGGGGAACTTTTGGAAAGATCTTGAAGCTTCTATTGCCAGCTATGAGACGGTCTATCCAACAAAGTCTGAATCTACCTCTGGGTCTCTTCCCTATGAGACATGCCTGGAACACAAGACCAGCAAGGCATCTAAGAGGCATACCAAGTATGTAGATGCCCAAACAACCCAATCTGGCTTTTCTCTACATAGAGGAGCAATGTTTCTACTTGGAGCCCCTCCTGGAAGTCAGAGCTCCTGATACTATCAATGAGCAAGAGCCATCAATCTTTCCCTCACTCCTTGCCTTAACTATTGTTTAACCAAAATTGTTACTAAAAAAATCAATGGCTTCACTTCCAATTTGTTAATAATTTGGTTCAGAAAGTCCAAAGTCATATTTGTTTCAGTTAGAGATCAAATACTGTGGACATCATTTTTAAAGCCCAACTAGGGTTGAACTCCGATGGCAATGAGATAAGGTTATTTATTTGGTTTTGGAACAAACCGAAGCAAGGTTTCAAGCGGTTGGGATCCTTTTCTAATCATACTAGTTTTTCCGAAATTCAGACTGTATGTTCTTTTTTTAACTGAAACATTTACTTCAGGCTATAAAGAAGATCCCTGTCACAAGATAAAGAATTTATTTTTGTGAGTTCAGTGAATGGCCCCAGAGATTGATAGTTTGAGATACTTTCTGCATGAATGTATGAATGAACCATTCGAGCTAATTTGCATTCCTCCCCTCACTTATAGCGCAGAGCTCAGGTGGAGACTGAAACAACAAGATTGTAATCACAATTGGCCAAAATGAGTTTTCTCCATAGGGTAGCTTTGCTTGGAGGTTGGGTGTTGGTCCTCAGGAATCAAGGGCTGGGGTTTGGCTCAGAAAATGACCTATGCCCTTCCTCATTGTGTGAGCCTAATGAGGTGGTACAGGCAACCAGGTAGGATGGCTTCTAGGCATCCAAATAGAAAGGTTGGCCATCAACGTTCCACCAGGAGACCCTAGGGACCTCCCAGAGCTTGCTGTAGGGTCTATATTTCTCAGATGACCTGGAATCTTCTGGATTCCCTCAGGACATAGGGAAATTATTCGGGATAAGAAAACTGCCTGACTGGAGTTGGCTGTGGAAAATTAATGTATAGATGTATTTCCTTTGAGAAAAAAGTAAAGCAAACATTTAGCCAATAAAAGTGTCTGCACAAAAGTGTGTTAACCATTAGAGTGACTTTGGATTAATTAAATAAATTCAATTTGACTCGATATAATAAGGTTTTAAACATTGACTTACTGGCAGTGTTCTCTCTGTCCATCTTTTATTAGATGCTGGATGATCATCAGACTAAAACATTGAAAGACTAGTTGAAATAAATGGTCCCAGAAAGGACAAACAGAGCAGGGTTTGTCTTGAATAAAAATAAGCTGAAAAGATTTCAACTCAAACAGTCAGCAGCTCCATCCAACAAGCTGTGATCTGAATGGTAAATGAGGAAGTTAATGGGGCATTGGCTATATCCATCAGTCCCAGAATCTGTTACTGAAAAAAATAGTTACAAGAGCTGGGGATTACAACTTTTTATACCTTGGGTCTGAGTGAAAACTCTGTTCTGATAGTCTGCAGTGTGTCCATTATAACTGGATAATGTGTACCTCAGACAAAATGTGGGCTAATAATCTCAGAGTTCTTTATTATTGCAGCTAACAAGTCCATATTGTGTTGTTCATTTAAAAGCTTACGTGTTACGTATTATCAACACGTAAGCTGTTATTGACTCCAAGCTTCTTACAGTCGTCATGACTTCCATGTTTATTCTTCGTCAAAGGAATACTCTTCCTTTATAAAGCTATGTTCGACTAGCGACATCTACTGGTGGTATAGCATATCACAACACATATGCCGACGAGTAACTATAACAACAAAAGCTTAAAAACAAATGTAACAATTCATTTTGATTATTTTTCAAAACAATAGTTGTATAAAAACTGAGGGTTTTTTTTGGCTTGTTACATACCTTTGTATATTTCTTTAAATGAAAGTGATTTCTGCGACTTTATTTTATCAAGCAAAATTTTGCATCATCTTCTTGATTAAAAACAACAGCAAGAGGGGCGTTTCCCTTTGAAATGAAAATAGTTCACTTGCACACCATTAAGCATATAGCAAATGTAACTTTCTTCTGCTGTTTTTTTTTTCTTTCTTTTTTTTATCAGGAGGATAAGCCCTTCGAGATTAAACATCTCATTTTTGAGGGAGTCCTCAACCCAAGACACATGTTTTTGGAGTGTGGAAGGAAACTGGAGTATCCCCATGCATACACTGGGAGAACATGCAAACTCCACACAGAAAGGCCAGTGTTTCAAACCTCCTCATCCCCACTCAGGTTTTCGAACCCCTGACCTTCTTGCTGTGAGGCGACTGTGCTAACCACCGCGCTACCGTGCTGCTGTTACTTGTGGGTAGGCCATTATCGTGGGAAACACACCTTAAGGTTATGGCTTCTTCTGAAGCAAAAACTAATGGACAAAATAAAGTACTAGTCTTCTCCTTTCGGCATTTCATTTAGGGGTCGCAAGTCAGTTTCTTCCATCTAACCCTATGTCCTGCATCCTCTTTGGTCACGTCTACTATCTTCATGTCTTCCTTCACTGTATCCATGAAAATAAAGTACTAAGTAACTAGATAATTGTTAACTCTTTCCTAAAGGACCATAATATAAGTGGGACAATGCCCTTTAAATCTCAATTTTTGGAAATGGATGATGCAGAGGCACGAACACCCTCATGCAAACTTTGTCAAGCATTAACCCTAAAGATGTGAGCGGTCTGCAAAACAGAGACACAAGCTCATTCTCATGATTGTAAACCTGCAGTGTTGGATTTGGATTAAATTAACCCGGTGTGCAAAGCTAGTGTCGAACCATGTGTCGAAAAATGATCCCCATGCCTAAACAAAACAAGTTTCTTATTGCTTCCATCTATGGCAGTGTAATTTGATTCTACTCGTTGTACAGTCAATCCATTTCTTGTCTTTTCCTTGTATCTGTAATTTGAATCAACAGCTTTATTTAAATTAATACATTGTGGAAAAAAGTCTTTAAACAATCTGGTTGCAGATTCAACATCATCTTTTTGTTGTTTTGAGCAAACGAGTATGCTAAATTGTTACATATAAATTTTAAACCCCATGGCGATAAAATTCTATTCCAGTAATATTGTCCAAAGTTCCTAAAATTTCAAAAGTTTTGCTTTATTCATTTGTAAGTCTAACAAGCCAGAGATGTGAACTTTTTTTTAAAAGAAAATTAGAGAACAGTTTTGTCGAATATCTGAGGTCAAACTACGTTTTATATACTTTCTGCATCACATAACTTGACAGTTTATTTTAAAGGAGGTTGGAAGGTGAAGAACTGAAACAGCACTACAAAGCAGATGAATTTACAAAGAAAATGATGAAACATGGCATGAGGACGTGGCAATACATCACAATTCACCAAGATTTTTTTTCTGATATGACTTTTATAGTTTCTGGATGAGAACAGCACTTTTTTCTACTTTTTTGATCCAGAAATCTCCCCCTCCTTGTGAGCCAACATCATAGTGTAGCACAGCCAATGTCCTACTTTCCAAAAATTTTGATTTCATGGAACAGGTAGGGTTAGCCATAACATTTTTTTTTTTTTAATTCTACTACATTCATTCCTCAAATGGGAAAATTACTTTTGTTGCGTTGCAATGCAGTAGGCAGCCATGATGGTGCCAATGGTGGGAGTACCTGGGAGGTGTCTTCTCCAGCTGGTCTAAAAAAGGGCATTCCACCACTAAGCTAAAACCTCCTTCTAAATGTATGTTTTAGGTGAGGAACCAGGCACAGCTCAGTTTAAAGATCCCTTTAGAGAATGCAATGGCCTCGACATTGCCTCTCGTTGTGCCAAGCTCGGAGGTGGACCATGAGGGTGAGCTTGTGTGGGCTTTGCAGGACTCAGACTGCAACCCCAGAACTTCCTCATATGAACACACCCCCTGAGGGAGGTGCAATAGGTCTTAGCTGTCATGTTAGCTGGACAGTGGCCAAAACTAACCGGCTTCAGAATCTCGCTCTAAGGCTGTGAAATGCCATCTCTAACACAGAGAAAACTTGACCAGAAAGAGGAGGTTGCAAATTCTGGCAAAAACTGTGGGTTGAAGGTTGAGACACGATGCTGAATCTGGACCCAGTGTCCAGGAAGGGCTGGACTCTTCTACTCTACAGTCAATGAAAATAAGAGTTACTCAGTTGGTGTTGTCATTACATTTCTAGCATCTCATCCTCATTCTCCACAATCACACATCAAGCACAAATGGCTCTTGTCAATTATGCCTTCAGTATTTTATCTTAACCGTGGCCTTTAATGATTGTTTTCCTCCCATTGATTGGGAGAGTAAACACAGTCATGCTCTGGTTTAGAGGCTGCAAAAACAGAGTATGAGAGAACAAAAGGCAGGAAGAGAAATAGGGAGAAAGCACTGAGTGACGGACAAGAAAGCTGGAAAAGAGTCTACAAATTCAATTATTTCTGATAAAATGAAATTCTGGGAAAGAGATTAAAGCTAAAATTTGATTTCACAGTCTGCATTGCATCTCTGTTAATTACTGTTGCTACAGATGCTAGAAGGCTAATGGAAACTGTTCAGTAGATTATCACATTTTACTTACCGGGAAATATACTTTCAGAAAGTAAATGGACAATAGCAAGAACTTCTGGTTTAGGCAGACTAACTTTTGGAAGTACATCCCAGCATGGTTTACAGAGCATAGATATTTGTTATTAACTATACTTTATAACAACTAGATTATAAAAATGAGAAAAATAATTGACAATGGAAGGTTTTCTAAAAATGGTTGAGTTTAAGAAAATCTGTTAAAATAATGGCATAGTTTCCGTCACAGTCATCTGTGATTTGGATCTCAGGTGAGGCTCCCTTAAATTGTAATTCTTATTCCAAAGTTGTAAAATAAGCGAAATATCTTTATAAATTATTTTTTTCGATATAGTTTAATCTGGCCTTTACTGGTTGGATTTATGCTTATAAACAGATGTACTGAAAAAGGGAGGAAAATCTGTTAATTGGCTGTGGACTCATTGGGACATTAAACCTAGCCAATTATTTTTGTATTGTGAGCAAAATCTTTCGGCCCACAGCCTGTCGATCCCTCTAACTTCTTGATTCTGGTAATACGTAAATATTTCAGTGAAATGTACACAATCTCGTGCCTACATGTGTATTCTGAACCACTTATCCCTAATGTGGTGCCAGAGCCTATCCCAGCCGATTCCAGTTGAGAGGCAGGGTACACCCCAAAACAGTCACCAGCCTGTTGCAGGGCTACACACTTACAACCATGCACCACAATCATTCCTGGGGGAAATTTTATAGCGGCCAATCATGCACATTTTTTCACTCGTTCAGTCAGAGTCACTAACAGCAAACTGGACATATGGTATACAGTACGTATTTCAATGTGAACACACTCAGTGACTCAATTTCAGAGCATGAGGATTTTGGACATATTTGTACATGTCAACCTGGGAGAGTTTGCCAAATATGGCAACCCTTTTATTTGAGAAGTTATTTTTATGTAAGCAAATTTTACTTATTGATGGTGAGTCCAACATAAAGGTCTAATAAGATCTGACTAAATGCCACTGTGTACAAGCGGCAGCACATGTGCACAGTTGCTAGGGGAGACAAACCCAGAAGAAGTCGCAAGTTACAATAGACCAAGGCAGGTTTTAACGCACCAGTATTTCCATTTCCTGTTATAAGATGGGTGTGTGACATAAACTTGACAGTCTGTCCAGTGTGTGTCCCATATTATGTCTGAAAGCATCACCGACTGGCTCCATACCATTTGTGAACTTGCATTGAAATAAGTTTTGATTAACGAACGTCATTAAAAGAAAATGTATTTTGGGGGGCTTTTCTGTTTTTTCTATAAACTTCTACAAGAAAACCAAGTGAGATTTTGAGTTTAATTGACTTAAAAACGCTATTTAATTATAATAAAGTTAAGCCTAAAATGCCATATGGAAGTTATAGTATGTCTCCCAGTTTGTAAATCTGTCTAATACATGTTCCCACACCCAAAAGATAGGGAGCTTAGATAGCAGCTATGTAACCTGAAAAATATTTAAGGAGTATAGGGAGGATGTGTAGATGTATTCGAGGACAATGCGTACTTGGAAAGCAACAACAGACAGCCCCTATAAATGTGTCATCCACCACAAAATACATTTCTATACAGTGAGCTGTGTCTTGAGCCTTGAAAGATGTTTTACTTCACTGAGTACAAAATTAACTGTACATCCAAAGCATAAAATGAAACTCTTTACAGCATACAAGAGTAATAATATAACTTAAGTTATCAAGACTTGTAACACAACATAAAGCCCATACATCAGAACACCTCATTTACCTGTCATAGGCAAGAGTTATAACTGTGCTACAGACATGACAGAGCCCATAAAGCTGTCCTACAGCAAAAGTAAAAGCTCATAAACTCTCCTTGCCGTTTAAGCTTGGCTGCAGTGAAAGTAACATATGTCAGTGTAGCTGCACCAAGAACTGTAAAATGTGTGTAATGACCTCACTCGTGCACAACTAAACTTTAATATATTTGGCTTTAAATGACCATTTCTAATGAAAGATCTTCTAATTTACATGTTTTAACAGGCTACACAAAATTAAACAGACCAAAACTCTCATGCTGTTCTTTTCACCAAGAACTATAATACAAGGTCTACTGTTTCTTTACAACTAAAATACTTCTTCTTATTATTTCTCTTCAGCGGTTGCCACAACAAGTCAGTTTCTTCCATCTAACCCTATCTGCTGCATCCTCTTCAGTCACACCAACTGTCTTCATATCTTCCTTCACTGTATCCATGAACCTCCGCTTTGGTCTTCCTCAAGGCCTCTTTCCTGGTAGTTCCAAATCCAGCATCCTTCTGTACTCTCTCTCTCTCCTCTGCACATGTCCAAACCATCTCAGTCTGGCCTCTCTGACTTTATCTCCAAAACCTCTAACATGTGCTGTTCCCCTGACATACTCATTTCTAATCCTGTCCATCCTGGTCACTCCCAGAGAGATCCTCAGCATCTTCATCTCTGCTACCTCCATCTCTGTTTCCTGTCTTTTTCTCAGTGCTACTGTTTCTAGATGAAACAGCCTGGCCGGTCTCACCACGGTTTTGTAGACTTTCCCTTTCATTTTAGCTGAAACTCTTCTATCAAACATCACACCTGATACTTTTCTCCAACCCGTTCCAGCCTGCCTGCACACACTTCTTCACCTCTTTTCCACACTCTCTATTGCTCTGGACTGTTAATCATAAGTACTTAATATCTTCCACCTTCTTTATCTCTTCTCCCTGTAACCTCACTTTTTCATTTGGATCCCTCTCATTCACACACATGTACTCTGTCTTACTCTGACTAATCTTCATGATCTTCAATCCTCTTCTTTCTAGTGCAAACCTCCACCTCTCCAGCTCTTCCTCCACCTCTTCCCTCCTTTCACTACAGATCACAATGTCATCTGCATTGCTTTTTCTTTACATTTTTTTTCTTTACAACAAAAATACACCATGTTTAAATCCAAGCAGAAGCAAGTTTGTCATGCCCAGTTTTCTCAGAAATCCAAAGACTGAAATCCTTTTCTAAACCCTAGGAAGCATGACTCCCACGTTAGGAAAATGAAAACTGACTCAAATAAATAACAGCCTTTTCTGCATTTGATAAACTATTGGGTTTTTTTTGTTTTGTTTTTTTACTTGTGAATGTCTACCCCTAACAGGTTGCAGGGGGTGCCAAAGCCTATCCCAGCTGATTTTAAGACGAGGCAACCGTCTTAATGATCGTCTACATGCACAATCATTCTTAGGGGCAATTTTATAGTGGCCAATCAACCTAACATGCATGTTTTTGGAGGTTTGGAGGAATCCTGCTTAGTATGTCCTGAACAAACTAAGACTAAACTAGGACTTAGTTTAACTTGGTTTGTCCAGGACATCAGTCGTTTTACACCAAAAGTCAGATGGGTTACACAACAACAATCCAACTAGGTCTAAAAGGAAAATACCTATCACTTGGTACGATTGTGGATGCCTTCAACTGTGCTGAATCTGTTTATTCTTTTGGTCTTGTAAATTCAAAAACAACTCCTCGTGTTTTTTTTGGTTTGTTTTTGTAGCCAATTGGAAAAATTCCTGCACATACATTCCAATACAATGACATCATTGAAAATAGTCAATGTGGGTAACGCTGTGAAACATTTTTTCTAGTTGGGAGGTCAAAACAGAAATCCATCTAATTATACAAATGTTTTGTTTTTTTGTTTTTTTAACTAAAAGCTTCTTTAACTGAAGAAGCCGCCAATGGATTTCATTGTTGAAAGAACTGCTTTTGTGCATTTTTCTTTTTTGTTACTGTTACCTCAGCAACTTCAACAAAGAGAGTTAGAAGTTATCATCATAACAAAATTCGTCAACTAAAGCTTGAAAAGCACAATTACAGGGTACTCGGAGCAGTTTAGTCATTAGCATCCCGCAAATTGCACTGTCATTAAGATTTATAGCCACTCTCTTGCAATACGTTGAGCACTATCTATTAATAGTTGAAGAGTGTCCAAACAAAACATAACATTTCTGGGGCATAATGACAAACAGTAAACATCTGAGCACAGAAAATTTGCCTTAGCAGCAAAAGGAAAAGAAAAAATCATTTTTTTGAAGTTGGGGTCACATGAGCCTAGTTTCAATTTGTGTGGTACAAAGCAGGTATGTGAATGTTCCAGTGAACACCGGTTTAGTGAAGATGAATGCATGAAAAAATAAGGACACAAGGGACAGAGCTATTGAAAGCGGCCAAGCTTGTGTTACAGAGGGATAAAATGAAGGTCATAAGTTTAGAGAAGATGTTCCACTACACGGCAACCATAAGATTAATTCCATCTCTATAAGCCATTAGATGGTAAAAGTCCGCTCACATCTCGATGGAAAAGATGTAAGAAATTGTCGAAACATCACTTTCTCCTCTCTTACTTCATTAAGTTGTGGTTGCGGATCAAAATAATTGGTGTTTATCAGTTTCCAGCTGTTGCTAAGACACTGCTGAAAGGCTGCAGAATTATGTTCTGTCTGCTCACCATTAACAGAGATTTCCATATGCTTGCTCCAGATGCCTAGTGTATCTACTTCTCTCATTATCTACTCTTGCTTTATGAGCTGGCAGAGTAAAAATCTCATCTTATTCCATGTGCTGCTGGAAACATTTCGATATTCATTTATTTTAAGTGGAGGCTGAACGGTAGTGTGTTGGTCCGCATCGCAGCCTCAAAGAAAAGTCACTGATTTTGGCCTTAACTGGGACAAGACTTGGAACACTGGGCTCTGTGGAGTTTGTATGTTCTCCCTGTTTATGCATCCGCTCTCTCAGAGTGCCCCGGTTCCTTCCCACCCACCAAAATCATGCATGGGGGGCTAATTAGCCACTGCAAATTGCCTCCAGGACTGAGTGTGTGTGTATATGGTTAATAGTCGCACGGTGTGGCACTGTGACAGCCTGGTGACCTGTCCAGGTGGACCTGCCTCTTGCTTGCTAAGTAGTACTTGGAATTTGCTCTGATTGCCTCAGAATCATGAATATGAAGAACTGGTTTGGTAGATAATGGTTGACTGTAATGCGATTTTAACTTTTGTAGCCTCGAAATTTTCTGGATATTTTTTGTGCAATTTCACAGCCTTATTTTCTGCAATGCATTGCTTTCTGTCAAAATTTCACTATGCTTACAATGGGACAGTTAAGAATCTTGAATTTTTCTACATCTCAACCAATGACTGTTTTTGTCCCAATGGTCTCATTGCATTTTAAAGCTGATTGGCTGTTCATATCGTCTAAACTGTTCTGCTCCGTATTGGATCGCATTTTCACAGAAATGATGGCGAGCCAAATATGCCCTGAAATTTGAAATCTCATTCAGTGTGTTTGTTAAATGTATTAACCATATTAGAAATGCTTGAGTTCATATTGTACATGCTTGATCACCTTTGTAAAGAGTCAAAAGGAATGCGACACCACTGAAATTAGATGGTACCCCAGGAAAACACTATTCAAATTTGGAATTACGAGAGATACTACAGAGATTTCTGTCGAATCAGAAGCACCAACCCAGCTTCCTCTGCAGGGTGGCTGGGCTCTCACTTAGAGATCGGGTGGGAAGCTCTGCCATCCGGGAGAAGCTCGGTGTTGAGCCGCTCTTCCTCCAGGTCGAGAGGAGCCAGATGGGGTGGTTCGGGCATCTGGTAAGGATGCCCCGCGAGCGCCTCGCTGGTGAGGTGTTTTGGGCACGTCCCACCGGAAGGAGACCAAGAGGCATACCCCGGACCTGCTGGAGAGACTATGTCTCACAGCTGGCTGGGGAACGACTCGGAATCCTTCCGGGTGAGCAAAAGGATGCACCCGGGGTGAGAAAAGCCTGGGCTTCCCGTCTGAGGTTGTCGCCCCCACGGCCCGGCCCCGGATGAGCGGAAGATGACGGAATGGAGCCGGAACCGGCTGACATGTCAGGTGATAAAATGGGTGCAGATTTGCCTCAGCATGTCCCGCCAAGACTGTGCAACGTTCAACTCAATAAACGTTTTGTCTTTTTATTTTGTCTTTAAGTTGTCCAAAAATGTAACAGGATTTCCATCCAAACTGGATGTGTGGGGAACATCTTGGAGATGTTTTTGACACCAGTGGGATTTTGGGTGTGACCTAGCTCGCAGTCTCCTAAGAGATGCGCATTCACAGATTTGTCTATAGAAAAGATACTATCGATGAAACCCATGATCCATCTACCAGATAAAACTTCTTCCACCAACCAGCCTGATAATAAATATCAATTTTCACATCCTTATGTTTGCTTTTGTGAATTTGCGGAGTAGGATCAAATATTTTGTGAATTTTGAGAGTAGGCTCTACTATTTCCATGGTGACCACAGTCAGAGTCTGTTAGGTCTAGACATTAACAAAGGGAGGGAAAGAAGTGGACTGGAAGGGAGATAGCAGTACGTACAAGTTTTATTAGTTCCCATAGTTGAAACTGATCATTCATACAGCCTTTACTGTTGGGCATTGCTTTAACGTTTATTATTAAGCCATATTTTTTCTTGAAATATGAGGAACCACTGCATTGAAATTATAGGTTTTACTTTTTTTAGAATCTCCTCCACTTGTATTTTCTGATTTTATTGTTAAACAGACACTGATCACTGAATAAATAATTTAGACCAAATATGAATATCATACTATTTATGGTTGTCACAAACTCAATGGATTATGAAAAAACTTCCAATTATGTGGAAAAAGTTTTAAGTAATTCATAGAACTTTTTATTGGATTTCAAGTATTTTTCATCTATGAACTTTAAGACCTTTTTAAATTTGTTAGACTTCATAACATTGCAGTATTATTTTCATCATTGTCATAACCTCAAAGCAAAGTACCACGAGTTCTTCAAAGAGCACAAGTATTTTCAGAAGCCATTGTTGGCAGGTTGTCACATTAAATAAAAAGAAAAAAGACAAATTAAACTAAAACATATTCAAATATTAAAACAATTTAACAGAATTTATTTCAAGGGAGGTATAAATTAGTTTTTAAAAAGTATTAAACAGTTAAAACAAAGGAATAAAATGACAAGCATCAGCTGAAATTTAACCTGTATTAGAATTTTGATGTTGCTTCACACCCTGACAGTTTTATTGGGTGATAATGATAAAAATGACTACAATACGCATTCATCTAACAAATTTGGAAATGCTTATTTGTAACTATAGTGATTTACGACTATGGTAATTTGCATAAAAAAATGCACAAACAAATTAAATGACTTTAAATGTGTTCTGTCATCTAACAAAATAAAAAGAGAATCCCGTGATTTCTGTTGCACCAAAAGGAGAACAGAAACATGGGAAGTCTGATTGTTTTGAAGAAAAAAGATTCTTGAAGTCTGATTGTTTTGGTGAAAAAGAAGCTTGAGTTAGCATGCCAATTCTGAGAAATTAAACATGTACATGAAATTAAAGCCTTATTTGTAAAAAAAAAAAAAAAAAAAAACTACTGAACTGAGTTTTTCTTGCCGCTGGCCGTAAGTATACTTTGTAGATTTCAGACCAGCACAACTCAAGAAACCAGCAAGAACTTCTTTAATCATTTAGTTGGCTGAGACTTTCTATCTTCTACAACTCTTGGCATCCCACCAATTGCAATTAATGTTTTTGTTAACATGGCATCATGTTTCATTGATGGCGCAATTTTACCCTACATGCAAAAAACGGGTTCATTCATCAGAATCACTCGCATTGCGACAAGTGCATTTCTAGAGGACACATCTATAGGACAGGAGAAGTATTTACTTGACATGTGCCTCTTTTCTGCATCCATGCTGCTCTACAACACACACAAAAAACATTGCATGATATTGTGTGAGCTAATAATTCCGAGTTCTACAAACACACTGATTAACATGTCTCATTTATTCTCATGCATTTGTTCATCATCTTCTGCTTATCTGGGGCTGGGTCATGAGGGCCACAACCTCAGGAGCAAAGAAATAGGGTGCCAACATAATGGCAGCACTAGGGATGCCACACAATTACAATATCAATATCTTGTAAAATTACAGTTTAAAAAAACAATGTTATTTCTATCAAGAACAAGTGTTCTTAGTTCACTTCAGCAGCCGGTAGATCAAAGTAATAATAATGTATACTTAATTAATCCCCCACGGGGGAAATTTGTGTTTTGCATTACACCACAGCAGGCTGCCACGACAGCACCAATGGTGGAAGAAACGGGGGGTTGGGTGTCTTCTCCAAAGACCTTAGACTTGAACTCAGTGGAAATCAAACCCGTAAACTTCTGGTTAACTTCCGGTCCAAGGCGAACGCTCTACCACTGAGCCACCGCCTCCTTTGTAACTACTAAGTAGTAGTAGTAGTATAGTAGTTACTACTTAACTACCATAGATGCATGTTTATAAATTTTTTATTAAAGATTTAGAGAACAGGACAAAGCCGGGTGTGAGAGGAGGGGAAAAATGGTGTCAAAAACTGAAGTGAAACTTGATGAATGTTTCGTTTCATCTTCTGAGCCGTCCATCCCTAATGGGATGGTGGGGGTAGCTGGAGCCTATCCCAGCTGATTTAAGGTGAGAGGTAGGGCAAATGGCGAGGTCACACACAGACAACCAATCGCTCACACACTCATTCCTGGGGAGAATTTTGTACCAGCCAATTAACCTAACATGCATGTTTTTGGAGGTTGAGAGGAAAACCGGAGTACCCGGAAAAAATCCACACATAAACAGAGAGACCATGCAAACTCCACACAGAAAGGCCAGAGTTTTGAGCCTCATGCAACCCGGGACTCGAACCCTGACCTTCCAGCTGTGAGGACATGGTGCTGAACACTGCACCACCGTGCCACCCTAAACAAATCTAGGATTGTTTTTTCAATGGATATTGGATTACTGACCTGACAAAGGGTACAATGTTTATTTACATATGCACTTAGACAAGAATTAGCCCATCAAAGCACAATATTCTATCTATATGCTTTCCCAGAGTTTCCTTCCTTAAACAACTTCAAATCAAAGATATTGTGTTTAAATATAAATGTGTCAAAATATTGTCAGACAGATATTTTCTTCTAGCAAAGATCAGTGTCTCTGCACCTTTTCATGAAATTGAAAAAAATTTGTAATCGCTTCCATAAAAGTTTTACCAGGACTGTTGATTTTTACATCCACGTGAGGAACATTAAAGCCACCTACTGGAAGTTTCCTCTACCCAACATTTCACCTTACATTCTCCATCTTTGCATCATTACTCGCTCCTTCCCTGCAGCCTCTATCTGCTCATTTCCCTCTTCCTTTCGCCTCACAGCTTCTCTTTTTTCCTCTCCTTTAATCTAACTCACCTTCTCATGTTACATTTTCCACAGCATCTTGTTAAACCTGGAAAATGTAAACAGTGTGATAAGGAATTGTTTGATTCTGGCAGAAAATGTCTCCAGTCACTTTCAATTGCTTTAAAAACAGAAATACAGGTATGTTTGTGTGTCTATGTGTCCTCGCGTGTGTGTGTGCGTGTATGTGTGTCAGCATGCACATGACAGGTGTGCAGTAAAGAAAAGTGACATTTGCATTAAAGGTGTCTGTAAGTGTGTGTGTCTGTATAAATATGTGTCTGTATCAGTGTGTGCATATATGCGTGTATCTATGCGGTTACGTGTATGTGTGCATGATTATGAACGTGTGTGTGTGTGTGTGTGTGTGTGTGTGTGTGTGTGTGTGTGTGTGTGTGTGTGTGTGTGTGTGTGTGTGTGTGTGTGTGTGTGTGTGTGTGTGTGTGTGTGTGTGTGTGTGTGTGTGTGCAACAAAATGTACCTCTACATAGCACACACAGCAGGGTGAAGCTGAATTTGATTTTAAAAAAAAGAAGAAGAAGAAGGAAAGAAAAAAGAACAAAAGAAAAAAACTAATCTCTTGCAAAAAACAAAGACAAAAAAAAAACTTTTTTTCTAAATGTTTTTCTAAAAATAAAAAAAAGAAAGAAAACACAGTAAAGTTCAAATAAAAATCATCAGTAAGAAAAATCTTTGAATTTGCAGCAACTAATTTAACAAGAAACGTTTAACTTGTTAATGAAACACTGTTAATTAGAGTGGTTTGAAGGAAAAAAAAAACTGAATTTGTTGAAAATTAATTGTGTTTAAATAGCTGCATTTTTAATTCCAGTCAGACACATATCATTTTATTCATTCTGTGTTTGCACACGTCTGATGTTTTAACAGAAGAATTTCATTCTTGCTAAATTTATACTAGTGTGTCACGTGGTTCTGGAAACACCTCTAAAAGAATAGCAAGTTTTGGGGTGATATGCTATTTTATGTGGGGAGTTTTATTCTTATTAATGCCAGATTGTCTGATTCTTTTTGGCATTTCCCTTTAGCGGTCGCCACAGCAAGTCAGTTTCTTCCATCTAACCCTATCTGCTGTATCCTCTTTGGTCGCACCAACTATCTTCATGTCTTCCTTCACTGTATCCATGAACTTCCTCTTTGGTCTTCCTCCAGGCCTCTTTCCTGGTGGTTCCAAACGCAGCATCCTTCTTTCGATGTACTCTCTCTCCTCGCCACATGTCCAAACCATCTGAGTCTAGGCCTCGCTGACTTTATCTCCAAAACCTCTGATCTCTCTCTGAAAGAACTTCAGCATCTTTATCTCTGCAACCAGTTTCTCTTCTAATGTCTAATGTTGGTAGTTTTTCAAGGCAATGATTGTCATAATCCCCTCTCCTCCTGCCAGAGGGAGCCCTGGATGCTCCTCCTCACCCTGATCACTGTCACCTAAAATTGATACCTGATTCCACACATCTGTGGACCCTGGCATCTATTTGAGGGCAATCATCTGGGACTTCCCGGTCGGGTGGGTTATACAATCCCTTTCAGCCAGGTCTCCCTGGTTGCCTGACCAAGTACACATTCTGACAATAACCTTTTACCATGCCACTGAAACTTTGTTTAATCTTTTCACTGTATTAAAGAACTTCCAAATTCAAATAAACCATGTTTTCTGTCTGCAATTGGGTCTTCCTCTTTACACCTGCACACCCCTTCATGACAATGATAACTGGAATTCGTAACTTAGCTGGATAATAAGTTTTATTTCAGAGTAGCCGGTTCAGAATCTAAACTTTTATTCCGATCGCTGATAATGCTGTAAAGATGAAATGTGACTAAAAACCAAAATAATTGGTTAGTGAAGATAATTAATAATGGCAATTATTTTAAGTAAATAAAACATAAGAAAATACATTTACAAAACTATTTCTTTTTTGGGTATAATGAGAAAAAATAATGTGAAAAAAGTAACAGTAAGCTAAAGATATTTAGTCATGTGTTTCATTTTCCTCTGTCTACTTCTAACCTCTTCAATAAATAATAAATTAAAATAAAAGTAGTTTCAACATTTTAATCAATCAACTGCGGGTACTGAACAAATGTGTGCACACTACCGCTAATATGTTTCAGTGTGAGAAGATCATGATTGGATTCAGATTTCCTTTTAGTCTGAAGGCTCCAGGCCATCAAAGACATTTTGGTTTAGAGTTGATTAGCATATGTAGATGTAAAGTCGCTCACTAAATGGCAGAAGCTTTTAATAAAACAGCAGAATAACAAGAGGCTTAACCCAACATGTGAGATATCAGCCACAGACAGAGGAAGTGTTCCCCATCAGATCAGGCAATTTGTTGATAAAATTAATCGCTCCCAGTCAGATGATGCTAATAATCTCCCGACTACATTATCTACGAAACTCCCAAGTGCGTTCTCTTACAGCTATTCTTGTGTTTATGTCTCTGAGTGTGTGCGGGCAACCTTGTGTGTGATCTTGCATCTGTATCCCATTATCTTTGTCATTAACCACAATATTGGTGCTCATTGTGGGCACCTCAGGCTATGTTTTGAGGATCTCTCGTGCACACCGGAGCCGTCTTCGGGCTGGAGCCACCGTCTAATTGGGAAGGGAATAGCTGTGGTCTAGGGCGAACACACTAAAGCCCTCATCTCATTGACACAAGGTTAAAGACCCATTAACTTGACCAGCAGAAAAATTGAGGAGGGGACAAAAGGGAAACTGAGTAATAGAGAGAGAGTGAATAAAAGAAAAACATTCACCGAAAAGAGTACAAAGCCTCTCATTAAAGCCAGAACCCACAAGTCTGCCGAAGCTTTTGAAAGCACCATTATGTAGCGGCAAGCAGTGGAGCGATAATTTTTACAACGCACATCCTTGTACACTCAAACGCTTTGAAGTTAAAAACATTGTGCAACTCTGCATTTCAAAGAACAGAACAGGTACAGTACTTGGTACAAACTGGACAGCCTAAAAATTTGCACACTCCATGAGGTCCAGTAACATGGTCAACCCGGATGTTTCGAATATGGAATTTTTTTTCATGTATACATTTCTAGATTTATGTCTAGATGTTAAATTATCAAAATTTATCTACGTATGTACCAATAAATAGATTTTACTGTCTAAATGTTATACTGTAGTCATTTCTACTGTAGTTTTTATAACAAGAAAAAAAGCAATAATTGCACAATCCCTCCATTTCACACTCCACGTCTAATAAGTAAATTGCTTGTGATCTGTCGAACTGAAAGTTTCCTCTTGAAGATCTCCATTTTCCCTGCTGAATATAGTGAAATGATTAAAAGTGGAAGGTTAGCTGACCCAATCATTTTTCTTCTCACAGAGTGTGTTTTGCTTTTGAAATCGAATATGACTTCTAAAACGTGGAGATTTTAGTAAAAAATTATTGCTAATAAGAAAAAACATGAAGGTATTTTGTGACTTTGTAAAGTTTGATGGAGATGTTTGTCTTTGCACAGCTTTATATCGGTATATACAGTATGATTTACTAAAGTATGGACATAAAGGATAGTTGAATATCTGTATCTTTCCCCCACCATCGCTCCCTGCGTAGTCCAGCCCCCAAGCACGTCCACGACACAATTTAAATCTTGCTTGAGGCTGCAAATACAGCGTGGGGCGCATCATGTTAAAAAAGCCAGCACAAATTCTTTTATGTTCTCATTTTAGTGCATTTATATAAAAATGGTGCACTCTATAACACAACCTATCACAAATGATCCCTATGTAGAAGCTGGAGATGAACTATTTTTTTATACATCATAGGTGTGTGTAAAGGTCTGTGACAGGTCTAAAATCCAGATGTTTACACAGTTTGAGATTATTCAGGATGTTCTTCCTTCTCAAAAGAAAAGCCCTCCCTCTAAAGAGCCGAAACATCTTCCCACAAAAACAAAAACACAGATTCACAAAGACACAGCACCTCTCCTGATCGAAGGAACCTTAAACTAGAACCTGGCTCACTTCAGTTATTTTCTGGCCCTGCTATAAGACACACTGTTGCCAAACTCCTACTTATCTCTCAAACACAAAAACGCACATTTTCAGCTCCTTTACATCATTGATAGGAAAACATACCGATGTAGCTAGACAGACTGGTCTCCCACACATTCCCTGAAACACACACTACACACTTTACAAAACGCAGCAGCATATACATAATCTAAATGGCTGTGCCAAAGCGCAGCCGGTGTATCCGACGTGAATGTTCTTAGTCGCTAATCTCTTTTGCAGAAAACAACTGCACCTCAACATGTGGGGAGCAATGACTCAGAACACAACCTTCACGTGTGGGGGAGACACAATGTGAACAAAAGAAGAGAAAATGAGAACATGATGAAAAAGGTATTAAGAGAGAATGTAAAATTTCTCGCTCTGATTTGACCTGCGCCCAGCGGGTCTCCTGGACTCTGCTAGTGTGCCAGCTGTTTGAACATGCTGAGCCATAAATTAGGAAGAAAACAGAAGCTCAGATTGACAAGTAAACAACGTATCCCAGAATGTGCAATCTGCTTATGTCTAATCTGCTGCTTTGTTAAAATGTATTGCCTAAACCTTTGGGTTTCTTTCCGCCAACAACCCTGAACTCCCACTGGGTTTTGATATAATGATCGTTTCCACCTTTAATTCAAAGAATGTGTGGTGCAGTTAATTCTAAGTGACTGAAAAGGCCATAAACCATTGTCTTTGTTTAGCATTTAGCCTTTCCTGTCAAGATCATTCATAATTCAATCAGTTTTACTAGTTTTTGTTTTTATTCTGGTTTAGGATTGCTGTACGAAAAAAGAATGTGATTTGTTCTAAATCACATTCTAAGACTGGTAAAAAAAAAAAAAACAAAAGAGTGAGAAGCAGGTATTATCTAATCACATGTTTCAGTTGCTTTACAATGTGTTGGCGTTAGTTTTCCCCAAAGAGAACAGTGCTGCACAAAAATACATTCACAGGAAACTCTGCAGGGAGTATGTGAAGGAGCGGAAAAGAAAGATGATACTGCAAAGATGTATGGTGGTGAAAGAGATACATTGAGCAGATGGTGGTGTTCTCTCAGGTGTACAAAGACCTGCAGAGAAAGATCTGTTGCACAGAAGGGGGGAGGTAAAGATGCAGAGATGGTAGTAATATGAGCACCTGAACAGTGAGGGGACGGTGTGAGAAAAGCTTCAAATGTGGAAGGAACAGACGTAGAAAGACCTTAAAAGAGCGGAACGAGCCAGTGAAGTGGAATGAGATGGGAAGTGCGAGTGGGTCAGAAGCTGGCAGCGGTAAAGGGACGGATGAAGGCGTGGTGAGAAGGTTAGAACTTGAGGTGTGAGTCAGCAGGAAGTGAGGTGACTGAAGACATAAAAGTCAGGTTAGAGGGAGAGGACTTCTCAGATCACCAGGTTGGAAGGAATGCGCTAAATAGAGAAAAAAGGATGAGGGGAAAAAGCAAAATAGAAACAAAAAGATGAAAAACTTATTAAACAAAGAAAATAGCGCTGAGTTTAGAACAAATGAAGAAAAAATAGGCCAACAAAAAAGTTGTGCTGGGGTGTTACAAGCAAAGAACCATCTTTGTAGCTCTTATCAACAACAAACCCTTTTTAAAGCTAAACTGCAGCACGAACTCTGCGACACCTCTGTTACAGGACTGCTTGCCCTAACCACTGTGATAGAAAAATTAAGATTAAGAAAGATTAATATTCAATTTGAAAACATTCTAATAACAATGGGTGTCTTTAATGAACTTGATGTGCTGAAACAAGACACCTATCCAACAACATCCATGGTGTGAGAATCTTGTTCCAGCCTGTTCACACCAACTCCAAGCTGCTCAAGGACAAGCAAAGATAACATTTTACAAACTTAATCCAAATAAGGCAGCCTCTGTCCAACAAGTTGCAGGTGCAAAATAAGGACATGTTTTGTTTGCAAAGCCCAGTAATACATATTAATAAATTATCGGCCTATCAAACATAATAGTCAGCCCAACCAAAGTTGCATAGCGTATCAGAATGCCGAGCAACAAAAAATCAGAATCAGAATGCTTTTATTGCCATGTCAGTGAAAAATATCAGAGACTAGGAACTTGTTATGATACAGGTGTGCAAAAATATAAAATAATAAAAAATAAAATAAATAAAAATAATAATAATTTTAACAAAACTAAGAGTGCTCAGAAGAAAAAGAAAAGAAAAGTAGTGTAATGTCATAATAATAGAAAATAATAAAGATAGTAAAGTGACAAGAGGGAAGTGACTAAGAGATGTGGGGATCCAGGTTATAAAGAGTTCATAAGTCCAACAGCAGAAGGGAAGAAGCTGTTTTTGTGGCGGGAACTTCTGGTCCGAATGGACCGGAGCCTCCTGCCCGAGGGGAGTCGCTCAAAAAGTCCATGTCCAGGGTGGGAAGGGTCAGCTGCTATCCGACCTGCACGCCCCCGAGTCCTGGAGACGTACAGGTCTTCGAGAGATGGAAGGCTGCAGCCGATCACCTTCTCTGCGGAGCGCACAATGCGCTGCAGTCTGTGTTTGTCCCCGGCTGTGGCTCCAGCGTACCACACGGTGATGGAGGAGGTGAGGACAGACTCGATGATGGCTCTGTAAAACTGCACCAACATCTGGGCGGGCAGCTTGGCTTTCTTCAACTGCCGCAGAAAGTACATCCTCTGCTGGGCCTTTTTGATCAGGGAGCTGATGGATGGCTCCCACTTTAGGTCCTGTGTGATGGTAGTGCCGAGGAAGCGGAAAGAGTCTACAGTGGTGATGGAGAAGTCTGTCAGTGCAGGGGGGGTAATGGGAGCTGTGACTTTCCTAAAGTCCACGATCATCTCCACTGTCTTCTGAGCGTTGAGCTCCAGGCTGTTGTTGCTGCACCGGTCTACCTCCATCCTGTAGGCCGACTCATCGCCATCAGAGATGAGCCCAATGAGGGTGGTGTCATCTGCAAACTTGATCAGCTTGACAGAGTCATGACTGGAAGTGCAGGAGTTGGTGTACAGGGAGAAGAGTAGGGGAGAGAGGACACAGCCCTGTGGAGATCTTGTGCTGATAGTCCGAAAGGTGGAGACATTCTTCCCCAGCCGCACGCACTGCCTGGGGTTGTCACTGCCGTTGTCAAAGCCTACTTTGAAGTTCATTGAACTTCTGCTGATCAAACTTTGGTTTGCATGAACTTCCAATGCTGCTGCATTTAATCTTTTTATTTTATTAAATTCCTTTTTTTTTCCTCATTTGTGCGACATCTTGTTGAGAAAATTCCACAACACCACTGAACCATCCGTCCCCAATCATTGCAATACAAATATATATAAACACATGTGTACATCAATGCATATACATATAATGTATGTGCAGAAAGATAATGTATATTTAGGCCCACAACCCGTTTCCGGATAAGCGAAAGACAACGGAACATTCATTTAACAACAGTTGGCTTTGTGATAAAAGGCATGAACAAAAAAATCAAATTTTGACAATGTCATGATTTTAACACTAACTTAACCAAACGTCGCAACTTTTTCTAATTAGTCTAATTTCAATTAGATTTTGTTTATCAATGTAGGAATTGTGTTCACATGTTCCCTTCCTTACATCTTCTATCTCACGGAGGAAAAACACCAAGAAAACCAGTTGGAGGAACAAAAAAAAGAAACCTCCTGGTCTTCCTTCAGTAGGTCCTGGGTCTACCTTTGGCTGCCATGTGGATGGGACTTGCTCACTTGGGACTTAAAAGCGGGGCATTCGGGAGTAGTCTTAAATGGGTGCCAAACCTATCCAGTCTGGATCCTCAATGCAGAGAAGCATTGCTCTACTTCGATACCCTCCTTGAAGGCAGAGCTCCTCACCCTCTCTTTAAATGAAAGCAGTACGTACTGTATCAAACTACTGCAGGCCAAAAAGCTTGGCTGAGTCTCTCCAATCGTACAAGTATTTATCACTGCCTGTTATGACTCATATGGTCTTAGGGTTTGGCCGAAATGTAGATGGATGTTATAATTAATCCCCGGTAGTGAAACAATCAACTGAAGAATGAGGAAGAGTAGGGTGTTTAAAAAAATAAACAATTTATTTACAATCAAGCTTTAACCGTATCTCAACAACTGAAAACTTCTCTAGGCATTGCTGCAGATGGGTACTCTCTCAACTTGGCACCAGTTCTTTTTATTCAGCCAACTAGCAATCATCTGTAGCTGCCAACAGATGGGGAAGGTTGGGAGCCTGGGTGGCAGAGGTGAGGGAAAAACACAAGAGGGCGACAAAAACAAAATCCAAAAATCCCCCAAATGGCTTTGCCCATAACACTGCCACATACCATTGTCATGTCTGATGTGAAATATTCACCAGGATTTTGACGGTTAATTAGCAAAATGCATAAAAGGAGATAAAAAAGCAATTGTCTATGAATTTACAGTAATAGAAACACATACTGTGCAATCTCACACTTCCATTACAGACGTATTCATGTGTTCATAAAGCCAACAGTGAATAATTTATAAATATACTGAGGTCAGAGTAGATTGTAGAAGTTTCACACATACTTTCTATTGTCTCTAATTATAAATTCAGACACAGAGGGGGGATGCTAATAAGGTGTTATTGCTTGCTATGTGGCTTCACTGCTTGCAGGTGTGTTTGGCTTCGTGATTATTCCGCACCAATATCCTGCCTTATGTAATCCCACCACCGTGCTGGATAAAGCTACCGCAGGAGATAAGCTGAACAAAGTCTGCTTCGTATTATTCAGAGGTTTTTCATACAGCAGCGGCTGCTTAAATAATGATATCAGTTCTTATTACCCAAACTGAAAGCAAAGTTTAGCAAGAATAAGAGATAAATGTGAGGTCAGTGTGTTCTGAAGAAAAGCGTGCCATCAAAGTTTGCACTTTTAGTTTTTTCAAATTATATTAAAATTTAACAATATCTTTCCAGTGCTCACAAAGTTAATTAAATGGCATTCACCTACTACACATGCAAGTTGGATTAATTCCGTTATTCGACTCTAGAAAGCATGTGTGTTTCTGTTTAAGCAGCTTAACTATAAACCCAAATGTAACTAATTCTCTGGAATGTGCTTCAGTACTTTCTTTATTTCACTGTGCTTATGTCATGAAATGCAATGTCAGAGCTCTGCTTTAAACAACACAAGTGGAAGGCATCAATTTCATACCACTCAGATTAACCAACTTCCAAAAGAAAAGGTATTTTATGATATTTAAGCAGAACATATTCGTAAGAAATAAAACTTGTAATCTCCTTTGCACCTAAAAAACACATCAAAACACATGAAAACGTTTCTTTTCTTTCCCGCTTAAGCTTTTTTTTCTCTCCACCTCCTTTAATGTTAAAGTCATTTCACACACAAACTTTTCAGCACAGCGGACAGAAATTACTTCCGCATGCCTGAATGTGTGAGATGGAGAAGAGTTGTGGAGAATTAAAGGTTATAATAATAACACAGGAATGTCTCCTTCTATTTCTCATAATGGACGTGTCAAAATAAAAATGTCTTTTTGTTAAAAAAAAAAAAAAAAAAAGTCTGTTTAGTTGCAGAATGAATGTCATTTAAAAAAAATCCCAGATGTTTTTTAAAGTATTTAACAGATTGGCTTAGTCTTGTTAGCATTTCTAATCTTTTGGCAGTTGTTTGATTCAATGATGTACATTTGCTGTTTCATTTGCTGCTTATCTGAGATCAGAGTGGTGTGGCAGCCTAAGCACAGAAGCACAGACTTCTCTCACCTTGGTCACATCCTCTAGTTTATCTGGGGAATATCCCAGAGTGTTTCCTGGCCAGGTGTGAAACAGTCCACAAAGCAGGTGTAGTTCTGGATCTCATCCCAGTGGGCCATGTCTAATACACTGATGCCTTGCTGATTAGGATGCCCAAACCACCCCATCTGGCTTCTGTCTATAAGAAGGAATAGATCTGCCAAGAGCTACTCCCCCTACCTCTACGCAAGAACTCATCCAACCTGCAGAAGAAGCTCATTTCAGATGTTATGGTGACTGTAGATGAGGGTCAGAATGTAGATCGACTGTGAAATCAAGAGCTTCTTTTTTGGCTTACCTCTCTCTCCACAACAACGAGCCAATGCAACATCCTGCCTTTTTTTAATACCACATTAATTTGCCTGTTGATATCCTGCTTCATTCATTACTCACGCAATACTTTTCGTCTCCACCTTTCTCTCACTCATCACACCACCGCCATACTGTCCTTTTTCAGTTTTACCACCTCTAGCATTATTTACTGCAACTCTCTCCTTTTTGTTTGTCCAACAGGTAACTGTGTCATCTCAATAACTCTGCAGCCTGTATCAACACCAGGACTCCATGATTCCACCACATCCCTCCAACCCTCCAACAATTACTCAGGCTTCCCATAAAACAAAGCGTCATCTTCCATATTGTCATTACCACCTACAAACTTTTCATGACTTGGCTCCATTCTACCTCTTTGACCACGTCCACATTTCCATTTCCTCTCACTCTTTCCACTTCTGCTTCTCTCACCAGTTTTCTGTCACATCTGTCCAACTTGTCACCATGTGGGTCAGAGGCTTCAGTCGCTTTAGGACTCTCTCCTGCCCAACCTACAAACATTAAATATTTTTCTACATTTTAAATCCAGACTAAAATCCCATCTCTTTAGACTTTCAAACACCTTTAAAAATTAATTCCAATTCTCAAAGTCATAATTACAAGGCCAACTATCTGGATAAATGATTATCCACCAAAGTACAAATTTGGCTGGAGATCAAATTTGAAATCCTTCCATCCATGATAGTAATAAACAAAATACAAAATGCCAAGTACTAAAAGGATTTTAAGCAAACTCCTCAAATTATAAATAATTTTTGTCATCTAAAATTAATTGGTGCGCATTTGTTCCTGACGCACGGCTTTTAATCACAGCGTACAGAAATAATCTGTCCGCCAAGCGCTAGCTGCAGCTGCATTTTAACATTACCGTATCATAATTTATGAACAGATCCCCTCAATAGATCATAGCTCATTCATTACATTTACTTCTCATGCTTTTATTCACAGCTTGAATGCTGCAACAAAGCTGATTAAGGCCTCTTTGTTTATCCTGATAAATCAGGTAATTGGAGGTTATAAATAATTGATTCATCGGAATACATCTTGAATCACTTATCTAAGTCTTCAAAATGTATGAGATGCTTTGCATGATTGCTGCCTCAGGTCAAATTAAAGAAGGAACAGGACTGGAAGTCTGAGTATGATTAGTTGGCTCTATTAGGAAGAAAATCTATTTTATAAATATCTGCATAGAAGTGACATTTTGCTCATTTACGAGTGTGGTTTGGTTGTCACTCTGCAAAAAAAAACAGGTTCTGAACCTATTTATCCATACACATTTACATGTAACATGGGATTTCCTATAAATTTGCATTACAAAAACATTACATCTGCACATAGCTCCCAGTAATGCAAAAAAATGTGATTTTTTTTTTTTGAAATCCCTTCATTTCTGTCTACACCTCAATTTTTTATTGCTTTGACCTTTTCCCTCAGGTCCCCATTTCCTAGCTAGCAGAAAACTGCTGATGTCTGCAGCATTGCGTTTTCCCTAACAGTTGGATAAAGAGGTGGATGTGGTGGGTGGCAATAGCTAGATAGCCCCTTTTTGCTTTAATTCATTCAGAAAGGACAAATAAGCAGAAAAAAAATATTCAGTACAGCAGGTTGTTTAGTCTTTGTAGCTGTATTAAATAGAAAATAAATAAATGAAAGTTGAGAATTAATTTAAAATTGGTTATTTTTATATTTCAAGCATTCAAAAAGTTAGACTTTGATCAAACGTATTTTCTATAAAAACGTATGGACTTTTAAAAAACACCTACGCACATATAGCTGTTTACGCTAACCTATGCTGTTATGACAAAGAAGAAAAATGAAGTCATAATTAAATGAAGTTATCTGGTCGTGACCTTAACAAACACTGAGCAATGATTCAAAAGGGCTTTGTTGGCAAATAATTAGTTTTCAAGACAAAGTGGGACAATCTCTACAAACCCACACAGCCACAACAAAGCAACATCATTCTCAGCAGTATGCCTGAAGGTCAATATGAGGTTTGGTGTTGGTACAGTAATTAAATAACAAGTTTGGAGATACCAACCAAAGCACCAGTCCTATAGTAACCACATATAATAATAACCGTCATCTTTTAATTGGATGTTTCTCAGGTAATGTAGATATGAGGTAAAAAGAAACTTAGGTAAACCCTTTTAAAGGTGGAAGATCCCATATTATGAATTATATTGATTATATCCAAGTAATCACAACTGGATACAAAAAAACAAAAAAATACTTAAAGCTTGAACAAAAAACTGGCTTTACATAAAAAAAACTTAGATTATTCAAATTTAAATATGTCACTTTTAAAAAAAATAATAAAAATAACACATGACCACATTTAGCAACTAGACAGTTGATATGAGGGTGGGAATTAGTGCTTCCATTTCCGAGACCTTCGTCTTTGACTGGGTAAGGGTATGTCAGGGTCTTGATCATGAGTGGGGGTAAGGATGGAGCGGGACATCGACAGACAGATTGGTGCAGCATTGATTTACAAGTTGATCTAAGTTCCTACTCTCACCTACAGTCACCAGCTGTGGGTGGTGACCAAAAGAACGAGATCATGAACACAAGTGGCCGAAATTAGCTTTATCCACAGGATTGCTGGGCTATCACTCAGAGGTAGAGTGAGGAGCTTTGTCATCCGGTAGGAGCTCAAAGTAGAGCCGCTGCTCCTCTGGGTCAAGAGAAGCCAGATGGGGTGGTTCAGGCATCTGGTTAGAATGTCCCTCGAGGGCTTCAGTGATGAAGTGTTTTGGGCACGTCCAACTGGGAGGAAACCCAGAGGCAACCCCGGACCCACTGGAGAGACTATGTCTCGCAGCTGGCCGGGGAACGCCCTCGAAACCTCCCGGGTGTGCTGGAGGATGCAGCCGGGGTGAAAGAAGTCTGGGTTTCCCATCTGAGGCGGTTGATCTTGCAACCCGGCCACGGATAAGCAGAGGACAACGGAACAGAAAAGTTTTATCTTCTGATTTACTGTTAGTAGATCTCTTCAACTTAAACATTTTTAAACAGTTCTCATGCAACAAAAATTGTGAATCATACAAATACTTTTGAATCAAGAAAAATACATGCTCTTTTTGTACAAAAATTTGTAATTGGTACCAGACTTCAAACTCACTACTAACAAGTGGCAAAATTAATAGGAAAATTCTATTCTTTTAAGCTCCCCAAATTATTCAAAATGAGCTCTTTTAGCCAGTATAAAGGAATGAGCAAAAACATTGACTCCCACAGCTTAATCTTAGATGCTATTTTGATTCCATTACAAACTATTTTACCAGCCCAACGAACTGTTCAGAAACAAAGTTGTTAAATCTCTTCTATCTGTTGGTCTTCTCAACACAGTCAGTGAGTTCTCATGCTCTGGTGACAGGAAGTATTCAGTCATTTGGCCAGAAAAACCTGGCCCCTGTACAACTCATTCCTGCCTTCACACCTGCCCATTTTACATGCATCCAACACAACCCTAACAAGAGCCAAATACTCAATTAACAATCAAATACAATCACGTCGCACTGTGTTGAGGGATGATTCTGATTTATCAATGTGCATTTTGACATGTAAAACAAAAATAACTAATTTTTAACTCAATTGCAGAAAAAAAGGGACAGACTAGGCTGTCTAAGCCAATTCATGTCAAATGACTGTTTTCCATCGTCCTTTCATTCATTGTCCTCTTGTCATACCCCGAGGGACAAGTTAGCACATTTGTGGCCTTGTACTCGTGTCTTGGTGTTTATACGGTACTAGAGGCAAATGCCAGCATCTATGACCAGATTTTGTCACCTCCAAACATGACACATCAGCCCCCGGCAGAGAAAAGCAAGGACAGCAAAGGTTACGTAAAAGTCTATGCAGGGATGAATGTGTGTGGGCAGATAGTGTTTCCCAGCTGTATGTGCATTTTCATTCCCATGTCATATGTGTCAACTGGACATAAGATATTCAACTTCGAGATATGCAAGACAAAGGTGCCCAAAGAGTTTCAACACTACTAATTAAAATTCCCAGTCAAAAGATACCAATAACAAAAACGCTTAATCTTTACGTGTAAAAATTTAAGGTGTACCTTAAATTTTGTAAATTTTACAAACTACTTATGCACATTATTAACATCAAAAGACCAAAACCCACAAATTTTCTGTCTAACACACACACATACCCAGCATGAACCCCCTTTTGAACCATTAGCGGCTAATTGACACACATTTTAATGTGAATTCCTCTCTAAGTACCCCCTCATGGCACTTTTTTTAGCTCGGAAATGAAATATGCGCAGGAAAAAAAAAATAAAAGTACATTTACTCAGTTTTACTTCGAGTTTTTTTTATACTGACTTTCATCATCTTGTTGTGCCTCGCTTACTGTTACTGTGTGCATAGCACGTGCACTACTTCTGCAGAAAATGTCTTTTTGCTTACATTAAAAGAAGTTAAGTTAAAATCCATGGCCAAGAACAATCTGACGTTTAAGTAGTGTCCAAATAGAGCTCACGAATTGCTCAAAAATGAATAGTGAAATAAAAAATACAAGTATTTTTTGATGAGAGAATTTCCTTCAAACATGGTGGAAACTACCAAAAACTTAATCTAACACCCCCCTTTGAGTTGTTTTATTATTTAGCTTCTTCTTCTTCTATTGGCATTTCCCCTCATGGGTCGCCAAAGCAAGTCAGTTTATTCCATCTAACCCTTTCTCCTGCGTCCTCGTGCAGGAGAAGGGTTAGGGTTGCGGTTAGCAGATAGTCACGCCAACTATCTTCATGTCTTCCTTCACTGTATCCATGAACCTCCTCTTTGGTCTTCCTCTAGGCCTCTTTCCCAGTGGTTCCAAACCCAGCATCCTTCTGCCAATGTACTCTCTCTCCTCTGCACATGTCCGAACCATCTCAGCCTGGCCTCTCTGACTTTATCTCCAAAAACTCCAACATTGTTTTATTATTTAACTGGTCGGTCCTAATATGCATCATAGACACTCCTTATGTAAACTGAGGATGACATCTTCTACTGTATTCCACATTAAATGCAAAAGCATCACTTAATGTGACAAATACACCAAACTCTCATTATGTAAATACTTACTGCTCATTTACTGGTTTCTTGAGACACTTCAGTTTCTCATGAGAAGCATCAATTAAGAACTTTATTCAAGGCACTTTATTTAAAAGAAACTTGATCCAAAGCTACTTGAAACTGACATGGAACAGTGTCAACCATCGTTAGAGATATAATTAAAATGAATTTTGTCTTATTTGCAGAAAAATACATATGTACAATACGTATGGATTTATGGTGAAGCTTTATGTCTTGGCTCCAATTAATTATTGCATTTAAATCAAATAAGACTTGAAGACTCTTGCAAGGCTGCAACTCAAAAGGTAAAACAAGTTTAGAGGTTCAGTGAAAGACTATTACAACTTTTGCTTCAAATTAGATGATTGTTTTTTTTTTTGTTTTTTTTTTCCCAAATAAGCCAATTTATATTCTGGAACTTTTGTAGCACAGTGTGGAAACAAAGTTAATAAATTGACTTTGTTTAGTAATTTTCCAGAACAAGAACACTGGCGACAAAATTCAATCAAGCATGACTGGATCTAATGTATTTTATATTATTTTGATTGTCAAAAACAACTGAGCAGCAGTGACTTAAGAAAGCTACTTGCTACAAAATAAAATAAAATAAAAAAAAAACAACAAATTAAAGTTAAACTTGTGGTAAATGTAAATCACTTCCCTGAAAAGCAATCACTTCCACTTTGTTGGAAAGCACTATTTCTCAGTCTATTTTATCTTTATCTTAAAAACGCTCTTTATTAAATGGTTGATTTGAATAGGTGGTTGTTTGTGGCTTACAGACAGACAAGAATGAAGGAAATAGAATATACTAAAAAAAAAAAATCACAATGATGCAGATATTTCAAGGATCTTTTGGCCATCAATAAAAGATGAAAAAAGTGTCCAATAATCGAATGACAAACATAATGCTATAGGGGAAAAATCCACAAAAAGTCCAATAAAAGAAAACCCTATTCACATCTCAGAGGAATCTTTGAGAATGAGAGTTTAAGTTGCACAAGTGCCTGCCCTGAAATAAAGATTACAACAGGTAGGTCTGAAGCACTATGAAGCATTGTGATCCATGGTTATAAAGACCTGATTCAACCTAAAATAGAGAATAAAGCAGGAGGAAAAAAAGAAAGAAAATCCATGAAATAAGCTTGAGAGCACAGAGAGGAAAGGATAAGGAAGAAGCTATGTTGGCCAGGTTAAATGTGGTTTGGGGATACACCATAGAGACATCGCGCCTTGGAAGCTTAAGTGCTTCTGTGAGAGCACCAGACACAAACAGCAGGGGGATTAAGTCTAAACTTTAGACCTTTATTCTCCTCACTGTCCTCTTTGTCACTGCTTTTAAAAAACTTTGGAACCCTTCCATTTCTTCAAATTTTTTTCACATTAATTCAAAGCTCACGCTCTATTTTTTGAGACTTTCAACAACCACACTGCTCTTTCTTTTGGTGACAGACATTCTTATGTACTTTTCTTTGAATTATTTTTCAGCTTATGACCTTAAGTTAAAATGGTTTCCGATCCAAATAAGGTTGTTCTGACATGTCTAGGTTATTCAATGAAACGTGATGTACTAGTTCAAAACAACGAGAGAATATTTAGACACCATTCATGTAGGTAAGTTTAGTATTTGAGGTTACATTAATATTCATTGTGTTGTGTTACTTGTGTTGGAACGTGTAAATATATGATGTGTATATGATGTGCCTTGCAGAGAACTTTTGTGGAAATTCCTCACAAAAACTCATTCAAGTGCAGCAGTGTGATGGCCTCCATATGACAACAAATTGCCCAAAACATCTTGGCACATTTCAGAAATAGCAAATGTTCTGAAGGAATTCCTCCCTGACTTGCATAAGGACATTAGTCAAGACCCAGACACTGTGTGTTGAAACACGGAGAGTTTGAATGGAATCCAATCAGGTGATTGAGCAGGATGGCCGCTTTGCCTCGCCGATGCTGTTCCTGCAGACATACCACAGGCTCTTGAGGCCCTCATGCATCAGAACGAAACTCTAATCCCACTGCTGCAGCATATGGTTGGGCAGTGGGTATGAAGATCCCACCACAATACCTGCGGTAAGGCTCTGGCAAGCAGACAGAGGTTTCACAGCCATTCAAGAACGTGTCTCCCAAGAACGTCACATTGGAGATTGCAGGCAGCAGAACCCTTTCCACGTCGCTAGACTATCACATATGTTAAATGTGCATAATGTGAACATGCTCTCAGCCATGAAGAAAGAAGGATTCTGCGGTTTAGTCAAAAATGAACCAACTTTAGAAAGATGAATGGGCACCTAAACTGCAAAAAGACAGTGGTTCTGGCCTCTTTGCACCAAGGGGGAGATTGAATAGTAATAATAAGAATTCTTTTATTAGTCCCACAATGGGAAAATTACTGGGTTGCATTGCACCGCAGCAGGTAGCTATGACAGCGCCATTGGTGGTAGTAACTATGGGGTTAGGTGTCTGCTCCAAAGACACCTAGGGGGCTCAGTGGGATTTTAACAAGGAAAAACACTCTACTACAGAGCCATCACCTCCCCTAGGCGAAGAGGTACTGGAGCTGGATACCCACTCTGCAATGACAGCCCAAATTTTTCTCTGTCTTAGTGGCCTTGTGTTCCACATCGTGTTACATACTGTATGTTCTACATTACATTAAGTATGTTCTACATTTCCATATAGAAAAGATCAGGGGTGATTCTGTGCCTGATAAATAAGGGATACTTGGTATTCTGAAACTTTACAGCACATGCAGAAATATAATACCTTGTTGAAAGCTCTTTGTTATAAATTTGACTATCATTTTACAATTACTGCCGATCAGTTAATATGCATAACATGGCAAAAATCTTTACCAGTTGAGCTTCTTGCATCGAGGTCTGACCAGAGTGGTTAAAAAACCTACTGTGGTTAAAAATAAAATACCGATATGCCTTCTGCCAAGCCCAATCCTGTGGCTCTGGTGTTCTATAACACACTATATTCCGCTTTACCAAATCCAATTTGCATTATTTAATTTTTCCTTTCTCTCCATACTAATCAAATTAGTCATTATATTCTTTAATTCCATAAAATAAAGACAATCTGTGAACGACACTGATAAAACGAAGGAGCTGTCTGCATCAGTCACAAAATAGTGATTCCATTCAATTTCAAGGAAACACTCCAAAAATTAATAACTTGATAAATTATTGATTGGGGTGAAAACAGATTGCTCTGTAAAGATAAGACTTTTGTTATAATTGAATTGCTTCATTCCCCACCACCAACGGTTCTGTGTAGAAATGTGTCGGAGTATTAGAAGGATGTTTACCTCATTAACTGCACTGACAGCTCATAAACGTACAGCTCTCACATTGACAGATAAGAAATACACTTTAAAAAAAAAAAAATATATATATATATATATATATATATATTCACGTGTGTGTGTCTTGTCATTTCTTCTCGAATAAACCTCATCGAGTCATGCAACTCTGCCCGTGTGCCTTCTGTTTTTTTTATAACTTCAGACTGTTGTGTATAATCATAAGGTATAGTATTCATTTTATCGAAGGAAATATGAAAGACTGAGTCTATAGAGTACTGCAGAGAAGTTCCAAACAGATCTGAAAGAAAAGAAAGTTTTGCTGAACAAGAGAATACCCTCTGGATACGACACATATCGGGCTATGGGCCAAAAAAAAGTAAGTTTTCCGAAACACACAAACACACATTTTTAGTTAAGAACAGCTTGTCTAAGTGACTGATACACAAGTCTTCACGGACCATTAACCACCTCCAATTAAAACATGAGGCAATATGTTGTTTTTCTTGCGACAGTTTTTAGAAACTCCTTCATCAGCCCTCTGGGATGACACCTTTAGTCCATAACTGTGTCTTATCCCTGCAGTCATCCGCATATGGTTGGTTGATGCTTTCTGTTGCTTCTAGTATTCTAAATAAAAAAGTTTTCACTTTGTGATATTGCAGTAGGAAACTAAACATGATAATGAGATACAACAAGAAAATGAAATGTCCTTGACAATAGTACATTCAGATTTATCTGGTGCATTGGCATCAATTCTTTCATCCCTTTAAAGGTTCTATTTTACTTAGTAAAAGCTCCATTTGGGGCAACCTTCCCAAATATATTGCTTTTAGCGGTACTGTTGTCCATTCCGTCGTCTTCCGCTCATCCGGGGCCGGGTCGCTGGGGCAATAGTCTCAGACGGGAAGCCCTGGCTTCTCTCAGCTCGGCTGCATCACCCGGAAGGATCCCCGGAAGTTGTTCCCCGGCCAGCTGTGAGACATAGTCTCTCCAGCGGGTCCGGGGTCTGCTTCTCGGTCTCCTCCCGGTAGGACATGCCCGAAACACCTCGCCAGCGAGGCGCTCGGGGGCATCCTGATCAGATGCCTAAACCACCTCATCTGGCTCCTCTTAACTTGGAGGAGGAGCAGCTCGACACCGAGTTCCTCCCGCATAGCAGAGCTCCTCACCCAATCTCTGAGTGAGAGCCCAGCCACCCTGCAGGAGAAACTCATTTCAGCCGTTTGTATCCGCGATCCAGGCGAGGACCATGGTCTCGAATTTGGAGGCGCTAATTCCCATCCCGGCCGCTTCACACTCAGCAGCAAATCGATCTAGTGAGAGCTGGAGATCCGATCCTGAGGTCACCAAACCGGATCCTTCCAATGCCTCGGCTGCGCCTAGGTATTCTGTCCATAAAGGTACTGTTTTGTTTTTTGACAAATTATTTTTAAATCAATTTTAAAGAGATTTGTTTAGTTTCATCTTCTGAACCACTTATCCCTAACGGAGTCACAGGGGGTGCCAGAGCCTATCCTTTCTGATTAAAGGTGAGAGGCAAGGTATTCCCTAAACAGGTCGTAGTATGCCACAATGACCTGTTCAGAGAGTCAATGTTTCACAAGCAATATGTTGTTTTAAGAGTAATAAAAAATGGCTTAATCTGCTTTAAACTAGTCAGAAGGTACAGTAAATAGAGCATCCTGAACATTAGTTCAAAAATGTTAAATGCAAAATAAAGAGCAAGAATTGTGATTTTACTTATGCATTTTAATCCATCCAAATTGCATGGTTGTTAAGATTTTATAACTTCACTCAAGTTTGGAAGATGTTTTGAAAACTGAAAGAAATTTTTTAACATGCAATTATAATCTATTTATAAATCTATTTATAAATGTATTTATAATCTATTTATGAATTTAAAAACATTAAAGTTCTATGATTTAGTGGAATTACACACTTTAAAATTTATGTTTAAGATAAAAAATAATGTGATGTCAAACTCTCTACAAAATATGTTTAACATTTGGGAAAGTCCATACGAACTAAGAGGAAATGTTGTGTTCATTAAAAATAAATTTAGAACGAATGTTAAAAAAATTCTGTATTTCCGTTAAAGGTGTGGATCTTTGGAATAATTGTGATGATGAACTTGAATTATGTTCCATTCTTTTCTGTTTTAAGAAGAAATTTAAGTTGTTATTGCTTAAAAATATGCAAGTCTTGATGGTTAAATTCAAGCTTATATATTATGAATTTAAAATAACAATTGTATTTCTTTTTCATTTGATGTTCTAATTTTTATTTTATGTGTTATGATGGATTTCTGAATAATTACTTATATGTTTTTGCTTTTATGGTGATTTGAAAAAAGGGTCGGCGTAATAAGCGTCTGCTTCAGCCGATTCCTTTTCGGTCCATTGGTAAAACACAATTTCAGAAAAAAAAATGTAACTTTGTTTAATGTGAATTTACAATATGACCGAAATAAATAAATAAATAAAATTTATTTTGGTATACTGTATATGCATGTATCCAATAATGCAACAATTTGCCACGCTAATGGGAGCAATAGTTTGGAAATGCAAAGAATAATGAATGTTTCGAGATTTTAAAAAAAATGAAAAAGATGGGCAAATAAAAGCAGCAGTTTAATTAACCTGCAGCGCTTAAACATGCTAAGATTAGTAACATTGTCTGGTTGTTTGTTATTAATTTATGTGTATTATAATTCTGTGTGGGCTGGGCATCTTAAAGGTGCATGACACCAAATTAAATAAATCAATCAGTTAGTAAAATGGATATTAACTTTACTACAAGTAAGAAACAAGAAACCACACACATTCACAATTGCTTGGAGATACAGCACAAACACAGAAGTTGGAAAAGTTTGAATTGCATTTTGATACATACGTATTATTTGCTAAGAATTACTAGATTGTCAGTGCTGAATAGAGATGCCAAAGATTTTTTCATTTACAAAATATTGTCACAATATTCACGGTTGGAATTTCTCATCCCACAATAAAAACTTTTTTAAAAATTCCAATTGACATATTGTACGACCCACTTGCAGCCCAACATCTAGGTATTGTTGACAACAATGGCGGAACAGGTAGTTCATGCAGCAAAGAGTTTATTTAGAAATGAGGATCTAACTGCTCATTTGGAGACTTTGGGGGATTTGAGCGTCAAATTATAGTGAAAAAGTTTTGGCTGAATAGCATGCTTAACAACCGTCATCACTACTCTGACAAATATGGGTGCTGATGGGAGCAAAATTCACACAAACCTGGAGTGTTGCTATTTAGTGACCTAGCTAATTATTGAGGGTCAGAAAAAAAGAAATGTCTAGAATATCACAAAGTAAAAATGTGTAAAAACGTGTGGCAGTCGAACAAGTTTGGGCATTTCAATGAAAATAAAGGTTCACCCGGCAGTACATCATGAAAAATGGTACAAACTCTCAGAGTCACAACCTAAGTGTTGGCAATTATTTACAGAGTGACATCAATCTATTTTTAGAAACTGGAAAAAGCAACATTGATGTTTATTGCCTTTTTTGCTTTTGCACTAAAATTATTGGGATAAATTTTTCTGATACATATCTGTCTTCCTTAATATTGAAAAGTCTTCCAATATGTGAAATGTCTTCTTTGTCTCAATAAGATCTGCAATGTACCAGAATTTTTATGAATCTACAATCTATTGTGATGGGCGCTAGAGCTAAAACATTCTATCTCCATACACACCTGTCATGTCAATATAGTTATAAAAATATGTGATAGAAATCTTCACATTTGTGGAAAAATATGGAGCAGAACGCAGCGTGGAGTCCAAAGACACGAGATGATGTTAACCTGTGTGTGTACGTCTGTTTGTGTGTGTGGGAGTGTGTGGATGCCAGAGACAGATCATGCACAGCATAATCTATCTTAGACGGTCTAGGGATTTACTCTACACAGAGCTTAGCTCGGTAGGGTTCTGGGGGCTGCGTGGACACGCTCCCTGCAGCAAGATTGGCCATGATGAAGGAGGCAATTTGAAGTTACACTTTTATTCTTCTGTAAAGCTCCGTATGCAGGAGAGACCTGCACAGACCTCGGATTTATACATTCCGCAAGAATGGGAGATGCATCATTTTACTGAAATTGTTGGTAAGAAAAAAAAATTTCACCTCTCACACCTCTACACACCTCAAACCACAACATTTTTACTATTATAATATTCTGAGCCTAAATTTATATTTTAAATCCATCATCACACAGAGCACCAACCTCATAATTCAGTCCAAGTTTTATCTTGAAGACTGATTCAAATGCTTTAGTAAGTTTGAGTTATCTAGTCGTGATGGAGAACAAAGTTTGTTAAGATCAATGTCTAAAATAGGAGTGCTCATCACCAATCATGAACGTCCGGTAGCTCCCAGAGAACATTTTTGCAGATTTCACTGTGTTTTAAACTATTATGTGAGTTTGGTATTTAGTCTATCTTAGAGACAGTTTTCATTTTATTTACTAGAGGGGGAAAAAAAAAATCACACATCAACTCGTCAACTGTAACCATAGCAACCAAACACTACATCATTCTCCTTTACCTCTGTCACATCTGCTAAAAGAATTTAAAAGAATCTAAAAGAATTTTATTTCTTACTTTATGAGAATGAGATCGCAGATCGCAGATACAGTGAGGAGCTCTGCCACCTGGGAGGAGCTCCTCACTGCTCTGCCACCTGGGAGGAGCTCAAAGTAGAGCCATTGCTCGTCCGGGTCGAGGGAAGCCAGACGAGGTGGTTCGGGCTTCCGGTTAGGATGCCTTCCAAACGCCTCACTAGTGAGATGTTTCAGGCACGCCCCACCGAGAGGAGATCCAGAGGAAGGCCCTGGACCTGCTGGAGAGACTACGTCTCGTAGTTGGACATGGACCGCCTCCTGGGTGAGCTGGAGGATGCAGCTGGGGTGAGAAAAGCCTGAGCTAGCCGTCTTAGGCTGATGCCCTTGCGGCCTGGTTCCGGATAAATGGAAATTGACAGAACGATGGATTGGAACGTAATGTTACAAGAATAAAGTTGTTTGATTAGCTGCAAGCCAAAACAGTGTCACAAAATTTGTGTTCTTTCTAAACCTTGTGTAAAAAAAACATGGGTACCCCTTTTCTATAATATAAGCATGTTTCTTTGCTACAATTCTCGTGTTTAGAAACCATGATTAATGCAAAAATTTGCATGATGAAAGCTAAGAAACTGTTAGAATCGGTAATGATGGACAATATGGAAAACATATAAAGCAGCTCAGGTTGCATCGCAAAATCTCAGAAACAAAAAAGGACCCCCTGCAGTCTCCAATCCATCTTCTAACCTTTGCTTTGGGCCAACAACTGCTTGCTTCAGCTGTTTTCAAGTGTGCTTGCGTATCAACCTCCATCAGGCTATGTGGCTTACACACAGCTTCAGATGCTGAGTTGAAAACCAACTGGTCAATGAGTCAAAGGGTCCCTTCCCTTGTCAGATCATTAAATTCACCAGGTGTGCAACAACACCTGGTTGGGGTTGAACACTAGGTGGTCCCACGTCACCTTTTATTGTTGGGGATGCTGTGTTACAGCTGGTCAGGGTAGTAAAGGGCAAATCCCACACCAGATCATTAATGCCTCCAGCAGTGAGGATCCAAAAAGAGAAGATCTGGTGAAAAAGAAACACTGAAGGTTTTCACTTCTTTAGTTTCCTCTTCAATTTCTCAACAAATAAAAACGACACATTTTTACACCTACATCAGAAAAAAATGAACAGCTAATTATTTATGATCGCCATCACTTGCTGGTTAATTTTGAATTAGTCAGACAATAGGAAGCATTGCACTTGGCAAAGACCTCAACATCTTCTGTGGAGAAACATCTGACCAGTTACCTGCAGCTGTTGGCTGAGGTTTGTCATCAATCACCCTGTCCTTCAGTCTGCCTGGAGGGCTCCGGTGGTCACAACACAAATAGGTGACTGGAGCAACCAGATGGTAAAAAGCACTTCTTGTATATTCACTTGTATAATTGTCCTTATGAAACTTGATTTAAACCAAAAATAAAAAAAAAAAAAAAACATGCACCAAATGAAGGAGTTTAAGTGTCTCGGGGTCTTGTTCACAAGTGGGGGAAGATTGGAGCGGGAGATCAACAGACAAATCCATACAGAGATAATCAAGATCGGTCTGTCCTGGTGAAGAAAGAGCTGAGCCAAAAAAGCAAAGCTCTTGATTTACCAGTTGATCTACGTTCCGACTCTCACCTCACCTGGTCATCAGCTGTGGGTGGTAACCGAAAGAACGAGATTGTTGATACAAGTGGCTGAAATGAGCGTCTTCTGCAGTGTGGTTGGGCTCTCACTCAAAGATAAAGGGAGGAGTTCTGCCATCCGGGAGGAGCTTGATGGGGTGGTTCGGGCATCGGGTTAGGATGCCTCTTGAACGCCTCACTGGTGAGGTGTTACGGGCACGTCTCACTGGGAAGAGACCCAGAGGCAGACCCCGGACCTGCTATATCTCACAGCTGGACAGGGGACACCTCGGGATCCTCCTGAGTGAGCTGGAGGATGCAGCCGGGGTGAGACAAGCCGGGTTAAGGCTGCTGCCCCCACAACCCGGCCCTGAATAAGCGGAAGACAACAGAATGGAACAAACTAACTTTAGGACTGCCATCACTTGGATTGACAAATGTGAGAATGTTAGTCCTGATTTCAGACAGAAAGAAGATGCTTTAGTGATCAACCGGGGTCAATAAAAGTGCGTAGGGTGAAGTGTGAATGATTTGTAATGAAAATGGAGAGAGGGAGAGGAAGAAAAGGGGGTGATAGAAAGAAAGAGAGAGGAATCAATCTTTCTCATGCTCCCTGTGGTCCATAGTACCTGTCCTGTTTCTGACATCAACAAAGCCAAACCTTCTGGGCAGCAATCAATCAGTCACACTCTGACAAGCTGCTGGAACTGAACGGCCGGCATTAGCGTGAGCGCTGGCATGTGTGTCTGCGTAAATATTCAAGTGTGGAAGTGTGTGTTAGAGCAGAGGGGGCGCATTAACCAGGCCGGGACGAGCAGAAACTGGGATAATGATGTGTGGAGGGATAGAAAAAGGCAGGAAGAACAGTTGTAAAAAAAGGAAGCGGTGAAAGAAAGGCTATCCTTTCCATCTTTTTTTTTAACCCAAGAATGACAAATGGAAAGTAACAGAAAAGGTAAGTGGGAGTGGATTGATTAAAAAAAATGATCAGATAACATTTATAGGCAATTGAATTTTTCTTTGGCTTCAAAGTTTGAAAAACAAGAAATCTTTATGTTATGTTGTAGAAAAAGTCCAAGCCATTTCTGAGTTGTGAGGCATGAAGCATAGCCCACTAAACTATTGGTTTTTTACGATTTGGCTTCTGATCCACTTCATTTACGATGAGCTTATGTGGCCCCTCGAGTCACAGGGAGTTTATATCCTAATTAGATATGATAGTTGTTGGTGATATTGCAAATTTGGGGGGAAAAAAATCTGGTTCTTCGGTCGAAAATGACTTGACACACCTATGTGAATCACCAGCATTTCTCTGGATGACAAGCTTAGAGTTTTATGTAAAGAAATGCATCCCCAATTTAAGATGGCATCAACTAATACCAACTCGACTAGTCCACAAACACTGAGGTCATCTACAGAAAGGGCTTTTGTAGGCTCCAAACCACCTCCATCTGTGGACCACCTGAGAAACAGCTTCAGTAGCAGACTCCTGCATCCCCGCTGCTCAAAGGAGCGGTACAGAAAATAATTTCTGCCGTCCTCAATCAAACTCTTTAACCTTTTATTTAAGTGAGTGTAACCCCTATATATTCACAACAGTTCCCTTGTACATACGTATTTAAATAAGTTTCAATAATATAATAAATAGTTAGTCCTTTCTGCGTCTGATTATTCATTAAATTTTGTCTTGTCTTCTTGTTTTGGGCTTCTGTGTTTGGAAATGCAGCACTTAAATTTCCCTTTGGGAATTAAAGAATTTAAGAAAGCAAGACCAATATTTGCTGATATAAAAATCTTAAATAAAGTAAGTTCAGTTTTACAGCAATTTCAAAAATTTTAAAACTAGTCAACATTGTTAATGCTACAACTGGTCAAAAGTTCACATAATTTTTTAAGGTCTTCTTGAAGCCCCATAGTCATCCCTAGCCTCCAACTCTGCCATAAACCAGCCGTTATAAATCACTAAGGATCGCTATTGAATTAGTCCTGCAGCCAGATCAAATCTAACATAATTGCTTAAATGCATTATGTTGATTAATCGGTTCTGGTCATTGTAATAAACTAACAAGCTGCACACTCGCAGTAGATCTTTGTCTTGTCTTTGCCGGTGCTTCATAATGTAGACATCTTACTTAAATAGACTAAATGAAACTTTTTTTGTCTCCCCTCTTTTTTTTTTTTTTTTTTTTTTTTTTAGAATGACTAACTTTGCTCTCATTTCTGATTGTGCATCCATTCCCTTTGTCAGGCTTCCAGTAAAAGCCCTTTCTACCACAATCCATTTCTATTGTATCGTTCTTTCCATCTTCTGATATATTGGCCTTTTAGGAAGAAAACACAGTAATGACAAAAAATCACATTCTCATGCTTTTTAATCGAAACTGCCTCATTAGTAAAAGCCACTCACATACCACATATATTTTGGAGCAATGTTCTTGTGCTTTGAAAAGAAAATTTAATTACAAAAATGGTCAAAGTAAAAATCTTTTCTTTTAGAGAGCTTTATAATTTTGTGTTTCTGTGGAAAAAAAACAATTGAAACTATTGCTACTAATTTACCATCAAGGACAAGAACTGGGTGAAAATCAAGGACAGCTTTTAGTTTGGTTATTCTTACTTTAAATTGTCTTTTATAATTGCTCAAACAGTTTAAAAGTGTTGAAACCTGGCCAATCAATGAATCAAGGTTTTTATTTGCTAATCAAATTGCAATTTTATCAAAAGAAGTATTGAAACTCCTACTCAAATATGCTATTTTTGCTGTGTTCTAACAAAAAAAAAACCTTATTCAACAAAAGTATGCATCTCATTAGTTTGGCTCCTTTTGCTTTCCATTCAGTTCCATTGTCTTCCACTTCTCTGGGGCCGGGTCGCAGCAGCATCAGCTTCAGACAGGAAACCCAGGCTTCTCTCACTCCAGCTGCATCCACCAGCTCAGGCAATCTCGAGGCGCTCCCTGGCCAGCTGTGAGACAAAGTCTCTCCAATGGGTCCTGAGTTTTCCCCTGTCTCCTCCCAGTGGGACATGCTCAAAACACCACATCAGAGAGGCGTTTGGGAGGAATCCTAACCAGATGCCCGAACGACCCCATCTGGCTTGTCTTGACCCAGAGGAGCAATAGCACTACTCCAGGCTCCTCTTGAATGGCAAAGTTCCTCACTCTGAGTGGGAGTCGAGCCACCCTGTAGAGGAAGCTCATTTCAGCCACGAGCATCCGCAATCCCATTCTTTCGGTCATCACCCACAGCTGGTGACCATAGGTGAGGGTAGGAACGTAGATCAATCGAGAGCTCCACTTTTCAGCTCAGCTCTTTTTTCACCCCGACGGATCGATGCAGTGTCCTGATTACCTTAAGCTGGAAATTTTTACTCAAAGTAAAATAATTTCCTGACTTTATTAACTGTTTTGTTCATTGTTTTATCCTTTATTGCCCTTGAATTAAAAAAGAGTACACATTAATATGCTTTATGTATAATAATGTTTGGTTTTTAATTACTAACTTTGTTATACTTTATTCATTGGGATTTAACTAACAAGGTTGACGAAACTGAAAAATTTGAATTTGTGTTTTTTTCTCTTTTGAAAGTTTTTTGTCTAGATGTGTTAAGTCATTAAACCCAAAATAACAAGTGTTAGAAAATTAAAACTAATTTTTATTATTCTTACAAAAATTAGTTCAATGTTATAATGAATACATAAAAAAAAAAAGGCAGCTTTCGTTTGGGCACATCGAGACCTGTTCCTGCAGGACTGGAGTTTGAATCCCATCACCTAGCAACCACATTGTTCAGGAAGGATTTCTATCACCACGGCTATGGTTGCTGTATGTTAAATGATTAGAAAGGCACACTTTTTGATCTCATCCGCAGAGTGATAAGCAGATTCAATAGTTATCCAATAAATTAAACATATGCAGAAATATTGCACTTTTGAAAACTCTTGTGTAAATTTGTAATAGTGTGAACAGTAAATTTTCTATTTTACAAAACTGCGGTTTTCTACTTCTTAATTTAATGATAGATTATAACATGCTCATTTTTAATAAGGTATAAAAATGAAAGCATTTCTCAATGTTCAGTTTTTCCATATAAAAAAAAATGTGCAATTACTGGTTGAATAACAAAATGTAATAATTACGCCTCAGACTGAATGTATGGTTTATTCATGAAATAGAAACAATTGAAACATGAAACACATCAACATGATGGGTGTGTGTGGACCTCCAGTGATAGGCAACATTAGCTGCATTCATTCCACAGAAACATTTATTCATGTCTGATGCATTAAAGCTACTTCAAGAAGTTTATCATCATGAATCCAAAAAGATACTTTTAGAGGCCACAAACAAATCTTGGCAAGTCTCTTACATCATGACATATTAGGAGATATTTTTACTTATGAAGTGTCCACAGAGAGTGTATGTGCTCTTCCGGTAATTCTGCAGCCAAGCATTTACCATCCAACATCTATTCAGAATATTAATTTCCTAACTAGCCCAGAGCTGCAGTGCTGTTATTTTAATAAGTCGAGCATGCTGTAGTAGAACATCCAGAAGAACGATCCGGTTTTCTGCTTTGTAAGCGCAGCCTCTACCCTGCTTTCAACCAACCCCCCGCATCAGTCCTTGTTCCACACACCACTGATGTTACTTGACAGATTATGCTTTTATCAGAGTTGTTTGGCAAGATACCAGAGGCATCTATTCCCTGAATAAAAGCTTTTAAGAGTCTTCTTCTAATTCTTTAAGCTTAGTATGACTACATCTGTTCTGTCTGCTGCTTTTTAATTTTTATATTACGACTGCAGCAATCGCATTAACATAGGATATTTTTATATGGAAAAATGCATTCTCCGCATGTGAGTCATACAAACTGAGACCTCAAAGCTTCTTGATGCTTCAGCAATTCATTTTCATAGTGTGATTCATAACAAACAAAAGTTTGAACAAGAGAAAGTTGAAACACACAAAGACAACCTGTTGTTATGAAAGCTATGCTATTGATTGGAAGCAAGGAACATAGTGAACAGCAAACAGTGTGACACAAGTGTGCATGTGTGAGGGGAAAGTCCATGTATGTGGTCATTGGGGATATCAGATCTATTCCAGCCCTAAAGGCCAGAAAGAGTTCATCTTGCTGAGGCAGAGAAGTGTGGGAGGGAGAAACATAGCAATCTGGGTACACACTCACCCTGATGCCGGGCCACCGACGTCGGAACAGAGGAAATCGATTACCCATCCACCCCCTGCAGGAGGCGGGTGTGTAGGAGGTTCCCCTGGCAGCATGGAGCATGGGTGTCCCTGACGTCAGGACCCCCAAGCTACCGAACAGATGTGCCATCCATACCAGAAACTGTAGAACTGTACTCATGTGGCTTTCAGTTAAGTACAGACTCCTTTCTGATGCTCCACTGCACCCTGCCATTTCAGCACAGCAAGCAATACCAGCATGTGCCGGAAGCCAAGGCGCAGACCGAGAGGAAAGCAAGTGCTCCAAGAACCCAGAAGACCCCCACCTCCGAGCCGACCTCCAGGCCAGAGGCCCAGTATGACCAAACCACCTCAAGCCAGAATCCAACCAGATGCTCAAAGGCCATCATGCACCCACAGCTCCGCTACCAGTAACCCTTTTCACTCTCCCAATCTATCACATTAATCCAGCCCAAGCCCGGCCAACCACTATCATCCCTCCTCCCTAACCTGGAGCCTATAACTACCCCCCTTCTTCCCTCGTCAACAGATATTCTCCTGGGAGACCGGCTCCCCAGCCAGGGACACCCCCAGTGTGGCTGGGTACAGCCCGTCTCAGGAAGGGGCAGTCGCACCGGACACAGCCTCCCCTCAGCCCCCGGGTTGGGCCCACTGCCGAACACGAGGAGCAGGAAGCTCCAGCCCCACTGGTTGCACCCCACACTCCTAACAGGCCTGTGGAGCTGGTACCACCGCAGAGGCACCCACAGAGGCACCCCTTCCCAACACAGGGAGATACGTTCCAACCTTAACCCCTCTTAACTTTACCCTTATCCTGTCCCCTGCCCCTATTCCCGTTCGGCCTTTCCAACGGCCTCCCCATTCCATGGATGTAATGCAGATCCCATGGATCCCACGGTACCAGGCTGAGCACCAGGGGGTTCAACCACTGTGGCACCCCCAGAACCCAGCAGACTCCAGTCAAGAGCACCAGCTAGGGGCAAGCAGCCCCCAAGTCTTGCACCCTAACTCCAGTAGGCACCAACGCAGGGATGTCTCTCCCCCGTTACTCAAGTGCCCACTGGGCCTTGTCCAGATCCAAATCTATTATCACAACTCCCTTACTAAATGATATGACTAATGACTTGGGACCAAGGAATCACTGAGGTCGACAAGTTACATTTGGAAGATGCAGGCATGATCTCTAAACTGATGTGGTCTGACAGGAGGTTTCTGCACTGTTTAATGGTAAGAGTGATTTTCCAGTTCAGGAGGGTGGCTTAATTTGAGATACATACTTTTGTCTTGTTTCCGTAAATATATTATTGTTTTGAAACTATTTTTCCAATTGAAATTATATCAAATTGAGTCGCTTATGTAAAAATAAATGCTCAAGTATTTATTGCATTAGTGTCATGTTTAATATTCAGACGTCCAAGTATCTAGCAAGTAGTATGTGTGTTGTGAATAGGACGGTGGTATTCGAAGTTCTTCAAACATATTCATACTCCCTTTGAACATTTTCTGTTGTATTAGATGTTTTCATGAAATGCCAATTATTGTCCAAGTAAAATAAAAGTGAAATAAAATACACATCAGTTCTCAGAAGGTTCTGCTGTCAACCTTTTTATGTAGACCGAGTTTTTAAAAGAATCGAATCAGCTTCCATTCAGACAAGAAGATGAAAAAGAGAGACGATGTAGATGATCAGGTATTCCTTGTAAAACACTGAAGCTCTTCAGATGAGCCAACCTGAGCTTCTATATTTTGCCCGAGGGCTTCACGGCAGGCCATCTCTCCCGTCGGAACTCTTTACTGTTAACCTAATTTTATATTAAGGTCACTGGTGTCCAAAACCGTTTTAAAATGGAAAATGACTCCAGGCAATTTATGTGTCCATGCATGGTGAGCTTAGGAAAGACCAAATGAATTTAGAATGAACATATGCTCATTTTTAACTGGTTGTTGAAAATTAATTTGCCATCATCATACTTTTACATATTAAAACACATTAAACAACCCACTTTATCACATTAAATTTACAAGTCTCTGTAGACATTAACCGCTGGCTGCTTTCATCCTTGTTTTTTTTAAAGCTTTTTCTTCATCAAACACAGTGAACACTTAAAAGAAACATGTATGTCAATTTGTATAGTTAAAACATCCGTCTAAGAGGTTTTTAGCAACTGTGTGTGTTTCCACGGCACCAAACGAAGACATACTTAATTTATCAAGTAATGAAGCCAAACTGCTTACCCAACTGAATACGCATGAACATTTTAACTTCCTCTGATCTTCCACATTCTGCCAGAAGGTTGGTAATCTTAACATCTGACAGCCTGTTTCCCAAAAAAACAGCAGTTGTCCAGAATTTTTATTGGGAAAAGTTTAAATTTATAAAAATATCTTCTGAAATCTGTGTGAAAAAATATGTTAGGTAATTTTTTTTATTTTTTGTGTCCACTCTGTTTTCCTCTTTATTTCTTCAGTTTTACTTAAGGAAGTCATTCTGTGAGTCTGCAAAAACTTCACAAAACTTCACATTCTAGTGAAACTCCATAAACTTTAGTGAAACATTGGAACATAATCTGCACAAACAATTAAAACAAATAATTTCCGCCCTCCAGAAAAAATATGCTTTCACCATCACGACTATCAAACCTAATTCTGTGATGCATCAAAGAAAAGCACCTTTAGATGTAATCAACTTTTTGATTATTATTATTTAATAATTTGTTCATTGTCTACAACTAATGAGCACCATTCAGATTCAATATTGACCGTTTTCATTCCTGCAATGACATAAGAGCAAGAAACACAAACTCCGTCCATGTTGATTGTTGTTGTCGTATTTACACATCATTAGTAAACGAGGAATAAATGCTGTGGTCAGCTAAAATGTTGCTTAATCAACAGTAAAAACTGAAAATTGATCATCCAACACTTGTAATGCAACCAGAAATTAATTACTTTTATAGACTATGCAAGTTTTTTTTCTGGTGTGTCACTTTACAGACATGATTATTTAATTTACTATCTTTTTCTCATAGCACAGTGAATAAATGTGCTTTGAAATGCTCCAAAAATGTGAAATACAAAGAATTTATCACTAAAGTCATATGCGGCCCTGTAGGGTTGATAGAAACAGAAACAAACCAAGCACCATTAACTGCGAGTAGAACAGGTGACCGACTTCTTAGAAATGCGGTTATTGCTTCTTTTCTGCAGGTTACAACAGAGCCAAATGCTGGATGACAACCTCATTATATAAACTTAAGCAGTAATAGTTGCTGTCATCAGTTGACAGCTCGTATCCCTCAGCATGCCCCCCCCATCTCAGAGTGATCAAATGAGGAATTATCTCATCTTGCCCGTAGAGACATTCTCCTACTTATGTAGCATGTACACAGGCTTGCTGGGAAATTTCTCTCACTGATCAATGATCAAAACAAGCTGATGATGGATTCCATTAGAATTTATTAACCTCATCATCTATGAACTCTTATCAAGGGGGAAAAAAAAAAAAGAGTGTGTGTGTGTACAAGCCTACAAGTTACAAGCCTAGACTGTGTATATTTTCAAATAAAAAAATTTGGGAATCAAAAATTTTTTAATTAAAAAATGTAGTCGAGTACACAAGCTTGGATATTAAAACACTGAAATTAGAAACTACAGATCCTTTTTTTTTTTTAGGTAAATAAGTTTTCTCGGTATTTGGAATTGTGGGGCTGGAATATCCTTTAAAACAGGTTGTCTTTTTTTTTTTTCCCCAAGAGTTAATAAAGCTAATGGACCAGACCAAAATTATTTTTAAAAATTCAGAACCTATAAATGAGAATAAAAAAATAAAAATCTGATTTTCTTAATTTTTTATTCAAAAAACAAACTGGAAAAAAAAGTGTAATATTTTGAAACGGGCGTTTTTGTGTGTCTAATGTTATTTGTATCTACTCAGATGCAGAGCTTGAAATGTTGGCCCTGCGACAGACTTGGCGGCGTGTTTGGGTTTTGCCCGAACTTTTATTCTAGTTTTAAATTTATACACCTTAATTTATAAATTTAAGTGGGATGGCCGTTGAGATTAAATTGTTGCTGCAAGTTATTTTTTGTTGCGTGTAAGGTTATTTTGTAGCAGCCAAATAACCATACACGCATGTCTTTAGACATGGGGAGAACATGCAAACTCCACACAGAAAGGCTAGTGTTTCAAGCCTGACCCTCACTCCAAGACTCGAACCTTCATTCTCTGAGGCTACTGTGCTAACCACCTGTTCCACCTTGCATCCGTTATTTTAATGTTTAGAAAAGAAAATGAACTCTGGTTCAAGTTTTGGATGTTTAACTATTTTATTAATTTGATTTAACAAAACAGCTCTGTAGTTGTTGAGCTGTTTTGTAGGGAATTTTTATCAAAATTCAAACCTCAATGCCAAATGTCTCAATCTGTGTCTGCTCTGTCGGAGCTGTTTTTTAGGGGAGGATAAGGGCTTTAATGCAAGGTATCCTGAATAACTCCCGTCACCCTCTACATAATGTTATCACGACCCAGAAGACGACCCGAAGTAACAAGTTCCTCTCACTGCGCTGCAGGTCTGAGCGCTTTAGGAGGTCATTCATCCCTTCAGCCCTCAGGCAATTTAATCGATCGGATGTTTCTGGAAGGAACTGAGTTCTATTTATTATGTATGTATGTTGTTTTTATTTATTTAGTATGTACAGTTTGTGGGATTTCTGTTGCTGCTGGACACCAGAATTTATCTTTTGGGAGATTAATAAAGTTTTTATCTATCTATCTTATTTACACAAAAAAAACTTTCTGAAGCAATTAAAAGCAATGGGTCAAAACTGCTCCAAATATTAAATCAAATATAAAATGTTTGGATCCGACAATTTTGCCACGTGACCAGGAAGCTGGAACCAGGAACCATTGTTCCTCGACTCAGAACCTCCAATCTTCATAAGCTATTTCAAAGCCATCTTGTTCTAATCTTTTCCACTGTGAATAAAAAATATTAAAAACTCTGCATACAATTATTACATATTTGTTTTTGTTGCCATTTGTTTGTGTTTTAACTTTGATAGCTTCATTAGTTTTCATGTTGTTATTTTAAATGAAAGCTCCCCTTCATCTCATTTCCATCAGAACTAAACCTCCCGCTGGTAGAATAATAACGCTGAAGTATGAAAGTATATACATAAAAAATTATTTAAACAAACCATCTGTCAGAAATCAAGTTTTAAGATTAATTGAATAAAATAATTATGCAGCACTTCAATGGCAGTTCCTATTAAGTTGCTACATCACGGATGACATTTATATTTCCTCTGATTTATAAATGACAAAGCATTTCTGGCATTTATGAATTCAATATCACACTTGTGAGTTAGCTTATACAAGTAAATTCTCTTAAAAAGAATTGATGAGAACCTGGGACAAAAGATAAAAACAATTGAAACGACTAAAATTTCATTTTGGCATGAAGATAAAATAATTTTTGTTTGATCCATTTCAAGACCTCAATGCCAAAATGTCTCCATCCATCTCAGCGAGGTACAGAAAAGTTCAATTTTGCTCAGTCTTTTAAAATTATTCACCCTGAAGTTGAATAAAACGACAGTTAAGATACTTATGAGCTTAATAGAGGGCAAATGAAGCACCCAACACATCAAATAAGCTTAAAATTTTCATGTTTCCGGGTCTTTCCTGGACTTTGTGTTATTAATATGTAGTGATATCTTGCCCAAGTTTTGCCACTAAACAGTAAAAGTATAATCTTGGAATTGTTGCAAATAATTTAGAAAATTCTATCATTGAAAGGACCATCATTCAATAAAAAAGAAAAACAAAATAACTTCTGGGTGGCTTTTTATGTTTTGGGTGGTTGATCATCTGTGTGATGATTTGACATCCAATCAACTTTTTTGGAGCCAGACAGAAAGAATAACCCCAGATTTCAGACTTCATCCAGCTTCTTCTGTCACATCATCAATAAATCCAGTTCATGCTCTCTCTATCCTTGCCTCCAGCAAAGAGATGTGATGTACTCCATATCATAAGCCGAAAACTTTCTACTGAGTATCATTCTGCTTTTAGTTGTAAGGATCAAATCCACTTTATTATAGGTTTCTTCTTCTGGTAAGCTTCTCTTCAAACTCAAATTATTATTTTACAGTTTTAACAAACACTAAAAGTGATGAACTGAAAATTGACTATTTTAAACTGGCACAGGGAATTACCCTCGTAACGATCCGACCAAACTCCCAGACAAATTTAAAGAATCAGCTGTGAAATGTGTTCCCCGTCCAAAAAACTTTACTAGACATTTTAAACAATGCTTTTTCACAACAGCACCACAAAATAAGGTACATCGCAAAATATATTATGACTGACATATTTTCTGCAGTGAACAGCATTGGTTTCAAAAAGTTTTACTTTTATATTATATATTGTTCCAAGAGTGTAATTCACATTTGTAGTAGCAGTAGAACTCTTAACAGTCTTGCCTGACTTTACTTGAACTTAGTACTTTGAGGCAATCATAGTGCCTAGTTGTTCTCCACACTTTACCAATGTTCCAGTTTTATTGGATTTTAAAAAGATTCTGTTTAAGTGACCAGATATTTGAACAATTAGTGTGATATCCATCTTCCAAACCACTTATTCCCTGACAGGTTCGCAGCAGGGTGCAAGAGTCTATCCCAGCATACCCCAAACAGGTTGCCACTCCGTCATGGGCACACACGCACTCATTCCTTGGGACAATTTTGTTGCAACCAATCAACCTAACATGCATGTTTTTGGAGGGTGGGAAGAAAACCGGAGTACCCTGTGGAAACCCACGCATACACATGGAGATGTGTTTGCAAAGCCAGTGTTCCATCACCACCTGGGATTTGGACCCCCGACCTTCTTGTTGTGAGGCCACTGTCCTGGCCACTGCACCACTATGCAAGCCCTAAGTATGATATTTATTACATAATTTGAAAAGGATTTTTGAAAGTTGATTAAGGTGAGCAGTAGTTTAAATCCTTTTAAAATGGAAAAAAAAAGACAATAAAGCACTCAGGGTTAATGGCCAGAGTATAACACACTGCTAGTCTTGTTGTGTACATGCAAATAATTAAATTCTTCAAAGATTTATAGTAAATCTCTCAACAATATTGTAATAAATATTGCATTGTGAGAAAAATATAATATATCGTGAGATTAGCATACCGTTGCGTGCCCTTTGGACTCAAAATAAAACTTCAAAATATGCACTAAATACACTCTTAATTTTACTCTTGCTCTTAATGCTTCACCCCATAATCTACCTCTGAACAATAAATAAATTATTTTCCCACCTGCTTTTACCGTTTCTATTATTTAAACTCTTTTGAGACAGCACAACAAATGGCACAACTGTTGTTTATTGCTTTGATTTCTAGTTTGAACTAAAATGAACTCTCTCTCATGTGAAGATTTACATCTGTCAGCCAACTTGAAAGGATCGACAATACCTTGTTCATCTAGATGGAAGGTGAACGCAGGCTGAAAAGTGGAAGTGAACATTCACTCAACTCCAAACTAAAACAATCACAATAACAGCCAGAATTTGGACTGTGCAGTATTCACTAAATCCTGGAAAATATCCACACCGGGCAAATGGAAAAATAACTACAGAAGACTGATTGTAACATTTGTAACATTTCTTGGAGAGTAAAAGCAGGAATTAATCAGGAAACTGCTGTGACTCGGTACAACCTGCTAATGTACAATTTGTTTGAGAAAGGCGCTCGCTAATAGCACAAAGATCAAGACAGATGGCCGCTAATGAAATCAGGCTTCTATTCTTAAACTTTTGTGTCCCGATTATAAAAAGAAGATAGACAGGAAGGGCAAATTAGCCAACCGATAATCATTTCATCCAATTAAACTAAACTATGTGTTCCCTTTGCAACTTCTAACCTAATATCCCAAACGCATTAAACAACCAATAAATCAAAGCACTTCCTTTCAAAAGGAAGCCATTCGTCATAAAAAAATTAAAAAAAATAATCAATTTAAATCTCATATTTCCCTTTAAATGGTATCCAATAAAGTTCAGTCATTTTAATACATCTAGATATCAAAGCAATGTTAATATATGAATAAATACAGAAAACATTTTCATGACAAAAAGGACACAAAATTATTAATAGTAAATTATAAAAAATGTAACAGACTGCAAATGACTGAATAATCGTCAGGTTTTGGTCTAAAGAATTTGACCAAAGTTTTGCAGTAAAAAAGAAATTAAAGTTTCCATTTGCAAAAATCAATCAGCTTGAAGTAACAATCACTCATCAATAATTTGAGTTTATAATATCGGTTGTCACAGAATTATTTTGGGTGACTGAATCAGCCCATTTGTGCAATTCAAGTGAAGACAAAAAGAATTTCTAATGAGACACATTAAGCGAAACCTAATAATAATTGTGTTCAAGGTGCATGCAAATATCTGTTTGATTTCACTTTGTCAGCCAAAAACAAATCTACTAATTACTGTTTTGTTTTTGTTTCATCTTCTGAACCGCTTAATCCCTACTAGGATTACGTGAGGTTCCAAAGCCTATCCAGGCTGACAACAGGCGAGAGGCAGGGTACACCCCTGTTTGATTTCTTTTAATAAATTTTCACATCTCAGTAGACCGTTTCACATTAGAGTGAAGTTGGAATAGAATTGGCACCCCCAAATCCAAAACCATGGTCCTTGAATAGAAAATGGTGGAGTCTTGTCAATTTGTTGAGATAAAGTCTTGCTCAAGTGAACGGGTTTGAGTATCTCAGATTCTAGTCAACAAATTAGGAACAGATGGAGTGAGACTTGGGAATTTGAATCGATACAGCGTCCACAATAATTATAATATGGTGTCAATCTGTCACGGGGAATCCAAGCTGATCCAAAAAGTGAAGCTCTCGATTTACCAGTTGACCTACATCCTGCATTCCTTTGCTTACCAATAGTCACCAGATTGCAAAGAAAGGGTGAGAAGCAATGCCATCTGGTTAGGGTACCTCCCCACAGGCTAGGTCAGGTATGGGCAAACTACAGCCCATGGGCCACAGGTGGCCCATTAAATGTTTAATTCCGGCCTGCCGAACTTGAAAAAAATTGAATAAATAAATTGCGTTAGTGTTTTATATCCCCTGTAATTCTGATGTTTCCTCACTAGATGGCGGACTGTATGATATGGAAAGCCATTGTAGGAAATATACGGACGTAACTAAGCGGGTTAGTTGTTAATACAAGCAAAATGTTACATCAAGCGCTTAGATTTCAAACCTAACGGTGCTAAATACATGTTTTTAAGCGCTATCACACTAGATTTCAAACCCAGCGCCCCTAGATTTATAATTCAACGCTCCTCATGTAACATTTTGCACACTTGTTTAAAATCTAGAGCACTATTCCATTGGTCTAATCTAATGGTTACCAAAGCATGCCATACATCTGCTCCTGTTCCAGCCCCCTGGTCAAATGCTAAAACTCAATGTGGCCTGCGTAGCAAAGTTTGCCCACCCCTGGGCTAGGTGTTCCGGAGCATGGCCCCTCAGGAGGACACTCTGAAGTAGATCCAGGACATGTGGAACTAAGGCTCTTGGCTGCCAAAAGAATGCAATGGAATCTCCCCGATGTACTGGAAGATGTGGCTAGGGTACACAAGAAATGGCCTGCTAGCATGTCTTTTTTCATACATAAGGTGTTTGGTTTAAACGTGGTTCAACCAGGCAACCACAATATTAATGCCCTGAACAATAAAAGAAACAGTTATGGTGACTTTAACTCTTTCACAATAAAAACATTGTCACACGTCCAGTTCAAGTGTGCTGCTGTTCCCTTGCACAGGATTGTACTATCAGAATCAGAATCAGAATATACTTTATTGATCCCACACAGGGGAAATTTGTATATTTGTATATATATAATTTTTATATATATATAATATATATATCTAATATAAATAATAAAAAATATATATTTGTATGTATATAATAAATTTGTATTAATAAATAAATAATTACAAGAACATTTTACTCCGAAAGGCTTCTTATAATTGAAGCCATTATACTTACTGGTAAGTCATCAAAACGTGCAACTTCGAGGCTCACCTAAGTTGTGCTTACCAATCCATGCATTGGGCGCACAATCCGTACATTTTAAAGAGCACCATAAAGTTTTTGAGAAATTTATATTAATTGAAATGCACCTCATGGCCGGCAAAATACACATAATTTCCTGATGTGTATTTTGCATTCATTTATATTGAAGAAATTAACTTTTATACAAAAACTAGATACCATCAAATAAATCTGGATTGGGGGAGATTTTGAGGCATAGCCACTTCCTGAGTTGATTAAAACGCACATATTGACAGTTTAGACTCAGAGGCGAGCTCAAAGCAAAATTTTTGGTCAGAACCTGCTATGCAGCACACCCATAAAAGCTAGGCATACTAATCTAATGATTAACATCACTTTTCTGGAACAATGTATGCTGTAATGTGCACTCAACAAAAATACTCCCCAGACCATCCACAATTTAAAGACGTACATTGCATCACTTCTGTCGTTTGCCATTTTTTCTGAACCAGATTTGTGCGTCAGAAAAGATAATGACCTAACTAAAAAATTTGTCAGATAGTCATTTCTGTACTCGACAAAATTATTCAGTGACACGAAGAGCGATGCTGGTAGTCTTTTGGATTTGTTTGTGTAATACCTCATCTTCACACCTACAGACATCTCTGCTGTGAATCACTACTTTACATAATTTATCATGATGCAACATTGCTCTTGCCTAATGTCTTCGGATGAGGATCAGTAATGGCATAAAATGAAAGCAGTGAAATGTTGAGATGAAATCAGACATCTATTCTTGAACTATAATAACACGAGGACGAAAGGCAGAACAGAGAGATGGAAAGGTTGAGGAGGAGAGAGAGTAAAGGTAAATTAGATTGAGAGGGAGAAAGAGGGAACAGGTAGCCGAATATGAAAGAAACAGAAATAAATCAAAAGTGTGAAAAAGAAATGGCACACCATGGTGAGCTGGAAAAAAGAGAAGCAGTGGGAGAGATGGAATGAGTAGGCTCTGAAGAGGAAATCAGCTGCCTTCTAATGGGCGCTGATTACATCTCCTCCTAAATGTCAAGTACATTTCCATTTAAAGTGCCCTGCTACTTAAAAAGGCATGATGAGAGGCACGCCCAGACCACATACACACACACACACCCATGAATGTGTGTTAATATATTTAATTACAGATGAACGGGCCCATCCAGGAATGATGGAGACAAGTTGATATTTCATTCCACTGAACATGTATTGCTTTGTGTCCGAGAATCACACATACTTTGACAACGCACACCTTAGTATCATCAATAAAATCCACTCAGGCTTACAACCCTGCCTTACCCTTCATTTTCAAAACTACCCCACATCTGCTCTGAACCAATGAGGCACGTACTCCCGTGGGGGCTTAGTAATGAAGGCCAATCAGGATTCACAAAGCTGTGTCCACCAGAAAGATGGATGAGTAGCTAAAAGGGCTCGCACTGAACTGAACAGTCTGGAGCACATGGATGGATCAGAAGAAGCATGCTGATGTATCTGAGAAAATATCTCAGTGTCTCAATGCAAACATAAAACTCACACAACTACAGTACCTAGGGACCTGCCTGCATGGCGTGCTAAAAGCTCCTACACACAAATGAAAGTCACTTTTAAAATAACAAAATATGGAGAAAGAGACAGCATGATAGTTTTGTGGATACAACAGTAATTTAAAATGGAATTAAATACCAGCTGGCAAATAGAAAGAATTCAAAAAAAAAATTAAAATGGCTTTAGAGCCTAAGAAACCAAAAAACTTACACGTCACTGAAGATCTAGAAGATTAAAATCCATATGAGGTCTGTTTTTGTGTGTTCTTTTTCTGGAATTTTAATGTACAGATTGGTATCAAGCACTTGGCAACTGGTTTTAATGTTTCAGTTTCACTTCCTCAATCCTATTTTTAGTATTATTATCAACTTAAAAAAAAGACTCAGCAACTGTCTGTTTTTCTCTGTTCATCAGGAAATTACTTTCAGGTGACATTGCAAAGGCTGCATGTTGTTCATCTTTTGACCATGCCCGCCTGCTTCTATTGATCTATCATTAGAAGTAAAGAGAGGGCTGTTTTTATTGGCTGTATGCATTTTCTAAACTGTGCAGACCCAGTTTTTAATATATTGTCATCATGAAATTACAAAGTATTACAATTTACTCTACAGATACCCAATTGGGTATCATAGAAAAAAATCAGTTTGAATAAATCTTAAAAATAAATAAGCATTTTAATTCTTTGTGAAGGTGCAAATAACAAAAATTACAAATCTGTGTTTTGAATGTTACAATGCAGGCGTAATCTGTTTGAATATTCTGATAAAAAATTAAAAAATTTACAGATCTTGTTTGTGCCTAATATGTTTTTAGATCAGTGTCACTGAAGTGATAGATGTACATGGAATAGAGACACATTTACCACCCTTTCAAAGCAGTTGAGAAAAGTCAGGATTCACTAACTTAAGTAGATTACGTCACAAATAAAAGCTCCTTGACATCAAGGGGAGTACTCCAAATCGTTTGTGTTGTATTTTCAGTCTGGTGTCAGTGATGAGCGTCTCGTCATAATTAACGTACTTTAGAAAAGTCAAGAAAAGAGATGAGATGGATTTTGTGTGAAAACAATTTAATTGGAATTTTCTGTCTGTAATTGTTTTAGAGACGTAAGAAGTTAGACAGATTAAGGATTATTTTTGCTGAATGTGTCTAGAAAACAGATGAAGAAAGATGTTCAGAGTCATCGCTGTTGACTGTAACCCTGTCTTGTTCTTATCGCTACATCCTAATGAAGCCTCCCTGCTTATTCCGCCCTTGTCAGCACTTGTTAACCTACACATTGATTCTTCTCAACTACTGTAAATCTCCTTTAATTAAAGACACCACCTAATCAGACCTTTTGCCAACCTGTATTTGTGAGAGTGCAGCTGTCATGTTGAGCTGATTGTGTTTAAATATAGCCAAATAAATTTGCATGTATCGATGAAATTACTTTTAAGGTTATCAAGAAATTGATAACACTGTTTCGACCTTTGGCAAGTTAAAACAATTTCCACATTTAATCTGTCTTATGAGCAATAATTAGTGTTTAATTTTGCGGGGGGCAGAAATATCTCGAAACCTCCGATGATCGAATTAAATCACAAACTTAATTAAGAAAATACAAGACAGAAAAGGTTGGGAGTAGACGGCTGTATGTGCAATCCACTGAGTGACATTTATCTTTATGAAGTTGTAAAAGTCACAGAAAAAAGAACCATAAATCAATCACAAATAAAGTTAAAGTAGTAAAGTCATTTGAACTTATCTCAAAGTCAAATATAAATGACAAACATTACGGACAAATTGCTTTAAACTAGTAAAAAGTTTCATTACAAGGTATTGGCCACTTTGAGATCAGTTTGCTTTACTGACTGTCCAAGACCAGGAAAGTATATTAACACAAATGAAGTGACGGATTTGTTTAGTTTTAATCTCCAACTAGAATAATAAGATTGTAAAAAAATGTGTTGCCATGACCATGTGATTCTAGATACCAAACTGGCTAAAGAAGGAACTTTTTACACGAGGAGAGCTTTTTCTGTTCCAAAGCAATTTCTTTTTTTTTTTCCAAATTTTTCTTTCAGTTTTTTTTCCTTCAGGGGTGCCACAGAAAATACGTTTCCTCCCTCTAACTTTGTCTTCTACACACTTTTCTCTCACCAATTTCCTTCATGTCCTCCTTTGCTATAACTCCTCTTTGGTCTACCTCTGGGCTTCCTGCCTGGCAGTTCCAATGTTAACATCATTCTTTAGTGTTTGCTTTGGTTGTGTATTACCAAGGCAAAACATTCAAGATTAAAAGAAATGGGATTTACTTGCAAATGTGCTCACTCTTAATTATCAAAAATTACATATACTGGTCAGAAATTTAAAGAGGTAGTATTGTGCTTTTGTGGGATGATAGTTTTTTCTTTTGAAGCATATAAAGACTAACATGGTTGCTTTTGTTTGCTCAGAAAATCAATATGCAAAAAATATATAGCATAAATCTGGTTTGAGGCAGCAAATACTGTTTAAAACAAAGTCAACAAAATTAGCCCACATTCTTTTATATTCTTATGCATTTGCAAAAAAATGGTACTCCCTGTCGCAAGGATGGACCGAGCATGAGCACGACTGTATTTCCCACTTGCGTTAGAACACGAGTGTGTCAGAGAACAAAAGGCATGGCAAAGAACAATGGTGTTTGAATAGTATCTAGATACTTGACTGAAGAACTCACAAACATCCACACATCCATAAAAAAAATAGAAAACTACTTCAGGTAAGTTTTTGATGTTGGAATTATGCAGAATTTCAGAAACCTCCAAAAAGTTTAAGATGCACAAACCCCTCCTTTTAGTAAATTCTATCTTCTTTATGACATAAAATGTCAGTATTTGTCATTTATCAACTGTGCAAACTTTTTAGCTAAATTAGTACAAACTTTTCTTTCTTAAATTCAGAGATTTTTGCACAAAATTGGAGAGATTTTTATTTATTAAAAGGGAAGAAAAGATCATTTTGCTCATCTTAATTGTTAAGATATCAAACTGACTAAAAGGGAACATGTTTATTATTGAATATAAAATAATTTTACAGTTGGGATGGTTGAAAAATAGTGTGTTTTTTTGCATCGTATGTCATTATCTGCTGGAGGTGTTTCTTATTACTATTTAGCATCCCCTCATTTTCTATCTTTTTTTCCTTTAGCATTTCACTCCTCTCCTCTTCTTCACTTTTCCTCACTTCGAACCCCTATTAGGTCTGGCAAGCGTACCAAAACATATACATAAATACTTAGGGTTGAAATAAATTATGAAAAACATTTTTATACTTGCCAAGATTGAAAAATAGCCAACCAATCCCAACAAAATAAAAAGATTCTTGTGTTCTTAATTTTCTGACCCGTGGGGTCTACTAAAATTGATTTTTTGCCAAAAAGATTGCATGCAAGATTAACAGTAATAAGAATATTTGGCAAAAGCAATTACTTTGAAGAAACAAGAAGAATTCACAAAGACAAGAAAGCAAATTGTATTTTCTTCACTATTTACTGTAAATGATCATTACTTCTACATCATTCATGACCATTTGTTTGATTTTTAGCCAAACCTGAAACAAATGAATCGCTTTTAACTGATTGTAATCTTTGATTAGTTAATGAGTTGAGGATAAAAAAATAAAATAAATATTCATTTACTGTTGAACCAAATGCAGATACAGTACTTACATGAAATAAAGGAAACAAATAGGTTGATTTTATATATATATATATATATATATATTGTATAGGTTAACACTTTTAATTAAAAAAGTTATTGGAGAGACTGCAAGAGGGATATGAAGTTGTGCAACATCAATCTAACAGATCTCAAGTCTGTGACCTCTGACCACTACATGTGTTGTGCAACTGTCAAAATTGGTGTCAAGCAGGTTGAGGAGAACACAAAGATCCAACATGAGGCCTCAAAGACCCGGAAACTGTGAAAAATTCAGTCTGCCACTGCTCCCCCATGACTCATACCGCCTTTCACATTTGCACCAAGTATGGTAGGAGCTGCAGCTCCTGCATCGACTTATCCAGCCAACGCTTCACAAACAGGTATGTATCCAGGTGCAGATTCCATTGTGTCTAGAGACAGTAGGGATGCCAACAACTATTGTAGAGTCTAATGAAATGAAATATTGGTTTTAATTTACTTGTATTAAAAGAGAGATGAAAGAATATTTCACACATATCAAAAATGATACTTGAAGAGTACTGTAAAAAAAAAAAAAAAAACATTCTTTGCAGAATATAATTGATAATTTCAAAGTTGGTTCTGCCAAAAAAATATTCTGTTTAATTACAACATATGTCATTATCTCCTGGAGGTGTTTCTTTCGCAGAAACTGTGGCTGTGTGATACTTGCATAAATTTCTTCAATTAGAAATGTTCAGTTTTAAAAAAGGCATTCATTAACATGTCTCTTGTTATAATGGAGAAACTCTCTCAGGAACAGGTTCAAGAATGATGAGATATACTCAGGGGTCAAAGGGAGAGATAGTCCTCTATTAAAATAGCTATAAAAACAGCACAAAAAGACGTGATTATTATGAGAGGACAACATAAGGATGAATATTATTGTCTTCTTCCAATGCAGGACATGTTTAAGGGACAGTGTTTTGTAGTGGGAGAGAGATAAAAAGTTAACGGAGGTAATAGCACCTTTCAACATCGATCACTTTTATGCCTTCGGTGTTTTTGCATATTTTAGACCTATAAACAACATGAATGATGTGCAGTGTAATGCACCATAATCGAGATTTATTCAATCTCTGGCTCAGGGAAAAGGAGATGTTCAAAACCTAAGATCCAAGAGGAGTTGTTGTGACTCTGAGTGGGTGTGTGTATGTGTGTGGCGTGATTTATTTGATTTAATTAGATCGCCGATGTAAAACAGCTCGCAGGGAGAAAAAAAAAGGTAAAAACGAGTGTCGAGGGAGACATAAATAATACCAAGCTCTTTCTCACCATTTACTCCTCTTTTTCTTCTTCTGCTTCTTGCTCTTCTTTTGAAGTCTGATCTACCGCTTCCCATTTTCTTTCTCTTTCATTTTCTGCCTCCTTTCTTTCTTTCATCCCCTTCGCTGCTTTTGTCAGTCTGGAATTTACCTTGAAAGACACCATCCGACTCCCAATCCAACACTCCTCCTCCCCTCTCTGTCTTTTTTGCTTTGCTTCCAGCTGAATAATGATAGGGGGTAAACACCTCATTAGACTAAAAGGCCCATAGGAACTATTAGGGATGTGTTACGGCGTCAACTCTCTGAACATTTGGGAAGATTTTGAACAGCAGGACAAAGAGACATCTTGAGGAGAGTAAGGAAGAAAAGGCAGGTTGAGTCAAGCGGTGCAAAGATTATTTGAAGTGATCAGATGTGTCACAACAAGTTTAATGATGTTTCACTCTTTAACACCATTTGATGCTGCTTTTGTGTCATTGTTGGAAAAAGTCAGGAAGATAGATTTGCAAATACAAAGACAGACATGGCTGACAATCAGGAAGAAGAGTCATCATAGATAATTTTTGAAAAAATGGATGGATTGATTACATCTGTCATGCTTTGACATCAAGTTTTATTAAACAGCCTTAAAAGTTTCAAGAACAATAAAGAAAGTATCATTTAATTCATTAATCACCTTCTGAACCACTTATCCCCAATGGGGTTGCGGGGGGAGTAGTAGCCTATCCCAGTGGATTTCAGGCAAAAAGACACCCCGAACAAGTCGCCAATCTGTTGCGGTGCCACACACACACAGACAACCATCCACACAAATACTCAATCCCAGGGGCACTCTATACAGAATGGTCGGTGGTTCAAGCCTTGCCTCCTCCGCGACTTGAGCCCCCAACCATCTTGCTGTGAGGCCACTGCAAAACCTACAGAAAGCATATCATGATAATTTTGTTTTTGTTTGTGATACAGGTGAACGCACCTCTGTTTGATTTCCTGCCTGTGGTCAATATGAACAGTACGTGTTAGAAAATATACACTGACCGAATGTAGTGCGGTTAAAAACACAAATAATACCGTTTTAACACCTACACACACACTTGTGTACAGTATACATGAGAATACGTACTTATTGTCTATTTATGCTTTTCTAAATGCTTTTGATGAAATAAATAAACAAAAAGTTTCACAATAAAAGGATAAAGAAGCTAACATATTTTTAAATTGTCAAGTGATGACCATAACAAAAAAGAGCTACAACATGCGGAAAATTAATTTTAATGACAAAAAACATACTACCTTTAAAGCTTGAGGCAGGTGATAAACTTTAAAAGGCAGAAAATGTACATTTCACATTGAATGATTCATATGTTAAATATCAGCTGTTTTTATTAAAAATGTAACAGAAAAAAAAGTGGTGCTTAAAATCTATATTTTTTTCAAACTTATTTTTTAAGGAAATAAAACAAAACTTGTATTATTGGTACTTTTTTGCTGTTATAATCAAAATGTACAAAAAACGCAAAGCACTCACATAAATAAGGCACATCAGTGTTTGAAGGTTAATTCAATCTTTGATGTTTCATTTAATCACCCTGTGCTTTTTAAAGTTTTCAAATTCAATCAAATGTTAAAAATGATCAAATTTAATGTGGTCACTATATCGATTATACATTCAGCTCCAAAAGATATCACAATAAAAATTCATGATGAAAGCAGCTTCCCCCTGAATCTGAATTAAAATTAATGACCTTAAAACTGATGCTTTTACCACAATCACCTTTCACTTTTGAACTTTAACACGCATAGTTCATCGAAAACCTTGTGTAAGGAAAGGGGTGCTGAGTGTGTTAGTGGTTTTATGGAGCTGTTGAAGACCCACATTTTGAACGCAATGGGGACTCAGAGTTGTTAAAGCCTCAAATTTAAGGTGCTTTTTAGTTCAATGTTGGAAATACCAGGTTTAAACACAGACGCACAAATAGATGAGAGATGTGAGGTCAGATTTGACTGATAAGTACAAATGTGTATAATCTGCGTAACAGTAAAAATTAATAGAGTGTTTTCTGACTATGTTTCCCAGGGGAAGCATGTAGAACATGAACAGAATAGGTCCAAGAAGCAATGGATAACGCGTCTAACCACGGAGAAGAAAATTCTAGGTTCAACTCCTAGCTAGCTCGGGCAGCTCTGACTTTTGAGCAATTGCAAGAGACACCACCGCCAATGGAACCCTGACTCTGCATGTCTACACTGTGTCTCCTTGTGACAAAGCAGATTACCCAACAAAGCCCTTTTTGCAAAGTGGAAGAATTGTCACAAGTCTTCCATCAATCAGAAACTGACACCCATCATGTTTGTTTTCGGCATGTGAATCTGCGTCATTTACACAACTTTGCCGACCGTATCGGAACATTGCATCATAGCCGAGTATCGGCCCAGAAAGTATCACAATGTGCACTTCGATTGTAATGAAGGAAGTATTTTCTTTGCTGAAACAATCAAAAACAACTTTCAAGCATTGCAAAAGGATTGCTTAGAAAAACTTTGTTGACTGCAAGGCGAGAAGCCCAAAAAGGTTGTGTTTCATCCGAGACTTTGGATTGTTTCATAGTCACCAGAGTGATCTGTCATTTTCTTCATCCGTGGCCGTGATCGTATAGTGGTTAGTACTCTGCGTTGTGGCCGCAGCAACCCCGGTTCGAATCCGGGTCACGGCAATGTGTGAGATAGTCCTCATTTCTGTCCCCATGGGTTTTTCCTTTTATGACCAGAAACACCAGCCTCTAAGCTCAGGGCAAAGATCCGTGTGTAGAAATCCCACCATTTTGACAAGTTCACACGTGTGGGTTGTGCAAACATTTGAATCTCCAAAGAAATAGCGGCCGTATATAGGAGGACAGGTTTGTGAAAGAAAAGCGAAAGGGTATTTTATGTGTGTTTATTCTGGACGTGACTGAGAGCTAAGATCTGACCCATACTGCAGACTTTAAGAAGAGTTGAGGCCTGTGTGAGGTATGTCCAATGCCAAGGGTGGTGCTAGCCCAGTCCGACTTTGTCCGTGAAGTCTATCGTCGTGTCTTTCTTTGTACGTTGCTTTGAAAGTTTAAGAAAGCGAGCAACGTCGTGACCTTCGATAGCTCAGTTGGTAGAGCGGAGGACTGTAGTTGCAAGTGGACGGGAATCCTTAGGTCGCTGGTTCAATTCCGGCTCGAAGGATGAGCTTTTATTTTGGTGGTCGCACGACCATTGTTGCGACAGAGCAAATGACATTGTCTTGTTTACCGCCCGGCCGCTTTGAGTACAATCTCTCAAGCTCTGACACACATCTTTCGTGGGGCTAGTGGCGCAATGGATAACGCGTCTGACTACGGATCAGAAGATTCTAGGTTCAACTCCTGGCTAGCTCGGGCAGCTCTGACTTTTGAGCAATTGCAAGAGACACCACCGCCAATGGAACCCTGACTCTGCATGTCTACACTGTGTCTCCTTGTGACAGAGCAGATTACCCAACAAAGCCCTTTTTGCAAAGTGGAAGAATTGTCACAAGTCTTCAATCAGAAACTGACACCCATCATGTTTGTTTTCGGCATGTGAATCTGCGTCATTTACACAACTTTGCCGACCGTATCGGAACATTGCATCATAGCCGAGTATCGGCCCAGAAAGTATCACAATGTGCACTTCGATTGTAATGAAGGAAGTTTTTCCTTTGCTGAAACAATCAAAAACAACTTTCAAGCATTGCAAAAGGATTGCTTAGAAAAACTTTGTTGACTGCAAGGCGAGAAGCCCAAAAAGGTTGTGTTTCATCCGATACTTTGGATTGTTTCATAGTCACCAGAGTGATCTGTCAGTTTCTTCATCCGTGGCCGTGATCGTATAGTGGTTAGTACCCTGCGTTGTGGCCGCAGCAACCCCGGTTCGAATCCGGGTCACGGCAATGTGTGAGATAGTCCTCATTTCTGTCCCCATGGGTTTTTCCTTTTATGACCAGAAACACGAGCCTCTAAGCTCAGGGCAAAAATCCGTGTGTAGAAATCCCACCATTTTGACAAGTTCACACGTGTGGGTTGTGCAAACATTTGAATCTCCAAAGAAATAGCGGCCGTATATAGGAGGACAGGTTTGTGAAAGAAAAGCGAAAGGGTATTTCATGTGTGTTTATTCTGGACGTGACTGAGAGCTAAGATCTGACCCATACTGCAGACTTTAAGGAGAGTTGAGGCCTGTGTGAGGTATGTCCAATGCCAAGGGGGGTGCCAGTCCAGTCCGACTTTGTCCGTGAAGTCTATCGTCGTGTCTTTCTTTGTACGTTGCTTTGAAAGTTTAAGAAAGCGAGCAACGTCGTGACCTTCGATAGCTCAGTTGGTAGAGCGGAGGACTGTAGTTGCAAGTGGACGGGAATCCTTAGGTCGCTGGTTCAATTCCGGCTCGAAGGATGAGCTTTTATTTTGGTGGTCGCACGACCATTGTTGCGACAGAGCAAATGACATTGTCTTGTTTACCGCCCGGCCGCTTTGAGTACAATCTCTCAAGCTCTGACACACATCTTTCGTGGGGCTAGTGGCGCAATGGATAACGCGTCTGACTACGGATCAGAAGATTCTAGGTTCAACTCCTGGCTAGCTCGGGCAGCTCTGACTTTTGAGCAATTGCAAGAGACACCACCGCCAATGGAACCCTGACTCTGCATGTCTACACTGTGTCTCCTTGTGACAAAGCAGATTACCCAACAAAGCCCTTTTTGCAAAGTGGAAGAATTGTCACAAGTCTTCCATCAATCAGAAACTGACACCCATCATGTTTGTTTTCGGCATGTGAATCTGCGTCATTTACACAACTTTGCCGACCGTATCGGAACATTGCATCATAGCCGAGTATCGGCCCAGAAAGTATCACAATGTGCACTTCGATTGTAATGAAGGAAGTTTTTCCTTTGCTGAAACAATCAAAAACAACTTTCAAGCATTGCAAAAGGATTGCTTAGAAAAACTTTGTTGACTGCAAGGCGAGAAGCCCAAAACGGTTATGTTTCATCCGAGACTTTGGATTGTTTCATAGTCACCAGAGTGATCTGTCATTTTCTTCATCCGTGGCCGTGATCGTATAGTGGTTAGTACTCTGCGTTGTGGCCGCAGCAACCCCGGTTCGAATCCGGGTCACGGCAATGTGTGAGATAGTCCTCATTTCTGTTCCCCATGGGTTTTTCCTTTTATGACCAGAAACACGAGCCTCTAAGCTCAGGGCAAAAATCCGTGTGTAGAAATCCCACCATTTTGACAAGTTCACACGTGTGGGTTGTGCAAACATTTGAATCTCCAAAGAAATAGCGGCCGTATATAGGAGGACAGGTTTGTGAAAGAAAAGCGAAAGGGTATTTTATGTGTGTTTATTCTGGACGTGACTGAGAGCTAAGATCTGACCCATACTGCAGACTTTAAGGAGAGTTGAGGCCTGTGTGAGGTATGTCCAATGCCAAGGGTGGTGCCAGTCCAGTCCGACTTTGTCCGTGAAGTCTATCGTCGTGTTTTTCTTTGTACGTTGCTTTGAAAGTTTAAGAAAGCAAGCAATGTCGTGACCTTCGATAGCTCAGTTGGTAGAGCGGAGGACTGTAGTTGCAAGTGGACGGGAATCCTTAGGTCGCTGGTTCAATTCCGGCTCGAAGGATGAGCTTTTATTTTGGTGGTCGCACGACCATTGTTGCGACAGAGCAAATGACATTGTCTTGTTTACCGCCCGGCCGCTTTGAGTACAATCTCTCAAGCTCTGACACACATCTTTCGTGGGGCTAGTGGCGCAATGGATAACGCGTCTGACTACGGATCAGAAGATTCTAGGTACAACTCCTGGCTAGCTCGGGCAGCTCTGACTTTTGAGCAATTGCAAGAGACACCACCGCCAATGGAACCCTGACTCTGCATGTCTACACTGTGTCTCCTTGTGACAGAGCAGATTACCCAACAAAGCCCTTTTTGCAAAGTGGAAGAATTGTCACAAGTCTTCAATCAGAAACTGACACCCATCATGTTTGTTTTCGGCATGTGAATCTGCGTCATTTACACAACTTTGCCGACCGTATCGGAACATTGCATCATAGCCGAGTATCGGCCCAGAAAGTATCACAATGTGCACTTCGATTGTAATGAAGGAAGTTTTTCCTTTGCTGAAACAATGAAAAACAACTTTCAAGCATTGCAAAAGGATTGCTTAGAAAAACTTTGTTGACTGCAAGGCGAGAAGCCCAAAAAGGTTGTGTTTCATCCGAGACTTTGGATTGTTTCATAGTCACCAGAGTGATCTGTCATTTTCTTCATCCGTGGCCGTGATCGTATAGTGGTTAGTACTCTGCGTTGTGGCCGCAGCAACCCCGGTTCGAATCCGGGTCACGGCAATGTGTGAGATAGTCCTCATTTCTGTTCCCCATGGATTTTTCCTTTTATGACCAGAAACACGAGCCTCTAAGCTCAGGGCAAAAATCCGTGTGTAGAAATCCCACCATTTTGACAAGTTCACACGTGTGGGTTGTGCAAACATTTGAATCTCCAAAGAAATAGCGGCCGTATATAGGAGGACAGGTTTGTGAAAGAAAAGCGAAAGGGTATTTTATGTGTGTTTATTCTGGACGTGACTGAGAGCTAAGATCTGACCCATACTGCAGACTTTAAGGAGAGTTGAGGCCTGTGTGAGGTATGTCCAATGCCAAGGGTGGTGCCAGTCCAGTCCGACTTTGTCCGTGAAGTCTATCGTCGTGTCTTTCTTTGTACGTTGCTTTGAAAGTTTAAGAAAGCGAGCAACGTCGTGACCTTCGATAGCTCAGTTGGTAGAGCGGAGGACTGTAGTTGCAAGTGGACGGGAATCCTTAGGTCGCTGGTTCAATTCCGGCTCGAAGGGATGAGCTTTTATTTTGGTGGTCGCACGACCATTGTTGCGACAGAGCAAATGACATTGTCTTGTTTACCGCCCGGGCGCTTTGAGTACAATCTCTCAAGCTCTGACACACATCTTTCGTGGGGCTAGTGGCGCAATGGATAACGCGTCTGACTACGGATCAGAAGATTCTAGGTTCAACTCCTGGCTAGCTCGGGCAGCTCTGACTTTTGAGCAATTGCAAGAGACACCACCGCCAATGGAACCCTGACTCTGCATGTCTACACTGTGTCTCCTTGTGACAGAGCAGATTACCCAACAAAGCCCTTTTTGCAAAGTGGAAGAATTGTCACAAGTCTTCAATCAGAAACTGACACCCATCATGTTTGTTTTCGGCATGTGAATCTGCGTCATTTACACAACTTTGCCGACCGTATCGGAACATTGCATCATAGCCGAGTATCGGCCCAGAAAGTATCACAATGTGCACTTCGATTGTAATGAAGGAAGTTTTTCCTTTGCTGAAACAATCAAAAACAACTTTCAAGCATTGCAAAAGGATTGCTTAGAAAAACTTTGTTGACTGCAAGGCGAGAAGCCCAAAAAGGTTGTGTTTCATCCGAGACTTTGGATTGTTTCATAGTCACCAGAGTGATCTGTCATTTTCTTCATCCGTGGCCGTGATCGTATAGTGGTTAGTACCCTGCGTTGTGGCCGCAGCAACCCCGGTTCGAATCCTGGTCACGGCAATGTGTGAGATAGTCCTCATTTCTGTCCCCATGGGTTTTTCCTTTTATGACCATAAACACGAGCCTCTAAGCTCAGGGCAAAAATCCGTGTGTAGAAATCCCACCATTTTGACAAGTTCACACGTGTGGGTTGTGCAAACATTTGAATCTCCAAAGAAATAGCGGCCGTATATAGGAGGACAGGTTTGTGAAAGAAAAGCGAAAGGGTATTTTATGTGTGTTTATTCTGGACGTGACTGAGAGCTAAGATCTGACCCATACTGCAGACTTTAAGGAGAGTTGAGGCCTGTGTGAGGTATGTCCAATGCCAAGGGTGGTGCCAGTCCAGTCCGACTTTGTCCGTGAAGTCTATCGTCGTGTCTTTCTTTGTACGTTGCTTTGAAAGTTTAAGAAAGCGAGCAACGTCGTGACCTTCGATAGCTCAGTTGGTAGAGCGGAGGACTGTAGTTGCAAGTGGACGGGAATCCTTAGGTCGCTGGTTCAATTCCGGCTCGAAGGGTGAGCTTTTATTTTGGTGGTCGCACGACCATTGTTGCGACAGAGCAAATGACATTGTCTTGTTTACCGCCCGGCCGCTTTGAGTACAATCTCTCAAGCTCTGACACACATCTTTCGTGGGGCTAGTGGCGCAATGGATAACGCGTCTGACTACGGATCAGAAGATTCTAGGTTCAACTCCTGGCTAGCTCGGGCAGCTCTGACTTTTGAGCAATTGCAAGAGACACCACCGCCAATGGAACCCTGACTCTGCATGTCTACACTGTGTCTCCTTGTGACAGAGCAGATTACCCAACAAAGCCCTTTTTGCAAAGTGGAAGAATTGTCACAAGTCTTCCATCAATCAGAAACTGACACCCATCATGTTTGTTTTCGGCATGTGAATCTGCGTCATTTACACAACTTTGCCCGACCGTATCGGAACATTGCATCATAGCCGAGTATCGGCCCAGAAAGTATCACAATGTGCACTTCTATTGTAATGAAGGAAGTTTTTCCTTTGCTGAAACAATCAAAAACAACTTTCAAGCATTGCAAAAGGATTGCTTAGAAAAACTTTGTTGACTGCAAGGCGAGAAGCCCAAAACGGTTGTGTTTCATCCGAGGACTTTGGATTGTTTCATAGTCACCAGAGTGATCTGTCATTTTCTTCATCCGTGGCCGTGATCGTATAGTGGTTAGTACTCTGTGTTGTGGGCGCAGCAACCCCGGTTCGAATCCGGGTCACGGCAATGTGTGAGATAGTCCTCATTTCTGTTCCCCATGGGTTTTTCCTTTTATGACCAGAAACACGAGCCTCTAAGCTCAGGGCAAAAATCCGTGTGTAGAAATCCCACCATTTTGACAAGTTCACACGTGTGGGTTGTGCAAACATTTGAATCTCCAAAGAAATAGCGGCCGTATATAGGAGGACAGGTTTGTGAAAGAAAAGCGAAAGGGTATTTTATGTGTGTTTATTCTGGACGTGACTGAGAGCTAAGATCTGACCCATACTGCAGACTTTAAGGAGAGTTGAGGCCTGTGTGAGGTATGTCCAATGCCAAGGGTGGTGCCAGTCCAGTCCGACTTTGTCCGTGAAGTCTATCGTCGTGTCTTTCTTTGTACGTTGCTTTGAAAGTTTAAGAAAGCGAGCAACGTCGTGACCTTCGATAGCTCAGTTGGTAGAGCGGAGGACTGTAGTTGCAAGTGGACGGGAATCCTTAGGTCGCTGGTTCAATTCCGGCTCGAAGGATGAGCTTTTATTTTGGTGGTCGCACGACCATTGTTGCGACAGAGCAAATGACATTGTCTTGTTTACCGCCCGGCCGCTTTGAGTACAATCTCTCAAGCTCTGACACACATCTTTCGTGGGGCTAGTGGCGCAATGGATAACGCGTCTGACTACGGATCAGAAGATTCTAGGTTCAACTCCTGGCTAGCTCGGGCAGCTCTGACTTTTGAGCAATTGCAAGAGACACCACCGCCAATGGAACCCTGACTCTGCATGTCTACACTGTGTCTCCTTGTGACAGAGCAGATTACCCAACAAAGCCCTTTTTGCAAAGTGGAAGAATTGTCACAAGTCTTCCATCAATCAGAAACTGACACCCATCATGTTTGTTTTCGGCATGTGAATCTGCGTCATTTACACAACTTTGCCGACCGTATCGGAACATTGCATCATAGCCGAGTATCGGCCCAGAAAGTATCACAATGTGCACTTCGATTGTAATGAAGGAAGTTTTTCCTTTGCTGAAACAATCAAAAACAACTTTCAAGCATTGCAAAAGGATTGCTTAGAAAAACTTTGTTGACTGCAAGGCGAGAAGCCCAAAACGGTTGTGTTTCATCCGAGACTTTGGATTGTTTCATAGTCACCAGAGTGATCTGTCATTTTCTTCATCCGTGGCCGTGATCGTATAGTGGTTAGTACCCTGCGTTGTGGCCGCAGCAACCCCTGTTCGAATCCGGGTCACGGCAATGTGTGAAATAGTCCTCATTTCTGTCCCCATGGGTTTTTCCTCTTATGACCAGAAACACGAGCCTCTAAGCTCAGGGCAAAAATCCTTGTGTAGAAATCCCACCATTTTGACAAGTTCACACGTGTGGGTTGTGCAAACATTTGAATCTCCAAAGAAATAGCGGCCGTATATAGGAGGACAGGTTTGTGAAAGAAAAGCGAAAGGGTATTTTATGTGTGTTTATTCTGGACGTGACTGAGAGCTAAGATCTGACCCATACTGCAGACTTTAAGGAGAGTTGAGGCCTGTGTGAGGTATGTCCAATGCCAAGGGTGGTGCCAGTCCAGTCCGACTTTGTCCGTGAAGTCTATCGTCGTGTCTTTCTTTGTACGTTGCTTTGAAAGTTTAAGAAAGCGAGCAACGTCGTGACCTTCGATAGCTCAGTTGGTAGAGCGGAGGACTGTAGTTGCAAGTGGACGGGAATCCTTAGGTCGCTGGTTCAATTCCGGCTCGAAGGGTGAGCTTTTATTTTGGTGGTCGCACGACCATTGTTGCGACAGAGCAAATGACATTGTCTTGTTTACCGCCCGGCCGCTTTGAGTACAATCTCTCAAGCTCTGACACACATCTTTCGTGGGGCTAGTGGCGCAATGGATAACGCGTCTGACTACGGATCAGAAGATTCTAGGTTCAACTCCTGGCTAGCTCGGGCAGCTCTGACTTTTGAGCAATTGCAAGAGACACCACCGCCAATGGAACCCTGACTCTGCATGTCTACACTGTGTCTTCTTGTGACAAAGCAGATTACCCAACAAAGCCCTTTTTGCAAAGTGGAAGAATTGTCACAAGTCTTCCATCAATCAGAAACTGACACCCATCATGTTTGTTTTCGGCATGTGAATCTGCGTCATTTACACAACTTTGCCGACCGTATCGGAACATTGCATCATAGCCGAGTATCGGCCCAGAAAGTATCACAATGTGCACTTCGATTGTAATGAAGGAAGTTTTTCCTTTGCTGAAACAATCAAAAACAACTTTCAAGCATTGCAAAAGGATTGCTTAGAAAAACTTTGTTGACTGCAAGGCGAGAAGCCCAAAACGGTTGTGTTTCATCCGAGGCTTTGGATTGTTTCATAGTCACCAGAGTGATCTGTCATTTTCTTCATCCGTGGCCGTGATCGTATAGTGGTTAGTACTCTGCGTTGTGGCCGCAGCAACCCCGGTTCGAATCCGGGTCACGGCAATGTGTGAGATAGTCCTCATTTCTGTTCCCCATGGGTTTTTCCTTTTATGACCAGAAACACGAGCCTCTAAGCTCAGGGCAAAAATCCGTGTGTAGAAATCCCACCATTTTGACAAGTTCACACGTGTGGGTTGTGCAAACATTTGAATCTCCAAAGAAATAGCGGCCGTATATAGGAGGACAGGTTTGTGAAAGAAAAGCGAAAGGGTATTTTATGTGTGTTTATTCTGGACGTGACTGAGAGCTAAGATCTGACCCATACTGCAGACTTTAAGGAGAGTTGAGGCCTGTGTGAGGTATGTCCAATGCCAAGGGTGGTGCCAGTCCAGTCCGACTTTGTCCGTGAAGTCTATCGTCGTGTCTTTCTTTGTACGTTGCTTTGAAAGTTTAAGAAAGCGAGCAATGTCGTGACCTTCGATAGCTCAGTTGGTAGAGCGGAGGACTGTAGTTGCAAGTGGACGGGAATCCTTAGGTCGCTGGTTCAATTCCGGCTCGAAGGATGAGCTTTTATTTTGGTGGTCGCACGACCATTGTTGCGACAGAGCAAATGACATTGTCTTGTTTACCGCCCGGCCGCTTTGAGTACAATCTCTCAAGCTCTGACACACATCTTTCGTGGGGCTAGTGGCGCAATGGATAACGCGTCTGACTACGGATCAGAAGATTCTAGGTTCAACTCCTGGCTAGCTCGGGCAGCTCTGACTTTTGAGCAATTGCAAGAGACACCACCGCCAATGGAACCCTGACTCTGCATGTCTACACTGTGTCTCCTTGTGACAGAGCAGATTACCCAACAAAGCCCTTTTTGCAAAGTGGAAGAATTGTCACAAGTCTTCCATCAATCAGAAACTGACACCCATCATGTTTGTTTTCGGCATGTGAATCTGCGTCATTTACACAACTTTGCCGACCGTATCGGAACATTGCATCATAGCCGAGTATCGGCCCAGAAAGTATCACAATGTGCACTTCGATTGTAATGAAGGAAGTTTTTCCTTTGCTGAAACAATCAAAAACAACTTTCAAGCATTGCAAAAGGATTGCTTAGAAAAACTTTGTTGACTGCAAGGCGAGAAGCCCAAAACGGTTGTGTTTCATCCGAGACTTTGGATTGTTTCATAGTCACCAGAGTGATCTGTCATTTTCTTCATCCGTGGCCGTGATCGTATAGTGGTTAGTACCCTGCGTTGTGGCCGCAGCGACCCCTGTTCGAATCCGGGTCACGGCAATGTGTGAAATAGTCCTCATTTCTGTCCCCATGGGTTTTTCCTCTTATGACCAGAAACACGAGCCTCTAAGCTCAGGGCAAAAATCCTTGTGTAGAAATCCCACCATTTTGACAAGTTCACACGTGTGGGTTGTGCAAACATTTGAATCTCCAAAGAAATAGCGGCCGTATATAGGAGGACAGGTTTGTGAAAGAAAAGCGAAAGGGTATTTTATGTGTGTTTATTCTGGACGTGACTGAGAGCTAAGATCTGACCCATACTGCAGACTTTAAGGAGAGTTGAGGCCTGTGTGAGGTATGTCCAATGCCAAGGGTGGTGCCAGTCCAGTCCGACTTTGTCCGTGAAGTCTATCGTCGTGTCTTTCTTTGTACGTTGCTTTGAAAGTTTAAGAAAGCGAGCAACGTCGTGACCTTCGATAGCTCAGTTGGTAGAGCGGAGGACTGTAGTTGCAAGTGGACGGGAATCCTTAGGTCGCTGGTTCAATTCCGGCTCGAAGGATGAGCTTTTATTTTGGTGGTCGCACGACCATTGTTGCGACAGAGCAAATGACATTGTCTTGTTTACCGCCCGGCCGCTTTGAGTACAATCTCTCAAGCTCTGACACACATCTTTCGTGGGGCTAGTGGCGCAATGGATAACGCGTCTGACTACGGATCAGAAGATTCTAGGTTCAACTCCTGGCTAGCTCGGGCAGCTCTGACTTTTGAGCAATTGCAAGAGACACCACCGCCAATGGAACCCTGACTCTGCATGTCTACACTGTGTCTCCTTGTGACAGAGCAGATTACCCAACAAAGCCCTTTTTGCAAAGTGGAAGAATTGTCACAAGTCTTCCATCAATCAGAAACTGACACCCATCATGTTTGTTTTCGGCATGTGAATCTGCGTCATTTACACAACTTTGCCGACCGTATCGGAACATTGCATCATAGCCGAGTATCGGCCCAGAAAGTATCACAATGTGCACTTCGATTGTAATGAAGGAAGTTTTTCCTTTGCTGAAACAATCAAAAACAACTTTCAAGCATTGCAAAAGGATTGCTTAGAAAAACTTTGTTGACTGCAAGGCGAGAAGCCCAAAAAGGTTGTGTTTCATCCGAGACTTTGGATTGTTTCATAGTCACCAGAGTGATCTGTCATTTTCTTCATCCGTGGCCGTGATCGTATAGTGGTTAGTACTCTGCGTTGTGGCCGCAGCAACCCCGGTTCGAATCCGGGTCACGGCAATGTGTGAGATAGTCCTTATTTCTGTTCCCCATGGGTTTTTCCTTTTATGACCAGAAACACGAGCCTCTAAGCTCAGGGCAAAAATCCGTGTGTAGAAATCCCACCATTTTGACAAGTTCACACGTGTGGGTTGTGCAAACATTTGAATCTCCAAAGAAATAGCGGCCGTATATAGGAGGACAGGTTTGTGAAAGAAAAGCGAAAGGGTATTTTATGTGTGTTTATTCTGGACGTGACTGAGAGCTAAGATCTGACCCATACTGCAGACTTTAAGGAGAGTTGAGGCCTGTGTGAGGTATGTCCAATGCCAAGGGTGGTGCCAGTCCAGTCCGACTTTGTCCGTGAAGTCTATCGTCGTGTCTTTCTTTGTACGTTGCTTTGAAAGTTTAAGAAAGCGAGCAACGTCGTGACCTTCGATAGCTCAGTTGGTAGAGCGGAGGACTGTAGTTGCAAGTGGACGGGAATCCTTAGGTCGCTGGTTCAATTCCGGCTCGAAGGATGGGCTTTTATTTTGGTGGTCGCACGACCATTGTTGCGACAGAGCAAATGACATTGTCTTGTTTACCGCCCGGCCGCTTTGAGTACAATCTCTCAAGCTCTGACACACATCTTTCGTGGGGCTAGTGGCGCAATGGATAACGCGTCTGACTACGGATCAGAAGATTCTAGGTTCAACTCCTGGCTAGCTCGGGCAGCTCTGACTTTTGAGCAATTGCAAGAGACACCACCGCCAATGGAACCCTGACTCTGCATGTCTACACTGTGTCTCCTTGTGACAGAGCAGATTACCCAACAAAGCCCTTTTTGCAAAGTGGAAGAATTGTCACAAGTCTTCAATCAGAAACTGACACCCATCATGTTTGTTTTCGGCATGTGAATCTGCGTCATTTACACAACTTTGCCGACCGTATCGGAACATTGCATCATAGCCGAGTATCGGCCCAGAAAGTATCACAATGTGCACTTCGATTGTAATGAAGGAAGTTTTTCCTTTGCTGAAACAATCAAAAACAACTTTCAAGCATTGCAAAAGGATTGCTTAGAAAAACTTTGTTGACTGCAAGGCGAGAAGCCCAAAAAGGTTGTGTTTCATCCGAGACTTTGGATTGTTTCATAGTCACCAGAGTGATCTGTCATTTTCTTCATCCGTGGCCGTGATCGTATAGTGGTTAGTACTCTGCGTTGTGGCCGCAGCAACCCCGGTTCGAATCCGGGTCACGGCAATGTGTGAGATAGTCCTCATTTCTGTTCCCCATGGGTTTTTCCTTTTATGACCATAAACACGAGCCTCTAAGCTCAGGGCAAAAATCCGTGTGTAGAAATCCCACCATTTTGACAAGTTCACACGTGTGGGTTGTGCAAACATTTGAATCTCCAAAGAAATAGCGGCCGTATATAGGAGGACAGGTTTGTGAAAGAAAAGCGAAAGGGTATTTTATGTGTGTTTATTCTGGACGTGACTGAGAGCTAAGATCTGACCCATACTGCAGACTTTAAGGAGAGTTGAGGCCTGTGTGAGGTATGTCCAATGCCAAGGGTGGTGCCAGTCCAGTCCGACTTTGTCCGTGAAGTCTATCGTCGTGTCTTTCTTTGTACGTTGCTTTGAAAGTTTAAGAAAGCGAGCAACGTCGTGACCTTCGATAGCTCAGTTGGTAGAGCGGAGGACTGTAGTTGCAAGTGGACGGGAATCCTTAGGTCGCTGGTTCAATTCCGGCTCGAAGGATGAGCTTTTATTTTGGTGGTCGCACGACCATTGTTGCGACAGAGCAAATGACATTGTCTTGTTTACCGCCCGGCCGCTTTGAGTACAATCTCTCAAGCTCTGACACACATCTTTCGTGGGGCTAGTGGCGCAATGGATAACGCGTCTGACTACGGATCAGAAGATTCTAGGTTCAACTCCTGGCTAGCTCGGGCAGCTCTGACTTTTGAGCAATTGCAAGAGACACCACCGCCAATGGAACCCTGACTCTGCATGTCTACACTGTGTCTCCTTGTGACAGAGCAGATTACCCAACAAAGCCCTTTTTGCAAAGTGGAAGAATTGTCACAAGTCTTCCATCAATCAGAAACTGACACCCATCATGTTTGTTTTCGGCATGTGAATCTGCGTCATTTACACAACTTTGCCGACCGTATCGGAACATTGCATCATAGCCGAGTATCGGCCCAGAAAGTATCACAATGTGCACTTCGATTGTAATGAAGGAAGTTTTTCCTTTGCTGAAACAATCAAAAACAACTTTCAAGCATTGCAAAAGGATTGCTTAGAAAAACTTTGTTGACTGCAAGGCGAGAAGCCCAAAACGGTTGTGTTTCATCCGAGACTTTGGATTGTTTCATAGTCACCAGAGTGATCTGTCATTTTCTTCATCCGTGGCCGTGATCGTATAGTGGTTAGTACTCTGCGTTGTGGCCGCAGCAACCCCGGTTCGAATCCGGGTCACGGCAATGTGTGAGATAGTCCTCATTTCTGTTCCCCATGGGTTTTTGCTTTTATGACCAGAAACACGAGCCTCTAAGCTCAGGGCAAAAATCCGTGTGTAGAAATCCCACCATTTTGACAAGTTCACACGTGTGGGTTGTGCAAACATTTGAATCTCCAAAGAAATAGCGGCCGTATATAGGAGGACAGGTTAGTGAAAGAAAAGCGAAAGGGTATTTTATGTGTGTTTATTCTGGACGTGACTGAGAGCTAAGATCTGACCCATACTGCAGACTTTAAGGAGAGTTGAGGCCTGTGTGAGGTATGTCCAATGCCAAGGGTGGTGCCAGTCCAGTCCGACTTTGTCCGTGAAGTCTATCGTCGTGTCTTTCTTTGTACGTTGCTTTGAAAGTTTAAGAAAGCGAGCAACGTCGTGACCTTCGATAGCTCAGTTGGTAGAGCGGAGGACTGTAGTTGCAAGTGGACGGGAATCCTTAGGTCGCTGGTTCAATTCCGGCTCGAAGGATGAGCTTTTATTTTGGTGGTCGCACGACCATTGTTGCGACAGAGCAAATGACATTGTCTTGTTTACCGCCCGGCCGCTTTGAGTACAATCTCTCAAGCTCTGACACACATCTTTCGTGGGGCTAGTGGCGCAATGGATAACGCGTCTGACTACGGATCAGAAGATTCTAGGTTCAACTCCTGGCTAGCTCGGGCAGCTCTGACTTTTGAGCAATTGCAAGAGACACCACCGCCAATGGAACCCTGACTCTGCATGTCTACACTGTGTCTCCTTGTGACAGAGCAGATTACCCAACAAAGCCCTTTTTGCAAAGTGGAAGAATTGTCACAAGTCTTCCATCAATCAGAAACTGACACCCATCATGTTTGTTTTCGGCATGTGAATCTGCGTCATTTACACAACTTTGCCGACCGTATCGGAACATTGCATCATAGCCGAGTATCGGCCCAGAAAGTATCACAATGTGCACTTCGATTGTAATGAAGGAAGTTTTTCCTTTGCTGAAACAATCAAAAACAACTTTCAAGCATTGCAAAAGGATTGCTTAGAAAAACTTTGTTGACTGCAAGGCGAGAAGCCCAAAACGGTTGTGTTTCATCCGAGACTTTGGATTGTTTCATAGTCACCAGAGTGATCTGTCATTTTCTTCATCCGTGGCCGTGATCGTATAGTGGTTAGTACTCTGCGTTGTGGCCGCAGCAACCCCGGTTCGAATCCGGGTCACGGCAATGTGTGAGATAGTCCTTATTTCTGTTCCCCATGGGTTTTTGCTTTTATGACCAGAAACACGAGCCTCTAAGCTCAGGGCAAAAATCCGTGTGTAGAAATCCCACCATTTTGACAAGTTCACACGTGTGGGTTGTGCAAACATTTGAATCTCCAAAGAAATAGCGGCCGTATATAGGAGGACAGGTTTGTGAAAGAAAAGCGAAAGGGTATTTTATGTGTGTTTATTCTGGACGTGACTGAGAGCTAAGATCTGACCCATACTGCAGACTTTAAGGAGAGTTGAGGCCTGTGTGAGGTATGTCCAATGCCAAGGGTGGTGCCAGTCCAGTCCGACTTTGTCCGTGAAGTCTATCGTCGTGTCTTTCTTTGTACGTTGCTTTGAAAGTTTAAGAAAGCGAGCAACGTCGTGACCTTCGATAGCTCAGTTGGTAGAGCGGAGGACTGTAGTTGCAAGTGGACGGGAATCCTTAGGTCGCTGGTTCAATTCCGGCTCGAAGGATGAGCTTTTATTTTGGTGGTCGCACGACCATTGTTGCGACAGAGCAAATGACATTGTCTTGTTTACCGCCCGGCCGCTTTGAGTACAATCTCTCAAGCTCTGACACACATCTTTCGTGGGGCTAGTGGCGCAATGGATAACGCGTCTGACTACGGATCAGAAGATTCTAGGTTCAACTCCTGGCTAGCTCGGGCAGCTCTGACTTTTGAGCAATTGCAAGAGACACCACCGCCAATGGAACCCTGACTCTGCATGTCTACACTGTGTCTCCTTGTGACAGAGCAGATTACCCAACAAAGCCCTTTTTGCAAAGTGGAAGAATTGTCACAAGTCTTCAATCAGAAACTGACACCCATCATGTTTGTTTTCGGCATGTGAATCTGCGTCATTTACACAACTTTGCCGACCGTATCGGAACATTGCATCATAGCCGAGTATCGGCCCAGAAAGTATCACAATGTGCACTTCGATTGTAATGAAGGAAGTTTTTCCTTTGCTGAAACAATCAAAAACAACTTTCAAGCATTGCAAAAGGATTGCTTAGAAAAACTTTGTTGACTGCAAGGCGAGAAGCCCAAAACGGTTGTGTTTCATCCGAGACTTTGGATTGTTTCATAGTCACCAGAGTGATCTGTCATTTTCTTCATCCGTGGCCGTGATCGTATAGTGGTTAGTACTCTGTGTTGTGGGCGCAGCAACCCCGGTTCGAATCCGGGTCACGGCAATGTGTGAGATAGTCCTCATTTCTGTTCCCCATGGGTTTTTCCTTTTATGACCAGAAACACGAGCCTCTAAGCTCAGGGCAAAAATCCGTGTGTAGAAATCCCACCATTTTGACAAGTTCACACGTGTGGGTTGTGCAAACATTTGAATCTCCAAAGAAATAGCGGCCGTATATAGGAGGACAGGTTTGTGAAAGAAAAGCGAAAGGGTATTTTATGTGTGTTTATTCTGGACGTGACTGAGAGCTAAGATCTGACCCATACTGCAGACTTTAAGGAGAGTTGAGGCCTGTGTGAGGTATGTCCAATGCCAAGGGTGGTGCCAGTCCAGTCCGACTTTGTCCGTGAAGTCTATCGTCGTGTCTTTCTTTGTACGTTGCTTTGAAAGTTTAAGAAAGCGAGCAACGTCGTGACCTTCGATAGCTCAGTTGGTAGAGCGGAGGACTGTAGTTGCAAGTGGACGGGAATCCTTAGGTCGCTGGTTCAATTCCGGCTCGAAGGATGAGCTTTTATTTTGGTGGTCGCACGACCATTGTTGCGACAGAGCAAATGACATTGTCTTGTTTACCGCCCGGCCGCTTTGAGTACAATCTCTCAAGCTCTGACACACATCTTTCGTGGGGCTAGTGGCGCAATGGATAACGCGTCTGACTACGGATCAGAAGATTCTAGGTTCAACTCCTGGCTAGCTCGGGCAGCTCTGACTTTTGAGCAATTGCAAGAGACACCACCGCCAATGGAACCCTGACTCTGCATGTCTACACTGTGTCTCCTTGTGACAGAGCAGATTACCCAACAAAGCCCTTTTTGCAAAGTGGAAGAATTGTCACAAGTCTTCCATCAATCAGAAACTGACACCCATCATGTTTGTTTTCGGCATGTGAATCTGCGTCATTTACACAACTTTGCCGACCGTATCGGAACATTGCATCATAGCCGAGTATCGGCCCAGAAAGTATCACAATGTGCACTTCGATTGTAATGAAGGAAGTTTTTCCTTTGCTGAAACAATCAAAAACAACTTTCAAGCATTGCAAAAGGATTGCTTAGAAAAACTTTGTTGACTGCAAGGCGAGAAGCCCAAAAAGGTTGTGTTTCATCCGAGACTTTGGATTGTTTCATAGTCACCAGAGTGATCTGTCATTTTCTTCATCCGTGGCCGTGATCGTATAGTGGTTAGTACTCTGCGTTGTGGCCGCAGCAACCCCGGTTCGAATCCGGGTCACGGCAATGTGTGAGATAGTCCTCATTTCTGTTCCCCATGGGTTTTTCCTTTTATGACCAGAAACACGAGCCTCTAAGCTCAGGGCAAAAATCCGTGTGTAGAAATCCCACCATTTTGACAAGTTCACACGTGTGGGTTGTGCAAACATTTGAATCTCCAAAGAAATAGCGGCCGTATATAGGAGGACAGGTTTGTGAAAGAAAAGCGAAAGGGTATTTTATGTGTGTTTATTCTGGACGTGACTGAGAGCTAAGATCTGACCCATACTGCAGACTTTAAGGAGAGTTGAGGCCTGTGTGAGGTATGTCCAATGCCAAGGGTGGTGCCAGTCCAGTCCGACTTTGTCCGTGAAGTCTATCGTCGCGTCTTTCTTTGTACGTTGCTTTGAAAGTTTAAGAAAGCGAGCAACGTCGTGACCTTCGATAGCTCAGTTGGTAGAGCGGAGGGACTGTAGTTGCAAGTGGACGGGAATCCTTAGGTCGCTGGTTCAATTCCGGCTCGAAGGATGAGCTTTTATTTTGGTGGTCGCACGACCATTGTTGCGACAGAGCAAATGACATTGTCTTGTTTACCGCCCTGGCCGCTTTGAGTACAATCTCTCAAGCTCTGACACACATCTTTCGTGGGGCTAGTGGCGCAATGGATAACGCGTCTGACTACGGATCAGAAGATTCTAGGTTCAACTCCTGGCTAGCTCGGGCAGCTCTGACTTTTGAGCAATTGCAAGAGACACCACCGCCAATGGAACCCTGACTCTGCATGTCTACACTGTGTCTCCTTGTGACAAAGCAGATTACCCAACAAAGCCCTTTTTGCAAAGTGGAAGAATTGTCACAAGTCTTCCATCAATCAGAAACTGACACCCATCATGTTTGTTTTCGGCATGTGAATCTGCGTCATTTACACAACTTTGCCGACCGTATCGGAACATTGCATCATAGCCGAGTATCGGCCCAGAAAGTATCACAATGTGCACTTCGATTGTAATGAAGGAAGTTTTTCCTTTGCTGAAACAATCAAAAACAACTTTCAAGCATTGCAAAAGGATTGCTTGGAAAAACTTTGTTGACTGCAAGGCGAGAAGCCCAAAAAGGTTGTGTTTCATCCGAGACTTTGGATTGTTTCATAGTCACCAGAGTGATCTGTCATTTTCTTCATCCGTGGCCGTGATCGTATAGTGGTTAGTACTCTGCGTTGTGGCCGCAGCAACCCCGGATTCGAATCCGGGTCACGGCAATGTGTGAGATAGTCCTCATTTCTGGTCCCCATGGGTTTTTCCTTTTATGACCAGAAACACGAGCCTCTAAGCTCAGGGCAAAGATCCGTGTGTAGAAATCCCACCATTTTGACAAGTTCACACGTGTGGGTTGTGCAAACATTTGAATCTCCAAAGAAATAGCGGCCGTATATAGGAGGACAGGTTTGTGAAAGAAAAGCGAAAGGGTATTTTATGTGTGTTTATTCTGGACGTGACTGAGAGCTAAGATCTGACCCATACTGCAGACTTTAAGGAGAGTTGAGGCCTGTGTGAGGTATGTCCAATGCCAAGGGTGGTGCCAGTCCAGTCCGACTTTGTCCGTGAAGTCTATCGTCGTGTCTTTCTTTGTACGTTGCTTTGAAAGTTTAAGAAAGCGAGCAACGTCGTGACCTTCGATAGCTCAGTTGGTAGAGCGGAGGACTGTAGTTGCAAGTGGACGGGAATCCTTAGGTCGCTGGTTCAATTCCGGCTCGAAGGATGAGCTTTTATTTTGGTGGTCGCACGACCATTGTTGCGACAGAGCAAATGACATTGTCTTGTTTACCGCCCGGCCGCTTTGAGTACAATCTCTCAAGCTCTGACACACATCTTTCGTGGGGCTAGTGGCGCAATGGATAACGCGTCTGACTACGGATCAGAAGATTCTAGGTTCAACTCCTGGCTAGCTCGGGCAGCTCTGACTTTTGAGCAATTGCAAGAGACACCACCGCCAATGGAACCCTGACTCTGCATGTCTACACTGTGTCTCCTTGTGACAGAGCAGATTACCCAACAAAGCCCTTTTTGCAAAGTGGAAGAATTGTCACAAGTCTTCCATCAATCAGAAACTGACACCCATCATGTTTGTTTTCGGCATGTGAATCTGCGTCATTTACACAACTTTGCCGACCGTATCGGAACATTGCATCATAGCCGAGTATCGGCCCAGAAAGTATCACAATGTGCACTTCGATTGTAATGAAGGAAGTTTTTCCTTTGCTGAAACAATCAAAAACAACTTTCAAGCATTGCAAAAGGATTGCTTAGAAAAACTTTGTTGACTGCAAGGCGAGAAGCCCAAAAAGGTTGTGTTTCATCCGAGACTTTGGATTGTTTCATAGTCACCAGAGTGATCTGTCATTTTCTTCATCCGTGGCCGTGATCGTATAGTGGTTAGTACTCTGCGTTGTGGCCGCAGCAACCCCGGTTCGAATCCGGGTCACGGCAATGTGTGAGATAGTCCTCATTTCTGTCCCCATGGGTTTTTCCTTTTATGACCAGAAACACGAGCCTCTAAGCTCAGGGCAAAGATCCGTGTGTAGAAATCCCACCATTTTGACAAGTTCACACGTGTGGGTTGTGCAAACACTTTGAATCTCCAAAGAAATAGCGGCCGTATATAGGAGGACAGGTTTGTGAAAGAAAAGCGAAAGGGTATTTTATGTGTGTTTATTCTGGACGTGACTGAGAGCTAAGATCTGACCCATACTGCAGACTTTAAGGAGAGTTGAGGCCTGTGTGAGGTATGTCCAATGCCAAGGGTGGTGCCAGTCCAGTCCGACTTTGTCCGTGAAGTCTATCGTCGTGTCTTTCTTTGTACGTTGCTTTGAAAGTTTAAGAAAGCGAGCAACGTCGTGACCTTCGATAGCTCAGTTGGTAGAGCGGAGGACTGTAGTTGCAAGTGGACGGGAATCCTTAGGTCGCTGGTTCAATTCCGGCTCGAAGGATGAGCTTTTATTTTGGTGGTCGCACGACCATTGTTGCGACAGAGCAAATGACATTGTCTTGTTTACCGCCCGGCCGCTTTGAGTACAATCTCTCAAGCTCTGACACAGCATCTTTCGTGGGGCTAGTGGCGCAATGGATAACGCGTCTGACTACGGATCAGAAGATTCTAGGTTCAACTCCTGGCTAGCTCGGGCAGCTCTGACTTTTGAGCAATTGCAAGAGACACCACCGCCAATGGAACCCGTGACTCTGCATGTCTACACTGTGTCTCCTTGTGACAGAGCAGATTACCCAACAAAGCCCTTTTTGCAAAGTGGAAGAATTGTCACAAGTCTTCCATCAATCAGAAACTGACACCCATCATGTTTGTTTTCGGCATGTGAATCTGCGTCATTTACACAACTTTGCCGACCGTATCGGAACATTGCATCATAGCCGAGTATCGGCCCAGAATGTATCACAATGTGCACTTCGATTGTAATGAAGGAAGTTTTTCCTTTGCTGAAACAATCAAAAACAACTTTCAAGCATTGCAAAAGGATTGCTTAGAAAAACTTTGTTGACTGCAAGGCGAGAAGCCCAAAAAGGTTGTGTTTCATCCGAGACTTTGGATTGTTTCATAGTCACAAGAGTGATCTGTCATTTTCTTCATCCGTGGCCGTGATCGTATAGTGGTTAGTACTCTGCGTTGTGGCCGCAGCAACTCCGGGTCACGGCAATGTGTGAGATAGTCCTCATTTCTGTCCCCATGGGTTTTTCCTTTTATGACCAGAAACACGAGCCTCTAAGCTCAGGGCAAAAATCCGTGTGTAGAAATCCCACCATTTTGACAAGTTCACACGTGTGGGTTGTGCAAACATTTGAATCTCCAAAGAAATAGCGGCCGTATATAGGAGGACAGGTTTGTGAAAGAAAAGCGAAAGGGTATTTTATGTGTGTTTATTCTGGACGTGACTGAGAGCTAAGATCTGACCCATACTGCAGACTTTAAGGAGAGTTGAGGCCTGTGTGAGGTATGTCCAATGCCAAGGGTGGTGCCAGTCCAGTCCGACTTTGTCCGTGAAGTCTATCGTCGTGTCTTTCTTTGTACGTTGCTTTGAAAGTTTAAGAAAGCGAGCAACGTCGTGACCTTCGATAGCTCAGTTGGTAGAGCGGAGGACTGTAGTTGCAAGTGGACGGGAATCCTTAGGTCGCTGGTTCAATTCCGGCTCGAAGGATGAGCTTTTATTTTGGTGGTCGCACGACCATTGTTGCGACAGAGCAAATGACATTGTCTTGTTTACCGCCCGGCCGCTTTGAGTACAATCTCTCAAGCTCTGACACACATCTTTCGTGGGGCTAGTGGCGCAATGGATAACGCGTCTGACTACGGATCAGAAGATTCTAGGTTCAACTCCTGGCTAGCTCGGGCAGCTCTGACTTTTGAGCAATTGCAAGAGACACCACCGCCAATGGAACCCTGACTCTGCATGTCTACACTGTGTCTCCTTGTGACAGAGCAGATTACCCAACAAAGCCCTTTTTGCAAAGTGGAAGAATTGTCACAAGTCTTCATCAATCAGAAACTGACACCCATCATGTTTGTTTTCGGCATGTGAATCTGCGTCATTTACACAACTTTGCCGACCGTATCGGAACATTGCATCATAGCCGAGTATCGGCCCAGAAAGTATCACAATGTGCACTTCGATTGTAATGAAGGAAGTTTTTCCTTTGCCTAAACAATCAAAAACAACTTTCAAGCATTGCAAAAGGATTGCTTAGAAAAACTTTGTTGACTGCAAGGCGAGAAGCCCAAAACGGTTGTGTATCATCCGAGACTTTGGATTGTTTCATAGTCACCAGAGTGATCTGTCATTTTCTTCATCCGTGGCCGTGATCGTATAGTGGTTAGTACCCTGCGTTGTGGCCGCAGCAACCCCGGTTCGAATCCGGGTCACGGCAATGTGTGAGATAGTCCTCATTTCTGTCCCCATGGGTTTTTCCTTTTATGACCAGAAACACGAGCCTCTAAGCTCAGGGCAAAAATCCGTGTGTAGAAATCCCACCATTTTGACAAGTTCACACGTGTGGGTTGTGCAAACATTTGAATCTCCAAAGAAATAGCGGCCGTATATAGGAGGACAATTTGTGAAAGAAAAGCGAAAGGGTATTTTATGTGTGTTTATTCTGGACGTGACTGAGAGCTAAGATCTGACCCATACTGCAGACTTTAAGGAGAGTTGAGGCCTGTGTGAGGTATGTCCAATGCCAAGGGTGGTGCCAGTCCAGTCCGACTTTGTCCGTGAAGTCTATCGTCGTGTCTTTCTTTGTACGTTGCTTTGAAAGTTTAAGAAAGCGAGCAACGTCGTGACCTTCGATAGCTCAGTTGGTAGAGCGGAGGACTGTAGTTGCAAGTGGACGGGAATCCTTAGGTCGCTGGTTCAATTCCGGCTCGAAGGATGAGCTTTTATTTTGGTGGTCGCACGACCATTGTTGCGACAGAGCAAATGACATTGTCTTGTTTACCGCCCGGCCGCTTTGAGTACAATCTCTCAAGCTCTGACACAGATCTTTCGTGGGGCTAGTGGCGCAATGGATAACGCGTCTGACTACGGAGCAGAAGATTCTAGGTTCAACTCCTGGCTAGCTCGGGCAGCTCTGACTTTTGAGCAATTGCAAGAGACACCACCGCCAATGGAACCATGACTCTGCATGTCTACACTGTGTCTCCTTGTGACAGAGCAGATTACCCAACAAAGCCCTTTTTGCAAAGTGGAAGAATTGTCACAAGTCTTCAATCAGAAACTGACACCCATCATGTTTGTTTTCGGCATGTGAATCTGCGTCATTTACACAACTTTGCCGACCGTATCGGAACATTGCATCATAGCCGAGTATCGGCCCAGAAAGTATCACAATGTGCACTTCGATTGTAATGAAGGAAGTTTTTCCTTTGCTGAAACAATCAAAAACAACTTTCAAGCATTGCAAAAGGATTGCTTAGAAAAACTTTGTTGACTGCAAGGCGAGAAGCCCAAAACGGTTGTGTTTCATCCGAGACTTTGGATTGTTTCATAGTCACCAGAGTGATCTGTCATTTTCTTCATCCGTGGCCGTGATCGTATAGTGGTTAGTACTCTGTGTTGTGGGCGCAGCAACCCCGGTTCGAATCCGGGTCACGGCAATGTGTGAGATAGTCCTCATTTCTGTTCCCCATGGGTTTTTCCTTTTATGACCAGAAACACGAGCCTCTAAGCTCAGGGCAAAAATCCGTGTGTAGAAATCCCACCATTTTGACAAGTTCACACGTGTGGGTTGTGCAAACATTTGAATCTCCAAAGAAATAGCGGCCGTATATAGGAGGACAGGTTTGTGAAAGAAAAGCGAAAGGGTATTTTATGTGTGTTTATTCTGGACGTGACTGAGAGCTAAGATCTGACCCATACTGCAGACTTTAAGGAGAGTTGAGGCCTGTGTGAGGTATGTCCAATGCCAAGGGTGGTGCCAGTCCAGTCCGACTTTGTCCGTGAAGTCTATCGTCGTGTCTTTCTTTGTACGTTGCTTTGAAAGTTTAAGAAAGCAACCAACGTCGTGACCTTCGATAGCTCAGTTGGTAGAGCGGAGGACTGTAGTTGCAAGTGGATGGGAATCCTTAGGTCGCTGGTTCAATTCCGGCTCGAAGGATGAGCTTTTATTTTGGTGGTCGCACGACCATTGTTGCGACAGAGCAAATGACATTGTCTTGTTTACCGCCCGGCCGCTTTGAGTACAATCTCTCAAGCTCTGACACACATCTTTCGTGGGGCTAGTGGCGCAATGGATAACGCGTCTGACTACGGATCAGAAGATTCTAGGTTCAACTCCTGGCTAGCTTGGGCAGCTCTGACTTTTGAGCAATTGCAAGAGACACCACCGCCAATGGAACCATGACTCTGCATGTCTACACTGTGTCTCCTTGTGACAGAGCAGATTACCCAACAAAGCCCTTTTTGCAAAGTGGAAGAATTGTCACAAGTCTTCCATCAGAAACTGACACCCATCATGTTTGTTTTCGGCATGTGAATCTGCGTCATTTACACAACTTTGCCGACCGTATCGGAACATTGCATCATAGCCGAGTATCGGCCCAGAAAGTATCACAATGTGCACTTCGATTGTAATGAAGGAAGTTTTTCCTTTGCTGAAACAATCAAAAACAACTTTCAAGCATTGCAAAAGGATTGCTTAGAAAAACTTTGTTGACTGCAAGGCGAGAAGCCCAAAAAGGTTGTGTTTCATCCGAGACTTTGGATTGTTTCATAGTCACCAGAGTGATCTGTCATTTTCTTCATCCGTGGCCGTGATCGTATAGTGGTTAGTACTCTGCGTTGTGGCCGCAGCAACCCCGGTTCGAATCCGGGTCACTGCAATGTGTGAGATAGTCCTCATTTCTGTTCCCCATGGGTTTTTCCTTTTATGACCAGAAACACGAGCCTCTAAGCTCAGGGCAAAAATCCGTGTGTAGAAATCCCACCATTTTGACAAGTTCACACGTGTGGGTTGTGCAAACATTTGAATCTCCAAAGAAATAGCGGCCGTATATAGGAGGACAGGTTTGTGAAAGAAAAGCGAAAGGGTATTTTATGTGTGTTTATTCTGGACGTGACTGAGAGCTAAGATCTGACCCATACTGCAGACTTTAAGGAGAGTTGAGGCCTGTGTGAGGTATGTCCAATGCCAAGGGTGGTGCCAGTCCAGTCCGACTTTGTCCGTGAAGTCTATCGTCGTGTCTTTCTTTGTACGTTGCTTTGAAAGTTTAAGAAAGCGAGCAACGTCGTGACCTTCGATAGCTCAGTTGGTAGAGCGGAGGACTGTAGTTGCAAGTGGACGGGAATCCTTAGGTCGCTGGTTCAATTCCGGCTCGAAGGATGAGCTTTTATTTTGGTGGTCGCACGACCATTGTTGCGACAGAGCAAATGACATTGTCTTGTTTACCGCCCGGCCGCTTTGAGTACAATCTCTCAAGCTCTGACACACATCTTTCGTGGGGCTAGTGGCGCAATGGATAACGCGTCTGACTACGGATCAGAAGATTCTAGGTTCAACTCCTGGCTAGCTCGGGCAGCTCTGACTTTTGAGCAATTGCAAGAGACGCCACCGCCAATGGAACCCTGACTCTGCATGTCTACACTGTGTCTCCTTGTGACAGAGCAGATTACCCAACAAAGCCCTTTTTGCAAAGTGGAAGAATTGTCACAAGTCTTCAATCAGAAACTGACACCCATCATGTTTGTTTTCGGCATGTGAATCTGCGTCATTTACACAACTTTGCCGACCGTATCGGAACATTTCATCATAGCCGAGTATCGGCCCAGAAAGTATCACAATGTGCACTTCGATTGTAATGAAGGAAGTTTTTCCTTTGCTGAAACAATCAAAAACAACTTTCAAGCATTGCAAAAGGATTGCTTAGAAAAACTTTGTTGACTGCAAGGCGAGAAGCCCAAAAAGGTTGTGTTTCATCCGAGACTTTGGATTGTTTCATAGTCACCAGAGTGATCTGTCATTTTCTTCATCCGTGGCCGTGATCGTATAGTGGTTAGTACTCTGCGTTGTGGCCGCAGCAACCCCGGTTCGAATCCGGGTCACGGCAATGTGTGAGATAGTCCTCATTTCTGTTCCCCATGGGTTTTTGCTTTTATGACCAGAAACACGAGCCTCTAAGCTCAGGGCAAAAATCCGTGTGTAGAAATCCCACCATTTTGACAAGTTCACACGTGTGGGTTGTGCAAACATTTGAATCTCCAAAGAAATAGCGGCCGTATATAGGAGGACAGGTTTGTGAAAGAAAAGCGAAAGGGTATTTTATGTGTGTTTATTCTGGACGTGACTGAGAGCTAAGATCTGACCCATACTGCAGACTTTAAGGAGAGTTGAGGCCTGTGTGAGGTATGTCCAATGCCAAGGGTGGTGCCAGTCCAGTCCGACTTTGTCCGTGAAGTCTATCGTCGTGTCTTTCTTTGTACGTTGCTTTGAAAGTTTAAGAAAGCGAGCAACGTCGTGACCTTCGATAGCTCAGTTGGTAGAGCGGAGGACTGTAGTTGCAAGTGGACGGGAATCCTTAGGTCGCTGGTTCAATTCCGGCTCGAAGGATGAGCTTTTATTTTGGTGGTCGCACGACCATTGTTGCGACAGAGCAAATGACATTGTCTTGTTTACCGCCCGGCCGCTTTGAGTACAATCTCTCAAGCTCTGACACACATCTTTCGTGGGGCTAGTGGCGCAATGGATAACGCGTCTGACTACGGATCAGAAGATTCTAGGTTCGACTCCTGGCTAGCTCGGGCAGCTCTGACTTTTGAGCAATTGCAAGAGACGCCACCGCCAATGGAACCCTGACTCTGCATGTCTACACTGTGTCTCCTTGTGACAGAGCAGATTACCCAACAAAGCCCTTTTTGCAAAGTGGAAGAATTGTCACAAGTCTTCAATCAGAAACTGACACCCATCATGTTTGTTTTCGGCATGTGAATCTGCGTCATTTACACAACTTTGCCGACCGTATCGGAACATTTCATCATAGCCGAGTATCGGCCCAGAAAGTATCACAATGTGCACTTCGATTGTAATGAAGGAAGTTTTTCCTTTGCTGAAACAATCAAAAACAACTTTCAAGCATTGCAAAAGGATTGCTTAGAAAAACTTTGTTGACTGCAAGGCGAGAAGCCCAAAAAGGTTGTGTTTCATCCGAGACTTTGGATTGTTTCATAGTCACCAGAGTGATCTGTCATTTTCTTCATCCGTGGCCGTGATCGTATAGTGGTTAGTACTCTGCGTTGTGGCCGCAGCAACCCCGGTTCGAATCCGGGTCACGGCAATGTGTGAGATAGTCCTCATTTCTGTTCCCCATGGGTTTTTCCTTTTATGACCATAAACACGAGCCTCTAAGCTCAGGGCAAAAATCCGTGTGTAGAAATCCCACCATTTTGACAAGTTCACACGTGTGGGTTGTGCAAACACTTGAATCTCCAAAGAAATAGCGGCCGTATATAGGAGGACAGGTTTGTGAAAGAAAAGCGAAAGGGTATTTTATGTGTGTTTATTCTGGACGTGACTGAGAGCTAAGATCTGACCCATACTGCAGACTTTAAGGAGAGTTGAGGCCTGTGTGAGGTATGTCCAATGCCAAGGGTGGTGCCAGTCCAGTCCGACTTTGTCCGTGAAGTCTATCGTCGTGTCTTTCTTTGTACGTTGCTTTGAAAGTTTAAGAAAGCGAGCAACGTCGTGACCTTCGATAGCTCAGTTGGTAGAGCGGAGGACTGTAGTTGCAAGTGGACGGGAATCCTTAGGTCGCTGGTTCAATTCCGGCTCGAAGGATGAGCTTTTATTTTGGTGGTCGCACGACCATTGTTGCGACAGAGCAAATGACATTGTCTTGTTTACCGCCCGGCCGCTTTGAGTACAATCTCTCAAGCTCTGACACACATCTTTCGTGGGGCTAGTGGCGCAATGGATAACGCGTCTGACTACGGATCAGAAGATTCTAGGTTCAACTCCTGGCTAGCTCGGGCAGCTCTGACTTTTGAGCAATTGCAAGAGACGCCACCGCCAATGGAACCCTGACTCTGCATGTCTACACTGTGTCTCCTTGTGACAGAGCAGATTACCCAACAAAGCCCTTTTTGCAAAGTGGAAGAATTGTCACAAGTCTTCAATCAGAAACTGACACCCATCATGTTTGTTTTCGGCATGTGAATCTGCGTCATTTACACAACTTTGCCGACCGTATCGGAACATTTCATCATAGCCGAGTATCGGCCCAGAAAGTATCACAATGTGCACTTCGATTGTAATGAAGGAAGTTTTTCCTTTGCTGAAACAATCAAAAACAACTTTCAAGCATTGCAAAAGGATTGCTTAGAAAAACTTTGTTGACTGCAAGGCGAGAAGCCCAAAAAGGTTGTGTTTCATCCGAGACTTTGGATTGTTTCATAGTCACCAGAGTGATCTGTCATTTTCTTCATCCGTGGCCGTGATCGTATAGTGGTTAGTACTCTGCGTTGTGGCCGCAGCAACCCCGGTTCGAATCCGGGTCACGGCAATGTGTGAGATAGTCCTCATTTCTGTTCCCCATGGGTTTTTCCTTTTATGACCAGAAACACGAGCCTCTAAGCTCAGGGCAAAAATCCGTGTGTAGAAATCCCACCATTTTGACAAGTTCACACGTGTGGGTTGTGCAAACATTTGAATCTCCAAAGAAATAGCGGCCGTATATAGGAGGACAGGTTTGTGAAAGAAAAGCGAAAGGGTATTTTATGTGTGTTTATTCTGGACGTGACTGAGAGCTAAGATCTGACCCATACTGCAGACTTTAAGGAGAGTTGAGGCCTGTGTGAGGTATGTCCAATGCCAAGGGTGGTGCCAGTCCAGTCCGACTTTGTCCGTGAAGTCTATCGTCGTGTCTTTCTTTGTACGTTGCTTTGAAAGTTTAAGAAAGCGAGCAACGTCGTGACCTTCGATAGCTCAGTTGGTAGAGCGGAGGACTGTAGTTGCAAGTGGACGGGAATCCTTAGGTCGCTGGTTCAATTCCGGCTCGAAGGATGAGCTTTTATTTTGGTGGTCGCACGACCATTGTTGCGACAGAGCAAATGACATTGTCTTGTTTACCGCCCGGCCGCTTTGAGTACAATCTCTCAAGCTCTGACACACATCTTTCGTGGGGCTAGTGGCGCAATGGATAACGCGTCTGACTACGGATCAGAAGATTCTAGGTTCAACTCCTGGCTAGCTCGGGCAGCTCTGACTTTTGAGCAATTGCAAGAGACGCCACCGCCAATGGAACCCTGACTCTGCATGTCTACACTGTGTCTCCTTGTGACAGAGCAGATTACCCAACAAAGCCCTTTTTGCAAAGTGGAAGAATTGTCACAAGTCTTCAATCAGAAACTGACACCCATCATGTTTGTTTTCGGCATGTGAATCTGCGTCATTTACACAACTTTGCCGACCGTATCGGAACATTTCATCATAGCCGAGTATCGGCCCAGAAAGTATCACAATGTGCACTTCGATTGTAATGAAGGAAGTTTTTCCTTTGCTGACACAATCAAAAACAACTTTCAAGCATTGCAAAAGGATTGCTTAGAAAAACTTTGTTGACTGCAAGGCGAGAAGCCCAAAAAGGTTGTGTTTCATCCGAGACTTTGGATTGTTTCATAGTCACCAGAGTGATCTGTCATTTTCTTCATCCGTGGCCGTGATCGTATAGTGGTTAGTACTCTGCGTTGTGGCCGCAGCAACCCCGGTTCGAATCCGGGTCACGGCAATGTGTGAGATAGTCCTCATTTCTGTTCCCCATGGGTTTTTCCTTTTATGACCAGAAACACGAGCCTCTAAGCTCAGGGCAAAAATCCGTGTGTAGAAATCCCACCATTTTGACAAGTTCACACGTGTGGGTTGTGCAAACATTTGAATCTCCAAAGAAATAGCGGCCGTATATAGGAGGACAGGTTTGTGAAAGAAAAGCGAAAGGGTATTTTATGTGTGTTTATTCTGGACGTGACTGAGAGCTAAGATCTGACCCATACTGCAGACTTTAAGGAGAGTTGAGGCCTGTGTGAGGTATGTCCAATGCCAAGGGTGGTGCCAGTCCAGTCCGACTTTGTCCGTGAAGTCTATCGTCGTGTCTTTCTTTGTACGTTGCTTTGAAAGTTTAAGAAAGCGAGCAACGTCGTGACCTTCGATAGCTCAGTTGGTAGAGCGGAGGACTGTAGTTGCAAGTGGACGGGAATCCTTAGGTCGCTGGTTCAATTCCGGCTCGAAGGATGAGCTTTTATTTTGGTGGTCGCACGACCATTGTTGCGACAGAGCAAATGACATTGTCTTGTTTACCGCCCGGCCGCTTTGAGTACAATCTCTCAAGCTCTGACACACATCTTTCGTGGGGCTAGTGGCGCAATGGATAACGCGTCTGACTACGGATCAGAAGATTCTAGGTTCAACTCCTGGCTAGCTCGGGCAGCTCTGACTTTTGAGCAATTGCAAGAGACGCCACCGCCAATGGAACCCTGACTCTGCATGTCTACACTGTGTCTCCTTGTGACAGAGCAGATTACCCAACAAAGCCCTTTTTGCAAAGTGGAAGAATTGTCACAAGTCTTCATCAATCAGAAACTGACACCCATCATGTTTGTTTTCGGCATGTGAATCTGCGTCATTTACACAACTTTGCCGACCGTATCGGAACATTGCATCATAGCCGAGTATCGGCCCAGAAAGTATCACAATGTGCACTTCGATTGTAATGAAGGAAGTTTTTCCTTTGCTGAAACAATCAAAAACAACTTTCAAGCATTGCAAAAGGATTGCTTAGAAAAACTTTGTTGACTGCAAGGCGAGAAGCCCAAAACGGTTGTGTTTCATCCGAGACTTTGGATTGTTTCATAGTCACCAGAGTGATCTGTCATTTTCTTCATCCGTGGCCGTGATCGTATAGTGGTTAGTACTCTGCGTTGTGGCCGCAGCAACCCCGGTTCGAATTCGTGTCACGGCAATGTGTGAGATAGTCCTCATTTCTGTTCCCCATGGGTTTTTCCTTTTATGACCAGAAACACGAGCCTCTAAGCTCAGGGCAAAAATCCGTGTGTAGAAATCCCACCATTTTGACAAGTTCACACGTGTGGGTTGTGCAAACATTTGAATCTCCAAAGAAATAGCGGCCGTATATAGGAGGACAATTTGTGAAAGAAAAGCGAAAGGGTATTTTATGTGTGTTTATTCTGGACGTGACTGAGAGCTAAGATCTGACCCATACTGCAGACTTTAAGGAGAGTTGAGGCCTGTGTGAGGTATGTCCAATGCCAAGGGTGGTGCCAGTCCAGTCCGACTTTGTCCGTGAAGTCTATCGTCGTGTCTTTCTTTGTACGTTGCTTTGAAAGTTTAAGAAAGCGAGCAACGTCGTGACCTTCGATAGCTCAGTTGGTAGAGCGGAGGACTGTAGTTGCAAGTGGACGGGAATCCTTAGGTCGCTGGTTCAATTCCGGCTCGAAGGATGAGCTTTTATTTTGGTGGTCGCACGACCATTGTTGCGACAGAGCAAATGACATTGTCTTGTTTACCGCCCGGCCGCTTTGAGTACAATCTCTCAAGCTCTGACACAGATCTTTCGTGGGGCTAGTGGCGCAATGGATAACGCGTCTGACTACGGATCAGAAGATTCTAGGTTCAACTCCTGGCTAGCTCGGGCAGCTCTGACTTTTGAGCAATTGCAAGAGACACCACCGCCAATGGAACCCTGACTCTGCATGTCTACACTGTGTCTCCTTGTGACAGAGCAGATTACCCAACAAAGCCCTTTTTGCAAAGTGGAAGACTTGTCACAAGTCTTCATCAATCAGAAACTGACACCCATCATGTTTGTTTTCGGCATGTGAATCTGCGTCATTTACACAACTTTGCCGACCGTATCGGAACATTGCATCATAGCCGAGTATCGGCCCAGAATGTATCACAATGTGCACTTCGATTGTAATGAAGGAAGTTTTTCCTTTGCTGAAACAATCAAAAACAACTTTCAAGCATTGCAAAAGGATTGCTTAGAAAAACTTTGTTGACTGCAAGGCGAGAAGCCCAAAAAGGTTGTGTTTCATCCGAGACTTTGGATTGTTTCATAGTCACAAGAGTGATCTGTCATTTTCTTCATCCGTGGCCGTGATCGTATAGTGGTTAGTACTCTGCGTTGTGGCCGCAGCAACCCCGGTTCGAATCCGGGTCACGGCAATGTGTGAGATAGTCCTCATTTCTGTTCCCCATGGGTTTTTCCTTTTATGACCAGAAACACGAGCCTCTAAGCTCAGGGCAAAAATCCGTGTGTAGAAATCCCACCATTTTGACAAGTTCACACGTGTGGGTTGTGCAAACATTTGAATCTCCAAAGAAATAGCGGCCGTATAAAGGAGGACAGGTTTGTGAAAGAAAAGCGAAAGGGTATTTTATGTGTGTTTATTCTGGACGTGACTGAGAGCTAAGAGCTGACCCATACTGCAGACTTTAAGGAGAGTTGAGGCCTGTGTGAGGTATGTCCAATGCCAAGGGGGGTGCCAGTCCAGTCCGACTTTGTCCGTGAAGTCTATCGTCGTGTCTTTCTTTGTACGTTGCTTTGAAAGTTTAAGAAAGCGAGCAACGTCGTGACCTTCGATAGCTCAGTTGGTAGAGCGGAGGACTGTAGTTGCAAGTGGACGGGAATCCTTAGGTCGCTGGTTCAATTCCGGCTCGAAGGATGAGCTTTTATTTTGGTGGTCGCACGACCATTGTTGCGACAGAGCAAATGACATTGTCTTGTTTACCGCCCGGCCGCTTTGAGTACAATCTCTCAAGCTCTGACACAGATCTTTCGTGGGGCTAGTGGCGCAATGGATAACGCGTCTGACTACGGATCAGAAGATTCTAGGTTCAACTCCTGGCTAGCTCGGGCAGCTCTGACTTTTGAGCAATTGCAAGAGACGCCACCGCCAATGGAACCCTGACTCTGCATGTCTACACTGTGTCTCCTTGTGACAGAGCAGATTACCCAACAAAGCCCTTTTTGCAAAGTGGAAGAATTGTCACAAGTCTTCAATCAGAAACTGACACCCATCATGTTTGTTTTCGGCATGTGAATCTGCGTCATTTACACAACTTTGCCGACCGTATCGGAACATTTCATCATAGCCGAGTATCGGCCCAGAAAGTATCACAATGTGCACTTCGATTGTAATGAAGGAAGTTTTTCCTTTGCTGAAACAATCAAAAACAACTTTCAAGCATTGCAAAAGGATTGCTTAGAAAAACTTTGTTGACTGCAAGGCGAGAAGCCCAAAAAGGTTGTGTTTCATCCGAGACTTTGGATTGTTTCATAGTCACCAGAGTGATCTGTCATTTTCTTCATCCGTGGCCGTGATCGTATAGTGGTTAGTACTCTGCGTTGTGGCCGCAGCAACCCCGGTTCGAATCCGGGTCACGGCAATGTGTGAGATAGTCCTCATTTCTGTTCCCCATGGGTTTTTCCTTTTATGACCAGAAACACGAGCCTCTAAGCTCAGGGCAAAAATCCGTGTGTAGAAATCCCACCATTTTGACAAGTTCACACGTGTGGGTTGTGCAAACATTTGAATCTCCAAAGAAATAGCGGCCGTATATAGGAGGACAGGTTTGTGAAAGAAAAGCGAAAGGGTATTTTATGTGTGTTTATTCTGGACGTGACTGAGAGCTAAGATCTGACCCATACTGCAGACTTTAAGGAGAGTTGAGGCCTGTGTGAGGTATGTCCAATGCCAAGGGTGGTGCCAGTCCAGTCCGACTTTGTCCGTGAAGTCTATCGTCGCGTCTTTCTTTGTACGTTGCTTTGAAAGTTTAAGAAAGCGAGCAACGTCGTGACCTTCGATAGCTCAGTTGGTAGAGCGGAGGACTGTAGTTGCAAGTGGACGGGAATCCTTAGGTCGCTGGTTCAATTCCGGCTCGAAGGATGAGCTTTTATTTTGGTGGTCGCACGACCATTGTTGCGACAGAGCAAATGACATTGTCTTGTTTACCGCCCGCCCGCTTTGAGTACAATCTCTCAAGCTCTGACATACATCTTTCGTGGGGCTAGTGGCGCAATGGATAACGCGTCTGACTACGGATCAGAAGATTCTAGGTTCAACTCCTGGCTAGCTCGGGCAGCTCTGACTTTTGAGCAATTGCAAGAGACACCACCGCCAATGGAACCCTGACTCTGCATGTCCACACTGTGTCTCCTTGTGACAAAGCAGATTACCCAACAAAGCCCTTTTTGCAAAGTGGAAGAATTGTCACAAGTCTTCAATCAGAAACTGACACCCATCATGTTTGTTTTCGGCATGTGAATCTGCGTCATTTACACAACTTTGCCGACCGTATCGGAACATTGCATCATAGCCGAGAATCGGCCCAGAAAGTATCACAATGTGCACTTCGATTGTAATGAAGGAAGTTTTTCCTTTGCTGAAACAATCAAAAACAACTTTCAAGCATTGCAAAAGGATTGCTTAGAAAAACTTTGTTGACTGCAAGGCGAGAAGCCCAAAACGGTTGTGTTTCATCCGAGACTTTGGATTGTTTCATAGTCACCAGAGTGATCTGTCATTTTCTTCATCCGTGGCCGTGATCGTATAGTGGTTAGTACTCTGCGTTGTGGCCGCAGCAACCCCGGTTCGAATCCGGGTCACGGCAATGTGTGAGATAGTCCTCATTTCTGTCCCCATGGGTTTTTCCTTTTATGACCAGAAACACGAGCCTCTAAGCTCAGGGCAAAAATCCGTGTGTAGAAATCCCACCATTTTGACAAGTTCACACGTGTGGGTTGTGCAAACATTTGAATCTCCAAAGAAATAGCGGCCGTATATAGGAGGACAGGTTTGTGAAAGAAAAGCGAAAGGGTATTTTATGTGTGTTTATTCTGGACGTGACTGAGAGCAACAGTCTATTTACTGGTCTGAACAAAAAGGCCTTAAAACAGCTGAAGTTTATTCAAAATGCTGCTGCATGAGTCCTAACAAGAACTAGAAAATATGTTCACATTAGTCCTGTGGTCAAGTCCCTGCACTTGCTTCCTGTTGCTCAGAGAATAGAGCTGCTTTGCTTGTGTTTAAGCCTCTCCATGGTCTAGCACCAAAGTACATCTGTGATATATTAGGACCTTATGAACCATTTAGAGCTCTGAGGAATTCCTGGGTCGGCCTCCTGCTGGAGCCCAGAGTCAGGGCCAAAACTGACTCTAGGCAAAGCCGTAGGAGAAGAGAACTCTAAAAAAAGGTGCATTTCAATTTTATGTTGCTGAAGTCAGGAACAAACTTCCTGAGGCAGTGAGACAGCCCTTTACTGTGACGACGTTTAAATCTAGGCTGAAAACAGTTCTGTTTAACTTTATATTTAATTAATTACTCTTTTTATACGTTTTAATTATTTTATTTATTTATTAAACTTTTTGATTCTGTTTTGTGATTTTATTGCATTTTTTTCCTTTTTTGTGAAGCACTTTGAATTACATTTTGTATGAATTGTGCTAAATAAATAAACTTGCCTTGCCTTCTGCAAAAATTTAAGTACCCAATTTCCGAGACAAATCTGATCCAAACTTACTGTCAAACTCAAAAGGAAACAAAACAAAAAAAAACGTGGAAACGAAAAGTGTTCTATTTGTGAAAATATCAGCTAAATGTTGTGTCTGAGATAAGTTTGACAACTTTAGTTTGAGTCTCCATGAGACTGCAAGGTAAGGGTCTAACAGGGAGAGAAATGAGTAAAGGAGGGAATAGAATAGAGCTGGCCTTTTCACAAAGGTTCAAGATGTAAGTCAGAGCTCTTCAACAAATACTGGACAAAGCAAAACTGGTCTTGTTCTCGGTGGGATGAGAAAAAAAGAAAGAATAGAATGAGGTCTTCTGGGGTTCTGTTCTTGGGAGAGGTTGTGTGCCCTCAAATGTCCAGAAGGAACATGGTTAAAGTGTAAGATTTCAAACTTTCTTCATAAAAGTAAATATTGAGTAACACAATGTTATTAAATATAGGTAATTAGATGTGGAATAAAAATAGTCAATTTTAATTGTTTTTGCAAAATGTCTTATATGTAATTACATTAAATGGTCTTTTTAAACATATACACATATAACAATAAACCTTTGTTAATTAGATAAAAGTATTCATTTAAAACCTGTGACAACAAAGAAGAGAGCTGCGTAGTGCATACCATTAAAAGCAGAACAAACCAAGTTGAACGGGGTTACTGATCCCTGGTCTTACCCAGGTGAACAAGGAAGAAAAGAGTCATATACACTTCAAAGTATGAACTTGCAATCACCTCTCTGAAAAATGTTTTTAAAAGAGTCAAAAGATCTTCTCTCCAACACAAATATATGCAAACACATGAGACACATACACACTTAATCCCAAAAAGCTCCCTCTTAAGTACTGCCGGAGGATTTCTCTTCTTCTGTGTCTTTAGAGCACTCTCTACATCATGCCTTCTGTCTGTCTACCCCCACTTCGTCCCACTAACCTCCCACTGCACGTATACGCATCAATATGCCAGAGGTGTCACAGTAGGATTTAGGCACATAGGCTTAGATCTCTCTATTGATCCTAATGGGAAAGGGGTTGTAGGTTCAAATCTGGGTCACCCGTAAGGTTACCCATCAGGTCGGGAAGATTCTTTGGAAGTGATGATATCATTGGCATGACAATGATGTGGAAGATTATGGGATGTTTTACTGGGTCAAAGAAGAGTGAAGAAAAAAGGGATCTGAGCAGGTTGATGACTGGTGGGGCAGTTTGTGATATTCTGAGTGTGTGCGCAGTGGTGTATAAGCATGTCCACAGGCTGACCTAGAGGAGAGATGGATGCAATATTTTCCCACAACTCACACACAGCATGCATGCCACACACAGAGTTAGCGATGTACAATTTTATCCTCTTGTGGTGTACACAAGTCATATGATGATTGGCAACGTTGAACTAGAAGTTGTGCTATATTTAAAATTATCAAGTTGAAAAGACTGAAATTATCAGTTGTACAATAATATAGAAAAACTATGTTTTATCTAAACTCTGATTGAACTCTAAAAACTTCTTCTCACCAAAGAAAAAAAATGTACATGTTTGTTAGTAAATTTGGTGATCGCCTAGAAAAGGGTGGAGTGCCCCCTGCGGGAGGAGTTTAAATATCTCGAGGTATTTTTCACAAGTGTGGGGGGGATGGAGCAGGAGATAAACACACACATCAGTGCGGCGTCCGCAATAATTAGGATGCTACATTGCTCCATTGTGGTGAAGAAAGAGCTGAATTGAAAAGCAAAGCTCTCAATTTACCTGTCAATCTACATTTCTACCCTCACCTACGGTATGGTCACTAACTATGGGTGGTGATCAAAAGAACGAAATTGCGGTTACAAGCGGCCGAAATTAGCTTCCTCTGCAGGGTGGCTGGGCTCTACTATTATATTTTGTAAGATTGTCATTTTTGTGTTGCAGACTGTATGTGTGACATACAGTATAAAACCTAGCCAGCATGTATTTTTGTAGCTCATTTCCTGTACTGCAGGGGTGCCCAACCTTTTTTGTCCCAAGATCTACTTTACAAATATCAAACCTGCTGAGATCTACCAGTCCAATGTTACCATCACAAACCCCACAGATTGTTTCCAGCCGGCTGTAACTACCCCACTGTTACATACGCACACACTCACAGCGCTTTGCGAGGGGGAGGGGCCACAGCAGCACTGCGGGCTGCTTATTGATTATAGGCTTTATAACGTCATTTCATGTCACAGACTCCAAAAATCTCCAGTATCAGCAGAAAAACTGCTAGATTGACGCTTTTTTTTAAAGTTTTTTTTTTTAAACTTTTTTCAATGCCATGCGATCTATTCATAATGCCTTTGCAATCGACCAGTCGATCACGATCGACGTAATGGGCACGCCTGGTGTACTGTATGCATGTTCAACATGGGAATCTCTGTTGTATTTTTGTTGGTTGCATGTTGACAATCTGTGGAGCTTTTAGCCACTGAATTCCTTAAAAAGAAATGCAAAGGAATTTTTCAGTCATTTTCTCGTGAGAAATTGTGAAAACAATGTAAATATTTGCACAAAAGACGGAGCTTAAACTTGGTCATTGGGACAAAATAAGGTGAGAAATGTTTTACTTTTAGTTATTTACTGATACTGGATTTCTGAAGCTACCAGTCCAGCAGAGCAGCAATGCTCTTTGTCAATTTTTTCAAATGTCATTAGTGGCGAGCTGGCATTTGAAGGGGAAAAAAATGTGGCATTTTTTATGCCCTGTCGAAGATGTTTAAATATCAGAAAAGATACAATCTTTGACAATTAATGGAAAAAAAATTAAACACAAGTTAGCTAACCTTGTGGCATTTTCAGTAAAAACATGTTTTTGACACATCAAAGTTCAAACCAAGTTTTCCTTAAGGCTAGTCTTTAGAGAAATCAAATTATTTCACAACTTTAAGTGCACTGATGCATCACAAGAAGCCGGGGTCTGCACATGGAAGAACATAGCTCAAAATATTGTGTGCTAATGCAAAAAAATAACAAAAAAGATTAAAATAAAAAAATAGCACATAATAAGAATGTGTATCCCCCAAAACAGTCAATTTAAATCAATAAAATGTGTTAGAGGGGTTTACAGCCTCGTTTAGAAAAGAATGTAGATCAAAATTACAGCTGATAAGAAAAGAAAAAAAGATTTGCATAGGGTGGTCGTAGCGTATTTTATATGAGCTTGAACTTAACCCGGTTGTTACCTGTAACTACACCAAATGAAGTTATGGAATTATTGAATATAAAAAAATTATTTTCACCACCAGTTTTTGTAGTGTGAGCCCACCTCTGTTTCTAATTTACCTGTGTTTCCCTTTCATCATCATGACCTCACTCTCAACTTTTTAATTCCGCACTATAAGCTATCTGTGATCCTTTATGCCATCTATAATGGCCTCCTGTCACATTTAGACATTTTCACAGACAGAAAAGCTACTTTGAAGATAACCTAAACATCAGTAGACTCTTTAAAAAGCCAACTCTAGTTATCGTTGAGCATAATGTGTCACACACAATTTTTAACACATGTAATCTAACTTGTTTGTTTTATATAAGCCCTGCTGAGTCAGACTAAAATATAACCGCAGGTGTCGTCATGTCACAAAAAAAGTTTGATAATAGTTGTGGAGAACAGCCAGGGTGATACAAGAGAGAGTAGCCATTTTCCCAAAATGATTCATTCCCTCATCCATATGGTCTAGTTTTAGGCATTCTAATCCCAAATGTGTAAAATCAAGCACTTGAGCATGTAAAATGTTTTTTAATAGACATGTAAAAGAATGCATTATTTTCAGATACTCGGTAAATCCCAATGTTTACACAGTTGGGATATTTTCCTGATTTCTAAAGCTTCCACATGCAGTTGTTAACTGTATTATGAAAATGTTGAAATGTTTGAGAATTACAGCAACTATATCACCAAGTGGTCAACTATATAAATTGACAAAATGCCTTTTTAGCAAATTTTGTCAACCTGCTGCAGTGCTAAGGGGAGGGGCTGCTCTCTCTTATGCAGGAGGATGACAGAGTGAACACAAACAAAAAATGATAGACGGAAGTACTGGTAAAACGCGAAGAACGTTATCAATAAAATCTAGCAAATATCCATTCCTCCTGAGGAACACAAAGAGAGGAGGTCATCAATTTCCTGTACAGTCAAAAATTTCATGGCTACATTATTTTTTTACAGAATTCTGTAAGAAAAGTAATGTTTCGCAGTAAAAAAATCTGACTTTTCTAACCTTCTTTTTAAAGTTTGCTAAAAAGAATAGCTTTCTAGTCACTCATCATCAATAGTAATGCCAAACGTCACATGCAGTAGTGCAAAGCCGCTGCTCTCCAGAGTATAGGGGACAGATGGAGTGGTGTTTTTTTTATCTAGTAATATGATGGAAATTTTTGAGCTTGGAGATTGCCCTGACAACATTACTTGTCTCTTTCTATTGGGCCATTTGTAAAGTTTGGTAGATGAGGTATTACAGTCTGGAGCTGCTCTCCAAGTGACTGGGATTGGTGTTTTAATTTCAGTATAGGAAACTTTGAATGTTTGTGCATACCAACACATTTTGGACACTTTTGTCCTCCCAACTTTGTAGGACCAGGTTGGACTTGGTTCTTTCATTTTCCAATGACTGCACATGACCACAAATAAAGATCCACACAGACCTGGAGGATGGAGTTTAATGAGGAGAATTGGTCTGTATGAACTCCTGGCCTCAACATCACATAATTCCTTTGACATGCATTGAGTATGACAGCCAGACATTCACATTTAAAATCACTGTATTATTTCAAAAATTTAATTTGAAGTTTTTTACAGCTCTAAAAGAAGGATCAACATCTCATAGGACCCAAAAAATTAGAAATTGGAGGTGACTCAAATAAACTTGTGAGACAAAACACAGAGTAAATACTTTTGGCTGTACAGAATATTGAAAAAAAATATTTCTGCTCGAAAGTTGGTTGGGGGCACATGTCTGCTTACGAGAAATTATAAGTAAGACTATATGTCTAAGTTGGTGAAATTACCTGCGGCGTCTTTAGACTCACACACCACAGTGGTTGTGAGTCACACTGTCAATCTTTCTGCCAATCCTCTTGCATGTGCTTGAATCACAAAAAGAATATTCTCATATTTGAAGTCTGTCCTATTTTCATCAGTGGAGATCCTCAGAGAGAGAAAGATCATCTAGACAAAATGACAGATTTGAAAATTGACCCCCAAAAATTTGACATTTTTTGAGTGAGGTGGAGAGAAAATGAGGATTTTGAACAGGTTAATTTGCTCATGTCAGTAGAAAACTTTCCACAGCAGCAGTTTCCGCATATGACGGTAATAAATGGAGCTGAGAGACAGGGCGAGAGGAGAGAAGGAAAAATGTGCAGTGATGAAAGCATTCCCGGGCAGACATCTGCACAGGAATATAGAAGTTGTAAAGTTGTACTGTGCTGCAATTGGAATTTAGATACTGTACCTCAAATGATTAGATTTCTATCAGAGAAGCCTCCGTTTGTCGTCTTGTTTATTCTACAACATGACTGAGAACCCCAAAAGCATAAGCATACTGTTTAAAAAGATGTACTTAGGATGAAAATAGACATTGACTGACATTCTGAAGACCCAGATGGAGCACTGAAAATTCTGCAAGAGAGCTAAAATAACAACCTGCCAAATGCCCTGAAAACTGTGGCTGTTTTAAAGTCAAAGGTTTTCTCATCAAATGTTGATTCAATGCAGTTTTTTTGTTTAATTTGCATAAAATTAACCCTAACTCACACACTTCTCCTGGAAGTAAATTAAAATAAAATAGTATTTGTCTGAATAAAAGTACAAAGTACATCATTCACACAAATAAAGTTTTATATACATGTTTTAAAATTGAACATGACATGGCATAAGATAAGGAAGGGAGGGAGGTAAAACCCAGATGGCCAAAGTTTTACTGAATTCTATTAGTGAAGGGACCTCGTAGGAAAGATAGGTAGGTGGGTAGCTAACTTAGGGAGGCTTAAGCCCTAGGCAGGCTTGGCAAGACCAGACAGGGAGAGACCAGCGATTGAAAACAGAAAGACAAGCTGAGAAAGGAGTGAAAGACTCGTTAGTCTATCTAACGATGGGGAGAAAGACACAAGTGCAAACAGTGTATACAGGCATTAGTGATAAAGTGTGAGAAATTAGGTCAAAAAAAGAAAAATGAGGAAAATAAAAATGGTCAGAAAGGAGAATGGAAGATAGTGACATTGTTGCCTAATAACTTACAAAAACTAGTCAATAATAGAGAAGGGAATATTCTTTAAAGAGTCAATCAGTCACCTTCTAAACCGTTGATCCCTTTCAAGGTTGCGGGGAGTGCTGGAGCCCGTCCCAGCTGATTCAAGGTGAGGGACAGGGTACATCCCAAACAGGTTGCCAATCTGTCGCAGGGCCACACACATTCCTAGGAGCAATTTGGCATTGGCCAATCAGCCCTACATGCATGTTTTTTGGAGGGTGGGAGGAAACCAGAGTACCCAGAGAAAACCCACGCAGACACGGGGAGAACATGCAAACTCCACATAGAAAGGTCTGTGCTTCAAGCCTCATCCCCACCCGGGACTAGAACCCACAACCTTCTTGCTGTGAGGCTAATGTGCTACCCACTGTGCCACCATGTCGTCCTTCTTTAAAGAGTTACTACATAATTAAAATGGGCAAGAAGAATTCAGTTTTTCATTTTGTGAGGACAATTATAAAAAAATATTACAGATTAAATCAAATTCCAACAAAGGGAAATTTAAATGTCAATATAGAACAAAACTTTTCAATTAGTTTTTTTCAATGCCATTGGTGACAAAAAAATGTATTTCTTCTTTGTGCTTTTTTTTATGTGCTATACTATTGTCAGTGTAGTAATGATTTTTGTTGCTCTAAATTGAGCCAAAAGAATGTAGTAATTATTGTGTAACAAAAGAGATGGAATCAAATAAGTTTTCTATTGAAAACTTTCAGCTCTTTTTTAGCACTATTTTGTTGTTCTTAAATGTCCTCAGGCCTGGGCATCGCCAGGCTGAGGAATCATCAAGAACATCTATTGACTTCTTTAGGTATTGAGCTGTAGAGTAGAATAAGCTAATATTTAAACAACAGTCTTCGACACATTGGATGCTCGTCCTGGGGGAGGGATCTATCTTTTGTGTGGATCCCCTCGAGGTTTCTTATTTTTTCCCCACTGGTGGGTTTTTTAAGAGTTTTTCCTCAGCGTGACGGAGATATTGTTAATAATATTATAATGTTGTTTAGTTAGCATTTGTTAGTTTTCTTGCTGTGTATTTGTATTTATACAATCCTCTTTTTTTGTGTTTTTTCCTTCTGAATCGTTCATGTGAAGCCTATTGAGATGGAAATTCCGTGATTTTGGGCGATACAAATAAAATTTAATTGAATTGTGTTATTTTGCTGCTTCCAATATTCCAAATAAAACCAAAAATTTAATTAGATTATGTTTTTTGTGAAAATATTAAAAATGCTCAACCCTTAGAAAATGTGATTATTTAAGAATCCTGCTGTGATTACTTTGAATTGCTATTTTTATTGAAAAATGTTGGTTTAATTTGTATTTTTCTCCAAACTAACAACAGTTGTTGACATCGCTCAGTGCAGATTGCCCGAATGAGAATAGTTTAAAAAGTTACCAAACAAAGACATTTCTATGGGCAAACGTTTGTGATGCAATTTGGACAAAAACCCTGACAGAGTTGTAACGAGAGGTGAAGACTGCAAACGGAAGAGTTGAACTTCCTCTGAACTGGGAGTGTGTACTGAAATCTGATCAAGTGGAAAGTGAGATTATTGGCTCCGGCTGCTCTGGAGAAGCAAAAAAGAAAAAGAGGAATTACTGACTAAATTTTTTTTTAAATTCTATAACTCTTGTGTGCAATTAGAATACTTATCCTTGTTAATAATAATTTAAAACAAAGGCCTAATGCTGGAAAATCTTCTTTTGCATGAGCTAATAAAGCATTAACTTCTCAAATGTTTGGCATATTCATTTAAATAAATGTGAGCAAGAAGCCCATAGAGCAAGACGGGGATAGTTAAAACTAAAGACAGAGCAAAGATTAAGAAGAGAAACAAGTTGTGTATATTTTTAATCTCATTATGTGTATAGATATCTTCAGTAAGTTCAAAGTGTGAGTGGTATAAAACTTGAACTAAAAGTTCAACATTCTAATTTTAAAAAAGATTAAGCAACAATTATGTTTTATTACTGCTATAAAATGTTTCAAACAAAATGTGTGTTCATGCCAAAACTCTATGGGGTCTACCAAATTCATTGAACTTAATAAAACTGTAACGACTTTTCTGTTTAACTTGAATAGCCTGGCCAATTGAAAACTAATTTCCCGCCAAAGGCTGCTTTGATCGGGTAAAATACACAAGTCTCGTACGCTGCCAGGTTGAATATTGCACAATAACACCAAAATATAATAAAGTTTAAGGGATTTTTCTTCTTTGTTTATTGCAAACAGCTGGAGGCCACAAAAAAAAACTGATATTCTTGGAAGATTACAACATAAATAGTGCCAACCTCAGAGTGTGTACTACATCTTGGAACACAATGAAGACACAAACAGTGCAAACCTTTTCTTCGCAGATTTTAAAACATCTATTCATTAAAAGAGAGCTCAACTTCAATAACTAATTCAAAGGAGAAAAGGCAATGGTGTGGTCAGTTGTGTGTCAAAGTCAGGAAATAAATATCATAAAAACACAGTATTTCAAAAGCTTAAGGTGCCTCATTCATAACGCTTACTTATTTAAAAATCTATGAGTAACTGTCCCAACCTCCATGCAAATGAGTGATCTATAAAGCTAGCGGAGTTTGTGTAGTCTTGTGTAATTCTAATCAAAGCCCGAAGCTATTAGATGTAAATTGTAAGACGTCGGGAAAAGACGACAGTAGTAAATACAATCTGAAGTTTACTGAGAACAGTGAAAGTAAATGCTTAAAGGTACGGGAAAAAAAATGTGGTTAGGAGACTGATCAACAACTATGGTTTGCATGGAGCACTGCTTTATGCTCCTCCCCTTGGAAGATCAAGAGGAGGAGCACAATTACTCGTCATTGTGCATAAGTAATGACAAACGGTACCGACTCGTTTGAAGACTAGTACATATGCATTGCGTCATTTAATATAAATGATTCAAATTTGGAGTTCTTGAGGTGGGGTTGGGGCAGGTTAAAGAGCTGTCCCGCCCCAAATGTGATCTATACATACAGTACGTGTGTGTGTTTCAGTAGCATGAGCAAGGTGCTTAAAAAGGTGCAAAACTACTTCCTCACCTTAAGATTTATGCAATTCTTCATAAATAAGAACTGAGACTTATGTTTGATCTTCATAGACAATGAATGGAGAGTCATAGCCATTTTGAAGATTAATTTCAGGTGTGGGTCATACAGTACCATTTGAAGCTTTTGTGACTATACTGATTCGCAATTTATATTACTGTTTCAATAAAATTACAAAAATACAGTTAAAACTGTGAGAAGCAGCATTCTGCACCTCATTGGGAAGCTTATCATGTAGCACATCCAAAAAGTTGGTAATTGGTAATGTAGCGATGTTCTTGCATTAATCAGGATCAAAATTTAATCTATCTCCATTAGGGCTCAATTAGATCATTACCGGGCTAATGCACAATTAGTATGCACATTAAACTAATTAACAGCTTTGGAGGTCACTTCAAGTCTTGTTCATGTTGCTGTTTAATTTAAAATGCTTTTTTAAAGTCTACGTGTCTCCTGGTCCTAGTTGATCGGGTCCAACTAGATGAACTGAGCATTGAACAGAACTAGATTTACCAGTCTAAATTGAACCAAGGCATTATTAATCCAGGTTGCACTGTTTATCCGTAAATTTCTGGGGGGTTCTTTTCTGTTTGGGTTTTCAGACAGAAAAAGTTTGATTAGCTTGCTATCTGACATGATGTGACCCATGTGTACAAAAACAACTTAATCTCAAATATGACCAGATGCATTTGTCCAAATAAATACAGATGTTAATGTGAGAGGAGATTTAAATGTGAGGTTCTTGTGCGGTCAAACTCATCAAACAGGTCATCTTGATCTCAGCTTCAGTTCAGTAATTCACCTTTCGCAGCATAAAAAACATTTGGAACAAAAAGTGTTTTTTGTTCACATGAGTGTGTAATTTTGTTTTATTGTGAACAGAGGCATCCCATAGTTCAGCACAAAAGCATCTTCTGCAGCTGAAAGCAAAAAGCATAGACCTTCAAACTGAATTTTGCAATCAATTTTGAGGTAATAAATGAACCCCAGTATAAAAACTAATTTGTTATAAATTCAAAATTATGATGCAAATAAAATAAAATGAATTCAATACTGTTCTGAAACATTTCCAAGTTGAACTGCAGTGAGTGTTTTTCCAAACCAAAAATAAGCAAATTGCGACCAGTCACGACTTTCAAAGTAGCACACCTTTGCACATAAGCTAAATAAAGAAATATGATTAATGGCCTTTGGCAACTACTAATGTGACAGACCATTACAAGCAACATTTAATTTGCATGCCAGTTAGTAAATAGTTAAATGCACTCAGTGTTATCAACAATGGACTTGCAGAGGACTCCGATGAGGTATATAACATCACTATGTTTCAAATATTGCAGATGATTCATAAATGCAAATTCCATAATGGACCAAAGGAGGGTATGTGAGTTTGTCTGTCTGCGTGCATGGAAGGCCATATGCTTGTGTGTGAGGTACGTGTACAAAGAAAAAAAAAAACAGTTATGCAAAGAGTCCAAATCTATTTATATGCAAATTAGATTTTAGTTAAACGGTTATGGGTGTCTCGTGGGTTGAGGCTCTCGGTGAAATGGGGTTGGTCATAAATTATCCAAATAAGTCATGAATTTATCAATTTTGAAAACATTTACAATGAGACTGTAACCAGGGGTAAATATTAGGTTAGAAGGCCACGGAGAAGGCATTAATTGGAGGGAGATAACAGTGAAAGGTTTGAATGATAGTTTTAAAATATGGTGCATGTTTAGAAAGGGTCTGAAACATGGCCCAGGTCTGCACCTGTAGATTTTAAACCCAACTATGTTTGTGTGTGTTTTTTGTGTATGTGCTACGGCCAAAACACAACAAATTAATTGAGCCACTGAGTTATGCCGGAGGGGTGGCATTACATTTGAGGAAGCTATCTATGCTGGGTGGCATAACTCAGTGGTACGGTGGCAATGTTTAGATCAAAGAGTCACAGTTCAATTTCTGCAACAAGCTCATGCCCAAAGTGTCCTTGGACAAGACAACCAAACCCCAAATGCCTCCACAACTGTGCCTGCTGCATTGACAGGAATTTTCCCATAAAAGATCAATAACAAAGTATATTATCAAGTATATTATTACAGCAGTTTCAGGAAAGAAATAGAACTTTATTTGTTTTATGTTTCCGAACAGCTTTTTCTTTGTTGTTGTCAAGGTTTCAGGTGTTTATTGAATATTTTGTTGTTATTTAGGGTTATTTAGGTTTATTTAAATTTGAAATTCTGACCTCCCTCTCGTTCTAGATGTTTCAATTTTCCCTCTTTGTGTTCTCCCTTTGTTCTGGTGATTGCCAGGTTCTTTCCTAATGTGTCACAAGTGTGCCTTATGGTTACTCCCTCCTGTCTGTATATAAATAAAATAAATAAATGAATTACTCTATTCATCCCTCATCAGGGAAATTTGTGTGCTGCACTCCTTACACCGCAGCAGGCTGCCCTTCGACAGCACCAATGGTGGGAGAAGCAGGGGTTAGGTGTCTTCTCCAAGGACCCTAGACGTGCTCTCTGTGGGACGCAAACCTGCGAACTTCCGGTCTGCACGCGAACGCTCTAACCACTGGGCTGCCGTCTTAAGGTGTGTGTCTCCTCTTTGTTTCTTTGCCAGGTTGTCTGATGTCTTCTTTAGACTACAGGTTGTTTTTGTTGTTTATTTTTTAGATGTTTAGTGACTGACCTAAGTACATTTTTTTGGAGATCTTTTGAGGAGAAATAAAATCTGTTTTTGTTAAAACTGCAGGCTGTCCTACGTGAATGTCCGCAACCTTACACACAACCTCAAAGTGTCCATTGTGAAAAAAGTTTTCAACCTTCCCAAGAGCTCAAATTGCACTGTGCCAATTTGGTGGAGGGGGTTCATTGGAAGGTATGGACACTGTATACCACCAAAAGAGTTTGAAAAAAAAATAAGTAAGCTTAGTACAGAGACATAAATTTGTCTTTAAAGGTTCGGTTTGGAGAGATATTACCATTTTCTATTAGACTGGAGGTCCAAACACACACTGTGGTATGTTCAGGGTCATGCAAGGGTTTTTGTCCCACTTCTTAACAGGATAAATCACCATGTTAACCTTTCACTGAACATAACCTTCCTCAGAGCATTTAATGGTCTGAATGAGAGCTGAACAAGTACAAAAAGAGCATCTACTCCATTTAGCTCTTTCAAAAAATGACCTTTCCATTGTAAGGACATCCTGTGCAAATCAGAAGAGGTGTTTAGTTTATAAAGCCAAATCAGAGACCTCTTCAAGGTGGGCTTTTGCACTTTTTCTCTATATCTTCAGAAGTCAATGTATTCTGTTTGGAATAAAATGTATAAACTTTAGGTTAATACTAATGCTAAGTAGTAAAAGTATAAATCCATCACTACCATCACAATAAAAATACAAAACACACTGATGATGGCAATCAAAACATAATCATACAAAACAAATGATTGTAATACAGTTAAAGATGTAAAATAAAACTGAGATTGTTTTGCTTTTGGTTTTAATTGTAAAATGTCCCATTCAAGTTACACATTAAAAGTAGGATTTCCAGTGATGGTATTCTTCCGTCTGGATCTGTAAGGTAGCACTGGTCGAGAAAATGCATTTATATTTCTGGTATATTGAAATTATGGTTATTTGCTTGTTTAAAAGAGTGTAATTAATCTCTTACCCCAAGCAGTGCTCATCAGACAACAGACAAAAGCGTCTTAGTTTTACTTGCTGCAAGAGTAGCACACCTCAGAGGGTAAGCTGCAAAGTGTGTACCATGGACTGTGGTTTATTTATATATTTACAATGATTAAAGAACAGAGGAGTGGGAGTGAATGGGAACATTTGATTTTCACTCCCAGACAAGAACAGTAGGACCAATCAGTTATTAAATCAATCAGTTGTTGAATCAATCGTGGAGACTTACAGTTCTAAAAGAACGATCGCATGCAGTCGCTACATAATATCACAAGCCTGATTTATGCAAGGTTTACTGAATACAGTTATCATAATAATATGAAGAATTTTACCTAACACAGCTTATGAACGGTGGTTTTGCAGAACTTTTAAATTTTGAAATATCTCTGGAAACTATATTTTTCATTCAAGAGCTGGTATTGATGCAGCTGGAAAAAAGCTTTGGGATGTATAAATGAGTTTATGAACAGATTGGATGTTTATCCCCTGTACTGATGAGTGTTTTTCATCAGGATAGTGGATGTGTGGGTGGATTAACTTCAGCAACAAAAGGTTAACTATGATTTATTGATTAAACTGTATTAATCATGCTTGTTCCTATTGTTTCTGGTCATTTTTTTAACTCTTTCAGCCATCCTTCTGTGTGAGCTGGAGGATGCAGCCGGGGTGAGAGAGGCCTGGGCTACCCGTTTGAGGCTGTTGCCCCCGCAACCCAACCCCGGAACAAGCGGAAGATGACGGAACGGAACAGCAAAAAGAAAAGCATTCAGAATATTTTATATATAGAATATAGAATATAGAATTTTATATACAGAATATTGTATATGTTAATTGCAATTTCTTGACAAAATAACAATATTAATTAAGTACTATTACACATGGTTGTCATTTATCTATTTTTTGGATTTATTGTATTTTTGATTGAGATATTAAAACTTTTCTGTTCAGGCGTTTAAAAATGAGTTCACAAGTCAACGTGGGAGAATAATTCCGATCTCATGGAATGTACATGTAAATAAACACGGTGCCTTTTGTTAGTTTTGAAATGCCATAGTTGCTAAAAAAACAACAACTAATAAACACGTTTAATTAGTTTTATTTCCATTTTTGAATCTGCAAATTTTCCCGTCCCTCCTCGCATGGTCCTGCCCCATGTGTGTATCCTTGAAACTGCATCAATTTTGTTTAAGGCCACAGATACAATTAGCAAAGCTAGTGCAATAAATTAGCAAATTTAGTGCTTATTTTGGTGCATTTAAATAAAAATGCCACTCCTTGTTGAGGGGAGGGATCAAGCGTGAGCAGAGCACGTACACTAAAATGCGGGACAGTTTGCAAATATCTCAAACATGTTTCAATTAAATTGAAAACCACTTCAAGTGTGTTTTATTGTGTAAATAATATTCAACCATGGCAGAAACTTCCAAAAAAGTTCATTTTGCATTGAAAACCCCCTTTAAACTAATTTAATTTGTTAGACTTTGATTTTAAAAACAAAACATTTCAAAAGCCTGCCTAATTTGGTTTTTAAAAAGTGTTTGAAATCTGATGTAAGACGGTTTAAATGAACTATTTTTAGGTTATGCCAATTTCTAAACACATAAAATGGCATCACTTTCATAACTGTGCTGCTTAACGAGTCATTTTTAATATCTTTGTCTCCTAATCCCGGTATTAAATGTTGAGTCAAAGTTCCTCATTTGCCCACTAATAGAAATGATTCATGGGTCAAGACTTATGACTGCTAAACAAACACAGACATCTACAGTACAGTGAATTCAATTTCATTTAAAATAAAAAATGCTGACCTTTTTTTGACTCTGCGGGGCCACCAAAGGGATCATTAATTCTAATAAATGAAAATCAGATGCACTTGAAGCACCATCTCGATGTCACGAACAAGAAGGAAAATGATGAAGAAAAAGAAAAGGTTGATGTGCTGCCTGGATCTGTCCGTCTCCAACGTAATACACAATTACCCGAGCAAAAAGTGACATATGCCCCTTTTTATGTCTTACGGCTAATGGTTTCACATTATAAGGCATGAATACTCATTAAAGTTGACAAATGACCCCCCTTTATTCATCTATTATCAGATTGCTCTCAGATGGTCAAACTCGTAACAATCAACCGCACATTCATGCATGACTATCATCACATAGAAAAGGACGGCTTGCAGATGTCACATCATTTAGATGAAAATACAAAGTAACACATATAGGCACATATTCACAATTATAATGAAAGGTTGCAGGATCGTAACAGGAACTGAGGAACCTTTTTTCTTGCAAATAATTTAAATACAGTGTGATGTGTCTATGTGATGGCCTTAACATACAAGAAGTTGGTAATTAAAAGAAAAGTAATTGGCTTTAACCATAAAACAACATTTCAGAAATTGGACCCAAAATGAGTGAGTCATGGATGAGTCATCTGGATTAAAACGTCTATTTCTTGGTGGAGTCATAGTTTCTGCAGACTTATTGGAGATTTTTTAATAATTGATGTTGAAGGCTGGATGTAGCAGCATGATCCATTTACCCTAAACATGGTGGAGATGTCATTTACTTTAAACTTCATTTTCCACTGCTGTTTTCTCCTTTTCCCCCTATGAAGTCATTCTTTTTTTAATCATTGCTCACAGGGGCCATTTAGCTTTTTATTATAGACACAGGAGGAGGAAAACGAGGGAGTACAACCTGTACGCCCATCAGACAACCTCACACGCACAAAGATGGACGATTTGAAAGAACCAATGGGATTCCAAGTGGTGGCCACTGATGTGAAGCTAAATTAAACTGTATCACCTGTTATTGTTTTTTGTTTAGTTTGTGTCTCAAGACAAATTTAATAAAACACTGTTAGGCCCACATCCGCAGAGCCCTGTGGTCTATAATTACACCTGAATATGGAACGAAACACTGTTCCCAACAGTAGTCATCAACTATTGACAGCACTCAGGTTGACGTTAATTGCACACCCTTGACATTTAGACAGCTCAGTACTTACTTACTACACACACATGCTCACACACACAAACATCTTTTTCACAAGTCTGTCACATTGCCCTTGACTGTCTGAAAGATAGCTCAGTGTGCATATATAGTGTAGTTGACAGCTATAGGTTTGTGACAGGCGTTCAGGCGGTGACCCAGAATAGCTGAAATTAAATATTGATGTGCACCCAAGACCGAGACAGATGACAGAAGCCAAAGTATTTTTGCTAAAAGTGAAGCAAAAAAAAAGTGAAAAACTAAACACTTTAATAATGTTTGACTGAGTTCAAACTGATTGTTGTTCTTTTTCATAAAAGCCTTAACACCACAAACCAATTTTGGGGGTTGATTTTCAATGAAGAGTACGAAGGAATTACTCATATTTTGTTTGGTTGCAATGGAAAGTAGAAACTAGTCATTTGTCTGAATATTTGAAGGTAATCATGTGTCCAAAACCTGGTGTTACAGAGGCATCTTAAACTGGACTCTTAAAGGATCGATCTCATGCAAAATGAACTTTTCAGAGCTTTTAACTTTAAATTTGTGCTTCAGAAACATGTTCAATGTTCCGTTCCGTCATCTTCTGCTTGTTCCAGGGCCGGGTCATGGGGCCAACAGCCTCAAATGGGAAGCCCAGGCTTCTCTCACCCCGGCTGCATCCTCCAGCTCACCCAGAAGGATCCCAAGTCCTTCCCCAGCCAGCTGTGAGACAGTCTCTCCAGCAGGTCCGGGGTCTGCCCCTTGGTCTCCTCCCGGTGGGACGTGCCCGAAACACCTCGCCCCACATTGAGTAGAAAATCAATGTGATTTTCAAATTGATTACTACATTTGAGGATTTTTTTAAATCTTTTTCTTTGACTCATCATGTACAAAGAAATACAAAACTCAAACATGGGGAAAGTTTTTTATGGAGACAATGTATTTTAATGAAAGATATATCCTCCTTTTCAATTACATCTCCAAGTAAAAATCTCAACAAGAAAGTTTTTAGATCTCCATAAAAAATCAGTTATTCATGGAACTTTTCCACACACTTGGGTTTAAGCCCAAAAAAGCTGCCTCGCACCTCAACCCAACCGCCAAGCAACCATGTCTGACGCCAGTTTATTTTGCTCCACTTAGGATTTTCTCTTGCTGATGTAATCACCGTTAAAAGTGCTAAAACGTCTATTTCGGGATGACTTGTGATCATTGGTAAATATTCAATTTTCCAAAAGATGACACACAATGAGAAAAGTAGCTGGACTTTGTTTTTGCTAAGCAACATTCCAAAATTTGTAAAAATGTGAGAGATAAAGAAGAAGAAATAGAAGAAGTAATTAGGATCAATGTAATGGATCAAGTAATTAGGAGCAATGGAGAGTGTGAAAAAGAGGTGAAGAAGCGTGTGCAGGCAGGCTGGAACAGGTGGAGAAAAGTATCAGGTGTGATGTGTGACAGAAGAGTTTCAGCAAAAATGAAAGGGAAAGTGTACAAAACCATGGTGAGACCCACCATGCTGTTTGGTCTAGAGCAGGGGTGCTGAGGAAAAGACAAGAAACAGAGCTCTGAACTCTCCATACCAGTGTCCGAAGTCTGCGCTCCTCCTCCTACTGCCTCTACCGATCAAGGACCAGACCCTCCACTATGGGGGGCAGGGCATTCCGGGGAGCTGCTCCACAGCTCTGAAACGCTCTTCCCGAGAGCTTGCGGGCTCCGCAAGCGTTGAGATTTTTTTAAAAAAGACTGGCGACATTTTTATTTCAAAAGGCTTTTTAGCAAAGTTTTTAGGGTTTGACGTTGTGTACTTTTATTGTTTATTATTGTTTTTAATCATTTGACGTCTGCTTTAAGGTCTCGACTGGAAACGTAAAGTGCTTTACAAATAAAATGTATTGTTATTAATCCATATGGTGCACATTTAATGCAAAATGTGTATTTAACAACAGGATATTGATCTGAAATTAACTGATAGTTTAATTAAATACAATTTAAATAGCTTTAGGTTATACAGTAACAGTTGAAACAATACATAATACTTTGTAAATGTAACTGGGTCATTGTAATAATCCAGAAATGCCTCTGTGATAAAAATAAAAGTTCTCAAGTCCGTCTACAACAAAACAGGAACTTTTGACAAAGACATTTCAAAACACTTAAAACATCAAAGACAGAGAGAAAGGAGTTTAATGTTCCAAAAACTTATAAGTGCTGTTATTGTGCTATAAATAGCACAATATATGCTGCACATACATTTTTGACCGAGACAAGTCCATCACTAACATCAAAAGTGAATGTTTTGAATAGATATGTACATAAAGTGGAAATGACCCACATTTTAAAACTTAGGGTAGTAAATGATAAATGAAGTCCATACATGCAGATAATGGTCTGCTTTTAACCATGTAAAAGCTAATAAAACATGAACATATCTGAGCTCATCATCATCTCCAAATAAACTTCAAAATATACAATTTTTTATGAGATTTTAAAAGGACAAAAACGTGTGTCCTTTTACTATTAAAAATAGCATTTCTGCACTAAAAGGCATATTATAAAAGGCTGCTGTTGAGGTGATTGATCCAAACCCTAAAACCATGTTCCGGTAAATCAATGAGTTCAGTGAAGTTTAAATGAAGCATAATGCTACATAAACACAATGTATAACATCATTATTTCTTTTTTACAGATTTTGCCTTTTTTCTGGTCCATTGCTTTCGTAATAATGGCTTAAGAGCAGCTGACGGCCATAAAACTAATGAATTTGCAGTATGGATGGTGACAGCTTTGACTAATAACCTGGCACAGCATACGCAATGTATGTGAGTGTCTGTGCACGCACATGCACATGTGTGTCTTTCCATTAAATCCCATTCTTCTTCATCTCATTACCCTTAAAATCTTTCATTCCTCCTGCAGTAGGCAGTACTATTTTCAGACTCCGTATTTCCATATTTCAGATCAGAGGTGGTAATAAAACATGAACTGAGTGTATGTGTGACCGTGTGACACTTCAAGTACACAAACACCTGTGATGTTCACATTCATTTAAAAAGACATCACTGCCATACTCTGCCAGGGTAAAGCCTGATTTGTTTGGTGTTTCCATTTTAAAACCACATTTGATATTCTGTAGTGAGTAACTTACTTTAGTTCATAAAGCTAGCAAGAGATTTTGAAAAGTAACTATTAAAAGAGTTAACTTTTCATTTCAGTTCTGTATTTAAACTCAAAGCACACTTTAGTTGTGAAAAGACATGACAAGTTAAGATAAAAAATAAATAATTGCATCATCTCTTGTTGAATTGCTTTTCTTTTTCTCCTAAAACAAAGAAAAGCAAGTTCCAAAAAAACCCAAAAACAAGTTCCAAAGCTCCAAATAAAAAATTAGCAAATACAAAGGATTTCTTTGGTTAAACAGCATATTACACAACTGGTTCAATGGTTACAGATGGACATTTGTCCATATTCAGTACTGGTTCGACTGCAGGAAGGAAACTGCCCCAGAAGCTGCTCTTCCAGATGTTTCTCAGTCCCCTTCCTAGGTGGAGAGGTCAGAAAAGTCCTACAGCAAGGTTCGATGAATCCTCCATGATGTTCAAGGTCCTTTCTCAGTACAATGCTTTGCACAGGTCCCAAGGGTTACTGTTTTGATCCACCCGCTAACCCCTCTGGCCCTTTTTTTCAAATCATAATTTGTCCTGTGCCTTAATTCTTCACCTGATCCAAATAGTTTGTGCCTGATGTTTAAACTTAACGTATTATTCCTAAAATTTGGGCATGCATGGCCACACTGATGGGGTGCATGTCTCTGAATAAGCTATTTGCAAAAAAGAAAAAAAAAATCTGCAGGGCAGAAAAAATTGGCTCAGGACGGAACCCGTACCAGCACAAGCTGCACATGTGTGCTAGCACTATTTAAAGTGCTATTTAGCGCTATTTTAAGGGAGAAAGAATATTGCATATACATCACATTATTTGCACAATCCATATTTGGAGTTCTAGGAGTGTGGTTGGGGTTGAATGGAAATCTAGTTGGCTTAGATACGTCTAAGATTTCTTCTTCTTTTGGTATTTTCCTTTGAGGGTCATCACAGCAAGTCAGTTTCTTTCATATAAACCTCTCTGCTGCATCCTCTTCGGTCACGCCAACTATCTTCATGTCTTCCTTCATTGTATACATGAACCTCCTCTTTGGTCTTCCTCTGGGCCTCTTACCTTGTGATTCCAAACCCATCATCCTTCTGCCAATGTACTCTCTCTCCTCAGCACATGTTCAAACCATCTCAGTCTGGCCTCTCTGACTTTATCTCCAGAATCTCTAACATGGGCTGTTCTTCTGATATGCTACTCTCTGATCCTGTCCATCCTGGTCACTCCCAGAGAGATCCTCAGCATCTTCATCTCTGCTACCTTCATCTACAAGATTTTACAAGATACTATGTAAAGCTTTAATTGCATAGAGAGTTCGCTCAACCAAAAATGTGCGCAAGTCTCTATGAATGAGCTCATGTTTTCAGAGACCAAAAATGTTACCTAAATGTAGGTTTGATTGGAGATGTGGACTTTGTAGATTTCATTTTTTGTTTGTTTGATTGATTATAAAAATGCAGCACAGTTAAATGTAAATACATGTATAAGGATAGGCAGTATAAGCTATACTTCAGCCTGTTCCTTTTTCTTTGGTCTATTTGTTTCTTTGTTATATATGGTGTTAAGATATTGCAAAGTTTGACCAAATGAGTAAAATGAATGAATAAAACATAAAAGGACTGATTATGCAAATGTAAAGAAGTGACCTGAATGCACTTCTAAAAACACTACTCATGAAGTTGTCCAAAAACAGAGGACAACGAAAGGGTTCTCTCGAACTTGTTGAGCTCAAAAGACTTTTTTACTTAAGAAGGGTGATTGTAATTGAATTGGCTTCAAAATAAAAAAAAAATGTTTAGATAATGCCAGTATCTGCATTAAGAAAAAGTGAAACACATTGACTAGAACATTGACTAGATGTGAACTCTGATCACATTTGATTTTTGAGTCTAACTGGAAAAGCGTAGTTGAGCGTTAGATGAAAATAAGACCAAAATAAGACCAGAAGACAAAGTTTTAAATAAAAGCAGCTTTCTGATCTGGTATAGGAGCCTGAACTTTTCTTTTAGAAGATTGAAAGACGCCAAAAAGAAAGGAAAACCAAACCAAAAATGGCTTTACAGAGAGGCTGCTTCAAATGTTTTGGGGTTGTTTTTTTTTTTTTTGTTTTTTTTTTTGCACCAATAGATCAAAAGTTACACAAGAGAACGATGGAAGTCAAAACATCCAGCACCACCTCAGACACCCCACTAAAGATCTCCATATAGACAACTTAAAAGACAAGCTAGAACAAGAAGACTTCTGAAGAGAACATTTGTTATAAAAAGATAAGAAATAAGACTGAAAGCAGAGGGGCTTTTCATGTGGAGAATGTTCAGATAGTTTCCGATGCCAGCTCAATGTGGGTGAAATAAGGATAAGGTGGACACAGAAACATCCATTATTGTTTCAGAAATCTTGTCTTTAGACACAACTTAATAAGATTTCTGTGAAATAATAAGCTTTTGTGAAATAAAATAGCAGTTCTCCAATCAATCCTTTGAGCACCAACAGCAATTTGTTCCACTGCAGACGTTCTTTTCAAAAAATTGTAATTTAGTGCTATTCGGTGAAGAAATTAACTCAATAACTCTATGTCTGCTACTGGCAAGTCTTCTAGGTTATGATTGAAGTATGCAGGTTCACCCGAGCCCCTAGTTTTCATATGTATGGCTAGTACATCAAACTTTTTGAATATTTGGAAATATTTTTATTAAAAAAGCAGTGTGCACGATCTACATTGAAGTTTGGCTTGTGCTTCTTTCCTCCACAATTAGAAATGCATCCGTCTCTATGGTAACCTGGGTTTGGCTCTCAGGTTTGGCTGACTCTCAGTGAGCACCTCATCCTCTTCCTTGGCCCCTTTGCCTGGGGCAGCCAACTCTCCCAAAATTGATGTCCAAAAGGGAGGTGATGTCGTTGACAGATTTGCGGAGGAAGTTTCGTTCATCCTCCAGAGGCTCTGTTAGTTTCTGGAAATAGGATTTTTTTTTTTTTTTTTCTTTTTTAGAAATGTAGGGCACTTTCTTTCCATCTGAAAAACACAGGCAGGTTATTGCAAAAAGTGTAGTGAAGAGTTCATTTGGACATACCACACCAGGAAAGCCTCACCAGGATGAGGCTTTCGTCCAAAGCAGGAGGAAAGCCTCACCCTGGTTCCTGAACTAGTATAACTGGTATTAATATAATTGTATTAATTACACCAGTTGATACAATTTTTTAACCAAAATTCCAACAATCATATGTAGCCTAAGATGTAATCAGAACAACTTACCAGGGAAGCATTCAAATTAAATGCCAGAGCCATATTGACTGGCCACTCCTCTTTCCAACTCACACATTATGCAGATGACACTCAGATTTACATCCACGTCATGGCAGTTGATTTTGAACCTGTTGATTCACTCTATCAATAATAATAATACATTTTATTTATACGTCCATTACGTTTATCAATACGTCCAACAGGTCAGTGTGTGGAAGAGAAATAACTTTCTCTAACTAGACACACACAAGACTCATTTAACAATGTTTAGCCTGCAAAAACAGAATGAATGTGACCTTGAGTCTCTTTCACTAAAACGTGCAAGTCAGGTTGGAAATCTAGTCATAGACTCAGACATCAACTTCAATGTTAAAACTCGAATATTATCTTTTTGCCGTTTTAGGATTGAAGGTGTGCCCAAATCAAACTTAGAAAAACTTCTTCCTGCTTTCATCTTGAGAAACTAAAATTAGTGAAATGGTCATCTGTATCTTGACTCACCAAAACAGGTGTTAGTCATCTTCAATACAACTAGAAACTGTGGTTTTGTTCCTGACAAGAACTCATTTTAGCACTGTCCTTGGGTATCTATACCAGCTCCCTAAAGATCAGGTACTTTAAAACAGCCTGGTTGTGTTCAAGTCTGTCCATGGCTTGTTCAGTGTGAACTGTGCTCTACAAACAAACTGCAATGCCTTCTCTATACTGTTTCCAGTAGTGTCAGCATCACTTTTTTGTTGAATTAAATATGGTAGTAACCAGTTAGCCTCGACGTTTTGCAGTGCGAGCAAAACCTGGGACGCTTTAACTTAATGAAAAGCTTAGGAAAATGTGTTGTCGTCATGTTTTTTTCATTCGCGTCTAATTTGACTCACACATTGTGTTTATTTTTTATATTTTGGTACTTCAGACAATTTGGCTTTCACTGAAACGTGTTTCTATTAAAAAAAAACGGGCATGCATTTGTTTTACTTTGACTTCAGTAAAAAAAGAATGGATGGATTATATTTAATTGCTCTCACAGTTAACAGTGTTTGCTTTCTTGCTTTCTTTCCAGATTTGCTGAACAGCCGTCGGTGTAAGTCGTAAGCACAGCTGGTCGCCATTTCAGAGCTAGGAGCACATCTGTCTGATTTTATCTGTGGAGGTATAGCTGGTTTCATACGCCTTTAACGGGGGTTTTAAACAGTTCCACAATATATGTGGAATGACGGAGGGAAAGCATATGGGGTCCCATTCACATCCTACTCACATTTTATGGGCAGCACTTAGTCTAACAGTTTGCTGACAGCTAGAAATTTTTGCTGTTTGTAAATCAGGTTCTTCTTCAGAAATTTTCCTTCCCGGCTAACCACATGACTATGGGTTGTTGTTTTTTTCCTCTTCTCTTTACAATCCTTTTTTGTGTTTCTGAGAATAAAATGTTCATTTTGTATGATAAAAGTGAGTCTGCCTTTTCACCAGTTTAAATCAGATGTTGGTCCATTGAGTCAATTACTGGTGCACTGTAATATACTGTAAACACTAAAAACTCAAGCAGATGTCTCTCTGGTGTACCACCTTTGTTGCAATCGTCCAAAAAGGTGAACATCTAACCCGGGCTTGAGCCAAACATCTTCCACTTCATTGTTGCCCCTGGCCACCTGCCTGGTTTACCGCCTGCTTAATCATCACCTGCTCCTAAACAGCTGTCTGTAACCAAACACACACATAATTCACAGCTGCTGCTCAAGACGAGTGCATGTCCACATCTGTATGAGGTTGTACATACAAACACACACATGCAGTACACACACAGCTGCTGGACACAGCTGCTGCTTAGATTTTGGACAGAAAGTTTTAGGCATAACAAAACAAGCGTAACGACACCGTATACAGCTGCTTACCACATGTACCCACTCTGTCCACCTGGGGTGCGTGTGATTAGGAGGAGGCAAAGTCTGATCAACTGATTGAGATTAAAGACAAACACACAGAGTGGTGTAAAGCAGAAAATGAATGCACCAGAGTCTTCAAATGGGAAAGGAAAGCGAGAGACCGAAAAATATGGAGAAGCTTAAATTGCATAAATTCCAATCTTGATAATAGAAAAAGACTGGATTAAATTAAAGAAACAGACCTCACTCCGTCTCGCTCCCCTAATCAGATTTGCAACTGGAAAATAAGTTTTTAATATGTTTAAATACTGATCTCCATTCTGGGCAGTGTCACGGGTCCACAGGTATGTGCTGACAATTCCATTATTCACTGAAAAAATAAATACAAATGGGATCCCACCTCTTATGTTACTCCAAGAAGCTGGTCGATACAAATGGGATTTGACAAACAGGGTGCCTTTCTAGAACTGAACAGATCAGGTGCATCTGAGAGGTTCCATTCATCAAAACTGCAGTACTTTGTATCAGGTTCCTTATTTGGAAAATGCAAGGCTCTGACACTGCAAGAAAATATGGACCAACATTCACCTGATGTGAACAAGAACCAGAAAAAGAAGAGTTTAAACCTGAAAATAGTTTGTATTGAACTAAAACGCGGATGCCTTTTGCCAGAATTTTCTCATCATAGAGATGTTGAGAAATGAGATAAGAGCTCCTCACCCTATCTGAGTTGCCCCTGCGACCGGGCCCCAGATGAAGGTGTTCCTGTTATAAATGTCTTCCTATTTGCTCCCCTTATACACTTCCATTTGGTTTGCACATGCACAAGCAGCGGTGCCTTGCTAAGGGCAATCCAGAAATAATCCCAGGTGAGGGGAAGTGCTATTAAAAGCAAGTTTGGTGAGAATTCTTATTTAGAGGCATGAAGCAACACAATCAGAACTTCAACATTGAGAAAGTGTTTACAAAAACAAGGGCTGATGAAGAGGAAACTATTTTGGACAGAAGCCAAGACTTGTGTACGTTTTAAACCATAGGAATAGCTTTTTTTTTTTCTTTTTCGCCCCATTAGGTCATATATTGAGAATCCTTTTTTGCCAATTCCAGAAAGGAAGCAGCGTAGAGAGACAAACAATGAATATTTGGGCTTGTAGTCAGTCACTTCAAGGTTTAGGAGCCATTAAGCCTGCTTTTGGGATGGTGATTCAGGGTTTGACCTGGCAAATACTTTGAGGTCAGAAAAAAGTGTATTTATGTTCTACTTTGCAACCAACTCATTAATACTTTCAAAAAGTATTAAATTCACACCATTGTATTTATCTGTGAATAATACAATAAATACTCATCTACAGTCCAGGTTTTTATTCTTAGGAAGAGGTTTTTTTAGATTCAGTTGTTCAACACACACAACAAAACAGGTTGTTGTAAACTGTTTTGGGGATACACAAGGGCCAGAGGCCCCACATTTTAAATGCAAAGAATTATTTGGCTTTCCGAGCCCTAGGCTGTAAACACAACCTGGTTTGAAGATGGTTCTAGCCTGTGGTGGTTTTTGTAATAAAAATGATGGGACTACTCAGTATGAGTTATAAAAAATATCCAAGTTTAATGCATTGGGAAGATTTTCAACAAAAAGTTCAATTTTTTAATGGCAGATTATTTATATTTTATGATTTCTTTACAAATCTGTCTTTCTTTAGAATTTTGTTGATGTAAAGGACGTGATGGTGATTTAGTCAGACCTTCAGTCGGAGAAACAATTTTCTCAAGCATGAAACTGCTTGTTTCCAACATAAAGACAGCAGGGAGGTAACATCATGAGGACACCACAGCAGTAAAGGAACAGAAGTAAAAGCGTTTTCTTTCCAGTCAGTGCTAACTCAGAGCATCTACACAAAATAAAAACTTAAAGTGCAACACAGGCAGGTTCTCCATCTGTGGCTAACCTCACACTTTGTAGCCGTGCTTGTTTTACTCTCTCTTTCCTTCGTTGTCCACGTATGTAGACTTGCTCTTTGCATTCATTTCCAACCTTTGGAACTTCTTGCCTACCATATCCATGTTATTTACTAGCTCGGCTTTCACCGAACAAAGCCCTGCTTTTTATGTGTAATTACACATCGTTGTCAAAAAAAAAAAGAAGTTAAAGTAGAGAAGTAAAATAAAGAAGTTAAAGTGGGGGGAGACAGTGGCTCAGTGGTGGAGCATTCCCCCACGAACTGGAAGGTAACCGGAAGTTCGCGGGTTCGATTTCCACTGAGTGCACGTCTAGGGTCCTTGAGAAGACACCTAACCCCCCATTTCTCCCACCAGTGGTGCTGTCGTGGCAGCCTGCTGCGGTGTAGCAGTACAGCACACAAATTTCCCATGTGAGGGATGAATAGAGGATGTAAAAAAAACAGATCTTTCAGTTTCAATCAAGGAAAATGTAGATTACAACATATTCTTCAAGGACATGTGAGCTAGCAAGAAGACTAATTACATTATCATTATTATTTCTATCACTCTCTTGTGTAGATGTTAACCTTTCCATTTCAGAAACCTACAACACTTTCTTGACTCGAGAAGAATTTGTTGGTTCCAAGGAGCAAATGTTTCATTAAGACATTATACATTGACGTTATAAGTTAATAGCCCTCTCTAAGTATTATTATTAGTAATCACGAGTCTGGACCAAAGTGAACAAAAGCCAGCATTGACTGTTGATTGAACAGAGCTGATGTGCATGGCTTCATCAGCAGTAATTACGTTGAACCCAACTTGAAGTTTATTTTTACATTTAATATGTAAAAATGATCAATTGTTGGGGTTTTATACTCGGGCGAAAAAGGATTTGATGGAGACGCATATTTTTCATACAAAAGGAGCTATAAAACAGATTGGTAGGAATGGTGTACTTTATTTTTGTTGTTTTGGAGAGCTTTTCTGTACAGCCATAAAGAGTTGTGTCCTTGGACTATGCCTGGTAATTAAACTCCTCTTCATAATAATTTAAATGTTTCAAAAGTAGTTTTTAAAGCTTTTGCTCAATGTTCATGTCAAACTCAGATGCTTTCAAGCTCTACTTTGTGCTATTTCCGTTCTTCATTTTGTCCGAGAAAATGAAAAAAGTGATTCACAAAGAAAAAATATGAATATTGCTGAAGAAATATGCAACAAGGTTGAACTATTTTTCTTCAAATCTTTTTTATTTGTTTATGTCATGATTACTGTTACTGTCAAATGGAAATGGACGGTTAGTTTTCCCATCTACTTTGGCTTTCATCAGCGCCTCCTCCTGAGCAGTTGCTGTATTTTTAAAGAAGGGATTTTGTTCTTTTCTGTTGTTTTCTACTTATTCGGGGCTGGATCTGCAGGGGCAACAGCCTCAGATGAATAGCCATGGCTTCTTTCACACCGACAACATGCTCCAGCTCACCCGGGAACATCTCGAGGCGTTCTCCAGCCAGCTGTGAGACATAGTCTCTTCAGCGGGACGATGGTCTGCCCCTGGGTGTCTTCCCAGTGGGACGTGCCCTAAACACCACCAGCGAGGCGTTCGGGAGGCATCCTAACAAGATGCCCGGACCACTCTCTCGACCCGGAAGAGCAACGTCTCTACTCTGAGCTCAGAGAACCCAGCCACCCTGTGGAGGAAGTTTTAGTTTAGCTGCTTGCTCCACCCACAGCTGACCATGGGTGAGGGTAGAATAGGAGATCGACTAGTAAATCGAGGGCTTTGCTTTTCCACCATTTTTAAATGTTGAATGTTACTGTAATGTAGAATGTTACTACCTTCATTTACAGTAGATGAGTTAATGTCTATCTTCTACCTCTGAGTGCGTGCACTTCAATGAAGTTTCTTAAGAAACCCTGTAAACAAAGTAAACATTTCATTGTGTCTTTAAAGCATTCGTTAGCACAACCAAGCTAACTAAGGAAGTTAGCATCGCCGACAAGCTAGCATTAGCTTGAAGTTAGCATGCTGTTTGCACAAAATATGTGGAAAACTTTAAGTTTCTGACCACCAAGCCTCTTGGTTGCTGTTGCCGCCATGGTGCGTGACTTTCTCGTGGCTGCTGGTGTGTTGTGTAGACGGTGTGAACGTGCAGCATTGTGGGGGCGTGCCACCGTGAGAGACAGAATGCAGCCGCCGTGCTTTTTCTTTTCACAGACAGAAATGTGAAAGTCTGACGCCTATTTCGTTACATTTTCGTCTCGTCAACAAAAACTTGCAAATGTCTCGTCACATTTTCGTCGCCAAAATGTCTAATTTATTTTGTTATCTTTAAGTCATCGTCATGAAAAAATGCTTTGGCAACAAAATCATTTTGTTGTCGTCATCGTTAACGAAAACAACAAAGCTTTAAACCAGCTTGGTATTCCAGTTTTTATCAGTTTATTGGTGCAAATGAGCTTTTCTGTCTTTGACTGTCCTTCCTGTCTGTCTACCTACGTTTCGTTTAAACTTGTCCTGTCCACCACCAGGTGGCTAAATTTCTTATATAAATGCTCCATAAACCTTTTTGCATTCCTCTGTTCAGTCTGCTCGTGGTTTCTGCTCCCAGTGAAAGCTCACACTGTCACATTACACATATAAATCGTTCTCAAGGTATTTTCTACAGCACGAGGAGGGGGGCGGTGGCGTAAGCAGTCTAGTGCCTCGGGGTGGAAGTATCACCAAGCTACTTATCCAGTCACTGGATTGTCCATCACCCCATTTAGTCTATAAAACGCATTCATAAGCGCTTTCCAACAAGCACGTGCACGAATGTGTATCGGATCTAATTAATGTCTTATCGACTCTGCTGGTGTATTTATGATTTTATTGATGTGGTCATTATGAATCACTTTCTTCGTACACTGCAGTGCATTTGTGTGAGACCAACTTAAACCCTCACAGGAACTCACATCATCATCACCCTGACAGTTGACAGCAAAATCCATTTTAAATCTATAGGTTCATTTTCCTGTTTTCCTTCCACTCTTTCATCCCTCTTCATCCCCATCTGCAACAAGCAGATGCTGCACCGTTATGTGCAATTAATTTCCACGAATATCATAAACATGCACTGAAACTAAAAACAGAGAAAATAGGATTGACAAACAGTGGATTGTTGTATTATTTTTGTACTCAACACATTTGAAGAATTCTCGCCAGTGGCATCACCCCATTTCTGCTTCTGTCTGTCTCTTTTCAGTCTCGTACCTTTCATCACTTTTCTCTGATATTTCACTTCCTGTCAACATTTTTGTCTTCCTCTGTTTTTTCTCAATTGTTTCTCTTCTTCATCTTCAAGCAGTTTTGTGTCTTTTCTGCACATTTCTTTAATCTCTGTCGGCTTCTCTTCCTTCTTTTAAATAGTTCCAAATAGCTTTTTGTTCATCTCACAAAAGAAGAACCTTTGAACTATTACGGTTGAGTATGAAAGGAAATGTGCAAACCAGGGAATCTTTCTTTGTTTTATTTCCTCTCACAATTTTTCTTTCATTTTGATGTGTTTTATGCCTGCGTTTTCACAAAGAATTGTTGTTTATCTGTTTTTATTGTTAATACATTTTTTAATTAGTTTCATTTGTAACCAAGTGGCAAACTGCACATTTTACATGATTAGTTTTTCTGTCTAATAATTGTTTTATGGACTCTTTTTATTTTGTTATATTCACAAGTGAACAAGCAGTCTACAAACAAGTGATTCAAAATCTTAAGTAATTTTAAATATTTAACAAGATACAAAATTTATCTTTCCCCATTCTATAGCAAGGCTATTTATTGGTGCTGCCCTCAGGCCTCCTGGGATTGCACCATCTCGTACACGCCCAGGAAACTTTCAAATGTTGTCTCCTTTAGTACTGGAAAGAAAAGAAATAATGGTTCAATAAAGCAACAAACAAGGTCAAAATAATCTTAATACATGTATCAACAAAATGATTTGTGTCGACAAAGTTAACTGCAAAGCTCCCTTCCGTTCCGTCTTCTTCTGCTTATCCAGGGTGGGGTCGCAGGGGAAACAGCGTTAGATGGGAAACCCAGGTTTCTCTCACTTCGGCAGCATCCTCAAGCTCCCACCGGAGGATCCCGAGGTCGTCCAGCTGTGAGACAGTCTCTCCAGTTGGTCCAGGGGTTGCCTCTGAAGCTCCTCCCAGAGGGACGTGCCTTAAACACCTCACCAGCAACGCTTTTAGGAGGCATCATAACCAGATGACTGAACCACCCCATCTGGCCTCTCTCAACCTGGAGGTGAAACAACTCTACTCCGAGCCCCTCCTTGATGGAAGGGCGCCTCACCCTATCTGTGAGTGAGGGGAAAAATGCAATGCAAAAATGGAAGATTATATTTATCCTAAATATGGTGATACATGAGTGTTTACTGATATTATTAGCATTGTGGTAGCAGAACTTGCTGTCGCAGTTGCATACTTTAACATGGAAATTCACATTTAGAAGAAGTGAGACCATCTGAAACATTATGAGGAATTAGACTGACCACAGGAAAGTTATTACAAAATATTCTCTGCAAAAATTAAAACTAGCATCAAATAGTAATTCAGGAGTTTTTAGCACAGGAGAAAAGGCTTTGAAGGCCTTAACTGATCGCCACTCTTATGGTAATCGCCTATGATAATCTCAGAAGCAACTAGACATTTGATTACTTTAGCTGACGGATTTTTCACTGGAAAATCTTATTAACTTGGCCTCAAAAATGCCAATAATAATTTATCTTTTCATTTGGATGAAGTTGATAGAAAATTTCAAACTTACGAGAAATTGAAGTTGGAAACAAAAAAAGAAATCTTTCCAATTCAATATTGAGTTCAAATTTTCTTCTTCTTTTGTCCCGCCTTGCCTGCAATCACTGTCTGTGGCATGTAATAAAACCATGCTTCAATATCGTCTGTCTGGGTCTGTCGTGCATGTTACTCTGAGAAAGAAGAATGAATAAGTACTCTTCATTGTCAGTGTAAAGATATTAGTGCAGATAGATTAAAAATATGTTTGAGTGGCAGAGACATTATTGCTTAGTCGCGCTGGTTTCAAAAGACTCACACGGAGCGAATAGACCTGCTTCAGTCAGAAATATATATCCTCAAATATTTGATCTTTGAATCAGAATGAACAGAAAAGGTAATTTTATTTACAGATGCAACAATGCTGATGAGAGTCATGAGACATTCATAAAGTATTACTTTTTTTATTAAAAAGAGGCGTTTGCTTTGGAAAACGACTCCCAGAACAAACAACAATTATATTGAAGCTAGTTTAACTTTTCTTTCATAAAGGTGACTTTGTAATCTGCAGTGTAAGTTACAGTTTTTGTTCTGAAAGCTTCAGAAAGTTTTGAATAGAATTTATTTTGAAGTAAACGAATGTGTAAAAAAATTTAATTATTGCCCTATTTTGTGGTTTCATTCATGTTGTTTGTGTCTGTTATAATATGGAATGTTGAAGGCAATATGGGAGGCTATAGCTCAGTGGTAGAACTTTGCTCTTGGATCTGGCCCAGGCGTGGCCGGATCTTGAATCTCTCGAACTTCGTGGGGTTGAATCCCACTGAGCTCATGTCTAGGTGTCCTTGGGGAAGACACCTAACCCCCCGTTTCTCCCACCATTGGCGCCGTCTTGGCAACCTGCTGCAGTGTAATGCAGCACACAAATTTTTTTGTTGAGGGATGGATAAAGTATATATTCTTCTTCTTCAATTCCTACATGTTGGAAAAGATTTACTTTTGTGTCTGTTGATAGTTTAATTGCTTTTCTTTCTTATGCTTCCATATCTTTTCTTTCCAATTTCAAGCAAATGACAAGAATTGCCACCATCTAGAGTAGAGATCTTTTCTATTTTTGAGTTGTTGAGGCCACTTTTGGGGCCTTTGGGTCAAGTTCTTCGAAAAGAAGATGTAAGATTTGAAGTCAAGAGGCAAAAATTAGTGGATCTTCAAGAATCTTAGGGGAAAAGGAGCAGATTCTGACTGAGACTTTAATCTCTGGCTTTGAGAAAGGAACAACTTCAGGAATTCCCATGCAAAATTATGGGAAGCAAGAAATTTAAGCAGCGGCCAAACTCCACCTTCTTTATTTCTGAGAAATACTGTATTTTAACAAACTGTTGGCTCTGCTTCTTTGGAGCAGAAAATAATTTTTACCATCTTTTTCTTCTTTTTCTCCTCGAGGCAATGCAAGTAAAAACTTTTCACAATACTTTTTTGTTTTTGTCATATTCTTTTGTAAATTGTTTTTGGGAAACTGGGTACGAACAAAGAAATTTCAATCCATATAGAAGAGATTTCATGCAAAATAAACTTTATGAAGGTTTTTTCATGTTAAATAATTGAATTGAATGTACTTTATTTATCCCAGAAGGGAAATTTGAGTGCTGCAGTGTTACATTCATACAATCTAATACAACGTTGTGAATGGCAAGTAATTACAAGTTTGAAAGTGAAAGTCCATCAAACTATTGGATGGTAAGAATGATTTTTCTGTACCGTTCCTTTGAGCAGCAGGGTTGCAGGAGTCTGTTGCTGAAGCTGCTCTTCAGATGGTCCGCAGATTCATGGATGGGGTAGGAGGGATTTAACATGATTGATCACAGTTTTGCTTTCATTCTGTCCCTCGCCACCTCCTCCACGCAGGCAAGAGGTGAGCCAACCACATGTCCAGCTTTTTTTACCAGCTTGTTCAGTTTGTTGGCATTCTTTGTTTTTATACCAGCTCCTCAGGCGCACCCCGCAAAGAACAGAACACTCTCCATGATAGCATGGTAAAACATGGAGAACATCTTGTTACAGACGTTGAAGGACCTGAGCTTTCTGAGGTAGTACAGTCTACTCAGGCCCTTTTTGTAAATCACCTTTGTGTTGGTGGACCAGTCCAGTTTACTGTTGATGTAAACACCCAAGAATCAGTATGATGGGACCATCTCCACAAAAGATCCATCAATACAGATCGGTGACGGTTGGGACAGTCACGGTTGGGTTGGGACAGTAATTATTCCCTCATAAAAATATATTTAATATATTTCATACATGTTTGAGAAATTTCCAAACTTTAGAAACTGTCTGATAGACGAGTTCAACTTCAGAAAATTCTTCAGAATGTGTTTCTTATATTCAAGGTCAGCATGATTTACTTCAAGAGATAAATACTCACTCAATGTTGGAAGGATGATTCACCTCTATTCCTTGAAGTCAGCATACAATCAGAAAAATACGTATCATTACTTGAACACATTCTCTATCCACCTACAAGTAAATAACCATTGATCAGCTGTTAGAACTTCATATAAAAACATTAGACTGTCATTTCATGGCACTCATGGAATTCCAAAGTCCTTGATCAGTTGATATTTTAAGGGACATGTGGTAGATGCTTACCAGCTGCCTCTCCAATCTTTGTAATTGTCGTTTTTTTGATGAACTTTGTTGCAGCAATGAAATGTTTGCTCTTTGTCTGACCTGATCAGCTGTCTGTGTTGGCAGCAGCAGGATTGACTTCATATTTTTTCCAGATTTGATTCTTTTTTCCTAAATTTGGCTTGACACACACTTCTCGTTATCATTGTGGGGTGCCAATCACAAGAGCCCGTTCTTGCTAGGAGAAATCAAATTTTCCTCTTAACAGCCACATTTTTTCAGCTTATCTGGGAATTCCAATCTATTTCAAGGCTGGTAACCTACAGTAGGTCCAACTTCTCCGGCCTCTTCTGAAGGGTCTCCTTTAGGAAACTACGCAACCGATGATTACATCTGGTTTTGTAGGGATCCTAACTATATGCATTACATACTGTAAGTCTGTCTCAGTATAGTCAACCAAAAATGGAGTTGGAAGACGTGAAATGTGGAGATAGACAGCGGGAAATATTTATATAAAAACAGAGACATAAACAAATCTTAAAGACTGTGGAAAGAAAAAATAGGAGAAAAGGTACTTGATGAGAGTGGGAGGGGAAATTCTCCACGCTCCACTCACAGTTATGTCTCCTTTTATTTTTATCGTTTGCTCAAAACACGTCTGATTCTTTTTTTTTCTCCCCAGACAGGTAATCAACTCTTATCAGATCCAAACTCTGAGCAAAAGCACAGATCTGACAAAATATTTGAACTACTCCAGGTGTGTTTGATTTACACTGTCAGAAAGTTAAGCATCCTTTAAAGGGAGACTAAGATAAGACATTGCAAGACTTAAATAAAAGGAGTGTCGCCTGTTTTTCAGAATATATTCAACACAGTCTGAAAATCTTATCTTTATAGTGCAGATTTTGGGATGAAAATATACTTAAAATTCATAGAATGAGCAGAATGAATTATTAAAACTGACACTAAATGGACTTTAACACCCAGACACACACAGACACTGAAAGATGAAAAATCCTCCAAATGAAAACAGCACAGATGGAAAAATTGTGTTTTAGAAGTTAAAAAACAAGTTTTTCTTGCATGCACATGAACATCTATGAATGCAGCATTCAAAATTCATGTTTCATTTTCCTGGTTTTAAAAGGTATGAAATGTGGATAATCTCCTTGCAAATCCGGGACTTTCCAGCTCAATTAATCTTTTTAAGTCTGGGTGCAGGAGACATACCCCTGCACTGAAAGATACCACAGTCATAGTTTGTTTTTTTTCTTTGCCTTTCTTGATGTTCATCCTTCTAATGTTCATGATACTCTCTGATTAGACTCTTTTAATATCAGTCTCAGTGGGAGGTTTGTGTTACCAGGGATACCGGCTAGGCTATAGCGCAGCATGTGGTTAACTGTTATAGCTAAGCCGTCCCTGTGTGACTTTTTTTTTTTTTATTAACTGGTCATTAAGGTGCTCTGTGTGGAGTCACTGAATATGGCCTCAGAATTTAACGACAAAATACTCAAAGGTACACCAAAAAGAAAAAGAAAAAAGATGCCATTCCTCCTCCCTTTTGTTGTTTTTCCCAGATTAAAAAAATTTCAAAACCTATTTTAATAAATTCTCTTTCTTGATCAACTGGTGTTTTCTGGAGGATGGCAGCAGGGAGGAATGTGTTTGTGTGTGTGAGTGCGACGTTGGCAGCAGCCTCTTTTCACCTTGACCTCGGTGGCTCTCAACCTGCAAACATGGCCAATTATGTTTGTAGAAACACACAAGCAAGCTGGAGGTGCTGCTACTTGGAAATGAACCAAGCCGAAGGCATTGTTCAATATTTGATCACCCAATGTGTTCAGCATTAATGAAATTTTCCCACTGATCATTTGATTTAGCAGATATTCAATATTCAGATTTGTTTGAGTCAATGAGAATGTTCAAACGGTCACACTCTGTAATTTCCCTCAAGCTTTCTACCTGCACCAGTCGAAGATTGGACTTATTTTTGTACCACTACAGTTTAACAGAAGATTTGACAATGTACAGCTTTTCAGAGAAACAATCATCACACTTAACCAAATTGTCATTGAGTTCTGCTCTCCTACTTAAAATTTTACTGGCTCACTTTTTAATTTTCTTTTGTAAAAAATAAAAGGATTTCCGTTCAAAAAGTTTGTTGATGTTCATTACAAACTAGTTACGTCAAAAGACAGTCAGACGAGGTCAAGCTATGAGCTCCAAACATTAAATTGTAAGCAAAAAACCGCACTCCTCCGAATTATAGCTCTTCTCACATGCAGATCTCATTCTATCTTATCAACTTATTCAGCTACAATTTGGGATTTGAAACCTCTAGTATACAATATTTATGAAATTTTATTGATTTATTGAACTTTATTACAAACCAGGAAGTGTGAAAGCCTGACTATTGCTCATCCCTCGCCATGCCTAAGAATGCACAGACTTTATCAATCAGATTCAAGCCCATGAAAATATATATATAAAGAACAAATTATATTATAAAAATTGATCAAATTATAATCATTGCCCATCCGTTATTTTTGAAACTGCAAAATGCCACAGTAGGTAACAGGGGGTGGAGTCAAGTGGCAAAAAATAAGCAAGTTACATCTGGGGCAGTTGGCCATTCTTTTTCAGAATACAATTTAATTGCATACAATTTTTTTACAAGCACGTTTTTCACGTTCCACATCCCAAAAACTCTTCAAAGAATCTTAGGGTGACATTGTGATTTTCCTTGAACCATCAATTTGCACACCAAGTTCCTCAGGGTAGAATTTTATGTACCGGTACGTCCTTTGTTTCTTATTACTGGAATCCTATAACATTGGTCTCATTACATTGGCATACCTAACTGGATAGTTTCATGTGGAGGTTCTTTTATCAGCCATGTAGAGGTTTATCCAAATAGTTCTTTATTTAGATGATGTTTTGTACAGAACTCTCTGTTGCAAAGCCAAGACTCCTGTTGTTTTTGAATGTCAGCAAGTTAATTGAATTTGTCAGATGCTAAAGGTGTTTACCACCTTCTGAGAAACTTCACAGAATGAAACAAGCAGGACTTTATTCTCCAACATCTGAGATTAGACAGATGTATGTGTATGCAAAGCCAATGGGATACCCGTGTATGTTGATACATCCAAATATGAGAATGAAAGAAGAGAATTTACACCATCTAGATGATAAAAGAGTTCATTCTTCTTCTTTCGGCATTTCCCTTCAGGAGTCGCCACAGCAAGTCAGTTTCTTCCATCTAACCCTATCTGCTGCATCCTCTTCGGTCACACCAACTATCTTCATGTCTTCCTTCACTGCATCCATGAACATCCTCTTTGGCCTTCCTCTAGTCCTTTCCTGGTGGTTCCAAACCCAGCTTCCTTCTTCCTATGCACTCTCTCTCTCCTCTGCACATGTCCAAACCATCTCAATCTGGCCTCTCGGACTTTATCCCCAAAACCTCTAACATGTGCTGTTCCTCTGATATACTCATTTCTAATCCTGTCCATCCTGGTCACTCCCAGAGAGATCCTCAGCATCTTCATCTCTGCTACCTCCATCTCTGTTTCCTGTCTTTTCCTCAGTGCCACTGTTTCTAGACCAAACAGCATGGCCGGTCTCATCACGGTTTTGTACACGTTCCCTTTCATTTTAGCTGAAACTCTTCTGTCGCACATCACACCTGATACTTTTCTCCACCTGTTCCAGCCTGCCTGCACACGCTTCTTCACCTCTTTTCCACACTCTCCATTGCTCTGGACTGTTGATCTTAGATACTTAAAATCTTCCACCTTCTCTACCTCTTCTCCCTGTAACCTCACTTTTCCATTTGGATCTCTCTCTCATTCACATACATGTACTCTGTCTTACTCTGACTACTGTTCATTTTGTCTTCAAGTAGTTGTGGTTGATTAAAAAATAAAAATTGTATCAGAGGGTGTTAATATTGATAACTGAGGATCCTAAGTGCAATGCAAAAAAGTATAAGTTAAAAAAAAAATTGCTACTTTTTAAAAACATCCCTTTAATATCGACGTGGTGGAAAAACTTAATACGTGGTAATAAAATCCAACCTGGAGATCTTTTTCCCTAAGGTAATAATGTGTGTAACCTTTAGAGGTGAATTAAAATAAACACTGCTGCAACCCAGAGGAGTACTAAAAATACTAATTGTGTTTCCACAATATGTGTGAAACATTTTCTGCACCTAAGTAGGAATTTCATCAGTTTTGAAGGAGTAATAGGGGGTTAAAAAAAGTAGATTGAAGGATCCATTATTAGCACAATTTTCATCTGATTATGTCTTTTTTTTAAGTGCATTTCCATCATCATTCATGTTATAAAAGTTTAGTCGTTTTACAAACTTATTTAGCGCTTTGGGATTTTTTCTTAAAATGTAAGGCGCATTACAAATAAAATGTATTATTATTTATTTTATTTTTTTTGTCGTTTCTAAAAAAAGTTTGAACTTTCTAAAAAGTTTTAAAAGAAAAATTTCAAAACTGAAATCAATCTGGTTGTGACTTGTTTGATTTAGTAAAAATAGTTATTTAAGATTAACAAGTTTATCTAGTTGGGGCTCATTTAGAAACTTTTCATTTCTCATTGTCGATTCTTTTATAACTTTGGACCAAAAAGAAACAAATAACAAGAAAAAATGTTCTAATTAAGAAAAAGAAAATTGTGCAAAAAAAGAAAAACTTTAAAAAAAAAAAAAGAAAACTAAGAATTTTTTCCCTCGTATTCATCTTCTGAACTGGTTATTCATAACGGGGTCTTGAGGTGTGCTGGAGTCTATCCTAGCTGATTTCAGGCGAGAGGCAGGATACACCTGGAACACCTTCCTTTTTGCTGTGTGGTCACCATACAAACCATTGCACCACCATGCAACCAGAATTTTCTCCTTTTTTTTTTTTTTTTACTTTTAGGAGTATTTGAGAACAATTCTTTTGATTATGCATTGAGATGTGTTGTACTGTGCAGCTTTGTTTTAAAATGGAGCAAAAAGGAATTAACGCTGGATATTAAAATATAAAGTTATGGTTCCACTGCAAGCTGGGCTGCTCCTCCTAAATGGTGGGAATACAAACTTTTTGCAAGCTTGCATTTTATAAGACGCAAGTGGGCAATCACATCCCAGATTCAGCACTTCCATTGCTGGGCTTTCAACTTTTCTGAGCAGACCAAAGCAAGGTGCCCCGGGAAAAAAGACAGGAGGTGGTTTAGTCTCTTACATTATCGTGGTTGGTGTCCGGATGTCATACTGTTGAAGAAATAATATAGCCCTCAGTTGGAGACCATATTTATAAACTGTGTACCATTTTATGCTCTGCAGGAGTTCTTCTCGTTTTTTGTAGTAGTTGTTTACCTCATACCTTAGGTCTGTGTTAGAAATGCCCGTTTCTGACCAAGATAACAGAGATGGAGCAGAAACATCCAGACTTCCTGCTCATTATTCTTGAGTACTTCATCATTAATACAGACAGCATGCAAAGTGCCCAAACAGGGACATAAAGAGTCTGAATTACTGCTACAGAACATCAAAGAATGCCTATCGCTCTGTCCCTGTGCAGCCTTGGAGCTCTCTCATAACTGCGTGGTTCCTCTTTTCACAGCCTACAGGCACAAATTAAAATCTGCAAAGCCTGTTGTAAAGACTGTGAAGAAATGGACCTCCAAGGCTAAACTGAGACTCTGAGCCTGCTTTGACTTCACCGACTGGAGGGTCTTTGAGGATATTGCTACACACTAAGATAAATGTACTGACTCACTGGCGTCATATGGTGGCTTCTATGAAGTTTTGTGAAGACTACAACTTTCTATGTTTTTAATAGCAAACAGTAGTTTCTTTTGGAACCTTGATGGCTTTACAACACCAACAACGAAGGCTTGAATTAACAATAAAATCCTACACATCCGGTCCACCAGTACACTGCTGAGCTCTTAACCTCATCTCATCATAATCTCTTCCTCACCCCTACTTCATTCTGGATGAAACCTATCTGTTACATCCTAAAAATGTGAGCTTTGTTATGTCATATATGGATGATCCAATCTGGATGAAAGAGTGCAAGTTCTTTGAAAAACGGAACCCCAAAAATTCATCTTGATCATCACTTTGATATTTGATATTTGAAAAGTAGATCTTGGAACAAAAAAAGGTTGGGCAACCCATCTCTTAACACACCTTCAGGGATGGATGACACAGCAGTTGTTTGCATGATCAGGGATGAACTTGTCTGCATATTGGAAAGAGGTGAAGTGCAGGGAGAATGCTCTGGAACTGAAGTCACAAGTGACCATCACACGAAAATATACTTTGAAAGCACTCATAAGTACCCGTCAGTATGCGTCAGAAAATTGGGCCACATCCCAAAAATAATTATCAGTTAAGATTTTATATTATCATTCAGCTTGTTTTTACTCTGGTGCACTCTGATCTGCATCTGCTTCAATGCAATATTTCACAAACTTCACTTAAAAATAATTAATAATATTAATAATAACGTAACTAAAATATCTTGTTTTGGCATTTCCCTTCAGGGGTCATCGCAGCAAGTCAGTTTCTTCCATCTAAATCTGTCTTCATGTCCTATTTAACTGCTAATTAAAATTAATTAAAATATAAAGCTTGCAATCACTAGGACCAGATTGTCCAAAAAAAAAAAATCCGAAAAGGCCCAAAAAGGGATTTTCGGATGTTTTATTTTCTTATAATTCCCAAGTTCATGTGGTATAAACACTGTGGTATAAACAAGTGTTTTTGCACACACTGTGCAAAAACACTTGTTTAGATGAAGTCTTTTTAAAAGAGGCTCCACCTCTGTAACTACAGCAGGGTCCTCCGTGCAGTTTACATCATTGATGGTGCAATCATAAGGGTCTTATGAAACCTGTACTTCATGAACTAGCTCAGGAAGTTTATCCCATCTCAGGAGCTGCCGATCCAATTTCACACTGCAGTCATGCAACCTGTTCTCTGCACCTCTGTGATCATCTGGTTAGGCTTAGCCGCTAAGCGGGATGGGACCAGGCTGGAAAAGACAATCAGGACTGTAGAGAGGATTGGTGCAAAGCTGCCATCAGTGCAGGAGTTGGATGCCACGAGAGTGAAAAAAAAAAATCACGTTCAACTTCCACCTCTTTCTATGTCTACGATTATACGTATTGTACGCACCACTCATCTTCTTTCCTATTTTATTCACTAGCTTTGTACATAATTACTCTATGTTTTTTATTATAAAACTGATTTCTAATGAGAACTATCACAGTGGAAATTATCAAAAAGAGAAACAGGAAACTGTGTGACTAAGATCCTGAAAAAGGAGAGAAGTCAAAGAAAATGCATGAAAAGAAAAACTTGGAATGCAGGATTAGTTTTGTTCGTGTAATTTGCTGCATTAACTCAGTGTAAATGATGAAACATCAGATAAAGAAAACCTCGGGAAAAAACAACATTTATGCACACAAACTGCACACATAAAGAGGTTTTTGGATCTTTAACAGAACAAATGAAAAAGGAGGCCTGGAGCAAAAGTTTGCTTTCCTTACATAGTCAGCATTTAGTTACACCCCCTTTAGTGAGCACAATACCAAAACTTGTTTTTATTCTTTTCTGGGAGAATTTCAAAAAGCTTTAAGGGATTTACGATGTCTGGGGTCTGTTCCTTCCCACACATTTCCAAAACAATTTAGATAAATGGAACTATTGGTTTTTTGTCAACATGGCCACCACATCCAGATGGACCTCTAAAAGACATGACCATTAACATTAAAAGGCACTTTGGTCATATTGCTGTCTTTCGGTAATATAGAGAGGAGAAATAGTTTAATTTTCTTGTGGTTCAGGCCTTTTCCTCTTCTTTTTATCAGCAATGTAATGAAAGAATAAAGCATGATTGATTTACCTCAAAACTTTGGAGATCTGAGACCTTTTTCAGATTAATGCTTCAAACATCAGCATGCAGCTCATTTACATTTTTCTGAGTAAATAATTAAAATCTGACTAAAAAATCTTTCCTCACTTTGTCCTTGGCAACGAAAATGCCAAACAAATGAGAAATGTGAGTAAATTCTGATATGCAGATGAGTGTGACAAGTACAGAAGTGCAGAAGATCGCAATTTAAGCAGAGATAATTACACATTAGACTCGTTTCAGTCTCTGAGGTGCGTGAACAACTTGAAGGCAGAAATGCCTGAAAAAAGACAACAAGCAAAGATGACAAGGTAGAGATGATCTAAAATTCAGAAGTAAAAGCCAAGAGAAGATTGTGGATCCAGGTCATTGAAAGGTGAGATTGATTCCAAATTGAAAGCAGTGTTCACTTCATGTCCAAAACTCTGATCCCATAAGACTTCTCTCATGTTCCCACATAATTAGGTACATCTAACAATTCCAACACAAGCAGCTTTTCCTTTCTAAAACCCCCTTAGTGACATCTCAGCCATGTTTATCAGGGTCATTCACTTAATTAGAAATGTGACGACTAGCTTAATCTGAAACGGTGGCTGGGACTGATTACATTGTTAGGTGGCGCCGTGAACTGCGAAAAATGTCACTGCTCTGTGAACAGTGGCAGTAATGAAATGCTGGAGTGAATTTGTAGAGAGATTATGAGTTCTGAACATTAGGGTTGTGTTTTTTTTTTTAAAGTTACACGTGGTCAGTTGTAGAACATCATGGATAGTGAGCCAAACTAAAATGATAAAAATCCTGTTGGTTTTTGTCAAATGGAGCAGAAAAAAAAACAATATTGAAATAATTGTGTGAGCTTGTCTTTATAAATTAAAACATAAGGTTAGTTTTCTGGTAGTTACACTATTCTGATCCATTTTCATTCATCAAGCTAGAAATGATTGTCTTTATGCACTTAACAAGTAGTTACTGTCATGATTTGGGTGCAGATGGAGGAGGAGGACCCAAATGCAAGACAACAAACATGGTTTATTTTAGCAGGCTGTCCAGTTTAAGCTGTAAAGGAAAAACACATAGTTCAATGGAATGTCAAGTGGCAAAGTTCAAAGTGTTCTCTTGGTCGGGCAGCCAAGAGGAACTGGTTGGAAGGGATGATCACCCGACACTGAAGGAAAGACAGACTTCCTATTTAAAGGCAGCTTCTCAGTCACCATCAGGTGTCTCGAATCAGGCAGATGAGGGAAGGTACCGGGCTCCCTCCGGTGGTGGGGAGGGAACCATGGCACTAAAGATGAATAACAATCAATTTAATAGCCATATGTCTATTATAAATTAGATGGCATTCCATGTCCCAAGAACTAGCTTATGCAGCTGAGGGTCTGACCGCCAGGGTCACCGTCGTCAGCTGGAGCCCATCACCTCCTCCACCCGACGCCTGTGGCCTTTCCTGTAGGTGGTGAGTCCACTGAAAGGAACGGCGATCATGCACTCGCTCTCGTGCCCCATTCGTCCCAGACACCTCCTTGGTGAGGTGTTACGAGCACATCCCACCGGGAGGAGACTCAGGCGCAGACTCCGGACTTGCGGGAGAGACTATGTCACACAGCTGGCAGGGGAACTCCTCGAGATCCTCCCTGATGAGCTGGATGATGCAACCAGGATGAGAGAAGCCTGGGTTTCCCACCTGAGGTTTCCAATCTGGCTTCGGATAATCAGAAGACAATGGAATGGAACAAATTAGAAGAATTGTTGTTGAAAAAAATTATTGGATATTTTATACGTACACATAACATCATGCTACAGTTGATGGAGGAACTGGTAGATTTGATGGCTTTCGTTTTTTGATAGTAAAGTCCCATTCCATAAAAACTCTCCAGGATCTCTAGGTTTTGTGAGCTTTGATATAGAACAATGCCTAACCTCATTTAGGTAATGAACAACTTGTTTTTCGAAGATCAAAATCAAGGTCAGAATTACTACTTTAATTGAACATTTCCAACAACTCAAGGAGGTCCACAAAGCTCTGATCTCTAAAATTGATCAAAGGTAAACAAAAGTGGATGAAATTCTTGTGATAAATTAAGCACAATAAGACACTTCATATAAAAAGTCAAACAAATTATTACCAACAAATTATATTTTAGGCCAATTGAATAAGTTCAACCACAAAAAAAATGTAAATAGTACAAACAAAAGAGAATAAAAAGTTTGTCACAATAAAAATGTGCGCGTGCAAATAGATTAAAAAATAAACTGACCAGCATTTCCATTCAAATAATAATCATACCAACAATCACCTCCGCAATATTTTTTTGACGCAATATTCTCTTTCCGCATCACTAAGCAGTCTCATTTCCAAGATATAAATGTGTTTAACTGACCTGCAATTGAAGCAAAAGCAATAAATGGACGAACCTGAATGAGTTCATTTTTTAAGATACTGAATCAATCTGCTGTATTTTACTGCAACTTTAAATTTATCTTTATTTTTCTGCAGTTTAAGTCCCTTTTCATGCAAACTAAATCTTTTCTCATTTGATGCACATAAACATCCACAATTTGGTTTTTGGAACATCCATCTCAAAAAGTTTTTGCAAATACACTGACTTACACTTACAAAGTTGTACCACAAACCAGGAAGTGTAAACTAGTTTACTCGTTCCGGTCTTGAGAAAGCACAAGCTTCACCTAAAAAATTTGAAATATTTGAGTAAACTGCCCATGAAATGGTGGAGGAAACTGGGCCAAAGGAGACTTTAGAATGTCAACCATTGGACTGGGAGGATCCGGTTCAATTCCCACTGGGCTTGTGCCTAAGAGTCCTTGGGGAAGACTCCTAACCCCCCGTTTCTCCTACACTGGCGCAGTCATGGTCGCTTCGTCCAACTTTGTGAAATGTATCATCGGTGTAGCCAGAGTGTCATAAATGTATGAATCACTCGTTCGTAGTCATGCGGGGAAAGAAAAACTAATATGATTCATTCCTACAAACTACCAAATCCTTCTAAAAAATCCGTTTGGTAGCAAAAGAAAGGTCCACACATCAATATTAGAAGGTAAAAAAGCTCTGAAAACTTGATTTTTCATAGGATGGAATCTCAAATATATTTATTACCCATTATTCACTTTTACTTTCCATCAGATCCCAAAGCAGCTTGTTGAAAATATTACTGGAATATTTACAGTACAGCTAGTGCAGCTGGTGCAATTATTGAGCTTTTAGGTGAAAAGAGAAAAGAAAGCGAGCCGAAAGGTGAAGCTGAGCGATTGTGTGGAGTAGAAATTGACAGAAAAGAAAGAAGACAAGCTGTTCCAAGGCCGTACCCAACTGTGTTCTTTGGGAGTCAGTAAAAAAAGCCGAGGTTCGCGGCCATCTGTCAAAGCAGCTCTGCTCTCGTGGCTTTGATAACTTCTTATTAATGAGCCTTTTTTTTTCACTTAAGCTGACACACTGCGCTTTGATGGGACTTTACATGTGGGCTAAAAAGATGAAGGTTTTTTTTTTATCGTTTTCCTGTTGTTTCATTTTCAAAAACACATAATGAGAAGTTCCAAATAAATACTTAAGAAGATTATAGCCAAAGCTGAAATGTGACACGAACGGCATGTCTTAACAACTGTTAATGAGGCCTAATGGAGCCACAGAATGACACCGCTATGGCAACATTACAAGATCTCTCGAACCCCTCTGGCATCAAACAAAAAATGTTTTCCAATTTAAATTGAATCGACTGAGCAGAAAGGTAGACATTCTATTCTGAGCTACTGAAAAGAGAAGCAAAAATTCACATTGAAAGGATTGCACTTTGTGAAAAATCTGCCCCCATCGTGCGCTTGTGTGACTCTAATTTCCACATCACGACACCGAAAGAGTAGTTCAATAAGAAACCTGCATGTGTGCCCATGTGTTTGAAAAAAGGGGGAATATTTTGGAAAAGAACAAGATGTATCAAATAAATTCCGACATCACAGAAGGAAGCAGTTGATCAACTCAGAGATGTGGAATTTTAGCATAACTGTCATTGATATGCACAAAATTACCACAAAATAGAGGTGAATAAACAACAGAAAAAAACATGGACGGATTGCACGAAACAAGAGTTTCCAAGTGACTTTTTTATTTCAAAGATCAACTGGCATTATTTCTCTGTTTTTTTAGACACTTTTTAAATATTGAAACCACCAAATCTGATCCCCTGAGTTATGACACTGATCAAAGGCCAGGTTCTCGTTCCTAGAACAGAGAATTCACCCAAGATACTTGTTCTTTACCCTGATCTCCTCAAACCACCTGCAAAATGTGTGAGTATGATATAGGTTGATTTTTTTTTTTTTGGCATTTCAGGGTTTTTATTTCTTATCCTTTCTTTGTTTTTGTGTCTTTTCTGTGGCCACAGCAACAGCTTGGGCCTAGCGGGAATCAGATCAAGTTCTACCGGTCGAAAGACGGCATATCTACCACTATGCCAACGCCCCCTGGGACCGTAGATTTTCTTTTTTTACCGTGCATGAACAAAAACGCTGCTTTTGTGCTGCTTTTATGTTAACTTTCTTCTGCGTTTTAGACTGAATTAGAATACAAAAACACATTTCATAAGATTTTCATCATACACTATGGTGAATAAAACGCGTTGTGTATTTGGTCACAGGCCATGACATCTAAAAAAACGAATTTAACTTCAAAAACTCATTCCTTTAACACAGTATGAGTTCTTTACTATTAAATTTAAATCCTCCGTTGCATTAAGAATAAAATGATGTCCTCATACTTTATTTTTATTCAGATACCAACCCTGTTAAGTGACTCCTTCTTTTTAGATATGGTTCATGGACTGAAGTTGGAGCTGGCCAATAAAATCAATAATTTTTCAACCTTTACTGTACAGAAAATAACAACAAAAGACAGTGAAGGCACCTCAGCTCACCCAGACGCAAAGCACTTTCTCATTTCTGTGTGCAATTTTGGAAATGCTTCACTTGGAAAGTAATTTCGACTCCATAACTGATTTCTTGAACGTCTAGACGGGTTTTGGGCTGTGGTTTGTTTTAGCTTCTATAAATTGTGCTTTCTGTCACCGCAGTAAAATCATGTGGCAGAATATTTGGGTGGTTCCCTACAGAAATTATTCTTCTGCTGCTTTGAATCCAAACCATCAACAGCTACCCAGGTCATTATTTTTCTTTATTACCAGCCAGCTTCTTTTCTCTTTCAACTGCTTTAGGTCAAAGTCTGTCTTTATGTCGCCCAGAGCAGGAGAAGTGTGGGGTATGTGCGAGGATAGTTAAGGAGGAGTTTCAAGGAAAATCAACTTTCTGGAGGTTTCTACTGCATTTGAAAATTATTTCGATAGTTGTTCTTAGTCGAGACTATTGTTCTCTGCTACACCCACATTCTAATATAAGCAGGAAGTGTCGTGATGCATGCACTCTGCTCACTCTTGGTCAATCCCTTCAACAGGTGGTGCCATTTTTATATAAATACACCAAAACAAAAATGTAAAAAAATATTCACTAGGTTTGCTAATTTGATACAATTTGCACTGTGTTTTTGCCTACAAAAAATGTTTTTTTTACAATGTGTAGTGCACACATCCAGAGGATTAACTTTTGTCTAACTTTTGCTTATTTAGTACTGTCCAAATTCATGTTTTTTATTTCCAAAATAACACTATTGGAGGGATCCGATTTGATGACCTCAGGATCGGATCTCCGCTTTTTGCGGATGATGTGGTCCTGTTGGCTTCATCAGACCGTGATCTCCAGCTCTCACTGGATCGATTTGCTGCCGAATGTGAAGCGCCCGGACTGGGAATTAGCGCCTCCAAATCCGAGACCATGGTCCTCGCCCGGAAAAGGGTGAAATGCCCCCTGCGGGTCAGAGACAGGGTCCTGCCCCGAGTGGAGGAGTTTAATTATCTCGGAGTCTTGTTCATGGGTGGGGACAGGAGATCGACAGGCAGATCGGTGCGGCGTCAGCAATACTTAGGACGCTGCATTGGTCCGTTGTGGTAAAGAGAGAGCTGAGCCGAAAAGCAAAGCTCTCGATTTGCAAGTCGATCCACGTTCCAACCCTCTCCTATGGTCACCAGCTGTGGGTGGTGACCGAAAGAATGAGATCCCGGATACAAGCGGCCGAAATGAGCTTACTCTGCAGGGTGGCTGGACTCTCAATCAGAGATCCGGTGGGGAGCTCTGCCACCCGGGAGGAGCTCGGTGTCGAGCCGCTCCTCCTCCAAGTCGAGAGGAGCCAGATGGGATGCCCCCCAAGCGCCTCGCTGGTGGGGTGTTTCGGGCACATCCCACTGGGAGGAGACCAAGAGGCAGACCCTGGACCTGCTGGAGAGACTATGTATCACAGCTGGCCGGGGAACGACTTGGGATCCTTCTGGGTGAGCTGGAGGATGCGGCTAAGGTGAGAGAAGCCTGAGCTTCCTGTCTGAGGCTGTTGCCCCCACAACCCAGCCCCGGATGAGCGGAAGACGATGGAACAGAATAACTATTTAGAAAATACAATGAAAGCCAAAAATTCTTTTTTTTTGTTATTCTTAAATAACAAAATTCCGCATTATTTTTTTCCCTTTTCAATGGATCTAGTTTGGTGACCTCAAGATAGCGTGTCTTCTTTCGCAGATGATGTGTTTCTGTTCACCTCATTGGGCTTTAATCTCAGGCAGGAAGAAAACCAGAAGCCCTGGAACGCAACCTTGAAGCTCAGTGGAGCTCAACGAGATAAAAGTGGACTGTTCTACACGGGTCAGGGAGAAGGTCCCGCTCCAACTAAACGAGTTTAGGCTTCTCATGGTTTTGTTCACGAGTGTATAAAGGATTGACCAAAAGATCAACAGGTTGGGTGATGGAGACTTGGTCACTCAAGAGGAACTCAGAGGAGCGCTCAAAGGTGAGATGTACCAGGTAGTTTTTACTATTACGAGACCCCAGGAACACAAGATTGTGGGCAAGCTTGGATGGCCATGTCCCCCAGCAGACTTTGAAACACTTTGTGATTTCTGAAGATTAACTGGACACAATGATGGATGAGCAGAGCGGAGTAGGACAAAAAAAAAAACAAGAAAACTTCATTTTCTACAGAAAATCAATGTGAAGCTTAGATGTTTTTAATTTAGGAATTGTCAAAGAAAGAAAAGGATTGAAAAAGTTCCTCTCATCTTCTCTCTTACTCTTTTCTCTGTTTTTTCACTTCCTCTTCAGCTCTTCACATGATAACAGTGCTGGATGAATTTGGTCTCAAAGAGAGATCGAGATCTCAGAAAACTCTCGTTCTTGGTTGTGCAGGACTAAAGACACTATTCAAGTAAGAATGTGACAGCATGTGGCCAAAAAAATGAGGTCAAAGCCCAAACTTTTGCACACACACAGACACGAGGTATGTCTCAAAGACATGACTCATTTTTCTGCCCATTAAAAGTAAAAATCGGGCTATTTTTAAATCATAAAGTCTATCTGTGGGTGTGTGTGGTGCTGTCCAAATTGTAACTCGGAATCCAACTTGTGAGCAATGCAGGCAAACTTGTTCTATATCTGTCCACAGATGAACTCCTTTCACATGTACGTCTGGATCTGAATTATTCTCAGGAGTTTCTGGGTGATAATTAAAACATCAGTCAGGTAGTTTCACAAGAGAGAATCAGTGGGTTATGATCACAGAGGAGGAGAAGAGAGCAATTCCTGAAATGTGAAACCAAACGTCTCCTCTTCCTTCATCTTTGCTCCTCAGAGTCTTTTAATAAACTCCTCTTCTACTCTATCTGAAGTAACTTTACAGTCCCAGCACATCAATTAAAAACAGGTTAGGAATGGCTCCTGTCATGAGCCTCGAACAAAATTTATGTAAAAAAAAAATTTAAAAATCTAAAAGTGAACATGGTGTTTCTCTGTACGCTATTTCTGAATTCTGTGACGTTATTCTCTTTAGAAGTGTTTTTTAGCATGAGTCATGAGACAGAGAGGTATTAAATGGACATTTATAGTAGCGCTCAGAGGAACATTGCAGGATTTGGGCAAAAAAAGAAACATTCACATGAATCTATGCAGCTTTTTGAGAAACTAGATCATCACTTCCATCTCATTCAGAGAGGGAGGTGTTTTAAAAGTGTTTCTAAACTTTAAATAAAGAATTTTCTTGTCTTTTAAGTGCAAACACATCTCATTTTTATTTTGTCTGAATTTCCGGCATTCCACCCAGAAAAGGATGGAATGCCTCCTACAGGTCAGGGACAGGGTTCTGTCTCAAGTGGAGGAGTTGAAGTATCTTGGGGTCTTAAACCCCAAGATTTACAAGTCAATGTATGTTCCCACCCTCACCTATGGTCACCAGCTGTGGGTGGTGACCGAAAGAATGAGGTCACGGATACAAGCGGCTGAAATGAGCTTCCTCTGCAGGGTGGCCGGGCTCTCACTCAAAGATCAGGTGAGGAGTTCTGCCATCCAGGAGGAGCTCGGTGTTGATGTCTCAGTGGAGCTTCTCCTCCAGGTCGAGAGAAGCCAGAAGGGGTGGTTCAGGCATCTGGGCAGCATGCCCTCACCACGCCTCGCTGGTGAGGTGTTTCGGGCACATCCCACCGGGAGGAGACCAAGAGCCAGACCCCGGCCCCGCTGGAGAGACTATCATAGCTGGCTGTGGAACGACTCGGGAGGAGGCAGCTGAGGTGAGAGAAGCCTGGGCTTCCCGTCTGAAGCTGTTGCCCCTGCGACCCGGCCCCGGAAAAGCGGAAGACGACAGAACAGAGAGGAACGGAATTTCTTTGAATTTTTCTTAGTCTTCCTCAAGGCTTCCTACCTGGCACTTCTAAACCAACGTCTTTCAGCCGATATTTTAACTTAACCCTATGAAGAGAAAATTTGATTTTTCTTTATCTCCAGCTCCAACTTACTATCACCCCAAAAACAATACTCTTGATCCTAGGAGAGAACTCCATCTGTATTTATAAAAAACAAATGGCCCAGATTTAGAGGCAGATTTACTCTCAATGGGCCTCAAACATAAATCTATTCAAACAGAACACGTCAAATCACAAGATCATTCATCTAGGCACTTCAAACTAAAACGGACATCTCATCTTCTATCCAGACTGCAAACAGCATTATTGAAGGTGAGCAGCCATGGTGGAAAACAGTCAGCAACCGCTGGAGAAGCAAATAAGGTATCAAGAATGCAAACACAGCTCTTACATGGATTCCACATCAGCAGTTTGAATACCTCATACTCCTACATTATTCCCCAAAGGGAACACAACAAAAGGCATTCTCCAAATTTACTAAACAAATGTCGACTTGATGCTTCATCTCACACAAAAGCAGATCAATCTGATCTTCACCATCTGGTTGATAATAAGTACATGTTTGTTGTTCAAATGTTTCTATCAAACGGCAAAGCAGAATCTTTCAGAGACCAAAATTTTTAAACTTTACAATGATCGATGTAGGGCCAAATTTTAATATTCAAGTATAAGTTAGGGATAAACAGTTTCAGGTGCCACGGTGGCGCTGTGGGCTGTAGAGGTAAGATCTTAAGACAGAGCCCAACCCGACCATCGGGTCAGGCAGGGGCTTCTCTCTTGATGACTTTTTTTCAAATAAATATATGTTTATATAGTGTAAACTAAAACGAGGTGTGGATACTAAACTAAGAAATACTTGTTATAAAAGTAATAATTTGGATAAAATAGAGAAGCAGAAATTAAAAAAGCGTGTTCCTGAAAATGTTCCTATTTATAAATAACCCTACTCTTCCTCCCGAGTTCTCAGAAATAAAATATGACATTTCAGGTTTGCTTCGGGCTCGGGCCTGCAAATCAAGTTAATTGGTCGGCCACGGGCCAGGTCAGGTCGGGCTGGATTTTTTAAGCCCGATCACACCTCTAGTGGGTAGCACAGTGGCCTCACAGCAAGAAGGTCGTGGGTTCGAGTCCTGGGTAGGGATGAGGCTTGGAACACTGGCCTTTCTGTGTGGAGTATGCATGTTCTCCCCATGTCTGCGCTGGTTTCCTCTGGGTACTCCGGCTTCATCCCACCCTCTAAAAACATGCATGTTAGGTTGATTGGCCAGTGCCAAAATTGCCCCAGGAATGAATTTGTGTGTGTATATGGTTGTATGGGTGTGGCCCCGCGACAGACTGGCGACTTGTTCGGGGTGTGCCCTGCCCCTCGTCTTGAATCAGCCAGGATGGGCTCCGGTAGCCCCCGCAATTCCGTAAAGATATTGCCAACTGACTATAAACGGTTTCAGAGGATGAAAATAAAGTATAAGTTATTGAGAGGATACTAACTTCAAATGTTTTTGTTTGAGTTACTTTTTCTGATTAAAAACATTTAGTGATGCTTAGAAATTAGAATGCTGTAGTTGTTAATGGTGTTTTCATTTTAATTTATTACAACTCAGTTTAGAACTAGCTTATGCAGCTAGCTCCACGGTGCACGCCCGGAAAATGGAGGAATGCCTCCTGCAGGTCAAGAACCGGGTCCTGCCCCAAGTAGAGGAGTTCAAGTATCTCATGGTCTTGTTCACAAGTGAGTGAAGAATAGAACTGCTTTTGAACTGGTCATAGATTACAAGGGTGCGTCTATGTGCACCCCATGTGCGCTCAGGACAAGTAACCAATCTGCCCCATTATTCCATGGTGAAATATTTCAATCTTCCCCTGTCTAACATCATGATAACTCGGCTCAGCATTGATCACCTACCCTGCACAAACTGATTTGTCTGTCTGTGAGACAGCAGACACACTTTTTATATGTTAGAGGAAAAGAACAGAAAACGCTATTAGACAAGATAGGGGGCTAAGATTGACCTCTGATGTGGAAGCCCAGACTCGCTGATGACCGTAAACCGAACATGTACAACAAAGCAAAGACAGAGGGATGTTGTTACAAGCTTTGGAGATATTGCTTTTTCATGTTCCGTGCTTGCTTGAAATAGAAGTAATAAGAAATGTCTGAGAGGCTAAAGAAGACTAAGAGAGGAGAAGAAAAGCACCAGGAGCAGCTTTGATTTTTTTTTTCTCTTCCTCTGTTCAAAGAACAACTCGGGGGTGAGGAGAGGAGAGATTTTAGGTCCTATGAAGATGAACATAATGAAAGATAGCAGAGAAAATGGAGCAATTGGTGCATTACTTATAAAAAGGTGGGACAGAGTAGGAATTAAATCCCTTCTCTTTTTCTTTCAGTCTTTCTCTCTTCTCCGCTCTCTGATGGATTCATTTTTCATTTTTATGAAAAAGACGTAATGACTGGTGCAGCCACTGGAAGAAAAACTTCGCCATAATGGGAGTATATATCTGTGCTTTTCATTCACAGCTAAAGCAATCATGTCTTGTGGCATCTCAATGCAAAACCATTTTGGACCAGTAATTTCTGCAGCAAATCAGCTAACAGCACTTAGACTTCCCACTCACATGTCTGCAGGGTTAGGAGAGGACGGAGGCGCACGTGTTCACATACTAATGTGATTTTCTTTATGTATAAAACAATGAGGTCGTTTGACTGTTGGGCTCATATCTAGGCAAGGTTGTAATTAACCACTTATTAAAGTTAATCACTGATGAGCAAAACAACTTCAAAAAGGTAACAAAATCAAATTTATCACACATTAAAAAACAATCATCGATTTGGTCTATTTTTCTTCCATCTCTACAAAAACGGGATAACCTCAAGACTAGACTGTGCAGGCAATAAAAATTGAGATAAACAAATTTAATGTCACTTGGCAATGAAATATAACTTTTACAGACTTGATAGAGCTCAGAGAAGAGACCAGGTGCAAAACCGATGTCAATATTTCTTCATTAGTCGGCATCAAAGTTTGAAAATCTGTCAAAATTTTTGGTGATATTTCACTTTCACCAAAAAAAAAAGCTTGAAATCATTTTAAAATGTTTTTGTTCGAGGTTTTAGCTGCAATATATTCATAAATTCAGTGTGGATTGTTTAGATAACTACCGTCTGAGACTCGTGAAGCAGCTGGGATGGGAATGGCCTCCAAATCCAAGATTATATTGTTTAGCCAGAAAGATTGGACTTTTTCCTCTGGGTTGGGAATCAGGTCCTGCTCCAAATGGTGGATTTTAAGTGTTTTAGGGAAGTTTATAAGAAGTAGATGGATGGAAGAGAGGATTGTCGGCCAGATTAGTGCCACAGACTGCAGCAATTTGACCTTTGCATCAGTTATCGTAGAAAAAAAAGGAACTGAGTCGAAAGACAATGCTATTAACGTATGAAAGTGTCCTAAAATCTAGATTAGTCCCGTCTAGATTTTACAAATTTACATTTCACCTGCTTGGGTAAAAAAAAAAAACGCTTCTCCAATTATTCCTGTCAAGTCTGATCCAGCTTCTGATTTGTATCTAATTAAAGGTAACAGTAATCAGATTGGATTACTTTTATCTAATTACTTTAAGCATTAATCTGATTACTGTCATCAGTTTTTTTAACTGTAATCAAATTACTTTTAAGAAAGCTTACTTCTTAATTTACTATTGTAATCAGATTTCTTTGTTGTGATCAAATTCCTTCAAAAATAGATTAATGTAATCAGATTACTTTTAAATAGATTGAAGCAATTAGATCATTCTACCGAAATAAAATTATCTTAGTATAATCAGAAAAAAATAATAGATTACTGTTCTCAGGTCACTTTCCTGTAATTAGATTACTTTTAAAATTGATTACTTTGATTGCAGTAATCTTAGTAACCTGTAATTCTTTACATTACAGATTGCAAGTCTATAATCTGTCATCATTGTATCTGTAAACAAAACCCAGAAGACATTCTAAGCAGATGCCAGAACTACCCCATCTGACTGCTCTCTAAGAGCAACGGCTCTTCTTCAATCCCCTTTTGGAACTGGAAGAAGAGACAAAGGACAAGAAAGTTTTGGCTTACCCTCTCATTTTGTCGCCCACATCTCTAAACCTGAGATGAGGAGCATGAAGGACGGAATTTTACAAAAATCATCTACATGATGATCTTTGATATTGTTTTGGGTAAATAATCTCTTCAGCTGAACGCTGTACAACGTGGGATTCTTTTTGCTCTGGTATAACACCCTGTATTTTCCTGGCTTTCTGTTTTTTTCCCTCCTCTGGGAGCTGTGCTGCTTCCTTGTTTCTAAAACTGTGTACACATGAGGACGTTGTTGCAGCATTCGTGACAATTCACCACTTATGTTGAAGGATGAACTTTATTTTAACAAGAAAATCCAACATGGAACTAGTTCTCTTTTGATATTGTTTGCAGAAACATCCAAAGCTTATTTCCTTTGTCATGATGCTTATTTTGGGGGGGAAATCTTGTTCGTTAACTTCTGAGGTCCACAGGACGAGGACAGCCTGAAGCAATGAGCACCAGATTGGCTGCTGATCTCCAGGGAGTAAAGGTGTTTGTCCTGAGTGTCCCCAATGTTGGAAATAACCCATCTGGTCAGTGTGTGCATGTGTGGGAGGGCCTTTGAGTGGAGGTGCCAGGTACTAATGATGACGGATGGGGATATTGGGGTGCAATGGGGTCCACATACTACACTGTGCACACAAAAAAAAAATACACAGAGGACAAATTTATTGACTCAAAGGCACAGAATGGTTATACTTGTGGTAATGATTACAAAAACTAGTTAAATGTCAGGGAATTCTGCAAAGAGAAATGCAACTCAGAGAAAAAGCAAAAGAAGAGGTTTTTTTTTTAAAAAAAGAAAGGCAAACCTTTCACATCTAACCTATAAAAATCTATAGAGTCGTCTCCACCCGTTTCGACTCCCTCGTGACTGTTCAAATGTCTTCCCTCAGACGGTAGACAGGTTCAGATGCAGGTGAGAAACTTGTCCAGTTTTCCATCTTCAGAGATTACAGCTTGTGTTTTACTGCCATCTGTAGTCAAAGAAATAAACTGGAAAATCACAGCTATCAACCAAATATAAAAATAAAAATTTTCCAAAATTATTATATAGAAATCTTTGCAAATAGATGAAAGTATTTTTGCTATTTTATCATTGTTAGTTTATTTTCTAACTTGTTTTTAAAAAATGATGAGCTGAACACATGCAGAAGACCAGCAGTGGTCTGAAGCCAAATATTTATTTGGATTGAAATCATTGTAAATAATTTACTGTGTTTTATAGTTTTTAGATGAAAATTTAATGAATTAAAAAAAATGATGATTTCAGTTTTTGTTGTATTTTATAAAACTTTGGTTTAACATTTAATCCTGAAATAAGCTGGTTATAAACTCTGAGAAGCGGAGGATCAGAGGATTGAGAGAAATCAGTGCAAGCAATCAATACTTTTGTTACATCTACAAAAAAATCTAATGACTTTATATTTGATAAAGTGTGTGAAGCATTTCCTGTGGTTTGGTATCAGTGGAGGTGTACACTAATGTTTAAAATGTCATCATAAAGACATTAGGATACAAGTTAAAGCAATCAAAGCAGACAAAGTTGAAATTATTTGAGTCCAAAACACTTTTTTTGAAAATGAGACAAAAGATTGAGACAAAAAGAAAAGAGACAGATGGGGAACTGAGTGCGTTAGACGAATAGAAAAATGTTTTTAAAAAAGAGAGATTTTCACTGTGATAGAACTGAAATACTTAATCAAACAAAAGACGTAGTTTTAAGACGTCTCTATTATTCAAAATCTCAGGTGGGCGTTTGTTAAAACTTCCCAAGTCAACCTAGAGTGCAAACTAGTCTTAATGAAAATAGGATGTATTTAAAGCTGAAAAGTACTTTTAAACTATTCAGTCTTTATCAGTGATGTCCAAATTATTACCAAAATGTTTTAGGTAGATATTTACTACAGTCATCAACAAATAATGTATCTTATTGATAGATTTTCTGATTTAAAAAATTAAAGGTGAATTAAAGGTCCTCATTATGAGAAAACCCAATACTGAAAATAGTATTTTCTGATTTATTACAGGTCTGTAAGTTGTTATAGTTGTATTAATAAATGATAAATAAGTTAAATGTAACCGCAAATTTTTCTCTTTTTTTCTATCAATTGGGATTAAACAGTAAACATAGAAAATGAAATCATCTTTTAAATTTTTACTAAATTAATTTGATGTGTTCCCAAATTTATGAATCCCCTCACTAACTTCCTCAAAAAGAATTTTTAAAGAAGTCCAACTAGTTTTAGGTTTTTATCAGTTACAAAATGTAGAAATATCATTAGTTTCATATTTAGGTTCATGCATTCATTTGAATTAAATATTACGATTTAGAGATTATTTGACAGTAAGTTTTCTGCTTTTGCATTTATCATAAAATATTAATATTTTCTACGTTTGAGTAAGATCACATCTGGCAAAAAAAGAAGCTAAATTTAACTCTGAGCTCAGTTTAACTACATATTGGATTAAATAACTCATGTTTTATGTTCATTTCATACTTGAAGCAGAATAACTCTGTGTGGCATAAACCTTTTAATCCAGTCTATCACAAAAGAATGACTGAAATAGAGAAAATAGTCGTGGTTAATGTTAACAAACGAAAAGATATAGAACCTTCGACAGATGGACAAATAAACAGATGATTTTTCCGCCTCAGTCAGACACAAAGTAAAGTAACATCACTTTTCCTTTCTTAAATTTTATCATTCAAAGGTTTCCTTCGCTCCTTTGAAGTTCTGTCCTCAGACAAGCACTTAATTCTGCTTCTCCACACTTTTGAACTCAAGGGGAGGAAGTGTTTGGGTTTAAAGGAAGGGCCATGTCAGATGGATGAACAGAGGGAAGTAGACAGACAGAAGCAAAGGTTGAACTGTCAGAAGGAGAGCACGAGAAGTAAAGATGAAAAGAAATAGGGCGATGGACAGATGCACTGCTGATGGCCCTAAAATCACAGCACGCCTCTACCGGCGTGTTGACACAACCTCAGCCAACACTCAAGGACACCGTGGACTTCCTCTGGTCATTAACAAATGAAAAATGACTTAATTGAGAGTGAGACCAGCAGGCGTGGGCGTCGCATCACGTGAACATTAGAAGAATCATTACTAATGGCTCTCTTTGTTGGCATGTAAAATGGATGAGCTGTGGAAGTTTTTTTTAAGTGGAGCAGTGTTCATTAGATATGGAAATAGGTTTCAGGCCAGCAGAATGAGGTACGGCAGTAATGGTGGGTGGAGGGGGGTTTGGTGCTGCATTAGATCTCCCTAACACTAATGAACTTCGCTTCATGGTGGAGTAAGTACACTCAGACACATGTTCACTCTGATTAATGAAAGCACACATGCGTGCACACATGAGCGCTCCACGCTGATGGATGCACAATCAAACTTCAGCATGGTTGTGGGTGTGCATATTTTCCCCACTGATGGTGGATTGTAGAAGGCTAGCCCCAGGGCTTGGGGTCTCGGATGGGGCCGTTTCCTGCAGAGCACACCTGGGGCGTCCTTTTCATAGCCAAAGGCCTGACCCAGGAAGAAATTGATGGAGGAATGTGTCTGACGAAGTAGCTGGAGACTTTTAGCCCGCAGCCAGAGAGGAAAGGAGGGAGAAGGGGGATGAAAAGTCAGGGTTTCTGATGGCACAAATGCCCTGGCTTACAAAGGAGTTGAGCAACGCCCCAGGCCAGTTCAGTTTGGAAGTGAGGGAGGCGCTGGGAAGGAAAGCAAGAGAATGCAGAAAGCAATCGAGTGAACAATAAGGCAGAAGATTGAGAGGAAGAGAAAGAAAAAAAATAGCAGATGTGTAAAAGTGCAACAAGGGTGATGTGTGCAGCGGGAGCGTCAACTAAGATTGTAGTGAAGAGGTTAAGAGGACATTTTCTACAACTGGGAATTACATGACTGGACAGTTCGGCCAAGAAAAGATGAAAGAGGAGATTTCATTTATGGTCAGTCAGTTCAGACAATATAAATAAATAATTCTCCAAACTTCTAGGATGTAAAAGTTGATATAAAAGTAGTTTTAAATGTAGTGACTCCACCACAAACCCTGTCTTTGTACTAAATTTAACCCTTTTTAAAAAAAAGTCAGTAAATACAAGTGAAAATATCAATAAAGTTCAATATAAAAAAAGTTTAATACATAAAAATATATTTAAAAAATTCAAGTCATCTCATGTTGTTTCATTACATGCCATTGATAGTAGAATGGCCTATCCAGTGCAGGTGCGCCTCTGTGAGAGGATGGCGAACATACTGGATTCACTATCTCGAGTAATGTCTACATATGTTCACATTTTTAGGATCTCAAAAATTCTAGAAAGAGTTGCAGTTAAGCATCTGTATCACCACCTGCAGGACAATAGCCTTTATGAACATAGAGTTGAAAAATCATAAAAAGGCAAGACCGGAATTTGCAAAAATGCATGTTGACAAGCAACAAAGCTTCTGGGAGAATGTCCTTTGGACAAATGAGACCAAACTGGAGCTCTTTGGTAAAACACATCAACTCTATGTTCATAGACTCAAAAACCAAGCATACGAAGAAAAGAACACTGTCCCTACGGTGCAACATGGAGAAGGCTCAGTAATGTTTTGGGGCTGCTTTGCTGCATCTGGCACAGGGCGTCTTGAAAGTGTGCAAGGTAAAATGAAATCTGAAGACTATCAAGGCATTCTGGAGAGAAATCTGCTGCCTAGTGTCAGAAAGCTTGGTCTCAGACGCAGGTCATGGGTCTTCCAACAGGTCAACAATCCAAAACACAGCCAAAAACACCCAAGAATGGCTGAGAGAAAAGTATTGGACTATTCTAAAGTGGCCTTCCATGAGCCCAGATCTGAATCCCGTTGAACATACGTGGAACGAGCTTAAACATGCCATTTGAAGAAGACACCCATCAAACCTAAGACAACTGGAGCTGTTTGCTCATGAGGAGTGGGCCAAAAGACCTGCAGACAGCTGCGGTACGCTCATTGACAAATACAGAAATCGTTTAATTGCAGTGATTGCCTCAAAAGGTTGTGCAACAAAATATTGAGTTATGGGTACCATCATTTTTGTCCAGCCCTATTTTATTAGTTTGTTTGTTTTTTTAATTATTATGTTATTCAACAATTCAAAAGTAATGGCTGATTTTGATTGTTTTATTTTCAATAAATTTTTATGTCTTGTTACTTTTGTGAGTTTCAAGTGATTTCAGTAAGAATTGTGGGTTTTTCCTTCTTTAACTGAGGGGTACCAACAATTTTGTCCACGTGTGTACATTTATTTATTTCTTTTTTTTTGTTCTACTTTTTGATTTCTTTTTAAATCTTGTCCAAATCAATTTCTTCAATGTGAAGCCCGTTGAGACAATTATTTTGTTATATTGGGCTGTATAAATATAAATTAATTGAATCTAGGCTCGGACACACTTTTATTTCACAAAACGGACAGAAGACGGCAAACCCGTGGGCAAAGGTATAAAAATGTGAAAACCAAGAAAAACAGAAAAGTCTGGATTATTTTAGAAGGTCAAGTTAAAAAGGCATCAGCAGAGTGAAATAAGAAAAAAGATGTTTGCCAAAAGCAACACGTTTCCTCGCAGGGTTTTTGTTAGTTGAGAGGAGACCGTGGTTATTTCCTCTGCAGGTGAAGATAAAAATTTCAGATCTATGAAAAGATGATGAGGTCACTAGAGGGCAACATGTCCTCGTACAGAAAGCAAACAGCTTTAAAATGTTGTTAAAAACATTTCAACACATTTTTAACGTGCAAAATAGAATTCTCTCTCTAATAACTCAAATAACTTATTCAACCAGTTGAAATGACTGTAACTTTACTGAGTCACTGATTTCCCTCCATTTTTCTCTGTGGGTTTTATTTTCTTGCTAAGCTCCTCAGGCTGCCCTACATTAGCTGTCACGGCCCTCAGGCAGGCAGCACAATGCAGGCCCTGCGGCCAAAAACCTCACACATGAACTCCTACAAAGTGTTTCCACATGGCATGTACACACAAAAACACTGCTGTAAACTTAAAAAATTTAGAGTGAAGTTAAGAGCCCTAGATAAGAGATAGTGTCAAAAATAATTAACAAAAATTTTTTTCATAGAGTTCAGTCAGGAATGTCAGGAACCTAAATTTATTGAATATTTTCTGACATTTTTTTCTATAATTAGAAAAAATAAATTACGCATTACTACATACGGTCATTTTTTTTTTTGTACCGGTATATAACAGGTCTAAGTCACTGAATGTAACATAGTGCACAATTTTTCACTATTTCAGCCCTCAGGCATGTCCAAGTGTGTCATGGTCTCTGAGACTTCTAACATCACAGAAGAAAAACTCTTATATTTCAGTGACAATAGCTCCGATGATCTTGCTAATCTTTGATACAAAATATCATGTGGAACTGGCTGAAATCTTAAATTATATCACAACTGAATATTTTATTTTTAGTCTCTCTGTTCATTCGAGGTCCTGATCTAAAAAAAAAAATAATGCAACATTACTGAGTGACAATAGTCAAATTTGAAAGCCCTTACAAACCAAAGGCAGCACTTCTAATTTCGGCATTTCCCTTCAGGGGTCACCACAGCAAGTCAGTTTCTTCCATCTAACCCTATCTGCTGTATCCTCTTGGGTCACACCAACTACAGTATCTTCATGTCTTCCTTCACTGTATCAATGAACCTCCTCTTTGGTCTTCCTCTAGTCCTCTTTCCTGGTGATAAAGATACATTCTTTTAACACTTTTAGGGGACTGGTAATATTTGGTTTAATTTTAACTTATGCTGATTGTGTGTTTTTGTCTTATTAATTGTAAAAGTCCTTTGAAATGATTTTGTTGTGAAATTGATCCAAATGAAGAAATTTGTATAGACAACTCTGTTGTGTTATATATATATAATCTCTTGGTGTAGCATAAACCATTTTTAGGAAATGCTAAGACTCTGCTGTGCTTAATTCCTGCTGTCTTTCTCTGTAATGTGCTGTTTTAAGACTGAATTGATGCTGTTATCTCATGCAAATTTATCAAATCAACCAAAAACCATTTTCCTTCAGCTGTTTCTCATTTGAATTACTTATTTTTCTATTTTTTTGGGATGCAATGCAATAGGGTTGCATTAAATGTAAAAGGAAAAAAACTTTCTTTCAAAACATATGTTTTGCATCTACAGTAAAAAAAAAATCCTTACTAAAGTTTGTATGCAGGTAAAGTCTACCATCTAGTGGGTGATTAAAATATTCTCGATACAGGTAAAAAATAATAATAATAAATTACATTTTAACCAATTCACTTTAAATTGAAACAAAACAATTAATTCTTTCTGATCCTGTGAAATAACTTTTTACATCAGAATCAGAAGTACTTTATTGATCCTGCATTTGGGAAATGTGTGTGTTACAGCTGCACCACTATAATCTTAAAAGAAATACTATGTAAACATACAAAAATATGGAATAATGAAAAAATAGAAGGAATAATGTGAAAGTAAGGAATAAAACAAGTGACTTCATTTAAAGTCTATTAACAATCAGTACAGACAGAATGTGTATAAAGGAGAGCAAAAGTTACATGAGGTGAGAAACTGTGATGAATTGTATGCTTGAAGGCCAATTTTTTTGTCAAAGACAAAAAGTACTAAATATTTTGAACCATTTTTTTCAAGAGCCACTTCAGTTCAAACAGAAGTGTAATAGCAAATTTTAACCACTAGATGGAAGCACAGAGTCTGAAATGTTGTGAATTCAATTGAGACCAAATGTAACGTTTAAAATGTAGGAAATCTCATTAACACGAAGAAAATTGTCTTAGACAAAACACTGAGGTTTGTATTTTAACTACTTTGAAATAAAATATGTAGAAAAAGTATTGTTTTATGTTGTACTTTGTAACTGTGAAAAAATACTGTTACGTCAATATTAAAAAAAAAAAAAAATTACATTGCGCTCATACAACAGTCTATTCAATACACAATTTATACACAAGAATCAAGAAAACCTTTATTAGTACCACAATAGGGACATTGCAATTGCAACAGCATAGGAACCAAAAGACAAGAACATACATTATAAGAAAGAGCTAAGTAAAATAGTGTAGTGAGGTGTATTGATCGTAATTGACTTCATTGACAGGTTTTAATACAGATGTTAACGATGGACTGGTAGATCTTACAAGGTTTGGTTCTTGAAAAGTAGCTCTTGGGACAAAAAAAGGTTGGACACCCCTGTTCTAGACCAAACAGCATGGCCCGTCTCACCATGGCTTTGTACACTGTCCCTTTAATTTTATCTGAAACTCTTCTATCACACATCACACCTGATACTTTTCTCCATCTATTCCGTCCTGCCTGCACACGCTTCTTCACCTCTTTTCCACACTCTCCATTGCTCTGGACTGTTGATCCTAAGTACTTAAAATCTTCCACCTTCTTTATCTCTTCTTCCTGTAACCTCACTCCTCATTCACACACATGTACTCTGTTTTACTCTGACTAATCTTCATTCCTCTTCTTTCTAGTGCAAACCTCCACCTCTCCAGCGTTTCCTCCACCTCTTCCCTCCTCTCACTACAGATCACAATGTCTTCTGTAAACGTCATTGCACATGGAAATTCCTGTCTAACCTCGTCTGACAGCCTGTCCATCGCCAGGGGCGGATCCAGGATTTTCTAAGTGGGCTGGGGGGTCATGAGGTCATTGACAAAGCCAGTATAGAGGGGGCTGGGGACATTCCCCCTAGAACATTCTGAAAAATAAAAGTCGTTTTCCTTTCCTGTATTTTGGTGGCCCATTTGCTGATCCTGCAAGGGGATAGCTTGACTAGTCCACTTTCCTTTTTTCTTTTTTTTGTGGACCACAAGTCAGAAACTCTACTGCCAACTCAACTAAACATTTCCGTACTTCTACAGTAATGTCTTCAGAACCAAGAGCCTCTTCACTCTTCATCCTCTTCAATCTTCTCCTTTCAGCATTTCCCTTCAGGGGTCGCCACAGCAAGTCAGTTTCTTCCATCTAACCCTGTCTCCTGCATCCTCTTTGGTCATGCCAACCATCTTCATGTTGTCCTTTAATGTATCTATGAACCTCCTCTCTTCCTCTAGGCCTCTTGCCTGGCTCTTCATCCTCTTCAATGCCCTCTTTATTTTTTCCTTACAAATTGTAGCTACTTCCTGCTTCACTATGGTAACAGCTTCTACTCTCTGTTCAACTCACGGGGAAGCCGGAGTCTATCCCGGCTGATTTAAGGAGAGAGGCAGGGTACACCCGGAACAGGTCGCCAGTCTGTTGCAATACCACACACACACTCATTCGCAGGGGTCATTTTTAAAGTGACCAATCCACCTAGCATGCATGCTTTTGGAGGCTGGGCGGAAACCGGAGTACCCAGAGGGCCACCGAGCAGTACTTCTGGTACCGACTCGCATATTTTAATTTGGCGCAGTTTAACGTCGAATGCCCTTCCTGACACAACCTCCATCTTTAACTAGCCCAAAGCCCGTTACGCAAACAATTGGATAGTTAACAATTAAATGTTTCACAGAGGAGTACAACATCTAAACGTGCAATAAAAAAAGAAAACTAGCTAATGAACATTAAGTTGATTTTCCAAATAAAAACAGGAGCCCTCGGATTCTTAGTAAAGCCAAAATAAAATAAAGCCAAAATTATGTTCATTGCTAATAAAAAAAGAAAAAAAATGCACAGAACAAAAGAAAAATTAACTGTTAGAGAAAATGTTCCGGACTGTTAAGAGCAGTTTATTTTAAATCAATTTTTTATAGAAATATTTTTTTTAATTTGAACGATTGTAACTTTTTGTACATTTTTTGTAGAATATTCCCCTCTAAAAATAGGATTTTCTAATACCTTTTTTTTTTTTTTTTAATTTTAGAAAATACGAGGTGAAATAATTCCGTGAAGGCAGCACAGCGCCTCCATCATATCTCCAGCGCGCTGCCTGTAACCTGCTAGCTAGCTACACGATCTGACTTTCAGTTTTATTCATTTTATCAACACTTACTTGTGTTTGGCGTTTAAAAACTTGTGGAATCATGAAAGGGATTTGTTTGGTGTTTTTCCTGGTGCTTTCCGCTTCTTTGTTGTGTGAGTCTGAAGCTGGAAGGAACAGAAACAACCAGCAGCAGCACCAGAACAGCTTTCGTCGAGCAGCTAATGGCATCTATCAGACACTCTGCAATGTGTTCGGAGAAGAAAACATCAGAGGTCTCCACAAGGTCAGATTTTACATCAGAAAACAGACTGACTTTAGACATCTTATAAGCCTGTGGTTTAATGATCTTTGAGGAAAGTAGAAGAATTCCCGCCATGGCCTGGTTAACAACATCCTGGAAACCATTTTGAACTATTCTCCTTTACAGTCTGAATAGAGATAATAAATACATAATAGCATGTTTAAAATGTATCTATTTCAATTTAAATGTGTATTAATGGTTTCATCTTCTATTATCACTGTTCTTAAAGTGGTTTAATGCTATTTTTTTACTGCTTCACTTAAATGATCTCAGCAGCAAAATTCATCAGCTTTAAGATTCACATCCTGGTTTTGAATAAACTGCTTCATAAGAAATTCTGGTCAGTTTTGATGTTCTAATCCATTTTCCGTATTTAGCTGCTAACATTTCTGGATCTTTGTGGTTGATCTGGAATCAAAATAAAGCTAAATATTTAAGTTTCAATGTCTAAAAGGATGTGCATTTGAACACATTTCAAATTGATCTCAGCCACTTCCCTGATGTGCACATTTCAAGCAGAAGTACAGGAAGTACGGAAGAATTACTTCCATAAAAGTACCTCAATAGTGCAGAAATTAAACTAATGTATACATTTCCAACAATGGTTCTTCCTCTCAGGGAAAATTCTATTTTAAAATTTTGATTGTTACTTTGTTTCTTTTAAATTTTATGGTAGTTTATTCTGACAACCCAAATTAGACACCTGAGGGTAATAATGGACTCAGACTTGAACTTGACGTCATATCAAATCTATTACATAAACACTTTTTTACTACTTAAAAAACATTGCCAAAAATAGGGTTTTGGTGTCCAAAAAGACTTAGAAGTACTTACTGGTTTGAACAAAAAGGTCTTAAAACATCTGCAGTTGATTCAAAATGCAACAGAATCATAAAATATGAGTCCTCTGCTCAGGACTCTGCACTAGCTGATTTCTTGTGGCTCAAAGAATAGACTTTATAGCTGCTCTGCTTGTGTTGAAGTGTGAAATGTTAGTGTCTTATGAACCATCTAAAACTCTGAGGACCTCTGGGACTGGCCTCCTGCTGGTGTCAAGAGCAGGGGTGTCAAAGTCAGGTCCTAGAGGGTTTTCCATGTGTACTCGCAGCTACACACCTGGTCCAAGTTGAGTCATTGTTCATGGAAAAAGTTCATGAAGCCGGCCTTCTAGAACCGTAGTTGGACGCCCCTGCTCTAGAGTCAGGACTAAACATGGAGAACAAACTTCCTGAGGCTGTAAGACAGGCCTCTACTGTCACAACGTTGAAATCTACTAAAAAAAGTTTTATTTAATCATGCATTTGACGGAATATCAATCACTCTTTTTTCATTTTTATTCTATATTTTGTGATTTTATTACATTTTTTCTGTCTCGTAAAACACTTTGAATTACTTTGGGGATAAATTGTTCTATACAATTAAACTTGCCTTGATTCAGTTTTAAACTTAAAAAAAGTATTATTTGGCTCAATAACCTTTAACAAGTTTGTTCTGTTATTTATAGTAATAAAGTAATAGCTATACAACTTTATTACACATGCACTGACCACCTGGATTTCCTCCTTCTTGCAGTTTTTCTCCAAAGCAACCGAGCGGTTTGTCCATGGCGTGGACGCATTTGTGGACACCATCTGGAAGATCTGGTCGGACTTGCTGGAAGTTTTTGGTATAGATGGTAAGTGCGCAGAGGAAAATATATCTAATAAAGTACAATCAGACTGACATATGCTGGATTATGTATGACTTGTTACAAATCGTTTCTTCTCTTTTATGCTTCTAGCCTCGCACATGAGCCACTACTTTAGCGCCACGTCCCTCAGCAACTCCCCTGCACGCGCCCTGCTCCTGGTTGCCGCCATGCTTCTCGCTTACTGGTTCCTCTCCATGTTCCTGGGGGGTTTGTTTTTTCTGCTGCATGCCGTCTTCGGACGTTTCTTCTGGGTGGTTCGTGTCATCCTTTTCGCCTTATCCTGCCTCTACATCTTGCAGAAGTTTGAGGGCGATCCGGAGCGGGCGGTGCTGCCGCTGTGCTTCATCATGGCCGTATACTTTATGACCGGGCCTGTGGGCGCATACTGGCGCTGGGGAATCGGGTCAGGTTCCCTGGAGGAGAAAATTGATCACCTGGACACTCAGGTCAGGTTGCTGAACATCAGGCTGAGTCGTGTTATTGACACCCTGGAACATGGTGGTGAACAGTAAATGAACTGGGTTCGAGGGGCGTGGCTGGAGGTAAACCAGATGGTACAACCCAACACACAACTCTACAATAAAGTAGATTGTAAAAGCTTTGGTCAGTTTTTGGTAACAAAATATACTTTAAAGGGTTTCTTTTGTTAATTAAATGATCTGACATTTTAAACATCTGGATTAATTCAACATCTGCGCTACTTTCAAGAAGCCAAAACTATTCCTTTTTTCTGACGTCCGAAGTTTCAACAAACAGATTTCACAGACGCAGTTCTTAATACAAGACATTGGGGAGGAAGGGGTTGCGGGGGGATTAAAAAACAAATGATGGTGTGTGATAAACAGGCTGGGACTGATACATTATTTCTAAAATGTAAAAGCTTAAATATGTTCAATAGTTGTCCATAGTAAGACTTATTTATTCCATTTCCATCCAATATTATTCCACCGAGTCGTCATTCCATAGTGAAAAATTCAGCATGAGGACCTCTTTATTTTTTTGTCTTGTGTGAATGTGTGAGCGCTGTGTGTGTGTGTATATGTGTAGAATGAGCTAGTAAAATAGAAAAGCACTGTTTAAGAGCCGTCTGAATCCGATGTAAATGCAGAATCTCAGGGACTCATCCAACACAGACATTTTAATGAAACTTAGTACGTGTGTTAAAGTTGCACACCAGTCTCTGAGTCTCACAGTTCAGATGTGTGTTCTGTTTGCTTACATGCAATGCTTCTTTTTGTAGTACCCGGATATCAAACTTCTCATTTTCTCTCCTAAAATGTATCAAAACAGCTTTAACTGTAATAAAAAAGGACTTTTATATCATTTGTGTAACATATATGGAGTAAAATGTAATTAAAAGGTCGCCTAAATTTGTCCTGGCTTTGATAACTTTTTTAAAAAAATAATTGGATGCAAGTTAAACCAGCTGATTGACTTTGTTACAGAACAAATGAGGGTCAGTGCCTTCTAATCAGTGTTTCCAAACTGTAATTAAGTGGTTAAATCATGCAGTAAAATATTTTTCAATAGGAGTCCTCATTAATGTGTTTTTTTCTGCTTTATTTGTGCTGTTTTAATGTTATGCACTATCTGCCTTTGTCATATTTATGTGCTGTATATTTCCATCTACTGACCCGTCCAGGTTCAGACTTAGTGTAGAACACGTACAATAGATGTGTGTTTGAGAATATTATGTTTGAAAACATAATTTTTTTTTTTTACTAATGTGTTTTAATGAATCTTGTTCATTTTTCTTTTTACTTTGTTTTCTCACAATAGATTGTCTTTTTTTTAACATGTTAAATGGTTAGTTTGTATTTTTAAAATAAATGTGGGATTTAGTTGCATGTTGCTTTTACGCCTATTTTTCTTTTTTTTTTTTTTTTACCAGTTTAAAGTATTTGTGTTGTTAGCTGTCCAGGTAGAAAACTCCTACCTGATGTGATAAAAGAAGTGATTATGTTTTACTCTGATTGTGCAGGTTGTGTTCCTCTATTTCAACAAAGTTTACTGAACTTTATACACAGCTGTCCAACATGCAAATCTTTACCATCACTGGACACGGACACTTTTGCTGAGGCTGTTTTTATTGCTTTGTTTGCTCCGAGGAGCAGCAGGACAACGGGTGTAAAGCTGAGATAACCTCTGAAAGAGGGTCTTCTAGAGGCTGAATGTTGGGATCTGTCAACACTCATTTTTAAAATGTATAATTTATTACCTGTAATTCCACTTTTATTCTGCACTGTCATTTTTTTTCTATTGATCCAACCTGCCTGCGTTTGATATGATGTGGTGCCATTTTTAATCTTTTAATAAAAAACAAGTTGTGTATTTTTTTTATTTATTTGTGATTTTACCCAATGACATTTCCATCTTTTAATTTTCCTTTAAATTAGAATGTGTCTGTATTTGCGCTGTTCTGCCTGATGTGTGTTTTTGGAAAAAAAACGAGGTCCATATCTGAATAAACACCGCCAAAAGGCTGAATGTCTGTTTTCTGCTTCCTTTATCATCTCAATGAAAAACGTTATGCGTTTTGCTGAATGATCTAAGTCAGGCATGGGCAAATGATGGCCCGCGGGCCACTTGCGGCACTTTAAACATTTTAATCCGGCCCGCCAAACTTGAAAAAATTAAATAAATAAACCTTGTTAATGTTTTTTTTCCCCTATGATTCAGATGTTTTCTCACTAGATGACGCACTCTAGATATATTAGCTTTGTTGAGAAAACAACAACACTGCTCCCATTAAAATGTGTGTCTTCGTGATGCGCATGCGGTCAAAATAAAAAATGTGCACAGATATGAAAAGCCATCCAGCCCAATACATGCACGTAAACAAGCGTGTTAGATGTTAAAACAAGCAAAATGTTCCATCAAACGCTAAGATTTTGAACCTAGCGCCGCTAAATGCATGTTTTTAAGAGCTAACGCATTAGATTTCAGACCTAGCGTGCTAAATTTGAAACTGAACGCTCTTGATGTAACATTTAGCTTTTAACGTTTAAAATGCGTGCCATATGATCGGTCTAATCTAGCGGGTACCAAAGCATCCCATCCATCTGCTCTTGTTCCGGAACTCAATGTGGCCCACAACCCAAAAAGTTTCCCCATCCCTGATCTAAGTAGTAGACATGACTGGTGAGCTTCAACTCTATAAGCGTGTGACAAGTGTCAAAAATCAGGTTCAAACGTTACTTAAAAATGATGTTTATTTGATTGTTTCTGTTCTTTTCTAATACAAATCAGAAGATAAATTGACACATTAATTTTGTTTTTTTCATGATTTGTCTTTCAAAGTAAAAATAGATCTGGCTGTAGCTACAAAAATACAAAGTGTTGCTAACTTGGCCTGTCAATGACAGAACTCACCGAATGGCTTCTTTTCCTTCCCTAGTAATGCTTCCAATTAGTTAATAAACTAAATTATTGGTGTAAAGAAACATTATTACTTAAAAAAAAAAAAGAAAAAAATCCAGAGGGATTTATTCATTGGTTTCTTGGTGACCGAAAGAACAAAATCGTGGATAGAAGGGGCCGAAATGAGCTTCCTCTGCTGGGTGGCTGAGCTCTCTCACAGAGATAGAGTGAGGAGCTCTGCCATCCAGGAGGAGCTCGGAGTAGAGCTGTTGCTCCTCCGGGTCGAGAGAAGCCAGATGGGGTGGTTCGGGCGTCTGATTAGGATGCCCGAGCATCTCGCTGGTGAGGTGTTTTCAGCACATCCCACCAGGAGGAGACCCAGAGGCAAGCCCCGGATCTGCTGGAGAGTCTATGTCTCACAGCTAGACAGTAATCTCGAGGATGCAACCGGGGTGAGAGAAGAATGGGTTTCCCATCTGAGGCTGTTGACCCTGGGATCAGGCCCCATATAAGTGAAACACAATGAACAAACAAAATCTGGAGTTCTCTTTGGTCTTTTAAAGTCTGAAATATAGCTGTCTCTATTACGTTCTATTGTCATTTGATTACAGATCAGCAAAATAAACTAGCACTTATATAAAAGTCAGTCTATCAACGTGTTTTCAATTATACTTGGTCAGTTATTGTAGAAAATACCATGATTATCATAATCAGAACACTCCAGGTAGAGTTTGATAACCAACAAGGTCATTTTAAAAAAATACTTTAAAGATACTCAAAAGCTTTCAAGAGTCTGGTTTCACATGATCGTTCTGGATTTTTTCACATAGGCTAACCAAACATTTCATTATTCTAATTGCAATTCTAACGATGATTAGCGCTATGTTCTTTTTCTGATATAAAACGCATGCAGATCAGAAACTCTTCTTTCAATTCATGTATGCAGGACACCTGAGATTATCAGCTCAGTTTTATATTCTTCTATCATTGTGGCATTGCTCCTCATAGGCTAATGAAGCAATGTGGTCTATATAAAATGTGAAAAAATATTTTTTAAAAAACCAACTGATCAGCAACTTTTTAATGCTTATTTTCTGGCTGTTTTGTGTGGTCAAAAACGTGCCACAACTCGGAGATCTAAGCTTCCTGTTCCAGCAGAAACCGCACCAGAACCCTGGCCTTTCGGTGATCCCTGCTCAATCTGGACGTGGTGGAGCCCTGAGTTGAAACTGGCACAGAGTAGATTGATAGAATCACTGGGAGCCAGAGAAACCAGCGGACCAGCACCGTCCAGAGACAGCGTGCCTAGACAGGCTGACGAAAGACCAGACAAATGTCAAATAATACAAAAATTTAATTATTCTTTTAACCTTTTTCCTTCTTTACCTGCTGTATTCTGATCCCAAATTTTGACAGAACTGTCATGAGAGGATGTAGCTACCCGGGCAGTCCCACAGTGTGATGAAGGGAGAAACATGCAACAGGCTGTCGTCTGGAGATGTCCCCTATACTCCACTACTTTACAGCCAGGCTGACGAAGATCCCACAGCTAGAGACACACAGACATGTAAATAACAATGTTCAATTTCACCTGAAAAAATATACAATGCAATAGACTCCATTCATCCCTTCAAAAGTTCCTTTGGAAAAATTAAGTCAACATGTAAACATCGATTTAACATCTCAAGATTTGAAAACAATTTAGTCTGTAGTACAGTGGCAAATCCTGAATGCCTTCAAAGCCTTCTCTGCTGGTCCAAAAAAAATTCTGAATGACAAACTGGTGATTATATTTCAGACAAAAGATTTATAAAACATTTCCAAATGCTCTATTCATATTTTTTAACGGTTTTTCCAAAGGCTCTGCGGCCCTATGTTTTCGCATCAACCAATTTGTCCATTCATATTTTAGCCAGCATTTGTTGCCTGGTAGACTAAAAATAAAAACTAGCTTCTGATTCAGTTCTGCATTAATTGAATGGTAATTAAACTTTTGCAAATCAGATTCTTGTCAGTTTTTCTGGGCTTTCTCAAAGGCCTTGGGTGTGTCACTGAAATCTGCAGATTGGCTACTCAGACGGCATACTGGAACCTTCAGAATCTTTTTTATCTCCAAACAATAATTGAAGGATGAAAAAAAATTGATTTGGTGGCTGATTGACTTTCATGGCCATTGTCAAGACAAACTTTTCAAAAGAAGTTGAACAAAGTAAAGATTATAAGGAGAAAGAATAGTATATATACTATAGTAAAGTAAAAGTATCAGAGTAGCATGACACACTTTTAGCACTAATTAGGAAAGAGAAAAATGGAGCACTTTTGGGGTGAAATGCATAGTCTGAGACAGGTTTGAAACAAACCCCAACAAAGCCACAATTTTCACAAACCCATACAAACACCCGCTTGTCATCTCACCGTGGCTTCACAGCCCTGCCCTCCAAAGCCGTTGCTGCTGGACACCAAGTAGTGACCATTTGGAGAAACATCACAATGAGTTTGAATATACTGCTTAGCTGGAAAGGTATTGGTCACTTGCCACGTCCTGCTGTCCCACACCCTGTAAACAAACACACGTCACAAACACACTGTCATTGATTTCACACAAATACTCTTGATACACAATGCTCTGAGAGTAAGGGACATCTAGCAAAAAGAAAGAACCAAATGTTACTGTAGAAATTAAAACTATATTTGAAGTTATATATATATTTTTTGAAATACCAGAAAAAAAGTTTCTTAATTGCCAAAGATTCTCAAATATTGAACACATTAGAGGTTATAAACATATTCTCTTCATGTATAAGTGGGCTTTCTTCGGGTACTCCAATTTCCTCCCACTTTCCAAAAACATGCATGTTAGGTTGATTGGTCACTATGAAATTGCCTCTAGGAATGAGTGAGTGTGGATAGTTGTATGCGTGTGACCACGCAGTAGACTGCCGATCTGCTCAGGGTGTACCCTGTCTCTCGCCTGAAATCAGCCAGGAAAGGCTATGGCACCTCTTGTGACCCAGCTAGCAATAAGCGGTTCAGAAGATGAAATAAAACACTGGTAATATGTAGAGTAAACTTACTTGTTTGGCAAGTATTATACATCAAATCAATACAGATTATCCAAAAAAAAATTTCAAGCTGCAATACCGAAGTGCACAACTTTGTCTTTATTTGTGGGATGTTCGCAATGTGTTTTCTAAGATTAACCTTAAACCTTCTCAGATCAATCCATTTACAATCTAAGGAATCTGCTATTTTTACTCTAAGGTCTCTAAAGATGTGAAGTTACAGAGAAAAAAATTGTCAAATATTTTTAACTACCTAGTCCAAATCATCCACAAAAATAAATCTTGACAAATCTCTGATTCATAATCATACATTTATCTAGACTAGTGCCAGAAAAACAACAAAATCCATCATTGGATGAGCAGTAGTATTTTTCTATCTGTACTATCCAGTCAGACTGATGATTACTAATGATTTGGTATACGTATATGTACGTATATACCGCAACAGTTTGGGTTTAGAAAACAGTTAACAATTACCTACGCAGTGACGAACATGATTGAGGAGGTCAGTTCCTCTATAGACAGAAATGAATATGTAATTGGTATCTATATAGACTTAAAACGAGCATTTGATACTATAGATCATAAACAATTACTAACAAAATTAGAAAAATATGGTATTAGAGGAACGGCACATTCCTGGATAAAAAGTTATTTAGAAAACAGAAAACAGTGTGTTGAAATAAACAATGTAAGATCAAACTTTAGATCGGTAACTTGTGGAATACCACAAGGATCTGTTATTGGACCAAAACTCTTTAATATATTTATTAATGATATATGTAATTGTTCAAATTTATTTAAATTTATTATGTTTGCCGATGACACAACAATAGTCTGTTCAGGAAAAAAACTCCAGGAATTATTGAGCAACATTCAACATGAACTACAACAGCTTAAAGTCTGGTTTGATTTAAATAAGTTATCACTTAATATAGCAAAAACAAAATATATGATTTTTGGTAATAAAAAGGATATTGATAGTGATACAAAACTTAAAATAGATGATGTTGAAATTGAAAGAGTTTATGAAACAAAATTTTTAGGAATTATAATCGATGCTAAATTGACCTGGAAACAACATGTAAAATATATAAAGACAAAAATCTCAAAAACTCTAGGAATACTATATAAAACTAAAGATTTATTCAGTTTTAAGGCTTTATCTGTTATTTACTCCTCTTTAATTCTTCCTTATATGACGTATTGTGTTGAACTGTGGGGTGGAACATATAAAACTTTAATTAATGAGATCTTTTTATTACAGAAACGTGCAATAAGATTAATAAACAAAGTTGGGTATTTTGAACATACACATCCTTTATTTATTAAATCTGGATTGATTAAATTTAAAGATTTACATCATTTCAAAGTACTTCAATTTATGTTTAAAGCTAAATTCAATGTTTTACCCGTAAATATACAAAAATACTTTAAACTTCAACAAACTGTTTATGATTTCAGAGATGATTGTAAATTTATTTTACCCCAAACCAGAAAAGGGTTCAGACAAAGGTGTTTATCTTATGTTGGACCTCATTTATGGAATAATTTTATAACTAAAGATATAAAAGAATGTGTTACGTTTAAAATTTTTAAAAAGAAACTCTCACAATTTATTTTTGAAAGTTACTAAATTTTGTGATTTGTGTCATTTTTTTCCTTTTTTCCATCTTTTCTGTAAATTTGTTTCAAGGTAACCTATGTTGTAAAAGCTAGTTTTTTTGGGCACACAAGCATTTTTTTTGCTTCAGCCTGTTCTTGGTCACCTGTATCATTTGAATATGAGGATTTGTTTTTGTTAATGTATATAATGTTATAGGAGATTGAGTCCGAAATAAAAAAGTTTCAAGTTTCAAGTATATACAAAAATTCACATGTTATTCCAAATATCTACACAAATACTTCAGCATGTACAGTGGGTAATATTTCTGTACCTTATTGTTTTATCCTCGGAGGTCTGTGCTATAGAGGAGCTGGCTGGGACCCAACATACATGAGTGACCTACACAAGCACACAGGCAGAGGAGAGAAAAGGTTTACACCTTGTGGAGCATGAACACAACACCCAATAATCAGATTAAATAACACTGATTTAATCTTTTCAATCACACACAGGGGGCGGTCTACTAAAGTGCTGAAAGTCATCTCACCAGATTTCTGGAGATGTTATGTCTCTGTTCACATTTTGCAGATTCTATATCCCACAGGCACATCCAGTTATCACGAGATCCGCTGCACAGTTTTGTGCCATCTGCATTACACAGAGTAAAAGAGTTTAGTATCAAAATGCATATACAACTACGCATGAAGAAAGTGTCTGCTAAAAAGAACCAAAATTAAAAAAACAAAGCTGCTTCTAGTTGATGTAATAAACTTAAAGTCCGTGTTAAACCTTATCAGGAGGGATCATTTTCAATCTGAAACTTGATGGAAGTCGAAACACCACAATAGTCAAATACATTGTCCAAAAAAAACACTTTGAAGCATTTTTAGTATGTAATAAATTACCAATTGTATATAAATGTAAAATGTTTATCACAAAATATACATTTAAAAAGAGGTGATTATTTGTGAGTGTGTTTGTGCATTTCTTAAAAACCTGGACTGACAGCTATTCCATTCACCACCAACTCATGGCCAGAAAACTCCTGAATGGGTTCATCTCCCTGATGGAGATCCCACATTAGAACCGTTTTGTCCCGTGAGGCACTAAAGATCCACGTACTCCCTGGATAGCAGAGCACCTGATGGAGTCAAAGAGAAAAAAAACATGTTAAAGATGTAAAGAGAGTCACACCTTTTCAGTCTGTGCACCTGGTTACCTTGGTAACCTCTCGGTTGTGACCTTGGAAAGACTGACACACTCGGCCCTGTTTCCAGTCGTACACAACAACGGCCTGCAGAGGGAGCCCACAAACACATGATTGATTAATGCAGAATGGAACAAAATATTTTTATTTTTCTTCATAATGTAGCAGTTCTGTTAATAAAGATCAATGTAATTAAATAGGTTATATATTTAAAATGTGAAAATGAAATGCTTGATTTTACTAAAATCAATTGCCTATGATCTAAAAAGTAGTGGATTTTTATATTATTATTGTCAGATTCTATGCGTACCTGGTCCGTCCCGCCAGAAACACATAGATCAGGACTGAGGTTCGTCACAGTGTTTATAGATCCATGATGAGCAGGTTCATACTGGAGAATCTGACTGTCAAAGTCACCATCGCCCTTCTCGCCCTGAGATGCTCTGATGTGAGACACAAACAACAGATACGATTAAATACGATTAAATCTACAGCACAATGTGATCCAATGAAAGTCTGATAGAAGTTTTAACCTTTTAGAGTGGTTAGTATCAAAATAAATTAAAATTTTAACACATGCTTAAAGTTTTGTGAAAGAAACCAAAGCTTTTCTTTTCCCAAGAAAAACTTGTTAAAAGTTTCCTATAAATTATTTTTCATTCAAATTATTGGTGAATTAATATAGCTTTCAGTTCAATTTTGTTGACAGTTTAAAACAGTATTAAATCAGTGTCACTCAACAATTATTTAGGACGTCAATTTCGACAAGACACGAAGTGATGACACAAAAAATAGAGTTTAATTAGGAATTTTAGTAGTTCAACACATGAATTTGATGTGCTGAATACAGTGGTGGAACGTAACAAAGTAAATGGACTTTGTAACTAAATATAAGTAAATATAAGTAAAAAAAATAGTGTATCTGTACTTTTCTTGTGTAAAATTTGAGACATGTACTTTTTACTTTTACTTCACTGCATTTTAGAGCAAATATTTGTACTTTTACTTTGTTACTTTTAAAAAGTGTGTTTTGTGTTTTTCGTTACATTTTCGGTCAGGTATTTGAAAAATATGACTTTTTTTTTAACCACATCTTGAAGCCGCATCGCCAAAATCAACCTGTAGAGGGAGTAGTTGATCACCTGCGGTCTCCAAGAGGGAGAAGAAGTAATGAATCGAGGACCAATCAGGATCGAGAGTAAACATTTTCAGCAGTCATTCACCACCAAAAAACTAACATCAATTTAAGTACATATTGAAAGAGATCGTTGTTCGTTGTGTTTATTTTTAAATAAAAAGTTGAGCCATCATTACACAGAGTATTTTTTCTGTAACCCTACAGCACATTTGAATTATGGTCAAAAACTTTTACTTTTTAGTGGAAAAAGTCAAATTTACACCAAATACTTTTGTACTTTTACTTAAGTAGATTTTTTTTTTTTTTTATTAATACTTTTACTTAAGTACAAAAAGTGAGTTTTTCATCCACCACCGGCTAAAACACATATATATTTAATAGTTCATGAAAAAGCCTACACATCCATTATACTTCTACTCTACTTCATAAACGTGCTCTGTGGAAAACTCAACACTGACTGAATTAAGTTTGATTATTGTCCTTTTTTTTAATTCCACAATCTTTTTTAGATCATAGGTAGGCTTAGTTTGAGAAAAACAAATAGACGTGTGTGTATGTCACCTGTAGATCTCAGATCTCCGACGAAACTTGCTCTGTAGTTTGCCCATCTCGGCTTAAAACCTGCAACCACACTAACAAACACACACATACTCAGATTAGGGACAAAAAAAAGGAAAAAATCTCAACTAAAATGAACAAATTTGATTCTAAGATAAAATCAAACGGGATGACACCTGCCATGACACAACATAAATCTAGTGAAGGGCCGTACATATAATGTAAATAAAGAGCATCAATTTAGCAAAACTGGCTCATATTCTTTTTATATACTTTTTTCAAGGAGGGACTGAGCGTGAGCCGAGCATGTTTACTAAAACACTTACTGTATTGCTCCTGTTAGAATGTATGGGCGGTCATCCTAAACATCAAAATCTACCCAAACATGACAGAAATCTATAGAAATCTTTAGGAAGTGTTTGAATAAACTACAGTTTACTGAAACCTCTCTAAAAATAGTTTATTTCAATCCCAGACTACACTGAAGCTAATATGGGGCTATCCAGAGACATTTTTATTTTAGATCTTATTCTGTTTACTCTCATGTCAATTGTTCTTTACTGACTTATTATAGTCATATTTTCACAGTACATCGAAGTACATTTAGATTTTGGATGACTAGGAATGAAATTAATAAATCTAATTTAGGTGGATTTCCATTCATTTCAGTCAATTTTTGTGTCTGGAAACAAAAAATTAAATGTTTTCAGTTCAGCTCAGTTAATTTTGATAGTTTTCTGTGGGTTTTGGCAGTTTTCTGTTACTTCTGGTAGATTTTGATATTTATAATGATCGTGTGGGTGTGGCCAAGAACAAAAGGTGTGGCCAAGAACATGGGAGGTTCAAATAGTATGCAAAAGTATCAAATTACTCAAACATCCATGATTGAAACAGAAAACAACTTCGATTATGTTTATGATGTGGGATTACTGTAACTTTCACATCCTCTCTTTTTGGTATTCCCCTTCATGGGTCGCCAAAGCAAGTCAGTTTCTTCCACCTAACCCTACCTCCCGTATCCTTTTCTGTCACGCCAACTATGTTCATGCCCTTCTTCTCTGTATCTACAAACTTCTTCTTTGGTCTACTGCCTGCCAGTTCCAATCCTAGCATCCTCCCTCTCTCTCTTCTGCACATTTCCAAACCATCTCAGTCTGGCCTCTCTGACTTTATCTCCAAAACCTCTAACATGTGCTGTTCCTCTGGTCCTGTCCATCCTGGTCACTCCCAGACGGATCCTCAGCATCTTCATCTCTGCAACAAACATCTCTGCTTCCTCACTTTTCCTCAGTGCCATGTGGGATTAACTATCAAATGTCATTTTAAAAACATCCAAAAAGTTGAGTTAGTAAAAAAAAAAAAAGCCACAAATGGACATTTGATCAAATAAAATGATGCAGTTCATTGGATGTTCATCATATCATTGCAACATACTTGCAGTGTGATTAAACCTTGCCATACATGCACCACTTTCACACACACACACACACACACACACACACTAAGCCCCACCCTCGTTATCCCAGCAAACTCCTCCAACAAGCGACAGGAAGGAGAGAGCTGAAATCCTATTAGTGCTGCATCATTACCGTCACAAGGAATTATCAGTGAAAAGCACCTGCTATGAACAGACGATGGCCTCCATTATGCAACTAACTCAGAATAATTAATCATGACTCTCACTCCACACACTCTTCAGAGGAAAAAAAAAAACACTTACCTGTCACTGGGGGGTGTGGTCGCCAGGTGATGCTGTGTAGATCGCTAGCTGGCTATCATGCTAACTAATCTTAATCTCATGCTAAAATGAATCACAGCTAAAAAATGTCAACATGCGCGTTAACAGTTGTTAAAGTCGTGATTAAAACTACAGAGATTTCTTTTTTGATGACTTCCATGTTAGCTGGATGATTCTTCAGCGTAGGAGTGGATTTTAAAGTATGTTTTTAGGACTAAAGAAATCCTTCTCCACTCCCTGGCGACCACAGAGTAGAGCGACGCTTTCTGGTATCCAAGCGAGGGTCGTGACGTCACAGATAACAGGAAAAACATGCAGGTTCTTTTTTTACAAAATAAAAGCTCGATCAGACTTTTTTTTTAAAAAAAGAAAATACACTTTAAAATTTATACAGAACAAAATTGTTGTAGTAATACTTTCTCCTAATAAACAGGCAGAAGTGATCATTGAAATAACTTAAGAAAGTCAGCACGACACCAAATCCTGAATAATAATAAAAAATGTCTATTATTAATCAATGAAAATATGACATCATTTTCACTCATAAATGTATTGTTACATCTGATGTTAGTCTAAATGCACATTTAAATTATATTATTAATCTAACATTATCATATTTAGATATAAAAAAAATTCCAAAACAATCTCCAGACTTAATCAGGGGCGGATCCAGGCGGGGGGGTTGGAGGGGTTGGTTCAAAAAAAGAAAAAGATAGAAAAGAATCAGAATCAGAATGCTTTTATTGCCATGTCAATGAAGAATATCAGAGACTAGGAACTTGCTTTGATACAGGTGTGCAATAATATAAGATAAAAATAATAAAAAATAAAATAAATAAAAATAATTTTAACAAAGCAGAGTGCTCAGAAAGAAAAAGAAAAGTAGTGCAATGTTATAGAAAATAATAAAAAATAATAAAGATAGTAAAGTGACAAGAGGGAGGTGACTAAGAGATGTGGGGTTCAGGTTATAAAGTATTAATTAGACTAACGGCAGAAGGGAAGAAGCTGTTTTTGTGGCGGGACGTTATGGTCCGAATGGACCGGAGCCTCCTGCCCGAGGGGAGTTTAGTCAAGAGGGGACTAGTCAAGCTATTCTCTTGCAGGGCCAGTGAAAGGGCCACCAAAATGACTCTTATTTTTCAAAATATTTTCAGGGGGATTGGCCCCAACCCCTCCTATAGTGGCTTTGTCAATGACCTCACGCACCCTCCACCCCCTTAGAAAATCTTGGATCCGCCCCTGTAACTCTATTAAAAAATACCAATAGAATTTAAGGTTTAAAAATTGATAACAGGTACTTAAAAACCCACCTATTGGATACTTTGATACATTTCTCCTGCATTTGAATGTATTGTATTGCTTCAATACTGTAGGGTTTTTTCTGTGTATGAGTGATGACATGTTTTTTAATCAATCTATGTTGTTGTATCCAATTCTGATTTGTCCACATTGATGATGTTCAAAAAGGATAGAAAAAAAATCTCAGTCATTCTCATCCTAGTTGTTTTTAATATTATTTTATTAATACTATTATTACTTTGTAGTAGAAATAGCAATATCAACACAGCAAATATCGAGCCAGTGACCTTTGGCCACTATAGGTGGCATACAACTGTCAAAATCGGTGGGGATGAGGCTTGGAACACTGGCCTTTGTGTGTGGAGTTTGCATGTTCTCCCTGTGCATGCATGGGTTACCTCCAAGTGCTACGGTTTCCTACCACCCTCCAAAAACCTGCATATGAGGTTGATTGTTCACTAAATGATTGTCCCTATCGCAGATAATCAGGGGTTAGGAAAGAGGAGCAGGCATGTGCACTCTGGAAGACAACACGGAGGAGACACCATCATGGCTACAGCAGGAGTTCAGATGATCAGACAATGGTGTGAGACAGCAGGGGTTAAATAACCAGAGGAAGATGAGACACCGGTGCAGACGTCAACGAGAGGGCAATTTGGACCAGGTCTGTTGAATTAGGGCAAAGGGCCAGATTTGGAGAGAGGAAATGTTCCAGAAAGGAGGGGAATCATGACACTGGACTCAAACAAATAAATCAGATTATTAGGAGATGATTAGGTCCTGTGTTACTGATGTCCCCAATTTAATTGTTCATCTGGGCCACATTGTTAGCCTTCAGTCAATTAACCAAATACTCATGTGAGACGACCTAAATTCCAACATCCCATTTGGAACAAAGATTTTAATGTATCAGTAATGATTAAATTTTTCTGGACAACAAAATTACGCAATGCATTGTTGGTGATTGTACAAGTTTTTTCAAAGCATTTAACTTTCAATGAGTCTTACATGCTTAATACTTAGCTTGCTTAAAGTCTGTAGCCATTTTTAATGATTCTGGCATTTTTGGGACGCTGTCTATGTACAGTTTTTGTGATTATCACTGAAAGAATGTGCAATTACTAAGTGAAGGAATTTGAGTGTCTTAGGTTATCATTTTTTTTTTTAGAAAAGGAAGGACAAACTTTTAAAAATAGTCATAATGAAGAAAAGTATCCATAAATAGGTGAGTAACTATACTCAGTTTGAGAAGCTCTAGAAACCTAATTTATTAAATTTGAACAGCGAACACTCAGCTCGCCATCTGGGAAGGAAGAATTATTTGAGAAGAATAATTCTTTGTTAAAAAAATCTTTAAAATCACATAATCTGGAGAAATATGTGGACATCTAATTTCTGCATTTCCTTTATGTATGTTGCAAGGCCAGAAACCAGCGTTGACTGCTGTGATCCTCAAACCCTCAGGCGGCTCTCTAGCAACAATGAACACTATTGTGTTCCAGAAATTACTGCAAGGTCCCAGGAACGCTTCTGAAAACTGTTTTTCATGAACCCAGTTCATCATTGTATCCACACTTAAACCAATCAATATGAGTTTTAAGGATTCGGCCTTCAACTTTTTGAGCTTGAGCTCTTTTGAAGATTTATTCATTGGAGAATTATCCTATTGGCTGGTTTATTTAAACCAGAATAAACCAGTACAACTCAGAACATCAGTCCTGTACTAACTGCAAATCCACACACACAAGCACTCACAAACAGACACATGAAAAAAATAACATTGCAAAGGCCGAATCTTTGTGCACCATTGGAAACCCAGATAGACATGTGGCCTCCATGCTTGATCAACCATCCTGTTCACATCAGGATGAAGCTCATGCCCTGACTTCTTCAGATATAGATCTGTAGAGTAGAATAAGCTAATATTTAATTAACAGTCTTAGACACAACGACTGTTCATCCCAGGAGAGTGATTTCTATTTCATGTGGATCCCCATAAGTTTTCTTCTCCCCACCTCCAGTTTGTTTTGGTTTTTTTTTTTTCAGTTTTCCCTCACTGTGAAGGAGAATCTGAGGGCAGGTATGGGCTGGAAATGTTTAGCTAGCGTTTGTTTAGTTAGTTTTAAACCGTGTATTTATGCATCAACTTTTTTTTTTTTTACTCTGTTCATTTTTGTACTTTTTTTCAATCTGCAATGTGAAGCCCATTGAGACCATTGTTTTGTAATATTAGGCTATCCCGGGGGGACAAACTATGAGCCGGGGGCCAAATTTGGCCCTTTAGGCTTTTTAAACCGGCCTGACAAACATAACAAAATGACACAATACACTTTTGAAAACAGTTTTTCTTTCCTGTAATTCCAAATTTTCCCAGTCAGATGCATTAACAGAATATTAAACTTCCTGAGTTTTTTTTCTCCAAAGTGTGGGGTGTTTTATGTAAATTTTTCCCAGTCCAAAAGTAATTTTTCAGACTATTCATGCCCCACTTGGCTTTGAGTTTGGCTCTTTGGCCACATGATAGGACCCTTGGTGGCCCACGCGTCAAAAAACTTAAACAAATGCAACTGAATTGAAATTGTTTCTGCTGTGCAGGGAGAACTCAATGCATGCCCACCTGTTCCGTTTCGTCTTCTTCCGCTTATCCGAGGCCAGGTCGTGGGGGCAACAGCCTCAAACAGGAAACCCAGGCTTCTCTCACCCCAGCTGCTAATATAAATACAAATATAAGTTAATGCAACATACAGTAACTTCAGATTAATTATTCTTTAAGCACATTTAAACTGTGTTCCGTCACCTTTCACTTATCCATGAGCAGGTCTTGGGGGCAACAGCCTCAGACGTGAAACCCAGGCTTCTCTCACCCCTGCTGCATCCTTCAGCTCACCCGAGACGATCTTGAGGTGTTCCCCGGTCAGCTGTGAGACATAATCTCAATCAGAGTTGAACATAGTTGGCCTCTGGTTCTCTTCTTGGTGTAACGTGCCGAAACAATTCACCAGCAACGCATTCGGGAGGCATCATGACCAGATGCCCGAAGCACCCCATCTGGCTTCTCTCGACCCAGAGAAGCAATGGCTCTACTCTGAGCTCACTCTCCCACCAAAAAATCAGTATGTATTAAATTTTATTTTTGTGGATTGAGGTGCAAAGCAAAAATGTTTAACCCAGGAGGAAGTCAGACAGACTTGTGAACAGATTGTGCACATTTTCTCCTCCACAGGTTGGAGGGAGGGGCTTGTTTGACGTGACACGCCCCCTGGTCGATGGGAGGCCTACGTCACTCTGCCAGCAGAGGAGCCTCTGGAATAAAAATACAAGAAGAAAGGAAAAAGCAGAAGATTGAGCAGGAAAAAAAGCAGCAACATGCCCTGGATCTATCTAAACAGCCACGGATAGATGGCCTTATTTTAAACACCAAACAGGGAGTAAGATTTGAATCAGTTCCGGATTAACTGTTTTCGAGGTTTTGCCTGGTTTTTGGAGCAGATAACTGTTGTGTATCCCAGCCTAGCGGATTGGAGTGAAAGTCCGCCATATTCTGCCTTACCACGCCCGGAGTGGAGCTACAGGAAAATGAAGGGAGAGCTTTATTCATGTTTTCTTTTCACCAGCAGATTCCTTAGAGAATAACTTGGAGAGGACTTTGACATGCTTAACGAGCTCACACTGATCACTGGAGAAAACGATCTGTTGATCATATTGAAAAAACCCATTCAGATTGCTGATTTTTATTTAAATCAGTTTAAAACGATCAAAAACGAAGGTTAAAAGAAAAAAAAACTGATTTTTGTTTCAAACTGAACGTTGATCACTCATTCTAAGGGCCTGTCTGTATGAGGTCGATATTTAAGCCTCTTTTTTTTTTTTTTTAACGAATGTGAGGTCTGGATGAGTCAGTAAACGGTGGGAAAGTGTGTTTTTTGGGGTGAAAAATCAGGAAGATGACCCTGGAATTCCTATTGGCGTGTTGCCTCAGTGAGGAAGCAAAGGAAGCCCGGAGGATCAACGACGAGATTGAACGGCAGCTCCGCCGGGATAAGAGGGACGCACGCCGGGAGCTGAAGCTGCTGCTGCTCGGTAAGATCCAGAGAGAGAGGGATCCACACCTAGTTCCTTCTCACAAATACCTCAAAAGGGTGTTATTAGAGGTTCACACCCTTTAGGTGAAGTTGGGGACTGCAGAGATTTAGGAGGTGTGGCTGGTTATCAAGGCCATAGTTAAAACCACCTTATTTGAATAACTGGAATCAGTTTAAAAATCAATCTCTTATTTCTGTGGTCTGAGATCAACCCGTGCAGCCACACCTGGAAGCTTTATCCAACTGCTGTGCTACATGACTGGGACGAAGTGGAACAAAGTCTGCTCTTTATTGGGTGTAATCAAGACATTTCAGAGTTTAACACATAACCCCGGCAATGATTATATCATAGATCACTGGGAAAACTTAGAAGAGTTTTCCTCTTTCAGTGGAAACTGAGATTATATCCTATGAACTTGATAGAAATCAAACACAATAGTAGCTAGATTTACAACTAGTTGAATCAAATGAGTAAAGTACTTTTACGCTGTTTTGTATGTGTAATATCTTCAGTTAAACATCAAGGGACCTCATTTAAAAAGATCTGTGTCCGTCTTTAGCTGAGCAAGTGAGTAAGTATACCTTGCAAACTCTGGAAAACACACACAAGTCTCTTTACACAATCACACCTGCAATAAATCTCAGGTATAAGCCAACTTGAACTCCTTATATGCAAAATATGGATCATGCAAGTGACGAGATGCATACGTATGCAATTGTGCCCAAGTGAGATAGTGATACCTGTCCTTGTGCACCAGTGAGACGTCAACATCGTCTCCCTGGCTTCTCCCTTTCGGCAAAAGCCAGCCGAAAGGGAGGGAAGTCGGTCACCACAGCCTAAATTTGAGTGATACAAAGGATCTATCTTTGAATTTAAAAAAGAAATGGTCACTGGTGGTTCAAATCCTTTCCTCACCCTGACTGCATCCTTCCGCTTACCCAGGAGGATCCCGAGGTCTTTCCTGGGCAGCTATAAGACAGTCTCTCCAGCAGGTCTTGGGCATGCCTGTGGGTGTTCTCCTAGTGGGATGTGTCTTAAACACCTCACCCGTGAGTTGTTCAGGAGGCATCCCAACCAGATGCCCAAAGCACCCCATCTGGCTTCTCTAGACACTGAGGAGCAATGGCTTTATTCCGAGCTCCTCCCAGATAGCAGAGCTCTTCGCGCTGAATAATATATATAAATAATAATATTTTAATATTATTTCCATCACTTAATTACCCATGTGTGCATGATGTGAAAATTTACACATAAAAGCGGGTGCGCATTTGAACACCCTAAAATGAATTAATTGTGATGAACACTATGCACATCTGCACATGTTCCCATGATGTGGCTCATTTTTCTTACAACAGGCTGTTATGCGTGCTTTCTGTTTCCTTGCTGCTTTAAATGCTTCATTTCACTGTCCTTGGTTAACTTCAGATTCTGTCCACAGCCGTCGTCTTCTCCCTACGTCTTGGGAGCAGCTCTTGACACATGGCTGAGAGTTGCGTATTAGCAGACTCTGCCAAATTTAAATTGTTCAGTTTGCCTAGAAGTCAGTGTACGCTCAAATGTGGTCAAAACCATGCTTTATAAATGAGGCCCCATATCTGATCTAGGAACATTAAGTCCTTCAATCTCAAACAAAAGCATAGAGAGAGAATTTTTTGGTTATTTAGATCAAATTAAATTCTTTTATTTTTTTATTTTTATTTTAATATACTTTATTCATCCCCCACTGAGAAATTTGGCAGCAGGCTGCCACCTATGATGATGCCAACGGTGGGAGAAACGGGGGGTTAAGTGTCTTCTGCAAGAATCCTAGATATGAACTCAGTGGAATGGCAACCCGCGAACTTCTGGTTAACTCCCTGTCCTCGGGCGAATGCTCTAACCACTGAGCCACCATGTCCCCCCCTAAATTCGTGTGCTGCACTACACCGCGGCAGGCTGCCACCTATGACGGGGCCAATGGTGGGAGACATGGGGAGGGGGATAAGGTGTCTTCTCCAAGGACCCTAGAAAAGAACTCAGTGGGATGTGAACCCGCAAACCTACCCGTTAGCAACAAACCCGTTAACTTACGGTCCGCGGGCGAACTAACCACTGAGCCACCGTCTCCCCAAATGAGATAAAAATGTGTAAGTAAATTTTCAGATTAAATCCATCAGAGATCTGTTTTGGTACACAGTAAAATTCTTCATGATTGTTGGCCATTCTTTCTGTTTTTCTTAAAACACAAAGAAGATGGTGTCAGACAATTTGTCCAAGTTAACCAAAGGAAGTCGCATGTACTGTTTAGTTCCAATAACCCATATTCCATTCCCATAAGTGCTTTCTGGGTTTTTGCAGTCACTAATTGCTTTGTCTCCTCTGGGATTTAAGGACAAAACTCTCCAAACAAGTTTAGAAGTTTCTTTAAAAATGTCTTATCATGAGTTTTTATCTTTTATTTTACAAATTGCCTTTGCTTTTAGTCTACACTTAGGATATTACAAAGCCGCTAATTGCTTCGTGTCCACAGGAACTGTGTGCTGAAACACACACAATATCAAAGAGCAGTGCTAGCTTGTAACCTATCCACCTTTCATGCATCTAATATCCATTAGGAGGTTTTAAAGTAATGATGGTAATGCACTGAAATTAACTCATTTGGTCCTAACAAATGACCAAAAACATGTTGCCGGCAACCGGAAGGGATTTTTTTTATCATTGACTTAGTTTGGTGCATGCGGAAGAGTCAAAAAACCTTTTCAGACTGACCACTAATGAACAGGCCAGAATCTTAAGATGGCTTTCATGAGATAAGAAGAACGTAATAGAAAAAACTTTTTTAAGTTTTGGTTTTTTTTTTAAAGTTCTGAGGGGACACAAATGAGATGGATTTTTGTTTCAAGAATCAAGTGAAATAGATCCAGTTTCTATGGTAAAAATTCTTAAGCAACCAGACAGGGTGAATCTAATGGATTTTTGTTTGTCTCTTGACAATACTTGATCCTTTATCCAAAAAGCTTTCTTTTAGTTTAGTAGGGAGTAGAACAGCGTTTCAGAATAATAGGCTGAAGTATTGACATTTGAGTCAATGATACTCGTGGATTCAGCCAAGCTCATGTGCGAATGACCAAAGTATCATTTAAAAAGATTTTAAGAGACAAAGAGATGTCTATCTACCTTCAAGTGAAGTATTCAGGTTCAACATTTTCTGGGTATCTCAAAACCATACAATAATTCCAGATTTCCATCAGTCCTGGTAGTGGTGTCCTATTCTAAAAGTAGGATTTTTCTTGATTGAATTGAAAAAGCACATCAAGAACCTGAATTTCCTTTTCGTTATCTTCCGCTTATCCGGGGCAGGGTTGCGAGGGCAACAGCCTCAGATGGGAAACCCAGGCTTCTTTCATCCCAGCTGGCACTGCATCCTTCAGCTCCACTTGGGGAATCCCGAGGTGTTCCCCCGGCCAGCTGTAAGACAAAGTTTCTCCTGCGGGTCCGGGGCCTACCTTTGGGCCTTCTCCCATTGAGATGTGCCCGAAACACCTCACCAATGAGACTTTCGGGAGTATTCCTGATGCCCAAACCACCCCATCTAGCTTCTCTCGACCCAGAGGAACTCCTCATTCCTCAGAACCTGTATTTAATTTCTAATTAACACATTACTAATTAGAGTGTCAATGACGGGACACGATAGAAGCTACGTTCGAGTACTAAGTTCACAGTGGGATTTTCCCTGATCCCCTGTATCAATTTTATATCGATATTTGCACATTTCTGCAAAACATATGATACCCCAACATGATGCATGTAATGTCATTGCTGAACAAAGTGTTGTGTTTAGAACTCTTGTTTGATATAAAAGAACTATTTGTAGTATTTTAGGTTGTTTTTGTAACTTTTCTCACCTTGTTTACCAGCGAAGCTGTGAGATAAAGTTTCAGACTGAAATTTAGTTTCATGTTTGTAATACTTAGAGTGTTTAAAAATTCTTTTTTTTTCTGACCTTTCATTTTTCACAAAAATGAATAGAAATGTTTTCTATTTTATTTTGATTCTTTGATTTGTGTAGCTAACATTTAAATTTACATCCAAAACAGTGTTCAAATTGAGATAAAAGTTAAATTACTCAATGTAGCAATAAACCTTGGTCACATCCCTTTTTCTTCTTGCCGTTAATAAAACTTCCATCCGCCACGCAGGCCACTTTATTTACAATATTTACTTACTTTAGTTGACATAGATGACAAGTTATTTTAATTACCAAAACTTTTTATGACTCCACCCACAGAATCATAGTAGAAAAATGTAAGAAAAATATGAGAGAAGTTTGTGAAATGTAGAAGTAAGAGACTTTCTAGCATTTTTTTACATTTTTAAAAACTTTCTAATTCTAGTTCTAATGTTGGAGTTTCCATTATTCCTCCCCTATAAGTTGCCACCAATCATCACAAGATTATTTTACTGGCAGTAGAGTTGGACCAAAGTGACAATCAGACACATTATGATAAGTTAATTACAAAACTGCCACAACCCAATTGTAACGCCACAGAGTTTATCAGAACTAGTTTTTGATAATCGATTCTTTTTAAAGTTGAACACAGAAAAAAATCAGATAAGTGGAATGAGTGGAAATAAAAAGTCCCAAAAGACGGGAACACCACTGAATGATGAAATTTTGAACGTTTTTGAATATTGTAATTTTGAGGGGGGGTTTTTTTTCAGTCTAAAGTTAATTACATAATACCGCAAACGCTTGAAGCTCTATCTGAAACAATTGCTGTGGGAACTTTGTCGTGGCTGTGACTGAACAAAGTTCATCCTGACTATTAATACGCCTCTAAAAAGTTCATGAATGGACACATCTGAGTTAATCAACAGATACAGGATGTACGCTAACAGCTCATAATGAACTTGCATGCAGTGGTGACTTGCCCATACGTTTCTGTTTTAATCCCTAAAAGCCAGCTTAGTAACTTGGATTTTGTAATAAGGTTTTGCATGAGCATAAAGTACCTTCCATAGAGTAATAGAAATTACATTTTTAGTTTAGCAAAAAGTGAAGAAAAAAGTTCTAAAAGTATTATTCAAACAAACATCATAGAAAAAATTATTCTTTTACTAAGTAGATTAAACATTTCTAATTAGATTAAGTTGAAGTTCATGGGTTGAAATGTGTTCGTTTTGCCACCGAGGAGGAGCTCGAAGTAGAGTCATTTGTCCTCCAGGTCAAGAGAAACCAGGTGGGGTGGTTCGGGCATCTAGTTAGAATGTCTCCCCAACGCCTCGCTGGTGAGGTGTTTTTGGGCATGTTCCACCGAGAGGAAACCCAGAGGCAGATCTCTGAGCGGCTGTAAAGACTATGTCTCACAGCTGGACAAGGAACAGCTCTGGATCCTCCCGGGTGAGCTGGAGGATGCAACTGGGGTGAGAGAAGCCCGGGCTTCCCGTCTGAGGCTGTTACCCTTGCGACCCAGCCCTGGTTAAGCCGGAGACAACGGAACAGAGTTTAAATATGCTTAAAAATTACTCATCTGAAGTTTTGTTGCATTTTTTTTGGTACCATTTGCGGACATTAAATGTTGCAATATTTTTTTTGTTCTAAATTTGATGAAAGACAAAATTTTTATTTTCCGGTTTACTTTGTTGTTGATTTTTATTATTAATTTATGTCTAATTGTGTCACTGTAGAGTACATTGTTGCACATAACTCGTGGCAAGTGCACATCCATTCTCTAATTGCATGGTGCATTTTAAATTAAAACACGTTGAAGTGCTTCCTTGAACAAAAACGACCAGTCACAGGAGTTTAAAATTATGTTTGAGAAACAAACAGACTGTGCCATTTTCTTTACAAGACAATGACACTTTTCTTCTATTCTTCTTTTCAGTGAGGGGTAGAGATCAGTCAGCTGCAGACATCCCCACATACTTAACTTTGATACAGTAGTGTATTTAAGTCCTGCTAAAATGCTTAACGGGCACAGCCATGAAAAGATTTTTTACTGAGACGCACAAAGTGACTTGTGTTCTTTAATTTGTTGCTTTTCTTTCTCTCTGAGTGAGATTATATTTGGAGTCCTGAGATTAAGAAAAGTTACTTCTAAATGTGAGACTGAGTCATCAAAAACCAACCTCAAACACAGATTAATCCCAGATCACAAAACTGGTTTAATATTAAGACTCAGTTGATGATGAAACTTTGTAAAAACTCAAGGCTCAGAGTTTTTCACTTGAACTTGATTGTTTGATTAAAATCATTTTCTGATTTTGTATCACTGAATAAAAAAAAAATTAGTATTAAATATACTACTGTGTAATGTTTGTAAAACAAACATTGTTTTGTACAAAGTATGACAACCATGTTCTTGTGTGTTTTGAGTTTTCCGAATTCTGATAGACATACCATGACAAAACAGCAATTGAAACTTAATTTGATTTTAAGCTTTTTGCATCATTTAAAATTAAATTAAATTTTATGGTGTAACTATCAAAGGCAGTGTAACTTAATTACATTACTTTGGATTCAATAAGAACAGTGAGTCCTTTGCACACCAGCTAAAGCAGGTGGAAGAAAAACTGCATCTAAATCACTTCAATAAGTTTAATCAGGCAACAAATCTTATTTCTGATATGTATAATTATCGAAAGGACTTGCACTTCTCAATTTGGTTGTGTGTTGCTTAATGATACCTGAAATGAGATGCAAAATTAAAGGGGTGTTTAATGCAAGCTTCGACCATGTTTGAACATTATTCCCACATCAAAAACAAACCTGAAGGCGTTTTCTATTATGTTCATGCATGTTTGAGCAATTTACGAGTTTCCATGTCCAGTATTCGAATACTGGCGCAGTGGGTAGCACAGTGGCCTCACAGCAAAAAGGTTTTGGGTTCGAGTCGCGGGTGGGGACGAGGCTTGGAACACTGGCCTTTCTGTGTGGAGTTTGCATGTTCTCTCCTGTCTGCGTGGGTTTCCTCCGGGTACTCCGGTTTCCTCCCACCCTCCAAAAACATGCATGTTAGGCTGATTGGCTGGTGCCAAATTGCCCCTAGGAATGAGTGTGTATGTGTATAGTGTAATGTGTGTGGCCCCGAGACAGACTGGCGACCTGTTCAGGGTGTACCCTATCCCTCACCTTGAATCAGCCGGGATGGGCTCCGGCAACCCCCGGCACCCTGTAATGGAGAGACGGTTAAGAAGGTGACTGACTATGACTGTATTCGGATACTATTTGAACACTCTGTTGTTCATTGCCATATTCTTTGGTTTCTGCCACGCCTACATTTCATTGTAAGCAGGAAGTGCACATTAACTGCTCATGCTCGGTTCTTCCTCTCAGTGCTGTCTTTATAAAAAAAGGCACCAAAAATGCATGATACTAACTTGATGCAGTGTATTTGCACACTCAAGATTCATGCTGTGGGGCATATTGCATTTCTGAAATAAAAAATGTACCACATTGATACAATGAGAAGAATTCCTACATCCCAAACGCACAATTTCTCCTTAATCACTGATGCTTTGTAGTATCATTAGCTTAGCTTAGGCAAAAAATACATTAATATTTCAAAGTAGGAAATACACTTATTGAAACATGCAGTCCTCAGGGATCGCTGTTTGACCATCAGTATTTCTCGTTATTGTTTCGGAAATATAAACCTCGATAAATTTCTTTCAACTAGACTGTTCTTCTCATTCTTTGTTGAAGAAGATGCCTATGTTTATAAAGTGTTCCTGATACTAAAGTCAGAGAACGAGTTTGGTTTTAATTGCGTTATATTTGGACCTTAAGTCTGGAGCCTGAATGAGGTGCACAGTAATTAGATTTAGGTTAATTTTAGCATCATCATTAAACACTCATGAACATCTAAACCAGCTTTTATAGTACAGTAGAAAGACATTATTATAGTTGCATTAGTTTGGACTCTACCTTGTGGCCTTGCAGCAAAGACCTTTCATGTTATAAAACATGCTTACGGTGCAAAGGGCGCTAAAGTACACACACTCGCCTCTTATTGTTTTACACAAGTTAGCACTGAGGTGAAGTCAGACTGTGCAGGTTCTCAGTGGACTGAAGAAACTGCACCCCTAACTCTTCACACCCAAATCTTTCCTTTCATCACTGAGAAGAGAAATGTGGTTCTTGGTATGTCACCAGACCAAATAGACTGTGAGGAAAAGTAGCCACCCTGTTACACGTGTGCAAGAGAACTTTCTTTTCTCAAGAAATGACTTGTTCTTTTTATAGTTTATAGGTTGTTTTAACAAGATTTTACTTTTCTTTACAGTTGTAAAGGCACTATGTAAAATTTTCTAGCACTGATGGCCAGCAATTCTATGTGAAATTGCTGGCAAGAATTGGGAGCCGCCCTGAACTTTTCTGTCCTCTACTGGGTTTGTGTCTACAACCAATAGAAATACTTGCAGGAGAAACCAGGAAGTTTGAGGAATTGACAGGCTGTGGACCAACTGTTTTGCTCATTATACAGATGTTTGGCTGAGGTTTTCATTGTCCCACAGAGTCCGCAGTTTATTGCTGTATATATTTTTTATTTCCCTTACACCTCAAATTTGAGTAGTACCTCGAAAACAGCAACTAAAAAGAAAAAAAGCCAGCATCTTTAAAAGAGCAGCTTTTTGCTTTGGTTGGTTTTACAAATCTGAGCATGCACCAAATATTTCACTTCTGATTTGTACATTAATGCAAGTTTTAGTCCTCTTGCTGTTTTATTCAAATAAATTAGTTTCTCAAAATTTCTCCTGAGGCCTGTGATGTATCAGTAATGAAAACTTTTCACATAAGTATTAAGAACCATTTTTTTAGTGAAAAAATTCAATATTTTCTTGTTAAATGATATTTGAATATTTTTAAGTAAATTTAAAGCAAGTGAATATCAATGTGAGCTTCCTCCGGATGGTAGCTGGGCTCTAACTCAAGAGAGTGACAAACTCTGCCACCCAGGAGGAGCTCAGTTTAGTGAGTGGAACACCTCGGAATCTTCTCGGGTGAGCTGGAGGATTCCGCTGAGATGAGGGAAGCCTGGCTTCCTATCTGAGGCTGCTGCGACCTGGCCCGGAAAAGCAGAAGACACAGAGACGGAATAGAATATTAACATAGGAATAATGACACATTTGGTTTAAGTTGTTGTGAAGACAGATGCAGCCATGCATACACTGAAGAAATAAACCTTTCCTTCTCTTTTGCTGTTAATTTTTCAGGCACTGGGGAAAGTGGGAAGAGCACCTTCATTAAACAGATGAGGATTATCCACGGTGCCGGGTACTCCGACGAGGACAAAAGAGGTTTCACCAAACTGGTGTATCAGAACATCTTCACATCCATGCAGTCTATGATCCGAGCCATGGAGACACTAAACATCCCCTACAAATACGAGCACAACATGGTAACTGACGTCCTTAATTTCTTAAAATTAAGGACTGTGCATATTGACACAGGAGTTTTGGAACAAATGACAAAAGTATGTCACATATTTTTGGCATCTGCTCTATCTTATTGGGAACAGCCATCCATAATCATTTCCTGTCTTGTCCTGTTTTTTTTTTTTTAACCCTTCCTGTGTTCTTAATGTACTTCAGAGCTTAATCATAAGCTTTGTTTTTAGTCTTTACTTGCATCTGTTACAAATTTCTTACATTATCATGCATGCATATATCTATGTGTGTTTGCGTGACATTATTTTTAATATGGATGAAGCTAAATACAAACACTTCATTTTATGCAGGCAGATTCCTAGGTGCAGACTGTCAGTCAGACATTAGCCAAAAAGAACTTTCTTTTATTCTCTGCTATTGTGGGTTCATCAGTCAATAAACATGCTTTCACTTCCTATTTTTTGTTTGTCTCAAGTGCTCGTTTCGTTTTGTCTGCTGTTTTTTGTTTTAGCCTAAACAAACAACAGACTTTCTGACAATTTAGGCGATGCCTTAAATGTACTTGTTTAAATCTACAGTAAGTCTAGTTATGAATATCTTGGATTGGAATTCTATAATCATCAGAAGTACTTTATTGATCCCACACGAGGAAAATTTGTGATTTCTATTAAGGGTGAGAAGTGCAGTTCAAAAAGAACAAAACTTGTATACTATTATGGCATCAGAGTCATGTGGCTCCGTTTCTATGTTGGTGAGTTTACCGATCACGTGAGACGCGAGTTCAAAATGGCCCTAAACACCAGGAAAATAAAAGCCCACATCTACCACACCAGGCAAGACTCAACGCTAAAGTTGTGCAAAGAGACCCGGGTCCAAGACACTCAGCCGATAACAGCAGGGTGTAAGACACCATAACCAGGTGGCTGGGGTAGTATACAGAAACATCTGTATGGAGTATGAACTATAAAACCCCAAGATGAAACTTAAAAACACCTCCGAAGGTGATACAGAATGATTGAGTAAAAATACTGTGGGACTTCCAGATCCAGACTGACCAAATGGTAATGGCGAGCCAACCAGATATGGTAGTGGTGGCTGAAGAGTAGAGGAGAGCTGTACATGTGATGGCAATAAGAGGAAAAAGGAGCACTAGAACCTGGGGAAGTACCAAGGGTTCAGAGAAGAGTTTGAGAAGGCTTGGATGGTGAAGGTAACAGTGGTAACTGTGGGGATTGGAGAATTCACCCCCAAACTAGATGATCTTGGAAAGATCTCCCATGTTTTCGTCCGGAAAAGTTCGGTCTTAAGAACAACAAGGATCCTGCAGGAACACCTCAAGCTTTCTGGCCTCTGGTACACAACTCGATATTAGAGCGTGAAGTAGACCATCTGCGGCGGATAAGAAAGAAATTTTTATAAACATATTTGTATACAATTCCAACCAGACATTTCTAGTGGATGCTTTGTTCAATGGCTACTTTGGTTTATTAGTTTACTACCTTTAAACACCATGCACCAGGATTTATTTATTTATTGGGTTTGATTAATGGTTAATACAGCTGCTAGTTGTTGCAGATTGAATGATGTCTCGTAAAGAGGAGCCAGAGGGAAGTGTGTGTTTGACAAAGGAATCACAAAGGAAGTGAAAGTGAAAGCTAAATGTATTCGTTTTCTCAGTCCTCTTAAGCATTTACAATAATTCTCATTAGACCACTAAAGAGGCCATCTTTAGGGACTAAGTGGAAAACTCCATCAACTTACACATCAGACATTGTCCAGTTGTGTTGCAGAACACGTAGTTCTCTCTTAACTTCTATTTCAAAAATTCAGTTATGTTACATATTCCCTGTTCATTTTTGTGTCATTTATCACAATTTGTTCCTACTGAAATCATTCTATGTAGCGTGTAAACTTGATGAATAATACATTGATATCGATCTACGTTCAGAATTTACTTGCAATCTTTAATGCAAAGGAATTATCTCATCAACTATTTATTTCAAATGAGTTTTCAGAACTCTGTGTTGCTTTCACATGACCAGATGTTTGAGGTTTAGAGGGATTTTAGTTGTGTTGAGTACAAAAGATTTCTGCGTCTTAACATGCACATTAATACTCCCAGTTGTGAAACAGTCTCATGGCTGAGGTACATGCACGAGTTTTAACTTCAGCATTTGGAGTAGCTAAACTTTTCCCTGGATATTCTCAAACTCCTCTTTGCGGTTTTAGCTCCTATAATAGGACCACGCTGAGCCTAGGGGCTTCTAAGCAATATCTGATTGTAGAAACTGTCCATAAATGAGAAACTATATTGACCTATATATTATTTCTCTTCAGAGTAATGCCAACATTGTGAGAGAGGTGGACGTAGAGAAGATCGGCATGTTTGAGAATCCTTACGTAGACGCAATTAAGAGCCTGTGGGATGACCCGGGAATCCAAGAATGCTACGACCGAAGGAGGGAATACCAACTCTCAGACTCCACCAAATAGTAATGTCTCCATTAAAAATACTAAATTTACACTTTGAATTACTGTCGATGTTGCCCAGTGGTAACAGTTTTCCATTTCTCTCTGCTTTTTATGTAGTTACCTGAACGCGCTGGACAGGATCGCTAAGCCTTCTTATCTTCCTACCCAACAAGATGTGTTGAGGGTCCGCGTGCCCACCACGGGCATCATAGAATATCCTTTTGATCTTCAAAGTGTCATATTCAGGTGAGATAAATGTAGTTTGAAAACTAATTCTTAATGTCACAGTTTTTTTGTCAGGATATTTTTTTTGTCACAAGAACAATTTGTAATGTTTACGTTCCTAATTAAATAATGTGGGTTGATTTTCACATGCAGGAAGTCTATAGGTCAAAAATATTAAAATGAACTTGGTTGATTTTTTTTGTTTTTTAAAGAAGATAATCAGACTGATTAAATTTAGTAAAAGCTCCTTTTCTTTTAAGCAAAAAAATCTGTCTCCAAACTTCCTTCTTACATATTCAGTTCTTCTTTTAAAGTGAAAGGACTTTATTAAATCATCAAAATATCATTTTTAGTTTAAATTTCCAGGGAAATTTTGTCGAAACTTCCTCATCTGTTTTTCTACTTTCTGGATTACAGCAGAATCTTAACTTAGTCCACCGCCTCATGAATTCCCTTTACTTCACAAAACAAGTGACTCACTTTCCTTCTTCTCTTCGCTAACAGGATGGTGGATGTAGGAGGTCAGAGATCGGAGAGGAGGAAGTGGATCCACTGCTTTGAGAACGTCACGTCCATCATGTTTTTAGTGGCGCTCAGCGAGTACGACCAAGTCCTGGTGGAGTCGGATAATGAGGTGATGCGTCATGTTTCTACTTTTACTTTCCATTTTTTGGATACTATTTTGAACACTTGGTTGTTCTTGGACATGCATTTCTTCTTCATCACATTCTTCTTCATCACATTCATAAACCGAATTACTATCCTGTATTTATAAGCTTTTTTTTTTTTTGCAAAAATTCCATTTTTGAGCTATTAACATTAACCCATGAAAGCACAGCAGCCCATCTTTTATAAAAATAAATTAGTTTAAAACTAAACAGCTGCTATTTTTTCCACTTTTTTCTTTCCATTTGATTTTATTATGATTTTTATTGAACAAAAATATTTTCTCCTTTTCTCTTTTGTTCTCTTTTGTCAATTTTACACCACTTGGTGCAGAACCGGATGGAGGAGAGTAAAGCTCTGTTTAGGACAATTATCACATATCCCTGGTTCCAAAACTCCTCGGTCATCCTGTTCCTCAACAAGAAAGATCTGCTGGAGGAGAAGATCACATACTCACATCTAGTCGACTACTTCCCAGAGTATGATGGTAAGTAACGACATTCAGAAGCAAGCTGTTAAGGCGCGTTAAAAGAAATCATTTCACATATTTGCATTTATTCCAGGAGGGAAATTGAATACAAATACTGTACGAGAAAGCTCACAAATTGCTCAAAAATACATAAATGAAATAGAAAACCACTTCATGGATGTTTATGATATCGAAATAACGATTCAACACCGGAAATACCTTCAAAACAAGGTGGCTAACTCCGGGTCCGGTGTCCTGAAGGGTTCGTGTGTTCTTGCATCTATGCTACTGATCCAGGTTATTGAGTCATTGTGCCAAATTTTATTAACTGTTGATTTCACTTTGTGTGTCAGCTGTATTGAACTAGAAACACGTGGTAAACCTTCAGGACACCAACCCTTCAGGACCAGAGTTGGACACTCCTTAAGGTATTTCAATGCATCTTTTTTTTTACTGATGTTTGGTGCACCTCTCCAGGTGCTCAGAGGGACGCCCAGGCAGCTCGGGAATTTATCCTGAAAATGTTTGTGGACCTGAACCCAGACAGCGATAAGATCATCTACTCCCACTTCACCTGTGCCACCGACACAGAGAACATCCGCTTCGTCTTCGCCGCAGTCAAAGACACCATTCTACAGCTCAACCTGAAGGAGTACAACCTGGTGTAGAGCGCAGTGGGTGGGGCACAGACTGGCCCGATTTGTGGAGAGAAAAATATCTGAGGGAAACCAATCTAATGGTAGCAGAATATCAATTTATTTGCCATTTGTCGACCTCTTGGTCATCCCCTCTCCTAGAGGGTGAACGAAGTAAATGTTATCTTGCTTTTTAAGGAGTTGACGGGAAGCAGGAGGATTTTTGCCAAAGTGGGGGAAGAAGCTGATCAAAAATGCAGCATCTGCCGTCCCTTCTGCCTTTTTTTTTTTTTTTTTAACAAGAATAAAATCTTTTTCTTCTTTTCCCTCTCCCCTCACTCCCTCCCTCCCACCTGTCTATGCCCAACAGGAAGTGATGTTAGATCTGTTTATGTAAACTTCCTATTGTTCCTTAAGCAGACCTATGGGCAGGTCTGCGCTTCGGTGGGCTCAAACTGTGATTTTTAAATTATTTCAGACTGATTTGGTATTGATTAACTTTAATCAATATTGTTATTATATAAACTTTGGTACTCTCTTTTTCTTTGACACCTTTTGCAACTGTCCAATTAAAACGCGGCTTTTATAGTTGGAGGTAAATCTCGCCATCTGCTGTGTGAAGAGGCATCATGCTCATGTTTGATGTATCAGTATCAGACCTTATTGGTTCTAATCAGCAACTTGGAGTATTTTTTTTGTATTGATTCCCTTCAACATAAGCCTGTAATTTACATTTATGAGGCATAGTGCAATTATGAATGCTATAATCATTGTACATACATCTCTCTCCATAAATATATATATATAACGTGGCAGCATTTTTTGTTGGCTTTGTAATCATTGATTTATTTTTTTTTTGGCAGATTGAATGTTCAGTATTGAAAATATGTATCTATGTAATTGTATGTCTATATTTTAAGAAACATTGTTCAGCTTCAGAATTTCATGAAGAATCTTTGTATTATTGTATGAAATATCAGAATAATTGGTTTGCCAGTGTGCCGACTAATTGTTTTTTTCTCTTAACGTGGGTGATTTAACTGCTCCAATTCATTGTCTCCTGCTTTTTTGGGGCCAGGTTACTGGGTTAACAGCCAAGGATTGGAAACCCAGGCTTTCGTTACTCTGGCAGCATTCTCAAGCTCACCTGGGAGAATCACAAGGCGTTCCCTCAGCCAGCTGGGATACAGCCTCTCCAGCTGGTCTGGGGCCTGCCTCACCATTGAGGCATTCCAGATGCCCAAACCACCCCATCTGCCTTCTCCTGACCCACAGGAGCAATGACTCTACTTCGAGCTCCTCCTGGTTGGCTCTCTCTATCAGTGAATTAACTGGTGGATTTAAAAAAAGGAAAGAGTGAATCTTACGTGACTGATGACAGGCTTCAGAAAGAGATCTGGGGAGGAAATGGGTAACATTTAATCAATTCAATATACCTTATTAATCCCTTGGTGGGGAAATTTGTGGGTCTGGTAGCAGTCCAAGAGAGAGATCCAAAACAGTTCCTGAACAGCTGCTGGTTAGTGCTGAGTTAGGCGGGGTGGAGCGGGACAGCTGCTTGGTGGAACAGTCGCCTGGTAGAATAGCCACAGAAATTGAACCACTCGATTAAATTTCATACATTTGCAATCTTCACTATTTTTTATTTTTTACACTCCAGGCCTCCAGGACCACAGAAGTCCCATAGGCAACAGAATTTTCCTGTTGTGTAAATATAGAACAGTCATTAAGATTTCAAATGTTTTTTTTTTCCTATTTTAAAAAAGTTCATGTTTGTGTATTCCTTCAAAATGACCATATTGCCACCTTTTGAAAAAACAAAACTTAACACTAAACCGGCTCAGGTTTGATAGTAAACCGCCAAATAGAACTCCTATTTCTACACATGATGAACATTTTCAGTGTATTGATTTAGTTTGTTTTACATATTTGTAGCCACAAGTTCTTTCAAAATGTACAGAATTAATTTAAACCTAATTTCTAAAACAATTTCGCAGGAGATACATTACAACTTACAACTACTTACATTTCTATGTAAAAATGACGCCTCGAGTTTCCCGCCAAACACCTGTGTTTGCTGGGTCTTATGATGCAGCTGGAAAGTTTGTGGTTTAGAAAATCATTTAGAAATGTAGCTGCTGGGATCAAAAACAGAACACCCCAAACCATTTTTCATCCAAACTTACTTTTTGTCTCGCTTCCTCTGCACAGTTTTCATCAAAGTGCCCCCAGGATTAGCCAGGTGTGATGATTGAGCTACATATCAGCATCTGTTACCCTATCCTGGCTAATAACCAGAGCTTTACTTTCAGACTTCATTGCTTTCACATTTTCTTGCTGGCTGTCAAGAAAAAAAAACAAGTTTCGGCCAAAAACAACCACTGCTGTCAGTAAAAATTCTCATCCAAACCACACTGTTGTCAGAAACACTGGGTCTTAATTCCCCTTCATGTGCTCTAAGCCAAAGGAGAGACACTAAGTTTTTAATTGTTGATGGGGTTTTTTTTTGTGAACTTGCAGCTTCGCTTGGTTTACTCACTAAACTATACCGTTTAGTATTCAATTAAAAAAACTGCAAAAGGGATGGCAGAACCATTTACTGTACAAAATAACTAAAGTTATTGAAATTGGTTCCAATACAACTGATTCTCAACACTCACCGTTCTAAATACAGAACAATGTTTTCCAACCACAGTGTATCTCTTCAATAGCACGTACTCTACTAAAATGTGCTTGACCCACCCTTAAAAAATTGAATACACTTTTAATTAGATTCCTCTAACCTCTAGGTTTGCGATTAAAAAATGAAAAACATAAATACAGATGCATTTTTAGGCCTTTTTTTTTTTTTTTTTGGTAAACACTCATGTTGTGACAAAAGTGACTTACAGCCAAAAAGTGATCAACCTCATTTAAAAGGCTCAAACTGGTCAGTGAAATTCTTCCGTCTTCCTCGTAAAATAAGAGTGTGACTGAGCATGGATCTGAATGTACACAATTATAATTAAGCTCGTTTTCAGCGCCTGTATATACTAAGAACATCTTTGCTTTTGCCTGAAAGGGACAGGTACAGCTCCCAGTTTAATAATGTCATGAGGCATTTGATGTGTTTTGTGTTCACCCAAAATTTATACCAACATTTTGATAAATAGGAGCTGTTGAGGACAGGATACAAAAATACCTTGATTCTAGGGGGAGGAAAGGTTCTTTAAACTCTAAAGGAAAACTGGATCTGTTCAGAGAAAATTTTCTCCAGCCAATGTGGGTTTGGTGTCACCCTGTATTTTGCAAGGAGCAAAAACATCATGAAGAATTTATGGTTTTGGAACAATTTCACATCCTCTCATCACTACTTTAGCGTCATACTTCATCTAAAACCCTTTAGCATACGCATTTATGACTTATTTCTGCATCAGAATGCTAAAAATCTGAAGTTCAAAACCTGATTTTTAAGTGCGATAATGATTTCTGCTCATTCTTATGCAAAATGTTTCTTATATTTACACTCTCCTTCTTTCTCAAACATGAATGAAGCAACATGTTTCATTAAAATTCTTATTGACTCATTTTATCAAACCCAGCAATGGCTTCTGTGGCGAGCTTCCCGGACAAACCTTTGAGAGGCCTAAAAAAAATAAAAATAAACCATGATGGTTTAAATAGATATATTTAATCAAACTGAGGTTTGGCAAAAGACTGAAAACAACCAAATTGGTTTTGAGAGTAAGCAGTCAAAGTTCATCAGAATTGTCTTCATTATTTTTTCGACCCAGAAGACGATGGAGTTTTTGGCAGAAATTAGTGTAATTTGACCTTTTTTTGTGTGTGTGTTAAGATTCACAATGCTTTGCTTGAGTACATCTATAGAAAGTTAACTTATATGAGTTATTTTTTTAAAAAAAATAGAAAAAGACTTAATTCTTGGAAGATCCTGTCTTCATTCCTGCTACTTCTGCTTCACCCTATCACGTAACATCTCGACATGTCTGCTCTGACTCGAAATTCCTCGCTGCTGAAGCATGTGAAGCACTGCACGGATACGCTGCCATCACGAGAAGTGCATTTTTCAAATGTTTCGGTTTACTTCATCTTCCATTCTTTCCATTTATTCAGATTTTTGAAAATAAATAAGGCAGTTGCTTTCTCTGGAACTGATGCGCAGTGACGCTCAGGCTAAAATAACCAACGCCTCCTGGTGGCGTGTTAGCAGAACGTAGTGTTTTACTTCTGTAGTGAAACTTTTGGACGCTTTCACAATTTTGTTTCTGAGTTGTTTCTGATCAAATCCTGCTCTGATGCTCCATTCCGGAGCAGATTAGGATGTGAAATAAGAAGAATGTGGGGATGGACTTCCCATTTTATCCTGCTCTATTTGTGGCCCCTGCCACGCCTTCTGAACTGACCAGGAACAAGTTACAGTAGTGTTAGAGAGGATCAGATCAGCCTGAACACTCCAGGAAACCAGGAGACGATTGTTTTGAGGGAGATGATCTGGAAACAGTTCATTTATTTTTAAAAAGGAATTTTTTACAAACTAGCCTAAACTACCAAAGAATCTCCATTCTGGAGATGATTTTTTTCATTTTTTTACTGAAACTTTTGTGCTTCTGAGCAGCAAGGTTTTTGTTTTTTAAAAAATTCTAGTTAAAAGACTGCAAAGTAAAGTTGAGTGTGTGTGTGTAAGTTTGGAGGATGGCAGGGTGCTGTGTGTCTGCGGAGGACAGAGAGACCAAGAGGATAAATGATGCCATCGAAGAGCAGCTTAGAAGAGACAAGAAGGACTCTCGTAGGGAGCTGAAGCTGCTGCTGTTAGGTAAGAATCAAACAGCTAAACACACACACCAAGTTATGACTTACACTTCAAATTCTTTAAAGTAAATGAAGATTTAATTAGCTTTAGTGTGAGTATAAAAATTCCTGGAAAGTCTTGGAGCTTCCTCACCACACCTGTTCTTTTAACAGTCATGGGAAGTTAGATTAAATCATAAAACTAACTAAAGTTGGATCAAACAACAGGAACTTGTTAGAAAGAAATTTTTAAACTGTATTTGTTACTCTCATATACATTCTAAATCGAATCAGAGAGTTTTCAATGTGCACATCTTTACGCACAGTTTTTACGCACAGAGCGGCTACAGATCTACTACATTTCACCTCCAAAAATGAGATCAAATATCTTTTTTTATCATTCTAAAAATGAAAAAGAAAACAAGAATAAACATCAAGTTTGGGCATTAAGTTTTTTTTATCCTATTTATCACTTTCAGTCGTTTTCCTCCTGAAAAGGAAGCTGGATAAGAAAAAGGGTTTTCTCCAAGAGAAGGCTCAGGATAAAACAAGGATAAAAAAATAAAAAAAAGAGCATTAATATATTAAAATGAAGGTTGATTTTATTTCTAATGAGGTTTCATTTTGCATCAGAATTTTAGATGTTTTTGCTTCAAGAAGTAGAATTTTGATGGTGTGTAAAATGGTCAACTTGGAGCAGCTTGGAAATAGAAACATTCATTCCTTTCTCACTCAGACTACACTGTGGTTCTTTTTTTTTTACACCTGTAGCTGTCTGATCTCGTGGGGAACGTGGTTTGCTGTCAAAACTTCTCTCATAGTGTGTTTGAAAGCCATACCTAGCTGATGTGGGTGCGCCTCATGCAAATATCATGCAAATGTATCACAAAGTTGAAGAGTTTTATGTTTGCACATACTGTTCTCTCATAGTTTTAAATAAAAGATTAATTTACACACAGACTGGCTGAAATTTCACCAAAGTCCCTGTTAGTCCAACGTAGAGATAAAAAAAGATGTGAAAAGCTGCTAAACCAATCAAACATAACATAAATCTCTCATAAATCTTTCTTCAGGTTGGAGTGTGTCTGAATTCTCAGTGGATTTAATTAAGATGACCACAGTGGCAGTAGTCAGGACTACAAAGTCATTACACATCCCACCACTTTGGCCTTTACACATCGTAGGAAACTAATTAAAACAAATTAAAATATAAAAAAAAAACCAGTCATTAGAATAACTGCACAACAAATAACTAAACATTTTAAAAGGAAATACTGAGCAAAACTAGTAAAAAAAAAAAAAAAGAACTTAGTGGGATAGAACTAAGTGTGGTACTTCAGCCCTTAACACGGGGCCAAATGACATCAGGAAAGACACAATTCACAACCAGTTTTCTATGTGTATGAAAATTAGACCGAGTCGTGTTTGCTGGAACATCATTCATAGTTTATGAAATCAGTTTGATGAAGTCGGTCTGTGTTTTGCATGTTGCAAAACATGAAGAGTTTAATCCTGATCGAACAAGCAGGTTCAGTTACACACAAACAATGGACAGGATGGTGTGACAGTTTGATCTCTCTTTTATTCAGTCATTCCTCTAATCACCACTTCATCTACCCTTGTATTCATCCATCCACCTGTTCATCTAACAATCTACCTCTCCATCCATTTAATCTGTTTTTTTTAATCAACCTCTCTATGCCTGTCCAACTTCCTCTCTACCCATTCATCCATTCATAATCTTTTTATCTAGCCATCCACCTGTTCATGTATCTTATTAACTAATCTTCTTGATCGTTCAATCCATCCATTCATCTCGCTCTCCATCCATTCATCTACCTAACTATCAGTCAACCTATTTATTTTCTTTCTACACACGTAGACCATGGTTACATGTCTTGGCTGACCATCTGCAGGTCATTACTGAGAAACTTGACTTGTAAAGAAGGAATATTCAAATTCAATTCATTTGTATAAAGCTGATTTGTTAAGATGTAAAGTCCTAAGTTTCAGGATGTCTTGCAAAATAGCAAAGACGTCAGAAAACTACCGGGAACATGCAATGAAAACATGCATATATTCACACACATATTCACAGATCTAGATTTAAGCTGTTTTATGTGGCTAAAAAAAACAACTCAGTTTAAAATGCAAGTTTAACTGAACAAGTTCTAAAAAATTAAGTTTTAAACTGTAATGGAGATATGTTTTTATTGTTCTAAAATGTTTTTAAAAGTCATAACAACACTTTGAAATGAGTATTTCTAATGATTAACCTCAGATGTGTTAAATATTGGTTAAAAATTGTATTTGTAGTCAAATGGTGATACAGATCAACCCTCCTGATTGGTTCTCCTTCCACAAACTTAGCTGATGATAAAAGTTGAGTCATGATATTCAAACAAAGCTGGAGATTTTAACACGCAGCTTAGAGGTAATCTACTTCCTGAGCCCAAATATTGACTCACAGGTTTCTTTTTGGCAGTCAAATCTGCATTCAAATAGCCGAGTTTGCCTGTTTTCCTTCTTTCCTTCACAGAGGCATAGAAACACGTTTAAGCAGTTTGTTTAGGACAGGAGAGGTGAAGGAGGTGTAAAGGGTAGGCATACTGGGCAGGCTTGTATCATGGGCAGTATGAGGTAGCATTAAAAATAACATTAAACTACAGTATTTGGTAACATTGGATAGTTTGTATCAGTCAAAATTTGGCATATTTCTTTCCTTGTTCTGGTTGTATCTTAAAAGAGGCAGTTTATAAAATTGTGTCATTGGCATGCGTGTTTTAAGAGCAGACTTGCATCCTGGGCAGACACGGGAGAATCTGATTTAGAGTATTGCCTGATCTGAGAAACGGACAAGGACAAGACACCATAACAACATATGACCTGACAAAGGAGCGAAGAACACGGGGCCTTTTAGAAGAAAGGGCAAAACAACACTCGGGTACAAATATTAGGGCAAGGCAGTTGGGACCCAATGTGAGAAATTAGGGCAAGGAACAGAACGCGGAGGAAAGAAAAAAAAGTTGAGAAGATCATAAAACAATATTTTTTTGCAATAACAATTCTTTAAGGATTATTATTAACACACATTAGTTAAACTAAAATCCTCTTTATAGACGTGCTACGATAACCAACACTTTTTGTTTTTATACCCCAGCATTACTTTAGATTTTCATTTTAGTCTAACTTTTTTTGTCTGGATCAAATTATTTCTGTTAATCATTTATTTCCATTAATCTTAATGGATTTTCATCATGCATCCGACTGTGTACTTATATATGACTGTACTTTCACTGTACAAATGCTGTCCCAAAATTTTCTTGGTTTTGCCAGTCAGTCTACCTAGATTTACATTTTTATTGATTAATTTAAATATCAGTTTCTATTTGCTTCTCTTTTAAAAAAAAAAAACTTCAGCTTATTGGTACGGCTTCACATAATAAAAGCGTTTTGTTGTTGTTTTTACTTTTTATTCCACTCTGTTTTTTTTTAATCATACTATATTAATTCCTCATGGTAAAATTCCCGTGCTGGATTCCCCTGCAACAGGCAGCCAATGACAGCGCCAATGGTGGGAGTTACTGGGGCTTGGGTGTATTTTCCAGGGACACTTAGGCATGAGCTCAGCAGAATTCTAATTGGCAATATTTTGGTCCAAAGATGGCAATTTTACCACTGAGCTATGCCTCCCTAAAGCTCTTTTTTTTTTTTTTTTTTTAACTAATCTTTGCTGTAAAGACATTTTAAGTAGTGATTTTTGTGTGTGTTGGAAATCAATATATTACATTGTGTAACTGATTTTTTTTTTTTTAAAGGTATCAAGTGAAAAGTTTTTACAGAACTGGTGTCTTTCTCTACAAGTGAAATTTTACTTGTCTTCTACCTGATGTATTCGTCTCATCTCGCAGTGGATGTTTCTCCTCTATAGAAGTTAAAACATACTGTTGTGTGTATCTGTCTTTAAGGAACGGGTGAGAGTGGAAAAAGCACCTTTATCAAACAAATGAGGATCATTCATGGAGGAGGATACACAGACGAGGACAAAAGGGGCTACGCTAAGCTCGTCTTCCAGAACATCTATACGTCCATGCAGACCATGATCCGAGCCATGACAGCACTTGAGATTGCCTTCGCTGACCCCCAGAATAAAGTACATGAAAACGTCTTTCCTTCAAATTTACAGACTGAGATGAGCTGATGTTTTGTGTTCGTGCCCACAGGCTCGTGCAGACTCAGTCCTGGAAGTGGAGGTGGACAAAGTAGAGTCGTTAGACCAAAACCTGGTGGTTTGTATCAGGAATTTGTGGAACGATAGCGGAATACAGACATGCTACGACAGACGCCGAGAGTACCAGTTGTCTGACTCCACGAAATAGTGAGAACATAGAAACACAACTTTCACACCATACAAAACACACATAAAGCCCACCTTCAGATCTGACAAAAAGGGACATGGATAGCAAGTTTCATTAAAGGCTTATCATTAGTTTGGGTTCCCTAAAGTGTCACAAAAGCATGAAGAGCATTCTTGCTTGATGCCTCCTCCACACTCTGTGAGTGAAGGCATAAAACAGACATTTCTATGTATTTTCAGCTATCTCACTGACCTGGATCGGATTGCGGAGCCTTCCTATCTACCCGATCTTCAGGATATCCTCAGAGTCCGAGTACCAACCACAGGTATCATCGAGTACCCCTTTGACATGGAGAATGTCATCTTCCGGTGAGAAGCTGCACAGGAATTCGTTATGGCTTTTTTCTCTTCACGCACAGGTATCACATTGTCTTTCCTGTTTCATCTGCTTTAATTATAGGATGGTGGATGTGGGAGGTCAGAGATCAGAAAGAAGGAAGTGGATCCACTGCTTTGAGAACGTCACCTCCATCATCTTCTTGGTGGCTCTGAGTGAATACGACCAGGTCCTAGCTGAGTGCGACAACGAGGTTGGGGCAGACATTTTCTACTTTAACATATCTGCTTCCTTTTATAAAATGTGTCTAACCTCTTTTTCCTCTTCAAACCATCTCAGAACCGTATGGAGGAGAGCAAAGCTTTGTTTAAAACCATCATCACCTACCCCTGGTTTGAGAAGTCCTCCGTCATACTCTTCCTCAATAAAACCGACATCCTGAAGGAGAAGATCATGTACTCTCACATAGCCACCTACTTTCCAGAGTTCACAGGTTGGTTTGGATCAGTCTAAGTCACCCATGGGAGACAAGCATGCAGGTTTATAAAATTTTTAAACTTCGATGAAGGCTAGTATAAAAAGAAGGGATACATTAACAGCACATTTACATAAATAATTGTGGACTTTCTCATCAATAAACTTTACAACTAATAAATTTGATTTTGTTTGATAAAGAGGGTTTACCCTGCCTCTCACCTCATGAGGACAAGAAGTTTTTTTATCAATTTGTTTAACATTAAATACATTTCTGTTCTGTTGTCTTCCACTTATCCGGGGCCGGGTTGCAGGGGCAACAGCCTCAAACGGGAAATCCAGGGTTCTCTCACCCCGGCTGCATCCTCCAGCTCACCAGGGAGGATCCAGAGGTGTTCCCTGTCCTGCTGTAAGACATAGTTTGTCCAGCGGGTCCGTGGCTAACCTATGGCTCGTGCCCGAAACACCTCACCAGCGAAGCTTTCGGGAGACATCCGAACCACCATATTTTGCTTTTCTTGACCTGGTGGATCAACTGCTCAACTCTGAGCTCCTCCCGGATGGCAGAGCATCTCACTCTATCTCTGAGTGAGAGCCCAACCGCCCTGTGGAGGAAGCTCATTTTGGCCGCTTGTATGATCTCGTTCTTTCGGTCACCACCCACAGCAGGGGACCATAGGTGAAAGTGGGAACCTAAGGTTGACTTGTAAATTGAGAGCTTTGCTTTTCTGACTCAGCTCTTTCTTCACCACAATGGACCGATGCAGCATCCTGATTAAATACATTAAAAATATGTTCACCCTCATGAATTACATTTTTGTGTTAATACGTGTAATCCTGCTTGACTCACCACTTTTTTGTGGTGGAGAGCTTTGCGTGTCCTAGTGATCCAAGCAAGGTGCTACTGTATGTTGTTGGAGGTTTTATGTTCCTGGTAGAATCAACCATGGCAACAAGGTCCTGAATTGTATTTGTAATGTAATTCACTTTAGAAAAATATAAATAAAAAGTGTAAACAGGATGCACAATTCTAAAAGTTTGTTTTAAAGACTTCTTGTATCATACATTTCAGGACCCAAACAGGACCAGGAAGCAGCCCAAGAGTTTATCCTCAAAATGTACCAAGAACAAAACCCCAACAAGGATAAGAAGTTATACTCTCACTTCACCTGCGCTACAGACACAGAGAACATCCGCTTCGTCTTCGTGGCAGTCAAAGACACCATCCTCACCGCCAACCTTAAGGACTTCAACCTGGTGTGAATAGACTTAGAAAGTAGGAATTCAAGAGAAAAGGTCACACTATTTTAGTTACACATGAGAAAAACCCAAAAGTTTAAAATGTTTTCATTTGAACTCAGTGGTTTCTAAGGTTTCTTTGATAAAAAAGAAACTTTGTTTAGATGTAGCTTTTATTTTTGTCTCTATTTTAGTACAAAATTGTGAAAATTAGTGGGAAAGAATTTAACATGATAATCAGCATTCATTAACTGTTTAAAAAAAGGTATGTGTGCTCTGACTTGTATCAACCATAATCAAATTTAGCAGTCGTTTAGAGGTGTTATAGTCACATACTTCCGCAGCTTTATCAGGTTTTAGTTTTCTGCCTACCCGCACCTCCAGAAAAAAAGCAGGACCACAACTTTATGACGCTGCGGGTTCCGCCTCGCTAGTTAAGAAATATTTGATTCTCTACATGACACTGGCAGAACAAAAAACAAGGGTCAGAGAGTTGAAATTGATAATTTCCTAAAGTTAGAATGTTTTCCATTATTTCCTTTTGAACTTAATTTTAATCTGAAATTATTTTGGTTTTTAAAGCGTGATAATTGAAGTTAACTAATTTATTTGGTCAACTGATTTGGCTAGTTTTTTTACAAGCCAAAAAAACTGTTCTGTTGTATTTTTTTAATCCCACAGCCCTGTTCTCTGAACACTGAAACTGTTTTTAATAACTTTCACCACCTTTTGATTTATTTTGATTAAAAAAACTTGCAACACCAAAAATCACATTTTTTACATTCATAAAACATTTCTGAAAATTGAGTTTGTATAATTTGTTGTGTACGTGAAGATTATAAATTATTTATTTAGCTGAGATGGTGAAAGAAATAAAACATTTACTGTAATGTTGTGAAAAGTTTGGCTTTAGTTTCTGTTTGTAATTTTCTTTGTACAGGTGAGAAATAAAAGACAGAAAAAAAAACTTGAAGTAAACATTTTATTTTTGAAAACACCCGAAAAAAACGAAAGCCACTAAAAGCTCAGCTCTCCCTTAAACACAGGGAACAACAAAAATAAGGAACTAACTAGTTATATTAAACTTTAACATGCTCCAAAAACCAAACGCAAACTTCTGACATTAGCAGACAAAAAAAAAAACATGTTTCTTTTATTAAATAGATTTCTCTTTTTCAGGCGTTATGTTTGGCATTGCATATGTAAGGTATAAAAACATGAAAATCACAATTTGCATTTGGATGGCTATTTACATGAAAATGATTAGAATATAGTATTGTAGAAAAATAACATGCATTTCTAAATCAACCCAAAAAAGACAAGCAAGTCACATAAAACTGAGATTACAAAGCGTAGTTTTTACTCTTGTGTTTCCCTTTTATTTTTAATAGTTGAATTAATCATTTTTTTCAACTTTTCATGTGCTATAATAGTTGCTGATTCGGTTGAATAAGAACATTTGTAGCTTTTTAGTTTAATTTTCAGCTCAAAAACAATATAAAAAATTGTTATTTAAGTTTTCCATGTGCCTTTGAATGTACATTAAAACAATTTAGTAAACTCATCAAAATGAGAAGTACAATCAAAGCAAAGAAAGTGAATCAGTTTGGGTTAAATTATTCTGATTCTAATCAGAGCAGCTAACTTTTTAGCACTTATTTTCATTTTTCTTTGATACCAAACATTAACAGTCGGCATACAGCATAGGTTTTTTTTTTGTTACATGTTCTCACATGTAAAGAAAACAAAAACAACATGCAGTGAGGACTAAAGGCACTAACACACACTGTATCCATGTGTGTGAGGTACATCTTACTTTTTAGTGTTTGGGTAAACTCTCTCTGGCGTCTTTGAGTTTGTCAAAAACCCACTGAAAATGAAGTTTAGTTGATTAGTTTTAAACAATAAACCCCTTAAAAGTTTGATAAATTTAGACATTTTTAGTCTAAATAATTTGCTTACCTGGGCAATTTTATCAGTTTTGAAGTTTATAATCTTTCCAAATTCTTTGGCGTGAAAAACTGATTTAACTTTTTCCTGCAGCACATTAAAGACATTCCGTGAAGAGGTAAGAGAGGAAATTAATGAAATCATTTCATTACTTTTTCTTTCATACCTTAGCTTCTATGCGAAGTCGTCGGTTTTCCACTATCTCTGGGTCTTTTGTGAACTCTTCAAAAAGATATTGCCACTCGCAGGTCAGCTGGCCAAACGTCCCTTTGGTCACAAAAAAGATTCCACTGGAAGAAAATGAAAGGAAGATTATCCGTTTATCATTTATCTATCTGTTCATCTGGCGATAAAACTTTCAATTAGTGCTGCACAATTCCAGAATCACAAAGAGACACAATTTTCTTGTAATTTTTCGCTCCACCTCTTTCACAGCATCTCTGTGTGACTCAGCGGCCACCTCATCGCTCCGGTTGTTCACTGCTGGTTGTAACAGGGTTATAAAATGTGGCCATGCGACCCCACCAGAATGTAGCACGTGTTGCTAGCAAATATGATTATGAGTTTTTAGAAACTGTAAAAAATTAGAAAAACTACAGGATGGTTCTACATTGAAAATTATTTCGGAGCTCAATCAAGTTAAGAGCGCCACATTGTGGACAAAAAAAGAAAATCTTAACTAGAGAAAAATTTTAAGTAAAAAACTTATTGTTTTTTTACTTTGAATTACGTACTCAATACCACTGACAACCTGAAAGCAATATAAAAAAATACATTTTAAAAAAAACGAGTTTTTAACATTCAGAGAAGTTTTTGTTTCACATTCAAAAGTTTTTTTTATCATTCAGATTATAAACTTCCAAAATGTATTCATTGTTCAAACTTTTTAAGAAAATGCTGTGTTATTAGTAACATTCCATTCCCTTTAAGCATTCATGTGTATTATGTATTTTAATTGATGGATGAAAAATTTACTTTTCAAAAATAATGTTAAAAATAGACTCATATGCAAAATTTAAAAAAAACACCACTTTATGATGGTCTTGCCCAGTTGTTTTAATGACTTAAAACTTTAAAAATTAAAAAGGGGCACTGATCACACCCCAAAATCAAGTTAATCACCTTTATTTAGCACTATATAATATCTATAGCAATAGTTTAATCAAGTTTTACAATTGAACAATTAAAACTAGTGGAGAAGGTTTTTTTTTTTTTTAAATAGTTTCTATGACTAATGTGTGACAACTGATGTAAAACAGCTTGTTAAAAAAACATAGAATATCAAATTACAAACCGGATTCCGAAAAAGTTGGGACACTTTAGAAATTGTGAATAAAAACTGAATGCAATGATGTGGAGGTGCCAACTTCGTAATATTTTATTCAGAATACAACATAAATCACAGGTCAATAGTTTAAACTGAGAAATTGTATGATATTAAGGAAAAATATGCTCATTCAAAATTTCATGGTGTCAACAAATCCCAAAAAAGTTGGGACAAGGCCATTTTCACCACTGTGTGACACCCCCCCTTCTTCTTAGAACACTCAACAGACGTCTGGGCATTGAGGAGACCAGCTTCTCAAGTGTAGACATAGGAATGTTCTCCCATTCTTGTCTAATACAGGCCTCTAAGTGTTCAATCGTCTTGGGTCTTCTTTGTCTGACCTTCCTCTTAATGATGCGCCAAATGTTTTCTATAGGTGAAAGATCTGGACTGTTGGCTGGCCAGGTCAGTACCTGAATCCTTCTCCCACGCAGCCATGATGTTGTGATTGATGCAGAATGTGGTCTGGCATTATCTTGTTGAAAAATGCAGGGTCTTCCATGAAAGAGACGACGTTTGGATGGGAGCATATGTTGCTCTAGAACCTGAATATATTTTTCTGCATTGATGGTGCCTTTCCAGATGTGCAAGCTGCCCATGCCACACGCATTCACGCAACCCCATACCATCAGAGATGCAGGCTTCTGAACAGAGCGTTGATAGCAACTTGGGTTGTCACTGTCCTCTTTGGTCCTGATGACATGGCGCCCCAGATTTCCAAAAAGAACCTCAAAACGTGATTCGTCTGACCACAGAACAGTCTTCCATTTTGCCACACTCCATTTTAAATGACTCCTGGCCCAGTGAAAACGTCTTCGCTTGTGGATCTTTGTTAGAAATGGCTTCTTCTTTGCAGAATAGAGTTTCAGCTGGCAACGGCGGATGGCACGGTGGATTGTGTTCACTGACAATGGTTTCTGGAAGTACTCCTGAGCCCATGCTGTGATTTCCTTCACAGTAGCACTCCTGTTTTTGATGCAGTGTCGTTTAAGGGCCCGGAGATCACGGGCATTCAGTATGGTTCTCCGGCCTTGACCTTTACGCACAGAGATTTTTCCAGATTCTCTGAATCTTCTGATGATATTATTCACAGTTGATGATGACAACTGCAAACTCTTTGCAATTTTTCGCTGGGTAACACCTCTCTGATACTGTTCCACTATCTTTTTACGCAACATTGTGGGAGTTGGTGATCCTCTACCCATCTTGGCTTCTGAGAGACACTGCCAATCTGAGAAGCACTTTTTATACCCATCATATTGCCAATTGACCTGATTAGTGCTGATTGGTCTTCCAGGTGTTTGTTGTATGCTCAAATGACTTTTTCCAGCCTCTAATAGGTTCTTGTCCCAACTTTTTTGGGATTTGTTGACACCATGAAATTTTGAATGAGCATATTTTTCCTTAATATCATACAATTTCTCAGTTTAAACTATTGACCTGTGATTTATGTTGTATTCTGAATAAAATATTAGAAGTTGGCACCTCCACATCATTGCATTCAGTTTTTATTCACAATTTCTAAAGTGTCCCAACTTTTTTGGAATCCGGTTGTACTATTCAATGATCAAACAGAAAAGTTGTGATTTGATGTTTTGTCAGCTTTACGCTGCCCTACTTTATCTACATATTTATCCACACTTCTATCTAGCTCAGCGGTCGGCAACCCGCGGCTCCGGAGCCTCATGCGGCTCTTTCATCCTTATAATGCGGCTCTGATTGGCTTGGGAAAATAAATTACTAAAAATTTTTTTTTTGTATTTAATTGAAGTGTGTTTTATTTGTGTTAGTTTTTATATTATTTTAGTTCTAAATTTGAAGATTATTGTGATCTTGAAATATCACAAAGTATGCTCCGCTGCATACTTTGAAAGCCCAAGGCGATATAAGGATGACGGCTCACGGATTTTTCCCTTTTGTTTGCTGCATGCACAATTTAAATTCAGCTTTTTAATTTATTCGAAAGAGACATTCAGACATTATTATTTTTTCAAGAATTCAAAATGTGTTCATTACATCGGTAAAATTTAATTTTCTCCGTAGCACTTCATAAGACATAACCACACTATAGTTGTTTATACAAAGTGTAAAGGTAAGAAAAAGCAGTATATACAGTGTTATCTTCATTTTAGATAAGATAAATGGATATAAGGATGACGCCTCATGGCATTTTTCTGCTTTCGTTTGCTACATGGACAATTTAAATTCAGCTTTTTAATTTATTTGAAAGAGACATTCATTATTATTTTTCAAGAATTCAAAATGTTCAAAATGTGTTCATTAAATGAATAAAATGTAATTTTCTCTGTAGCACGTGGATTTCATAAGAAACATGCTGCGGTAAAGTAGTAGAAGTTTTGTTTTTTTTTTCATTTTAGATGTGCGGCTCCCAGTGTTTTCTTTTCCGTGGAAACCGGGTTCAAATGGCTCTTTCGGTGTCAAAGGTTGCCGACCGCTGATCTAGCTGTTACTTAATCTATTTATCAATCTTGCTGTCTAGCTCAGCATTTTTCAACCAGTGTTAAACCAAAACACCTGACGATCTCTTGCGGCACACTACTGAAACGATCCTATTTTACCTCATATGGAGATTGAGAGCTACTGGTAGCTCTCAAAGATTGTTTTGGTTGATCTCGTGGTGTTTGTGTAAAAAAAAAAAAAAAAAAAAAAAAAGATTAAAGTGTTCTGTAAGGCTGTTCTGTAACCATAGCAACCCACTTTTCTATCTCCTAATAGCTTTCGATTCATCGTTCAGCTTTTTTCTATCCATCACTTAACTAAACTTTGGCTAGTAAACATTAAACAGGCTTCATCGAGGTATGGTGAGAAACTTGCTGAGTGTCCAGCATTAAAATACTGCTCTAATAAATATAGTACAACATATTGGAGAATTTACAGAGTCGTAAATGTTCAACCACATTTAAAAGTTGTTGAAAGAAAGGTTAAAGTGGTCAGAATTCTAGAACGTCTGAGAGAAGACAAACTTTTCATTTCTACTTCTTCTAGTCACTTACTTCTTGGTGATCATGAAGAAGTCTGAGTCGTTGATGTTGGCGTGAGCAAAGTACTTGTACTTAGCAAAACGTCCGTTCTCAATTTTCTGAAAAAAGAAAATATAAAAAGTCAAAATTATTTCTTTGGATTTGTTTCATTTTTGTAACAAAATAAGACAAATTTGCACAAAAGGATATTAAATAATTGATTTGTGATAAATGAGGTGGACGGAGGAATGAAATGAAACAAAAGCAGACAAATGTTTAAATGATGATTTATTTAAAAGGAAAAAAAGGACAAGTAATGAAAAAAACAATTAACATAAAGATGAGGAAAATAAAACTGAAATAAGATGGAATTAAATAAAACAATCTAAAAAGAGTTGTGACAAAAACAGATGGAAAGAAGTTGAAATTACAAAAAAAATATATACTCATAAAATGATTAATAAATCTGAACAAAAAAACAATCATTGCTCTGAGTGTCTTTGGTTTGATTAAATCCTTCTACTGGCTGTAAAGCTACACACACAAACACACACACAAACACATCACATATACGCTCTCTGGTTTCTAGCTGCTTTACTCATCATCCTCTGCTCTACTCCATTCACTGTAAGCAGATCGTGTCTGTGGACAGAAAAGGGCCAAAGTCAGAGCAGAGACGTTGTTTCTGTTTTGTTTCACTTTATTTTTTTTCCTATTACGTAATGCCTACCAGTTTAATCTTTATAGTTAATGATTTTAACCATTTTTAATATTTTCATAAGCGGATTAGAAGACAAAAACAAAATGTTTTAAAACTGTTGCAAAAAAAGCATGTTTAAATAAAATCCCCAACTTTTGTATTAAATATAAAAAAACTAAACACACAGAGAAAAAAAAAAAATCAGATAATTTGCGAGCCTTTTTCTAAACTAGCTACAATTATGAACTATCATGACTTCTAATAGTCTACAAAAACTCATTTACATTTTTACTATTTGCTGTTTTATGTCCAATCAGGTTACTTTCAGGAACAAATCTAAAACAATCATTCCGTTCTAGAAAAAAAGACTAACACTTGCACGACAACTTACACACAGACATCAACGACACACAAAGGGGTGACAAATCAAATTGATGAAAATGAAGAAAAACACAGGATGATAGAATGAATTTGTGTGGAGGATCGACAGGTTTAGATGAAACGATGTGTTACCAGATGCAGAATATTGAGAATCAAACATTTAAGGTTGTCGTAATTTGCTGGAACCAAACTGAAACTTTTTCATTTGTCACCACTCTGTAAATGTTGGGAAAAGTCCTACAAAGGATTTTTTTTACAACAGTACAGTAATAACAGTCTAGTGCAGCTCTGACCTCAGACTCATAAGCAGAAACTTGAAGCCACTCCACCAAGCTCGACAGCTAGATGGCGCCACAGAAATTAGACTTCAGTGATTAAGAAATAAAAACTATCAAACTGAACACAGCAGGTTTTTTTTGCAAAGTTTTGAAAAATTCACACATGCTTAATGTTCTTTAAAATTACGTAACATAGACAAAATTTATGATTATAAAGATTCTGACATAACATTGAGTGTGAAGTTCTTTTAATTGTTCATTTTAAGGTTGAGCCTTTAGCCACCAAACCTGATTTATGAACTTATTTCCCAGCTGATGAGAGACGCAGACATTCTCTGTTCATCCAAGAGTAGGATTACAAGCGTTCCTCTTTGGAAAAGCTTACTAGGCCTGCCACATATTGTGGATTTCCTTAATAAACTATCATACTTGAGAAAAATCAAAAGACAATTTAATACTACTGAATTCAAAAGTTATGCCATCAGGTGTGAAACCAAGCAGAAAATTCTGGTGGAAATTTGTGCTTTCCAAAAATCTTTGTTGCAGGGCTGGATAGAATTACTGTACATTAATATGCGTCAATAGAAAAACATAATCTCGTATGGACTGTACACAAACCATTGTCTGAGAGGAATGTTTTTTGAAAATATATCATTAGGATTACGATACGAACTAGAAGTCAGGCGATGTGACGACAATTTCTGACCAATCAGCCATTAGTGGACACTTTTTTTTTTTTTTTACCCCCTTTGCACTTACAGTCTGTATTGACCTCAATGTTTTGTCAAATTATTCCCTCTATTTTATTATTTTAATATTTTTTTTTTTTTTTTTTTATTATTTATCTTCTTGTATATATACTGTCTATTTCTTCTTGTTGCTGCTGTAACGCACAAATTTCCCAAGTGTGGGATCAATAAAGTAAATCTATCTATCAATTCATCTAACATCTGCATTGTATTTCTTCTACTTACAGCGGTGTGGGTTAGAAACAGACATAGTGTTAGTATGCCTGGCTAGTGGTTGTAAGTCCCACGCGACCTCATCTTTAACTCATTTGCCAAGCATTCACTTGGTAATTACATATCAAATAAATATTAATTAGGTCCTGGCAACATTTTCATCCTGGGTGAGGATCTCCCCTTCAACTCCTTTCTTATTTTACTACAACTGTTTTTAGTTGTTTCTCTCCATTGAGATGAATGTACATCATATCAATGATAATCATCTCAATCATCATCATGCACATGGATGAGCACAGTATAGTAATTTTGTGAATTGTGTCATCCTTGACTAAGAATAGCTGAGCTGGAATATTACTGTTTCCCCACTTAATGGAGGAGTTTCTTTCTTACCTGAAGAATCTGGTTCCCAATGCCTTCCATCTTTTTGTAGGGACGTATGACACCATCCTCATGTATAAAGCGGGGAGGACGCAGTGATTCAACATCTTGTGACGTCTCTGTAGCTCTAAAATCCAGACAGCAATACACAATCTGAGAGATATCCCCAAATCCATAAAAACAGTAAAAAAACACCTCTTTATCCTCATATTTTGCACACTTTGGCCGATCAGTAAGAATGAGGGATACGTTATTATTTACGATAGATTGTCAAAATTATTTCCAACTGTAAAAAAATAGACCCCACAGTAAAACTGCTTTAAAAATTACCCAAAATGATGTATTTAAGTGCACAAAACACTCACAGCCCACCACCTGAAGAATATTGACAACAATGGCGAAGCAGGTTAGCGACACAACTAATTTTAGCTTATAATAGCTAATGACAGAAATATTTTGTAGCTTGTCAGATCGCTAGAACGAAGTCAAAGTAAAAATGAGTTATAATAAAAGACAATCAAAAAAGTTTGGGCATTTTTTGCAATAAAAAAATAAAGGTTTAACCAGGACTAGATGGTGTAAAACTGTCTAAACAGAAAAAGAAAAGTCTCAGAAGCACACACTGACACACTCTTTACCGTGACAACACCTCACTACAGTTCACAATGCTTTGTGGTGAAATACCGCAATGTATTGTTAGAAAGTGCAACTCATCTTTATTTATTGTTGTTTTTCAATTAAAATGGCCGAAATTAGAATCATTTTTAGTCTTTATCGCTCATCATTACATCATGATCGCTTAATGTCATGATTCCATCAGAAAGTGATCATGTGTCACAGACAGAAATAACCAACCTTTTGATGCCCTGGAAGGTGCTGCTGGCCATGTCAATAATCCCTCCTGTAGGTCGAGCTACTGCACCCACTAAACCTTTGCCGACACCTTTAAAAAAGCCTGCTGCGCCTTCTTTCTGGGCTCCTATGAGAAAACACAAATGATTTTAAGAAAACTTGTGAGTACATCCTTATTGTTGTTACAAATGTCCACAGAACAAGGTAAACGTGTTAAATGTCTACATACCTTTAACAGGTTTGGTTACAATCCCAGTGATTCCACTGACAAAGCCCTAAAATACAGAAATAAGCACTTTACACACCATCCAATTAGTTATTTTTATCAGCTTCTTGCTGGTAGAAAAACAAAAAAAAAAAGGAATCATGTGTTTTACACACAGAAACAAGTCCTTTTCCTCCCCTGGCCAGGCCCTCTTTCAGACTACTCGGTTGTTTGTTCATTGTCTCTCGTCTTTTCTGCTGATATTCTTCATCCATGGTGATGGCTGCAATGCCCTTCGCGAAGGTGCCTGTGATCCTTGAGGCCGCACCTGCCAAACCCCCTATTCAAGAAAAACGACATTAAAGAAACAAAAAATACTAAGGGCAGCTAAAAACTCACAAAAACATTTAACTAAATGAAGCAAATTGTTATATTTTGTCTTTTATTTGACATTTGAAAATTTACGTCTGTTGTCAAGGAAACATTAAAGTAGAAATTAGAATAAACACAGAACTAGATTCAGAGAAAACAGAAATGAAATGAAAAAGCAAAGTATAGACTTAATTATTATTATTAATGAATTATTTATGAAAGAAAATTACTCAGACATCTCATACTTACCCACAGCTCCTCCGAATAAAGCCTTCACACCTAAAGCCATTCCTTCCACAAACTCCTCAGGACCCCGAATGGCTCCCTGATGGTAAAAACAAAAGTGCAGCATGAAATACAGATGTTAGTTGAGGTTTTTAGTATTTTATTAAAAATATGATTTTTTTTACTCCAGTAAACAAATTTATATATCAACTGAAATACAAATTAAAGCTAGGATTAAAATTCTAAAAATATGTGCAAAGTTCTAAGTCTCAAAAATTTTCTTATTTTCAGGAAAACATTTCATCTTAATTCTGCCTGGACTCATTACATCATTCCATCAGTAGGTTCTTTACTTCTGCTGAACACATTTGCTTAATGTGTTCTTTCCTACCTGATAGGGTTCATAGAAGAAAGCCTCAACACCTTCTGAAAGGTCCCTGATCAACCCGAAAGGGTTTCCCAGCACATCCAGACCCAACACGAGCACATACATTTGTTTTATAGCCTGGAATAGAAAATATTAATATTAGATTGGGCCTTTTTTTATTATATGTCTCCATGAAGTCCAGCTGCTCCATCCTTCAAACTTGAGCTGCCATTTAAGATTTTCAAGCAAAAATGTTTTGGCTCTATTTAGTTTAGGTATTACGTGTGTTTTTTGTGATGTATGATAGTCTGATGACATGTTTGACTAACATTGTTAGAAGAAAAGATGTGGTTGAATGACCTCGGTGTGACAGAACCATGTCAAGTTAAGTGTTTCACAATAAAATAAGAAAAAATAAAATTTTGCTTTGATAATATAAAATATCTAAAGTTTCATAAAAACCCTTTAAAAGAGCAAATCTACCTGTTTGGAGTAATGTCTGATGACCTCCCACTGGAGCTGCTGAGTGGTGCAAAACTGGAAAGTCAGCTGAAAGAAAGCCAATCTGAAGGAAAGAGAAAAGTTAATCAGGAAGATAAGCAAACCAACATTAAATAATATCACTTGTGCATATTTGCTTGTGTTCCTACTTAAAAACGACATCCTGGACGTCAGTGAGAGTTGCCCCGATGCTCTTCAGCAGCAGGTTGAGCGACTGCACAGGAATCAGTTCTGAATCTCTCTTTTCTTTGTTGCCATCTTCCCCACCTGTGCTTAAAGAGAGACTCAGGTGCAGCTGCAAACACAAAAACATACAAGTTTTGTCTTTATTATTTTACTGATCAAGTACGACATCTTTTATTTTCGGTCAATTGTTCTTATCTGGATACACGTTTTTATACCTTAATGGGGGAAATGTGGAAGAACTCATAGAGGCTGATGGGAGACGTGTCTGCTGCAGAAGCGTGGTTTGGTTCAATCTTCATGTACTCCACATCCTTCTCAAACAGTTCCACCTGAGAGAACAATGTATAAAATATAAATTAATAAAAAAAATAATATTCATGGTTTTAGGTCAAGAATAATAAATCAATTTCTATTATGTCAGAATAAAAAGAAAACAGTTTTTTTTTAACTATTTTTTCTTACTTCAGTCAAAGTTCAAAGTCAACATAGATTAGCTTTCATTGATTAGTTTTTGCACCTTTAAACAAAATAGTTTGGTTAAATCGATTTGGAAAAATATTAAAAGATATGTATATGTGTGTTTGCATAGCTTAAGTAAATTTCTGGCTTCAAATGTTCATAGATGCACCATAACCTATGGACATATTAGTCATTCATTACATACATTGGATCAAAATTAGATATAACGTCATTAACATGTTCAGCTGACCTCCTGTTCTGATGTCCTCATGGCGGCATCTTCAGGAGAGAAAATATCCATGATGGCATATAGGAAGCCAAGATCAAGCTTCAGGTCCATTTCTTGAATCAACACCATGAAATACCTGAAGAGAGAAGTTTGAGCATTCCGTAAACTAAACTAAAAAAAAAATTCATATGAGGAGGGATAGAGGAAAATTACTTGATACGAGAAATATTAGAGTGGCCTGCTGTTCTGGTAATAATGCTGATATCTGTCAGAGGTTTGGGTTCTGGAGATAAAAAGACAGAAAAAAAAATCAGCATATGAACAAAAAATTTAAAAAAAGAAGGAAATTGAAGAGGTACAGCATTTCATGAGAGATGGAAGATTAAACAAACCTGATTCCATAGTGACCGACTTTGGCAGCTTTACAGGATAAAACACAAATGGAAAGATGGCTCCAGGCAACTGATTCTGGATCTGTCGGATGATAGAATAACATGTTAAAAAAAAAATAGTTCAAGCTCTAAATCAGACACAAATATCTTTAAACGCCAACATTTTGGAGAAAATGGAATGTTTGCCAGAAATATATATAAAAATAAAAAATATAGATAAAAATATGGATCTGCTTATAAAAGCAGGACAGCCTTTGTGAGTTGTTTTTTAAATTGGGCTAAGCTGACAAACTGACAATCATAAAAATGTGATTTCAGAAATCAAGATACAATCCAATCCAGATAAACTAAAGCAATCACCTTGATCACACTTAAATTCCATTTATTTAATAGTTTATAGTTACATCATAGTTAGAGTAGATTTGTATCCTTTATCGCACCAAGACGACTTGTGTTTTTCTCACTGCTGCCAAAGTAAAACTTATTAAAATATTTTAATTTCACTCATTCTAATTTCCTTTTGGGGATTAATGAAGGATTTTCAATTTGATTCCACTATAAACTCCTCTTTTAATCTATCCCATTTTAGACTTGTTTATTGTTAAGAAGTTTTGTTTATGTAGGACTAAGACCAGAAACATCAAAACGAGGAAGGACAAAAAAGTCTTAAACTTATCCTCATAATGATTTTTCTAAGATCATGTTGCATTCGAGTAAAATGTGTCTGTCACCTGTATGCGATGGATCTGAACACGATACGCTCTCTGACGCGACGAGGTGCTGTACTCCACTTTCACTGCAGGCAGGAAGGTTCTCCGCAGAGCAGCTGAATGTGGCTTGATCATTTCCATTTCTGTACCGCTCGGTGTAAAAACAACCTAAAATATTGTGAAAACATTTTCGAGTTTAACAGTTTGTCACTTTAAAGAAACCTTTCAGAACACCTTCAGAAAATTTATAATACAACCTTAAAGTCGTTTTCCAGGACACTCTCAGCTGGTTCTTTAGGCCCAGGATCCAAGTATTTCTGAAAATTGTTTTCCAATATCTCGGTTTCTTTGGTACTCAGAGTTTTCCAACGATTCTTCTTCTTGGGTTTTGATTCCCACACCACATCAGAGCTGAAGAGAAACAATATTACTGTCATTTTCATATTGCCACCATTAAGAATCTCTTACTTTGTGTAGGTTTTTCTGATATCCTAATTTCTCATAACCAGGTCACCTTGTGATCCCAATGTAGGAAATCTCCTGGCTGGTGGTGTTGTTGACCAAGGATATGCCCATGTTTTGAAGTGACAAGATGATTTCCTGCTCCACCTGCAACTTCTCATTCTCAGAGAGCAGGTTGTAGACCTCTCTATCCTCAGTGAATACCACAACACGCTGCAGACCTTCACAAAATATATCAGTAGGAAAAGTTCCCTAGATTAGTGGAAAATAGTATTTTTCTTTTAGATTCATTGAGAATTAAGAGAATCTTATATAGAGGGTTGGCGACTAGCATCAACATTTCTAAACAAGAAAATATAAAAATGTGGACAGATTCCAAAATTTTACCTTCATAAAAGGAGATGACATAAAGTTTCCCTTCGTTGTTCATGTCTTGACATCGGTCCTAAACATGCAGGCGAACAAATCTACAATCAAAATCTTGTTTGATTCCAAATGTGTCACAAGAGTTTAGTACTTTGGCACAATTTTTGTTTTGTTAAAGCGGATACATTTTTACAAGATCCTTTTCGATTGTGGCTACTTTTAAAATCTTGATTTACTTCTAAAGCGGATGACATTCTTGATAATGAGTGATATTTAGCATAATTAAAGAAAGAAATTCAGCTTCAGATTTTAGAAACAAAGATAAGCTTTTTGAGTAAAATCTATCACTGAAATAATAATAGAAGCTACAAAACTACATAAACAAACTAGCATTTATTTTATGGATAATTAATTTGATATAACATAAAAGGAGAAAAAAAATATTTTGGGGTTGAATTACTTAAAGGCAATTTTCCATTTTTGTTGTTTACCGCTTATCTGAACTCGGCAGCGACGCCAACAGCCTCAGCAGCCAGGGAACCCCGCAATCATGGGTCCGCCTCTGGGTCTCCTCCAGGTACGACGTGCCCGAAACACCTCACATGCGAGGAGTCTGGGAGGCATCCTAACCAGATGCTTGAACCACCCCAATTGGCTTCTCTCGACCAGAGGAGCAACAGCTCTACTCTGAGCTCCTCCCGGATGGCAGAGCTTTTCACTCCATCTCTAAGTGAGAGCCTAGCCACTCTACGGAGGAAGCTCATTTAGCCGCTTGTATCCGCGATCTTTTTCTTTCAGTCACCACCCACATCTTGTTACCATAGGGGAGGGTAGGAACTTAAAGTGACTGGTCAATCGAGAGCTTCACTTTTGGCTCAAAACTTTCTTTACCACTATGGATCAATGCGGCGTCCTAATAATTGCAGACGCTGCACCAAACCATCGGTCGATCTCCCTCTCCATCCTTCCCCCACTCATGAACAAGACCCCGAGATACATTAAATTCCTACACTTAGGACAGGACCTTGTCCCTGACCTGCAGGGGCACTCCACCCTTTTCCGGGATAGGACCATGGTCTCAAATTCAAAGACGACGATTCCCATTCTCAGCCGCTTCACTCAGTAGCTGGAGATTCAGTGAGAGCTGGAGATCATGGCCAAATGAAACCAACAGGACTACATCTTCCGCAAAAAGCAGAGGCCCAATCTTGAGGTCACCATACAAGACCTCCCCACAGCCTGGGCTGCGCCTAGAAATTCGGTCCACAAAGGTAATGAACAGAATTGGTGACAAAGGGCAGCCTTGCCAGAGTTCGACTCTCCCCAGAAATGGAATTGACATTGGTAATGTTGATTGAATTTGTCAAGATAGATTTTTTTTTTAGAAAAAAAAAAAATGAAGAATGTGAAAAATTTGAGGGGTGTCGGACACATGACCACTAGCCTATTTAAAGTGTTTCTTTGAGGTAAGAACAACATGTATCAATGCCCTCTATCATCATAATCAAACTGCAGTTAAGTACCTCGACACTTTTCAGCTTGTCGGAATAATTGCCACAGTTCCATGTAAGTTCTCGTGACCCCAATGGAACTTTCCAGGTGTAGTAAACAGCTTTTCCAGCCTCCAGCTCCTCCTGATCAGGCTCCTCTTGCGTGCTGCACATAATCCACACACCCAGACACATTCAATATGAAAACCTGTTTGAACTAAAAAGCAGAATACTTGTTTGAAAGACAAAAAATAAAACACAGGAACATGTAATAGAACCCATCCACCAGCAGTTTTGCAGGCCAGTAAACCAATCTAAAAGTCGCTATCTTCCAGAGAACACAAGCAGCTCAAAGAGAAACAACAGCCACACTGGCGCCCGATCCAAACGTCCTCACTGGAAAGTTAGCATTTGAACTTAGTAAAGATATCTGTACTTACAGAAGGGTTGACAATGTAAAAGAAAAAAAAATAAAACAATAGGAAGAAATCATCTTTCCAATGTTATGGGAAAAAATGGAGTATTAGCAGGTTTACTAAGCAGAAACTGAAACTTCTTCAGCAGAGTCCCATCACCAGCAGCTACTATATTTTCCCAAGGTAACAAAAACAATTATCTAACAAAACAAGCTTAAACAGCTTATCTAGTGTAATCTGCTCATTTTTCACACCTTTAGTCGCATTTTGTATTAGGTGTCAGCAAATTCCCATTTGGTTGAGTCAAAGTGAATTTAAGTTAGCCACGTACATATACACGAGACAAACAAAGACCAATTTTTAGTGGGATGTGTTAAAAAATAGCAGGTTACACTGGTAAAAATTTAGCTGAATAACTATACTACCATTGTTTGCGTCATCTGACCAGACTTTCCACTCAAACATGTGATGACAATTCATTAAAAGCCCTTACTTTTTCATTTTTGTGCATGATTGTTTCATTTGTTTTGACTTTTGCATTTTATATCATAATAATTTTGATCTGTCCAGAAAGAGTCCTGAGATGACATGACATTGTTGTATTATGGCCAAACACAGATGAAGCGTTTTGTAATCTTGACTTTATTTGGGTCGATTGAGTCATTTTCAGATCCTAACAGATTGCCCTGTACCGTTATGTGACTGCATACTTAGAAAAGTCAATCTTGCACTTCTGTCTGTGGCACTATTAAATTAAGCACTTTCTAATTATTTATTTAATTCATTTCTTATACCGCCTGCAATCTTTTCGTTTCGCATTTTTTGTGTTGAGTGAAGAGTGTGTCAGAATAGTTTCTCTCTTTGTCTTTTTCTACCTTTCCTCCTCAATGAGGGAGGGGAGGTCAAGCAGTTCGTTACCCACCCACGTAGGTTCAACAAGGGGGCTGCATTCACACGACACAAACAAAAAACATGATCACTTTTAGTTATTAGTACCAGCATAACCTATTTCAACAAAAGAAAAAGAAACATCGAGACCTCGGCCAACAAGGATCATGCACCTAAAAAAAAAAAAAAAAAACCCTGACAATATTTTTTTGTGTGATTTGCATTATTATAAAAAGATCTTGGAATAAGAACATAAAAAAAAATTTGGAAAAACTATAATTGTACATGATGACTGCAACTGTGGATGCAAACACAACCATATCCATTTCTTCAGTAAATTAAACTATTTTGTCTTTCAAAAAAGGTTGGCGTCATCATCACCTTTAAAAATAGAAAGGCTTTACAGTTGTAAATAATGTATGCAACTATACAACTACAATCGAAAGTATTGTAAAAATTAAAATAGAGATTGACTGATTATTGGCAAAACTATTTGGAAATTTGGCTAATGTGAATTTTTTTAATCCATTATGCCGATATGAGGAACTCATACAGATTCCAAATCAGCAAGGGGTTTTCTAAAATAATTTCTAAATAAATCTCAAAACTAAATGAAGATCTCTCCGAACACAAATAGACCTACCTGTCTGAATTTACTCTTTTAGGTTGTCTCATAGCTAACAAAATTACGGAGGCTAAATCTTTCAAAATGGTTTCTTTCATTTTGTTTCTACATTTTACAGTGACACAGAAAAAAAAATGCACAAACATGCAAACTGTGAAAAGTGGTAATCTAACAGCCAATTATAGCTTAAAGTAGATCTAATAATACCTCTTTTGTGTTGTGCAATTTCAATGATAATGATGTTAGAATATAAACGCTTCTAGGAAACTTCCAGATCCTAATGGGGGCACATGTATTTAAAAAAATGTATCCTAACTAAAGCTTGTTTACAGATAGATGTTATGGAGAGTACAATTAAAAAACACATGTGCATCCCATTTTAAAAAATTGGACACACATTTTTGAAAATTAAGTTGTGTTTACAAATTTAAAAATAGTTAAAATGGCTGGTGTTATTAACAATCCCACAATCCTTCATGTACTTAAAAATAGATTATAAAAAAAATGTGTTAATCCAATAAAATTCTTATATTTTGTTTTTGAGCATGATTTATTCAAAAACTATTTTTCCTGCTCCATTATTTTCTCACCTCTGGTGGAATAGAAGGGTCTGGTCTTTGGTGTGGTTGATGAGAAGGAAGGGAGCTGCACCATCGTGGTAATCAGAGAATTGGATTGTAGCCGAATGCTCTGACAGGTTCACATCTACTATGATCGAATTCACTCTCTGCAACTAAAATACACAATTGTCTGGAAGAGGTCTTTTAAAGAATGAATTTACAGAGTGGATGAAATACTATGATAATATATTTAATTTCCTTTGCACAAAGAAGGTTTAAACAACAACAACCTTAAGGACTCTTAATGTACAATTAAAACAACAACCATAAATAAAAAAAAATAAAAACAAAATTTAGTATATTTACAAGAACAGTTATTGTTAAAGTGAATTTATCTGCGGTAGCAACAATCTTACAGCTTCAAAGTCTTTTTTAGATTTGTATCAAAAGATTAACAACACATGCAATGACCTTCAATGTGTGCGTTTTTACTCACAGAATTGCCCAGATGTAGTAAAAGGCAGTTCTCTGGTTGTGTAAAGTCGATAATCTGTGGTTCAGCAAAGGAACCATCAACTTTGATTTTCAGTTGCTTGGTTTTCTCAAGTGGCCAAAATGGAATTGCAGACTGAACGAAGAAAATAAAAAACAGTGAGTCGATAGGCCTGCACACAGTTTTGCATCTCTTTTCTAAAGACTCCAATGCCTCTAACAATTGAGTCTAGTACTTAAAATCCTCCAGCTTTTCATTGTGACTCTATGGGATTCCTCTCAGTTAGACACACGCACTTTGTCTTACTTCATTCCTCTCCTTTCAGGGCAAACCTCCACCTTTGCAGCTTTTCCTCCCGCTCTCTGCTCTCCCTAACTCTATAACAATATCATGTGCAAGCATCATTGTTAAATGGAGATTCCTGTATAACTGCATCAATTAGCCTGTCCATCACCATAGCAACAAGAAAGGAGTCAGAGTACAGTAGATGCCGGATGCAGTCCCACCCCTACTATGAACACACCTCTTCACCTACAGCACAACTCACCACTGTCTTACAATCATCATGCATTTCCTGCAGTGCTCTTGCGTACTTCTCTTTCACTCCAGACTTCCTCATGCAATTTACAGTACCTCTCTGTTGTAAGCTTTCTTCAAATCAATAAACACACAATGCAGTCTCAGATCTTTACGTAACTGATTACTAAATACCTCTACTTTTCAATATTGGTTCACTAAGCATTCAATAATGTGATAGTAATTTGAACAGTGAGTAAACATATTTCTTTCTTTGGATCTAACCTGTTGTGGCTGAGCTTCTGTCCAGTTTTCCTGTTCTACTTCACATACATAGACGAGGTGGTCGGTGCTGTTATACAGCATGTAAAATGGTACAAAGGTCACAATGCGGGTCAGACCAAAACTAGTCGCGTCGATCTTCACTCCAATCTGAAAATCAAATAACCACTTTTATTACATCTGATGAACAGAGTTGATTTAAAACCGAAAAGTTTAAAAAAAAAAAAATTTTATACTAAAACGTCTGTACATCAAAATCTTTCTTAAAATCTTACCCGATATTCCCGTTTTGGGCTTTTGCATTTCACATCACCATTGCTCCCAACAGTGTCCAAAGAAAACTCATCTGATGGTTCACTATCTGAGATTGTTAGACGGATCTAAAGGCAAACAAGAAGGAATTTTTTTTTTTATAAATATATAAATTTCACAAAATTGAAACAGAAGTTTTCAATAAAGCCAGAGAAATTAGATCAATGCCAACAAAATTGGGTATTCTCATATAAATGAGGCTTAACGTGAACTTAGCTGAGAACAATTTTTGACGGAATGATTAAACTAATATTTTACACTATTTGTTAGAAAGTCGAACTATTATAAACTTTTTACTTAATGAAAATAAAATTCAAATAAACTGTAAACAGGAAATAAAGCATTGTCCCACCTTGTTTTTCACAAATGTCTGTGGTTTGAAGGAGAAGAGTACGGGCATGTCGTAATCGTGTTTGTGTTTACGATAGATATTATCAGCTTTGTACTGCAGCATGTGGCTTGTTTTATTCACCATCCAGTAGGAGGAATGGATGGAAATCTCAGTCTGTCCCGGATCATATTTGACATGAACCGCAATGTAAACCTTTTCTCCTTCTCCTTCAAGCTCATCATCCGTTGGGAGAGATCGGAACACAATGAAGGTGATTTCATCCTGCCCACTACGGATGCTGCAAGACAAAGTTTCTTTTCTTATTTTAATTTAAGTGCACATGAAAAGATAAATAAATGAGTGAGATTTCAAATGTACCTGTATTCAGACGTCCAGTCCTTGGACAAATAGTTCAGCAGGCGGAGATTGAGGCTCGAATTATTGATGACAGCAGTATGAAGTTGAGCTGAATGGCCTGGATCCAAAGTAGCTTCGGGGGAAGACATTCCACTGTCCTGATCACAAACACACAAAAAGAAAAAATTGTATGTATAACAAACAAGATTTTATAAAAGAAGCTTATGAGAGGGTTTGAGAAAAAAAGTTTGAGAGAACAAGTCCATGAGGCTATTTGTAAATGATTTGGAGTCTATGATATAACTTACTAGCATGGTTGCCTAGCAACCCCCACATCAATTCTACCTTTAGTTTATAGGTGATGGCATAAGGCAGCCGATTGCGTAACAGGACAGGAGGCCACAGGTGGAGCACAAAGGGCACATCAAACTTCTCCCCGGCATCCCCAGTGTGTCTGAACATGACTGTGTCTTTTAATGGCACCATGTTGATCGTCATCACACCCCCTCCATCCCCATGGTGACGGCAGGTCTGCTGGAGGTGTTTCTCAGGGAGTTCGTTGCTGAACTCTTCATAGCTGAAGCCCTCTGAGCACCCAAACTGTTGCCTTTGATCATCAGTAGCTTCCTCTATTATTGGCTGAAGAGTCAGAACTGACCTGAGGATGACGGCAAAGAGAAAATGTCCAGAAGGGTTTGCTTTGAACAGTGACAGATGGAGGAGTTTGTTAGTAAGTGATGAAATGAGCAGGTTTGTTTATTCCTACTTGTATGAATCCAGTGGAACACAGAACTCCTCCGTGGGAAGCGCTGTACCCAGGTAATCAGATCCTTCAAAAACTTTGAATGATATTGAGAAATGATTGATAATCTGTAACAGAAAACAAAAACATAATAAACAGTGATTAAATCTGTTTAATGCATCCAAAATCAGTTTGTCTTTTTAACATGCAAAAAGGTAAATTTACCTGAAAAGGGGAGCGGATCTTGATTAACTTGCTGCCTTTCTGTGAATAAATCTGACAAACCAAAAAACGAGTGACTCTGGAGTCTTTGTGCATCACGCTGTAAATCCCTCTGCCCACTTTGATCACAGGGATTGAGCAGGCTGACGTGTGCCCCACAGGTGCTGAAAAGAAATTGTCAACAAATAAATATTCTTTGGCTATAAACTAGGAATTCTATCATCACTTGTAAAATCATTAGAAAAACAAAGAGACAAGTTAAAATAAGGGTGGAAGGACACAAATTTAATTTGCTGGAACAGCGCTCTGGTTCGTAAGTATAGGAAACTTATAGTCATTTCCATAAACCAACAACAAGAATAAATATCCTCATATAAAGCTGGGCTGTCTACTCAGTTTTGCCATTCGATATTAATATAATAATCAAGCCCAAATAATCTACCAACTTTAAATGTGCCAAATGCATTACTCTACTAAAAATGTTTATATGTCCTATTTAAAAGTATATTATTGCCATTTGTTGTTTGGTTCAAAATAATAGCTTGTACTTCAAGAGCATTCACTCAGAATGCAAATGGATCCCTTTTTGTTTAATGTCACAGAACCTGAAGACTAAGACCACAACGTACAATTTTTTTTTCATGTGCAATGAATCATGATGTCTCAAAAATGAATGGTGGGTATGGTGAATGGTGATAGACACTAACTGGGTTGTATGTAGTAGTCTGTTCCACTCAGGGAGCTCATGGCCGAGAACTGATCGGAATTAGTTGTAACCGTGTAGTCCATTCCCAGTGTTTCACCGTCCTGTAGCTTCACTGTGCAGTTAGTGCTCTGCTGACCAATGGGGCTAAACTTTTCACTGTGACGAACAGAAACTGGCAGGCCCAAACGATTCTTCACCATAAATGGAGGTTCATCCTTTAGAAAGTTCTCGGAAGTCTGTTTAGCAGCCTCTGAAAATGCCTGCAAAAGCAAACAAACAACAACAAAAAAAAAAAAAAAAGAGTAATTATGCATTTGTCAAACTTGAGGTTCTTCACATAATAAGCGTCAAATCATCTTACAGTGCCCAGATTACTCAGCATGGCCAGTCCACATTTAGAGAGTGTAATGTTGAGTTGGTCTTTACTGCTGACAGTGATGACGGTCTTATAGTCTGGGATGAGATTATCCACCTCGTCTGAGGAGGAAGTCCTGAGCACAGGCTTTTTCTTCATCTGGTTGTAGAAAAACAGCAGCAGATTAGTTTTAGCAAGTACACATAAAACTACCTTAAAAAGAAATTGACCAAATTCAATAAAACAAGCTAAAAGAAACAATCTAAACATAATGTGAAAGCTGAAAAGTCTTGCTGTAGCGTTTTGAACAGTTAAAGGTATAAATAATTGAAATGTTAAGCTAGCTGGCGTCCAAAGACATTCAAACTCAGCCAGGGAAGATGTAATGTTATTTTCAATATTTATTTTTTTTCAAAAATTATATAATTTGGGATAACATTTAAAAGTTGGTAAGGTATAACATATGTGTGTGTATTTCAGCAATTTCTATGTAAATCCTTAAGTGTGTGCATTTTGTGCTCCTTCGTACCTTCAGTTCAAGTGTCCATGGTTTGAAATCCTCAAGGGTTTCATCTTCAAAAGGTTCCAGCAATGGCTCCCACACACCAACCACCTCATTGTAGTAGAGAACCTACAGTAAAAAGCACAACTAAACATCATGTACTGTATATACAATTTGGCATATAGAATAAAGAAAATTGAATTACAAGATACAATTTGGATTTGTGATAATGTTTTATATGAATAACTGTTTTGGGTGCAATACCTTCAGTTTGAGTTCACTATGCAAGTTAATCAATGTGGACCAGTTTTTCACATCTCCAGAAAAGGAGGATTTGGCCAGGAGCATAGGGACAGTGCGATGGCCCACCCCGGCCTCCAGGGTCACACAGATTGATTCTATGTTTACCTATGAAAAAAAAAAAAAAAAAAAGTCAAGATGTGATGCATTGTGTGGTATATGACTTGCATTCCTCTAAGTTTGCATTTCTCTAAGTTTGTTACTCAAGACTTCTATATACAATATCATAGTTTCTCTCTGGTGTTCCTGTCAGAAGCTTTTTCCAGTTTTATAAAGACACAATGCAACTCCCTCTGAACTTTGCTGCACTTCTCTATCAACATTTGCAAGGTTAATACTGTGTCGATAGCAGTTTTTAAGGGTGACAGAAAGTAAAAAATATTTAAAGTTTTCATGAAACTACAAGAGAGACCAACACCTTTAGGGACTCTCCCAGAGGAATCAATGGGGTTAGGGACTTAGTGTTTTCATCTTGCTTCTCTTCTAAAAACCAGAGCTTGAGGTTTTTCCAGCTCTGTTTCTGCCACAAGTCAACGGGATCGGGGGTGTCTTGGGCACTGGGGGTCTCTGCCTGGGGAGTCAGGGCTGACTGAATGGTCATCACTGTGTTTATGATAATTGGAGAAACCTAGAAGAAAAAAAAAACAAATGTAGTGGCTTTTTTAATCAATTAATTGACATCAGATCAGGTTGAAGTGAACTAATTCTCAAGTGGAACATTTTATGAGGACATTTTGAAATCAGAAAGTAAAATGTACTGAAAGTAACATTAAAATGATTAAACAAATAAATACCTTTAGAGAGAGCGCCTCTATGGCCACTTCCATTGTTTGAGGGCCATTTATGGGCTGCGTACTTGTAAAAAACACTTTGCATGGTTGCAGTACGCTGGTCTCATTGTTTTTTCTCTTTGCTCTTAAAAATGGGCATGCCATGACCTGAAAACCAAGAAAAAAGTATATCATTTCACATTAATAATGTTTGTCAAGATTATTTTGCATTCAGTAATTTCAGATTTTTTAACAAATGTAACTTTAAAAAAATGAAAGAAAACCCCATCAAATATAGTTTTTTTTATCAATTATGAAAAATGTAAACAGTCACTAATCCCAACATGAAATTATCTGCACCAGATTTCCATCTGCAGTCCAAGGGCAGATAAAGATGAGTATGATAATATAAATTCACTTAGATAAATCATATAATACACATCAAAATTACAGTTTTATGTAAAAATTTAAAAGAGTTGATACATCAAAAATCCTAATTATTACAATGTAGTGTTTCAAAAAGGTTTTTCCGATAAAATAAATAACTTACTTTTAGGTTTTTAATGCTCATGGTTGTGTCGGATCTCTCTGCATCACTTTTTATTTCAAGCTCACACTCTGTGCTCATCATGAGGCAAGGAGCATCATCGCGAGTCAGGTCAGCCACAAACACAATTTCCGGATCTCGTACCTGAACGAATATCACCATCTTTGACACTGGAGCAGAAGCTGTACCTGGAGAGAAATGTAGGGTTAAATTTGCATTAGTATGACTCTACAAAACTGTTAATAGTCAGCCTATTGCATGGGTTTACTGACTGGAATCTTTAGATGTGGTGGAGGAGTTAATGTTCCTCTTCTCTCCAGTGCTAACTCTGTTCTTGGATTGAGGTGCTTGAGCAAAACCCTGCTGCGTGGCTTTTAGGAAGATGTCTGCTACAGTTAGCAGGAACTCCATGCTGGCACAGAGGCTCACATCTTGCACCAAGGTTTTTAAATTGGTGCCATCACGGCCCTGATGGTAGTTCACCTCCACCATTATGTTCTGCTCTGCACCGGGACGCAACCCCATCATCCTAGCAAAGAAAACAAACAAAAAAGGATTTAGTTTCAACTATGAGATAACATATTTTCTTAGAATAACATGTGATGTGTCATCACATGGTAAAAGAGGTTCCATTAATTAAGTCAATCTCAATCGAATGGTACCTCCAAGAAAAAAATTTGATACAGCCTATGGCGTTGGGTGTAATAAATATACTGTACTTTCCATCTTGTTGTGTTATTTTCATAGAGGGAGGGGCTGTCTAGTGAGAAAAAATGTTGACTCACTTCACTGTAACCACAGTAACCAAACAACACATCCTTCCCTATTGTGGGTGTGTCCTCCTCCCCTTGCTGAAAAAGTGAGGGCACCCATGCAGTAAAGTTTTAAATTATTTTCTTACCTTGAGGTAACCAACTTCATTCTTGGTCTTTTATCATCTAAAAGGCATTCAGCGAGTCGAACGGAAGCATTCATGGAACTGTCTGAGAACATGTGGACAGAGGTAGAAATGGTACCAAGAGTGAACTCTGCCAGTTTCAGTTGCTCATTGTGTGAATCCAAGTGCTGAAACTATTTGAGAAAATAAAAGTAAAAAAGTATAATCGGTCACTTTTAAAAAACGTTTTATGTTGCATTTTATTCTTTATTCGCATTCATACAACTATGTCTTTTCCAGCATACCTCATTTTTATTAGGGCTGTACAGGACCAGTGTCATGCAGTCAAACTTGAAGTTTAATTTCAGTGTTGTCTTCAGTTTCAGTGTTGTGGTCTCCACAACAGCAGCTGTTACTACTGTATTACCTGAAGTAAAAGAATTACAAAATACTTCAATAGTTTATCAATTTTGTTGATTGTTTTTTTACTGATTCAACACATAGGTAAACATGAATATGCAGTGCTGCTCAAAATTAATTATGGCCTTGTAAACTTCTACCTATTTTTTGTCATTTAATTTTTAATTATTTTTCATTTAACATAGAAATGAGAAAGTAGTAAATATAAAGACAACAAACAAAAAACAGTACGAAATTAGCAATATAGTTTTGTATAACACCAGCAAAAAGGCATCCTTGAAGATATCAAACAGTTGAAGAGGAATAAGATGAAACAATAAATCATATTTATTGCTCTTATCTAAGACTCCATATTTTGGCTTATATTTCCCTAGTTATTGTTTGACTTGGCAATTAGTTTCAAATGAGGCAATTCTCTCTCATAATTTTAATCTGGTCTGCAATCTGGGTTAGTCAGACCTGTGGGGACTCAGTCCAATTTTTCAAAAAAGTTTTGCAGCCACAAGAAATCCAGTCATTACAACACCAAAAAGTTCTTTTGAAAATTTACAGTTGTTCCTAAGCCAAAAACAACTGTTTCTGCTTGGCCCCAAGCAAGCACAGATTTGTAACCTGTGTAAGTGTAGATCCAAAAACAACAGGGGACCTTGAATTTTTTGTTTGTTTACGTGGAAATGGCACATGCTTCTTCCAAAATACAATGGCATAATATTAAAAGGGTATTGTGGGAAATAAATTCAATGTTAATTTAAATTGAAACAAAAAGTTGTTTGTCTAAGAGGATGTTTAAAGTTAAAATTTTCAGTCTAAAAAAAAAAACAACACATTTTGTGGGATTGAAAGTAGCTTTAAGTCGAACATTTCCTAGGATATAAACAGTTTTGTAGCGGCACTGTATGTGCATGTAGACAGACAATAACTTTCTAAGCTATCAGGTAAATAGATGAGTATATTTATTCTTGGTCTTCATGTATGACCAAAAATTCTTACTATTGGCAGGTCCAGTAGCTCCAGAGTGCTGAGAGTCTTTGTTGGATACAGAATCTGAGGAGTGATCAGCGGCGTTAGCTGATGGCGAGATGCTATCAGACTTCTCAGACAAGTTCTCGCTCAGAGTCCTTAACACCACAATCATGTCATCTTGACTGAGTATCAGCTGTTAGGGCGTATAAAAAAAAAAGGATCATTCAGATCTTTAATTGAGAGTTATGGCCATTTTACTTTCATAATGTCTGAATGTGTGTTTACTTTTATTAAAAATTATGCAAGTTTTCATAATGTTTACTTCTACCGGACACTTTTCAGTTATGAATGTTATGTTAATTTTTTACACAAAAAGTTTGAAAAAACCTGAACTGATATCCACAATTCAATTATATTCATAGAGTAAAAGTGGCAACGTGTCTATTTATTTTAAAAGAACAATCAAAAAAATTGGGAGTTACACAAGAGCGAAATAAACAAAAAAAAACACTGGCTTAAGTTATTTACTCAATAAATTTATGTGATGTTTCTTACATTCATTGGTTTCAGATGAGCAGTGATTTCTATGTCCGGGATGCTGTGGAACCAGTTGGATGAAAGGTTTCTTTGAATTTCCAAGTCCAGGCAGACTGGTTTCAGCAACTGAGTTTCTCCATCAAAACTTTCTTCTTTGTAGGTAGTCCTGCAAGCAAAAACAGACAAAAAAAGTCAAATATACAAAAGATTTGTAAATACAATGTGAATAAATCTTGTGTGTGAATGTGAATGAATCTTCTCGTCTTTGCGTCTGACCTGTACATTTTGAGGTCTGTGAGTTTCACAGTCATTTTGTCTACAACAGGCGGGATCTTGGAGTCACTCTTGAGTGGCTGCTTGACAAAACGGTTATTTACAGACAGAAGACCGAGATCAGCGACAATGACATTTGTAGAGGAGTAGGACTGAGGGAGGAAGATAATGGGCGCATCAAGGTGGATGTCTAGAGCAATCCGCGTGCTTCGCTCGGCCAGTTCCTTCACACCTGATGCTGCTTTTTCTGCCGCTTGGACAGTCACCTCAGCTAGAGCTTCCTTAGCTTCCTGAAAATTATTGATGAATGCCTATGAGGAAGACAAAACAAGTAAATTACAAGAAAAGCAGAAAGAAAAAAAATATTTAATATAAACTTCACTAAGTAAACATCTCTCTGTACACTTACATCAGTACTCATAATTATTTACATCCCAGCACAATTTTAAGTAACTTATAATCACTAACAAAAAGCCTGTGCTTTCTCAGGAGAAGCAGGAGGAGAAGCAATAGTAAGGTTTTCACACTTTCTGGTCGGTGGTAAAGCTCTATAAATCAGTAAGAATTGTTAACTATTAGGTTTTGGAACTTCCATTACCGAACTTGTGGTTACTTACATATGTGCGTGAGATACAATGGAAAAAGAACTACTTTGGATGAAATGGGACTACAGACATTTGTACAAACGTTTCTCTATATACTGTGTTGTGTATCACTGTATATTATTATTTAAATTTGAAAGATTCTTACCAGTACAGAAGAAACAAACTTGTTGAGAAAGATGACCTGAACGCATCCTACTCTAATTCTTACGCCCGTGTCAACATTCGACATGTCTAAGTAGGCATCTCCTTCTGTTGCATCCGTGTAGTTTATCATCCTGAAGGAAAAAACTTCCTTATCTGCAAAGAACACGACCTGAGACATGACAGGATGATACAGGATAATTAGAATAAACTCCAATTTTTTTTTTCAAACCCCAAAAACTACAAAAAAAAAAAGAAGATTATTACAAGTTTCAACAACAAATAGTTTTTGAAAATTGTTGAATCACCTTCTTGTAGAAGGCATCTTGGTGGCAGTCCAAGATTATTATGTTCTTCAGGTTGGCTTGGACCTCCATGTTCTTTTTCCTCATGAGGACCTCAGAATCTAGACCTGAAAATATGATAGCGTGTTTCACTTTTAATGCATTTATCTAAACATGCAATGCCCCCAAAAGAACTGAGTTGTTATAATGGTGATGTTGAGGGCAGTCACTTGAGATTTACGAGTTGACTAATAATTTCTTACCTTCTATTCTAATCTCAGAGATTCTTGCTCTTTCTCCTCTGATGAACACTTTCAAGCAGCAAAGCTCGGCTTTGATGTGCAGATTAACCACATCTGCAAATTTGGATCGTTTGGAAGCTGTGGATGAAGACAAAAGCTTTTTATCATAAGACAGTCAGATTAAACACTTAATGAAGTCATCATTATAGAGTGAGTGAGTTAGTGAATGCATGAGTTACATTTTTTCTTGATTACAGCTGTTTCCTCTTTTTTTTCCTCCTCTTTGTCTGCCTCCTCCTCTTCTTGGATGGTGGGAAGCTCTTCCTGCGCGCCTTCTTTTTTGGTCGATTGTGGAATGAGATTGTTGAGGAAGTTCATGGTGTTGAGAAGAGCCTCGGTGTGGAGATGAACATCCAAGGATGAGAAGGTAACCTGAAAATCCAAAAGTATCAATGGCAACTGGTGAAAAAAGCCCTTTTAATAAACTAAACTTAAACTGCTTTTTGTTTAATTTATTTTAATTCACTTGCCTTGATGAACTGTTCTGTGTTGTTGTGTTGGGACTTGAACTCTGGGCCATTTTTATCAGCCTAAAAAGAGAGTGCAATCCTAAATGAGACCACCATTTATAACATATAAAACCATTAATTCTACTAATGAAAGTGCAAAAGTACTTTTATGTACTCCAAGGTGAGAAGATCATCTGTAGAGTTGTCCAGAGTGGTGATCAGCTGGACAAGTTTCTTTTCAGAATCTAGACAAGAAAAAAACAGATAAAGCATGCCCTGAAAAAAAACAAGCGCCTAACTAATAAAAAACAAAGAATATCTATATGGTAACAAAAACAACATTGAACAGATACCGACTGATTGAAATTGTTCAAAACCAGAATAAAAATAATATCTCAACGAATATTTTCCTATATGAATTAAAATAATGAGGCTGGAAATCAGCTTTCTTTCTATCTCACACATGTACCTGACTTTTCCATTTATACTGTATTTTCACAATCATAAGGTGCATAGAAAAGTCTTAGATTTTCTTCAAAATGAGCGGCCCGCCCTATCCTGCAGTGCGCCCTATCCTATCTGTGTTGTGAAAAAACAAGAGAAGCAGATAGACACTACGCTTGCTGGGATTCTGGGAGGTCTGACAAAGGAACTCCAACCGCTGCACATCGGCGTGAACCGGCCTTTCAAAGTAAGGCTGCAAGCGGCGTTGGGAGCAATGGATGACCAGAGGAGACCACAGCTTCACGAAGGCAGCGTCGCGTGAGTTACGCCACAGTTTGCCAGTGGATTGTTGATGCTTGCTTTAACGTGTCTGCTGGCATTGTTGTCCGAGCTTTCCCTAAAGTAGGCATCATTTCAGAGGAGCCGCAGGGTACAGAAAGTGACTGACAGTAGGGGTGTGCGATACCGCAAGTTTTGGTATCAATCCGATACCAAGTAAACACCATACCAATATCGCCGATACCGATATCGATATTTAAATTTTTTAAATGACTATTTTGCATCAAGGGTTTGGGTCATATATATATACAAAAGTATATATATATATATATATATGTGTATATAGTATGACCAAGTATATGTATATACACAAGTTGGTAGATAGATCAATAGAAGTGCACAGTTGCATGCAAACAAATGTTAACTAATGTTAAAGATTGGAGCATCTCTGTTAATGAGCGCTGCCTCTGGGAAACAGAGTCAGGGTTTTCTCTTCCGTTTCTGAAGTTTTTCTTTGGGGTGATTCTTTAATTTGTTGTGTTACCTCTATATTTAACAGCTTTTCTGCACATGGTGCAGGTAGCCTCAAAATATAGCCACACGCTACTTCTCTTTTTTCCATCTCTCTGCAGTTTTACCGACTTGCGTTTTTTTTTTTTTCTGGCCCCAAGTCGCTGAGTTGTGTGACAAGTCAAAGCGAATTAGAGGAGAGAGGGGGCGGGGCTGCGTCGCTTTAGCATACAGGCGCAACACACAGCATTTACGCATATTTTGCAGTCAGATACTGTAAGTTAGGTTAACTTTAAAAAAAAAAAAAAAAAACGGAAGCAAAGTGCGAGGGGTAAAACTTCAACCAAAGTATCGATATTGTAGTTGGAGTATCGATCAATATCAATAATAGCGTTGGTATCGATATTATCGATATTAGGATCGATCCGCCCACCCCTAACTGACAGTGAGGAAAGTGAACCTGCTATGTTGGATTTAGAGCACCTGTTCGATTCTGAAACAGGGGATGAGGACTTGGATGGATTTGATAAATGACTATATGACGACTGTAACTAATATTTAATAAAACACAATCTCAGTTTTGCTCCCAATCTATTTTTAAATACGCACACTGGTCTGCTTGTGTGTGTGTTGTTGTAAGGCGGACGTACGTAGTAGAGAATATGTATATAAAACCTGCGCCCTATCATCAGGTGCGCCTTATGTGTGTGTTAAATACAGAGCACACAAAACTGGAACTGCGTCTTTTAATATGGTGCGCCTTTTGGTCGTGAAAATACGGTATATTTTATTTATAACCCCATCTGTTACATTTATACATCTTTAAACTGTTCTTTTGTACTCTATTGATCCTTTGATTTGTGTCTACCTGGTGTCTCTGTCTGTTTTTGTCAACTTTTGTTTTGATGTCTGTTGTATTTTACAGTATTGCCATGCTGTGTGCAGCACTTTTAATTATTTCTCGCCGCAGTGCTAAAAATCAATATATGTCCGGACTATATCTTTTTTTCTTGCGACCCAGCAAACACCTACCGTATTTTAAAGCCAATAGAGCACACCTGAGTATAAGCCCCACCCACTACATTTTTAAAGGGATCCACATTTTGTACATATTTAAGCCACACCTGTGTATAAGCCAGGTGTGTTATAAGAAAGACGATACACAGAAAGAGATTTAAAGTTTTAAAAAAATACCTTAATTTTTCTTTCCAAAAAGTGCCTGTAATACGGCAGTAAGACAACAGCAACACAGCCTCATAGGCAGTGGGTACTGTTGCCAAGCATCTCACGTTCCAAACATTTCACTATTAATACAAAGTTTACGTGCAGGAGCTCTGCTCCTTCCTATATCAGCCAGCTTCATTACTTCTAACTTAAAAGTTGCATTATATTCATTTCTACTAGAATTTCCTTTGATGAGAGTGTGTTCAATTTTTTCATTTTCAAGACACAAATTTACAATTAAGTTTAAACTTGTGTGGAAAAGAATAAGTTGTACTTCTCTTTTTTTCTTACAATAAATTGGCGTTGTATTTCCAGTTCTTTTATTGTGGTTAATTTTGAAACTGTTGTGGGGTTGCAAAGATTGATAGGGAAAAAAATAATAATAATACGGCGGATTGCGCCTTGTTGTACTTCATGCGTCCCTTCATCGATGCAAACACCAACGCTTGGCTATGCTACAGTCTTCCTCATACCTTTTTTGCCCTTGGTGGCCATGAGAAAAATCCACACATAGGCCGCTTATAAAAGCATATAAAACATCAGAACTTATACGCTAGAAATTACCTTATTTAGTTTAGACCACTCCAGTGGCACACATCCAAAATTAACAGGTGGTTTTGCAAAATTAAGCAAATATATTTTTTTTCTTACTAAGCAGAACTAAAACAAATTAAACAACACTGACCCACATATTCAGGACATTTCAGACCAATCTCTCGAAGATACGTGTTAGACGTCATGTCAAATGTCCGGAGAATAAGTTCAGTGCCCAGACCCTCTACGTCAAGGTGGAGAACGGTGATGTCCTGTTCACCAGACACACGGCACAACTGGATAGAAAACTACATAAAAGAAAAAAAAACATTTTTATTAAATCTACACAGCAGTATACTTTTGTTACATTGGACAATATTTATCATGGCTTTGTCTTCTGTTAGGTTGTTTATTTTTTCACTCCTAATTAAGAATTTATTTTATACTTTAATTGTAAAATTGTTGATAGAAATGAATAGCATCTGTTTTTTTCAAAGCATACTTTAAATGAAGTTAAAATTAGAACCAAAAAGTTAACCAAGAAGGACTTCATATTTGTTATATTCACAAAATGGGATTAGAATAAAAATAGAAAATATTCAATAACAATGGAAAGTTCAATAAACAACTTGCAGGTTAAAAAGTTTTAAAAAGTTCCAAAAGATCTTTTTTTACCTTACTGATCTCAAAAGTCAGACTAAAGTCAGTCATGTTCTTCTTAGCATCTTGTTTGATCAGACTCATTCTTTTAATTGAATCTGCATAGCGTAAAGGCATGGGATTATCTGGGAAGAACGGCTTGTCTCCAACTGGAGAAGTGGGAGCATCATAGAATAAATCTTCTTCTGATCCTGCAACATGGCAGAAGGAAAGAAGAGAAAAGCATTTTGAAAGGGTCATGAAAATCAACTGGTCAGGGGTCAATAATATTACATTTAGTTGCATCCATCAATATAGAGTACATCAATTCTTTGAAATTAATATGTCAAATTAAAAGGCATTTAAAAAATTGCTGCAACAATAACACATAAATTACTTTTTTAATTGGAAAATTACAACAAATCAAAAAGACTTTTAGCTGCTTGCTCAAAAAATGTTACAAAAATCTTTTGGTATTGCTTAGTAATTTATAATAAGAAAAACTTTTTAAATATACTTTTAATATATTTATGCATTGTATATATATTCATAATTAAAAAATACAAAAGTATCAGGAGCGTGTTTATAATTCTTACCTAACGAGGTGATGCTCATTGTCTCACAAGAGTCAAAAAGGATTGAAGTGCGCTGATCAGGTAAGTTTCGAGGCCTTCTTGGAGTGAGCTGAGGTGTGTATGACTGCTTAGACTTTTAAAGAAAAATGGAAAAAATTAGACCTCATGGGAATTTATAAATGTAGCACATTGAACATGTATCAAAGAATAAATAGTTTCAGAAACTGCAAAGTAACTATTTTGTTAAGTAGGGCAACGTAATAATAAAAAAAACACAAAGAAACCAGCCTTAAACACAATTCTGACCTTGAAATTTGAGTTTGCACCGGAATTCCGAGCAGGTTTGCTTTCAGGAAGCGGAATGCTTTCCACCAGCTCCAAAACACTTCGAAGTTTGTCATTAGAAATTCGAAGAGACAACAGAGGAAGTTCTCCAGACATCTTGTACCTAAAAAAAACAAAAAAAACCAAAAAACATAATCCTGAGACTTAAGAAATGTAACGGAATAAATACCAGCAGAGTCAGAGTGAATTCACATTAGGCTTTTATTCTTCAGACAAAAAATCTGGAAAGATAGAAAAGTACAAAAAGAAAGGTAACATTTTCTAGCTTTGCATTTACACTACGCAGTGGTTCTCACAATTATTCACTTTACCTTTCCCAACTTCACTGTTGCACAATTTTTTTTAGTGCATTTCAGCAGTTTAATGTATAGTTTTCTACATCTTGATTGTTGCTTTAAGTTCTGTGTGCTGTCGGCTGTGCATACAATAGACTGAGAAAAACACAGATATATTTTTCTATGTTAGGGAGAAAATGCTTTAAATTAACATCAATTGACACTCTTTTTTTTTTTCAATAACATTTTTAAAGATAAATTACACATGACAGTTTTACTGGTTTGATTTTGTTATATGCACACACCAAAACATGTGCATGTCATTCTAATGCAACTGAAAGTGTCACTGTTGGAATTCCATATTATTTTTCTATGAAGGTTTGAACTTTGAATGTTCAAACAAGAGAAAAATGTGAAAATGTGAATGCCTGTCAGAATTTTTGACCAAATTTTACCTGATGCCGGTAGCTCTTGCGACAACAAGAGACCACTGTGCTATGTTGTCATTTTTCTTCATTTACTAGTGCACTTTTTTTTCTACACTTATATTTTGACATAGTGAATACCATAATATTCCCAAAACTTGCGCATGCGCGTCTGCCCTGATGGGGTGCACGTCCATAAATAAGCTATTTGCCAGAAAAAATCTGCAAGGCAAAAAATTTCGGCTCAGTACAGAACTAGTAGCAGCACAAGCTGCACATGTGCAGTAGTATTTCCTGAAGTTGCAAATGGAAGACAAGTTTCTGTCAAACTAAACTTAGCCGGATTCAAGTTTTAGGAAAAAACAGGGGTGTGCTTCTATTAGAAAGTGTACTTCTATTGAAAATAGTATTATTTATAAAAAAAACAAAAACCTTTTGCTTACTTTGCCATGCGGGAGTCTGTGACAACCATCGCTCTGCTGAAAACCACTTTCACGTCCACAGGCTCCAAGATGTGAAGGGGGGATTGTTTCTGTTTACGAGCATTTTTCCAGTCCCCATCTACAGGCAATGGCATTTTATTGCAAAATTCTAATTTGAAAATTTGTACTCAGAAAATAATAAAACAAAAAATACAATCTTTTTGGCGACAATATCGTTGTTAGAGAAAATTTCAGAGTTAACAGGACAATATTTTAATGTTCAAACACAATTTCCACCAATGTCTTCGCATTGTGATTAAAAAGAGAAAAATGTGGATTGTTTTTATGTGCTGTATCATTTTGCAGTCTTTTATTCAAAGGGAAACGTCCCAACTACCTCTTGCTTACAAGAGCAGAGGCAACAAAACAAAAATCCACTTATTTACAGGGAGAAAACGCAAACTACAGAGAAAAAGTGAAGATATTTTTATTCTGTGTACCTGCTTTGCTGTAAAGACACTGCAGGCTGCTGAGTTTCACATCAAACCTATCGTATGCTCTGGACATGATGTCGTCAATATTGCTGATACCCACAGATAATGGAGGCAGCTCTTTCTTGCTTTGACTGGACATCTAGAGAGAGAAAAAAAGAGGGTTTAGTAAAGCTTCTAAATTTCAAAATGTTCTATTTTTTAACTGACTTGAAAATGTCCAAGATCCAACAACAAGATGTTTTGAGTTCCGTTGTAAAAGCCGCCCTGTGGAATGATGACGTAGGAAGCCATCAAGTTCACGTTGAGGTCCAGAACTTTCTGGGTTTCAATCACGTACATTAAACCTGAAGAACAAGATGTCATTAAATAACTTTAGAAAAATTGTAAACAACTACAAAAAGTATGACACATCAAATGAGACAACTGTTGGTTTTTTAGCTTCACACAAAGTGAATTTTAATCAAATTATGCTTAAACATACAGTACTGCTGAAAATGATTCACACTCCTGGCAGATCTCCAGCTCTTTAAAGTGTATGTCACTTTACTTCAGATGTAAATAAAAGCAGGGAAGGATATTTTTTTACACAATACTATTTCCTCTGTAATGTCTTGTTATCTTAATATCCAGAATTGAAATAAAACACTATCATTTTTGGACATTAAAAGTGAATTTATGTATAATCTTTGATATTAAGCAACACTGTACTAAACACAATTTACATATGTATGCCATACTGTGCTTTTGTGGGGTAATAATTTTTATGATATATAGATATGCGCGGTAGCTTTTTTTTAACTCACAAATGCAATATTTGTATTTTGTAAAAAATGTATTTCTTCAGAACCACTTCTGGGTTTTTTTTAGACTGAATTTCCCCCTCATCTTACTCTTCACTTAGTCACACCTTCTGACCGTGTGTACAAAACAGCATAAATACATAAAGCGGATCAAATAAGCCAATGTAGTGCATATGGTTTCATTTTTTTTTGGTGCATTTACATATACTAGATGTCTGAGCAGGGAGAGCAGTGCATGAGGGGACGAACCAAGTGTGAACAATACACATGCACTTCTGGCACAACACAACTTCCTGCTCAAGTTAGAATTTGGAGTTGGCAGAGAACAAAGTCCTTGGCCAAAAACAAACTGGTGTTCAAGAGTTTTCAAATACTGGAAGGGAGAAATTGCAAATTACAAGCAGTTTCTTGTCATTGTAGATTCAATAAAACTTTTTTTGATGGCATAATTAGTATAGCCTTCATTAAATAAACTAAAAATACATATCGAGTGAAATCAATCAATGAAAGGATTTAACAAGATTGAATCAATGAATAAATTAGTAAAGCAATTCATTATCATCAGTTAAATTAACAAAGATGCGTGAATGAAATAGAAAACCCCTTTAAGTATGTTTTTGATGTGGGAATAGCGTTCAATCATGGAAGAAACCTCCATAAACCCAAATGCATTCTGGCACCTCTCTTGAGCAAAAATGTAATTATATATACAATTAACGCCCATTCAAAAGACAGCTGAAGTTATTTGCATAGATGTCCATTTAATTAATTTGCTTTCCGATTTTATTAATTCCCTACACTAAAAAGTCTAATTTACCAGGTAGAAGAGCACAAATAAAATCCTGCCATTTTAAGATAAAAGTAGTTTGAAGGAAGTTTCATTGTGGCAAAACAGGAAATGGATGGTCAAATTTACAAAGTGGCCGAGATAAGCTGGACACAGTGTAGGAGAAAACTCAAGTCACTGCAAACAAGGAATGTAAACATTTGCTCAGAGATCTGTTTTCAGATGCAGAGATGAAAAACTTTTTTAGATGTACATGGATAACTCACCGGTGGCTGTTCGGTCTCTAAAATGCTCAAGTTTCATCAAGGTTGCATTGGTGAGCTCATCCAACTGCAGATCATCAGGAGGCATGAAGAAGGCCGACATGTTGTTCACGGTTGTCTAAACAGACAAAGTAAACTGAATGAATTTGATAGTTTTTTATTTTTTAATGAAGTTTTCAGTCGTTTATGTGGAGTGATGAACTCACAGCATCATAGATTATTTCCAGTGGTTGTGATTCGACATGTAGCCGCTGGTTAGCTTTGTTATCCAACGGGTTGGTTTCAAACAGAATACAGAGCAGTGGAACCCCAGCTCCTGTAGCAGCCTTTCTTGATGATAGTAGGGTAGGTGCTGGCCTGTTATCAGCTAGACCAGTTACTTCAAACAAAGTAAGCTGAGCTGAGAGTCTGCATGGAAGTAAAAGTAAATATGAGAGAAGCTTCTTCATAAGGAAGTAAAACAGTAGGAAAAGAAAAATAATCAACATTTGCAGAATACAAGACATAAAAACCCCAAAATCAAATAAAGGACTAACTTGATAGCTTGTGCTCCAGGTCTCTGTGTGAGTTTGGACTGGAGCTCTCCCACAGTCAGCCTAATGATCTCATTTTTGTCTTTGTTATCTTTGATGGCCACAGTCAATCGTTTCATGAGAAAACTGATCTTCATGTCTTCAAACTAAAAGAAAATAATAGGTCACGTGGTGCAGATTTAGAGCATGTAGTGAAAATATACATTAAATTCTTGATTCTTGTCAGTACAAAAAAAAATACCGAAGAGCATTAAGAGTTCATTAAAGGAGACTCACATCTTTTGGCAGGTTGTGGTTTACAGCCGTTTCGCTGTATCCAATGGCAGTGTAGAGTTTGGCTTTCTCAGCGGGGTTTAAATCAAACGCTGAGAAACACAAATGATGCACAAAGAAGTATAAAAAAAGGTGTTTAAAAAAAACATTGGTAGAAAGTAGTGACCTTATTATGTAAAAACAAAAAACAAAAGCTTAGCAGAGGGTTTTTCTGCAATTCAATTTTTTTTTCATGACTTGTTTATTATTGTGTGCTTTTATCCACGAAAAACATATTTTATGTAAAACCAAGTAACGATGTGTGATGTTTATTATAGTCAAACTTATGTGAGCATAAAACTTTACCTTTAAAATTCACATCTTGACAATTAAACGTTTTCTTCTGTGTAACACAAGTCGAGTTGTCTTAGACAAGCTTTGCTGTAATCTCTTTTAAGAAGCCTGGGAAACTATATCTGATATTTTCTTGGAGAAAATTTAATAAATATTCTTGAATATGGGGCTGCATTTCTTTTCGAGTTATTGTACATTTAGCTGATCCTAGACATGTTGAGATAAAGACTTATTTCATTAAAGAAAGTTTAAAAGACTTTTTTCTTTTTAAATATTGATTAAAACTGTTTGTATGGGCAGGACTCCAGTTTGTTAATAAGTGTACTGAATGGTAGTTCTTTGTTGAAGACCTTTTCATAATTTATGTCTTCTGTAGCCCATCTAGTAGGAAGCACTGGTACTGTTGTTAAGGATGTAATGCTTCCACGCATTATGAGAAAACGATAGTTATTAAGGTTTCTGTAGGAAAAAAATTGCGGTTTCAAAATATATTAGCTCAATCTGAACATGGATTCTTTTATTTGACCAACACTGAAATTTTTAAAAATTATTTTAATCAAACGGTAGACTTTCTGGACACTAAAAAAAAATAATAAAAAAATCAATATCATTTTTTGTTTGGTGCGCAAAAATAATTGGCCCCACAGTCTGTCTCACTCAAACGTCCTGATTTCAACAGTACAAAAATGTTTCTATAACCTGAAACAAAGGTGGGTGTTACTGAACCTTGCGGTTATTCACGGTCACTAGAAGATCTTCCAACTTTCTATAAATATCAAGTTCTTTGCCACTACTTTCTTAACCAGACCTTGAGTCATTTGGCAAACTATTTGAACAGATCAATAGAAAAGTTAGATAAATCTGTTGACCTCTTTCAGAATAAGTCAAACAATTTCTTGGCATTTTTTTCTCTCTTTCTTTGGCTTCTTCTTATCAAAGTGTGTCTTACTCAAAGATTTCTCGGTAAAAGCACTTTAGGAATAAACTAAACTACAAAATAATATTTTATGCAAGTTGTCCCATTCAAGTTTAATAATAATTACTAAGAGAAATATAAAGTAGATGACAGCTAAAGACAAACATAGTTATGAATAAATTACAGGCACATATAAAAAAAATTAGGTAGCCTGTAGACTGAAGTTTTGTTTTAAAAGAAAGAACTAAAGTAAAAGAAAAAACAATACCCTGAAGAAATTCAGAGAAGGATATTCATAAACAGAGGTCAAGGCAAACTATATCCTTCTAATCACAAATCTAAAACAAAAAAAAAAAATTAGCTACCAAAGTTGTTTTTAACCAAAAAAGGTTAATCTAACCTCCACTCTTTGTTTCTTTTGTTTTTACATCTCCTTCTCCTCCCCAGTTCCACATCCAGCTGAACCAGCCCTGAGACTCTTCCTCCTCCATCTTCAACCCAGGGCGATAAATTCGCAGCCCTGCTTTGCTTGCCTGCAGACAAAATAAAACATTAAAAGCTCTTTCTGACAAAAAAAAACAGAGTCACACCTTAAAACACTTTTCAGTTTGATTACCACCACGCTTATTCAAAACGCTTAAAAAGAAACATAAGTATAGATCAAAAATCAAATATGCCGCACCAAGTATAACATAGACAGTTTGCTAAATGTCCAAAAACTGACCTCCACTTCAGCCTGCTCTCTGGCCAATGTGATGTTAAAAATATCCAAAGCCTTTTCCTTTTCCTACAAATAGACATAAAACAGATTGATAAGTTCTCTTAGTAGGCTTTATTGCTTCTACAAGTCACAGATGGAAAGTGATCCCGCCGTAAACTCTGTAATTAAACATCGATCTATCCCACCCACCGATAAATAGTCTTTTAGCATAAGAAACTGTAAAACTAACTCTTTTTGTCTTACCTGCAATTGCTTCAAGAGTTCATCGCCGGGTAATTTTGTGGTGAGCTTGGTCTTGTAGAGCTCTCTGTAATACTTTACCATCCGCCGGTGTCGTCGAATGTGTTGCCACGACCACATGTGAAGACGTGGCTTTACATCCACTTCAAGGATTCCTGTTATCGCATAATCCCACCTGAAATGTAACAACATACAATCACACTAACTTCACAAGTTGAATACAAAGAATACACAAGTACATAACGACCATCATTTATTAAAGTTGTGCATGGTAAATTTTGGGACTACGACCAAATGATGTGGACACAGATTAATCAAAAAGATGTGAGTGCACAGCGTGCACAACTTGCTGTGCTACTTTTGTTGTACTAAAATACTTAAATGACATTTTAAATTACTTAATGTGTTAATTACGATCGTATCTGATCATATTTTTAAATCTCCATTTAGCATTCAAAATTGAACCTTTTACACTGAGCTATTTGTTTTTTGTGTTGAGAACACATCTTTTTGTCTGCATTTGTAGAAAATAATTCACTAAAAACTTATTTGACACTTATAAAAAACTAAAATTTGATATGGTTATTGCATTGGCTTTTAAATGCAGGTTTGAGGGCTGAAAACCAGACAAATCTAGATACATTGGTAGGCAAATCACTTTTTGGCAACAAACCACTTTCTTTACAACATCAGGTTTGCATCACAAAACACTGTTTATTTAAAGTCTCCTTATTGTCGGTCTGCTGTATCGCCATGTTGCAAAATAATGAAGCAACTGAGCATAAATCTGAAATATGTTGGCATATTTAGTGTAATTACACTTTTTTTCCAGCTGCCGTAGTTATTAAGATCACACCTTGTTTATGTTCAAATGGGACAGGTATCCCAAAAGGGCAACATAAACTCCGTTAATTTTTTTTGGGTACACCTCAAATTTACAGCATTTTGTGCACAATTTTAATAAATGAGAAAGAAATGTACTATGAAAAAATATATATTTTTCTGACCATCTCCAAGCGTTCTTGTGAACATGGACCACGGGCCTGTACTTTCTGTACGGCAGATTCCTTGACATCATATCGATCGAGCCCAGAAGCTCCAAGATACTAATGTACTGGAAAGACAGGAAGCCAGCCATTAATAGCAGCACAGAGCACTGTGGAGTTGTTGTCATCTCAGAGGAAATTTAGGCTGATACAACCTAATGGGGATTTATAAACAGCATGCATTAACACACATCCACACACTCTCACCTGAGGCCTGTTAAGTTCAATAGCCACTTCACTGAGATTGACCACGAGGTCAACTTTGGGAGAAGAGAAATCCACATCGGATCTGGGATTCATTTTCAACTTAGCATTTGCTGAAATTGGCCGAAAAACTGTGGGCCAACAGAAAACATGTTTATCTAAACAGTCACTTATAAATCTCTGGCACAACAATTTAAACATCTGCTTCTGTCAAAACGCAAAAATTAACAGCATTTTTCATTTTTACATCAACCTAAATTAGATGGGAGCAAAATATTTTATACAACAATGTGAAAATAAATTAATGAATAAAAAAATAGTTATAGTGGGATGCGCACCGAAGTCGTGGGTGACGTGACAAGAATTGCTGGCCTCCATGCTGTTCTTCAGACATTTCTATAAACAGAAAAGATTATTAGCATTGTGTACTTAATGTTTCAATGACTCAAGGGCATTTAATCGTTATCAACATTTCATTGTTAAGAAAAACTTAAACAGTTCAATTCATTTTAAGGATTCATTAAAAAAAAAAAAAAAAAACAGGTTGCCTAAATAGACTTATTTTGTAAAGGTTGTTCTTTTAAAATCACACAACATTCACAAAATATCACTTTGAATGCAATCAGAATGCAATGTCAACTTTAATTTAAAAAAAGTAATATTCAAGTGCATTGTTTATGAGTTGCACCACATTCAAACTCACCAAAGCCTCATCTGCAGTCTTACTGGAAAAGAGTACTGAGTTGACATTCCAGTAGGCAAACAAGTTATTCAGCTCGACCAACTAAGAAAAAACAAACAAAAAATTAAATTGATGAAACAGCTATTTTATTGAGAATTTGCAGGTTGAGCCTGAACGAAATTACTGTATATTTATAAATACAAGATTTTATACAAGAATATTTATATTTGATGTATCACTTGGAAAGATACAGTATCTTATAAAACTAGACTAACAGTAACTGGTTTGAAAATTTACATGTACATTGATCAGACATTTTCTGGGCACAACAGAAAGGTATGGCCGGAACGTAAAGTTGTTGTTTTTTTACCTTAAAGAAAAGTCGAGCATTCTGGTCCAAAATGCTGGGTTTCCAGTTCACATCAGCTGTCTGAGGTCAAACCAAAGGACATGGATTAGATTAAAAAAGTTGCATACACATAAAAAATTGGTACTTATAAAATAATATGAAAAACATTCTCAGTTGTTGCAAGAAATGTTTTGCGAAAGAATGTACATAAAAACGTGTTACCTGCAGACTGAGTTTTTTGAGCGATATCCCAAAAGACAACGGGCAGTTTGGATTAGTAACCTAAAGAAAACAAAGAAAGTGAAAGATCTCAAAAACATTTTAGCATTCTTTTAACATACTGTATCTGCTACATATGATTTGAGACCATTTTCTTGCACCCCAAAAAACATTTAATTTACAAATTTGAGTTTCATAATATGGCAAGGCAACAGACTGGGGACTTGTTCTGATTGTTGTACACCCCTCTCTCTTAAAATTAACCATGCCTGGCACCGCGGCAAAGCTGAATGGATAGGTAGTTTAACAGATGGATGGAATAACCAGACAAGAAGTTTATGACAGATTGGATACTTACAACATCTTCATAGCGGACGTGGATGTTGGAAATCTTGACTTGCAGGTTTTTGATGACTTGTGTGACAAGCTTTTCCACAAATGTGTCTTGTTTCTCTAGTTTAGGATTCTCTGTCAGAAGGAAACACACACTTAGTGTGAAATTGTGCCTTCCAAATGCTTCACTTTTCAAACAAGTTAGCTTTAACAAAGCACTTTGAATGCTCCGTTGAATGCTCCACACTTTTGAATTCAACAAAGTCCACTTCAAATCCTTCAAGTGGACTTTTAAAAATATGTTTACTTATTTTTAAAGTAAGGCACACATCCTTATTTTAAATTAGTCCAAAACATTTTCAAAATCAGTTTACAGATATAAAACTAAAGTTTGGTTGACACATTTTCACTCACACTGTGTATAAAAATAAAAGTTCCAGTCTGACCTTGCTCAGCATCTTTGCGCTTGCTTTCCTCTATCCTCTGAAGTTCTCTTTGGCGAGCCTCCTGAAGCTGTTTCTCCTCTTTTTCAGCATCGTACTTTATACCTGAATACAATTGAGAGGAAAAGTAAACTAAAAAACAATTTTGAAAATTAAAACGTGTAAAAAGCTTATATCAGTGTATTTGGTGATCAAGACGTTTCGATCACCAAACACACTGTCAAGAAGACAGCCTTAAAGTTGTTTCTACAACACTCCTGGATGAATGAGGGATTACACGGACTATACTACAGTTACTTTTAAAAATAAAATTGTTACAAGATTTTTGCAAATATTTTCTAGTACATAATAATTATTAGCCTTTTTTTTTTTTTTTTGCAAACATGGTTATGTTTCTACTGAAAAGCGTTTTATGGTATGTATCCCAGCAAATACTGGTGACTGTCTTACTTGATGTGGGAACTACGAGCAGATAGACCCCATCTAGTGTTGCCTCCACCGACTGCTTGTAAAGATCTTTCCATGGAATTTTTAGCTCCAGACGTCCTGGTTAGAAAAATACAATGTAAACCAAAGTCCAAATCTACAGAAAAAAAGATTAAAGCAAAGTAAAATAAACCAGAATTTAGAAACTTACCGATGTGACCAGCTTTAACTTTAAACGGAATGTCAAGTTCACTCTTTAATGGAAACAGATTAATGAATATTAGAGAAGAATAAGATCAAATAGTTTTATTGTATCATCTAAAAAGGCAGTAAAGAAAAACAACATTCTCAAGGTTAAACACATTTTTCTCAAGAGCACACTTAGTAACAACAAAATTAATCTCTCAAAGACATCAGATTACAATTTTTAGTTGTTAATTTTCTTATCTACTACTTACCAAGGCATTTTCCTTTATTTCTAGGTTAGTAAGGACAGCATCGCCTGAAAATAACAAGGATAACAATAATTCATTTTATTTAAAAGGGCCTTTCTAGGAACTCAAGGACACTGTACAACAAAAATAAAAAGAACAACAGATAAAAATATAAAACACATGTCAAGAGACAGGAGGAAGAATGAAGTGGATTATTCAGAGTAGACAGATTTGAAGAGGTGAGTTTTGAGTCAAGATTTGAATACAGGGAAAGAGTCTGAGTTGGGGATTTTAGGGGGAAGTGCGTTCCAGAGTCGTGGAGCAGAGCGGCTAAAGGTTCTGCTTAGACGAACGGAAGGGACAGTAGACCAGAGAGAACGAGAGGAGGTAGCAATATGGACGAGATCAGACAGGTAGGAAAGAGCAAGATCATGGATGGCTTTGAAAGTGAGAATGAGAATTTTGAAAATTCGATTGGATTTGATTGTAAGCCAGTTAAGTTGCTGAAGAACCTGGGTGATATCATGAAAAAGCAGGTTCCAGAAATTATGTGTGCAGAGAAGTTTTGTACCAGCTGAAGTTCATTGAGAGATTTCCGAGAGAGGCCAAAGAGAAGTGAAATACAATAGTCTAGGCGAGAGGTGACAAGGACGGCAGATCATAAGAATTTGCTTTTTATCAAAAACCCTCGCATTTATTTAAAGTAGTGACGAATGTATTTACATACTGAAAGCACTGCTTTAAAATGAACCCTAAAGATAAGATGTTTTATTTTTGCAATTGGTTAAACAGAAAAGAGGGGATTGGAAGAAGTGTGGAGCTGTATGAATGTCATTAAAGCATGTGTGCAGTGTTTTGTGCAAGTGTGTGGTTTTTTAATTTGTTATTGTTCAATGATCTGGGTTTTAATTCTCTTAGAGTTTAGAATATTTTGAATTCTACATTAGTAAGGACAGTGTCGCCTAAAATAACAAAGATCATTAGATTTGGTTTTTAATAAAAAACTCTCACAAATATTCTAAAAAAAAATGACTGTATTTACACATTGAAAGTAATGCTTTAAAATTAAGCCTGAATATAAGAAGTCGGGCTGCATGGCGGCGCGGTGGTTAGCACAATGTCCTCATAGCAAGAAGGTTGGGGGTTCAAGCCCAGAGTGGGGCGAGGCTTGATCCATTGGCCTTTCTCTGTAGAGTTGGCATGTTCTCTCCATGTATGTGTGAGTTTCCTCCAGATAATCCGGTTTCCTCCCATCCTCCAAAAACATGTAGGTAAGGTTAATTGGCCGCTATTGCCTCTAGGAATGAGCGTGTGTGTGTGTATGTGTGGATAGTTGTGTATAGGTGGCCCTGCAACAACCCTGTCAACCTGTATGGGGTGTTTCCTGCCTCTCGCCTGAAATCAGCCAGGATAGGCTCTGGCACTCCCCACGATCCCATTAGGGAAAAGCGGTTCAGAAGACTAAACGAGATAAGAAGTCTTATAAAACTTAACCGCAAAGTGGTAAACTGTGGTAAATACAGTCAATCAATAGTTCTATTCAGGAAATAATATTCATTTAACTCCAGGCAGTGGTTAAACATGTGTTTGTGTCAGAGATATGCTCATCAGAATCCAAAATACTTTATTGATCCCACACGTCGGAAATGTATGTGTGTTACAGCAGTAGCACTGTAATTATGAATATATATATACAGTATGTATATCGTAAGTAAAGATATACAAATATCAAGTGCGTAAATATAAAAAAACAGGAATAATTAAACAGGATTAATGTGGAATTAAGGAATAAGACTTGTGATCTCATTTAAAATCTATTAACAGAAAAGAGTGTGCATAAAGGTGATAAAAAGTAACATGAGGTGATGAATTACATGCTCCAAAGTTATCAGGATGACTTAGCATGAAATATTTTTATAATCTCTTCAGGTAGTCTATTTTCACTTTAGCCCAACAGGTATTTTAAAAGTACTTTAAGTACTTGGAAATGAAAGTAAATGGCAAGTTGTAACTGGGCTGAATGGAGGGTGGCACCCTTCACTTCTTAGAAACTTCTATTCACAGACTTGCAGGAGACAAACCAGGAAATACACAAAACATACAATGTAATTCTAAAATAAATACACGTTAGACATGTGGCTTTTATGTTGAACAAATTGACAGTCTGGAAAGCGACATTAAGAGCAAAGAGAATCATTCTTGCTAGCATTACTTAGCTTTAGCAATGTAAAGAAAAACAGGTGAAACAAGATAAGTAAGTTCAATTACCTCCCCAGATACCGAGCTTTAGCTGTGAGGAGTCAAGGTTCACAACGTAGTCTCCTAAGAATCTGTTGAGAACATCTATCACCACATTTTCGAAGACCATTTTGACGGAGCCTCTATGTCTCCCTCATGTTTACATCCCGTGTGTCTGTGTGTGTGTGAGAACACAGGTCAGCTGTACGTCAGCTTTAATGTGACGTCATACGTTTGAAAATGTTTATTATTTATTTATTTATTTTTATAATGTGCTAAATTATTAATGAAATATATTATAAAACATTTTCATGCCTAGAAATTAAATAAAAAAATGAAAACGTAATGAACAAATCAAAATAAATAATATGAGGGGCGTGGTGCAACGTCACGCCGTTCATACGTCTTCAATAGCAAGAAATTTGTACAGGTATTTTCTATTTTATTATTTCCTGATAAAAATCTACACTCAAATTGAAATTAATGATATTATATTTTGTCATTTTTTAATTTACCTTCCTCTTTTTGGACTGTTTAAACATCTGTGTACTATTTCTAAATCCTTGATCTTAAAGTCGTATGCACATATAAAAGCTGCACAGCCCAGAATATTTTTAAGTCATTTTAATGTTGTATATATAATCCCCATGCAGATCGGAAGTTTATTTTGAAAATATGGATATTCAAAGTTAGGATCAACGGACCAGAGCAAGGTAGAGTGTGGAAAAGAGGTGAAGAAGCATGTTCAGGCAGGCTGGAACAAAAAAGAAAAGTATCAGGAGTGATGTGTGACAGAAGAGTTTAGGCTAAAATGAAAGGAGAAGTGTATAAAATCGTGGTGAGACCGGCCATGCTGCTTTGTCTAGAGACAGTGGCACAGAGGAAAAGACAGGAAACAGAGATGGAGGTAGCAGAGATGAAGATGATGAGGATCTCTCTGGGAGTGACCAGGATAGACAGGATCTGAATTGAGTATATCAGTGGAACAGCACATGCTAGAGGTTTTGGAGATAAAGTCAGAGAGGCCAGATTGAGATGGTTTGGTCATGTGCAGAGGAGAGAGAGAGGATGCACATAAGCAGAAGGATGCTAGTTTTGTAACCACCAGGAAAGAGGCCTAGAGGAAGACCAAAGAGGATGTTCATGGATACAGTGAAGGAAGACATGAAGATAGTTGGTGTGACCAAAGAAGATGCAGCAGATAGGGTTAAATGGAAGAAACTGACTTGCTGTGGCGACCCCTGAGGAGAAATTCCAAAAGGAGAATAAGACATATTTAAAATAAACCTGACATATAAAAAAAATAATAAAATCAATTATTGTAAAAAACAACAACTCGACACTTTGATAGGAAATACGTAGTCCTTTGATTATTTAAATATTTATTGTGTTGTTTGTGCAGTTTCTACATGTGTTACTGCAGTTTAACAGAAAGACTTTTCAATATTGACATCACAAGCATTGTATTTATTTCCAAATACACACCAAACACCAATTGAAAATGACATTAAATTCAATTAGCATACCATGCAAATGCAAAAAACTGCTAAACTGAAAGAATAGGAACCAAACAACTTTACAAAAATGCATGCAACATGTATATTTTGCAGGTATCTAACTTTCAAACAGAAAAAATATGTAATATTTTCCAACAGTTTGAAATTACTGTTAAGCAAATGCAACCATAGTAAAGGCAGAACAATGTAAGAATTGGCAACTTGATTTTAAAAGTCTTCTTTTAATATTGAGTGTACTTCAGCAAACAGCTGGACAAATAAATTACATTTACATTACACTTAATTACGTCTTCATTCCATTCATGGAGATTAAACTATGCTGAAAAAATACACCGGGCATTACATTTTGTTTTTCTTCACAGGGAGTAATTGAGACAACGGTTTACTTATCACTCCTATCACTATTCTACTTCTTAGAGTTCCAGTTGAAGGTTTGTCCACAACTTTTATTCTGAGCTGCAATTCCATCAGATCCTTGTCTGTCAACTCAGTGAAAAAGAAATCTTCATTGAACACAGGAATACGGCAATTCTTGATAGTGGCACTCTCTTGCTGCTGTAGTTTCCCTGGTGTCAAACAGAGACTCACTGCACAGTTCAGAGTCTGTTGATCACTTTGACTCGACAGGCCTTCGACCGACACCACACGAACTCTCAATGTGGAAACAACTGAGAAGGTGTTGTTGGAGAAGGTGGTGTGCTCAGCTGAGAGGCGAATTCTTCCTCGTCCCTGCAAGGGGAGGACATGTTCTCTCTGAAGTCTTTCCTGACATCGCAGTACGTCCATTGGGAAAAGAACAGGTGGGGATAGGGTGAGGGAGTTTTCATCGAAGCTTGGAGGACTACTGGTTGAAGTTATTGATTCTGCACATCTCTTTCTCCATTTCCCTTTAATGTCCTTGCTGTTTATTAGTGAAGGACAGGAGACTGCTCCTTTGAGCTGGCCACAAGGGGAATTTAAACAAGAGGAATCACTGGATGATGCTTTGACATCCTTGTCCATAGACTCTGAAAAGTTTTTGCATGAATAAGCTGAAAAAATTCCAGTTATAGATTTTTTGGGTTGATTTTTCTCTTTCCCCAATGTGGAAGGGGAAGAAGGAAAGTGTCTTTCAAATGTATAGCCAGGACATTTTCCATGAAATAAAGACTCTTTCCTCCGAGTGTTGGGGCTTTCTCTCATCCCCGCAAGCCCGTAACACTCAGCAGAAAAAGGTAAAGGTTTCTTTGTTGCCCTCCTGAGCACCAATGTGTCTTCTTTCCCAGTCTTCTCATCATTCACCTGCTCTGGTGTTGTATTTAAAGGAGGACTCATCTTTGGTTTTCGGTTTTGATTTTGGAAGTATTGCAGTGTTTCCACAACTACTGGTGGTGGGTTTCTCTTGCAAAGCCTCGGTGGAAGACAAAACTCTGGAATGTTGTCAGGGGTAATGATATTCATGTGTAAATGCTGAGAGAGTCTGGTCTTTGATGGGAATAATATGTCATCTTCATTCTTTTCTATGTAACGACTCAGTTCTAGGGGAATGTTCTCCATGCTCTCTCTGATCTTGTTAAGCATCCACATTGTTTATACTCAGTCCTCGGATTACAGTCGTTGGATTAAAATCCAAGCTCCTATAGGAACAAAAAGAAAAATCAGCATTATCAAAGTAACAAAGTTTTGTATTTGAGTTTTTGGAAACATTGAAAAACAAAAGTTACTCACTTGTAGTGTGCTGAGGTGTTCCTTCTCTGCTTAGATGCCAAAATGTGTGTGATGCATGACTCAGTGCAGGATTTTAAAGGTTAGCATGATGAATCACGTCATCAGTCTATTGCCGCACATCGATATCTTGCACCCACACAGATGTAAGAACACACATGACTGCCCCTATGTATCCAACCTCCAAGACCTCTGAAACTGGGTGGCAAATAGGATCAGGAGCACTGAAGTGCATTTAGTTGCACTAATCTTTCGAGCTTCCAGGCTACGAAAATGAAACGTCACAATTCAAAATCCAGTCATAATCATTTGAAAGAACAAGTTAGGGTCTTGCTGCATGGAAAGAATTAAGCTATCATTGGATAACGTGTGTTCACATTTCAAAATCTCAGTCCTGAACAGGAGCAGAGTGATGACATGCCTTTGAAGTAAAGAAAATTTGATCATAGCACGAAGTAATTCCTTCATTTTTTATTGTGGTGCATATGGTTGTGATGTAACAGGCATTTGAGAGAGTTGACCTCTCTGGCAAAAACCTCCTTACCCACCTCTTCAAAGGCCCTCTGAACTTTACCTTACCGGAAATCAGGCATTAAACTGACCGAAAGGGCAGCTTTGAATCAGGCTGTTCTTATCTAGGTCAAGCACAACATGTTGTACCTAACGAAAAAATGAAGCGATGATATGAAATAAAAAGAAGATAAAACTGTTACAAGTTTTTGAGAAATGTAGTGATCCGTTTAAAATCTCAGATCAATAAAAAATAAATTTGAACTTGGAACAATATTTCCATAATTTTTTAGATGAATGCCTGAAAAGTTTGACCTTCTTCTGAAAAGCGATGACAATAGGTAGCTCTTTTTGATTCACCAGTTTTATCTAACTCTAAAGGAAGTAATATTATTATTATTATTATTATTAATTCTAATACAACAGGAAAAAACTGCATTAGACATAACTCAATTATCATTACCATTATTACGTGCTCAAGAACTCATGAAAAAAATAATTACACATGATCAAAATCAACTTATTCTTTATCAAATGATGAATTCTTTTGTAGTTTTATTTTGTAGGGTTAAATACAGAAATCTTGCACATGTACAATAACTTATAGTTTATCAACTAACACAATTTTATGGATTTACAAGCTTTACTGTCATTATTTCACAGACTTTTTTATTACTATTAAATGAATTTAGCTAAAATTAAACACATCTCTGAGTCACCAAGTATTAAGCTGCAGAAAACCATTTTTTAAAATCCCCACCAGAGATTTAGCCTCAAATATTGTGCCATTTCTATCAAAGTGTCTTAAATCTGCACAGTGATTGTGCACATACAGTAAGGTTGACGTTTTCAACCACAAGAGGGCCTTCCTGTATTAAATTCAGATTATGCCAAACCTTCGCTCATCTTGCTAAATTGAAATATTATATCTTTTCAGAAATACAATTTTTCAAAAGGACCCTATTTTAAAACATTTACAGCTGACATTAAATCCAAAGATTTTTATTTACCCTTGAAAAATATTCTTACATTCTGTAAACACAAGGCAGAAATACACCGAAACGTTATCCTTTATTCAATTTCTAAGGAAATTATAAGATTATTTTATTAAGTTAGGATGTCTCTGTGTGTCTATTTGTGTGTATTGTACGTGATCATGTGTAACAAAGGAGGGATATGAGGATGATAAATATGTTCAAAGATTCTAGGGGTCAGGATAGCTTTCTGTGGTATAAGATCAACTTTATTACACCAATAAAACCCAAAGTGCTTCCTTTAATGGAAAGATAAATGATTGCAAGTCAGAGGAAGATTGTGCCTTGAATTGATGTCACTGTCGCAATTAGGATTAACAAGAGAGACCTGGCAAGGTTTATAATATTTTAGTCTCTTGTTTTGAGACACTCAGCGTGGTTAATTACTTGTTTTTTGCTTGTTTGTTCACAGCCTTTTAAAATGAATATTTCTATAACATTCAAACTCTTAATCTAAGAATAGAAATTTGCCTGGTAGATGATAAATTAACAAAGATCATTGTTTGTGAAAAGCAGTGACAAACCATGTCGTTCACAACTACACCTTCAGCAGTAATCCATCTACATCAGGGGTGGACAAACCTTTTGATTTCCGGGCCACATTTGGTTCTAACATTTGACCAAGGGGCCTGAACAGGAGCAGAGTGATGACATGCTTTGGTAAACAAGCGTGCTAGATATGGAAAGCCATTGGGGCTGATACACACACATAATCTAGCGCGCTAATGTTAAAATCAAGCGCTCTATCGCTAAAAAACATGCATCAAACATGGTAGGTTTAAAATATAGGCTTGAAATCTACTGACAATCTATTTTGACAACGTGTGCATCACGGAAACACACAGATTTTAATGGGAGCAGAGTTGTTGTTTTCTAAACAATGCCAATATATCTAGAGTGTGCCGTCTAGTGAGGAAACATCAAAATTGCAGGGGAAATAAAACATTAACATGGTTTATTTAATAAATCTTTTTCGGGACAGATTTAAACGTTTAACGGGCCGCATGTGGCCCGCAGGCCGTAGTTTGTCCATGCCTGATCTACATCAATCATCCTCCAGGTGACTACGTTGTGGTTATAAAATCATAAAAAGTTTCATCATAGTTCTTTTAGGATAAAGACAGGCAACAAAAGAGACTCTGAAGACCTTTAAAGAAGCTCCACCAATTGCACTTTACCTGGCAAAGAAATCCCAAAGGAAATTTTATTGATCAAATGTTTTAATGCAAAAACACACATTGGAAGTAGGACAACCATTGGATAAAAAAAATAGACAGATTGTTTGGAGTCGCCAATCTGTGATTCAGATGTTTTTAGGTCAGGAGAGAAAGTTTTAAAGTAGTTCAAAGTTTGCATCAAGTAAAGTCTTCTTCTGACTATTTTTTTTTCTTGTGGAAATATCATAACATAAATCAATTAAACCAAGTTTGCCATCTCAGCTTGGATCCTTGGTTCAAAAGTGACACCTAAATTGCTTTTGTTTTTAAGCTTCTGCTTTAAATCCTTGACACTCAAGAAAACCTCAAAACTCATCTCCTGTTCCGTATCGCTTATCCCTAATTCAATTCAATTTTATTTGTATAGCCCAAAATCACAGAATTTCTGTCTCAATGGGCTTCACATGAAAGATTTAGGAGGAAAAAAACAAGAAAAAGAAGAATGTATTAACACAAATACACAGCAAGAAAAATAACTAACAAATGCTAACTAAGCAAGACAAGCACATTTATGCCCTTAGACTCTCCTTCATGGTGAGGAAAAACTCCTAAAAAACCCATCAGTGAGGAAAAAAATAAGAAGCCTTGTGGGAATCTACACGAAAGAGAGATACCTCCCCCGGGACGATCATCCAATGTGTCTAAGATTATTGTTTAAATACTAGCTTATTCTACTCCACAGCTAAATATCTAAAGAAGTCAATAAATGTTCTTTATCCTGATGGAAACACGGGGGACTCCTCAGCCCGGCGATGCCCTGTACGGGGATGAGTAGATGGATTTCATCCTGATGGAGCGGGTATGATGAAGCGCGGAGGTGTCCTCGGTGTGGCCATGCCCAGGACAGGAACGCAGAGTATCCATCAGTAATCTGAAATGGAGCTCTCTCCCAGAGAGGAGGGAGAGAGGTGGACAACATGTGAATTGTACTGTAAATGGGATGATTTCAGGTGAGAGGCAGAGTACATCCTGAACAGGTCTCCAGTCTTTTGCAGGTTCACACATACGTACACAACTATCCACACACACACACCCATTCCTAGGGATCATTGAATAGTTTTTAAATTTATTTTATTTATTTATTGAATTATTCTGGGAAGAGATCTCTCCTCCAAGTCTCTATCAGATTTCTCATTTTTTCCCTCCAGATTTTTACCATACTATTTTGATCCCTTAATGGCTAAATTACTTTCGCTGCATTGCCCCACAGCAGACAGCCACGATGGTGCCAATGGACGGAGCAACTAGGGAGTTAGGTGTCTGATCTAGGGACAACTAAAGGGTTCCGTTGGATTTAAATCGGCTTCTCCTAATTCAAGGAGAAACACTCTCCCACTGAATCAATACCTCACCTTGATTTACCTTTTTATTTTGACCGTACTATACTGATCCCTTAAAAAGAAAATTGGAGTTTTTAGGAATTTTTTAGCATTTTTCTACTTGTGTTGAATATGTTAAATCTGAATTTGGTTTTGTCTGATTGACTCTATAAAACATTTGAGAAATCCTGGTGTGAAACTCCTTATAGAAATCAAATTTAATTTAAATTGGGGGAGAGGCGATAGCTCAGTGGTAAAAATGTTTGCCCTTGGACCGGGAGTTCGCTGGTTTGAATCCCACTAAGCTCATCTCTAGATGTCCTTGGGAAGGCACGTAGCCCCCTGCTTTTCCCACCATTGGCATTGTCCTGGCAGCCTGCTGTGGTGTAATGCAGCACACAAATTTTCCTGTTGAGGGATGAGCAGAAGAAGCATATCTTCTAAATTTTTCAGCCAAAGACACAGGATAGGAGAAATAATATGTACTTGTCTAGAAGTTTTGTCTGTTTCACTGTTTTTTAAGACTAAAGAAAAGCATTTCTTCCTCACAATGGTGGAAGTAACTTTATCCTGCCATTGGAAGCACCGGCCCGGGGGCAGAAATGAACTTTTAGTCTTGATGCCATTACAGAGAAAGAACAATAGTCACGTTTCCTATCGGCTTGAACTTCCTAATCAAAAACTTGTTTTAAATGAATCAGTTTTTGTCTAATTAAGAAATTAGTTAGTTTCTTTACAAATGTCTGATTATATCAAATATTTTCTTATCTAATTTAAATTTTTGTCTAATTTATTAAAGGAGATGTTAATTTGGTGTCTTTCTTTTTATTGCCAACTCTACTTTAGTCTGAAAACTCAATCTGAAGTTAATTCCAGCTTTTGGCTTTGAAAATTTCAAGTTCAGACTCACAATAAAAGTGATGATGACATATTTTAATGTGTCTCATTTGCATATCTCTTTAATCACTAATATTGAGGGTTCAAATGAGTGTGCACATGCCATCATTTGGTCTCGTATCACTTAACCTCAGAGAAAACTGCTGTCGTTTTTTGGCCACCGAACTTCTTTGTTGGAAAACTGCTCTTAGAAAGTGAAGAAGTTGGAGAGAAGAACAATGGGCAGGAAGCCAAAATGACTAACCACCGACCTTTTGTAAGCTGATGATAAAGAGTAATAATGGCTAATAAGGCATAATAATTTTGGCTACTAAAGATGGGTGGCAGATTGAAGATGGCATACGTAGCATCAAAGGACCTTTTCCTGAGGACAGGACAGAGATAAGACACTTCAATTGTAACTTTGGGTCAGTGAATTAATGTGTCATTAAGATAGAAGAAGGGGTTTCTGATAAGAAAGAGAGAGCTTGAAAAGACTGAAACAACAAGTTAAGTCAGATGAGGTCTAAACATGTGTAGATGGGGACGGGCTGATACAGTAACAACACTATTGTCTTCCTCAGACTAAAATGAAGTTTTGAGGTTAAGTCTCTTCCCTAAAAGGACATCCTGAAAGCAAAAAAAAAAACCATATATGTCAACTAATTGAACACTTGTAGTTTTGATTGTTTGTTGTCACAATTGAAATGGGTTTTTAAAACCTTTTTCAACATTGAGTTTGACACAAAAAAATTTGACTGGCATTAGGTAATAACACTGTTTCAATCTGGCTCTTCTTGTCAGGCTCTCTCACCGGCCACCAGAGGGAGCCCTGGATGTTCATAATCAACCTTATTAGGGTCACCTGAAGATGATTCGTGATTCCACACATCTGTGCACCCTGCCATCTATCTGAGGGCAATCACCCCGGTTGTACCATCCCTTCCAGCCAGGTAACCCTGGTTGCCTGACCATGTTTGAACTTTGTTATTATTTGAACTTTTGAAATCCTGAGTTAATCCTATGCCCTTTGCTTTACAGACTTACGTGAATTGAGTTAACAAACCTTGTTTGAAATTCTGTAATTGGGTCCTCCTCCTTCCACATCCGTAAAACACTGCCACTACCCAGCATAAATATGAGGTTTTTTGTCCTCAATGCCACTAAAATCAAGTTGCTTCATGGTAATAATAAGATTGTGAATTTGCAACATTTTCATATTCTCATATCTGAAATGTTCTCGTGATATTTTTACGTATTTACTCACAAACTAAAAATAAATGGTCCTAAATGAACAATTGACATCAATGGCATGAGAACATGATAAAATCCTCTTTATATTAATACAAAATGTTCTATTTAAAAAATGTCAGTTTTGTAATCAGCGTAGTTCAAAACTAAATTGGAAACAATGACCTGTTTAAATAAACAATAACTGGCATTTAGAATGGAATAATGTAATAGGAAGGTTAAGTGATCTGCTCTTAAATCCCTAACACTGTCTCTTGTTTCTAGCTGATGTTGTTATGCTAAAGTATTTTTTCATAAATTGGTAATCATTCAGTAAAAGTGATGTTTCTTTTAGCACTAAACGATGAAACGGAATAAATCCTCTATCTGATCTTGATGTAATATTTTAAATTTGTGGTGACTTTTTGTAACTGGGTATAATTGTGTTGAGAAAAAAAACTAATCAAAATAAATGGATTTTAAAAAATGTTTTTGTTAAGATGTGGCATTTAAATCAAATTTTAACACCCCAAAATTTTTCTTCATCTAATGGAGGGTTAAAAATTTTTCATAAACTCTAGTTGCTTTATTTATGTGTGAATTACAGTATGTGTTCATTAAATTTGAATGTCTGTGTTCATTCTGCAAATATTTTGCTGAACAAAATTTTTCAACAATTCCTTTTTAAAAATATGAGAAACACTGTTACCATAGTTGGAGAGGAAGACTTATTTCTCACTTTTATCTTTATTTTTTTCTTCATTTTGCTTTTCTAATTTTCTGAAATCATACTACAATTTTAAGGCTTGATTTGGGGTGGACTGACTGGGATTTTTAACTTCTATCAAGCTGTGTCTGAACAAGGAATCCTTGTGCAGTAATTATAGATTTAAGTAAATTAGACCATATTTTGATTGTATTAACTAAAAACGTGGCTGGGGCGTAGATTTATATTTCAGGTTTCAGTGTGTGTGCACCTCGGCTGCTTTTTGTGTGCAGCAGATTTGATCTGATGAACTAAGCTGCTCTTCATGATGACCAGCTCTCGCTGATTATTAAGAAAAACGAATGTAGAATTTGCCATTGTGGCCCTTTGAAGTGTGGGTAATTAGCTCTAATTTATCATCGTCTATGCATGACTGTGAGATTGCATCTGGGAGGCCAGACATTGAAACACACCTCTGACATAAGTATCATATTCCCTTGTAATTCTGAAATTACTCTCTTCAAACTTGAAATTTACATAATGAACCATTTTTCCATTCATTTACAACTCATTAATATAAATTTGAGTCACATTTATATGTGGTTTTCACTTTTTCTTATGATAGAACACTTTTAACAAAATATTTAAGGATTTTTAGAGCCTTTTTTTTTTTGATGATCCATCTTGTATAATTTTTTTTTTTTTTTGCATTGATAACTTTTTTCTGGTTTCAATTTCTTTCTGATTTTATTTCTTATTTTTGAGAATTTTTTTTTTTTAATTTTGCCAAAAGTCCACATTATAAGGATGTGTGTTACATCTTATTTACTTGTGCATATTTGTGGAAAAATAGAATGACATTTTTATCAATTAGCTTAAATAAAAATGGTAAGAAACTAAATAATTCACATATGTTACTAATTTATGAGGCAAAAATTATATTAGCCAACACACACACAAACACACACACACACGCACGTATGTCTACATATTACAATAATAATCATTCCTTCACTTTCCCACTCTCCCACTAAACACCAGAAAATCCTTTGGTGCCATTTTTAAATGTTCTGCAAAGTCTGGAATAAAACCATCTTCTTTTACTCTGCGCCTCGGCATGTGTACGCTTTAGGGGATTTTATGTGATATTATAATTCCAGAAGCATCTAACTCCAGTGTTGTGAAGATACAGAGCATCATGGAGGGTTGTAATGGCTGCATTATTACTCCTCTTATTGTGTCTTAATTGGTGGCATGTAATTATCTACTAATGCAGCGAGGGCTATTAAAGAGACTGAGACCTGCTGATCAGGGAATTAAAGACAGTCACACACACACCTACAGACACACAGAGATATTTATTGTGCTTTAAATTCTATTTTGCTTTTAACTAAAAATCAGAGACGTCCAGCAGAGAAAGTGTGTTTATGTATGTGAGCAGCTTGGTTAGAGCTGAAAATTATTGAATTATTGGATTCAGAAAAACTGAGGGAATTTTGATAAAAGCACTAAAGCAAAAAAAAAGTGGTCAAAATAAAATCAAATAGCAAAAACTTGTTGAGGAAAGAATAATTGTTTTGTTGCTCATTAATGAAAGACAAATACGATCTCATTTTGTACTCCCACACATCTCCTTCTCTAGTGCATCTCAATTATTTGTTCAGAGACTGGTGTGACAATGGTGTCGGCTATGGGAGCCTTTTGGATGCTAAACAGGGAACACGAGGTTAAATATAAGTCATTTTCAGTGGGATGGACCTCAGGCTTTGTACCGCTGAAGAGCTGAAGCTTCAAAGGTTCATTAAAACAGAGCAAACAAAAGAGCAAACTTGATCCGACCTCCATGTCTGCTTTTGAAGATGTAGAGCTGCGGACCAGAGTGTTGACTCCACATATCCATCACATGAAGATCACACAGATTTCTCAGAGACACAGCATATGTCAGACCATATAGCCCACTCGAAAACATCTCAAAAAGCCCTCACAGCATTGACAAAAACTTAGAATAATTCTTTCGGGTATAACGTTTTTATCTGTCTGGCTTCTACATTTTAAATTTAAACATCTTAATTTTGAGTCTAAAAAGAAGAAAATCTGAGTACTTTTTTTAAAATGTTTTTTTCTTAATTTTTCTTTTCATGATTACATGTTTGTGTGGAATAAAAATGTTCCAAGTTAAACAACTTCTTTCATCATTTTATGTTCACTAAAAGAAAAAACTCAGGGTTTTTTTTTTTTTAGAAAATAGTAAAGTATTAACAAATTAATTTAGACTGCTCATTTGTTACTTATTACTCATAATTGGTTAAAAAAAACCTATATTTTGCTTGACTCAAAATAATGCTAAACGTAGATGGTTAAGCAGGTTTTAAATATCGGTTTCATTGGTAGTTCACAGTAATAACAAGGTTTTATCAACTCTTTGTTGATAAAACAAGGAGTTGGGGTCATGATGTACGGTTAGGACAATTCCAAAAAAAAGTACCACACCAAATATTCTGTTTGAACTTCTTTATAAATATCTTCAGATAAATACTGTTATAATACAAGCATGACATGTCCAGTGCACTGCAGTAACACACACAAAGTGCAACAGGCCTAATTGATCATAAATATGTTTTAAAAAGCATGAAGGCCTGCTCGCTCTGCCACAGGTTACAGGGAAATAAGCAAAAATAGCAACAGTTTCATAGTTGCATTTGGAAAGAATTTCCGACTGTTCGTCTAAATGAAAGCTGTCTTTGGATTTAGCTTCTCTTCTTCTTTGATTGTATTTTGGTGCCACTTTGTGTGGCAAATGCCCTTGCAAAGTGTGCAAATATTTACAATTTATCAGCATTGAATTTAAAAAAAAGGAGAAAAAAACCTATCACATTTTCATCATTTTTACAAATGTCTCTTTGTTGCAATGGATTTAAACTTTATAATATTTATGATTTAACTTTTTTTATTATTATTATTATTCACAATATTCCATATTTTACCCGCTTAGGACAGAAGGAGAGCTGGGTGAAGAGTGTTTCCTTTTCCTTCTAGCAGATCACTTTTCTCTCTCACTGAAGCTGGAGAGCAGAGTTGAGCTGGACCAGACAAACCAGGCACTCCACCAATGGATGGAGTTGGTTTTATTGGCACCGGGACTGCAGGCAGAGTTTGCCCGTTGGCACTGTGATACAGGCCTTTAGCTGCAACACTGAATGGTGCATACTCAGATGAAGCTGTTGGAACTGACATCCCACTCATGGACTCAGACAACATTCCCACGTGGGGCCACATGGAATTAACCATGCTGCTGAGCTGAGGGGGCACGGGGTAGCCAAGGTGGTGCATGACTGAGGTAAGAGGAAGCCCGCTGGCTACCACCCCTTTGTAGTCCCTTCCTATAATATTCTCAATCGCAAATGGATGTTTGAAACCACCAGGCTGGGCGCAGGTGATCCCACTGTAACCTTGGAAATGCGGGAGGCGACCCATGCTTGTCGGAGAGGCTGGATGGTCACGATGAACACCTGGTGCGCCCAGTTTACTGCCCGCATGGTGATGAGGATGGAAGTAGTGCATCATCGGAGAACTTTTACAGGTGAGATGTTCTGCACGAAGAACTTTAAAGCGTTTGCGTCTCCTTAGGAAGCTGCCGTTTTCAAACATGTCACCACAGTCCGGGTGTAGAGCCCAGAAACTTCCTTTACCGGGCTGATCAGGCCGCCGGGGGATCTTAATGAAGCAGTCGTTGAAGGAGAGGTTATGACGCAAAGAATTTTGCCACCTCTGGGTGTTCTCTCGGTAGTATGGGAAACGATCCATGATGAACTTGTAAATGTCACTAAGAGGCAGCATCTTCTCAGGTGAGTTTTGGATCGCCATCGCTGTCAGAGAAATGTAAGAGTATGGAGGTTTTTGGTCGCTGTAAGAGTTTTTTCCAGGACGGGGCATGACTGCAACTTTCAGATTAAAATTTAAATTAATAACTAAATAATTATTATAATTCAGGTGAAACTTTTACAGATCTGATTCAGTTTTAACCTCAGTCTCCATCTGATTTTTCTTTCACAAAGTTTTGAGCCATCAGGTTATAAGAGAGACCACACACAAAAAATCAAAAATGATTTAACATTAAGACCCGTCGTTGATAAGATAGATCCTTTAGATGTTCTTTCATCCAGAAAAGAAGTTTTTCAACGCCTCTTTGCAAAATTACGCTCTTCAAAGCTGTGCGTAAAAGTCAGCCGCCGTGCGTAAAAGTCAGCCGCCGTGCGTAAAAGTCATCCGCCACGCGTAAAAGTTGCCTTGTGAGTTGACTTTAGGTTTGCTGTTGGTATAGGATGGGTCTCCTCTCCTAAGGTGTGATGTTCCTTCTCACGGAGAGCTGTTTTTGTTAAGACCCCCTCTCATATCTGTCATACAGACACTTAGGGGGCACGTCTGGAGAGGGAGGTGTTGCGTTTATGAGGGTAAAGTGCGTCCTTTTGGAGTGTGTGTGCGTGCGTGTGTGTGTGTATGTGTGTGTAATGAAGTGAGAGGAGGGGCTCATTTGTTCATAATCTGCTATTTTCCAATCAGAGTCCTTTTCAAAGCACACACAGACACACACACACACAGACACACACTCACATGCACACACAAATCACACATGCACAAAACTAAGTGGCAGTCAAATATTTCAATTTAGTTCAAATTAAACACTTTTCTGTTTTTACTCACTTTTTAAACGTAAGTGATTTCTTTTTTTGGAATTTTTTTTTTCTGTTTGCCCTTGACCTCTCAAGGAATCAATCAATTAAGAATTAATTATTGCCATTGTTAATTAAAATTAAGAGACTAGGAGTGTGCAACATCAAACATAACATTTGTCAAAATAGAATAAAAATATATTCAGAAATTTTTCTAAAGATGATCTAATTTCCTCACAAGTTCTTAAATAATATTGAAATCCCCAACATATTTCAAAGTAATATTATTTCTTAAAAGAAAACCAACCATTTAAATTTTGCACCGACAGAATAAAAACACATTTATTTAGATTTTTTCTCTCTCATTTGACTTTCGGAGTAAAAAGGTGGTGAAAGAAGATCCAGTATAAATACAACCTCTTTGTTAAATTTGCTTGGTTGCACTTTCAGACTTTGCCTGCCATAAATCATTGTTTTCCTTTGCGCTTCCTCTGCACTCATTTACAACAAAGCATGCACGCTGATGTACACAATAACAACACAATTCACTGTTGTTGATTAATTGCTGAGAGGGGAGTCCGGTGGCTGTCTGTCTGTTCAAACACTCTCTGGTGAATCCTACAAGGATGTAAACAAACTTCATCCCCACACGCAGCCGAGAACAACAAAAGCTTCTCTCCTTCTTTGGATTTTTCTTTCTGGCCAGGTGTCATGACTGGGTCCTTGACGGCTCCTGTCTTCCACGGTGCCCCGGTAGGCCCTCGAATACATTACAATAATTAAGCCTTCCGTGATTTAGCCTCCTTAGAGAGACGCCCAACAATGTAATTAAGAACAAGCTCGCTGTATTTGCTATGAATATTCAAAACTGTGTCAATTAATTAGCGGCGTATCTCTCCTGTTACGTCCTGATCCTTAAAGCCCACTCAAAAGGTCAGCGGGGTCATCTGAGAGCATATTTTAAAGACATCATTTGAAATGAGTCTTAAGTGTCACATCACAGTGTGTGAACATCTCTCCATTTTAAAATTTATAGTTTTTTTTTGTTGTTTTTAGACCTTGAAAAATGACTTTTGGCAATCAGGTCTCAGAGGCCAAAGAAAAAAAGGAAAAGAAGATCAATATTAAATGTGTTTTCAGGATGGGGGCCGTTAAATAGACACCGTGACTGATCTGCATAACAAAATTAATTAGGTAGTTTTTGCATGCAGCAAAACTCCTGGACAAATAACTAGTTGTAAAGCACACCTTCTGGGCATATTGAACATATGCTGGAATTATCCTTAATTGACTAATTACATAAATTACTCATTAAGTTTACAGCACATCAATTATAAGAGATGTATCAATTAATTTTGCATAAATTACAAGAGGAGAGCGGTGGAGGGAATGAGGGTCGCCAGGAGGGGGTCCTCTCAAAGGTGGAGGCCTAATGTGTGTGTATGTGTTTGTGTGTGTTTGTGTGTGCAGGAGGGTCGTCTGTTTGTTTCCAGTCACTAATAATTATTTGTTCAGCTTAAGGGCAAAGATATTCTTTCTCTGTCTCCCTCTCGCAAAGTGTGGGGGTAAATGGCAATTATACTAATAATAATCTTAAAGACCCCTCTTCAAGTCATGAGGGGCGCATCGTCGCACAGAGGGCCATTAAAATCAATTAGTGGGGCCCTTTTGTTTTTCTATGGAAAATTAAGCTGGTTCGGGTCTTTATCCCGCTGCAAGGCTTATTTGGAATGAAGAATTATTTTGTGGTGAAACACAACAGATCTGTGACTTTATGGCTAGAAAAGAGAGAGCACACATGGAGCTAAGCTCATGCACATTTGGTGCGTAAAGAACCCTAAATGATCCAGATCTCAAGTAGAAAAGGTCAGTAATACATGTTTAGCATTCTTTAAAATCTTAAAAAGTAAAAGAAAAATTTACACAAACATATTTTGTCACATAAAAAAGAAAAAAAAAGTCTATCTTTTAGTCCACTGGTTAAAACTCTGTTGGATTAAAACTGGATTGTATGTCCTTATTTGTAAGTTTTAAATCTTCCTCATTGTTAAATCATTCTAATATGAGAATTTTTTCGGTAATAAAATATTACAATAAAGAGGATTTACTTTTATCAGTTGGAACCTCTGACTTGTTATTTGGGCAATCCTTGAGAAATGTTTTTGATGAAAATTTGTGTTTAATGTTAAATTAAATTTTATTTATAAAACTACACTCAGATAGAATTTGGCAAAAATTGCAGAGATAAAATACATAAAAAAGACATTTACACACCACTATTTAAAAAACTGCTTTTAAAAGGCATTGTGTTATAATTATAGAAAAAAAAAAAAAGCTCACACTTTCATATGCACATGCTATAATGATCCCATTATATACAGTAATTAAAACTTCTGTGAGGAAATAAAAACTTAAGAACCCAACGTACGCAGAGTTAGAAAAGTTATAATCACAGAGACCAAAACCACTCCGTGTAAATAGATGCATTGACATAAAAAACGTGATAAAAAAAGGGAAACTATAAAGAAAATAAAAATTGAAATATGATTAAAAAACAAATAAAAAAGCAGCAAAACAGATTTAAATACAGTAGATAAATCAGACATTTGTAGAACTCGGAAGTCAGGTTAAAATAAACAGAGTTGACAAACACAAACTAAAGCACGCTCTGAGAATAAGTCTGAAGGGTTTTGAGCTTGTTATTTAAAAAATGAACAGATAGTAGGGTTGATAATAATTGCCTTTTTTTTAATAGATTCTGACTTGTTTTCCTACATCTTGTAAATTCCTTTTTTACTTTATAAAGTAAAAGTTATCAACGTGAAGATTCAAATTCAGACTTACTATTCAGTATAAAACTGACATGATGAAATTCAATCACCAGTAAAGTCGCCGTTTGGTTCACCAGATTAGTCATTTGACTTCCAATCTGATCACAGATGTTCTCTTTTCTTCTGCTTTATAGTCAATTATGTTATTAGTTGGAAAGTATGATTTATCGCCTGGACCGGTCATCGTTTCAATAACCTCTGACCGTAAAAGTAGCTGAGATGACCGCTAGCATCACTGCACCAATATGGCAGAGGCAGATGTCAGCTGATTTATTCTGGAGATAAAAAAGGAGCAAATGTGCAAAAGTTTCGTTTTGTTTGGTTTTCTGAACCCTTTATTCCTAATGAGGTTGTGGGGGGTTGCCGGAGTCTATCCCGGCTGATTTCAGGTAGAAGGATACACTCCGAACAGGTCACCAGTCTGTTGAAAGACCACACACAGACAACCATCCATACACCCTGACTTTCCTTCCTAGGGGCAATTTCATAGTGGACAATCAAGCTAACATGTATGGTTTTGGAGGGTGGAAGGAAACTGGAGTATTCGGAGAAAACCCACGCATACATGGGAAAACATGCAAACTCCACACAGAAAGGCCAGGTTTACCCCCACTCCTGGACTTTAACACCTGACCCTCTTGCTATGAGGCAACTGTCCTAACCAATGTGCCACCGTGCAACATCTGCAAAAGTGTAAAACAAAAAAATGTTCAGAGTGTATTGTGACTGTCTCTCAAGTCTTTCATTTTCTGGATGGTTCCAGGAGCGACAGCACTTGAACAGAATGTCCAGATGGGGCCAGTGGAAATTAATGTGACACATGCTCTGTGAGGGGATTGATAACATCCTATTACTGGTGTGAAGTGCACCCCTGCTGGCTTTGACACTCCAAAACCCATATTAATAAAAAAAAAAAGAATCATAACTGTTTCAAACTACAGTCATGAATGGTTTCAGAACTGCCGAAAAGTTTATTTGGTGTTGTAGGGAAAACTGAATCAGAATGTTTGCAGTAGTTAGATTAATCTTTAACAAGAGTTTAGTGCATAGTTTTGATTTTAATTTTGATTTGATTTTAATTTAACATTAAACTTGTGCTTTTTTTTCAATTTCTGTGACATTTCTGCAGACTTCACACCTTTTGGCATAATACTGCCATCAACAGGTGATGGATTGAGTTGCAGCAGTTTTAAAAATTATTTTTGGGATTTGACATCACACAAAGATAATAATCTGTAAAGAATTTTTTAAACTTGATTTAATGGCTTGCTGTTCACACACAATGACAGTTTTTTTAAGCACAGACCAGCCACATCAGCCATATTTAATTTTCACCTAGACATACTCATGTACATTACTGCAATAAATAGTAATTTTATGTACAAATACAATTTAGTATTATTAACTTCTGGCTTTTGTTTTGGTATTGATGCCGGAGAAGATCCTCGTGTCTGACCACAATGACATATATGCCTTGCATCATGCTGAAAGCTGCCCGGGCTGCTGATACTGAAGGCCCAACCTATATTACGTCTTCCAGAAATTCATCCCGTTTTTTCTTTTTTTTGTATTTTTCTGTGAACATCTAATCTTTTAAAGGGTTATATCTGATAACATCTTAATGCTACACCAAGCCAGTAACTCATTTTTCTGTTAAGTGACTTGAATACTCCACCAGGCCATCCAAATATATCATATGCTCCAGTAGATTTTGTTTCATCTTATCCGTAACAGAGTTGCAGGGGGTGCCGGAGTCTATCTTGGCTGATTTCAAGCGAGAGGCAGGGTACAACCCAAACAGGTTGCCAGCCTGTCGAAGGGCCACACATTCACAACAATCCACACAAACCCATTCTTAGGGACAATTTCGTAGCAGCAAGTCAACCTAACATGTATCTTTTTGGAGGGAGGGAGGAAACTGGAGTACCCCAAGAAAACCCACACATACATGGGGAGAGCATGCAAATTCCACACAGAAAGGCCAGTGTTGCAAGCGTCATCCCTCCCAAGACTCAGACCCCGACCATCTTGCTGAGAGGTCACTGTGCTAACCACTGCGCCACCATGAAACCCTGCTCTGTAGGTATTCTTTGTATTTTTTCACATTTCTAGTATAAAAAACATAATATATTGCTACTTTTTCAATTTTCAGATATTATTGTCATATTGAATCTTCACTAATGCTAACATTTTCCCTAATAAATCATAAAAATATTTCAAATTATCCAATAAACTGGTCACACTCTGCTGGTCCATGTCGGTCTACATGATGTTCTACCTTATTGCAAAGACCTAACATGTACAAGAAAATGAAGGCTAACTTGTGTACCTCTATATTAGTGCTGCTGATTCACAGAGACAACACAGATATCCATTAGACCTATGTATCTGGGCACCTGAGTAAAAACATCAGAGAAAAAAAAACAACCCCAGCATGCATTAGAACATGAGTCAGTCATTTTATCAACATCCGCATTCATGTCTTTCTGCCTTAGTTTCTTTTAAAGTAAAGTGAACTTGTTTGGATCATAAAAACAAGGACATTCCAGTACTTCCACTCAGTTTTCTTTTGTTCATCTTGTCTTTCTTTCTACAGCTCAAATATCAGGACAAACCATTGTAAAACAGGTAAGACATAAAAGAACATAATCCTGAGTTTTTCGGCTTCACATTAAAGACTTGTTTTTTTTTTCCACCAAAACTAAGAGGCTAAATTTTGGGCAAGGTTTGTTTTCTCCCGACATGTTCAGGAATACCTTCAAAAGTATGCAGACAGAAATATGAATTGGTTTCAGGGGAACTCAAACAAAAAAAAAGTCTTTCAGAGTTCTGTTTTTTCTTTATATTCAGTTAAAAACTTTATGTTTCTATTCATCTACAAAGAGACAAGATGATCCACTAAAGGAAGAAAATTAGATCAAACATGAACGGTATGTGTTTATATATGTCCATAAAGAAAAGATAAATTAAAAAAAAAAAAGTTTTTTGAAACGATGAGAGAAACAAACCTGTATATGATTGGGCATTTTTTTAAAATACACAAATTAGCCAAAGCTTAAACTTTAAAAGAAAAAAAACTACTATGAAAAAAATTATATTTTTGAAGTGTTCATACACCGAAAATACTAGCTAGATCTATTTCATTTCGTCTTCTGAATCGCCCATTCTACTAACTAACAGGGTGGCAGGGATGCCGGAGCCTATCCTGGGTGAGTTGATGCGAGAGGCAGGTCGCCAGTCTGTCGCGGGGCCACACACACAGCCATCCAAACACACACATATTCCTAGGGGTAATTTTAAAGCAGCCAATCAACCTACACTAACATGTATGTCTTTGGAGGATGGAAGGAAACCGGAGTACCTGGAGAAAATCAAAACCAAAAATCATTGCAGCGTCCCAATAACTGCGGACACCGCTCTAAACTGCCTCCAGATCTCTCGCTTGGTCCTCCTAAACACACCCACAACTACTTCACCTCCTTCACATGGGCCTAAACTGATTTTGTGGCAAGAGGGAGCACTCTAGCTTTTTCTGATCGAGCTCCATGCTTTTGGAAGTACTGATTTCCTTCTGGCTCTATTAAGCCAACAGAATCCCATCCTCTGCAAAAAGCAAAGTCCTGGTTCTGAGGTTTTTAAACTGGATCCCACCACCACCTTAGCTGAGTCTATAAATTCAAGCAATGCAAGTAAATAACTGAAAGGGCAGGCTTGGCAGAGCCCAACTCTCACTATCCTACCCTCCACCACCAATCCGAACCAAGCTCTAGGACCGGTCATGAAGAGACCACACAGCTTGTAGCAGAGGTTCTACTACTCTGTACTCCATGTGCACAGCACATTGGAGTCTGAAAGGTGTACAATCATACGTTTGCTCCAAATCTACCAAACTCATGTTGACTGGTTTGGTGAACTCTCGCAACCCCTCAGAAACGCTACATTCAGAACAGAAATCACATTGCTAATCCTCAATCCAATGGTACATTGTCCTGTCAACCCTCCCTTTAGAAACTCAAATGAACTTTATCAAAGCCGGTTGTTGCAAAATGATCATTTTTCTATGTTGTCAAAATTTTAACTATATATGTGATGAATTAAAGACAGACAAGGGGGTCAATTTGAAGAACTGACCACCACAATAGTCCCCATTGTGACTTTTTCCCCTTCAAATAAACACAAATGAGTTTTTTAAATGATTTTTTAATTGATTTGAAAAATGGTTGAATGATGGTTCAGTTTTGATTAAAATGCCAAGACAGATTTTTGAGAAATCATATTTAACTGGAGGGCGGCAGGGTAGCGTAGTGGCCTCACAGCAAGAAGGTCTGGGTTCGAGTCCTGGGTGGGACGAGGCTTGGAACACTGGCCTTTCTGTGTGAAGTATGCATGTTTTCCCCGTGTATGCATGGGTTTCCTCCCACCTCAAAAATCAAGTTAGGTTGATTAGCTGCTATAAAAGAAAATTGCCCCTGGGAATGAGTATGTGTGTGTGGCTCTGCGACAGACTGGTGACCTGTTCGGGGTGTCCCCTGCCTCTTGCCTTGAGTCCACTGGGATAGGCTTCCGCAACCCCGTTAGGGATGGATATTTAATAGGTGATACATGCTCCCCCATAACAGTATGAAGATCTAAGTGAGCATTTAATTCAGCATTTTTTCTTATGATTTGTCAAATTCATTTTGAATTCAGGAACAAGATAGATGGATTGATGAATGGAAGCAGGGGTTACAGATGATCTGCAGAGCTCATGTTTGTGAGATCATGAGAGGATCTGAAATCCACACTGACACACGACCGGCAGTGAAAGGGTGTGGCAGGTACGTGATGTCGGAGAGTCACAGTAAACACCGTCCAGGCTCTCACTGAGATCTGATCTCTGCGCACCTTCTACCGCACTCATCTCCTCTTCCTGCCGTCACACCCACTGCTCTGCACTGTGGGTTCACCCCACGAACAGGGGGAGGATCGACCATCAGCTCACACAGCCAGCAGTGCTGCAGTGTGAGCGCAGCAGGAGGCAACACAGAAAAATCACATACACACACACATATACATAGAAGCGAGTGGAACTTGGTGTGTGTGAAGAGATTTGCGGCGCAGCGACGCAGGCCGACATGGAGGAGTATCTACGGAGTGTCCAATTCAGATTGGGGGTGAGTTTGAATCTGATGATGAAATGAATGAGATCATGATGAGAAATCATGAGGATGAGGAAACATCATGATCTCATGTTCCTGTTGAATCTGCGCACCTAAAAAAATCCTTTCTCTAAGCACCTGTAGAGTGTCAGTGATATTAAAGGAGAAAATGCTCCAACACATTGTGTTACAAGCAGTGTGTGTGTATATGATGAGTGTGTGTGTTTGTGCATTTCAATGAGCAGCTGATTCCTGGTGAAGGGAAGGCGTGACATCAACAAGTTTCAGCCAGAGGCTCTTCTTCATTTCAGCCTTCTCTTCTTTTTATCTGGCTTCTATCCTTCCTCCTACTGCCTATCCATTTTCCTCCTCTTTGGCTTCCTTCTACCTTCTATTTCTCTTCTTACTGCCTTTCTTTTTATCTTCTTTTTGCCTCCTGTTTCTCTTCTATCTACCCTCTCTTTCTTTTCTTGTTGAATTCATACTAACTTCTGTCCCTCCACTTCGGTCTTTCTTTTTGCCCTCTTTATGATTTCTATTTCTCTGTCTTCTTTCTAGCACAGTGGCCTCACAGCCAAAAGGTCAGGAGTTTGAGTCGAGGGCGAGGCTTTGGAACTGTCTTTCTGTGTGGAGTTTGCGTGTTCTACATGTGTGTAGGTGAATTTTCTCTGGGTACTCCAGTTTCCTCCCACCCTCCAGAAACAGGCATGTTAGGTTGATTGGCCACTGTAAAATTACCCCTAGGAATGAGTAGGTGTGTGTGTGGCCCTGCGACAGACCGGCAACCTGTTTGGGGTGTACCCTGACTCTCACATTGAATCAGTTGGGATGGGCTCCGGCACCCCCGCAACCTTGCAAGGGATAGACGGTTAAGAAGAATGCTGAAAAAAATGCTGACGCTTAAGACTCTCTTCTTTCTAGCACAGTGGCCTCACAGCAAGAAGGTCAGGAGTTTCAGTCCCAGATGGGAATGAGGCTTGGAACACTAGCCTTTCTGTGTGGAGTTTGCATGTTCTCCCTGTGTATGCGTGGATTTTTTTCTGGGTACTCTTGTTTCCTCCCACCCTCCAGAAACATGCATGTTAGGTTGATTGGCCGCTATAAAATTGCCCCTGAGGGTATGTGAATGGTTATGTGTGTGTGTGGCCCCATGACAGACTGGCGACCTGTTCGGGGTGTACCCTGACTCTCACATTGAATCAGCTGGGATATGCTCCAGCACCACCTGCAACAGTTCAGAAGATGAATGAATGTCTTCTTTCTACCTTCTTTTAGCCTTCTATTTCACATATTTGTCCTCAATCTGCCCTCTTTCTGTCACTCTATCTCCTCTTCATCTGCTCCCCTCTTCTCACATATCTTCTGCCTTTTTCTCTGTCTGCTGCTACGAAAGAATAATTTGCAAATAATGCAAATAATAACCGCTCTATAGACTTCCAGGTACAGTTTTGGTTTGTTTTAATTTGCTTTTTTTAAACGTATATTAGAGCTTGGCAATATGGCCTAAAATATAATTGCCAATTTTTTTACACTAAACTTAGTTTTCAGTTTTATTAGATTTTCTTTCAGCCCAATTTTGCTTGCGATTTTGAGCAAAAACGCTTGCTCAGCCAAAAATTCGCATCCCAGCCCATTAGTTTCTCACCTTACCCATGAATAGAGCTTATACTTCCAGCAAAGTGGGATTCTCACAATTGGTGAGAATTTTTTTCTTTTTCTTTACAATCTAATTTTTGGTATCTAGTTTTTTTTTTTTTTTTTTGCCAAAAAAAAACTCACATCCCACTGGAAAGCATTTACAGTTTAATTCTCTTATTTTGAGTTGCCTTCCTGAGGTCCATTAGTTTGACTCTTGTGTGTGTGAGATAGCTTTGCCTCACACTTAGCCAGTGTAAAAGACACACCTCATACACAGAGGAGTACTGTTATGGCAGAGTTTCTGCTTGTGCCTGAGCATGGCAGGAAAGCTTTCAGGAGCACATACTGAGAGGAAAGTATTGCTAGTCCACAGGAATAGAGTTTCTGTTTGGGGTTAGGAGTAGATGAGTCTCGTATTTTATGTGTTGCAGCTGAATGGGTCACCAACATAACTACAGAAATGTAAATTTTCCGCAAACAGTTATCACAACTTTTGTTATTTTTATCAAATGAATTATGGACATATGAATATTTTATATTTTCTAATGGAAAAATTGGTTTGAACAGTGAATAACTCTGTTGTCTCACAGTTAGAAGGTTGCCGTTTAAAGCTTGAACCAGTCGAAGCATTGAACACTAGCCTTTCTGTGTGGAATTTGCATTTACACCCCTGTGTGTGTGTGTGTGTCATGTTCTCTCTGTGACTTCCCATTTCTTCTCACCCTCCAAGGACAATCCTGCTAAGCTGATTGGTCACTCTATCTTTTGCAAGCAGGTGTGTGTTTAATTAAAAACCTGCACAACTTAATGCTGTGCAGGTTCTTCAAGTTCTTCATTTTAAAGAAGAACTTCTTTAAAATGAAATGGTTGCTTTTTATGTTGGATGTTTTTGGTGTAAACACTGTGACTGTTGCAAAGGAAAAGAGATGAGAGGTAAATCTGTAGATCAGAGAAGGACAGACTAATTGAGAGATAAGGACAACTGATGAGTGCGGTGGTGGTTCAAGATAAAACGTTACACATGTCCATTTCCTTTTGTGCACACATGCACATTTTATCTCTCTCCTATGGCTCTTTAGTATAAACTTTGATGACTCACTATTCTGCTGACCATAATCTATCACTGCCATTCTCCTTGCGTGTCTTTCGTCTCCACTCTATGGATGGCCATGATCCAGAACACCCATACGTCTAATTGGCCTGGCTCTCTGTACTCAATGAGCCTATCTCTTCTCTCACCCCATTTTCTCTCTACAGCTCTTCATCATTCAGCATAAAGCTGAAGCAATGCGCTGAGTGTTCTTCCAGCAACTACCCTGCTCAAATAGCACACATGTGCAGGCACAGAGAGGCTTTTACCCCGCTTAGACTGGCTTCAGTTGTTCACATTGTGCTTACACGTCTCGCTTTTCATCCCCCCGTGTATTTAAAAAAATGTCATGTAATTGCTACTCACACCAAAAAAATAAAATGAATCTAAATTAACTTTGATTTCTCAAAGGGGGGTTTATGCAAATACAACTTTTCAAAGGTTCTACCATGTTTGAATGCTATTCCCACTTTAAAAGCACACCTAAAAGGGTTTTCTGTTTCATTCATGCATGGTTATGCATGTTTCAGTCATTTCCGAGCTCACCCTTTCAGTATTCATATGCTGTTCAAACGCTAGAATATTCTTGGCCATGGATTTTGTTCTCCACGACGCCCACATCCTATTGTAAACAAGAGGTGTTTTTCCAGCAGTCTTGTGCTCTGCTCATGCACAAGTCCCCCTCGACAGGAAGTGCAAATCTATGTAGATACACCAAAATACTATGAATATGCACTACCTTGCTTGCTTGCTTGTAGAATGTCGCGAGATACCAGTGTTGGTATATTAAGCCTAACAGGGAACCGAAATCCTCTGTGATTTCAAAAATAAAAATCGACCATTGCTCTGGTCATTGCTCTAGAGTCCGACCAGAGAGATTGCTCGGCCGTAGCCAGCACCCTCTCTCTCTGAAATCAAACCCTTGCTAACTTGATACGCTCTACACTGTATTTACGGCCTTAAACAATATTTACACTGCCTTGCACATACCGTTGAGGTGGAATTAGACAGGGAGCAAAAGGATGGGAGCGAATTTACAATGTAAAAATAGAAGGGAAATTTAATATTTTTTTAGCAAATATTTTTTTGCATTTTTACATTTTTTTGCAAAGAAAGCTGGTAGCTTAAAGTCACTCAATTGGGGTTTATGAGCCCCAAAACATTCATTTTAAAACATAACCTACCTATTTTTTAGAACATTTAATAGTGCTGAATTGTATCAGGACACACTGAAAGATGTAATTTAAAATTCATAAAAGTTACAGATAAAAATATGAGATAATTTTTTGTTTCTAACTTTTCACGTGGATTTAAAATTTTCAAGTTCATAAATAGTAGCATCACAAATTTTTTGCTATATTAAATTTGAAAAAGGGATTCATATGCATCCGCACCGTTGACTGCAAACTGGCCAATATGCTCCATTTTAAAGTCGTGTTTGACCAGAAAAGGATGTTATAGAGCTTGTCCAGAGGATGAAGTGTTGGAGTTGGATGTGGTAAAACAGGGCGGGGGAGCACTCAGACTGGAAGATATCAGATGGCTAAAACATGCTCATGTACACACACCAGCAGTCTCCTGTTGCAGTGGAACAGACACTGGCCTTTTCCCCTGCTAATGCTTCACTTCCTCTTCTCCAGCTTACTTGTATTGATTTATTCACCCTCTACTCCTCCTCTGAAGAAACTAGTCTCCCTCACTGACCTCCTCTCATAAACCTCCATATTCCTGCCTCTCATTAATTTGTATTTTTTTTGCATCTTTATTATTTTTTTCCTTTTTTTAAAAATAACTACTACCTTTCATCCTTACTTTTCTTAGGAAGATTCACCTTCAGGACTTGTAGCTCCTCTTTACCAAATAAAATTTCCAAAATGTATTTTATATATTGACAAGTAAGCTTAAATTACAGTGGAAGAATATACTTAGTATATCATTAAGAACTCACAAGCATGAGTAATTCTCTTGATACGTGTTATTTTTGGGCATTTCCAGATACATCATAATCCTATTTGTTAAACTGATCTACCACTTTTAGGACTCGCATACACCCTTATGTGCAACAAATACTTTTTGAAACTTCAAATCAGTTAAAATGGCTTTGAGATGGAAAGCTCTGGATAAATCTGTCAGTTCTGATTTGCCCCATCTGGGTGCATTCAGTGTCTGACTGTGGAGAAAGAGCAGAAAAGACTTCACATAACTCTTTGTTGCTGCAAAGCTGAACACCCGCTCTGCCGTGCTTGCTTTGCTTCATTGTAGCATCTTACAAACCAATTAAGATGAGCTACAGATAGATGTGATGTTCGTTCTATCCACATTTTGCTCAGTGATTAATGGTGCATGCTGCAGGCCGGCTTTGCACGATTGGTGATTCAGCTTGTCTTTTTTAGATTAAACTGTAAAGATTGACAGACTCTGCAGCTTTAGGTGGTTGTGGGAAGTTTATTTGAAATGACTAAAAATGAAAATTGTTGTTTTTTTGTTTTTTGTTTTTTTGTATAATTTTCTTTAGTACTGATAAATGCATTTTCTGGGAGTCTTTTAATTTGTACTTTCTACATAATTATTCTGTAATCAGCACCAGATTTCTCATCAATACTCTCATTTCCTGCATTTTTTCTCATCACTTCTCTCAAAAAACCTGTTATTCTAAAAAAAGTTAAAAGATTTGTTTGATTATTTACAGTTTTTTTTCTGTTTTCATCACCAGCGTTTCTCATTTTTAAAAGTTCTCCTTGTAAACCATGTGCTGAACCAGGCGGCACCGTGGTTTTATTATTAATTCATATGATGGTTTTCGAAATGCTGCAGTCATCCAACACAAACGGGCTGGCTGAGAGAGGTTCGACTGATATTTTATACTCTATGTCAGATAGTGGATCAAACAATGATGTACGATCAACTCTGACAACTGCTGCCTCATTTATATTTGGATAAACAAAGATCGTGTGTCGAAATAATTTCTCAAATTGTGTTTAGAATAAAAAATGAGGACACAATGTTTATGATTGCTTGTGTATTTCCAGGCGCTTGGATCGGAGGATCACGTCCATGCTGTGTTAGGTGGACCAGAACCAGATGTTGATACAGTGGCCGCAACACTGTGTTTGGCACTGCACCTCAGCCAGGTATAATGAGACCTACCTGTGTATTTTTCATTGTCAAGCTATGTTAACAAGTTTTATTGATATTTTAAATGCAAGTTACTGTGGAAGTGGTTTGAGGGGAACTGAGAAGGGTCTTGGAGTTGTCATTGCATGTAGAACTTGTATTCACCACATATTACACAATGTACCAGATTATTATCCATCTCTATCAGTTATTAAATAGGGGGTCCTTTGTTCAGTTGTAAGATACTTTTCGAACGTCAGGTTGCTCTCGGCCACTCATTTTGTTCTCGGCTGCACCCACATTCCGATTAAAGCAGGAAGTCTTTTTAGTGCATGTACTCTGCTTATGCTTGAACATAACAGGAAGCACCATTTTTATATAAACGTATCAAACGACGAATATAGAAAAGGGGTGCTCAATCAGTCAATCGTCGCCTATTGATAGTCCAAGGACTAATTCCAAGTCGACCACCAGGTGTGCAGGAGAAAAAAGGAAATGACAGGAAGTCAGTGTTGCCAACTCATCAACTTTGACGCAATTTTTAGCGAGTATTTAGACGCTTAGCGAGTATTTGGCGACTCTTTCCAAAAAAATCAAAAATCTCACAAAAATTTTTCTAGTGTTATTGGAGATCTATGGAGTTTGTGACGTGAAAACATGTTGTTAAGCCTGTTCTCAATGAGCAGCGCCTGGTGCTGCTGTGGCACATCTCTTTCCCAAAGCACTGCGTGTGTGTGGAATTTGTCTGTGTGTGTGTATGTGAGAGAGTAAGAGAGAGGGAGGAAAGAGAAATTGGTCTCTGTGTTTTGGAGAGAAACACAAAGGAAATTTGTCTGTGTGTGTCTGTGTGTTTGAGAGAGGGTGGGTTTTTGATGTAATATCTAATTGTTGTGTGAAAACAACAAAATGTATTGTGAGGGTAATTTTACTGCAGGCTGGAAACAATCTGTGGGGTTTGCAATTTGGACACTGGACTGGTGGATCACAGGAGGTTTGATTCTTGAAAAGTAGCGCTTGGGACAAAAAAGGTTGGGCACCTCTGATACAGAGGAACATGTACTTGCTTTGCTATCTCAATGCGTTTTACACTATATCTTAAACAATATTTAGGTTGTGTCATGAATACGTCCAGAAAGTGGGATTAAGCAGAGAGTAAGATTCTATTCATTATAGAATATAATATACTTTGTTTCTCCTTGAAGGAAAATTTGAGTCGGGTAGTGCAAACACCACGATGCACCCTCGCCCGATACATGTCTACTAACATGTACAGTATTTTAAGGGTATTTATTAATCTGTGAGCTCTGCATAGAAGTAAGTTTTCATAATGACTGATGTGAGGATGTGCACTGACATTGTTCCAGACTCTACATACATAAAATTATGTATAAACATATTTACTTCACTAGTTATTTCTTCCTTTTTAGTCAGCGTGCATGATGTGGCTGTAAAATGTGTTCTGGTTTGATAAGTGACCAGTGTTTTGTAATATGATATACACACTCATGCCTCATGTCAGTGAGAGCTTCTAATCATCTTTAGATGCTCTGAATGCTCAGAACAGCACATCACTTTTATCCAGAGATTTTTTTTTTCTGTCATCGCTCTGCAACATCATCCCTGAATAAATTTGTAATACTAATTTACATCAAAGTTTATTTATAGCTCTGTAACTTGATAAAAGTTATTCATTGAGTATTTTATTTCATTTTTATCTCATGAGCTCTCCGAATCGAAGTAACTTGCAATCTGTAAAGTAAACTAAGTTAAATCATTTGAAATTTGCGTATTGAATTTGGGCGTCATGTGTAGAAGAATACAATAATGTTTTAGATGGTAAAAATAAAAAAAATTACAGTTCTTCTCATAAACAAACTCTTCAGACTAGAAACCCAATCTTATTTTACTGTCAAATTAGTCATTTTTCCAGTAAATTGAATTTTTTAACCATCCTATTGATGGTGAGAATACGATTAAATTCATTCTGATTTGACACGTTTTGGCATTTTGTGTGCTAGTCATATAACACATAGATTTTGAGGTCAAATTTTGATTTACTTTAAATGTTTATGCCCATAAAAGTTAAACATTGTGCTTCTCCAAGTAGTATTTTGAATGTTTAATCCTTGTGCTACAGAAAGAACCAACAGGTGGAGTGTGTGTGCCGTTGCTGTGCAGCAAGCCATGTGACAGCGTGTTGCCTGAGGAGACCACACGGTATTTACAGAGAGTAAAAATTAGCGAGAGCTTGCTGCTCTGGCAGGATGATGTGGACCTTTTGAAGCTTCATCACACTGGCAAGCTTTCCCTCACACTGCTGAGAGACGGACTGCTGGACAGGTAAACAAACATAACTATGCAAATCAAGTCAGACCTTTGGACCCACATTCATGCAAATTTGATTTATTTTGATACCTAGAAGCAGTTTGAATGAACTTTTGTTTTAGCAAACTGTTGCTGATGAGGGCACATTAATACTTTATCATATCCGTGAATGACAGGTAATGTGCTGGTAAAATTACTTTCAGATTCTATAGAGAAGCAAAACTGCTAAATTATAAATATACTGTACAGTATAGTATAGTATGGGGCCGGGTCGCGGAGGCAACAGCCTCAGACGGGAAGCCCAGGCTTTTCTCACCCCAGCTGCATCCTCCAGCTCACCCGGAAGGATGCCGAGTCATTCCCTGGCCAGCGGGTCCGGGGTCTGCTTCTTGGTCTCCTCCCGGTGGGACGTGCCTGAAACACCCCACTAGCAAGACGCTCGGGGGGCATCCTGACCAAATGCCCGAACCACCCCATCTGGGTTCTCTCGACCTGGAGTATGAGCGGCTCCACACTGAGCTCCTCCCCGATGGCAGAGCTCCTCACCCGATCTCTGAGTGAGAGCCCAGCCACCCTGCAGAGGAAGCTCATTTTGGCCACTTGTATCCACGATCTGTATAAATATATAAATATGAATGTATAATAAAAAAAAAACCTTAGAACAATAAATGTATAAAAGTTTATTTTCGTTCCGTCGACTTCTGCTTATCCGGGGCCGGGTAGCGGGGTCAACAACCTCAGATGGGGAGCCTGCGCTTTTCTCACACTAGCTGCATACCCCAGCTCACCCGGAAGGATCCTGAGTCTGTACCCGAGTATAAAAGTTTGTCATTTTCAAAAATACAGTAATTGATGTTCACGTTTATATATTTGTATGTATATATATAGAAAAATTGAGTTTCCTCAGCCACTGGGGGAATGCTCTGTAATGGATCCCAGCCTAACATTAGTGATGGATTTTTGAAAGACTGCAAACAACTCGGAAAGTTTTACACTAAACTTCACATAGTTTCAAATGGATTTGATTCAAGAAAACTTGTTCTGTTTATCTGACAATTTGGACAAAGAAATAGCCACTGTAGTTTTTGACCTACTTAAAACTAATACTAAAACAAGAGGAATCGATCAGGACCTTATTCACAAATTGATCAATGACTGCTCAGGGACACAGTTAAGACTCAACCATAAATTTGACTCCGCTTACAAGAAGAAGAAAATGGATTGAGAAAAATAATGCTAACACATCAAACTTTCTGTGAATAAAAACACCAATAAATTAATGTGAAGATTTTTTTTTTTTACTGGAAATAAGAGGATGTATTTATTTCTTTTTCTAAATTTTTTCATATGCATGTCTATAGTTAAAATCTATGATTGTGGAGACGGTAGTGGTTAGACCGTTCGCCCGCGGATCGGAAGTTAACCGAAATTTCACAGGTTCGCATCCCACTGAGTGCACGTCTAGGGTCCTTGGAGAAGACACCTAACCCCCCGTTTCTCCCACCATCGGCGCCGTCATAGGTTGCAGCCTCCTGCGGTGTGATGCAGCACGCAAATTTCCCTGTGAGGGATTAATAAAGTATATTAAAATAAAATTTTAAAAAGTACATTTATTTCCATTGCAATTTATCAATGGGTTAATTTATTTTCTATAAGTACAATATGTGGCAGTTTTGCTGATGCTTGCCTGAGAAATGCATCACTTTTTGGATGCATATGCTCTACTCACCCTGCATGGGAGTATCTGTCACGATCAGTCAAATAAGTCAAAGTAATTTTCTCAAATTTTGGACTCTTATAAGTGGTATTTGTGGATCGCAACACTCATATATTGATGTACAGAGGAGGCGTTAGCTCAATGGTAGAAAGTCCATCTTTGGACCAGACGAAACCGGTTCAATTCCAAATGGACTAATGCCCAAGTATCCATGGAGAAGACACCATTGGAAGTAACTAGAGGTTACTCTCAATGGTGTCGAACGCACCAATAAGATGTTATAAAACCACTTTTTTTTCATAACTTCTAGTGCCGCAGTATTTTTTTTATCAAATTTCTCTTGAGAATGATGCTTTATCAAAAAAATTTCCAAACAACAACTTATTTTAAAAATCCCTTTGACTGAAAATATAAAGTTGTTCACATAATGATTTGGATTTTAAGATTAGGATTGTGTGTGTTTCCAGGCCTAATCTTGCATTACCATCGCAAAAATAGTTTGTATACAAATGACTCAGAATCCCACAGCTTCCACCATGATCATTCTGTAACCTTTCACCCATATCTCCAACCTCTCTCTCTTCTAGCTCTGACTACCACACACTTGAGCCGAGCATCCTGCGAGTGGTTCATCATAATGGTCTGCAGGATGCTGATAATGATGGGACACTGTCCGCAGTGACCACAGTCACCAGAGAGATTCTTCAAGAGGCAGCGGAGCATATCAGAGGAGCACTAGGAGATGTTCTCCGAGGTGAGGGAGGTGCCACGTGCCCCCTAGGGGGAGTAATGGAGCGATGAGGGAGGGCACAGACAAATCCGCTGACATGACTCGCTTAACACCCACCAGGAGAGATTGAGAAAGAAGGAGATGAGGGGTGGTGAATGTGAGTAAGGACGAGCTTGGAGAGTACCGTAATGGGACCGAGTTTGCTTTTGGTTGCCTCATCCATAACACACTCTTTATTATTTCCTAAGATGATAAAATAATCACAAAAAATGCAAAAATGTAAAAAAAAAAATTAAATATTGACTATGTATGCAGATGAGAAAATTAAGCCAGTGTTTTCTTACCATTTTCCTCCTGGTAATTAAACTGAACAAAATTATCCAAATTATAGTCAGAAGTGGGAGTAATACATCAATGTTTAATTGACCAGAATAATGCAGTGTGTAGTTGAATCTATACCTTAAATAGCTCCAGTCTGTAAAGGCTCAAAGGCTCAAAAAGTCGAACGTCCTTTGACATGTTTTGCTTATTTAATCCGTTTTGGATTTTTTTAACATTCACAAATCCCAAATAGATATTGATTTGTCTGTTTTTTTGTGTTTGTGTTTCATCAGAGGCCCTGCAGCTCCAAAGAGAAGCACTGTGGGTCAAAGATGGCTTTCATTCAGAGGAACTGGAGGAGCTCATTCGATCCTTGGAGGAATTTGGGGGTGTCATTATGGATCAACATGCCAAAGTGGACCAACAAGGTGCTTTTCACAAGATGAGAGTTATTTAAATGCAATGGAAATTAAAAAGCTCTTGTATGAAAAGTTTGATTTGGTTGCAATGTTGTGAAATGAATATTTGCAGAATGCTTTCAAACTTCTGTGGGTTTTTTAAATAAAAATTTAGGCTAGTTGACAGAAGCATGCTTGAAATAATAAAAAAAAAAAAAACAGAAGTTTTTATGACAAAATCACTGGTCGCGAAAAAAAAAACATTTTTAAAAGGCTTCCAATGAAAAATATTTTGTGTCTTTCTATTGATACATTATTATGTTTAGCATGACATCATAGGTGATTTTGGGTAAATGATCTCAGCACTAAAACTGCACTAAATTAGCCAGAAATAGACTAAAAAAAAGATTAGAACAGAAAACTGGCATAATTAAACTAAAATAAAATGAAAAGTGTTGCATTTTCCAAAAAACTAACCTGTGAGACTTTTATTAGAACAAATAAACTTTTGTGATTACCGGTAGTTAAAACAGTCCAGTGATGACGTTGTTCTATTGTCCTTCGCTAATCCGGGGCCGGGTCGCGGGGCCAACGTCTCAGATGAGAAACCCAGGCTTCTCTCACCTGGCTGCTCACCTGGGAGGGTCCCGAGTCATTCCCCAGCCAGCTGTGAGACCGTCTATCTCCATTACATATCCCAAAAGGGAAGATGTTTCAGAAGTAGATGTTCGGCACATCTTTGACCCTGGGTGTCCTCCCGGTGGGACGTGCCCAAAACACCTCACCAGCAAAGTGTTTGGGAGGCCTCCTAACCAGATGCCCGGACCTCTACATCTGGCTTGTGTTGACCCGGAGAAGCAACAGCTCTACTCCATGCTCCTCCTGGATGGCAGAGCTCCTCACTCTATCTCTGAGTGAGAGCCCAGCCTTTCTGTGGAGGAAGCTCATTTCGGCCGCTTGTATCTCGTTCTTTTGGTCACCACCCATAGCTGGTGACCATAGGAGAGGGTAGGAACATAGATCAACTGGAAAATTGAGAGATTTGCATTTCGCCTCAGCTCTTTCTTTGTCACGATGGACTGTATTTTCGTTCTGGCTGGTTTATGTTTTAACTTTTCTAGTGACACTATAAACCAGGTTGTCTGCATGCATTAACAGATGTTTTTCCGCTCGTAGAAGGCATTCACGGTCTTGTGTTTTTTCTGTCTTTTGTGAAACCGTTTTGTATCCCTTTGTGCGTTTTTATATAACTGTTAGTCTGTTTGTGTGTGCTGACTGGATGTAGACTTGATGCAGCGGCTGACTGTGGACCTGAAGGAGTTTTCAGATGGAGAGACAACCATCGGACTCACCTCGCTGGTCACCGAAAAAGAGGTACATTAGTTTTTTAATTCAATTTTAGTTGTAGTGCCTCAGATTACAACACTCCTCATCAACGTGCGTCACATGGTAGATCTAACAAAATTACTAAAAGGAAACCAATGAACAAAACTGCAAATACGCAAATTGACTAAAACTAACTAAACAAAACTCAGCGCATTCCTGCCCTTAATCCAGGGGTGGGCAAACTTTTTGGCTCGCGGGTCACATTGGGTTCTAACATTTGACCAGGGGGCCGGAACAGGAGCAGAGGGATGGCATGCTTTGATAAACAAGGACGCTAATTATGAAAAGCTATTGGGGTAGCTACACGCACGTAATCTAGCGTGCCAAAGTTAAAATCAAGCGCCCTAGCGCTAAAAAAAACATGCATCTAGCACGCTAGGTTTAAAATGTAGGTTTGAACTCTCCTGAGAATCTATTTTGACAATGTGCACATCATGGAAACACACACCTTTTAATGGGAGCAGTGTTGTTGTTTTAGCAAAAAGCCAATTTAGAATTGCAGGGGAAATAAAAAAACATGGTTTAACGTTTAACAGGCTGCATGTGGCCTGCGTGCCGTAGTGTGCCCATGCCTGCCTTTGACCCTCCTTCTCAGTGAGAAGTTAAAAGTCCCATCTCATGCAAAATAACTTTTCTCAATGAATCTTACACAATTTGGAACATCCATCAGACAATAGCTGTCAAATCTTACCAATCCATAAAGCGTTATCAATGATCTAGAAGTATAACTGCCTGACTTTTGCTCCTCCTCAACCCATCCAGAGAGTGCAGGTATGCCTCCAAATTTTGACATAAGTCCCCTCTTTTCGCTCAAAGAGATGGAAGGAGCATGGCAGGAAGGGCGCGTGTGTGAAATACTTCTTCCCACCTAAGAAGTGTCATCAATGTAGATGGCCGCATCATCGCTGAAGCCGTCATTCTTTCGTTGTTTCACAGAGAGGGCAGAAAACTATTTGGAATTTCTACAAAAACATTGTAGAATTCTAAATGCCGCTTTGATGATGGTGTAGTTGGCTGAGGGTTTCTTGATCACCAAGTGATGAATTGGGAAAAAACAATCCTTGGCGTGAACTTAGAGTTACATAAAAAGATATTTATGATAGAGAAATCATCACGGCAAATTTGGTGAGCTCAACAAGCTAATTGTCAGAGAGGTCAAAGTTGCACACCTGTCTTCGACAAGTCTACCTAGAATATCTAGCAAGTCTCACACTGTTGCTAGTTTTTGAAGTTTGGGGTCTGAAAGTTTCTGTGCCTAAATTTATTTGTCTAACTACCAGATTTAGTTCCATCTTTGGATTGACATCCAAAATTCCTCTCATTTGACATCCAAGTTTGATGAGTAAACAATCCCTGAAGTGACCCGATGACGTCTTTCATCTGGATCTAGTACAATTAATGATCTAATGAGCTTTAGAATTAGAATAAAGAAAGGAGAGAAATGCTTTCTTAGGTACTAGTCTGGATCAGGGTGTTACCTTGGTTGGCCTTACTCTGCAGACACATGAGTTTATATTAACTGTACGATCCACATGTTTATCTAAATGCCTGTCTGTGGGGAACTTAGAAGATTCTACAACGACAAACGCAAAGCATACAAAATTGAACTCTGAACTCTGAAAGTTGATTTTTCATCAGCTGGTACCTTTAATTTTGCTGGTTGAACATAGAGGTAGAGATTTTGATTGTGGAAAAATGTCTTCTTAAACTTATTTTTAGTAATTTAAAAGGTGCGGTAGGTCAAAAGACACATAACAAATTAATTATGGGGGAAGACAGTGGCTCAGTGGTAGAGCGTTCGCCCTCAGATCGGAAGTTAACCGGAAGTTCGAGGGTTTGAATCTCATTGAGTTCACGTCTAGGGTCCTTGGACAAGACACCTAACCTGCCGTTTCTCCCACTGTTGGGGCCATCGTGGCAGCCTGCTGCAATGTAGTGGTGCAGCACACACATTTTCTCAGTGAGGGATCAATAGAGTATGTAGAAAAAAAAAATTATACCACTGTGTACTTTGCAATTTATTAAAAATTTAACAAACTTTTTGGGTTTTTTTCAGTTAAACTTGTTTTATTTGGCTTCTTGTAAAATAACTTTTTTTGTCTTGATTTGTGTGTCACATCACACCTGCTCCGGATCACATTCAGTATGTGTTTTTTAGTTTGCGCTGGAGCCCCTCTGCTGTTTTCCATTTGGATGAGATGTAGATGGAGTCCCAAACACTGCGCACACACTCATGTATCACTGTCCTCCCTGCTGATTTCCAAACGGCTAACACACACGCTACAATGTGCATACATATTCACACACTTTTTTTTATGATGTGTGTATTGACTTCTACGTCTGGCACACACACACATGCATGGGGGTTTTAATACTTTAAGTCTTCTTTTTTGCTTTTCACTCTTCAGCTTCTAATGTATTTGCCCCCGCTTCCCACCCCCACCCTACCTAAAATCAACCAAAAAGAAAAAAAAAGATTCATTATTTCTTTTATATCTCCTTCCCAAAGCCCATTTTTCTCAGCAGCTGCCTAGCGTGTGGTATTAGGCTATGTATAAAATAAATGATGTCTGTAGCCGTAGGGGTATAACTCTGGCTTCCCCAGAAAACTACCTAACGTCCAAGGAACATTAAACACCCAGATCCTCATTTAGCGAATAAATAACCATTCATTTGAATGGTTTTGCCTGTGTGTGCGCACTGGACTTTCTGTGCATATTTTACCAGCGCTGTGCCTACATGCTGCGTGTCAGGAGGGAAACACGGGAGAGATAGAGACAGAGAAGGGAAGGAAAAGAGAGAGAGAAGGCCCATTAAAGACTTAATATAGAATAAATGGCCAGGGGCCTGCGTGTCGCCAGCGGACCCCAACTCCACAGCGTCATGGTGGGTTACTAATGACCTGAGATCGGGCTCCCAAATGAACTCCTTATATGCATGTCATTTGCAGTGTGTATATATTTATATATTATTTTTTAATTGTGTTTGAAAAGAGAGTAAAACGGTATGAGAGTCATTTATTGAGGGGGCTTAGGCAAGTTCCGCTTTAAATGATTCTTTCCAGAAAACTAAATAAATTAGATTCAATTAGTCTTTAATGGTTTATGTGTTATGTGTTTGTCAAAGTGTGCCGTGTATTGGATGTGTCTTTGTGACAGCAGTTAAAGAGGACAGAGTAAGATGTTTTTCCTGTGAAAAAGAAAGAATGATGATTGCCTGGTTAGAGAAAGAAAAAGATTATGGGGTAATCACGTCGGCCTCAAACTAATGTGGTTTTACTTACTGTGCAAACACACATCAGTCAGACCGAATCAAAGTGCAAATACCACATTTTTTTCTTCAAAAAACCGTCATAGATTAAAATATGGTGACGAGTACAAACCTCAATAGTGTGCATGTACTCGCACCCAAACAAGCACATCCACACTGTGTCATATATTTTTCTGTCTGCTGTGCCCCGGTAAACAAATAGCAAAGTAGTTACATTAAACATTTGGAATGAAGACAATCTTAAAGGGTCGCCCGGAAAAGGGTGGAATGCCCCCTGCGGGTCAGGGACAGGGTCCTGCCCCACGTGGAGCAGTTTAAGTATCTCGGGGTCTTGTTCACAAGTGGGGGAAGGATGGAGCGGGGGATCGACAGGCGGATCGGTGCGGTGTCAGCAATAACTAGGATACTGCATCGGTTTTTCGTGGTAAAGAGAGAGCTGAGCAGAAAAGCAAAGCTCTCGATTTACAAGTCGATCTACATTCCTACCCTCACCTAAGGTCACCAGCTGTGGGTAGTGACCGAAAGAATGAGGTCATAGATACAAGCGGCCGAAGTGAGCTTCCTTTGCCGGGTGGCTGGGCTCTAATTCAGAGATCAGGTGAGGAGCCCTGCCATCTGGGAGGAGCTCGGTGTAGAGTCACTCCGCCTCCAGGTCGAGAGAAACCAGATGTAGTGGCTTGGGTGATGTGTTCAGGATGTCTCCCGAGCGCTTCACGGGCGGGGTGTTTCAGGCACGTCCCACCGGGAGGAGACCAAGGGGCAGACCCCAGACCCGCTAGAGAGACTATGTCTCACAGCTGGCCCAGGAACGACTTCGGATCCTTCCGGGTGAGCTGGAGGATGCAGACGGGGTGAGAGAGCCCTGGGTTTCCCGTTTGAGGCTGTTGCTCCCGCGACCCGGCCCCAAAACAAGCAGAAGATGACAGAACCGAACGGAACAATCTTAAAGTTTTCAACTTCAGGTTGTCTTCCAAGTCTTTATTTTCTTCATTAATATTACAGTCGTAGGAAGCATGGTGGCACAGTGGGTAGCACAGTGGCTTCACAGCAAAAAGGTCGCGGGTTCGAGTCCCGAGTGGGGACGAGATCTGGATCAATGGCTTTCTGGGTGGAGTTTGCATGTTCTCCCTGTGCATGCGTGGGTTTTCTCTGGGTACTCCAGTTTCCTCCTACCGTCCAAAAACATGCATGTTATGTTTATTGGCCACTAAATTATTGCCCCAAGAAATGAGTGTGTGTATGGCTTTATGTGTGTGGCCCTGCGACAGACTGGCGACCTGTTCGGGTTGTGCCCTGCCCCTCGCCTTGAACCAGCTGGGATGGGCTCCAGAACCCCCTGCGACACAGGGATAGACAGTTAAGAAGGTGACTAACTGACTAATACAGTCGCCAATGTTGACAAAATCGTCTTTGTTAAAAAAAGGACATAAACCCATGAAATTAGATGTTATTGGTTAGTTAAACTCTGATTAGCTGAGGTCATATCCAACACTTTTATTTAAAAAAAATTGCTGCCTTTTTTTTTGTTCTTTGTACACTTCCCCTTCAGGTCTTTATAGAGACGATAAACCGGGATCATTATCAGATTTGCGTTTAACTGCCAATTTTTGAGTTTCAAGTATAATCTAACCACTTTTGCATAAAAAAACACTACCCAATAGGATGTGATCAGCTGCAGGAATTGGAAATACTGGTGTGTTTTAGTATGCTGTCTATCCACTCAGCATGGGGCCAGTGCGCCTCAGTGGGTAGAATGGCTGTCCTGTAAGCAGAGGGTTGCAGTTCCAAAGTGTCACTGAGCAAAATATTTAATCCCCAATTGCTTTTGATGGGTCAGAGCTTGTGCGTTGCATGGCAGCCACCGTCATCAGGTGTAAATGTAAGGTATACAACTAATTATCGTAGTTTGAGTGCCACTGCAGGTTGAAAAGTGCTATATAAACACACTATTCAGCAAAATGTGGGACCTTGACTCACTACACACAAACTTTGTTCTTATTTTTTTGTCCACTAATAAAAATAATTGTCTCCTGAAGCCTATAAAAGTTATATGCATGTTAGTTTTTTTAAAATCACATTGTGTCCAATGAGCTGGAAAACTACTTACATTGTAAATAGAAACTCTGCAGCTCAATCTAAATTTGTTCAACAACACATAATGTTCCCTTGTTCCGGCAAATAGACGTAGAGGAAGTTTTTTTCCTGCACTTCATTAACTTAAAAGCCTTAGCTGTATTTTAAAGTTTTATAGGTCGTGATGAGCAATGATTCAGCATTGAGAGGAAAGTTGGACAGAACCCTCAAGTTGGCCAAAATATGACTTAGAAATTTTATCATCAAACTTATGAGTCATACTGTGGGTGTTACACTTGTCTGTTTACTCTCTGGTGATGTTGGCTCTGCTAGCATTGTTAAGGCTAGATTATTTTTGGTACGAAGCCCAATGTACTAACAGTTTCTAAATACCTCTTTTGGCTCAAATCATAACTGATTATTTAATAAGTATACTGTACAGACTCTTTAAATCACATAAATCTACTTAGGTGTTGCTAAAATATTGCTTTTTTTTAATAGATTATATTATGCAAAATCAACTCTTGGAAGTTTCCACCATGTTTTAGCATTAGTCCCACATCAAAAACACATATGAAGTACAGTGGGTGTTCTATTTCATTCATGCATATTAGAGTAATTTGCAAGCTCTCCCGTCCAGTATTTGAATGCCAGATTGTTCTTGACCAAAAACTTTGTTCTCTGCCACACCCACATGGTAACATCGGCAGGAAGTATTTTGGATTGCAAGCTCTGCTCATGCTTGATCCCTCCCCCCAACAAAAAGTCTCTTTTTATGTGAATAAAAATAAGAATTGAAAAAATATGCACTAACTTGGCTGTTTTCTGCGCTGACAAAAGATACTACGCTAATCCACATACGTATGCTATGAGACAATACAAAAGCCGTAATACATCCGTTTTAATGCAGGCACTGCAATGTTTTGGCTGCAATATTGTTGGCATCAACCCTCCCTGGAGCCCTCAAAATGGATTAAGAGGCACAGCAAATTTAATCAATGGGTAAAAATATGATTTTTCTTTTTTGTGAAAAACTCTCGGAACCAATTGATGGTTTTTCTACTTTATTTTATCAACTACAAGTCTGGGAAAATCCCTCTTTCATCCAGAAATGATCGATTGTAGAAAAGAATCCTTTTCTATAATTTATTAACTGGATGTACTCCCATAAAATCCCATTTGGAAGAAGAAAATTCAAGTAGCTTTATCATTATCATCCATACATCTGATGTTCTTAAATAAAATTATGTGTAAGAATGCTTCACTTTTAATACTCAATTAATTGAGCAGAATACAAAAACCTAACTTTATTGTTTTGAAAGATACAATTATTCCACAACTTAGTAATGAAGCTAATAAGAACTGGCCTCACTAATACCAGGGGCGTTGGCCTAGTGGTAGAGATACTGTCTTTTGACCGGGAGAACCTGGTTCGATTCCCACTGGGCCCAAGACGCCCAAGAAGGGAGATAAAGGGGAAAAAAAAAAAGAAAAAAGAACTGGCCTCTCGAGATGTGTTACAGTGCCATTGCTCCCACAATCCGGTGTTTTTGTGGTATTTGGTGAACTCCACAAAACCAAATAGGAGAACAAACTAAACCAAAATTTTAAACTTCAATTAAAATGTGAAGCAAAAACATTAATTGGTGAGTTACATGTACTTAGAGGGTCAGTGCGAGGTAGTGGCCTCCTGTCAAATGTGCTGTGTAAAACAACATGTCGATAAAATGAATGAAAACATACAAAACAGATTATTCCAATGAATGTTTAAGTTTTTCACAGCCCAGAAATTAGTTCTGCCAGATGAAGATGCAGTCGGTTGAAGAGTTGTCATGCTGTGGAGTTGATGAACTGTGGGAAGGACAGGAGCCCACACACACACAAACACACACAGAGCCATGGAATGAGTAATGTGTTTGCATGTGTTGATATGGACATATGTTATTAAGTATTCTCATCATAATTTATCTTCTATGATTCAAACTATTTGTTTTACGGCTCTTCCAAAAAGTCTAAAGTGTTACAGTATGTTGACCTCTCATCGGCACACACAAATTCCAAGGAGACTGAATAACCTTTGTCATACTTATTTTCTCTGTGGTTAAAAAAAATAAATAAAAATTGAGATGTGCTTTTTACAATTTTTGTTTAGTAACTTTATTACATTGGCTCACTTATTCAGCCAGTTGGGCTTCACTAATATTTAACTCCACATGTTCTGATTCAGTTGTCGTTAAATCAAGACTTAGAAGTTTTTGGTTTTAATGCAACTGCTTCACATTTTTCGAACGCATTTTACAAACTTTTTTAAAAAATTACAAATTTTTTTACAAAAGTTTTTTTTTTTTTTTTTTTTTTACACAAAACCTTCATACAATTTTTTTTACTTTTTTTTTTTTTTTTTCAAAATTTTACAAAAGTGTGCAAAGGTCAATCATCTTTATGAACCAAAGAAGAGGTGTAAACCGTAAAGTGGATAGTAACATATCCTGAATCAATGACAACTTAAATGTGGTTACAATAATGCATCTGTAATCTCTGGAGTTCTTCTCTTATTTCAAAGCTTCAATGAATTTATTTCTTTCTATTCTATGAGTGTGAATGTGTATCCGCATTGGGATCTAAGCTTGGCTTAGGGTTTCCTTTTGGACAACTTTGATTGTCTCTAATGCGTTGTTTGTTCACAGTCCTCCGGCCCTTTTGTTTGTTTATGCAGGGCCGGTTTTGCCCTACGCCACTTGCACAAATAATTATGCTAGCTAATGAAGGGCCCCGCAGCCACAGCACACAGTAAATGCCTTTCTGATGAGAAGCAGGAAGAGACAGCAGGTGCAGGGTGGGCCTCCCAGGGACTAAGATTGAAGACCAGGAAGCCAGGGTGCCCCACCTTCACATTTCACTAGTGTATTTATTACTTATTTCCTCACTTTTTACTTTTGTTCCTATCTAAACTTGCATAGATTTTGCTCTATACTTTACAAAGTACACACTGTTAGGCCATCCTGTGATGGTAAAGATCATTTAAATCATTTCAATCTTATTGAAGTTTGAAGACGTTACACATTTTAAGGCAATATGGAAGATCCTCTAACACTAACAGGACAGTAACTGTTTGTGAATACCAGACGAGCGTCTAGGCCCACCTTGGACTTTTCTGAATTCGTCTGGAGTTCATCTCGAACTTCACTGAATCCAGAGAGTTGGGATAATTGAGAAGCTGTAGGACAAAGTTTTTCCTCACCATATGAGAATGACTTGCTGAGGGGTTTTTTGTCTACAATTTGTACATATTCAAGTTTCTATTTTCTTAAACAGGAAAAGTGAGGTTACAGGGAGAAGAGATAAAGAAGGTAGATGATATTAAGTACTTAGGATCAACAATCCACAGCAATGGAAAGTGTGGAAAAGAGGTGAAGAAGCGTGTGCAGGCAGGCTGGAACGAGTGGAGAAAAGTATCAGGTGTGATGTGTGATAGAAGAGTTTCAGCTAAAATGAAAGGGAAAGTGTACAAAACCGTGGTGAGACTGGCCATGATGTTTGGTCTAGAGACAGTGGCACTGAGAAAAAGACAGGAAACAGAGATGGAGGTAGATGAAGATGCTGAGGACCTTTCTGAGAGTGACCAGGATGGACAGGATTAGAAATGAGTATATCAGAGGACCAGCACATATTAGAGCTTTTGGAGATAAAGTCAAAGAGGCCAGACTGAGATGGTTTGGACATGTGCAGAGGAGAGAGAGTACATTGGAAGAAGGATGCTGGATTTGGAACCACTAGGAAAGAGGAGTACAGGAAGACCAAAGAGAAGGTTCATGGACGCAGTGAAGGAAGACATGAAGGTAGTGGGTGTGACCGAAGAAGATGCAGCAGATAGGGTTAGATGGAAGAAACTGACTTGCTGTGACGACCCCTGACGGGAAATGTCGAAAGGAGAAGAAGATATTAATTAATAAACAGAGAATGCAGATTTAAAGAAGGCGTTTTTGGGTTTTGTGGATCAAAAATTCTTGTCTAATAGCAGACATATACAAACATGGTTTGTTTGTTTGCTCAAAATAATGTCATGGCAGAGAACAAAATCAGTGGCCAAGTGCAACCTGCCTTTCTAAAGTTTCAGAGCACTGAACAGAACAGCACCAAATGACTTAAACAAGCATTATTGAAAAAGAAAACCACTTCAGGCATGTTTTTGACGTGAGAATAACTCCACAGATGGTTGAAAGCCACCCAAAAAGTTGATTTTGCGATATACAAAATCTTGCCCAAAACATGCTTTATTTGATCCCCCAAAAAAACGTTAGGCATATCATCACGAATACAAGACGTAGATGTATTAACTTGCGTGTTAAAAATACATGTATGATACAAAACAAGGAGTTTTAAAAACTCCTCCTGTTTTTTTTCCCTCTATCTTCAGTCCTGATCTGTTTTTTACTCTTTTCTGTGAAAAAGAATCTTATATTTTCTCTTCCACTATCTTCGTTTTTACCCCTGTGGCTTTCTTGAGCTTTGAGGGCAAACAAATAACAAAGCAAAACATTTATAGACTCAGTGCTTGCATCTTGGCCCCTAAATCCCTGCACTTAGAGCAGAATGGAGCATGTGGAGAAGGTCCATATGAGCCAGGAAGACATTTGGGCTCATCTCTCTGCAAACTTTCATTCCACCCTTCCCTTTTTCTCTCTCCTAAAACTTCCTTCGCAGTGAAACTTGTGTGTGTGTGAACATGAGCTGATGGCTGTTGATATGTGAGCGCATGCGTGTGCGGCAAATGGCATCTGCTACACATGTGTGCACGCATTTGCATGTGTGCGCGTGTTTGAGCAGGGTGGTGTCAGCTCGCTCCTTGCCACCCCATTTACTGTAGCTGTACCGCTGTGATCGCAGACAGATGTATAAATCAAAGCTCGCTTGATGGATTCATCAGGGTGGCGAAACGATCGCCTGAGAAGAACTCGCAACTCTCTCAGCATTCTGGGTTCTGACGGAAAGGGTATGCAAAGAGCCTAAATGGATGAACGCTTGATTAATTCTTTGCCGGAGATGTTGGCGACAGCAGGAAATGTGTTTTTGCTGTGACTGTGTTTGCACGGGAATTTACGCACGCGGGGTGTGAGTTATGAGGCCTGAGTTTTCTACCTAAGGCTATTGTGCATAATGACGGCAGGTTGGAGGAACTGCAAGCAGCCGCTAAAGACTTGCTACCTGTGGAGCAAAGACAACCAATGAGTGCGTGAAGGCGTGTGTGTAAGCGTTCTGTTGTGAGGATTGGGGCCCAGTGTGGGAGAAAGATGAAGATGCCAACTGTGATGTGGGAAAATAGACAAGCAGGTGAAAAAGAAAGATGAACCCCCCCAAAAATTCTGAAAAATAAAGTTTATGTCATTAAAAAGACATGTCGGCTAACCGTGACGTCACCAAACAAGAATAAGCTGACGCCAAGACATTGAACACATGACTGCTTTGTAAATTTGTGGCCTTGACCTTTGATGTCATGACCATGACAAGCTAATCAGTTCATCTATAGTTGGTACTCTTTAGGTGTGGGTGTAGTAGTTTTGGGAAGACTTGTGTCCACAAAAGTGTCATGGAAGCATGAATAACCCAAGGGTTCAATGCCTCCTTCATATTTGATATACGGAGACGAATAAAAGTTGTTCTTGTGGTAAAATAAGCCACTAAATAGAAACTTGTTGCACATATCTGAGAAAAATTTATTATTTAAAGATTGTATAGATTTAAGATTGTATGGAAGATGTTTACAGAGTTCTTTTTTGCTATATTAATTAAACCTGCCTTCACTGTTTGGAATCATTCCGTTCTGTTCCGTCGGCTTCCGCTTATCCGGGGACGGGTCGCAGGGGCAACAGCCTCACACGGGAAGCCCAGGCTTATCTCACCCTAGCTGCATCCTCCAGCTCACCCGGAAGGATCCTGAGGTGTTTGGAATCATGCTTTTCTGAAATTAATAATGTATGGTGATAAACTGCGGATTTTAATAGACGTGTAAAAACTATTGTTCCACACCCTGTATATCATGTTGGTTTCAGTAACAAACATTTTTATTGGTTGGAGATCCAAAAATCCAAAAAATTGTCTTATTGCTTGATGAAAATGTAGTGTCATCCAAAAAAAATTCTTCAGCAGAAGTTTCTCCAATTACACCTTCAAGCCAAAACTGTCCTCGTTCTTATCACAATTTTTTTTATTTTTTTTTACAAAGCTGTACTTTTTTTTTCTCCAAAATTCTATTATTTTACCCTTCCTTTGTACTTCGTACAGTACATTTTCTATTGTTCAAGGTGATTAAAAAAACCATAACAATCATACAATCTCGTCAATCAAAATAAGATATATTTTTAAAACCCTAACAGAATGAGGAGTGGTATTATGAAAAACTCTCAAAGTTTCAGATGGTTATTTTTCCCCTGAATTTGCACTGTTCTTGATTAAGTATTAAATCAATACGCTATAAAACGTTACCTTCCTCACTTTTGATGTAGGCACACTGGGTATTTCTTGTTTTTTAAAAACCTGACAAAATGCAAGAGATCCAAGAATCCAAGAAGATGTATTTAAATGATCTATTTAAAATGACTAGGATCTTAAAGACTAAGATTTTAAAAAGAAAATGTATCAAATAAATAGAAGTATTACATGAGATTTTTCTGGTTTGAATGATGACTGGTGACATTTTTAATAAAATTTTTAGTAAAGAAGAGATTTTTTTATTATTATTCTAAAAGTCTTTTAAAATTTTTGTTAATGCTACTCAGTGGATCAAGTTACCATCTTTTATTAAAATGAATAGCATTAAATGTTTAAAAAGTTATGTAAAAAAAAAAGTTATTTTATTGTGTTTTCTGATAGTGTCTTATTTACACGGGTTTTCTTTAAGAAACCATATGTTTTTGTTTAGTATTCTTGTTTTACTTGTTTCGTTCCATTTCTTGTTTTGTTTCCTCTTCTGAAACCACTTATGCCTGGTGTCCCAACCTATCCCGGCTGATTTCAGGCGAGAGGCAAGGTACACCCCAAACAGGTCACCAGTGTGCTGCGGGATATCACACAGACAACCATCCACACACATGGTGTTGCCCCGATATGAAATTCCTAGGGGCAATTTCATATCGGCCAATCAACTTAACATGCATGCTTTTGGAGGGTGGGAGGAAATCGAAGTCCCCAGAAAAAACCCAAACATACACGGGTAGTACATGCAAACTCAACACAGAATAACCAGTGTTTCAAACCACATCCCTTCGGGACTCAAACCCCAACGTTCTTGCTGTTAGGCCCCTGTGCTAACCCCTCCACCACCATACAACCGTATAAACAATTGAGTCCATATAATTTTCCTGGATTTTTTATTAATCTCTTCCTACCACCACCTACCCTGTCCAGGGGACTCTGCAAATTGTCTTTCCTTTGTTATTTTACCATGTGCATCGCATTGGTAAACAAAAGCTATTTTTTGTTAGCTCTGACTATTGTGCACCACTCAAAATATTCCATCTTTGTCTTTGTCTGATTTATTTAATAGAAGTTGAGTTGTACGTCGTTCGTGTATTTTTGGTGATGGACCAGGAGGACTTGTGGCAACCATAGTAGCAACTAATGAGAATTCATTTTAAATATGATGTTTTCATCGTGTTGGTTGACCACTTGACCAAGTGGTCAATGAATACTAAGTTTGGTTTCTCTCAAACACACTTGCAGGTTATCAAAACCAAACAAAGTTAAGAGCTGGTAGAAATACTTAGTGAGATATCAAACAAATGCTCAAATCGTAAAACTCTTAGAAACAGTTAGCAAGTGGATTTTAAATCTAACATGTTGATAATTTATAAGAAAAGGCAATCTGTGAGTCTGGAGGTGGCAGAGGGATGAGAGGAGGGGTTGCAATATGAGTAGTAATTTACTCAGTTAAGAACCAAATGGCAGACAGACTGTCGCCCTGCGTGTTATCACAGAGATTCACACTCTGCTCGTTTTCTCACTATATTTCCCTCATTGTGCATGTGTGTTTGTGTGTAGTTTTGTGTACATATACACACAGTTGGATGGTGGCTTCAGAGTAGCATCATCTGTACATTTCTGTGTATAATGAACTTTAAATGGTGGAGACTTTGAGGAGATCTTATGTGCACACTGGTTCATGATTGGAGATAATAGGTGATGACTACTGGTGGATTTTTTTTTTTTAACATGCGTTGGAGTTCTGTGTCCCTTTACTTGTGCTTTTGCTCCCATGTGAGTGAATATGTGTGTTTTTATTGAATCTCGGGAGGCTTCATTGCACTCATCAGGATATCAGTGTTGAGAAATGGCAGTGTCAGGGAAATGACAGTTGTGTGTGTGTGTGGCAGGATTGATGGGCCTGACTGTGACAGCAGCCATATTGTGGAAAGAGAGAAGGATGAAGGGATGGAGGGTGGAACAAGGGGAGGAGTGTTGTAGCCCCCTCATCCTCACAGGTTAATATTGACACAGCCTGGGCAGATACAGCGCCTCGAGCGCTCATCAATCTCTTCCAGTGGACCCACGCGAACACTCGCACACAAACGCTCAAAGGGACCACACACACATACAGTATGTGGAACATAAACAGCTTTATTCTATTCTTGAGGTAGTCAAATAAAAGTCACAGAAATTCTCTTTCTTTTTAAAACTTGCGATCCATACATGCGATTACAATTTTGAGAACTCCTCAAAGCAAACAGACAAACAATTGTACAACAAATCAAGATTAATCAAGCAAATATGTTTTCAAAAGTATCACTTTATGTGTAATCCTGCGTGGCAAATTACGCTGGCAATAACATTGCTGTTAATCATTTCAGAGAAAAAGAAAAAACAAGTTCCCTTGACAAACAAAACAATTAATTAATGCAACTTTTCATCCATCAATCACCGTGTGCGTGTCACAGAATTACCATAATCTGTGCATCGTGGCTGTTTTAAGAGCAAACAGTTAATTTCATAACAATAAATCACAAAGTGTCTCTCTACCCCTCTGTGCACTTTGACAGCTTTGTGTCTCATTGCCACAGATGTAAACTCACATGAAACCACTTTTACTAAATTAGATCAAATTAGATGTGCAATAAAAAACACAAGCTCCAACAAAGTTAGTAAGAGCTGTAAGTAAATCTGAAAAAAAATACTGTTTATAAGGCTTCTGTTCTAGAGATACTCTTTGTCCCATTTTTCTATCTTTTTTTCTTTACAACTTTCAGGACTGGCATGATTATTCGGATGGACTTAAATCCCTGAGTTCCCAGCATGGTTTTAGTGGTTTGGTGCTGCTGTTGTCCATCACTGATGCACTTCATCCTGCTCGCCAGCAGATAGTAGTATACTCAACCAGTACAGTCCTCTTAAACCAGGTAAAATAGATCCGTCGTATATCTTTAAAATAACTCAAGCATTCTACAAAAATGAAAAAGTTTCACGTTTTGTGTCTTTTTCCGTGAAAAACATCTTATACATGACTTTGATTACAGATTTGCACTGAGTTAGAGGAGTCCTCAAGCTGGTCTCTTACTGGCGAGCTGGATGAAACCGAGAGTCTCCAAATCTACCACGTTCCTATAAACACATCTTCATATTCTGGTACTCCACCTCTCTTAGAAGAAGAGATCTGTGGCCTCCTGAAGTATTTTGTCAACCGAAGAAGCTCCGTGTTAGCCTGCCATCCCAGCAGCAGAACCTCCTCTACAGAAGGAGTTGCAGGCAGCGTGGAGTTCTCTCAGGGATCATCTGGTATCAATGACATGGATGGGTCTGACACTGAAAGAGCCGATGGAAGCAATGGAGATATGGTGGCAATCGCAAGGTTGTGTTCATGAAGCACCGTAAGATGAAAATTACCTCTTGAATTTACGTTAACAGTTGTCTCATCTTTCCATAGGGTCGTAGAAGGTGAAGAGGACACAGGTGCAGCAGGGATCAATGCCCCTGGGGAACTTTTAAGCCCTGACAGTGGGATGACCACCATTCGTAGTAGTCGGTCCTCCAAAGAGAGCTCAGTGTTTCTTAGCGATGACAGTCCAGTCGGTGAGATTCTAGCAGGGTCGAATCAAGCTCCGGGGCCTGGAGGATTTTTCCTGAGAAACCCCTCTCCTCTTTCTTGTCTCTCTCCACCTGTCCCACCCGAGAGGAGGAAGCACCGCTACAGCAAAAATAAGAGTGACAACTTTGATAGATTTAGTATTGATCCATCTCACAGTGTTGAGCATCCAATGCCAGCAGAGGGGGCTTCGGCGAACCCAAGAGGAGGAGGTGAAAGTCTGAGAAGAGCAGGAAGCTCCAGCTTGTCGGAGCTTGATGAGCTAAGCCTTTTAGATTTCTCTGCACCCAACTCAATTGGAGGGTTTGAAACTGGGAATTTTTCAATGGATCAGCATGGCCAGTTTCATGGACATGAAATGATCGACACAATGGTTCCACCAACTCCTGTGAATAGCCTGGTGGGAAGTCGTCCGCCTAGTAGTTGTGGTGTTAGGTTCTTTCCAGAGGATGTAGTTGAGAGGATCAATGGTTTACAACACAAAGATAGTGTGTCTTCATCTTTATCAGAGACTTGGGATGAACTCAGCTTCGACTCCCAAGGACCAATGTCTTCAACTGATAACAGTGCCTGGAATAGACTCAAAGACTCCGGGAGTCCTCTGAACATTGTAGACTCAGTCATTAATGTGGGGGATAAAAACAGTAAGGAGGACATTTTAAAGCCTGAGAGCATCCATCAGAAAGCAAAAACCCTTGAACCTCAACTCAGTTTGATCACTGAGCATAATGAATTGGGGGGAAACTGGAACCAAGAAGCTGTCCTGAAGGATCAGTGGAACTCTGTTACTTTGGCTGATCTTCAGCTGACCCCTCCTGAAGAAGAAGTAACCGGGAAATACAAATCAATGATCAGTGCTCAAAAACAATCAAACTCTTTAACGAAAACAAAAACCCCTATCCTAAACAATTTAACACCAGACACATCTAGAGAAGATGATGACGTTATCCACGGCAAAAAAAGAGAGCAGCAGACCGAGCTCTTAGATTTCTGGACATACTCAGCTCAGAAAGGCTTTCTCAAATCTGACAGTGGAACCACAACATCTTATCCTGAATCACTTAGTTTGTGGAACACAACCATCCGAGAGGATAGTCTATCACCTCTTACGACTCCTGAAAATTTGTCGGAAACCTCAGGTTCTATATGTGGACTCGGCTCCAATGTAGGTGTGGACACCACTGTGGAAAGCCCAATTCAGTATTCAGAAGGTGGAATGGAGATGTGGAATACAACCATACTGGAGGAAAGCTCGTCTAACACCTCTACTCCTGAAGGACCCGACAATGGAAAAGATCCTGAACCCATAGAATCAACTCTTACTGAGTCCTTAGAGACACATGCTGGTGAACAAGGAGAAAACGAAACTGGAAGTGTGTGTGACACACTTGGCCAAACGCCTGAAGAAAGTGAATGGAGAAGTAATGAACATAATGTAAAGATAATCATTGAAGCACCAGATGGTGTAGCAAACAATGAAGACGTTCTAAACGTTCAGAGCCATTGGTCAGGGTCTGACATTTTGGAGTCTGGACCTCAGCAATTTAAAGATGAGACTTCACTCCACCAAAGGACAGACGTGTGGGATCTGCCTATTCATGGCATTGTCACATCCACGTCTGAATATGATAACGTAGGAGCAGGAGCATTAAGTCGAACATCCTCTGCTGACAACTATTCAGGCCCTACAGCAGATTTAATTCAGCTAGATGATCAATCTAGCCCGTTTATAGACGTGACCAAACCTGATCTAAAGCAGAATCAACATCAGGCTCCTTACACTCTTGGCAAGACAGGTATTGAGAAGGGGATTTCAGATGAAGAAACAACATCCAACCAGGTGTTTTTGTTTGATACAGGACTAAATCAGAATCGGGTCGAAAAGACAAGTGATAGTGGATTGGACGAGACGGATTTGATGTCGCAATCTAATGAACATTCCCCTTTCGTGCTGGTTGACAACTCTTCAGCATCCCAGCGTGTTTCTCAAAGTCTGGAAACTCAAATACAGCAAAGCACTGAGAACTGGTTCAGCTTAAATGATTATAATGGCTCGGAATCTAGTTCGTCACAACTTTCCATCAAACTTACCCACTATGAAGAGGATGCTGAAAATAACAAAAGAGACAATAAAAATCAAAGTTCAACTGAGAAACTATTAGAAGTTTTGTCTCTGAGCCCAAGTCCAGGTCATGAAAGCGGTGCAGTGAGCAGCTCTGATAACCTTCACACAGATGGTCAGGAAAAACTCAGGTCCAGTTCTGATGGAGATTCTCTCTCCGGCTTAGAAATGGAATACATCATGGTTCCTGGTTCTGTCAAAGAAGTAAAAGAGTGGACAGACAGGCCCGAACAGGACAATGAATCACCAGAACTCATGGAGGCATTTGGCATGATGACCCCCATGTCACATGATCAGAAGAATACAGAGCAGTGTTTGAAACCAATCGAGGGAGCTGATAGTACAACCACAGACACTGACGAAAATAGACCCAGCTCAACCTCAGATTACCAAAATAATCTAGTGGATACTATTGAACGTCATTCCATGGAAGAAACAGATAGTCTGACCCAATCAAAACCTAACTCTCCATCTTTCCACCAATCAAATTCAAGACCAACAGAAGAAGTAAGTCATGAGAACGATTCAAGCTCAGCAACTCGAAGTGTTTCGCCATCATTAAGGCCTCCATCAGACCACTTTTTGAGAACCATGGAGGAAGTTTATGTCCGTTCCCAGATCTCAATGGAGGATTCAGATGAAGGTGGACAGTCACCACCCGCACCTCCACCAAATACTTCTTCACTGGTTGATTTTCAAGTCTGGGGTGGTCAGTTGGTGAGACAAAATACTTCTCAAACCACATCTGAACCACAATCTCCGGTTCTCACCAACAGTTCTGCTTCTCACACCAGTTCTCTGGTTGGTTCTCCGGTGAATGAATTGTCCATCTCCGCTGAGAAAGGCCTCGGCTTACCTTTCTCTGGAGATCTGATGGAGGAGGAATGTGATGAGGATGAGTTTAATGAAGAAGCTTGTGTAGGTGATGGTAACCTCTCAAACTGGACACCAGAAGAACACAAAGATGAGAGAATACAAGACGTTGAATCTGCTGACTTGCTTAGTTTTAATGAGGTTCTGGTTGGTGGTTCCACTTTTCAACAAACAGATTTACAAACATCTGAGCCAAAATGGGAGGAACATCTGCTCACCAGAGTGGACTACTACAACCGACCAACCATTTTTACAGGAGAGAGTGAAAAATGGTCAATCGAGCAACCAAGTGGAGATCATGAAACGTCTCGTGACGTTTATTCCCCTGACTTAAGGTAAACATTACCCTCTAATTTTCTTGCTGCATCTTCAAGATGTTTTAAAGTTTATACGGTATAAGAAAAGACGGCGACCTGCGACGCACATCGTCTTTACAGGAAATCCCACAGAAATTATTCATTCATCTTAATCCAAACGGTTTTATGCTTTATTTTCTATTTTCAAACTTTTATTCACTAGTGAAAAAACAAGTCTATCCACACACAGTATGTGTCAGTGCTCATTTATTTCAATTAGGAAAGTACATGTAAATCAACGTGTCAGCTGCAGCTTAACCCTTTACAGAGGGTAGCGTTCGAAAGTGGCCGCTTTAGTTATCGGGGAGGATGGCCAAAAACGTCCATGGGAAACTCGTTAGAAAACGAGATTATTCGAGAAGTAAACAAGTCCCTAGTCTGTTGCAGGGCCCCACACACACAACCATCCACAAATTTCCCAAGTGTGGGATCAATAAAGTAAATCTAATCTAAATCTAATCTAATCCTACTCATTCCTAGGAGCAAGTGAACAACTTGTTCAAGTTGTGAACAGATTGTTCGCTTCCGGTTTCCTGTTAGTTGGAGAAGCGTGTGCACCCGTTCAGAGTAAGGAAGGTGATTTTTTTTTTGCCCGTTAAAGGTTTAAACTAATAAGCACAAAAACTCAATTTAATCTGTTGTTTTGAGACATTTACAGAAAAAAGCAGACGGAATAGGCATAAATTTTGACACACTAACATCAAAAGTAGACAATACAAGACGCTTTTGTTTCAGAAATGTTTCGCAACTTGCATCGTTTTTACGTTTTACGGTTTGTTCTGACAGAGTGTGTGTGCTATAATTTTGTTCCACAGCATAAATTTGATTTGACATCTTTGTACATCTGCAGCCAACACTCTAGTAGTTATTAGCTACAGCTATTAGATTTTTTCATGGTCGTCTTTGGCCCTGCAGCAGACTGGCGACCTGTTTGAGGTGGATAGATAAATACTTTATTAATCCAGAGGTAAATTATTTTGCCGTCTGTTGATTCCATTTACATATTAAAATGTGCAGAGTCCAGGCCAAGCCCAACCACAGAGCCAGCTCTCCGAATGATGCAATTCAGCTTCAGAGTGTCCCTTTTCCTCACACTGCCCCCCAACACGTAACTGCTTAGATTAAAACACACGACACAATAGCTTATTAAAACATGTGCTGCAGCGTGGGACAGACTTTGAAGGAGGCCAGTCTCCTTAGGAAGTACATTCTACTCTTGGTGTCTCCTGCCTTTTGCATGAAATCATCAGCCAGGACAGACTCTGGCAACCCCACGTCCCTTTTAGTGGATAAGCGGTTTGGAAGAGGAAATTAAACAAAAAACTTTGTTAAAGGTGGAGTGGCGAATCCATGCAATACCTAGTTGACTCAATTAAACTCAAAATATGATATGTTTAAAGTTTGATTTATTGAATTTAATGATGCTGCTTGTGTCTAACTGACTTGCTGTGGCGACCCCTGAAGAGAAATGCCGAAAGAAGAAGAAGATGCTGCTTGTGTCTTCTTCCTCAAACACCATCCTCTGCTTCCCTTTTTTTCTATTTTTGTTTTTACTGCGTCTTCAAAGTTTCTTTACTGAGGGATTATGAGGATAATATGCACCTCCTGGCAGACTACGAGGCGATTGACTCATGTTTGTGTGTTTGTTGCATGCAGATGAATAAATGAATGACTGCATCTGCTATGTGATTGAATGAGAGTAAAAATATGTACATGTCCATGGGAGTTTAGTATCAAGGTGTGATCTACAGCTGTGGGTGTGAGGTTGTGTTTATAAATCTGCTTATGCCTCATTAAATATGCATTACCTGCCTCATTACAGCCGGAGTCCCTCCACGTCTAATGCTAACGGCTCCCTTAGCTTCCTTACAAGGTTTTGGTGTGAGCATATGTGTGTGCACAGTGCTGTGTGAAGGTTTTTGCATAGGTTACATTAAGCACAACGGAGAACAACTTGTCCCTGCGACTTTAAATTTGCATGATGTTGACACTTAATACTTAATCTGAACGCATGAATAAATTCTGCTTTATGTGTTAGATGCTTGCTTTGATTCTACAGGTTCGGTATGGAGGTAAACCTAGCTGATACTTGTCAGGGGCGGATCCAGGATTTTCTAAGGAGGATGTGAGGTCATTGACAAAGCCAGTACATTTTGAAAAATAAGAGTCATTTTTCTGCATTTTGGTGGCCCATTCGCTGGCCCTATAAGGAGATTGCTTGACTAGTCCCCTTTCCTTTCTTCTTCTTCTTTTTTTTTTGTGGACCAAAACTACGGGGGCAGGGAGGCACCCCCACCCCTCTGGATCTGCCCCTGCTTGTGCACAAATGGTTCTAACGTGAGCATTTTTTTTAGGATTTTCATAAGCCACAGAATCGTCCAGTAGTTCAATATAATATGCATTGTAGTGACTCTGCACAGGTGCATCAGGATTGTAAATGTAGCTACAAGTCATTTTACTGATCTTTTTTATCTTATTTTCCTGACAGAAGTCATTCAGTTACATCCCAACATTCCTCTCAGCCTACCAATGAAAATGCTGCATTCCAGTGGACAGGAAGTCAAAACACAACTCAGGGTCAAACCACATACGGTTACAACTATCACCACATCGACCAAAGAACTGAAAACCAATGCACCCATCCAGCTTGTGCAGATACCAAACCAGATACCGGTCTGGAGAACGCCACAGAAGTCTATGCCGAGTTTACAAGTGACGCAGCAGCTTTACAATACAATTCCGAGCAAACTGAGACGTATTTTGAAGCCGGAGCTAATACCCAGTACAGCCTGGGGGATTCATCTTCTGACTGTCAATACATGGCTGAAACCCAGTATGGACACAACTCTGATCTCCAGTACTCACAGCATCTTGCTGAAAGCCGAAGTCAATATGAGTCAGAGGTGATTACCTATCAGTATGATGGACGGGAGTTTTACCAATCAGATGATCATCCTCAAACAGAAGGTCACCCACCGTTTGGGCCTGAGGGATATGTCCACTTTCTGCTGTCCAGGTACCAGAGAACAACCCACCACATCATTTTATCACCTAAGAAACATTGCAAACTTTCCTGATGTTATTACAAGAAGCTCATTATTTTCTGATCTTTCTGAGATGAAATGACTTTTCATTTTAAAGGAACAGCTTTCATCTCTAAAAGTTCCATTTTGATCCACAAGAGGACAACATAGATACTTATTTTTAATATGATTGAGCCTTTAAAGGAAGAAAAGACACTAACACTTAAAAAGTTGGGAATGCATCTTATATTTCAAAATAGTATTTCCAATTTAGGTGCAACAAAATATATTTTCTAACAACATTATGTTTAAAGTAAGTTTAAAACAATAATTGAGGAAACAGCTATTTTTTTTGTAAATGATTTGCTTCTAAGAATTTGCAAGTTTGTCAAAATTCAGCTTCTGTAACCATGGTTACTATAAATGCACGGATGTGTGTTCATAGTCCATGTTTCTATCGGCAGGTCCATAGTGCATGTTTTGCCCCAGTTTGCAATTATGACGCCGCTGCTCCTTTTTCGGGGAGCATGACCTCCTCCCCTCTTCTCTTCTACGTGTGTGTGTGAACATGAGGGGATACATGCACAATAGACCTTCCCATAATTAAGTAGTCATGTGACTATTGTTGGGAGACCAGTTTGGTCTCACAGAGGGGGAGATTGCAGGGTGAATGGAAGGTACGTACTGTAGGTGTCTATAAACAGATTATTAAAGAAGAACTTAAAAAAGCTTTTAGTCTGTGTTATTTTATGTTTGTAATGCTGTACATTTGTGGTTTTTCTCTATTGTTATCCAGCTTTATGCTAATCAGAGTCTGTTAGAGGGAGTTTTGGTCGGGGGGAGGCGGTAACACTGCTCTGTATTGTTTCCTCGGCCCACACGTGCAGCCTGAGAAGAAACAAGCAAGTCAGTTTCTCTCCATCCGTTTTGTCATTTGTGAACATGTGAACATATAGAAACCAGAGAACAGATCACAACCTCCCCGATTTGAAGTTATGGGAGCAGCTTATTTTTATTTTACAAATAGATGAGTTTCTTCTTCTTTTTCAGCCCGATACTGTGTGTAGTTGTGCCTCTGGTTGGACTGGTTGTGGTTATGATAATTTATGTGGTGGCTCATTATTGTTTTCCTGTGCCTGTGAGCAGACACTCCCAGCAGGGAGGTGGAATGTCAGGGAGGATGATGAAGATGAGCTCCAGTGAGGAAACAGCTGAGGAACCAAACAACAGAGAAGGTTTGATTTTCACAGTTAAAACTCTAAGGTTTCTTATTTGATGTATATATTTTATTAAAAGACAAATTTAAGCTTCAATTTTCAGATTTGGGTTAAATAAAACATATCCACTGACATGTGCGAAGCTGACGTAGATGGTTCCACTCAATGCAGAAACTAACAAAAACACATAACAGAATATTTTTGAATATTGGCAGGGCACGTTTATTTGTATGGCAAAATTTATTCAAAAAGTTATTCAAAGTACTTCCTAGAAACAAAGCAGTAATTTAATGAAGATAGTTACAGATCAAACATTCATATCAAATTTTAAATTATAGAAAAGATCAGGATAAAATAAAATTATATAAGAGTGCAGATGAAACTATTTAAATTATTACATACATGGCCAAAGAGTGCAGTTTTTGTCTGGATATAAATAGTCGTGAAACGTAACAAAGTAAACGTACTTCATTACTGTACTTAAGTAAAAAAATTGTGTATCTGTACTTTACGTAAGTAAAATTTAAGACCTGTACTTTTTACTTTTACTTCACAACATTTTAGAGCAAATTTCTTTTTAGAAGTGTGTCTTGCATTTTTTGTTACATTTTTGTTCAGGAATTTGAAAAATATACAGGTTTTTTTAGCGCAACTTGAAGCCGCATCACCAAAATCAACCTGTAGAGAGAGCAGTTGATCACATGTGGTTTCCAAGAGGGAGAAGAAGTGATAAATCGAGGACCAATCAGAATCAAGAGTAAACATTTTCCACAGTCATTCACCGCCAAAAAACTAACATCAAATATAGCACAGATTAAAAAAGAGTGAGAAGATTGTTGTTCGTTGTGTTTACTTTTAAATAAAAAGTTGATCCATCATTAACCAGAGTATTTAACTGTGACCCTACAGCACAAAAAAAAACATTTGAATTATGGTCGAATACTTTTACTTCTTACTTAAAAAGTAAAATTTACACCAATTACTTTTGTACTTTTACTTACGTAGATTTTTTTTATTGGTACTTTTACTTAAGTACTTAAGTAATTTTTTGCCTAATTATTTGTACTTTTACTTAAGTACAAAAAGTGAGAACTTCATCCACCACTGGGTTTAAACATGTCAAACTGAATATCTGTCTTGTAGCTAAGAGCACTGCATATTTTAGCTACATTAAACTGAAACTGATTCCATGAGTTGAGTTCTTTGCCTAGGGCACCAAAAAGAGACCTGTTCCTCAGGTTCTCAAAGGACATAGATGTGCTTTGAAGACACTTGTGCACAAAGAGAGATGTTTTAAAGTATTGAAGCTGCAGAAAGTTGGTGCAGAAACTTGAAAATAGGAGTAATATGATCATTGTTTCTGGTATTTTTTTAGTTATGATCAATAAAGACTAGGGTGATTATTTTAAGATGAAGTCGAAGATCTGATTGTTGAAGTCGTAGATCTGATTTCACCTAGATTTCTAACTGGTTATGTAGGTTTTAGTAAAAAAAAAACGTCCTTAATCCCTTCATGTCTTTTAGATGTAGTAAATCTAATGTCATGTTTCCAATAGTCAAGTTTTTCTTTTAGATTCTTAAACAGCTTTAACTTGAGACCAAAGTCGATCAGTTCATAATTTAACCCACATTAATCTTAACTGTGTGGACAGATCCGCCATCGTCAGCTGATACATCAGCTGGATCCAATCAGAGGAGGAAACTCACAGCTCCACAGCTGAGTGTCTCACTGGACCACAGTGAGGGGTCTCTTCCCTCTGAAGATGCTTTGGACACAGAAGATGAAGCTTTGGATACCGGAGATGACTTAGATGTTAACATCGATGACATTGACACTCCTGATGAAGCAGACTCATTAGATTTCAATTTACATGGTAAGATGAAGGTTGATTTAATGTGATCTATTTTCTGATTGGTGCATCTCACCTTCGAGAAGGTTTGTAATTGTTGGAAACTATTGGGAGCAATTAGAATTTCAGATTTTGATGTTTTTCTTCTAACTTCTAAAACAGAAGCGAATTTAAACAGCCTCAACTGTAGAAGTCAAACCTAAGAAGTAAAAAAAAAAATGCATTTTTTTATTGAATACCACGTTTGAATATTTGAATATAACATATCGCGTTTTTCGGACTATAAGTCGCACCAGCAAAAAATACACAAAAATCCCAACATATAAGTCACACTGGAGTATAGGTCGCATTTTTGGGAAAATTTATTTGATAAATTTCAACACCAAAAACATACATGTTTCTTTGAAAGGCATTTTCAAAAGTAAATAAAATAGAGAACAACTGGCGGTACGGTATTCTACCATTACATGACACATAAACAAACTGAGAACGTGAATTTGTCGATCCAGCCAATGACTTCCAGGAAAGTTGCACGGCACATTCTCCGAATTACCATAAATCTGCGCTCGCCATCTTTCATCAACTGCTCTCACAGGTTACGCTAGACTGCCTTAAAGCTCCTATTCACGGAAATACCAAGTGGCTGGAGTATTTTAGTTAAGCCTCCAGGAATGATGGCAGATATGGAGTTGAAAACTTTTAATTTCGTTTTGAAGTGTGGTGTGATGAACTGTATACGATCACATCCAGAGCATTGCGTGCTCTGAAGAAGCCATCCTGACGCTTAGCACTAAGCCAAGCCATAAGTTCAGTATTATATCCGTCCACAACTACTCTCCCTGCAACACGTTGTTCAAACACCCATGTATGAACTCGTTCCTCTAACTGTGGCCTCTTAGCTTTTAGCCCGTGATTAGTTTCTTTGTTTTCTTCATTCCAGTAAGAAAAACTTCCCCTTTTCTCAAGTCCCTTACAAATTTCTCACTAACTAAAAACTTTCTTTCTGCTGCTTGATTACCGTTTTCAGCTGCATATTATACTATTTTTAGCTTGTAATCTGTAGGAAAAAAATCCATTTTCGTTCTTCCTCTTCAGTTGTTTTTATGTTACCGGCAAAGTTGAAACTAAAGCAGTAAAGTGTGAAAATAACTTGCGGTATATTGTGAAAATGATGTAAAAATAATGATAGTAAAAATATGTTAATAAGTTCTCATATACATAAGTCGGTCCGGATTATAAGACGCAGCCCGACCAATTGCAACTTATATTCCAAAAAAATATGGTATATGCAATGCTATGAACAATACGCCCTCTTTAATTTACTGATTCCTTTTTTCCATAAACTTCTCTTCAATGTTCTCCACAGCCGAATCAGGAGAATCCCCTGATGTGGGAGCAGCTGCAACTGAAGTTTTCTCAGACCAGCCATCAGCAGAGGTAAGCAGGGACGTTGAACCATGGAGGACTGTGCTGATCGGGGAGCAGGAGCATCGCATCGATGTGAAGTGCATCGAACCGTACAAAAGAGTTCTTTCTCATGGAGGTAAACAAACAAATCAGTTTTTCTTGTGTTTTATAGCTCGTAATTAAGTTGTTAGTTTTAGTTGCAATTTATGGTTGTGTTTTCATAAATATTCATATTTTCACATGAATTGATTTTTGAGCAGAAAAAAAGATGGATGTAGAGAAAATGGAAAAAACAGCTCACGTAACTATTTTTTACCATATTTGATCAGATTCATAGAATTGTTCAAATAGTAATAACATATCGTAAAAATTCAAATGAAAAAACAGGGCGTGTTCCTATAAGTTTTTTAAATAAAGGCATGTCTTCTTTGTGCCTTCAGATGGTGAACACTGTTTATCATGCAGCCATTAGGTTAATAACTAACTGTAAATCAGTGTGACTTGTACTCACGAGAGGGATGACTTTCACTGGCCACTAGGAGGCAGGGACACTTCCACACTTTTGCAAAGCTTGGATTACTGCCATGTTCAATTTGTACTCTAATCACAAGAAGTGTAGAATCTCAGCCTTTGCATCAAACGATCAGCTGTTGCTCTCTGTACCTTTTGTCCGTACAGAGTTGGGAAAGAAAGCCTTTGCCCATTCTGCTCCTTTAACATGGAATTTAAAACAGAAAGACTTGATACCATCAAAGTTCTTGTCCTTAGAGGACTTTAAAACTAAACTGAAAGGGTTGAAGGCTCCTTCAGTACTTTGTAACAGTTTTCTTAACTTGTGTAATGTATATTTATGTGTATATTTTGTATTGAATTTTGCTGCCACTTGTCCAGGACTCTCTTGAAAAAGAGGTTTTTAATCTCAATGGGATTAAATAAAGGTCAAATAAAAAAAGTGTTTAATTCAGACAAATTATTGCATTTGTTATGCTTTTCAACTTGTTCATGGTTTTGCTCAGAAATCAGATTCGTGTGAACTCTGGTCTCTGTTCAGTTAAATAGAAGCAGTCATATCAGTTTAACTCAAACAAAAGCGTCTTGGCTTCTCTTCACAGAAGCTCCAGATTAAAATAAATGCTTCCTTAAAACCCGCATGTGAAAGACATTTAGAAAATAAATAATCTGTTATTGAAGTTGTTTGAAAGAGGTTAGATGACAATGGCTTTGAAAACATTGTCTAAGGCGTGTTTTTATTTGTGAAATCCTTTTGTGCCCTATCAAATTTTCACTTACAGTTCTGGATCTCTGTTTTCAGGTTATTACGCAGAAAAAAATGCCATCATTGTGTTTGCAGCGTGCTTCCTGCCAGATAGCAACTGTGACAATTATAATTACGTAATGGAAAACCTTTTTCTGTAAGTAAAACACATCCTTCGTCTTTCCATCAAAATCTTTGATTTATTTTTTGTATTTGAGAATTTTAAATAGTTTCCATTTCATATGAATTGGACAAAATTCTTCACATTACAAATGATAGAGTGCTAAGCAGCATTGAGAATCCTTAAAAAATAATACATTTCACATTATCTTATAACAATAACTGGTTTTATATCGGTATAGAAATAATAAGAAGTGTGCCGTGGGAAATGAACTTATTTCCCCTCATACAGTGATCAGATCTACCAGTAGCTCTGAAATATTGTTTTAGTTGATCTCAAGGTTTTTGTGTTAAAAAAAAAGGAATAAAGTGTATTTTATTTATGTTTATCAGTATAAAATCTTATTGTTTTATTTAGAGACAGGCAAGGCTGTCAATAGGTTGTTTACTGTAACCATAGCAACCCACTCTTCTATGCTTTTTTGTTACATGCTTCTGTCCATCCCTCAGAAAAACTACCCCCATAGTGATCATCTTTTCTATATGTTTTTGAGACAATAAGAAAAAAGTATCCTATTTAGAACACTTTGGTAAGAATTCCTAGAGAGACGTTGACCATTTTTGGTTGGTGGTTTGCCTCGAGATTTTTTTCAATGGAAAAACATACAAAAGTACTTGACATGAAAAAGGTTGAAAAACACTGATCTAATTAAACCAGCATAAAAAAGTCTGTTTAACAAATGTTTCGGTCTGTGTTTGTGTGTGTGTCTGCGTACCTGTGTGTGCTTGTGTGTAGGTATGTAATCAGTACTTTGGAGCTCATGGTGGCTGATGATTACATGATCGTCTACCTGAATGGTGCAACGCCTCGAAGAAGAATGCCCGGTTTTACTTGGATGAAAAAATGTTACCAAATGATAGACAGAAGGTAAATTTCTCACATGGATCCACAGTGAATAAATTGAAACATTTCAGGTTCTTATTGTGTAATCTAAATCCAGCAATTTTACTGTTTTTTTTTTTTTTAACCCCAACAATATTTTTATTCAACATGGCTAAAAAAATAAAAAAAATACAACACTCGTGATTCTACTTGTAGTTCTACCCAGAGTTACTGTAACTTCTGGGGATGGGATCAACTAACGTAGCGGTGTTAACCTTTTAAAAATAAGCTTTTCATTCTCCTATAAGTTTCAAACAACTGCAATCGTTAAGAAAAGTCAATTAACACATTGGTTAAATTATGTTCTTGTATTGATTAGTCATACTTAAAGTACTGCTAAATGCATGCAGAAGCCTAAGGCTATAATCAGCAGCTTTGTATTATTTATTATTAATTCAATATTCATCTTCTGGACTGCATATCCCTGACGGGATCGCGGGGTGGCGGAGCCTATCCCGGCTGATTCAAGGCGAGACGCAGGGGCCCACCCTGAACAGGTCGCCAGTCTGCCGCAGGGCACACACACTCACTCCTAGCGGCAATTTCATAGTGACTAAACGACCTATTATGCATGTTTTGGGAGGATGGGAGGAAACTGGAATACCCGGAGGAAACCCACTCATACACGGGGAGAACATGTAGACTCCCCACAGAATGACCAGGCTTTCAAGCTGCGTTTAATCAATATTTTAGATTATTTCAATCCTAATCAGATAGTGACTGTGGACGGTCAGGCTTGGGATCAAATTGTCTTCTGAACAGTATACTTGCTGATTGAGACGTTTCGATCATCACAAGTTGTCCAGAAGACAACTTTGAAGCCTTTTCTTCACTGGATCATTCCTAGACGAATGTGGAATTACACGGATTTGAAAATGTGTGAAAATCACATTTTTTCAGAAACAGACTTGAAAACTGTCTATTCTTCAAAAGTTTTTTTTTTCAGGGTATTTATTTAATTAGGGTAGTTTGCAATTTACTTGTTACAGTTCCAATTCCTGCCACTAGATGTCATTAAATGCCAGATAGTCTTTCCCTTTGACATGAAGTTTATTAAATTGAATATAATTGTATGTAATTTATGCATATTGGATATTATTAGTCTATAAATGAATAATTACCTCTGTTCCTACTTTTTCCCCCTCTATCCTCCAGACTGAAGAAAAACCTAAAGCTGTTTATTATCGTTCATCCCTCTTGGTTCATTCGGACTTTGTTGGGGATCACCAGACCTTTCATAAGGTACAACATTTCCACTTCTCCTGAAAATATTTCCAGTATAAATTTATATAAAGTTGTTATTGTTAAGAAGAATATCACCAGCTGTGGGTGGTGACCGAGAAAACAAGATCATGGATACAATCGGCTGAAATGAGCTTTGCTCAAAAGGTGGCTGGGCTCTCACTCAGCGATAGGGTGAGGAGCTTGGAGTAGAGCCATGTATCCTTTGGGTCAAGAGAACCCAGATGGGGTGTTTCGGGCACCTGATTAGGATGCCTCCCGAATGCCTTGCTGGTAAGGTGTTTCGGGGACGTCCCACTGGGAGGAGACGTAGATGTTGACCCCGGATCTGCTGGAGAGACTAAATCTTACAGCTGCCGGGGAACGTCTCTGGATCATCCTGGGTGAGGTGGATGATGCAGGTGGATGATAAGAGAAGCCCAGGTTTTCCATCTGAGGCTGTTGCCCCAGCGACTCGGCCCCGAATAAGGGCGAGACAACAGAACGGAAAGAATATCAATAAATAAAATAGTCACTTTATTTTGTAGGATGACCTACCTGTTTAGAATATCATCTATTTATTCAAATTGCAGCAATTGTTAAAAATTTTTTTAAATGTGTGTGTCTATCATCTACAGCTCCAAATTCAGCAGTAAAATTAAATATGTCCATACTCTGCGAGAGCTCGGAGAAATCATCCCAATGGAATACGTCCACATTCCACCAACCATTGTCAAGTGAGTCATATCAGTATTTTACCCGTGAAGCTGTAAATGTGTAGTTTGTCAAATCTCTTGACAAACATGCAAACAGCATTGTTGTTTTTGGCAGCCATCTGAGTTTTCGTTTTAGTCTTAGTTAGCAGCGCCGACAAGCTAGCATTAGCTTGAAGTTGGAATGCTGTTTGCGCAAAATATGTGGAAAACTTTAAGTTTCTGACCACCAAGCCTCTTTGTTGCTGTTGCCGCCATGATGTGTGACTTTCTCGTGGCTGCAGGTGTGTTGTGTAGACGGTGTGAACGCGCAGCATTGTGGGGAGCATGCCACCATGAGAGACAGAATGCAGCCGCCGTGCTTTTTCTTTTCACAGACAGAAATGTGAAAGTCTGACGCCTATTTCGTTACATTTTCGTCTCGTCAACAGAAACTTGCAAACGTCTCATCACATTTTAGTCACTAAAGAGACGCATTCATTTTGTTATTGTTACGTCATCGTCATGAAAAAAAAGATCCGTCAACAAAATCCTTCAGTTGTCGTTATTGTTGACGAAAACAACCCCTTAGCAAACTGTTTCTTGACTTTCTGGATTGTCATTGAAAACCAAAGTTTCCTGTAAGTTCCTCAGCAAACGTGATCACTTACAGGAAATGATAAGTTTTATTTCCTGTAAATGAAAAGAAAAACTTTGGTTATCCAGGTAAAGTGTTTGATCTTGTTTAGTATAAACCTGGATGTCGGTAACTGGTTCCTCCTCCTCTTTAATAAAGCCTGTTAATGATTACAGTATAAATATTTTGACTCACTCAGTAATACGTAACTCTTCTAAAAAAACAAGCATGGTTTCTTTTTTTTTACGTGCTTAAATTCATCATAATTACACATCTCTGACTCTTTTCTAAGGTATGACACGGAAAAAGCTTCACACAAATATGCATGTATGAGGTAAACCCCCTACCTGCTTGAATAAATAAACAAAAACCTGTCTGCTTCAACTAACATTTAAAATGAATGGTGGCTTTGTCATCCCCTAAAACAGAGGTGCCCAACCTTTTTCGTCCTAAGATCTATTTTTCAAATATCAAACCCCCTGAGATCGACCGGTCGGCGCTACGATTGCAAAACCCCAGAGATCGTTTCTAACCAGCCTCTCTCTCTCTCAAACACACACACACAGAAATACAAGTTCTCTCTCTTTCTCAAACACACACAGACAAATTTCTCTCTTTATTACACACACAAGACAAGTTTCTCTCGCTCTCAAACACACACACACGCACACACCGACAAATTCCTCTCGCTCCCTTTTCCTATCTCTAACACAGACACACACACACAGGGACTTTTTTCTTGTGCACGCAGTACTTCGGGAGGGGATTGCGGCCACAACAGCAACAGGCGCTGCGCATTGATTTCAGACTTAACGCAGTTTTTACGTCACAGGCTCCAAAATTTGTCGATAACATTAGAAAAGCCGCCTGAATGAAGCTCTTTTGGGAAAAGAGAGTGGCTCAATTTTAGCGACTCTAGCAACTAGAGGGTCTGAATACTTGCTAAATATAGCCTCAAAGTCGTTGAGTTAGCAACACTGACTTCATTTCATTTTTTTCCCCGACACACCTGGCAGTCAACTTGGAATCAGTCTGCGGACTACCCAGTAGATCGCAATCGACTGGTTGGGCACCCCGGCCCTAAAATAACTATTCTTCTTTTTTACTTTTGATGAAGTTTGTTTATCCAACCTGTAGCTTAAACCCTTATAGACATCCTTACTAACAAGCTAACCAAACCAAATCTGTTTCCACATTTCTGTTTTACACGGAAACACATTTCAAGTTTCAGCTAAATTTTCCTGGTTTTTAAATACCAGGGGAAATCCCAAATGTCTACTTTTTAGCTAAACATTAAAATTGGTGCTTTATGACGTAAAGTATGCGTCTAGTGCAAACATTCACATTTCTTATCTGCAACTGGATCACTCCGCAGCCTTGCAACTAAAAGATTGCTGGTTCAAAGTCCTTCTAAGTGAGACTTTGAACTCTCACTTAGAAAGACTTTCTGGTAAGAGTTTTTATCTCCTCGTACAAATGGGCAGATTAACTCCTCTTTCTCCACTCGTGAAAAACATGTCAAGCGTGTTATGTCAATCAGTTGTAAATGCCCTGAAAGTGTGTGTCAATAAATAGTTGTTGCATAGATTGTGTCTTTTCTCGTGCACTAAAAACCACAAACACTGAGAGTGACTAAATCTATTCATCTGATCATTTCTGTTACTTTGATAATAAGCAGTGAAGAGGAAAATGGGGAAAAGGCTCACATAAAAATTTGCGTGTTTCTGTTCTTTTTTTTTTAAAAACGGAAACAGAACATTTACATTGACATTCCCTTGTTTTTAGTTCCCGGAGCTCACCGCCATTTTTCCTCAAAAAAGTTTCCAAAAAAAGATGTGATCACAATACAATCTTGATGGCAGTTCCACATTAGAAAAATGGTGAAAATATGTCAATGACGTTCATACAACGCTCACATTTGCTATCTGGAGCAATTAGCTAGCCCTAGCAAACAGAGAACCTCCAGGTAACGTTAGCCTGAGGTTCTCTGAAGGTTTGTTTTTAACGAACCAAAAACTAACGTTCCCTAAACGTTAGTTGGTGGTTATGTTAGAACCTTCCCAGAACATTGAGAGGACCAAATTCCAAAACGGTATTGTTAAAATTAAGGCTAGAGGAACGTTCTGAAAACCAAAACATAACATTTGAATAATAATAATAATGAATTACTGTATTCATCCCTCACTGGGGAAATTTGTGATAACCTTTAGAGAACCTTTAGAGAACCAAAAATAACCTTTAGAGAACCAAAAATAACCTTTAAGGAACGTTCTGCTAACCTTTGAAAAACCTTCAGAGGAACATTTGGGGAACGTTAAATTCTTAGCTAGGGCAGGGTTTTTTAAGACTTCTACCATGTTTGAACAATATTTCCAAATTGGTGTACGTCATAAATCGCCTGGCTTGAAATCTCTGCTTTAAAAAGAATTACAAGCGATCTCAGATAAAAGTAGTTTGTTGGCCACATCGCTACATTGTCTAAGGTTTGGATTTTTTTGTCCACAGTTTGGTGACAGGTCAATTACATAGGTTTACTAATCATCCTCCTTTACATGGCCACATTTCTTCTTCACCTCTCTAACTATCTGTTCCTCTCTGCTTTTCAACCCCAATGCTGATGCAGACTGGATTCAGAATTACAGGATACATCTGCTAAGTAAGTGGAAAGCTTTCAGTCCGATCTGAAAAGCCCAGTGTGGATAGAAGGTTTAGCAAGTCATTCAGAGCTTCTAATCATTTTGAGCTGTGTGCTCAAAATTCTTTTTAATAATACAAGCAACACTAATGCAAGAGTAAATCCTCTTTATTCTACTAAGATTAATCACATAAAACAAAACTGAGCGTGTCACAGTATTTTCCAGGGCTGCACGGTATGTTGGCATCAAATCTATATTGCAATATAAAACAAAAATAGTCTGATAGATATTTTGAAAGATTCGGTTTTATAAGTAACTTATCACTGTAACCATCAAAAGTTCTGTTCTTCTTTTGAATTTGTTTTTCTATTTCACAATACGTCTACTTCTAGTTCACTGAATAAACACTTCCCGTTTTGTATGTATAAAAATGTCTTTGTTAATTCTAGTGGGCAGCCATGCATGCGGAAAAATTTTTTTAAAAAAAGAAAAAAAGCAGAAGTTATTTTTTTCACAGGAACTTATTGAACAGCTGGTTAAACGAAATGTCAGGGTGTCGTTTCTAACGTGACAAAAAGACACGGAAAGAAAAGGAAAATGCTGAACGTGTAAAGTTTAGATGAAAATAGATTTGAAATTGTAATACTTTCAAATAAAAATACAGTATTTGATTGCATCAACTTTGGTTATCAATATTTGTCTGATGACGCAGAATCAAGGATATTTGTCTCCCTCAGATAGATTAATATATAAAAATTGTATACTACTGTAGATTTTATAAAGTATTTTATTAGAAAGTAATTGGAAGTGACTGTATCTATTTCTTAATTTTTGTTCCCATTTTCAGTTGTCATCTAAGTGGCTTCCTCGGTTCTGATTGGTGAGAATTTTTCTCCTTATTTAGGCATGCTGAAGTACATAAAAAGAAAAAAAGTCAAGAGAAGTCATTTATTCATAGTTAGTAAATACTATATCTTGAAGGATGAACGACGTATCGCCATCGTCTGTGTGAGTTATGTGGAAAGCAAAGTGTGCATGTGATAATCTCTTAAGGTTCTCATGCATGCTCCGTGTTGCATAAAACCAGTTTTTTATATCGTGTTCAACCTGTCAAGACTTTTTTTTTTTGAGATTACTGAAACCTGTACACGACTATCTACTGTTCTTAAGAACCGAGATATGTTTAGAAGAGAAACATACTTTCCTTTGTTGTCTCTTATGATTGTATCTGTACTTTTTTTTTTTTTTTTTACTTCTTCCTTGCATGTGTGTATGGAAGGTCACAACAAACCTAATCATACAAAATCATATTAATATGTAACTAAAACACTGCACAAGTGAAAAGGTGCATGATCAAGACATGGTCTTAATTTTTGTGCCCTTCCTTGTCCAACTCACCAAATCATACATTTCCTTGACTTTCAATTGTCCCACCCAAACATTGATAATTTTCTAATCCCATTTTTTGTAGGGTAATTATTTATGAAGTTTTTATTTTAATATCTTGGGAATTCCACAGTTTTACACCTGAGAATATAAAACTTTCTTGTCTTAATGCGGTGCATAATAATCTCCTTTTCTTTTGTTTTTATAGTCTGTGATCAAATTAAATTTTCTATGTATGTGACCTGGGTCTAGTTTATTTTTAACCCTCCACATCATCATCGTAAGATTTAACTGAACAAAATAAAAAAATGTAATATCTCTAACTTAATGAAGGCGTCATTACTATCATGTATTGGTCTTTTATTAACTTTTGTCAAATGCCTGATAGTTTTAATCATGTTTTATTGTTTATTTATTGCTTTCATAGAATCGATAAGGGCGACTCTGCTGTTTGAGGCGGCTGCCATCTAGTTTCTGTCCTCCTCTTCTGGACCTCAGCAAGAAAAATTCCTCTTGACTTCATTCAAAAGGAAACGCTATGGTTCAAACATCAAGTGACGGCTCAATTGCTAAAGGTCGCTCAGATCTGAGAAGGTTGGATATGCGTTGTGATGACGATGTGCTGGAAATGCAGAGACGGACTCCGTGCAAAAAGAGGAATGCTACCTATCATAGTATGATACTTGACACGATACTTGATTACGTTGACTATTCTTTCTTTCCCTAGATGTGTGTTTATTTGTCCTTAAGGTCGTTTCAGTTGGTTTTGTTGTCTTCGTGTATTAGTAATGTATCAATGTTAATAAAAAAAGTGTGTATTTTCTAAAGCCAAAGTTGTAGAATCTAAAGTGTGCTTGCAAAGAAAAGCAAGATTTGTTCTTGATATTAAAAAACAAAAAAGAAATGTAGTAGATTAGTAAACTCTACTAGTGTAATGTTTACAAAAATAGGAACATTCAGAAGCATGAAGTAATGCAGACGTTAAACGTTCATTTAGTGGTGGGTGGTTTTTGGCAAAGGAGAGCTTTCACTTTCTCAACAAGTTATTCAGAAAAATTAAGATGTTGGTTTTTATTGCTCTGTAATTAACAAGTGTCTCATTTTCAGCTTAAACAATAACAGTTTCAGTGAAACGCTCTGTATGCTTGTTGAAGGAAACAGACACATTATTAAAGCATAGTTTAAATAAACCAGGTGAACAGCGTCTGCTCATTTGTCCCACTCTCACATTTGGTTTGTGTTTTCCTCATTTGTACCAACATGCAGAAATTAATCTACTTCTTTAAATATGTTTTGATATTTTTTCTTTTTTGCTTGATGCCATGGAAAAGCATTTACGTATGGTTTTCTTCATTTTAATATATCTTAATTTTTTTAATCATTGTTTTACATTATGTTTTATTTTATTCTATTTAATGGACTTTTTGCTTACTTTGCTGCCTACTAACAATGCTACCGGATACTTTAATTTCTCCACCGGGATCAATAAAGTATCTAATTTAATTTATAGTTGTCTTTTTGACACAAAAGATGTCCTGGTTAGGATTGACCAGTTTTTTGTGATTTTGGTCTCAACACGACCTGCTTTATTGAGACTTCCAGGTTTCTAAAAAGATTTTTGAATCTTTGCTTTTTTTTTTGTAATACTTCAATTTCAGTAATTTTTTTTGTCCTACTGACTTCAATGGAGTTTAGACATTTTTCCATCAAAAGTTTATGTTCTTATAAAATCATTAACTCGTAAAATATTTTTCTAGAAGCACCATTTTAGCTTTAAAGTGTTTATAAGGATTTTGTCTCTCTTGTGGCTCAACAAAAGTAATATAAGTGTTGATAGTTTTTGAGATATAACTGTTTAAAAACTGAAAAAGTTCAGGGAAAGCCCCTTGCTCTATCATAATAGAGCAAGGAATGCGTTTTTTGGGGGCCAAAGGATTGTGATTCAGAAGTTGAAAAAACATCCGTAGCTTCCATCAATTTTAATCTTACAGCACATCTTACAGCCACAAATCGGGCATCAAAACATAGAAAATTTTGTCTTCTAAAAGTTTACCTGAACTAAATTTTTTATTTAAGCCACTGATTTCCTGCTACAAGTCCTCTTACTGAGCCAAAGATTTGAAAGTGTGGTGGAAAACCATCCCGGTGGAAGAAAAACCTTCATTAAATGCAGTCTTTACAACTTTATTGCATGAATCACTTGTGCACGGGTAACTGCTAGGAGAGTTCTTTCTAGAAGATTCTGGTTCTACTTGCTTCACTGAATTTCAAATAAAGTTTAGGTAACATTCAAAGATTAGCCTGAGATAAGAGTGGCGGTTGGAAATGGCACTTCTCTCAATCAGGAAGACTTCCTCAGACACCTGTACTTCCAGATAACAGTTGGGACACCATTATTTCACCCTCATGAAAACCTGAAATACCCAAGTATGTTAACAATCGATGACTAATCTTTGCTAAATACTATTGTTTAATTTAAAAGTTCCCATGACAAAAGAATGCTTTTTTTTCTATTAAAAACATACAACCTTATTTTAATGTATACTGAGGTTGCTTGAACGGTTGCCCCTGTGTATTTAAAACCTGCTGGGTCATATAATACAATTTTCAGACAATGCCATGCTTTGGCACATGTTTTTACTGTTTCAGGTACCAGGTTTTAAAGAACAGCGTGACTAAACTGACTTACAACTCATAATTTAGTTACTGTTTTGCAGAAAGTAAGAACAGATAAAAACACACGAGTTGGGAATTTCAAGGTTTATTGGAGATACTGGAATTTTCTCAAGACAATTAAAAAGTATAAAAATAAAATAAGGCATTTGTGGTCATTTGGAAGACTAAAGCTCTGTCGTGCTGAAAGTTTACAAGACAAGGACAAAGCAAGACAATCCCTGATGATTAATTAAAGGAAATTAGTGATATTTTAACCATGATTTTTGTTTTCTTTCATTAAAAAAAATCCAATAAAATGTAGTTAAACATTAAAACCCCGGATAAGAACGTTATTGTAAAATTCAGGGATATTATAATTCTCTAAAATGTTGGTGAACACATACAGTACGTACTCTGAGTTCCTAACTTTTATGTTGATGAGATTTTTCTGTAGAGGTTTCTGCAGGACCGCAAGCTTCTCAACTCTGAAGGACCGAACACACTTCCCGTTCAGTGCTTTGTAACATCATTTAAGAGCTGCATATATGCTTACCAGTATTCTTCCTCATCATGCCTTTCTCTGCAGTTCAGTTTGGGTTCTGAATAAGACACAAATTCTCTTTGAATGCTCACGTTTCTGTAAAATACGGAACATTTTCAAACACTTATTTTCTGCTTTCTTGCAGCAGAGATCATTTCAGGAGATTTTCCTTTTTTGCAACTGACCAACTGATTAGCACATAAATATAATTTACAATAAAACCCTGAGATTTAATGCAATCCAGATAAACCAAAGCAATAATCTTGATGATGCGTGAATTCTACTAGCGTAATAATTTGGATCCCAATACGTATATACAGACATAGTAACATGATTCCTTAACAATTTAAATTAGAAATATCTATTGAAATACTGTGATTGTAAAACATTGCCATAGTTAAATAACCATCACCACCAAGTACAATACAATAAATAATTCTATATTATTGAACATTCCAAGCTGTAACATTGTCCTTAACTTCAAATCAGTTACCGTAGTAAAAAACTTCTTGCAGATCATTTGTGCATATTATCAAAAAAATCTCCATCTAGGCCATTTCACCCAAAGCTTTTTCTCTGAGATAACGCTCCAAGCAGTAGATGGCAATTGGATCAGAATTCATATCAAACTTATTAGCAAAAAGGTGATCTTGTTCAATCAGCCAATGCAGGTCTCCTGCACCGTATACACAAATCGCCCTGACGTGGGTTCCTTTACACTCTGGATATACAGCTCCTACTGAATCATCTGATCCTTCATGGGCCTGCCACTTCACCAGACGGGCTATTGCATTGATATCAGTCATATCATATTTTGGGTTGGGCCGTTTCGATCCAGGAACTCCCGGTATTCGTTGAATGGTTGCCCAAAGATTTTCATCAGGACTATAAGTGTCTTTGAACCATTCAATCAGAGCTTGTATTCGGTGGTCCTTCAACACGCTTTTGACGTATCCTCGATTGACCACAATATAGGCATTCCCTGACATAATGGGCAGTTTCAAAGGAGGTGGAGGCTTTTCTTTTTTTGTTTTCTGAATGAATTAGAAAAATAGAAATCAGCTTACTATTAATTTACTACTAATTCAGTTTGCAGAAAAATACTTTGTTGTCATGAGAAGCATCAATGGCATCCAAAAAACTCACCTGAATGACTCCATTAATGACCTGATGGACATAGGATATTCTCCATTTTTTTTCTGGAGGCAACGTTTCTGATTCCATGCTGTTTCCACCCCTCAGTGCACGTAGCATCCTGACAATCTCCAAGTTAGTTTTCAGAGGGAAGTCCTGACCACAAAGATTGATAAAGTATTTCCACTTTGAACTGGCTTTATAGAGATCAGCCATACAGGTAAGATCAGCTTGGACCCTTGACCAGTGAGCGTAGACCACACTCTCACGCTGACTAGCCAGGAAGACGTTTGGAAAACAAGAAACAATCGAACTGATGGCAGACCAGACAGAATCTGAAGCTTTTTTGTCCACGTGTACACAGTAGATGTTTTGAGGAGAATAAATGGTTCGCAGAAGTATTTCAAAATTTTGCACCTAGAAAGAAAAAAAAGAGGTATTTTAACATCTTCATACTGTCATTCAGAAGCATTGCCATTCATATCAGGTGCGTTTGTTGTATATTTCTCTCCAAAAAACAGCAATTCCACCTTTTCCACTTGTGGGAGAAGCAATTCTTCAAGCTGTATTTACAACTTTGATTACTACTTTGACTATTACTTTGATTACAACTTTGATTACTACTTTGATTACTACTTTGATTACAACTTTAATTACAATGTTGTTTGATTGCAATGTTGTTGAATGTATTTTGTGATAGATTACTAGTTTTATGGTGTATCATCACCTGAATGATAGACTGATAACATTTGTATTTTGTCCGTGAGTATCTATGAAATTATTCTAAGTGAACTGTCTGCTTCTTTTCATAACTTGTCCACTGATTGCACAGTATTTATGGTGTTTTGTTTTTTTTTTTTTTATAGTACAGCATTCAACCAATCATATGTTGGCCATCATTTATTGCTAGTTTTTGAGTGGGTGTTCCCATGATCTTCAAGCAGGTCTCCATGTTCATGTTTCAGACCAAACAGCTTACATTAAAACATAACCCTATCCAACAGGATCTGTTGAGAGCCGAATAAATGAAAATATGTTGTTGGTGTAACAGATATTTCATTTCATTGACCTGCAATGACTGAAGGTGTAAAAGTAGATTTTAGGCCAGCTTTAAAGTTAAGATTATTTTCAACACAAACTATTCCAGAAAAGCTGCTAAAAAACTGATTGCAGAAGGTGGCTGTTTACATTGATCAGTTTGGAGGTGGGTATTTTTGTCCACTGCTTCTGCTCAGTGGATATTTTCAGCCCCTAGGGAAAATAAACTTATGCTATTAGACACGCTGAAATGTCGGTATTTGAAAAGGAGGAGGAATTTAGACTTTCAAGAACAATATCTTCTTGAATCACCCCTAATGAGTACAGTAAAGACAATTTCACAAAAACATGCATATTAATTTTTCAGGCAAAACGAAACAGCTGGAGAACATTAAAAACTCGATCTGGATTGGATTTTTTGTTAACAAAAAAAATATCTCCAATGCTGAGTTAACTGTAGATATTTTCCGAAATGTTGCAACTATTTTCATGTGTTGTTGCTGCTGCAGGGGAACCCCTCACTGCTAGTTTGCATATTGAAACAAAGCCATACTGTATGTTTTTGACTTGTCAAAATTTAGATAATCAACTTTTTATAACTACTGCACTTATGCGTAAAAATACATTTTTATAACCATGCAACAATGAGTGAGATTGAATTAGAGTAGGTACTGCTGATGACAGGCTGGTGAAGTACTAAATGCATCATTGACAAGAATTTATGGTGAAACTGAACGACTGATTGATGAAGAGCTATCATCAATCAGGAGTCCTGAACTGAGTGATTGATGAAGAGGAATCTAATATTAACATCTTTTCAAATAAGCTGAAGAATGATCATAAACCAACTACTCACTTGACCCTCCAACCAACTCCCAAATGTAAACACAAAGTGTATTACAATAATTCTGCATCTTTTGTTTTGTTAACCAGTAAATTAATACAAAAAATTATAGTGTGCATATGACTTGGAAAAAATTGAAATTTAAAAAAAAAGTGAATGATTTTCGGTATTAGACGTTACTCGCTGCAGTGCATGTTGGTTTTTTGATTTACGCAGTACTGATAAATCTAAATGTGTACATAAAGCAGAGTTTACTCTCCTTTTTTTGTACTGACACTCCTCGAGTACATCCTGAAAGAATCAGACCACAAATCTGCTGTGCGATTTGTAAACAACCCTGGAGTCAAACAAAGCCCAAACGAACCGAAGCCAAACACACAGACTGACAAAGTTCCCACGGATGCTCCACATGTGACATCAGTGCACAATGGACTGAAAGGAAAATTTACTTTAAGTCTTTAATTTGTGGTATCTTAATCTCCTCCTGTTTCAGTAACAGAAACTTGACAAGAGGGCGTGACTGTCCTCAAAGTACACCCACCACATGATGAAAGAGAGAAAACGTTCTTTCATCATAGATGATTATACATCATCAAAGTTGCAAAATATCTGGCAATGTGTGAACATTTATTGTAAACCAGACCCAACCCAGCCAATAAACCCATTGTGAAATGTGGATTTTTAATAGTCATGTGGACTGGTCTTGCAAGAACTTAATCATGCATGCCATTATTCTGTCACTGAGTAGTTTTAGATAACTAAAGTTGACAAGCCTTTAAAAAAAGACAAACAATGGGTGTAATCTATTTGTTTAACGTTTAATCAAATGCCTGATAAAGAGTTAATTGCACTTTCTACAGTACTTTTGTTTACCACGGCTGATCTAATAAAGTTTTCCAATTAAAAAAAAAATGCTTTGCCCAAATACTCCCACAATGCATTGGTGTCCGGGTCATTAAAACTAGAGGAGCTAGTTTTCCACTGCCTCCCATCAAATAATAATACGGCATTGTTTTCAGAGACTTCTTCTTACTCCACCTCATGCAATAATCATTTTACTCCCAAAGGCAGTTGTTATGGGCTACCACAGCAAACACAGCTGCTGTTCAATCCCATGTTGCTATCTGTTGTCTCACCTTATCAGGGCGACGCTCACTCGTTGCCCTGACCATGCTGAAGAAGTTACATCAATCTGTCCTAAAGGCCAATTTAGCTACCTTTCTAAATCTACCCTGTGCCTGTTTATTTAAATCAAAGTCATTTCTTCTAATATCATAAAGAAAATGTTCTCAACCTCTTCTAGCCACTTCCTTTTCCATGATTCCTCACATCAGGTCCCAACTGTCTCTAATGTTTCCACGTGTTTGGTTTTCCCTTCACTATATAAGCCACAGTAACCCTCTCTCCTGTTCCAGGTTGTCTGTCCTGTTATTGTTTTTCTTGTCTACATTTGATCTGGATTTCTACCCGCCACGTTATGGCAGAAATTCCCCATATCTAGTCTGCAATGCATGAGTTGTTACTACTGTGTATGTAGTAGAAAAAGTTTCAAAAAAAGTCTTCTGGACAGTTTAATTCTTGAACGAGACGTTTCGACTTCCATCCGGAAATCATTTCCAATCTGAATGAAATGAACAGAAAACTGGATCTTGGTCGAGCCCTCCTTACTATTTTTTTTTTTTTACCTTTTACTCAGGTTAGTATAAATAGATCCAGTTTTCTATTATGGATCACTCCTGGATGAATGAGGGAATACACAGACTTGTTACGGTGTATGTATCCCTATAAATATCTGATTTTAATTCCGTTCAGAAGGGGGAGTTTTTTTATCTCTGCCTCCGTGACTAACCTCAGAACTATTTCTTGTTGTCTTTTATTTTACACTTTAATTACTTGAGAGGTGCATGAGGGTGTGTCAGCAACTTCATAATGAGTTAGAATTTCAAATAAAGCACTTGTTTGATTAAACCAAATGTGTCTACATCTAGTTCTTTAATCATATTGAGGCAGAATTGGCTCACCTTGTGATGTGCGACTATAGAATAAGCCAAAGGAAAATTCTCCTCTTCTCTGCTTGAAGCGAACATTGGGTAATTTCCCTTCAACCTGAATCTCCTGTTAAAACAAATTGTGCAGATAACATGTTAGAATGAAGAAAAAATACCAAAGTGAAAAAATATGGGAATAAGAAAGCAACCCACCTGCAGTTTTTTGTTGCATTAATATAATATACATCAGGGATTTGTATACGCTTGCGGAAATCTTTGGTAATAGTGAGTATTTTGGCCTTCTCTAGTGCCTCACGTTCTCCCAGTATGATAGCTGGACAGTTTAAGTCTTTTTCTGGAATATTTCCATCATCTTCATATTCTGACCAACTATCCTCTAAGATAAAGCCGAGTGTTAAATCCGTCTTCTGCTGACAGACAAGTAACACTACACCCAGAGATGCCACTACAATAGTGAGCTTTAGAAACCAGAGTGAACAATGTCGTTTTCCAAAGCGCATTATTCCAACTGAATAATGTCAAACAGGTTTTTTTTACAAAAAATAAGCCCTAAATCCAGCAGCACCCTGTCTTTTCTTTTACGCATATGGTTTCACTTTGATTACTTTCTAACTGTCTGATCGTAAGCTGTAAGCAAATTTTGCTGTTAGGATTGCACATTGTTTGCAAATTGGCAGATTAATTATTCACACATTTGCTAAAACGAATTGAAAAGAAGGCTTTTGTCCAACATCTCTCTTTTTAGTCATCCATGCAATTCCACTAAAGTCCAGATCCTGTGAAAAAAAATTAAAACAAAAGAAGTTGTAAAAAGAATAAATAAAAGAGTTTGGATTAATTAATATATACAAACATTCACAGACTCGCCTCTCAATCAGATAGTTAGATATGTTATGAAAGTGCGGAAAAATACATTTTAAATACATTTTCTTCATTTTTTTTTTTAATTGCACACTACTACCATAGCAAGCTCCTAATCTCTGATCTGCTTCATTGACCATGGCAATAAAAGCATTTCTGATTCTGATTCCATTTAACCAACTAGTGTGTGAATAATTTGTCATCCGAGTCAGGTATAAACACGTCTGGTTTTAGTTTAGGTTAGTTTTCAACTTGTTGGACAACTTCAATAAATATAAATAAAGAAGATCTTTCTTAATTAACATATGTCTGCTGGTTTGGAATCAAATGAGTCCTTTTTCTGTTTGAGATCATATCAGTTATTGCTTCTTATTATTCTTGATGTAATCAATTAAATTTATTCTTAGCTCAGAGATAAAACTATCACTAGCAGTTTATTTGGATGTAATCTTTAAATTGATTCTTAGCTCCAACATGAAAATATCAATAACAGGTGATCTCGATGTATTCTTTTAAATTCATTTAAAAAAAGAGATCCTTACCTGTGGCCGTGTCTGTCTTTTGGCGTCTATTACACATTTTACCCAATGTGTGCAGAGGGAGATTTGGTTAAACCATGAAGTATTATCTTCACCACAAAAAGAGAGAAAAAAATTATTTAGTGGGTTATAAGAAAAGAGTAACAATGATGCTGCACCCAGGCAAATTCCATGCAAAGTCTGAAGCTTTATGCTGGAAATAGTGACAAGCTTGTTTCTTGCTTTTGTGTGGGATGCAAATCCTCACAGCAGTGAATAGTGTTAAACCATATCTCCTTGGTAAAAAGTACCTTATCCATCTGGGGGGCAAAATGTTAACACTAATGAGAAATATTGATCCTGTAAAACCTCAAATAAAAATCACAACATGATTCCTATTTACAGGTAAGTCAATCCAAATTACACCAACCTGTAAGCGTCCTCTTCATCACAGCTTCTCATTCATTAAGTCTTAGAAGAAGAATCTTCAAACTGTTGGCTGTGAGGCACCACCCACAAGATATTTATTTATGAGACAAAACCTTGTGACTTTTCAACTCTTTGGGAAATACCACCAAAATGAAAATTATGCCTACTAATTCAACTATATGTATAAATATATATATATATACATAAATATTTAAACTTATTGATTAAAATCACTCAGTAATAACATAGTAACTACCTATATATATTTCATATATACCTCACCTCCTCCCTCTGCCTCTTTTTACCTCTTGACACTTTTTATATCTAGTATAAACATAATAAATTCATTGTAATGTCATGAGGAAGAAAAAAATTGACGCACATACACAAAAATAGAAACAAGAAAAAATTAACCAAAAACCCTCCCACTCATACTACTATTACATTTTTTTAAACTGATCGTAAAATAGCAGCAAGAAACAGATTACCTGAGATTATACAGTAGAAAATATGCTAACTTGTAACGGTGATATTTTTAATTTAGAAAGAACCAGTGGCCAAGTAGAAGCATCTCTCTCTAACTGTTTGAAGAAGGATAAGGCTTGGGATGCCTCCTTGTGGTTTCATACAGAAAGATCTACAAGCAGCATTACTATTCAAAAAGCATCTCAAACACATGATATGGTCAAAGTATGACCATAAAACTTCACAATTAATATCCACTTTGACTCATCACCCCAGTACAATGTGGTGAACTGTTTGTGAATAGTGTGAGAAAAGCACCAAAGTGACTGTTTTCAAATGTGAATGAAGAGTTTGGAATTTATCACCAACATGAATTCTAATCTGAATGTTTACTATGTCGTTGTGTCCATGTTCCCCTCATTGTTCTGCATTGTTGTTGTTGGAAAAATGTTGGAATGTTATCTCAATCAAACCTCCTGAGTAGAAAAGGCTTCAAAGTTGTCTCTTGAACAGTGTATCTTATGATCAAGACATTTCGACATCAATACGGAAATAATTTTCAATCTGATAAAAAGATCTGAGAACTGGTTTTATATAAACTAACCTGTGTTAAAAGGGGACTAGCCTCAACAAACCTATAACGTTTTGTCAATACATTCTCTCTCCACAGCACGAACCGTCTCCGTCTGGCCTCTTTGTCCACATGCACGCAATAAAAATTTTGAGGTGCCCTGGGTGGGGTGAGGCTTGAATCACTTGCCTTTCTGTGTGCAGTTTGCATGTTCTCCTGTAAATACATGTGCCTTTTCCAGAGACTCTGGTTTCCCCCCACGCTCCAAAAACATGACTGTTAAGATGATTGGCCACAGAAAATGACCCCAGGCATAAATGTGGGTGATTGGCTGTTCATCCCTTTCTCTTTGGCCCCCCAACATATGTTGTCCACCTCTCTTTTCCCCCTCTTTGGGAGAGAGCTCTGTTTCAGATTCCTGATGGATTCTCTGTGTTGTTGTCCTGCGTCTGGCCCTTCTGAGGAGGCCCCCACGCTTAATCTATTATCTTGTCTCCATCAGAATTAGCCCATCTACTTATCTCTGTTCTGAGCGTCTCCAGGCTGAGGAGGCTCCCGTGCTTGCTTAATCATCCCGTTTCCATCAGGATGAAGAACATCTGCTGACTTTTTCACATATCAAACTGTAGATTAGAATAAGCTAATGTTTAAACAATAGTCTTAGACATAGTGGATGCTCGTCCTGAGGGAGGGATTTCTCTTTTGTGTGGATCCCCATAAGGTTTCTCAATTTTTCCCACTGGTGGATTTTTAGGAGTTTTTCCTCACCGTGAAGGAGAGTCTAGGGGCAGCAATGTGCTAAAATTGTCTCACTTGTATTTGTTAGTTAGCTTTTTGCTGTGTATTGTGTTTATTATACATTCTTCTTTTTTCTTGTTTTTGTTCTTTCTGAATCTGCAATGTGAAGCCCAGTGAGATGAAAACTTGTGATTTTGGGCTATACAAATAAAATTGAATTGAATTGAAATGAACAGACTGGCACCTTATTCAGGGTGTAACCCGCCTCTTGCCTGTGATCACCTAGGATAGGCTCTGGCGTATTCTGTGACCCAAACAGAGACAAGAGGTTCAGAATATGAATGAATGAACACTTTTTGTTTGCTGTTGTAAATTGAGGATGCTGGTGCTGAAAAAGTAAAAACCTGGATTCACAGGTTGGTTCACAGGATGGTCTTCATTGTTTCTTTGAACGTATTTTATTTTGTGTGCATTACTAAATACTTATTTCTGCTAATTTGAAAAGTTGAATTCCTGTTAAAGTTATTGTTTGGATTTTAAAAAAAAAGACAAAAAAACAAATTTTGGGAAAATCTCTTTTCTTTACCTTGGCATTCTTCATCTAAAAGCTCCATATTTGTTTTAGGACCTATGATGATTCAGAAAATCACTGGCAGAATGTGTAAAAAAATTATCTGAAAACTTGCAATAATAATGCCTTAAATTACAACAATATTTTCAACAGAAACATAGACCAAAAAGGCAGCTGGTGTGTTTAATGGCATGTGTTATACCCAAAATTATATGTAAACTCTAAAATAAAGTCAATAATTTATTCATCTAGTCCATATCAGACAATGCTTTTTGTCTGAGATATCTCTCCAAGCAGCAGACAGCAATTGGATCTGTATTCATATCAAACTTATTGGCAAAAAGATGATCTTGTTCAATCAGCCAGTGCAGATCTCCTGCACCGTAAACACAGATTGCCCTAACATGGGTTCCTTCACACTCTGGGTATGCAGCTCCTACTGAATCCGGTGACCCCTCATGCCACACCCACTTTACCATGCGGGCAATCGAGTTCATATCAGTAATGTCATATTTTGGGTTGGGCCACTTAGATCCAGGAACCCCTGGTATTCGTTGAATGGTTGCCCAAAGATGTTCATCAGGACTGTAGGTGTCTTTGAACCATTCAATCAGAGCTTGTATTCGGTGGTCCTGCAACACGCTTTTGACGTATCCTCGATTGACTACAATATAGGCATTTCCTGACATAATGGGTAGTTTGAAAGGAGGTGAATCTTTTTCTTTGTCTGTTTTCTGAAAAAAATAGTGAAAAAAATAAATTAGCATATTACTGTTTGCTGATTAAGTCCAGATTAAACAGATAGGTTCTGAAATCACCCCAAACATTTATACAGTCCTAAACCTTACCTGGATGACTCCATTAATCACTTGATAAACATTTGTAATTCTCCACTTTTTTCCGGGAGGTAAGTTTTCTGTTTCCATGCTGTTTCCACCCCTCATTGTACGTAGCATCCTGACAATCTCCAAGTTAGTTTTCAGAGGGAAGTCCTGACCACAAAGATTGATAAAGTATTTCCACTTTGAACTGGCATTATAAAGGTCAGCCATACAGGTAAGGTCAGCTTGGACCCTTGACCAGTGAGCGTAGACCACACTCTCACGCTGACTAGCCAAGAAGACGTTTGGAAAACAAGAAACAATCGAACTGATGGCAGACCAAACAGAATCTGAAGCTTTTTTGTCCACATGCACGCAATAAAAGTTTTGAGGTGCGTATATTGTTCGTAGTAGTTTTTCAAAGTTCTGCACCTGAGAAATAAAAAAAAATGAGAGTCACATCGCAGATTCATTTCTTGCATTGTAAATGTACATATAAATATAATCAATATGCCCACATACGCTATCTAAGCTTTTCTAAAACTCACACCCTTAATTATTGTGTAAATTTTGTTTTCAGGGTAACAGACTCAATCAAATCCAGCTTCAACTGTAATGTACCTTTCCAACAAAATGGGGCAGAAAATGCTTTACATATCATATAAAAAACATTTATAAGAATTAGAATCTAGATCATTATACAGTAAAAAATTAAAAGCAAGCATTCATTAAAACAAAAAAAAACCTCTCCCATTTACATACATATTTGTCCAACATACTACAGACATGCATCAACATTCACCCCTGATTTTCCAGCTTGAGAGATATGAAGTCAGAGGAGTAGCTTGGAGCTGATTGAAGGATAACTTAACAGGACGTCTCCAACATGTTCAAATTGGATACTATTCTTCTGAATGCCTTAACATTGTTTGTGGTGTTCCCCAGGGGTCAGTGTTGGGGCCCATGCTATTTAATCTCTATTTAAATGTTTAGAATGTTCACCCTTGGACCGGAAGTTCTCCGGAAATCCCACTGAGCTTATGTCTAGGTGTCCTTGGGGAAGACACCAAACCCCTGTTTCTACCACCATTGATGCCTGCTGCAATGTAATGCAGCACACAAATTGCTCTGTTGAGGGATGACTAAAAGTATATTTATTTCTTCTTTCTCTTTTCTATCAAAACTTATTTTGTTTGCAGATGGCACAGACATTTTTTTATAGTAGTTCAAATTATTATGAACTTATAAATACTATTTCTGTAGAGTTGAAAAAATAAAACAATGGATGAACACTAATAAACTATCATTAAATCTAAGAAAAACTAAAATAATGACCTTCGGTGACCATAACGCCAACACAGAATTACAAATAAACATTGATGGTGTAGAAATGAAATTGTATCTGAGAATAAATTTCTAGGTATTAATCTGGACAAGAAATCAACATAAAAAGCCCACATCTGTCATATTAAAACTAAAATATCCAAATGCCTCGCAATTATTGATAAAGCTAAACAATTGAAGCCCATTGAGACGGAAATTCTGTGATTTTGGGCTAAACAAATAAAATTGAATTGAATTAAATATCTAAATCATGTTGCTCTCCGTATATTATACAGCTCTCTGTTTTTACCCTACTTTATTTACTGTATTGAAATATGGGGATATACTTATAAATGTTCAACTAGACCAGGGGTGCCCAACCGTTTTTGTCCCAAGATCTACTTTACAAATATCAAACCTCCTGAGTTACCATCGCAAACCCCAACAGATCGTTTTCAGCCTGCTGTAACTACCCCTACAACACGATTTGTTACATATGTACACGCACACAAAGCGCTTTGTGAGGGGGAGGGACCAAGGCAGCAACGTGGACTGCTTAATGAATACAGGCTTAACAACGTGATTTCACGTCATAGACTCCAAAAATATTCAGTAACAGCAGAAAAGCCGCTGGATTGACACTTTTGGAAAAAAAAAAAAAAAGAGTCCCTAAATTTTAGCAGCTGACTTCAGGGCAGATATTATTGTGAGGCTGATGATAGGCTGGCACCAACTTTTTTTTCTTTTACTTTTTTTGAATGCCATATGATCTACCCATAATGCCTTTGTGATCAACCAGTTGATCGCAATCGACATAATGGGCACCCCTGAACTTCACCATTATTTTTATTGCAAATACGAGCTGTCCGAATTATTCACAAGACTATTTTTCTAGATTATACGCACAGTGTTTTCATTCAGTGCAAATTACTAAAATTTTCCAACTTTGTTAAATACTTTAATGTAATTATATTAATCAAAGCGTTCAATTAGTTATTACCTTGTAACTTGCATAAATGTTTCACCATTAAGCAGACCGTGTTCAATGTTAGAGGTTATGGTAATTTTGTTTTACCAAGGGTTTGCACTGTATGGAGGGTCTTTTGTGTTTCTGTGTGTGGAGTGAAGCTATGGAATATTTTGGATCAGCAACTCAAACAATGCCATGACATCATTAATTGCAGATTAAACCAAAATAAAAATCAAGTAAAAGCCAAGTTAAAAAGTTGGGTTTTCAATCTGTTCCTAAAAACATGAACAGACTCTGCGACCCGTGAGGTCCTTTGGCAGGCTGTTTCACTGGCGAGAACCATAATACTGAAACAAGGCCTGATCGTGGGTTTGTGTCCTAGTTTTGGCATGACTGAAAGGCCAGTACAAAAGAACCCTGGGGTCTGTGAGGCCTCGAATTTCACAGGGACGTCAAATAGACAAGGGGCCGAAGACTATTAAGACTTTGAAAAAAATCATTAAAAGAACATCAAAATCAATCATGTAAAGCACAGGAAGCCAATGTGATTTAAAACTAGCCGGTGTGTACCTGTCCTCTGGTCCCTGTCAGAACTTGTGCTGCCGAGTTCTGAAGTAGTTGTAAACTAGAAATGGTTTTAAGGAAACCAATGAGCGGAACATTGCAATAACCATGTATTCTACTAGACACAAAAGCACACATCAGAAACTTGGAGCTGGCAATGGAAATGGATGGCTATGTTTTTAAGATGACAAAACCCCACCAAAAGTTTTTCACACAATAGGAAGGTTTATAATAATGTAATCTCAAGATGCTTGTTTCCCAGCCAAATCAATCAAAGTAATGCATTCATGATACAGCGAAGCCTTGAATTCCAAAATTTAGTCAAATTGTCACATATTCACGCTTCAGAATTGTCATACCTTGTGATGTACAACCAAAGAATAAGCCAAAGGGAAGTCCTCCTCTTCTTTACTCAGTGGGAATGTTACATATCTCCTACTAAATGTGAAACTTCTGTAGAGACATGTAAACAAACCTGTTAAGTCAGGCAATCCTTTACTTTGTTACTAATAAAATTTTATAACTTATGTCAACACACCCGCAGTTTTGCGTAGCATTAATATAATAGTCGTCAGGAATCTGAAGACTATTTTTAAAATCTTTTGTGATAGAAAGTACTTTGGCCTGGTCCAGTGCATGCCTTTCCCCCAATATGATATCTTGACAGCTGAACTCCTTTTCTGGGTTATTTTCATAATCATCATCATCCATCCAGCTGTGCTTAAAAAGGAGTGAAGATGCCCAGTCTGTATCCAGACGGCGAGCATAAAAAATTACGCAGAGGAACCCTACCACAAACAGGAGCTTCAGTAGCAAGCGCTGGCAATGCCGTCTTAAGAACATCGTGATTTTACCAGTTTTGAGCCAGCTCTAACCAAATACAGCCACTGACTAAAATTTTTTTTAGTTAATAGTGTCTAAAAAAATTAAATAGGAATTTACAAAAAAACTAAATTCAAAAGTTGTCTCTAAATATTTGATAAATGATTTGTCGTCTGTCATATTTTGAAGTGATTGCGTGATATTCTCTTGTTGTTGAGCCAACCCAGGTCATTTCTTCTCATCTTGTTCCTAGAAAAATACAAGAAAAAATAAATTTATACAAGTTCATAAGTTCATACAGTTATTTTGAGTCTTTTTATAAACTTTTATGAAAGACCAAATGCACCACGTATAACCTTCATGTTGAAAAGTGGAGTTGTTGAAGAAATTAGGAAGTTCAACTGACAGTACCTGCCCCTAGCTGAACTGGTTTTTCAAGTTACAGAGATAAGATTTGCAAGTGTGACCAAATAGCCACAAAGATTTTCGTAATGTGTCTATTTGTAGTAGCCCCCTTTGTAACTTTTGGTAATTCAACAAAGTATGATTCCCAGACTTTTAGTGGACATAGGTGTAATGCTATGCTCTGTTGGCTCTTTAACTGGTGGAAAAAATGCAGACTAGATACCTCTGAAGAGACAACAAAAAAAGCTGTTAACACTCGTGTGAAACATAGCCTTCCAAATTGTCCCATTTCTACAACAAAAAGAACAAAAAGTGTTATGAAGTGTCCCAAAAGATTTAAAAAAAAAACACCTCATGGAGGGCCGGGCAAACTGTAGAACTTTTATTTCACCCAGTAGTGATAAATTTATTCTTGGCAAATGATCCATTCAAACAATGTCAGTAAAACATTTATGAAATTAATTTAATAAAACACAGTCAACATATTTAAATACTTATTTTGGACATGTCTTAGTAAAATAATACATTTCTATAGTGAAGCACAAACCATTTAATAAAGATGTAGAGTTAGAAGACACAGCTCTTACCTGCTGCTGAAGTCTAACCTGGTGTAAAACTGGTTCTTCCTAGTTCACTTATTTATATGTCATCATGACTCTTTCATCTTTTTGACTGAAAGACAATTGGCTACGTTGATGCTACATTCATGCTGTCAGCATTTTTTCCAAAGAGGAGTGTCCAAATACACAACTACACTTAGGGTAAAAGTTTCAAAGAAGTGTTTTATTAACCATTCAGTTTATTTAAAGTTTCAGAAAAAAAGTTGCTGTTTATGAGCTCAAGAATTTTTCATGTAAGACACCAGCTGAAAAAGGAAGACGGAACATCTTTTTTTTTTTTTTACAAGAGCAGTTTATTTATTGATTTATTCTTTACTCCACTCACAATCAGTTCACAGTTACCTTCTTCTTCTTTTGGCAATTCCCTTCAGGGGTCGCCACAGCAAGTCAGTTTCTTCCATCTAACCCAGCGGTCGGTAACCCGCGGCTCCGGAGCCTCATGCGGCTCTTTCATCCTTATAATGCGGCTCTGATTGGCTTGGGAAAATAAATTACTAAAAAATTTTTTTTGTATTTAATTGAAGTGTGTTTTATTTGTGTTAGTTTTTATATTATTTTAGTTCTAAATTTGAAGATTATTGTGATCTTGAAATATCACAAAGTATGCTCCGCTGCATACTTCGAAAGCCCAAGGCGATATAAGGATGACGGCTCACGGATTTTTCCCTTTTGTTTGCTGCATGCACAATTTAAATTCAGCTTTTTAATTTATTCAAAAGAGACATTCAGACATTATTATTTTTTCAAGAATTCAAAATGTGTTCATTACATCGGTAAAATTCAATTTTCTCCGTAGCACTTCATAAGACATAACCACACTATAGTTGTTTATACAAAGTGTAAAGGTAAGAAAAAGCAATATATACAGTGTTATCTTCATTTTAGATAAGATAAATGGATATAAGGATGACGCCTCATGGCATTTTTCTGCTTTCGTTTGCTACATGGACAATTTAAATTCAGCTTTTTAATTTATTTGAAAGAGACATTCATTGTTATTATTTTTCAAGAATTCAAAATGTGTTCATTAAATGAATCAAATGTAATTTTCTCTGTAGCACGTGGATTTCATAAGAAACATGCTGCGGTAAAGTAGTAGAAGTTTTTTTTTTCATTTTAGATGTGCGGCTCCCAGTGTTTTCTTTTCCGTGGAAACCGGGTTCAAATGGCTCTTTCGGTGTCAAAGGTTGCCGACCGCTGATCTAACCCAATCAGCTGCATCTTCTTCGGCCACGCCAACTATCTTCATGTCTTCCTTCACTGTATCCATGTACCTCGTCTTTGGTCTTCCTCTAGTCCTCTTTCCTGGTGGTTCCAAACCCAGCATCCTTCTGCCGATGTACTCGGTCTCTCTTCTCTGTACATGTCCAAACCATCTGAGTCTGGCTTCTCTGACTTTATCTCCAAAATCTCTAACATGTGCTGTTCCTCTGATATGCTCATTTCTAATCCTATCCATCATGGTCACTCCCAGAGAGATCCTCAGCATCTTCATCTCTGCTACCTCGATCTCTGTTTCCTGTCTTTTTCTCAGTGTTACTGTTTCTAGACCAAACAGCATGGCCGATCACACCACGGTTTTGTACACTTTTCCTTTAATTTTAGCTGAAACTCTTCTGTCACACATCACACCTGACACTTTTCTCCCCCCATTCCAGCCTGCCTGCAAACGCTTCTTCACCTCTTTTCCACACTCTCCATTGCTCTGGACTGTTGATCTTAAGTACTTAAAATCTTCCACCTTCTTTATCTCTTCTCCATGTAACCTCACTTTTTCATTAAAGATAACTTATATTGTGGTATATATTGCTTCAATATCAGACAAATAGACTGAGATATATTCAGCCTGAAAAATAACAGGTGGTCTTTTGCTGCGTTCAGGGAATATGTGAGCAAGTAGAAAGTCCCTAGCAACGATTAGGAGACTGAGAGACACTGATATCAAAAGAGCAATGGTTTCATGAGTCTATTTCAGGATAGCTGAAAAATGAGGAGGGCAGGAACAGTTTTCTTGATGTCTATACTTGAAAGGATTAAGGGTGGGCTTTAGTCTCCCGCACCTTCTTTGACATGATATAAGGAAGATGAACATGAATAACGAGGCTTTCCTGTTCGGTCCGCGCCTCAATGTGTGTGCTTTATGACAATAAAGCCTGCTTTGGAAAACCAGACCCTGTATTTGAGTCATTACCGGACTCACAGTATCATCTGGGATCGGACGGGTGGCCGAGGACATTTGTCAGACTGACACAACATTAAATTATCAGGAAATATTCTGAACACTTCCTGTTTGGTCTGTGACGTCAGAGAAAACGTCATTACGCAAGCTTACGCAAGCCGTTCAGAAAAAAAAACCTCAAAACCTTCACTTGATGTAACATCTACAGGGTCTTTCTAAAGGGTCTTTCTGAGTTTTGAGGTGTCTTTTTTCCTGAACTTCGGGAAGATTCAGCATAAACTGTCTCCATTTGAAGACTTTAATAACACTTCTTTTGGATTTAAAACCGTGTCAGAAACTGTTTTATCAGTAGTTAGCATCGTTAGCTTAGCTGGTGAACTTTCACCATCAATGCTTACATGACTAAGGTTCATCTTCCTAATCAGACTGGCTAAACTGGTTCATTGCTGATCAGAAAGACGTGAATATTACATACATACATTATAAAAATCCTACTTTGAATCTCTCGGGTTTTTAAAGCGTGAATCAGCTAGCATAACACTAGGAAAGCTTGTTTTTTTTTTTCTTGTGTTCGAGGTCATTCTGGGGCTTCCTGCTAAGCTATCTGGATCTTGGACACTGGTCATGAAGAGTCTCCCGTTTTTCTGTCGAGGAGAAGTCATCCGTGGATTTGGTAGAGGAAGTAAAGAACTAGGGATCCCCACCGGTAAGTAAAAATATCATTCATATCAGTTAGCTGCTAAAAATGTAGCAACATGGACTATAACAGAAAGTAGCCTGATCACAAAACAAGACTAATCTATCTTAAAAACCCTGATGGGGTCTAATCATTTCTTACATGATCTTATAAGTCACTTCTATACAATTGAACATGATGTTTGGAGGATGACAGTGTAGATTATGAAACATCTGGATGTTTGTCCCAGGTTGATGTAACAGAGACTAGTACAGGCATGGGCAAAGTACGGCCCGCGGGCCAAATGCGGCCCGTTAAACGTTTTAATCAGGCCTGCGGAAATTAAAAATAAAATTTAAAAAATCTTGTAAATGATTTATTTCTCCTGCAACTCTTATGTTTTCTCACTAGATTGCCCACTCTTGATATATTGGCTTTGTTTAGAAAATAACAACACTGCTTCTATTAAAATGTGCGTGCAAATATGGAAAGGCATCACGGCCATTACAAGCACGTTAGATTTCAAACCTATATTTTAAACCTAGGGCTCTACATGCACGTTTTTTAAGTGCTGGTGCGCTTGATTTAAAATGTAACATGCTAGATTTAACATCTAGGGTTGCCAGTGTATAGTGGCCCCAATGCCTTTCCATTCCCCGCTCAAATAACACGCCCATACACTGCTTCCTGCAACTGTTCCGCCCTTGCATTTTGATGTAATACTTTTCTTCATTTTCATTGGAAATTAAAGCACAGGTTTTCTCCACATCCCAAGATGTGTATTTTTTCTCTAATGAGGTGAGGTTACCAAAACATACCATCTATCTGCTCCTGTTCTGGCCTTTATGTCCAACAATAGCCACTGCAAAACGGGTTCAAATCGTTCATCTCCTCCTTAGATGTCGGGCTGTACGGTGGCACAGTGGGTAGCTTAGTGGCCTCGCAGCAAGGTCGGAGTCTTGAAGTCGAGGGAGGCTTGACCCTAGGAATTTGTGAGTGTATGCGGGTGGCCCCACAACAGACTAGTGACCTGTTCAGGGCGTATCTTGCCACTCACCTGACAGGCCCTGGCACCCCAGGCGACTCAGTTAGGGATAAATGGTTCAGAAGCAATAACAAAACCTCCTTCTTTCATGTCGACATACGACCGCCTGCTCTAGAGACGACACATCTGGCTACATCCATAACACTTTTTACATTTTAGGAAGTATTACAAGTGTTTCTCACACTACCCTATCAGAGTTTGGGATTTTTGTCTGACCGGGTGTTTGTCAACCAAACACACGGTTTTGTTTTAGTTCCAGTTCATCAACATTCCCTGAATGCACCAGTCATTTTATTCCCGAAGGCTGTTTATTCCTTATTACAACTGTAATCTTATTTTGATTTCTCTCTCTTTCTTCCTTCCTTGAATTGTACTTCTGATGTTCAGCTAATTTCCCAGACTCTGTGGTGGACAATCTTCCTGCGGACATCAGCACAGGCATTTATTACGGATGGGCGTGTGTCGGTAGCGGGGAGGTGTACAAAATGGTGATGAGCATCGGATGGAACCCTTTTTACAAAAATACTAAGAAGTCAATGGTAAGCAGAACTTTCTCTCAACCTTTTCTTTGGTCAAGAAAGCTACACATGTAACAGGGATTGGATTAGTATTTCATTTGTAATTAATAGAATGCACTATTTAGCCCCTGCTAGTGTTAATTTGACACAAACTTTAAATTTAATCAAATGTTTGGCAGCATTATTGTTGCTTTAAATTTAATTGGCCGATACGAGATTGCCCCTAAGAATGAATGTGTGTGGCCCTGCAGCAGACTGGCGACCTGTTCGGGGTATGCCGTGCCTCTCGCCTGAAATCAGCCGGGATAGGCTCTGGCACCCCACACTACCTTGTAAAGGATAAGTGGGTCAGTAGACAAAAACCCAGTCAAAAGAGAAAATATTGGTTTGATTAAGCGTTAGAGGAGAGAAAATGTGATTATTGGGGGGAAGGATGGCTCAGTGGGTAGGGCGACCGCTCCGTAACCGGAAGGTCGCAGGTTCGATCCCCCGCCCAGAGTCCATGCCGAGGTGTCCTTGAGCAAGACACCGAACCCCCAGTTGCTTCTGATGATAGTGGTCTGCGCCTTGCATGGTAGCTCCCATCATCAGGAATGAATGTTGTGTGTGTGAATGATTGTATGGAGTGAATGAATAATGCATATCTATATAAATGTAAAAGCGTCTTTGAGTGTCTAGAAAAGCGCTATATAAGTTCAATGCATTATTATTATTATTATTATTATTATGATCCCCTCCCCGCTTCCTTGCAAAATGAAGATCAATGTCTCTCAGAGCCTGATGACGTCAAATAATCAACTTAGAATGCACTCCTGCTTATTTTAAAGCAGCATACAGTACACACAGTGTTGATTGTTAATCAAACTAGAATAGTAACGCAATGTGTTTTTCTGCATTTGTTTGAGCACTAAATTGCCAACTGCTGAAAACAATCTTCTTCTTCCGGCATTTACCTTCAGGGGTCGCCACAGCAAGTCAGTTTCTTTCATGTAACCCTGTCTGCTGTATCCTCTTCGGTCACACCAACTTTCTATGTGTCTTCCTTCACTGCGTCCATGAACCTCCTCTTTGGTCTTCCTCCAGTCCTCTTTCCTGGTGGTTCCAAATCCAGCATCTTTCTTCGGATGTACTCTCTCTCCCCTCTGCACATGTCCAAACCATCTCAGTCTGGCCTCTCGGTCTTTATCTCTAAAACCTCTAACATGTGCTGTTCCCCTGATATGCTCATTTCTAATCCTGTCCATCCTGGTCCCTCCGAGAAAGATCCTCAGCATCTTCATCTCTGCTACTTCCATCTCTGTTTCCTGTCTTTTCCTCAGTGCCACTGTCTCTAGACAAAACAGCATGACCGGTCTCACCACGGTTTTGTACACTTTCCCTTTGATTTGAGCTGAAACTCTTTTGTCACACATCACACCTGATACTTTTGTCCGCCCGTTCCAGCCTGCCTGCACATGCCTCTTCACCTCTTTTCCACACTCTCCATTGCTCTGGACTGTTGATCCTAGATACTTAAAATCTTCTACCTTCTTTATCTCTTCTCCCTGTAACCTCACTTTTCCATTTGGATCTCTGTAATAAAGTATCACAATCTAGTTTATATATAAACCTGTAGCTACACATACTAAATGCTAATTACCCAGATCTTTACACTTCGGTATAAGAAAATACTAAAAAAAAAAAAGGTAAAAACTGCAACTTTCTGCTAGAAGGAATTTTCTCTCGCGGGTTTTGAATTTGGAAGTGTAGAATTTTAGGCAGGTGTTTTGAAAGGTTAGAGAAGCTCCTTCAAGCTACATTTTTGTTACGTTTTATGCAGCCAGGAATGCCTGTGGCTCAGTGGGTGACTGTGAGCAGCCCCTCCTTTTCGCAGCGCAGCAGGAAAAAAAACATGGAGGAAAAATGGAAAGTGTATGTTCTTATCTTGATGAAATCCAATGTAAATATTTGCTTGCAGGAGGCGCACGTCATTCACAAATTCAAAGAAGATTTTTATGGAGAAACTCTGAGTGTTGTTTTGGCTGGATACATCCGTCCAGAAACCACCTTCAGCTCACTTGGTATGGCTGTTTTTTTTTCCCTACATGTTTGTTTTTGATTTCATAAGAATTCTCTGTTGTTCCTCGCCTCTAATTTTGCTGGTGTGTGTGTTTTTGGGTGTAACAGACGATCTCATTGCTGCAATCAATAACGACATCGAAGAAGCGAAGTTGAAACTGGAACTTCCACAGCACAGCAAACTGAAAGACGACAACTTCTTTACCAGCACAACCAGCTCCTCCTCAGTCACGCCCTCCACCACTGAATCCACATCACACACCATAAGGAACGGTCACTGACACCTGGCTGCTATGACAACACTTGCCCTCTCACACAAATGAAGAAGAGCGTATTGCGCGTACACACACTTGGCTGGTCGTCGATGCAATCCGGTTCTGAAACTCATCAGCTGATGCTGCTTTTGATCATAAACATTTAATCTGCTTTCTTTGTCAGTGTTCCTGTTTAAACTGTAGCTTCATATGTTTTATTTCTACATATTCAGACCAAACCAACTTTTTGTGAATAAATTACAATACAACAAAAACAAAGTTTGTGAAATTTTACGTGTAATCAGCAATTTATAATGTTCAAAAATATCTTCTGAATGAAATAAGAAATGGTCATAAAACTATTACAGCAAAGGGTTTGGCAATCTATCAAAAAAACATGCCAAAGTCACTAAATATGTACTCTTGCAAACAGGGAAGTTCTTTTGATCTTTTTTTTTTTTTACTTCTGTCTTATTTCACTTCTTGTTGAAATGAATAAATGTTACATAAGCAACAGCCCGTAAAATATCTACAGTTACAGAGTCACTTATTATTTCTTGAAAATGGAAATTAATACATATTCTCATTCCATTTCAAAGTTCAATAATAAAGTATACTTTATTCATCCCTCTACGGGGAAAATTATGTGCAGCAGGCTGCCACAACAGCACCAATGGTGGGAGAAACGAGGGTTTTGGTGTCTTCCCCAAGGACCCTAGACGTGAACTCAGTGGGAATCGTACCAGTGAACTTCTGGTCCGAGAGCAAACATTCTACCACTGAGCCACTGCCTCCTCCTTTATGTGCAGAGAGTTCCTAAATTCCTAATCTGAATCAAACTGTGAGAATTTCAAGAGAAACCCCAAATATGACACTATAATCATCCCTGTTAAATGATTTTAAATAATTATTTATACCTACAAATGCAAACTATTTCTAAAGCTTGTATAGTTTTTAACATATTTAGATTATTAAGTTATTTCAGCTGCGAAAAATTTGATGACACGTAAATTCCAAATTCAAACAAAAGTTGGAGAAGTTTTTTGAAGGATTTAAAAGCAGGACTGGTTTAAACATGCCACACATTATCCTCTAAATAATTTTTTGAAGGAAGCATTTGGTCCATTTGAATTTTTTCTCATGCTGATAATTCCAAAGTTTCCATTTCTTTTATTTATTGAAATGATTTCCTTTGGTTGACACAGGGACCTGCACTGCTGGACAAAGTTTGAAATTCATCTTTATTTTCATGTGTTTTACATCATTTTAGCAAATAAAATGTTGATGAAAAACATTTGTACGGTTCTCTTTAAATAGCACTTCAAATGTAATCAGACCAATAGAAAAGAGGCATGACCACATCAACATATGTGTATGTGTGTGCATATATTTGTGAGATACAATAAACATGCATACGTCTACATTTGCAAATATTTGTCTATACATTGCTTGTATCTTGTATATACATGTACACACACTTGGACATGTTTAAGTATAGAAATATGAATTTGCACATAGATAAAAATAGCACATGATCAAAAAGAATGAAAAACAAATCTGTTTAAAGAGTTGAAAATGTAGATTTTATTTTTATTTTATACGTACAGTTTATTGCATGCTCAAAAATATATTACCCTGCTTGTATGGACATATATGTGAGTATATACATACAAATATGTATAGATTTATTTACTTAATCAAAAGTCACAAATTCTAAAGATCCACAGGAAAACTTCCAGGGATTTTAAACTCCATCAGTCTGTATCTTTACAAGACGACACAATCAAACAGAAACTCAGCAAAGTCTAAACACTAAAGCAGAACTCAAGGTAAAGCACTTTGGGAAAGAATGGATAAAACATTCTCACACTTTGTACTGAAGTCTGAACAAACTTAGGTTCTCACTCAGTTTAACATCTAGCAAACCCAAACATCCAACCATGCTTCAACTGCAGCCTTCTTTTGTTGAAGAATAGAAAACAAGAATCCAACACCCACTTAAATGTTACATGTTTCCACATCTGCTGAACCGCTTATTCTTAATGAGGTTGCAGGGGTGCCAGAGCCTATCCTGGCTGAGTTAAGGCAAGAGGTAGGGTACATCCCAAACAGGTCACCAATCTGTTGCAGGGCCACACATACAGACAACCATCCACACACACTCATTCCTAGGGGCAATTTCATATTGGCCAATCAACCTAACATGGACGTTTTTGGAGGATGGGTGGAAACCGGAGTACCCAGAGAAACCCCACATGTACACATGGAGAACATGCAAACTCCACACATAAAGACCAGTGTTTCAAGTCTCTCCCAACCAAGACTCGAACCCCCTGACTTTCTTGCTGTGAGGCCAACTGTGAAACTGTGACGCCCACAATTTTCAACTAAAATTTAAATGATCCTCACCGGACTTGGATTGATAAATGTTTAGATTAATTTATGTATGAATGAATAGATGAATGATTTAATCAGTAGGTGAATGGAACAGATGATCAAATGAATTGAAAACGATTGTGTTGATCTCATTGTATTACAATCAGATGTGACTTGTACATGTTTTAACCTAAATCTCATCAGTCACATGTTAAAAATGCCATTGAGGACCTCTGAAGAAGATTTTCTGGCACAAAAAGGTGAACTATTTCCACCAATTTTCTGATTTCACAAGCTACTAAAGAACTGAAACCAAACCAACTGAAACCAAAGAACTGCTGAGTTTTTTCTATAAAGAAAAACTTTTTTAATGCAAAATCATAAGGAACTTCTGAATGCATGTCCGAACCAAAACGCATCCATGGCTTATGTCAAAATTATCTGATGACTGAGCATCACTGTTGTCTGAGTGAAAAATCTCTGCTTGCAATAAAGAAAGAAATGTTTGAACAAAGACCAACATTGAGACCGGGTTGTTTTATTTTGATATAAATGCTGCAGAGTGTGTTGCAGAAATGATTAAACAGGCCGACAGGCAAAATTAAATGGCCAACTGGTTTATCAAGAGGTTCATCACATCTTTGATTTGGACAACTCTGAGTATAAACCATTCATCAGTTGCTCTGTGTGTTCTCTGGAGTCTCTCACGTGAGCCACATAGAAAACACACAGTATTTCCTTTCAATGAACTTCTATGTCCTAACTCCATGAGTCAGATGTGGCCAGATGAAAGTTCACCAGGACATTTATGAAGAAACTCCCTTCTTGAACACAAATCCAAACATTTACCTGGAACCACTTGAGAACAAATAACATCCTTATGTGAGATTTTGACATGATGACACTAGGGTGTGTCAATTTAGGTGTGTTTTCAACAAAACAAAAACTCTGAAAATTCTTGTGTTCATCATCAGAGGACAATGGGACGGGATGATCCAAAGCAAAGCTTTGCCTGTGGGTAAAATATCTCGTCTGCAAAGCCATTCTCTCACACTCTCCAAATATTCAAATGACTTATTGTGTAGTAGATCATATAGAAAGTTATGTTTTTATTATTAATCCAAGCTGGCTGATGAAAAACGAATAGTCGTTGTAAGAACAGAGAAACACAATAAATACATTACAAAGCATGCACTGTTACATGATTTATCTGGACGTTTTAATGTGTGTTAAACATCGGTGTTTACACTAAATCTAGTTGTGAGCTTTAACAACGACTTGAAATCACTTTGGGATTAACTTTTCACCTGTGTTTCACAGATAGAAGAAAGGAGTTAAAGAAAATGTTCACTGTGAGTAAAAGAAACTTCAGGAAAAACTAGTCTGGTTAGTTATCATGACGTGTTACCTAATAAGTGAGATGTATAGTGAAGACCCGAGGTCAGGCACATGTCGGTCACAGTTTCGAAATCTTAAAACTTTTTTATGCTCGATCTTTAAACGTAATGAACATAATGATTTAACTTTGTTTCAAACATTTAAATTGTATTCGATAAACAGACTTTTCAAAGTAAAAGAAAAAAACATGTCATTCTAATTTAATACAAGTCAATATTACAACGTAATCGTCTCCGAGGGTTTAGAGAAGGAGTAACTTTCATCATCATACTCCAGCTCCATGTCATCGGTATCCAAAAGTCCGTATTTAAATTTACGATATAACGTCCCATCTTTGGACATGTACACGATGTCTTCATCATCGTCTTCATCATTGTCTTCCTCAGTGTTTTTTAAACCATCTATTTTGTCACTGTAGTCTCCAAATGAGGAGGTTGAGGTGGTGGTTTGGGGAGCGTGTCCTCCACTTGTGTCCAGTTTCTCGTAGCCTCTACCTCGTATTTTGACTGTGGTAGCAAACTTTTTAGCTCGAGCATGTAGGAAGACAAAGATCCCTCCCCCCAAAAGGAGGATAACCAGGACAGAAATTGTGACGAAGAGCTTAGCAGTTTGACCTGCACTACCAGCTGGAATCATCACAAAGTTCACATCAAGGATGCACGTGGCTGGAAGAGAGAAGAAAAGCAAATTTATGGTTTGAAACAATGCTAAAGATTGTGGTGCAATAGTTAAGCCCAGTGGCCTCACAGCAAGAAAGGTGGGGTTCGAGTCCCTGTAAGGATGAGGCTTGGAGCACTGTTCTTTCTGTGTGAGGTTTGCATGTTCTTTCTGTGTACGTGTGGGTTTTCTCTGAGTACTCCAGTTTCTGCCCACCCTTCAAAAACATACAAGTTAGCTAGATTGGCCGTAATGAAATTTACCCCAAGAATGAGTGTGTGTGTGTGGCTCCGCAGCAGACTGGTGACCTGTTCAGGATTTACTCCGCCACTTGGCTGTAATCAGCCAGGATAGGGCCGGCATTCCCGTGGCCCTATTAGGGATTAGCGGTTCAAACAGCAAAACAAATGTTTGAGCAGTTTGTGAGGCCTTCCTGTCCAGTATTTGAATAGTAATCGAATGTCGGGGGATTGGGGGCCTTCGTAAGTTTTAGTCTCGGTGATCCCAGGAATGTTTTGCACCAAATAGGATTCGAACCCGGTTCAACCGGTCGAAAGATGATGTCTCAACCACTGGGCTATACCGCCTGGGACCTCCAGCCTCCTCGAATGTCGGGTTGTTCTTGACCACTGAGTTTGTTCTTTGCCCCACCCACATACTGAAAGAAGCAGCAAGTGTTTTTGCGACTGGGTGCGCTCTGTTCGGATGGGGGATTTTATCTACATGTAATGTTATACAACAGGAAGTGCTCATTTTAAGTACAGTAAATGCACCAAAATAATAATAATATAAAGTTCTAGCTTCACTAACTTGATGTTCTTTATAATGTATTTGCATCTCGAACAGGATTTATGCTGTGTCATGCATGCACCCACAGGTCAGGTCTAAACAGAGAACGAGAGTCAGATTGGCAAGGTAACAATGCGTTGTTTTTTTCTTTTTAAGTTCCTCATTTTTGCGATGTTTTGTCTATTGATGGAGGAGGAAAAGATGTTGGGGGAAAAAAATGAGTGAAATAAATCAGGAACTGTTTGTCTTTACATGTCGTGTGAACAAGAGAAACACGTGTTACAGTCCTCTTCTTTACCTTTGGAGGATTCACAGTTGCAGCACTGCCACGGGATCGGCTCTTCCTTTTGTGATGTTGAAGTTCTACAGCAACTTAAACACCTGCCATCGTCTGATAAGATCTGGCTTGGAGGACACAAAGTGCATTCTGACTTACTGGGACCATGGCAGTCTTCACATGATGGGTGACAAGGTTTGCACTTTGGTTTCTCACTATCTAAGTCCTGGAGAAAGACACACAAAGATGTTTTTACATCTTTTCATGAAGCCAAACCGAATTTCAGTATCGCATTGATAAAACTTTATTATCCTCAAAGTATCAAACAAGCTTTCCAACCTTTGAATCAGCATAAAATCCCAGAAAACAAGGGTTGTTACAGATTCCACTCATAAAGTGGAAGTTCTCGTAGCAGGAAAGGCAAGCCAAACCTCCTCCATCTGGAAAAATGATATAAAATAAGGATTGCATTGTTGAATTAGATGTTCAACCTAAAACCACATCCTCAAATCAATTAACCAATGGGGGTTTTCTTTTACCGCTGCAGGTTTTACAAGTCGGGTGGCACTTTTGGCAGACAGAAGACCCGATGGGTTTGTAGTAGCCTTCCGCACAGTTCTTCTGACATTGACCCCATGCCCTCATATAGACATAGTCTTCCCGACAACTCAGACAGTTCCTGTTACCCCCACCAGTACAATGAGTACAAGAGGGGTCACATTGCTCACACAACATGGAGGTCAGGTTGCCAAAGTGGCTGAAAAAGAGAGAAAGTATGTTTGGTGGACAAGTGGTGAAATCGTCATGGTTTCTTTTTCCGTATCCTCTAACCTTAGCGGACAAGTTTCAACACAGGTGCTGCCATATTTAAAAAAACCCTGTTTGCAGTTGACACACTGTACGCTGTGATGACCAACGCAGGATTCACAGCTGAAGTGACAAGGTATGCACACACGCTCTTTATTTTCAGCATGGAAACCCAAAGGACAACTGGCCACGCAGGTGTGGTCTGATGGATACAAACAGAGTTGATGGTAAGAAGCAGACTGTGATAGAAGACCAGAATCTCTCTGATGATTGAGACTTACTCAGAAGGAAGTGTGTCTGGTCACAGCTCAGACAGTTCTCTTTTTCTGGACCAAAACAGCCATCACAGAGCTTGTGGCATGGCTGGCATTCTCCTTTCTGGTCAATGAAAGAGTTTGAGGGGCACTTTTTGTTCCAAACGCAATGACCAGTCATATCTAACTCTCGGTTAGCGCCACAAGTGAGGCAGTCTGAAGGTCCGTGGGCCTCGCAGGTCTCACATGAATTGTCACAATCTGTGAAATTAAGAAAACATTCAAAATAGAAGCAAGTTGAAAATTATAAAAATAAAAGAAGAAATATCTTGTCTGTTTAGTTGGTTCAATTCAAGGCTTTATAATGGTGTGTAGAGTATATAGTTATTCTGTCTAGATGGATGTATGATATACAATATCTGTGTGTGTGTGTGTGTGTGTGTCTACATCAGGGGTGGCCAAACTTTTTGATTTGCGGGCCACATTGAGTTCTAACATTAGACAAAGGGGCTGGAACAGGAGCAGATGGATGGCATGCTTTGGTAACCGCTAGATTAGACCGATAGAATGGCGCGCTAGAATTTAAATAAGTGCGCTAAATCTTGATGTAAGTCAAGCACATCAAGCACATTAAATTTCAAATCTAGCACCGCTAGGTCTGAAATCTAGTGCGATGGCGGCTAAAAATATCCATTTAGCGGTGCTAGACGCTTGATGTAACATTTTGCTTGTTTTAACATCTAACACACTTGTTTACGTGCGTGTATTGGCCCCGATGGCTTTCCATATGTTAATTTTCCATACTGTTAATTTTGACAACGTGCGCATCACAGAGACACATATTTTAACGGGAGCAGTACTGTTGTTTCTCAACAAAGCCAATATATCTAAAGTACGCCATCTAATGAGGAAACATCAGAATTGCAGGGAAAATAAAACAGCATGGTTTATTTATTTAAACTTTTCAAGTTTGGCAGGCCAGATTAAAATGTTTAACGTATGTGGCTCATGAGCCATAGTTTGTTCATGGCTGGTCTACATGCATAAAGCATGTAATATTGATAAATACTGTGTAATGCAGACTCGTTTCGTCATCTGAACCACTGAAGCATAATGGGCTCTCCAGGGGTGCCGGAGCCAATCCCGGCTGATTTAAGGTGAGAGGCTGGATACATGCCAGACAGGTCGCCAGTCTGCTACGGAGCCACACACACAAAACTATTCACAAACACATTCATTCCTAGGGGCAATTTTATAGTGACCAATCAACCTAACAAGCATATTTTTGGAGGATGAGAAGAAACCGGAGTACCTGGAGAAAATCCACACATACATAAGCAGAACATGCAAACTCCACACAGAAAGGGCATGTAATGGAGACTATTGTTCCATTTATAAAAGAAACAGACAACAGTATACAGAATGAACATAAATATCTTTAAGAGATTCTCAAAATACGAGTCTTGGAATGTAAATTATTATTAATTCCTCATTATGATAATCATTGTGTTTCCCACCTCTGCATTCATTTATTTTCTCATCGTAGAATGTGTTTTTTGGACACGTAGCCAGGCACTCCCCGTTGTGACGGACAGCTTTCGGGTTGCGACAGGCTGTGCAGTCATTGATGTCTGGTCCATCACATGAAGCACAATCAGCATTACAAGCCATACACACGTGTTCTTTCTCACTACTAAAGTATCCTTCAGGACATTCATCCACACACTTATCCTCATGGAGGAAGTAGTAGTTTTCACATTCTGGAAAAAAATAAAATAACCATTAGTTTTGTGAATCAAGTGGCTTGTGCATGATAGATAACAATAAAATAATCTGTATAACAAAAGCAATCAAAATCTCACTCATTCATTTAATCCTTTGTGGATATTGTTTTAGCTACATTAAAAAAAACATTTATTCTCGTCTACAGGTCTTCTTCTTCTTCTTTTGGCATTTCCCTTCAGGGGTCGCCCCCTGCATCCCAGCATCCTTCTGCCGATCTACTCTCTCTCCTCTGCACATGTCCAGACCATCTCAGTCTGGCCTCCTTGACTTTATCTCCAAAACCTCTAACATGTGCTGTTCCTCTGATCCTATCCATCCTGGACATTCCCAGAAACATCCTCAGCATCTCCATTTCTGCTACCTCGATCTCTGTTTCCTGTCTTTTTCTCAATGCCACTGTCTCTAGACCAAACAGCATGGTCGGTCTCACCACGGTTTTGTACACTTTTCCTTTCATTTTAGCTGAAACTCTTCTATCACACATTACACCTGATACTTCTCTCCATCCATTCCAGTCTGTCTGAACATGCTTCTTCATCTCTTTTCCACACTCTCCATCGCTCTGGACTGTTGATCCTAAGTGCTTAAAATCTTCCACCTTCTTCATCTCTTCTTCCTGTAACCTCACTTTTCTTGTTTTCTAAATCAATTGATATACATTTAAGGTGGAGTCATTTAATAATCTGTTTTTCAGTACACAAAATAAATGATAAATTGGAAAAAAAAAAATGAAATAAGAGGGGGCCAAGACAACTGCCCTGAGGAACCCCACAATGAATGATTTAATGAGAAAAAAACTACCTTTTCTGAACATATAGCTGTCAGACCAGGAGATAAAATTTTAACATTTTACACAGTATGTTATGAACTACATATGAGCATTGCTGCACATACTCATACATGTGTGTCTGTGGGATATGTGCATGAGTTTATTAATGCTTTGTTTATTGGTTTATTTTCTAATTCTTTTTGTTTTGGGTTTTTACCCCCGTTTTTTTATCTTTCTTGCCAATCATCATTGTTGTTGCTTGCTAAGTCCCCCAACTACGTATAATAAGCTACTGCTTGAAAAGATTTTCATTTTTCTCCCAATGTTTTGTTTCTGTATCTGCACTCAGTTATGACAATAGGCTATAAACTGACCCTGTGACCCTGTTACAGTCTGTACAGAGTTTATAAGAGGTCAACATTTAATTATACGCATATTTTTTTTGCATACATGCAGTCTAGGCTTCCCATCGATTTGGTGCAAATTGTCATTTCAGTCAAATAAGAAATATTTTATAAGGTTACCATTTCTTCAGTTATTGATCCAATAATGTCACACAAAAAACAGAGCATTGAGGAGTAAATAATCTTTTGGTTGAATAAAAAAATAAATGAATGTAAATGTATTTTTTTGAATAACTAATTCTTTGTCATTTCCCATTGGCTATGTTTTGTCCTAAAATAAAATTCTCGTGTTTATTTCTTTCAAAAGTTTCTGTCATCTTGAATTTCAAGTCCTATTTATTTTTGCATTAGATATATCTTTTCATGTCCTCCACTTGCACACACCCACCTTTGCACAGGCCGTACTGGTTGCATTCTCTGCACCAATCTGGACATCGCTTACATTCTGTGTCATTGGCGTAAAACCCATCCGGACAGTGTGACACACAGAAGTTGTTCATCAGTAAAAACTGCTTCTCACAGCTCAGGCACAGGGTTGCTCTTTCCTTACAGGATGTACACTCTTGGGAACATGGCGAACAAACATCGTTTTGTGGAAACCCTCTGTAAAAAAGACAGAAATATCAGCTGCTGGTGTTTGGTGTGAACCGAACAGTGGAACCACAGAAACCATTTCACCTGTGACATTCCTGCACACAGTCTCCATTCTGCAGGTAAAGTCCTGCCTGGCACTTCAGGCAGATCTCAGAATTCTTGCAAATGGCACATCCGGTTAGACAGTCCTCACATTTACCAGATTTTATGTTACCGAATGTGCCAGAAGGACAATGAGACACGCAGGTCTGTTTAGCTGTCAAAAAATGTTCTGAAATAAAAGGCATTTGTATTACGTAGCGGTACAAGAGGATCAGCATTCTTACTGAACTCTCCTGCATGTTGAGACAAGCACAAAGCAATACTTGACAAGTTATTAGACTACTACGTAAAGAAAGTCTATAGAGTTAGAGGAGAACCTGTTCCTGGTTCTTTGAACCTGTTAAAGCAGTTCATAAAATGCTGGGTGGGTACCTGCATGGCAACTTCTGCAGTCAGCTTCCCCAGCATCAAAGCATGTCTTACAGAATGGGTGGCACATCTCACAGTCATTCTCACCTGCAGTCAAAAAGAAACAAAGTAGAAAAGAAAAAAGATTAAACAAAATACTTTAAAAAGAAAAGAATGCAGCAGGTGTAGATAAATTAAAAATCCTTCCCCCACTCTGTGTTCACAAGTGGGGGAAGGATGGAGCGGGAGATCGACAGGCGGATCGGTGCTTTGGTCTTACCGGGAGGAGACCAAGGGGCAGACTCCGAACCTGCTGGAGAGACTATGTCTCACAGCTGGCCGGGGAATGACTTGGGATCCTTCCAGGTGAGCTGGAGGATGCAGCCGGGGTGAGAGAAGCCTGGGCTTCCCGTTTGAGGCTGTTGCCCCCGCGACTCGGCCCTGGAACAAGCGGAAGAGGAAGGAACGGTATCTTTCAAGTTGGTGTTCTCATTCCAGTGGAGATTGCCCCGACTGGGCTTCCCTGGCCCCATCCTCGGGATGAACTGGCATGTACATTAAAGAACATGATACAAAGTGTTCTCAGTGTTCTGCTCGGTTGATAAGGTACAAAAAAGTTACTGATATGAGATGAGGCCATGCCCTTTAGGGCTTTGTAGGTTAGTAAAAGAATTTTGGACTTGATTCTAAACTCAATCGGGAGCCAGTGGAGTGATGCCCACGCCGGAGTCAGATGTTCTCTTCTATTATTTCCTGCTAATAGTCTCGCTGCTGCATTTTGAACAAGCAAAAGACTTTTTAGGGGAGATTTTGGGCATGCTGCGAGCAATGCGTTACAATAATCCAACCATAGTGTAACAAATGTATCACTTTTACACTAAATATTTCAAATTCCAGCCTTGTTAGGTAGGAAAAAAGTGCAGTTTCACAAGCTTGCGTTATGTGAGTCATAAATCCTGGTCAAATAACACTCCTAGGTTTCTAATTATGAAAGGAGGCCAGAGTTATTTCGTCCTGGAAGACTGCCTGGTCAGTAAAAACATCTCTCAGATTTTTAAGACCTATAATGACTTCAGTCTTATCTGAGTTTAAGAGGAGAAAATTGCTTGTCAGCCAGGTCAATCCACCACGTGGACCTCCTTGAAGCAGGCCACATTGACAAGAGCATCTGAAAACTTGTCCATGTGGCAAGCCTCTGTGTTGTGGTGGAAGTCGTTTACAGTGCAAACAACATTGGAAAAAGAGCTATGCCCTGGGCTGCTCCCATCCTGCTGCAAAAAGTTCTGGAAGGCTGATCCCTTTTCTGACAAACTTAGGTTGGTCACCCAGGATGTTTTTTTCTGCAGTAAAAGGGGTTGGATGTCAAATGCACTGGAGGAATAAAAAAACAGCATTCTCACTGTACACCCTCCTTCATCAAGATAAGATAAGACAAGTTGCAATGGAAGACGCAGAGGACAGTATCCACCACCCACACCTTCTCCCTGTATGCAAACTGCAGTGGATTCCGGAGATGTTGCACCTTTGGCTTCAGCAACTGCAGCACTAACCTCTCCAAAGTTTTCATTATCAAAGAGGTCAGTGCAATTGGGCTATTGTCCTTATTGCCCTTACTATCCTCAGGCATGAGGTCTTACAGAGTGGTGGAACTTTACTGGGGCACAAGCTCAGGTTAAAAAGATGCTGGAGAGGACCCACTAGCTTAGAGGTGTCAAGATCTGTTTCTGGAGGGCCGGTGTCCTCATGGTTTTTACTATGTCCCTGGTTCAATTCAACAATGCACATGAAGCAAAATCAAAAGTCAATTAAATTTGGAACATTGACTCAATAACCTGGGTCAAGAGTCTAGATGCAGAACACAAGAAAAACTTTCAGGACACCGGCCCTCCAGGACTGGAGTTGGACACCCCTGACCTACTGTAGCTCATTTGCACATGTCTTTTTATTTTATTTTTTTACACATGTATTTAAGAGCCTTTGGGACACCTTATCTGGATCTGCTGCCTTCCTGGCGTTAGATTTCTTCATCTCTGTTCTTACCTGGTAATCAGTAAAAAGGGGTCCTCAAAAATGAGGACCGGCCAATCAAAAATGAGGAGGGAAGAAAATAGAACAAGATGGTATTGATTGGGGGTTAGAAGATTTGATTTAAATCATTGGCTTTCTCCTCCCAACGCAGCCCCTTTTTTTTAACACCCTGTGATTGCTTTCAGGGTTTGTACAGAGATGTAAGTCGTGTGTGTCATACCATTTTTGAATTTATTTTCAGGACAGTCGTCATTCCGTTTGCCTCTCACATACTCGCCATCGCTCAGTGTGACCCCGTCCTTGCTGCTTTCACAGTCGTCATACCGAGGTCCTCTACAGACACGACAGCTACAATGACACGGCTCACACTCCTGGTTCATTTCATCCACAAAGAAACCCTCCTCACAATGATCCACACACTCTTCACCTAGACACACAAAAAGTAGCATAAAGATCTCTATTTGCAAAATAAGTGATTTTTTTCTCATCAAAAAACTGAAAGAATTTCTGCACAAAGAGTCAGAAAATTATTAAATTTTACATCTTTAATTACGTAATCCAAGTTCAGAAGAGAGAGAGAGAATAGTTGGGTGCTGACCTTGGAACTGTCAGGCAAGAGGCCTAGAGAGAGACCAAAGAGCAGGTGCATGCATATGAAACTTACCATTTAGATAGAATCCCTGTGCACACACGTAACACTGAGACTCATCACAGATCTCACAGTGTTGGTTTTTACAAGGAACACACAGCATGGTTTCCTCCACGGCGTAGGTCTTATCTGGGCAGGTTTGATGGCATTCAGAGCCTAATCTGGAACACAACGGAGATGGCATCTATAAGGAGACTTATTACATGGTGCGAGAAACATTAATGACAGCTAAAAAAAACTTACTGATAATAGCCAAGTTCACATTTCAGACAGACAGTTTTCTGCTCTGGATTGGTTGAGTCGTCTAGGATTAAAAAAAAGAAAAGTTTTCAAAACTAATTTTTACCAGCAGAGGGCGCTTTAACAACACAAATGAAATTCATAGTCTGTACAACAAGTAGCTGATTGGATGAGACATTAGATGAATGAAATCAGTGCAAAGCAAAGCAAATACATACCAAACCCTAAAAGACTTTTAGAATTAAACTTTATAAGACAGCTGTCTCTAAAACTACTCTTCCATAAAATAAGCATGCTGAGAAAATCCAATCTGTATGATTTATAGGCTCAACTTAACAGAAATAGTTTTCAATTATTATCAGAAACAAAATCTTCTTCTTCTTTCAGCATTTCCCTTCAGGGGTCGCCACAGGAAGTCAGTTTCTTCCATCTAACCCTATCTGCTGAATCCTCTTCGGTCACGCCAACTATCTTCATGTCTTCCTTCACTGAGTCCATGAACCTCCTCTTTGGTCTTCCTCTAGTTTCTTTCGTGGTGGTTCCAAACCCAGCATCCTTTTTCCGATGTACTCTCTCTCTTCTCTGCACATGTCCAAACCATCTCAGTCTGGCCTCTCGGACTTTATCCCTAAAACCTCTAACATGTGCTGTTCCTCTGATGTACTCATTTCTGAACCTGTCCATCCTGGTCACTCCTCAGCATCTTCACTTCTACGACCTCCATCTCTGCTTCCTGTCTTTTCTTTGGTGCTACTGTTTCTAGACCAAACAGCATGGCCGGTTTCACCACAATTTTGTACACTTTTCATTCTAGCTGTAACTCTTCTATCACACATCACACCTGATACTTTTCTCCACCCGTTCCAGCCTGCCTGCATACGCTTCTTCACCTCTTTTCCACACTCTCCATTGCTCTGGACTGTTGATCCGAGATACTTAAAATCTTCCACCTTCTTTATCTCTTCTCCCTGTAACCTCACTTTTCCATTTGGATCCCTCTCATTCACACACATGTACTCTGTTTTAATCTGACTAATCTTCATGCAAACCTCCACCTCTCCAGCTTTTCCTCCACCTCTTCCCACCTCTCACTACAGATCACAATGTCATCTGCAAACATCATTGTCCATGGAGATTCCTGTCTGACCTCGTCTTATCAGACGAGTCTATCATTATCAGAAACAAAATTAACAGAAACAAAATAATCATGGTTATTGAAAATAACTAAGATTTTATGTGAGACTGTGTGTCTGATTGTGTGGATACTTTAAAGAGAAGGAGGCTCATTTAGAAGCCAAGTAATTAAATCCTGCGGTCAATCAAAATCATCCAACTGTTAACCCCAGAAATTGCTGTGCTGTCATCCTTTCACCCAACTATGTCAAAACATTTCCAAGGACAGGAAAAGCAAAAAGAAGGAAAGTATCCGACATGGATTAAAAAGAGGCCTTTGCAGACTCTCCCTTGGGACATCCATCCTTTCAGGAGAAAAAAAAAAAACCTCCATGGAACCTCACACTCCCATTCCTCTCCCTGTCTCCTTCCTGCACCCACAACTTTAAATCCTGTGAAAAAAGACAAGCCGCTACCTGTGAAAGTAATTACTCATAAAGAGGAGGAAAGGAAAGGTGGGAGGCAGTGAGGCAGTGAAGAGGAACCTCCAGGCCATGTCCATGACAGAGAAAATATTGCCTGTGCAACCCAAAGGAAGAAGTTGGATTATGAAGGGGTTCAACTCGCATCATTTACTTGTGTAATGTGCAGCTACTTACATATTTACATTAATGCAATTGGTCAGGATTATCCCTCACCAGTCATGGGTGAATATTAATCTAGCATGTCCTGGATGTGTAGATGTGGACATAGTGATTTATCTGCAAGCAGGAGTAACCCTAGATGTTTTAAATATTGAAAACCCTGCACGGCTATAGTGCATTCATGGGTTAATAATTCTTATCTCATAGCATTCTGACATTATGAATTCCCTCCTCCTCTTGCTCCCTGCTTAGGCCCACCTGCTAGGTGCATGCAAACACCACGTAAATCTTGTTTGAAGTCACAATTACATTATAAGTATTTGTGAAGTAGGCAAAACTAGAGCAAGCTCATTTATATTTTTATTTTAGCCCATTTAGATAAAAATGTGAGGGGAAAAACCCCCGAAGAATAGGAGGACCAAGCCTGAGCAGAGTATGTGCACTAAAATACACTCTCACTATTCAATGTTTTTTTTTCCGGCAGGACATGGTGCAAGTGTCATACTGGACTATGATGCAGCTGGTGAGAATGCTCTCTATTAGAAGGTCTACATGATGGGAGCTATGGCTTGCGGAGAAACTAGAGTCGTCTCTTGGCTTTACTGGCCAGTGATGCAGGGTTCTTTCACCAAGAGAGGTGCTCAGAAATGTGCACACCCAGGAACTTGGCGGATAGATAACACTTCACTTTGGGATTTCATGATGCAAGAATCTCTGACATGTTTCAGCACGGCAGGATTTTTAGTATCAATTTCATGATACTAATTTTGTGAAAACAGTTTGGAACACCTTTCTCTTCCAACGTGACCGTGTACCAGTGCAAATCGAGGTCCATGCAGACCTGGATGACACAATCTGGGGGGGAAGTCTGGTCCAACATCAACAGTCAAACATTTCTATACATGCAGTCCTAAATCTTATGAACAAATTTTGCAGACATGTTGAAGCTCTTTGATGGGTCAACGTTACATTTAAGCATATAGATTCGAATATGGACCCAAACGTCTTGAATCCCTGAATAAACTATGTCCAACCTAAGCTTATATGCCCAGTAAAACACAGTCTAAGTATACAGCATGTCTTCCAGACGCCAGCCTCAGACAGCAGTGATTTCATCCTCCTCTTGGCCTAAAGCATTACGTCAGACTGCCAATCATCCTAAAGCTCTCATCTGCTGACTGACTGGTTTAATGTGCAGAACTGTGTCTGGAAGGCTTTACTTTGAGAAAAACTGAAGGAAGATCATCCTTCCAGAAAGCATAATGAGATAATAACACCTCACACTGGTTAACTTCACAAATAGAACTGGTGTGTAGGAATCTTCATTATTTAGAGCTGAAAACTTTTTTTTCAGAGTTTCTGATGTTACGGTGAGATTAGTTTGAGTAAAAAAATAAGTAAGAAATGCTCGACTTACCAAGTTTGCATTCTTTACAGCCGTCATCACAGACGAGACAAGCCTCATCCTCGCCATCAGAAATCTCACCTGATAAAAAAAGGAAATTCACATGAAGCCGAAAAAAAATCAGAAAGAGGAAACATAGTTTTTTTCTTTTCGTTCCATTTTGTTGTCTATGTTGTCTTTCACAGGAGTTTTGTGCACGTCCCACCAGGAAGAGACCCAGAGGCAGACCCCAAACCTGCTGGAGGGACTATGTCTCACAGCTGGCCGGGGAACACCTCGGGATCCTCGCAGGTGAGCTGGAGGATGCAGCTGGGGTGAGAGAAACCTGGGTTTCCCATCTGAGCCTGTTGCCCCCACAATCCGGCCTCACAACAGCAGAACGGAACAGTCTAATCTCTTGTAAAATCAACTTTTCAGAGTTTACTTGCTGCTAATAACGTCTAGTGTCATGTGTGTACAATGCTGCTGCAACAACCTATGTTCCCAGATCTGGGACAATAAAGTAACTCTATTCTTTGTTATTCTTTTGAAAGTAGTGATAAGTGGGGGGATGAGCACTAGTCAAGCGTTCACACTTACTACTTTTGGATAAAGCTCCTCAATGGTTATTACAAAAGTAACATATTTGTATATTTACTTGAATTGATTTTAAAATGAGGAGAATCTTCACCTTTGCTGCACTTCAGTGGCAAACAGCGTCCATTTCTGAGGTTATATCCCTGCTTGCAGTGATAACAGCTGTCAGCAGAACTACACGTGAGGCATTCTTCAGGACAGGGTTCACACTGCATCCTTATGGAGGGGAAGAACCCCTCAGGACAGGTTTCCCAGCATTGATTCTGAAGTAGATATCTACTCCCACCAAACCGATCTGAGACAGAAAAGCAAGCAGATAAACACTTTATAAGAAATGATGAGTAACACAGGTATGCAGACAAACACAGACTAGACATTTCCTGGAGCATCCATAATCACATGCATGTGTTTTTACCAAGGTGAAACATCTAATTACATAGAGTTTTCATTTCACACGTTGAGGTTTAGATTCCGATTAAAATCCAGACATTTGTGTGTGTTTTTTCTCCCACAGGCATTAAACAAACAAAGATAATATAAATCTGATACTACCTGGGTCTGTGTACCTCCATCTTGACACATTAATATATTTTGATTGATTATTTCTTTTATTTGATATATCATATCTTTGTTTTCTGTCACATTTTCATTGTCCTTATTTCTCTCTAAGACTAACAAAATTGTGGGACTACTAGAACTCCCACGGCCGTCAACTTGACGATTAGCACTATGGTGATGACGTCAAACACTAAAATGCCTCAGTGACTGACAAACATCTAATCAAATCCATTTTTGCTCACCTAGATTTCGCCTGATTTTGCCTGATTGCGCCACAACGGTTAGCAGGCAACAGTAACCGCGCCACAGTCAGGCGCAGGAAAAAGTTACGACGTATTTAATAGGCGTCAAATTGATGGGTGTGAGAATTATAGGAAGAATTACTCAGAACTTGTTTTTAGTGTTTATTTCAGTTAAATTAGAACATAAGAATAATATACCAAAAAAATGTATTAAAAGCCAAAAGCCCAGGAACGTCAAAGATCAACATAACTAAACTTTTATCAACGTAACTTTTATCAGTCTGTCGTGGCAACTGCAGTGTTCTTTGCGGTCGTCTGCTGGGGAGGCAGCTTGACCGCAAGGGACAGCAATAGGCTGGACAGACTGATAAGGAAGTGTGCATCTGTGGTGGGGAGAAATGTGGACTATGTGGGAGCTGTTTTGGAGGGGAGGATGAGAGCTTTAATGCAGGGTATCCTGAATAACCCCCGTCACCCTCTTCATGACGTTATAACAACCCAGACGACAACCCGAAGTAAGAGGTTCCTCTCACTGCGCTGCAGGACTGAGCGCTTTAGCAGGTTGTTTATCCCTTCAGCCCTCAGGCAATTTAATCGATCAGATGGTTCTGGAAGGAACTGAGTCCTATTTTATTATGTGTGTGTGTTGTTTTTATTTATGTTGTATGTACAGTTTGTGTGATTTCTGTTGCTGCTGGACACCAGAATTTCTCCTGCGGGAGATTAATAAAGTTTTATCTATCTATCTATCGAAATTAGACGTCAAAATCTGAGAACCGTCAAATTGACGGCTTTGGTAGTTCTTAAGTTAAGAAAGAACTACTCGATTGTAAAATCCAGAAGTGAGAAGCAGGCAGTGTGCTACAACTCAATCATACTTCAGTTTTTTCAGGATTTATCCTGCAATAAGGTTGGTATTTCATCATGATACGATGAGTAAATATTCCAATGAAATATGGATTTCAGCATCTAGAGAGCAAAGACTTGCCCGTGGGAGTGGTTTTCTGTTTGAAGCAGTAAAAGAAGTAATAAAATATGTCACAGATTGCTTTGTAACTGAGCTGAGATCCTCAGAGATGTTCAATCATCACTGCATCACGATGCACAAACGACTTATTATTTCTTTGTTTTGCTCCATCTATCAACAAGTCACAGCTGAATTACACCATAATTCGATCCATACTTAAAGATTGAGTGGGAGTATCTGAGTAATGAGTTTTTCTTTATCCAAAAACACAGTTTGACTTAATTACATTCAAACGTTTATAAATGGATGTCAATGGACGTTAAAATCCTGTCTGATGCAGACACTCCAACACGTAGTTTCTGTGTTTGGAGAACATAAAGATCCCCTCAGCGTTTGACGTACCTCTGTCACAACTGGTGCATTTGTAAGGTCCCACATCTGTACACGCCTGGCAGGTGTGGTGGCAAAGCTGGCATTGTCCTCCTTCTATATACCGACCAATCTGACAATGAATCACACACTGTCCTTCCTCATAGAACCTGCAGGAAGAAACATGGAAACTCAATTGATGAATGTGCATCTTATGTCAAACCCTAAAACAAACCTAATAGAACAGGATAAGGGCTAGTGTTTAGGAATTAAGCTAAAGGGTAGGAGATAAAGGAGAGGCATAGCTTAGTGGTAAAATTGCCGTGTTTGGAGTGAAGAGTTCCCGGTTCGATTCACAATGAGCTCATGCCTAAGAGTCCCTGAAGAAGACAACTAACTCCTAATTTACCCACCAATGGCAGTCGTCATGGTTGTCTACTGTGGTGCATTGCAGCACATGAAATTCTCAGTGATCAATAAAGTACATTTATTATTAAGTTGGAGGCAGGGCAGGGCTAAGGTCCGAGTTTAGGGTTCTGGTTTAGGACTCGTCCTAGGATTAAGAATTTCCTACCAATAGATTTTTAGATTTTATAGTTACAGCCAAAGAATGACCTGACTAGAAAGCAGAACGAGCAGTTTGACCACAAATTCTTTAGCGTTTCAGATCCAAAAACAAGACTCTTGAAAACAATATGATCATCTCCTTGGATCGTTAATCAAAAGGTTCTGTAATTATCCCCATTGATGTTGCTTTTAATTAATTATTTGATTGTTAACATGCACATAATTATCTTTAGGCAAGTTTGGCCAGAATTTTCAGCAGTTTTTCTATTCTTTTTACCATTTGAAAAAATGGTTTGATTTCCGAGAGTTCGTGAAGATTGATCACAGTAGGTTTAGTCTTTAAGTTGAGTTTCGACTCCTCTGCCTTTCAACAGTTACACTGTTTATCATGTAATTTAAAGTCAGTCATCATTTTGGACATAAATCTTTTAAAAAACAAAGTAAATAACAGTGAATGGATTGGACTTTCTGGAAAGAAGAGACATCATCTGCTCTTAAAAGTTGTGTTTAATTTTTACATTCCCCTTCTTGTGAGTCCACAGAATGTTTCAATTAATTTGAGAAAACTGCAGATATTTTTCTCTGTGCTGTTCAATGACATTTTGCCGTGTCATATCATTGGCATTACCTTGTTGGAGGACATCTGATACAGTCTTCTCTCAATGGACCAGTGCACTGCAGACAGGTAACATCACAAAGGTGGCACTTTCCACTCTGACTCAAGTATTCTCCTGCAAAACATCAATCACAGTCAACATTCGATTGTTGGCTGACTGATGCTTTTCACTATGAAGGTGACAAAAAAAATCCAGTTAATGTTTTGCTGCTTTCGTCTCATGAAATGATGTCTATGTGAATTTACAGCAAATTCTAAGCATTAGAAAAACTATCTGCATGGACAATGATGTTTGCAGATGACATTGTGATCTGTAGTGAGAGGTGGGAAGAGGTGGAGGAAAAGATGGAGAGGTGGAGGTTTGCACTAGAAAGAAGAGGAATGAAAATTAGTCAGAGTAAGACAGAGTACGTGTGTGAATGAGAGGGATCCAAATGGAAAAGTGAGGTTACAGAAGAGATAAAGAAGGTGGAAGATTTTAAGTACTTAGGATCTACAGTCCAGAGCAATGAAGAGTGTGGAAAAGAGGTGAAGAAGTGTGTGCGGGCAGGCTGGAACGGGTGGAGAAAAGTATCAGGACTGATGTGTGATAAAAGAGTTTCAGCTAAAATGAAAGGCAAAGTGTACAAAACCATGGTGAGACCCGCCATGCTGTTTGGTCTAGAGACAGTGGCACTGAGGAAAAGACAGGAAACAGAGATGGAGGTAGCAGAAATGAAGATGCACAGGATCTCCCTTGATGTGACCAGAATGGACAGGATCAGGGGAACAGCACGTTAGAGGTTTTGAAGATCAAGTCAGAGCGGCCAGAGTTAGATGGTTGGGACATGTACAGAGGAGAGAGAGGGTGCATTGGCAAAAGGATGCTGGGTTTAGAACCGAGGAAGACCAAAGAGGAGGTTCATGGATACAGCGAAGGAAGACATGAAGATAGTTGGCGTGACTGAAGAAGATGCAGCAGATAGGGTTAGATGAAAGAAACTCACTTGCTGTGGCGACCCCTGAAGGGAAATGCCACAAGAGGTATAATTTAAGTGAGAGCATTTGATCAAAATAGTTTTTGGAAAATCTGTTGGTTTAAAACACATTTTTTACTGAAATAAATTTCAATATAAAAAATATGGGTTTTTTTTTAGAACTAGTTTAGTCTAAACAATGAGTTTAAATATCAGAAATATCAACATCTTTCAAAGTAGCTGATGAAATACGGCCTGATCAAAGATCTGGCATGTCCACCTCAGACAGAAATCAATAGAAACAGTATTTTAATCATTGAATTTTTCTCTTTCAGGTATGTCTGAATAAGAAAAAATATTCTAAGACTCATCAACCTTCAGTTTGACACTCGTACTGAAAATAATTTGAACAAAAAGGCATTAATATTGTTTTTCTGCTTTAGTATCAAAGGTGACAGACACTGGTTCAAGCATAAGAAAGGTGGTGTGTGAATGTGTCTGTGTGTGGGAATCTTTCAAGGCATCGCGGAGGTTGTCTGCTTTCTGTGAAAAGCTCAATTGTTCCTTTGAGAAACAAAAGCTCTTCTTTGTGTACAAACAGACAGCAGCTTCCTATTCAGCAGACAACCCCGTCACTCTTCCTCACACACATTGTTTTCCTGTCTTTATATTACCGGTAGTCTCTCCTCACAAACAAAAAAAACCCCTCATAGATCCACTCAGCAGAAACGCTCTGAACCTTCACTGCTAGAAGGGAAAAAAAAAAAAAAAGATGTCCCTATAAGGACTAAAACTTTTTCTGTTTTAAACTGATTCAACCTGGTGAGGAACAGGGGGGGTTCTGTTGTTAGGTATCACACTGATATCTGATTCCGTGACCTTTTAACCCCTGGAGGAAACATGGTAATACTTTCCCAAAAAGCAAAACTTTATAAGACCATCTATGAGTTCTTCGGGGAAACATTACTTACATATTTCATGTGCCATTGTACATTTCCTGACCTGAGATTGGATATAAAATATTAAATTTGATGGTGTTGGAGCTACAAAAGGGTTCTTTAGTGGGTCAACAAAAATAAATGTTTAACATCTTTCCATGTTAAACAGGAAAGATGGGGAAATGTTTTATTGTTAAACATTTGAGATTTTTAAAATCTAATCTTTACATGAAGAGAGTATTAAAATGATTGATCACACCAAAAGAACTGTTAAAATTAGGACTAAAAATTGGTTTGGGATGGTAAGAGAAAAGAAAAATCTTCCTTGGATGATGAAAATGTAAAAAACGGGGTGGGGGAATTCTTTTTAATTAAAATTTGATTTGTCTATTTCCAGGTTAAGAGGGTCACTGGGGTCTATCTTAGGTAGTTAGCAGGTAAGAGGCAGGGTACACCCTCAACAAGTTACCAATCCACCACAGTCAGAAAGTCTAAATCAGGAGTGCACAACCAGTTGATCGCAGTCTACTGGTAGCCTGAAGACTGATTCCAAGTCAACCGCCAGGTGAGCAGGAAAAATATATACATACCCTTAATTTATTAATTCTTTAAAAAAAAAAAATTAAAAAGCAGGAATCTAGCGATTTTTTCTAGTGTTATAGATTTTTGGAGTCTGTGACGTGAAAGCACGTTGTTAAACCTGTTCTCAATGAGCAGCACTTGCTACTCCAAAAGCACTGCATGCATGCTGAAAATGTCTGTATTTGGAAGAGAAATGTGTGTGCTTGAGAGAAACTTGCCTGTATGTTTGAGAAAGTAATTTGTCTGTGTATTTGGGAAAGGAATTTGTCTGTGTTTGAGATGTCTAATGGTTGTTTGACAACAACAAAATATGTTGTGACGGTATTGTTACTGCAGGCTGGAAACAATCTATTGGTATTTGTGATGTTGACACTGGACAGGTAGTAGATCTCAGGTGGTTTAATACTTGAAAAGTAGATCTTGGGACAAAAAAAGGTTGGGCACCCCTAAATGTGTCTAAATGTGTCTTACATCAGAGTCCCAATGGTGTTAAATTCACTTGTGATGTCTTAATATTTTACAGTAATAAATGTCAAAGTCACGTTGCCATGTTTATTTAATGACGAACTACTTGGCAATTTTGCAAAACTTTTAAAAAGTCTTTCCGAGAGTTAATCTCGGAAAGACTTCCAACCTGACCAATCTCAGGTCAGAAAGAGATACAAGAGAACTAATGAGTTATTATGTCTGCATTGAGAAAAGTTGTGACACTTTAACGCTAAGATAATTCTGTTTCTGCTCAATAAAGAAATGAGAAAAACCAAGAACAGATTAAACATTTTAATAAGAACATTTAAGTAAAAAAAAAAAAAGATTTTCAAAACTAGGACTTTGAGTAACATTAATAATGCATCGTCACAGATATGCCACAAATAACACAATAAAACACCTTTTATACGAGGGATGTGTGTGTGTTTGCTACAACACACATGCAAGTCATCTTAAACAATGACCAAGATTAAGTTTTTTTGTTAACCAAAACAGGGGGATTTATCAATCTTTATTAAAAATCATCAAGAAACAAACAGTTGACAGAACAATTGATCTAATACTGTAAATGCCGAAGGTGTGAAAAGCCGCCATAAAGGAGATATCTGAAACTTTTTCTAGTTAGGTTTTCTTTTGGAAGCCAATGACAAAAGAGGAAGGTTTGTGCTCCATCAGGTAAAGTTCAGAGTCAGATGGCGCGAGGGGGACAGGTCATCTGAGCACGTGCAGTAAGACGCTTTGTTCAAATACAATAGAAATGCAGAAAAACAGTATTTCGCTATAGAGGACTTGTTTCAGCAGCATTACCATGTTTATTAGCATCATGACACGAAAAGTTAGGAACAAATTTGGAAAAAAAGAGCTGACTTTGCAAATTTTGTAACAAAATGCCTTTCGCCTTTTCTTTTTTTTAACTTGACTGCTTTTTTGTGTCCTTATAATATTTTTTTGGACCCAAAGTATGCTTCAGCTGCATTCCTGCCCTCTTATCCATCTTTCAGTGATCTCTAGCTGTTGATAAGGCACAAAAACACTTTTTTAAACCTTGTTTCCAATCATTTACTTCATGTGAATTGTAATCATGGAACACAGAGCGAAACTTCTAAAACTATTTTATTTGAGTACAGTAACATGTAGGGATGCACCGATACAGATTAAAATGTCATTACTGGACAAAGCTCCCTTCTGGAGGGTTATACATGGAATGTGGAAAAGAAAAAAATCAAACCAACAATATAAAAGAAGTTCAGATGATCTGGAACATGTCTGATTCGTATCTCTGTTGCTTTTCCAATAAAGTAAAAAGAGAAGCTTTACATTGTTAAGTCACTGTGATGGATGGAGTCAATACTCAAAGTTTGGGCCAAAGTTTTAAATCAAGACTCCTCAACGTGTGTGAAAAGTTGACATCGGTACATCCCTCGTACCCCGAATTCATTATCACTCACTGCAGCTTCCCTCCCTGCAGAAAGCCCTGGAAGGAATGATTATCGAATCGTCCTGTGGTACCTCTCGAATAAATCAATGCTGTCTGGGCTTACATCAAGAATTAATGGTATTCTTTTAGACACTCCAATAAAGACAAACACACACACATACACACGCACCTTCACGCACACACACTGTTTAGAGGGCAGGTTGTTTTAAGTAGATGAAATGAGGTGATTCTGGTCAATAATGTGCATCAGTCTTGGCAAACGGTGACAATATTGTGTGCTTAGCTTCAAGTGTGGCAGCTTTGTGTCCATGTTTATACTTATGAGTGCATGTGTGTGCTAAATATGTGCATCCACATGTTGCAGATGGGTATTTCTATAGAAATATATAGATATTTTTATCTATATACGTGTATATATGAAAAAAGTATGGATTTCTTTTCAGCCCAGACACGCATTTTTTTTCACATCAATGCTCCTTTTTTTTTTTTCCTTCCCAACTGTATATTTACAGGCGAAAACCGTTAACGTTCTTCTTTTATGTTTACTTCCCACCAGGTTAGAGTTAACACCGGAAAAAGAACTGAAATAAAACTGCACACAAACATACTCAGAGCTTCCCAGGCTGTTTTTTTTCTTTTTCTTTTTAGCTTTGATTTGTACACTGGCAACACAAAGGAAGGTTCAATTATTTTGGCATCAATGCTTTGGTCACAGAATACCGACACTTTTGTTCTTTTTCTTTTTATGTTTGTTTTCATTTGCACATTTGTTCTTGAAGTAAGTCCCAGTCGTTTTACACCCTGACCACGTGTGTGTGTCCCAGTACAGAAAAGGTAGGTTTGTTGTAGTCCTGTCATCGCACCTCCGATGCAGTCCTTTATAGAGGCACAGATTCTCTTATAAATTATGTGACTGTGAATGTGCAGGCAGAGGGGGTGGGGTTTAAGAAGGTGGGATGCCCCCTTAGCCCCCTCGCCCCGGCACTCCCTTTTCACCCGGCGAGCGCGTCTCGTCACCCTTTTTGCGAACACGTTCTGCAGCACAACTGCTGCAGGACTCTCCTCTGGCAGAGATTGTTCTTTTTAACGAGCACGCAGAAACTGCCTTCCGCCCAAGATTCTTCATTTGCTTTCCACACAGCAGGAAGAAGACAGTTTGGGAAAGAGGGGGACACCAAACACACACAGACACGGAGAACAACCATCAGGAGTACATGAACGTGATTGGTCAGGAGAGGGTTGATAAGATTTTGATCCAATCACAGGTGATGTTCATCGAGGTAGAAAGTAATCGCGGTCCAGCCGAGTGATTGTGTCCGTGTCAGAAAACAAAACAAAAAAAAAAAAAACAGAGAGAAAGAGAAAAGGAAAAAAGTCACACAGTTAGTAAATTTAAGATTTTTTTTTTAAATTAACAACTTTGGTTCACTTTTAAAATTTAAAGTAAAACTTTGAATGAACCAGCAGCGCGTCTAGAACACTTATCAAAACCACTAAGAACCTGATTCAATCAACTTTTGACAACAGGGAGAATCGAGTTTGATTCCCACTGGGCCCATGTTTAAGTGACCCTGGAGAAGACACCTACGCCCCGGTTTCTCCCATCATTGGCGCAGTCGTGGCTGCCTGCTGCGGTGCAACGCAGCACTGAAATTTTCCCATTTTGAGGGATGAATGCAGTACGTTTAAAGATTCCATATCCCCTCTTTGCACAGCATCTGCACGTGTTCTGTTACAGGCTGCTGGTCCACGGTAAGCAACAGAAAAGTCAAACGCTGAAGAACTTTTTGAACTTCATCTCATAACATAAATTGGTTCAAGCAGCAATTACACTGAGCATGCACAGCTTAAAAGAAAATGGCACATGGTAAGCACATGCAAAGCAAAACAAGGAAGTAAAAGAGGAAAAAAAAACATTTAAAATGATCTACGAGTAGATTAAAACACAGATGTAAGAAATGAGATGTTAGCAAGAGGTTTGTTAGTGAACATGTGGAATAAAGTGGAAGAAAGTTGGAATAACCAGAGAAAATGCCTCTTTTTTGAAGAAATAAAGAAAACTATATCAGTGTGCGCGGTTTAGAAAGAGTTAAATATTGTTAGTGATATGCAGAACATAAAAAACTATATTTTAACCCATCTTCTGCCCAAAAACTGCAGTTGTTAGTCATTTTATTCCAGATCTAAGTGCAAAGCTGAAGCAAATATCACAACTATTTAATTTAGAATTGCTATCTTTTAAATCTGAAGAACAATATGGATCGTTCTTCAGATTTAAAACAGGAGTTAGCTTCATTTTAAATGATGAGTGATATTTATTTACATCATTACTACCAGCACATCATACAAGTGGATAACAATGGATTAAACGTGCGTATGTTAGAAAAATAAACGAGCTGACAACTCACCATCTTTGCAGATGGTGCTGGCCACGCAGACTCCTGCTTCCAAGTTGTGACCATTCAGACAGCTACTGCAGTTTCTACTTCCAGGTCCCACACACTCCAAACAGCTGTGGTCACACCTGCCAGGAAAAAAAACACATCCACTCGTCTCATTTACACTGCAGTTTAACAGAAACCACAAGCAGAGAAGAACTTTTTTATTTATATCCATGTATGCATGTGCGGAGCTGTTAATTGGTGAGAGTTTAAAATCTCAGAGGGGCGGTGTAGAAGACAGAATAAACTTGAGAAGCTCTAACTTGGTACAAAACAGTTATCAAATGAGGTCAAACAGAAGACTAAAAACAGAAGTTTCCCACCATTCCCAATTTGCAGGGGATCACTCTAACCACACAGCCTGTGGTGAACTGGAACAAAACAAAGGTTGTCTGGGATTTTTAAAGTGTGAGAATCTGCTGTGTTTGTTTAAAATGAAAAACCGACAAAAAAAATCTGAGGTCGTCTGGCAATTCTAATCGATTCTGTGTCAATCCTAAAGTCTGTGGTTTTTCAAGTCTTTTTCAAGTTTTTAAAGTCTGTTGACAGTTTTTTTTTTTACCCACTCTATTCATCCCTCACCAGGAAAATTTGTGTGCTGCATTCCTACACCGCAGCAGGCAGCCACAATGGTGCCAATGGTGGGAGAAACGAGGGGTTAGGTGTCTTCTCCAAGGACCTTAGACGTGCACTCAGTGGGATGTGAACTCACAAACTTCCAGTTGAATCCGGTCTGCGGGTGAACGCTCTACCACTGAGCCACGGTCTCCCGTCATACATTTACTGATGTTATAAGTATTTATTAACAAGAAGAATTTAAACTTTTAGATACAATAAATTTAGACGTTAGGATCTGTTAATTTTTCTCGGGAGGAATGGGTTTAGATTTACAGAAAATGTCTTGTTGGGTTTCACATTGTGTTGTTAATGTGTGTCCTTGAAAGTTTTGCAATTCGACAAGCAGAAAATGTATCTTTGAGATCATCTGATTAGGTCATTAGAGGCCCTTTGAGGACATGTACTGGTATTCTTCAAAAACTCTTAAACTTTTAGTCTAGAGATAACATTTTAACATCCTTGCTTATCATACGGAGATGATGTGTGCAAAGATGTCAAGTTTTTGGCTACATAAAGAGAGACATTTTAAGGCGGGGCCAAAAAGAGGAGGCGACATGACATTATAGTTGGTGTACAAAAAAAGTTCAAAACATGAGAAAGCAGCTGGAAAATTGTGCATCTTACGTGTGTTACCACCTAGTGTTATGTATCAGTACGAAGAGGAATTACCACCAGGAATACACCCCTGTACTGCTTATACATGATTTGTTTTGCGGCTCACGCACATAAGCTGTCATATAATCAAAGTTACCGGATGTCTGACTTCTTCCATACGTTCACCAAAAACAATACTGGCATTAGACCATGCAGATCGCTATTAGCAGCTTTCAGATGCACTGCTGCAGCAGCAGGAGATGCCATGTGGTTAGCCCCGGCAAATTACGGCACGTGATCCACATGCGGCCCGTTGAACGTTTTAATCTGGCCCGCCGAACTTGAAAACTTAAATAAATAAACCATGTTAATGTTTTATTTTTTTCTGTAATTCTAATCTTTTGTCACTAGATGGCACCAAAGACACAACAACACTGTTTCCATTAAAATGTATGTGTCTCCATGATGGCACGCTGTCTAAATAAACCGTGTGCACAGATATGGAAAGCCATCGGGCCCAATACATGCACGTAAACAAGCGTGTTAGACGTTACATCGAGCGCTTAGAGTTCAAACCTAGCGCCGCTAAATGCACGTTTTTAAGCACTATCGCACTAGATTTCAGACCTAGCGCCGCTAGATTTGAAACATAACGCTCTTGATGTAACATTTAGCGCTTGTTTAAAATCTACCGCGCCATTCTATCGATCTAATCTAGCGGTTACCAAAGCATGCCATCCATCTGCTCCTGTTCCGGCCAAATGAGTCAAATGTTAGAACTCAATGTGGCCCGCGAACCAAAAAGTTTGCCCACCTCTGACTTAGCCTAATCATACCTAATCAGGTTCATGGAATGCATTAGAGTGTTCATCATGCGGAAATTTTATTAGCCTTGGCGAGTGAGCGTGAGATAGGTCCTATTGCGGGTGTCTCCCGCCCAATAATACTTGGGCCGACTTGGCATGTCTGTGTGCGATGACTCACTTCTTACAGGACCTCTGGACCTGGCCGTTGTCTAAGGTCTGCTCAGACAGATAATATCCACTATTACATGATGACACACATTTCCAGTCCTCCAGTAAATAGCCGTCTGCACACCTAGTGCACCCCTCAACTCCCGTTCCTGGAAAATACAAAGCATTTAACATCACTCAAACCACCCAAAATGATAATCTGATGTTGTTTGTTGCTGATTGTCTTGTTGGTTCCAACCTGCACAGGTGGCACAGGCTCGGTGACACTGCTCACATGTCCTTCTGTGGCCGTTGTAGTAAGTCCCTGGGTCACAACTCATCTGGCATTTATTAACTTGCAGACTGGAAAAAATGAGAAAAAACTATTTCTTAGAAAGAAATGTTGATGAAGCAGAAATTTAACAAAGTTTTAGATTAAATAAACAGAAATTGTGATGCTTTTACAATATATTAGAGAAAAAATTTGCTAACAAATGCGAAAAAATTCTGGTATCTTATCACTCTTGTCGAAACTTTTTCATAAAAAAAACAAATAGAGGAAAAAAACAAACTATGTGGAACAGTATCGGTAAGATACTGGATAGGTAAGTGGTATCGTTAGGATATTAGTATCAATAAGATGGTATCGATAACCACCCTCAGGTATCTACTATCTTTGAATTTTATCCCTAAATAAAAACATACCTGAAGTGTTTTTTTATTTTATTTATTTGAGTTTATTAAAGTTTATCTTTAAATACTATGAAATCAAAATGATCACCCCACAAAAGCACAATGCCCTCTATTTAAATTGATAATTGTAGTTAGAAGTTAGTCAGAAAGCAAGTTGAAAGGTTACAGACAGTTGTGTGAAGTCACAGAGAGGACAGGTTAGTGAGTTAAAAAACAGCTGGTCTGTGTTAGCTTAGGTTTCCCAGAAACAATCTGCTCCCCTCTTCCTCCTCACACAGCCTCACCGGCAAACTAAATGGCTGAGCGTGAGTCTATGCGTGAAGTAGTGTGTGAAAATGTGTCTCGCTGTGATCTCAGAGGCATTCAAAGGAAATTACGGTCTTCAAGTGTCCCCACCTCCACCTCTGGCTACATTTTAAGTTCAGTTCAAGACTGCAATTCGTTTTAACCACTTCAAGAGTTTCCTTTATGACCGATGTGGAATTCCAGCACTTAAAACACTCCCAATTCCTCTTTCAGGTCAAGTGCAAAGGCTGTGGCCAGAAAATAAACTGGAACTTGTCAAAAAATGGATGACTTTAGACCAAATTTCTCCCCGAGGGGACAAAAACAACAACAGATCTTTTTATGTTTAGTTCTTCATGATGAGCATGTGTGTGAGGAGAGTCTGGTTTCAGAGGTAGAAAACCACAATGAAAGCATGGCATTTGTTTTTGCATGTTTACCCCATCAAACCCACATTACGTACATGTTGACAAATAGGTTACAAAAACGTGTGAATAAGGGTGTGTTTTTTTTTTTTTTTTAATCATACTTTATTCATCCCTCATGAGGAAAATACTTTTGCACGCATTGCACCGCAACAGGCAACCACGTTGGCACAAATGGTGGGGGTAAGTGAGGGTGAGGTGTCTTCACTAAAGGCATTTAGGCATGGACCAAGTGGGAATCGAACTGGCTTCTCCTTGTCCCAATATCAACTTTCTACCACTGAGCCAACGTCGCTCTTTCCTATAAAGTTTTATTATTAATAATTCTTTATTTGCTATTTTAAAAAGGTTGCTGTCTTCTTACCTTGTTCCCGGTTTGCATTCTGTGCAAATACTGGAGGATGTGCACCTTTTACAGTTTTCCTGACATCTTCTGCAAATGTTTGAGTCTGAAATAGAAAAAGAGAGTTGATTATTTGCGCTGAAGAGCAAAAGTTCTAAGTGTGTTAGAAGAAGAAGAAGAAAAATGAGTTGCAAAGATTGCAGAGATTCAGGACTGAGAATCAAGAGAACAAGAGGAGGATAAACGGAGAAAAATAACATTTGGTACACAAATCAACAGGTATGCATCACTAAATATAACAAATATATAGGATGGAGGAAGAAAAAGTTTTAATGCAAACATTATTTTTGCAAATTGGGTTTTTGGAGGACTATTTTGGGCATTGCTCATGAGCGTCTCATGTCCCTCAGCAGTAGCAGTAAAATCATTTTCTATAACTTTGCTGAAAAGATTTAGTTCGCATGACATAGGTCTACAGATTTTAGTTCTAAACGAAGAGCAGCAATCTACAGCACAAATATATACTGTATTCGATAAAATAAAACTTAATCTAGTTTTTTTCTGCTGAAATCTGTGCCAACTTTTCAGAAACTACTGCCTATATCTCAAGTTTTTGAAATGATATGATTATACTTAAATCATATCACTTCAGATGTTTTGCCAGAGCCGATGCCAGGACTTATACTTAGCTGGTTCACATAATTAGAAGACATCTATGGTTTCAGTCTCTCATTCCTGACCTGCTTTCATGTAGAATTGGCTTCTAAGTGTGTCTTGAAAGGAAGTCAAACCCACAACCCATACATCCAGTGCAGAGTGTGTATGTATACCACAGCATAGCTTGGTTTATTATCAAATTATCTTTAAAATAATCCAAATACACCATTTCAGCTGATCCATCTTGTTCTATTTCCATTTTTAGTTCTGTTCTTTTCCAAACATAACAGTGGGTTGGCATTACATGGAGAATAAAATGAAAGAATTCTGGGATTTCTTCATTCAGAGCAGATGGCAAGCAGATTATTTTGAAAAGTCCACTAATTGATTGATGGATATTCACTCTATTTTACAGGTCGTACCAGTATCGAGGTAGGAGCTGTCGGCACAGTTGGCGACACACGTGTTGGATCCTTCATTGAGGTGAAAACCAGCCCGGCACGTCGTACACTGGTCGCTACGGCTACCAACACAGGTGTCACATGAAGAGGAGCACTTTTTGCAGCGCTTCCTATCGTCTCGGAAAAAGCCACTGGGACACTCGGACACGCACATCCTGCAGGGAAAGTTGATACAAAAAAAAGAGTAAAAAGGACATACAGTAAGCATTAAAAATATCATGTGTGTTCCATCATATCAAACTTCTTCTTACAGCTTTAATTATAGAAAAAATAGTATGCGAAGTTGACTTTTTTGGAAGTTTTTACTATGTTTCAAAGTTATTTCCACATAATAAAAAAAATACCTGAAGTGATTTTCAAGTTATTCATGCATGTTTGAACAATTTGCGTGTCTCCCATCTGGTATTTGGATTACTATTTGAACACTAGGTTGTTCTTCAGACCTTTGTGGTCTGCTGGGGGAGCAGCGTAGGTGGAGAGGAGGTTACTGAACAAACTTTTAGGATCATGGACAATCCTGACAATCCTCTCTACCCACTTCTGGACAAACAGCGGTGCTCCTTCTCCAAGAGGCTCAGACAGCTCACCTCAAAATCTGTTCGGTACTGGAAATCTTTCATTTCCAACACAATAACACTTTACAAAAACTCAAAATAACAGCTAACTGGACCATGTAATTCATCACTTTATGTCACTTTACACCTCCATATGCTCATTCAGTCCTGCTTGTTAATAGTTTTTTTTTTATTAACTTGTTCTACACCTTAAAAAAAAAAAAAAAAAAGGAATTTTTTCACATTATTTCTTCTATTTTATTATTTTACTATTTTTTTTTTTTTTAGTATCTTTTTGTTTATAGACTCACTATTTCTTTCTTTCATGGTTACTGTCTTGCTGTAACACACTAATTTCCCACGTGTGGAATCAATAAAATATTTCCGATTTCGTTTCTTGGCCACAGATTTTGTTGACTGCCACACCTGCATCTTACGCAACTAGTGTATTTGTTCGGTCCTCTTTTAAGTGTTGCCATCTCTCCCCCTCGTAAGTGCACCAAAATGCTAACTGCTAACTTTACACAGTATTTGTGGCCCCAAATAATATTGATGCTGTGTTGTGCACAATGTCCTGAAAAGAATTCATAGTCAAAAATGGAACTGGATAAATTTATTCATATGCGGGGCTACAGGATGGGCAGTGATTAGCGCAGTGGCCTCACAAATAGAAGGTTGGGGCTTGAGTTGGAAAGACTAGTCTTTCTGTGTGGAGTTTGCATGTTCTCCCCGTGTATGTTTGGGTTTCCTCTCAACCTCTAAAAACATGCATATTAGGTTGATTGACCGCAACTTACTGGCGACCTCTTTGGGGTGCACCCTGCCTCTAGTCTGAAATCAGCTGGGATAGGCTACGGCACCCCTTGGGAGTCCAGTTGGTATAGGCGGTTAAGAAGACTAAACATATTCATATGCATTTTTTGGGGGCAAATATCACATTCCTGAGAATGTTTATCAAAATATACTATGAGATGAGAATGATGACCCCACAAAAGCCTAATATTTCCATTTTAACAAATATTGGCTGATATTGTTCGACATGGGGTAAGACAAACTACGGCCCGAGGACCATATGTGGTCCGTCAAATCTTTTAATCCGGGCCACTGAACTTGAATCAATGATATAAAGGAATCTTGTAAGTATATTTTTTTTCTTTTGTCATCATTGTTTTTTTTTTTGTTTTCAACAAGATTGGGTTCTAAAATCTTTTAAATCCCCTTCATGTAGCTTTACGGGATCAGACTCACTGAAATGTTTTTACCGACATAAAAATCTGCTTATGTGGATTTTCCAAGATTCTAAGACATTTTTTCTGTTTTTCTTACGCCACTCGAACACTAATATTTCACTCTCACTTTACTTTTAATTACAAATCACAACAATATCATCTTAATTAAGGCTGATTTTCATCTAGACAGGAAATAACGGATAATTTTTTTAGTTTTTCATTTTCGATTGAAATTAAAACGCAAGCGTCACAGAATGTTGTATTGACAAATTATCAAGTTAAATTTTAAAAACATTTATAGCCAATGAGTACCTTTCTTAGTCCTGCATATTTTAAAGACCTAGCTAACCCTTCATTAAACATATATTGTACTCTACTTCAAGTCTACCAGAAACAATTTGATTCACTAAAAAAAAAAAATCCTTTAATGAGTCAAGTCAGACAGATGCATAGTTGGTGAGACAGTTCCGCGTATGCAGGTCAACATCTGCTCCATAACTTTCCAACCTTTTCTCACTCCCACATTTCACCTTAAGGCTTTCTTTCTAAGGTGGAAAAGACCTTGTCAAGAAGACAAAACATACACGCATACTAGCCAGACTTTATTCCCACGCAGCAGACTTATTTCCACTCAGGAACACACGTGTGTGAGAGACACAGAAACCATCTGTGAATGAGCGCTTGAGCATATTTTTCCCACAGATTTCAGAATGCCATCATGTGATCATTCATGTTTAACCATCAATCAATGAGTGATCAGTATTTTATTGCTGCAAATATACAGTAGATAGGGGTGTGAGAAATTCGAAATTTCTGCCATGTTTTTGAGGAAACAAACCTGTGAACGAGGACGCTGCAAATCAGAATAGAAGAATCTAATATTTCTTTACAAAAGTCTAAAACAGTTATTAATATTAGATTACCGTATTTTCCGCAATATAAGGCGCACCGCATTATAAGGCGCTACAGTAAAGGCTGGGGTTACGTTAGGCTGGGGTTACGTTATTCACTAAATGGTACTGCGCTAAAGGGAATGTAAAAAAAAAACAAAAAAAAACAGTCAGATAGGCCAGTCAAACTTTATTAAAAATTACAAAACAGCTTTCTGTTTTTACTCCCAAAATGAATAAACAGCTGTTTTATTATATTCTCTGAGATAAAGTATAAGTATTTTCGTGACACAGTTTATCTTCCATTGGAGATAAACTCTGTTTAATCTTACTTACTTGGCGCAGCGCATCCTCTTGCTTTCTCCACTTCCTCACCATTGATTCATTGATTTTAAACTCTCTCGCTGCGGCTCTATTCCTGTGTTCTACTGCGTGACCGATCGCCTTGAGTTTAAACTCTGCGGTGTAACAGTGTCTCTTGGTAGGAGCCATTTCCGGGTCTTTACACAAACACACAAATGGAAATAGGTGCGTTCGAGAAGACACAGACGGACACAGTTCTGATCGGCGCAGATCGGTGCGCAATGCATGCCGGTTAGGTTTTGCATTCAAAAACTAACCGGCATCCGTTGCGCGCCAATCAGAACTGCGTCCACCTGTGACATCTCGAACACACCTAATGAGACGCCCTTTCATATATCCCAGCATGCACCGCGTACTACTTTTTCTACAGGGGAAATGGAGTCGGCGGCTGCTTACCGCAGTTGTGACACCTGTTGTAGCTCAATAGTAATCCATACATAAGGCGCTCTGGGTTAAAAGGCGCATCGTGGACTTTAGAGAAAATTTAAGGTTTTTAGGTGCGCCTAATAGTCTGGAAAATACGGTAGATTAGAATTACTTTCTTGATCCCACACTTGGGAAATTTGTGAATATGCACTTGATGCCTCCTCATACATCAAAAGTATTTTATTTTGAACTGATTTTAACTTGTAGAAGGAGGGATGTAAATAAGTGGAACGTCACCAATAATGTTCATCTCTGACCAAATGAAGCCAGTTCAGTCACCTTTTTCTACCAATATGGACAATGTCATGTTTAATCTATGGAGCTGGAAATTTTCATTTTTACGGTCTGCATTCACGTTGCAACCACCTTGCCAACCAGATGCATGCTTTTTAAAGGTGCACGACCCTGCCACCAGAGAGCGGCACGCAGTCAATTTGTTTGACTCAGAAGCCTAATTTACTGCTTTCACCGACCAATTAAAATGTGTCCATCAAGCTGTAATATGAAGATGAACAGTAGCTACTTTGTGTAATTGGCTAGTTATCTACTTGTATAACTTGTCCTACGGGGCAAATAATGACAAAAAGAAATATGAACAACCAGAAATGCGTTAGAACCGAGGTAACAGAGCCAAAATAGTTGTCGTGACAAAGTAATGAATGAAGATTTTTTTTTTTTACGTAAGTTAATTGGTGCAGAGACGTTCTTTTTAAGCCAGCGGAACTTTAAAAATAAAAAAAAATTCCCAAACACATTTAGGGTGCATGCATCAAACCCACACATAGGGCTGTAATTATCTGCACATAATACACAAAGTGTTCCCCTTCCTTCTCAAACTTCATTCATCAGCTGCTCCCTGTGGTGGCGGAAAAGGGCAGCACACCTCCAAAGTGGGCTAATGATAAGCTACAGCTAAGCTTGCACGTTCTCGTGCACCTGCACTGGTCTGCCTTTTATTAGCACGGAGACAAGCTGACACAAAGGCAATTAGCACAGACTTTGATCCTAATGAGATCCTAAGGGCACACACAGCTCTATACACACATGCACATATAAACATATTTGCATTTACATGAAGTCTCTTAGAGGTAAATAAAACCGAGCAAAGGATGATTTTATATCAGAAATCCTTTCTGTTGTCAATCTGTCACAGTATAAGGGATCTATTCCCCACCCGAGAGGATTTTCTTATAAATCATGCATACAGTAACTTCACACCGACTGGTAGAGTTGTAGTTTTAACCTTTTGAACGATGAGCTAAGACAATAAAATACTTTTTATCTTTTAAACTTATCCAAAAGATTAAATGGTTTGTTTGATTAACAAAATAACAAGAAAAGAACAAAAACTTGCACAGCTAATCAAAATTACCAGCTGATCTAAACGAAAATGTAAAGTAGTAATTAGTAATGTAAACTGGTTTAGATCAAAGTTGTTTTCGTTAACGATGACGGCAATAAAATGATTTCGATGACGAAGCTTTTTTTATGACGTAACGATAACAAAATAAATGCGACATTTTGGTAACGAAAATGTGACGAGAGGTTTGCAAGTTTCTGTTGACGAGACGAAAATGTAACAAAATAAGCGTCAGACTTTCATATTTCTGTCTGTGAAAAGAAAAAGCACAGCGGTGGCATTCTGTCTCTCATGGCGGCACGCCCCCCACAATGCTGCACGCTCACACCGTCTACACAACACACCTGCAGCCACGAGGAAGTCAGACACCATGGCGGCAACAGCAACACAGAGGCTCGGTGGTCGGAACTTAAAGTTTTTCAAATATTTTGCGCAAACAGCACGCCGACTTCAAGCTAATGCCAGCTTGTTGGCGCTGCTAACTTCATTTGTTAACTTGGTTGCGCTAACAACTGTTTTAAAGACACAATGTAATGTTTACTTTGTTTACAGGGGTTATTAAGAGGTGTCATTTTTAAGTATGCATAAGTTACAACGTTCCTCACTCACTGAAGAATTTCTATTTATTTGACTTTGTTTTACAATGTTTGCTGTTTTGTGCAAGTTAAATCGAGGCAGGGTTGTTTTTTTTTTTTTTAAACTAATAACCTGCACCATTTTCAGTGATAAAGCCTCGATTGTTAAAGTAAGAACATTTGTTTTTTGGGGTTTTTTTAACACTAAAACTAGACTAAAAACGTTCTAAGTCTCCCCTGATGAAAATTAGACAAAAACTCTTGGGTTTTCTTTCTTTGACTAAAACGTGACTAAAACTAAAATATATAGAGATGAAGAAAATGTGACTAAAACTTAAATTAATTTCTGTTCCAAAGACTAAGACAAAAAGTCAGATGACTGCCAAAAACAACATTGGTTTAGATGTATTACTTGAGCATAAAGTTGCTCTTTAATCTGGATTTTGTTCTTTGCCACACCCAAGTCGTTTTTGCAGCAGGCTCTGCTCACACTGAGCCCATCCTCTCAGGTATTGCTCTCCTTCCTCTCGTATTTTTATTAAAAAATGGATCAAAATAACAATAGAAAAGAACATTCGCTAATGTAGCTAACTTGATGCGCCTTACACTGTTTTGTACCTCGATCTGTCTTGTGCATGCACTCAGGGGGCAGGACTAATTGTGGAGCGAGAGGATGGGGGAATTTAAAGTGTCAAAAATGGAAATAAAGCTGAATAAAGTATTTATAAACTTTTTTTCAGCCATTTTTTTACATTTTGAGCTTGTAAAATATATCATATTTATCTGTACATCAGATAAGAATTTTTACCCCAGAAACCCCCCTCTTAATGTTAACAGAGCAGTCTGACCTGGTGTTGTTTTTAAATTTGAGGAAGTAGTGAAGGCAGTTGATGCAGTTGTGTGGTCCAGGACCCTCGCAGCCATTATCACTGCATTCAGAGTCACAGGGGCCTGCAGAAACAATTTAAACCATTTAATATCACCCAGAATAAGAACTCATGCATGATCTTTAACTCCTTCTGCTGTACTTTTTATTCTCTCTCAAACCACTGCCATTCTGCAGATTCCTGTCTTTGGCAGTCTGCTCATTTTCACTTACCGTTGTACTCATCAGTGAAGTCCTCATCGATGGGCGTCAGCATGTCGGGAAAGCGAGGCTTATCGATATGTTGGGATGAGTATGGATGGACGGATGTGCCGTATAAAACCAGCGACCACTCCTTCAATTTACCTACGAAAGAAATTCTTTTTTGTATAATTGGATATTTATTTTGTATCATTACTTTTTTAAAGCTAACGTAAATATAAATAATTTGTGGTTTAGATTCTTTTTAAATATAAAACAGTCTGATAAACTGATAGGTAAAAATAAATGGATTGTACAGTAATATAATAACATTTTTTTTAATTTTTTTTTACCAGGCACTTTCTGATTGCGAAGTTGAGAAGGTGAATCGTAGATTTCTAGGACCCAGTCGCCTGCTGCCTTCTCTCCCCAGCAGTGGGTGGTCATAAACTCCCAGTTTTTAAAGCCCTCCATGGAGTGGTCAAACAACCTGTGCATGCACAAACACACCGACAAGACAACGGTATTTGATTAGGGAGCAACATAGGTGTCATCAAGACAACATCGATCAATCACTACACACACGTAAAGGTAAATTATAGCCTGTAATAAACACAATGTATAATAATAATCACCACACCAGATTGTGGCTCACTTCACTTAGAAGATAAAACATGAAAGCTGGGCTTCAAGCTTTGAGTGAACTCTTTAGATAAAAAAGAACAAAAAAGCTTCTCGGTGAGAAATACAGCATTGCCATTCAGAATGTGTCTCATACAAACCAGTGGTCAGGAACCAGCCAGAGAAAGTGAGACTAGAAAGGGCATCCTATGAAGCATGTTATCTCTTCTGAACAGAAAGTTATAGTAAAACTTAAAAACAGGATAAATTGTTTAAAAAGTGTCTTTGGGACTAAAAACTAAGAAACAAACTAAGCAAAAGCAACAAAAATGAGACATCATGAAACCAAAATGCAAAAGAAAAATTGAGATTTGTTCAGTGTTGAAGAAAATGCTCACATTGCTATAAAATATAGCAATCCAACTCACACATCTATCGATTCATGTTGGCCTAAAAGACTTGGGGTTTTTAAAGATGAACACAAATCTTCACCTCTGTACCTGTTAGCTAGCAGCTGGGATTTGGTCCCTGAGGGTGAGGTCAGGTTGATTGAAAGGTCTCCACGGCGAGGGTGTGTGATGGTAACACGGACCACTACGTGCTCCAGGTAGATGACGTGGTTGGCGGGATTGTCAGTGCAGCCGGTCGCTTTGTACACAGAGCGCACCACGTGCTCCGGCCGGATGGTCCTACAGAACAGAGGCAACCGAAAAAAGTTTAAATCAATTACAGGAATCATAGTCAGAGGTACAAATAAGTGCACTGGTAATCAAACAAATTCGAGCAGTTTGTGCACCAACATGGTAGATGTAGTAAAAAAAATTATACTTGAAGTAACACGCTGGCCCAAAAAGGTTATCACTAATATCTAAAAGGTGATAGCTCAATGGTAGAACCTTCACCCTTGGACTAGAAGTTTGCTGGGTTGAACCCCACTGAGCTCATTTTTAGGTGTTCTTGGGGAAGACACCTAGCCCCCTGTTTCTGGCAGCCTGCTGCGGTGTAAAGCAGCACAGAAATTTTCCATTTGAGAGATAAAAAAAAATAAAAAAACTTAAATTAAAAGGGTTATTTTATGACTGAAAAAAAAAGAAGTGGCGTTTAAATATACAGTACATGTGAAAAACGACACTTTCAGAAAGTGTAAAACATGGTAAGAAAATAGCGCTCAATAATCTTGCTTTAAAAGAAAAAAAGGGACATTGTTTTGTCCCATTTGTCCCAGCCTCAGCTTAGTTTAAATGAAAAGCGACGATTGTTCAATTTTTAAAATTTGTTCAAATCAATTTATTTGGATAGACCAATTTCTTGAAGGGCTTCATGTGGTAATCTGAACCAAAATACAAAAAACCCCAACATTTTTGTATGTAGATGCAGAAAAGATGTAACAGCATAAAACTGATTGATTGATAAATAGATACTTTTTAAAATTTTTATTTTAATATACTTTATTAATCCCTCACCAAGAAATGTATGTGCTGGATTTCACCACAGCAGGCTGCCACCTATGACGGCGCCAACGGTGGGAGAAACGAGGGGTTAGGTGTTTTCTCCAAGGACACAAGACGTGCACTTAGTGGGATGTAAACCCACAAACTTCCGGTTGACTTCTGGTTCGTGGGCGAACGCTCTAACCACTCAGCCACCATCTCCACCCTTTATTGATCCCCGTGGGGAAATTCAGGAATCTGGCAGCATTGTTGCGGGGCAGCAAAGTGTGTGTGCAAAAAGTCTGTAAAAATGTCAACTTTTACAGGCCTTTGTTCTTTATTATTAAGAAGTTTTATCATGTTGCTGACAATAAACTCATAAGTTGCATCGTACCTACATAATCAGCAAGTGGGTTTTTCTTCTTATTTTTTTTTTTTCAACTTTAACGTAAATAAATTAGCAGCTGGCCAATTAGCAGCACGAGCCATTTTTCACCATATTGGTTTGAACTAGTAAATTTCTACTTGACAGGATAACAATCACCATAATGATATGTTTTTAGTTACAAAGCAAATCGGCCCAGATGTTCATCTTTCAAGCAGTAATTACAAAGAAATAATGATCAACAACTGCTTAAGCTTTGACATGCGTGAAGACCATTTATCCTCTAATAACAAATTAGAGACAAAGAGCAGGACGGTGTCTAATCTAATTACTAAAATATTCTCTGAACATTTTATAATTGTCCACTAATGATCAATTAATAGTAAAAGCATCCAATTACTCTTCAGCTTTTCTAAATGAGCATGACCTGTTTCACCTTCAGACCTCTAAAACACAACTCAAATGAACTTTTAGAGGCCTAATATCATGTTTGATCAGTATTCCCACATCAAACCCATACCTAAAGTTTATTTTTGATGAAATATTATTTTATTCAAGCATGCTTCTTCATGTTTTCAAATTTTCCCATCTAACCATTCAGATCTAATTTGAATGCCAGTTTGGTTTTGACCATGTTTTTTTTTTCTCCACGTCCACGTTCTCACATAAACAGGAAGTATTTTTGCAGCATGCATGCACACTAATCTGCATGCACTCGATGCCAACAGGGAGATCCATTTTTATGTGAATGCACCAGAATAAGAATAGAAAAGATGAAGCGCTAGAAATGGATGAAGTGCTAAAATGGTTTTCTTTTTTTTTCTTTACGTACGGTATTCATCCCTCAAATGGAAAAATTACCGTGCTGCATTACACCACAGAGCAGGCATGGTGGGAGAAAGTGCGGATTAGGTGTCTTCCCCGAGGACACTTATGCATGGGCCCAGTGAGAATCAAACAGTCCAGGTTCAAGGGCAGGCCTAGTTTGCTGTCTCAAACAAGATTTGTGCCGTGTTGTGCACACACGCAGAAGGAGGAACCAACCAGAGAATGAGAAAAGAAGGATTACCAGTCAAAAACGGCGGTGAATATGAATAAATGTCCTTATGAGCTTTTTTTGGTCAAATATGACATATTTTAGCAACGAAAGATACTATATTTATCTACATAGATATGCTATGAGACAAAAACTATTACCCAATAAAATCACAACACATCCTCTTTAATTCATCTTGTTTAGTGTTCAAAGCAGCATATACTATACAAGTTAGCACCAAACGTGCCATAGTTACTTCTGTTATTGTTTCTCTTTGCCTTTCAGCACATGACAGAACAAAACTGTCTTACGGTAACCATCTGGGGAGTCTGAAGCAGATGTAATATCTTTAGCTTCTCAATTACCCAGCTCAGTTAGCTGAAACATATGAAAAGGAGCAAGCAGAGCAGATGCACAACTGATTAAAACCAGTCTGATTGCGCAAAGATCGTGCACTTTTCCTTCTTAGTACTCTAAGTGGAGTGCAGACATCAGCTGCAGAAAGGCATTACTAAACTTGAAAAGACCAGCCAGACAGAGGGAGAGAAAATATGGAAAGGAGACCGTGTCTCTTCACCGTCTGCAAGAATAAGAAGCAAATATATTGAGCCTGATGTGCCAAGTGATATGTGTATCATCAACCAAACTTAGTTTAAAAGTACAACATACTTTGTAGAAAATCCACTATTGAAGTTCAGAAGCCTAAGGATGACATAAGCTGGACTTTACACAAGCCTCATATGGACTGACTTGTGTACTGGAGCAGAACAGACAGAATGACACTAATAATACTGCAGTTTCTGGCCACTGAGCCCTCCACTGAAAGCAAACCGATTCAGGGTCTAAGTTCAGCCAGCCAGCCTAATACGGAACAGCGCTCAGGCTTCCAGCTGCATCAAGAACAACAAGCTGTGAAGCCCTGGCTCGCTCTGTGTAGCAGTGTGTGTGTGCGCGCATAGTAAAGGTCTTATGTGAGAACCACCCTGCCAGAACTAATGCTTGGCCCCTATCAAGGTACATCTTGCACAACCAGACTCGCATGCCAGTGCAAAACACCAGACAGGAAAAGTAAGAAAAGAGAAAAACTACAACCGCTAGACCGGAGAAAAGATCAGGACAAATATAAGAGAAACAGGAAAGAAGCTTTTTTCCCCATTAATAACACTAAATTAAACTTCCAGAAGCTTACAATAGATTCTTAAGTGTAAATAAAAAGGAGTTACATAAAAATTAGGAATGTAACAATGAAAAATTGTGTGCAAATTTGTGTTATGTCATAAAACTTTTAAACATTTTGATCTGAACTCACTGACATTCAAGTGTACCAGGATGCACCAAGAGATGGTTTGCCACTTTGTAAAAGTTCTTTAAGGAGAATTCATGCAAAATCAGTTTTCAGGAAGTTTCAATTTCCACATTAAAAATGACCTACAGTGATTTTCTATTGCATTTATGAACATTTGATTAATTTGTGAGTTCTTCCATCAAGGCTTCAGAAACTATTCCAATGCCAAATTGTTGTTGCCCACAACTTTTTATCTTTTCCACACCCATCTTCTCGCATATGCATAAAGTGTGTTTCTGCATGCGCTCTGCTCACGCTCAGAACAAAATAAGAATATAAAAGGATGTGCGCTGTCTTTGCTAACCTTATGCACTTTGCACTATATTTACAGCCTCAAACTTTGTGGGAGCTGTTTTGGAGAGAAGGATGAGGGCTCTAATGCAGGGCATCCTGAAAAATCCCCGTCACACCATGCATGATGTAGTCATGACCCAGAAAAGTACCAGAAGTAACAGGCTCCTCTCACTATGCTGGAGGACTGAGCGCTTTAAAAGGTCGTTAATCGCTTCTGCCCTCATACAATTTAATCGAACAGTTGTGTCTGAAAAGAACTGAGTCCAATGGGGTAGTTTATTTACTCGTGATCATAGCTTTTAATATTTTTATTAATGTGTTTTTATTTATTAATTTATGTGTGATTTGTTGCTGCTGGACACGAGAATTTCTCCACAGGAGATTAACAAAGTTTTTATCCATCTATCGAACAAGATTGATGCTGTCGTACAGGTTGTCTTTGGCAAATATCTCATTTCTGAGTCAACTACTGTGTTATCTCATTTATATATGCAATGAGATAAGAATTAATCACCAAGAAAAGCATGAAGCTAACTTATCTTCATGCAAAATAAACCAACTCTAAATGTAGAAAGGAATAACTGGTATTTCTCAGCATAACTAATGTTCTGTAAAACAGGACAGACTACCTGCACCTTATGGTGGAAAGTTTTTATTTTTGTCCCACCTGACTTGTTTGTCGATGCTCTCCACACAGATGTGTTGAGCAGGGACTTGCTTCCATCCCTCTGCTTCTTTCACCATGGCTTCTGCGTCCATCAGGCCAAAGCCATACAGGTGGCTCACTGCACAAAACGATAGAAAACGATAGGAAAGGACATACATAACTGATGTATTCCAAGAACAATACATTAAAGTTTTATTAATGGTAGATGAAGTAATGTTTGGATAAAAACTTCTATTTATGTGTGCAGCAGATTAAATACATTTCTTATCCTTTGCTTCTTTTCCCATTTTGGTCATCCTCCAGATAAGCTGAGCCTGGCTGAGACTCTTATTTTCTTGGTTACTGTCCAGCACACACAGGCAGGTATGCATTTGTCTCTCTCACACACATGCACCCACCACATGGACAATGTTGGATATTATTAGAAATGAAAAGTACCACAAAAGATATCAAACCTGTTACAGAGTGGGGTGAAAAAGAGGAAATGAAGAAATGAAACAGTTTGATAAAGGTTAATTAAAGTTCCATAAAGGTCCATGTTTGGAGAAAAATAATTAAATTGAAGATAAAGTTATGCTGAGAAAACTTTTTTTTTTTTTACTTTTGTATTAGCATTTTTTAATACAAATGAGCCACTACTTATTTAAACTATTAGAATGCTAATTTTTTTTTTTTTTTAATTTAACTACTATTTTTTGTTAAACTCAATAGAGCAGAAAACTTAGATTGATATTAACGAATTGCAATATACTAACAAATGAAAAATTGTAATCATATTAATCATTTTGCAATTAGGAGAGGTGTTGGCTCAGTGGTAGAAAGTTCTTCTTCTTCTGTTCTTTATCCAGGAGAGGCCGGTTCCAGTCCCACTGAGTCTAAGTGTTCCGGCGAAGACACCTAACCCAGTTACTCCACCATTGGCGCCATCATGGCTGCCTGCTGCGGTGCAAAGCAGCAAATGTAATTTCCCCGTGAGGGATAAATATAGTTCAATAAAATAAAAAAAATTAAAAAGAAAGGGTTAAAAATATATTGCTTTTTTTTTTTTTTTTTTTACATTCTTTGTCCATGTTTTTATTTTCCTCCTGCATAAATTTGTACAATTTTTTTTTCTCCTGGTTATTTATTACTATTTAAATTTTCTTACCAGTCTTTTTCGTTCTTATAAAAGATTACTCCTAATTGAAGGCCACCGGGGTTTAATACTTCAGAGTTATGAAATCTAATTTTCTGTTATTTCGAACTTACCCAAAGTTGTCAAGCATGAACGTTTTTCTTCTGTATTTTTTTAATTGCTTATTAAAATCCCTTCCAGCTAACTGAGGTCATGTTTACACCACAACACTGAGGCCTTTTGGTTTCTCAGTTACATTTTAACAGAGCCATCAGGGAGTTGAACAAAGATTTTATAACAACCACCAGAGTAAAACTTCCTGGCTTTGCAGGCTCTGTTCATATAAACTGTTTAGCTTGTTTAAAAAAAACTTGTCTGGTGAAGTATTTATTCTATCTCAGTTACATATACCAGGCTGCATGCAGTCTGTACACAGCAAGGGCTCCGAAATACTCAGTTTTATTAACAATGGATATTTTGCTGCTATTTTAAATTTGTTATTGTTCAATTGCGATATGGAGTAAATGTTGCAAAGTTTCCATGCTTCACGCATTATAATTGGTTTTGTTTGCATTTTTCACTTCAGATTTTTTTTTTACCTACTCCAGTTATGCAACATTTGCGGACTCTGTCAACTCATATGTCCCAAAAGATTTAAAGAAACTAAATAAAAATAGCAAAACAGGGCTGTACGGTGGCCTCGCAGCAAGAATGTGGGGTTCAAGTCCCAGAGTGGGGCGAGGCTTGAAACACTGGTTTTTCAGTGTGGAGTTTGCATGTTCTCCATGTGTCTGTGTGGGTTTTCTCCACGTACTCTGGCTTCCTCCCACTCGCCAAAAACATGCATGTCAGGTTGATTGGCTACTATCAAATTGCCCCTAAGAATAACACAGTGTGCCTGTGGATGGTTGTCTGTGTGTGAGGTCCTGTAGCAGACTGGCAACTTGTACCCGATGTACCGTGCCTCTTGCCTGAAATCAGCCGGTACAGGCTTGCGGCACCCTCCACAACCCCGTTATGAAATAAGCGGTTCAGAAGACAAAACGAAACATTCTGATCAATCACTTATTAGATGTTTTGTTCATTTTTTTCTCAAAAGATGACCACGACTCTTGCTTTTATTTTAGGATTTATCAGTCCAGTTGTCTCAGTAGAAACAACTGAACTGATAATTAAACGGTGCAAAATACTCTCACGTTGTTATGCGCAATGTGTGAGTGTACCATTGTAACCAGCAGCATTAGTCTTCCAGTCAGGAGCAATTAGATGTCCAGCTCTCGAAGTTTTTACAATGATGTGTTGAACATCTCTCCATGTCAACAGCGGACTGAAAGAGGAAACACAAAAATGACAGTTAAAACATCACCACATTGGCCTGCATAATATCACTGCAGTTTCAGAGTTAGAAGGTTGTTGGATCAAATCCCACTTGTATATCAATCTTTGTGGAGTTTGCACATTCCCCCTGTATGTTGGCCCACCAACAAAAACATTCAAGCTATGCCGATTGCCCTTAAAAGAGAGTGTGATTTTTATCATATGACAAACTAGCTACCTACACAGGGTGTACCCTGCCTCTCGCTATTAGTCAGGACATCCAGCTTCACCTACAATTGGGTGTTAGACAAAGTACTTTGAAAAATGAATGAATATTGATGCTTCTATTATGCAAAAGTGTAAATAATGGTGAATTACGCAAGTGGAAAGTAGGAGTAAAAAGTTTTGAGCCGCAGTAACGAAATGGAACAAAACTTCTAACAAATATAAGACGGGACAAAACTTTAAATGCAACGTAGTTATAAATCACAGCAATAAAGTGCGTGTAGAAAGCAAAGAGAGTTTTAATGCTTGTTCATCCACCGCTGCGTTCTCTGATCTCACATGACATCCATTACTACATGGCAGGCATGTGTCTCAACGCCTTTGATGTCCAAACACCACATTAAAGGAGAAACCAGGAAGAACTGGGTCACCAAGTTTCCTGGGATTCCCTTCCATCTCATATGTTGGCCAGATGTTCTGTTCCTTTTCAATCTCACATTCCTTCAACGTATGAGACGTACGGAATTTGCCTGATTAACTCCAAAGCCTTGTGATGCATGTAATTTTTTGAAGTTTTGTGATCAAACAACTGAATTTTAGTGTATAAGACAAGAGCCCTGAATGAGAGACTGGTGTTTGTGGAGATGTTGAATAAGATCGGGGTGTGTTTAACATCTGGGGGTAGTGTGCCCGTCACAGGTTTAGCAGCAGACTACCACAGATTATAGCCAATTTTTCTTTTGCACGTTCAGAAACGTGCAAAAAGTTTGAAGTCTCGCTACAGAAATGTTTGTGTGCTAAAATCAAATTTGCTCCATTTAGAGACGGGCCGTATTTGTTTGACAATCCTCAGCTCTGTGTTTTATTCATAATCCCGTCAAGCTGAATTGTCTCATTCTGATTCATACAATGGTGCATTTTTTTGGGAAAATGATTCAGAACCTAGAAGCCACATATTGATAGGTTGAAAAATTGCTGCATTGAAAAACATCACACCACCTCTTTGGCCTGGTTCGTCAAAGATACATATCATCACAAAGATATTTTTTTCTCCAAAGAACTTTTAAGTTTACAATAAGTCAATATTTATTTTTACTAAGCATTTAGAAAAGATGAAAATCAATATGTATTTTTAAAAAAGATGAGTTAAAGTTTACAGCATCAATAAGTCCAGTAATAATTCTAAAAATGATTGTTTCTATCAATATTAATAGTGTTAGCTGCCACTGTGTAATTATGGTTCCATTAATGTTTTATGTTCATTAATTAAAAGTGACTTTGGCATCGCTATCTAGGCCATGATGGCCTTCTCATAAACAAGCCAATACTAATTAATGGAGGAGCTCACAGACGGGAAACCAACAGCCTGATGGTGTGCTTTTTTTTTTTTAATTTATCGTTTCTGAAGTGTAATTATGGATGAAAATGCTGCGGTAATCTAAAGAAAGACAGAAAAGAGCAGAGGAGATAAAAAAGACTTCATCTATACACTGCTGTAGTTTGGTCCACACATGAAAGATCAGGAGCTTAATTACAACTTAGAAATGTGCATGCAACGACCACTTCATTAAGAACAGTGGTACTCGTACCCAAATAGCAAATCTGCTATTGATGGGATGGCATTTTAGCAACCAAATGCGGTCAAGATTAAGTTCCAACCAAGGATCAGAAAGCAGTCAGGGATTTTTGTTCTTTGAGAATGCAGCAGAACCAATGAAGTCTTTCAGAAGCAAGTCAGTTTCTTTCATCTAATCCTGTCTCCCGCATCCTCCTCGGTCACGCCAACCATCTTCATGTCCTCCTTTACTGTATCCACGAACCTCCTCTTTGGTTTTCCTCTAGGCCTCTTGCCTGGTGGTTCAAAACCCAGCATCCGTCTTCCAAAGTATTCTCAGTCTCTCCTCTTTTTATGTCTAAACCATCTCAGTCTGGCCTCTCTGACTTTATCATCAAAACCTTTAACAGGTTTTAGTGATAAAGTTTTGGTGAGGTGCTGTTCCTCTGATCCTGTCCATCCTGGTCACTCCCAGAGAGATCCTCAGCATCTTCATCTCTGTTTCCTGTCTTTTCCTCAGTACCACTGTCTCTAGACCAAACAGTATGGCCGATCTCACCACGGTTTCTTACACTTTCCCTTACTTTTTAGGTGAAACTCCTCTTTCACACATCACACTTGATATTTTTCTACACCCGTTCCAACCTGCATGCACACGCTTCTTCACCTCCTTTCCACACTCTTCACTGCTCTGGACTGATCCTAAATATTTAAAATCTTCCGTCTTCTTTATCTCTTCTCCCTCTCATTCACACATGTGTACTCTATCTTACTCTGACTGATCTTCATTCCTCTTCTAGTGCAAACCTCCTCCTCTCCGGCTTAAATAAATAAATATGACACTGTAATTTAATAATTACAATGTTGGACAATAAAAAATGATACTTTATCATTATTGTGACTGAAATTGCTCCATGAATCAAAGCTCACATTCCCTCAAACTTTTTTCTGAACATAACAAGTGTCCTGTGACATCTATAGTTGGCTCTCAACTTGACAGAGAACCTATGAGGTGTTATACAACCAATAATATTATAGATGTCTACAAAGTAGAAGCAGCCCAATCTGCAGTTACATTGTGCAGATTGTGGTGCAAAGTGAACATGTATCAAAACAGGACGCATTTTTACCAATATTTGACTTAAGTAATACCAACAACCAGGTCATTTTGGAAGCTGAACAATACAAGCAAGGCTGATTTTCCAAAATTTCGTCAGATTTGTTTAACTTCAATTTAACTTATTTGGAGAAAAGATTTATTTCTATAGTTCCTTTTTATGTTTAATGCTTGTTTGATTATGCATTCACCTAAAAGAAGGTTTTCGTTAGAAATAAACTGTTTGAAGATTGTTACCATGTTTTTAATGTCATTCCAACATTCAGGTGTCATTCCAACATTCAGGTATAAAAAATACCTGAACTGGTTTCTATTTCATTCATGCACGGTCAAGTAATTTGCAATCTCTTCCATCTAGTATTTGGATACAATTTGTACACCAGTTTTTCTTTCAATGCACCTTTTGTTTTATGCCACGCCCAAATTCTAATGTGCATTCTAATTCTAATGAGGTATTATTGCACATGATCAGTCCATCCCCTCAGTTATTGCTCTCCCTCCCTTCAAGAGGCGGGTCTAAATGACGAATGAAAAGAGGGCGGCTGTAATTTTAAGGTTTTTTTTTTTGGTCAGTATCACATTTTTGAGCCAAGTAAATTAATCATGTTTATCTATACATGCTATAACATTCGAATTATCACGCCACAAAAACCCACCACCTTCTTTAAACATCATGTAAAGATGCTCCAGTCGATATTTTTTAGTTAGGTCCAAGGTAAAGCACTATGACGTGTACAACATAAAAGGTTTGCGCACTCTCATTTCCCAGATAAGAGCAGATGTTATCAGTTCTGGACAAAGCTTATCTAAACAGTTTCTCTACCCTGTGTTCAATCTATCCACTGTACCTGCAGGTGCTCACAAAAAAACAGAGTGAATGTAGTGACGAGAACCAAAGATAAAACAAGAAGTTCGCAGGAGGTCAGGACGAACAGAGAGAATGGTCGTGCCAATGTGAGAGTCAGCAGAAGACTAGAAAGCGAGCAAGAAAGCGTGTGTGATAATCTTGTTGAGAAAACAGGCTTACATGCCCGGCACTGCCTGGAAACCGAGAATAATTTCTATAGGGAGGATTTGGATTGGATAATCCAGGTTAATCGATGTGACCTCTGCTATCTGAACAGCTCAGCATGTGATGACGGGCCAAATTCAGAGTCTGTGCACTTAGCATTGTTTCTAATTAATAATTACCACTAATTTCCCAAATTAATACCATTAAAAAAAATTTATAGCCAAGAGAATAGTTAAAGGCTAGTTAGTTAATTTTTTTGTTGTTTTGTGTTCATAAATGTCTGAATAAATCAAATTGAATTGAAAATTGAATTGAAAGGCAACTATGAAACCTGCTTGTTCTTAAGTGTTTTTCTTACGTCTCATGTTTGCAGGGGAAATTCTTTATATTAAAAATGAAAAAAAGTCTTCTCTAAATATTCTGTTTAGAATTAGTGCAAAATTGAACTTAGTTTTAAATATTTAAAATCCTAAAATTCAAACAAATTTGTTTATGATTTAATAATTTAAAAAGCTGATTGCTAATTCAGGAAAAGGGAGATAAACAAGATAATTAAATATCAAATAACAGAAATTTTATAGATCACTTTATTGCTTTTGTATCTTCTACTGTGATGCTGGAAATGTTGTTTTATCAGAATCCAACAAACCGTGAAACATTCTGTTAACACACATGAAATAAAACCCACATCAAACAGATCAACTTCAATACTAATAAAAAAAACAATTCCAGATAAATATTAAAGAGTCATAATGGGTGGAACCCCCTCCACCTTTTTGCGTTGTGTCTTAAGAATATAAATACCCATTATTGGGTATCTTATTACCCATTAATTTATAATCTTATAATCTTACTGTTTTTTAAAAGCTTTATCACAAACCAGAAAGTCATACGTCTCACGTAGAAGGGATGCAAAAATACAAATTCAATTGTTCAAAAACTGCTGAATCATTAAAAAAAAAAACACTGATGACAAACCCAAATCCCACAGATCACTATTGGGAATCTCTGAAAAAAAAATCTCATGCTTTTGCATGAGATTGGACCATTAACTCTCGCTACAAGTTACACAACAAAAGCCTGAAATGTTATCAACATAGACAGGCCAAAATATGAAGGTTTTACATCTTAACACATTAATCTCTATGCCAATAAAAATTTTACTCTACACATTTGTGAAGTTTGATCGGCAATCTCCATGCTTCCCATTCGCTCTCTCGGTTTTCCGGGCAGTACGCAGTAAATATTTAATTCCATCCATCTAACCATCACTTCATACCACTTTTTCACCAATTAAACAGTTCTTCGTAATGCAAATGAAATATGCTTCTTTTTTTGTTTAACCTGAAAAAATATTCCTTTTATGCATAGAATTATAAATTCTATCATCATACCTAATCCTGACCTGACATAATAACTTTACCAACAGCCTGATACAGTGGGAACATTAAAGTTCAAACTACATATTTATGGGCCTCTGCTCTTCACTATTTTAGTTTCCATTTTTAAATTTTATTTTGTGCTGCTGCCCCTTTAACGGAGATAAATACGCGGGAAAGAAATTGCCTCACGTGTTTACCTTCACAAGAAGGCATTAGAGTTTAAGTATGGGGCAAAGGGATGAAGTGATGGGATGAGGTTAAGTGGATCTTACTTTGCCTCTAGAGCCAGCGCAATGATGGCAGCTGCCATGGGAGCTGAGGCCGATGTCCCCGTGTGACTGTCTGTGCACCGGTGTCTCAGATCAGTTGTGATCTGGAAAAAGAATCAGAGATGCAGAAAAATTTTAAGAAGATAAAGAGTTAGATACAGCTGGAAGAAGGCATTTCATATTATACAAAAACACATAAACACCACTTTTGTTCAGCAATCAACATGTAACAAAAAGTAAAACAGTATAAAACTGGTAAAAATTGATCAATGATGCTTTTTAAGATTTTGATGCTGACTTTGATTTAATGGGCTTTAATCACATTATTAGTCAGACAGCTTGACAGGTGGTCAGCTGAGAAAAGCCCAGCTCATTTCCACTTTGCCCCTCATTAAAAGCCTTTTCTTGTCTGCAAAGGTAATAGGAGTGTCTAAGAAACACACACACATGCACCTAATAACCTGGGATGAATTTGCGAGAAATAAAATGATCAAACTATTAAGACTTCAGCTTTGAGGCACCACAAGTGGTGTTTTACATCATCATGGTGAGATTATTTTTTAAGACCGTCTAAAAAAAAACCTAAAACCTTGATATTTTAGTTATTCATCTGAATCTTTTTAATTTATTTTTCTTAACTGAACAACTCGGACCAACAAAAAATAAAAGACAAATCAAAGATTTCAGAATCAGAATATACTTTAATGATCCCACACATGGGAAATTTGTATGTCACAGCACAACTTCCTATCTGCTAAGTGAGTCGCTGACCCTTTGACCCTTCATCCACGCAAAACTTTTAAGCTCAAAGCAAAAAATAAATCAGAAAAAAAATCTTTGGTAGAGAGTTTTGAGTGTAAATTAAAATAATATATTATTGACAACTGGAGCAGGAAGTTATTTTGATTGGATAAGATTTGGCGAACATGCAAACATCACAAGTGATTCATTTTTTTTTCTTAAAAGAGGATCTGAGATTTTTAACATTGCAAAAACATATTTAAAACATATAACTTGCAACATGTGGACAAAGCATTGTATTACATACCATGCCATGCGGCATACCAGGACACTCCAACGTCAATTTAACGCTGAGTTAACCAGGCATGATTAATTTACGAATAACAAACATTGCTCAAAGTTAGGTGTGTGGTGTTTTGTGCTGAAATCTGCACAAATTCTGCACTTTCTAGACATTTTACGTCATTGTTAACGTCATTGACTTCAGTGTTTTAGACAAACTGTTTCTGTAGTGTTTCATTTGCTCATCGAAAAACAGAATGGTAGCGTGGCTAGTAGGTGTGGATAGAGTATGCTTATTCATCCTAATAGAAAACTGTGATGCTTTGTTTATGAAACAATAAAGCACGTTAAGAGCACTCACAAAAATAATCGGTCATATTCATGCAAGCCTCTGTCCTGTTGATTTTAAAAGTTGGAAGGGCTTTAACAATGGACTAATTTTGCTTCAATATTCAACAAAAAAATGTTTTTAACAAGTTCTTGAAGGTGTTTTTTTAATCTACCAAACATTTCTTGGTTGAAAATTTGAATAACCCTTACTATCTTTCTGTCATAGTTCTCCCCGCTGCTGTACGTCGTTGTCAGGGTGGATGAGCATTCCTCTAGGTACCAAGGCTTACGGCCACTTTCTGCTGTGCTGGAAATGGAGATGGTGTAGATAGAGTTTGTGTAGCCGTCGCAGGAGCAGTGGTCTCTACTGCGTCCGCCGTTTCCTGAAGCCCACACAAAGATGGATCCGAGGCCCTTCCGCCCCTGCAGATTAAACACATGAAAAGTCACATGTAACCACTTTTTCCTTTGCAATTCTTTCCGTTTCATATCTTCAAAACTGCTTACTTCACTGTAGGGGGTGTAAGCATGTGTGGTTGGCTCTGTATGTGGGATACTAGTGACTTGTCAAAGGTGTACCATGTCTCTCACCTGCTTAACGGCCATAATAAGCACTCTTTAAGAAGAAAACAGAAATATGCTAAATAACTCTTTTCTCATTGTATCTTGATTCCAAAAATAACCACAATTTGAGTTTTGGAACATCCATTACACAATAGTTGTAAAATCTTACTGATGCTTTATCACAGACCAGACATAGTAAAAGCCTGACTATTGCTCATCTTTCACTCCTTCTGAGAAACCAAACAAAATATACCATACAGTTATGCAGATGACATGGTTTTGAACACAAATATAAACACTAAACCTGACACAGCTGGAGTTCTCTTTGAGTCCATGAAACAACTCTTTTGATGGCTTCACAATCAATACTTATTTAACACCTCAATAAAAATAGTTTTTATTTCATTTATCAATCAGCCAATAAGAAGTGAACGATCATCTGTCCTGTTCAATGTAGAATGTGCCATCAAAGAGGGGGCGTTAGCTCACTGGTACAATGTCCGTCCTTGGACCAGGTAATGTTGGTTTGATTCCCATTGTTCCCATGCCTAACAGTCCATGGAGAAGACGCCTAACCCCAGTTACTCATTGGCACTGTCATGGCTGCCTGCTGCAGTACAATGCAGCAAAAGTAATATCCCCATGAGGGATGAATATAGTATGATAATGTAAAAAAAATGTAAGCACCAATGTGTGGTCTCCAATTCTCATTTTACAGCAGAGGTGAGAGAAGCATGGGCTTTCCGTCTAAGGCTGTTGCCTCCAGGAGCTGGCCCCGGATAAGCGGAAGACAACAAAACAGAACACAGCAAGCATGCCATTCTCTCATTCACACAATTAAATCTATGACTGTTTCAACTCCATATTTCTTCTATGAAATTCTGAGCTTTGAAAGTGTCTTTGAACAGGAAAAAAAGTATGGAATTGTTATTGACTCTCCGAGAAACAGATATGAAATAGTTAGAGAGGATTTTTACAGCCCTAAAAAAGCCATAATAATAAAAAAAATACGACACACAGCTGACTAGTTTGTGGAATAAAGCTTTTGTGCGTTATTTGTGGAAAATGGCTTCTGCTACTAACGAGAGACCACTGCATATAAATACAAATGAAGACAGAAAACCACCATACCGCATGTACAGCAGGTTTAATCAATAATAAGACAGAATAAAAACTCTTCACATCTATCCTGTTGAACCACCACCACTCTACATCCTCCCAACCGTGTCCAACTGTCACTCATGTGGATGTTTCACTAACAGGTACGACCTCTCAACTCACTCACTAAACACTGGAGCATGGAAGCTCATGCTGATCCAAACCCAAGCATCTGGACAAGAATCGTTCTCTCTTCTGTCATTTTGACAAATCCAATCTGTCAGCAGAAACTGGGATTTTCTTTTACTCCCACTGAGGCCCAGTCTGTCTTCCTTCCTCTTTCTTTCCTTCACCCATTATAACTTTCTAAACTCATGTCTGTTCTAAACAATCGGAAAATGAATCCTATCACCATATGTTGCAGATTTCAACTTTATCCATCTGATAGCAAAAAAAAACAGCAAATATGCAAATTAATGTGTGATTAATGGGTGGTAACTGCCATCTTTTCAGGATAATGTTTCTGAAAAGAAATTCACAAAAGCAACTTTTTTAATTTTACATGAACAAATATATTTTTATTTGTACCCCTTTGTGAACAGAAACGTAAAGATGACCTACCGTGCGGATGCCATTCTCAAAGGCCTGCTTTGCCAGAATTGCTGGTCCATCCACAGTTTTTCCATCGTCATCGGGTCCCCAACTGGCACTGTAGATGTCAATGTGCTGCGGGTGGAAGTTCAGAGATTTGGCCTCTACCATGTCTGTTACATCTCCATCCAGCATTCGCACACCTGAACACAAAACTCCAGTTTATCAGAGCGCCTTGATGGAGTTTGACCACTGAACTGACCAGATCAGATGGAGCTGTGGAAGAGCATTGTGCTGGCAAAAGTTTAAGTTTCACTTAATCCACAAGTATCCTCTGAGAGTAATACACTCACAATGGGGGTGACTGTATTTACCTGTAGTGGTTGGTTGGACATGCTAAATAAAGTACGTAAATGCAATGAGTTCATTTAAAGCAACTTTGAACCACAATAAAGTATTTTTGGGCATATTTCACCAATGTCTAATTGTTTGATTATATTATTTTTGGTTTCACAAACATTGTGTGAAACCTAAGGGGAGATTTTAAAGGCATCAATTTTTAGATCAATGCTGACTTAGCATCAAACTAGACGATATTAAACCTGCAAGAAGGAATTAATGTTAAAATACAAACAGTCTATAAGCTAAATCTTAATTATGTGAAATGAGAAAAAAAATTGATCACTTACCACCTATTTTGGCATTGTAGGCAATTCCCACAATGCATTGGGAGTTGTTCGCAGATGCGGCAACTTCACCTGCACATCGTGTGCCATGTCTGAGGAAAGGACAGAAATGGAGAGATTCAAAGAAACATCAGAGCACACCCACACAGTTTTTGCAAAAAAAAACTTTTGAGGTCGATTAAGTGGAAAATAACATGGATACGAATAAATTACCACGACATCCGTACACGAGTACATGTTTTCGAAATGAAAGGTGTCACACTTCTCCCCACACACAAACACAATTACTCAAACAAGGGCTTTTTTTTTATTTAAAAAAAATCTGCAGATTTTTTAAAGATTTTCTTGCACACACACACGAGGGTAACATTCCTCCAGTAACTGCGGTGGTGACAATCGACCCAGGTCAACAACCAGCAGACATAAACATCCATGTTTGTGTACTCAAAAACACAACTTTATAGATCTGCACAATCACTCACACACACACACATGTTCCTCCTGCAGAGAACATCTGCATCTTAAGACTCTCAGAAACATCTGTGGCTGCTGCGGAAACCAAATACACTTTCATAGTGTCTAGAGATGAACTCAAGATTAAAATTAAAAAACTTCACACACAACTGATTACATTCTATTTTTCCAAAATTTCTTCATTAAACTTCAGTAAAATTTTATTGAAAAAAAACATTTTTCACTTTCATTTTACCCCAATATGCACTACTTCTTATTGTATATTATTGCAAGCTTGAATGTTTAGATAATATACTGCCTAATTATGAGGTATTAATATTATTTTTAACTAGTTTTATATTATTTTAAACAGTTCATAATTTATTTTTTTCAGATCAGACATAATTAGAAATTTGAAAATTTTGTTTGCTAAAAAGCGGAATTTAGTAAAACGTTTTCTTTTTTTTTTTTTTAAATGATCCAGACTGCTGGTTTCCTTTTTAAGTGCATCAACAGTCTTTGCTCTGTTCACTTCAGTAATCTGTAAACTTATCTGTCTGGTCACTTTTCCATTGTGGATTTTCCATTTCTACACACCACCCTCACATTTGTATTATTTGTGCAATTTCTGATGATAAAAACAGCCAGTTTCCTAAAAGTTTTAACAGAAATACACCCGAAAATTCTATTCCAATTCTTTTATTGCAAAAATAATCTCTATGATTAGCTTAAAAATTCTTTAGTATGTTTTTATTTGAAAAAAAACTTTTGATAATTGCTAAATAATTAAGAACAGAATAACCATTATTCAGTGCTATCAAACATGTTACCCAGTGAGAAATAAGAAAGTAGCCTCTCCAGCAATCTAAGTCCAAAACAACAAATAAATACTTAATACATGAGACTTTGAAGAAAAAAATCCAAACTTAACAGACCATTTGCTATGGGGCAAAACTTTGAACTGGAAGCAGATTAAAACAAACTTGGTTCATAGTTAAAGGAATATTTAAGTAATGAAGATCCCTTTTAAGGACAGATGGTCGACCAAAGCGCCTTCCTCAAGAGATGAATAGTTTATTCAAGCCATAATAGTTTTAACATTTAGGCTTTCAAATTGTATATTTAGAGAAAATTAATTTAAATTAGAGATCCCTCTTCTAACGGACTGTAGAGGGTGTGTCTATCCTATGTTAGTAATCTTATAGTGCTGTACGAACAAAATACTTTGCTCATAAAATATACAAATGCTAGTGGCATCTTAGATTTCTAAATGTCGAGTGAGAGGTAGACCGCTTCGCCTTAAGCCCACTTTTACTTGGAAGAAACTCCCTGTTTATATGAAAGAGGCGAACAAGTCTCTACATCCAAGTTTAGGTTTAAAAAATTTCTTTTTGGAAAAGCTTGTAACCAGGCCAGCAAGAAAATCTCATCTTTAATGCACTGTTTATTTTAAATCAAAATAAATTGGCTTCTATAATTAATAAAGTGGTATTTAAATATTGTTTCTCTCTTTCTTACTCCAGCAATCCGTTTTGAGTATTCAAGCATCGTTCCAGATGCCTGGTCCTTAGTGGATGTCTCACTGATTTCTGAATTTTCCTAATCTGTGCTCTTGTCCTGACCAACTGCCTGCATTTTAACTTTGTCAGAATGACGCACATCTGCAACATACTACGAACATGCCTGATTGTGTGTTTTGAGTGAGATTCAAGCTCATTGTATAACAGCTCAATGTGAAATCTCTGACACAATAAAAACTTCAGACAATCATTGTTTTGTGGTGAGTATAAGTAGCCCTACAGGCTGTCAAACTCTCAAACTTCCTGGTTTCATTCGTAATTAAAAAGGAGACATCATGCAAAATAAACTTTTGTGAGCTTTCCACCATGTTTGAACGTTATTCCCACACCAAAAACATATCTGAAGTGGTTTTCTATTTCATTCATGCATATCTAAGTAATTTGAGAGCACTCCAGTCCATTTTACAGATACCATTCAAATCCCATGTTGTTCTGGACCATGCATTTTGCTCGCCACCACTTTCACAATTTAACGTAAGACAAATCTGTTTTACTGCACATGCTCCGCTCATGCTTTGTCTAACCCTTCAGCAGGGAGTGCCATTTTTATTTAAACACACCAAGATAAGAATTTTAAAGGTGTACGCAATATCTTTGCTAACATGATGGGGTTTACACTCTATTTGCAGTCTCAAACAATATTGCGCACACACGCACACAAAATCCTAAAAACAATACTTTTTTTTTACTAAATGTATTCTGTCAAGCAGATGTCTTTCACCACACATCAAATTGTATTCAATGGTAATCATTCAGTAAATTACTGATTTAACCCATAAAAGAAACAATCTCACTTAGTTGCGTGTCTCTTTAAGACAATGCTTTACCAGCAGGAACTGGTCCACTGTCACGGCCAAACACACATGCACACACTCAGAATTCCCTCTCCGAGCCAAAACCAAGCTGGCACAAGACAAATGCATGGGCAAGCAAGTTTCTTTTGCACCCCCTACATCACTCTCCTCCCAAAATACACACAATTTTCAAACCAAAACACCCAATGGACCCACAAATGTCACATTCAAACTCACTAATGTAACTCATTGCACCCACAAAAATCTTAGAAGTCTAGTGATGTAAAGAGATTTTTTTTGCTAAAAGCAAGCGATATTAGTGCATGTTGTAAAAAGAAATTTTCTCAGAACAATTTTATGATTTAGATTAATGCCATTTTAAAAGTTTTCCTACTTATTCTCGTTGGTTGCATCATATCGGGGAAGGGGGTCTGGGTCGTTGCTGTTGACATCGTAGCTTGCTTGTGGATCCTTGAAAAGAGGTTCGAGAGAGAGCAAAAGTTATCAAAATATGAACATAAAGATCTGAAGAAAAATAAGCAAGTAATCCAGCAGGTGCTTTATGCTACACAATGTCATTAATGGTGTGAAATTTAACGACCTGGTATTGACATGGACATAGAGTAAGTACCTGAACTAAAGATGTCACACAGTGGTCCACAATTATTTATAACAGTAACTTGTCTTACAGTCAGAGATTTATATAATTAATGCGCAAGTACACAAGTGATGTAAAAATGCATACTGCGCATCAAAAGCTAAAAGCGCTCTTGCACACCGACATAGCAAGCTAATGAAGTAAAAAAAAAGAAAAAAACATTCCTGAAATGACATGTAAGAGCAGAAACAGATGAAAAATACCAGCATCTCAATAACAGCTTTTTTACATCAGCGCCCACACACTTAGAAAACAAACTTGAGTTTGACATCAGCTGAAATTTTTAAACATAGTTAAGATTCCAGTTAATTAAAAACTTTTTTATTTTTAGAACTCCAGCTTGTTAAGAAAAAGCAGCTGCAAAGCATGCTAGTTATTTGTTTTTAGCAGACTTTTAGTTATTGATGGAGTGTTTTTGTATGAGAAGAGGGTTTACATGTCATATTAAAGGGGATTGTAGTTCTATCTCCAGGTGCCCCTCCTCGAATACTGGATCAAAAAAATTATGTGCACCCCTGCTTATAACCCACATATTAACTGTACAACCCAGTCCAAAACGTTTCGCTATGCCCTCCACTATGCATAGCCCCTACACCCTTTGTGAAGACACCCTCACAGTTGAAAATGATTTTTTTATTGCATCGTTAGGTGTAATTTTCTAAGCTTTTGAACATTCTCCTCAAAGTCTACCAGAAACCCCAGTTACACCTAGAAATGTGCTGTTTTAGATAAACAGCTGCTTGATGCCTTGCAGCCGCCTAGTTATGCTGAAATGTTGAAAATGGACTAGAACCTCCATCATGCCTAGCATCTACCACGCATGCGCAGAGCGGATGTGTACTCTGTAGATGTAATTAGTTCCATCGCACCCAAACTAAACACAAAACAACACAGCCCTTCTGTGGCGTACACATGCATCCTTTTAAAGCACTAAATAAATAAAATCTAATATTATTTTTAGACAATTTCTGTAAAATAGTACTGGTTTTTCTACTTAAGCCATCTGTCAACCCAAATCCTTTTTTTTTTTTTTTTTGACAAATTCTTCTTTCTTGATGAATATACGTTCTTGTAATTACATTTCTGTACTTCTTGACCAGTTCTTGCAAATGAACAATTACTTATATATTAACCTATTATGACATAAATAATAATTCAAATTTTAATATTTTTGAAATTGCAGCATTACTGTAGGCTGTGTGGCTCCTCAAAATATTTCAGAAAGGTCTAGTAATTCTTTTTTACAATTTCAAAAAGATAAATGCTGGCGTTCAATCAGCAGAACATACATTTGCAAACACTTTTTTACTATTAGATCTCTGTGTCTGTTTCCATGCCTCAAAGTCAGCACTCTCATTTTCTAGGCCTAATAGGCTACTTCCCCTCACCTGGGATTAGTTTTGGGTGGCATTTAATATGACGACTACTCCATCTGCAGTGCAAAAGGAATAAGGAGCCATTAAGGACAGGACTTCTTTGTTTTTCTGCCATGTAATGACACCAACCTGTGCCGTCATAGTGGTAAATATCAGGTTATAGTGAATTTAAAGAGGCAGTTTGTACAAAGAAATATCATTTAATGCAGCCATAAACTTTCTTTTACAGCAGATTACATTCCCCGAGACCAATTTAAAAGCATATAGCATGTTTTTTTTAGGTCATTTATAATCAAGACTTTTCTTACAGACAACAAAGCTGTAAAAAATTCCTCACAAACACACACACTGCTGCTTATTGCCACAATGCACGCGCATACATACACACTCACGTAGTTCTGAGTAAGATCTTGGTGGGTCCTCTCAATGCCGTCATCGAGTATGGTGACCACCACGCTTTTTCCTGTGTATCCCCTCTTCCACGCTCCCATGATGTTCATGTCCGACTGACAGTTATGGACATCATCGTTGCAGTGCTGCACAACAGGTAGAAAAAAAAATACTTAAAAGCTGTGGCTTTAGGAACACACTCACATTCATGACAAGCTCTTAAATGACCATGAGAATCACTTCAAATATGTTTAGGACAGAATTGTTTGGTAGATGTTGTTAAATCGTTGTGTTAGGAGATGTAAATATATGCATTTGTCATTTCCAGAGTATGAAAGCAAAAAAAGTGTCTTATCTCTTCACACTTTGTTTTGATCGGTGTGCTAACCAGCACTAAAAACAACAAAACACTTTGCTGTGACATGTTGATTTTAAGCATTGATGTCACAGCAGTTTCCTGCCAACAATAAAGTCTGACTCATCATTTTACTGCTCAAATAAAATGTTTTGTGCTAAATGTATCAAATTGAATAAGTGGGAGTGAAAAGCACAAACAGAAAAGAGTTTGGAACATTATTGCGATGTTGTACCCACTCTTACCCTTTTGATTCAGCTGGCTCTTAACTCATTACTACACATTTTGTGCCTCAGGAATGATTCATTCTACCAGTTTACGTACTCATCCCCAAACCAAGTTGTCATCAATTGTTTGCAAAACAGTTTAACATTTCTAGGTAGTCTTTGTTGAAAAAAAATGGTCATATTCTTCTCAGACCAAACAGCGATAAAGGCTGAAAAACGTTGGGATATTTCAGAAAAACTCAAAACCTCAGACACAAATATTATTTCGTGTAAATTCTTTTGTTTGTTTCTTGTCGTATCGGTGATAATTTTTTTTATTTAACTGTAGTGTGTATTTAAAAGTTAATGGGATGAAATAATTAGTCACAATAAGAGATTTCATAAAGATTTAAAGGTTGTATTTTTCCAGTTATTTTAGCATTAAGCAACTTTTGTGGAAGCAAATTAGGAAAAAAAGAAAAAATGAAAGAAAAATGGCCTGGTCAAAGTTTAAAAATTTATCTGTACTGAGTTAACATTTGACAGAGCTGAGGACAGAGAAAAGCAAACAGAAAAAGCAACGATTTGTACCCAAACAACAGAGATAAGCTCCAAAAAGTTTCCAAAGTGAATTGGAGGGCCTTCATCTGGCTTTTTTTACAAAGTATTAAAAAACAATGTGTTCTTGTGACGCAAACTTCCAAATAAAGACAAAATATCAACATTCACAATCCTAAGTTTCAACACAATGGCATTTTTTTTTTAATTCAGGACAAAACGTGAAAAAATTTCTTATCTGTAATGACGCATTAGTAATCTAGATCGTGCTGTGAACTGAGCAGACCTTTGAACAGAACTCAAAGAGAAGAGCCAACGTGTGAGTTTTACTTACAATGTACCACATACTGCTCCACTTGGCATCATCAAAGTATATGGAGTTTTGATTGTGGGCGGGGCTTGTCTGGGAAAAGGCCGGGACTGGTTTGTAATCCCTCTTGATCCTCCTCTTCACCACCTGCTGTTGAATCCACTCCACCTAAAACAAACAAATGCAGGGGCTGAGATGCTTTCGAGTAATTACAAGTGTAACTCCACACAGACATTTTATCAGACAATAGATCGAATTTGGTCATACTTTTTTTTTTTTTTTTTTTAAATCGGATGCAAACTTTTTATAAAAGAAATGCAAAAAAAAAAAAACCTTGAGTCTTGCAATGCAGCCAAACAAGCATATTAGTCAGTATAAACAAATATATGTAGCTTGAATTTAATGTAGTTTAATCTTCTGTGTCAAGACAGCAAAACATTAAAGCCTTTGGCATTCTTATGTGCAACCATTTCTGCAACAGAATGATCTGAGACTCTGAGATTATGCTCAAAAGTTTCTTAGTCTTAGTAAACCAACCAGTGTTTTGCTTCTTCCTCTTCTTTCATCTTTTGATTTATTTCAGCATACTATATTTATTCCTCAATGGAAAAATTTCTGTGCTGTATTGCACTGCAGCAGGCTGCCAGGACGGCGCCAATGGTGGGAGAAACAGGGGGTAACGGGTCTTTCCCAAGGACACTGAGGTATGAGCTCAGTGGGATTCGAATTGGCTTCTCCCGGTCCAAGAGCGAACATTCTACCACTGAACTATCGCCTCTTCCTCCTCCACCAATCACCATCAGTTTTACAAATTTATACAAAACTTGTGGCTTGAATCAAGTGCAAACAAAGGGTTAAAGTAGAGGGTAATAACTTACGAGGAGCTAAAGAATCTTAAACCAAGTTTAGAGCTCTTTTTCTAAAATAAAATAGCACTTAATATTGGTCCTAACATTTCAATTTTGCTTTCGCCTCATCATTTCTACCTCCCAGTCTGTTAGACACGCACACACACACAGAAATAAGTACCAAAGATCTAAATGTCTCCCAGGTAACATCAATCTCTCAAATGTTATGGTCTTGCTTCGAGCCGTGAGGCATTCCTTGGCAGGAATCTCACTTTAGGTGGAATTTTCCAATTTCAAAATCAGCCATGTTGGATCTGAACAAGACAGCTGGACCCATTTGCTTTACTCTTTTATTCTTCCGTCTACTCTGTGTTTAGTCTAGCACACTTCATCTGTCTGAAAGGGCTCTATCACAGTTCTTTTTACATGCACAAATTAATAACAACACAGCAGCAGTAAAAAAGAAAAGTGTCTACAATAAGAAAAACTGTTTCAGTGGTCATATTTTTGGCCCATACTTGTATGAAATGTTGTGCTTTTTTGTTCTTAAAGTCTCTTGCTGTGCATGGAATATGCCATCACTCACTCAAGAAACAACACACATAAAGCAAAAATCAATTAAATAATTCTTCACGCCACAGCTCAAAAGAAGTGAGACATTATCGAACGCTTCGTCTCTGTGAGACAATGCATTTTTTTCTACGTCAATAAGGCTTCAGCGGCCGGTATAAGAGAGAAAAACGAGGAGAATAGCTGACATGATGACTGTGGAGTGATTATCTGCTCTCATACACTGAAGCAATCTGCCAGGATCTCTGGAGAGTTAGAGCACAAGGCAACAAGACGAGATAAGACGAGAAAAGGAGAGACGATAAAGAGCTGAAGAGAACGAGTCCCTGGAGAGCAAATGAAAGAAGATAGAGCTGAAAGAGCGAGGAAGTGAAAACAAATCGCATGAGAGAGTGAAAGCCAACAGAAGGGAGGATAATTGATTTTAGAAATAAAATATTTTTGCATAATTACGTGGCATTTTTTTTACAATTAAGAAGTGAGAAATAAAACATTTGCCAAAGCGATCTAATTTAATAACACAAATAAAACAGAGAAAAACTTATCTGATAAGCTCCAGGCTTGTTTCAGGCCAACTTCTATTATTTATTGTCAATATGAAATTTTGTCATTTCGTTTATAGACCGGCAGTGCTGTCCGATGAGAAAGATTGCTCGTTGCCTTGTTTAGCTGTAATCATGGCAACCAAACAGCACAACCCTCTCACATTCTTCTCCTCTGCCTCTCTATTGCATACATTTTTGAGACATTAAGAAGAAAATCAAGTTTGTGTTCCAAGTTTTTATCTCACGTTCTCCGCAACATAAAAAGTGAGTTCTAGTGAAATCATCTTAAACGTACAGACTTGTTATTTTGAACCAAATCAATCCTCATGACAAATAAAATGAGCCTATCCAAAATGAAAAATAGTGCATAAAAAGTAAGCCTTCAAAATAACATGTATATGTAGAATAATTGCTTCTTAATTAAACAAAAATAATTTAAATTCAAGCACAACATGCCACTATCGAAAAGTCGTTAATAAAATATAACTATGTTTATATATAAGAAAATTCTGCTTTTCATTGTCAGTAATACTTTGGACTTGGTACAATACATAAGTAGCTTCGAACCTAATCTACTTGCACCGATCCTCACAAAGGAATATTTCTGCAGAAATCTGCATAACCGTTTCATCTTCTGAAGCGCTCGTCATGCATCAGGACTCAAATCCCGACCTACTTGCTGTGAGGCCACTGTGCTAACCACTGTGCTGCCCTCTGCATCACTGTATAGTTGAGATATCAATACAAGGTTTTAACCATCAGCAAATTTTGTTATAAAAAGAGCCATAATTTAATTCTTCTTTAAGTTTAGAAGATCATAAAAACTTGGAATGATCAAAACAAAAAACATTCCACAAAGTTTAAAACTGTATAAACTGCATAAACATTTGTCTTTATTTCTACTTAATTGTGGAAAGTGTTTTTCTTTCAAAGTTTTTCTTTCTTACTAAACTGCCACTGCAGTACGAAACAATCTCTAATCTGTTTTAGTTGTATTGTTTTCCTTCTTAAAAAGGCTTCTTTTTTTCTTGTTTTTTCCTTAAGGGATGACCTGAGAAGGATAATGGTTTTCAATATTTTTTCTAAAACCATCAAGGACAATGTGATCCTTTGTTGAAACTACTAATGGTATCAGAGTTGCCAGACCCTTACCAAACAAAGCCGGCACTACCTCAGATGTCGCCTGTAAAACTCACTCGTTTATCATCTCTGTTGTGTCGTTGCTATTTCAGTCTCCAGGTCAAATTACCTTTTCTATTCTTTTAACACCTATTTAGCAAGAAAGGAGATCTGCAAACACCTGAGGCATACCCGGCTTCATCTTCTTTTCATCTCTCATTTTACATGATCTCATTTTGTGTGTGGACATTCATTTGCAGATGCCTAATTTTCTGTCTCTCTTCTATTCCCTTTTTACTCTGTTGCTCCCTTTTCCTTCGTGCGTGCTCTGCGTAAGGGTTTGCAGGTGGCCCTTGATAGCTGGATGAGTAACCAGAGGAAACTGGGGAAGAGTTCATTCCGATGAAACAAATTGATCCACTTTCACTGATGTATAAATGTTTAAGCTACAGGAGAGAGAAATGTAAGCCTGAAGTTCGGGGGAAGGTCCAAAGTTTAGAAAAAGAAAGGCTGAGGTCTAAAAGAGCAGGAACGATGTATTTCAGTGCATCTAAATCTACTGCTTTCATTGGGAAAAGGTCATCTGCTAAACAAAATCAAGGTAAAAGCAAATTAGGCCGTTGTTTGTGTGAGGTCACGCAAACCTTCTCCTTCAATGGAAATCTATACCTGGAAGAGTTTGGCGTCTCAAAGCATCCGCTAATGCTCCAGCAGCAAAGTTACGTCAACCTTCTAAGAATGCTTGAAGCAGACTTCAACTATTTGTAACATCTAAGACTTCTATAAACATGCAACTCATAGATGTTGCAGGTTACGTTTAAATTTATTCCTCTTGGAAGGATTCAGCTGTAAACCACACCTGGCTCCGGTTTTCTGTGCACGTCTGAGTTAAAAAAAGAAGAAAGCTTGAAGCAAACAAGTCTGGAGGTAAGTGAAACAAGCTGGGAGCAGTGTGCTCCTGAAGAAAGCAGGGGAGCATGTCAGCCAGCCGGCCGGCCACTGAACACTTAACAGTTGCATCTCTCTTTCAATCTCTGCGACACTTCAAAGAGGAATTATGATTGAAGAAACAACCATGGAAGTACTTTAATTATTGTTTGCAGTGAACTTGAAATAACTGGAAAATGATTCTATGCTTAGCTGAGCAAGCTTAGATATTCAACATAAAAAGTACTGCAGAGGTTTTTTTTGATGGAAGACATTTATATTTATATGTCACAACGCAAATTAAAATCCAGGCGGATTTTAAATCTGCTGAGGCAAGATCAAAATTAGGATTTCAGAAAAAAATTTAAAAAAAAAAATCTTAATTAAAACATAGGTATAATTTTTAAATATTCATGCTCTTTTTTTTTTTCTTATGAACTTAATCTGAAAGGCGGAATTTTATTAATTTAGTCATCTGAACCAATTATTCCCTGATGGGGTCGTGAGGGATGACAGAGTCTATCCTGGCTGATTCAAGGCGACAAGTAAAATACACCCCGAACAGGTCGCCAGGCTGTTGTGGGGCCACACACAACTTATCCACACACACACTCATTCCCAGGACAATTTCACAGCGGCCAAATAACCACTCATGCATGTTTTGGAGGTGGGACGCCTTATATATGGATCAATACTGGTTCGTTTGGCTACCGATGTTTTAATTTGAAAAGTCACTGGATCTTCTTTTTTACATCCGTCAATGACTCACTTCTGACGCATCGTCTCATTAAATTTAAACCCATAAACTAGCAAAATGAGTAAAAACAAAGATCTTTAGGAGTACCCTGAGAAGACCCAGGCATACACAGGAGGACATGCAAACTCCACACAGAAAGAAAGGCCAGTGTGCCAAGCCTTGTCCCATCTGTGATTTGAACTTCTTGCAACAAGAAGTGCAACAATAACTTTTTAATTTAGATAATTTCTTTGATCATATTTCAATAAAAATCAGTAAAATTTTCAGTCACTACATTATTGCAGAAGACAAGAATAAAAAAATGATGACAAAAAAGAAAGTTCTTGCAACATTGAAACTGTTTTTATTTTTAGTTTAGCCGCTTGCAATAAAATGACTATTGTAACATTTTTCTTTAGTTAAAAATGATAGTTGGGATGAGTTTCCTCTCACTAACGAAGCAAGTAAAGAGCTCTATCTCTAAGAGGGACTAAAAGTACGAAACCACATGGACTGGTTAGGACATCTTATAAAGATGCTTCTCGGACACTTTGAATGTGTTCTAGGCAGACTCAGGTGCTTCTGGAGGGACTATGTCTCACAGGGATTCCTCGGAATCATCCTCGATGAGCTGGAAGATGTGGCCGGGATGAAGGAAATCTGGGCTTCCCAGATTTCGAGGTAGGTGTGTGGATGCTACCTCGTGACCCAATCCAGAGGATGATGGAACAGTATTTCTGTGATGGCCACATTTTTCATTTGAGCAAATGATTTCTTTTATTATTTCTCCAAAAAGGAATTGTCGGAAAGTAACTTCAATCAAAATGAGACTGTGTTTCAGCACATTGGGTAGGTTTGAAGAGAATGTGTACGCAGAATGTTGTTGCTCTGATTTTAACATTTACTTTTTAATTTCAAGCACTGTTTCTTAATTGTTTTATTAAGTTAAGAGCTCATATAGGGTCAGTTACACTCATTTTAAAATAGTTTGACAGAAATGAACTCTTGAGGGAAATAACTTCAAATAAACCATTTCACCTTTTTCTTTAAACTACAGAATATGTGGCAAAAAATGTTTGTCAAGATGGATATTAGAAAAAAATTAAAAGAAAATCTGGTTTGTATCACTACAGGACTGAGTTTTTTATGTACACCATAAAACGTTGAGTGCGTGTGTGGATGGTTGTGTGTGTTTGGGTGTGTGTGACCCTGCAACGGGCTGGCGACCTGTCCGAGGTGTGCCCTGCCTCTTGCCTGATATCAGCCGGGAATGGCTCCAGCACCACCAGCAACCACGTTAGGGAATATGCAGTTAAGAAGCCGAACAAAATAAGACATTTGTTGGAGACGTGTGTTTTAGTATTAAAAAAAAGAAATTTAATAAATGATAACATAAAAATGGCTAAACTATATGCAGTGGTTGACATGGTAGCCTCACAGCAAGTAGGTCGGGGGCTTGAGCCCCGCGTGGAGACGAGGTTTAAAACACTGGCCTTTCTGTGTGGAGTAGTACTCTGGTTTCCTCTCACCCTCCAAAAATATGCATGTTAGGTTGATTGGCCGCTATGAAATAGCCCCTAGGAATGTGTGTGCGTGCGTGCGTGTTCGGGGTATATTCCGCCTTTCATCTTGAATCAGCCGGGATAGGCTCCGGCACCCCCCGTAACCCTGTTAGAGTGATGTACGGTTAAGAAGGTGAATAAATGAATTGCTAAACAAGAAATGCAATCATGAAATACTAATATGGCAGCTTAATGTGTTCCTCATAACCAAATACATATTAAAGAAACATCTATTTGATGAGGGAGAGAGAAAATGAGGTCTCTAAAAATACTCTTTTTACTTCCAGTTTCATTTGTTAATCAACTACAAAGCTCCCGTTACAACAATAATCAAATCCTACCAGGATGCTAAGCCAGCAATAACAACATTTTATTACACATTATCTTCATTTGACCAATTGTACGCCACATTGTGGCACACCCATAAGATTATCTGTTCTTCTGAGGTTTTCATAGTAACATTTTAGACTTGTTTTAGCAGCTATGCACACAAATGACCTCAAATGTCTTCATTTCTCATGAATCAACTTGGCAAAACAAAGGTCAGTTCAGATAATAAATGTTACAAAAAATGTACTTTTTAGAACGAAATATGACGGAAAAAAGAAAAAAAAACTTTTCTGATCATTTTCTTTTGATGCAATCTGACATCACACATCTGTGAACATATCAGGATTATAAATGTTTCTGACCCAGACAGTTAGCCATTCAATGTCAAGCACATTGGCACACCAGACATATCATTGCAGTCATTCGCTGTTTCTGATTTATGGTGATAACAGATTTAAAACTCTTCTTGCACACTTTGTTCACTGATGTCACTTCTTTGAAGTTGCAGATGTAAAAATGTCTGTACTTAACTGCTTCCTCCCGAAAAACACGTGTGAAATCTGGTATAAGCAGAGATCAAGCAAATCCACTAATTAACAACGGGCATGAACATGCACAGTATAAAAAATTAAATAAACAATTAAATAAAGGCTACAATTGCTAATCCTGCTACTGTTTAAAAGATGGTTAAATAAGTTTTTATCGATTGAACTTTTTCTAACAAATTATTCACACAAAAGATCAAAACAGTCATAGTAAATAGGTGTTTTTGATATGTGGCCACAGTTTTCGCCCTCAGTAATTCCATTAAAATATTGTTCTTCTTGAAACCCTCTTAGAGGAGTAACTTTAAAAAAAACTAATCCACACAATATGTCACTTTTTTTAATCTCATGAAAAGATTTTCGCTTCACAGAAGCAAAGTTCCACAACACTCAAAATTGCTTTAAAAAAATAAATCTTGGTTTTAAAAAACAAACAAGAAAACGCGTGTTATTGTTATTTTTAAAGGTCGTTCAATTGGCTGTTTAGGTAAAAAGTTTTTTTCCGGAGACAAAAAAAAAAAAGCTTTGGTCTCTTGACACGACATAGCCTGATGGCATAAAGTGGTGATCTATTCTGTGCTGCATCACTATGGTAACGTGCGTGCCAGTATGCGCTGTAGATGGCAGGGTGCGTCTTTTAATGCCATCGCTACACCCCTCTGACTCACAAAAAAACAAAAAAAAACCACACACTGCTCCCATTACAAAACCCAAAAGTAAAACATTATTGCCAATGAGCCAAACTGTTCATCACATCGATCCCTGAGCCAGAAACCAGTCCACAAACAACCAACGGCACAATATCTCTCAAATTTATTTTGTTTTTTATTTGGTTTCTTTAATTCATCTTTCTTTGCCCTCTTGGTATAGTAGTAGCTCATTTTGTGTTTTCTCTCATTTAACTTCCCGTTTCAGATTGTTTCTCCTTGAAGCCTCAATCTCTCCGCCAGCTGGCTTTCGGACAGAAAACTGCGCCACCATGGAACAGTGTCAGGCCCAGGAGGGCAAGAGTGCCACAGAAACAGAGATGAAGATGAAGCAAAAGTGGGAGGAAAAAGTATTAGGAGTTTAGGAAGCAAAGTAAGTGGATAGGATAGTAAAACCTCTTTACTTTTCACATTCAAAGAGAAAATAAAACAACTACAAATATTAGAATTAATTACTACAGCCATGCCTTTAATCAGGGGGTGTCCAACCTTTTTGTCCCGAGATCTACTTTTCAAATATCACACCTCATGAGATCTACCAGTCCATCACACACACAGATCGTTTCCATTGTGCAGTAAAACTACCCTCACAATATGTTTGTTGTTGACACGCAATCATTGAACAACACTTCAAACACCACACTCTCTGTCAAACACACATACAGACAAATTTCTCTTTCTTTCAAACACACACACAGACAATTCCTCTCTCTCTCTCTCTCTCTCTCTCTCTCTCTCTCAAACACACACATAGAGACAAATTCCGCATGCATACAGCGCTTTGATAGAAGCGGGGCAGTGCTCATTGAGAACAGGCTTAACACTATGCTTTCGCATCAAAGACTCCAAAAATCTCCTTTAACAGTAGAAAAAGCCACTAGATTGTCACTTTAAAAAAAAAAAAAGAGTCGATAGAGGGCCCGAATACTTGGTAAAAATAACATTAAAGTTGCTGAGTTGGCAACACAGACTTGATTGCATTTAATTTTTTTTCCTTCACACCTGGCGGTCGACTTGAGATCAGTTCACGGTCTACCAATAGACTGCGATCGACTGGTTGGGCAACCCTGCCGTACATCATCTTCTATTTTCCACAAGTAGAACTCCTAACATAGGGCTGGCTTAGAGGACAAAGTTCAGCACATACTACTTACACATCATTGTGTCATGAAAAGTCTGTTAAAGTAAAAGTTAACAATAATACTACATGTGCCAAAAAAAATCAAACACATGTAAGTCATACAAGTTTTGGTTTATTAAGAAAGGCTAAAAGGACACTTTTTAAACTTGTTGGTTGAGAAACATGAAAAAAACCTACTTGCTAATGGTTCAGCCTTCTGATGACCGATTGCTCACCTAATCAAACTCAAAACTTTTTGATCCAAACAACCATGCTTTAAAGTTTAAGAAGCTTTATTAGAATTACTTTATTGATACCACACCTGGGAAATTTGTGTGTTACAGCAGTACAATAATAATGAAAGAAAAAAATACAGTATATACTGTATAAAAAAAATGGGTGTGTTGGGTGTTTGATTGTTTGATTGCGCAAAAATGAATATTGAAAAACTTCAGATTAAAACAGGTGATCAAAATTAATCAAGAGAGGCAGTATGCCTTATCTATAATAATACACATGTTCATTCATGTGATTCATAGCTCTCAGCGAGTTTGGCGGGTTTTGACTAAGCTTTCCAAAAAGTATCACAGGTTAAGACGTGTCAGGTTTAAACTTCTCAAAGCAGCTTGGTGCCAACGTTATATCCTACAGCATCATTGCATACAATAGTATCTGGTTGCTTTCATACATTTTTGTCATCCGAACCTTCACCAGCTCATAAATAAACCCGAAACTCGACACAATAACTCATAGAAATATGAACAGGTATTGTGTATCATTAGCCATTTTCAAGTCATTAGTCATATACACATAAATGCATACTTATAATACATATTTGGAAAGCGGTTTTCCATCAGTCTAAACATATTTATAACAGTTTCAATTTAGAAAACAGCACAAAAAACTTTATAGTATTTTACAATCCTTCTGTGTTTAAGAAACAGCTGAATCCAATGCCTAAAAAGACAGCCCCGAAGCGACAGACACAGAGCGGGGTTGTTTTCCTTTTTCTTTTCAAAGACTATAGCTCTGCTGGCAACTATACGTATATGCAGAAAAATTCTCATGCCGGAAAGCAAAGAAAAATTGTTTAAATCTCTGCCTCTGTAAATACACAAAAATGTTACATTTTAAGCTGCTCCATCCTTTGATGATAAATTCTTAACGACCACAGTGAATTTAAGCAAGCACCAAGAAATGCTTTGCCAGTAAAACTTGTTGCAAGAAGATTGAGATTTTACAGACTTTTGCATTAATTCACAACATGATGCATGGCCTTGTAACACATGGATAACTCTCTCATTTAATGTTATCAGTCTAAATGAGCGGAATCAATATAAAAGTGACTCAGGTCTGAATGACAAATCCAGAGATTGATGAAGTCGTTAATGTGACAAATACACTTTAAAAGAACAATAAAATCCATCAAAAGTCCATCAAACTATTAATTTCTTAAGCATTACGTATCAAATATATTCACAAAAAAAACTTCTTATGAAACCAGAAAGAGGAAACTTTCAATTTTCTTGCATTTTTACTCTTCATTTTCAGGAACTATCAAGTTTTTTTCCTCTTTTGTTGTAGTATGAGGAATGTATATGTTTTGGGGTTTTTTACTCATCTATCAAAGCTTGCATTGTATGCTTTTGTAAATTACAATGGTCAAAGTCTTATCTATTTTTATCTTTCATTCTGCAGACAGAATTTGCAAATTCAACATAAGATAGCAGCAATGTTAAAAATTTCCAGCTACACAGCAGTTCTTTTCTTCCTGAACAATGTGCCTGTAATAACGCATCCTCAGCTTTTGCATAAACAAGCGCAGGAAACCACGGCAAACTTTGTGATGATATAAGGGGTATTTCACATTTTTACTTTGTGTACATGCATAGTAACAGTCAAACAATTTACCCTTGTTGGAATTAGGCAATCAAAACACACGACATCCAATGCATCAAGGTTCTACTTTGTCCACTTATTATGTTTTTGTATCTGAATTTTCATCCTCTGAGCTGAACTCCACCAGCTAGTGTCTTAGGGCAAAGACAAGCAACAAAACACATTAAAAAAAACTTAAAATGGGTCACAAAAGTATTATAATTGAGAATAAAAATGTGATGTTCCCAAAACAAGCAACCGTCAAGGATTAAGTTGTAAAGTAGAAGGATGTGCTACATAACGCTGGTTAAGTTCTATAAAAATCCAGACAAAAACTTGCAGAAATAATTCAACCAAATATTTTTTTCTAACATGTAGTTTTGACACTATTTTCACAGAATGTAAAAATGCAGGACAAGATAAGGCAAAAACAAAACGAGTGTTGAGAAGCCAGTGACTCAGTGAATAGTGCACATGCGTTGGACCCGTCTTGGTTTTTATCAGTTCCTTTTGTGTTTGTCTCAATAAGCAATTGTGCAAGCAGGTTGTTGATTGTTTACACAGGCATGTTTTAAGATCACAATGAACCCCTTACCTAGTATGTTGGACTCATCATTAGCAAGCAATATTTTGTCTATTGTAAAAGCTAAAAAAGTAGCTGCAAAAGTAAATATTATGTCCCCCTTAGCTTTATCTAGGTCAATTTAGGATTTTGCTCAAAATACGTATTTCAACATACAAAGTCATTAAGTCTATTCTTCCAATTATTTTTGTTGCTTCTGTGCCAGGTAAACTCAGAGAGAAATCTGGTCAGAGCCGAAGAGGTAGAACAGCTTGGAGAATATTGCCCTCATTGGACTGAAGGTGAAACCTGTTCAGGTAGAGGCTATGGTGCACTTCGTGATCTCTTTCATTTGGATATCGCACAGGTCCAAAACTTTCAGGCTCTGAGAATATCAAGCAATCGGGGTGTGTGCGAAATGTATCTATTCACGGTATGCTGGTAGTGTCTCTGAACTCGGGCGCTCTGCCTAGCAGCAACAATGAGGCTTAGCACACACAAAACCACCAACTTCATGTTGACATGCAAAAATATTTGGAACAAAATACTAAATTAGCTTTTGTAATCTAATGAGGAGAGAAAATGAAGTATTATTTATTTGCATGCACTATTCATGCACTATTCATGCATGTTTAACTATGTTTACATATGTAAACATAGTTAAAAATGCATGAGTAAAACTATTTCTTTCATTCTATCTGCTGCATCCTCTTCTCTTCGGTCACACCAACTATCTTCATGTCTTCCTTCACTGTATCCATGAACCTCCTCTTCGGTCTTCCTCCAGTCCTCTTTCCTGGTGGTTCCAAATCCAGCATCCTTCTTCCGGTGTACTCTCTCTCTCTCCTCTGCACATGTCCAAACCATCTCAGTCTGGCCTCTTGGACTTTATCCCCAAAACCTCTAACGTGTAATGGACAGTCTGTCAGTAGTTCTTGTTTCCCATGCAAAAATGACTGGCTGGGATTTTTAATGTTGCATGAAATCCACAGTTTATCAATATATATTTTTAAATATCACTACAATAATTTATAAGCATGAGTCCAACTAATGTAAGGTGGATTACATACTGACCCTAAGGGTCAGGCCCAGGCTCTTGCCTAAAGCGAAGGAATTAAAGTATGTCGGGGTCTTTTTTACAGTGAGTGAAGGATGAAGCGGGAGATCGACAGGTGAATTAGTGGGGCATCCGCAATCATTAGATAACGGTCCGTGGTGGTGAAGAGAGATCTGAGTTAAAAAGCAAAGCTCTCGATTTACCAGTTGATCTGTGTTCCCACTGTTACATATGGTCCCAAGTAGCGGTGGTGACAGAAAGGAAAAGATCAAAATAAGATGAACTCCTTCATAGGTGGGCTGGGCTCTTGCTCAGAGATATGGCGAGCAGCTCTGACTTTGATTATTTGAAGATAAAATTTGTCTTTCTCCTACGTCAGCAATGCTAAAAATCCAGTTTGTTCTGTCATATTTCTGAGTAGGTTTCTGGACACCTATCCTGTCCCGTGCCACTCCTTTTTGTTTAGTTTGTTCAACTTCTTTTGAAAAGTACATATTAAAATTGGCCTTTAGAAAATGTTCTATTCACATAGCCCACTCCAGATGTTAATTCCTTGTTGAACTGGTAAACTAGCCGTTTATTGAGAGACTCCAATCAGCAGGTGTGAAAACGCCAGCAAAGGAAAAAGCCTTCTTAAAGGTCCCCCTGCTCAAAATGGGCTTGGAGGATGCAAAACTTAAATCACCTTTCTTTTTGTACAGATGGTGCCAGCAGAACAAATTCTGATGGTCTGAGTAGAATCTTAGCCTACATAGCAACATATTCTGCCTAAAATGTACATGGTTGAATATTTTAAATTGATAAATCACTTTTGGGAACAGTACAGCTATCGGAAATCCATGAAATAAAACACATCTATCAGTTGGAAATATTTTATAAATATTTTTGGACAAAATCTAGTTAACACTAGTTTATGATTCAGATAGTTTTAGGCCAGCACACAGGGCTGTGAAGGTGTGCAGCATCTGCTACATATAAGACGCATGCATGTCTGCGTCTATCGGGGTGTTTCTGTCAGTTTTGAGAGACTGATCATTTCTAGTGAGAAAAATTTTGCGCTGTTACATTTCTAAAATTACGGTTTAATAACATGATATCATATTTCTTTTATGTAAGGACCACAAAGTAAGTCATCAAGCAACTTTATAAAGACATATTTCCATATCCCAACAGCAATCAGAAATGACTCATAGCAGTAAAGCAGGCTCACCTTTGGCTCCATGGAAATAAAACTATGACGACCACGACTGGACAACGCTGATCTCTTTATGGTTCGACTATGGAAGAAGTGATAGTGGTCTGTTAGATCCCCGATCTGAAAAACAAAAAAGTCATAATTATTACAGACTCTTCATTTGACACTTAGTCTCTTAAACATATTTTTATGAACACACATATAACACATTGACGACACACATTTTATGTGTGTTTCTTTTGTGTTGTTCTTTCTTAGATTTATGTTGTTTTAAGATCTTTTGGTGTGTAACCTCTGCACAAATTAAAAATACAAAAGCTCTAAGGATAGAGACTGACGCTCTATATGACAATGTTTAGAAAAATTAATATTTATTGCTTTTTAAATGTGCTTGGCATCAATTTTAAAACTAATAACTTCAACAAACTGCTTAAAGTTAGGACTTGAATATGTATGTGTATTCTTTTCATGTCTACTTCATCTATAAAACCTGATACACCTTTAGAGAAAAAGCCAAGATGAGAAGATGACTCAAACTAAAATAGGCAGAAACATAAAAACAAAGAAATAAACAGAGACAGATGAAATAAGATGGAAAATAAACGAAAACAACAGACTGCAAGCTCCTAGATGCTGATTAGTTTTAATAATTGATAAGGAGCATACAATCCCTCAGATGATCAAACTATCATGGCTGCCAAGGATCCTGTGGTGTGTCACTGATCCATGAAAGAAATCCACACCACAGAAGCCATTAGATCAGCTTTCAGCCCACTCCTAAACAATCTCCAACTTACATAGTGAGAAAAAAAAAACATTAATTCTAAATATAGCCTAAATACATTCACATCTCCCAGCCAGAGGCTAAAGGCTATAACTAAGGCTGATTTAATGTACATTAATGTAACATGTGGCCACAGGCTTAATGTTTTTTATTAAGTAAGAGTGTAATTGTTAAAAAGAACACAAAGTTCTGGCTGTTTGGAAATTGCAGGATGAGTAAATGTGACAAACACAAAAAACTTTGACAAAGTATCAGTGTTGTTTCTCAGACGTAACTGGAAAATTTCATTTTCCACATCATTCATACAATCCTGCCCTTAATCACCACTGTTTGACTGAAATAAATCACAAAGTTAACAGCGCGGACCACCCAGCAACAGGTTTCTGCTTAAATGTGGTACATGATTTCTATCCAACTATACAGCGAGTCTATAAAATGAGTGATACTACACACATGTTAACACAGCGAGACATACACACACACGGCAGGATTCTGTCTATGCAACCAAAAAATAAATCCCATGCGTCAACAGAAATGTGAATGGATTGCAAAATGTGTTTTTCAGCTTTTTGTCACACGGCATCTGGTGCAGACTGGTTACAGCCGTGAGGTTAACATGGCATCAAGTAGACTCAGATGTAAACCAGAATAAAACAAAAACAAAGCGGATGCTTCCAAAATCAATAATCCAGACGTGAAATGATAAATTATCTTATCAACTATCAAAATAAGCTTGGTTTGAGAAAGTTGCATAAAAATATTTACTAATATGAATACTATAAAAATATTTATTTGAATATAATCTAATGAATAGCTGAAAACTTTTCAATAGTTGCTGTTTTTTTTTTATCTCTGTCCAGCTCAGGATTGCAGTTGCATAGGGATGATCCAGTGGTTTAACAATACTTTTTTTTTTCCAGGAAAAGCATCACCGCTATGACATCATTCTTTATGGTGAAATTTGCACGGAATTCATATTGTATCATGTAATTAAAAAAAATGGACTTGAACAATTGCAGAACTTGACCAAATAAACAATTGTCAAGATTGATGAAGAAGAGGAAAGCTTTTCCACAACAGGAAAAAGAAAAGAGGAACTATGTGTTTCATAAAAGGCTTGTTTCAATGATTTCTTGGCATTAATGAAAAAAAAGGGGCAAACACTGAGACAACATAGTGATTGGAACGCTTCATTCCTGATGACACGCTTGTTTTTAAAATTTCTATTCTTTTTTTATTTTGTTGTTTTCTTTTGTTACATTTTAAGCACCCGTGTTGTGCTTTCAGCTGAGTTTAGTCGTAGTGCTCCCTCAGATCTTGTGTTTGAGAGACTTGGATCCCTTCCCCCATTCTCGCACTCAGCCAAGAATTAAAAACAAAAGTCTGTGTTCCAAGCTTTACCACCAAACCCAAAAGCATGAAAATAAATTGTGGGTTTTATCCATCACTTCAGATGTAGAATGAAAACGATCTTTAGGAATGAGGTACCATGACAGCAGGCATCTGTCAAAAGTTTCCAGCAATGTCCTGCAGGTCTGAAGCCTTCACTGTATATATTGCAATCAGTACAAATAATCCCTTTAGTGGTTATTGATCCAAGTGCCTCCTGTTCATGTCTGGCTTCAGATTATGACCCCCATCTTTCCCTCTAAGAAACTCCATGTCCATCCCTATTTCTTCAAAACACTCATTTGGACACATGTCCACGTCTGGGCCTCGTCAGCTGATTTAGACTCAATTTGAGCCAGTGTCTTAGTCCATGAAGGAGGCTCCGTGGTTAAGAGGATTACCCAGAATTCCCCAATGAGATGCTCTCTTACTCCATGCCAACTCTTTTCATTTATCCATCCATCTATCCTCCCTCACTCTAGCATCTCCCAGTGTGCTCATCTTTGTCTGATTTCTTCTCTTCTAGACGACTATATTGTCCTTCTGCCATGTTTTTCTTCCCATCTCCCCTCCCCCCTTTTCTCTCTTTTTAACTGCTTGCTTCTTCCCACCATTAAACGCCTTGCTTAACATTCATATCATCTTTCGATCACTTCTTATCAATCACCATAATTCCAATAAGTCTAAAACTTTAACTTTTCTACAAACAACGCGATGTGAAACAATGTCAAGCAAACAGTTTAAAATGTATTCAAAATATGCATAAGTTTCACAGATAAATAGAGGGTGGGGAGGAAGTGGATGGGGGTTATTACATGGAGGTCAAAGTTCACATTTGGAAACCAAAGTGTGCTGTTATCACTCCCATGGGAGCAGCTTTAAGCTGACCCCACAACCAGGAAGTGAAGTAAAACTCTTGTCTATGAGGTGTCAAAGTCCAATGAACGCTCCATATTGAGATGGAAATGAGAGCGAACAGTGGGTGGGGGTGGGGGACGACACCCCACTCTGCTGGGGAATTCCTATGGGGGAGTACTTTGCAAAGAGGGGACTCGACACATTAGTCGCTGTCAAAGAGAGGGGATAAACGAGGCCATTAAGGCCCGCTCTCTCTCGGGGTGTACGATGGGTGGGTGGGTGGGCTGGATAAGGTGGAGCATGGGGGGGGCTCAATGGCTGTTGACTAGGCTACCCCACAACAACCTGTCAGAATGCCCCCTCCTCATTCCCTCCTGCCTGCACGCCGAATGCACGTCGAACCCTGGCAAGTGCAGGCATGAACAACCTGTGTGTGTCAGTTGTGAGTGTATGTGTGTGTGATAGAGTAGCAGGGAGTTGTGTGGTCCATTTCTTTTGTTCCCACAAAACACATGCACAAATAAACTACTTTCTGGTATTTCAATTTCAAACACTTCTGTAATGCTTTAGCAATATTTATTTTATGCACACACACATTAGGAAGTCAACTCAGACGTTCTAATCTGCTAAACTTTAAACCTCATGCATCAAAATATTAAAGGCATATGCATAAATTTCCACTTAAGTAACTTTGATGGGATGTAATAGATTTATTTCACTAAGCAGAACATTCTTTATGCAAACTGGTATCTGAATTCAAACTGATTCACTTTTTCTGCAGAGTTTTGTATCCAAATGGGATTGTTTCAATATCTAGTATGTCCAATAAACACAAAAAATTAACAGTACCAGTTTTAATATCTTGAATATGCAAGTATGCATCAGATCATAACCTTGAATAGAAGCAAAAATCTTCATTTAAAGTGATTAAATTTGAATTTTAAACATATCACACTTGTCCTTTAGATGTTAAAACATAAATGATTCAACTTTTATCATCCCCAAAGTTAATTTTTGGGGCATTTTTATGAAGATTTGAAGATCAATAGTCCATGTATTTAATTTAAAAACTACATATTATATTGTTTTTAGAGTACTCTTTCCAAACATCCTGAGTATGTTGAGGATCTGAACGTGATCTGTGAAAAAGGCACCTGTTGTGCTCTCCAGCTCCTCTTTGTTTCTGCAGCTTTTCTGACTTGAAAAGTCATTCCATACAGGTTAAAAGCTGATATGTGTGTTTTAAAATCTGCATGGAAACATCTGTCTGACAGGATGAAAACAAGTAAACGTGACCAAAAAAAAAAAGCCACATCTTTGAAGAAGTGTATGGAGTTAGTGGACCTACCTGTCCCATGTTCCTATAGCCGTATTTTTCTGCTATCCTGTCGGCTACATCGGGTCCTCCTGCTATCCTAACAGCCCAGTGGTTGGTGTAAATCCGAGCTTTGCACGGTAGAGACACAAAGCAAAGAGCGATCACCAGGACACAGAAGAAGCTTCTTCTCCAAACGTTGTTTTGGACCATCTTTCACCACTTTTCACCACTTCTTCTCCTCCTCAGCAAACCACACAAACAAAAAACTTCTCCTGTAGCTCAGCGGGGTTTTCATAGAAACACTGATATCCAGGACAAAAAATAATGTTTGAAAAAAATAAAAAAACAGGGAGATTTAAAAAAAAAAAAACTAAGAAGGGGAAATAAAGAGGGACAGAGAGGGGAGGTAGAGAGGGTAAAAAAATACACCTTATCTTCAAAGCTCTGTTTTCCACATGAGGAGAGTTGGAAGTTCGTGTTCCCTCACTCTCTCTCTCTGTTCCTCTGTCTCTCTCTTTTTTTTTCCCCGCAGAGGAAGTGTGCGAGTTGATGTGGTGTGTGTGCACGGAGCTCCTCTTCAGTAACAACTGGGATGTTAGTGGATCAGATCTTCAAGCTTTCATGTGGAGAAATGGCTCCTCCAGCGTCTCCCTCACTCACTCCATCCCTCTCTCCCTTCGGGGTTCCCTGCTGGAGTCCACTGGGTCCTAATGCCGCCATGTTCATGTTCGAGCACGCTACTCCAAGGGGAGGGGCCAAAACCAGGGGCGGTTCTAGACCTGAAAACTAAGGGGTGTTTAATACTTTTGAAATCAAGAAAATATTCTAGGCGCGTGTGTCAACCTTTTTCATGCCAACGTACACATTTTTCCATCAAAAAAAAATCTTGAGGCACACAACCAACCGAAAATGTTAAAAATAATTAACAATAAAGTGATTCTTACCAAAAAGTTTTGAGTAAAAATCAGAACACTGATTTTTGAATAAAATCAAATAAGCACATCAGAAACTATTTTGTCATCTTTTATCATTTTTCTTTCAGATAAGAACTACAGTTGCTTTGTCCATTGAATGTTTTGCAGAAAATGTGGGATTTCATTGGAATCCACATTTGTCTGCTTTAAAGCACACCCCTAAATTTTCTCACAATGTCTCAAAAAACATGTAGAAAATACAATCCACTTGCTAGGGTGGTTTTTGGGAGGGATGCACAGCAGCATACAACAAAGAAAACAAAGAACTCCAGGGCCAATTCATGGCTGACAGCAACCCATCTTTTCATAATTACTACTTGGAGTTTGTCAGCATTAGTGGGTTTTTGTTTGTCCACCTGCCTCTGGAGAACTGACACAAAGTCTCAATGGAGATGAGATCTGGGGAATTTCCAGGCCATGCACCGAAATTGTCAACAATTTGGTTCTCAAGACATTGGTTATCAATTTTGCCTTTTGGCAAGGTGCTCTATCGTGCTAGAAAAGGCATTGTTTTTCACTAACCAGTTGTTGGATTTTTGGAATATGTTGCTATTGGAGGGTGATTTGGTATTGTTTTGTCTAATGAACCACTTATTCCTAATGCAGTTGCGAGGGGTGAGGGTGCTAAAGCCTACCCCGACTGCTTTTAGGCGAGAGGCAGGATATACCCCGAACAGGTTGCCAGCCTGTTGCGGGCCGACTGTTTTGGTACCATTCTTTATTCATGGCTGTGTTTTTGGGCTAAATTGTGAGTGACCCCACTCACTTGAATGAGAAGCAACCCCACACACAAATGATCTCAGGATACGTTACTGTTGGCATGACATATGACTGATGGTAACGCTGACTTTTTCTTTTCTGGACAAGCCTTTTTCTTGATGTTCCAAACAATTGGAAAGAGGTTTTATCGGAGGATCCAACTTTGCCCCGGTCCTCAGCAGTTCATTCTCTGCACTGCAGAAGTTTAATCTGCCCCTGATGTTTTGTTTGGAAAGAAGTGGCTTCTTTGCTACCCTTTTTCACACCAGACCATCTTACAAAAGTCTTCGCCCCACTGTGCCTGCAGATGCTTGCAGACACCTGCCTGCTGCTATTCCTTAGCTAGCTCTGTACTGGTAGCACTTCGATCTCATAGCTAAGTCCTCTTTAAGAGACAATGCTGGGGCTTGATGGACGTTCTTGAATGTCTTGAAACCTTCTCAACAAGAATTGAACCTCTTTCCTTGAAGCGCTTGATAGTCCTAAAAGTTGTTGATTGAGGCGCAATCTTGGTAACCACAACACACTTGCCCATAGAACTATTTTTATGCAGCACAATCATGGCTGCACAAGTTTCTTTGCAGGTCACCATGATTAACAATGGTAGAACAATGATTTCAAGTATCACCCTCTTTTTAACATGTCAAGTTAGCCATTCTCGCCCATTCAGGCTAACATACCGATCGCCGACCTTGTGCACCTCAACATTCTCACCTGAATCAACAAAACAATTACACAAATTATCTCAGCAGGTTTTTTAAAGACAGCAATGCAGTGCAGTGGAAAGATTTTTTTTTTCATAGTGGAAAGGTTTGTTTTTATGGCAATGACAGATCATTTAATTTATCTAATTATTCTTTCTGACATCCTGTAGATTATACAAATTGCAACTTAACCAGCAACTTTTCCAATTTCCAAAATTTATGTCATTCTCAAAATTTGGCTATTTCTTCTTCTTCTTTCGGCATTTCCCTTCAGAGGTCGCCACAGCAAGTCAGTTTCTTCCATCTAACCCTATCTGCTGTATCCTCTTTGGTCACGCCAACTATCTTCATGTCTTCCTTCATTGCGTTCATAAGTCAGTAAGTAAGAAAACCTTTATTTGTCCCATAAGAAAGGGACAATAAACCTCCTCCTTGGTCTTCCTCTAGTTCTCTTTCCTGGTGGAACCAAATCCAGCATCCTTCTTCCGATGTACTCTCTCTCTCTCCTCTGCACATGTCCAAACCATCTTAGGCTGGCCTCTCGGATTTTATCTCCAAAACCTCTAACATGTGCTGTTCCCCTGATGTACTCATTCCTAATCCTGTCCATCCTGGTCACTCCTAAAGAGATCCTCAGCATCTTCATCTCTGCTACCTTCATCTCTGTTTCTTGTCTTTTTTCCCAATGCAACAAAAAATAAAACCTGGATCTAGTCATCAATGGAAAAAAAGTGTATGTATGTTACTTTCCCACTAAAATCTGTCCAATTAAGAAGATGTGGATATTTTTTCCCTTTTATATTTGGTGTTATTGTGTTCTCAGTATTTGAATACTGTTATAGCCAGAGGGAGAAGAGGGAGAAGAGATAAAGAAGGTGGAAGATTTTAAGTACTTGGGATCAACAGTCCAGAGCAATGGAGAGTGTGGAAAAGAGGTGAAGAAGCGTGTGCAGGCAGGCTGGAACAGGTGGAGAAAAGTATCAGGTGGAATGTGTGATAGAAGAGTTTCAGCCAAAATGAAAGGAAAAGTGTACAAAACCGTGGTGAGACCGACCATGCTGTTTGGTCTAGAGCAGCGGTCGGCAACCTTTGACACCGAAAGAGCCATTTGAACCCGGTTTCCACGGAAAAGAAAACACTGGGAGCCGCACATCTAAAATGAAAAAAAAAAACTTCTACTACTTTACCGCAGCATGTTTCTTATGAAAACCACGTGCTACAGAGAAAATTACCGTAATTTCACGGCCATTAGGCGCACCGTACGAAAAGGCGCAGCCTCAGTATTGTGCGCCGTTGCTGTATTTAACACACACATAAGGCGCACCGTACGAAAAGGCGCAGTCTCAGTCACACACCGCCTTACAACAACACACTCGCAAGCATGCAAATGTACGTATTAAAAAATAGTCCAGTGCTTCTCAAATAGTGAGGCGCGTGTGATCCTGTGGAACACGTTTATCTTTTTTGCCGTACTAGAATAAAGTGTAATTGTACATCCACTACAGTAGTTGTAGTTTATAGTTTAAATAAGAATTATTTTTATTAAATTCAAGTTAATTGATGCACTTTAAATATTTTTTGTTTCACACTAAAAACGATAAAGCTGTTCTTTTTCTTTAATGTTAAAGGAGGAAACAATGTTATGCAGAAGTGTACTTAGAACCAGGGGTCCCCAAACTTTTCTGCGCCACGGACCGGTTTAGTGTCTGATAATATTTTCACGGACCGGTCTACAGGTGATAAAACCAGCCGGGAAAACGGGCTTTTTAAAATCAATAATAATACATTTAAATCCACGTTGTCTTCACGAGAAAATTTATTAGCAGCGTCTTTATAACGTGGAAAAATTCTCTCTGCTAGAACGCACTCTGGTTGCCATGGTAACGGTAAACATACCTTCAAAATAAAATACATCACAAAAACAAAGTGAATAAAAATACTAGTTAGACACCTCACTCTTTAATGTTCTCATGCTTTTCTTTCAGGTCCGCTTCACGGGCACCGCTTTTTCTTTTAGGTCCGCCTTTTCTCACACACAAGGCGCACCGCACGAAAGGGCGCACCGCTCATTTTGAAGAAAATTTTCGAGTTTTAGGTGCGCCTTATGGCCATGAAATTACGGTACATTGTATTCATTTAATGAACACATTTTGAATTCTTGAAAAATAATAACAATGAATGTCTCTTTCAAATAAATTAAAAAGCTGAATTTAAATTGTCCATGTAGCAAACGAAAGCAGAAAAATGCCATGAGGCGTCATCCTTATATCCATTTATCTAAAATGAAGATAACACTGTATATATTGCTTTTTCTTACCTTTACACTTTGTATAAACAACTATAGTGTGGTTATGTCTTATGAAGTGCTACGGAGAAAATTTAATTTTACCGATGTAATGAACACATTTTGAATTCTTGAAAAAATAATAATGTCTGAATGTCTCTTTCGAATAAATTAAAAAGCTGAATTTAAATTGTGCATGCAGCAAACAAAAGGGAAAAATCCGTGAGCCGTCATCCTTATATCGCCTTGGGCTTTCAAAGTATGCAGTGGAGCATACTTTGTGATATTTCAAGATCACAATAATCTTCAAATTTAGAACTAAAATAATATAAAAAACTAACACAAATAAAACACACTTCAATTAAATACAAAAAATTTTTTTTTAGTAATTTATTTTCCCAAGCCAATCAGAGCCGCATTATAAGGATGAAAGAGCCGCATGAGGCTCCGGAGCCGCGGGTTGCCGACCGCTGGTCTAGAGACAGTGGCACCGAGGAAAAGACAGGAAACAAAGATGAAGGTAGCAGAGATGAAAATGCTGGGGATCTCTCTGGGAGTGACCAGGATGGACAGGATCAGAGGAACAGCACATGTTAGATGTTTTGGAGATAATGTCAGAAAGGACAGACTGAGATGGTTTGGACATGTGCAGATGAGAGAGCGAGTACACCGGAAGAAGGATGCTGGATTTGGAACCACCACGAAAGAGGACTAGAGGAAGACCAAAGAGGAGGTTCATGGATACAGTGATGGTGTATAGGAAGATAGTTGGCGGGACTGAGGGGGATGCAGGAGATAGGGCTAGATGGAAGAAACTGACTTGCTGTGGCGACACCTGAAAGTATGTTTGATGAGTAGATCTCAGGTATCTAAACTACATATTTCATGCCAATCAGGCTTTTTAGTCTTCATTAAAGGTCTGTGCACCACTGAAGCTCTTAATGTGTCATCTGTTAATAAGGGATGTGCCAAAAGTACGCTTTTCTTGAAGACCTTTGATGACTGGGGGAATTTTGTTCTGTCGTAATTTTTAGGAAATTTTTTTTTTATGTGCAACAAAACTTCAGTTCTGCAACGGACACAAGTGAAAATCAGCATGATTGCGCTAATAGCAGATATTTTCTTGCTGAATAAGCTTCACTGTTACTTTTCACAACAAGCATTGAGAAAACATGCGTCCTTGGAATGGAGATGAAAGGGACCACAGAAAAGAAGCTGCCAGAGATAGCTTCTAATAAAAGTTGGATGGAAGGATTCGCACGGAGTACGAACACAACAGATATTTATTTAGGTATGAAGTCAGGCACCCAGATCACGAGGCTGTGTTTAGTGTCTGGGCCCCTGGTTTCTATTCAGGTCTGAGCTGCTGCGATAGCCTATGTGACAGCTTCACAACTCCTTGTGATTCCCAAAGGAGTGAACTGAGTGAACTCCAACTGGACATATTTGTCAACAGATGAGAACAAAGTAGTTAAAAAGTTTCAACAAAATTCTGTTCTTCTTCACTAAGAAAACACAAAAAAGTACACAATTTTTCGGTTGTGTTGAAGTAAATAGCGTCAATGGATTCCTCGGGCAATCAATCTAACTCACCAAGGACACCGTTAATTTGTCCGCTCAACTCAAATTCTCGTGCTAACATGCTTGGTCTGAAACACAAGACATCCTCTATTATTTTCTTATCTTCACCCACAGCCATCACCACTTCCAGTCACAGGAAGAAAAAGGGACACTCATCATGTCCTTTTCTCTCTCTTTCCCTAACCCAGCCATCCCTGTGTTTGTATCTCTGTGGGTGGGCTGAAACGAGAGCTTGGTTTGGCCTTTCAACTTCACTTTGACCTTCGACCTAGCTGCTGTGGGTTCCTGCACTTATTCCACAATAGCACCTGCCACTCATCAACTTTCCATCCACTCTGTTCTGCATCCTATTCTCCCATGAAGCATCCTTCACCCTCTTCCTTCACCCTCCCTTTTTGTCACCCACATTCCAACACATTATAGGTTTTTTGGAGCTTCGCACATGCTCCTCATTCTATGGAGAAATGTTTAAAAACATAGAGGCAAAGAGATCTTAGAATCCCAGTAATCTTATCTCTAATTAGAGTAAACTACATCTATCACCTATTGGTGCAAAACTTGTTTGAAATTCACAGGATTTTTTGCTCTTCAAAAACAGTATTTAGAAAATGTTTAAGAGGAACGAGTTTTTTTTAAAGTCATTCATCAACGGCGGGCGATGTACAAAAACCACCTTACTACACCAAATTCGTTCATGCTTTGATCTTCTGACCCACATATCCTTAGAGAGGTTGCAGTAAGTGCAGGAGGCTATCTCTGATAGTTGCAGGCGAGAGGCAGGGTTCACCCTGAACAAGTCCCCAGTCTGTTGCAGGCCATGTCATATTTATAAATAAGTTTTCTACAGATGTGCACACTTCTCCTGTGCTATGCTACTCAGATGTCTTTACTTTGTTAAACTTTTGAAAAGTTAGCCTCGAAAATGAACTGAAAAGTAAATTAAATATTTTTTTCATTCTATTGATCCCTCACCAGGGAAATTTGTGTGCTGCATTACACTGCAGCAGGCTGCAACCACAGTGCCATTGGTGGGAGAAACATGGGATTAGGTGTCTTCTCCAAGGACCCTAGACGTGCACTCAGTGGGATGCGAACCCACAAACTTCCAGTTGACATCCAGTCCCGCGCGAACGCTCTAACCACTGAGCCACCATCTCCCCGCTTAAATCAACCATCAAATCTAAAAGTTCTTCTTCTCCTTTTGCCTTCTTCATTTGTTGAAACGGGAGGTGGTGGATGCTATCCCGGCTGATTTAAGGTGAGAGACAGGGTACACCCCAAACAGGTTGCCAGTGAGTTGCGGTGCTACACACAAAGACAACCTTATACACACTCGTTCCTAAATAGATTGCTGCCATGCTCTGTGACTGTCAGATCTGAAAACGATGACAGAGTCCAGAAAAACCATCACAAAAGTGACTTGTTTGATAGTTTAATAGCAGTACACTTAGTGTACAAAAAAGCAGCAGATTGAACTCTAGAGACCCCTTTTGGAGCTCTGTGAATTTTAGCCTACCTGGCAACAAATGCTGGATGAAATGTGATTGAGCAAATTCTTTTTTTTTTTTTTTTAATGCAAACATGTTTCCAAGCAGCACAGTTGTGAACAGAAGCAGACAGATGATTTGGAAACATTTTATTAACATTAATAGCCAAAATATAATTAACACCTATTTGTGATTCAGAATTTAAATTGAACAATGAGGGCTTTGATGACGTTCACAGTCTGCCACTGTCGTTCGTTGTAGAACAAACTATAGAAAACAACAAAGCTTATTTTTTACCGCTGTACTACTTATTTATCGTGATTATTTTGTCAAAAAGTTTGAACACAGAGTAAAACTCTAAAAGTAGTGATACACTGCCACCTCATGGTGGTTGGTGTTACTATACAGCAAATGATCAAATTAGAAGATACTTTCAATTCTGTGAAAAATTTGTGCCTGAAACATACAAAAAACAACAAGAACATAGAAACATAATCACGACTATAAATAGATTTAAATAACACTAGCATAAGAGAACAATTCTGTAAAAAAATCTTTTTTTCATCATCATAAATGATAAAAATATTTGATACTTTATTGCTCAGCAACTTCCAAATGAGTTAATTTTTTAAGTCTTTCAGTGATCACAAGAAAAAAAAATCTGTTTCCCTCATTTAACCCCGTCTCCTGCATCCTCTTCTTTAACACAAACGACTTTTTAAACTTCCCCCGGTGTACCTCTGAGCCTCCTGAGCTGATACGTATTTCAAATTAGAAGTGCAAAACTTCCAGAAAGCTCCCTGGCTTGCTTAGGGAGAATGTCCGCCACCCCCAGAACTGAAAATTCTATTTAGTGAGGACTGTATCCACAACTCTAAAAACATAAAAGGGAATTTCTGCTTGACTATAAATTACTCATCACTCAGATGGTTTTAATACTAACTACGCCAAAAAAAAATCCAGATTCTCATCTAAAACGTTTTCCTGTTTTGAGTCACAATCAATCTCTCCGCTCATCCGGGCCCAGGTTGCGGGGGCAACAGCCTCAGACGGGAAGCCCCAGGCTTCTCTCACACCAGCTGCATCCTACAGCTCACCTGGGGGGATCCCGAGTCGTTCCCTGGTCAGCTGTGTGACAATCTCTCCAGCGGGTCCGGGGTGTGCCTCTTGCTGGGACGTACCCAAAACACCTCACCAGCGAGGCGCTGAGGAAGCATCCTGACCAGAAGCCTGAACCACCCCATCTGGCTTCTCTCGACCTGGAGGAGCAGCCTGACACCGAACTTCACCCGATCTGTGAGAGCCCAACCACCCTGCGGAGGAAGCTCATTTCGGCCGCTTGTATCCGTGATCTCATTCTTTTGGTCCCCGTCCACCGCTGGTGACCATAGGTGAGGGTTGGACCATAGATCAACTTGTAAACTGAGAGGTTTGATTTTCGGCTCGGCTTCTTTTTTACCTCAACGGATCGATGCAGCGTCCTAGTTAATGCTGGCGCTGCACCGATCCGTCTGTTGATCTCCCGCTCTATCCTTCCCCCACTCGTGAACAAGACCCCTAGATACTGAAATTCCTCCACTTGGGGCAGGAATTAATGAATTGAATGAAGTATTTTTTTACAATCTAATAACCGTTTAGTGAGGATGGTAACATAGTCAGTACACTATTTTACAAGATTAAAATAATCAAGCATATTTAACATGTTTCAAATTGCATATTAGGAGCATTAAAATGGGATAAATTAGCTGATCATTGTGTTTATTTTATCAGTTTATTTATTCCAGGACAGAAAACACAAGAGACTGGTCATCTTTCCAACTGCTCATAACTTTATTTCCAGAGAAACGAGGGTTAAAATTAAATTAAAATATAAAATTTAAATGGGCAGCTGTCAGAAGGGAAGATGCTGACATGGGGAAGGTAGGCAGCGTTTGAAAGAAGGGAGCCAGCGAGGCAGGGGAAAACCATGAAAGTAAGTTAAAAGTAGGGACGAGCTTCGTCTTTCAGAAAGTCGTGTAAAAAAAAAAAAAGTAGACTCAAATGCAGTAAGTCAATATAAACCCCGTCCCCTTTCTGAAGTGTCCTCATATGCAATCAGTGCTGCAGCTCTCTCTCTTTTTCCTCGCTTTAATCTGGTTCCTCAGGAGATTATTTCATCATTAATTTTCCTCACTCCCTTCATTCTTACTTGACGCAATAAACATCCGTTTTTTCTTGCAGTTTTGAAAAAAGTAAACAAAAAGTCCAAAAAATAAAATGCAGCAACCACATTTCCATGTTCAACTATTACATATACAGTATATATATATTTATATATATAAATACATACATAAATATCTTACATGTACAACCAATTTTGAAAAGGGGGGGGAGAGAGAACCCAAAAGACTTATGAGGACATGGGGCCTGGGGGTATATGGGGTAAGCGAAGCCATTCTTTGTGAGGAGAGTGTCTTTGAATTTTGCTTCTTTTTTTGTTCCGTTTTAGCTTTACACACACACGCACACATTCAGCCTTTTTGGAAGGAGAAAGGAAGTAATGGTTAATTTGCCCAGTATGGAGAGCTGCCGTAGCTGGATTTGCTGCCTTGGGTTTTCTGCTGCATGCCGCTGGACTGGCTGCGCTGACCCGGACCACCCTGGAAAACAACAACAGAGACATTTAGATCTAGAGATGAATTTTCAACCAGTTAATCGTTCTGGTAATTGATCATTATTATTTCTACATGGGCACCTGTCCATCTTGTGTGAGATGATGATGCAACAGCTGGGAGTGTGGTTGTTGATGTGGGGGAAGGATGTGCAGGTAAGGTGCAGGAGCGTAGCCAGGAGCAGTCGCAGGGTTCATGGGTCCTGTTCCTCCGAGAGCTGAAGGCAGATTAAAGGGGGGAGGTGTCCCCGTGTGGAAACCTTGCTTATCAAAAGACTGAAGAGAGAAAAACACAATGATACATGAATTAGGTTGAGAGTGTAAAGTCGATTTCACATGAGAAATTTGTGTGAAGACTCCATTCTGATCATTTTAGAATAATGCACATCTCTGAAAGATGTTCCAGTCTAATAACCTAAGCATTTCATATTATTGCACATATTTATGTCTTAAATGACAGGGGTTTTCGATTCGAGGTGTTCATAATTGGCGATGCACGCCTCATTCATTTCAGCTCTTTAACCCTGGCTTTTGCTCAGTGAATAAACACACCTGTGTTTTGGCGTAGATTGAACCTCCCATGTCCGGTACCCCTCCACTGGTTCCCGATCCAGACAGTCCTGGTGCTGAAAGAACAAGAAAATAAAAGAATATTATAAACGTAAAATACATCAAATGACAAGAACAAGTTTAACTCCCACCAAGTGAATTTTGAACAATTAATATTCATTTGGGCTGTTAGTAATACAGGTTGGGGGCGGGGCAGAGATGGGCAGCCGAAGAGAGAAGCATTAGGTGAGGGAGTGCAGAGGCGGGACTCCCACTTTTTCCCCCATTCATCTTTCACCATGAACCACTGTGTGCATATGTAAATGCAATCACACACATGCGTATACACACCTATGTCCAGAAGCTTCCTGATGGTGTGGTGTTGCCCCTCCCCCCCACTGACTGTGTGTTTAGTGTGTACCTTTCCCCGGGCCGCTGCCTGCTGCCTTGGCCTGTGACTGGGCAGAGCCTCCGTACCCTGCCTTATTGTACTCCCCACCGTGGGCTTGAGACAGGTCGTCAAAGGCTGAAGAAGCAGGAAAAGTACAGAAGAGCGAGCAGAGGAGGGGGAGGGGAGGTGAAATTTGGTGAAAGATAGAAGAAGTGGAATAGAGAGGGCAGTAAGGTAACCTGGCTACAATTGCAGCTGTGTCCAACTTCAGCAGGAGGGGATTTGAGCTGAGCATGCAGCATTAGCCCAAAAAACAAAAGAAAACCCACAAGAGCAGATCCACACGCATGCAGGGAGTCTCCCCAATTTATCATCAATCATATCACAAAATAAATTAACTGACGATTTTTATCAGATTTTCAACCAAATTATTTGAGAGGAAAAAAGGCCTGGTAAAATAAAAAAAAAAAAAAAAAAAAACTGTAAATTTTTTTTACCGTATTTTCTGGACTTTAGTGGACATTTGTATGTTAGCAGTATCCGCTATATTTGAACATTTTTAAAAAAAGATGAACAAGACACTGGGCTATGAGCCGCTGATGTCGCTGTTGAAAGATGAGATATTTACTGCACGTATGGAAGGATTCTGTACTGTAAATGTACACATATGTACGTTGACAGATTCCTTAAACACGGAAGGAAAGCCGTGTTAAGCCTTTTAACACGGAACCAAAACATTTTTTAAAATGATAAATTTGATGGCCTTTAACTTAAAACTTGTGTCATACAAACTTATTTGTGTGATTTCCACGATGACGGTGCGAAGATTTGAAAATAATTACTTGTTGGTAATAAAAAAAAAAAAAAAAAAGTAGCCAGTTGCTTTTAGCATTGTATTTTTGTCGAACTTATTTTTCGTTCTAATTCTGGTTAAAGGAAGAAAAATCTATAGGATAGCCTCAAGCTAAGGCAAAAAGGCATCATTCAAAATCAAAGGGAAAAAGTAGCCGCTTAAAATCCAGAAAATACAGTAAAAAGTTCTACGATACTTCCGACGATCGCTCTGATCTTACCTGTGCCGTAGGTATGCTGTCCATAACTGGGCTGGTGCTGTTGGTGGTACTGAGTGGAGGGATTAGGCAGACCCATCCCAGGCTGCTTAGCCGAGGCTGGAGGCACAAACACTGTGGGGCCGTACTGAAAGGCCGATGCAACACCTGGCATGCCGGCGTAGTACGGCAAACCTGGAATCATAGATCAAAAACTAAATAAAAGAACTATGATTTCATGGTACAGAGAAGCTGGGAGATTAAATACGGAACTAAAACAATAAAACATCTAAATGAACATATTTAGGGATGACGTTTTAAGGCTGGGTGCTTCTTTAAAAAGTATCTCAAAAGTCTATTAAAGACATAGCTTTGCGTTGATGTCTGCCGATGTACTCTTTCTCTTCTGCACATGTCCAAACCATCTCCGTCTGGCTTCTCTGACTTGTGCAGTTCCTCTGATATACTAATTTCTGATCGTGTCCATCCTGGTCACTCCCAGAGAGATCCTCAGCATCTTCATCTCTGCTACCTCCGTGTCTGTTTCCTGTCTTTTCCTCGGTGCCACTGTCTCTAGACCAAACAGCATGGCCGGTCTCACTTTGGTTTTGTACACTTTTCATGCCTGCACCTGCACATGCTTCTTCACCTCTTTTCCACACTCAATTGCTCTGGACTGTTGATCCTAAGTACTTAAAATCTTCCACCTTCTTTATCTCTTCTCCCTGTAACCTCACTCCTCCATTTGGATCCCTCTCATTCATACACATGTACTCTGTCTTACTCTGACTAATCTTCATTCCTTTTCCTTCTAGTGCACACCTCCACCTCTCCAGTTTTTCCTCCACCTCTTCCCTTCTTTGACCATAGATCACAATGTCATCTGCAAACATCATTGTCCATGGAGACTGCTTGACTGAATGCATCTTTTACACCAGTGGTTTTTGCATCTTTGTATTACTTGAAAAAAAAGTATTGTAAAAAAATTACTCTTCTAAACAAGTATTTTCACATTCACTCTAGTGCTTTATTGTTTTCAGATAAATTTGAAAAAGGATCAAATTAACCATAAACTTATTTAGCCAACTAAGTAAAAGCATCGTAGCAAACTTGCATTACCAAATCCTTTAAATTTGTTTTGTTGTACCTGTGTATCCATAGCCAGGGGGCAGTGGTGGGTTGAGGAAGGCCTGATTCTGTGCCTGCTGACCCTGGTTCTGATTCTGTGCTTGCCCTTGTGTTCCTGCCTGTTGGGTCTGCTGCTGCTGGGACGGCCCTCCTGCTGCTGACAGGCTGGTCGGGGGAGCTGGAGACGTGGAGTCATTCCTGCCAAACTTTGTTGCTTCACCTGGGTGGAGAAAAAAAATAAAGTAAAAGAAAGGAACAAAATTAAAACATTTTGCAAGAATGCTATAAAATGTTAAAATTGCTGCATCTTTTATTGTTTCAATAGTTAAACATTACAAACTTGTAAAATGTATATTGTATTTTAAATAATATTGTAAAATCTGATAGAAAAATCTCTGATATTTTGTCGGTATAATCCAGCCCTAGCGAACAGGTGAGTAATCTTTGTGAATTGTTTTTATACGCTCTTCAGTTCTTTCAGTAAACTAAAACAAAGTGGCCTACCAGAGTATGGGTTGTTGGCCAGTCCATCTCTTCCAGGAATTGGAGCTGTAGTGCCAGGGAATGTTACACCATAGTAGTCCTGCATGGAAAAAAAAAATACATACATTTTTTTTGTAATTTTTGAAAATATCCTCTGTTTAAGATGAATAAAGTATCAATGTAACAAAAAAGAATAAGGATTCAAGTTCTATTTTAAATAAAAAACATGATTAGTTGTGTGCCACTTAGTGACACTAAAACATCATACATCATTCCTACATATGAAAAAGTTCTGCAACTTTCCTAGAATTGCTTTAGACTCACCAGAGGAAGTCGAGACTGCAGCATCTGCAGGTCTTCGTATCCATAAATCTGCTGTTGAAAGAAAACATTACATTTCCGTACAACTTTTCACACATTAAGAACAGAAGTAAAGTTTCATGTTCTAGTCGGTACACAGTCAGTGGGTTTCTGGATAGCTTTTAGCTACCTACCATCTGGTTTACTAAGACTAGACAGCAGACTTGGTACTGTAGGCAAACCCAGTGGTTCTAAACCAAGGGTACACAGACCTCTAGTGTTCCCCAGAAATACTGCAATTTTTTAAATTAAAAATGTGTTCAATCAAACTTTAGTGCAAACTTAAAAAAAAAAAAAAGGAGTCGTGACTTTTTTCACAGTTTTTAACCCTGCGGCTTATGCAAGGCAGGGATACTTGCCCAGAAAAGACACAATGATACATTAGTAGTCATGCATTTGTATTAGCACCAATGGATAAAAACACAAACAGCAAGGCACAATCGGCCATGTAACCTTCTTTTTCTTTGTTCTACTGACATCTCAACACCACTACCATCCGCCACTTCCGGTTCTAAACTCGCCACAATAAAAGAGATGGAAACACAACTCATTATTTCCTCCTGTACACAAGTCTGAACTTTTAATATAATTTTGTGCCTCGTGGATGAATATAAACACGTCATAATGGAAAACTACATACTTCCTTCCATAATTCAAAGTAACACAAGGGTAAGCGGTCTGATTTTTTTTTTATAATTTATGTCCAGACCAGAAAAATACAAACCTCTGATTGATCGACAAAATTGTAGTTTATACACAGAATTTATGCGTGTTAATTCTCTCAGGACAATCATCTTGGTTTCACATTAAAGTACATTAAAAGGAGTAGGGAAAATCTCTTAGCGCTGACAGTCTGGCGAGTCTTTGTGAATACTGGGCAAGTGTATAGATCCAAATTAGTCTTTTCTGGCTTTTTAGTTTAGTTGCCCCTCCAACCAAAAGACGTACTTCTCAAAACCAGATAGTTGAAATGACAGGCTGTGGATGGATTGTTTTTGCTCACCGTAAAAAAATGATTGGGATAATTTATAAAGTCCCGCAGACCTCATATAAATTTATTTATAGTACACGTAGTTATGAGCACAAGTCCAACAAGTAAAGTAAAATTTAAATTAAACAAGCAAAAATTTATTTGCAAAGAATCTTCCATATTAGCTTTGAATCATATGTTTGCAATGTTTAGATAGAAGAAACATGAAGGTTACCGGGTAAGCTGGGAGCAAGCCATTAGGGCCCATGATGTACTGGTTGGCCAGGAGAGGTGGCACACCCTGGGCTAAGTTAGGAGGAGCTTTACCTGTGAAGAAAACATCAAACTAGGATTGGTTTTCTCAGTTCATTTAAAAGCAATGAAAAATATGATGAAATTTTACATTTACTGGGGTCATTTTTTTTAAAGACCTCTGTAAGTCCTTTAATATGTAAGAGTGACTGGGACTGTACCGGAGGTAGTTGTGAGCAGAGGAGCTGTACGGCTGCTGGCAGCAGACAAGCTGGCATTTGTGCCGTTCTGAGTTAATCCAGGTGCTCCGGCTTGGTGCATACCGTTGGTGGACGAGCTGCTGATACTTTGTGTCACCATTGCACCGGGATTGACTACTTGGTTAGTTGAAGAAAACGACTGAAGGTTATTGTTGTTGCTGCTGCTGCTTTCCTCATTGGTCATCTGGAAAAAAGGGGAGGATTTACTAAATCAAGCATGTTAAATCATCTAAAAAACCCAATGATTCCTTTATATACTGCATCCACTATAAAATCTTTTCAAGTAGTTTTTACTCATTTTTGTTGTGCATGTCACAGTCCAAACAGAAATCCCAGGTGGATTTTAAATCTAGAATTTTGATTTGGCAAGATTGAAATCCGGCCACTCAGAACAAGTTAAAAAAAATAATAATAATAACATGAATATTTAACAAAACATACATAAGTTTTAACTGACAATTTTTTTTAATAGGATTATATACTTAAACTCTAACCTTAATTTTAATCTGAATATACATTTTTGCCCCTCTCTCCAAACTTGTGCACATTAGGTTAATTAGCCACCACAAAATTTCCCCTAGCGATGAGTGTGTGTGGCCCCGCAACAGACGAGTGACCTTTTCAGGGTGTATCCCTCTTGCCTTAAATGAGCTGGGATACGCTCTGCCACCCTCCGCTGCTACCCCACTGGGATAAGCATTTCATGAGAAAAAACATTTACGGTATATTCTTTTTTTTGCTTTTTAAAAAACAGTCGGAAATTTATGCCGTGCACGAGCAACTGTATCAAATTTTTGTTTTCGGTGAAAATCCAGATATAAAATGTCGTAAGTGAACAAATATTCGTGTTAAACTTCACTACACAACAGAAATAGATTTGTGTGTAAAAATACTTACTGTGAGCGGTGCGTTTGTGGTGGGAGTTGATCCAGATGTGTGACTACTGCTCACATGACTAGACAAAAAAAATAAAAAAAATCTTTTTATGAAACTTTGTTAAGTTGACATCTGTGCATTCCAACAAAACACTTTCAAAACAACCTTTGACGATTGCCCATTTTTAGTTTTGATGTGAGGTCGCCCCTTGTTGCATCTTTTATATAAGCATGTGCAGTTTTATTTTTGTTTATTGGTATTCAATCAAATACACATTCAACTTTGGACATTAGACCCAAACAATGAAATAAAACTTTTTTGACCAGATGAAGCAAATAGATGAAGCTCTTGTTTAAAGTCCGTTATACATTAGCCAGTATTCCAGGACGGAGATGTGTAAATTAAATTTTCCTGTAGTCTTTTGCAGAGCTGCACATTTTCGTTCAACATTCTTTAAGATTTAGCTGTATGAATGCGTCAAATTGGCCCGACCCATCAATTTGAAATTTTAAACAGCTTAGCAGCATGGCTTACCATCCATCTTTATCAAAGTTAAATAAAGCTAATCGATGTTTCCGACAATCAAAGGCCGCAAGCTAACAACTCAATAGCAACTGTCAGCGAATTAGTGCCTTCGACAACTTTAATAATCTTTCTGACATGGCAAATGACTACAAGTGTGTATTGTGACAATAAGTTTTGGAGATTTGTGATGAAAAATTCTGAATGTTTCCAGAAACATTGATTTCTAATTGGCTGAGAGTTCAGTTTGATTGAGAGGTGGCACCACAGTAATTGTAATATTATAAGCTAAATTTAAAATACTTTTGTGCGTTTTGAAATGAGAATTCTTTTTTGTTTAAAAACAAACTAGTACATTTTAAAGATGCATTCATATTGCAATTGTACAATATGAGCAGTTCTATAAGCACTACTAAGCGGATTTACATGGTTCAACAGGCATCTTGACTTCTTTCTGCATTTCCCTTCAGGCGTCGCCACAGCAAGTCAGTTTCTTTTATCTAACCCTATCTGTTGCATCTTCTTCAGTCACACCGACTATCTTTATGTCTTCCTTCACTGTATCCATGAACCTCCTCTTTGGTCTTCCTCTAGACCTCTTTCCTGGTGGTTCTAACCCAGCATTCTCTGCCGATGTACTCTCTCCTCTGCACATGTCCAAACCATCTCGGTCTGGCCTCTCTGATTTTATCTCCAAAACCTCTAACATGTGCTGTTCCTCTGATCCTATTCATCCTGGTCACTCCCAGAGAGATCCTCAGGATCTTCATCTCTGCAACCTTCATCTCTTTTTCCTGTCTCTTCCTCAGTGCCACTGTCTCTAGACCAAACAGCATGGCATGTCTCACCACGGTTTTGTACATTTTCCCTTTCAGGCATCTTGACAAAGGGTCAGATTCAAATAACAGCCAATTTGTTTTGGGGTCTACATCACAGCAGGATGGTTTGTGATTGGTTGTCACCACAGGTTTTGAGCAAACTAAGTTGCTTTTTACACACCAGACGCAGGGTACAGTATGCCGCACTGACATGTAGCTAAGTGCACATAAGTAGACCCAAACCATATTGTGCTGGATGCGGAATTGAGTCTCAAATTCCCCTTTAAGGACTGGTTAAGTATTTTCAATTCAAACCCTCACAAAACTTGATTGTGCTCGAATACCAATAACTTTACATCGAAACTGGACGCTTTTGACACCAAACAATCTGGTGTGAATGTACCTTCGGGTGGGAATTATATTGGTTCTGGTTTTCATCCTCGGGCTAAACGTTGTATGATCTTTTACCTGTTAAGTGAGGAGATGGGTGCAGAGAGTGAAGGTGCGACTGCGGAGGAGGAGACGTGATGGCCTGAGCTGCTCTCACTTGACATCACAGGAGACTGTGTTTTTACTGCTCTTGATGAAGATGTAGCTGGTTTGAGAGAGAGAAAAAAAAAAAAGAGTAATGAAGTGAACATTATTTGTCAAATCTACTAAATATGTGTAAGAGAAGCTTTTTGAATCAAGAATAATTAAAGTACTTACTTTCCTGTGTGCTCTTTGTCTTCATAGCAGTGAATCCATTCTAAAATTAAAAATGTTCAGGTAAAACTATTAATTTACATTTGAAATATTCAACAACTACTAGTTTGTATGTTTTTATGTCTCATCTAAACTTAAATGTGCGCACAGAAAGAAAAGATTGTATCTGACCGTCATAGGCGCATTAGCAGACGGTGGTCCATCTTTGCTCTGAGAGTAGCTGAGATGTGGTGGAACAGCGCGTGGTGCGTTGCTCTCTACCCGGCTGGCAGAGGAGGAGGGCGGTGCTCCTGCACCAGACAGACCAATGGAGGCGGAGGAAGTAGCGCTGGGTAAGCCCAAAGATGGCGATGGGAAATTGGCATCTGGTTGCAAGCTGTTTATATGTTCACTGTTCATTAAAAATAAGAAAAAAAAAAAAAAAATTAAAGAGCACACCCAGATAACAAAGTCCATAGATAATGACATCCCTGCTTTAAGAGTTGATCACACAACTTTAAATGTAAAAAAAAAAAATTGTTATATTTAGAACTCTTATTAGTATTGAATAGAAAGTTAGCGTGAATATTTTACATCAACTGGAATCTGAAAAATAAACATCCAACAGGTACACATACTTCCCAGCTCCTGGCTTGGTGAAGATGCTGCTCTGTGGTTGCTGCGTGGGAGCAGCAGAAATGTTTGCTTTGTTTAGAGCAGAGGTGTTTTCCCTGCTGGACTCAGACTGTGACACGTCTCCCATCCCACTACCACCTTCGGGGCCAAAGTCGAGAGCGCCAAACTGAACGTTAAGGCCGGAGACGTCTGCCGAGCCTGGCATTTCCACAGCGGATGATGGAATCTGAAGTAAACAGGATAAATTTGTTGTACAGTGATGCCAAGTTTAATGCTGGGAGGTTTGTATTAAAAAAAAAAAAAAAAAAAAACACGTAGCAACAAAACCGATATACAGTCAACCCTTTTTTCTCAAATTCTTACAGATTTTTTGAGGCCGTAAAACCTAGAACCACACATTCTGCAGACTTTTCTTAGACGGGCATTAATGTTTGCACACTTTTTCTTGTTTGAGTAACCATAAAGTTTACATTTTTATGGGTGAAGAAATCAAATAGATTTCTAGTTTAAACACTAGAAATATTCATTGAAAAATAATAAGAGTTGAAACAGTGACAGCTACAATTACATCAGAACACTATGCACTTATTTGTACGTTGGATGTGACAAATTTATATTTTAAATTGTAGAGTATAGTTCTTGCTAAAATGTTATTTGGCAATTTTTCTTGTTTCATAGAATTTCCTCCAAAAACTAGGACAAAAACATGTGCCATGTTTTTTCCCCACGCCAGAAAGCTTTGGCTGTTATGTGACCTTAGGTGGGTGCAAATTTTTTTTTTAAATATTGCTATTTTACTTTTAAAGCACAAACCATATCGCAGGTCTTCAAGCAAAATTTAATCCTGAAAATGTTGCAAGGGTAAGTTTTGTGAACGATGGGTAGCAGAAAGCGGTTTTACAGGTGGGTGTAAGTTGCCCTCCTGGTCTACTATATTTAAACCCATTCAATACACCAAATACATGGTGGCCACTGGGACACAAAAAACAATGAGCTGAAGAAAATAAAGCTGCAAAAAAAAACATTTGCTTGATAGCGATATGGCAAAAGGTGGATTGCATTCTAGTGTTGGATCGCTGCAACTTAAAACATCTCGCTTCTCTGATCTTTTCTTGTGTGATAAACAACCGTTATTGCAAGAAGTAAGTCATGTAATGCAATGTTTACCTTTGAAGGAGGAGGGACTTTGCGCCTCTGGGTCTTCATCAGCCGCTGAGGAGGCTCACTTATTGGAGGCTCCATGCCTGACAGCTTATTTCCTGGAGAAGCTCCGTCCCTTTGAGGAACAGAGGACTCATGACCTGGAATTTAAAGCAATATAATTGTTAACAAAAATACAGAAAGCCACAACATCACAGGCTTTAAAAAACTTAGAAAAAAGAAAATGAAATTAACATTGCCTAAAACATTTTTTTATATTCCTGGGCATGCAGCAATTTTATCAGCAGAGTACAAGCAGTGTGTTTCTGTCCTACCTGGTGGTGTGGGGACTTGTGGTGCGTGTGAGTGAGACAGACCCAGCGGCTCTGTTGTGTGAAGAATGGAGGACTGTTGCTGCCTCTGAGCCAGCTGGCTGAGCACTGCCGATGGCTCTGGCTGAAGCTTAAGATCCACTGGGGAAAGAAAAGGGAGAAGAAACAGAATTGAGTTTAAAATTTGGATAAAAAATGTTCTGTTCTGAATTGTGTTAATTTTTTTCCTTCCACCAGCAGTTAAACTCACAGTGTTGGGATGTAAGCAAGCTGTTCTCCATCCTCTGAGGCTTAGCATCTATAGAGGGGGAGGAAGCAGGGCTCCGCGTCAGAGCTGGACCTGCATCTTTGGAGATACTGTTGTTGGTAGATGTTGTTGTTGCCAACATCTGGCTCCCTCTTTGACCAAGCCTGGGCCCATTGAGATGCTCCGATGTCCGAATGTCAGCGACTGTTGTCTGCTTCTGTGGACTCAGTGAACCGAAACTAGAACCTATGACTGAGGACTGAAAACAAAGAAAAATAGATTAAGATTATAAACTAGGATATCATACACAACTACTCTTTGGGGTGTACTCACCAGTGCAGCATGTGCATAGGTGGTGCTAGCAGAGGCGGCGTGAGCGTAGCTGTTGGCTGTGGCGTGGGCATAGCTGTGTGTTGCAGTCCGACCATTGTGGTGGGAGTTTGTAAACACGAGGCTCTGGCCCAGATCTTCTGCTGAGGGACCATCTACCATCGCTCCCAAATCACAGTCCATGCCTCCAACTGTCGCCCCAGACTTGGGTAGGAGGGTAGCAAGATCCATGCTGGAAAAGGAAGAAAAAAAAAAAAAAAAAAAAGAGAACCAAAAGACATCATTAACAAGATAAAAGAAGAATGGAAGAGGTGATCAGTATGGAGTTTGTTCGGTAGGACGAATGAATTGATGAGTAAGGCAAATCAATTTTCCTCCTGATTAATGAAGTGAAACTTAATCTTAATGCCTAACGAGGCAACCATTACCCGAAATTAATGGACTTTGTGGAAACAACTGAATCATTATCCCTTCGAGTCGCCAACTTGTCTCATTGTCGCTTAATAAAAATAATTAAATTACTAACTTTTTTTTTGGATTATTTGATGTTTAAATTGTGTGTGTGTGTGTGTGTGCTCCCCCACAACTATTTGCAGGCATTTGTTGCCATGGCAACAGCCATAGAATGCTAAACTAAAATCAAGCAGAAGACAGCATGTTATACACCTAACATTACAAGAAACAAAGTATCAAAAAAAGGTGGACCTTTTCTTGCTTCTGCATCTGAAAGTTTGCTTCAAAGAAATGTCAACAGTTAACTTTTGAAGTCATTTTTATTGCAAGAAATAGCCAGGTTTCAAATTACACAAAAATTAAATCCTTTGCTTTAGTTTTATTATTATATGGATGTGCTAATGGGAACCTCTTCTGGCTTCTCTCGACCCGGAGCGATAGCTCTACTCAGAGCTCCTCATCCTGTCTCTGAATGAGAGCCCAGCCCCCCTGCAAAGGAAGCTCATTTCGGCCGCTTGTATCCACAATCTCGTTTTGTTTTATAGGTGACGGGTAGGAGCAACAAAATATTTGTTATAGTTCCAATTTTTTAAAAACACTTTATCTGATCTTAAAGTAGAGACTGCTTCACAGAGAGTTTTTGGTTATATTTTTATGTACATTAGGTTTAGTTCCAGCAATAGTTTTATGCTGGAAATAAATTATTGCTCCAAAGGCGGGTTTGATCTTAATGCATAGACAACTGCTTCACATTTAAGAACAGGTCATCGTAAAAGACTGTCATTTAAATTATTTGTGTAGTATTTGCAATCAGCAATCCACCATACCACGTTTTCATCCAGGCCATGGTGTAATCACGTTCATTCCCACAATAAACGGGTGATTATGTAGTTCAGAAAGATGCCTAGGATTAAGATCAGAGTGGCTTACTTGTGTCCAGGTGTGATATGGTTTGTTGGAGCAGTAGAGGCAGTGAAAACTTTGGTCTCAGACAACTGGAACATAAATCAAACACAATCATCAGATTGCAAACAGGTGATTGGCAAGTCATTTATAAAAACATTTTCAAAATAAAGAAATATCAAAGGAAAAAATTTACAGCAGAAAGTGTACACAGATTTCAACAAATCACTTTTTTTTCCAGATAATTCAAAGTGCTTCCTTACATCCTCATGCCAGTCTTCTGACCAGTCATCCAGACTGCCTCCCCATGGTCCTTAGCAAAACAAAACAAAAAACAGTTTGTAACGATATTAACATGTACATTAGTTTCAACACCTCATTTCTACAATAATTCTGAACCTTGTTAAAAGCAACATAATGATTAAAAAAGCAGATACCGGCATTAATTTCCTGTATCCTATTTTACATTATTGCCCTACCAGTGCCTTCAGCAGTTTCGTTGCCATTTCCCTCAAAATGCTCATGGCGTGCTCCAGAGTTAGCAGTGTAATCAGCTGGATTGAAGGTGCTGGAAGAAGGGGGAAAGGTACAATTGAGGAATTACACAAACCAATAGCTACTTCATTTTTTTTCTTTCCATCTAGAGATTCAGACAATTGTTTTCCACACATTTAATTTTTGAGATATGTGCTTGTAAATCAACATCACCATCTCCCCAATGTATTTTTGCGCTCAAATTTAGTGGGTGTTCTCACCCCATTCCTTGTGAAGAAAACCTGTTTCCAGTGGGTCCTCTCCCTCTGCCGCGACCACCTGGTCCTGATAATAAAAAAAAAAAAAAAAATAAGAAAAAACATTTGAATGACTGCCCCGCCTCACATCCTAAAAAAACACGTCTTAGATTGGATCAAGTTTTGTGTATAAAAAACAAAATAAAATATCGATGAACTCTGACACGGATAAATGTTTCCAATTGTGTTTTACTGAAGAGGAAAATGTGCAAATCCAAGGTTTCTTTTCACCACAGTGCATATTTTTGATATGGTATGATAATTGTGTATCAAAATGTCCAATCATTATGAACATTTTATCTGACGGTTATGAAGAACCATCTGATAAAAGTTACATTTCCAATAAATTAAACTAAAAACAAAATAGCTTTATGAAAATCTTTGGATGTGAGTAATACTTCAAGGCTTACCTCTACCCCGCCCTCTGCGGCCACGGTCTCCACCCCTCTCTACAGGAGCCACGTCAAAACCATTTTCCTCTGAGCGGCCTAAAAATTCAGACGCGAGATGATATTAAACCAGTGATAAAAACATTTTAAACATTTTTAGACATGCTTTGTATTTTATTACCTTCACGTCCTCGACTAATGCCTCTGCCTTTTCTGTTGGGTACACCACGCCCACGGCTCACTTCTCGCTCTACTTTCTTATCCTTGCTTTCCTTTATTTCTGAGGATCCTCCTTCCTTTACAAGGCTTCGCTTTTTCCCCACAGTTTCCCAGGAGTTCTGGAGAAGTTATATTGGTTAACAAACAGTTCACAAGTTGGTCATTTCACAAAATAATATGGAAACCATTTACTTTTTGACGCATCAACAAACAATAAAAAAGTGTAAGCTGTATACTACACGTATGAGTAAACGGTAAAATGCTGTTGATGCACTTACTGTGTCAGAGGGGCTCTCAAGTAGAAAATTGATGGCTCTGTTTACATCTTCGTTGCAGTCGTGGAAGGCCACCATGCACTCATCTTGAGTCTTTCCAGTTACCTCAATCAACTAAGCATTCAGAAGTTAAGTTAGAACGACAGACAGTAAAAACTTTCAAGTTTGGAAACGTTACAAATACCAAAAATATTTTTCTTCTTCTTAGTCAAAGAGCACAAACCGACCTGTTTGACCTTGTCTTCAAAGTCTGCGTCGTTTTTGTCGTAGATCATTTGGGCTAAACGTATCTGTTCTGCTGTGGCCTGAAACACAGACAAACTGGGTAAGAAAAAAAACCCTACATTGTTCATAATTCAAACGTGTAAATAAAAAAACTAAACAAGTTGATTTCTATGTTTAATCCGTTTTAGATGTATAACGTGATGGAAAAATTCCCAAAACTGGGTGAATCGTTGATAAGTATAACAAACATTACAACAGAGGTTGTGGTCAATCTTATGATGTTTGTGTAAGAAAAAATGCTATACGAGTAGATTTCATCTTATTTATCTATTCTCAGAATGAAATCTTGTGTCCAATAGGTTGTTTACAGGAACTGTAACACAAAAAATGTTTTATTCTTCTGTTTTTCTGTAGAATGTGCCATTTGCCCTTTGCTGAGAGAAACATATGTTCCTATTTGCTGGTCTTAGCTAGTTTGCTTCAACAGAAAAGCAGAAGGTCATCTTAATTTTACATTTTTGCTACATTAAAAATGTGGAAAATGTTTTTTTTTTTTGCTTCTCGGGCAAATCTTCTCTCAAAAGTACAGAGTTGATTTTTGAGACCTAAAACTTAACAGGAAAAAAATGTACATAAGAGTTACATAAAATCGTTCATTAAAAAAAATAAAAACTGCAACATATATGTACATTTATTTCTCTTTTTTTATTGTTGGAAAATCACTTAAACGTGATCTTTGTGAAAGTAGCTTACAGGCTGATAAAGCGTGGGCGCCTCAGCTTTAGAAAACAATATCTAGCAATGATCACCTGTATTTGTTTCTGTGGCTGTGTTGGCTGTGTGGTGGTTGGGGCGGGCAGCATCTTGTCCCGGGTTCCCCGAGCTTGATTGCTGACCACTGAAGTCATGATATACAGTATATACAAAACAGTGTATGTACAAAATAGAAAAAAATCTGAAAGATAGAAAAGAAATCAGAGATTAATGTTGATCACATGGAATGATTGTCCTTAAAATTCAGTATTGAGTTCATACGTGTTATCGGTGCTGTACACAGAATTTAAGCAAGTAGTCACACTCTTATACCATGTAAGACTATAACCCCATCTGTCAACCCCCCAACATCCCCTGGTTTAAATATAGCCAGCCAAGAGGGGACTGTCAGGGTGTCATCTTACAGAGCTCCCTCACTTTCACACACAAAAAAAAACACTTTGTATAGTTAGTGTGCTGCTGCTTGCATTGCCAGGATTAAGACTATAATTCTATTGATCAGCAACAAGAGGATGCTACCTTATCATTTTATTTACACCATTAACTTACTCTAATTTTTCACCAACTTTTGCAATCAAAGCCTTAAATTAACCAAAATTTAATCCCATTTAAAAGCAGAATCTGTTCCTTAACTGATGAGAATGAAACTCCACAAGATTATATTGTTATTTTACAAATGTTGGTCTGATTACAAGAAGTTTGACATTTAGTGATCACAACATAAGAACGACATTAGAGACAATCGGGTAGCTTTTTTGGTTCCTAATTGTTGAATCTAACAATAACTAAAGCGTTTTTATTTGGATTTATTTTTAAAACGTGCGTAAAGACAAAATGAACACAAATAGCTGTAGCTAGGCTAGTAAATCACACGCTTTGTTTCCAGTTTAATCGTGATCGTTTTGCTTTAAAATCTCTTCGTAAACCACATAGTTTGTAAAAATGAAAAGGAATCGCAGATCGCTTTATGTCAGGCGATAAACACGCTTTAAATATAAACTGATTGAGAGAAATAGAGCGAAATAAACAAACCAGAGAAGAAGGACTGAGTCCTTTGTGTGGATCGAGAGGAAGGCTAACGTTAGTTAGCAACATGCTAACACACAAGCAGAAAAACCAACCAGTTTACCGTTAAACATCCTAACAGTTAATACACGTTATCCCACTTCTAATTAGATTATTTACACGTCAAAACTTATTGAAGAACAGTTACAGCGACAAGTCACAACATGTTGAGTTATCTGCCGTTTTTAAAAAACACAAAACATCTCGGTTTTGTTGGCTAATTAGCAGCTAACAACCGAACATAAAAAATACTACAAGAACAGAGCTCAGACACTACCACACAAAATGTAGAAAAACTACACAACTTCAAACCTCTCTGGATGACTTGTGCTTCTTTTTTTAATATTTAAATGACTTTTTTTTTTTTTTGCTTTACCTGCTAACACGCTTCGCTCAGCCAGCAGCAGCAGCAGCAGATGCTGTCACGTGATCCTCCGCGCCGTTCTTCAACGCTGTGCGACACTTTCCACCAATCAAATCACAGCAAACTGCTCACGTGGTTCGAAACTGCTTCACTGTTTCCAGACGACAACAGGTGGGACGTTATATGATGGGAAGAAGTGTATTTGGGGGAAAAAAAAGTAACTTAAAAAGTGAATAGTGGATTTTCACAAGATTTTTAGGATATTTACACAATGGGAAGATGATGAAGTATTTGAATTTTGGGGGTGATCCGAGTCACGGTTAGGGTCCAAGAGTGTTTTAAAGTTTCGGTTTTAAAGTTTAAAGTTTTGTCACACCCTGGCGCTTTAAAAGGCGGAGCAGAGAACAGTAGAACTCTGATCTCCATGGAAGCCAGTTTAAGATATGTTAAGTTCCTGTTGGCTCTGTTAGATTGTTAATCTGCACACTAAGACATGAACACTGGTATCTTCTTCTTTCGGCATTTCCCTTTAGGGGTTGCCACAGCAAGTCAGTTTCTTCCATCTAATCCTATCTGCTGTATCCTCTTTGGTCACACCAAGTATCTTCATGTCTTCCTTCACTGCGTCCATGAACCTCCTCTTTGGCCTTCCTCTAGTCCTCTTTCCTGGTGGTTCCAAACCATCTCAGTCTTGCCTCTCGAACTTTATCCCCAAAACCTCTAACGTGTGTTGTTCCCCTGATGTACTCATTTCTAATCCTGTTCATCCTGGTCACTCCCAGAGAGATCCTCAGCATCTTCATCTCTGCTACCTCTATCTCTGCTTCCTGTCTTTTCTTTAGTGCTACTGTTTCTAGACCAAACAGCATGGCCGGTCTCACTACGGTTTTGTACACTTTCCCTTTCATTCTAGCTGAAACTCTTCTGTCGCACATCACACCTGATACTTTCCTCCACCCGTTCCAGCCTGCCTGAACACGCTTCTTCACCTCTTTTCCACACTCTCCATTGCTCTGGACTGTTGATTCTAGATACTTAAAATCTTCCACCTTCTTTATCTCTTCTCCTTGTAACCTCACTTTTCCATTTGGATGAACATGAACACTAATATAACTAGATAAATTAATAAGACACAGAAAGAAGAAACATATTGAAACTTCTCCACATATGTACATGGGAAACTGTTGCTATTGTGTGTAATGGTAGTTACAGTCTAATGGGTGAAAGGCGAAAGAGTTTGATGAAGGCTAGCAGAAATGGTTTTCTGTGCCGTTACTTTGAGGAGTAAGGTTACAGGTGTCTGTTGTTGAAGTTGCTCATAAGGTGGTCCACAGATCAATGATGGGAGCACCAGGGGTTAGAACAGAAAACTTTTTTGTCTGAAGCAATGGTATAGAATTTTTCTTCAATAGGGCTCACACAGCCCATAAAACAAGCAGACATAAAGAAAACACAAGCAACAAGCAGACATGTAACATTTCAAATCAGACGCTAAAAACTTAATGAATCCTATTGTTTGGGGCTTGGATTGCCCTGGCTTTGGTTCAACATGATTGACCTCCTAAATGCAGGCAAGGGTAGGCCAACCACACATTCAGCTTTTTTGATCAGTGTGATCAGTAATACAGAAAACTAAGGTGACTGATTTAGTTAAGAATTAGTTAAGATTACCAACAGAGAAAATAATTTAAAGACCAAAGTTTAAAAAGTAGTGTCAATTTCGTCATAAAATTCCTTTTCAGAGGTGATTCATTGAAATGCTGAAATACAAAAATAAAGACAACTGACTGTCGAAAATTAGCTGCAATTGTAAAAAAAAAATTCTGAAATATTTTGTCTGGAGAAACTGCCATATTCCCTAATCACTGGCATGGGCAAACTTTTGTGCTTCTGGGCCAAATACTGTATGGGTAAAAATTTCAACCATATGGTTGGACCGGGAGCAGATTCACTGTGTGTTTCCGTAAAACACAAATGGATTTTTTTTTTTTTAAATGGTGTGAGTGGAAAATGTGCGTTTAATTTCAATTTTAAATCCATAACTGAACATTTTGCATCCAGTTTTCCAGTGTTAGAAAATGCACAGAGTGCAAAAAAAAAACAACTTTAAGCATTAATTTCATAAAATAATCAAGCTCAAATGATTTGATTATAAAAGCAAAAGGGGCCAAATGTGGGCCTCATGCCTTGCTTTGCCCAACTCTGCCTTGGAACCAAAAGCACGTAACTTAAAAAAAAATTCCTAAATCACATTCTCCTGTGTAGTACAAAAATAGACAATATTCTAGAGCTTTAAATTAGTCTGGGTCTGGCTTAACAATTGAAAGTCGAGCAAGTTTTTCCCAACAAGCACCACTGTATTCCATTTGTACATATATTAAAACATTCTGTATAATAATATACTTTATTATATGTATATGTAATTTTTTTAGATTGTAAAAAGTGTGCCTGAAATTTTGACGTGTTATTTGATTTTTTTTTCTTTTTTGTATATGGTTTATTAAAATAAAAAGTTACAAAAAAGTTCAACTTGTTTTTTAAATCACAGCCAATTAACCAAAAAAACGTTTTAGTTTATTGACAGAAAATTAAACTGACTCAGCGTAAAAAGTAAAAAATTTCTAGAAAAAATTCAAAGCCCAACAAAGTTAGAAAAAAATCAACTATGAAAAAAAAACTTCACATTAAAATGTTGATTGAACTATTTATTCAAATGAAACACACACACAAAAAAACTGTCAATAATTCAATTGCAATTGCAAAACTCTACTTGATGCTGAAAACCAAGTTGCTTTTTTATGTTTTGTTTTGTTTTTTTTCATCTTTACAACTGCACACTGGTGCCATAGAAAATTCCTAGTCTTTGACCCTCTTCATTGACTACGGGAATAAAAGCATTTCTGATTCTGATTTCGGAAAAGTTTTTTAATCAATCCAGTTTCAAATTAAACTTGTCAAAACTGAAAATTTAGTGAGAACTAGGTTATGAACATGTCACATAAATTCTTAAATTGTGTTCCTAACTTTGGTCGTTCATTAATGAGCATGGTATAGTCACTTCTAGTTGAATACTGAGGAGGTATTTCAAAATAGGAGTAAAATTGAATTGAATATACTTTATTTATCCCGAAGGGAAATTTGTTCATAAACGTGTTCATAATGTTCAATGACATGTTCAAAAAAATGTTCATAAACTGCAACGAAAAACAGACATGTTCTAATAACTAATACAAAAAGCATATATAACCAAGATTTGACTTTTTAAATAAAAAAACAGCTTGCAGTTTTGTGAGACATAGTTAGGTTAAGAAAATCCAATGTAATATATTATTATCAGCATAAAAAAATAAAACATTTGAATGTATTTTCAATTAAATAAATTAAACATACTTTATTAATCCCGATAAGAAATAAATTAATGTAGCACAGCTACATTTCTGTGCTCATAAATAATTATACTCAGTTAAACATGATTCTTTAAAAAAAAAAAAAAAAAACCTTTTAAATATGTAAAACTAAATTTTTGTGGTGAAGAAAGAGCTAAGTCGAAAAGCAAAGCTCTCGATTTACCAGTCGACCTACGTTCCTACCCTCACCTATAGTCACCACCTGTGGGTGATGACCGAAAGAACGAGATTGTGGATACAACGGCCGAAAGGAGCTTCCTCCACAGGGTGGCTGGGCTCTCACTTAGAGACAGAATGAGGAGCTCTGCCATCTGGGAGGAGTTTGGAGTATAGCCCATTGCTCCTCTGGGTCAAGAGAAGCCAGATGGAGTAGTTCGGGCATCTGGTTAGGATGCCTCCTGAACGCGTCCCCTAGGGAGGATTCAGAGGGACAGACTCTGCTGGAGAGACTAAGTCTCACAGCTGGCCAAGGAATCCCTTGAAATCCTCCTGGGTGAGCTGGAGGATGCACCCGAGATAAGAGAAGCCTGGTTACCCATCTGAAGCTGTTGCCTCAGCGACCCGGCCCCGAATAAGCGGAAGACAAACGGAACAGAATGTTGTCACTATCCTTTTTTTAAAAAGAGTTTGCGTGACTGAATTGTAATTAATCTGTTTGGTTGTGAAAAGTCATTGAAGGAATTGGTTTTAAATAATTCTGCAGTTGAGATTTAATACTCTCTGCACATCGTGCTTTTCTGTCCATGATCTCTGACAACTTGTTGGCATACTCCCACAATACCTGTTAGACAGAGAAACAAAAGGTCATTAAAACCTGGAGTTAATTGGAATACACAGAATAATTTATTTAACACGTTATATAGTCTCACCATGTCATGTTGCTGGGACAAAAGCATTTTTTCTTTCTGAATTAAAGCTTCCATCTCTTTCAGCTGGTCCAAGTGGGCCTTGAGAATACACAATCTAATAACGGGTTAGGCCACAAAATAGTTATCTGTAGCTTCAGCACATGATGAACATTTATATTGGACAGCTTCATGGAAAAATGCTGATACTTACTTAGCATTGCTTAACTCGTTCATGTTCCGCAGATGAGGCGTGGGTCTAATTTGCTGATTTCTAAATCTGTCTCTCCAGTTTAACACTGTGGGATTATTTGGGTTTGTTGATATGTTTGAATCGCCAAATTGATTTGAGATATCTAAACGGGTAGAGGAGCTTTTTGATTGCTGTGTAGTAGCAGAGGGTGGACATTCTGGTGGGTTTTCATCAGTGGGTGAGCCAGTGTTGCTATGTTCCTGGATGAAAGATGAGACTAAATGAGTGTGAGGTGAAGTGTAGGGAGCAGAAAATGCCAAAGGGACATTGGGCTTTTTGTGAGGTGTTGATTCTCTTTGGTTTTCTTGACAATTTTCTTCCTTTTGGACTAGAATAAACCCAGCACTTGGAGGTTTGCTTGTGCCTGGAAAAAAAAAAAAAGCAATTAATTACTTTTAATACAAAGTCGAAGAAAAATGAAAGAAAATTTTAAGCTCACCTGTCATGTGGACATTGTTATTTTGTGGGTCAATCTTAATACTTTTCGGTGCAGCATGACGGAAAACCTGTTTTTGTGGAAGCTTTAGAAAAGAAAAACCTAATTCTGCGTCCTCATCTTCAAAAATTTCTTCCTCCATTTTCCCATGTAGATAATCCTCACTTCTAGTTTGACTGTTCCTGTGTCCACCCTCCCCTTTGGAAGGAGTTACTAAAATTTTGCTTTCATTTTCTTGTGGAAACAAAGCTCGTACAGCCTGCCGGTCCACCTGAGTCTGGGAGAAGCTGAATTGATTGGTGGGATAGCTAAAAGAATTTGTTTGGGTCTCATTTTCTTCATACTTTTTGGAAATTATTTCAGGATATTTGTATTGCCTCAGAGATTCAGATGTTCTGTTTAGGGAGGGAGGAGATAGACATCCAGTTGTTGATATGTTAATAGTTGCAGGTAAAGAGGTTGAAGGGTTTGTATCAGGGCTTGGTGTCTTCTTTTGCTGGCTCATTACCTTTGAGGCATTTGGTAGCAGTAATGTGTGGATATTTTTGGAGAGCATAAGGTGGTTTGTTTTTACTGAAGCCTCTCTATCTGATCTTGTGGTTGGAGTTTCTTCAAATGTTGGTGAGAAGGGCCTTTCTGCAGGAGCTCGCTGATGCTGTGACTCAAAAAGAAATTCTGTAAAAGGGTCATCATCAATGAATGTTGATTCTAAGCTATTAGCTGCTTTTTTCTGTTTAACTCTCCAGACTTCATTGTGTGGTGCATCCGAGGGATCTAATCCTTCTTCTTTTCGATGATCTGAACTGCAATTATGAGATAACCGAGCTCCAGATGAAGCTGAACTCATCCTTCTATCTGCAGGTTTAGTTTCAGTAGATGCCACCCATGCACACTTTCTCACCATAACAGCAGCTCCTCCATCACTTTTCTTGACTTCTTGTTTGTTTGACATTTTCTTCTTATTTTCACAACAGTCTTGCCTAAAGCTTCTTTCTAATTCTTGTAAAGAAACTCTTGAGTCTTCATCTTTGTTTCTAGAATAAATCTCACCTTCACTGGCACAGTAGTTTGGAGATGCTTCAGTTTGCATGAGAATTTCACCTCTGTAAGAAGGAATTTGGTTTGAATGCAAACTGACGTCTGTACCCGACGCATCTTCAAAGGATGCAGGGCTGGAAAATTGTCCAGAAATTGAAAGGTGAGAAAAGTGTTTGATAGAAGGTGGATATGTTGAAGATAATGGGAAATGGACAGATGAGGAAGCTGATGTGGGTATAAACCTCTGCAGCTGCTGATGATAACGTCTGAGGTGCCTCTTCCTCTCTATCTCATCAACCTTACACTGGAAACCACTCATGTTTCTATTATTTTCCACTTGTCTTTTTGATTCACTACATTCCGTTTCCAATCTTTTTGTATTTTTCAAACTGTGATGCATGCTCTCTTTCGTTATGTGGAAGAATCCAAATCCTCTTTCGGGAACAGCCAAGCAAGCTTTAGAGGCTTTGTCTTGTTTTTGCAAAGTAGTATTTTCTTGTTCTATCATTGACCTGGAACTTCTTCCACCCACACAGTGGATGTAATTGCTTTCATTGTGGTTATGTTTTACCCTCCTACTGTCTGCTTTGCTTTCTCCTGTACTTCTGGGACTCTTCTCATCCAAGCTCAGCCAACCTCTAACTGGTGTCATCTGTTCAAGTCCAAACTCTTTTCTGACCACTGCTTGCATTTCCTCTTCACATATGTCTTTCTCAGGTGTTGAACAGAAAAATCCGCCGCCTGGATGTATTGTTGCGGGGGTGTTAAAACCAAAATAGCTAGATTGTTTCCTTGGTTCTGTTTTTTTAGGGGTCCCATCACTGAAACAGCAGCTATTGGATAGATAATTTTTAGGGGAAAGCATCATTTTGTTGCCTCCTTTTCTTTTTAATCCTCCTTCTCCCCTCAGTTCCTTTACCCTAAAAAGAAATCAATTTTTATTACCAACTAATTTAGAAAAAAGTTAAAATTATTATTCAATGCCTCATTAAACATATCAAATATCTACCATTGCAATATTAATAAAATAATAATTTAAAAAAATTTAAGTGCCTTTCTGGACACCCAAGGACACTGTACAGTTTACAAAACAGCATCAATAAAACATAAAACCAGAATTAAAAGAACAATGAAATAAAACTAGAAACAGATCAAAGCAAGGCAAGGCAGAGCAAAGTGAATTAAATCAAATCTATCAACTGGACTAACTGTATGATTCCTTGAAAAGAAGAGTTTTAATACTGGATTTGAAAAGTGGGAAAGAGTCCGTATTACGTCAATCGAGGGGAGAGAATTACAAAGCTGGGGAGCAGAGCGACTGAAGGCTCTGCCTCCTATAGTAACGAGATGGGCAGGTGGAAGAACTAGGTAAAGAGAAGAAGAACAGTGGAGAGACCGAGAGGGAATGAAAATATGTAACAGGTCCGAGATGTAGGGTCAGGCCAGATTGTGAATTGATTTGAAAATCAAGAGGACAATTTTGAAAATAACCCTTTGTTTTATCGGAAGCCAGTGGACATGTCGAATGATAGGTGTTAAAGTATATGAAAACATAGTGGAGTTCTGGTGATAAGACGGGCTGCAGAATTTTGGAGGAGCTGCAGTTTCTGGAGGGATTTTTTTGGGCAAACCAAAAAGAAGAGAATTACAGTGGTCGATCCTGAAAGTAGCAAGACTATGAACAAGTATGGCATGGTGGGGGGAGTGAGAGAGGGACGGAGACGATAAATATTGCAGAGATGAAAGTAGGCAGAACGGGTGATGTTGTTAATGTGAGATTGAAAGGAGAGTGTGCTGTCGAGGATGACACCCAGACTCTTAACCTGAGGAGAAGGAAGGACAGTGGAGTCATTAATAGAAATGGAAAAGCTTTTAGATTTGGGAATGGTGGAAGTGGTACCGACCAAAAGGACTTTAGTTTTAGAACTGTTGAGTTGGAGAAAGTTGGAGGAGAACCAATAATGGATTTTTTGGAGACAGAGGGTAAGTGAGGAAGTGAAGAGGAGGGTTTAATGGAAATGTAGAGCTGGGTGTCATCCACATAGCAATGGAAAAGAATGTTATTCTTACAGAAAAGAGAACCAAGAGGGAGAATGTAGATGATGAAAAGAAGAGAGGGAAAGTGTTGGATCTGTGAGATTTAACCTGGATAAATTGGCTGCAGCCAGACAGATATAAGGAGAACCAGGAGAGCGGTGTGAGAGATGCCAATAGATTGAAGTCTGTGAATGAGAATGTTGTGGGAGATGGTATCAAAAAGCGGCAGTTAAATCAAGAAGGATGAGAATGGAAAGTAAACCGGAGTCAGAAGTTAAAAGATGATACAAACTCATTACAAACTCTATTACAAACTGACTCTTATTAAATACTTACCGATCTGCATATCTCAGTGTGTTGAGTGTGTGTTCAGCTGCTTTGTGACCAGGAGAAATGTTTGCAATCATACATGTCATTGAGTCGCCGATAAACGAGTCTTTTAAGACCTTGAATAAGAATAAAGTAGATTTGGAGAAATTTTAAGGAAATTTATGGGATGCAAAAAACCATTAAGTATGGTTTCCAGATTTACTTGTACAACAAATCACCATCTTACCAGGGTGAGTTTGCTTTGTCGAAAAGGTGTGTGTGATTCTTCTCTGTCAAGGGAACGAATACATTCTTTAAGCTGAAGAAAAAAAAGAAAAGAATATTAATATAATTTGATTCAAGTGGGACATTGAGTTTTGGAGGTTTTGTGAAAATCTCACAGCCAACAGACTCTGGTTGATCTCTGCTCCTTCTATACGACTCTGTCTGTTGGTTTTATTGGCATCTGATGCCCTTTCACTTCCTGCCAGGTCAACAAACCACATCCTGCACACACACACACAGACACACACAGTTTGGGTTTCAACATTTTGTCATCGCTCTGGAGACAAAGACAAAGCAGTCCGAAAACATGTGAAAGATAAGTGGGATTATTAACTGGACGTGCAGGAACGAGTGCAGACCTTCTTTTAGTCAAACTTGTGTGACTCTATATTAAGACCCATGTTTATGTCAAAGCTGTCTGATCTGTTCATTTCAGATTTTTATTATTTTTTGTAAAACTAAAAACCATAAAACTGTATATTTGAATTTTTGGCAGCGGTAAAATAAACTAATTTCTTTGTGCTTTTTTGTAATGATGGTCATTAATTACTTATTTATTTAACAGGTTTTACTGTTTATGACTGTAATTTACTGTTTCTCATGTAATTTAAGAATGTGTCATAAAATGAAAAGCCCAATACAAGTAAAAGTTTTATGCCTTTGACAAAATTTACAACCATTAGCTGTAATGACATTACATATAATATGGATAACTTTTTTAATCCATGTTCAGAAAAATCTCCAAAAAGTCTAAATTTTATCACTTAAAATTTCTTGTCCATTTGCTCCCCTTCATAAATCTAATGTTTTTGTCATACAAAAAAAAATCCTGCTGAAAAAAAAAAGCATAAAGATAAAACAAGCTGACAAAATATTTCAGGCCTCACCTTCCAGTTATCTGCTGATTTGGATGTCTGAGTTGAATCTGAAGCAAAGCATGGGAACGAGAGGAGAGTGGGTTTGCTCCACTCACCCCATGTGTTCGCTCTGCTGTACCTTGGGAAATCACCTGGTAAAATGGAACAAAAAAAAAACAGAGACAATGAAATAGTAGAAAAAAATCAGTCAGTGTTTGATAGACATTTAGAAAGTAGTCAGTTGTTTGTATTGTTGATTAACAAAAAAAAAAAAAATTAAAGTATTTAGAAATTGTCTGATGTTTCTGTCAGAATGTGGGCAAATTTATCCCAGATTAATTTTATGATAAATGCCGCATACAGGTATTTTATTTCTACATCTTTGTTCCACACAGTTTTTCTTGATTAAAATTTTAAAAAAAATCTAATTTCTGCTGCATTTAAATTGTATAAGTTTGTTTGAATGCTCAAAACTTTTTCTAACCTCCAGCAGTGAGTTGACAGAGTCGACCCGAACATCTCGCAACCTGGAAATGTGAACCACATTTTTTCCATCCTCCCTGGCAAATAGCCTTTAAATAAAAAAAGTACACATAGGTGAAGATTTTTAACTAGAAATGAAAGTGAAAATCCTAGTTATTATCACAATCATTGTAAATATTCCAACTATTTTGGTAAAAAAAAAACTTGAGAAAAAGAGTTGCCATATTAAGACATTTTATATGCACACCTTTTCCTGTGATCCAACAGGTCATACAGCTGACCGCAGTAGATTTCAAAGAAACTAACGTAAACCAGCAGTGATGAGAATTTGTTTGTTGTGAACAGATGAGCAAAAATGTCCCGAACGGCCAGAGTATACAACCCAGGTTTCCCTGGAGAACCCAGCATGGTGTGGGTCTTTCCTGCACCTGTCTGTCCGTATGCAAAGCAGGTGGCCTTCCCTCTGTGAATGTACACAATGCAAGTGCAGGATAGGTGAGTTGGAAACCAGAGATGCTGGGCTAAAATGTTTGCACTGAAACTAAATACCCCGCTTAAAACACAAACTTACCCCCTGAGCATGTGTTGCACCAGAGGAAAAGTTGCTTTTTGATACACATCTTCATTTGTGCTTTCCTCCCCAAAAACCTGATCAAAGTAGAATTTGTGCTGAAATGCAAAAGATATTATTAAAAAATGTTGATTCGGCACTGCAAAAATTGTATTCAAATCGAATAATTCAAAATTTTTATTTCTTATTGCACATTTACCTGTAGTTCGTATTGAGTGAGATCGACGGCTTCTTTGCTTTCATGAACAACCACACATTCTCCACCTGGAGTCGTCACTACATCCTTTTCTCCTCTCCTGCCTTCTGCATGGGTCAAAGGCTTTTTTCTCACACACACGGTAATCCGCTGTCCTCCCATTTTCTTGCTATGCATGAACACGAATATGCATAAATTATGAAAATTATATATATTCTATAGTCGTTATATCATCTGTAAAAGTGAAAAAACATGCATCTTACTTTTTGTTCTTTGGAGTGTGATTCAAACTCAGCGGCAGACCATAGTTGTAACCATTCGTTCTCTTTGCTTCATAAACAGGTACAGGCTTTGCAGCGTCTGTAGTGCATCTTTTTGGCCTGGGAAACTTTGTTTCTGTGTATTTAAATGGCCTATCAGAGAATGTCCTTTTCCGCACTGTTGCAGAATTTAAGTTTGGATTATTAATGGTAACACTGTTTTCTGGCAATTTAGTGTTCAAATTAAAGGATGAATTGTCTCGTTTAATGCTTTGCTTTTTGTTTTCTCTATTGTGAGACTGTGACTTTCTGCTGCATTCTGAAAAGATGTGAAAAGTATCTACATGATGAGCAAACAAACTCTGCTGAGGAACAACAGCAAGTTCATCACTAAAGTCAAGACGTCTTCGAATGTTTAAAGGTTTAGTAAAACTGGGTGCATTGAAGTGAGAAGCATCAGCTCCATTTTTATCCTGATAGTTGAGACTTTTGTAATTATTTGAACTGTTATCATCCACAGGAAAATAAGTCTTACCACCCTCATTGTATATCTTATCATCATTATTTGCATTATTTGGGTCGAGATCTTTCACCAATTGGATCAGACGAAAAAGGCGAGTTCTGTTTTCCACTGAGTGAATTCCTAAAAGGTGACAGTCATCCAGGCTTATTCCTCTAAGGTGGTCTGCTTGACAAACACCAATGGAGGTAAAGCTATAGATAAGACAAAATTAGGACAAATTTTTAGAGGTGAAGAATTGGCTTGAAGACTAATTTAAGTTACCTTTCATAGTAGTGCTCTAATCCAACAGCTTTCAGGCAATCAAACAGGGAAAAGGCCATCTTCTCTTCTACTTTTGGTCCCTTTCTTTACCCCACCTGCCCCAGAGAGGTGGGTATGTCACTTCAGTATCTCCATCAGTTGATTAAAAAAAGGGCTACGACAAAAAGAACATAAATATTAAGATCTGGAAAATCCAACTAAAGAGTAAAAACTTACAAGCTTTCTCACCAACACCACAAAGGAATATGCCCTGCCTGATGAGTCCGGTCAAAAGAACATGAGCCAATGGCTGCCTACTGTACTTTTACTATCCCGGATTCTGTTGATGGTAAGCAAAGAGGACACTGGAGTGATGCTGAAATCTGACACTAGAGCAGATGAAGCCATGGCAGTCGTCACACATTTCTCTACAGTGTTAAATATAAATATAGCAAAAACAGCCGAGCAACTGTTGACTTCTACAGTAGAATTTCAAGCAGCTGCAATGGTTTTGCTATATTGGCATGATCTAGATCATGTCAATGATCTAGACTGTTCCACCATGTATAACAACCTCACAGGTCATTCCTCCTGATTCAGACACAGTTTATACAGCAATAATACAGCAATGATTAGCTTTTAAATAAACAAGATCATGTCACTTAAGCTGGAACTGAAAACCCTTTATATAAACTATTCTAACAGGAAGACTGACTCCAGAATTTTCAGCTGCAAAACAGGAATGGGAGGGCATGTTCTACTAACCAAAGGTATTAATCTTTCAATAGATTGCAAACTTGGGTGGCATTTCCGTAAACAAAATGTGTCTCCATGACAACGAACAAAATTCAAAAGTCCATAGAAGCAAATAGGGTTTTAAAAAAAGGAGAGATGTTGCCAGAAATAAAGGGCAAATTAAATAGACGATCTGTCCACCAAATAACGCTCAGTTCAGCATTGTTCTGAGAGATAATCCTACAAAGAGATTAAAGCCCACCAGAAAATCCATCAGACAGACTGGCCTGCCCTAATACACTATCTACTGGTTTTATTGGAAACTAGACAAAGGCATGGGCTATTGTTGTTTGGATTTTCATACAAATCTTCAAATATGCCCTCGTAATGGTGCAATCAAACTGAGTTTAAAAGTTTTTTTTTTTTTTTTTTTAAGAATTGCCTTTAAGAAAAAAAAATTAATTAATTAAAGAAGTTTTAAAATCAATTTTAAAAGCTATAGATAATAATACACATTTTCTGTTGCTAAAAAGAGAAGCATTTTGTAAATTATTCATTAAAAAATATTTTAAATGTCTTAAAATGCATGCGTATTTTTCTTAACTGACGAATGAATGCTATTTTAAAACAATTACTGACATTTATGAATAAAATTTGTGTGGGGAGGAACGTTTCTTTTCGGTTCCGTTTCTTTTCGGTTTCAGTGGTGAAGAATTTAAATGTAACACATAACATTGAATTATGCATTTGTGTTGGATTTTCGTGTCCTAATAATGCTTTTAATCTGTTTTATTAAGATGTCGTGTAATCAAATAGACTATTGTAAATAATTTAAACAAAAAGCCTTGATAAACGTAGGAAAGGTAAAGGATTCATTTTCAAGCAAAACTAAAAGTTAACATGATCTAAAAACAAGGGACTTCTTTTTAAATATTTGTGATGGAAATATCTTTTCATTCATAATTTTGTTGAGATAAGAGTAATCCAAACAATTACAACAAGTAATTGGGTTATAAAAGCTTAATACTCCATATATTACTTTATTACACATTTTATATGTTAATTATCTTCTGATTTGCAACTATCTTCACTATTATGATAGATGTACAGCGGTTTCCAGGAGCTGCTTGTTATTAGTACGTGTCATTTAAAAATCAAAAGTTGTTTTTTTTTTTATTTGTCTCTCTTTTTGAACCAGTAAGTCAGGTCCAAGATATCCTCATCATGTCCTCTGAGGAAGTGATTACTCAGACATCATCAGATTCATTGTGCCCTCCTCCTTCATCCATTCCTACCTTGCACTTCATTGGGAAGAAGGAGGACATTGTTAAGGCTGGACGGGTGACTAAACTAGTGAATGGCTGCAGAGATGTTCTGGTCTTGTATCATCAAGGGGAGCTTCATGCAATGGACACACGCTGCTATCGTAAGCTCTTGATTGTGTAGTCGTTGATGTCGTTGACATTTCCTCTGTAATTTTTCTCACTTTTAAAAAACTACAGTGATCATACAATGTGTTTTCATTCTCTCTCCATAGATTCAGGAGGTGCTTTGCAGTTTGGTGAGATTGAGGTGAGTATAATTACTGAAAAGTGTTCCCTTCCGTTGTCTTCTGCTTATTTTGGGCCAGGTATGAGGGGCAACAGCCTCAGATGAGAAACCCATGCTTCTCTCACAGTGACTGCATCCTGCAGGTTACCCTGGAGGATACCTAGGTGTTCCCCAGCCAGCAGTGAGGCATAGTCTCTCCAGCTGGGCCTCCACATGGTGGGACGTGCCTGAAACACATCACCAGTGAGGCATTAAGGAGGCATCTAAACCAGATGTCTGGCTTCTCTTGACCTGGAGGAGCATCAGCTCAACTCTGAGCTCCTCTCGCACGGCAGAGCTCCTCACTCTATCACTGAGTGAGAGCCCAGCCATCCTGCGGATCCTTTCAGCCGCTTGTCTCTGCAATCTTGTTCTTTCGGTCACCACCCACAGCTGGTGAGGGTAGGAAAGTAGATCAACTTGTAAATTGAGAGCTTTGCTTTTCAGCTCAGGTCTTTCTTCATCATGACATACCGATATAGCATCCCGATTACTGTAGTTGCCACACCGATCCTTCTGTTGATCTCCCGCTCCATCTTTCCCCCACACGTAAACAAGACCCTGATATACTTAAACTTCTTCACTTCGGGCAGGACCCTGACCGGCAGGGTTTTCCGGGGAAAAAAAAAGAAGTGTAACACACAAATTTTCCTCATGTATGATCAATAAAGTACTTCTGATTTTTATTTTTTAATAAATAACACAATAAGAGACAGTTTGTACAGAAATTTAGAAGAGAACCAAAACATGTTCTTTAAACAATTCTATTTCAGGACCAGCTCCCATGTTTTTAACATCCAACTTCTTTTGTCACCATCAGGAGTTTAATGGACGCCTGTGCATTGTCTGTCCGTGGCACAAGTACAAGATCACACTAGCAGAAGGTGAAGGCCTTTACCAAGCTGTGGATAATCCTACAGTCAAACCACTGAGGACTCGATGGTGTTCAAAGGGTGTTAAACAAAGAATTCATAAAGTTACTGAAAACAACGGGAATGTGTACGTAGCTCTGAATGACTCTAGTGAGGCCATTGAGTCAGATGTCTACCAAACAGAGAAGTACAGGACGGATTTAGTCAAAACACAGCAAAAGGTAAAATAAATTATTAGGTAGTTAACTCGTGTTTGATTCCGCAACCGGAAATAACTGCCTCAGGGAGCTTTCACGAAGCAACTTTTTTCTCTGAGAAAAGCTGATTAACTTAGAACTTGCAGGTTCGGCAACAGGTTTGTTTATTCGATGGTCACTTCATTTGTTCACCAGTGGAGTTGTCGTTGAAGGCCTTCATTAATGTCTTATTTTCTAAACTTTTTATACAAATTTGTATATCATACATATCGACCAACGACAAAAGGTGGGAAAGCAGGTAGAGGACTGATAGATATTATACTTTTTTTATTTATTCATAATGAAAGTGTAAAAGTGTGTTTGAATTGATAATCTATAAGATCTTTTAAGTGTTAATTTGCAATTAGTTTGCAATCACTACATAATTTTCCCATAGAAGCAGGTTCTTTTCTTATGAGAAAATAGGTTTGTTTGTTTTTTTTGTTTCTTTACATGTTTCTCCTTTTGACTGAAACATTGTAAAGTAGAACGTCTTAAAACCTCACAAGCTGGTCATGGAAACTACGTAATAAAATCATGTTGGGTAAAGATATAGATTATCTGCTTGATTTGGGGAATTAAATAAGAAATTTCTTATTAAATACATTTTTCAAATTTGGTTTGTTTGTGATTTTTTCAATGTGAGCTTACGGCAGACTTGTGAGCTGTCCAAACAGTTCTGCCTGCTGACTGTCTGGAAAAGCATCTGACATCCGCAACCCACTAAAAGATCAAGTGGTTTTAAAAAAAAACAAATGTCTGCTGACTATTCATCTGGTTTTATTACCTCAAGTCACTTTGTACTACCTTTCTGGGCATTCTATCTGTACTGCTTGTTAATAGATTTTAAAATATATAATTTGTTTTATTTCTTACTTTACTTACTTACTTTACATACTTTTCTTACTTTCACGTTATTTCTTTTATTTGATATTATTTCTTATGTTTGTATATATACTCACTATTTCTTTCATGATTACAGTGCTGCTGCTGCTGCTGCTGTAACACAAATTTCCTACATATAGGATCAATAAAGAACTTCTGATTATACGTCCCTGATGCCTGCATCTGTGTCTCGTCTTCCTAGAATCTATCTCTGGTGTCAGATCATCTGTTTTGCTCTCTTGCTGCAGCCATGATGGTGTCCCTCCATGTCTGAATTTTTTATTTCTATAAAATTTATTCTCACCCCATTGTACTTTTTTTTTTTTTTGCTTTTGCTATAATTGTTTAAATACCTTTAATTTTAATACAGCAATTTCTAAAATGCAGATTGTATTTATTTGCAGCGCTACAAAAACACGTGGGTCAGTATTGTCGTACATCAGAATAGTCGCTAGGTGGCAGCACTACCACCACAAAGAAGTGAGACCAATGGGCGCCTGATGATGACGCACAAACTGAGTTCTTTGCCATAGACGCAATAGATTACATCTGTTTGGCTTTTATTACTTGAATAAAACTAAATTAATGTTTTATTAAACAGTAATTTGAAACATTTAAATAATTCTGTATTGTATAGGCTGGGGATTGAGGCAGACGGATAAAACAAAACAAATTTTGGACTAGAACTTTCTACAATGGCACAAGGTCTGTAATTTAATTCCTCAGTTTGGGCAAAAATAAATCCATTATTTTTATTTATATAGATGATGTTTGTAATTTAAAATATAATTTTGAATGTTTCCTGTAGATGAAGACATTAATCTACTGGTTATTGTTATTGATGTGAATCCAATCTGGTGGGGTCAACAAGCTCAACGCCAGCCAGAGGTATGTGTTTAATATTCAATACAGAGTCACAGTTTTTAGAGCTTTTAGATGTGTCTGACTGAAATATTTAAATAGTGCCTCTGGAAATAAATCAGGCTAAAAGATGTACATTACTTAAGTTACTAACCTTTAAGTACAAGTTTGATTAGATCTCTTTTTTTTCTCCAGTTCACCTTATCGAAGTGTTTGGATGCTGTCATGGTGATGGGTAACTCCCACATGGCCATGACCAGGACTAATAAACTGGCTGTCATAGCCAGTCACTGTAAAGACAGGTAAATCCTTCAATTATTTACCATGTAAAGTACTTTAATCTCCTTATTGTACAGTAGATTAGAAAGGTGTGCTGTAGGTGTGACAGAGGAGTTCAGAGTGGAGGTGGGACTGCATCAGGAATCTGCTTGGAGTCCTTTGTTGTTTGCTATGGTGATGAACAGGCTGGCAGATGAGGTTATAAAAGAATCTCCATGGACAATGATGTTTGCAGATGACATTGTGATCTGTAGTGAAAGGAGGGAAGAGGTGGAGAAAAAGCTGGAGAGGTGGAGGTTTGCACCAGAAAGAAGAGGAACGAAGATTGGCCAGAGTGCATGTGTGTGAATGGGGAGTGAGGTTACAGGAAGAAGAGATAAAGAAGGTGGAGGATTTTATGATCAACAGTCCAGAGCAATGGATAGTGTGGAAAAGATATGAAGAAGCGTGTGCAGGCAGGCTGGAATGGGTAGAGAAAAGTATCAGCTGTGATGTGTGATAGAAGAGTTTCAGCTAAAATAAAAGGGAAAGTGTTCAAAACTGTGGTGAGACCGGCCATGCTATTTGGTCTAGAGACAGTGTCACTGAGATAGCAGTTCTATGTATGTTTTTTTTTCCTTATTCACTGGTTGTATTTTCATCTTTCCTACATAGTCACTTCTTATACCCCGGACAGAACCTTGGCAGTGGTGAGGGCAGTGGCGACGATGTGTCCACCAACAGGGATGGAAAATACGAACTTCTTTCAGTTGCCAACAACATTATTGCAGAAGAGATCAGAAATCTTATGTCAAACTGTGTGTACACATTTTTCTTATTTAAATGAGTGTAAATCATGTGAAAAAAAAATAATTGACACTTTTTTTTTTCTTGTCTTTCTAGATGAAGTGTCTGGAAATTTGACTGATACCCTGCTGGCTGGATCGCTGGCCAAAGCTCTCTGTTGTATCCTTTCTATTGACACTAGCCTACATATTAGTTTTTAGAAGTTCCTTTCCGTTCATCTTCCGCTTATCAAGGGCCAGGTGAAGGGGAGCAACAGCTTCAGACGGGAAACCCAGGCTTCTCTCATCCTTGCTGCATCCTCCAGCTCACCTGGGAGAATCCTTGGTTGTTTCTCAGCCATCTGGGAGATATAGTCTCTCCAGCAGGCTTGGGGTCTGGCCCTGAGTCTCCTCCAGGTGGGACGTCCACGAAACAACTAACCAGCGAGGCATTCTGGAGGCATCCTAACCAGATGTCCTAACCACCCCATCTGGCTTCTCTCAACCCGAAGTGGCAACAGCTCTACTCCGAGCTCCTCCCGGATGGCAGAGCTCCTCACACTACCTCTGAGTGAGAGCCCAGCCACCCTGTGGAGGAAGCTCATTTCAGCTGCTTATATCTGTGATCTTATTCTTTCGGTCACCACCCACAGCTGGTAATCATAGGTCGTAACGTAGATCGACTGGTAAATCGAGAGTGTTTAGAATTTCATTTACTTTAAAGACACATTTTCTATAGACTGAACCCCCTTTCTTGGTAAGTTTTCACAAATATACACGACTCTTTCACATCCTTCAGGCCGAAATGTCAAGCCAATTTTTCTTAAGCCTTCTCCAGACATTCACAGGATCTCTAAAGAGTTGGAGGGTGTGTTATTTTTATGTGTTTAAATAAATGGTACCTGTTTGTTTTAAACACTCTAAAATGTAGATTGTGCTTTTTTTCAGTTGGACAAGAGATGAAGTCAAGAATTTTGGTAAGTTTTAAACAACTTTTGAGGGGAATGTTTTATATGACTTTAAACTGATTTGGCGAATTGATTACCAGGTTGTTAAAGCAGCAGATGACTGTGCTCTCCAGTACATGAACTTCATGAATGTCATCTTTGCAGCTCAAAAGCAGGTAAATAAAATAAAAAAATTCTTTTTACTTAATACTTTTAATTATTTATTTCTTTCCAAATCTTTTAATGTCTTTAATCAGAGCACCCTGATTGATGCCTGTGTGTTGGATTCAGACTCTGGGCTCCTCCAACAGGTACATTTTTCAACTTAAATACAATTAAAGACAAAAATTGAAAGCTGTATAATACATACAAGAGGACATTTGATTATAAAACCATTCAAATATTCTCAGAAGGGATACTTGTGTCTTTAGGCCTGCGATATAACTGGAGGTTTATACCTGAAAATACCTCAGAAAGTAGCCCTGGCACAGTATCTTTTGGTAAGTGGCTTACAGATCAACATCTCTAAAGTCATGGCTGTTGTTCAGTAATGTTTCTTCGGTGTGTTGTGGACAGTGGGTGTTCTTGCCTGATTCAGAGCAGCGTTCACAGCTGACGCTGCCACCACCTGCACATGTGGACTACAGAGCTGCATGCTTCTGCCACAGGAATCTGATTGAAATCGGTTACGTGTGCTCAGTCTGTCTGTCGAGTGAGTAAAACATGATCTCTGAATTATGGCTCACAAGTACTAAGTATCACGTGAAATTAATTTCTCTTCTTGTTTTTCAGTATTTTGTATATTTAGCCCCATTTGCACAACTTGCGAGTAAGTTTGATTTTTTGTTTTTGAAATGCTCGACCTTTTTAAATATTTTCTTTCGTTTACTGCTATAAATGCATTTTTTTTTCCAGGACTGCCTTTAAAATCCAGTTACCACAGATGGTGAAGCCCAAAAAGAAGAAACTTAAAATGCCTATGTAATTTTTTATGTTGTAGATATAATTTTCTTGTTGCTCTTCATAAAATAAAACTGTTCTATTTGTATACATTTGTAACAACTTGATTTGCTGATACAATGAGATATTGCAACCGTCTTTACCTATAATTTAAAAAAAAAAATAATTGTAGTTGCCAAAAGAATTTGCCAGATTACAATACGATTGCCTTGGGTGACCCTACCAAGGGCATTAAGCCCGAGACAACATAGCTCCTAGGATCGTTGGGGCACGCAAGCCCCTCCAACACGATAAGGTGGTGGCTCAAATCCGAGACTATGGTCCTTGCCCAGAAAAGGGTGGAATGCTTCCTGCAGGTCATGGACAGGGTCCTGCCCCAAGTGGAGGAGTTTAAGTATCTCTGGGTCTTGCTCATGAGTCAGGGAAGGATGGTTCGGGAGATAGACAGATGGATCGGTGCGGCGTCAGCGATAACTAGGACACTGCATTGGTCCGTCGAGGTAAAGAAAGAGCTATGCCGGAAAGCAAAGCTCTTGATCTACAAGTCAATCTACGTTCCCACACTCACCTATGAGCTAATGAAATCGCGGATACAAGCAGCTGAAATGAGCTTGCTACGCAGGGTGGCTGGATTCTCACTCAGAGATCGGGTGAGAAGCTCTGCCATCCAGGAAGAGCTCGGAGTAGAGCCGCTCCTCCTCCAGGTCAAGAGAAGCCAGATGGGGTGGTTCAGGTATCTGGTCAGGATGCCCCCCAGCCAGACCCCGGACCCGCTGGAGAGACTTTGTTTCACAGCTGGCCGGGGAACAACTCGGGTGAGCAGGAGGATGCAGCCGGGGTGAGAGAAGCCTGGGCTTCCCGTCTGAGGCTGTTGTCCCGGAGACCCAGCATCGGATAAGTGGAAGACGATGGAATGGAACTTAAATTTATGTGCCAGCGAATTACTGAAACATGAAAGACTAATTCGGTTCACTTTCACCACTTCTTTTAATTACCTTAGATGACTGAAAGATAACTTACCCACAAATCCTGGCAAAAAATCCCACTGCTTTCAAATGAAAACAATTATGTATGCATCTAGATTAAAACAAACTTCAGTAAAATTCACTCAGATAATCCACGTTTTAAACAATTTCAAGTGTTAATCAAAATGAGTAATGTTTATCACATAATCAGCTACGCATTTTTCTCTTTTCATTAAATCACAATCTTCAAAATTCATCCTATAAGAAAACATGTTAAGTGTCTTCAATTAGCAAAAAAAAAAAAGAAACAATTTTTTGCAGAATGTACACAGTTGAAAACGAAAATGATGCTGAAAAAAAGTTGTGGATTATCGCCGGAGAGGAACAATGTTGCATCTGTGAACAAAAAAAAAGAAATTTGAATATAAAGCAGCACAATTACGACAATAATAAATCATACACATTCAGTCTTGTTAACACAAAACTCATGAAGCAGTTTTTATGTTCTCAAAAGTTTTGTTTACTCAAATTATTTATCTAAAAGTGATTATGATGGATTGGTTTATACCAGGGGTGGGCAAAATTTATAACTTGCGGGCCACATTGAGTTCCAACATTTGACAAGCGGGCCGAAACAGGAGGAGATGGATGGTATGCTTTTGTAACCGCTAGATTAGACCGATAGAATGGCACGCTAGATTTTAACCAAGCGCGTTAAATGTTACATCACGAGCGTTAAATTTCAAATCTAGCAGCACTAAGTCTGAAATCTAGTGCAAAAGCGCTTAAAAATGTGCATTTAGCAGCGCTAGGTTTGAAATCTAAGCGCTTGATGTAACATTTTGCTTGTTTTAACATCTAACACGCTTGTTTACGTGCGTGTATTACGTGCTTGCCATATCTGTGCACACTTTTTTGACAGCGTTCGCATCACGGAAACACACACATTAGAGCAGTGTTGTCTATTTGGCACCATCTAGTGAGGAAACATCAGAATTGCAGGGGAAATGAAACATAAACAATCAGAGTTTTATTTATTTTTTTAAATTTTATGTTTGGCAGGCCGGATTATAACGTTTAACGGGCCGGATGTGGCCCGCAGGCCGTAGTTTGCCCATGCCTGGTTTATACACTCACCCCAGCAGACCTCTTCCTGACCAACGTTGCGGCGTGAGGCACAACTGGACTTTCTGACCAGCCCTGATCACAGACACAGAAAAAGATCTCTGTTGGAAAAAAACAAGAAAAATTTTACACTATTTAAAACATATCGATGGAAGCAAAGAAAGACTCAAATACGATAAAATTAAAAGGGTTTCGACTTAGCATCATTCAAAACATTCAAAGAAAACAGTTGAATACTCTTCCACATAAGATTAAACTTACTCCCTCGTTATTTTGCACGACTGAAGCAAAATTTTGCATGTTCTGGAAGTTTCCTGGATTGATCGAGCCGAACATAATGATTTCATCGCCAACTCTGAGACCCTTTGAAATAAACAGGCAATACCCAATGAGAAAAATAGAGTGTATTATTTGTAAAAAAGACAGTTTCTATCTCTCACAGCAGCATTGGCAGGCGAGCCATGGGTTACTTCATCCACTCTGGCAAAGGGAGAAGGCAAGCTGAACTCCTGCTGCTCCATCACCTCCATCTGAGCCTCTACTTCATCCTGTTCTCTTTTGGCTTTCTCCCGTGCATGCAGCTTGTGTAGTGACTCCTCTATCTGTGCCATGATGGCTTTGTGATCATTTTGCAGGCCTAGAAGACACAAGATAGGCTTCGATATAAAACACAGATGGCTGGAGATTTCTAAAAGTACTTATAAATGTATAAAAAGATTTAAAACTTGGCTGCACAGCAAGAAGGCCAGGGGTTCGAATCCTGCAGTGGGGGTGAGGCTTGCATCACTGGTCTTTCAATGTGGAGTTTGCATGCATGGGTTTTCTCCCACTCTCCAAAAACATAACATTAGAGGCATGGTGCAACATACACACACATACACACTAAACCATCCGCCCACACACTCTTTCCTGGGGTGAATTTTGTAGCAGCGAACCAATCTAACATGCATGTTTTTGAAGGGTGGAAGGAAACTGGAGTACCCCGAGAAAACATGCAAACTCCACACAGTAAGATTAGTGTTTCAATTCTCGTACCCACCCGGGACTTGAACAATGACCTTCTTGCTGCAAGGCCACAAAACCACGATGCAGACAGCTTCAATTATAACAATAATACATAAAAATAAAACATTTCACTCGTGAAAACTTGTATAATTTGTAAATAGAATCAAACTTTCTCTCTTCTTACCAATGCAAAAAGTAAAGCCTGTCCTGTCGTTTTTTTTTCTGCATATTTTTTGACAGATGTGAACATCTGTCCTGCCTTGAGCTACTCAAAATAATTTAGTTCTTTCATTTTTTTTTAAAGTGAAAAGGAAATTGAAAGTAAATCAGTCATCAGATCTCTTTTTTAAGCTGTTGATTGCTGATAAATAAAAAGTTTTACTGCAAAAAAAGTTTATTTTTATTTGCTAACTTGGCTGGTTTGGTTTTGACCAGCAGGTCTGAAACCAGTGACGTACCATCAGCCCTTATGAAAGTTTCAAAAAGATCCACATGTTAATCTGGGGTTATTGATTCATAAAAACATTAGTTATTAGAATGATTTGTGATGTTAATATATTTTTTAAAAGTTTAACTACTTTCAGCTCCACACGTGTAAAGTTATGATGTAAACAAAAAGTGTCCGTGAGTCAGAAAGACCAGATCCATTCATCTCTTACATGAAATATTATGTCTTGCTGTCCTGATTTGGTGGTGGTTAAGATCTGTACGTGGGTAACCCTCTGGATCAACCAGAGGACCTGCAACTCCAACACCTTGCTGTGAACAAGACAAATAAAATCATCTGGAGCAGAGTGAGGAGGATTTTATTTTTAGCTGCATTTTGAAAACTTACGTCCTCCAAAACGTCATAATATGCTTTAATCTGCTCTTCAATTTCCTCCTTCTTTCGGATGAGACTTTTAACCTCGTCCATGGATACTTCTGAAACCTCAGAGGTGCTTTCCTCAGCCATCTTCATGGCTACGGAGAATGCGCAGAACGAACTTCCGGTTGGATGGTTTGGGCTTTTCTTTTTTTTTTTTGGTTCTTGCTTGATTACGCAAAACGGTGTTTTACTGACCCCTGGAGGCTGATGTCAGCATTTTTTTTCTATTTTTATCACCAACAACCAAAACAAGTCAGTTTTTTAAAAATCGAATTCACTTCGTCTGTCAATACTTCTGATGGAGTAAAGATGTTTTCTATTTTAGAACTCCTTAGATGTTTTTTTTACAGGAAAATATACCAAAATTTAATTTAAAAATAACCTAAAAATGCCTCCTTCCAATCATGATTTGAATAATCAGTACAAGTGAGTTAAAAAACTTCACAATGACATTTTTAAAAGGTCATTTTCTAGGGTCGTGGCTTCAAACTCATGTTGCCTTGAAGGCCTGGAGCTGATGATCTCAGTAAACTAGACAAGAAACAAAATCCCTTTTCTCAAGATCAGAATTTTCCTCTTTTTGTTGCCTGATTACATGTCAAGACGGATTTCCAGTAGATCTTTACTCAGTTCTGATTACATATGATTATGCTATATCAGATAAACATCAAACTGAAAGTGAGAATAATGTTCTGCATGATATTAATTTTAATTGTAAAATTAAATTGTGTTTTTTGCAGAGAATCACATCTAACCAAGTATTAAAAGTTTATGAAGATAATGAGATGATCAAAGAAAACAGTCAAACTGATGATGTTTCAGATCTCACTCTGATTGCACAAGCACACATAAAAAGTATGCATTTTTCTTTTCCAACACACATTTCCTTTGAAACACTGGTCTTTCTCTGTGGAGTTTGCATGTTCTACCCGTGAATGTTTGGGCTTCTTCCAGGTACTCCGGTTTCCTCCTATCCTCCAAAAACATGCATGTTAGGCTGATTGGCTGCTATGAAATTGCCCCTAAGAATGAGTGTGTGTGGCCCCTCAACAGACTGGCGACTTGTTCAGGGTGTACCCTGCCTCTCACCTGAAATATACCGGGATTAAAACCGACAGCCCCCGAAACTCAGTTAGTGATAAGTGATTCAGAAGATAAAACTTTCCTGCTAACAATACAATGAAATATGAAGGAAAAACTCGCCTGTGATTCTTGAATTCTGTAGCAATGCAAACCTTTTCTGACAATTATAAGCTAAGATCAATAATACCAAAATTAAATGACAAATTTGATCTCAATCTGAATATGTTGCAAGAAAATGCAGATTATTTTCTGTTTTGTTTTTTTTTTTTTTTCTTGTTGCAGTTGCATGATGATTATATTGATAGGAATTTAATTTCTTCTTTGCAACAACAATAAAGCTTCTTCTCTTGGTCAGTTTAGTCTGACAATCCTCTTATGTTCATCTTTGTTTTGTTTGGTGCAAAGCCCATTGAGACAACTGTGTTGTGACATTAGGCTATTCAAATGAAATTTAATCAAATCAAAGAATATTTGTTTCTAGTTACCAGCCTCCCTTTCATTCCTCAGACTTCTGTAACAACTTGTGAGCCCTGCCTTTCCAGAAATACTAACATAGCTAGACTTGTAAAGTGACTTAATGATGAGTAACTTGAGGCGTAAAGCGTTCAAAGTTTGAGCAACAAGTGGTTAAAACCTGAAAGGCCGCCTCTCTGCTGATGGGAAATCTGGAGCCGCCGAAACCAATTGTGCAAAGAAGAGAATTATATAACTTATTAGACAACGTTCAACGACCAGCAAAACACCACAAAAATTATTCTTGATCATGTCAATCATCTTTAATATATTAGTAGATTCCATTTTAATCAAAACACTTATTTTCTTCGTAAACCGTCAACAGTCATAAACAACTTTTTTTGTACAGTTATAAATGGAAAGTGTTATAAATTGCGTTGTAACAAAAGGTGAAAGTGACATCATTTTAAGCCCCTACACCTTCAGTTGTAGTGGTCAAAAGCTATTTCACATTTTTTTTTCTTGGTCCACAATAATTCTAAAAGATGAGGCACTATATGGTAGATTAAAGAGACACGTGTCATCTAATTTCAGAGAGGTGTGCTTCCTGAGAACTTTATATTTCTTCCGATTACTCTTGGTACTAAATTGGAATGTCATTTTAATGTCCTTCATTTTCACACACGAGTGCAAATCATTTCTTGGGAGGTCACTAAATTTTTCCATATTTTTAATGATTTCATAGAACATTTTCCTTCATTCTTGGATGGCTAAAGTCCTTCCTTGTCAGGAGTCGGTCCTTGTGCAAATGTGTAAATAGAATAAAAATCAATGACCTGTGTGTTAATATAGAGTACCACATTTAAAATCTCTATCATCCTAACAGTCTGTATCGTTCAGAGCAGGTTGCTGATGATTAAGAGAATCTTCTGTTTTCTCTGTATCGTCACCTTGTTGAGGTGCATCGTGAGCAGAAGGTAAAACCACACACGAGACCTCAGCTTGTGCCGTTATTTCCTTCTCTACCTGAGCATACTGACTTGTTTCTTTATCCAGCTGTGAATTAACTACTTTTACCCACTGCTCCAACTGGGCACTGAGAGCATCCACACCCTGGTGAAGCTTCTCTTGTCTGCCTTTGAGCTCTTCCAGAAGGTTCTGGGTGTCGTTGGCAACTTGCTGTCTCTTTGTTAGCACGCCTGGAGCGCGCTGACCCTGCATGTAACCCGCGAACTCCTCAGGACTCAGATTGAGTGCTGGTCCGTCCAGCTTTTCAATAAAAGCCACTGCACAAGACTAAATCAGGTGACAAGTTAGTTTTCAAGAAACACACAATTGTTGGAATCTGAAAAACCTAACACTTTACTTACCAGGTTTGTGAAGTAGTAGCCGCTCTCGCCTGCCATCAGGCTGTGGGGGAGCCCGAAACGGATCACGTACTGCATGTTGGAGTGAAGCCGAGGTGGATTGGCCTTGAGAACTACGTGAATGAGGGCTGAAAGGAAATCATCGGCATTGGCTGGTACGCTGCTGGAGGTAGAGAGCGCTTCAAAGATGTGCTGGCTGCATTTAGACACACAGGCAAGCTTGTCTTGTGGAGCTCGTTTGGCATCCATCTCAATTATGGCTAGTGAGAAAAAATATATTCATCACATTTACTATCTGTGTGATCAACTTAGATAGAATGAAAAGACATTCTGTGTGTTTTATTTAACATCACAAAGAGCTGCTGTTTTGTCCACACTTATTAAAATCAGCCTTTCAGCACTTTCCAGTTAAGTTTGTATATTCTTTCTAAACAGTCATTTATATCACCTGTTATAGCTGGCATGAAGGGATCACCCGTGACTGGAGTCGTTCCATCTGGAAAAGGCACACCCAGCATTTGTGGAGTGACCCAGTTGAAAGATCTGCAAGGCAAGGCAAGACATGGAGAGAAATAAGCCTGCTGGGTTGAGCAATATTCATAGAACATATACATAAATTGGGATTGTCCTAATCTGATTTTTTGGGTCTAATGACTGAGAAATTGTTATTATATGTTAAGTTTCCTCTACATCCTGATGAAGTTCTTTTAAAAAAGATTTTTTATTGCCCATTAATTGAGATGTGCTTCTTCACATATAAACATAAAATTAAAAAAATGCTTGCAGGGAGGTGACTCAATACTTAAACCTCCTTTTCTCTAACGTGGACAACAGGGACACTTTCCGTTTATGTCATATTTTGTTAAAAGTTGCTGGTGTTCATTAAATTAAAAAAATTCTAATACTAGATCAGGGTTTATAGTGTTTGTTGACTGATTTTTTTTTAAAGTCACATCTTTTCGATCCGCTGTCTTCAGCTTATCTGGGACCAGGAACAACAGGCTCAGATGGCAAGCCTAGGCTTCTATCACCCCGGCTGCATCCTCCAGCCCACCCAGGCGGAACCCGAGGAGTTCCTTGTCCGGCTGAGAGACACAATCTCTCCAGCAGGTCCCGGGCCTACCACTGGGATTCTTCTGAATGGGAAGTGCCTGAAATACCTCACTAGCAAGGTGCTTGGGAGGCATCTAAACCAGATGCCTAAACCACTCCATCTAGCTTCTCTCGACCCCGAGGAGCAACGGCTTTACTCCGAGCTACTCCCGGATGGCAGAGCTTCCCACTCTGAGTGAGACCCCAGCCACCCTGTTGATGAACTTCATTTAGGTTGCTTGTATCTGCAATCTTATCTGTTAAAAGCCCACGCCTGTTGGCCGGGCTTTTACGCAAGGGACCCGGTCATGCTCAGCTCAAACAGGGGATATGGGCCACCCTTCCAGTGGACTCACCACCTGCAGGAAGGGCCATAGGGGTCGGGTGAAGGAGGAGATAGGTGGCAGCTGACGACGGGGACCCTGGCGGTCAGACCCTTGGCTGCATAAGCTAGTTCTAAGTCTAATTTTAGTTTTACAGGATGGTACTGATTTTGTTTCTTAGCATCTTGTAAAAGTGTAACGGTTAGCTTGCTTTGGTCATCTGTGTACGGATGTCCCACAAGCTAGTTTCAACTGTGACACAAGCGACTTGAATAAAGATTAAAATGACCGTATCCGTCTTTGGAGAACCAGGTCCTTCTGTTCATCATCACAGCTGTCATGGCAGAACACCCATTTGTGCAGCCGCGTCATTATCAGCTTCTCCACATGTTCCATTATCTGAGTGACCTGGTCCTCAGGAAAACCTGGCAAGAAAAGAAAAATATCTGTAAGATTTATAATAAGCAGACTAGAATGTGCTGAATTGATATGTTCTCACTTCTAAAATGTTCAGCAAAAGACTGGTAAAAGTCCTGGACAAGGTCTGACTGTTTCTGTACCGGCAGATCCTGAAACGATGACGCAGATTGACCATCAAGATTTAACATTTAAGAGAAAAGTAGGTTAAAGTTTTATTTAGATAATTACATGGTAAGCCTCCATTGTGTTGAGAAAGGCCGTGCAGCGGGACTGTAAGCGCTGAGATGAAGGACTGCGTAGTGTCTTCAGGAAACCAGTAAAGTCTCCAGGCTCAAGGTTTTGGAATGCTTTCAACACTTTTGCAAGGTTTTCAGGAGATTCTAAAGGGTCAAGGAATAAACTCGGATGAAGAAACACAGTGATAAGATGGAGAAACAGCTGGTCTGATTTGTACAGTAAACATCTTCCTCGCAGGGTTCAGAGGACAAACATCAGGATAGTGTTTTACTTTAAAAGATTGATTTTTTCTTTTAACAGTAACAGCTGAAACTTTCTAATTCACAACTTACTTTTTAACCATTACTTGCTCAACCATTCCAAACAACTTAAAGTCAGATCTTCAAATCAGAAGTATTTTTGATTCAATACAGTTGATTACAGCAATTTAATCACATTTCAAAGTTGCAAACGTACCTTGAGGTTTTGGAGACAACGAGCTTCCCCAGAAAAGTCTTCTGACCGTATTGATCCGACGACCTTTCTCAATGTTTTTCTTCTCCTCGAATTTGGAAAATGTGGGAAGCGTTCCATCACTGTTTGGTCTGCAATAAATAGCCGCACAACAAATTCAAATCTAAACTTATTTTAACAAACTAAATGAAGTTACCATCATACTATGTCTTACTGACAGATTCACTGTGGATCAGGTTACCTGGTATCTTGTCTTGATGTGCCAGCTGGACGGGATTTCTCCCTCCAACACTTTGAGCAGAATCCTTGCCATGCAGGGTTGCCGTAGTATCCGCAGGCATTCTTGCAAAGTAGCTCCTCTTGTGAAACCCTGATTCCTCTTTGCTTATCTGTCCACATTGTAGAGTCCTATTACAACCAACCTTTAGTAGACAGAAATATTTTATCAGTCAAGTGATCATTTCAACGCATTGATGTAAGATTTAAAAATTTTTCTTTTAAAATCATTTAGAAATATCTTTGGATTTGAATGACCCATGTGTAAATCCACCAGCCTAATACTTAACCAAACCTTAAGTAGTTTAGGATTAGTCCTGATCAACTTTGTCCTGTGATAACACACATTAAAATAAAAATATATATTACAAATTAAAACAGATCAAAAGAGTGATTAATCTTCAATTAAATGCATAATAATACAACTGTTTTCAGACTAGATTTAAACATTTTTTTGTAACAGTGTCGGCCTGTCTCACAGCCTTAGGAAGTTTGTTCTCCATGTTTAGTCCTGACTCTAGAGACCAGCAGGAGGTCGGTACTAGAGGTCCTCAGAGTTCTAGATCGGCTTTTTTCCAACGCACAATAGTGCGTCGAGAGAGGTCGTCAGTTGTGTCGTGGAAAGTGATCCCATTTCATGTTGTAAAGCGGTCGCAATCTACTGGTAGCTTCCAAAGATTGTTTTGGTTGATCTCATGGGGTTTATGTTTTTAAAAAAAAGGATTTAAGCATATTTATTTATATTTATCAGTATGAAATTCTGTCATTTTCTTTAGAGACAGGCAGTGTTTTTTTTTTTGTTGCATGCTGCTATCCATCCCTCCCAAAAACTACCCCTTTTAGTGGATTGTATTTTTTAAATTTCCACATCCCTAGAGCTAGCTTATGCAGCTTAGGATCTGACTGCCAGGGTCCCTGCCGTTGGCTGCCACCCATCTCCTCCTTCACCCAACTCCTATGGCCCTCGCCTGCAGGTGGTGAGTCCACTGGAAGGGCGGCCCATGTTCCCTGTTCGGGCTGAGCCCGGCCGGGCCCCATGCATGGATAAAAGCCCGGCCACGTGGCTCTCGCTCTCATGCCCCACCCTCGGGCCTTGTTACAAGGGGAGGCCCAGGTGACCCGCGTCCGGGTAAGGGCAACTTGGCCATGCTTGATCTTTTCATAGGGGTGTTTGAGCTGTGCTTTGTCTGGCCCCTCACCTAGGATCTGTTTGCCTTGGGTGACCCTACCAGGGGCTTTAAGCCCTGGACAACAAAGCTTCTAGGATCACTGGGGTACGCAAACCCCTCCGCCACGATAAGATCGTGGCTCAAGGAGGAGATGCAACATTTATTGCAAGACATTAAAGATCAAAAAGTTTCTCTTGCATTCTGGGTAAATCCTCTGAAAGGCCCATAGCCTGGAACTAAACATATACATATATTGTGATAATATATTGTTAATAAAGACGGCTACAGAGAATGTTTAAAATATTTTTTGTTGGTCAAGATTTTTTATGAAAAAAATGTACCTGTGCATGAAAATAGTTGAAAAACACTGATCTAGATGATTCATAAGGCGATAATATCTCACACTTAAACACAAGCAGAGCAGCTTTAAAGTGTATTCTCTGAGTCACAAAGAAGCCAGTGCAGAGTCCTGAGCACAGGACTACAATCATATTTTCTGATTCTACAGCATTTTGAATAAACTGCAGCTGTTTTAAGGCCTTTTTGTTCATTAAAAAAAACATCTTTACATACCTGTGAAGGTTAAAAATCATGTTTTTAAAATCTAACTAATTTATTTTCAGGCCTGGTCTAGCAAGTAGACAAAAACAATAGACTTTGCACAATTTAAAAGTTAAATAACATAAATGATGTCTAATTTAACTAAATTTAGGCCCTTTAGAAGCAAAGCAAAACTCAGTGTGTGTGAGTTGGTTTGGGTCTAATCTCAGCAAAGCCAGAGCAGCTGACTGAGATCTGAGAGGATTGAAGATAAAGAAGACATTTGAACCAAGAAAGTCCTGCACAACCTACAAAAGAACCACAGAAACATTTCTTTTTTTGGGTTTCTTTTCTCACCTGTGTGATGATCAGAGGGTGAAATCATGACAGGCTTAAGCTACTTTCTGATGAAAGCATTTCTTTCACGCTGTCATAAACTCTCCATCTTTAGAAACGTTAGAAATCTACACTTTCAAAGTAGTGACACGACAAAACAAAATTAAACAACTAAAAATTCAAAACAACGTTGACAAAACAGGAGAAAATACGGAGAAAAGTTGACGTACAAAATTTAGCTTTCTGTACTCGGAAATGACGTAAACAAAACTCAAACTCTTCCTTTAGGGATATTGATTTTTCAAAGTAAAAGCATGCATGACAAGAACTCGTAAAAGTAATAACTTTGCCGAAATGTCACATTCGAAGGCCAAATTATATACTTAATATTTTGCGCTGAGTGGAAATTTTTCACGAAAATGTTTGTAAAATTACAGGTTGATACAAATTTGACTGCCCATATAATCTACGTTTTTTACAACTTCTGCTAATATATTATGCAAAAACGTCCACAAAATAAACCTAAAAGTTCTCTGGCATAAAAATGTTTTTTTCTTAAAGTTTCTTGCATACTGTCAATAGATTTATTGTACAAATAATGAAATTCTTACAAAAACTTTTAAAACCTTTTTTGACAATGCATTCATACTGCCTCTCGTAAAGGGGTGGCGTTCATATCGTACTGAGTACCTGGAAACAGTATTCATCAGCTATTTTGAAAATCACAAAATATTGCGCATGCGCAGTAAATTTAAACTGAACCGTGACGCAAGAGAAAACCAGTCTAGCCCTGACTGCACTGTAACAATGACCACCGGGAATGTACCATAATCGGCTTGTTTTGTTGGCGGTATAATGTACAGGCCTTGACCAAACACTCTGGGTTTTTTTTTTTTTTTTTTGTATTTTTCAAATCAATTTTTTGGCCATATTAAAAAGACAAAAAAAACCCCGGCAATATTTGTTAAAATGGCATTTTTTTCAATATTAAAACACAGCTAAACCGAATAACTTAACATAACTTAACAATGTAAATAATTGTGGAATACTGCTACTAGGGGCGTATCTAGGATTTTCTAAAGTGGGGATGAGGTCTAGACAAAGCCAGTATAGGAGGCGCTGGGGACACCGACCCCCTCCCCACCTCCCCTGAACATTTTGAAAAATAAGAGTAATATTCCTGCATTTTGGTGGCCCATTCGCTGGCTCTGCAAGGGGATAGCTTGACTAGTCCTTTTTTCTTTCTTCTTTTTTTTTTTGTGGACCAAAGGAGAGGGTGGGGGATGCGTTCCCTACTTCCCCTGCACCCTCGATACGCCCCTGGCTACTAAATGTCTACTGAAATACTAAATGTCCAATACAGAAAGACACAACTAAATAACAGGAACAAATCAGAAAAAATAATACATAATTGTACAGAAATCGCTAAAGAGAAAACACACAATTGTCCTTTTTTAAAAAAAAGATTATTGCGTATTTATATTTGCCATTTTGCACATTTCACACTTGAATGTTGCTGCAGATCAGCGTGTATGTTCAAAATGAGGTCTTATTTCTGTAGTCCAGAGAACAGATGTCTTAAAAAGATAACACTACATGGGTGTGGTTAAAAAGCTAGAAATATGTCAATATTACACTTTCTGAAGATAATTTGAGACATACTATAAATAATAAAACAATGTTAATTCATGTATCTATACATATATCGATATCTGACTCAACAGAAATACATTTATATGAATTATCGTAGTTTTATTATAACAATCTTTTAATAAATAAAAAAAAAATCACATTTTTTAAGATACATCTTATTCCAGTACAATCGGAGGGATCACGTGCAGCCCCGTTTGTTTTTTGGTAACTAGGCAACCGAACTTTGCTACAAGTGAACGGGATGAAAAGCTAACAGTCTATATCAGTTACAATTGAACTGAAAATATTTTAGCTTTTCGTTTTAACAACTAAACTGGATCTGGTTAATTCCAGACCTTTTAGGGGGTTGTGGTTGTATTTTTAAAGTTGTGAAAATTGTAGATATACGCATTTTTTACACTCTAAAAATATTGCAAACACTGTAAAACTATCGTGTTGTATCTCGAAACTATGGCAGAAGATACAAAAGAATCATCGTCGATTGGACAGTCTCAGGTCTACACTGCAACCAAAGACACCCTTTTTAGTAAACCTAAGCCTAGCAACCAAATACTGGTATGTATTTTCTCTCTTGATCTGCAAATATGTCCTAATGTAATGTTACCTTTTATTTTTACATGAGTAAATCTTTTAATGATGCTTTCTTTGACTGTAAGCCTCAGTAAAAAATGAAACTGGTTCCTATTCCAAATATTCTCCCCCAGACATTAGAATGGGTATTTGGGATGAATCCAACGCTTCCTGTCTTCAGTTTGCAAGATCATGATCAGCTGGTGATCCTTTATGCAGGAGCCAATAATGGAATTATTTACAATCACACCTTAAAAACCCAGTACTTACTGCAGGTAAGTAGAACTGCTCATTTTGACAAATGGTAGTAATACATAATGATTCAACATAGACCTCCAATCAATCTTGATGAGCAAAGCAGCTTTGAAGAGCAAAAACTGTTTGAAAACTAAATACATTATAAACTCTAACAGACGTTCAGAATGCTTATAAAATTTGGAATGAACTTGGAATTTGAAATGGAAATAATTCAATCTGGATTGCCAAGCAAACTTTGTAATAGTTACTGTATATTAAATATTACAATTGCTTTTGTAATATTTGGGGGCTGGGGGTTCACAGCACGATAGTTGGGGTTTGAGTCCCAGAGTGGAGGTGAGACTTGAGACACTGGTCTTTCTGTGCGGAGATTGCATGTCAAATTGCATGTCATGATGCTTTCTTTGACTTCTCCCTGTGTATCTGTGGATTTCCTCATGTTACTCCGGTTTCCTCCGACCCTCCAAATACATGCATGTTAGGTTAATTGGTCAGTATGAAACTGCCCTTAGGAATGAGTGTGTGTGTGGATGGATGGTTGTGTGTTTGGCCCCGCAACAGACTGGCAACCTTTTTGGGGTGTACCCTTCCTGTCGCCTGAAATCCGTTGGAATAGGCTTCAGCACCCCCAGTGATAAACAGTGCAGAAGATGAAAAAAAAAATCTGATGTTGAATTTGGTCCCAATTGAAAGTTTTAATGTGAAATTTTGGTGCTAATTGTGTAATTGTTTTTGCTTGGTTGTTCATTTCTTCAGGGTCACACCAACCCCATCTCATGCATGTGTGTGAGTGAAGACAGGCGTTGGATTGCAACAGCAGATCATGGGTTAGACAACCTGGTGATAGTATGGGACTCATACTCAGGGTAAGTCTTCATTTTGTTAAATTATATCTTTCTAGAATTCTTTATACACTTGTCAATTTCTCTTTTTAAATGTTCCAGTATTCCTGTGCAGACATACTTTGACAGCCACAGTACAGGAGTCATCGACATGTGCTTTTCAAGTGACGCAAAATATCTGGTTACACTTGGTCATGAAGAAACTCAAGTAAGTATGAAAGCACAACAAAATGATACAATAAAAACGCAATGCTGTTAAAGTTTTCTGACTGTCTCTCCAGTGTGTCTGCATTTGGAATTGGACCAGTCCTGAACAAGAACCTGAGATCTACACCGTGCTAGAAACTAAATATGGTTTTCAAGTCAGTCATTTGCTTTCTCTTAACACCCATAACTTTTGAAATCGATTTTAGTGAGCATGTCGCTTGGTATTAAATGTTTCCTTTCTTTTAGACCTACATCATTTTTAAACCAGGAGATCATACACAACTTCTCTCCACCAGTAAAACTCATATTTTATTCTACTACTGGGTATGTTTAAACTGTAATTTTTAAAATTGTCAACTCCGCTAAATGGTTGCGCTAAATATGATGCTTTTTTTGGGGGGATTTTATTTTGCAGAAAAAGGACAGTCTTGAGTGTCATTCATTGAGGCTCAAACGGGTAATCAACCTTGTAAAATAACCTTGTAAAAAAAATTTGTTTTTTTTTACAAGGTTCTAAATAAATTTATTTCTTGGTGTGACTGTGAATAAATGATTGGTGTTTTTCTTTTTGCAGTATCTTGAGGCAGCCACAAAATCTCACGGCTCTGATGAATTTCCTAAACCTTCTCCAGATGATTCTACGACTATCCACATTGCTAATGTGTCTCTCCGTCGGGCTGTGTTTCACCTCAAAAGAGTAGAAGTCTTGATGGCATTGTCGAGCTCTGTAGTATTTTGGGATGTAGGAGAATATATGCTTGATTACGAGACATTACCCACTCTAAAACATAATCTAATCCGCCTTCAGGACAATGTCATCACTTTTCTCACCACAACTGACGAGTACTAAAACCAGAAATAATTCTTTATTGGTGATCTAATGTTTCTTTGTATTTTATGTAAATTATATTTTCCTCTCACAGATTTATTGTAAGTGGGGACATCTGTGGCCATATCTACTTTTATGATGAAGACTTAAGGGTTCTCACTTGGTACACTAACTTCAAACTGGATGCAATCATTTCCATGTCTTTTTCGAATCAGCTTTCAGATGACTACATTATGGATTGCTCTTTGGAGCCCAAACGCATAAGCATCAGGTTTTTTTTTTTTTTTTTTAAATATACAAATTACCCAAATTGGAAGTTTTTAATCTGAAAATATTATTTTTTGTTGCAGAAACTTTATAATATCAACACTCAGTTGCAAAATTGTGCACAAGGTTTTGACCAAAAACCCAAAGATTTTTGTCCAAGAAGATTTTGAGGCTCTGTATGCCATGGCATGCCATCCCAAGCTGCCAAATATTGTCATGGGTAACCAAAATGGCGTTTTAAAAATGTGGGATTACAAGAAAAAAGCAATTGCCACCAGTAGAGTGTTTGAGGATCATAAGAAGATAAGGTGTATTGCTTTTGATCCTCGAGGTGAACCATCTTGCTTTGTGCTTTCGAATAACCAAGCAGCTCCATCTGTATAAACCATGTTCCTCTGGGATTTTATTTTATTAAATGATTATATTTTTGTCTCTAAACAGGAGATTACCTCTGTGTTGGTTTTGATTGTGGCACTATTCACATCTTAGATGGACACACTTTGCATGGTGATTCACAGGAATGTTTCCAGCACAGTAAAGAATCCATCCACCTGATCAAATTCTCGTCTGACTCAAGGCTTGTTGCCACTGCGGTGAGCATGTCTTGAAATACATCATATTTTTTCTATTTGTTTAATTTAAATGAACTTTAAATATTGTGGTTCTGAACAGAAGATCTGTGGGATGGTTGTCACATTTATAAGAAAATGGTATTGTTACTTTAGAAGTCCTTTAAAAAGATATTGAATTATTTATTTGCTTTAATATTCATTTATGATGAAGTTGTGTCTGTGATTCTCTTAGCAGGTTCAGACTGGGAAATTAAAAGGGGAGTTCTAAAAGGGCTAGAACAAAATATGCAGATGTTGGGGAAAAAAAGCTACTCAATGCTACACCGCTTAAGCCAAACAATATTAGTTGAATCTATATATTAACTTTATTAAAAAGATCTGGAAAGAAATGTTTCGTTCTTTGGTCGATCTACTTTTGTTCATATTTATTTTTGTTGGCTGCACGGTTGCATGGTGGTTAGCATAGTGGCCTCACAGCAAGAGGGTCAGGGGTTTGAGCGCCTGGTGGGGACGAGGCTTGGAACACTGGTCTTTCTGTGTGGAGTTTATTCTCCTTATGTATGCATGGGTTTTCTGGGTACTCCAGTTTACTCCCACTGTCCAAAAACATGCATGTTAGGTTGATTGACCGCTATGAAATTGCCCCTAGGAATGGTTGTGGGACCCTGTGACAGACTGGTGACCTGATCGCAGCCTACCCTGCCTCTTGCCTTCAATCAGCCAGGATAGGCTCCGGCATCTCCCACAACACTATTAGGGTGGACTGTTTAGAAGATGATTTATTTTTGAATATGTGCACATTTTTGTTCATTCTTCCTAATAGGATGCTGGGAAAGCCGTGACAGTGTACTACCAACACAAAAATCCAGACTCTTTTCCTTGCTGGATGTTTATGGCAAGATATGTCTCACATTACAAACCCATCCAAGACCTTATTTTCGGTGTCCAACTGGACAATCTTCTTCCGAGACTACTCTCTTTGGGAATGGACCGACAACTGGTACACCCTCTTTATGCATGTCGCTGGTTTTTTTTCACAGTTTTATTTCACATTTGCGTGCTCATATTATTGACCAAATAACAGGTGGAGTATGACCTGGAAAAGAGCACAGTGAATGAGCTTTTTCTCCTAAGCACAGACCATGTTGAGCAGAGTGCTGTGCCCACGTGCATGACTTGGTATCCTCCCCTCACAAAAGAAGAATTTATTCTCACAACCTCAGATCACTACAAATATAAGCTTTTCAACAGCACAACCAAAATGTGCAGGTTAGTGATTTACATTAACATGAAATGACCTGTTTTAGACTGTTGTCATTCTAAATTAGTGAAGCACATTTTAACATGTTCATATCATACGCTTTATGAAACAGAAAGACTCTTCTCGGTCCAACATTCGGTTCTCCCATCAAGAAAATGATCGTTCTCCCAAAACAAAAAGGGCCATACAAACACAAAACTTATTTGGCTTTCATCACAGATGAGAAGGTTAGTTGTTCAGAGCAGTTAAAAAAGGCGTCAAAACGTGTTTTAGAATCTTTATTTAATCTGTAAAAGGCTTAAATTAAACAAATGTGTTAAACTCAATCTTGCATTTTTCTTTTCCAAAGGTTTTCTCATTAATGATTCTTTTTAATCCTGCAGGTGGGAATCCAAATTTTACCTCTGGATGGAAACCCTTACAAGTCGGGTGCATTGGTCTGCCATCCAGCAGGCGTGTCTGTCCTATCTTGCTCCAATGATGGCAAATTTCTGTACACATCAGGAGGAGCTGACCGCAGTGTCTGCGCATGGCAAATTAACCTTAAGTACAGTTTACCAACACCAACAGATGTCTATGTGTTCATTGTGTTTTGATACTTCCTGCAACATTGATAATTTTGTTGTCTTTAACAGTGTGCTGGAGGCAACTGCTGCCTTAGGTGGAGAGGACATGATTCCCTTTTATACTTTGTTAGATGGTGGAAAACATGGCAAGTTCTACAAGGTAACTTCCAGCCTGGCTTCTACCTTTCACTTTAAATCCTTTTAGTGTGTGTCTTCGGAGTCCCAGCAAAAGCTTTGGCCCAGTGGGATTTGAACCAGGTTCTCCCGGTCAAAAGATGGTAATTCTACCACTAGGCCAACGCCCCCTGGGTCTAGGGGGTCCATGTCCCAGGGGGTACATTTGCTTCTGAGCTACCTCAGAAGCAAAAACTATCAAACTACAAATTAGCCATGTACGTATAGTACTGCTATATTTTTGGTAGATATGGTTGATGTACAGTACATGAGAAAAAAGACCAACAGACCACATTGAAGTGCAAAACTGATACTGTTGTAATCACAGCCTCTTAGTGTTCTGGGCTTTTCTCTTTCAGGATATGGAGGATGTTTTCTACTACTGCTTAACCCGTTTCCATGGCACTGAGGCTTTGAAAAAACAAATACCAGCAAAATGTTCCCTGGCTGATGTTCCCTGTCTTATGAGAACCCTTGGCCACTTTCCCTCTGAAAAAGAGGTAAGATAAATTTAGAGTAAACCCTTTTTACTCATTTAAAATCTACTAAATATTCATTTTATTTGTATCAGATAGAAGATATGATTAATGAAGTCAAATACAGCCAGTATGCTGATACATCTGAATATGTGACTGACATTGACCTGGAAGATTTCATCAAACTTTATGTCAATCACCGGCCAGCTTTTGGCATCTCAGCCGATGACATTGCCGACGCTTTCACAATACTTGGTAAAGTCGACGACTCAGGAGAGCATGTTTTGCAAAGAAAGGACTTGTTTGAAGTTCTTCAAAGTCGAGGTATGATTGGTGTGTTAAGCTTTGTAATTGTGATAGGATGGAGAAACAATCTCTTTTGTATTTATGAAGGCTGCACAAAACATTTATGTCAAATAAGTATTCTGATGTTAACAATTGCAACTATTAATTGCGGGTTCGCGGCCCACAGAGAGCACGTCTAGGGTCCTTGGAGAAGACACCTAACCCCCGCTTCTCCCACCATTGGCACCGTCGAAGGGCAGCTTGCTGCGGTGTAAGGAGTGCAGCACACACATTTCTCCGGTGAGGGATACTTAGAGTACTTCATTCATTCAAAAAGCAGAAATTTTCCTTTTAGTTTGTCTCCATTTTTATCAAGAAGATGTTATACTTTATTCATCCCTCAAAGGGGAAATTTGTGTGCTGCATTACACCGCAGCAGGATGGTGCCAATAATGGGAGAAATGGGGGGTTAGGTGGCTTCCCTAAGGACACCTAGACATGAGCTCAGTGAGATTTGATCCCGTAAACTTCCAGTATAAGGGCAAACGTTCTACCACTGAGCTATCGCCTCCCCCCAATTTACAGTGTCTCTACAAGCGAATTCAGGGACCATAGACAAGCAAGGAGTTCTGCACCGCTAGTAAACATTAGTCTATTTTAAACCATGTGAAACAAAAAACAGTTAGGAAATAAATATCAAATTTTAATTGATATAGTCAATGTCAGACAGAAACTTTGCAATTAGATATACTGTCATGATTGTGCGGCCATACCATTTACCTACCAGATCCACTAAAGTAAATTTACTTTAAATCAACAGGGGAATGCATGACAGAAGATGAGGTGGTAGATAGCTTTATTTCCCTTCTCGGGCTCAATGAAGAGGGTGAAGATGGAGCTGATTTAGGTGAGTCTGAGATCTACTATATTTCGGGGTGTATGACCTCAGCCTTTTCTGTTGTTGTAACCATTACTTTTTCATTTGTGTATGTAGGGGAAGATTACTCACTAAAGGATGCGATCCCAGCTCAGATCTCTGCCGAGAGTTTTATCACTTACATCCTGGGTTTACCATCTCCAAGAAACCAGAAGTCCAGCTCTTCCCTTCCACAAAGTAAAGAGAGTAGCTCTTAGATTAGTTATAAAAAAATAAAGCCTTTAAGTTAGTTATGAAGAAGCTAAACACTCGCAAGAATATGATGTAACTGTGTTTTTGTGGGTTTTTTTTTGGATGTTTTATAAGTGGGTATAACATGTCCAAATAATGGGTTTTAGGTTTGAATTTAAAATATGATGAACAATCATTTAATTTTTTAATATGGGAACATTGTATCAACTTTATAAACAAATACTTATTAAACTGTGTATTTGAACTAAATTTTTTGTTTTGTCTCCTGAACCGGTTGTCTCTAATTGGGTCGCGGGGGTGCCGGAGCCTATCTCACCTGATTTCAGACGAGAGGCAGGGTACACTCCGAACAGGTCACCGGTCTGTTGCAGGGTGAAAACACACAGACAAACATCCACACACAGATGGTTCCCCTACATTCATCTATAGGGGAAATTTTACAGTGGCCAATCAACCTAACACGCATGTTTTCGGAGGAAAGGAAACCAGGCCACCTGGAAAAAACCCTTGGTTACATGGGGAGAACAAAGAAAGGCTAGTTCGTCTTCTTTTGGCATTTCCCTTCAGGGGTCGCCACAGCAAGTGAGTTTCTTCAATCTAACCCTATCTGCTGCATCCTCTTCGGCCATGCCAAGTAACTTCATGTCTTCTTTCCTTCACATAAAGGCCAGTTAAACTGTTATTTACTCCAATGTACAATCTTTTCCCAACTTCAGCAGTTGATGTTTTCACAATTAAAAGCAGTTTATGACAAAACATTTCTGTGTGATTCATTAAATCTGTGTGGGAGGAGGAACCACTGAAGGAGTGCCCCTGAGGGGGTGTCTACTGCCTTTCTCTGTGCAAAAAATTGTCTTGTACAGTTTAAGATCTTGATTTTTTTTTTTTAGACCAGACTCTCCAGAATGTTCCCAGATGTAGATCCATGCGGTGACAGATGCGGGTTTTTATTGTGTTCTCTTGTGCATGCCTCCTGATTCTGTTCTAAGGGTACATACATTTGGAACTCAATCTTCACTACACTATCAGAAGTCCTTAAAACACCTGGTCATTCAGATGCCCTAATGGCTGTTTTTGGTGTACTTGAAGAAAAAAATAAAAAACCTTTCTGGAACTTACTTGAAGATTACAAAATATGTCACTGTCTCAACCCAGAGGTTATTTTCTCTCCAGTGGAAAAATGCAAGTCAGCTTAAAGGAAATTATGCAACATCTTACATGTGAAAAGTCGACACTAACAATGAGAGGCTCTTTGGGAAACTTTGAAAAGATTTGAAAGCTCAAAGTAGGTCAGGTTTTCTTCCCATCTTGGTGCCCAATTGGCCACTGTTCTACACTGATTTGTTTTTCCATTTACCTTTTTGGCTCAACACAACACACAAAATTTGTTTTAGTTTTTGTCTGTGTGTGTGATTTATGGTTTTTCTTCCTGTTTTTTTAGGTATTTTTACTTTTGTATCAGTCAGATATTTGGATCATTTTTGCTAGCTTGTCCTTTTTTATGTTGGTGATGTATCTTATGAGCTCTTTTTTTATTATTACTATTTTAAAGTTTATGAATATTCTTTAATGTCTACATATTTGATATATTTATACACAAGTTTCCATATAAAAAAATTACGTGTATATATTTAAACAATACTTGAGTACTAACAATAGTAGAAACGCTCTATACAGTATAAGTAACGTCCATTGAATGATTTTTTCCATTTAATTTTTTGGGGGAGTGATTAAATAAATCAATTAAATAAAACACTTTAATAATTCATTTTTCTTTATTTTAATTATTTTCCATGTGGTATGAACAGTTTCTGGAGAGTTCTGGCTGGAAGACCCATGGAACAGGTTTTTTGTTACTTATTATTTTGGTCTGTGAGGTGGGCGGTGCTGTGACTCTAACCAATCAGAAACGCTCCTGACAGGAACTTCCTGCTCCACACACTCGAGCTGCTTTTTGTCAGCTGCTTTCAGCCACCGCAGGCAACGTCAAGGATCCAACAAGAAGATAAGTTAACTCAGCTAGAAATGGACAATGTGGGACTTTACTATACCTAAACTGAGGAATTACAATTCATGACACACATTTGCTCAACTTTAACATCTGGGAAGGAGCACCACATGACAAGAAGGTTTTATTTTTGTGGTAGCTCGCTGGCTAACGTTAGCATTTTGTCTGGAGGACTCCTGACATGGCTACCGCAGAGATGTCCCAACGGCAGCCGTACCGTCGCCCACCAGCCGGGATAAAACAAGAGCAGGACGATGATTCAGACGCAGAAGAAAGCAACATGGTTCTCCGGAGAGTAGACGGATTAGAGTCTCAGATTATCCACAGTGGACACTTTATGGTGTCTTCACCCCACAGTGAGCACCCTCCTAAAAAAGGCTACGATTTTGACACTGTAAACAAGCAGACCTGTCAGACTTATCATTTTGGGAAAATGAGCACATCACACATCTCAATCGATGCTTCGCTCACAAAACTCTTTGAGTGCATGACACTTGCTTACAGGTGAGTTTCAAAGTGGATTCATTTCTGGAATAAAATCTAGTTTGTATTTTGATAATCTGATATTCCAAGTTCACGTCTTTAACAGTCTTTCACGTCACTGATGAGGACTATTTGTTCTTGTAACTTCCTGTTCGACCTGTCACAATTTTTAAGTGCTTGCAGGAAAGAAAGAAATCCTCAACTAATGACTTACATACCAGTTCTCCAAAATAATATAACTGTATTACTGATGCTATTTGATCCAAAATTTGCATGGAAATCTCCCCAATTGGATTGGACATACATGCAATTCAAATCTATACCCCTTCACACACTTACATATTTTATATGTGTTTATATTTGCACCTCCACACAGATATGCATGTGAAAATCTGGTTAAATGACACATTTTAGAATCAAATTGCTCAACTAACCAACCTCAGGGGCATCCGAAATGCAGCCAAAATAAGCTGCCTACAGGGCTTTGACCTGTCTTGTCAACATCACTACAGGCAGGGATTTGCTTCCTTAGTTATTACACTTTAAATACTTGAGTGAAGACTGGAGGACACACATCAGCCCTGAAGGTGTTGCTTCTAAGAAAAAAAATTTTTTGGACACAATATGAGCTGCAAAATATTTTTGAGCAGAGTGATGGAATTTTTTTTTTGTTCTGAACAGAAAAACGTGCTAAAATAAATTACGTTTTTTTTTATGTTTAAAAATGCACAAAAGTACACTTGAGTACAATTCAGTGACGTTTAAAAAGCAAGTATGCAGGACTATTTAACAAGTGCAATGTTAGTTTAGGCTTGCCTATGCAGCTGAGAGTTTAACCACCAGGGTCCCTGCCGTTGGTTGCTGCCCATCTCCTCCTTCACCCATCCCCTCCTGTAGGTTGTAAGCCCACTGGAAGAGTGGCCCATGTTCCTTGTTCAGGCAGTGCCCGACCAGACCCGAGGGGCCCCAGTGACCTGCGTTCGGGCAAGGGAAACTTTTCCACAATGTTATTCTTCCTTAGAGGTTTTTTTTAGCCACACTTAGTCTGGCCCCTCACCTGGGACCTGTTTGCCTTGGGTAACCCTACCAGAGGCTTTGAGCCCCTGACAACATAACTACTAGGATCATTTGGGCACGTAAATCCCTCCAAAAAAGTGGCGGCTATAGAAAGAGTTACACCTCTGAGTCAAGAGAAGCCACATGGGGTGGTTCGGGCATCTGATTAGGATGCCTCACTGTTGAGATGTTTGGGTAAATTCCACCTGGAGGAGACCCAGAGGCAGATCCCAGACTTGCTGGAGAGACTATGTCTCACAGCTGGACAGGGAACGCCTTGCGATTCTCTGGGTGAGCTGGAGGATCCAGCAGGGGTGAGGGAAGCCTGTGTTGCCCGTTTGAGGCTATCGGCCCCGCGACCCAGTCCTGGATATGTGAAAGACAACAGAACAAAACAAATGTTAGTTTCTATTTTGCATTCAAAACCACGATTGAAACCAACAAGTCTTATCACTGTTTATGACTACAATCCATCAAAATCTATTTGTAGATGTTTGTGCACTCAAATGTTGCATCAAGAATAGTTTTTTCTGTTTGTTTAAAAGCTTCTAAGCTATAAATCAGTGTTGGATGTGCACCATATCTCTCCACAGATGAGTTTACATTCCTGATTTAGTTGTTCAGCAAAGAATTCAAAACCTCTACATTTCCCATGAAGCAGACAGAAGATAAGAAGAATGCAGAATGGCTTTTTAACATCAATAAAAGACTAAAATAATTAAATAGTTCCTTATTTACTTGCATTTATTTACTAAACATGTGAATATGTCATGTCCCAAACTTTGTCAAACCATAGCGTCTGGCTAAAAGGGGTTAACAACTTGTAAAATGATAAAAAGAAGAGTGACTTTTTAGATATAAACAAAAATTGAACTTCATGTTAGCTGATTGTAAGGTTGAGAGGATAGAAAACCAATACGGTTCACGTTACCCATGGTTCTCTATTTACAGCTGCAGTGTTTGTAACGTTGGCACCAGCTGTTCAGAGGATTCCCTCTGACTTAGCACCACATTAGACTTACTGGTGGGTTTATTTATAGCACACTTTCTGTTGTGTTGTTGTCATGCATCTTATAAAGTTGATTAGAAGTGGGTTTGTATTAGAACGTATCCATCTTTTACTGTAATAAGACAGTCAGTTGATGATCTGAAAAGATCAGTGTGCTCTCACCATGTGCACTAAATAGAAGAATTATGCTTTCTTATGTCTCAATGTTGCTTTATGAGTTCATTTTAACTTGTCAAACTTTATTAATAGAATTTCAACAAGAAAGAAAGAACATTAAAAACAAAATAGAAACAATGAATTGAAGCAGAAATCAGACTTTGATACAAAATCTAAGCTCTCGGTTACATTGATACACCATTCTTTGCAGAACAAAAGTGACCACACAAACTTATTTTTGTATTCATGTTTTGCCCTCGTGATCCCAAAAGAGTTTTTGGACTGTTTTGTTTTTTTTGGTGGGTGTTCAGATAAGGAACAAATTGTCTGTAGTTTGGTAAGTTCCTGTTATCTCAGATTTCAGCAGACTGATGAGTTTCTTCTTTGTTCTTTTGCCTTACGTCTGCTGTAAAGGTTACTGAACTTACTCACAATCTCAGAGTTTAGCTGAATTAGCTTGTTGGCTGTGATAAGATAGATAAAAAACCAATTAAAAAATCTGCATTAGAAAAAAAAAAAGATACTTTTTCTTCTGTCCGTGGCTACTTTTACCTGTTACATTCATTTGTTCATTGTTTTTTTTTGCTTTTTTTTTTCTAACAAAATGCTTGGCTGTTAGCAACGTTCAAATGTAAAGCTGACATTACCTTCCCACATATTCAGTCATTAATCCTCATCCACTGAACCAAACCATCCAGGAAGAGAGGTTTAGCTCTGCCTCCTGTTTAGGACCAGAAGCAAACTACTGAAAACACTCCAGAGATGCCCCAGGCTTTTCAACTTGCAATCAAAAGTCAGGACTGCAAATTCCTAAAAAGAATTGCTCCTAAAATATATAAGTCAAAGTTAAAGGGGGTAAGTAAGCCCTGTGGTTGAAAGTCCGTCTTTCGACTGGGAGCAGCCGGTTTGTTTTCAAATGGTTCCATGTCTAAGTGTCCCTAAAGAAGACACCTAACCCCCAGTTACTCCCACTATTGGCGCCGTCATGGGTGCCTGCTGCGGTGCAATGCAGCAAAAGTCAAATGCCCATGATGGATAAATATAGTGCGATAAAAATAAATGTTTTCTGCAACACCCTGTTGTTTTAAGAGTGATATGTGTGCAAAACTTATTTTTCGAAATTGTGACCAGTGTCACGTTTAAGCTAGACAAAACCTGAAGAAATTACACCAAAAGTTGATTTGAGATGACCGATAAAACAAAATAAATGCTTTTAATTTTATGTCCAGTGTGACTTTAAGACACCCAAAAAAATCCAACTACCACCGTTTGTCTACTTTCTAAACTTCTTCCTCCTGCACCAGGTTGCGTGCGGGGTGAACAAACCAAGCCTCAGATTAAATGACCACTGTTAATCTGTGATCATGAAGATGAATAAGTATTTGAAATTGGAGACAAAAATGTCCGGATGGTCATTTATGTTGTTAATATTGATACGAGGACCATAAGAAAAAAGATGTTTATTATACTAAAATGATCCAAATGAGTTAAATTTGTTTTAATGGAATGGAGCTACAGTCAGAACTATAGCAGATAAAACAGCAGTTTGGGTTTCTCAAACTATTTGAATGTTATCCAGAAATCTCACTGAAAACTAGCTTGTTTTCATCATAAACTGGAGAATTTTCCCACCAAATTTTTTCTAAACACACTCATGTCTTCGACAGAGAGTATGACACTCTGACCACTTTCTGCTTTGATGTTATCAGATAAGCTGTTATCGACTTGATCACCATCCAAATAACAGTTAGTTTGTATAAAACTGTTAAAACATTAGATTGACCTTTAGAAAATTCATTTATCTTCTAAAACAAAATTGTTGCTGATTTATTATGAGTAGCGGTGGGTTTTGAATTGGTTACTGAAGATTTTTTTTCGCAAGTTTTAACCACATTTAGAATAATGTGATTTCCCTAATTGTTTGTTGTCTTTTCAGTGGTAAACTGGTCTCTCCAAAATGGAAGAACTTTAAAGGTCTGAAGTTGCTTTGGCGAGACAAGATTCGTCTGAATAATGCCATTTGGAGAGCGTGGTACATGCAATGTAAGCTGAGTTTGATACTTAATGAGAAAATGTAATAGTCTAATTTTGTAAGTCCTAAATAGGATTCCGTTATGCTAACTTTCCAAGCTATTGCAACCCTGTAGCGCTATTTTATAATGCTACTTTGTTTTAATCTTGAAATTAATCCCGCTGATTTTGGCTTCTTCCTTCAGATGTAGAAAAAAGAGAGAATCCCGTGTGTCACTTTGTAACACCGCTCGATGGAAATATTGACTCAGACATCCATCGTCCTGCAGAGGTAGACATTTAAAAAAAGTGCTCAGTTTCCAGTTGATAGCCACAAATCTTCCTGGCAATCACTTAGGGATCTGTCTCCCAAATAATTACATATCTTCGTTTTTGTCCACTTTATTGTTTTGACACTGATTAGTTTAGTTTTTCTCTTTCCCCAGGCTATTGCTACAGAAGGAAAAGGCTGGAAAAGAAGAATTGAAATAGCCATAAGAGAGTACCACAAGTGGAGAACATACTTTAAGAAAAGAGTAAATAATTGCTATTGTTTCCTAAATGACCCCACAATTTTTTAAGCTTTGTGAAGTTCATTTCTGTATTTAAAGTTTTGTTAACCACTAAACTTTGCATTAAGTAGCTTCTTTTTCTCTTATAGCTACAGAAGCATAAAGATGAAGACCTTTCCAGCTTACTTAAGGTAAGTAAACTGTCCTGCTCAATTCTGGTATGCTTAATATAGTCGTTAAGATCAACAACTTGTACTTAATTCTTTAGGAGATCCATAACGTTTGTGGGTTTATAAGTCCATAATTATTTGGTGTAAACATCACGTTAAAACTCAGTTTGCATGAGAGAAATGAATGGAAACAATATTACTGTTTATTTCTTTTTTTAAAGAAAAAAACACTATGTGAAGTTATTTCCATTTGTATGGATTCAAATGTACATGTTGTTGTTAATGGCTTTAATTAGTGTGCAAATAAAGCAGTTATAAATATGCCTTATGGATGCAGGAATAAAAGACACAACTTGTTTATCAACTTAGGCAAAACTTCTCTTAAACTAAATTTAGAACCGGTATTTTGTCCCTACAACTTGTTTGCCATATGAGAACAACAGCGTTATTTTATACTTACATCTCTTATTATATATCCGCAAACATAACTTGTAACACATGCTTAAAGGGAATCCCCACCCGTTTTACATTTTCTAATATGTTATACCCTTAAATTACATTATTTGGCTCATACTTTTCCCTTTTTTGTACAATCATTCTCGCAAATTCTAGCACTAACTTAGCATTTAGCTTAGTACTGTACATATTATGATCCAAAACCTCATGTTAGGATCCCCTCTCAGTTGGGGTAATTGTGACTATGTATGGGGAGATGATATCGCTTATTAAAGCATCCAAATCAAAGAAGTGTATTAGGATATGGTTATAAAGGTGGCGTGTTTTTTTTTAAAATAAATGAATAGGATCAGTTCAGTGAAAACCATTAAATTTCAGTTATTTTTGCTCATCTTTTTAGAATCTTATTAAACTAACCCATCTTTGTTGACAGAGAATGTTCTTCAATGCTAACAAATTACCTCAGATTATAAAATGTGCATGTTGCAAAGAATGACCTTGACCAGATGCCATTGCCAAACATCACAAAAAAAGTGCTGATACACTGTTTCAGACTATTTCCAGCTTTCAATGCCCATTTAATTAAAAAAAAAAAATCAACAACAAAAAAACACCCAAACATATACATCAACATGTGGATACTGATATAATTTAACCACAAGTTGAACCATGTGGCTGGACTGAAGTTCTTTTTCATATTTGCTTTCACGCAATGTGCATTAATGTTTTTAGTGGCCCGGAGATGTGTGCAAAAAAGAATTCTGCTGCTTTTTGTCACATAGAAATGCAAGTTTACATGACATTTTACAGATAAATAATTGATTTATGAGTAATTGGCTGCTTTACATATTGTCACTGCTTTTGCTTGTTCACATAACTGCATGCTTGTTTGGCATTAACCAGCTTGCTCGTTGCATTTTGACCACTCAAAGGGGCCAGAGGAGCAGTTATTGCTGTTTGGGGAAGTCTCTCCAGACATGCTCCGTTGTTCCTTTTATCAGGATGAAGAGACCGTCGCACGCCGTCCGCCTCGTAAGTTCAACGAGACTCCCGCCCCCATGGAGATGGATCCCATCTTTGACATGGACGTTCTGATGTCTGAGTTTTCAGACACATTGTTTTCCACACTGGCCTCACATCAGCCTCTGGCCTGGCCCAATCCAAGGGAAATAGGTGGGCAATTTTAAAATACTCTGATAATTAATAACGATGGCTGCATACAATGCTTTTGGTTTAGGATTTAGAGGAGCATGTGTAGATGTTACTTGATAGCTCATCTCTGCAAACAACAAGCAGCCTGTGTTTACAACTCATAAACATATGTGCACTCATTTATAACCTAAGTTTGCTTTTGCTTGTTTTTTTTTTTAATTAATTTACAAACTTTTTCTTTTATATCTATGTAAAAAGGAGCTGTTAATATAGCTCAGAAATATCTAAATGTATGTTTTCTTTTTGCTTCCAAAAGCTCATGCTGGAAATGCAGATATGATCCAACCAGGTCTCATCCCTTTACAACCTAACCTCGACTTTATGGACTCTTTTGATCCACTGCAAGGTACCGTAAGGAACAATGTAGCCACAGTAGTGTTAAAACTTCAACTAATAGTCACACTTTGTAGTAATAGAGCCCACATGTTCTCGTAACGCTGCTGTAATCTAACTCAGATGGTAGTGTGGTTTTACTAACCTCCAGCTAACATAGAGACTCTTGTTCCAGACTTATTTCACAGCCTCCGTCAGCCCGCCTTCCCCTCTGTTTACCCCACTGCATCATCTGTCACCCCTCTACCCAGCAGCAGCTCTCAGTCACAGGTAAACACCAACCCAAGGCTCCGTCTCTAACACACTCCACCGTAACTATTTCTGCAAAAATAACCTTCACATTTAAACACTTTGAGGTTAATCATTGGTACTTAGTTAGTGCTTCTATCAGAGCTGATGCAGCTAATTATTGATTTTTTTCATCATGACTAAATATTATATAGAGCATTTAGTATTTTTTTTAGACTGATTAATCAATTTATACTTATTATTTTGCTCTTCTGATGCACTTTATTTGGTATAAATGATTAAATAATTGCAAAAATATGTTTTTGATGCATTCAAAAAACACATTTCCAAACAAAAATAGTTATTAAATTGGATTGTTTAACCTACTCAAATGCACAATCATTTCATTTTAAGTTAAGTATTTTTGAGTATTAATTTTACTCAGGTGACACTCAGTCCATTGGGGTGAGGATCTGACTTGAATAAAGTGTCCTGCCTCCTGATTCACCATCACATGCATCACAGAACGTTTTCAGATTACATCAATATTTTAAAAAGAATCTTGTTTGTATCATTTACCACATATTTTTTCCCCTCCACAGCAGGCTCAGTTAATGTCTTCCTGTCAGCTCTCACCCAACCAAGTCCCCCCCGCCAGCACCATTTCAGCCTCCACAGGCAGTCAGACGAGTCCAGCGAGCGGAAGAGCCACTTACGGACAAGACTTCATGCCCCTGTTTTCTGACCATGTGACTCCCAGCGATGAGTCAGTGGCTTCCTCTGCCTCTCACACGTTGTCTAGTGACTCTTTAGAGCAGTGCCTCCCCAGTCAGAACCTGCCTTCACCGGCCCCCATGGTGGCCCCGGCTATGACCGGTTCTATGCTGGGTAAGGCCGCATCTCCTCCTGTCATCACACACTCGGCTCCCTCCACGGTCACATCCAGTGGCACAGCCACCACTTTCAGCCACATGTCAGACTACAGCTCTATCTCCGCACAATCCCAACCCCCGACCCTGACTGCTCCGCCTGCCAACTCCTTCCAGCCTCCTCAGACTTTCGCTCTGCCTTGTCCCTATCCGTCTAACAGCACCAGCAAGGTTCGGCCCGTACAGAGAATTGCTCCTGCTAGCACACTCCCGTCATCCCACCTCATTCTCACAGGTTTGTGGGTTTTTCAAACTGTATGATATGAATTTTTAAGATTTGGTTGCTTTATGAGACCACCCAAGTCTTTTTCATCGAGATATTGTAGATGTAATTATACAATGTGATGCATAGATCCTTCAAAGACACTTTGGAAGATCCTCTCATATTAACAGCCCAGTGACTCTTTGTGAGCACTGGGCAAGTGTTAAGAAACACTTTCGTGGTTTTTTTCTGAGTTTGCATTTCCGACAAAAAAAAAAAAGCTTATTTGTCACCAAAATCAGGAAGTTGGGAGGCTTCAAGCCAATGGTTTCTACTCAGTGTAAATTCAGTGAGGTTTTCAATGTCACACACAGTCCACTGTTTAATTTTTTCAATGAGTGCAAGTTCATTAAGTGAAGGCAGATATGAAGGGGGAGCTTAAATGCAAAATGAGCTTTGTAGAGCTTTTCACTATATTTGAGCCTCATTCCCACAAAAAACACATCTGTAGTAGTTTATTCATTTATGCATATTTGAGTATTTTACATTTGACACTATTTGGAAACCAGATCGTTCTTGTTCTCCATCACGCCTACATTGCAACATAAACAGGAAGTGTTTTAGTGCACATGTTTTTCTCATGCTTGGTCCATCTCCTTAACATGGAGCGCCAGTTTTATGGAAACATGCCAAAATAAGAACATGAAAATGTGCGTGATTTTGGCTAAGTTGATGCACTGTACACTGTAATACCCTAAGTTATCATTAAAATACATTTAAAACATGTCTAAATAATTATTCTCATATTACAAGTAAAACAAGTCGTCTAGATGCTTTTTGTTATTCAGCCAGATCCCCTCTCCAGATGTTACTGTGGCGTCAATGTAACTTTTTTTTTATTATACCTCACCAACTAGATATATTTTTTATAAATAATTTATATTTTTTATAGAAATTTCTTTGAACGTTTGAAAGTAATAATCCACATTTATTCTTTCAGGTCCGTTTCCAGGTCATGCTAATGCTGTGATTGTAACGCCTACGCCACTTAAAGCAGATGTGGTCTCCACCAACGCCAGTGTGGTCATCACTCCCTCACATCTCGGAACAGTACGGCTTCGTTTTGTTTTTTCAAATTTGTTAGGTATGATAAGAATCCAGTTGCTCATGATTTATATTCTATGTCTTCCTGTGCCTCAGCCGTCCGGATTTCACGTGTTATCTCAGACACAGAAGTCTCCTCAGCCGATCATCCCAAAAGAGAAGTCGTTTTCTTCCAATCGTAAAAATCAGAAAACTTCCACCTGTGTCGGTAAGAATTCAGTCTTCACAAATTCTTAACCAACCTTCCTCTTTAAGTATTTATACTTTTCTCTTCTTCCTCAGTTTCCAGCCAGAGGTCACCATGTGGGTTGGATCAGGTTCCCAGTCCACAGCAGATAATCATCAGCAGCACAGCTTTGATAAAGAATGAGCACAATCAGGTCTGTGTGTATGTGGGCCTCTCAGGGTTTCATGGGATGTGGCTAATTTAGGTTTGAATAAACTAATCTTTTGTCTTCCTGTTAAAAAAAGAGTTCTTTTTTTTTTTTTTAACGATACAGCAGAGCCGAAGAACAACGCACATATCAGCTGAACAAAAGAGACGTTCAAACATTAACATTGGTTTTAAGACACTCTGCACGCTGGTTCCTACTTTAAAGTCACAATCAAATGTAAGTATGTGAGACAAAATAACTCCATTTCATGCAACATCAACTTTTTGGAGGTTTCTACCATGTTTGAACATTATTCCCACATCAAAAACGTACCAGAAGGGGTTTGGCTTTCTATTTTGTTCATTCATTATTGAGTCATTTGGAAGCATATTTTGACGGTCGCCAAGTATGTGAACTATCGCGTGACAAAAAGCCAAGTCCGTAGCTGATCTATGCAAATCTCAAGACGTACGAAAAGACGACACTTGAGCCCAGAACCAGAAGTGAACTGTGGACAGTGAAATGAAGCATTTAATTTATTTATTTATTTCGGTCACATTGTAATTTCACATTAAAGAAAGAAAAATTGTATATTACAAAGGACCGAAAAGGTATCGGCTGAAGCAAACGCTTATTACGCCGACCTTTTTTTAAATCACCATGAAAGCAAAAACATATAAATAAATATTCAGAAATCCATCATAATACATAAAATGAAAATTAGAACATCAAACGAAAAAGTAATAGAATTGTTACTTTAAATTCATTATACAGTATATAAGCTTGAATTTAACCATCAAGACTTGCATTTTTTAAGCAATAATAACTTAAGTTTCTTCTTTAAACAGAAAAGTTTATTTGAGATAAAATTTGAAGCAGCAAGGAAACAATTAGAAAATGCACATAAGTGCCTGTTTTAAGAAAAATGAGCCACATTGCAGACAATTCAATGAAGAAATATGCATATATTCAATTGCCACATATGAGCTCATTTGTCATGCACCGGTTACTCTGCAATATTTAATGTCCTAAACATACAGATAATTAACAAATCGAGCTGAAAATTACAAGGACTTCCTGTAGTGGTTTTAAAAGGCTACTTTTTTTTAGTTCAATTTTCGTCACTGCTTTAAAGTCTTCTTTTCATTTTGCCGACAGCTCAGTGTGTATCACTCACGGAGTTGCCATAGTGATCGCCTCCCATTTAGCTATTCTTTGTTTGTTAGAGATGCATCCACGGCAGGGTTGTCAAACTCCGGTCCTGGAGGGCTGGTGTCCTGAAGGTTTTCCATGTGTCCCTGGTTCAACACAACTGATGCACATAAAGTGAAATCAACAGCTAATAAAATTTGCCACATCAACTCAATAAGCGGGATCAGGTGTGTAGAATCAAGAACACACAGAAAACCTTCAGGACACCGGCCCTCCAGGACTTGAGTTCGACACCCCTGCTCTACGGCCTGCAACTCCGTCAGTGAAATAAAACTGGGAATAACGCATGAGAATGACAGGAGTCACGGGCTCATACGAGGACCATTGCGTATGTGTTGTATTGTTTGCATGATGATTTGGAGTTCTAGAGGCGTGGTTGGGGCAGGATAGAGTTCAAGTTGGCTTACATCTGAAATTTATAAAGCTTAAACTGTGTAAAGGGGATCATGGACGTTTTATTTTTTTTGTATTTCCTAAGTTTTTATGTTGTAAGCAAGCAGAGATTCTTGTGCTGCTGAGTTAACCATTTTTCTAGTTCTGCTTTTTGTGCTGACGTGTTTGTTCTTCTTATTTTTCTCTAGATCACGAATGCTGTCACTCTGCAGAAAACAGTGGAGCACATTGGGAAACTGCAGCAGGAAAGGCAGCAGATGCTGGATGAGGTCAGGAGACTACGAGAGGAGGTAGAGGAGCTCAATACTTCCATAAGGTTTGTGAAAATATTTTCTATACATCTGACCTCCATGGACATCATCAAGTAAATAAAACTTTTAAACATTCTGTTCCACAGTTTGTGTCAGGAGCAGCTTCCTGCTACCGGTGTACCTGTCAGGCGAAACCGCTTAGACCACATGCAGGAGAAGTTTAACGAGTACGTAAAGAGTCGGACGCTTCAAAACTGGAAGTTCTGGATTGTATCCTTGAATAAAACTGTAATTTATTCTGAGTGGTATTATTAGGTATCTGTTACTCAGAGATACAAACGAGGAGAATTTGATGTGTTTCACTGTGACTGTAATTTGTTCCTTGACTACAAACCATTTCAGTTCAGCATTATCATTAAACCTCTTTTTGAGTCTTTTAATGGAATGGTGTCGACATCGAGCCGAGCAGAGCTGTACCAGACCACCCTCCAGTGGCTCGATCATCACTGCTCCCTTCTTGCTTTGAGACCCAGTAAGTACAGAAACATTAAGTCCGCACCCACACAGGCATGAACAACATTTCTCATTATGAAGTCCGTGTACAGATTATGACTTTATAATCATCAAATTAACCAATTCATCGTTTTAAATTAACACAATTGAATCAATCATTTTTTTTGTTCTTCAGTGGTGCTGGGTACCCTGACGCAGTTATGCACAACCACGTCTATTCTCACCAACCCCAACAAACTACCTGAAGAAGCTCATCAGGCTGTCACATACTCAGATGCATAACCATGTTCTCAGGAAGTCATCTACAATCCACCAAAAATGATGTTTATTTTATTTAGTAAAACACTCAGCAATCTTCTTCTCAGAGCCGTAAGGTCTCAGATGAATGACCAATGAAGGAAACGATAAATTGTGGCCTTGAACTGAATTACGTTGATACCAAACGTAGGAAAATCTACGACTAAAGGAACGATGCAGTAATTTCCCAAGCTGTCTTCCAGGGTCTCTCTTCTACTGGGTGTTTGTTTGGATGGATGAAAAGGGAAATCCTTAATAGTTTATGAACATATTGTGTCTCAGAAGCAAAAAAGTGTCTTACGTTTTCTTCTGAAAGATCAAAATGAAATGTTTTGTTTTACAAAAATTTTCTTTAAACACCTCACATCAGAATGTAAGACGTCATCTGAAATGAGATTTCACTTTCGTTTATCCATCCGTCGATTCCTCAGGTGAAATTTTCATCAAGGTTTTTTTTTCCGTACACGCCCTGTGCATCCTTATCCTTTTCGATGAGTTCGAACGCTGGATAAACTACACATGAAATCAGTGGTGTGAGGAAGTTTTTAGCATCTCTTCAACATCTCTTTTTTTTTTTTCACGTTTTCTATCATCAAATCAGTTTGAACACGAGTCAAAGACAACAAAAGTTACAAAATGTAGTTTTAAGATAAAATTGGCCAGTGAAGAATTAAATAACCCACTAAACTAAATATTTAACTGGACCACCTTCAGCAGCAGCAACTGCAATCAAGTGTTTGGAATACTTTACTATGAGTCTCAGTGCTGTGGAAGAATTTTGTCCCACTCATCTTTGCATGATTGCTGTAATTCAGCGATGTTAGAAGATTTTCAAGAATGAACCGCCTTTTAAAGGTTGCCACAGCATCTCTGTAGGCTTCAGGACTTCGACTAGACCACTCCAAAGTCTTTATTTGCTGGTATGTTTTGGGTCATTGTTTTAGGCTGAGGTCACTAACAGATTGCCAAATGTTTTTTTTCCTGGTTCCATTTATCACAGCAAGTCCTTCAGGCGTTGAAACAATATTCCCTACCACCCCCATATTTTTCTGTTGCAATGATGTCCTTTTTTTTTATTTAATACCAGATGTAATGGGATACAAACCTTCCAAAAAGTTCAACTTTTGCCTCATCAGATCATAGAATATTATACCAAAAGTCTTGGGGATCATCAAGATGTTTTTGGGCAAAATTGAGACAAGCCTTCACGTTCTTTTTGCTCATCCTTAGAACCCTACCTTGTTTTCTGACGGTGGAGTCATGAACACTAACATTACCGGTAATTGAGTTACGTGAGGCCTGTAGTTCTTTAGATGTTGTTTTGGGATCTTTTTTGACCTCTTGAATGAATTATCGCAGTACTTTGAGGATGGCCACTCCTGGGAAGGTTCAATACTTCTCCATTCTTCTTTCATTTTATATTGAATGGCTATCACTATAGTTTGCTGAAATTCCTAAATTTTTATATAGATCTCTATTTACTTTTTACTCATTTTTTTCTGAATGTCTTTAAACTTTGACATGATGTCTAAGTTTTGAGGATTTTTTTGTTCTTCTTCACTTTGTCTGAGGTTCCTATTTAAGTGATCTCTTGATTGCAGATAAGTGTGGCCAGAGAATTTGACCTCGGGTTAGATGAACCAGAATTATGACTCATATTTAAATGTGTTTGGTTAATAGAAAACATTAAAAAAAAGAAATCTTGAAGAAGGTAAAACTTCCTCCCACCACTGTGCTTACTGCCCTTATAGGGAGCATAACTGACAGTACAAAGCAGTACATTTTACATAGATTTTTTTTATTTGTAGCAAAATCACATCTGCATAAAGTGATTTCTTTTATTCTTTTTTCGGTCACTCAGGGCCATGTGTGTTTTTTTTTTTTGTGAAAATATCGTCCATCTGAACAAATTAGCTCAGGATGGAAGACGCAATGTCCAAAAGAGGGAAAAGTAGATTCCTTTATTAGTTACGTTAGTTTTGTAGAAGGAGAGCAAAATGTTATTTTAACTGAAAATGCAGCACAAAAACACCCACCGAAAAGCCTGTTAGAAATCTTACCCATACAGATAAGCTGCATGTTTAACATGCATCATCCTTTAGGTCAAAGTGTCCTTATCAGCACTCCTCAGGCGGAGACGGATTCTGTGAAAAAATTTTTGTTATTGTGGAAAAATTGAGTTTACAAAAGCAAAACACACCATTTTTATTACGTTACTGTGCTTCTTTTATGTCTCAGTTTTTAATGGTAAGACTGTTTTAAAGCATGTATTTGGTCATTTCCCTTTCAGTTGGGAAAATAAAACACTTGCAACTAAAGATGTAACGTTTGCATCATGTTTTGTAAGTTTTATGTTGAAATCTCAAAGTGCTGTGTGCTGCTACACCCTGCAAATGAACAGGGTAGGAGCTTTAAGCTGTTCACTTCCTTTAAAATACAGCATCTGTTTTTGTTGTTTGGACTTCTGTTTTTTCAATTACAGAACACAAAATAATCTATAATTGCCATATAATTATAAGCATAATCCTACGTGCATATTTGGAATAAAGCATGTTTATGAATGCAATGTTTTATTTCCTGCATACATTTTCACTCCCTTTTTTCTATGTGGATTTTTTCCTAGTTTTATTTTCCATAAAATATCACATTATTTATAACTTCTGGTGACACATTGAGTGTGAGACTTTTGGACAATTTTCCCAATTACCGTATTTTTTGGAGTATAAGTTGCAGTTTTCTTATGGTTTGGCTGAGGGTGGGACTTATAATCTGAATACTACGGTAATTTTTTTTTTTTTTTTTTAATTTATGGGAACTTTTACACTCATTCATTCTCCAAAGTTTTTGTTTTTAAAGTAACATAATGTTTTTTTTTTTTTTTGGTTGCAGCAACTTTTACTTTGAATAGTGTTACATTTATCCCACCTTAGAAAAATGTGTCCTCAGAAGTTGCTTTTGTTTTGTCCCTTTGATCCGGAACTTAAACCTTTCACGTCCTTTTTTAATTTCTGTGATAAACCAGGTTGGTTGGTTGTTTTTTAAGGGAGTTTTGCTGATTTTGTTTTTTTCAGATGTACACTTTATCGCTGCAGATTGAATCTGCTTTTCTTTGTTCGACCTCTGTTTCTATTTGGTGTTTTGTATGTCCAGAAATAATAAAAAAAAACTCCACGTTTTTTTATGTTAAGGAGTGTTTTTTCATGTTTCAAATGCAACAGTTAAATTGACTTAAATAATTCTGTTTGACAATAAATTTTAAAAATGACACATGGCACTTGATTCTTTTTTTTTTTTTTTTTAAAGAAATTCTTTAATATTTTGGCTTACATTTAAAATAACTGACTTCACATAAGTTAAAAAATAACAAAGAAATTTGATGTCTATAAAATAAATACTGCATTTTAAATATAAAATTCAACATGTTTTACATCCAGAAATAAATAAAACGAAGACAAACTGGTCCTTCATAGGAAACCTGTGCTATTTTTCGCACTAAGTCGTTCATCCAAAAGCTGCAACAAGCACTTGGTATGCAGATAATTTTGGTAGTCTTCATCAAAGGAAGGCAGGCTACAGGTGACAGTCATGACCTCTCCGAAGCGTAGCTGCTCTGCATCCTGTAGGTACTGACTGCAGATATCCAACGAGTTCTTCATCTCTCGGACATGTTTAGAAAGTGTCTGGATGTAGCAACGAATGGAGGAGATGTTGTTAAGCTGTTTCATCATGTCCAGAGATGCGCAGGAGATGTTTGGAAGTAGTCCAACTACTTTCTGGAGGAGAAGAACAGTGAGAAAAAAACTACTTCGTAGTGATTTCACAAAAGTCACAAAATTACTTTTCTTACCAGATTAGCAAGGGTTTTCCGTATCTCCTCTTGTATGTTTTCTATTGTCCTCTTTAAAGCTACTTCTTTTGCTTGCTCCTCTACAGGCCGACAATCTGTTCTGGTGGTGTGCAGGCACAGGAAGATGAAAACTACAGCAGAAAGAAGAGATTAATGAGATCTTTAACTGTTGCATTAAGGAAGCAAAGAACAAGACGCCCAGACAGAGTAGTTTCACTGTTGCACAATAATCTGGATATAAATCTGATGTTGAGAATGAAAAAAGAAAGAAAAGAGTGAATGATGGGAGAACTGAATGATGCTTACCAATGTGGAAAACCCTCATACTGTAGCTGTAGACTTCAATCAACAGTTCACTCTCATCTGTCTTTCTGCCTTCCATCTTTGAAGCACCATTTATATTGGGGCTTCCAAGATTAAAATCACTATTCAACGTTTTCACAGGAAAAACCACACATAGAAAACTAATGTTTAGGTAATGGGGGTTTTCCTGCTTGAAAAGTGTGACGAAACCAATTTCTTCTGTCCCAGAAGGGGATGCACGTTTGAATCAAATTCATGTGAAGTTGTCTATAACTCCAGAGAAAGTTTACTCAATAACAAAAAGATAAAAAGAAATGTAACTTCATCCATTGAAAGCTAGCAAAATGACCAAATATATTATCAATTTTTCAAACACAAACCAATTTTTTAACACTTACTAATCAATGATCAATGTTTGCTGTTATTACCAAATGGTGGTCTGTCATTAAACTGAGTTTCTCCTGAACCAGTGGTCTTACTGAGATTTGTACCTAACTGGTGAGTTTCTGTCCTGGAGCTGGTACAGTATGTTCTTAACCGTATATCCTTTTTGAGATAGTCCATCCCGGCTGCGTCAAGGGGCAGGGTACACCCTGAACAGGTCGCCAGTCTGTTGCGAGGCCACACACATACATACATACAATCATACATACACACTCATTTGTGGGCGCAATTTGGCACCGGCCAATCAACCAAGCATGCATGTTTTTGAAGGGTGTGAGGAGAAAACCCAAGCAGACACGGGTAGAACATGCAAACTCCACACAGAAAGACAAGTATTCCAAGCCCCGTCCCCGCCCGGGACTTGCACCCACGACGTTCATGCTGTGAGGACTGTGCTACACACGCTGCCACCATGGCACAATATGCTCCAATAAAATTTTGAGCCATCCACCTTTTGTTTCAAAACATCTTTGACAAGTTTTAATCCAGAAAAAAAGTTTTCTTTTCATTGATTGGGTAAATTTAGTTTAGTTAAGAAACTATTTAATGATTCATAGGTTACATGGTGGCACAGTGGTCAGAGCACTGTGACCTCCTAGGAAGAGTTTACAGGTAAAAAAAAAACCCAAGTCTTTCTGTGAGGAGTTTGTTTCTATTTGTTTAACCCAAATATTCAGATTTTAACTCATCCTTCAAAAACAGGCAAGTTGGTGTACTTGCTCACTTTTTTTTTACACATAAATGTGTGTGTGTGAGATTGTCTGTTTCCATGTGACAGACTGGTGACCAGTGCAGGGTGTACCCTGCCTCTCCCCCAATACCATAAATAGGCTCGAACACCCACTCCCTACTTGGGTACTGTTGTTTGCTTTAGAAAACATTTTTTGTTTAAAACTTAACCCTTTCTTTTTATTTTAACGACACATCGAAGTAAAGAGTACCTTCAGGATGCTTAACTTTAAGTAAACCGGATTTATTTACCGAATAAATCACGCTTGTAAAACAATTAAATATTACTTTTGAGTCACAAAACATGCAGACAAAGTGTTCTCAACTTTTTCTGGTGACATAAGTCCTCTTTCAGAGGAAGATCATTTTTCCTTGTAACATCTGTTGCTACACCAGAGGACTTTATTTCCTTTGACTCATTTCAGTCACGCACATCTATGCAACTATACAACAAATTATTACTATAATTATATAATCTAACGAGTCAGGACTAAACATGAAGAAGCTGCCAATGTCTGGAGCAAACTTCCTGAGGCTGTGAGACAGACTCAAATGTTTCCTAGAGATAATGTGCTACTAAAGCCGGAATCAGGCTCAGAATGTGTTTCCATAAAACACTTTCCATCAGAAAAAAAACTGTGTAAAATGTGTATTAAATTTTATTTTCAAAACTTAATATTTTGATTTGGGCTGCGCAGGGATACAGTGGGTAGCACGGTGGCCTCACAGGTTCGAGTCCTGGGTGAGAATACTGCCCTCTCTGTGTGGAGTTTGCATGTTCTCTTCTTGTATGCGTGGATTTCCTCCGGTTTCCTCCCACCCTCCAAAGACATGCAGCTTAGATTGATTGGCCGCTACAAAATTGTCCCTAGGAATAAGTGTGTGTGTGTGGCACCACAACACACTGGCAACCTTTTCGGGTTGTATCCTGCCTTCTGCCTTAAATCAGCTGGAATAGCCTCCAATACCCCCTGTGACCCTGTCAGTAAAAAACGGTTCAGCAGATGGATGAATTAATATTTTTATTCCAGTTTTCTGATGTTGCACCTGTTCAAAATCTCCAAACTGCAATATAAAACAACTTTAACCATTATTTATATTGATAAATTAAGATTGAACGGTCGAATTATTATGTATAAACGGCCGCATGTGGACCGCGGGCCGCAGGTTTGCCAACCGTGTTCCAATCGCAAATTTGGAATAATTCAGCCAAATTTTACTAAAGACACTTTAACAATGAAATAATGATAATAATCATTTTAAAAAGCCCTAAGATTTGAAATAAACCTGTTGGATGCTTTCTGTTCCGTCAACAACGTTGCTAGGCAACAGGATTTATAGACAAACTTGGCACCATGATCAACATGGTGTCCCTGTTCCATTGGGGTCCTTTGTCTGTATACTAGACATAGTTAGATTGTATACAGATCAATTAAGAATGGGCACAAAGACACTTTCTTCTGTCATTGAGAAGCTCATTCACAGCCTCGGATTGAACAGCTTTCCTTGTGGACTTGGTTCATGGGTAAGATTCTGATCTTCAACCCGATCTTTAAATTCTATAACATCTATATTGTTGATTGTATTTTTTTTCTCCCCAAAAAGATCCTATATTAATGATTGTTGTTTTCTAAGAGAGTGTCCAAAGACAAACCTAGAGGAGCAAACACGTTATCTAATGATGATCTCCTGGATCTTCTAAACTCCCCTCGATCTCCTTGGTTTCAAAATCCTGAGTGGAGTCCTCAAGCTTCAACCTTAAGACAGTTAGCTATCCTCACACCAGAACGTCTAAACCCAAACTTCATCTATAACTTCTTCACCACTCTTCATGTCCTTGATAAAGGAGTGAGTTTCAAGTTTTTAATTTGTGAGAAATTGAAGAAAAATCTGAATTTGCATATTTTTACTTGGAATATCTTAGAGTTTAAACTTTGGGGTGTAGGTCTAATACAGGATCTAGATGCACTTCAGGATGGGTCAGGGAAAAGGGACAGGCAGGTCAGCCTGGTAGCCAACCTAGGGAGGCTTGGGTCCTGGGCAGGCACGGTGGGACAAGATGTGATCAGCACAACACATGAACTGAAAAATACGTAAAGGTCACCCAGGCTTACAAGAGACAGATACAAACATTAGAGAGGTGATTGGGACCAGTTGGGAGGAAACAGGACAAGCCTGGTAGCCCACCTGGGCAGGCTTGGGTCCTGGGCAGGCACGGCGGAACAAAATGTGATCAGCACAACACATGAACTGAAAAATACGTAAAGGTCACCCAGGCTTACGAGAGACAGATACAAACATTAGAAAGAGGTGATTGGGACCAGCTGGGAGGAAACAGAGCGAGCCAAGGACAGGAAAAAAGGTCAGACGGGGACGTAAATTATGACAACACAATGATTAGTGGAGATTATTACCATAACCCACTCAGCAAAAAAAAAAAAAAAAAAATACTATTTCCTAACATGATGCTTACTGCCTCTCGCCTGCTAACTGGCCAGGACACGTTCTTAAATCTAGTGATACACAAGCAGGATTTTAATCACAATTCAGGAATCTCTGGTTTAGAGCGTCAAGAAAGCAAAACATTGTAGAAATTGTTTTTTTTTTTTTGGTGTCATTCCTTTCATCTGTTTGAGGTTTCTGCGACATGAAACAGAAAATGAATCGAGTTTATTATTGTCTGTGCCTCATCAGGTGACTGTCATTGATGATGGCTTGCTCAAATTTGGAAAGCTGGAAGAGCTAGTGCTGAGCGCCAACCGCCTTGTGGAAGTCAATGGAGAAAATTTACCCAAATCTTTAAAGGCAAGTTGAAGTCTCCGAGGACATCACTTATTTGCCGGATAGTGTGAGGAGCAACATGGCACCGCTGGGTGGACTTAGACACAATATCCCAGAGGTGTTTTATTGGGTGTAGGTCAAGTGAATGTGAGGGTCAGTCTCTGGTATCAATACCTCCATCCTCCAGTAAACTTCCTGCATACTCTGGCTATATGAGGTCTGGCATTGTTGTGCATTTGGAAGAACCCAGGTCCCACTGCACCAGCAAAGGTCTGGCAACTCCGTTATAATTCCGCTTATCCGGGGCCGGGTCATGGGGGCAACAGCTTCAGACAGCAAGCCCAGGCTTCTCTCACCCTAGCTGCTTCCTCCAGCTCACTCGGAAGGATCCTGAGTAGTTCCCTGTCCAGCTGCAATACATCGTCTCTCCAGCTAGTACTCAAAACACCTCACCAGTGAGGTGCTAGTCAAAAGTTTTTATTCACACATCTAGTGGCAGTCAGGGTCCCATAAGATAACCCACAGAGATCTGTGCATCCTTGCAGAGATACTATGCCTCCCCAGATCACCACCAAACTGGTCACACTCAATGATGTTGCAGTCACCTCTAGACTAAGGGTGGGCAAACTTTTTGGTTCGCGGGCTACATTGAGTTCAAACATTTGACCAGGGGGCCGGAACAGGTGCAGATGGATGGCATTCTTTGTTAACCGCAAGATAAAACTGATAGAATGGTGCGCTAGTTGTTACAGCAAGAGAATTCAATTTCAAATCTAGCGGCGCTAGGTCTGAAATCTGTTGTGATCGCGCTTAAAAACGTGCATTTAGCAGCACTAGGTTTGAAATCTAAGCGCTTGATGTAACATTTTGCTTGTTTAACCATCTAACACACTTGTTTACGTGCATATATTAGCCCCGATGGCTTTCCATATCTGTGCACACTGTTTATTTTGACAGTGTGGGAATCACGAAGACACACATTTCAATGGGAGCATTGTTGTTGCTTCTAGAGTGCGCCATCTAGTGAGGAAACATCAAATTTACAGGGAAAATAAAACATTAACAAGGTTCATTCCTTTAATTTTTTCATGTTTGGCGGGCCGGATTAAACTGTTTAACGGGCCGCATGTGTCCCGCGGGTTGTAGTTTGTCCATGCTTGCTCTAGACCTTATAACATCTATTGCATGCGTTCAGGTTGAATATGCTTTAGGTAGTGAAGCGCACAGGATGCAAGTGGCACACTTGTCATTTTTTGTGATCTATGGCAAATATCAATCGAGTTTACTCAAAAACATGATGGATTATCGTTTATCACTGGAAGCCCAACAATTCTTACTGAGACCCTTTTCTGATTTGTATCTCCAACCAATAGAAATATTTACTTGTTGCCAAAACAAGAAAGTTAGAGTGATTTACAGGCTGCAGGCCAATAGTTTTTGCTCACTTAACAAAAGTGATTGGCTGAGGTTGTCAATGTGCTGTCGAGTCCAGATTTTTGAAGATCTTTCACACCATCTTTGATCAGGTTCAATAAAAGAGAAATACTGTATATGTATTTCAGACATTAAACCAAACTGTGAACTTGTTTTTTTTTTTAAGTCGTTAGACGTTCGAGCAAACCATCTGGCTTCTCTGAAAGGCCTAGTCAGCCGGGTTCCTCTTCAGCTACAGAGCCTGAGTCTGGCCTCAAACAACCTTGGGACCAGTGAGCATGCGTTTCAACTCACAGGAAACTACTGGTTAGTAACACACACACACACACAGAAAGAGACAGTTAACTGATGTTTAGACAAGAAATCAAAATGCAGGACTGATGAACATGATTGATAAGCATTTTTTTGATGGTATGAGATAAAAACACATTTTCGGGCTGTTTTTTTTTATTATTCAAATGATCAGATTTGTCACTTGTTTCCGTTGGTGAGACCCACACCGAAGGAATTAATCAGTCAACAATGATTCATAGATGACTTCGTTAGACTCTGATAAGCATTCTAACTTTTAATCTAAGAGCTTAGAAAAAAAAAATCCCACATCTCACCCTCATGTCACTGTACAAAAGAAATTTCCGTTTTACTCATTCAAAATTTATCTTCATTCATGGGTTTGACGTGTAAAATGAAGTCATCTCAGTAGTTGAACAGACGTGGGAAAACTCCTTGAAAAGTATTGTTAAAACGCGCAGATTAATCTGGATTAGCCTGGAGAAACTTTCTGTTCACACTCCTGGCACAAAATCTACCGACACCGGATAATTTCTCTGCATGTTGTGGAGTTGGGAGACACATTAGCAAAGTGGTTAGGACAGTGGCCTCGCAGCAACAAGGTTGGGGTTTGAGTCCCAAGTGGGACGAGGCTTGTAACACTGTCCTTTCTGTGTACAGTTTGCATGTTCTCCATGTGAAATGTGTGGGTTTTCTCCAGGTACTCCGGTTTCCTCCCACTCTCCAAAAACATGTATGTTAGGTTGTTTGGCCGCTAAAAAAATTGCCCGTAGGAATGAGTATGTGTGTATGATTGTGACAAACTGGCGACCTGTTTAGGGTCGACAAACTGGTGACCTGTTTAGAGTGTACTCTGCCTCTTGCGTTTAATCAGCTGGGATAGGCTCCGGCACCCCTGTAACCTTGTTAGAGATGGACAGTTCAGAAGATGAAACTGTCTGACTTCATGTTAAAATTCTGTTAATCAAATATAAATTTTTTAAGGGTATGAATAATTATGTGCAGCATCGTAACGCTTTCCCGTAACATAAGAAAACCTTTCTGACCTCAGGCCAAAGCTCATGTGTTTGGACCTCAGTGACTGTGAATTTATGGACCTGCTGGTGCTGATGAGTGCTTTAAGCACGCTGAACTGCCTCAGGACGTTGCTGCTTGAGGGTAACCCTCTGACACTTGCACCAGCATATCCAGGCTATGTTGTGGATAGTCTTCCAAAGCTTCTTTGCCTAGATGCCACAAAGATCACACCTGAGCAAAAAGAAGATTTCTCCGGTTTGGCCAAGATGAGAGGTAAGTGTGTGGATCATCATCAGTGAGTGCGGGCTAGAGGATAATGTACAGTTTTATAAAAGCTGAATTGTATTTGTGCAGACATGATTGTGCCTGCAGCATCGGCCACAGTGACCGTGGGATGTCTGAGGGGAATACCAGAACCCGCAACGGAAGCTGATGAAAAACTATCTGAATTTGCATTTGTGACCTATAGATATTTTGTCAGCTACAAGTTCATTGGTTTTCCTACAACCCCCGAAACGGTGATGTTAAAATTTTTCTTTCAGGCACTTTAATGTGACTCAGATTTGAAATTTTCTTTGTGTATAATGTAACACCCACAAACAGATTTATTACAGATTAAATATGGACAGAACATTTTAGCTTTTCTGTTCTAAAAAAACACTAGTGGATAAAATTTCCACAAAGTAAAGATACAGTCAAAGGAAAATGGTTGCGCGCCCTTCAGAGTTTTTTACATTTCTTTCCAAATCGGTCATAAAATATTGTCTGATCTCTCCAATAACCTCAAGAATGAATAACCAGTGTGTGTTTGAACCAAAAACGATAAAAATATTGAATGTTATCATATTTTTACTGGCATTGGATGGGGAGGTATCTATAATTGCATCCTTGCTTTCTGTAGCTTGATGAACTTCATCTGGCTGCAGTAACTTCAACCAGATGTTTTCCTGCAGTTTTAGACTAAATGGGCACAAAGATGAGGAGAAACCTTGTAGCATTCCTCTTTGCAAAACTGTTGCAATTCAGCAAGATTCCTGGAATGCCTAGAATTGAAGGTTTTCTGGAGGCCATGCCACATAATCTCGATAAGGGTTAGGCCAGGTTTTCCACTGGGCCATTCCAGAATGTGTAGTTTGTTCTGATGAAACCACATCAACCTGCTTCTGTCTTTGGGGTTGTTATCATTTTGCAGGACCCATCCTCTTTTGAGTTTCAGCTTTTTGACAGATTGCCGAGGGTTGTTCTGCTAAATATTTTCATATACTTGAGAATTCATTTTCCCATTGACTATAACCGGTTGACTGGATATGGAGACAGCAAAGCACCCTCACACTATAATGCTATTGCAACCATGCTTAACAATGGGGATGACATTTTAGTGATGGTATGTTGTCGCCAGACATTCTGTTTGGTTGTCTTCCGCTTATCCACGGCTAGGTTGCGGGGGCAACAGCCTCAACCAAGGGGTCTCTCACCCCTGCTGCATCCTCCAGCTCACTTGGGAGGATGCTGAGGTGCACACCGACCAGCTGTGAGACATATTCTCTCCAGTATGTCTGGGGCCTACCTCGATGTCTCGTCTCGGTGGGATGTGCCCAAAACACCTCACCAGGCGCTCAGGAGGCATCCTAATCAGATGCCCGAACCACCCCATCTGGCTTCTCTCGGCCTGTAGGAGTGACGGCTCTACTTACAGCTCCTTCCAGATGGCAGAGCTCCTCACCCTATCCCTGGGCGAGAGCCCAGCCACCCTGTGAAGAAAGTTAATTTCGTCCACTTGTATCTGTGATCTCATTTTTTTATCACCAGACCTGATGTTGTGATGGTTTTGTAAAGCCTTTAACAATTATTTTGTCTTCAGATGGCTCCAGATGACAGAACAATTTTTTTTTTACCAAGTTAGGCAAAAATGTAAGAAACTCCAAAGGATGTACAAACATTTCTAATCATTATTATTCACGTGACTTATTACTGCTTCAATTTTTATGTATCATATTTTATTTATTTATTTTTAAAAAATGTACCTTTCACCTTTTTCATATCTAAAAAAAATGAAAATAAATTAATTTTAATTGGAAATTTTGGATTATTTAGAAACAGTAATTCAAAAATATATTTATGTAAATTTGATAAAAGCATCTATAAAAGCATGTATATTATACAACAGTACAATCTGATGAATTGTAATCCCATTACAGCATCCTGATATTCAATTTAAAACATTTTAAAATAGTTTTTAAACCAATATATTGAGCAATATAATTCTGTTAAATTTTCTAATGGTTTCTCTCCCAGAAACCCGACTCTGATCCCAAAGCAGCAGCTGAGGCAACCCCAGCAGCACAGGACATTGCTGATGAGACAGCTCAATCAAACAAGGCTGACGAAACGACCTCCGTGAAGAGCACAGTGCCTATTGACATTGATGACAGTATGACCTTAAAAAATAAGTTGTTTCTTCATTCATTTTCTGAGCAAATTTAGGTTCACCAGAATAGAACTTAGTGCTTTTAAAAGTTATTACAGGGCAGGGCAAAGTTTTTTTCACTACAAGGGCCATAAAATACAAAAGGCCACACCCAAAGCAGAAGCATGGATTGACAAATCGACAAATTATTGAATTGACAAATAACCTTTAAAAGTATAGAATTTAAATACAAATTAGAAATGAAATATTTTCATCCCCATTTATACTTTTTTGCTTCACTTCACTGATTTACGATCAATGTCACTCTCGGGTGTTTGATGGAAGGTGTTAAGACGACCTCGATATGATGCTAGGTGATGTCCTGGAGTGGCAAGGCTTGAAACACTGGTCTTTCTGTATACAGTTTGCATCTTCTTGCCGTGTATGTGTGGGTTTCCTCCGGTACTCTGATTTCCTTCCACCCTCCAACTTAACATGCATGTTAGGTTGATTGGCCATTATGAAAATTGCCTGTAGGAATGAGTATGAGTATGGATGGTTGTGTGTGTGGCCCCGCAACAGACTGGCAACCTGTTTGGGGTGTATCCTGCCAATTGGCTGAAATCAGACAGGATAGGTTCTGCCTTTCACACCGTAGTGAGTACTCAAAATAAAAAAAAGATTGGTCATACCAGCCTGTCAATGCCTGATCCCCTCAGAGGTCAGAAGCTAAACAGGATGGGCTGGGGTAGTACTTGAATGGGAGACCACTAGACCCACAGGTGCTACAGTGGGACGGCTGTTGGAATAAAACTGTTGCGGTGTCTTTGGGCAAGATCCTTCAACAAGATCCCATCTAGTCTGGCCCAGGACAGGTGTGGCTCCATCAGCTTATTACCATTACCTGGTATGGAGTGAATGAATAATTCATATATGAAGTGTCTTTGTGTCCTGAAAAGTGCTGTATAAGTACAATTCATTATTATTATTATAATCAATCAATCCATCAGAACGTCATAAGGAGAGGTAACCAGTTCACTTTAGTGACCAGAATGTACCATAATCAACTTTAAAGTGAGTCATTTTGTAAGTGTTTTAATGTATGACACATGTTGACAAAACAAACTTTTTTTTTGTGTGCGTACAGAAATAACAACAGGCCCATATTTGCTAAAATCCCATTTTTACCATACTAAAATACGACAAAACCATATAACTTGACAGTCATGTGAGAAAATGTATCCAAACAGGGTCAGAATAGTTTGAAACATGGCTTATGACTGAAAATATTCACAAAAACACCTCCAATGTTAGAGAAAACATCTCAGAAAGTCTAATATTCCAACAACAAATAAATGTATCCAACAACATCATTTGGTTACTGGGAACTTCTGGGATTGCAAGAAAAAAAAGTTTGTTATGTGGTTTCTTCAAGTTTAACGCCCGGATAAAAGCGCCGTGTGGGCCACATTTTAGCCCCCGAGCCACAGTTTTCCAACCTGAGGTAAATCTCAGAACTGCAATTTCCCAATTGTGGGACAAATAAAGGTATTCTTAATTCAGTGTGAATGAAAGGTGAAGTTCATCATTTCACAATTAATAGATCTGTCAATAATCAGCTTAATTTCCTCTTCTTTTTTTTATTAGCTATGCGTACAACAAATAAGATTTCCTGGTCAGACTCCATGGAGTTTAATGACAAACAATCCTTTCTTATTAATTCTCTTGGGGAATTTAAGAAATTTCTTGGCGACGGCTTTTTTGTCACCGTGGAGGAAGAAAAGGTACAAACAACAAATTCACGTTAGAATACGTCTTTAATCCAGAACTATCTAGCCAGTTTCTCTTTTCAGATCTTGTCATATCCATTGAAGCCAAAAGATGCACAACCTAAACTAGGCAAAGCAGGAAAAGAAAAAAAATCTATGAAGCAGGTCAAACAAGTGAGTAACTTAGATGGATGGATTCTCTTAAAGATTTTACTCTGAGGGGATTGTTTTTGTCTTCTTCAGCCTTCTGTTAAATCTGGAGGTAAAGACAAGAAAGGCGGGAAAAAACCTTACCAAGAAATGATTGAGGATCCTCCAATCCGACGAATCCTGGGCTCTGCTCATGTTGCTCTGCAAGACATGATAAAAGGAAATCGAAAGCACAAAGTCATTTGTGAGTTTGTCTATCAGCCTCCTGATCCTCAGATGGAAACACCTAGGAGTCAAGAGAAGGTAATTTTACTCAGCCATGACGTCTTATTCCAGGCATGGGCAAACTACGGCCCGCGGGCCACATGCGGCCAGTTAAACGTTTTAACCCGGCCTGCCGAGCATAAAAAACAAACAAAAAACAAACATGTTAATGGTTTAATTTACCTGCAATTATGATATTTCATCTCTAGGTGGCGCACTCTAGACATATTGGCTTTGTTAAGAAAACAATAACACTGCTGCCATTAAAATATGTGTGTCCCCGTGGTGCGCACGCTGTCAAAATAAACAGTGTGCACAGATATGGAAAGCCATCCGGTCCAATACACCGCACGTAAACAAGCATGTTAGATGGTTAAAACAAGCAAAATGTTACATCATGCGCTTAGATTTGGAATTTAACGCTCTTGATGCAACATTTAGCGTGCTTGTTTAATATCTAGTGCGTCATTCCATCGGTCTAATCTAGCAGTTACCAAAGCATGCCATCCTGTTCCGGCCCCCTGGTCAAATGTCAGAACTCAATGTGGCCCGCGAACCAAAAATGTTACCCATCCCTGTCTTAATCAGTACTGGTGCAGATGGAGGTCTTTCTTTGACACATTTGCAGGAATCAGAAAAGAAAGTAAAATATGAGAAGAAGAAAGAAGACAAAGAACTAAAACAGGGAGATAGTGGAAGTCCACCACATAAGAATGCACCAGCTCCTAAAGGTTAGTGGAACAACATCACACCATAAGATATCCTTTTTAAAAAAAACTTGTTTAAGGCGAATAAAAAAATTCTTCTATGATGCTCAATGAGTCATTTTTTGTGATTTTTATTATGACAGGTCACAAAAAGGAGCCTGAACCAAAAGAACCAGACGAACCACCACCACCTTTCTTTATGGACTTGTTTGTGGAGGTAGAAAGATGGCAGTCAGCGACTGATGCTCATTCGTTAGCCTTACCCCAACCTTCCTAGGCCCTCTCTTCACACTCAATACTCTGATTTTGTTCATTAAAGTGACTGAAAAATCTGAGAATGTCCAGATGCCCTAATGTCCAACTGTCCCAAGTGGAGGGGTATCTTGGGGACATATGTTCACGAATAGGGTAAGGATGGAGCGGGTGATCGAAAGATGGATCAGTGCAGCGTCCGCAATAATCAGGACGCTATATCAGTCTGTCATTGTGAAGAAAGAGCTAAGTCTAAAAGCAAAGCTCTCAATTTACCAGTCAATACACGTTCCGACCCTCACCCTCACCACCTTTAGTGGTGACTAAAAGAACAAGATTTCAGATACAATCGGCCGCAATGAGCTTCCTCTGCAGGGTGGCTGGGCTCTCACTCAGAAATAGAGAGAGGAGCTCAGCCATCCAGGAGGAGCACGGAGTAGAGCAGTTGCTTTTCTGGGTCGAGAGATGCCAGATGGGGTGGTCCGAGCATATGGTTAGAATGTTTCCTGAGCATATTGTTGAGGAGTTTCAGGTACGTCCCACCAGCAGACCAGATGTAGGCCCCTGGAGAGACAGTCGCTGGAGACACTATGTATCACAGCTGGACTGGGAACACCTTGGGATCCCCCCAGGTGAGCTGGAGGATGCAGCCGAGGTGAAAGAAGTCTGGGTTTCCCGTCTGAGGCCGGTTACCTCGTAACCCGACCCCAGATAAGTGGAAGACAACGGAACGTCCAAATGTGCTCGGTAAATATCAAGAAAAGAATCGGAAATGAAGTGTTTCCAACTGTTAAAACATGGGATTTTAAGTGACGACAAAGGATGTTTCCTCCTGACTCATTAACTTACACTACATATTAAAAAACTAAAGAATGGTGCTCCAATGAAACATTTTTAATAAGCGTCACTTGTTTTAAATGTCACACAAAATCCCTCTGAAATAAAAGTATTTTATTTGAAAGATTAAACGACCGATTTTAATAGCTGTTTTATGTCTACCTCATATGACATAGTCGCTTGAGTTTTACTCATGCAGTTAAACAGAAACACAAAATCAAAATGAGTGATACACTCGGATCAGAATTTATCCACAAACTTTATTTTCAAATAGATCAAAACATATTCAGGAAAATACCAAAAGTATTAAAGCAATATCAAGATAAGTCTTCAATCGATACATTTTCTTTAAAAAAAGGCCATTATTGGAACAGGAAGATTACAGTAAATGTGATCGTTTTCTTACCAATAGACCAGCTTTCTTAGAGACCATAAAAAAGTTTTTATTGAAACCAAAAAGTCTTGTGTTTCGCTGCCCTTCTCAGACAAAGTCACACATTATTAAATCTTTCGAGTACGTAGAGTTTCCAAGCATAAAAAAATAAACTATAGCTCACAAATTCTTTTTTTGCGCAAACCGATATTTTCAATCAAGTATTTTACAGTTCAAATAAACACCTTTTGTGATTTTATATTATATTTTTCATCTTCTGAAATTTGTGCAAATAATGTCAAGATAAAAAATAAATTAGGTGATCTGAGGCAGACTGATGCTTCGACATACAAACCTCCAGCACGGCAAGTTCTCCCTCTAAACTCCTTTACAATCACAAACTAAAAGCTTGTGGGGTTTTTCTTTTATTATATTTTTGGAAAGATTAAATGGAGTCCATCCTCCAATAAGAGCGCTTTGGAGTTGGCTTGATGCTTGGAGTAAAACCAGCACAAGATGAATACTTACGATAGAAAAAAAAAAAAGACTCCAAACATTGAGCTTAATGAACACGATGTGCAAAAAACACTGATTGTGCGAACAATAGTTGAAAAAGGCTTTAAAAGGTCTGGTCGTCATTACAGGATTCGGTCCAGTGCCCAAAGATCTCGCAGATATTGCAGTATGGCCGTTCTTCCTTCCTCCTGCCGTGGTAGGTGGTGTGTGGAGGGGAGTCGGCAAGCTGCGTTTGAGTGGGACAATCTTCTGTGTCGTGCAGATCAAAGCAGTCGCAGATGTCACAGAACAGTCTTGGGGGAGGTTTCTTTTTTACGGGTTGCTCATCGCTATGGAGAAAACACACAAAAAAAAGCTATTAACTTTTTGTTCCTTAACGTAACCTTTAAAAAGAAATATAACTTTAATAGGACGTACCCATCGTGGTTTTCTATGTCGCCTTTATTGTTCCCATTCAGCGCCATGGCTGCCATTTGTTCTAATTTATCATGAAGCTCTTTGTTTTTGCTCTGGAGGTCAACGATGACGGAATTCAGAAAATCAATCTGTGCAGGAGAAACATCAGAAACTAAAACAAGGATTGCTTAAACAGACCATATAAGTTCTTTCCAGGGCCGAGTCCAGACCATTTTTAGAGGTGGTTAAACACCCTTGAAGTTACTTTTAGCGCCACTAAAAAATGATTTATCACCGTACATCAATTCTAGTTTACAATTGTCACTTTTCGTGTCTGCACAGCAATCCAACTTACTTTGTAAATTGGTTTACTGTCCAGATTAGGATTTCAAACTAGATGTTTATAGAGTAAAGCCCAGGTCTTTATCAAACTTGTTGCACAATAACTGTTTAAAAAAAAGTAGTGATTTTACAGCAGTGCTTCACTGTGAAAAAAAAAAAAAAAATCAAGTCCAAGTTGTTCATAACTAAAGACGGCATGATTTTGTTTCCACGATATTAAGCATCAGTTTTCGGACAGGTCTGGAGTCACTCCTGGTTCTTACACATTTTTGCTTTTATTGTCAGGTTATTTTTTTACTGCCCGCCCAAAAAAAGTTGCATCAATATTTAATCACATTTAGCTTTGACCGCATCACTCACTGTGAATTGTTTCAATAAGTTTGTTGCATTCATTTTCAAACAGAACCTCGTATCATTGATGATACATAATAAATCTCAACTCATTGGCTCACATGAACTCCTTTTGCTCCTGAATCCAAACTTTAGTCTGACAAGCAAATTGAAGCTTGCCCCCAGTTTGAATTGCTGATTTAGTATTTTTCTTAAAGCTACACAACTGTTCAGTTGGTAACATTATTTGTGTGAAAATGCTCTTACTTTCTCATTGAACGGTGACGTTAGTTTTACTGTTGTTTTTCTTCAAGTAGATTTCACCAAATATTTAAATTATAACTTAATCATAAAAGTTTAGGATCCTTCAATTTTTTAAGAATGAATTGAGATTTTTTTAACCAGTTTTAAGAAGTTTTTACATTTTATTAGTTTATTTTTTAATGTATTTTATTGATTTGACTCGTCTGAAAGAGATTTTTTTCTTCTTGAACAAGAGATGCGTTTTCATTCATGAACTTTGGATCTCAAGCAGGTAAAGTTAACTTGTTACCTGCTGTGCGATTATTACCCAAAATATTCCCCAACAAGAGGCCGACACGCGTTTGTTTTGTTGAATCCAAATGACAACTTTTTTTGAGCAGGCAGTGTATTTGCTTCTTTTGCCCCCCGATGAGTCCAGTGTTAGAGGTAAATGATCAGTCAAAGAGAAATGAAGCCTTGAAATGAGTTAAAGGAGAATCAGCAAAGTTAACGCAGAAAGACTTGATGTCTTTCAGAAATCTAATAGTTTAAGCCAAGGTAAAAACAAAATGTCTTTATGAATCAAGCTTAATTCCTCTTTGACTGTTTCTAAGGTGAAAAACATGCACAGATGAAAAACACCCAACAAACCGCTGCCTGATGGTGGTGCCAACATCAGAGACAGGGCACAGAAGAGATGGATTTGTCAAAAAGAGAAAAGAGGAAAAAAATTTCAATTAGGGCCCACCTTCAGCCAGCCAGCAGGACAGTATAACATTTCCTAGTGATTACAGGAAGGAGGTCAAAGCCCACACAACATTTCACCTCAGTAAAATATTATACTGTAACACGTCCACAACAGCCGAAAAATCATAGAGGCTATCACTCGACACACACAGTAAAGTCGTAAATGAGTTTTCAGCATTCACAACATTCAGAAAAGACTGTTTCCGTACAGCTGCCGCAAAGATGTTATGAATTATTGCCAGAAGGTTTATTGGGCAGAGTAGGAAAGCATCATTACACTGAATGGAAACGACAGAAAATGGAAACTTACAAAAAAACACAACAGAATGAGCAGGATAAATACTTACCTGACTGTCTTCAAACTCCTTCTCGTCGTCATCCGTCTGACCTGAAAAACCCAAACACACCAGATGTTGCGGTGTATAAATGCTTAAATGAAGCAGACGACACTTTTGCGTTTGTTTGAACGCGTTTTCAATTTAAATGATAGATACAACTACAACCAAATTTAAAGAAAACATGTTTATATTTAATTTAAACTAAACTTTTCACAAAAACAAACAATTAGAAAAGAAGGTACAAAAAAAAAGTTTGCTATGTCTGCTCTTAATATTTAGAAATAAAAAAAATACAAACAAATATTCTGTTCTGCTGTCTTCCGCTAATCTGGGGTCACATTGTCAACAGCCTCAGACAAGAAGCCCAGGCTTTCCCACCGCAGCTGCATCCTCCTGCTCACCCGGAAGGATCCAGAGGCGTTCCCCGGCCACCTGTGGGACATAGTCTCCCCAGCAGGTCTGGGGTCTGTCTCTGGGTCTCCTCCTTGTGGGACGTGCCCAAAACACCTCACCAGTGAGGCGTTCGAAAAGCATCCGAACCAGATGCCCGAACCACCCCATCTGGCTTCTGTTGACCTGGGGGAGCAACAGCTCTACTCTGAGTTCCTCACAGATGGCAGAGCTCCCTGTTATCCTTAAATTCCTCTCTGACCTGCAGGGATCATTCCACCCTATCATTAAACAAATATGTTCAACTAATTAGTTCATTATGATAATCAGAAACAAAACGAGGCAATTACAAATATACAACAAAATGAAGTCGAAGCCAAGGTTCTATATTCAAACTGTAATAATAAAGAATGGTTGATGTCTACGCGGTGGAGCTTGAATCAGCCATACGTGGAACGTTTTTATATTTCATACCATCATATTCTTTAAATTTATCATGTGAAATAACATATGAATTTCAGAAAACGGCTCAGTAGCTGTAGATGTGGAGTTCAATGGACTGTAGTTGAAAACTTGGAGGTATTTACTTCTGTTAGTCTATACACTGCGTTCCAAATTATTATGCAAATTGTATTTAAGTGTCATAAAGATTAAATTTAGTGTTTTTCAGTTAAACTCATGGATGGTATTGTGTCTCAGGGCTCTGTGGATCACTGAAATCAATCACATACACCTGTGATAATTACTTGGTCAGGTGAGCCCAATTAAGGGAAAAACTGCTTAAGAAGGATGTTCCACATTATTAAGCAGACCACCATTTTCAAGCAATATGGGAAAGAAAAAGGATCTCTTTGCTGCTGAAAAGCGTGAAATAGTTGAATGCCTTGGACAAGGTATGAGAACTTTAGATATTTCACGAAAACTTAAGCGTGATCATCGTACCATTAAGAGATTTGTGGCTGATTCAGAGCACACACGGGTTCGTGCAGATAAAGGCAAAATGAGGAAGGTTTCTGCTAGACAAATACATCGGATAAAGAGAGCAGCTGCTAAAGTGTCATTACAAAGCAGCAAAGAGGTATTTGAAGCTGCTGATGTCCCTGGAGTCCCACGAACATCAAGGTGTAGGATCCTCCAGAGGCTTGCAGTTATGCATAAACCTTCTATTCGACCACCCCTAAACAATGCTCACAAGCAGAAACGGCTGCAGTGGGCCCAGAAATACATGAAGACCGATTTTCAAACAGTCTTGTTCACTGATGAGTGCCGTGCAAGTCTGGATGGTCCAGATGGATGGAGTAGTGGATGGTTGGTGTATGGCCACCATGTCCCAACAAGGCTGCGACGTCAGCAAGGAGGTGGCGGAGTCATGTTTTGGGCCGGAATCCTAGGGAAAGATCTGCTTGGCCCCTTTAGGGTCCCTGACGGTGTGAAAATGACTTCTGCTAAGTATGTTGAGTTTCTGACTGACCACTTCCTTCCGTGGTACAAAAAGAAGAATCGTGCTTCCCGAAACAAAATCATCTTCATGCACGACAATGCACCATCTCATGCTGCAAGGAACACATCTGCTTCATTGGCTGCTATGGGCGTAAAAGGGGAGAAACTCATGGTGTGGCCCCCATCCTCCCCTGACCTCAACCCTTTTGAGAACCTCTGGAGCATCATCAAGCAAAAGATCTATGCAGGTGGGAGGCAGTTCACATCCAAACAGCAACTCTGGGAGGCTGTTCTGACATCCTGCAAAGACATTCAAGCAGAAACTCTCCATAAACTCACAAGTTCTATGGATGCAAGAATTGTGAAGCTGCTATCAAACAAGGGGTCCTATGTTAACATGTAACTTGACCTGTTAAGATGTTTTGGATTGAAATGGCTTTTTATTTCAGTGAATATGACCTCACATTGCTGTAAATTCAACAAATGACTATTTTCAGTTCTTTATAAACTAGAAAAAGTCTTGAAACTATGTTATGCATAATAATTTGGAACAGTGCATTTTAAGTTTTTCATTTATTTTTTAAATACTGTTTTCATTAGGAGGTTTGTTCAATAATATTTGAAATACAATTTGACAGCTAATGACTTGAAAATGATGCTGATCGTCATTTGCATCAAGTATTTTGGAAAATCAAACAAAAACATCATTTGCATAATAATTTGGAACGCAGTGTATATGGTTAGTACTGAGTAACTATAGGCAGTTTCATTCAAATTCTTTAGGTGGTTTAGAAGATATTGTATTCACAAAAATGTTACGGACGCACAGAGAGCTTGTGTTTTTAGTGTCTCATTCACATTCTGTGGACGGGAGCATAAGAAACTACAAAAATGAGCCCTCCAGCAGATGATCGGCTTTGCTTTTCTCCATGTTAGTTTTTGGTAGGTAGAAAATGTAAATACTTATTTTCTCATTCAAGTGTCTCAGTTCATGTAATCCTCCAACTCTGGGGAGTTCCTGGCCAGTTGTATGACACTGTGTTAGGAAATATGCTGGGTCTGCTGAGCATCCCCCACCTCACCTCTAATCTGTCTCCACTTATCTGTAAGTGGGGGTGTAGAACCTTCTTTACCCCCACGACTCTGTTAGAACACACCTTTCTGTTTTTCCTATCTGTACAAATTAAGCAGAAAGGGATGCATTTCTTTGTCCAAACTCCAGCCTGGACAAAAATTCTACCCTTCCCACAAGTAAAATATGAATGTCTCTCACTTGATCTCTGGTCAACATAGTTTTTCCGTTCAACAGTTTTTCCTTCACACTCAGTAACCCACAGCTGGTTTTGGGACCATTGGAAACACCAACTGAGGTGTTTTAAACTCACCTGAAGACTTGTTGATGGCGTCAGATGCCGCGATCAGATCGTTTTCCAGCCTGCAAATTTGCTCGTTTAGTGCAATTTTGTCTTTCTCCAAAGCCTCAATTGTACTCCGTAGCTTCTCGGTCGAGGAGCTCTCTACACGCAGCGCAGACAGCTGGACAAGCAAATACAACATTTATAATGAAAACAAAAAAACTCCAACAAATAAAATAACTATAAGTTAGACATGGATTCAATAAGAAAGAACTAAAAGACAGGGTTAGCTAAAAGCAGGCAACCGTTTTCCAGTAAAGAGATGATTTACTGATGCTGTTCTCAGACATTCAAACACACCCATAAAAGGTGAAAAATGTCACATTCCTGCGAAAATCTGCTTCCTTTTACTTGTTTGACACTAAATTATTTTTATTTTTATAATTAACCAACATTAACTTTTATATCAATTAACAGTCAAACATTATTTAATCACAGAAGTCATGTTTGACCAAATTTAACAGAAAAATCTTACAAGAATTAATTTAAAGGTGATTCCAATTTTATAATAAAACGGTTTCATATGAAAAAATGATTAGATTAAATAAAACCATTAAGAAAACAAATGAGTTTATATTAAAGTACATAGATGTTAGTTATTCTGCATCAAATTTTTAATGTTAAAAAAATAAATAAATAAAATTGAAACAGCAAGTCATTTATTTTAATAAAAAGAAATGATAGATTAACTTAAATCTTCATTATTTATTTATTTTTTGGTGATCTTTAGTATGATTTAATCCAAGTGTCAGTCGTAGAATGAAACACTGTTGTTTGTACCTCACTCTTCAGGTGGTCAACCTGACGGTCTTTTTCTGAGATTAAGGCACTGTGTTTCTGGACGGACAGCTCTTTGGAAACTTTTTCTGCTTCCAGCTGCTCCTTCAAAGTGCTTTCACTGTAAAACACACATAAGTAGGTAAACAATGAAGGAGCATCGCAGACAAAAATGAGAAAGGGTTAGACATTTGTTTAACTTTTTTATCTGGTAAACTAGTCAGAATTACACAATGTTAAGATGACCCCGTGAATCAACCAGACAGTGATTTATTGCCTCATGTTTATTGAGGCAATAATAAAAATGAGGCAATAAATGTTTATTCTAGATTAAATGTTACTCAATCTAGAATTGAGTAACATTAGTCATTTGACTAATGTTACTCAATTCTAGATAAAACATGACAGAAACAGATCACAGGAAATAAAAATTGTCTGAAATTACTTGACAACTCGACACGAGTGGGCAACACGTTATTATAACAGTGAATTATCGGCCTCACAGCAAGAAGTTCAGAGTTTGCGTCCTGGGTAGGAGGAGGCTTGAAACACTAGTCTTTCCGTTTACATGTTCTCCCCGTGTGGGTTTTCTCCGGGTACTCTGATTTCCTTCCACTCTTCAAAAACATGCATGTTAGGTTGATTGGCCGCTATGAAATTGCCCCTAGGAATGAGTGTGTGTGTGTATGGATATGCGTGTGAAGCCCCGTAACAGACTAGCGACCTGTTCACGTGTTCCCGGTCTCCCCCCTGAAATTAGCCGGGATAGGCTCCAGCTCACTTACGGAAAGTAGTTTTCAGGAGAAACTTACCGTTTCTCCAACTCCAGCTTGGACCTCTGAAGTTCTTCCAGCATTGACTGAGCTTTGTTTTTTTCCTTTATTAAAACATCTTTCTCTTCAGTCAGCTGTTTGAGAGCCTCGGCGGTCTTTCCAGAGACCTCGGAGGCCTAAACGTGAGCAGGAAAACACACCAATTATTATACACGTAAGAGAATACAAATCTGGCTAAATTAAAAATGTGTCATAAGAAGAAGATATTTCTATAAATTAAAAGAATGCATTCCTTAGCCTTTTTATTTCTTCAATTACAAACACAATTAGTCCATATTAGATGTGCAACCTTAAAAGTTTTCGATTAATAAATAAACAGAAGAGTAATCTGAAAGATAGCATTTCTACAACCTGTGGCCTTAAAACGGAGAATAATTTATGAAAAAAAAAAAAAATCTTGTTTGGCTCATTAATCATTCAATCTGGCAAGTTTTGAAAAAAAAACTTTGTGATTAAGTTTTTTAAAAATCTGAATGAATCAATTAATTCAGACTCCAGATTAGATCACATTATAAGCCCACAGAAGAAGATAAAGAGCTACGGGTAGCTAACTGGTGAGTGAATGAAGGATGAAAGTTAAGACCAAAAAAAACAAAAAAAAAATAATAAGAAAGCTGTGATCATGCAGTGGGAAGCCGACGGAGCCCCAGCTGGGATTAAGGGTGAGGATCAGTGATTACTACTGGGGTAGAAATACCTCGAGCTGTTTAGCGAAAGCGCTTTTTAGCTGCGACTCGAGCTCCCTGACTTGTTGAGCAGCCACGTCCCTCTCCGCCTCCACCGCTTCCTTCTGAGCTGTGAGCTGCGACACACTGGAAGAAATTTCTTCTTTCACCTCATTCGAGGCAGATGCCTCGGCCACGGCGCTTCTGTACTGCTTCTCCAGAGTTTCTTTTTCACTTTGCTGAGCTTTGGCATCAATTTCCAGCTTTTCCTTGCTGGATCGGAGACACTCTAGTTCTTCAAGCAGCTTTGAACGTTCAGAAAGCCACTTTTCTTGATTTGTTTGGAAGGACGAAATCTCCTGTTGTAGCTTGGACTGGCTGGCTGACAGGTTCTCCTTCGTGTGACTCAAAGACGTGAATTCCTCATTCATTTTCTCCAGTTTTGATGAGAGCTGCTCCTTGTCTTGTCCCAGCTGGGTATTTTCCTTGTCTTTCTTCTCCAGCTGTGTTTTCAGATCCTCAATTTCCAACATGAAAGACTTCTTTTCTTCATCTATTTTCTTTAAGTCTGAACAAGTTTTTTCATTTTCTTGAGTCACTTCCTTTAAAGTTTTTAGTTGCTCCGTAAGTTTTTTGGAAAGGTTTTCTTGCTGAGAGATGGCTTCGTTCAATCTGCTGGTTTCAGCTGTGATCCGGTTCTGGAGGACTTGTTTTTCTTCACATACAGATTTCACCTGACTTTTCAGCTCCTGGATCTCCTGAAGCAGAACTTCCCTCTCTTTTTGTAAGGACTGAGTTTGTTTGGCCTTCTCAGTCTGCTGTGAGAAAAGCTCATTTTTGTCTTTAACAAGGTTTTCCAGCTGCTGAGTAAGAGTTGAATTAGATTTCTCAGATTTTACAGAGAGTTCGTCAAGTTTCTCAGTGAGTTTGGCTTTGTCCTTTTCCACCGAGTCTATAACAGACCGAAGGTCCTGCAGCTCAGTTTGCAGCTGAGTTTTTTCCTTTTTCAGCGCAGCCGACTCGACTTCAGCTTTGTCTTTTAATCTTTTAATTTCTTCCAAAGATGCTGTTAAGCGATCTTTATCTTGGGTTAAGTCAACATTCGTTCTGGTAAAATCATCAACTTGGTCTTTAGCTTCACGAATTTCACCAACCAGCTTCTCGCGGTCGAGAGAGAGCGCTTTGTTTTCTGATGTGATCTTAGCGTATTTATTCTCCAGCTCAGCCTTCTCTTCGATTAAACGCTCGTGATCCATCTTACACTGCTCCAAAACTGAATCCAGACTGATTTTCTCTTTGCGCAGTTCGTGCAGAGACATTTCTGCTTCTGAATTCTGAGAGCGTAACTCCTGCCTCTCCTGCTCAAAGGAAGAAGATGCTTCTCTGAGTTTCTCTTTAGAAGAGGTCAACTGCTCTGATGTGACCTGAAGCTTCTCTTTTACTTCCTGAATCTCCCTGAGGAGTTCCTCCTTTTCGCTGGATACTTTTCTCTGGCTGGAAAGTAGGTTTTCCTTCTCCTGCAGAAGCTGAAGCCTTTCAGAGTCCGTCACCTGGCTGCTCGTCTTGAACTCTTCCAGCATCTGAGCCAGGCTGGTTTTACTCGCTTTCAACTCTTCACACTCCCGCATGGAGTTCTCCAAATCTTTCTTCATGGTGTTGAGATTATTTTGGAGTTCCTGCTTCTCCTTCTCCAAGTTTGTTTTGTCTAAAGCGGCGGTGCCAATATCAGAGGACATCTCTTCTTTTTCCTTCTTCAGAGTGTCCGTTAGTGCTTGGAGCTGATTATTCTTCATTGTTAGATCTTCTTTTTCTATATTCAGCGAGTTAACTTTGGCCTGCAGCTCTGAGTTTTTAGCATCCAGAGACTTTCGGGCATTTTTAGCAGCCTCAACCTCCTGCATCAAGTTGTCTCGCTCGGACGTGAGCTTTGTGCTTTTGTCATTTAAGTCTTCTTTCAGCTGGTTCCTCTCTTTGCAAATATTTTCATAATTCACATGCAGCTCTTTATTTTTTACCTCAAATTGTTGAATGTCCTGCTGATGTTTGAGGATTGCATCGTTCTTTTCTGCGGTTTGTTTGCGAAGGTCTTCAATTTGAGCCAAACATTCATTTTTACCTAGCTGGAGTCGTTCGATTTCAGCCTGTGAGTCACAAAGATGTTCTTTGAGCTTCTCAAGTTGATCCTGCAATGAAAGCTTTTCTTCATCTGAATGCTTGTTTTGGGAAAGCAGCTCCTCTTGGTGTTTGGAGAGTTTTCCTTTGCTTATCAGCAGCTCCTCGTTCTCAGCCAAAAGCTCTGTGCGACTTTTCTCAAGAACTGAGAGCTTGTTTTGCATTTCAAGCAGCTGCGTTTCCAGTTTGACTTTTTCTGCTCTCACATTCTCGTTTCCTTCATGTATTTTTTCCAGATCGAGAGTCTGCTTTTCCAGTTTTTGGCCTAAATGTTCAACGTTGTGTTTTGAGGAGTCAAGTTCAGCAGAAAGATGCTGGGGGGAAAAAGTTGAAGAAAAAAAAGGGAAGGGGGCGTAGATCCAAGATCAAAGCATGAGTAAATAAAAAATAAAATAAAACTAGATATGAAATGATATGCAAATGAAACGTGCTGCTGAAGCATAAAAATCACACAAAAAAACTCAATGTTTAACTAATAAAAACAGCAAATCTAGAACATTTTCACTTCACAGAATACAAAGTACTTAGATATTATGATGAAATGGGCATTCCTAAAACAGTTTTAAAGTTATGACTGAAAATGTGATCATCTATCCCACTATCTGATAGATGACTGCTTGGATGTTAAAAAGTGAAAATGTTCATGTTAACAAGCCGGCTATGGACTCTGATCACAGATCAGAGGATCCAGGATGGATCAAACCGCCAAGTTCAAATCAATTGCACACTTCAAAAAACACTTCAAACTATTTTCAGTTAATCACATTAGATGTTTGACGTTTTATTTTTTTTTAAATTTCCATTTTTTCAGTGTATGGTATCTCCATACTGAACTGATGCAAAGGACGTTTTAAGGTTCTACAAACTAATAGCAGCTCTAATTTTAACTTTGCTATTGTATTAAAAAACATTAAAGTGTCACATTTTTAAGTCCAAAAAGTTTAGAAAATAATTTTAGAAGATTATTTTGGTTGAGCTTATGCTTGAAGATTCTTTTTCTTTTTTAAAAGACCTTAAGATACAACAAGACTGAATGGCAAATTGCCAGGGATCAAATATAATTTTTTTTAAAGAAATGGACAATTGATGTAAATATTGTTTATGCTCCTTTGTTGTTTAGACATTTATAATTTTTTTTTTTTTTTTATGAGTCTAGTTCGTCCAAGACATTAACTGTGGGAATTTAAAAAACACAATCAGGATTGGAAATGATAATCTCTTACTGATGCAGAATTAAATATAAAGTTAGACATTAGTAATAAGTTCTGCAACTCTTGGCTGAGCTTCACGTGTTTACTTCAATGAAGAAAAAAATGACTCCCTTTCCTTTCTGACAATAATAAAGTAGACTGTACAAAGATATGGAAGGTGTGTGTTGGTTCCTACCTGAACTTGCTCCTTGTAAGACTGCAGCTCAGAAACCGTCTTCTCCAGCAGCTGGGATTTCTCCTGTGAGGAGCCGAGCTTCTGTTTCAGATCCTCTAGCTGAGTCTGCAGCTTCTTCAGTTCCACATCATAGACCTCTGAAGATTCATTCAACCGTTTCTCGTGCGAGGCCTTGAGCTGCTCGGCGAGCGTCTCTTTCTCTTTCACTGTGTTCTCCTGGAAGGAAGAAGAAAGCGCTTGGGTCAGTGAAGCATCGTTGAGTTTAACACATTCCTACAGATGAGTGCGTGCGAAAATATGAAGACATCACAACATCAATGAAACATATTCTTAATTACTATTTAAAATACTAACCAAAATGGAAATCTGCTGTTGAAAATCACATATTTGAATCTGATGAAAATCTCTGGTTTCTTTCAGCTCCTGAATTTTGCTTGATTGTTCTTTACTGAGCTCTTCATTCAATCGGGCCACATTCTCTTTCTCTTGTGAGAGTTTGTTCTGCAGGTCTTCAAGCCTCCTGTATTTTGATGAAAAGGATGTGCAGTGAAATAAAAACAAAAATGTATCCTCACTTATTAATAAAACTCCATTGGATTTGGTACCTTTCTTTCTGTACGAGGTCTTCATTCATTTTCGTCAACTGAACTGAACTGTCACCAGACGTCTTCATCATCTCTGAGATGTTATTTTCCAGCTTCTTTTTGTCCTCAGAAAGCTGTTCAAGTTTTTCATCTGCAGCCTTCAGCTTTCTTTCCAACCCTGATTGAAAACAAGATCAATTGAATGGGAAAACTTTAAATCTTTTGTGTAGGGAAAATAAACAAGAAAATAAATTAATGTACTGTTTGAAATAAGACAATCAAATGTACAATGAAATCTCTTCACATCCACCTGCACAGTGAGTTCTGAGATACTCAGTTTGATTATTTAAGGCAATGTACATCTCTTCTTTTGCCCCAAGCGCTTCTACTGTTGCTTGACAAAAGAAAAGTACAAATGAAGGCTTCAATTAACCGAAAACAGAGAAAAAAAAAGGCACTTGTTTAACTAAAAAACAAGTATTTTAATCCCAGATTAAAATATTTACCTTGCAAAGATTTGGCTGATTCAGTTAGCTGGCTGGTGCCCTCTTTCAGCTGTTGTTTCTGTAGGTGAAAAGAAAGGAAATTTATATTTCTATAATATATATTAAAAGGAGTTTAAGTATCTTGGGTCTTGTTCACGAGTGGGGGAAGGACAGATTATTGCTGCATCTGCGATAATCAGGATGCTGCCTTGGTGTTGTAAAGAAAGAGCTGGGCCATAAAGCAAAGCCCTCAATTAATTAGGCGATCTACGTTCCTACTCTCATCTACGGTTACCAGCAGTGGGTAGTGACCGAAAGAACAAGATCACTTATTTTTATTTATTTTTTATTATCTTTATTTTATATTTTTGCACACCTGTATCAAAGCAAGTTCCTAGTCTCTGATATTCTTCATTGACATGGCAATAAAAGCATTCTGATTCTGATAAGCAGCCGAAAGAAAACTTCCTCCGCAGGGTGCCTGGGCTTTCACTCAGAGATAAAGTGAGAAGCTCGGTCATCCACGAGGAGCTCGGAGAAGAGCAGTTGCTTCTCCGGTCGAGAAAAGCCAAATGGGATGGTTCGGGCATCTGTTTAGAATGACTCCTTAACACCTTGCTGGTCAGAAGCTTCGCACACGTCCCACCAGGAGCAGATATAGAGGCAGTCCCCCGACCCGCTGGAGAAACTGTGTCTCACAGCTGGCCAGGGAACACCTCGGGATCTTCCGGTCTGAGCTGGAGGATGCGGCTGAGGTGAAAGAACCTTGGGTTTTCTGTCTGAAGCTAATGCCCCTGCGACCCGGCCCTGGATAAGCGGAGGACAATGGATTGAATCTTTAATTTAGTTTAGCTTTTTTGCTCTTTTTTTTAAGTTTAAAGAAAAACTTAAACATTTGGGAGTTATTTGTCTCTTTATGTCCTAGAGACAAATATCTGTAGAAGTTTGGGGTTTTTTTTACGTTTAAAGAGTTATTAAAATTGATTATAGTATCAGTTTGACCTGGTTTGCTAACTCTTCTTCCATGGCTTTCTCATGCTCCTTCACAGTGGTCAAAATCTTCTGTAAAGAGATGATTTCCTGCTTTTTCTCCTCCAGCTGAGAACTCAGTTCTGTGACCTGCAACATAAGTGCAAAAAAATCCCAAAGAGTGTAAAAGGTTCAGTTTCCTATTGAAAAAAAAGCTTTTAATACCACTGGTTAGAACACAAATACTTGGTGAACCCACCTCTGCATTTTGGTTGCTTTCTTTCTTCTGGGCCTCCTCTAGTTGGTTCTTCAGAGCAACCAGCTCTTGATCTCCTTGTGCTAACTGGTTACGTAGAGACACCATTTCTGCTGTTTGTTCTTTGGTTTCCTTCTCTTTGCCTTTAGTTTGTTGTGCCAGATTTGTTTCGTTCTCTTCAAGCTCCTTCACCCTGATCTCAGCGGCGTGAAGCTTTCCGAGGACCTCCTCCATTTCCACCAGGTGTTGCTCCTCTACTTTTTCAACGCTGGACCGTAGCAACTCCTCCAGTCGTTCTTTCTCCTCCATCAAAGACAGCTGCTTTGCCTTCAGTGCACGGACCTCCTGAGTTAGGAGCTCCTCTGTTTGAATACCGCCGCCTTTGCCGGGGGACGCTTTGAGCTCTTCAATGGCCTGCTGATGAGAGACGATGGCCGATTCCAGCTTGGAACGCCAAAGTTCAACTATGTCGGCGTTTTCCTTCTCAGCCTGACTGAGACGCATCTTCAGCTGTTCTCCGTCATGGGACAGCTTCACTGATGTTGCCTGAAGCTGAGCTACTGCCTCATTGTGGGCTTTCTCTTGAGCTTCAAGTCTCTCTTTGGACTTCTCTAATTCTTCTTGTCGATTAGCTTCTTGAGTTGCCAACTGGTCCTTCAGAGAATTGATCATCTCCAGTAGAGGAGAGATGGAGTTTGAGTCCTCAAAACTCTGCTGTGCTTCCACACGGAGCAGCAGCTGAGCGACCTCTCTGGTTTTCTGGGAGAGGGTCTTCTCTAGCTCCATGATACGGGATCTTTCAGATACAGTTGCAACCTTTGAAAGCATTTTAAAAAATATAGATTTAATAATAATCCCAAGTAAAAACAAAACAAAACATACAAATATACTTAACCTTTTAAATGAATAACTAAAAATGAAATTAGACCTAATGATTCATTACTCATCAACAAAGATAGCTGTAGAAGAAGGCAATACACTGACCTCTTAAATCTATAAACATTATCCAAACACTAAAAATTACACAAAGTTATCAGCAGTTCAAATTCAAATGTAGTTGGTGACTACTTTGTCACAATTTCTTTTAATAAAAAAAAAAAAAAATAGCATTTTACCTGTATGAAATTCTAAAGACTACTGATACATTTTCAAAAGTAATTTCTTAATATTTCTTACAACTGTAAAACCAATGGAGGAACACTGGGATACGTAATCTGGGAGGTGGAGCGGGATCTTAAAGACTGGCAAAATGCAAGGACACCAAATAAGCAGGACAGATGGATGCCAGGGAAGACTCGGGGGGGCATTGGGGAAATAGACACTTTGGAATAAATGATTCTTTGAAGGACGGAAAGAGGAATTGTCTGTCTGGCTAAGCAGCAATACTTTTAAAGAAAGAGTTCGGATTGAATTACTTGTTGAATAAAATGCATGAGGTGCAAATTTGTGTAACTATTTTTATGTTCAAAAACATTGTAAAATTAAATTGATATCTACATTGGCTTATTAAAGCCACATGGTGACAGGAAAAAAAAACTTTAATAAAAAGTCAACATTATAGAGTCAAAATTTAAGTAAAAATGTCAAAAATAAATGTGAAATCTAAGAAAAAAAACACCACACAAATATCTATGCACACACTGATCATGCCAGTGTTGGCGGGTGTATGATATTTACAATACTCTGTATGAATGACCCTTCTATGGTGGTAGCCAGACTTTTCATATCACCAGTTCCTGGTATTTGCTATTGTTCAGGAGACAAGCCAATCTACAAATGCAGCCAATCGTGCTTTTCTAAATATGAGCCACCGGTGTCATATTTGTTTGCTACAAAACAACAGTAGTGATTGGCTCAGCAAACTGCTCTGCACGCTACATGAATGCAGAAAATAATTTTAGAAAAAGGGGAAATGAAGAATCAAATTGTGATCACTGCAATATTTCTATAGGGTTATGTATGAGGGGCTGTTTCTATCTGCTCAACCTGGGTAATGTTTTTTTTTCTTTTGTTGTGATAATTTATATGGTAATTCCTCTCAAAAGCTGGCAACACTGGATCATGATGTATTTCTGTGGAGATGTTGACTTTAATGTCGACATTTTACAACAGTTTTTTTTTCCTTTCACTGCGTGGCTCCAGTAAGTCATTGTATATCAAAGGTTCAACATTTAGGAGAGATTCATTTACATTTAAAAAAATATTTATCCAAGATCATTTTTTTAATAAATCTAAGCTTATTAAACTGAAGGTTTGCTTTATTTGCTTATTGTTTCAGAGAGAAGAAAGCTCACCTTTTTTTTTGCAACAAAAAGGGAAAAAAAATCCCAGGAAGCATAGTCACCTCAAGCTTTTAATCATATCAAAACTCCTGATTATTGATTGGTAGCTTTCTGTGTGAACCTCGCCTATACCTGGCTTAGGCCCTCTTTCCCAACGCAGTACGCCCCAGAGCAGAATTCATTACCCTAGTGTCTTCTAACTCTCTTTGGAGTTTCTCAGCTTTGGTTTTTTCCAAGAGCAGGTTCTGTTCAAGCTCCTTAATGTGGACATGCTCCAGTCTGGTCTGCGTCTGTTAGTAAACAAGGGGGAGAGGAAGAGAACACACCAGTGCCACCATCACATGCCAGCCCAACGCAGACAGAGAGGGAGGGAGACAGGAGAGATAGTGAGTGTGTGTGTGTTTGCGCACGCGCAAGTATTTCAAAGGTTTAGGTGGAAGAGGAAAAGTGGGGGTGGGAGGGTACAGGGTGAGTCTAAGATGAGTGGAAATTGAAAAAAAACTACATGCAAAAAAACCCCAAAAAAACAACAACTTCCAAGCTGTGCCATAAACATCTGCGGAAAGGAAATTGTGTGAATGAGTGAGTGAATAACACAGAACAAGCAGCAACAGAAAGAATCATGTGAACATTTTACAGATGTGCGGGATAAGTATGAAAAACGGTGGATAAAAACATGCAAATCCAGTAAACACAGCACATTGCACAAAACTGTGATAAATGTGTGGAGGGAAAAAAAAAACCCATCACGTATATCTTGTTTAGACGGCTTCATCACAGCGTAGTGGCAAAGAAAGTAGTGTCAGTTTTTCATGTAGCTTAAAAAAACAATTATTCAAAGGTCTGCTAAATGTCATCAATGGTTTATGAATTAAAAATGAACACGTTAATCTCAATTTAAACAGATGAATTAAACTTAATCCAAAAATGTCCACACTGCTTTCTCACTTGGTGATGAGGCCATTACTCAAACAGTCCGAGTCTTTTAAAAATAAGAAAAAACAAAACACCAGTTTTCAGACCATGTGCAAGAACCAGCTTATCAAAAGAGTAGAACTGAAGAAATACAAGTAGTCTAAAATTTGTGTTTGTGAAAGCGCTACCTCAGGTTCTCTAAGGTCCTGTTCAAAATGTTACATTTAAATATTTGAGGGCGTGAGTGATTTTAGCTGTGGTGTCTCAGGTCTGTGTCTGGGAAGTATGATGGTGAGGTGGGGCATTTTCAGTGATTTCATGCTGAGAACTAGATCAACATGAAAAAAGGAGGGCGAGAGGGAGAAACAATAAGATCACATCACTGGGCATGGAAAATTACAGTTGAACATTACTAGAACTTCCACAGCTCGAGGTTAAAGCATGTTTTAAAGTTGGACTTAATTGCATTTATTTTGGGATATGTTTAGAAGTAACATGCAGGTATGTATTAAATGAGTGATAGTTGAACTGTTAGTGCTCAATAAACAAGATAAAAAGAGGTTTTCAAACCCTGTTGCCCTTATTTTAAAAAACTCATTTGAACTGATGCCTTCAGGATAACTGACATGGTCCATTTGCAGCACTGTGGAACAAATAGATTATTTGATCAGATATAAACTCTTAAATGTAACCCAGGATCCGAATGAAAGGGGGAATACAGGGAATTGACGCAGTAAGAAAAGTGAACGTTTAAATAACGGCATGTAAAAATCAAATTAATGGAAAAAGCCTGTGAAACAATCCTACTTATTGATGACTAAACTTCTTAGGTTCATATTTGTATAATTCAACAGATTAAAACTTGTATAACAATTACAGTATAAATAACAAATTTAGGAATTTTAAAGCCCGACTGTAGATTCATTTATTGGTTTTGGATCATTCTTGACATTCAAGTCGGAACTCGTTTTCATCACAGGGTGCATGCAAGAGCATTTCTCCTCTTAGGAGATGAAATTGTGGGCTCAGACCTTGACAGATAACGCAAATGACCTGAATAGAAAGTCTCGTATGAAGTTGTGTGGCAAGTAATGCCGTCTGAATTTATGCTACCCTTATTTGAATGTAAAACTAAACGGGGAATGAAAGAAAAAACTTTAATAGTGAGATTATTGTGTAAAATCAAGTTTTTGGAGATTTTGTTTATTCCCACATCAAAAACACACATTAAACAATTTTCTATTTCATTCTTGCATGTTTGAGCAATTTGCAAGCTCTCAATCCAGTATTCGGCTATTGATTTTGTTCTGCTCCACACCCACAGTTAGTGTTTTTTGAAGCAGCAATGCACATGCTCTGCTCATGCTTCGTCCCTTCCCTCAGGTATTGTTAGCCTTCTCACATTTTTACATGGATACCCCAAAATAAGACTATAAAAGATTATGCGCTAGTGTTGCAAATTTAATGCACTTTATACTATATGCTATGCTGTATAGACAAGATACAGTATAAGTGGGCGGGGGAAAACTTTAGGGAAACTGGAAATTAGAGAACAAGTTGAGCATGTGACACCTCAGACTAGCTTTATACAAGATCTCTGTTTTTCCCTTCTTATTAAGTTTTTAATCTAGATAAATAAACCAAATAAACTTGCAGAAACATTTGTTTTTGTTGTAGAATTACCTCCAGGTCTCCTTTGGTAATACAAGCTTCTTCCACACGGAACTGCAGGTCCTCCACTTTCCTTTTAAACAGAAAAGAAAAACCACAGGGACAGTTAGAGCATTAAATCTAGATAAAAAATTAAACCCCACAAAATTAGTTTTCTTTTCTCTTGGAACAAATGAAGTCATTTTGTGTGAAAACAGCTGAGGTAACACGTGTGTGCCTTTGACTAATCAAATTTTTAGACAATCTCTACCTGCGTTCCTCCTCTAGTTGATTCAGCAGATCCACTTTCTCTTTGTCTGCAGCTTCCACTAAGCCACGCAGCTGATCCATTTTCGCCTCCATCTACAAAACAAAAATGACCGTGAGATGACAGTGATTTGCAAAAACTCTTCGTTTGGTTCAGAGCTGACCTGCTCCTGATCTTCCCTGAGCAAAGAAATTTCTTGCTCCATCTCTCCAGCATGGCTAGTAGCCTTAGAAACTTCAGCTCTTTCCATATCTCTCTCAGCCATTAGCTGCTCGATATGCTGTTGCTTCTCTTTCAGAGCCTCATGCAAGGCTGTGGTGCCCGAAATCTTTCTGTTATACCTTGAAGATGTCTCTGTCAGCTGAACAAACATTACATGTTGAGTGAGAATAAATGGAAATATGGCTGTTACTTAGGATCTTTAGAGATCTCACCAGGCCTGTCCGGCTTGGTTTAGCACTGACAGAAGATGCAACCGAGCTCATGGTGCTGATGGATGAGTTGCTTGGACTTCTTTTCAGCCCTGAGGGTGTGGCCGTACTTTTCCTAATTGTTGTTTTTGCTTTGGCCGGAGTGGTGGATGGGAAACCGATGCGAGTGACTTTGAGAACTGGCGCAAATAAACCGTACCTGGGCTGGCACTGGAAATATCTAGGGAGAGAAATGAATAAAAGGAACTAAACAAAAGCTGCAAAAATGAGAGAGGAGTTACTATAAAAATAATAGAACTTCTCTTGTGATTATCTTTGGATCTTTTGACTTTTGTACCTTGTTCCTGCCACTGCTCCATCGTTTTTTCCCAAAGGTTCATCCAGCTCCACACCACACCACTCTCCTTTGGCAAAATCCGTTTCTCCAAGGAAACGCACCACTCCAGCCTTTGTCCCACCGACCTTAGTAGAAAAATACAAACATTAGCCCACGTTTAATCCTCTAAAGAGATAACACAGGCTTAAAAACCAATCAGCTTTGCTTGCTAAAATCCATGAATGATTTAATTCTATTAAAGCGTCAGTAATAAAGATGAGCTGTTATAAACAAAAATATTAGAAACATTGCATTTCTTCATGCTTATTTGCAAGGTTTATATCTTCCTAGTTTTGTTAAAAGAGGTCCTCTTTAAAAGTAAAGCTGCAATTGAGAGGCACTTCTTTATTTAATGTACTGCAAACTTTGGGCAAACAAAAAAGGACAAAAAAAAGGGAATTCAAAAAAGGACGTTTCTAGCTTACAAGCAGCCCTACAGGCCTGGCTGGAGAGGAAAATCTCTCACACACACCAGCTCACATGGCGGCGGTTAGTAAAATTAAATTAAACATATTTCCTGTGGTCATTTCACTCAGATTTAAAAGCTTTTGAGGTTCACATGATTTAAAAACAAACTTTACCAAAACACGATCCCCCATCTTCAGTTCCCTTTCTCCTTTCTTAACCGATCCAGTTTCGGAAAGGTTGGAGACGGATTCGCTGTTGGTGCGTGCAAGGTTGGAGGACGGTGTGGCGGTCGTAGTGGAAGGGGTCTCCTTAGCTGGTGTGGCTGAAGGGACGGATGATTTTGTGGCAGCTTTATTCGATGCACCTGCACCGACTGAAGGAGTGGGCGATGAAGCGCGAGATGGGGGAGCAGTCTGAGTTCCATTTGCTTCTCCCTCTGTGTAGGACAACTTAGAAGGCCGGGTAAAAATTCCACGGAGGGCTTCACATTGAAAGTAGCGCACCCCTGCAACAGAGCCATCATTCTTCCCAATCGGCTCGTCGAGGACAATACCAGCCCATTGGCCAGGGGCAAACTGTGTCTCTCCTAAAAACTGAACGTAGCCGGGCTTATTGCCATTCACCCAAACTCGCTCCCCAATCTGAAAGTTCTCTTTGACATTCTTGCCATCTTCTCCACCAGGACCTGCAGTGGGTTTATCAGCAGATTTACCTGTGTTTGGAAAGAGAACACAGGACAGTTTATCTTTAACAAAAAATGGCCTAAAGTATTAAAAACTGTTCCGATCATCATTTTAAATTATTTTTATGCAACTCAATCATATTCGCCTGATAAGTTGGAAAAAGAAGCTCACCTGTGCTCAGGTTGGTCTTAGAGGCTCCAAGTCCAGGTGCCCTTGCTAACTTGCTGGGCACTTTAATCCCAGTGGGTTTAGCTGCGCTCATATTTTCAGCAGCTACCCGACCCACAACGCTGGTGTCTGTCAGCGGGAAACGACCGACCCCAAATCATCAACACTATAGTCCACCTCTGTGATCGCAAGGTTTTCTCTCCACACAAAAGTAAAGGTAAAACTAGATAAAAAAAAATAATACTAAAAAAACAAAACAAACAAAAAAAAAAAAAATCAGGAAAAGGGAGAAGGGAAAAAAGTGGTGATTGTGAAAAGGAACCCTATGGAGGAAAAAAAAAGATCAATATTTTATTTAGACTAAAGATCAAACTTTATATAAATTATTTCAATAATAAAAACAACAGACATTGTTTAAATGTATTCATATTCAATAAAGGAAAACAAAACACTTACTAAGCAACATTTTTATGTGAATTTTTTACTATGGTTTTGGTTCTCTGGTAACAGAGACATTGTGTTGCTATTATGGCAACAATCTTTTTTACACACAACGTCAGAGTTATATTTAAAGGGCCAACGAATGAAACACCAATCTTTAACTCCTGGATAACTTGACCTATGAAACTTTGAGCACAAGGTTTTCACTCAATCTGCAATCTAAAATTATGTCCGGCAGGTTGCCAGCTTTCCTAAACCTGGATTACCGTGGAAACACGACCACCACCACCAGCAGATTATCTGGTTTGTCAGATTACTGAAACACAGACACAGATTGGCTCAATGCTCTTTTCATACAGTGTCTGCCTCCAATTCCTGCACACTATGAATACAGATGATAAGTTACTTGATATTTTGATAATTATAATTTTAAAATGGAACATGCCGAGTGTGAAGCAGTCAGAAAATCAACACCCCTAAGTATGTAATTTACTGGAAAAGGGTCGAGTGGCCTGTCAAGGTCAGGGACATTATCCTGCTTTGAGTGGAGGATTTTACATATGTTCACAAGCGAGAAAAAATAGAGCAAGAGTTGGACAGGTGCGGCATCTGCAATAATTAGAACACTGCATTAGTCTATCATAGTGAAGAGAGAGGGGAGCCAAAATGTAAAACTTTCTCTTACCAGTTAGTCTACATTCAAACCCTCACTGTATTTTTGTGACACCAATCTCAACTTTTTAAATAGTCATGCAATCATCTTAAAATGGTTAAACATGGAAGTTTTTATTTACTTTTAAATGCATTTCTGTTTGAATCTCTATGCTAAAAAAATGCTTAGTGCTAGCTTGTAGGCAACCATGTTCCAGAGCAAATGAGGAATTGTACGAAGACGAAAGAGGTACCTATGAACCCATCTAAATTGATTGAATAACATATTGGAATATGAAAAAATGATTGTGTTCCTTTAACTATGTGTGAATGAAATACCGGTAATGACAAAACAACCAGTTGGCTCTCAGTTTCAAGGTAGAATCCATTACAAAATAGCTGTGTAGCTAGCTTTCAGACGTTTTAGTGATGCATCAACTCTCTGCTATGGGGCAGAACTGGTGCAGAAACACCCAGTCAGATGTTACTAATGTACATCACTTAGTCAGTGAAGGCTACATGTACAAAAACAACCTGAGATAATAACACACTCAGCCGAAACAGGTTTCTAATTTCATGTGAAAACATACACCAGCAGTGCATTTTAGTAAGTTGGACCGTCAAAAATCTTGTATAATATTTGAACAACTATAGATAAAAATTTATATTTGAAGTTCCCAAAAAGAAAAGACAACATGGGTTTTGCTATGTTACACTACATAACTTTAAATCCTCTAAATGCCTCAGAGTTCCAGCATGACAGGTTCCTAAGACAGTCAAATAAAGAACGTCTCACACTCCTTCTGAACTAGTTACAGTTTAAAATGAAAGATGGCCATCAGCAGACGTGACCTACTTTGAACAGTGTTCCAGTTTTCTTCTGATGTGCTTCAAATTATACTTATTATGGTTCTCTCAAGTCATAATTAAGACAAAAAAGTTCTAGAAAATTTATTTAACTTACATGCTAGCATTATTTTATGTACCATTTTGCCTAAGTAAAACCTTAAATTGCACAATTTGAATCAGTTCTTGTAAAGCCAAATTCAAAAGCAAAACCTATAGCTGACACAGTCAAGTGAACATGATCCAGTTACTCTGTAAATTCCCCACCACAGTAACGTTAATCTTTAGTGACTGACCCTCGGTCTAATCTGTAGCTTAGAAGCAAACCAAATTCCAGGGCTTTGGCAAACCATGAAGTGAATTAATACAATGATGTGGTCAGAAAATTGGTCAGACTTACATCATTTAGTCTGGTTTCTTAACGGTCAACTGAAACTAAAGAGAATGTTAAGCAGCGATTTTGTCAACATAAACTCTGCTTTCATCATAACACAATTAAAAATATAAATGATCAGATCATCAACTATATGAAACTCACACACACAGTGAGTCAGATAGTTCTCTGAGGGCTGGAAACTCCTTAACAAGTCAGTGGACTCATTTCACAATACCCTTCAGAGGGTTAATATTAGCCCCTGACCAAAGAGACAAGGAACTAGAAATATGGTCTATGGTTATGCTTCTTTATCACACAAGCAAGATCACCTTTAGAAATATTCAAATGTAAATACATCAGGTCAGAAATGACAGCTACCAAGAAGATTTTCACATTATCATGAAGTAAAAACATTCATAATACTCCCTCTTGGTTTAACACGACAAAACAATCACAGTTCTTCCTCTTTGAGGAAACATCTGCTGGGATGATCAGGGCACTGACACACACAGGTGTAGGAATAAGAAAAATAAGCATCCTGTGTCCGTTCTTTTTTTTTTTTTTTTTTTTGACAATGGACTAAATTAGTTACCTTTCCTATTGTCAAAATCCATTTATAAAAAACAAAACAAAAAAAAACAACAAATTTTCCACATTGATCTTTAAACAACACAGCGCACAAAATCTCAAACAATTCCAATCTAAAATGATCAAAAAGATCTAGAAATCTGAAATATTGTACGAAGGCTGATATTCTATCAACTAAAAGCTGTGATTGAAAATTGGATCAAATTGTAAATTAAGACATGAAACTGCGGAAATGTGTTGGCAACACCCTAAAAAGCATGGTGATCCCATCAGTTCAAACAAGCTAGGCTACTTTTCTTAGTCTGATCAGCAAAATTATTCACATTATTTATAAAAAGCTAACATTTAACATAAAACAGGATTCATTTGACTTGGTAAACCAGTCAGGAAAGTGGTTGATTTGTCATTTTAGCCACTTGTTTCTATTGCTAACAGACTGAACGTGTTGATGAGGTGGCACATCTGGTAGAAATACTGCGACCAAGTCAATCTGACGTGATCAAATTTATAAAAAAGATTACATGACAAAAAATCATTTCAGTTCACTCGAATGTGGATAAGTTAAATGTCTCCTGTGGATCTGCTGAAGGGTAATAACTAGAGGCCAAGTGTCTGAAGCAAATTCCACAAGTCTAAAAGTCTCTGCAATGTCACTGAGCAGCTGAACACCGCCATAAGTTTACTCTGACAAAAAAAATGGCCTCATTTCTTCACCTGAAAGCACGTAATCCATGAACATGACAATCACCCTTACCGCCACTCTAATCTGTTTAATCACTAAACAACAAACCTGATTAGTTGCTAAGTTACGTTAGCAACGAGGCCCGAGTGGTCCACCGGTGGTTAAGACCAACTGGTTAGCTAGTTAGCTTAACTAATATCTTAAGTAACATTCACGCTAGCTCAACAACTTTCCAAAAAGGTTTACTTTTGTTTCTGGGTGACAAATGAAGCAGCACGTAGATAGAACTAAGATAAAACTCCGAGCCAGTACTGACCTGATATGTTCTTGGTGGAAGCACAGTGTTTTCTAGAAGAATGATGATGAAGCTAGCGAGCTAAGTGGAAAATCCTTACCGCGCTGTTTGTCCAACTGATCAACGCTACGTCACGAGGGACTTTAACAAAGATGCTCCAAGTGAGAAGATGGACCACTCCTTTTGAATAATAAAACTCACTTTTCAAAAAATATTATATTCAAAATTTATTATTTTTTTTTATTTTACAATGTGAATTAAATCTATTTAAATCAGTGCTGCTGTGCAAACAAAAAAAAATAACACACAGGAAGAAGAAACCAACAGCACAAAATTTACAATTTATTTCTAAGACCCCTTTCTGACCATTCATGGTCCTAATACAACATATTTACATATAATAAAAATTTTATTTGTATAAAAAAATGGGATACTTAGTCAAAAAGTTGAAACACATATACATATTTAAACTAGACTGTACAGTGATTGGCATGGTGGCCCGCAGCAAGAAGGTGAGGGGTCAAAACAAGGCTTGAAACACTGGCTTTTCTGTGTGGAGTCTGCATGTTCTCCCCGTGCATGCACGGTTCTCTCCACGTACACTGGTTTCCTCCCACTCTCCAAAAACATGCACCTTAGGCTTATTGGCCACTATGAAATTGTCCCAAAAATTAGTGTGTGGATGGTTGTCTGTGTGTACCCCTGCAACAGACTGGCAACTTGTGAAGGACGTACCCTGCCACTTGTCTGTAATCAGCCAAGGTAGGCTGATTACCCTGTTGTGGAAAAGCGGCTCAGAAGACTAAATATTTTAAAAATATATAGATTTAAGAAAATGAATGGTCATTGTTGAAGAGAATAGGCCCTGTGGAAGAATCAGAATCAGAATGCTTTTATTGCCATGTCAGTGAAAAACATCAGAGACTAGGAACTTGTTCTGGTACTGGTGTGCAAACATATAAAATAAAAATAATAAATGAGTTCTTAATCTGAATTTGAAATGTAAAAGTGTGTCAATGTTAGGAAGGTCAAGAGGGAATGAGTTCCACAGATGAGAGGAAAGAGGACTGTGTCCATGTCTTTGTGGTTAGTCCAGTTTTGGTATGGAGTCTTTCAAGTTGGTGACCTTTTGAGAGTGTGGGTGTACCTGGGTACAGTGTGGATGAATGAGACATCTGGATTTGAGTAGCGCAAGAATATTGAGAATGTGATGTTAGGTGTGTTGCCGTGTGAAACAAGTTGATCTGAGAAGATAAAACTTATTTAAATATGTAGATAGAACACTTTATGAAAAATTGTTGTCATATTTTTAGCCCTGAGGCAATTTGTGTATACAGTAATTCAAAATTAAAGATTTTCTTGGTGAGTTCACCATATTGAAAAATAAAATATACATTCATTAATAACTGGAAGACTAATTGGGACTTTGAAATCTTCAGCCAATCATTTTTATGCGGTGAACAATAACCATTGGTCTACAGCTTGTCTCGATCACCACAACGTGAAATTATTTGGTTGCACATGCAAACCAAGAAGAGGCCAGTCAGGATCAACAGTAGACCCAGCAAATCTAACATCACTTATAGCATTTGGTTCCATCAAAACCAAGCCAATCCAGTTGCTATTTTCTGTCTTGTGAACAGTGCATGATGAATTTTTGTATATATGGAGGCGTTGGTTCAATCTGCATTCATATGGCAACCGCCTTGCCAACCAGAAGCGAGCTTTTTGAAGTTGCGGTCTGGCATCTTACAATCACCAGCTACAAAAAATCTCTGTCAAACATTACCAAGTGAAGTAAACAGCCACAACCTTTTTTAATTGGTGTTTTTGATTGTGCTGCAAAAATTAAAAAAAAAATCCAAACTATGAAGGATCTTTTAGATAGAAGTACAGTAGAGACTGAGTAATAGATACTTCCAAAAGAGGTGAGTTGCCTTGTCCAGTTTCTTTGTATAGTCGTTAGCTTTAATGACTGTTCAGTGGCAAGGCTGTCAGTTGATGAAAGATCTCCAATACTGTTTTTTATGACAAAGCTGGTTCTGGTGTTTGAAAAAAATAATTAAATGTCTTTATAGGAGTGGGGGCACACTTTTATTTATGGGCTACATATAAAACCAAATTTAAGTTTAAAATAAAAACCTCAATATTCTATGTCCGTATTTCTTTTGAACAATCCACCTCAAAGGGTGAAGCGATCACACTCGTACTTCCCTGTTTAGATGAAGCTCATCTGCTAAAGAAATAATGTTTTAAGACCATCGTGCATGAACAAAATGAAATTAAATAAAAAGTAAAATGTAATTCTACTGTAATTATTGCAAAAATTACTTGCAAACTGGGAAAATTCTTGATCACCAATTGTGTATGTAAAGACCAAGTCTTGCAACGAATGAATGCATCTGAATAATAAATGTGTCTAAACATGCAATTTGTTGGGACATGCAGTAAGATATTTAGCATTATATTTTAATCAAATTCAGGGGTCAAATTGAAGACTTTAAAACGTCCCGATTTCAGCCTTTTGACAAGATTGCCCACTGCTGGCTTATCGGTATTCTTGAAGAGCAAACTTGTTGAAATAGTTTATTATGACTGACATCAATGACAATGCCTCTATATACAGCAAATAAGCATGTAATGTATTCTAAAATGTGTTCAGCTATTTCAAATATAAGACATTCTATCAAATTTCCCTTAGGGAATAAGTGAAGTATTTTCAATTTAATTCTACATGCAACCAAATGGAAAAAGCCAATCTAAGCATGTTAAATATTTTAGAAAAATCTGAGTGAATTTAAAAAACAGCATTAAAACAATATGTAACAAATCAGAACACCTATATAAAAAAAAAAGCCAGGAATAGTATCCCAAAACATAAAAATTTACACCAGTCTACAAAGACTTTAAAAAATTTATAAAAATAATCAAAAAGACAAATATTTTTTTAGGGTTTTTTGTTTTTAAAATATAAAGGTCTGATATTTTCAATAAAAAAAAAATAATGTTTTATTTTTGCTTTGACAAACTCTGTGGTGAGCTTTTGAGTAGGTTTCTGATCTTAAGGTATCTACCGGTAGTCTCTGATACTTCTGCGTAATCAGGTGTTTGTTCAAATGGAACAATACCAACAGCAAATTGGCTACGATGGGGTAAGACTGAAAACTTCCTATAATTTTCAGGAGATGCACAGTCTCCAGCACCCAAATGCGGAGTCACTGGATCGTCATCTTCTGAGTTTAACTGACCAGGACTCTGCAGGATCTTGTCTTGGGTCTCAAGAGACTCTGGGCTCTGAGGATTGTCATCTTCAACTGGCCCAGGACTTATAGTGGAAATGTTTTGAATCTCTAATCCATCAACTTGGCTAGGCTCATCAGGTTCCTTTACATTTATCAAACTATCCTCTTCTTTCTCCAGGTCTGAATGTACAGGAGTGGACATGCTTGGTGACCTACACAAAGGTGTATCGCTGTCACTATTTGTGGCTGTGTCAGCATTTTGCAGAGCAGCCCAAATGAGCCTTTGTTGCTCCTCTAGTTCCTCAAGACTAAGTTCATCCTCAGTTGCCTCTGAACTTGCATCAAGTTCAATCCAATTACGTCCTGGTAGAGCTGGAGAGCCATTGGTGGGTGTTGGTGGAGGTGTGCCTTTGGGAAGAGGTGGAGGAGTCGGAGTAGTGGGAGGGGTGCCAGTTGGTAAAGGAGGTGGTGAGCTGAAGGAAGGAGACCCAGGAGGCATTGGAGGTTGAAATTTGAAATTATCAGAGCCAAAACTATGGGATGGTCCTGGATCTTTGAAAAATATTAAAACAAGTACAGTTAAAAATGGAAGTTGACAAAATCTCATCCAGTTAAAAACAAGAATCTAATGCTTCTCAATATAGAACATGTGTTATTCTTCATTTAAAGATAAATGGTTACCTGAATCAATATCTGAACTTCTGTTTGAGAACTGATCAGGACTACGCTTATTTCTCTTCCTTGGCTGTGGGGACGAGTCACATTCTTGTTGTCTTTTGTTGTTAACTGCACTAGGCTGTGATAGAAGGTGAAGAAGAGCTCATGAGAACAATTTATAACACTGATTCAATTATAGTCAATATTTTTTCTATCATTACAATAAAAACTAACATGTAACATTTACTCTAGATCTCGTGTTAATAATAACTATAAAACAAAAAATCTGGACCGCAACTACAGAGAATGGCAAAATAAAACCTTCAGTATGGTCATGTGATGTGGGCAAATAGCTCAAACTGAAAAAGGTATGTTTGTTTCAGTTTGAAACAAAATATTGTATGTCTGTTTCAAATTGAAGCAAACATGTTTGAAAATTCCTATTCAGACAAAAATCTTGGGTTTTTGTTCAGTACAACCATACCTGAGGAAAGTTGGTGGACAGGTAAGCTGCATAGTTGTTCTTCATATGTGTGCTTTGTATTGGAATTGAACCATACTGCTTGAATTCCTGACAGGTAAAAAAAAAAAAATAAAAAAATATATATATTTTTTTTCCCATGTGCACATTAAACCAACAGGCCAAATATATTCATAGCACATTCAGACATTAAAACGTGATGGAAATGCAAGTAGATTCTAAAAAAAAAAAATCCAGTAAAACAAAAAGTACATTTTTCTAATTCAAAAACATTACAGTGACTAATTCTTAAGAAAAAATTAAAGCTCTACAAACTTCAGTTTGTATGTACATATATACTGTATATGTCTGAAGAGAAAAATATCTTGAGTTAAAAAAAAAAAAAAGAATTTTGTGTAGTTTTAGGATGCAGTACATAATACGGTAGGACTTACATCTTTCATTTTGTATGGTGCAGCAACATTGAAACCTGGGAAATCTACCAGTTTGGAAACATCATAAGAGATGGTTTGTGGATTGTTGTAATCTTTTACATTGTCATTCTTAGACGCTGCAAAACAGAGTAAAAGATTATGAGAGAAAAAATTTCAAATTAAAAGTGTGTATTTCTTGTAAAAAAAAGAAGGGAGATAATACCAGATTCATTATACAAAGATAAACCAGAGCTCTCCGTTTCTGCCTCTTTCAGCCAACCTGGGGGATATCCAAGCTGACGCATGCGATAAATCAGGGGAGGTAGCGTGTCACCACCAATTCCCAATGCTTTCAGCAGTTCCTCACTTTTTTTAAAAACACGGAGCAAAATAAGCAAGATATAAAAAAACTTGTTTAACATGTCTAATTTGAAGCTTAGATGTGTAAAATAATTATCTCGCCTTATAATTCCCGGTTTGTATTTAGCAAAACGTTCCTCTATTTCACCTTCGTGGTATCGGGCATTTGGAGTGGCCTGGTTGTTGCTCTGCATAAATTCCTTCCTCCTTTCATTAATTGCAGCCATGTCTTTAGGCTAGGGACAATGTAGTTTGTCAGGTTTGGGCTCTTGGATGCTTATTTGTGTCATATTAATAAATCAACATTGATACCTCGGGACAGTCTCTTAGCTGGTGACTGACTGAGCCACAGTTGAAACACAAAGCCTTAGGTCTATGGAGAGATCAACAATAGATTTTTATTTAGCTTCAAATGTATTTATTTTAAATGGCAGAAAAACAAAAAGATTCAACATTTAAGACCATACCGTTTTTCTTCGATTTCTAGCTCATCGTCTTCCAATCCAAAAATGCGGGTAAAAACCTGGTTGTAACTTTGAAAAAGAATTCAGGAACTCTACAACATTTTTTAAAGTTGATCCTATCTGCTTGAATTTGAAAGTGTTATGAAATGAATGAACAAACTAAATAAGTTTTCCATGCCCTAATTTGGGAATAAAAAACATATAAGGTCTATGATAAAGATACATTGGAACTTCCCATCCATCAGTCAGCTGAGGGTTTTCATTTACCAGTGGTTGACCAAGCTTGTCAATGCAAAAGGAGGTAAGATACAAAACACTTCCAACGACCTAGAATAAAAAAAAATAGCCAATCAGTTCCGTATATCAGGGGTGCCCAACCAGTCAATCGCAGACTGACCCCAAGTCGACTGCCAGATGTGTAGGAAAAAATAAAAATGAAATGACAGGAAGTGTTGCCAACCAAGCGAATTTGACGCTATTTTTTAGTGAGTATTCAAACCCTCTGTTGACTCTTTTTGGCTCGTTTTTTTTTTTTTTTAAAAAGCAACAATCTAGAGGCATTTTCTAGTCTTACAGAGAGTTGTAAATTATTATTTTTTATTTTTACATATTTATTTATCTCTCAATGGGCAAATTTCAGTGCTGGAGTCCACCGCAGCAGGCTGCCAGGAAGGTGCCAATGGTGGGAGAAACGGTGGGTTAGGTGTTTTTCCCAAGGACACCTTGACATGAGCTCAGTGGGATTTGACCCACTGAGTTCAAATTTGAAATTTGGGACCTGTGACGTGAAAGCATGTTGTTAAGCCTGTTCTAAAAAAAACATCGCCTGGTGCTGCTGTGGTCTCTCCCTCGCTAAAAGCACTGCATCTATTTGAAAAATGTCTGTGTGTGAGAGACAAGAGAGAAATTTGTGAGTATTAGAGTGAGAAAAATGTGTCTGTGTGAGTGTTAGGGAGAGATTGAAATTTGTCTGTGTGTTTGTTGGAGAGAAAGATAAAGAGAAATTTGTCTGTGTGTGTTAGAGAGATGTATTTGTCTGTGTGTGTATTTTCGAGAGAAGGTAGGTTGGTGATGTCTAATCGCTGTAGAACAACAATAAAACATGCTGTAAGGGTAATTTTACTGCAGGTTGGAAACAATTTGTAGGGGTTAGAGATGGATTGGTAGATCTCACAAGCTTTGCTTATCAAAAAGCAGCTGTTGGGACAATAAAAGGTCGAGCACCCCTGCCATTTCTTTCCAAAAAAAACGTCACTACTTACTTTAAACGCCTCTGATGTTGTTTTCACACTGCTGGCAGACCTTTTATCTGGATCTTCAGGCAAAGCAAAAGCTGATTCCTTCAAAAGCCAAAAAAAAAATTTTAAAAATGATCTTAGTCTGTGATTAACTGTGTCATTAAAAAATAGTAAGTTCAGTTTCAAACACCTGTGGTTTCATATAAACCGTAGATTTATTCACATGATTTTTTTTCTGATTCTTCGAAATCACATTGATGATGCAATTCTCAATTTCTTGACGACATTGTCTGACAAAGAAAACTCGATTAAATCAATTCTTACACAATTTGATTAAACTTTTCTAATCTAGAGAAGATCAATTTACTTTGAGATGGTGTTATTCATAAAAAGAACTTGCAAAAGTGGTCCATCAGTGTCGACATCCTCAATTTCAAGGTCACTGTAAATAAAAAAGAGAAAGAAATGGTCATTTTTGGAAACTAGTTTCGTTTCTTGGAAATACAGATCAAGCATTACCTTGGTCGTGTCAAAATACTTAGTGTACGTTGTAAAAAATTATGTGCTTTCGGAGTTAGGAAATAATACATACACAGCATATTTGAATAATTTTATATTCACCTACAGATTGTGTGTTTTTATGATCACAGGTGAACACAGACACTATGCTAACAAACATGCTACATTGCTAGCACACTGTCAGAAGGATATTCTCCTCAGTTAGCCTTTCGATTGTTTCTTCATACGCTTTAAACCTGCTCGTTTCCTCTTCATCGACATCTGTGGAGGGTTTGCGCTTCGATGTTGAGGGTACATTGTTATCAGTCTGCTCAAAAAGCTGATTTTGTCCGGAATCAACCACGGCCATTAGGCTTATTTGAGATGAATTCCTTGCTTATAGACAGAGAACAGGAAGTAACTGTTATTTACATCCGGTTGTAAAATTTTAGGCAGTAAATGTACAGTATGCATTTGTGGAAAGAAACACATTAAATCAAAACTTGTACAAATTAATTTCAGTCTTCATGGCTTTTAGACTTTTTTTTCCTAGACAGAAACACAAACAGAAAATTATTTACATATTTTATCTAAAGTTACAATCAGTAAATTTTATTGTAATAAATTACTCTGCATTATTTGGGATTAGTGGCTAAAATAAAAATAAAATAATAATATTAAAACTAGTGGCTATACGGTGGTGCAGTGGTTAGCACAGTGGCCTCGCTGCTAGAAGGTTCGGGTTTAAGCCCCGAATCGGATGGGACGAGGCTTGGAACACTGATCTTTCTGTGTGGCGTTTGTATGTTCTCCCCGTGTACTCCCATTTCCTTCTGGCTCCCCCCCCCCTCCCCGTTTACCACGCCCCTACCCCCAAAAAAACCATGCATGTTAGGTTAATTGGCTGCTATAAAATTGCCCCTCTTAATAAGTATGTGCAGGGGCGGATCCAGGATTTTCTTAAGGGGAAGGGGGTCGTGAAGTCCTGCATTTAAGTGCATATTTTGCCCAAAGTTTCTAATAATTGAAGTAGTAAGAACCCTTTTTCTGTGGACCAAAAAAAAAAGGGGGGGGGGGGGCGTGTACTGCAGCACAGTTGAGGGATAAGAGAATTATGTAAAAATAAAAAAATATATACAACAAAATGACAGACTGGCGAACTGTTCGGAGTGTACCCCTGCCTCTTGGCTGAATTTAGCCGGGACAGGCTCCGGCTCAGGGAATAAGCGGTTTGGAAGACAAAACGAAAGCTAACACAACTAATATTAAATTCTAATTTCCATCCTTTAACATTGAGCGGTCTTTAATATGTTAACAAATCCACCTTTTTTTCCCTTATTTTCATATTTGAGAAGGTGTAACCTTTCAAGTGGAAGATTTTCTTTATTGTTTTAAAATACTGTTTTATTGTTGGTGAAATGAATTGATTTTTAAATCCTGGAGATCCATGGAGATACAAAATAATCTAGTGTGTGAAATTCGTAGAGAGGCATTTAGGTATAAACACATATTTACATTACGAATTTTATAACCTGCAATATAACATACTGTAATTACATAAGGGTTTCTATACTGTTCTATCAGTTGTAAATGCACAAATGCACCATATTCGTAATAGGCCTGATATTCATTGACATGTATCATAATTTTCATGAAACTCAGGCATAGTTATAGAGAAATTTCCCACAGTCTAGGTCAGGGGTGCCCAACCTTTTTTGTCCCAAGATCTACTTTACAAATATCAAACCTCCTGAGATCTACCAGCCCCATGTTACCATCACAAACCCCACAGATTGTTTCCAGCCGGCTGTATTTACCCCTACAACCATTGTTGTTTTTGGCAGCCATATAAGTTTTCATTTTAGTCTTCGTCTTTGGAACGAAAATTAATTTAAGTTTTAGTCGCACTTTCGGCATTGCTTTATATTTTTGTTTTAGTCAACGAAAACCCAGTTTTCACCTAGTTTTTGTCAGGGAAGACTGAGAACGTTTTTACTCTAGTATTAGTGTAAAAAAACAAAAAAAAAAAAAAACCCAACTTACTTTAACAATCGTGGCTTTATTACTGAGAATGATGCAGGTTATTTGTTAAAAAAAAAAAAGACTCTGCCAAGCTTTAACTTGCGCAAAACAGCAAACATTGTAAAACAACGTAAAATAAATACAAATAACTTCAGTGAGTGAGGAACGTTGCAACTTATGAACACTTAAAAATGACACCCCTTAATAACTCCTGTAAACAAAGTAAACACTGCATTATATTTTTAAATCAGTCGTTAGCACAACCAAGCTAACTAAGGAAGTTAGCAGTGCCGACAAGTTAGCATTAGCTTGAAGTTGGCATGCTGTTTGCACAAAATATGTGGAAAACTTTAAGTTTCTGACCACCAAGCCTCTTTGTTGCTATTGCCGCCATGATGTGTGACTTCCTCGTGGCTGCAGTTGTGTTGTGTAGACGATGTGAACGTGCAGCGTTGTGCGGGGTGTGCCGCTGAGAGAGACAAAATGCAGCTGCTGTGCTTTTTCTTTTCACAGACAGAAATGTGAAGGTCTGACGCCTTTTTCCTTACATTTTTGTCTCATCAACAGAAACTTGCAAACGTCTCGTCACATTTTCGTCACCAAAATGTCGCATTTATTTTGTTATCGTTACGTCCTCCTCATGAAAAAATGCTTTGTCAACGAAATCATTTTGTTGTCGTCATCATTGACGAAAACAACACTGCCTACAACAGGATTTGTTACATCCGCACACGTACACACTCACACCGCATTGCGAGGGAGAGGGGCCACAGCAGCACTGCTGGTTGCTTATTGATTACAGGCTTAATAAAGTGATTTCACGTCACAGACTCCAAAAATCTCCAGTACCAGCAGAAAAGCCGCTAGATTGACACTTTTTTAAAAAGTTTTTTTTTTTTTTTTACTTTTTTTCAATGCCATGCGATCTACCCATTATGCCTTTGCAATCGACCAGTCGATCGCGATCGACTGGACGTAATGGGCACCCCTGGTCTATGTGTTCACTGTAAGGTTTGGTCCTTACTGAAATTACTGAAACATTTGATATCAGAAGTTATTGTAGATTATTTAAATATGAATTGAGTTAATTAAGTTCCATATCTCCATGTCTTACAACCATTTACGTCATATTTGAAGAGTTGCAGTAAAAACATGTCATTAGAAGATCAACAGCTGTATGTGCGAGGTACAGGTGTCACATTTATGAAAAATATCTAACATAATTTAGATCTATGTTTAATGTCACTCATGAGGTCACCTTACAAAATCCACATCAATAAATAAAGAAAGCTAAAAGTAGTGGAAATAAATATAAACAGGGCGGACATGTTTTGATCAAAGGTCAGAGCGTTTCTGATGAAAACATCCCTAAGAGACAATCAGCTGTCAGTACGCATGTTGACAAGACTCATTTTCCCATCATGCATCATGCCCATGCACTCCCAAAATTCTCGTTACCAAAAGCACAAATGACGTCAGAGCAAGTCGGCGGCATCTCCAACGCATAAACTAACCGGCATGCACTGCGCACCGATCGGCGCCGATCTGAAGTCTCCCTGCGTCATCTCGAACACGCCTACTTTTACCCTGCTGTGTGGAACGAAGCGCCAATTCGTGGAGCAGTGCAAAATCTCTCCCCGCTGATTGGTCTTCTTTGGTCACATGGTGCGGAAGTGTGTTTTCCTGCCCGGTGGTGAAGCGACTGGTTTTGCTTCTCATCCAACAACAGATCCAAAAAACACAAGATCGGCTCGGAATTTCTTAACACCTCAACTGTTTTAGCCTTAAATCTGCATATTACTTACCATCTCCGACACTGCGGCTTATTATTCCACTAAACACGTAGATGTTCAAAGTTTAATGTTCATAATAACTTGATCTTTCCACGTCGTGCTAGCTTATCCTGACTGAGGTGTGTTTGGTTTTATGCGATGTCTGTCTGCTTAACAACACATCTAACTTTACCACAGTGGGACTGTGGATCAAGAAAAATCCGTTTCCTTTATTTAGTAAATTTAACTTCTTTCAGACTATCAAAGTGCCCCAACCAGGTGAGTTGGTTATTCTTTTTATCTCTCTTTCTTTTTAATAAGCGGGATTGCTATTTTCTTTTAAGTTATTAAACAAACAGAAGGGGATAATAACTAAAAAATGAATCATTGTTAGAATTAAGCATGTTTATGAGTATATTAGATAAGAACTCTAATTTTTCTCCCTGTAATTCCGTTGTTTTCCAATATATGGCAGACATACAGACAGTTGTTTAGATGCATTTCAGGAATACTGGACTTCCTGCGTAGATTTTTCCACATTATCGGGCATTTCTTGACAATTTTCCATGTTAAAAAGTTATTTTCTATTTCATCATGCCTCTAATTATGAACATATTTTCTTTTCACTTGCAATTTAGTTTTTTTTTTTTTATCTAGCCCAAAATTACATGTGATCTGAACAGATGAGTTTATTCCAGACATGAAAATAAAAGTGAGGTTAATTGTCAGTCAGTCACCTTTTTAACCGTCTATTCCTTATGGTGTTGCGGTGCCCATCCCGGCTGATACAAGGCGAGGGGCAGGGTACACCCCGAACAGGTCGCCAGCCTGTCGCGGGGCTACAGTCATACAACCATACACACACACACTCATTCCTAAGGGCAATTTGGCACCGGCCATTCAATCTACCATGCATGTTTTTGTTGGGGTGGGAGGAAACCAGAGAAAACCCATGCAGACATGGGGAGAACATGCAAACTCCTCACAGACAGTTCAGTGTTCCAAGCCTCGTCCCCACCTGGGACTTGAATCCACTGCACCACCGTCCCGTTGAGGTTAATTGTAGAGACAAAAATATGAAAACCCGAGTTGTTCATTTAAAATAATTTATTTGAAGCCTATGTTTTCTACATATCTTATGCTATCAGTTTTCTTTTGGCAACTAAAATTCTCGACCCGTTGCTCCTCTGTGTCGAGAATCAAAATGGGGTGGTTCGGGCATCTGTTTAGGATGCCTCCCGAGCACCTTGCTGGTGAGGTGTTATGCCCACTCAGCGGCAGACCCTGGACTGAAATGTGATTGGTTATATGTTTTGAGATGAAAACCCAAGGTTAGAAGCAGCACAGCTACCGGAATTTCAAGCAAGGAAACAGACTGACCATAAATATTAACGGTTAAAATTTAATCAACATCAGTCTGTGATCCAAAAATTTTTAGGTCAGCAGGAAGGCTATGAAAGCCTTTCGGCATCCGCCTATCGTACTTACGGATGCATTATATGTCTAAACATTTTTCCGTTCTGTTACGTCATCTTCCGCTTGTTCCGGGCCGGGTCGTGGGGGCAACAGCCTCAAACGGGCAGCCCAGGCTTCTCTGAATATAATTTTTTTTAATCAAATTGGCTATGAACAATTTTTTAGAAAAAAAATGTAAGATTAAGCAAAGGTTTTGGATATCTTAATGTGACATGTTTTCATTTATTCTACATCAGGCTCCAATGATTCCTTTATTTTTGGGAGCTGATCTCCTTGCCAATACCGACATCCGGACAGATAACCATTCCAGATACCATGCTAAGTTTGCCAAAAAAGGACTTTCTACAAAGATCAAGTTTGCCTCAGGTAACTATACAAAGAAAATCCTGACTCAGCTGAAGAGTAAAAATGTGTCATCTTATTGTTCAATTTTCTCCCCAGCATTCCGATTTCATGGCTTGAAAGTACCAGTTGCAAGCAACTGCCTTTGGTTTTACAGCATTCAGGGACTTTTTCGAGTAGCCTTTGAAATGTATGATAAACAAGAACAGCTGGCAGTGCTAGATAACCTCCAGGTATGAAAAGTTTATTTGAACATTTTCATTGTGTAACTATAGTTTAGAATCAAACACATAAGTGTTGTATTAACTTGCTTTGCTCTTCTTTGTAGGATATATGGAAATCACAAATAAACGACAACCCACTGAAATTGAATTACAACCTCACTGTCCAGCTTGACTATATTGTGTCTGCCAAAATGTCCAATTCACATTTAAAAAGTAAAAAGCCTCTACCTGAGTCCTGTGAGACTGTCACGGAACTGATGGATGTGTGTCAGACTGATACATCTGCAGACCATGATTACTGCTGCTTTCCTGAGCAAATTTTGCAAACGGTGGAAAACAGACCAATTGTGTCCACACTGAGACAGAAATTGCAAGTTTTGGACGAACAACTATCTTCACAACCTGATGAATGCACAGAACAACTGGAGACAATTTTACTTCTTTTAGAGAATATAGATCAATATATGAAAGGGAACTTAGAGGAAAAGGATACAGCAGAAACTGTACTAGCCTTGTTAATGGCAAAAGACTGGGTCAAAGACTCAGTTTATTCAAGTCACCTGCTAACCTGTTTAGGACGTTGGATCGGCCAGCAGTTCCATGCAGCCAACAGCACTATCTCCCAGAAGGTCGAGTGCTTTAAAGTTGAGAACATAGAGAAAATTAGTGATTTACCACCTGCCGAGGAGCTGGCTTCTGAACTGTTCCCAGAGGCCATGAAAACAATGCTGCTTCACTGGATGGGTCTGTGTGACGAGTCGGCCACAGGCAGGAGACATACAGAATTTCCGATTCTGCTCCTTATACTTGAATTTGCAAATCATAACCTCATTACTGGTGTGGCACATGTACTGTACTCAGCTCTGATATGTAAGTGAGGTTGTATGATTGCAGAAAATTCAAGAGAGAAGACCTGGGATAACTGACTGAACTGTTCTCATAAGTTTCTTATGGTTGTTTTTGGATTGTCGGTGCATCACAAGACAGATCCAAATGTTCTTTTTCATTCATTTTTTCTGCATTTGTTAAAAAAAAATCTGAGGAGCTGCTGTTTACTCCCCAAAAATGATCATCCAAGTAATTTGGAAGAAATTTTAAACTTCTATAAATGTTTTACTCAGTTCAATTGAATATACTTTATATTACAGTGTTTATAAAGTTATTTTTTCTTCTTCAAACTACATTTAATTGATTAAGCACACATGTTCATTTTCCCAAGAGGATCATTTTTAAACATGAGGAAAAAAAGCAGTATTTTTAAAAAAATCTTTTAAGTTTTTTTTTCCCATGTTAATTAGGCTTATGCAGTTAGAGCCCTGCAAAGACCTTGTTCTACAATTTGTTTTTTTTTTGTACTTGTATTTTAATTTTTGTGTCTTCATTTATAATTGTTTCTGATAATTTGCAGAAAGTGCCTAAAAACTTTGTAGTTTAATGTTGTCAGGATACTTTCTTTGCCAATAAAACAGATAGTTAAGGTTGGGTATTCATTTTGTTAGTCTCATCTTCTTCGAACGACAACTTTTATCAAACCATTTTTCTTTTTGAAGAACGTAAATAAGTAACTCTATAACTTAGGTTGAGGGTATAAAATATTAACAATAGCTAAGCTAACACGAATAAAGTAATAAAATAAAAATACTTCTAAAACTTGTTTTAATCTTAGCCCTGTAAAGGGCTAAAGTAATATCTACTTTAGGGGAAAAAAAACGTAAAGAGATAAGTAGCAGAAGAAACCACGGCAAGTTGGTTTCTTCCATCTAACCCTGTCTTCTGCATCGGCAACACATTTCCAAACAGCACTCTGGCTGTGTTTTTTTTGTTTTTAATCAATAAAACTGGTTGCGAAACACTGCACTTGACATTTTTCTTAATTTTAATGAAAGCTAGGGTGAGAGAGGCAGTGAACTGCTTGTGTTGAAGGTGTTAGAATAAAAATTAAAGTATGGCTGGAGTCCATGCTTACGAAAAATAGTATCCAAACAGTAGCATCTGTAAAAGCAATATTTGTCATGCAAACAATCTGATAAATATCAGTTTGTTGGTATAAAATGTCTTCTGTGCCCATTAAAAATTAGCTATGGCGTCCCACAAGGCTTCGTTCTTGGACCAATTCTGTTTATGCTTTACAAGTTGCCTTTGGGAAAAAATCCAAAATCACAGCAACAATTTTCACTGCTACGCAGATAATATAGTTGTACTCATCAGTTAAACCTGGCCAGAATTTAGACGTTCTCTAAATTTTAGAGAAACCCAATGCCTGCAAAAAGGACATAAAGACCTGGATAACAATCAATTATCTATTCTTAAGCCCAGTTAGATCATCATAGAGTTTTTTCTGACCAGTCTCCTTGCATGGTTTAATTGTGGCCTTTAGCCTCATACAGTTAGAAACCAAGGAGTTCTATTTCACAAGGATTTATCATTTAAGGATCACAATTTTATTAGTTGAATCTTGATCACATCTTGAAGTATCTCTTCTGTATCTCTTGAAGATACATCTTGAAGTATCTCAGGGTCTTGTTCACAAGTGGGGGAAGGATGGAGCAAGAGATCGACAGGAGGATCGGTGCGGCATCAGCAATAACTCGGACGCTGCATTGATCCGTCGTGGTAAAGAAAGAGCTCAGCTGAAAAGCCAAGCTCTCAACTTACAAGTTGATCTACGTGACCACACTCCTCTATGGTCACCAACTGTTGGTGGTGACTAAAAGAACGAGATCACGAATACCAGCGGCCAAAATGCAGAGGTGTCAAAAGTACCAACATTTTCTACTCAAGTAGAAGTATAAATACCGAGTTAAAAAACTACTTTAGTAAAAGTAGAAGTATCAACTCAAGTTTTCTACTTAAGTAAAAGTAAAAAGTAACCTATTTTAAAACTACTTAAAGTAAAAAAAGTAAAAGTAATTTTCCGAAAAAAAGGAATATTGTTAACAAAAGCGTATGAACATATTTTTTAACTATTATCACATGCTTTAAGGAGCAGAAAATATGATAACAAATGAAAGTGTTCTGGTGTGAAACTTTATGAATAGGAAACATTTATTTCTTTATTCGAAATCGATTAATGAACACAATCAAATGTATTATCATAAGCAGGACATTATGTAACGTCCCTTCAGCTACCAAGCTTCACTCTGCATCACCTAATTTAACCAACTTCAGCAGACACAAACACACTCAATGTAAAATAAATAAATAAATAAATAAATGAAAAAAATGACCAAAAGGCTTTCTCAAGCCTTGAAAGCAGCTAGTTTTCAAAGTTCTTTGAGGCAATACTGAATAGTCGTTTTAATGTCCTCAGTTCGTCTTTATAAACTAATCAATAACATTTTGGATGCTTTTAAGCACAAATACTTCATCCACTACTATTTATGGATTAATCAGTTCAATTAGCTTTGTTTCTAAAGATAAAATAGTACGTCACAGATCAAAGTTAGTTTTATAAAAATACCATCTACAACATTTTCAGCAACACGTTTACAATAACCGCAGACTGAAAATGATAATAATAATAATAAAACATTTCTTTGCTGTTGTTTTTTTTTTTTTTAAAAAACTGATAATTCAATCAAAGTTTAGTGTTTCAGCATCAGAAACACTTTGATTTCCGAGCCCGCAACAAGTCTCAAACACGCAAATTGACGTTCCTGTGCTTTAAAAGTTTGTGGGCGGTGCTACTCACCCCAAAGTAATGATTGACTGGACCTTTCAGCCAATCATTCATCTGTTCCTTTGTTTGATGCATTCAGGGTTCATAAAAAAAAAAAAAAACTCCGACAAATAGTCGCGTCTTTTTAACGTGACAAAATGGCGAAAGTAGCGACTACTTTTTATAAAATTAACGAAGTAAAAGTACAGATAATTGCATAAAAAAGTAGTGAGTAAAAGTAAAAAGTAGACAAAAAAATAATTACTTCGTTAAAGTAAAGATAACGAGATTTTCTACTTGAGTAAGGTAACGAAGTAGTTCTACTTCGCTACTTGACACCTCTGCCAAAATGAGCTTCCTCTGTAGGATGGTTGGGCTCTCACTCAGAGATAGGGTAAGGAGCTCTGCCAACCGGGAGGAGTTCAGTGTCGAGCTGCTCCTCCAGGTCAATAGAGGCCAGATGGGGTGGTTTGGGCATACGATCAGGATGCTCCCAGAGCGCCTCGCTGGTGTGGTGTTTTGCGAACGTCTCCCCAGGAGGAGATCAAGAGGCAGACCCCAGACGTGCTGGACAGACTATGTCTCACAGCTGGCTGGGGAACGACTAGGGATCCTTTCGGGTGAGCTGGAGGATACAGATTGGGTGAGAGAAGCCTGGGTATCCCATATCAGGCTGTTACCCCCGCGACCCGACCCTGGATAAGTGGAAGACGACGAAACAAAATCTTGATCAGGTTTCTCCTTTTTTTCACTGCTGAGTTTTTACTCACAGAGGAGGGTCTAAACTTGTAGCAGGAATGAACCGGGTTTGTTTAGTTTTAGATTGTATTTGTATTTACACGTTTTTCTGTTCTTTGTTCCTCTTTTTGCACATTTTACTATATAAAGCCTGTTGAAAGAATTGTGTCGTGATATTAGGCTAAAGAAATAAAACTGAATTAAATTGGGAGCAATGCACAGTACTTTTAAGTTTTTAAGTTGTGTTGAAATAAAACCCATCTAGGAATGCTAATCCAACATTGTTTTGTCAGTTAAAAATATTTAGTTGTATTAGTCTTTTTGCTTCACAATTGAAAGAATTACTAAACTTTTAGAAAAATTGTAATGAACAGTTGTGCAAGACAAGCTTTCTTTTGAAAAATATTTTTAATTCATGACCAGTTCAAATATTGGCTTAATTTTTCCAAACTAACTTCTCTGATCATGAAGACAATACCGTAACTTCCAGATTATACGCCGCGGCTTGTGCAATGATGCAGGATATTTACAGATTTTTTAGTGGCCACCACAACCATTTGAGCAGAAAAGGTAAGTGAGACAGGTGGAACATAATTGTCGAGTAAGATGCTAATGTGGCCATGTGTTTGTATACGCACCGATGGGCGGAAGCATGAAGAACAGTCAGTCAGTAGTCAGTCAGTCATCTTCTTATCCGTCTATCCCTTTCGGGCTTGCGGGGGTGCCGGAGCCCATCCCAGCTAATTTAAGGCGAAGGGCAGGGTACACCTCGAACAAGTCGCCAGTCTGTTGCGGAGCCACACACACACACAACCATCCACACACACATTCATTCCTAGGGGCAATTTGGCACCGGCCAATCAACCTAGCATGCATGTCTTTGGAAGGTGGGAGGAAACCGGAGTACCCGGAGGAAACCCACGCAAACACGAGGAGGACATGCAAACTCCACACAGAAAGGACAGTGTTCCAAGCCTCGTCCCCATCTGTGACTCGAACCCACGTCCTTCTTGCTGTGAGGCCATTGTGCTACCCACTGCGCCACCGTGCTGCCAAACACAACTCAAAGAGCTGAAAATACAACTCAAGCTGGACAGCTTTTCAGAATCAGAATATACTTTAATGATCCCACACATGGGAAATTTGTGTGTGTGGGATCATTAAAGTATATTCTGATTCTGAAAAGATGTCCAGAATCAGAATATACTTTAATGATCCCACACACACAAATTTCCCATGTGTGGGATCATTAAAGTATATGATTCCACCTCTGCACAAGTTTTGAACTATCACGTAATTTTGTGATTCGAGGATAAACTCACTTTCATCATGGCAAATTTGAGAAGAAATGCATATGATACAGTTGAAAGCAATCGAGCTGGGGGATATAGAAGGGAACAGAAATCCGGCACGTATAAAGAAGGTGGAAGATTTTAGTATTTTGGATAAAAAGTCCAGAGCAATGGGAGAGTGTGGAAAAGAGGTGAAGAAGCGTGTGCAGGAAGGCTGGAACGGGTGGAGAAAAGTATCAGGTGTGATGTGTGACAGGAGAGTTTCAGCTAAAATGAAAGAGAAAGTGTACAAAACCGTATTGAAACCGGCCATGCAGTTTGGCCTGGAGACAGTAGAACTGAGAAAGACAGGAAACAGAGGGGAGGTTGCAGAGATGAAGATGCTGAGGATCTCGCTGGGAGTGACCAGGATGGATAGGATTAGAAATGAGTATATCAGAGAAACAGCACTTATTAGAGGTTTTGGAGATAAAGTCAGAGAGGCCAGACTGAGATGGTTTGGACGTGTGCAGAGGAGAGAGAGTACATCGGAAGAACAATGGAGGATTTTGAACCACCAGGAAAAAGGACTAAAGGAAACCCAAAGAGGAGGTTTGTGGATGCAGTGAAAGAAGAAATGAAGATAGTTTGCGTGACCCAAGAGGATGCAGCAGATTGGATTAGATGGCAAAAACCGACTTGCTGTGTTGACCCCTGAAGGAAGATGCTGTAAGAAGAAGAAATCCTGCACGCAAACTTAGTATTCGGTGAGACGTTAGAAATGGGAGGGCGAAGAACTGTAGCAATGTTAAAAAAAAAAAAAAAAAAAAGTAGCTTTTTTATTTATTCTTTTTAAACCAGCCCTGTCAGTTCTATTTTACTGCCGTGATGCCGCTGTGTTACTGCCTTGTTACAAGTACCATTTGGAAAGAAAAGTTAAGGTATGTTATCAAAACTTTGAAAACTCTGTGTAACCTTTTTTTTTGTAAATATCTCATAATGTGGACTCTTGTAGCTTAACAGATGCGAATTAGCTATATACAAAATGTTTTTTCATTTTAAAATGTAGTGGGTGCGGCTTATAATCCGGAAATTACGGTATGCACAACAGGTGTTTGATTTTCCCCAAAATAGCAGGGGTGAAAATGTGGGAGTCTAATAATGCAAACTCAGATACCTGTAGTGACTTTAATTGTATCTACTTGAACCAGCGCAAATGTATGTTTTCAGACTATCACATCAATAAACATTTGAATGGAAAAAAAAAAATCTATAACATTGCTGAACATATCTAAACGACCCATCCACCAGCCAACATGTATTTACTTAAAGATGTACAACTTAATGCCACTGACAGATTCAGTGTACAAGTATTTACATTACAATGTAACAATAGAAAAACTTTTGTCTATAAATAAATTACAGATTCAGAGCAACATCCGTGTAAGTTTGAGGGCTAGCGATGTGTTGGTTGTCTTCTGTGATCCGATGGTTTGTAATGAACGCTGAAGTTTGGCACTAGACTGAATCCATCCCGCGGGAGAATGATGAGGAAAATCCGAGGCCCATCCCTCTCTGAGTGTGTGTCTGTGAGCGAGCCATCTCGTATTGAACATCAAGGTTCCGAAATACCTCCTCCTGCTTCTGCAGGGTCTTCAGTCCATCTTCATTTAGTGGTTTGGGAACTTCTGCTTCCTCATCCTTATGAAATGAACCAAAAGTTAAACAATATTCTACCTAACTAGTAATATCTTGCAAAACCAGAAGCTGGTAAAATGTGAATGTAAACATACCTTAATACCCATCAGTTTACGGAACTTGACATTTTGGTCCTTGTTCCCAAAATTTAATTTCTCCCACAGCTCAGCTGTTTGGGACTTGTCCTTTTTAGATAAACACAACTTCTGTAAGCATAGTTCAGATGAAACATTCAAACACTCCATTTAAATTATTTTTGCAGCCTCAAAGAAGCACATCTGATTTGAAATCTTACCCCTTCCTTCTTTCCCTGCCATAGCATTTTCCTCTTCTTCTCCTGCTCGGCAAATCTCATCGGGTTGACAACCGATGGATTATAGTAGCTGGGAACAGCAATGCCGGTCTCCGCCAGGGTTTTGGCTTGAAGGGCTGCCATCTGTGCTGCCATGGCAATCTGAGGTGTAACTTGTGTCCCAGAGGCCAAGAGGGCTTGCACGTCGAGTCCAGGGTTTGAAGCTGCTGCAGCCGCAACAGGAGCAGCCACGGCTACAGACAGAAATGTGTGATTAAATCTCAACAGAATGATGAACATTTCAGGGTGTACTCACACTGGACAGTTTAAACCATGCTCAAGTGCATTTCACAACCAAATCAGAATTTGTTTGACTGCTGTTAGTGCTCTGAATCAGGCGTGGTTTGCTGGGCTGTCCCAGGCCTGCTTGTAAGAGGTGTGCCAGTGCACGGTTCATTTGCACTCTACTGCCATTCGCGTGTAATGTGACAACTAACCATACGATAGCCCGGATCAGAAAAAATGACTACCCATTTTTGTGACACCGTAAAACCATTTTTTTTATGAGAGTGATTGACCTTTTAGTAACTGACTGTGGGAGGGCTGTGGACTACCATAGACCAAAGATCTTAAAACATTACCCACAAACTAACTATGTGGCGGACTATCACGTTCAAAGAGAAGAATGTACTTCGTTTTTATCCTGAAACTGATGCCCTACACTGTGAAACCCAATGTGAGTCCAATTGAGAGGGGGGAGCAATTTGAGTTGGGCCTGGTTCACGGCAACCATTCCTAGTGTGAGGACACCCTTAACGTAAAGTTATTTCCTGTTATCACCTGCAGCAATTTCCTGCTGTTGCAGCTGCTGCTTCTCAGACATTTCTTTTTCCTTCTGTTCATGTAATTTCTTTGCTCTTTCCAGCCTGAAATGGTAAAAAACAAGTTAAACAGTCATTCATGAACCAGAAAACAGAGATGAAGTTTCACCTTCTCGCCAGCGCCTCCTGCGCATCCATAGCTGTATTTCTACCACGGAAGGCGGGCGGGCTGGCAGATCCACTTTGACTTTTTTTGTGAATTTTCTCACTTCTCTTCTTTCGTTCCCTGCAGAAGGAAAAGAAACAAAATAAACAAGTATTCCAATGAACATCTAATTAATGAAAAAAAAAGAAAAAAAAGAAAAATTAAATTTAAATTAAAACATTACCTGCTTCGGCTACGACTTCTGCTGTGACGGTGTTTAGTTCGTGAACCCGAGCGAGACCTCGCCTTCTTCTTCTTATCCCGACTGCGAGAATGCGACCGCCGCTTGTCCTTGCTTCTGCTGTGGTGACGCCTAAGACAAGGAAATTACCAACACAAACCAGTGAAAAAATGTATAAGAGAATGGCATTTCTAACACAGGAGAAATTTGAAAAAGAATATTTAGTTTTAGAGTATAGCACAGAAATGTATCTTAAATACATCCATAATTATGAACTCAAATAAGTAACTAATCATAAAATCATTTCTGATTCTTGTTGATTAATTTCTTAATTTCTTTGGGAAAACCGTAAGACTAGTGATTATTACGATCAAACTAACCTCTCTCTTGACAGTGATCTGGATGAACTTCGACCTCTTGACGACTTCCTTTCCTTCCGTCTGGACCGCTCGTCTCCGTTCTCTGTGGAAAACCTCTCGTGCTGGTCATCTGATTTTCTGTGTGATTTTGATGGCTTCTCAGAGTCTCTCTTTCGTGCCTGTTTTAAGAAGAAGTTGTCTCTTTCAGGAAAATAGTGCAACAAAGAGTTAGTACCATGGCTTACAGGAATGTCGTCATATATTTGACAAGCTAAAAAAAAAAAAAAAAAACACCTTACATGTGATAGCTTCTATCAGTATCACAGCTGGTTCTTAAATAAAATGTGGGCTCTCATGGTGTGCAGCATTTGCCTACACCCATTCATATTTGCTAAAAAAATACCTCTTTTCAGATTTCTTAAGAATAAATGCAACTTGAAAATTTGGGGACAATAATTCAATGTAAGCTAGACACTGAATTAGCATCCCAGAAAAATGATAGGGATGGGCATCCAAATGAAATTTTTCAAGGCTAATTTATTTAACAGTTAAAAAATGTCCAAACTTTGGATTACCATCCCAAACTGCAAAGATGAAAACGTTAACAGCATTTGTTTTGCTAACAATGTGAGACAAATAGGAGTTTGAATGTCAGATAGTTACCTGTCCCAGCGGTAGGCATATTATTTTGCTATGTCAGCAGGGTCTTCAGTTCAGTCTCTTCGTGCATTAGCACGCTGAGTATAATTTATTGTAGAAATGTTATCATGTGATCTACACACAGGATTTAACAAAAAAGAAATAGCTACTCTTCACCATTTCACATGGTATAAAAAAAATTAAATTACAAATATTCAAGGACATAAAATTCCTCTTGAGACATATGCACATATTGATGGCAAAAAGTATTGTCTCAACGTGAATAAACCATCATCTTTTATTTCGTTTTCTGAATCTTAGACATAAAACTAGGCACTAGCCCTAAATGAAATACTCACCTCAACTTAAAACTAGACCCTGTTGTAAAAACTTTTTTTAAAAGTTAAAATTTATTAATTACCTCATTGCTCCTGCTGCGACTTCGTCGGCTTTTTCTGTCACCTGAAAGGAAAAAATATTTTTAATGACTTTATAAAAAAATTTGAAACAGGTAACAAGAAAAGGGGAAACTTCATTAGTGGTCAATTAACTGAACATGCATGTTTTTGGAGGGTAGGAGGAAACCAGGGTACTGGAGAAAACCAAAGCATTAATGGTGAGAACATGCAAACTCTATACAGAAAGGCCTCAGATAAAGCCATGCCCCACCCGGAGCTCGAATCCCTAACCTTCTTACTGTGAGGCCACAGAGACCTAATCAACTGCGCCTCCGTGCCACCCATGCATTGACATTTGCATTCTTGTTTTTGTTAATGAGCAGATATTGCATACTTACGTTTACGATCCCTGGAACGTGACCTCGATCGTGAATGATGGTGTTTTGAACTTCTGGGAGATCTGGATGACTCCATACTGTGCTTTATTTGTGATGAACCAATTGACTGGGTACGGTCAGAAATTGTTGTGACTCTCTTCTGAAAGAAATTGAAAATTATGTCACTTTATTTAAGAGGTTTAATGAATTTAGATTTTTTTTCTTCAATCAGGACAATTTCTTAACATTATTACTAGAAACCAATAACATAACTCTACATTTGTACAAATAGTACTTTCTCAGCACTAATAATTGTTCTGTTCCATCATCTTCCGCTTATCCAGAGCTGGGTTGGGGGGGCAACAGCCTAGGATGGCACTTTGGCTGCATGCTCCAGCTCACCAGGGAGGATCTCGAGGTGTTCCCAGTCCAGTTGTAAGACATAGTGTCTCCAGCAGATCTGAGAACTGCCGCTGGGTCTCCTTCCAGTGGGACGAGCCCAAACCACCCCACCGTTGGGGTAGCATCCTAATAAGATGCCCGAACCACCCCCATCTGGCTTCTCTCAACTCAGAGGAGCAATGGCTCCACTCTGAGCCCAACCACCCTGCAGAGGAAGCTCATTTTGGCTGCTTGGATCCGCAATGTTCTTTAGAGAGGTTGTGACCATAGTTGAGGGTAGGAACGTATATAAACTTGTAGATCGAGAGCTTTGCTTTTGGGCTCAGCTGAACTTTCTTCACCACAATGAACCCATGCAGTATCCTGATTGTTCCTGACACCGCACCAATCTGTCTGTTAATCTCATGCTCCATCTTTCCCCTACTCGTGAACAAGACCCGGGGCTACGTAAACTCCTCGACGTTGGTCAAGACCCTGTCCCTGACCTTCGCACACCTGTCCACATCAGGATACTAACACAAAAATTTTGAATTGGGGAACTATGCTTCCCCAATTCAAACTGCAATAAGAAAGACACATTCAAGCGTGTAATTAACTAAAATCTATACTCAAAGTACTATAAGTCTAGGATCGACCTTATAACACAACCAATTAAAAGTGTAAATATAAACACGACGATTAAAACCCAACGTTTTCCATTTAGCACCATCTAGCTAACTGCTAACTCATTGTCATGTTGGTTACTATTCTTTTCTTTCACGACAAACATGTTAGTTTCTGATCTCACAGAAAAGAGAAATACAATTCTTACCAATTTGGGTTATTTTGAGAGTGAACGATGATCTTCAGAGTTAATCGATTGTCTTCTAGGAGTTGTTAAGGAAAGCTAACAGCTAACCAGCTAAAGCAGACCGCCATCTTTAAGATATTAACGCATCTGAAAATGTAGATAATCACTTCTTCGATCACAAATTTCTTACTGAAAGTTTTCAGTCGTATCAACAAACATAATCTAAAATGGTAGATTATTTATGTAACAAGTAAATTTCGCTGATTGTCTAAAATAAGTAAAATCTTGCTCTGATCATTCCGATTAGGCCTTCTTCATTCTTGGCTGAGGTTGCCAGGTTGAAGCGAATGTGACAAAAATAAGCTGAATGAACAGAGTGTTAAAAATATTTCAACTGCCAAATAGTGAGGAGGGTTTATTATTTAACAAAATATAACCGCAAAAATAACAGTTTAAAAGAAAACTTCCACATTAATTAATTGCGTATTAAATAACTTCAATTTTAAATACCTGGCAACCCTAAATAATCTCTCAATTAAACAGAACAAGAATCGTAACGAAATTTTACCCGAGTTGAGTCTTCCAGGCAAAAGGTAAGCTAATTGTAAGTCAAAAATTAACATACATGCATAATATACACACCAAATTTCAGTTCTATATACATTGCAGCTTTATTTATCGGTATTTATCTATTGCAAAGTCAAAAAGCAAACTGTGCCTGCAAGTCAAAGTTACAAGAAATATTAACATGTACTCATCAACTTCCTGAAAACAAACCCGCCAAATTCTGAAGCTCCTTCAAAATGTTAGTGATTTAGTTTCTGATTATCGGTGATTGGTAAGCCACTTTTAACCCAAGATATTTCCACATATATAATAAAACGATCAGTTTAGATGTAAATAAAAAACGCTCAGTCATTTATAGAACATATTTCACTTTAAAAGTGTTGTAATTGATCGTTAGCATTAGCCTCACAGTTGTTGATCAGTTATTACAGGCTATGATAATGGAATAAACGTATAAAACATCGTTCAAAATGTGATTTTGTATTTTTTTTAACCTTACACAGCTTTACAAAATGGCAATGTGGAGCGATGTTGAGCTTCTTACCAACGAGGACACGGGGACAGGTCGATTCGACAGTGTTTCAAAGGAGGAGAATGGTAGTGGATTGTACCAGGTGGATACAGTGGCTAAAATCTCAGCTGTCAACCAGGTAATCTGTAACTTATTAATCAATCTATATCTATTCAATCTTTTTTTGAGGTAATAAAGTGCTTTTTCTTCCAGGTACAGACAGATCCTCACCTCTTGTCCTCGTCTGGCTCAAACTGGAGTATCGTAGTAATTGATAAGACAGTGATTTTGTTTGATCAAATCTATCAAACAATTTTGCTGCTTCTACACTTTGGTAAATAATCACTTTTTTTGTTTGTTTTTTATAATCTTGATGACCAGGGATGCCCAACCTTTTTGTCCCAAGATCTACTTTTCAAACATTAAACCTCTAGTGAGATCACTCACACACGGATCATTTTCAGTCTGCAGTGAAACTGCCCTCACAACACGTTTTGTTGTTGTCAAACAGGACAAATTTCTCTCTTTCACAAACACACAGACAAATGTCTCTCTAAAACAAACACACAGATATTCTGCACACATGCAGTGCTTTGGCAGAGGGGCGAGCTACAGCAGCACCAGGCGCTGTTAGTTGAGAACAAGCTTAATAACGTGCTTTCATGTCAGATTCCAAAAGTCTCCAGTACCACTAGAAAAAGCCGCTAGATTGTTGCTTCAAATAGCATCAAAGTCCTTGCGTTGGCAACACTTCCTGTCATTTCATAATTTTTTTTCTCTACCCACCTAGCGGTCGACTTGGGATCAGTCCAATCGACTGGTCGGGCACCCCTGTTGGTGATCAATGTCATTTGATGTGTCTGCTGTAATGGTGTGATGTTGTAATTATGGGTTTAATCTGTAAGACTAGATTTCTCAGTAAACTATGCTGTAATTTGTTTTTCAGAGTCTGATGTGGATGCAATTGATGTTTGCCTGGATGGACATTTTCTGGTGGTATGTGAAAGAAATGGAAATCTTCATCTAATCTATGTTCCCCACAAGAAAATTCTGTTCACAAAGGTATGTTTCTTGGTTTAAAAGTTTGTTTGTGGGCGAATGTCCATCCGTAAAAATGATGTTAGATCAATGTTTGTAATTTATTCTATTTTTCTTCATATCAGTCTTTTGTCTTTTCATACTGCAGGCCTTGGTTGACAAACCATGCAGTGATAAGAAGACCTATTTTTACCTTCTTATGGATGAGGACAAGTCATCTCCAGGTAAAAATGTCCATATGAATAGAAACAAATTCTTCTGAATTGTTATATCTAATACACTTTTTTAGATCTAATTGTATGTCATTTTTGTAGGATTGTTTCATGTCTTCCTTCTCATAGAAGATGGATTTTTCCACATAACAAACCTGGCATTGGCAAAGATCGAGACAGGTATTAAAATACGAACTGTGACCTTTTTGGCCTTTTTTTAAAACACATTTTGAAACAGTGAGGCTTGAAACACTAGCCTTTTTGTGTGGAGTTTGTATAATCTCCCCAAATATGTGTAGGTTTTCTGCTACAAAATTGCTCCTAGGAATGAGTCTGCATGTGTGTGGTTATGTGTATGTGTGTCCCAGCAATAGACTGGTGACCTTTTCAGGGTGTATCTGAACAGGTTTGATACAACTCAAAATCAGCCGGCATATCCTCCCGCACACTCTGTGGCCCTGTTAGGAACAAGCTGTTCAGACGAAATATAACATTTTATAACCTCTTTTCTTTATTTTGGCATCACAGCAATTGAACAAATGGACATGGGAGCTTTGAAAGAGGTAAGTTTGGACAATTTTAATGTCAAAGAATTTTTATATTTTTTCCAAACAAAGTAAAAACAGTCCCATTTCCTTTTTTTTCAGATTCAGAGTTTGATCAAGACTGACTTTTGCTCGACTAAGGACTACCACGACGAGGCATGCAAGACAGCAGTGATGTTTAATCTGGCCCATGAAACCCACCTGCTGATTGGGGTTGGTGTTATAACAAATCTATAACGATACATAATGTATAAGTTTGTCTCAATGTCATAAAATTGGTCGCTTTATTTGTTATGCTGGTTCAACAAAAAGTTTTCTTCAAGGGAATTATCTAAGTTAGGCTAATCTAAAATCTAATTTGACAGGGGGAAAAAGAAAATGCTGTGACTCAATGGAAATTTGATCCACTTCAAGGAAAGATGTGCTTCTTCCAGTCTATAAGTAACAACTTGATACCAGGTATGGTTGTTTTGCGGGAGAAATATACTGTTGGGTATTTATATTGTAGATGACATCATAATCAACTTAGTTTTTATCAAATAGAAAAGACTATTTTGACTGTTGTTAAAACAAATCTGTTTGTTCTGCAGGTGTGAGCAAGATGGTGGTTTTTGGAAATCTCTTGTACATTTTAGACACTGAGGTAAAATGAGTAATGTTTGAATGATCGGTTAACTGGTTCTCAGTGGTATGTAAGATTTAAAATTAGAATATTTCTTCCTAAAATGTCCTTTGCAACAGAATGCCCTAAGTCTTTGGGATCTGCATTTTCTTATAATGATCAACTGCTGGCCAGATCTCGGCATCCACGACTTCGAACTAATCACTGAGTGCAGCTCCGCCTCAATGGTTATGTAAGTATTTCTACGTGATACCTTTGTTGCTATTGGTTCGTTCATGGTTTATTCTTGTCTGAAAATATAATTTTCTTTCTTACAGGCAGGACAAGAATAACATGAAGATGATAATGCTGACAAAGCAGAACAACAGTCAGGTATCAGCTTGAAAGTATTTTTTCTAAAACAATAAATTTTTATGATTTAATGTCCTGATTTTTATTTTTTTCAGATCAGCTCACTTCAAATCACATGTCTGCCCTCTATGACTGTTTGCTACTCCCTCGATGTGTCCTCGGTGTCTTGTCTTGTGCAGTTGAAAACCAACATGGTAAAAAAAAAATCATTTATTAATTTATACACCCCAAAAAATGCTGTCATTGTCTCTTGATTTAATATTTTATATGTTTTATACTAACTGTTCTTCCTAATTAGCAGGATACCATATATTTGGTGGAGGGGATTTGTAAGAATCCAGAAAGGTTAGATTTAGCTTTTGAGTTTGTTTTGTTTCATCATTTGTTTAAATTGTTAATGTTAAGTGTCTATTTTGAAATTGATGACTCACACTTTCTTTTTCCTCTTTGCATAGTCGTGGAGAGCCAGTTGCTTCTGTTGTTGTCAGATGTTTCACAGAGGCTTTGCCAGAAAACAGGTAACTGGTTTTCATTTGATATTTTTTTTAATAGTTGGTTCACCTATGGTCACCAGCTGTGGGTGGTGACAGAAAGAATGAGATCGCAGATACAAGCAGCTGCAATGAGATTCCTCCGTAGGGTGGCTGGGCTCTCACTCAGGGATGGAGTGAGGAGTTCTTCCATGTGGGAGGAGCTCGGAGTAGAGCCGTTGCTCCTGTGGGTCGAGAACCAAAATGGGGTGTTTCGTGCATCTGGTTAGGATGCCTCCCAAACGCCTCGCTGGTCAGGCATTTCGAGTACGTTCCACTGGTAGGAGACCCAGAGGCAGACCCCGGACCCACTGGAGAAACTATGTCTAACAGATGACTGGGGAACACTTCGGGATCAACCCGGGTGAGCTGAAGGATACAGCCTTGGTGAGAGAAGCCTGAGGCCTTTGCCCTCCAGGCCCCGGACAAGCAGGAAAACGACAGAGCAGGAAAAAAAAAATTGTAATAAATACATTTGTCTGTCCTTGTCATCAAAATTTGATTTGTTAACTGTTTTTTCTTTGCCTCTAGACTCAGCAGGCTTCTTCACAAGCACATGTTTGAAGAGGCTGAAAAGTTTGCCATCGCATTTGAGCTGGATTTAGAAGTACGTATTTTTTAACATTTTGATTGAAAATAAATTTTCACTCAGCTAACATTATTGTTTTCATACAGCTTGTGTACAAAGTGAAGCTGGAGTTTGTATTGGAGCAGCTTGCTTCTGCAAATGGCCGCGTACAAGATGTGTGGTCTGAGCTTATAAATGAAGCCAAAACCAACCTAATGAAGATCACAGTACGTATAGTGGATATGATCATGAGGTTTTTGCCAAAATCTCTTTTGATGTACTTTAATTAGGTTATTAACTTGGTACTAATAGGCTGAGTATCTTCTAGGATGAGCAATACGTGGTGGAATACTGCCTGAAGGCACCTTGGCCGACCTTTGAGACAGCAGAGACAATGCTAAACCACGCAGCGTCACGATACGCATCCTTACAGATTCAGGAGGCTCTGGGCAAGCTGGCAACTTTCTGCAGTTTATATGGCCTGGAAAACTTTAAGTAAATTCAAATATTAATTTATTCTGACAACAATAGACAATAAACAATTGATATTTGGAATGTGAGAAAGTCAAATAAAATTTTCTCACATTTTATTTGACTTGTAGTGGCATTGCCTGGATTGAGTTTCTGAATAGCACGGACTACCTCGGAGACATTCTGACACATCTCAGAGATGGAGACCTGAGGGGTGCTCAGCTCCTCTGGCTCAGACACGAGGTAAAAAATTTAATCTAAAAAATGCATTGTTTATCGCATGCATTTTTTTTAACAAAAGGCAGGTTTTAATGGCAGCAGTGTTTTCTGCTTTTGTTCCATCATTTGCGATACTTTGGTTTGACTTTTTCTGGTGGTTTGATTGTTTTTATCAGGGACAAATTGCTGCAGACTTTGATGAGTATCACCTTGAAGCTATCATCACTGCTATCCCAGATGATGTACCATCTCAAGAATTCTGTCCCTGGTTCAGAACAGTTTTTGTTCCTTTTGTAAGAAGAGTGCTCCCTAATGGACAGGTCGGAGAGTTTGTATAAAACTAAACCGTATTCTGTCTTGGTGCTGTATGTAAAACGTATTTTATCTATTTGCTAACAGAGAATTCTTGCAAAGTGGCTCGAGCAGAAAGCCAGGAATCTGGAGCTTACTGAAAAGGTAAAGTTAGAAAAAAAGAAAAATAGATGTTATTATATACCAGTGAAGCCAGACTTTTTGTGATCCTTTATCACAGTGTAGCAATTAATACTGCCTTTATATATAACCTTGTGTTCACTGCATGCACTTTAAAGACTGTATGTGCCCGATTAGATGGAAATTACTGGTAGTAATCTAACTTATGTTGCAGCTCACTTACACAAAGTATCTAAAACTTGCAAAACATATAAAACAAATGTTTTTAAATCTTCTTTCTCAAAACTGTTAAATTAAACTTTTTCTCACACAACCCAATGATATGCATAGTCCAACCAAATTTATCATTTTTTGGGGTTTTTTGCTGGCAAAAAAATATATCCCACTCAAATACAATGCACCCCCAGCGATCCGATTAGGAATAAGCGATTCAGAAGACGAAACAAAAACAATCAGATGTGAGTTTTTACATGAGATCAAAAGTAATTTTATTACTCTCTGAAATGTATTGATTCAATTGTGAACTTGCTTGTTTTTGCTTTTTGTTTTGGAAGTTGCTACATAGCGAGGTGCAGTTGATTGTCTTTGCTAAACATTACATTTTATACAGCTCTTTCAAACAAATATGACATATGAAACTGTTTTTCATATAAAAAATTTTGAATGGATGTTTTTTTTGTCTCATCCGCTAGGCTTCTTGGCCTCAGAATGGGCTTGATTTGGCAGTTCTTGGCCTCCCCCCAATGTGGACCTGGATGAAATCTTTGGTAAGAGCTATAGCATTGTATTAGTTTCATATTAATGACAACCAATTTTAATGATGTTGCTCTCCACTTATCCAAAGACTGGTCAAGGCAAATTGAGTACCTTGCTTTGCTTTTTGGCTCAGTGTCCTTTTCACCAACACAGACCAATGCAGCATCCTATTTATTGCGGATGTAGCACCGACCTTTAATTGGTCTGCTCCATATTTCCCACACTTAAAGTTAGAATAGAAAGTCTTCCAACGCTAACAGTCCTGGAACTCTTTGTGAAAAATGGGCAAGCATTATAAAGCCTGTCTTGGACCTTTCTAGCTTCCTCTCGGTTTGCGTCTCAAACCAATTAAAATAGTTGTCTCGGAAACTACAAAGCTGCAGTGTTTGACAAACTCTGGAGTAATGGTTTTTGTTTACCTTACTAAAATGATTGGTTGAGGTTTTCAATGTCCCACAGAGTCTGTAGTTTATTAATACAGTTTGTATATTTTAATTTTTATTACATCTGTTAATTAAGTTACCAGTAAACTAAATTGTGGTCCAGCGGCTAAGGAGGGGGAAGCAGTGCACCATCAACACCATTTTCAATGAGGTTGGGAAGCTGCTGACCTCCACTCGGGATGTTGTGGATCTCAATTCCACGAACATCTGGCTTCTCTTAATCCGGACGAGCAACGGCTCAACTCTGAGCTCCTTCTGGACGACTGAGCTCCTCACTCTTTCTCCTCAATTCTCTGAGTGAGAGCCCAGCCACCCTGCAGAGGAAGCTCATTTCAACTGCTTGGATCTGGGATTTTGTTCTTTTGGTCACCACCCACAGCTGATGATGATAGCAGGTGAGGGTAGGAACGTAAATCAACTGATAAATCGAGAGCTTCACTTTTGACTCAGCTTGTACTTCACCACAACGGACTGATGCAGCGTCCTAATTTTATCAGATGCTGCTGTTATCCGTATGCTGATCTCGTGCTCCATCCTTCCCCAGTCGTGAGCAAGTCCCAAGACGTTTAAACTCCTCCACTTGAGACATTCTCTGACCATCCACTGTTCCTGACCTTTATAGAAACAGGCACAATGCCCTGTCCCTGCACAGTGCATTTGGTAGTGTTGATTCCGATGCTGGCCACTTGACACTGTAGCATTACAGTACGGTGAAAGTTGGAGATCATGGCCCAATGAATCCAACAGGACCAGATCATCCTCTAAAACCAGAGACTAAATCTTGAGGTCACCAAACTATATTCCCTCATTATCTTGGTTGCGCCTAGAAATTCTACCCATAAGGTAAAAAACAGGATCACAAAGAGCATCCTTGGCAGACTCTGTTTCTCACTGGAAACAAATCTAACTGACTGCTGGCAATTTGAACCAAACTCTGGCACTAGACATAGGTACATACACCAAATAACCCATCCAGGAGGCTCATCATAATAAGTAGTTTTCTAATTATTATAATTTTTCTTAGGATAATAATGATGGTTCCGAGGAAATGGACAGCCTGAAGTCTTTGGTATCCCACCTCCGCCAGCTGCTGGATCTCTATCAGAAATACAGCTGTCGTCTTTCACTGTCTGTCTTTGAGAAGGTTTGTCCCTTTCTGATGTCCTAATTTTGTCTGAAACAGAAAGTAATGTCCATCTCATAAGCATGTTTGGTAAATCTGCTATGCAGACATTTCTCAGTTTTATTTCTTCATGTAATTATTTCAAAGGGAAGTGTGATGAGTGTCGCATTCTTCATGTTGGACAAAGTTCCAGCTCCTGAATTGATCGCCACCACAGTGGAAAAGTACATCATTCCGTATGCAGAGGAACACAACATCACTCTTAATGAGTTACTACTACTATACATCAAAGTAAATCTCCACCACTGCCATCCATCCTCGGACACAATTAATCTTTCAAATACATTGTTTTGTTCTGATTTTAATTAATCTAATCTTGTTTTTATCAGGATCTTCTGGAGCGCTGCAGTTCTCAGACCACAACTCTATTCACAGAATGGGAAGCTAAAGCAGTGGCTGTGCTCGACTGCATGTCTGATACTGATGTAGGTTTGGTCAGCAGCTTCACTCACAGCTCATAAATGACTCAGTATTTTTAGATAAATAATTTTAAATGAAGATCTGTCTCAGTTGGAAGTGGAATTGTTCATGTAAGGCTTGTTTTCTTTTCCCCAGCTGATGGCGGATGCTGTGCTGGAGATCATGCAGAAAGCTGTGGTACCTTGGAGTAATGTGGTGGAAAACCTCGTGCAGCAGTATTTGGAGATGGATGGACCAAAGTATTATTACACCGTTTGTCAAAAATGGTCAGAAACTTAACTCAAAATCAACAATAACACTTTTTTGTCTTATTTTGATTTTATTTTAGACAAGCGCTTCTAAAAGAGAGCTATCGGCTGATGGAGATCAGAAAACTTCTTAGAGGTTATGGCATTCGTAACTTTAACCTTTCCAACACCACTCAAGTGATGGTAATTTTAACTTAGAGTTTTTGTTTTTTCTCCTGTTCTACTTTAATATAAAATAACAGTTTTTTTAAACAAATTTGTTCCAGAAACTAATAAGATATATCTTGAAGCAAGACCTGCCGATGTCTCTGGAGGACTCTCTAACCTTAGCTGAGGCGTATAAACTACCAAGATCTTACATAAATTATCTCTATCTGGTCCAGTTGATAGAGCAAAGCAAGGTAAAGCTGGTTTAATCCCAAATGAATTTTCTTTCTTTAGAAAAAGGATGGAAGAGTTTATCATTTCCCTTTTTTCAGACTGAGGAGACTATAACTCTACTCAAGAAGTTACCGTCTGCAGAGTTGGAATGTGTTATGGAACGTCTCACTTCTTGGGCTCGATTGCAGCTGGAAGATAAAACCCACATATCAGAGGAGGTAAGTATAAAAATAATGATTTTAAATTGACAAGAATGTTGTGTTTGTGGAAGATTCTTTTCAGCCTCTCTGATAATCCTGTTCACATAAGGGATGACGGTGTCTAACTTAGCTGAAACTCTAGCAAGGAGAATCTAGACTGCCAGTTCAGTACCAGTCAGACAAAACTGAAGACAGGCGAACATCTTCAAACCAGAAACTTTGTCCAGTTGACTTTTTAACTTTTGACCTCGATGACTGAGAATCTACACGGACGCTTGATGTGTTTTTCTCTTCTAAAATTAAACTCCTGGTGGAAGATTTTGAATCTTTCTTTTCCTTGTTTTGTCTCTATTAGCACAAGAAACAGCAGATGGCCATTGCCCAGGTGATGGTAGAGGCTCTTAAATATCTCCGTTTGATCCAGAAACGTAAGTCTTCTCTGAAGATCCTTTGATTTACAATATTCCAAATGTAAATATACATCGTAATTTTCTCAACTTTTTTTTATTTGTAAAGACGATCCTCTCAAAAGTATTGAATGTGAGAGCGACCTGATTATGTTCAAGACAATCGCCAACTTACAAGTAAGAATTTTTTACAAGAAATGTTTTACTTTTGTGCTTTGTGCTTTTGTGCTTGTAGTTTGTTTTATTTTTTGCGACCTGGGTCTTTCTTGTGGTTTCTCAGGAGGACTTTGATGTTTTCTTCACCCCTTCAAATTATGAAGATCCAGACATTCAAAAACAAATTCAGGAACGTCACATCACAGCTTACGAAAACACTCGAGCTCGCCGCACTGCCAGTGGCAAAGTTTCTGCTCCAGTTGTGACAAACGATCCAGACGGGAAGCTTCGTACCATATCTACAGAAGCTGGTTTACGTCGACTCGGTCGGCAGCTGCAGCGCACCGAACAGGAACTCTGGGCTGACCTGGGTCTACGAGCTCTCAGAGTGGGGAAGGTGGATAAAGCTCTTAAGATCTTAAGGTTTGTATCTAAAGAACAAAACTAGTCTGAAATGGTCAGATTATTACAAATTAAGACCAATTTTATTTGTTCTTTGTGTTTATTGTCTTTAGCGAGCTTTACGAACACCACAACAACAGCAGCACAGGAAAGGTTCTGTTCACTGCAGCCAAGACGTTGTGCCAGATGCTGGAGAAAGACGTTCCGATGGTGATTCCCAAAGACATGGACCTACCAGCGTACATCCACAATCTAGCCTGTCAAGCCATTACTCTGTGTGACCCTGGTAAAAAGCACATTAAAACCTCTATAACAATATCTTGTCATTTTGGCTGAAACCTTGATATATTACTTTGGATTGTTACAGAGCTTATCCTCGACTGCCTGGAGCTTTGCAAGTGCACACGTACAGCCATGGACGTCTATCATCAGTGCCAGTTATCAGACAATTACGGCTTCATAACTAAGGTGTGCAACTTAGACTTTTCCAAAAAGTTATTGAAGAATTGGAAATGAACTAATCTCAATCTGATTGGGCAACACGACAGGATTTGAGTTTGGAGGCAGAAAATGATCCGTACACGCAGTGGAGCTTCCAGGAAGTTTTCAATGAGGATTGCATTGTGTTGGACCCGGTATCCGTGCTTCCTGTTCAGTATGAAATCACCAATTGCTTGCTGCCTACTTCGCAGGGTAAGATACTTATAAAACACAACAGGCACAATTTAGATGAAGTAAATATAATGCATGTCTTCTCATCTCCACAGAAACCAAACTCTACCCACTGGACTGTTCCTGCCTCGCACACTGCGCTATTGTAAAAGGTAAACAGTCAAGTAAAATCATTTATGTATTTTCACAACCATCAGGCGCACCGTACTAAAAGGCATAGTTTCAGTTATGTGTGCCATTACTGTAACACACACATAAGATGCAGGTTTTATAAATAATCGACGCCCATACTTCCTCCTTTAACGTTCTCATGACAACACACACAGACATACGAGTGTGGGTTTTTAAAAATAGAGCGGCAGCAAAACTGAGTTTGATTATGCTTTATTTAAGTATTGATTACAAAGAACTAACATTTTCTTAATCATCAATTATCATCAACTGGCGCAAGCATGGTAAAACACATAGATGAAACGAGCACATCAATTCTAAACCATCCAAGTCCTCATCCTGTTTCTAAATTGAACAGCTGCGCTAATCTCCATCAAACATACCAGCTTCACTTTTTTCACTGTAAGAGTAATTTTCTGTGACTTTCTCTGCATTAGAGGTGCGGCTCCTCAGATATAACGCTAGTTTTCGCAAAAGCTTGAACAACAGTGTCAGCAGAAACGTTAGCCCAAGCATCGACAATCCATTTGCAAATTCTGCCGTGAGGAGAGGAGGCGATAGCTCAGTGGTAGAACGTTCGCCATTGGACCGGATGGGATCAACTCCCACTGAGCTCATGTCTATCTGTAGGTGTCCTTGGAGAAAAGACCTAACCCCCTGTGTCTCCCACTATTGGTGCTATTGTGGCAGCCTTTTACGGTGTAATGCAGCACACAAATTTTTTGAAGAAAATCTAAGACTTTTATGAGTGTTTTATAGTCGTGAAAATACGGTATGTGCTTTTTCTCTTAAATGGACATTTTGAAATTGAATTGTTCTATCTGGTCTTTGTCTAGGTTCAAACTACCTGACCACTCTTCAGGGTCCCCTTACCAGCCTGCTGCAGATGTTACAGGAATGCAGTCAGCTAGAGCTGGCTCTCAGGGTGCTGGTTAATAGTTACGGCAGTTGTTTGCAGCACGTCACCTCAAATGTCATGGACATAAAGTTAGGGGTGGAGGTATGACTGAAACATCTGGACTAGTCTTTTAGATAGACCTTTAACATGAAACCATTGCTCTAAACTACTATTTTGCTTCTCAGATTCATCATGCAGATGAACTAAAAAAGTACAACACGTGCATAAATGACCTTCGGAAAACAACAGCGTCCTCGCTAAACGCTATGGTTATCGCTCTTCTGAACAAGGCTAGTGTCACAAAAAAGTGTGTTAAGATTCACGTGATGTACTTTTAACAACTGCTTCTTCTTGTTTGTGCTTCAGGTGTTCAATTGGAGAGTGGTGGATTGTGATCTGGCCGTTGGGCTCTGCACACTCCTCAGCAAAGATGAAGTCTTAAAAATACTGTGGAAAGTTATCGACAACACTTGGCAAAACTATGACAAAATATTGGTAGGGTATTTTGTATTTGACAATTGTAGCAATTTTTTTTTACCCTTGTTATAATTGTCATCTAGTTTACTGACAGCAAGATTGGTATTGTACAACATGAACTCTTTTTTCAGCATTTCTGTTCAGGGGTTGCCACAGCAAGTCAGTTTCTTCCATTTAACTCTATCTGCTGCATCTTCTTCGGTCACGCCAACTATCTTCTTGTCTTCTTTCACTCTATCTATGAACCTCCTCTCTGGTCTTCCTCTAGGCCTATTTCCTGATGGTTCCAAATCCAGCATCCTTCTTCTAATGTACTCTCTCTCTCTCCTCTGCACATGTCCAGACCATCTCAGCCTCACCTCTCTGACTTGATCTCCAAAACCTCTAAGATGTGCTGTTCCTCTGATGTACTCATTTCTAATCATATCCATCCTGGTCACTCCCAGAGAGATCCTCAGCATCTTCATCTCTGCTACCTCCATCTCTGTTTTCTGTCTTTTCCTCAGTGCCACTGTCTCTAGACCAAACAGCATGGCCGGTTTCAACACGGTTTTGTACACTTTTCTTTTCATTTTAGCTGAAACTCTTCTGTCACACATCTTCATTGATACTTTTCTCCACCCGTTCCAGCCTGCCTGCAAACGCTTCTTCACCTCGTTTCCACACTCTCCATTGCTCTGAACTGTTGATCCTAAGTACTTAAAATCTTCTACCTTCTTTATCTCTTCTCCCTGTAACCTCACTTTTTCATGAACGTCACCTCAAAAAACAAGCAGAATCAAAAGTATTACAGTGTCCTGGCTTTGGATGGGTCACGGGTTGAATGGTCCCATCTCATGCAAAATCAACTTTTCAGAGCTTTCTGCCTTCCCAAAAACTACTACGGAGGACCAAAAGACATAAATTTTATTTAACTTCAAAAATGACTTTATTAGATAGGATAGGTTTTATGGATGCTTTATGAGTCCTAACCACACCAGAATATTGTTCCTTACTCATCATGGCAATTGCATAGCATCAATGGTCAATGTGCCAGTAGCCTATTGGGTTAGTGGCAACTTCCTTTAAGCCGGTAAATATGTTTTAGCAAACTTTAGTTCACTGCGTTTATTTTCAGGCAGTTGCAAAGATCGGCGCAAATCTCTGCTGCTTGTATGATGAGCTGGAAGAGCAAAAGAAATTTCTCTCTGTTATCACTGATGCTGAGTGGGGTATCAAGCTTGGCAAACTGGAGGTAGTGTCCAAAAAACTCTTTTGTATTTGCTCACTTTCTTATGTCAGAGTTATAGAAATAACAATCTTTTTTGTTCTCTTCAATTTGTCTCCTCTTTCTCAGATTTCTATCCAACCAGTTTTCCGTCAGCAACCTGAGATGAAAAACAGCCTGATTCCCGTTTTGGTGAAAAATAGGAGAATAACCCCAGACATCATCCTCCAGTTCATAAGGTCAGAATCTTTCACTGTCACTGCTTTCTAATCTTTAATGTGAACAAATATTGATGACTAGATAGACCGTAAACTGTTAAACTGTCCTGCTGCAGGACCTTTGGTCTTGATCGGGACCGTGTGATCAAACAGTACATCACCACCTTACTTCTTCTCCAAGATGATGAAGAAGAAGAAAGTGGAGATTATTTTGCTTTGGAAGAAGTGCAGCCTCTGAGTCACGCGACCACGCTGGAACGAGTTCAGGAGATAATCCCGATGTTACACAGCACCAATGAGCTGGCAGACAGTCTCTGTGCCACCTTGTTCAAGGTAGGCAGAATGTAGAACAATTTCTCATACCAAAAAAAGAACCATCATGAATTTTTTTGTTGGATTAGATTAGTTTTTTTTAATCATGTATGGATAAAATTGGCTAATTTGACTTTGATATTAGTCCGTGTTAAATATTCAGTGTAAAATAAGCTGAAGGTAAAAGCAAACAGTACTTCAACAAACTTTTATGATTGTTTTGCATTCTTTTGACACAGCTCAGTCCTTACAACTACGAGAGAATAGAAGTTGTGCTTAAGATTATACAAGCTGCAGACGAAAATATGACGGCCTTATCTGTCAGCCAGGTAAAAAAAGAATTGCACCTTATTCTTGTTTATTTTTTTTTAATATCAGTGTGCGTATTGTGATGTTTCATTTTAATTCACAGGCAGTCGCACTACTTCAGCATTTGCAATCCTACAAAAGAATCTCTCCTCCTTCAGATGTGGAAAACACATATCTTCTTGAAAACGGTTTGCTCCAGAGTGTCCAGGCTAACAGCAGGCTTCCTTTCCATTTGCTCCTGCAAACCAAACATTTCTGGAAAATTATCTGTGAGTTAATAATGCCTCGCATGTGGGTTCATGGAAAAATTTTGAATATACTTAACAGTATTTATTGTCAGAGATATTTGGTGATTCAAAAGTGACTTATGTTTAAATTTACAGTTGTGCAACTCATGCTGTGTAGATTCATCATGGCTCGAACATGAACAAATCGGCTTGCAATAGAAAAGCCTAGCGACTTCCTGCATTCACTCAGCTTTACTTCTAGGACCGTTTAGTTCAGCTGGGTTCTGAATACAAATCAGAAACAAATAAGAAATTATTAAACCTTAAACACTTGCAAACGAGACTACTTCTGTTTTTCTGAGTCTTTTTTTTTTTCCATTAAAAAAACCAGACTAACAAAATACCACAAGTAGGCCACAAGGGACAGTGTGACAAAACCCCAACCTGCATCCATGTAGCTTGATTGAAGAACATTTTCTGAGAGAAATGGTTTAGATTCAGACATGAATGAGCTAATTGAGAATACAAATACAGTCAAATCATAACCAGTGGGATTAAGTATAGGTTCTTTTTTTGCCTCTTATGTGGTGGAAACAAACTAAAGTATTTTTGGTTCGTCTTGAGATGAGCAAATTTTTCTCCATCTTTGGAAAAATATTTCACATAACATGTTGCCTCTCGGTAATAAAATGAGAAAACGTGCAACTTTGTGCAACAGTTTTGTTTTCATTCCATTGTTCTCTACTCATCCAGGGCTGGGTTGTGGGGGCAACAGCCTCAGACAGGAAACCCATGCTTCTCTCACCCCGGCTGCATCCTCCAGCTCCCCTGGGTGTACCCTGAGGTATTTCCTGTCCAGCTGTGAGACGTAGTCCCTCCAGCAGGGCCAGGGTCTGCCTCTGGGTCACCTCCCAGTGGGACGTGCCCGAAACCCCTCACCAGAGTGGGTGTTCAGGAGGCATCCAAACAAGATGCTCAAACCACCCAATCTGGCTTTTCTCAAACCGGAGGAGCACCAGCTAATTAATGAGCATCAATAATTACAAAACGTCTCTGAACGGTTTTATGTGCAAGCATTAAAAGAAACAAAACATTTGTGGCTAGCACAGTTGGTTGCAAGACACAAATACAACCCACTAATCATCTAATATTTTAGAATACAAGTTGAGGAATGTCAAGAAATTACTTGTACAATTTTTTTAAAGAAAATTACCAATGATTATAAGACAATTATTGTCTGTGTTTCAGCACCTGAACTGAGTGAGGAGACCTTTCCCACACTGCTTCTGATCAGCAAACTGATGAAGGTAAGACATAATTTTACAGTGAGAAAACACCTTGTGCTTTAATAAATGTCTTACGATAGTAAAACCTTCTTGTCTTTTTTTTTTCAGATGAACCTGGACAAGTTACATATGTCTGCAGCAAATCATATATTTGAGAAAAAGTTGAAACCCTTACTTGTGGAGAAAAGTAAGAGGGGTCATTGTCGTGGTTACGATAAGGAGACTTTTAAGGTGGCCAAAACCATGATGAAGTACATTCAGTCCATTCAGTGTACAGAGTGGGCAGCTGCTACCGCTCATAAAATAACTCAGGAGCTTCCAGCAGGTTTGTTCAGTTGCAAATAGATCTTTTTTTTTATTGCTTTACTTTTTCATCCATTAAATGTTTTCTGGTTTTTTTGTTTCTCAGGTTACGAGAAAACACAATCACTTCGGTTCTGTTTGGCCCTCGGAAAAGCTTGGCTTAAAGATCCCAACTTAAAGGTCTGCACATACACAGTATACATACTGTTGAGCTTTGAAAGCTTCATAAGATGATTTTTAATGTTTCAATGTGCATTTGTTTTTCTTCAATGCAAAACTATGACAAAATACGTGGCTGCTGAGCAGGAGGATGCACGGGCCAGAGGGGAAACTTTCTTGGCCAAGTTAGAACTGCAGTTTCAGCGCACTACTACGGAAAACCTGCTGATAACCAGTCGTCTGAGCAGCCCGGAGCTCCTGAAACTGACCGGTCTACCAGCCAGGCTCATCATGGCTCTGTACGAGCACAGAAGTGTGGAGCAGCGCTATAAAGAATCATCAAGTCAAACTTATCCTGGTAAGAAAAAAAAAATGTGTGAGATGGATTGCTCCCTCATAAATTATTTTACTTTTTAAACTAACTTATCTGTTTTTCCATCATTTTGAGACGTAGAGATTTCTTTTTAAAATAACTGTCAATGTTGGCTAAAGTCCAAATTGACTCAATCTTTTTTTAAGGTTGACACCCCTGATTTATTACAGTATGTGCCTTTTAAAACATAGCCTTCTCTTTTTACGCCTTGTCTTTCGGACGCTTTAGACATTCATGCTGTTGTGAAGGAAATCGCCACGATCAATAACGTGGATCTTGCAAAAATCCACAACATGTTGTTAGAAAAGTGGATCTGCAAAACAGGCCCGGCTGTAGCCAAAGTAAGGCACTAATAACTTGTTTTCCATTGATAATTTTAGATCTGTTAATCTCAAAATACCTCAATAAAGATCTTCAAATAGTTTAATAACCTGCTTTTTTTTTTCTTTAAAAGGAAATAGGACAACAAGACTGTGTCACCAACATTGAGGAAGACCCTGATTTAATGAGGTGGTTATTGTTGCTCTGATTATTGTGGAATCAGGCACATGTAACAGATAAGTAATGAAATAATTCTATTTTTAATTCTGGTAGGTTGGTGTACATGCTGCAGCCCTGCTCCACAGAAGAAATAACCTGTTTACTTTGTCCTGTCTTATCAGCTGAAACTTGGGTATGTTTGAATTGATAAAATGAAAAAGGAAGTTGTTTAATACATTGCTTAATCTATACCTTCTTTATGCAGCCTCTTCGCCCTTCAGGGCCTCGTTTGACTTTCTGTCATCGAACTCGAACCCTTCTCTGTCTCGTCCGTCTGATCGATGCAGCCACACTAGAAGCCCAGTTTCAAATTCCGCAGGATAAATTTCTGTAAGAAGTCATGGAAACTATAAATTGCAAATTAACATGAAGTAACTTCTCATTACTGTTCTGTTTTTGTCTTTGCACCCACGCAGATATTATCTGAAGTCCTATGTTTTTGTTTCACAACTGGAGGCGTTAAACATCCCCTACACGGTGAAGTCTTTTCTAAATAGCCCCAAAGAGGGCCTGATCAAAGGCTTGTGGAAAAATCATAGTCATGAACCACAGGTACAAATAAAGAAATGTAACCCTTAATTATTCTCTTTCTGGTTTAATCAAACAACTAGTAGAAACTAAGATGTTATTGATGTTTCAGGCCGTGCGCCTGGTGGCAGACTTGTGTCTGGAGTACCACATGTATGATCCTCAGCTGTGGAACAGTTTGCTTCAGAAACTGCTTGGCTTTAACTTGGTAAAACATCTTTATTTTATTAAATAGCTGCTGTTATGAGGTCTACATAGATCTGTTTCTCCTCTGCAGATAAGCCACCTTCAAAAAGTGCTGGAAGCCATTGTGTCTGTACCCTGTTTGTGGGAGGTAAAGTCGTAGTTGATCATCTTTAACTTTTTTTTGTATTTATTTTTAAATGATAAAATGTAATTGAAAATTTAAAGTTTATAACAGAGTGTTTTTAATGACAGATTTCAAGTTTTTCCAGGACTTGGAGGAGTACAATCCTGGCACCTTTTATCTCAGGTAAGGATTAGACTTTCCAAATGATCCAAAAAGTAGTTTAGTGTCCCAATGCGGACTGAAATCTAATGTTCTAACTGAACCCATGATGCTATTTAGTCACCCACAGAATATTAAGTAAAGGATAAACATATGATGGCTTCTCATAGGTGATGATGAATTAGTTACATATTAAATCATGAGGAGCAGGTGTAGCTCAGTAGTGGAATCACCGTCTTTGAACCAAAGAGTTGGCGGTTTGATTCTCAATGAGCCCATGCCTAAGTGTCCTTAGAGAAGACACCTAACTTCCTAGTTAGTCCTACCATTGGCATCGTCATGCCTGCCTGCTGCAGTGCAATTCAGGACAGTAATTTTCCCTTGAGAGATTAATAAAGAATGATTATTATTATAAATAATTTGCTTCCTATCAATAAAAGAAAAAAAAAATATTATGTACATCGGAGCGCCATGGTGGCGCAGTGGGCAGCACAGTGTCCTCACAGCAAGAAGGTCGTGGGTTCAAGTCCCGGGTGGGGACGAGGCTTGGAACACTGGCCTTTCTGTGTGGAGTTTGCATGTTCTCCCCGTGTCTACGTGGGTTTTCTCCAGGTACTCCGGTTTCCTCCCACCCTCTAAAAACATGCATGTTAGGTTGATTGTCCGGTGCCAAATTGCCCCTAGGAATGAGTGAGTGTGTGTATGGTTTTATGTGTGTGGCCCCGCGACAGACTGGTGATCTGTATGGGGTGTACCCTGCCCCTCGCCTTGAATCAGCCGGAATGGGCTCCGGCACACCCCGCAACCCTGTAAGGGACAGACGGTTGAGAGGGTGACTGACTGACTGATTAAGTATGTTTCTGGCATTAAATCCATGTTTGTTCTGGCTGGCTCTAACAAATGTACTGTAGTTCAGTCATTTTGCAGAAGATTTAATATTTTATGGTGTGTGCGTGTGTGTGCACTACAAAACAAGAGGGAGGATGAGAGTAATTCTCAGCACTTTCAATGAAACCAAACTTTCTGACAAACTTCTAACTTTTTTAATAGACTTGTTTGCAGTGACCAACATTTTTTGTCTCACTTCTTTTCTCTGTCACAGCTTCAGTTCCTCTGACACCAGATCAACAAACGACACTCTACAGAACGTTTTTCCTCCTGCTCAAGTACGTTACACACTTCTACTGTTGGATTTGTGACTAAAAAATCCTGTTTAAATGAATGTAACAATTTTCTCAGCAGCCGGATTAAAAATATACAGTAGCTGATTCAAATCTTATCTGCAATACAATCATTTGAAGTTCAGCTAGAGATTACACATTTCACATAACACCTGGAATTATAAGGACTTCAAAACTTAATGGTTAAATCTCAAAAAGTTAAAAACATTTACTTTGCATATTCGCTCACAAAACTATGTCTGTTGAAATAAATGGATTAAAAACAGAATATATCTGTGGATCAGAAAAATAAATAGAAAATTTGAAAAACTAAAATGAATTGCTACAAGTGTCTAAAAAAATTATTTTGAGGCTTATTTGTAACATGTTTTTTTTTAACGGCAGTTTTAAGGTTTTTTGGCAACCAAAAAATAATTTAAAAAAATCAGCATCGTTACATCAATTAGCAGCAAATGAGAATAGAACAATCAGGACTACTTTTGAATACTATTTTTAAAAATGGTTTCTCCCCATGTAATACTTTTGAATTGCCAGTACTATTTTTTTATGTGCTCAATACATTCGCATAAACACAAACATCAATACATTTTCTAAATATCAGTACCGGAGCGAAGGGGGTTCAAAAGTTTTGTACCTTTGTTTCTGATCTCATTTTCTTCATTAAATTTTATGCACTCTTACGTCCAGGTGTCCTTTTCTGTTGAATCTGGACTTAATCGGCATTGCAAACCGCTTCGCCCAGTTTAATCTGCCTGCCTTCGCTCTGGGAACTCTTCTTCTCATCCCTTCTGTAGGTAAAAAGAAGCAACAGATTCAAGTGAGTGAAATAATGACTGAGTTAATCAGTAAAATAACATTTTTGTTTTGCTTGATCTAAAAAAAACACTGACCTTGTGACGTTTTGTTATTTCCAGGGTTTTCTATCAATGTGCAACCCTGCCACTGTCCTCGAACAGGTGGACGAGTTAATGAACACTGGAGAGCTGGCCGGGATACCTCCACAGGTGGATGGGACTATTAGTACTTACTTAAAATAGAGCCTGAAGGGATTCTCCATACTACAGTATGATAGATTATTGATCATTTATAGATCAAATTTTCTCTTATTCTCAGTAAACGAGTATAAAACAAAAATTTAACACTATGTTTTGCAAAAAATTAGTGTGTTAGAGAAAAAGATATTTGATAAAAAAAAAACCAAGATGATCATTATGTTTAAAGTTTTTTTTTGTGTTTGTGAGGTTACATGATCCTGTTTATGCAATCCTCAGGTCAGAGAAACAGTGATGACTTACGTTAGTCAGAACGGACAGCATCCGAAGCTGCTGATGACTAAACACTTCAACAATCTAAAGCAGTTTATCATTTCGAAAGGCCAGCCCAACGAGGTCAAAGAGTTGGTAGATTTCCTCATCAGCAACAACCGGTGAGTGTCTCTTGTTTGTTTGGGTTTTTTTGCACCAAAGCAAAGACAGAAAATAAAGTTTTAACAAAAAAATATGTTAAATAAACCAGTATTGAAATATTTTATTGAATGTGACAGAAAACAATGATCAGCACGCATGGACTTTCAATCACACACTGTTTACTGTCCGCTATGTTCCTTGCTCCCAATCAACATTATTATTGCTTTAGTAATATAGGTTTGTGTTCCATATCATTTGTTATCATTTGTTTTGTTGTGTGTGTCAGCTTTATCTCTTATTTAAACTCCTGTTTGTCAGTGAGTCACCTTCTTAACGTCTATCCCTTACGAGGTTGCGAGGAGTGCCAGAGCCCATCCCTACTGATTCGAGGCAAGGGGCAGGGTACATCTCGAACAGGTCGCCAGTCTGTTGCGGGGCCACACATTCAACCATACACACTCATTCCTAGGGGCAATCTGTAGTAGCCAATCAACCTAACATGTATAGAGTCAGATATAGGGTGTGAGTGAACCGCCCATCCTGCGTCCATAAAAGAGGGGAGAGTGTGTAGGAAAAGAAGCGTGCATTAAATGTGATACGTAATGAATGTCATTGATGTAGCTAGCGCGTGTCGTAACCGCTCGTTAGTTGTAACTGTGGAGAGCAGCAGAAATACTACTACATTTTTTTCAAAGACTCCTGAATCTTTTATGTTCCAATTTTCCCATTGAGTTGTTCTGTTATTTGTTTTCCAGTCAGGATGAAGCTGATTCGATCTCTCAAGAGTTCCAGATGCACAAAAATCATCTGCAGGGAAAAACACTAACAAACGGCTTATCTTCCCCTGGATATCCTAAGGTATCTACACACTTGCTTAATGTGTCATAAACTTTTTTCTATTAAAATTTATGTGAATAAACTTGTTGTTTGAGTTCACTAAAACAACAGTAACAACACGATCTGACTGCTATGCTTTTCATCTGTTTTCCAGGAGTCTCGAAACATGCAGAACGGAGTCCTAGGATGAAGAAGTACTTTTCTTATGTCGTATGAACGCATTTACTCAACTCAGATAAAATAATTGCACATGAGTTTTATATCTCTTTATGTTTTTGTAATATCCTATTACATTTTGTTAAGGAATCATTAAAAATATCTTTGTATCTTCGCAGCTTGTTTGTTCCTGTACTGTAAATAAAATGGGAAACCACTTCAAGTATTTTTTTCATAATAAGTTTCAAATGGGCGGCACGGTGGCGCAGTGGGTAGCACAGTGGCCTCACAGTAAGAAGGTCGTAGATTCAACTTCCGGGTAGGGACGAGGCTTGGAGCGCTGGTCTTTCTGTGTGGAGTTTGCATGTTCTCAGTGAGTCACCTTCTTAACGTCTATCCCTTACGAGGTTGCGAGGATAGACGCAACCGTAGGGACGAGGCTTGGAGCGCTGGTCTTTCTGTGTGGAGTTTGCATGTTCTCCCTGTGTCTGCGTGGGTTTTCTCCAGGTACTCTGGTTTCCTCCCACCCTCCAAAAATGGGCATGTCAGGTTGATTGGTCAGTGGTAAATTGCCCCTAGGAATGAGTGTGTGTGTGTGTGTGTGTGTGTGTGTGTGTGTGTGTGTGTGTGTGTATGGTTGTATGTGTGTGGCCCTGTGGCGACCTGTTCGGGGTGTATCCTGCCCTTGCCTTAAATCAGCTGGGATGGACTCCGGCACCCTCCAGTGAGATAAGAAGGTGACTGACTGTGAGGTTCGAATGTCGGCTGCATGGTGGTCTCACAGCAAGAAGGCCAGGGTTTGAGTCCCAGGTGGGACGAGGCTTGGAACACTGTCCTTTCTATGTGGAGTTTGTAAGTTCTCCCCATGTATGCGTGGATTTTCTCCAGGTACTCCGGTTTCCTCAAACCCTCCAAAAACATCCATGTTTGGTTGATTGGCTGCTACAAAATTGCCCCTAGGAATGAGTCTGTGTATGGATGCTTGTATCAGGGCTGGCGACTTGTTCGGCGTGTACCCTGCCTCTTACCTTGAATCACCCGGGATATACTCCGGCACCCTCCACAACCCCATCAGGGAGAAGCGGTTCGGAAGACGAAGGTTCAAACGTGTGGTCTTCTAAGAAGGCCATTTAAGAATTTGTATTTGAATTGTTTTCGTTTCTTTAGCTTTTCATATCCTTGTCGGATCTTACCGAAACCAGACAGATGACATTAGCATCTGATTCATAGAGTAGACCTTTTTTATCATTTTCAGTTCAAATTTTCTGTTTATTTTTAGTAGTTGTTTTTAGGTTTACAAGAAGAACATTCAGAGAAATCTGTTTCTACTTATAGAAAAAAGGAAATGAGTCAATCAAGTATAAAAATGAACCATGTCAAACTTTTGTCTGAATGTATTTTTACATCACACATATATTTAAATTAGGTTCCAAATTCTCCAAAGTCAACTAAACTGAATTTGTGAAGTTATTTGCAAATAGAAACAAAAATAAAACATTAGATGCAAAAAGAGGAGGTGATTCGTGTCCTCACTCACACTTGGTGGACAAACCACAAGTTACATGTGAAAAAGATTATTTTTGCCTAAAAATTTAACTGTTTTATTCTTTAACCCCAAAAGTATCATATTCAAAATTATTCTGGATTTGGTCCAGATTAACTTAAAAAAAAAAAAAAAGAAGCTTTAATTAGATTTAACTAATTACTACAATTTTTTTCTTAAAAGAGTTTTTATAAACTTCCTTTTTGAAGATAAACTAACAATAAAAATTACAATTATCAAACTAAAGCTTAATTTTTACCAAAAGGAAAGAAAAAAAGCATTAATGTGGACTGATGAATTTGTCCAGATGGGATCGTAGGACATACACAATAACATCTAGCAAACAGGCAAGAGGTGGGGTACACCCTAAACAGGTCACTAGTATGTTGTGGGTCTCATCAGGAGAAACACAAAGCTGCAATTTTCAGGTGCTTATCCATCCAATCTGCATGTTTTAGGTGAAGTTTGGCATTTATTGAGAAGATAGGAGGGAGAAATAAAATGATATATCTGTACATTCACAAGAAACTTAAATGAAGACATAAATATTCACCTTTTCTGTTCACCTTTTTTGTCTGAAAATTAAATTGGAGGAAATAAGTATTGAACAAACTTTATTTAATACTTTGTAAAACCGATTTTGTTGGTGATTCCAGCTTCTAGATGCCTCTTGTATAGGGCAGGGTTTTTCTGTCAACGCTGGCAGATTTCAGGTGATCTGTCTTTCCGTGGCATTTAGCACCCTCTTATCTTCATGTGTTCAATACTTATTCCCTTTGCCATTTAACTTTATTTATTATAACTCAACCTGTAAATTTAAATGTTCTGTGTGCCGGAGCCCATCCCGGCTGATTTGAGCCAAGGGGCAGGGTACATTTCGAACAGGTCGTCACATACTATCATACACACACACACACACACTTATACCTAGGGTTAATCATGTAGTGGCCAATCAACCTAACATGCATGCTTTTGGAGAGTGGGAGGAAACTGGAGTACCTGGAGAAAACCCACGCAAACACGGGGAGAACATGAAACTCCACACAAAAAGACCAGTGTTCCAAGCCTCATCCTCACTCGCTGTGAGGCCACTGTGCCACCCTAAGTTTATTAGTATCATCAGCAATTAATACAGACTTAAACATCAAACGCTTCATTTCAATCATTTTTACTCATTATAAATAATTGCAGTCCCAACACAGAGCCCTGAGGAACTCCTCATTCAATACGAACCTGAGAGAAACAGTATCACCATATTTTGGCAAGATTAGTTCAAAGAGCCAAAGTTACAACGTTGATTTGCAATGCTGCTGTGAAATGAGATCATAAAAAACAATAAACTTGATTCAAAAAGTGTCATTCCACACATTAAAGAGCATGTAAAATAGACTATAAAACATGCTCTTTGGCAATGGACTTTTAAAATGAATTTGATCAACTCTTGGACTAAAATTAACTTAACAAAACCTAAACACTCCAAATGTTATTTTCTGTGTTCAAATCACAACTGGCTGAGTGAGTGCGAGCATGATTCTCTAGTTTTCTTCTCTGAGCTTTCAACAACCTCAGCTTGAGGAAGACGCAGAACTTTCCTGCAGATAGTTTTTATGGCAGGGCTTGAGAAATAATAAACCACTGGATCCAAAACGCTGTTGAGGTAAGTCAGACTGATGGTCATGTGAAAAACTAGGACCATGGTTTCTCCAGAAGCACAGTCATGAGGTTTTAGGGAGTCAAAAATCCAGGTGAGCAACAGTGTGATGTTACTGGGAAGGAAACAGATGATGAACAGCACCACCACCACAATGATGAAGTTCAGAGCTTTCCTGAACTTTGCTTGCTGGGCCAGCTGTCTTTTTCTCAGATGACTAAAGATATTAACTGTGCAATAAAGAATGACAATCAGAGGCATGTAGAAGCAGAAAAGAAACGTGAACTTGTGCCACAACTTTGTAGTTGTAGGCAAGCCATCGTTTAGGAAGCTGTCACAGCTTCTGTTTTTATGTTGCAGAGTGAGGAGATGAGCTGTCATGGAGAAAGGAGCCAGCCACAGTCCAAGAGCACCAAGCATGGCTTTCTGTACACTCAAAGAGTTGATTCGGTGATGAGGATGGACAACACGAATGTACCTGTCCACTGCTACGGCCATCAGGAAGAAGCTGCTGCCGCTGCGGTTCATGGCCAGCATGAAGAGGCAGATGTTACACAACGGGCCTTCAAACTTCCACCTCATTCCTGATTTGTAGTAAATGGCCCGGAGAGGTAAAACCATGACGAGGAGAAAATCGGTCATTGCCAGGTTGAAGAGAAGCACTGTACTGCTTTTCCAGGGCCGCAGGTGAAAACAGAAAATCCAGAGAGCCAAACCATTTCCCAGAAGCCCCAAAACAAACTCTGTTACCAGCAGCGGAGGGAGCATGCTGGCCAAAACAGCTCCAGTCATATTACAGAACATGTTGGGAAATGACTGTGTGAGGCCCTGCTTGTGCTCTTCATGGAAAGAAGCAACAAAAAAAAGGGTGTTTTTTTAGGTGGAGAGCAAGTGTTGACAGGAAGTCACAAGATTCTGCTTTTCAGATGATCAAGAGCAAAAGGTGTTATTTCTTTGACAAAAATAGTACACATGTGCTTATTGGTATGTCATTGTTTAAAAAAAATACAGAAAAGAAATAACAAGAATTTTAACAGTCTTCCTTTTGATCATTAATCCATGTCTGGAATTGTCCAACAAAATGTATTCAAGAGATTTTAGGTTGTATGCTATAACCTTTGAGGTCATAATTAAAATTATTTTTTGAAAAAAAAAAAAACTTCTTCCGATATTTATTATTACCAAACAAAATCCACACCATGTACACGTATAGAAATTCCTTGTAATCTGAGACTTGGTGTCAGATTACCAAAAAAGCGTTATATCGGTCATGAGATAGCAACATTTACCAAAAAAAATCAGTTCAGAAAACAATATTCTTAGTCACAGAGTCCCTCAAAGCTTTGTATTGGGGCCCAACTGTTTCATTATGAATATAAATGATGTCAGTGATGAGTTGAAGTTTATGTTGTTTGCAGACGATACTAGTCTCTACTGCTCAGACAAGAATATGGAGCAACTTCTGGGTACAGTGGAAAACAAGTTTTCAGAACGGTTTGACATCAACAAATCATCAATGAACTTAAGTAAAACTAAATGTATTGATGAAAAGAATACTAATAAAAGAATTAGGATTAATGATAGTGAAAAAGAAGGAGAGTCAGTGAATATACAATCCCCTCTAAAAGTATTGGAACAGCATTTCACGTTCCCTTGCTTTGGTTGTTCACTGAAGACATTAGGGATCAAAAGATGAGTATGAGATACGAGTTCAGAATGTCAACTTATACTACGTGGTATTTACGTCTAAATGTGCTAAACAACTTATGATACATCACCGTTTGTATTACACCCCGGCATTTTTAGGTGAGTAAAAGTAATGAAACAAATAACCTTAAAGTAAATAACATGTAACATTTGGGACCATAAACCTTGCTTTATTTAACTGCCTCAACCCTGCAACCCTTTGACAACACCAAACTATTGAATTCCAGACTATTCCAGTCTATTCCAAACTTCAGCTTCTTCCAATACCTGTTTGTTTCAGGAGTTTTCTTCCTTCAGTCTACTCTTCAGAAGATGAAATGCATGCTCTATGGGGTTGAGGTCAGGGGATTGACTTGGCCTGTCTAAAACCTTCCTCTTTTTTCCCCTGATGAAGTCCTTTGTTTTGTTGGCAGTGAATTTTAGGTCATTGTCCTGCTACATAATAAAATTCCTCACTATAAGTTTAGAAGCATTTCACTGTAAAATTGGCAGAAAAAATGTTTTTGTGCATCTTGGATTTCATTCTGCTGCATCCTTCATCAGTTATATCATCATTTAATATTAATAAGCTTCCATACCCAAGCCATGACATAACCTCCACCATGTTTTACTGATGAGCTTGTATGCTTTGGATCAGAGGCAGTACTTTCTCCACACTTTGGTCTTTCCATCACTTTGGTAGACGTTAATCTTTTTTTCATCGGTCCATAAGATTGTGTCCCAGAATTTTTACGGTTTATCTTTCTACTTTGCAAATATCAGTCCAGCCTTCCGATTCTTACTGTTGATAAGTGGTTTGCATGTAGTGTGGCTTCTATATCTCTGCTCTCAGCGTCCTCTTCAAACAGTAGACTGTAACACCTTCACCCCTGCACTGTGGAGATCATTGGTGATTTGACTCACTGATGTTCTGGGGATTTTTTTTGCATCGGCCTGAAAATGAAAGATATTTAACTCTTTTTTTGTGAACAACTGTTTTCTTTGCTTTGTTTTTTTGAAGTGCATTTATCTTTTCGGCTGTGAAAAGTAGTGTGACCACATTTGAGCACAACGCCTCACACTCTCTGTGTTTGCAGAGAAGTGTGATATTTACATCATCTTTAAAACCCTATATTGTCTGCATTCCTGCATGTTTCTACAGCTTCTTCAAACTTTTCTTTCAAACTCATAAACGACAAAACTGGAATTGCAAAAACTCAAAAAATGTCCAAATATTAAGCTTTGTCTACCTTAAAAGGTTCAAAACACAGAAAAAACTATCTCTTATATATCACAATATATTTTTCAAGTTCACAGCTATGATTAAAACTATTTGTTCTCAATTATCATTCATGTTCTGAGCCACACATCCCTAACAGAATTGCAGGGTGTGCTGTAGCATCTTGGCTTATTCAAGGAGGGAGACAGGGTACACCCCAAACAGGTTCCAGTCTGGTGTGGGGCCACACACGTATTCATTCCTTGGGGCAATTTTACAACGGCCAGTCAACCTGACATACATGTTTTTGGAGGGTGGGAGAAAACCAAAGAACCTGGAGAAAACCCAAACATACACGGGGGAACATGAAAACTCCACACAGAAAGGCCTGAATTCCAACCCCCGTCCTTCTTGCTATGAGGCCACTGTGCAAACCACTGCCCCACCATGCGGCCTGTTCTTCACATAACCAACCAAAATATGTATCATAATTTTTTTTTAGAAGTATTTGAGGTGTGTTTTTCCTCATTTGAGTCAAATAGAAATACACCCAGTGTAGTAAATGTCCAAGTCATTACAGATAATAGAACAAAACAGATACAACAATGTATTACCTAACCACACTAGGATGTGCAATGACTCACTGGTTTAAGAATTTGACCAGCAATGCTTCGTTTAAATGGACATGATTGCACAAATCACCTGTTTAACACATGAAACAAACACTTTCACTTTTCTCTTAAAAGTGGAAATTCCAGATCATTGAGTTCAAACTAGAGTTAAAACGTATTTGTTTCATGAAGAACATTTTTTTAATCCCACAATATGCTTCAAATCAGGAAGACACACAAGTTTATC